>OZ012650.1:0-2486390 GCA_963942575.1 Priocnemis perturbator | reverse complement strand
TTCCATCTCCTTCGTCAGTGTTTCACACCGTTCGCCGCGTTCGTCGCACGCTTTATTGTTAGCGACGAAAGTTCGCGGCTCTTGTGGGCTCAAACTTCGTCGCGTGCATCCGTACGCTAAATGCGTACCGTCGCCGTTTTCTCATTGCCCCGCTGTCGGGTTTGACGAGTCCGGTGTCGCTCTTCTGGAATCCGTTGTTGGGTTGTCGAGACGAAATCCGTCGCGCGCTCTGTCTCAACGCACATGCGAATTTACCCGCGACTCTTTTCGTTCTCCCTTACGTTACGAATATTACCAAATAAATTGTGTACTGGCAGCACTGTTTTCACGTTTCGCGTATATTTGAATCACTCTTTCTTATCCTCTCCCTGTCGTCGTCGTCGTCGGTGTGGCAGTCGTCGGGGTAGTCGTCATTGTCATCATCGTCTCGTATCGGCTCCGCAATAAGAGTCCGATATATTTCTCAGCATAACCGCGCGACTTTGTCTTCGCCATCAATCCCGCTTTATACCTTTCTGTCGGTTTGTTTTGCTCGTTGTTGTCGTCGTCAATGTCGTCGTTATCGTGTAATGTCGAAGGGCGGGAGGAAGCGCCCTTCTGTCGTATCTTCCGATAGAACAAGGTTCGAAGAGCGCGCGGGCGCGCGCGCTGTGTGTCGAAAGTTTTGGAAGATCGTTCTGCGCGTAGAACCTTTGTATACCTGTTTGTCAGAACTTCGAGGGTGGGGCCGGGGAGACGGGGCAAAAGCTCTGTGACTCGTAAAAAAGGGAGAAGAACTGCCCGGGAACGGAGACCGTTTGAATCGACGGTCCGTTGATTTCCGTGAACAGCTGGAATGGAAGGGAGAGTTCCGCGACTTTCTTCTGCTCAGGATTGTTTCCATACCCGCAGAGGATTCGAAGGGAAGAATTCGACCGATCGTTCCCCGTTTTCTCTCATTCTCTCCCTTTCTCTCTCTTCCTCTCCCCACCTCTCTCTCTCTCTCTCTCTCTCCCTCATTCTTTCTCTCCCTCCCTGTCTCTCCTCATTTTTCTTCTATCGCTTTTTCGCTCTCTCGCAGCTCCCGATTCGTGTTCGCCTCGCGGTATTATTCACGAGAGACCTCGTCCACGGCACCAAAGGTTGAACGCCCGTTGAGCTCCCCTTTGGACAACACTCCTCCTGTTCTCCTTCGGGCTCTTTCCAAGCTCGAAGGACGAATCGCTTCGCTGTCGACGTTAATTCGGCTCCGATTCTCCGCTTCAAGTGGGATTCGGCAGCGGTGTCTCCTGCCTAATGTCGCTCTTCAGCTTGACGAACTCCTTGGCGATCTCGTCGTTGTTTCTCTGCGAGAGAATGCGGAGTATCGTCCAGCCGGTCTCGTCCATTTGAATTCGTTTGCCCAGCGACAGCCAACAAGCGCACGAGCCTTCTTCGACGATGTCCTTCAACTGCATAACCGCGACACCGACTAGCCTGTCCTCACGGGCGAAGCAGTAATCCTTCACGCAGATATGCAATTCGTAGAAGTCGAGCTGCTGTTGTTCGTTGCCAATCATGCTGAAAATGTTTAATAAGACGTTCAGGATCACAGATCGATGAGAGATTAGGCTGACGTGAGAGAATCAGTACTTACAAGTCGAAGCTTTCGTTGAATTGCGGTGACCAGTTATTGCTTTTCGATTTCGTCGATTGTTTCCTCTTCTTCCCGGTTAAGTGAGGTCCAATTAGATTGACTTCGACGTACGGTCGGAACATGCCCGTAGCAAGCTGCCACTTGAGGTCGTTTGCAGCGACAACTAAATGGTACAGGCGAGTAAGTATTGTCCGATATAGTTTGGCGAAAGTCGATAGAATGATCTTGATACCTTTTACAGTGACTTTCTGCTCTCCAGTGCCAGGATGCGTGAAGAGGTCTACCTGAATGCTCACTTCGCCTACCGAGCCCTCATCCGTGCCGGCGGTTTCTGGAACTGTACGTGGCACAATTAAAATTACGACTAAGCAAGTGGAGAAGTCCTACGAATTGGCGACAAGATCTAAATAGGAGCTACTAGAGCTTTTGCAATCTCTATCTTGCGCTATCATTCGAGGATTCGACAATAAGGATCTATCCTCTTTTTCTATCTCTAGAGCAGTCTACATGCTCTACCATTGTGCAGTAGTATTTGATCCGTTCTTTACGTGGTCGGTGGAGAGGACGAAGCAGCACGATCGCAAATTTGCGTGTTCGTGGATGCCTGTTCGGGCAGGCACTCTCCAAATATCAAATTCGATGCCCTTGATTCATGAACGCTGACCCCTTTGGTATCGAGATAACGAACTCAATAAATTGGCAAAGTGACCAAGTATCAGGTTGATTCGCGATCTTTCTGTGGCGTGTGTTGATGAATATGCGGGTATGTTGTGTGTGTGGTGTGAGAGAAGCGTTGATGGTACAACCGTAGGATGCGCTTTGTGGTTCGGCATGGTTTTCAGAAGTAGCGGTAAGAGCGGCGATAATAGCAGCAGCGGTAGTGATAATAGCGGCACTACCAAATACAGTAATCGTTCGTCAAGAGTTCTACGAGTAACCGTTCTGCCGACGTTTGTACGACCAGTCCAAATACAAATAAATGAAGAACTACGGTCCCAAAAAGCGAAGAAAATCATCTTGACGAGCGATGCAGCAATAAAGTCACTACATCCTAAACGAGCGTCTAGATTGAGAAAAACGCCGGAAGTCAGTCCACAATCCCAGTGGCTTCCGTCCTAATGGCGGTGCTCTTGTGTACCTTGGCGGCTCTCTCGACGTAGAGAGGGCTTGCTCTGGCGAAGGGGCTCCTCGAGGCTTTCCATACCCTCGGCTCCTTCCCCTTCGTCACCTCTTTCGCTGCTCATCGAACGCTGACGCTGACGTAGCGTTGACGAATCGTTCAGCGGCACTGTCCCGACAATTTTTATTACGTCCTGATATTGGGTCGTTAGGGAAACGCGTGCCGGCGAACCAATTTTGTCAGGTGTCGCGGGTTGTGGTCGTGTGTAACGTGTTTTAAGGGCGATGCGTACAATTTATGGATACTATGTTTTATCTTAACCCAAACTAATATCGAATTATACTCTCGAGTTGACAGACTTCAATTTTTAGTTTTGACGATTTGTCAGATATACGACATCTAATCGCAATAATTTCTACGTCGTGTTGATGGTTACCTTGGTTGACTTGCGACGTGACAAACGTCTTGATAAGTGTGTCAGTCGTTTGGGTGTACAAGCTGAGAGCGTATCGCAGGCTCTGTAGCTCGGGTGACTTCTCCAAAAAGGTCTTCTTTAAACCATTCCCACCCGCGTGGAAGTATTGCTTGATTGTGTCGAGAGCGACGTCAAGGACCGCGCATTGCTTCGGCGACAGATTCTTCTCTACTTCCTTGGATATGTCCTGCGAATAGGCATTGAGATCAAATCAAACCTGTAGAGATCTTTTCCGCGATAGTTCATTGTTGCAATTACCATTACACCACTGAGGGCATTCTTAACATCCGGTTTCCCGGCCATGTGATTCTTGAACAGTTTGGACATATCCTCTATTTTCGCGTTCGCTGCAAGATTCTTCGCGTTGTCCGTTAGGTTCTTGAACATCATCTGTAACAACCGCATTTAATAAATACCTTATACTTTCTTTTCTCGCATCCTGCGAATAATTATCACAGAACGTACGCTCTTATCGGTCATCGGTGGTAACACGACAGTCTTTTCCAGAATCCTCATGACGATCTTCCAGAGTTCCTTCAGCAGCCTCTTTAGCACAGTCTTTTCACAAGACTCAGCGTAAAGGGACAGACTTCCATCGAGTAGAACCATGAGCGGTCTGAGAACCTCATCGGCTTCCACAGTGACATTGTTTCTTTGCGCTGGCTGCGACAGGGTTACCTGTCCGCCGCCCTTGATCGCTAGTAGAAGGTCTCCGAGTTCTCGGACCGACGCCGTGATCCGTGGCTCGAGGCTCTTGGCGAAGAGCATCGCCAGGTCGTCCAATGCGCTGTTCAATTGCTGCTGAAGTTCTTTTAGGATGTTCGCTGCGTCCTCCTCTAGTTTTTCGCCACCCATCGACTCGAACATCTTCTCCAGTTGGACGCGGAGTTGCTGGATGTTGTTCATCAGGATGCATGCCTGCGGGAGAATAATATTGCCGATTACGACGACTGTATTTATCCTTCCTTTCTTTCTGTTCGTTCTGACTGTATGGAGTGTTCTTACAATTCGTTCTTCCTTAAGATGGCTGGGGAATTCCTTCTTCACTATATCTGCATAGGCTACCAGAACTTTAACAATGGTCTTCGCGAATCTCTTCATATACCTCTTCCAAATGTCTGGATCGGGACACTCCAACTTTGATACCACGTCGAAGCATTGTGTGAGCTGGGTGAAGACGTCGACGACGGAGACGCTGAAGAGAGCATGTTCGCTGCTTTTTTGGAACTGAAAGGAATTATCGAACGGTCAGAACGCTACAACCGGTTTGAAACGTAGGCGTGTGCGCTGTCAAGAGACAATACGCGTCGGCTCGCGGCAACAAGAAAGAGTTTGAACAACAATGCACTGGGCGCAAGAGAAAAGCCGAAAAAAGAAGTCATACTCACTCCGTCCTTCATGTCCCTACTGAAGGCACCGTGGAGATATTCCAGTGAAACGTCGTCATTCTCATTGAGCCACTGCATGACAAATGGCTCAAACCAGGCAGGATATTCTGGGACCGCACCCTTGTACGGTGGCACGTCCTTGACGTAATTCGCGTGGAGCCACTTGACCTTGAAGTGGAGGTTCATGTAAGCCGAGGACTTGCACAGTCTATGCTGCTCATGCTCATCCAGGGCGTACTTCATGTCAACCGCGAACAGAGACCACATAGTGGCCGCCGACAGTTGACCGATGTTCAGCTCCTGAGGGAATTGATTCAGCACGGGCGCATAGCTGTTCTTGTCCTCCTCGATCACGGATACGATCAGGGCGATGAGCTTGTGCCAAAAGTCGAGGGAGTCGAGGCGCGGCCCATGATCCTCCGAATCTCTCTTCGCTTCGTTCGGATCCACCTGGAATTCTCTGTTGTACAGTTCGTAGCAATTCTCGAAAAGGAATTGATACGTCGAGCGTAGGCAGGCCTTCACGCAATCCTTCACCACGGTGCTCGCTCTCGGCGGACTCGACAATTCCTGAACTTTCATGCGGAAGAACGTGATGCTCGTTAATAGGTCGACGGTGCTCTTCAAGTCCATCAGCTTTTCTTGACTCGACGCTGGGAAGTTGTTTCGGTACATCGACAAGTCGATTCTCAGGGAATTGTGCAGCTGATCCAGCAGCTTCACGAATTTCTCTTTCTGCGAAGGACAAGCATCGTTAAGTGCAATCGACGCGAAACGACGGTTGTGAATTGTTAAAGAGCATCCGCTGCGACTGAGTCACTTTATTGAATCGGGACAAACAAACTCGCCCCGGGGGTAGTTGGGGGATCAGCGGGAGAAATGGAAATCCAGAAGAAACGACTGAGGTCTAGCGGATATACGAGGACACGAGTCCGTAACAAAGCCGTGATCGCGTATTGCGTTATCTCTGCAAATTGACATGGTACGAGTTACGATATCAAGCGGAATCGACAATACGGCTACGAGTGCAGCTTATACGATTGTTCAGTGTCGGCGTTCATCACGCGACAACGAAATATCTCTCAGAAAAATCGCAGTTCGTTCTGCGCCAGCGTGCGCAAACGTAATATTGCAGCATAATCCATTGTCCGTATCGCGATGCGTTAATCGACATAATTATAACGTTACGTTGCGGACGAGGAAATAGTGGATTGGGTGTACGGTTCCTCAGATTGGTTCGTTCCGAGAGAAAATCTGGCCTGTCGACGCGTTTCTCGATTTCTCTACTGTCGCCAGCGGCAATTTTTTCCCGCTGCCCCATTCACCCGCCTGTCGCGGATTTTCAATGCGGCGATACGCGTCGTGTACACGAGAGACACATTTATTTTCACCTCACCTCGTTTTCAAGCCATCGTTGTTTCTTCCACTTTATTTTTTGATGAAGAATGCGTTCTAAAGAATTGGATACTTGTGCATAAATGCAGAATTAAGTAACACCGAGAGAGAGAGAGAGAGAGAGATACGCAGAATGAATAACGTTCGCTGTCGCTTACGAATATGCCTGAATACGGGATGATGTAAAAGCGAGTCAAAATTTCCTTCGAAATTCAAAGAGACCTTATCGTACGGCGACAGGCCACAGTCTCTCACACAGCTCTCGAGAGTCTCTCGACGAAGCCGAAACCTGTAAGCTCGGGGGAGCGAGGCACGATATTTTCGTGACTTGTATCATGCATAATTCAACGGAAGTCGAAAACTGGCTCTGATCGAACATCGTGCTGTACTCGGGTTAAGTGACGCTTTATTCGATATCCTTCTGACAAATTTCGATCGATGAGCGACTAGGGGCTAGGGTCTCACATTGTCGTCCGCTGACGGAGGAACTCGCTGGCACACAACGGTGCCAGCAAACCGATTCGCGGAACTCGTTAAGTTCCGGTGCGATACACGAGGGGCGCCGATCAGAAAAGAATCTTAATTAAAATCTTAATTAGAAGCGAAGCATGGTTAGGCACGATTTGTTCTTTTTTCCGGGCTCACCCTTTCCCATTTTTACGCCCTTCCCACTTGACGAACGCGCGTTCCCTGCTCGACTCGGGCGTTTAATCGTGGCACGTGGGAATTAAATGAATGGGGAGATCGGTGGAACGCAAGACGGAGAAAGAAGGAGGGGGGCGTGTTGCGAGGGTTGATCCGCAAGTGGGCCGCGGCGAGCAGGGTCGAAGCGAGCAGGCTGAGGCAACCAGCCCGAACCGAAAGCAACCGCTCTGCCGACGAGTAACGGATGGTCCTGGCTTCCCGGAAATTGCACTAGCATTTCTCAGGTCGCCGTTCTGGCATTTATATCATTCCTCACTCAAGTTGAGAGTTCCGCAACTAGCACCCTTTCCGTCCCTCACCCCCCTCCCTCGACGCGCAGAACTCAGCGACCCCTCAACGTTTAACGGCGTCGTTTCGTAACGGAACTCACCCCGAAGTTGCTGGCGGCGAATCTATCACTCGCCGAAACGGCGGAACTCGCGGTGGTATGAGCGTAGTATGCATTTATGTTAGCCAGGAGGGTCGACATCACCGCCGGCACGCCCGGGCACAGGTACTTCGTTGACAGACAGTGGAAGTGCCTAAAAATGTCGAACGTATATTTTAAGCCACGATACAGCTAGCGTCGTGTGTGCCTTCCAATGTACCAGTAGGTCTGCTCTAGGCTCTAGGCCGCTTCAATTACAACGGCGTGCTCGCGCGGACGCTCAAATGCCTCGCGTCGTATATCAAGTATCAATGTCGGATAATTCTTTTTACGCTGCAGGATGGAAAATCAATATCTCGTCGCGCGCCTTATCCGAGCTGTCCGCTCCGTTTAACTTCTTACGAGCCAGTGAGTGCAGGCGGGGACAATGAGTCACCTATGTTTCTCTTCGCGTAATTTTCCATCGCGGACATAAATCGAGGCACAGAGGATACACGATAACAAGCGAGGGTGCAAGGACGGTTGACAGAACACGTCTCGAGAAGCTTCGCACTCGTGTAAGCGGTAGTAAGAGAATGAACGGAACGGAGAGTAGACTCACGTCATGGCTTGATAGATGCTCTCGATGCCGTATCGCATGGCGAACTCGTCCACGAGTTCCTCGCCAGGAGGATCGAAGTAGACTTTCCAGGCGTCGTCGCCCTTCGCCTGCGGCAGGGTCACCATACCGCCATTCTCTTCGCACAGACTATGGAAGAGGTTTTCGTGCAGGCAGGTGTACTGCACGTGGTAGGGTGCGACCTTCTCCTCGCCCTTGATCTCGACGCTGATGTGGAGTCTGATGGCGCCCGACACCGCACTCTTGTCCGTTCGCTTCTCGAGATTGTACCAGACGTCCATCTCGCCGCTGAGGGTCCTCACCTCAATGATGGTCTGTCCAAGGAAATCATCGCTCTCCCGCGTCAGCTTCTGTCGCAGCTTCGACTTCAGGTCATTGTCCTCGTCCCACACCCTCACCTTTATTCGGTCCGACGAATTGTGACACTCGCTGCGGGCAAGAATGTGTTTGATTGTGTTCAGAGGAAAAGATGCCGGAGGGGCGTGCGGAGAACTCTCGTAATACTTACAAGTAGAACTTCTCATGCCAAACGGGATTAAGTTCTCTCGGCATGGTTCGCGTGCGTTTCTTCACCTTACCGACTTGGACAGTTACGTACGGATCGGAAGTGCCGCTCTTGTCCTTGGCGATCAATCCTTGAGCGCAGATCACTATGGATACGGGAGACATACGATTAGGGCACGTCTCTGCCGATTCTAGTGAAGTGCCTACGACGATCGATCACGATGAGACGAGGATCGATTTGGCCTTCCGTTTGCGAGTATACTCGTTTCGAGAATGGTACGATTAATTGTTTCCTCTAGTCTTTCCTAATCACTTCGTCTGTTTTCACTCGATAACTTGAGCACGTCCAATTACGACGTTCCGAAGGCCACCGTTTGGCTAGCGTCCAAGAACACGGTTCGGAGGGTCGAGCGTGACATTCGCAGTTTCTTATACTATCTTACTAGATGGCGTAACTACATCTCTAGAGTCGGATGTCGGGAAATAGCTTAAATCCTCTCGTCGCAAGTTTTTATCGCTCTTTTAAGCTCTCAGCGTTTGGTCTTCCATATACTCGTTCGCGCGACAATCGACAAACCCGGCACTAAATTGTCTAATCGTTTCTTTATAAGCTCCGCAAAAACGGTGCCGTCACAAAGCAGAGTGTCCTGCTACGGGAAAAGCGCAAATATTGATTGGGAGTGCTGAACAGATTAGTCAAGATCGTTCGAGTCCGACGCAATATCAACGAATCCGATAAAAATAGGAGCGGAGCTGGAATTCAGGTGAATGGCGCAATTACGAATACCGAAGAGCTCGGCATAGTCGTCCGCGTTGTGTAAATTGAAGGGCAGTCGGCCGGGTCGATTCTAAAACTCGGTCTAAAAAAAGAGGTAAACGTCGAAATAGCGTAATTACGAGCGCCTCGATCCATCTGGTCCCGCCTCTCCCTCTTCCCGATTAAAGTGTCCGCGAGGGACCATTTTCTGAAGCCACAAAATGTACAGTCTCGATCGATACGTTTTGCATATTTCGCCAGTGGCGCGGTTTGAGCCGAAGATTACGTCGATATTAACACATTGACTGTCACGTCAGCGACATATAGCTGGCACTGTGAGTATCTCGGGCAGCTGTAGTGTCGACATCGAACGATTTCCTGTCGCATTACAAAGCACGTAGCGCCATGTGCGTCTAGTCTAGTAAAAATGTTTTTCGAGCAAAACGTCATCGCGCTCAGGTGGCAATAAAATTTTTTCTCAGGTAATCCATTTATCCACTTTCTGCTCTAGTCGACGTTCGACGCTCGTAAAAGAGACGACTATGGTGGAATCGGATAGCGGGGAATCGTGACGATAAAAAGGGACCTGAAATCCTTACGTCGCGCAATTACGAGCATTCGGACTTCTATTCTCGTTCAATCAAACGGCGAGTTTAAAATGACCCAACGCCGTCGGCAGTGGCAAGACTAGACGGGAGGAAAGCTTCGATCGAATCTGACGCGCTGTAAGATCTGGTGTAAGTTGCACGCAGAGTCGATTAATTTCATTGGCAGCGATTCCGGGCCTTGAGAAATTAGAAGGATACTTTTAAGTCGAACAACTATTTATTCGTCCGGCCCCGCGGCCCTTCAACTGTCATTGGTCCAGGTTGAATTAGGTATCTGGATGATTGTCCACTCCGCAAACGTTAGTTACGAGTTTTGAAACTGGGCTGCGCACCCTTCACGAGCCAATGAAACTTTACTGTTCTGCCGTGTTCGGAACCGACAACCCCGTGTCTATGCAGTGCATTTGCTGCTCATCGTTAATCAGAGTATATGCAATCGACGTTTAAGTGTTCTTCTCTCTTCTCCGTACTCTGACAATTATTGCTCGAATTGATTCGGCATCATTCCCGCAAACACATTCATTGGCCGACTATTCAACGGCCGTTACATATACTCGTCTACAATCCTTCGGCTCCAGCACCGTTTTACACCGACATCTTGGTAATCGTACTTTTTTTTCCGTCCGATCGAAGGATAACGTTTCTTGATCCCGAGGTCAGTGCACTTTTTCGCGCGACAGGCCGCGATGCCAGTGACACCGATTCTATGCAAGCTCCGGTTGCAAAAGTACCGCGAAGAAGGGAGACCTCTTCTTGTGTTGGATGTTGGATGAATGAACGCGCGGTACGAGAACGTGGCCGGGGCCGATTTCATATTTCTATGCAGAAAAATTCCGGGAGCTGAAGGCGCTTTAGTGCCCTGCTCTGTGTGCACGCGATAATGGTACTTGGCGCATTCACGGTCTCGGATGACGATACTGTTCTTGCGTCAAAGAGTCCCGATTGTCATCGTAGAAACTAGGACGTAACGCGGATCCGAGACGGCCTCGGGTTACCATCGTTCAGCTGCCTCCGAGCTTCTCGCATCGGCAAATAGAAAATTATCCGGCGCCCTCGGAACTCGCCAAGGCACGAAGTTTCCCAAACCTGATAATTATTTCCGAGAGGGAGTTGCATCAGGTTCGATTGATTGTTCCATTTAGACCCGGACTGTCCAGAATCGTTCGTTTCACCGGGCATTTGTCTCAGGCAGCGTACAACTTAATTGCGCAGGGAAATATCCAGCAGAATCGATGGATTTCCTGGCGCCCGGTAATGAAACGCCGTCGGACGAAACACTGGCGCTATGATTCTATTGTGCATTTATCGACAGCGCCAGGATATTCGATACATCCCGTCGGGGGGCGTTGATCCGTCGGCACGTTTCCGTTTCGCAAGCTCGCGCGTTCTTGCGGTCGCGAACTTATCGAGTATTCCGGCAAATTTACACGTAGCTCCGATTGTGGTTCCGTGATTGCCGGCGGCCGTGAAACTTTCGAAATAATCTGTTCTCTGCGGCGGACGGAATGCACCGTGCAAGATATCCTGCCGTCGTTCATTTCCGAGCCGCGAGTCGACTTCTCGTTAATTCACCGGTTGCGGCTGGATCATTTAACATTCGCTCGCATCGATTGTTTGCGCTTATCATACGATCCGTATCTGGAAACCGATCTCGCGAAATAGAGCTTTCTTCCTGAACCGTTGGTATCGACTGAATTTCGGACTCGATCTAAAGTGTGCATACAGAGGCGCGAAAAAAATGTTTCAGAAAAGGGGTGTGGACGAAGAGTTTTGAACGTACGTCTAGTCGAGCGCGATAGCGCGTTTAGAATATCCAGCTCAGCTGCACACGCGCGTACTTGACATATTCAACAGCGTCAGTTTTTCCGTTTCACTCCTTACCGTGTTCTTGAATGACAGATGGACGAAAAGACCAGTGCGGCGGGCGGCGCCGAGAAACTTCTAACTATCTGTATCGAGGATTTGGTATTCGTAAACGCTGACGCGTCGTGGACTGGAAACGCGCTAGTCATTGTCATCGATGTTTTTTGGAAACAAAGTGACTCGCGAATCGGAGAGGCTTGCAGCGGACAAAAGATACTCTCCGTTGATATATCGCGGTGTGTGGAACGGTGCGCTTTTATGCACGTTCAAAGTTACCGCGGCGATTGTCGTTTGGAAATTGTAGGAGAGTTGATGGGAATTCGAGAATCCGATTCTTTGAAAAGATCTCAGTCGTGGAGTGTTGCTTTTTTCGATAAAAAGTTGAACATTTTTTTAAGGCAAAATGACAGTACGACTTTGCGATATTCTTTAGAACGACGCAAGCTTTTCACGACAGAGGTCCCTTGAAGTGTAACAGCGGAATTTTCCCGTCATAACCACTTATGCTGCTAATACAATTACGCACGATACCGAGATACATGCACAGCTAAAGATTCAACAACCATCGACGGGACACTCGACATTCACGTTTGTGACAGCCATCTTGAAAGCGTGCAGAAGCTCGGCGTGAATCAGGTACACACACAAGACATAGACAATATAATTTGATAATCAGCGAAAAATCATGTGTACGGAACATATGTGCTCGACATATATGGTATATCCGCAAGGAACATATTGATATGGTAGTCGTATAACGTGCTGTGTGACTCGGGTAGACGGACAGACACACATGCCCATGCTACAAACTCTCTTTATTTCGTCCGCCGATTGCAGTTGGGACGATCGCTGATGCTTCCTGCCCTCGACGAATGTCGATTTCATACCTAATCTCATTGATCATCGAGTCATCGCCACAATCCACTTCATGATGTCAAGAGTTTCTGGGTGTGTCGGTGTGTCGCGTATTTGTGGGTATGAGTCCATTTGTTTTGCGTGCACGTGTGTTTGTTTAGCTTCAGCGCGTCCAGCTCTCTGTCTCTCTCCCTCTCTCTCTCTCTCTCTCTCTCTCTCCCTCTCTCCCCCTCTTTATTTCACGATATACGCAAATGCAATGGCAATTACGCGTCGACGTTATGTTTATGGTTCCCGCGTTATCCAGTATTATTTCGGTACCCGTTTGTCCAATTCGATTATTATCGAAATCCGTCCTCGATAAAGATAAGAATTGCGTCAAGTGGTCGGCAATTCATTTTCCGGCCATGAGCGTCGAGTGGGAGAAACCGCGGAAGCTGGGTCGATCGTTATGGACCGATGGAAACTGAGTGATTCACCATCGAAAATTGTTTTCCGAGTATCGGCCGTTCCCTGTATGTTCATCGCACTTGTCCAATTTATCGTTCGACGGGTGTGCGTCGGATAACAAAGGCTCCATTTTATCCTCCAATCTTCTAATCTAATTATGAGATAAACCAAAGTTTCGAACATTTCTTATCTGTTTTTTCGTCCACATCTACTCCGGAGATATTAATTTTATACCAATTTGAGAGACTATATCTGGAACACCTATTGGCCTTTCAATGACTTCAGTTCGGTACAGAAGCGTATGTATATGAATAAATAGACGGTTGCGGTCAGGTACTCCGACGTATGAATATCGTATGTCATCCACGTTTCGATTTAATGGAACGGCAAACCATTGACTCTGTCACGAGGTAACATCGAGAATATAAGAGATCCCATTGCGTAGACATGGGTTTTTACACAATGGCGCCGGTAACGAGTAAAAAGGGCACTCAGCGGAATATCGAAGAACGGGGCGTGATGGAAGCCACCACCACCCACACGCGCTCGAGTGACCGTAATAGCGGTATTTTCCTTCTCCACACGTACAATGCGATTATTATCGCGCGGCATAAAGCGAAACACACTGAATAAGAATTGCCGCTCGGGAACAGGTGGATGGCTATCTGATGCGCAAGACGATTCAAATGATCCGTCAAGAATGAGACACTGCCATATGATTTTTGTCCACACCTCGCTCAGATCACTCGGTTCGATTCAGCTACTTCCCTTGCCTCGAACCGAAGCGTATGCCATGAGCCGTTACTTATCCTATGGCCCTATGAAAAACCGGCATGGCGTATCGATCGGTCGCTACGCTGGAAATTACGTTCGACGCAGTGCCGCTAATGGCAGCGTTTTTTTTTTTACTCCTCTCAGCGGAACGTTTGGCGCGATTCTTATCGGGGGAGGGAGGTACAACGTGACAGACTGGATAATAGGTCTAATAGAGAAGATGAGCGACGTTTCGTCGAACGAGCGGCGTCGTGACGAGCATGGCGCGCCAATCACCTTTTTACTGTCGCGTTTCAATTTATCATCCCGCATGATCCTATTGGATATAGAATTTTGCTTGACCGCGGCTTGTTTGCGGGCCGTTTACCGGGTGATAGCTGGAGGAGGAACTCACACGCCGCGTCGGCCGTTGTAAATCATTACCCATTCTGCGTGGGCAACACTTTTTTCCGTGCCTGCGGCCAAACGCGACCGTTATCGAAGGTGCCGCAGCGGAATTCGCCACTCGCTGTGATCAAACGTCCAGACGATATTACAGGTAATGCGTTTGATGCCGATCGTTACCAGGCTTCCCGGTCTTCCCGTCCGAACGTTCGATGCTTTTTCGCGATGTGTCCTTACGCGCCCAAATGTAGAGGAACGGCTTTTTTCATCGCCGTAATGGTAACGGAACGGGCACTGTGATTATTGGTTGGCCGAAGTGCGGCATGTAATGGGATAGACACAGCGTAAAAGTTGCTCGTTAATCATTACGGAAGCTCTTTCAACAGAGTTCAGCACGCGCGCACATACTTTTTTTCTGAACTCTCCTTTCATGGAATTTTCCCAAACAAGCGTCGAGCGCGGCTGCTTTTCAATTTATTCGATCTTGTTCGCGGAATTCTACTTTGACGGCAGGCCGTGCAGCTTCGATCCGGAACCGGAATTCATATGCCATTCCGGCAAATGGCCTTAACGGACATTACCGTAGTCGCGGTCGCTGGTAGCGGTAAAATGTTAGTGATCAACGTCGCAAGCTGTACAACAACGTATAAAGGAGCAGATAACAGCTTCTAATCCCATAAAAGATCCCATAAAAAGTCGTTCCAGGTGCACTCGTTCCGTCCAGAAAGTCATTTAGGCGTCCTACGAACCGATGCGCTCTAACCTTTTAATTCTCATTAAATCTTCGTGCGGCTCAACTCGAGACTGCCACTGTTGCCGAGCTGGCCGCCTATAATAAAACGAGTAATTTTCAAAGCATCGACAAATTTAATGTCTGCCGTACGCCTCATACGAGTCGGGTCGCTCGACTCTTGCACAAGACATTATTTCGTATCGTCGAGTGCAGGGAACGAGTGAAGTCAAAGCCAAAATGCATTTTAATTTGATATCAGCATGGGACGGTTTACGATCCAGCTGAGCTCTATAAAGGGACCCGACGCGCCAGGGTTGAGCATTGTCTTCCTGAAATTCTCACTTTCGTTCTCAATCTCTGTGTGTGTGCACGCCTGGTTGCGTGCCTATCCCCCACATACACCGTCTCTTTCTCTTCCACTCTTGCCCTTCTTTACTGCCACTTTCAGTCGCAATCCGCAGCCGGACTGCCGGGTCACAGCTATTTTAATTTGCGCCCAGTGAGTCAAGAGATTTGATTACTGGGGCGGCAGCGGAAGCGGAAGTGGCGCCGACTGTTACTCCTCCACCTCGTCCATCTTCTACCCACGGTCGCTGCTTCTATCCTCTAGCGCCGCGAGGACGGCAACGCGAGAGGTTGCAGTTTTGCACGGATTTTACGGTCCAAAGTTTCGTCCCAGCCTCCAGCCCCCAGTCGTCGACTCGGAAGTCGGAAGTCGGAAGGCGGTGTCCGTAAGAAGCAGTAAGAATGAAAAGTACGAGCCCCGAAGACGGTCGGTCGGCCCGCGTGCGCACTGTCGCGCGCAATGCCGTGCGCAGTGGCGCGCGCACGAAACAGCGACGTCGGAGTCGGAGAGAAGAAAAAACTGTTGACCCGCTTCGCCACGAGGCGACAATTACTCTAATGATCGTCCCTCGCGTCCCGCTTCTCTTTCCGCTCCTCGTACGTACGTCGTCATCGCTCCCAGCTACAACACCGTCTTTCTCTTTTCCAGCCTAAATCGCTGTAATTGCCGTAATCGTCGAACGACCGGAGCGAAAGACGCGAAATGGGAGAGTAATCGCGTTGGCTCACCGCTCAATTCGTCCTCGCTTATCGGACGCGACTCGCGCGTTTACTGCGACGTCAAATTTTCATCGGTCAGCCCGAAAAAAACGCTCCCAACCGGGAGTTACGTTATGTCGTGCCTGCGCGATGAATATTCATCGCTCTTAGCGCGCCTACAGCCTAATTGACACTTTTTCAATTCCGCCGCGCACGTCCACGCGTCAGCGGTCGTTCGGCACGCGAAAATTGCTCGTTAATATTCCTTTTCGAGTTGCGCATTCGGTAATGACGGATTTCCATTTGCCGCGCGGTAAGCACCCCTCTCTGAGTTCCCACAAGTCTCGCCGCGCCGCCGTTCGCGCGTGAATTTCACGCATGCACGTTCGCAGTCGGTCGGCGGAAGAAAGTAATTTGGTAAAATTCTCCACCGCCACCCCCGGCGAACGAGCGGTTGGACGTGACGTTCTCGTCGTTAGTCGCGAAGACGGCGGAAGAAAAGGAGAGCGCGGCCTGTATTGTAAGCATACCGAGCAATTTCGCTTAACGTTATTAATTGTCGCGGTCTAATTTACCGTGACGGCTCTCGAGCGGAAGAATGGAGCGAGCCTGAGCAGAAAGAGAAACGGGCGCAAAGGAAATGGGCCATCGGAGTGGTGTCGACGTCTGAATTGCGGCTCGTTCGGATAGTCTCAGTTTCATAATCGAGGACTTGCGGCGTTTTTATCCGCTTTCCAAACGAGAGGCGTATTCGTCGCTGAATACCGACAAGCGACCTAACTTCTTTAGTCTTTACCTAGTCGTCCTCTTGAGCTTCCTCTTTCACCGGTACGGATTTATCGCGACCGGTAACGGAGTGCTTTTTTGGCCAGCATCAAACATTTATTTGTTCCCGCGGGAGCGTTATAAGGCTCCTTTTTTCTCTCCAGTCTTCCGAGCCCGTCCGTTCTTTCGTTCATCTTCCGCCATAAGCCGAGGCAAGGAAGACATCGCGCCTCCTCTCCCTTTGCCAACTTTTTCCACACGACTTTTCCCGCCCATTTTCAGGGCTCATCTCTCAGAGGCCTTCTTCGATTTCTTGTTCATCCTTTGGCACCGTAAACGCGCACTCCTCATTTCTGTTCCCTTCCATCTGGCGTTAGCGGGGTTCTTTCAGACCATCTACCACTACCAACGTGGGCTAATAAGGCCTATCAAGAGCCGTATACGATTCCCATCCAATGAATCTTGGGAGTACTTCCCGAAGGGAGACGTTTCCCTCTGTTCTCTTATTTGATCCGTCATGAAATCGTGATTAAGGAAAATTCTATCGGTCCTCGCGCGTTCCGTATTTCGTCCGGCAGTGTCGCACGTCTCTGCAGTAGAGCGAGAATGAAATGTCAGTTTTCTGCGATCCTGGATGCGACGAGCATAATTTCTCTTTGCCGTACCGTGCGACGAAACTCTTTTAATTTCCGTCGCCGTGCCTTTCGCGAATTCTTTGAGAAATTCGCGAATTTCAACGGACGATCGACGCGCCCCGAGAATAACGAGAGAAAATCGAATTCCTGCACGGAATTCCCACGATTCCTTTGGCTTCTCTATTTTCAGTCACTCCCGACAAATCCTACTGGCAGTGCCTGCCTCCCGCGCGGCATATATTTTGGCTGCACATTCTTCGGATCCGTCAGGATTCGAGCCCCGAGAGGGAGAGAAAGAGCGAGGAAGGGAGAGAGACAGAGAACTGCGCCGATTTACGACGTAAATCATGAACTTAACGTATTTCGCCTTCGAAATCGTGACTGTGGAGAGAACGAGATGCGGGAGCACATATTCGAAAAGACACGAGAGACTGTGGGATTCGTTGACGGTATCCGAAGAATGGAACGATGTCTGTTATCAGATGACGTCGGATAAAATCAGCTTCCATTCGGAAAAGTCCGCCATCCTACTGCAATTCTATCGAAGAAGAATCTCGCTTCTGCCACGCGAGAAGAAGAAAACGCCATTGACGAAACGCAAGAATCAAGTGTGAATTCCTGCAAGACTCGACTAATCGATGTTGGAAGAGGCTCCTCGAATTTACAAATACTGGGTCTAGCAAAATGGTCGGACGACGAATTGAAAAAGACGTATGATACGTGCGGTTGTCACACAGGCAATCGTGCCTGCGCATAGACGTACGTAAAGATAGCGCGAGTGCAAGGGAGGCACGTGTGTTGGTTGCAGCTGACTGCACTTGCTTGTACGTTGAACTATCGATCCCCCCGCTCGGTGTCGCGCTTGCAGTCTTGCAGAGAAGCTCTCACGTTCCCCGTGCATGTCTCTTTGTCGTTCGCTCGGTTGTGTGGAGCTTCCGGGGAATGAATTAAATTGAGACGTTTTCTCCAGCTTCATTCGGCGTAAGCGCGATCACCGTGATTCCGGTAATTAGCAATTGTTCGCGACAAATTAAAAGTGCCTAGATTCCGTCGAGCGCGTCTGCCAGTGGATCGTCATTATATGCCGAAGAGGCTCGAGGAATTAGCGTTGAACGCGAGTGCCGCGCCTGTGGATAGACGATAAAGCGGCGCACTGCAAGCTCCTAACTTTTATATCTGTCGGCCCCTCGATTTCGTCGCGCGGAACACGTTACGTCGATTTAATCGAATTTACCGTCCTCCGCCAAGATCGAGGGATACGAATTCGCGAGCGATTTCGCTAAACATTATGCGTCACGGAAATTGCTCCTGAATTATTCCGCATCAGTGCGACTTGTTCGTGGATCGCCGAAACTGTTATTCCATCGGCCGACGTTGCCTCGAACGAAGTTGAGGGAAGCCGAGGTTCGAGTAAATTTAATCGTGTATTCGACCGGTGAAGTACGAGAGGCACACGTGTTACGCTGACCCGTCCACTATATTTTACACCTCGTTTCCTGTCACGCTCGTGCTTGCCCGCCGACAGATTCAGCACGTAATTGAGAATAGTGTTGCAAATAGTGTGCAGAGAAATGTGGTGTACGTATAAATTGTGATCCTGTGCTTTTCAGAAGAGTACGACCCGCGTCTCGGCTGCCGAACCATTCATTTAAATCACTTGCTGCTCTCTGTGAAACTGCGACTACGGAGCATCGGTGCGCGGGAGAAGTGAATTAAATCTGGCAAGCCGAGAATCGCGCGGACGCAGACACTGACTCACCGGTGTTGTGTCGTGTGTGTTTCAAGCGTGTGAAAAGTGACGCGCATATATGGATACATACGCGTGGACAGTACATACGCATATATGCGCGCGATAATGAGTGTGGTGATGAAGAATCGAGATTGTGGTGGAAAATTCATTAACTCTCTAAGTTATCAGAGTATCGTGTCACCTGTTATAGCGATCTTGCAGGACCACTTGCTGGTACCCTCAAGGACGATCTGTTCGGCCTGCTCGAGGCTGTCAATGTGGGTATCCGGGTCGACTGAAAACGTCGTGCTGAAAAGAAGACAATGTTCCTCGTCATCGTATCGTCCTTCGACAGCCTCTCGTATCCTCACTTTTCCCAATTCTCAAAGGGTCTCGGTCAAATCGGTTCATTGTCCTGTTCATTAGCCGGTTTAGTGGCTGATAAGAATGGCTTAAGTGGACGATGGTACAGAACGGAGGCGGCCGAAGGACACAGGAACGTCACTCGGGCTCGAGCATCGTCAAAAATGATCCAACGTCATCCACAGCAGCGGCGGTCATTCAGGCCAGTCTAGCGAATACACGTTGCGCGCAGCAGGGACCAAAAGTTAAAGGGGGCTGGGCGATATTCATGACTCTCGGGATACGCTTCGCTACAATCGGCGCCGTGAAAGCAAAGCGGGTTGTGTGTTTCTTTTATTGCCTTCGCCAACGTTGTCGCGCTCGTTGGCTCACTGCGTGCTATCGAACGGATGACGGGAGATTAGCGGAGTTAGAAGGTTCATGGGACAAGCACGATCAGTGGTGACAATGAACACAAATGACATTAATCGGTAGCGAGAGATGGTTACGCTCTGAATTGGGAATGGAAGTGAGGAAGGCACGGATACAAATATTCTCTCGTAGATATATCTAGCGCCAATTTCATTTGTGCGTCAAACTTCAAGCTTGCCTTTGAAGGGATGACGGGCGTTAGGGAAAGTGTCTCGGAATAAAAGGTGGTTACATTGGGTGATGGCATCTGCGCGGAATCAAATACTGTTCCGCAAGGCAAATCGGCTGGAAAGGATGGAAGAATCGGCGGGATGCAAAAAGTTTCGCGAGGTCGTTTGGGATGTAACTCTCGTGAAAGACGCCGAGAAAGGTTGACTTCGTAGCTGGCAGCGTCTTCAAGTACACGACGAACGACGATCGATCGTGTCTTGTTGCTCGCGGCACTGTCAGGTTAACTATACTCAGCACACCGCCGCGCCACTGCCACCTGTTAGTCCGTACGATCGTGGAATTAACATCGTTCCGTTCCAAGCGGCTGTCGGGCTTGGAATAAGAAAACTTGTTGCGCTACTTCCGTGGCGCATCGCCAACTTCGAACTTTAGTCGTTCTGGCAGGAGCGAATAATCGTTACCGCGCGACCCGAAGACATTGAGAAAGTGGAGAGTGCGCGAACGCGCCTATTGTCTTCCCTTTCCCCGTCGAAGCTGTGTCTGCGTCTGATAGAACGTTAAAATTGACGTTTTCCGTTTATTTTTGCTTTGAGCCCTAACTGCTGAAGTGTTAGACAATTAACCCGAGGCTGCACGTGCAACCGCGTACAAACGACTGTCGTATGGCCATTATCTCGTCCTAAACTCCACAGTGCCTTAACGCAAACGCCGAAGTAAATGCTTTACTTCCTTCCCACAGAGCTCGAAAGGATTTTCGAGATGCTGGATGCTCTAGCAAAATTCTACATTCAGAGCCACAGGTGGATTCTCATGCAGCCGCGCTTCGTGCATTTACAATATTTTACCGTAATGGAACAGCCCTAATTCTCTTAATTTCTGCTAGTTTGCAAACGAGGTAGCCGATGTTGGGAGGCGCATTTGAATTTGTTTCCCAGTTCGCGCAACAAACTTCTGGCACTGTAAACTCGAGAGATTCGATTAACGAGGAAATAATAGCTGCGCATTTGATGCATTGAATTAAACGGATGCCGACACATACGGAGAACTAATTAACTTGACAAGAAACTTTGCCCAATATTTACCATAGGAAAATAAATATTGAGAGAAATGTACTACGTGGGATGAAGCCTTTGCCAGACACGTTTGACAGTGAGAAACACATATAACCCGGTCGGGGCATAACAACAAGTTGCCACGTGCTCTTAATGGACTTTCGAACGAATTCAGTTTGGAACGCGAGCTTCAATGAGAGTATGCATCGCGTGATGGCAAGACGCCACGACCGCATACACGCGAGTCAATGTACAGCCTGGCTACTGAGACTTCCGTACATACCGATCGTCGCGACGATATGTATCGAATGTAATCAAATCTCATTCACTAACCAGGTTGCGGGTCAAGGGATCTAGGCCGTGTCGGAGGTCGAGCGTGGCTGCACAGAATGGTAACGAATAGTACGACAGGTCATTTGATCGGTAAACAGGAGTGATGTGCACTGGCTGTTAACGCCGATCGACGCACACGTCAATCAACGGGTCTACCTAACGACTTCCCGTGGGATCTGCCCCTGGGTAATTCGCGTAATACATTCCGCCATGGAGTACGTCATTGTTGGGAAAACTTGCACAAGGGGTCTCGTTGCATCGAGGCATTCGGCTGTATCGAGAATTCTTGTCGGTCGAATCGCCTATCGTGTGCAATTTGCGGACTGATTAGCGCGAACGATTCCTATGCGGCCAGTAGTTGTGCGGTGAAGAAATTTGGTTACAATATCTTACGAGGTACCTAGCGCATTTTCAGCAGGGAACGTGTTGTCGCCTCGAATGAAACGCGTCGACGTGTATCGAGCGGCAGTGTCTGACAAAAACGTAGGAGGAGAGAACGTGGTGTGTACGGTGAAAATTGTGACACGGAGCTTTTGCTTCGTATCGGCAACGTCCGCACGAGACGTCGAATAAATCGTAGGAAAGTGGGTCGCGTTGCGGGCAAGATTGAGGAGGGTTCGAATTTGCCGACGTGTCGTTGACGAAACGACAAACATACGAGCAATTACATTTGTCGGACGGTGAAAGTGGAAAAATATTGCCGGGAGGGCAGAACAGCCCTCGATCTCAATTTCGATCTCGAATGTTCCTCGGGATCGTAACGCGGCTGATCGAGTGTCGCTAACGTTTCAGCCGTTACTGTTCGAGGACCAATGGGTAAACGTGGCGTCGTATGAGCGTTAACGACAGAGACCGAGCAGCCGGCGGAACTTCCGCTCCATGCTCCATCGATCTCCCGTCGATTTCGAATAAAAGGCAGGCGGTTGATGGCTGACGGCAGAACAATCGGCGTAATTTTGTGTCGGAGAGGAGAAAATAAAAAATGGCCAAGAAAAAATTGACGGCAGAATGGGAGAGGAGGCTGAGGGACGAGGAGTTGGCAAACGGCGAGGAATGTTCAATCAACGGTGTACATTAATGGTACGGCTGACAATATCGTTACATCCAGCGACAAAGGTCGATCATACACGTAGCACACATAACAGCGGTGTATTCGAAGGAGACAGTGCGGGAGAGGGTGTGAGAAGGGGCGATAAAGAGAGCGCGTGTCGTACATATGTCACACATAAACATAAACACGCATACGGGTAACGGGCACACATGGTACTGGTACGAAAAATAATCATGACACTGATTGCGGGGACGAACGGCGAGGATTCGGGATCGGGCGACGTTTAAACCAAGACGAGCTTGTCCGTAACGATCGTGCGTGGGGCAATACTGGCCATTCTCGCGAAACAGGGATCTAAAGCGTCTCTCGACACGCAAGAACCTGACAGGACAATGCTCGTCTGGATGATGGCACACAACAAACACTACCACAAGAAATGTATATGTGTCCATGAAAGTCAGTAACAACACAGCAGCAGCCGCCAGAGCGAGGGGTATCGTCAGATCTGATGACAAAATCATAGTAGTAATAATCGTAACAGCAACGATAATAATATCATCGACAATCGTAATAATGATAAAAAGTAAATGATAATAAGTAGAAACTGCGGGTGCGTAGATGCATGAATGGCGTCGCGCGGTATACACAGGTACACACAGAGTAAGTCATAGGCGTACGTGTAGTAGTAACAACGCATGTCCGCTTTACGCATTGTTCCACGCATTCGATTGCGATTCGTCGAAAGTGGATGGTCTGACGGGTGGAATGGGGATGATTTTTGGGAAAGAGGGTTTACGTTCTGTGTATGTCCTTTGCGGAGCTGGCGGGCACGAGGAGTCACAAACCTGTGATGGCGATCTTCGCCGACCATTTGCTGGTACCGTCCAGAACCGACTGCTTCACCGACGTCATGTGACCCGTGTGCGCCTTTTCATCGACTCCAAAGACTGACCTAAACTCCGACGAGACGTTTTTTCACATCTGCTGTGCCACTTATCGAACGGCTTCGATTTCGCCCGTTCTTATTGTATTTTTACATATAGGTCTATTTAAAAAAGTCGGACTGGATTGGTGGCGTATGCACCTTACATGATACGCTATGCGTTTCGTTAGCGACGAAAGCATAGTGCCCGTCCTCTCTTCGTAAGTTGAGTGCATGCAAAATCGTCCGTCGAGCGAATTAGTCGGCTGGATGAAGTTATCGAGGGAGTGCGGGCAAGGAAAATGGTGGGGCGGCGACGATGTTCCAAAGATATTGTACTATGTACAGGAAAATGAAAGCGGCTAGATGCTCTGTCCAAAGAGCGTTTTGGCACTGTGCCCAGCGTCCTAGAGTCGAAAATAAGGGAAAACGGTCTTCCTCGTTCGCGAGGCTATGCTTGAATTTCTAAAATGTGGGGACGTTATGTACAGTCGCGGTGGCTCGACCATAGTTGGAGTCGGCACTCAGTTAAATGAAAGGTGAATTAAATTTAACTTAAGGCGAATGCAACGGCTTTAAAGCGATATAACGTAATTGCAATATAGGTACTGATACTGAATTCAATCTCAGCCCCTGTCATATCATTCCCTGTTTCCGCGTTCTACAAGACTCTCAAGTGTAGATAATTTCACGTCCTACGAAACGTTTCTTTCGAATCGATCGTCGCCATTACTTTCCTTGCTACACGATTCCGCTTGAATAGGACACTTCCGCTGTAAACTTGTTACTCATAACAGTAAAAAGCGTTTATGGTACTTGTTCAACGTCATTTGACTCTTCCAATATTCTAGCATCTGTCAGTCCAATGCTCGAGTTTTACTACTTCGTCCATCTCCCGCACCACGAAAGGAACATCCTGTCACGCGCGTATCGTTCGATTGAAAATTGGGACAATCATTCGAGCAGGTGACAAAGTCGTGTCTTGAAACCTCTGCGCTATATATATTCGGTCTGATTTCTTGTTGAATCAAGCGCGGTTAACGCAATTGGGCCACGCGACGTGAGGCTGAAACGTGGCAGTGGAAAGAAGAAGTGGGCTGAGCAAGGGGAAGTTATAGGCAAACGGCGCGAAAGATTAATTGAGCGAGCATCGAGCGGTCATTTTATAGGCGCGCGAACTGGTTGAGCACTTCAATAGAGGGTCGCGTTCGCACGAGATTATTAATTAACGGTGATTTTCATTGGAGAAGCTACGCGGCGTCGACAGTGTCCACACTTTAAACAGTCCACACGCTTTCACCGGACTGTGCATGTCAGATCGGCGTGGACATCGATACTTATAATCTCCTCGATCTCGATAACAAGCCGAATCCAGTAATTCAGTTGACGTTATGGCTTCGCGACAGAGAGAGACTTAATAATAATAGTACGGCAGTTAATTAATCGAGGGAAGCGGAGGAGTAAGCAGCGCGCGGTTAATTAACGCCACGAGGGTCTTTGGCTTGAAAACATACCGATTAGTCGGATTACGACGTAGATGTGTATGTATAATTAGCTAATAACGTCGGTCGAAAGCGCGGCGCGATAATCGGCTCAGGGCGCGAGGCAGATATTTCACTTGACACGTTCCCGATCGATCAGCCGCAAATTCGGTCTTTTCAAATGTCTCGTCGCTCGGAATTGCTCGGCAAGATTTTACGTGTACATACCGCGATGCGACGGCAATATTCGCGCGAGCACGAAAAATCCAGTTTTGCTGTTCCATTCGCTGACGCTGGTTGGCAGAAACTTCGTTATTGAGAATACGGCGCACGCACAAACAATTATTTCGCGAACAGTGGCGGGAAAAAATGGCGCTCTAATCGCTGGATATTTCGTGCGTTCCAGTTGGGAAAAAAACTCTTTTGACACGCTCCGGACAATGGACGGCGTAACGATTTGTCCGTGGAAATGGCTTATGATCGACAAATGTACCGGGCTTACGGGTTCAACGGTAGGGGAGATGGGAATTTTCGTCGGAGAGTGACCTCATTTTTACATCTGGACCGTTCCTTCGGCGGGAGATGGATATGTCGTTAATCAATATCCATCCTCTTTTTACCCGCACAGTGTAACGAACGAACTTTCATTCTACGTCCTGCTAATATCACGTAAAGGCGCACAGCTTCTCGCATTTATTATTACACATCGGAAAGTTCCAGAGGGCGGAGCAGGCATAACGTTCAATTTTGGTTCGGTTCTGCTTAACTTTCTAGAACTTCCGTACTTAATGTCGGCGCTACGTTGCTGGTCGGTGCTCAGTATAATTTTAAAGACCAGGTAATATTGATTTTCTACCGTGAGAGGAGCGTGTAAATACTTTCCTAGCAAAACATTGGCACAAAAAACATATGGAACGAGGCGAACATGTTTTTCATAGCACCAAGTTCATCAATGCTGTTAGAACCGTATTGATTAATTCTTTTCAAGCGGATATCATTGGCGACTTGGCGAGCAATGGCGTCGATCGACTCTTATCGAAGGCAAATTCGCTGGCGCTTGGTCCCTCAACAGCGTTGTCTGGGCTGCGATAAAAGAAAGGAGCAAACGGGAAGAACGGCGTATTTCAGAGCGGGACTCACCGGATGAGCTCGAAGATTTCCGGCTTCTCTCGTTCTCGCTGCTTCATTCGCTCCTTCATCGCTGTGATTATGCTGTTCGCCTTATCCTCGGCGCCGTGCTTCGAGCTCTTCTCCGCAGCTCCTGCGGAATGAAAGCGGGGAAGATTTGAAAAACGAGCGTTCCGAGGCCGGACGCGTTCAATTATCCGGAAGCGTTTCAATCGACGCCTCTCAAACGATCTTCGGAATCGATATTCAACGCTAATCTCAGCGTTCATGTCGCGCTAAAGTCTTGTCCGTACTGTTCGCGCTGTCCCAGATGAAAATGCGCACACGTCCTACTGCATGCACACGTGCATACAGCCGTCGCGCGGCCCTTTAGAGAAGACACGCTCGTCAGCCTCTTAACCGAAATTCTCGCGTGCTGAGCCCCGGCCCCTTCTTGCGCCTTTTCGCGCAGAGCATATTCGAGGAGCTTTAATTTTCCGGTGCTCCGTGGCTGCGGCGCCGCTTCCGCGAGACACTCTTCTCGAGACGTTGTTTTCCGTAGCGAAACTCGCGCTTTTATCGCAAAAACGTTCGCCCGCCACGCTTTCGCTCATCTTGATGCGCAAATTGCGGCTGGCCTAGTTCGGCGAAAGAGCTCGATACGGGGCTGAACTCGATTATACGAATGCCCGATCGTCCGAACAATTGACCGAGAAACCTCGTCGATGCCGACGGAGGCGTCGGTGCGTCGGCGATGCGGTTCGGCGAATGAAATGGTCGAAATAAAAAGGGAGTCGCGGGAAAAGGCAATTTCAGTTTTCTTCGCCCTGCTCGAGGATCCGTTTCGCAAAATTGCGCGCAACGCTGTAGGGTTATCGCGGACGAGGGTCGTCGGGGGAATCGAATGAAATATCGATTTGCCGTACGAGACGCTCCCGTTCCGGCGAAAGGCAGGAAGAAAGTAACGGAGTCTGGGTGAAATTGTCGTCCGCTAATTCTGTAACTCGGCACGCTCCTATCGTTCCTATCGAGGCACGGCGCGGCGCGTCCCTTTAAGCTCGACGTTCTCCCGAATTGACTATCCGGCTTGCAAATCGCTTGACTCCGTGACCTGGATAGCCGGGAGTCGTGGTCTTTAGTCCGCTCGCAATTAGCGTCTCACGGCACTCACGTGTGTTTCATCGTCGGAAAGGTTGTTTTGTGCGTGCACGCAATGCTATGGAATTAACGTCAATGCAATTGTAATCTCTCGCACGGCGTCTGCCTGTCGCGGGAGGGAAGTAAATGGAGCATCTCGTGCGCGACTTTGTGACGTGGTTATTTGTACAGTTGTACACCGAGCGATTCTTGAAAATCTGAAGAGCGAGCGAACGTTGTTAAGCTTTCGTTGCAAGCGAAAGCGAGTAAACGTATGACCAGTTTATTATGTCGAATGATTGTACAGTTATACGACAAAGTGCGAGATCGCAAGGTTGCGGCGGAAAAGTGGGAATTTTTGGAATATTTCACACGCCCGCGAAGCCAGTGCATTTGCCGGCAACCAAATTGCGCGAGGACACTCGCTTAAATGCATCGCGGCTAAATGCACGACCGTCAGAATATTTCATGCTTTCCTCTCGATGCACCAGGTCAATGAATCGTGCCGCTGTCAGCTAGTACGAGATCTCTTTAAATAGCATTTCGACGAGCCCTCGCCACGTATATCGAATAATCTTGACATTACGAGATCAGCTCTATTTATTTGTTTTTATCGTATCTGCTGACGTTCTCGTCTATTAGGATTATCGCGAAGCCCGCGAATGCGAAGGCAGTTATAACTCGAAATGGGCGAGGTGACGATGAATCGGCCGATCGATGTGCGAATGACGTACCGAAACGAATTACTTCGAAAGCGAACGCTTTTAATCGGATCACCCGTATTACGCATTATAACGCGAACGCAATTGCGTACTACGCACCGTTAACTCGAGAATGACACGCGATCTCGCAGTTATATCGTGTCGACATTTAACACTTGGAACCGTTGGAACGACCAGTCCACCGCGCTAACACGTGAAAATTAGCGTGCTCGGCCACTCGCAGCGAGATTAAAAGGCTGGTCATTGATTTTTGTTTGGCAAGAAGGATTTGATACACGGTGTCCTCAGTCGTGCAGGGTAAACTCTGGCCTAATTTCGCGGAGCGCCTCGATGTAATCCGGTCCGAACGATCCTGATTCAATTTATGACTGTTTCCCAAGATTGATCAGAGTCGTATATGGTAGCGCCTCGGATTAACCGCGAAGCGTATCGATCCAATCACTTCTAATTTTCCTCCGGTCAGACCGTGCCTCTCGAAGGATACAGCTGCGCGCACGCGTAAGACGTCCCGATGCGTTGCAAAGGATGCTGTCGCGAAAAAGTTAGCCGAGTCGAATTAGGAGAGTCGGCCAGGCGAGCGAAGGAAGAATTAATCGGGAACGGAATTACACTAGAAACGTCCCGTCTGCGACTAGCCATGCAAGGAGCCGGTAACTTAATCGCAAACTGTTCGAATAAAGAGGGAAACTTTGTTGGGAACGGAACTGGAAGAAGAGGCCGAGTCCTCGCCTCCGAAGAAACCATACAAATCGACGCGAATGAAGGCGGTGCGAGACGGAAATTGCAATTGCACTGCTCTCTCATCGAACCTCCTTCCCAAATTAAACCTGACCCGGGTTCAGGAACATTTAGGACACCTTGGCGCAAACATCCGAGTTATTCTTGTTTTCTCATTTAAGGGGTGTATCTTTGATCGTTTCGTCTGTACTTCTCACGAATTTTATTCATCCGAATTGTTTGACATTTTTTTGACGGATCTAATTCTCGAGGGTAACTCTATTACTTTTGGTCAACTATTGCCGAATTTAATCAGTCGATGGACTGGAGGGGAGCCTGCGGTGTGTCCACATTGCGGGTAGTGAACGACCGTAAAGCACTCTTTAACTCGGTTATTGGAACAGGGGCTGCTCGATCGATTCTAATAATCGACGTGATGGGATCTTGCGTGCCTCGCATCGCATATCGAATTCAGGTTACCTCGTACGCGTGGAATATGCGCAGTCGCAGTGTAATAATTAAATGATCGAGATAAGATTGCCGTCTCGCATGACACGTACTACTGAGCAAATGAAAAATATGCCGATTGTAAAATGGCACTTGGAATTCGCGTAGTGCATAAATCGCGACGCAAAACGGTGGATCTAGCTAAGCAAATTAGATATTATTTTCAGTCTGCAAACAACGAAAACGATGTCTGATACTAAGTTGTCCGGCGGAAGCAATGATTAGTCCACCGTTAACTCGGTATTAATCGATGATAACGTGGCAACAGTGTAGATGTTTTCTACGTCGCTGTATGTATCTCTCTCTGCAGTTATCGCCGTTGCCACCGTTTTTTCGAGTCGTTCAATATCGTCGAACTAGTTAGTTGCGAACGGCTCCTGTCACTCAGTCGCAAGAAATCATTAGCGAGCGCAGTCGGTGCCCATTGTCCGTTAATTACGTACAATTATTATATCCTCGCCCTTCTCGGAATAACGAGGATATCTTCGGCAGATAACGATTCGCCGAAAGCAAAATACGATTTCTTCATTCTCGCGTCGGCAATGGAATTGCAAAGAACGTGTTAAAGGAGCGTCAAAGGCGTCGGCGTCGGCGTCGGCGTCGGCGTCGGCGTCGGCGTCGCGTCGCGTGTCTGGCTGAAATGAAAGAGGTGCAACTTACTCTGGAGACAGTCGGCGTTCAATAGGTCCTTGCACTTCTCGTGACACTTGACACCGCACTCGGTACAGCGTACGCCTTGTCTTGCGATTCCCCAGAGGAGACCCTCGCACTCGTAACAGTAGGTCGGCGACGTCGCCGTCCAAGTGACGAAGTTGTGCGGCGTCGTCGACGAAATCGGGTAGATCATCGCCTGCAGGGTTTTCTTGTACACGTGCATCTTCTGCGGGTTTGTCAGCGATGTTGTACGATCGTTAGAATGCGGTCATAGATAGGACGCGAGGATAGAAATAGAGACGAGCACGCAAAAGTGTACAAGATTGGCACTCGCATACACACGATGCACTTCGGTAGCCCAACCGCAAGACGCTCCTCGAGTGCGCTATGAAAGATTCAGGGTCAGCTGAAAGCCAACGGATGCACTGATCCCTGCGCGTCGACGAAGAAACGGGAATAAAGGAGTCAATCGGACAATGTCCCGGCGTCAGTATGGACCGCCGCAGAATCTTTTACGGCAATCTGAACTTTGCTTCTAAAAGTTTTACTTCAAGCCCTCGCACTCGAGCAGCGACTTTCAGCCGGGGGAACCGGAGAAATTATACTTTTATCGGCGCACTTCTTCAGCGGCAGGCATGCACTTGAGAATGCAGAGGTTTCTGAGAATTATCGCGTACGTTCCTTTCTTACGCCGCGCGTCGTCGTCCGCGAGAAAAGGGGCTCTCTCAATATATTGAGAGAATCCATCTGCGCTCGTACCTCTGCATTTCCAATCATCTCAATCTTCGTCGCCACTCTCATCGGACACGCCTCTCGAATCTTTCTCATTATATGTCCTCTCGAATCCATGCAAAGTATCACACTCTCCTCCATATATTCATGAGCGCGTGCACATACGGGGTGCTGAAAGATTCGGCATCGGCAACAGGCTTCGGTGAAAAAGCACTTTGCGCGGGTTAACGAGGTGGCACTTGTCTGTTAAGAAGCGTTTTGCCTCTACGCCGTCGATCCCTTGATCTCTGTGCCTTTGTACCTCGTCAGACATTATGCACAGTCGCGCTGTGTAGGCAAAATTTCGAGGCAAGTAATCACCGAGCGCGGTACTCATCGTACGCCCGCAGCTGTTCGTATCAATCGGCTTGATTGGGCTTCGCGTCACGAGTTCTCACGACTTGCAGCGATACGCAACTTTCGGGGCACCCCGTACATACAGATGGACAAAGTCACACTCGCGCTTCTAACGTTCGCTCTTGCACGCTAGAATTCACTTACGCTCACACAATAACTAAATCAAGGATCTTCGTGCCTGCGACTCCTAGTTACATATGCAGTCCTTGTGTACACAAACCATACGCAAGGGGAGAGCATGGGCTAACGGAGAGTGGCTTGGGTGTGGTGGGCGTTTGGAGGTGCGAAATATTAGCCGCTTCGGGATACTCGCGGACAACCTACGCGACGGAGATTCGAAGATGCTTGTGAAATAAATAAGCAGCGTTTCCGAACCTCCGTCCCAGTTGAGGGTGCAAAACGCAGAGGGAGAGAGAGAGATAGAGAGACAGACAGAGAGACAGTGACAGAGAGAGGGAGAGAAAGAGAGAGAGAGAAAGAGAGAGTGTACGTATGTGAAAGAGTGAGGTAGAGAAAGTAAAAGAGGGGGAGAGGAAATGAGAGAGAGCAGCTAGGTAAGTGGTACAGATGTTACGTTAGCTGTCAATAGGTCAATCACCTCTCAAAATCAACACTGTCGACTTGATTAATTTCCGATAGAACGAATACTCGAGTACAACCGGCACGGTGGCACGTGAGAGTGCTTCACTTTCGTATTTGCTTGCACGTATTTGCGCGCTCTTTCATAAAGTAATGGAAGCTGAATAAGGCTTCCTTCGGAGTATCCGTGTCATTGGAAATTGATCGGATCGACTTTGTACAGATTTGATGCCATGTTACTTGAGGATAGGCACGCTTCTCATATACCCGCTACTTCTCTCTCGCTTCCTCGTCGAACTTCCGGAAATTATCCTGTCTCGCTTCCAGAATCCTCCAGGAGGATTCTTGCATGGAAGATCTCGAGAGAGCACGCTTTCTGGATATGGTACTATAGGGGTTGAGAGAGGGTGAGAGGTGGTGTGATGCGGGTACGGAAAGGGGCGAGAGGTGTAAAAGCATCGATCCGCTAAAAAGCACTAGAAGGGTGCCGTGTGTGAAGCCGGAATGTTCGTCCGCATATCGTTTGTCCAGACTTATTTAAGCGTATGTAAATCGAATGTCCGTCTACACCGTGTCCGGCACGATGAATATAAATAACGTTTCACGGTGAAAAATATTCAATTCTCTTCGTCCGTTTCAGGAATATTTCGTATACGTATGCTGCCCGTCGCTTTCCGTTGGCGTGCAAGGCGTAAAAGACAGCGCGCCAATATGTACGGATGTAATGCATCCGGAGCAGAGTATATTTTACAGCGCGTCGCACAATGTAATTTGAGCGTTTCAAAGATCCGAATGTAAGATCCGACCGTGGCGGAAATGGAATCGGTATCACGAGTCCCGACATCTGTTCCACTGTCAGTGATTGCTGACAGCGATGAACGTCAAAGGATCTATAAAACCGGCGTCGTCGACGGCGTCGACGCGTAAATTACGTTAAGGAAACGACGTTGGAGGAACATCCGACGACACAGAAGTTCGGAGGTACCTAACGCTAGCCTAAGTTACTTCTCGTTCGTACGAGACACGTCGTGTCAGCCTATATCCCTAAAATCCTATACGTGTCCTATACGTGTGTTTCGACTACTACACTGTCGCCTAATGTATAGCGTCTACGTATGCGCGTGTATACGTATGTATACACGCCCAGACAGCGCATGTATTTATATACACGTACATACATATGTCGATGCACATATGTACGTATGTTCCTAGCCTCTAGAGTATGTCATTCTAGGTCGCTACACGTTGCTTCTGAGAAATATAGTGAGGAGATAGATAGATAGACAGATAGATAGACTGAGAAAAGAGAGAAGAGAGAAGAGAATCAGAGAGTAAGAAAGAGAAAGAGAGAGAAAGTAGAGACAGAGTAAGGTAGAGTAAGATTGAAAGAAAGAGAAAAAGAGGCTGGGCCACACTTACGTGAAAGAAAATAGCGTGGAAATGAGGATAAAATGCAGCACGGTTGATATGAAAAGAAAACAGAGTTCAAAGATTAAGTTGAGCTCCTTATGGAGGTCTCACTGTGGTCCGCGACGAATTCGACGAAACTTAAAATTAAATGGGGTGATCCCTAACACCTGATATGGCTAACTAATCTGTTCTGAAATCTCTTTCGAGCCGCGTTTCGCGTTACGTCTTCATTAGGTCCAGCGAACATTGACTTTCCGTTTTCACCCGTTTTATCTCTAACGCGATGGATCGCTCTCTTATCGAAGCGGCGACCGATGTCGCCTTACCCCAAATCGCGATTTTCACCGGTTTACATTGAATCTGTTTTAACGTTAATCTCACTGTTTGTTGATTGATTCTTCTTAACCGCGACTCGCGAGACGAATGTTCATGCCTGAGCGCGACGTTAGAACGATTTAATTGAGCAAGCCGCGACGTCTACTTCCTCAACATGTATTGTATATCCTTACGACTTTCGCACGTAAAGCAGTTTTAACCCTCTTTCAGGATACGCGGCCGTGGCTGGGGCTCAAAGGGCCGTATCGCTGGTCATCGCAATATCGCACATTATTTATCTCTGGGGACAAAATTTATCGTTCGCTATCCTTGTTATTTGCATTTTATCGTGACGTGCTCTCGTTTTGCATGCGCACAATCGGTACGACTTAACAGTTAACGATCATTCGATCGAAGCACGATCGACGTCAGAAAAAAAAGATCGATCGACGACGTCCGCGTCGTCGAGCGTAGAATTCTAACGAATAACCGTGACTCTATGAACGAAGATCCATTTATATTTTTTTTCAGCGGAAAGTTCGATCGTCCTTCGCTTTGGAACAAGTTGCAATCGCGACGATCGTTTCACAGCCTCGCGATACTCAGCTTCGTCTTACTGACACTTGTTTTTTATCTCATCCTCGATCTTACGAACGGTGACACAACGGATGACGATGATACCCATAAGATCGGCTGTTAAGTACGAGTCCTTACCAGTTCCTCGTCGTTCAACGTAGCTCTCGGCACCGCTGATGTCAGTCCAGCGTTCCTCTTGGTCGCCGCCATTGTCTGAGGAAAAGACAGAAATTAATATGCATCTGACGCGTGGATAAATGCCCCTGCGGGCACTGCGCCAAATATAGGCAGAGTGAGAAAAAGAGCAGTGTGTGAAAAATCAGAACAAAAGGAACGGAAAGAAAGTGAAACGAAACGTAATGTCGTAAGGAAGATACGATAAAACGAAATGTACATAAAGAACTTGAAAAGATGAGAATAAATGTTCAAGGAGGAATGAGGCATGAAGAGTATTTCCATCAGATACGGTGGATTGCAAGTAATGTTAGACAAATAATCCGTGTGTATATGTGAGGAGGTAACGTGAGAAGAAATTCGGTTAAGATGATAAAAATATAGTCAGAGTACAGTTATCAGTGCTCAACTAAAATTGAAGGTGTTGCAAGAGATAAACTCGACACAAACTGCAATTACATTTGGCATTATTTCAGACTCTACGACGCTACAGCACGGGAGATAGCACCTGTCGCTAAGCGTACGTACTCTTTAAGTTTGCCATGCCAAATATATTAAAAGAAGATTGATTCGTTAGATACAGACAGTATGTACAAGTGTGAAGAAAGTGTTATATATACATTGGTCTCTTTTGAAAACCGTGCTGTAAAAGACTTGCTGAAATCAGTGAAAAGGTTCCTCGACCTCTTCCGGACTGTGCAACCAAACGATTTATACCATCCAACACGACTTTGCATGTCTCTCGTCAACAACGAACAAAAACATCTCTGGCATTGCACAGCGTGGAACTGAGAATCTAATTATCCCCGTGGAACAATGACATTTCATGCTCCAGACCTTAATAAGGTCAAGGAATCCCATGTTAGAGCACAACCGCATCTTTGATTAGACACGTTCATACGTCCATAATATATATGTGTATGCGTATCTGTGGTGTATGTTACACGATATATAAGATTCGGTGCATGTGCTAAGTATTGAGGGAAGAACGGTAGATATCTCGCAAAGTTTGAGCAACGAGCAAAGTTGCGCGTGGGTGGACGTATACCAGTGTTTTGTATGTTGGAACGACCGTAAAGGGAGATGAAGGAAGATATGTATGCCAGTGTAATGACGAAAGGAGGGCAAGAAACGCGTTAGAAACGGCAACACAGGGGGTAGAAATTAGAGCCGGAATAATGGTGAAAGGCAGAGCGAGATAGAGTTCTAGTGATTCTCTACTGAGAAAATCTAATCCAATTAGCCTAAAGCGCCTGGTAGGTGTGGCGCGATAGGATTTGCGGCTAGCGTAGATTTCAATTAAGATATTATGCGCGGGGGCCCCGTGCACGGTGCATGCGCTACTGTCTTCTCCACGCAGTACAGAGTACAGGCGCTAAGACCGAGCTCAAATGCCACTTACTGTCCATAGCGTGTCACAGCTTCTCATTCCTTCTCTATTGCGTTCCCTACCGTTAAAAAGCATACCTAAGACGTAGCACGGGGCGCCAGTTTTTACTCGATACGTTTCTACTAAACTGCTAAATTTCGCTTATAAGTAACGATCACTCTCGCTCCAATTTATCGTAACTATTGACGAACCAGTCGCATGGATCCTCCTTTGAGCTTTCTCTCTCTCTCTCTCCGTGTTACGATGCTCTCGATAAAGAGTACGGACCAGGCGGGTACTTCTTATCGAGCAGTGTCGGAGCGAGAAAGTAATCGGATCCGCATGTGCGTTGTCATACTATTATTTCTAGCTATTTTGAATATACCTTTAATCTATGACTACGACTAGCGTCATATGCATATACATGTATACGTATATGCATATATACTGTGTACATGCACGATCTCGGCAGATTCACCATGCAGGTACGGCTGGATGTTGAACGAAAAAGAAAGGTAAATCATCGGAAAGTATCGACGATACTCGTTTATGAGTTTCGCAAGGGATTTCTGACTCGGTAGAGCGTAATTCAAGCCCAATCAGCGGGAACAAAGTGTGCTCTAATCGTTACGTGTATGAAATATTTCTCAACGCTACTCAGCGATTGCTGAGAAAACGAAACTGCTGTGACGGGCGGTCGTGGTGCGTTCCAACTCCGAAAACTTACGCAGACGCAAGCTTTGACTGATAAGTAGCAGCTTTTATGAGAATACTGATGTTAGGCACCATCACCTCCCACACATACACGTGCAAAGGTGCTGATATGTATATGCTGGCAGTTAGGAAACGCTATTTGGCATTGCAACTCGTTGAAACGTTTGGAATTTCTAGTCCTAATGGGACGTGGTAATTGAACACTCGCGTCGTCCGATCATGTTAGAGCGTGTCCTTTTTGCCTATTCAATGACTATGCATGGGAAGTAGAAATTAACTCGGACGTTTCTTAATTGTATTCTCACTGATAGGGAGCGTATTCATACGCGGACGTTTAACGTTGATTGCAATTAGAGACATTTGCCACGCTTTCGGCATCATCACATTTCAAGGACCGAAAGATTTCAACGACTTGCAAGCGGATAGAGCACATACAGCGAGGGCAACAGCGAGAACTGGAACGGAACAGACTAAACTAAGGATGCAGAAGAATGGTAGATAATCGAAGTAGATTCAAAATAAGGGTAACCAAAAGTGAAATCAAATAAAGGTATTAAATATACGCAGTGAGCATGAAAACGTACAAAAAGTCGCATGCAACGTTCAAGCAAGCATTTTAATTAACTTCGCTAAGGACGCATTTAATTAGTACCTTCAAGACCTGGAGGTAGAGTTTTTGAGATTTTTTGAGAGGTTTTTTTCAGTGAGTGGTATTGTTTTTTCAGGTGTTCAGGTAGATACAACAACGGGCGCCACAGAGAACAAACAAAGAAATAGCATTATATGCCGGTTAGTACGTATTTCACTTGCATTCTTTCATCTTATTTTTCGTCTTGAATCTTAATGAAATGGGCATAGGTACTTTTAGAAGTTAGACACACGAGAGGCACAAAAACACCGTTAACGATCAAGTAATAGGAAATGGGAGTGGTCAGGGAATAATGAGGAACGGTACTTGGCTGGTGTCCAACACATACGACCGCTAACTGAAATGTTAACATGTTAACGACAATTTCACGTACTTTTATGCATTTGCCTAAGCATTGCTTTTAGGCAGATGGAAAATTGACCGAGTAGATATTGCTTTGAAAATGTCCTCGTGTTCTCGAAATTCACGAGAACGCTTAATAAATTTAATTTACTGAAATTCTAGCGCGTTACTTTTGTCTTGTGTACTCGCTAGCATGGGTATCTACCACTAGGCAAAATACAGCTGCAATGCCACGAGCTTCTTACGCGGCGTTTTAAATGCTTAGGATAAAAACGTTCGATCGGCGAATTTAATGCAATTTGATGACTCTGCTACTCCGACGTTGAGAAAATCAATACTTATGTCGCTGAGGGGAGCTGAGATTTGGGATTAGGGTGACGGTGTACACAACAATTAAATGTAAACTCTCGACACAGAACATTCAGGGGACAGCAGACATCGGTGTTCCGGGGGGATCGAGTAAGAGCGATCTGAGGAAATCGAGGAGGAGGTGTACGAGACTACGAGTCAGGATCAACGGGGCATATGAACACTCTAAGGTCTAACTACCGACTCTTCGGTCCGTACTAAATACAGATTATATCTTCCTCCTCCAAATTTTCGCTCAGAAGAACACACATACGTATAGCTTCAGGGACTTTTGCCTGAATAGTTCCCGCTTACTCCTTGAAGCAGAAAATACAAGTTCGGGAAGAGACGGCACGGGACGATCGAAAGTGCGCAGAGTCTTTGGCGGCGAACCAATTTTGTGATTAAAGAGAAATTCTAACGGGGGGTGGGTGAAGAACAACACACCCGCGAATCCTGTCGGTGTATCGTTCAGTGCTTACTTCCTTTTTCCTGTTCCCTAGACTCGTTTACATTCAAGAACGTTCAACGAACGAGCAAGAAAGGGATCTTACGTGATCGTGCATCGAACATTCTTACGTGCCGGCCGATCGATAAAGCACTCAAGAATTTCATTTAAAAGCATCACGCACCGTCGAAACACGCGAGCTTTCAGACTGCAAGGGCATCGGTGACGTAGGGGAGCGGCTTTGTTGGAAATGTGACATCCCGGACTGCACGGCCGGCCGATTAGCTTACGCGCGCAATCCTTTGGCTCGCGATAATGAAATGTCACCTACTAATCGGGGGGAGGATCGCTCGCGCAACCAGATCGCAATTACGTTCGACCGGAGAAACAGCAGGTTGGCCTGGCCGCCAACTGACTCCGTAATTAAAAGTGACGCGGCCGCGAGAAACGAGGTCGTTCGAAATTCGCGACGGAAGGAAGTTGAATTTTTGCGGTCTCGCGAGTCCGGCCGAAGAATGTGACGCGCGGAACGGGGGGAATTTAAAGGGTCGGCATTGATTGGTCGGCCTTGTTCGCGATGTTCGTCGGAGCGGCAAACGAGGCGCATCCACGCGTCAGCCCGTCCGCCATCCGAATTTCAAATGACGCGCTCTCGCCACTTTCGATCGAACCGTGCGCCGCGCGCCGGCACGCCAAAGGGTCGGCCGAAATTTTCGATTGGCCGCGTGAAAATTCGCGGCCCCGCTTATCGGCGATCGCGCGGCTGACAATTCTCATTAGCGGCATGATTATTCGTAAACACGCCGTTCCGGGCGAACTGCGCGGCGAAAAGTACGGCCGCGGTTCGGCATCGGTATGTATCGACTGAGCCGATTTAATGACAGTGCAGTTGTCGCGATCGATTCCACCAGCTTTTACGAGCTGTTTTCGTGCGCCCGGACGTAATTTAGTTGCGGCCGGTTCTTACGCTGCGAAATACGGACCGCGCGATTAAACGTGAATATGTACTTTTCGCCGGACAATTGCCAATTGACAGTACGTTGTCGCGGAGTTACTGGAGCTCGTTATGCCTAGCGAGAAATCGTTGCTAATCTTTGATGCAATCATCGCAAAAACGTATTGTCAAGCGATTGAAATGAATTTAAGGTATTTTTGTCATTTTCGGTCGTCACTAAGGCGACGTACACTGAAACGTAAAACACGCATTAATTTACGAATAGACACAATCATTGATATGAACCACATTCGACGGGATGCCTCCATAGATTCGTGGCGTTCTTTGAACGATTCGTCAGGGTCGACGTAAGAAAGGAAATCGCTGTCGTCTCGTAAATGAAATATACGGCCGAAAGTATTGCGAAAGTGCAATTCGATGATCGCGATCACGGTCATCGATCATTCCTGTTGATAACGAAAGCCGCCTCGCGGTGCAACTTTTAGCAGGCGAGCGATAAATCATTCGAAGCTTCAGAAGCGAATTGCACCTGCGCCGTAAACAAAGTTCGGTGCATAGGTGCAAGCGGAAACTTGTTAATTTCATTTGGCGCCCGCGCGTACACGTCCGCGCTTGCCATTTCTCTGCTGGAAGGTAGAGCAGCACACCTCCCCTTCCAACGTGTGGCGAACAACGAAAGTGTGAAAATTCCAATGCGCCGCGGCCCGCGAACGTGCGAACGAGTTAGTTGGTTGAACTAATTAAAAGCAACCGTGCCGACCAATTAGTCTAGCTGCTGTGTTGGTCGCGCGTTAACGAAATCGCGACTTCTCAGTCGGCGCGCCGTTTGACATCTTAACGACCGCGCTGCCGACCATGACGAGAGCGTCAAACGTTGGCCACGCCAATCTCGCAATTAATTCCCGTCGAATGTGGAATTGGCCCAGGCAAGGTACATACATGTATGTGTGTACACGGTGTACTTATACATACGTTAAAATATATAGTATATATGGACCTGTCTGATTGTTTGTATGTATATGTACGCGTGTGCGTACGCGTATAGACGTGTATAGAGTATGTATGCAAAGGCAGAGACGATAACCGAATTGCGTTAACGGATAATCGGCTACCTACCAGCTCGGAGACCAGCGGTATTGACTTCCGACGTGGTCGAATGTCCGGCATGCTGTCGATGTTGCTGTAGAAGGGGTTGTCGCCAGGATGTCTGCAACAAAAGAGTTCGAAAGTCGATGAGCCGTCGCGATGGACGCGGTTTCGGTCGACGTTCGCAGCCTTTTTGAGACAGAGCGGAAGGTGAGAAAATTTACAAATTAGACCGTAAACTGGTTAGAGAGGAAAGCGAAGAACCTAGCGCTGGAAAAGTCTGTGAAGGGGCGAGAGAAGTTTCGCGCACATTAGAAACTTCTGGGATAAGTCAACGGCATTGGGTAACGCGGGACATTTTACAAACTCACGTCGTTCCGCGCGGAGAACTTTATCAACGCGTATTCTTGCACTCCACTCACATTTAAGTTCGTGCAATTGCGATTAGTTGCGCGAATGCGAAATATTAATTTCAACTGCAAATCCATGAAGCAGGTATGTCGTAGTATGTTATTTCGTTTACTGAGACTCTCAACAGTTGCTTTAATTCATTACGTTGTCAAAGTTTAAAAATCCCGGACCTGCCGTCCACATAAACCACGCTCGTACTCATGAAACATATATGTAGCAAGGTAAATGGGAGGCACGAGTGTGTGTACGGAACCACGTACGATGTGAAAAGCTTTTTAGCCCAAGAGCAGGATCACGTTCGCGAGCGCGTATTAGCGGCATGTTTATCGAGGATCATCTCATTACATCAACGCGCGGCGCATTGACTTGGGAACATTTTCCCAAGTTCGCTGGTATTGTCGAAGCTGGAAGGTTCGCAGGTTACGGGAGCGTTAGATGGAAAAGTTCGTGTTCGTGCCACGATTAATTTCAAGATCCGTCATTAATTTCGTCGGTGATGGGAACCGCTTGACCCGGTTTTTTTTCCTCGAACGGATCTTTAATTATATAAATCTGCCCGCTAGATCGAACGGATAAAAACATTTCCAGCGGCTACTAACCATTGTGTAAGGTGATCCATCACTCGGCCGGTGGTCTACACATCCTCGCACAGTGTTTTTTCAAATCTTTTTTCGTCTCAGTGTCACGCAAAGTTCGGATTACATTTAGTTCTACGGTAGCTTCTTGTAGTTAAGAAAAAAGAATATCACTCGGAACGGTATTAGCAGTCTAATTTGTCATTGATCTTATTTACAACGCGACATTGCGTCGTGCGCCGAACCACTAATGCATACGTCGGTTGTTTCTTTCATTCGTTGAACGTAGTTTTAAAAGTTCGCTTTACGCTGGAATTGACAGCACTGACAGAGCGATTCAAACATTTTATCTTTAAAAATAACGGGTTTAATGCGCGCGAAACGATGGCCAATTCAGCCCAATGAATCGATTAGCGTCGCGCCTCGGTGGCATACATTTAGACGAGAAAAAAAGGCACATGCCATCGGATAATCACGACGCTTCAGGTGCAGCTTTATCGAATTTCTTGAGATTTATTACACCATTAAACCCGAAACCTAGTACCGTTGTCGTGCAAGAGCCGACCTGCGAGCACTATCATTAGGTTGCAAGAATGCAGACAGAGAGAGATTAATGACCAGGGGAATACACGCGGTCTGCTCGTCCCGCCAATCCACGCTCATAGAGCCCGTCCGTGTTTTCTTTCATCCTAGATCTGCTTTCAGTGCGGTGCCTTTTCCTACAATCTGTGCCGCTTTCTTCTTTATATAAATTAAAAGCTGAGAAATCTCACGTGTCGAGACGCGTACGAGACGAACGGATAGTGCTCTCTCTGTCTGGCCTGGTATGCCGCGAAGAACCCTATCGATTTCTCAATTATAGCACGGCTCTGAAGGATTCGAGGGAAAATTATTCACACAGATAACGAAGGCAGGTCGTCCGAGCGTTAGAGGATCGGACGAAGTGCTACTTTAGCCACGCCGGCTCAGGCTGCTTTACATTGATTGTGCTTCGGTTCCGTACTCTGCATCTCATGTATGCCTCGAAACACTCTACTTCTCCGTAATGTAGCAGCATGATTTATACCGCGCGCGATGCACACTTTCACGGCAGGGTTTGAGTAAACTTTCGTGCATTCCATCGTCGGAGAACTGATTTACCGTTCGGCTTTCAATTTCGCGCGAAGCGGCGTGATAAAATATGGCCGGAACACCTGGAGCCCCCCTATAGATCTCCTCTCGTTTTCGAACCCGGCAGAATTCGCAGGTGAGGACCCGCTTTGCTCTGCTCTGCCGAGCAATCTTCCTCCGGAAGCTGTCAGGCGGTCTTCGCCCATGGGATATTCCATTTTGATCGAGGCACTCGCCGGAATGCTGCCGGGTGCGACGAAAAATGGCGGACAGTGAGACAAATTTGCCTCATCCCTTCGACCGTGAGGGTACGCTCGCTTGCCTCCCATCGTACCTACTCCCGACATTCTCACAAATACCGTACTCGCGCGATGCATTTCGGCGAGAGCTTTAATTTTCCCCGTTGTTACTTTCAACGCGTGACGTGCCGGTTAATAAGGTCACCATGACATAACTCACCCGTTCGCTCGTCCACCGGATTCGCCGCCTGGTCCGCTGCCGTTCTAACAAACAAAAAACAAGTTTATTAAAAACAAGCCTAGTAACAGTTCCATAAAAAGTAAAGGGAGAAGGACGCGAGCAAGCGCGCATGCTGTACCGGCCGAACGTTGACGCAGGCTTACCAAGGATAACGAAAAAAAGGCGAAAAAGGTATTTTACGGGTAATACAGTCTTTTGGAGACGCGCGGCCACGGAAAGAGACGACAGAAGAACGATCGAGTCGTCGCACGTGCCGGTGCACACGAGCGGATAGAGCTTTCGAGAAATATTGAGATATTCCGTGGCCGCACACGCACAATGCTTTGCCTCGTACAGAAATCGCACTTTCCCTCCTCTTAGCGTAAGTTTCCCAAATGCTTCGGTGAACTTGAAGAAGCGGCTGCGGTTGGTGCGCGGAGACGGTAAAGAGGGTGGGAGGGAGAAAACTGGAATAGACGATTGAGAACGGCGAGCGCGGAAGAGGAAGAGGCGCGAGAGAGAATAAGATAAGGCGGGGAAGACGCACGGAGGCTCTGGCTTCGTTTTTTTTTTCCCCGACTGGAGAAGAGTCTAGGAGAGAAACGTGGTTCCGAGAATTTCGTGAGATCCTCCGCGTTTCCCCGCACCGATTTTTCTATCCCGCTTCCTCTCGCACTCTCTTCCTCTCTCATTGCGTCCTCTCCTGCGAAGGCGTTAGTGCGGGTTGCGAGCGCTACCTGCCGCTTCTTACTTCTGGCCCCGTTCAAACTCCCTTTTTTTTTTCTTTCATTTTACGTTTTTCGTTACCTCCTATCCTCTTTTCTCCCTCTCACACTCTTCGCGTAATACCCTCTCCCGAAGAACCGAAGCGCGCTTTCCTTTATCTTCTATTACTGTTCGTCTTTTGCACGCCTTTTTTCTGTGCCAAACAAGCGACCTCCCCAGTTTGATATCCGCTGGCTCGGTGTAACGCTCATACCCAGGCCGGGCGATGAACCACCATTTTCCACTTAATCCCTCTTCTTCCGTACTCCGGCACCAGTCTTCCTTCTTTTCATACTTTCTTCGATTCTTTCCTCTCTTCTTACTTTCTTCATTTCTTTCCGGATCTCGATCCGGGGAAGCGAATCCTTGATTCATGAACTGAAGACCCTACCGCTTCATCGGACGTCAACGATGGTTCGTCAGAGCGTCGAGCTTCGCGCTGGTGACGTCGGTCTCTCTTGAGAACAGTCCACGGTGGATATTCTTCTTCTTCTTCTTTCTACCTTCCGTCCGCTGGTAATCAGTGCGCACGTTTCTTGCTCGTGACTTTTCATCTGAAAGGACGTCCTCAATGGAATATCAGCGACTTTGTCAATTTCGGAGCACCATGTTCACGGATCTTTCTTCGGTCCGTGGGTACTTTTGCCGGAATCAGGCCGTGCGCGTTTGCGGAAGGTCCGGCTTGCTGGCAATGTTGGTCATTCCAGTCCCTCTCTTCTTCCGTCTTTCTCTATTCTTTGGTCCGTCGGTTCGCCTAGTCTCATTCTCTGCTCGATCTCAGCCGTATATTGACCCGGGCACATTCCTCGTTCTTCTCGTTCGCCCGGTCGCGCGGAGAAGTGGAAGTTTGGAAGGATAGCGTGTAACAGCCCGTATAAATGTAATATCACGTACAATACTCGTAAATTCTGTCACGATAGAGATATAATATAAACTTATAGACAGCGTAACAAGTATAATAAGTATTTAGAGTTAGAGCCGCAGGTATCGTCGTCTTTCTACGCCATCGTCGAATTTCTCCTACTCTCCCTCACTCCCTCTCACTCTCGTCTTCGAAACAGTCTTGCGGAAAGCTCAGACAACATTGGAGTATGACGAATGTTTCCCGTTTCCATTTGACGTTTAGCCACAGAGTGGGCTGCCTTCGAGGGCGTCTCCTGCTCCCGCGAAAGGAAGGGATGCCGCGGACGAGAATGACGATCAAAATGGTAAATTGACATTCGGAGGTCTATTCTACGTCAATCGTAGGTCCTTCGCTCCTCGGCAAACCGCCAATCCCAGAGGTATCGCTCCATTGGCAATGCAAGCTTCTCACTTCGGAACGCAATCAGTTCGGCAATTTCGTATCACACTAGTTTAGAAGTTAAACGCTATGTAAAACCATGTAGCAAAAATAGGAAAAGTATTTCTTCACTTTTCGATAACGATCGTGTACGGAATCTCGTCTAGGATCAGATAGTGGTCGTTACGTTTCCCGCACGGCGAAACACTTTATGTAACTTCGTTCCCTCTCTCGATACTTTTCGTCCATGTTCGTGAGACGGCGCGCGTGAGAATCCGTAGCTTGCCGAATTACGCGACGCGCCTGGCTCAATTAATCTCTGCCGTCAATTAGTAGGCACACGTCCGGGCATCGCGAAAGTATGGGTCGCGAGGATTCTTCTGGCGCGCTACCGGTGCCGGAACGACATGCAAATATATATGCATTATGAATGGAGAGCGGCTGCGTTCGCACGCGCGACTGGCATTAGAATCAGCGAACGCGCATTAATATCGCTTTAATCTCGCGGACATGTACGAGGAGTACGCGACATGACGATTTTGAGCGTGACAACGAGCCGTGAATTATACGATGACGTTGAGGCGAATGTAACGTCCGTTTCGGCTAGAAATGGGGAAGAATCGAAGGACGACGTAATCTAGCGGGTTCCTAGCTAATCAACAAAATCTCTGACCATCCGATCGGGGGCCAATAGAAAAGGGTCGACGTGACGGAGACGCACTCGAAGGCAAGGAAGTATAATAAGTAACTGAGTAGTATATCTACGTAGAATAGCGTCGCTTAGCGAGTACAATTCTGACAAGCGCTTTTACTTAACAACGAAAACACCGTGTACTTAGCTATCTTACTTTTCCACTCTAACAAGTTATCCGTTATCTATTAGGCCTTAACAACGTACTTCCTTTAAGTTTTGCTTAAACGTTATTAATAGGTCGTCGCGTGGACGCTGCTAAACGCTAGATCGAGAGAAGCCTTAAGAAATCTTCGCTGCGCTACATCGATCGATGGAGGTCTCTCCCTCGCTTCGTTAATGATATGACACTTAATGAAACGATATCGATGATATGGAGGTGCGATATAAGGGGCATCCCAACGTCGAGCTCGGACGGCATATATTTACTTAGATATTGAAAACCGTACGAAAATTACGCGGAATAAGGAACTATCGGCTATCGCTCCATGATCGTTTATTGACTTCGTTATTCGGCGAAGAAGCGCTCAAAGTAATCGAGATGGCACTGCCAGACGACTGATGCTGACTTTCGGAAGTTATCGTTACGCGGACTTGGCAAATTTGATCTTCGTCAAAATAGGCAAATTGCCGTGCGTTCTCGACGGAGGAAGAGTCGTAAGAAAGTTTTAGGCGCGTCTTCGGTTACCTGCGCCAAAACACGGCACGCTGCGATGGTAGAGTGCCGCTCGACCGATTCCTTAAAGTAATTTTTCAGACGCAGAGACTTCCGCAATGCGCATTCCGCTGCGCGTGCTAAATCGCAAATTCTTATCCATGAACCGAACCCTGGGTGCTCTCATTGATATACCTATTCGACGCAAACTTCATTCTCATACTTCTTCAATTCCACCTATGGGACTTTGGCGGACTGATATGTAAGGTGCGATTAACACACTGATTGCCGTGTCGGCTGTACACGGCTGACACCGTTGGTTCTTCAGGGCAAAGAACAGTCTGCAGAGCTACTGCGTTTACTCCCCGTCAAGTACGATTTCAAATGACACTTAAATTTAAGCTTGTAACTACAATAAGGTAAGAGACAAACATTTTAATGAGTGTTACTTCATGGTCGCCTCTGTCTACGAAAAAGCTAGCCTCCGAATTCATAGCAGTCCCACGACCACTTTACGGCGCGATAACGAAGGTCGCACTGAACCGACAAGGTGGACAAAGGAAAGAGACGATTCTAAGGAGCGTTGGGGGCGGGCGCTTGGTTGGTTGCGACGGATGAAAAGAGAAAAGGCTCAAGAAACGAGGAGTAGGTGGAAACAGGGGCCCGGGGATCGTCGACATGTTGTCTATGTATGCACGCGGTATGTATGTCGTGACGTCACAGAGCTTGGTACCCGTACACTCGCGTATGAGATACGATGCGTGAGATCAGAACTGATTATGTAAGATATGCCGCGGTAACGAGGGAGTTACAATGTACGATATGCACGGCACCGTTTATATTTGGTCCTCGACCGAAGGAATCTAGACGTGACGTGTGGCAACGAGTGAAGTATGACTTTTCAGTTTTATCGGGGAATCGATTATCCGAACTTCGTTTGGTCCTTCTGAGGGTATGTTGGCCACGGCAACGGTCGATACTCGATTATCCGAATATTCAAATAGACATATATCGCTTACTCGAACTCTCTACTGTCTCGATAGATCTCAATTCTTTATCGGCGAACGGATCATTCCTGGATGTCATCCGCTTGAGCGTATAATTCACATAAGTACGAAGAGATTACGTTCCGAAAAAAGTTTTCCACTGTTTAACCTATAAAATCTTATTCGCATGACGGCGTATCCGAAATAGTCAGTAATCCCACTGGTCATAACGTGTAATTAGTTCGGATAATCAGGTGTCCGTAGCGCGTCCTGCGCGAACGCGGCCGATCCATTTGAACGATATTGCTGTGAAATCGAGTGTTGGAGTGCAGTATCGGCGTGCGTATTCGTGAAAGCGTATCGTGGCGACAGGTTGATCCGGGGGCAAAAAAAAGAAAAAAAAGAAATTCCGAGGCGCGATCGAGTGAAGCGAGCATCGGCAAAAAGATTCGGGTCGTGGGAGCTGCAAACGTTCAGAGTGATATGCCTGAATGTCGGTCGAGCGCATGACTATGATCGTTGTAACGAGATACACATTGAACATTCCTACAAGGGACGCGCTGCCATTTCCCAGGTAACCGAGCACGCACCCTCGTGCACTGTGACTTTGTGGTAATCCCAACGCTGTGCGCGCGCCCGCGCACGTGCATGAATGTACGTGGATGTACGTGAATGTGTGTAGGCGAGCAGGAATGAACGAGCGACTGTCGAGTGTGTGTGTGTGCGTGTGTCTGTAAGTATGCATGGGGATTTGCACACGTATGCGCGCGTGGCACGATATCTGCGGATGATATGTCGAGTCGTATGTATGTGTAACGATAGTGTAACGTAGTGTGCGCCTAATTGTGCTACCAGCCAGTTGTAACTCCACCCGGTGTGCAACCCAATCCTACGATCGCCTAATCATCCCCCACAGCTCGGCGTGGTTGTTCTCGCTATGCTTCGGCTCCCTGCCTGTGTGGGTGGTCAATATAAATGGCCACCAAAACGTGATAAATCGACTCGCGAGCGCGATGAAACCGAACTCGTTCGCGCCTTTGAGACTGTAGCGTCATTTCAGGCATTATAGATTCGACGCCACTCGCGCGCCGTTCGCCTGCCGCTGTGGCTTAACACACTGACTGCCATGGCCATACGATACTCGATAATGCTTCGACAAAGGACTGCAAAGGCGTTCAACGTAACACCTGCCTACGGAAACTTAACCATCCGAAAGCTCAAATCTCGTCGAAAGTGTCAGAATCATTTTTAATCGTTTCTTTTTCATCAATTGAACGTCACGTTACGGAGCTTTCAGCGGCGCTAATTACGAGCACAATGCGCAGACACTGATTTTTCATTGACGTGGCAGTCGATGTGTTAATTACTGCGCGAAGATTGACAGAGATTTTCGATAGGCGGGATTATCCGGCGATCATTTAACGTATATGGATTATACGGGCGTAAAATGAATGAGTGACGTTGATGTCCGCGCGCGATGGCTTTACTTTCCTTTCGCGCATTGTGCGTTTCGTTCCGAAGTTTACAAAATTCTCCCTGTAACAGTCCCTGAGACGCTTCTAATCAAAGTGTAACAAATCATTGGTCCGCATTGTGCGAAGAAGTTAGGGGCGGAAAGGAGCTTCCGATATAATGTCTGTGCGCCCGCGGAACAAAGCTCTTTCTTTATTTTTTGTCCGACGGTACATTTTTTACGACGCAAATGAATGCGCCGCATTGTAAAACCGATGCCTTCCGCGAAACACGATACGCAAGTAAGAGTACATGTAAAAACGAGTCGCCGTGGCGTCACGTGACATCCATATGCGTTTCTGGGGATAACGACTCTCGGGTTTGATATTTCTGAATAATGCGGTCTATGTAGGTCGAGGTTCTGCAATAATGTTGAGTACTCTCTCGTGATTTCACCGTGCTACGGGTAGCTTCTCAGCCGGGCCGTTTTGCAAATTCATGCTGCACGTCGCGGAGCGCATCGGAGACGATACGTTGCACTATCGGTAGGCTATCGTCGGGAAATTGTTCATTTTGAATAACGCGTCTTCGATTCTCGAATCGGTACGTGATATTGGGCACGAGCGCGGCTGCATAGGTACGTGTACGTGAAAAACATCCCTTGCACTGCAGTTGCTAGATAGCAATGGGAACGTTCGCAATGTTAGGAGTACTTTCATGGCAACAAACATCACTGTCTCACGGATAAACTATTATTAATATTTTAGCCCGTCGTTCGTGTGCATAATAGAGCGGGCATTGTTTCGCATTGGAACGTCGTCGGCGGCGCGAAGTGACGGATCGTGCAATCGATCATTTTATTATCTCCAACGTCCGCGAGTGAGATAGGGTCTTCGAGGTTGCGCTGTCGGTATGAAAAAAATGTCAAGTTTGTAGGCAAAGCACGAGTGGAAAAACGAGTTAAAATGAACTTCTCCTACTGTCAATCGAACGAGTCATGTCGAATCGGACGACGTGGAAGAAGCACGGGACCCCGACCTGTCTGGCTCTCGAATGAGCGAGTCCATCCGCGCGCGAAAAAATGTAGGGAAACGCGGTGCGTGAATTTCCACGCGGAGGTATCAAGTTCGAGTCCTTTTCGGCCGTATATCAAGTTTCTTTTATATCGCGGTGCAGAGGTAGGCGAAGGGCGCTTGTAAAATTAAATTAACATACGCGCATTACGTATGCATGTATTCACCTTAAAAGATATACGCGCTCGTTGGCAGGGAATGAATAAGGAGCCATCCACGTGAGCGCGGGAGATGTTACGAGCTACGTTCTTTCTGCGAGAAAATTCCTTCCCTCCTTCCTCAATTATCACACGGAAGCTTAAATCTTGCAATTTTTCTCCCATCCCTATACTCGCCCGTCCCACGTATTCAAAAACCACGACTAAACGTTTCGTTATAGTATTAATTGACACAAAACTACCGCCGTAGGCTATTACGATATATTATTATAATGTATAGACATATCGCTATGTATGTACGTACGTATGTGCGTAAACGAGCGCGTATGTGTGTGTCGCAGACGACTGCTCGTCTGCATTTGTCCGTGTCTCTGTGTGAGCGCGTGTATGTACGACGATGAGGAAGGTAATGATATTTAGTATGTATCGCATATATACTCTGTATGATATACGTGTGCGCCTCCTTTGACGAACGAGCGAGCGAGCGAGCGAGCGAGTACGAGAGCGAACGTATTGTACACGCTCGCCTATCTTGTATCATCCCCCGTTCGCCAGATTCTTCTCGATTCTTTAACGAGCCCGACGTTTCACCGAGGTCCAGGGAGTTCAAAGGATTTCCCCTGCCGCTTTTAGCATTTCGACCTCGAGAGGCTTGGATCTGCTACCTTCAGGACGAGGGAGTACGAGGAAGTACAGTAGACTATTTGGAATATTTGGAAGCGTTTACCCTCTCTCATCCCCGGACGCGGATCACTCGTCGTCCGCTCAATCAGAAGACGGTTACGAACGTGTTAGACACTTATAGTAACACCGTGACAATATACATATACAATATCAATGTCTCATTACCATCGTATAATTATTCATATATGTATATATATATATAATTCTTCATATATTTATATTTATATATATACTTTTTAACATGTCCACTCGCGAGAACGCGACTTTTCTTATCTCATTGTTTTATTTTTCTTTCATATAAAAGTGAGAAATGGTACACAATTGGTCTGGTGTGTTTTTTGGTCTCGCTTCGAGGTGCTTCGAGAGGACAGTAATTCGAAATCGGTCAGAGGGACAACGACCGACAATCTCGCTTGTTCGTACTCGCGCCCTTGCGGAAATAGCTGCCGAGGTGCAAGAAGTGGGACGAATTATGCGTGGACACGAAACCGACCGGGCCGCGTCGTCGATCGAATCATCCCGATCCTCTCGAGGCGACCGGCGAACGTCGAGGAGCCAGCACTCGCCTTTGTCTCTTTCTTCCCTCGCTTCTTTCTTTCAACTCGAGCCGCTCGTGCCAATTGTCCAATTAAGATACCTCCGTCGGCCTACTGTCGAATTAGCCGGGAGAAATGTTCCACTTTCGCTTCTCTCTCGCATCTACGCTTGCTGATTCAATAAAACGCTATCATTTTTATACCTCCTCGCTCGATAGACGCGTCTTTCAGGTCCTTCTGCAGGGCGCGTCCGAATTCACTCGTTAATTATACATTTGTAAGCTAAACCCGTCAGTGGTACTCAGCGATCAGAGTACCGTCAACGTTTGGCGACGTAAGCAGATACAGTCCAAACGCTTTATAACCGGTGTATGCAACAGTCCCGGTAAGCAATACGGGCCGTGAAGTTTCATTTATATTAAGGAAAACGTTTAAAGAGTGTGCGGAGCCTGTTCTTGGCACTGTTTGTGCAGTCGAGCACCCGATTCGAATCGGTGGATATCTGGGTCCCAAGATAATCCGAGGGCGAAGGGTTACACGAACGTTGTGGAATGACTTTCTCTGCAGCGGTGTGCGACAGTAACTCGAGACCGTTCGATTCGATCTTCCCTGTAGCTAGTCATTAAGTCTCTGCGGGAACAACGTGGGTTAGTCCGGAAATCTTCTGGCAACCGAGTCGTTCTCTGCTATCAACGGGATGGTAAATACAGCTGTACCGTTATTGAGAGCACGTACCAGGGGTATCTCGGTGAATCACAATAGCTAGACAGGGCTTTTATGATTGTTTAACCGCACTGTTCAGAAAATTAGACCTCCGCGGATCAACCGGAAGAACGCTGATAATTCTTGCTCCGACCAATTTGACGGCAAATGGACCCTTGTTCGTTGTCGCGAACGAATTTTGACTATATCTCTAATGGTAAGAACTAGAATTTTCAGTGTGACACGATCTCTGGTCCACGACACGACAGACACTGTGCGCACCGTGCACGCTTTCCATGCTCAAAAGCAATTGTTCCGGGAAATATGGAGACTGGATGAAAGAACAGGTAGGAAAAGGAAGAAGGACAATGGCTGAGAAGTGGAAAGGAAAGCGAACAAGTTTGTCTTAATTGTGAATGAGATGCTTCACGCTCAATGAGGATCTGACACGCTTCCGCGCTGAACGAAGGAATAATCGCGAATACTGGAAAGCGCTCACGGTTCCATTTGCACGAACCTGTCGAAGGCTTAGATTCGAACGGTCGTTAATATTCAGCTATTTCCGGCGTTCTTCGCGATGAAAATCTGCGCGTGCACGCTCTCGTCGTCAGGTCGTGAGTGACGAAAGGAGTGCGGCAGCGTGAGAAGAAGTGCAGGCACTCGATGTAAACAACTGGGAAAGCGGAAGGAACGGAAGAAGGGTGCTTGAGAAGAAATACGAAAGAGAGAAAGTGGGAGAGAGAGCACTCGCTTCGCGTGCCACAGTAACATTCGTCCCTGGAGTTGCACGAATGGTTCTGCAAAGGATAAAATGGCACGATCGACGAGTGCGGAACTCGCAAGCCGAAGAGGAATTGTTTTGCGCAAACAATTGGGAGCAAGCGTACGTCGTCGATTTGGACCAGGGGAGAGAGGAAAAGTTTTCGAAAACGACGAGTCGGAAAGAGGGACGAAGTAACGTTACTTGCATTTCGACAGGAGCTATTGCACAGCAGATTCGCTGACGCGGAAAGGTCAACGACAATTAACCATTCCATGAATTAGAATTTTTTCCCGCTAACAACCAAGCTCCTGCTCCTGGGAATAACCGAGGCATAGCGCGCTCCGAATGGCTTTTGTATTTTTAATGAATCGCTGCGCTGCTTACGAAGCCATCACGATTTATGATTCGCGCTAAGCGACGAACTTGTTCGCGATGGTCGGTGATGCACGATGTCGAATGCAAGCTTTCAGTAGCGAGAGCGAAACATTTTCAGTGGTCTCTGACGTCTGGCTAATCGTCGAGTTTGCCGATCGGAGAGGATGGATTTTCTTTCCGCGGAGAGCGTTGTTGGACTTGTTGCGCTGCTTAATATTTTGGATGGAGAAATTCGTCGCGCGGTGCAGTGCTCCTCGACATGGACCATCGAAAGGAGAGCCGTCCCTTCCCTTCTTAACTGTCGACGGAGAGGCAAGTTTCCTTAAGGATATCGTATTTATCCGGCGAACGGCCGCTGCCCTGTGCATCCCCTTTCTTCGTCCTTAAGATAACGTTTCTTCGATTCTCTCGATCCTCTATCACTATTTACGGCTACACCTTTTCCCTCGCCGTCGAAAAAGCGAAATTGTACAATACACCAGCTCGGGAAGGAAATGGTAGCTGCTGGAGCATCCGTTAATGCGTAATTTTTTTTTTTTTTTTTTTTTTGCAAATTAGCGAGGGTAGTCGTGCGAGTCTTTTATATTTCGCCGTAAAGTGTTTATCAAAGAGTTGTTTATACGAATCAGGTAGGAAACATTAAGAAACCAATTGTAACTACCATTGGTCGGACCACCTCGATTCCCTGACTTCCGATCATTCTCGTTCTCTCTCGAAAAAGATTTTCCCAATTGCCACCAGGTACATCCCCAATCGTGTGTGAATGTGTGTATATATGTATATATATATATATATATCTAACACCGAAGTACGCACGATAAGTAGTCGCTAGCTTAACTGGAGTACTATACGCCTTGCGAGTCTTTAGATACGGAAGCATGTATGTTTTGTTGGACGTGTGTAATGTGTATGTATGCTCGTTTATCGTTCCTCTTACGCATGGATCATCCTTTCGATCGTACAAACTATAATATGGAGTTTTGCATCGAACGGTTATCGGTATACGTAACACGATCGATCGTTTCGAGACTATGAAAGAAGTGTGCGCGTCGGAAGGATGGAAAGAAAGTTCGACTCCTAAATCTAGTCGATTGAAGAGCGACGATAATCGCGGTCGGCACATACGCGCACCCGGTGTCAATCGAAATATTCAGTACAGCCCTCCACGACTTACTATTAAGTTCGTTGTTTGCGACGTCGTACAAGCGTGGGCCTGATCAACTCGCGATAACCAAATCCGGCGATAAATTCGTCGCTCACCTCGCGACGTATGTACGACGTCGATTATCCCAACTATGGGTAGAATGTATCCCTATCGTAATACTAGTGCCACAGTATAATACCAGCTATTGCTACTACACGATGTACGACAATAACCGTAAGACCTATTGTTTCTTGTTCCTCGCGGATATTTTAACGGCTCTTCCTTAGGCCACGCCATACGCGTATTCATTTATTTGCTGTTGACCCGAGCAGCCTCAACATTAACGAGTCTCTGGCGCGGGTGCCATGACTGTCGTACAAATTCGAAAGCAAACCGAGATACTTTGAAAGAACTTCGCCGGTAGTCGTCGCGAGAGAACGTTCCACCGTTTCATCGCGTTGACTTCGCATAATACTTACCAACGATGGCACGAGAAAAAACTATTGTCCGCGTAATACTGCGTACTGAGTACTCAGTGTCAATTGATTTTCGAGAATGTACGATGAGTTATGGAAGTCGCGGCAACGGCGGATGGTGCGATTATTCGAACTCATTGTTTCGCGTCGGGAATGTTCATCGGATCGAGGGTAAGAATCATCAGATCACTCAAAATTGGTCGGGTCTCTTGTCGCAACCGCAGGAATGTGCTTCACATTCCGACGAAGTTGTGAAACTCTGAGCTGAAATGAATTTGCAGTTTAAAGTTCGGCCATCGGTGCTTTATCGTTTCATTGATCGCTCTGAAGCTGGGCCTGGTCGGAAAGCGTGAACTGTTAACCGTGCAATTTTTAGCCTGTCTGACGATTCTCTATCAATCATGGGAACGGATATACGCGCATCCACCGCGACAGAGGCTATCCGAAAACCGAGGTGCTCGTTATCGACGAACCAGCTCGTGTGGCACTTACAGCGTATGTATGTCCGCTAATGTATCACGGCTTATGGCTTCGCGGCACACTCTCCACGGAAGGTGTGTTATCCTTGTGTGCGTCAGAAGGTATTACAGAAGGTGTCAGGATGCGTTCATGCATCGACTTACGACTATCGACTTTTATCGGGAGGTAGCCTGGATCGGGATATTGAATGTTCGGATTACTTGTGAGCTAACGGTAAATTACGAGCATTGGCGCATTCGATGTCCCGTATTCGGATGGCTCTTGAGAATACGTTTGTCCATTTTCTCTCTCTCTCTCCCTATCTGCGACATGACCATCCGATCAATGACCTCTTCCGCTTTGCACATAATTGTACATCTACGTTGCTACGCGAATCGAATACACGACTGCGCTGTGATAGATTGCATAATATTTCATACAACCGAATATCCGCATTTCGATGAGAACCGAGAACGTTTGCATCCAGGCACCCCCCGGAGGATTAAAGGTGCACTGCCTGAGTTAGATTGGAAGAGTGTCCGCGGATTTCGAGCCTTCAACTGCCGCGCTGAGGAGACGATTGTTAGAACTACGATAAATTCGGAAATCACGACATCGAGTCGATTTGTGCGAGAAAGAAGTCTGTTGGCGCGAATATTGCTGCGTTCCGTGTCGAACTAGCTATGGGGGACGTCTACAGTATACTTTTTGCGGTGTGCTCCTTCGGTAGGCGGAAGGCACGCCATCAGGACGACGTCGGAGGGTTCTGTCCTGCTTCGAAAATCGTTTCCAACTCGATCTCGCGAGGAACTACAGAATGTTTCCTGCATTATTGGCACCGACAGAAGAGGTTCGTTGAATTCACCGGCCGAGGTACGCTCGCGTTCAATTAATCGAGATCAATCCGGTCAGCGCCGTTGTCCCCTATACTGTCGCGAAGAATTTGCCGGCTGAACGCGTTAGACTATTTGCGACGCAGATGTTGTTCGCTTTTAGCAAATTCAACTATCCCCTTCTTCGAGAGCGTTGCATTTCGCGCGACGACGCGTCGAGCGCGTCGCGTCGAATCTAATCGGAAGTATGGTGTTCTTTCATCAATCTACGAACTTGGTACGAGCGTGAAATTGCCGGGGTTTCTCGATCACGCGTACCGAGAGCCAAGTCAGTCGAGACTGTTTACGAATGTACTTTTGTCGTGCGTAATCGCGTGTTCCCGCTCATCTATCTATCTATCAGGGTGTGCGTGTTTATGTGGGTGTCTGCAAGTGTGCTGATCGTGTATACGCGCGTATTTTCTACACTTCGCGTGTCTAGATTTGCTTTGTACATTACTTTGTACATCTCGGTGGACCGGAAACCCTGATCGTCGGCGAGGTTTGCTTACATTGGACCTCTTCTATTACAACCGTGTACACCGCGCGAACGTACTCTTCGCATGACGGCGAGTATTCTCCCATCTGTCTTCGTTTCTTGCCGTTGGTTGCGCATGTCAAAGGGCGTATACCGGGATTAATTTCGATGTGCACGAAATAAGGAACGCGGCTGTGCCCGAGCGACGCACCGTCAAGCATTATTTCTCGAGAACGGAAATGTTCGGCGCGTAAGGCCGTACGGATTTACGACTATAATAAAGGCAGACGCAAGAAATCGGGCGGCAAGAATTTTGATTGTGCCTTTTGCCCTAGGCGTTGCTCACACCGGATTTAACCCATGAATAAATCCACTTAATTCGCAGCTTAGCCCGTCACTGTCGGCTTTAATTAATTCCGCCATCTGTTAAACGGCGATTTGCACGTAAGACCTCGTACGCCCGTGAGTCTGTGTGTCCAATCACGTGCGCGCGCGTACGTGTTTACGCGCGGAGCATTACCCACGCAATTACGTGTATGCAGAGCGTCTGCGTATACGGGCTAATTGCGTCTAAAAGGACGAGTCCTTGAAGTTCGGAGATGAATCAAGACTTCTTGATAGGGTCGAAAGTCGTAAGAGTTTTGAGTGAAACGCTCAGGCACATCGCGTTCGGTAACGATATAACTACTATCTTAAAGCGTATCCAATAGTAGAGCACCATCTAATTACCTCTAAGATACCTATTAGATGAGCCCAGCTATCCACTAGGCGGCACGTTGTCGCACGTGAAACTACTCTACGGCTCTCGAAATCGATCGTCGTCGATCACGATTACCGACCGTTACCTAGTAGTGTTTTTAGTATCTTAGAAATATTGCTTGTCCAAGTGTCAGTGGTGTTGCACTAAAATTGACTAGTACCTTCGTAAAGTGTTTCCTAAGCGTTGACGAACGATCGAGCTTGTTCGTCATTCTCCGCACAGTATACATATACATATATCCCTTCAGTCTAAAGGGCTGACTGGAAGAGTTCGTAACGATCACTGGCATCTCTTTGCCAGCATCTGCGTCATCCGTATCGATGGCATGCTTGACCCATACACTTCGTACAGTACTTTTAGTATTGACTGGGTATACGTGCCACTGCGTGACACCGCCTTAACGTTACGTGAAATATCCTTAAATTCGTAAGTTGCCTCGCTTTTACAGTCGGTCAACGTACAGCGCACTCGACACTCGAGGGAGAATACGTGATGTGCAAAAGAACATTTCGAAGGCACGCGAGAAATCAATCGCCAACGAGTTATCGGCTACCGTCTGTCGGCAAGACAGCAGAGTATCAAAGCGCAGACGGAGCCGAAGAGAGCATATCGAGATGTGCAGGTGCGAAGAATGAGTGCCGTTAAAGAGTGCGTTGTAAACTCTAATTGCCCGACGTCGAAAAGCCCGAATGCGACGATCGCCCGCTTCCTGGCGCATCGATCGCGAAAATTGACTAGCTCACTCAAAAGTATCCACTCAATCGTGCGTGTGCGTGAGCGCGCGCGCTCGTGTGTTGGTGCTCAATTAATAGAGCGCGATCGCTCTAAATCGACAAAACGAAATGATCTTATAATCTGACCCATCCGCCGAATCTCGAGTACGCTTTACATAAGTTTTCGTGTCCTCACTTAATCATGATACTTACTGCCGTGGGTCCCTGAGCAATGGCTTGAGCCTCCTTCGTTGCGTCTTCGACTTCTTTCAGCTTCTCCTCGGCTTTCCGCTCCTTCAATGCCTTCAGCAGCTTCCACTTGGAGCCGGGCGGGCCAGGACTGACCTGGCCCTCCTTCAAGGTCGTGTCGGAACTGCCGCAGGACGAGGAGTCGATCTTGATCTTCGGCAGACTGAGAGTAGCGGTTGTGGCAGTCTCGGCACTTCCTGCTTCATCGCGTTCGAATCCTTCGAGGACCGTGCTCTCTGAGTCCAAGCCACCTGGAATACTGACTGAGACCTCGCTCGGTGGTACGCTCACACTGCCCTCGCGTGAAAGTGAGTCTGACCCCTGCAGAATTTTTTCACCCTGGCGCAACGTCGAGCCGCTCGAACTGCGACGAGAGTGATCTTCATCCAAATCTTTCGGAAGCTCCTCTTCTTCTTCCTCGTCCATCGACTGTCCCGGACTATCCGGTCCAGAGGTCTCTCCGGAGGAGCCCTCTTCCGTTGACGGCGGTGGCTTTTCCTTTCTCGCCTCTTCCTCGTGTGCCCACGTATGGTAGTCGGTCACCCTGGCGAACACCGATTCGATGCTCTCCGCCGATTTCCTCTTCGGAATCGGCTTCTCGTCGCGATACCTGTCCCTTTCCTCGAACCTGCGCTCCCTCTCCGAGATCGAGCCGTTGATCCTGGTCGCTTTCAGATCCTCCTTCTCCTCCTTACGATCGTCGCGTGGCTTTGTGCCAGCCTTCATTTTCAATTCCCTCAAGACGAAGGACATCCTCTCTTTGACGGTCTCGTCCGGCTGATAAGGTTCATGTTCCTCCGGTTCCTCTACCAACACCTCGCCCATATCGATCTCCATCTGCGACTGCCTTTCAAGCTCCTCCAGCTTCCGCAGCTCGTAACAGTACCACTCGTCCTCGGAGTCGATCGAGTCCTCCGTACTCTGGCGTCTCGAGGAGACCCTCGATGTGCTTCTGTACGAGTGCGTGCTTCGATTGTCCTCGTCGCCCTCGCCGGAACGCGAGCCGCCCCACGGAATTTCGAGCGACTGCTGATGCCGGGGCAAGAATCGAGTGCCGCCGGTTTGAGAGTAACCTCTCATGCTGGACGCTGACGGACTCCCTTCCGACGGCGGCGCTTCCTCGGATATGCTAGTCACGAGCTCCGGCAGCTTGGCACTCGTCGACTTCTCGCTCTTTTCGCTCTTCTCGGAAATGTCCTCTGGATACTCGAAGCTTGCCTCGAGTGTTTGACCCGTGCTTTCGTCGGATTTCTTCTCCGACCCCGTGTCTTCGCCGTTCGTAGGTTGCTCGTCGGAAACAGTCGAAGACTGTCTCTGCCGATACTTGCCCAGAGCCCTGGACACAGCAAACTCCATGCTGGCACCGCCCATTAGGGTGACCGGCGGGAGTTTCGGTGCCTTTTCGTTCGGCGCTTCGTCGGAACTGCCAGTCGACCGTTTGATATCACCGACTGTTTGGAAGATCGAAGATCCACCCGATCCTGAACCGGTGCTTTTGCCTGAAGCCTCTTCCTCAAATCCTCCTAACTGTTCGGCAAGATCATGGTCGATGGAGTCCGGCTTTCGTTGCTCTTTTTCCTTCCAGGCTTCGTGCATATTATGCTGCTGCAGCTGTTCTTGATGCTGCTGTATCTGTTGCTGAAGTGCCTGTTGCTGAAGTGCCTGTTGCTGCTGCTGCTGTTGCAGATAGTCCTTCTGCTGCTGCTGCAGCTGCAGCTGTTGCAACTGCTGCTGCTGCAGCTGCAACTGTTGTTGTTGCTGTTGCAGTAGCAGTTGTTGTTGCTGCTGCTGCTGCTGCTGCTGCTGCTGTAGCTGCAGCTGGTGCTGTTGTTGCTGTTGTTGCGGGAACTGTTGCGGGAATTGTTGCGGGATCTGTTGCTGTTGCGGCGTCAACTGTTGCGGCTGCTGTTTTCTCTTCGTACTGCTGGACTTGACTTTCGCGAAGAACGGAGGGTCCTGATTGACGTCCGACATTACACTGTCTTCGTCCTCGGACAGGCCGCTCTGTCTGCCGCTGCTCCATTCCGTCTCGGACTGCTCTGGATCCGACAACGATTGAGATTGATGACTTCGTCTTTTGGCCTTCTGCAGTATCCCGGAAACGGTGGAGACCAGCGTGTGCTTCTTCTTCTTCCTCGTTGTCTGACCTCTGCCCCGTCCTCGAGCAGTTGACACATCCCCCGGAAGCTTTTGCTGACCATCCTGAGGCATGTCCAAATCCTCTCGCCGCACACCGCCAGGCAGCGACTGGCTTCTGTGCCGTTTGCTTAGATGCAAATCCGGTAGCCAGTTGCTCATTGAACTCATGGCGTTCTTCAGGGACGAACCTCTCCTAACCTTTTTCGTCATCTTGGCGTTATCCACCTCGTGATCTTTGAGGTTGGAAGCAATGCTGATATAGCCGGATTGCGATACTATTACGCTAGATGCGTCGTAATAGTCGCCCTGTTGATGCTGCTGCTGTTGTTCCATGGGAATCCTTCCGCCCTCGTGATCCTGAATGTACTGATGCTCCCGTTGCCATTGTCTCTGATATCCATCGGTTAGCTGCGCGCTTTCGCTGCTACTCAGTCGCTGGTTGTACGGTTGGTACTGCTGCTGATAAGCTTGCGGATAATTGTGATTCGCGTAAGTGTGGTGATATTGGTGGGCCTGATACGCGGGCGGCTGAGGGTACCTTCTGTCGGTGTAAGGACTTTGACTGTAACTGCCGTCGGACGTTAACGATCTGATGCTGGACGAGGTTGAGTCGTGAGGAATCTGTTCTTCCATCGAGTTCAGCCAGGAGCTGTCGTTTGTCTCGGCTCGCGGTAGATTGGCACTGGTCGGATAGTAGGACAGCGCGTCAGTGATGTTTCCCGTGGGAAACATTGTACGATACATGGCCGCCTTGTAGCCCTCGTGATTTGTCATGCCGTCGGTGTACGAGCTGCCTCTGACGGGTTTCTTTACATGGACGATACCTGTCGTTGCTTCGGCATATTGAAGAGCACTGTAGTTGTCTTGATAATTATTGAACTGCTCCATACTCTCGGGATAATAACCCGTTGTCGTTGTTTTCGGCCTATACGTGCCGGAGCCGCTGGTATAAACGCTAGTGATGGCCTGTTGCCGATTGCTACCCGCTACCGAATAGATAGCCGGCTGTTCCGACCTGTAAACGTAATCAACGCCAGTACCGGCAGGCACGGAATCGTACGTGTGCTGAAGGACCTGCTGACGACTGCGTTTCTTCGGACTTTGGCAGGTACTGGCGGTTGGCGCTGGCGGAGGTACAAAGTTATAATCCTCTTTGGTGGTCGGCGATTTCATTGATGCGTACGACGACAAATGATTCATCGTCGTGGCGAATGAGTGACTGGCGACGGATGCCGTGGCATTGGCGAAAGCGTCTCTACCTTCGGGAGTGTCGTAAAGCGGTTCTTGGGTTATGGTGACGACTGTGGTGGTGGTGGCAGCAGTAGCAGCGGCGGCGGCGGCGGCGGCTACTGCTGCGTTTGTGACGCTCGTTTCCGGAAGTGGAGGAATCGGACTCGCAGATCGCAGTGGTAGCGGACTCGTCGATATCAAAGACGTTCTTGCATGATCCACGGAGTAAGACGTGAGCATTTTGGTGATGGAGTTCTTTGGAGAGCTCGGCGACTTATCGAGGCTGCTCCAACCGCTCATCGATGACAGGCCGGAATCTGATTTGGCGGTAACAATGTTCGCAGCGTTGGCGGGTTTGGTCACGTGCTTCGGAGATACCCTGGGAGATTTTGGAGAATGCGGCGTTCGCGGACTGAGACGACCTTGTTCCAGAGTCACGAGCTTCTCCGTGTTCCTGAGGAAACTCGGACTCTGGGGAGGCTTTGCCTCCGGTTCTCTTTGATCCGAGCTGGGCATGAGGAAGGATTCTGTGGTGTCCCGTGGTGCCGGCGGTGGCGGTGAGCTTGGCGAGGGACTGGGCGGCGTTCTACTTTCCTGGAAGTCGAGGTTCAGTCGGGCGGTGCTTCCAAAGTAGCCGTCCTGTCTGGTTCGAAGGCTCTGCACGCTATGGACGCTGTGGACGCTATGGGTACTGTGCACGCTGCCGACTGAGAGTGTAGGTGACGATACTTTGTCGGTGGCCGTGTTGTAGATAGTGGGTGAAGCGCAGGTAACCGCCGCAAAACTTTCCACCATCAGATCCGTCAGCTCCTTGTTCTCCGCGTATCCCTTGGCGAAGTTGCCCACGTCTATTGGTAATTGTATCACCGGGTCGGCACTCTTTTCCAGCACTGCCGCGGTATATGCTAGTCTGGGTGGAGTGTACGTGGTTGAGATCGAGTCCAGATTGCTTCTGGACGTGGAAGTCAGTCTTGGAGATATGGACCTTGTTGTGAAATCGCCGTCGGTCGCCAAACCGCTGTCGGTGCTGACCCTAGATATTGATCGACCCGTCGTTGATCCGGGACTCTTTGAGAAAGTCCAACTGTCCACGTCCGTCTCCGCGTAAATCTTTCTCAGCTGCTCATCTATGCTACTGGCTTCCTCGGCCAGCTTGGCTTCGGCCTCGGTACTATACTGACGTTTCGGTGAATCCATCAGTCGCGACTGCACTTCGATCAGGCTCTGGGAGTCCTTCTGCAACTGACTCGTCAGTCGGTCCAGTTCGTGAAGCTTCTCCAGTGCCACCTGGTCGATGGAACTTAGCCTCGAGAGTTGAGCGAGGTCTTGCTCGCTGACGCACGGGGTATTCCCCCGATAACTTTTGTAATCGGCCGCACTAAACACTTCACCTTCATCCTCGTCGGACGTCTCGTCCTTCTTCGCAATCGTCTGAGAGCTCTCCTTCGACGCTTGGCCAGACATCTGCCGTTCTTCCAGCTTCTGTTCCTTCGTCATTTTCTCAAACATGTTAGCATCGGTAATCTCCTTTTTACCGTTACCGTCTTCGTCCTCAGCCTCCTCCCAGATCATTCCAAGTTGCGAAGTTGGCCTCGAAGTGTCGCCGCACTTCAAGTCTTCCCTGTAGGCATTATTGAGGCTTCTATAGAAAGCTTCATCCGGTATGTTTACCTCTTCCTCGAGTGTCTCGAGAGCCTCCAAATTTCTAACGTTCCTGTGCATATCGGTAACAACTGCGGCGGCTGCGGTACTGTCCTGCGTGATGCCGTGCATCCTGGCCAGTTCCTGCTGCGTCAGTTTCTCGCGAAGGACATTCGTCTCCTCGATGCTTATCGATGTGCCAAGACTCTTCGCTATGGCATCCAGCTCGCCGACTGAACTCTGTTCATCGGGCAGGGTCTCTTCGACAACGCTGACGGTCTCGTGGGTACCGCCGCTGGCATAGAACTCGATCAGCTGACTGATCACGGTCTGCTGCTCGTAGAGGAGTCCCTCCAGCTTCTCCAGCCTCTCCCACATCTTGATGTACTCCTGGCTCAGCAGGTCCAGTGCTCTCCACGCGTACTTCAGCTCGGTCTCGAGGATGTTCAATCTAGTGCCTAACCTCTCCATATAGTCGCCGATTATGTAGTCGATATTGCCGTCCCCCTGGGTAGGATTGTAGGTTGGTAGAACGGGTGAGTGAGCCCGTGGGCTCGTTGCCGCAGGTCCACCCAATTTCGTCGCGTCCATCTTTCCTTCGACGCCTCCCTGACTCGCTCCACTTGCTCCTGTCTGCCCGCTTCCCTTCAAATCTGCCCTTTCTACCGAAGTTGCGCTCTTGATTTTCTAACTAATTACCAGGTGCGATTCCGATGACTGATGAATATTCTTGAGACGATTCATCGTGAGTAGGTTTGTGCGGTTTAGGTTACGACGAAGTCACATTGCCCCTTGTGGTCCAAGAAGAAATATGAAACGAGTTTCCGTGAATTGGGACCCTGTCGTCACGTAGACGGCCAGTGACGTCATCGTCGTCGTCGTCTCCATGTTGACCGTTCGCTAGTCACATTTCCACTACGGCCGCTTTGCACAGTCAATCGGTCACTTCTAATACTCGTAGATTGCGGCGATTGTCCCTCCTACTTTCTTCTCTCTACACACTACACTGCGTACACAAAGTTTCGGAGTAGTCAGGCGCGATCTTGAAGCAACGTTCGAGGTCGCGCGACACTCTGCAAGTGGCACTTCGTAACCAGTCTCGTCTGTTCATGCTGCTGCCGCTATCTGGAAAATAGGAAGAAAACGGATTGCGTGGCTTAGTGCGTGCGCACAAGCGCGTACTAAGTCATCGCTCAAACAGTTTCCATGGTGCCAAACGATGTGTTTTTCAAATTCCGCAAACGTGATACGTTGCGGTAGAATAATATCGAGATTTGCATACATTCTATCAATCTTTCATACATCCAACAAAGAATCATCAATTAATTGACCATCCTCCATTTGAATTACGTTACGTTATTGCTCTAATTAACGTTTTAATTAAAATCGTAATTTTCCAGAGCTTTCATAAATTGTCCACGATACCCCTGACCATGCCGGCAGATACAGGGTATTATTAATGGATGAACTTAGGATCAGACTTACCGGAATGATTTACAGGAAAACATCGGATACTGGAAGATAAAGGAGTATGAATGATGGAAGCGGAAGAAAAACAGATTAAAAGGTACGGGTTCCCAAGGCAGCCGAAGAATAGCTTAGCACGGGACAATGTAGTTCGGTGGGAAAGGATTATCGGAGAATCATTTCTTGTTGATTTATTCGGGATATAACAATGTTCAAGAGTAATCGTCGAATTACGTGTATTTTAGAATGTGCTAATTCTGTCGAGAATTTAAACAATCGATTATTCAATCAACCCTTACGAATGCAGATGTTGTAAAAGCCGGACTTTCCATTTAATAATCGCGAGTATAATATGTTGCGCATTGCGTGAAAATGAAATAGATTACATATTAATTTATCGTGCAGCGAATAAGATTTTTGTTGTTCGATTAAATAGAACGCTTGTTATGTACACGTGCGCCACTGCCCGAAGGGTTCTCCAAACCATGCGGGCCGTATTGATTTAACGGGTGACACAATTTTGAGGCATCGGCAAACGTTACTGTCTCGGGGTGGAGAAGCTTGTCTACGCCGGAAAGGACGCGTCGACTGAGCTACATGTGTACATATATGCGCGTACCGCGAGCAAATTTACATTCTGCAGGAGTACAGTTCTCCGAGGCTTCTTTGTTATCCTTGTTCGTACGCACAGCGTGCAGTTTTATATTTCGCACGATATTACCCCCTCATCTGTAATTCTTTACTAATTTGATCGGCGGCAGAAGGTCGATAGACGCACCGTGGACGAAAATATAACCGATTTTACGTTCGCGCGAAAGAGAAGACTCGTTTCATGATAAAGGGGGTGCAAGGTTCGGCACGTTGCTCGTAATTAGGAAGCACGTGCACGTGGCGTGGCCGATATATTCTTTGGAACAAATTCAAGCTCTTATTCACCTGTCGCATTCAGCTTTACGCAGGGCCGTCTGTTTCGCCGCTTGCATTGTAACAAGATGCACGTATTCGTGGGTTTGCGGCTAAATTGCACCTACAGTGAGTGTTATCGCACCGTATCTGCATATAAAGAACGTCAGCCATGCGAATGTCGCAGCCAACAGTATCGCGGATAATGTCATATTAAGATTCTGCGCCGTTATAAGAATTCCGTTACTAAACGACGAAACGTCAGAAATATGCTTCCGAGTTAGATTGAGGTTACGGCGAAAAGGTGGAATGGCGGTGCGGCGTGACATTTTTCCACACGAGAGGGTAAATATGCAGAGGACGTGGAGCGATCTTTGGCCTTCGTTACAGTATCGCGAGTCACGTACGTACGTGCACGTTTTCATTATTTTGGTAACTTGTGCGCGTGCACGTTATCAGGGTCGTTTCATGTTCTGGTGGCTTCGTATCGGTTCCTTTAGCTGAAGATGCTGCGAGTAACCATTCTTTCGTGACATTGTGCGAACTCCAAGATGATATTCGCGGAAAGAATCGTAACGATCTCTTTCTGTATTCCTTGGGAGTCGACATTATCGTGGACAGTGACGATCGGTCGTTGGGATGAGCCAGATTATAAGCTGGTCTGGAGTTTTCTAATGCCGTAATTCGTTTAAGCGCAAAACTGCACGATCAACTGTCAGCAAACTACGTTGCCGTAATGCTTGATGAGTTGTGTCCATCGATCGATTTTCAAAACTCGTCGAAACTTCATGCGGAGACTACGGGGGCGTGAAGAAAATTTAAACACCGAGGTTGGCTCAATCAAGTTTTACGGTACTTTTGACTAAAAAAACGATCTTCAGTACTGCGATGTTCGAGATGACATTCGTATAGATTTGCCAGTCACGTGCGGTTAATCGAGAAAGCCCTCGTAACAATGAATCTGTATTTGACGAAGATAATGCTTGGGCAAAACACGACAATGATGCCGGACAAAGGCCGTTAACTCACGACGTGGGAGAAGGCTTCCATGGTAATTCATTCTGTCTATCCTTCGGCGCAGCGACGGCCAGCGAAGCCTTTCAAGACGCCAGCAGCTCGCTTCCGTCTTAAATACGTCGAGCGCCACGTCACCCGAAAGTGGATGACAGACGTAGGTCTACACTTCTGACTCGGCTTAGTTCAATTACTTTTTAAGATGTTTTATTTTTATCGAACGCGCGCTCAATTGTACGTTAATCCGAGTTAGGCGCATCTCTCTTAGTGTTTCCAGAAATTGTACCGGCGCGAAGCAATTTTCCGGGTGAACGGTCTCGTAAAAGCCCTTTGTCGCTCTACCGGCTCAAACAAGCCTTCTCGGACAACGGTGGAAACATTCTTATGATTTCCTTGCGCACAAAGGGTCCAAGTCTCGTTATCCACGGACAAAAAGTGGCTAGCCCTGCGGGGAATCCACCATTCCAGGTGGCGTGCTCTCGCGATTCTGTTTATAGAGGAACACTTCTGTCAGAGGCAAGATAAAGAACGTCGCTAAAAGATGCGGAAGGAATAAGAGGTAGTTGCTAGTAAGCGAGCGTTCGAGGGAGTCGGTGCGAGTAAACGAAAGATGCAAGGAGCAGCGGAAAGAGATCGGATAGGTGAGTTGAAATTACAATTGGCCAACGATGCTGTCGCGTGCGGCATTGTTCCGAAAGTTTCGTGCCTCCATCAGCGAGCAGCGGCGGCGCCGCGCATAAGCGTCTTAATGCAATCATAAATTTTAATTTTCAATTTCGCCGCGTCGCCCGCTCAGCTTTCTTAGCGAATTAATGTTCCTTTTTTCCGCGCGCCGCTCGGGAAAATAGAGGAAGAAGGAGTAATGGCCTGCTGAAAGTATCGTGATAGGAAGAAGTTGGAGGATGTAAATAAAAATAGAAGTTGGCAAGTCGCATATGTCTTCCACCCCCGCCCCTCTCGAATTCACTGCGTCTATAAACGCGAGCTATATCCTGCGATCCGCGGGGAAGATGAAGTGTCTTGTAATAAATGACGAAGCTTTACGTGGACTTCGCTCGAAATTCTCAGCAATGAAAAGCAGGAGGAGCGAACGGCCGTTATTTCGACAGTGTCCTGTCGGCATTGAGAAGAGCGTGGGGAGGGGAGAGGCAGTGAGAGTGTATGTAGCCTCGTTATCGGCGCTGATCGAGGAAGCACCGTTTCCTCGTTCGGACCATCCTTCGACGCTTTTTGCCGATCCTTCGATATAGGTCGAAGGTCCCGCGCCGGAAATGGGACAGGGGCAGAGAGACGAGGGAGGTGGGCTAATCCCATTTCCGGTACAGAAACGAAACGACTTGCCCCGCATGGCAGGATCAACGACTGAACATACACGTACGCCCGACGACGAGTACGGGGCGAAGCGTTCTTCCTTAATATGAGAGTCCGGACTGGTCCGGACGGACGACATAGCACCCCGCCGAGGGGAGCAACAGGTCTCATCGTTCGGCATTTAGAATCATTACAAGTGACGTAAGGCAATTAGTTGCTTCGGGTCCATAATCAAACTGGCCGGGGGCTAACGAACGGAAATAGGTGTCCGTACGAACAGCACCGTGAATCTGAAGGGTTCCCGAGTATGCCTTTCCGCTTTCAGCTCCCTTCGACATTACCTGTGTCGGTTTACTTCCTGATTAAACATATTCGAGAAATGGCGTTTAATTAGTCACGGTTATGTTGGAGATCGTTCGTTCGCATTGACAGCGGTTAATTAAGATTCACCGATGGTTCCGTTCGAATCGACTTAACCTCTCGGAGGCAGTCGTGCCTGTCGGATGCACGTGGAAGCGAACGTGTTCAAAGAGGAAGTCGCATGGGATGCGCGTTCTCTCTCTCTCTCTCTCTCTCGAGAACGGTACGTTTAGTCTAGCTCGAGTGGCAGTCGAGAGACAAACGTTTGCGGAAGAGGATCTTATCAGGGAAGTTTGTCAACCGCACGCGTCGCGAGGGTCAAATGCAGTTTCTGCAAAATTCGCCACGCCCGCACGATACGCACGTTTTGCCGATGATTTGTCGACGCGGCGACGTTAGTTTCCGAGCACGAAAACGCGGTCACCTGTTAAGTTTAAGCGCTCGGAGTCCGGTACTGCAAAGAAGACATCAGGGTGTCGGGAACAACGGCTATCGCTGCGTCGTATCAGTAATCGCTCGAGCGCCTTTCCTCGAACCCGAAATGCGCTTTGCGCGAATCTCGTAAAGATAAACGACAGTCCCGAAACTGTCGTAGCGGGCAGCCGTCGCGAGTAAATGATTAATTACAGTGACGGAGCGCGGTATATCCGTGATATCGATGAGAGTTTCGTGAACGCAATTATCTTGCCGGTCGTCGATCTTCTCAGATGGCTCGACCTTATTCGAATATCCACTCTGTCGCTACTATTCCATGCAATTTTATTGCGGACGATAGTCGTGATTCTATCTGGACGAGGAGAGCTTTCCGAGAAGTTCGTTTATAGGTTGGGACGCTTTAAAGCCAGTCGGCCGGATATAACGCTTGGACGCACGGTAGGGATCATATTTCGCGTTGCAACGACTCACGTTTGTCACGCTGTCGCGGAATAAGGTGCAATCGAGCAGTGGCCCATAATTTCTCCTTTCCCCGGCGAGCACAATCGTTATTTATCGCGCCCTGTAATACCGCGCCTCTTTATCCTCGTCCTGCGCCAGTCGGGGTCTTCGTGTGCGCCGTCTTTCTCCATCTCGCCACTCGTCCGGTATCAGGAACCCGCTGGCCGTAAAAACTGCATCAACGTGTCGGACTTAAGCGGCGAGGTGCAGTCGTGATGGAACGAATAAACTGTCGAGGAGCGCGCGAGGACGATTAAACGTCGTGCCATTTATGTTTTACCCTGCATTTGTGAAACCACGGGGCAAAGTGCTTGATCACTCCTGAAACTCGCCACGGTACGTTCGGCGACAGGTTACACAGGGAGAAAGCGTTTTGTCGAACGTTCTTTTTCCAACTTCCACGACCAGCCTTCCTCCCTCGCGTACGATCGGTTACTTCATACTCTTTCTCTCTATTTTACGGCGAATACATCTTTCATCGACGCCTCTCACCTCTCGGAGGCGTTTCTCGATCGGGCGAAAAGTTCGATCCTTGAACGAGCACGCTGGAAGTCGGCGGGCAGAGTAAAGGCTCCTCGTCGTCGACTTTTTGTCCCACACCAGCGAGTTCTCGGTTCTCGTCGACGCTCTGTCGTCGTTACGAGATCTCTTCCGTCCGGGAAAAATAGTCCGACCTACGACCCGCGATCTGCAAAACCACTCGGCACGTGGAAGCCGGAAAGTTTCAGCCGTTTTAGAGGATGAGTGCCCGAATCGACCTTGCTCCTCGCGACGATGCCGAATGCGATTATTCGCCTCTTCTCTATTTACTCGCGCCTACAAATACCGCAGAAATTATGCAGCTTTTCCCTGCAACGCCCAATTCCTAATGCTGTGGTATCTTTCTCGTTTTCCGCTGGAACTTACAGTTCACAAGTAATCTCAATCATTGTCAGATTAAGTCCCGGCAGCCCTCTCCTGCAATCTTGATTAGTTGTCTCTCGAATCGTACGAATTTTCAACGGAGCAGAGACGCTCGTTCGAATAACTACTTCATGTAACGTGGCTCCAAGAAGATTATTAGCGCGTAAGTGAAGTGATTGCAATTTGATCAGGAACTCGCGAGCGTCGATAGAAAAAGAAGTGGGTCAATTTTAATTAATTCCATTCCGAAGTTGCGCGAGCGCGAAATATTCTCCCGGTTACGCGGTCCGCGTTACAGAAGCAACGTTCGCATTGGCGGAAGAAGAAATACGTTATCGGAATGCAATTTCCGTATATCCGTTCGTTCCCTTTGTCGCTTTGGCGGCGCGTGTCCCGCGGGAGGGGATGCTGCTGGCACAACTGGAACAGGTCCCAGGCACGTTAATCGCCGTGGGCCAGCAACATTATCGGCGTCGATGAAAATTACGAAGTCGTACGGACCGCATCCAGCCCAGACTGATTTTCTCATCTGGCAGTATTCCGAACACGGCATTGAGAGCGCGAACCAGTAATTTCCTACAGATCTCAAATGGCACCGTCTCTCTCTCTCTCACTTCCTCCGCTTTCCTTCGCCTCCTGCTGCTTCCCGTTCTTTTCGTTTTGCAGTCTCCTTTTCTTCCTCTCACTTACCCTTCCACCCCTTCCGCCAGCCCTGTTCCCTGCTCCTCTTATCCCGCCTAACCCCCCGCTTTTTCCGACGCTCCTCCCGGTACCGTTTCTCGTTAGACGTCCGGACGCTCTCATTACCGGTTGCTGCGGCAACGTAAATAGAAGGTTTCGTTGAAACAAGCTGCATTGGTACGCCGCCCGTCGGTCCGCCGGACCGCCATGCGCCAGTCTCCCGCGATTCTGCGGCTGTAATCCTTATAAATCGTCGGGACGCTTCACTCGCTTCAACGACTTTTCGTTCGCCCCGAGACGTATCTCTTAACCCTTAACCTATTGCCGATACGGAGCGAAATTGGAGTGGCGGGCAGGCATGAGTCGTCGAAAAGCGTTCGCGAGGATCGGACGGCTGATCTCGCGCAAATATCATACTCCCGTTCTTCCATTCCGACGGGAGCGATATTGTGCACCATCCACGCTGCTCAGCCTTTCCTATTCTTCCTCGCGGCTGCCCGTAAACATCGGGGTAAATAGAATCCGGCGAGCTGGCGAGCATGTTCGGTAATTTCGGAATCCGCCCGAGTCTCTTGCACCGCCCTGGCATCGTTCTTGGCGGGCGAGCCGGAATTATTTATCTCTCGTTCGTCGGCGTGCTCGTTCGACGTGATCGCGGGCGCAATGAAGCTCGGGCTAGTTAGAAGCTCAGCGCGGGGTCACGGCACGTGCGCAAAGGACGGCTCATAAACCGTGAAGAATTGATGCGTCGCTTAGCGCGGTAAATGTAGCCGTACTCGCCCGTCGGCGGGAATGAAATTAAGCAGAGTACGAGCGCGAGAAGAGTCGAGGTGGATTGCACGGCACAACAGTGGCTTCCCGTCGACGGGCTTTGCCGGGAAGAGTTAAGAATGATTATGAGCTCGGTTTCCGCCGGCTCACTTTGCAATTGGACGCTTGCGCTCGTTAAATCAGCCGCTGGTGTCCGAACGATCGTCGACGGGAAATTCGAGAGCAAAAGTTAATTTCCTAACGCGCCAGCGAGGCGGATCGAGTCATTGTTTGCGTGAGATCGAAGCCATGGGAACCCGCGGCGTGCCTCTTTGTATTTATGTGGCACTGATTAATGAGAAACAACGTGCCCGCTTCGAAATTAATGCGTATGCCCGGAAAAGGTGTCGTCGTTCAACACTACCAACGAAAGAACCGTTCGACATGTACATAGCTCTGCGCGTGAATTCGGAGTCGTGTGATCCATGCTAAACATCTCGTTCGAAACGGAAAGGGGTTATGCATATACATGCACGCGTACACGCAGATCGGATCGCGTCGACGCACTATGTAGTCCGTCTCTAGCGTATTGATTCAATATTATCATATAATCATGTCGGCCATTAGTATACGGCTCTTATTTTCACCCAGCGAATTATGTTCCTACCCTCCGGCACCATCTGCAATAATACGGTAAACAAATCGATTTTTCGGTATCACGGGATTGATGCGGATTATACCGATATTTGGGAAGACAATATGTCAATTTACAGACGATAAGTGTTCCTTTCGAAATACGAGACGTACGTGGTCTGCACGCCTCTGAACATGCGCACTGCGCGTTTAACCTGACACGCGTTTTCTTTGCAACGCACATAGGCGCTTCTCCTTTCGTCCACAAAAATGTCTTCTAGCAATCACTTCCTCAGGTCCCCGCTACAAAGAGAGTCGAGGCCGGCCTGACTTTGAAAAGCTGCCAAAGGATCTGCTCCATCGTTCTTTCAAAGCATCTTTGAAGAGCGAAATTTCACGTGGAGATTTTTTTTGAAAAATTACTCGTCGCCTGTGTCGATCCGCATCGGCAGCGTAAATATTATATAGGTAATGTTCGTGCGTAAAAGTGGTTTTAGCGCTCGTTAAAAAATAATTGGCGCGCTATTGTGCTGCGGTCAGAAAAATCCTGAAGTTATAATTACTCCCTTGATACCGCGTGCACTATCGCCGTCATGTCGCGAGCGTTACAGCGGGTAACGAATGTACATATATAACTGAAAACTTCCATTCGGAGCATACTGGCGCAGTCCGAGAAATCGGATCGAAGTCGCTGAATGACCGGTAAGGTCATTCTGCTCGACACGATGGAATCCCGGAATTTTTTCCCGTTCTAGCCCTAGAAAATCCTGCTCCAAAAGCAGTGCAGCGCGAGAACAAGAGCATGGGACGACATCATCCGACGGAAGCTTAGCGTTCATGCCCAAGTTACGTTTCGTTATCGACTGGCTCGTAGCACCCGTGTGCGGTTCGGCGAGAGGGTGTGTATACGTTGTCGCGATACACAAAGTATCTCTGCCACGCCTTCAGGGCTCGAAGACGTCTGGTCGCGACAAACGTCCGAACACGTGCTTACGTTTTCCTTGCCAAGTGGAGCACAGTCTGCCGAATGTCCACACAAAGTGTCCGTACACAACGACGTAGTCCATCAACCGAGAGGACATTGTTACTCGCTCTACCACTTCTCTCAACACACGCTCAAAGAGGTGCATCTTCAGGCACGAATTCGGCCTGAACATGAAACCGAAATTTCTCGGCCAGAAAACATGCCGACAATCTTCCCTGCGAGTTTCCTGGCATCGTTAATCCGAACGGCCTGTCGGAAAAATTCCGTGACGGACAGACAAGGCATGCGGGATTCTCTGACGGCAGGTCGAAAGCACAATTTTCTAAGAGAGCTTCCGACAGACACGCGCTCTAATCTTCTAACACGGAAGCACGACGCCAGGCAGCCACGTGTTCCGTACGTAGTCGGTCGTTCCGAGGGCGGCCCCGTCAAAGTTACCGTTCCTGTAGTTCCCGACTCTTCTCGCCGCGGCTACACACGACTTTCTGCAAGAATAATCCTTGAGAGGCGCGCCTCGAATCGCTCACGCGTGTATAAACGGCGCGGATACGTGCGGACGACGTTCGTACGCGAGCGCATGTGACATAAATGGGTCAGCTATGATGTACAATAATGCGTTCCAGAGGCTGGCGGGGCGAGTACGTACACACAACGCGATTTCGACATGTAAAGTAATTATGATGGATAATTTCTACGGGCGCAAAATTAGTAGCGATAACGTATTAATTGCGGCCGAACGACCCGGTAGCCGTGCGACGCCGCCCACGAAAATATTAAAATTCCCTCGTAATTCAGCGTTATAAAAGGACCTCTATCGAATAAATTGCACAGTACCATCCACCGGCGCTGCGCCGATATCTCGTAACGTTCCAAATAAGCTCATTCACAACAGAGCGCCCTTCGAAACGAGAACGGATTCGAGATTAAAAATTCGCCGCTTATTCGCACTTATCGGAAATCAATGGTCGTGAAAACATCACACCGTAACACATTTATGCGCGCGATGAACGTGAACGATAGAGTCGCAAACGTGGCTATAATCAAGGACAAAGTTTCCCTCGTATCGGTGCGACGGAAGAGCGTTTGTTCAATTTCGTTATTCACTCCGGCTTGCAGAGCGCGAGTAAAGGGGGCAAAGGTCGGGCGACGAGTAAGCATTTTCATTCTTCAAATAACGACCTTAATGGCGCGACGAGGTGTTGCGTGGCGAGCGTATACGGCGGCGGGACAATGCGATTAGCGGAAACGCAAAATGACGCGTAGGGTCCAACGTAAAAGGGTGTACGCAAAGAGTGAACGTATCCTGCGGGGTTTGAGACCGGGCTTTTACCCGTGCCGAGGATCAATATTCGGCAACCCTCCAAAACCACTGGTGAACGTCCCTTCCCCCACCTCCCCCCCCATCTTCCTCTCTCTATCTCTCTCGCACGCACTCCCTTTCCCTTCTCGCATTCCCCCTTTCTCACTTGTTCCCTCTCTTTGTCCTCCGCCTTCCTCCTATGTCTTCCTTCTCCTCGGACGGAGAGAGTTATTCGCAACTCCCCCTGTTCCCACTACAATTTCCTCTTTCTACCAACGATGCCTCCCTCCTTCCGCCTTCTCGTCACTATCTCGCTCGCCCTCCTCGGGACCCCTTCTTCGCCACTTTTTACTTCTCTCTCTCTCTCTCTCGAGGAGACATTTTTTTTCCCGGCCTCCTACAATCAGTTACTCCGTTCGGGGATTTTACAAGCATTATTGTTCCCTCTCGCTCGTCCTCGAGCAGACGCAACTTTTCTCCGTCGCCGCGTCCGTCTGGCTCCCGCTCCCTTTCACTTTGTTCATGTTAAACGCCGAAGCCTTTTTCGTTCACCTGTTACCTTCCGCAAGAGGGCGAGTGGGAGCGGAGAAAGTGAGGGAGTCGGCGGGATAGGGATGGGCTGGAATGTGGAGCGCACTCTCTGTTCGGCGTGTGCCCACTACATATTTTCATTCATCCCCGCTGTCTATGCCGATTCAACCTTCCTCCGGGCTGACGTCGATCGAAGCCGCGTTACTTCTCCATTTGCGAGTTATCGCGCATCGTGACAAATAACGCGGACGTGCGTCGTGCAGCTCTGCGATTTCTCAATTTCCGCGATGCTCTCATTGCAGAGCGGCGAATGCGCCATTTCAATATTTCACCGTGCCCGGTCCTCGATAGATGCTTCGCGTTTTTGTATTTCAGCTTAGCAGAAAACGTATTCCGTCGAAAACCGTTTGCGTTCGTGTATCTCGATCGAATGAACTGGGACATTGGCGCTTACAGTCTTCGTGCGATGTACCTGTTCGATATATTTCAGAAATACACTCTTGGTTCAGTATTTTTGTTCATGCGATTGGTCCCGACGATGTAAAATGTTTCAGTATTATCGTCCGTTCTCCACGCGCTCATTTTCGAGGTAATTAACTTTCGACCCAATGTTTGCGCAGCGCAGGCACAAAATATTAACGCCGCGATCACAAAGCACTATCTGATAATAACGGGACTGACGTAATCAGGTTGATGCTTTAAAATCTGCCCGATGGTCATGTATTTTGGTCGTTGCGGATTAAGTGCCAATGACAGCCAGAAGACAGATGGCTCTAATTAATGACGTCCGCCAATCAGTCGTTATGAAATTTCTAGTCACATCAAATTTCCTTCATTCGTGTCACAAAATAATATTCAAATCCTCCAACTCATCAGACTCGTATTCTTTCCCTGAAATTAGGTCTCGACAGTCGCCTCGACTGTGACGGTCCGCGGAAGATGGGGAGGACGTTGAAGATTCTGAAAGTTTCGGTGGAATGGAGTCTCTCACATTTTACAGCTCCTCTTCTCTGTCACGCGTTTTACCGCACTTCCGCCAATTCGACTCTTTATCGCATTGACTGCCACGTCAGCCACATATGACTTAAAAATATACTTTTATGGCAAGGGAATACGATGACGGAAGTTTAATTTTATAATTTCTCGCGGCAGTCAATGTGTCAAGTTCTTCTGTGGCTTTCCATGTCTTCGAAATATTTTTGGAATCCAAGGATCTTCAAGTTAATCGTCGCCGCGCAGAATGGACGGCGTTCAGGACATTTTTCTTGCAGAAGTGGCAAAGATTCAATTCCTATTGCCTCGATTCGCTCGCCGGCCAGCGCGGCAGCGCACAGATCGATAAAGCAACCTCGACGAGCTGTTGCTCGCGAACAGTGCGAAAGGGAGAATTCGCCCGCCGAAAAAGTCTTGCCTAGCGCGGAAACGTCCTATACGACGTGAGGATCGGTGATCCACCGTAATCCTTCATAATCTCCAGTAATACCCTTGAGACGCCGCGCCGCCATTTTTAAAGAGATTTCGCCCAACTCGACGATATCGATCCCGGCACCGACTTGCTCCGCAATCAAAATTCTCGTTCGCCCTCTCGTTCGTAAAATATGAAAATACATGGTCCATTCATTGCATCGGCGCCTTGATTCACCTTATTCCACGGTCTTTCGCACAACGTACGGAACGATTAATGCATAAAGTAGCAGTCATATTTCTGTCTTCTCGTCGATCGTTAGTCACCGCCAAAGAAAAGCGAGGCACCGTGCGACCACGTGACAATGTCATACACACCGGTACGATCCATTCACATCTTATATTCTCTCTGACAATCCCGTCATCCCGCCGTTGGCATGATTCTATAATCCTTGTTTCCGTAGTCAAAGTCATGAAGCTGCTCGCACGTTATTGTACAGGGTAGTTTGCTCGAATAATACAGATATGAAGCCGCGACCGTGTGGTGTGCCGACGGTCGACACGTTAGTCTTGGATCGAAGTAATCGGCGCATTTACGGCAGAAATTCTCTGCACACACGGACCTAACGCCCACCCACGCTTGACCGTATAGCTGCTCCACATTGTTCGTCTACTGCTCCGCTCTCGTATGCGGACCGTTTCGCGAGCAGCGCGCTTTCACGGTTTCGTCGAGTCAAAGGTGCGTCGTTAACGAATGCGTATGGCTCGGGATTAAAAAGGAGATGAGCCACAACTCGCCTACATCGGCTTCTCCTCCCGACACCGGCGCGAGCAAACAAACTATCGTACTCCAGCTCGGTTCGCTCGTCTGTTCCGATTTTTCAGCCTCGCGATATCGACTGCTCGATAATAGGGTCGTAAGGATGCAAATGAGGCGGATCAGCGGATCGATGGACGACACTTCCAGGGGCGGAAAAGTGGTTGGAGGGTCGACATCCCCCTGCGGGAAAAGAATCAAGGATTTTCTTCTTCGGGATCGGAGTCACGGGAGGGGGAATCCTGCTTCGTGCAAAATTCGCAATGAATCGACTGAGAAGATGGAGAAATAAACTGGGCGGCGGCGTGGGGCGGTTGATGTCGTTGATAAACTAACGCCCCGTTTATTCTCGGCCGCTCTATTTGATGAGACATTCATTGGCTCGCTCGCTGCTGACGGTTGCCACGTAAACGGAATCGACGATAAGGGATCGTGAGCAATGATATGCACTATGATAATATAACATTACGTATGCGTGCTGGTAAATGCACACACGTTAATAGGCAACAAGGGCGATAGTGCGAGATTATTAGCACGATTTCTTCTCAGATACGGTGCCGTTTGAAGTAGAGAAAATTTGCTGCATTCTGCGCACCGGATATGAATTTCGCTTTCTCCGGAATAAGCCACACGAACGACTAATCGTTCCGTGCCTCTTCAAGGACGCGTCATTAACGCGGCGCGTATCATTATCATCGCTCTTTCGAAGTAGCGTTCAGTTGACGCATGACCGACAAATCGTATATACCGAGAACGTGCTGACTTATATCTTGCATATCAAAGGACTTTATTTCCACCGATGATTGTTGCGTGCTAGTAGAGGTAGGACGATATAGGTCACGATACACGTCTAGCACAAATTCAGATTCGTCATTCTCATTCAATATCGTCCGTCGTCTTGAAACTCGCCAAGCGAGCAGACGCATAATCCGCGTTATTGTTTGTTGTCGCGTGATGGCCCGAAATTCATGCTCGCGCGATAAGTGGCGTAAGTAGCCGTGCGCGTAGAACGGTGTACGATCACACCTACGATTAAACGGAACGTAATAACTGCGGCCCGTTTTATCGATCGACCGCTGCGCCCTGCGGAAAAATCGTTACTCACTCACGGGCGTCGAAATAATCCGCGTGGCATAGCGGTTACCATGTAAGTCAGGGTATCGTCGCTCAATTTTACGCAAGGGTAATTTCCTTACGATCGATACGGGAAGGTCAGGCCGAAGATGAAACGGCGCCGTAAAACATGTCCCGTCTGCGAACGGTGACGGGGTAGGCCCCACTGCTTATTTTCCATTCTTCCTTCAGCCACGGAAAACTTTTACTAAAATTGTTTCCCCGACGGACTGGGCAGAGACGATGCATGGCGTTGACGGAATCGACAGGGTACTATAAATAATAGTACGAAATAGGAACTTTTTCTCGGGCGTGCTGTCGGCTCGGCAAGGACACGCGAAAAACTCTTTCGCTCGCGACCTTTCAACGGCGTTGTTTCGTAAAATTCCTAAAAATACACGTCCCTTTGACGCCAAGTCTTTCTCGTTTCGTTTTTGCTATTGACAGTTCGAGCGAATGTCCGAGTGCGGGACACGCTCGCGAGAACGGGGTGCGCGGGAAGATTGGAAAACGAACGATCCTTATCCGTTATTCAGCGTAAAATGCTTTATAGCCTGGCAATTAGAAGCCTGCTAAGTTGCGCCGCTACTTCACCATCGTAAACGTCGCGTTGTCCTACTTTATCGCAGTCCAATATTCGGCATACGCTTTCGCGGGCGTGTGTCGTCGCCGAGTTTTGAAAGGTCGCGTATTTTACGTCCCGCGGCGGATGGAAAAAGTAGACAACTAATGGCCCGATATAGTGTCACGAGAAGTTTCAGGAAAATTAGGTCTCGCGCTTACGTCCTTTCAAATGCGCCGAACAAAGTGCAGAATTAATTCATTATTGATAAGGGGCGATCGTGAGAGAGCCGCGCTCGAAGGAGGTCGAGGATGAAGGAGGATCGAAGGAGGTGCACTGTCATTTTATTTAGCGAGAGAAAATCGAATCTGCCCGGGCTTCCCCGAGGGGAAATGATACTGGGAGTAACGTCGATCAAGCTGCGCACTATAATTAGTCAGGCTTCGGTGCAGATGAAATTCTTGTCTATTACGCCACTTTCTCGCGACGACCTCAAGCTCGAGCAGAGGCGTCGCCGTTCTAATAAAAGATAAATCCCGCCGGTCGGAAAATCGCACTTCGACGCTTAAAAATTTTCCGCCACTGGCTCAGAGTCCCGGAGTGAAACTCGGATTGCAAAAGGACTTGCCTTACAATAAAAACGATTACGCTCGTTTAGCATCCCGCCGCCGCTCTACATTTTCCGCGAGAGCCACTTTCAACTTGCCGCTTCTATGAACTAAGTAGTTACTCTCACGACATGATGAGATATCTCGTGGAAATATCAGGGATAAAGTAAGAGCAGGTTTACGGATCAGTGGGGAAACGTTCGTTGAACCATTCGTTAATCAAATATGTTCAATTGGCATAAATACGCGGCCTATTTCGATACGTTGCTTCAGAAACGGAGCTACATTAGCACTTCTTAGGTTATTGGGTATAAGATCGTAAAAAATTCGATCGACATGACGAAACATTAAAAACGACTAAGTGCCAATTTGTGAGAGCACGGGGTCACTCTGATGACAGGTATTACTGCCGTGCAGACTGCAGAGATGAACTCCAATCTAGCCTGCCGTTCTTCCCGGGCAGGAAATGGCGATAGCCATCTCGTCTATCGAAGTCGCCATAATTAGTCGGCGCAACCCTGGGGGTCATTCGCGTCTCTCGTGTCATTCGTGTTCAACTTTTATTCGTGAAACTTTGACGAATCCGTACACGACCCGCGGCTGAGGTGAATTAATTCGTCGCATCGCGTGGCGCACTCGCAAACTGACTAGGCGTGGGCGCCAATTAAACATGAGCGGAAAACAGCAAGCACTGCGACGAGAGAAACCAGACAACGTACGGTTCGTTACCGATTCTCTGTTTACGCGAATCAACGGTGCACGAGATAGGCAGCGGATGATCAAAGCGTTATCTTCGCCGGTTCTTCGTCGTCTGTTTGCTCATAACAAACTAAAGACGGTCCTGAACAGGTAGGTCGATCAAGTAACGCATCAATAATTTATCAAGACCGTGACTCATCTAAGCTGGCCGTTCTGCAGAGCAAAAATTTGTCGAGACTGCAAGTCGTAATACGGTTGAATGGGAAGTAAGTGCATCGAGTGAAAGATAAATACTGGTACAGAAGTGTGTGACCCGTCCTAGCGCCTATGTCTGGCACATTGAAAGAAGAAGTCAATTATCTCCGTGTTCGTGGATTTGTGAGCGTACACTAAGACTTCCAGCGACCTTTCCCGGAGTTTTTCGTTGACGATCCGAGCGCAATTCCGCGGAAAAGAGCCGCCGTAAACGCGAGCGAGTCCGCCGATAAAATCGAGGTGGGAAATTGCAATGTTTCCACCTTCCGTGTAGTAACGCGACGACGACGACGCACGCCAGCTTCATTTTCAACGAGCGAACGAAATGGTAAGAAGAAAGCAATGGAAGGAATGCCTCGGAAATTAAAGCGAAACACGATACGTTTGCGCGTGTATTGGATCACAGGTAATGCGAGTACCATCAATAGTGTCCCGGGAATGATACGCAGTAACGTCAACAATCCTCGGTACACAAACATGCGATATGGCCATACGACATGATATGCCTTAGTAATATATCACTGTCGCTCCCTTAATCCTTTCGACTCGATTAATCTCGATGATCCGGATGGAATAGAAAGCGAATAAACATCAATATTATTGTCTCAGTGAAGTCAGTCTAGCTTGCGAGTTAATCGGCCTCGAAAGTCGAGAAGCCGAAAATGCGTTTATTAAGTAGATGAAAGTTCCGCAACGGCGGTAGACAAGCAAATATATAAGTGGCAGAGTGGCTGCCCGCGGGTGCAGAAAGCGGTGTAAGGGTCCACGACAAACGTAGAAGAGGATCTGCATGTACGCGTATGTGTGACGATGCGGAGAGCGTGAGAAAGCGGAACGGCAAACAGCGGTATGAGGAACTGCGGTTTTCGTTCTAGAAATAGTTTCGTTTTCCTAATTCCTGAGGTGGCCGCTGGACGTGGGACACCGGCCTTAATCCGTCCGTGCTTAAAGCTTCCGGCACACGGTATATTCGCTCACGTCACGGATAAATCCGCAAAAGTTCCGCGGACACTGCTCTCGGCTTCTACGAAATTACTGAATATTTCGCACCAGCAAAGTTGCTGCCACCGGCAGCTCGACGAACCAGAGTGACGGGGAGATAGGAACGGAAGTACGAGCGAGAGGTAATGGGATGAGGCGTAAGACAGAGAACTTTGCAGACTCTACGATCATGCAGGACAAAGTTAGTACCCGTGATCGGCGAAAAAAAAAAGGACCTTGAACGACGACAGAAATGATCTGCCATTTCGATATATCCATTTCAAATCCTACCCTAATATCTGGATCGCCGTTTAGTTGTCCTATCGGCTGAGAAATTTGGAAAGTCGCAAAGGCAATGCATCGATATTGGCCCGTTCGTGCATGGGCGTAATTTGTCGACTACCACCGGGAGCATACGGAGGCGTATATTAAAGAGACAAGCCTCGCGAAAGGAAGCGTCGCGGGGGTCGTTTGCCAGGGTTTTACTTCGACCTCTGCTGAAATTGACTAGCCACCTGCTACGACAGGCGAGTCCTGGTATCGCACGCTCGCTCCAGCAGCAACGTGTGTGTGCATAATATGTGTTCAAACGTCCGCTTCTGTGGGCCACTCAGGCGAGCGGCCATTGTGCACGGCGCCTTATCGGTTAATCGAGCATCCGGAAGTCGAAGGCAGTGCGCGTGCCGTGCCTATGCCGTTTGCTTCGCCGCGCCGGGGCTGCTTCATTAATTAGCATAACGAGGTCGTTCTCGTTGCCGCATGCGTTTCCAGACAAACAAGGGCTGCCCACGTACCCTTTCAATGGAATTTCCGTGAATCTCCCGACTGATATATGTAGACCGCGAGAGCAGGAAGGGCGCGCAAATACTTGCCCGCCTGGCACACCCCCGTCACGTACGCGCGTTTTCATTTGTACACGAAGGGGCATCGCGATACGCGCATACCTATACCGTGCTGCTTACGTTTACGCGCGTGAAGAAAAAGGGCGCAATATTGGACAGTGTGAACGAAGCTTTATGACCCACACGTCACACCCAGTGGCCCTGCTTCCGGGCGGAAGTTTGTGTATGGGCAGCCCTCGTACGTGGGTCGAGCAGACATTGCCAGTTATCACCCGGAGTTATTAACTAATCTCGGCGGCCGGCGGCGCAAACCAGAGATAGAGAGAGAGGAAGAACCGTGTTAAGTAACATGGCCCAGTTCGACATTCCGGAAAGGGCGGAAAGATCAAAACATTTTCTCCTCATTCATGATTCCCGGCTCGAAAAACGATACGAAAAGCAACACGTTTGCGCGTTCACTCGGATAGATTTATTGCGAGTAGCCATGCAGCACTGGAATGCAAAGAGTTCTTCGACAAGCATGGGCAAATTCTTGTGCGCGAATGGTAGGTACATGATGGAAAGTACAGTAACCAGAAGTTGAGATCGGGATTTTTAAAATCTGATTACATAAGGTAAACGCAAAGCGGAGTGCTGTTCGTTTACCGTACTCTTTCTATGAAAATACGTCCGCAGTGTACTTCAAATGCAAAAATGGCTGGGAACATGATTACGGGTGAAAATTACGAATACACATTTTATCGAAGGCATTGTGTTTGACGAGTTTAAACGTTTCTCCTTCCGTCTCGTTTCCATTCTCTCTCCTCACAAGCGCAACCTTCGCGCTACTGAAAAAGAAGCGTGAGAGCGGGAACCGTTTTCATTTTGCCGTACGCGCTGTTTGTTTCGAGCGTGCGTGCATGGCAAAAATAAATGTGCAACGGTTTGCTCGCGCCCGGATTAACGAGGCACGTAATTCCTTGTCTGTAAACACGTACTCGTTGCGAGCAGACATTCGGTTCCCTCGACGCATCGCGAAATCTCGGTTCAATAAAGAAAAAACCAATTGTCGATGGACGAAATAAATTGCCCATGCTCGGCAATCTCTGCGAGGTATCAACCGTTCGATTTCTCTAGAATGGGTAAGTAAGCAACTGGAAGTGTGACTGTTAGAGAAGCGACGAATATACTTGGTTAACTGGCGGGGAAGAATTTATCGCGGATGACAATTGTGTTGTTTCACGAGCGTGAAACCTCCATTATACCGAGAACCGTTCATGAATATTAACGATTGCCTCGCGTATTGTCTTGACGTTAGACTAGCTCCAGTTTCGAAAGTAGTTCGCGTGCCCATACGGAGCATAGAGGCGCACGTAATATCGGATTTACATAGACAAACAGCGCTGAAAAGAGTTTGCCCTTATCCTACCGAACGCAATAGTTCGAGCATTTTGGAAAAGATTCGAGCCGTGTCGGAATCAATAAGGAATATCGAAGTATCGAAAATTTTCTGGATATTCAATATCATGCAAACTCCTCGCATATAGTGTACACGTATCGACAGACTATGTAAGCATCGCGCGAAGCCGTCCCGTTACATCACCGGATTTTCTCAATAACCGGTCGGATTTTTGACTGGTTTTTGAATTTGCCAGGATAAAGCGGCATACGGAGATTAGAGATTACGGTCAGCGGAGCTGAATATCGGCACAATTGGGATACGCATCTCATTCCTCGGAGAAACAGTAAATCTTTTCCACGCGTTGCTTCTACGTTTAACGACATGGCTTCTAGAGACGAGGGCGTTATAAGAAGCGAGATCCTGTGGAGATAAATTACCCGAGTTCGCCGGGTACAACGTGAACGTAGAGACTCGTAAAGGCGGATATATAGTGCGTGCGAGTGTGTATGTACAGCAACAGACGTCGGTAAATCCTCACGGTGCAACGCTTTTACTCGACCTGCACATTCGGCGCAACGTTTGTATCCGTTATACATAATGTTGCTTTGACTGTCTGCTTTAAAAGCCTTGCCCAACCTATGCCTAATGGCAGAGAAGAGCTTTTAACGTCTCAGGATGGCTGCCTCTCTGCCTCTGTCCTGAAGCGCATGCTAGAAGAGGCAAAAATCCATCGTGAAATTGACGAACCAGAACAACCGCCTGATACGTCGTTCGTTGAGCTCACATTCGTTTCTAGGCAGTAGAAATATGATTCGAGTCTCGTTAGTGCAACGCTTACGCGCTCTGAGAATTTGTCAGGTCGAATTGTGTGGATATGAAAACTTAATCGTAAAGGTGTGACGCTTGGTTCACCTCGAAGAACTATGCGGATTTAAGGCAGAAGCGGCTTCGAAGTGGTGTGAATACAAGATTTCAGGCGGCGTAAAGCACAAATGTATTATAACGAAGTAACGAAGGATGAGCGAACTTGAAATTCCGGCACTTTATACTTTGTCGAACTATGAAAAGTTGGCTGGCTAAAGCCGAGCCAGGGACAAGCCGAGGACCATAAACTTATACAACAGAATTCCCACTTAAATGTCTATTCGAAAATTGACTTAAAGCAAATATACTGTTGAGTTGCATTGCTGCAATCAGTCTGGTTCTCTCTCTCTCTCTCTGTCTCACTTGAATGTGTCGCACGGTTCGATGCGTATACCCTTGTGCAGCGAACAATATTCATACCGATTGCATCGGAAGGGTGCGGGATTGGGTGAGTCTGAAGAATTTTCAATTTTCTTCAGCCAAAATCTGCGGCACCGTCGCTTTCGCAGAGAAGTTTCGTAAGACCGTTACCTCGAGGCACGAAGGCACTCTCCAAGAACATGGAAACGTTTCTGCTTTCTTCTGAAACGGCGTTCCGCCTGTGCGCCAGTGGCAGAAGTTAAAGAAGGACCGTTGTTTCGCGCAACATTCTCCCGAACTTCGTTCTGACCCCGATAAAGTTCTACTCGTCGGCGAACTGACGGCCGATTTGTATTCGATTATGCAAATTCCCCGCACGTAATTTCGTGCGTATAGAAATGCGTCGAGATTCGCGGACGATCACGCAGCAGTGGAAAGTTCGCGGATAAATCAGCCGATCCGCGAGATGCCGACTCTCGCCAGCGACTCCGGTTATCCCATCTTTCTATCACGCTGATCGCATCCGTCCCGCGATCCGCATCACGTTGTTCATCGCACTTTCTCCAATCCAGTCGCTTGATTTATTCGATGGTATCGTCTGATCGAGCGGTATCGAGATGCAGACACTGCCGGCGGGACGCATAAATCTCTGAACGTGTATGTCACCTCAGGGATAAATAAATTGAAACTGGCGAAATCGCAGTTGCTACAGCACACTCGCGATCAGTAATTTGTCGCGATTCCAAGAGAGAGAGAGAGAGTGCTCGTTTCTAATTCCGAAATACGTGGACAGTGCCGGAAGAATGGAAACCGGATGAGGAAGTATTGGAAACTGCATCAGGCCGCAGCCATTGCACGGGGACGCGCGCGAAGATGAGAAAATGAGCGACGCAGAATGGATGCGACCCGATGCGATTCGACGTCCAATACGAGCCGTAGACGCGCGTGAGCAGGTCAGTATAAGTCGTCCCGATAGTCGGCGTAACGGCGAGCGAAAAATTCTGCAATCACCTCTAACATCTTCCGCACACGACGACGTGTTCACAGCCGTATTGCTCTTACGCTTGAAATAGGGTAACGTTTTCCATTTTTCGGGGCCACGACTGGAACGCTTCGGTACTTATTGAATTCTTCACACTGTTGCAGTCCCATGGGCAACTGACAGCTGTCAGGGTGCATGAGAATGGGACACGCGGGAGGAAGGAATTGCGCCAATTTCTGGCGCAGCAGCTGTTTGCCCCTGGAGCTGAGGACGGATGGCTATCTCGGATGTGGAGAGCAGGAAAATCGGATGAACAGGTCGAATTTCGCGATGGAAACAATTGGGCAACATTTAACCATATGCACCCGCCAATGGCTGGACGATCGTACAGTGGATCGGACGTTGACGGATGGCGATTTCGCAGGATGACCGATTCGCAGATTTACTGACGTGCGAGGGACACGATGCGATCAGGGCAAAGAGATAATGCTGGTTGACCGAGCTATGTACACGATACGCAACGTCAGTTTTGCAGCTATGTTATGATCCAGGGACGCGGACTGCGGTTGGACGTTCGACTTCCTAAGTAAACGTGGACTGCCGCGACCCACGTGCACGTTCCAGCGAACGAGGAGTCGCGGTCTTTTTTTATGATTCAATTTACGACACCCAGCGTTACACTGCTCTTCAATCGTGGTTAAACGACACCTCGAGCTCTAACTAACCTTTGCCAGATCACGTTCACGTGCGATGTACGTAAAACCGGTAACGAGAAATAGTCGAATGTCGCGGAACAATCAAACAGACAATTTATGGATTCGTTGCCGGTGCGTTTACCCGACGTGTCACTGATGCCAATTAACTGACAGATCTTCTCTTGGCGGTGCACGATGCCATGCCCACAAGTTCTGTCCTGAGGGACTCTCTCATCCTACATGCATATTTGCACCGCAGTCACGGAATGATTGTACTTAACTTTCAACGGCTGCGCGAGTTGGATTATCTACTCCCCGTTCGTTCAGCGAAGAGGGACAGTAGGCAATGGAAGAGTTTCACGCGTTTCGGCTGGCCACTAACGGATTACGACTACTGCCGCGCACGGCAGCTGCTCGGCATCGCTAGCACGCCTAGTTAATATTGAACATTCTCGAAATAGGTGCGCCAAAGTTTGCACGCAATGCGGTACATTAGTTGGCTTTACTAGTTGTGAGTGCTGCTCACATTTACGTCTGCCAAAATAATTCCGCACTCGGACGCGACGAAACGGGTAAAAAGCAAAATTAGAAAAAGGCAGATCAAAGCTGCAGCAGCAGATGCGCGTTTGCGGCGTTTGAATAACTTCTTGAGAGGCGTCCGTTCGAATGTCCTCCCGATTTGAGAAGCCGCAATTTCCCAGCGCGCGCCGCGAGCACGCTCGTTTGCTCAGCTCGCGCAGGGCAATCTGCCGTAAGAGGCCAGCCGAGTCGCAACCTCTTCCTCGCTATGGTGTAAAATCATCTCGGCCCCCCTGAGGCCACAGACCCACTTCGCGAACAACGTCGGACGTCAGCAGTGATGGAGGCCGCATTACACGAACGAGTAGGCTCGCCGTAACACCCTTTTTTTTCTTTCTCTCTCTCTCTCTCTCTCTCTCTCGAACAACCACCGAGGACGGTTTTTCGGCCCCAAGATGAGGCTCGATGATGAAAAGGAGGCTCAGCGTAGGTTCGGTACGCTGGGACGAGAGAACGAGAGGGAAAAAATCTTCCCCATTGCGTACCGGTAAGCCATTTGTCCTCCCAAAGAAAAGATCGGGGCTGCTGCCCCTGGCCATGTCGCTCTCCGTTTACTCCCACTCCATGAGAACTCGCATATCGAAAGCGGCCTGGGAATAACGGAGAACCGTCCCGAAGGACGAAGAGCGGGTCGTTCATCAAAAAATGCCCCGTCCTACGAAGTCGAATTAATACCGTTCCGGGTGCATGGTTTTCGGAAAACTTTCTATCGACAGGACGCCACGGAACAGGATGACAGCGAAGAATCGAGAGTCGATATTCTGGATATTTGAGGTCGGATACAGTTGGCTTCGCGTATCTCGATAATCCACTCTCTTCACGGAAGAAATGACGCTGGAATTGCGTTCTTGAAACGTCTGGCGCCATGCGGAGCCCGACGTCCCTCGACGCCGGCGTCTTCTCGTTTCACGATTCACCATCCGCGCTGTACTTTCGTTCGCGATATTCCAACGAGGCGTCGCCGTTCTTTCATATTTCCTGCTGTTCGTGTTAAGTGTCGAGTGTCGTCGACGTAACAATCAATTTCACGATCGATGAGCTCGGCACTTGGTCCCGAATAATACAAGTCACGGCGAACTCCATATTAGAGGTCTCTCATAAAAAACTTTTTTTCCCTGAATTTCTGCCTCTTCGAGCCCTTTCAAGATCGTACTAAATTATTGTCCAGACTATCAGGAGCGGAACTTTCTCCGATCGCGTCTCAGAGAACAAGTTCCGGATGAGTTTCGAAAGTAATTCCCCTTCCTTATTTTTCGCAGATCACTCGTTGGTAAAGACCCATTTCCCGGTTCCATTCTTCGGTGTGCGGGGCGTCGGAGCTTCGAAGGTAATTATTAATGAAAACTGATTCTCGGGATTCAAATCCGTCGAAACTTCTGCCACGCAGGAGGGCGGCGTTGACGGACGGACGAAGTGACTGAACCGGCGCAATATAAAATGTATGTCCTTTTGCGGTGAAGGGACGTTTTTGCAGCGGTCGCGGTGTTCCCTCGAAGCGGATGACATCGGATTTATTCTATACGCCTGGTGAAGTGGACCGTGCGTCGATGAGAAATGAGTTTGTCGTTTCGTTCGAGTTCACTAGGTCCGATCGATATCTGCGAAAGCAACGCGATCGTGTAGTAGGGGTCCATCTCCGTATACGCATGCACGCTTTCCACTATGAACGTGTGTATACGTCACGGTCTTGAACGCTATTCGAAACCAGTCCATTACCGAGTCCCTGGTGTTTCGGAATGGCCGTTGGATAGAACTGCCAGTTTCTACCCTTCTCAGCTAGCCTACGCCCTCTTCTCTCCCCCTCCTCCCCCCCTCTCCCTCCCCCGTCCCCGCCGTTGTCTTCTATTTGCCCGATGCGGTAAGGGCGGGCGACAATTCACGGGTCGCTTTAACTCGACGAAACTCCTGACGGTCGCGGAGACTTGGCGCATCAAGTTTCTTCGACATCCAACAATGAACACCTACCGAGTGCACGGGCGCTATCTACGTCTCTGTCTCTCTTTTGCGCGCTCTCTCCGTTTCGTCATTCTTCCAAATAGAAATTGTCTCTCTGTGAGGTTTGTCGGTATATATTGAAGTGTCGCATACCGTTTAAGCATCGACTCACTGCGGTTAAGTCTCTCCGCTCGTTTGCCCAGACGTATCTGCATGGACAAGACGGATTTCCGAAGTTTACAGAAAGCACCGGTAACGAAGTGCGGTGCAATAATCAAGAGGTACAATATTTGGGACAAGTCTAACTCTTTGTCAAACATGGCATTGCAGAGAAGTCCGGGACGTGGCGTTCTGTAAAGAAATTCCCATCTTGCTGCCAGCGGACAGTTTGTGGATCGTAGTCGAGACGTGACGCGGGAGGTTGCATGAAGGATTCGTCGGATTGCAGATGGCCATGAATGCAGAAAACGTGGAGGTTCGCGAGAGACGTCACGCGCGCCGTATCCTTCTTATTGTCAGTGTGTACTTACATTGGCTTGCGTCTTCGACTGTTAATCGGTAGCGGTACGTGCGCCTATATTTGCGACAGCCAAGAGTGAGACGTAGACTACGTGAGCGCATTCTATTGCGGGATCGAGGCTGGTTGTAAAGCTAATAGGGGTCGCACCTCACGTCCTCCTCTATATCAGAGCCCACGCTGGCTAACAATAAGATTCCCCTAAAGTCGCGCCCGTCACGCTCACTCTATACCGCTGGCGGATACGTGGCCGCATTGAATTTCAACAATCTTCCCGATTGTATCGTTATCCGCGAAGAGGGCAAAGGTGAATGGCCGGCCACGACCATTTCCTCGTCAGTCCGACTTCCAAAAGAATGACATTACACGTCAAGTATAAAATGCAGACGCGTGGTCTGCGACTCCGTACCCTCCGGCTCGACTGCAAGAAGTTGAATTACAGATAGTCGTCGTTGCCGATAATATCGACGCGCGCTCACTTTCGAGTAGCGCGTGCCTCTACGCCATCTACTATTTCTGACAGGGACGGGCTGGCGTTGGCGTTGGCGATGGCAGTAGCCTCAAAGGTCCTGCATGGGAAGTTGTGCCGTTTCCGATGGAGTGTGCGGCCATGCGGGGGCAGACGTCACTGCGCGGCGACGAGGGTCGACGTCGATCCCATTAACGTTACGCCGACACGTATTCGAGTTTCTCGATCGATTGTCGATCGCCAGGCCTCTCTTCACCCTCGAAAAGCGTCACTTTTATTTACATTCCCGCGTGACTGACTCGGCACCCGGACATCTCCCTCGGTTATCAAACTTTGCCGGTCTCGCGATAATGCCGAGGAAGCTGCGAACTTAAAAGTTGGACGCGGATCGTGTTGGGCGAGCGCGGCGAAGTTAGGAAATCCAGAGAAACATGGATATATTTACGAGACGTGCATTTGTGACCCCCTACGGATGAACGACGGGCGGGGAGTCGGGAAACGTTCGGAATTTTGACGGAATAATTCCCAACCCCGCGCAGTCCCGTGTTTGCTCACCCCGATGGGTCATCCGCGTCTTGCTGTTTATTAATTATGTATTAATTAGGGGGATTATAATTAATGGCCGTAATGTCATTTAAAGCAGAAAGGACAGCTGTGCGAGAATGGACGACCGCAGACGACGTCGATGACGTCGATGACGAACGTGGCCTATCATTAACCTGGTACGCACCGAGGCGACGGCGACGCCGCGACGTCGATGACCCCATTAACACGTTCCATTCCCTATTCTCTGCCGGAGCATTTCGCTCGCGTCGAGTCCTGCGAATCGATCGCCGAACGGAGCGTCGATTTTCCGAACCGTCAGGAATCGCGCGTCCAGCGGCGATCATCGAAGATAGACGAGCGACGATAAAAATATCGAGAGGGCCGCTTGCCGAGAATCGATTCACCCTCGTCGGGGGAGACGCTCCCCGGACAGTGTAATTTGTTAATGCTGGAAACGAGGCGGCCCGATGCCGGCGAGGCGGTAAATAAATGCTCCGTGGCGTGTGACTCCGCTCTCGGAATCGGGTCATTCCGTGACACGAGGATTAAGAATTCCACGGAATCATTCGCGCGTATGGACTTTGTTTGACGCGAGACTGTGAGGCCGAGGTCCGCAGACGCAGACGTGAGACAAACGTGCGGAGTGAGCGAGCGCGGCTTCAGAATGCGGGACATCACAATTTTCCATCACGCCTTCCTCCCGCCGCGACGTGCCACCTCAATTTGATTCCAAAACGAGTCTCGCGCAAAATGACGGAAGAATCGCGCTAATGGAAGCATCCTATATCGCGGTGGCTGCCCGATTTTAATCACTACGTTTCCGAGAGGACGTATTGTGAGTGGGACAAGAGAGGAGTACAGAGAAAGGAATACGACTTCGTTCATTGCGAGGGAAAGGGGAAGAGTTTATTGTTTCGACCGACGAACCGCTTCAGATTATCATTTTCGCGTCACTACGTCCTTGCAGCGGTTGCCCAGCACGCGAAGTGAAGCGTGGTTAATTCTGAGTCCGAAAGAGAAGCCGGAGAAAGCGAATAATGGAGGAAAGAATTGGATAGTTTGCCGCGTTCCAAGAGACTTTAACTAGTGACATTGTCATTAGTCGTAAAATAAGTCCGGTCATCCGTACGTTCCGTGTCTATTGCTGCTGATCGGTACTCCTTCCTTCGTCGATAATTAGCATGCAGCTGATTGGTGATCGCCGTCATGCAAACATCGTATAGTAACGTGAATGAATATTCCCGACGTTAACTGTTCCTCGAAGGAAAATTCAATTGCGTGGACGAGTTATTCCACTGGCCACCGGTGACGAATGACATGCGGTACATGACATTTGCAGAAAGTTTTCTTGATTGTTGTTGCTTGAAGTTCTCCGGCACGACTTGGCTGTAGCGTTACGTGCGACAGTAACATTTTCAAGGCGGTCATGTTTGCGCTTGCGTATCGCTACTTACGTTTCCAAGAATATCTCTGATAAATGGGAGCACGGAACGGAGAAAGAGAGAGAGAGAGAGAGAGAGTATCGGTAACATCGACGCAAGGAAGAAGTGATATACGGTCGGGTGTTGTTTAAAGAAGAAAGCTCGTGCGATAAGGCTTGGCATCCTACTTGTGTCGTCTTCAATAGCGACCTGCACGAACGGAACCGCTCGATGACCGGAAAATAAATTAGTTTACGTTATATACGGTATTTTTCAATAATTGGGAACTATTCATGTCCGGCGTCCATTTCATTGTTATACCAATCGCTCGTATTAGCCCATTCTATTGTTGCAACCATTTTTCCCCGGGAGCCCGGGAAGGCATTTAATGAAACCGGAGAATGTAATACGGACAGTCATGAAACTCTGGCGAAGCTGGATATTTCATGTGCATTAAAAATTCCCATTCGAAACATTTTTGAATTTCACTTCGGCGGTAGAAAGGGTTTTTACTCTTTAATAACCATTGTTTCTCGTATGAACGAGAAAGAGAGCATTTATCGCTGAAATATTCGGCAATTTGTCTACAATGGAAAAAGACGGCAGGAAATCGTTTCTCAGGTTAGAACGAGCTTACCGGCTTTCGTTTGAAGATGCATGTGCGTGCACGCGCGAAATACGTTTCCGCGAATCTTTGTTCAAATGCATCCTAGCCCACGGTAGTTTTTACCCCCACATCCACCGACGAACCGTTTTCCGGGACGCACGTCTCGGAGGGAATTCTTCGCGCTTGGTGATGCTCGATCATCCGTTAATATTAGAGGAGAATGTTCATCGCAGGAAGGTGGTCTCGTCTCTGCAAAGGATCGATTTACGAATATCCTCTGTCTGCCATTCCCGTTACGTTTCATCATTCTCGATTTTCCTTCCTCAATTGCGTCTACCTCGCTGCACTACCGCACGCACAGTTGTCTGTGCTACTTTCATATGCCACGCGCGACGAGTGCTTATGTATTCGAGTACCAACGTTTTCGGAATTACGGAGCTAGGAATCAATTGTTGTACAATTTTCATTGCGCCATCTATGTCACGTTGTTTCTGCGAGGACAACAGGTGAAATTTGTACTCTGGAGAATTAAAACTTTCGCATAACGTTTGTTTTTTAAACTGACAATGAGCTCCAGCCAATGGAGTAGGGCAAATGGTTCTCGGCTTCACGCAATTGTTTCAAGTTTTTCGCCTGACGTGGCAAGCCACTTTTCACTCGAACTTGGCCTCCACTTAATAATTGAAGAACTGCACGCCGGTTTCATAATCGTTTTAAAAGGCTGAAGTTTAGATTGCGTTTCGGATCTCGTTAGTGATGCCCCAGTTCCAATGGAGTCAGTGCAAACGGTCGCAGTAGACGGTTATTGCGCTCCTTCGCGGCTTGATCGTGGGAATCAAGGCAGACGCACCCGTCCGCAATACGCATAACTGTATTTCACCGAAATTGACGGCTGAGGAAAATGGTCAATCAAACGATATCTCGCATTACGACAATCTGTCCGCGCGTTGTCGAGAAAACTGACACGCACTACATTCCGTAGATCGTAGAGCTTTCTAGACGCATCGAATGGCAATTTGATGCGACTATAATAACGATCTTCAACGCTGCAAAACAGCAGGCACTTTGTATGCGTCGGCGAAACGATAATGCATGAGACGACAGAATAATATACACGCGACCGTGAGAGCGCAAAGCTGCTAATAATGATGCGTTGAAAAGCGAACGGGTCTCCGGACGGCACGAATCGACGCTGGCACGTTCGCGAAGCGCACCTTCATAAATTTAGCGCAAGACAAGCTCGACTCTGGCGCTCGGGAAAATTGCATCAATTATCCAAACGTTGTCGATGACTCGGGAGAGCGCGGATCGATTAACGGCATCGAGCAAGATGCCTCGCCGACGCCTTACAGAAACGAACCGCGCGAACGATAACGCGCATGATGGGGAACAGGGCGCATCTGCTAATTAAGAAATTTCCGGTGACTGGTTCTAGGTTGCTGAGGGGCTCTAGTCGGCCGGAGAGCGAGCCAGCAACAATCGAACGGAAGAGGGAATTGGCTCGATTCGACGAATAATCGCCTTTCATTGTACGTCCGGGAGTAGGTTGCGCGAGGATAGTGCGAGGGAGGCAAGAAGGTCCATCGGTGCAAGAAAAGTTTACCTTAATTATCTCGGAAAAGTTGTAACCGTACTGCGAGCGCGCCACACGCTTTGTTCGATAAGCATCCTGGAGTGTAATAAAACTTCGCTGTTTTTCCCTGTCACTTGGACAATAGAAAATTATGTTGCTTCGTATGTGTTGCGAAAAGAAAGTTTGCCGCTTCAAGGTAGGATGCGGAGGCACGCTCACCGAATATGTAGTGCGACTTGCTGATAGCGGGGAAAAAAAGTAAATAAATTCAACCGCACACACATATCAGCTTGATCGATCGAGGGCGCGTACAATAAAAATAATGACACGGCAACTGACGACACTGTGAATATTCCAGGAGTGGCATTGTTTATTCAAGTGTTTTCATGCTAAAATATCTATAGAATATCAAACGCATTCCTTCCTTTCGCGGCGCTCACCTGCTCCTAGCCGCATGTGGAGCGGCAGCCATTTCTCAGAAGAGCATAAGATTTGCTCGGAATTTTATTCGCTTTAGAATCGAATACCAGGAACGTGATTATAAAAAATATACTTTGAAATATGAAACAGCAGTCTGAGAATATTCGTAGAAGCACACAGCAATGGAGCCAAGTGGATCATTGCTTGCGGTATATAAAATCTACATAACACTATGAGTAGGTTATAGATAGCTGATTGCGAGTGGCAGACTATGCGTCAACCTGAATGGCGTATACGCCGTCTGTCTACTCACACAGGTAACTTTGTTACGCCCCGGTTATCGGTGTAAACATTTCCCGTGGATACTACTGCATGCATATATTTTTTACCACGGCCAATTGCCTATTTATTCCGATGGACATACTACTAGAGTACACCTGGTAAAGAAGACATGTATGCACAATAGGTCTGCATTTGTTCTGCTTCTTTCTTCTGTACGCCACTGTTGCAGTAAAACAAGAAGATAAGAGAATGCTGTGACGACGATGGCAGCTTTAATGAGCACGGTTACGAGAAGTTTCACGAGCATGAAGAAAGCAGATTTCGCCCTCTTCTTTTGAATAATGACATCGAGAAATTATATTAGACCACGGTTGTTTCTCGGGAACGATAACAGGCGCTTTACGGTTTCAAGGGGAACCCAGATGGAGGGTGTGGATACGTGACCAAGCCGAATTAGTACGAGGTCGTGCTTTGTTGTTGTGAAACAACTCTCGGACGAAGATGGCCACTGTCATAATTCGTTAATATGAATTTCTACCACAGCGTCCGGCTATTTGGGCAGCGCAATAACGAGACTCGTTATCTTTGCCTGGTCGCGAAGGCATAACACTTACGTTGGCCGAAATGACCGGCTTGGCAAACAGTATTGCGTGAAATGAGTTCAGGAAGAGCCTTCTTCGATGCAACAAAATTGATAACGCATGCGAGCATTGAAGCACAGGCTTGCAGTTGGTGCTTTGTTCGCGATACAGAAGTAGACATCGTTAAAAATTCGCGACAACTTATTCAACTTTGTCGCAAGCAGCAGGAAGTATTTCTGATATTGAAATGCCGATTGCAAAATATTATAATGCATTGAATCATTTAGCGTGCCGGTGAGAATGACGATGAACCCTGTCAACATTGTGGACTGAACGAATTGGGCTATAGAAACATTCGGACTGTATTAAGCTGCAGTGTGCTCGGGAATAATGGGCTATAAAGCGATTGTATAAGTAGCCAATCCAGCTAAATAACCGCGTTGTGAGACGGCACGGAGAGTCTAATGCACTATTAACTTCTCACAGGCAATTAAACGGACGGATATAAACAATCGGCTAATGGTTTATAACGCCTCGTAATGTTGAAGTAACGAGAAGACAGTTGGCTACTTGGCTCGTTAACCGGAATGACGTTGATTACAGGTTGAAAATTCTTTGGCCGAAAACTTTGGCTGATCGATTCGACGAGTCATCGAACCTTGCCCTCTCTCAAGTAAGTAATAAGCCAGTGAGCACAGCCCTGGAAGAATCGCGTTGATTCTGAATTCCATTTAATCTGAATTTCGATATTTAACGGTTCGGTAGTCGAATTACAATGGAGAAGGCAGATGACGGACATATTTGGGCGGGCCGTTCGTCGCTGTTTTTGTAGAGGCACTGACGCGATCGAATCCATATAATGGATGGAATATGCGAATAGTGAGCAGTTTGACATTATCATTATACATCCTGGCAATGTTCACGACACACTTTGCATGGTATGTTTATCTATTAACCTCGTAGGAGTCTAACTTAAATCAGGTTACAAGAGAATTACGAGTCGAGCCACGTAGTGAGCAGCTAGGTGGCGACAAGATTCCAATTCTATACCGAATATATCTGACTCGCACCGAAAAGGGAACAGCTCGGACCAGCTTATAATAGGGACGTGCGGTTGAATAGAGTGTCGCAAATAATACATGTTCTTTATTCTCGTGGACCAGACCTTCGGACTTGACAGAGGTATCGATCCTCGTAGTGCAGCGTTGATTATTTCTGGAAATTAACGCATTCGTTACGTCTGTTGTCCCGCCGAAAGCGTTCATCTCACAATCAGTTAAGACGAGACGAGAGACTTCTGACATAACGAAGCATATTGACGAAGCTTACTTATAGTTAACGTTTCACTAGATTTTCGCAAATGGTCGGTAATTAAATGCGACAATGGCTTTGAAGTAATCATTGGGCGGGTGAAATAATGTCGGAGTGCGATGAATTGAGTATTGAGACAATTGATTCGAGTAGAGAGAAGAAAGATCGAAGTCGGTGGTTAGTCCATTGCATTATAGACGACTCCGTGATTCGATGAGACGAATTAACGGAAAGGATGATTCAAAATGGTAGAAATGAGCAATTTTGAAAGGTCGATGAGCGTCTTGAGAACGCCTTCGGAAGGACGATGGTCGATTGCTCCTACAGTTTTCCCTTTGGATTCGGGATAATAGGGGTGCGCCGTCACGTACATCTCTGAAAATCCTCGAGTAATGAGAATAAGCTACCTTCGTGTGTGGACGATCGAAGTTGCGACGGCTTCTTTTTTCCCCTCGCAACGTGGAAGTTGGACAAGAAGAAGAAGAAGAAGAAATAACGACTCGACGTCAATCTCTATTCGACGTTTGCCTGACTCACGTTTCCGAAGAGAGCAATTTCTCGAATGAATCAATTTTGAACTCCCTTTAACTCTCCTGGTCGACAATGGCGACGCGGCAACATTCTGCTGCCGACGCTTTAATTATGTGCAGTTGAACAACCTTGTCGCGCCAAATAGAGTTACTTGAGACATTACAGCGCGACATCTGTTGCCAATTTAATTTACGGCGTTTTGCATACAGCGAACTAATTGCACAGTGGATGCACGTCGATTATGGAATCGCCCCAGCCACAATGCCTGGAAGGATTTCATCGTGGGAACGTGCATTCGAAACGGCATGTTTCGATGGTCTACTCTAGAAGACGTGGGAAATTAGCTGGCGCTCACATTCCATTGAAAAGAGGCGTTAAGAGCACCTAGCGTTCGCGGCGTCTTGTTAGGATAATGGTGTGCATTATCATAACATCATTCATTCTTGTTTGCTAACAGCAAGGCGAGATCGCTTGTCGCCGGCGACATTGCGTACGAGTCGTAATTTATTACTTCGGCTAGCATATCTACCAAGGAAGATACATTCGAGAGGAAGATCGATGGTTCTCCCGAAGGAGATTGGATTTTTTTTTCTTTTCCACGGCAAAGTGATCGTCCTACGGCATCGTTCATCTTGAGACAATGAATTCGGACGCACTGTCTTTCCTGTCGGAGAAAGCTGAGGCATTGAAATCAGGAGGGTTAATCGATTCTCGAAGAGAATCGTAGAACAGAAAGGACAACGGACGTGATGTCCGTTTCGGGAGTGCGTCACTGACTTTTGCGCGGATTCTTGCAGGTTATATACGCGACAATGGAGGCCGTCCGAGCGTTCGCCCCATCTTTATGACTTTCATCTCTCGCACAGTGGGTCGAGTTGGCACGAGAACGGTCTAGTCACGACGGCCATTGTAAGGAAGATCGTTCTTTCCGCTTGTCATTAAATTCTTATTTTTTTTCATATGCTGCTCCCATTCAATCGACATTCTGCGTCAATTTTTCTTTTCACCGCCGCTGTAAAATGAGGTCGTAATGTCGCATTAAAGACTGCGGATTTTGTGATTATCAGTTTAATTCTACTATCGCGAAATGTCTCGATAACTTCCCAAACGAGTATCGTATTTTCGTTATTGTTACCGTCGACGTTTCATTACGGTCGTCTAATAAATTTATAATTCTATTAGCCTATTACGAAGCGGTAATGTATTGCCGTGAACATCATTAAATAAGTACGTTTATTACCGGCGAGTACAATAATTTTCTATCATTATGCATTATATACATTAGTTTAGTGAGGTCCGACGCAAATTTCGTGCACTAATAACGATCGGCCGTCGTAACTGATGCGTTTAATTAACGTTCGATGTAATCCTATTCAGAATTTAAAGCTGGCAACGAGTTTGTTAGCGACACCTTAAACGCTTCGTCCTGATTCTAGTCACGACTAGAGTCAGCGTTTCTATTTCCAGCTATCGTCTCTCGTCAATGCTCCTATTCTTTCCAGTTCCCAGTAAAGCTGCAGACATATATTTCTGATGGGTGCAAAATCGTAATTACACGTCCCCCCTCTCTCTCTTACTTGTTCTTTGGTGTGCGCCTTCTGTCTCGTCATTTCATTAACGTCAATTGACGCTGGGACAGTCGAACGTGCGCAATTCGAATATAATAACGCCATGGTGGAATTCTCTCCTGCCTATTGTCGTTCACCTAGGCGTACGTAATTGCATTACAAATACCGTTGTAAAGTTGCGTGTTTTAACAATAGGGCGGGAAACGATCGAAGTACCTTCTGCGAGTCTGCCGCGATCATATTTTCATCCCTCGTTATATTTCGAAATTTGCCAGATTAGCCGAACTGTATTAACCGTTAAATTGCAACGGGGATTCAATCAATTCAACGCGAGGATTTGACGGAGGATCTCATTTGCGGGTGTCTGGAAGAGGGTCGGCAGGGGGTGGGGGAAAATGGGCGGTTACAGAGAACGGCGGTCAAATCGGAATTCAATTACGTTCCATTAATGTTATTAAAGGCAAAGCACGCCTTATTAGCATTGCTCGCATACCCAGCGTCCTTGGATCCGACAAAGGAGTGTGGCGGAGAGGTTGTTGCATCCGTGAGAGTGAGAGAACACGGCGGTGGCCGAGTTTGACTCGCAAATAAGTTGCGTGCTGCAACGAGGCTACAAGGAGGGTTTCGAGATAGAAACGATAATGCCGAGGCAGCGAAACAACCTGCAAGCGTCTTTGCCCCGTTTATTTGAATGAGACCGTTTTACGCAAAGTTCGACGATCCACGAGCTATAAGAACAGTCTGGCGTAGAGCATGAAAATAATGAAATACGTTTGCCCTGTCGCGGGCCGCTGTTTCGTATGCATCTTCCTTAATTCATACGGACGCAAACAAGTAGGTGCGCTCCGTCGCAGGAGCACACGTCCCGATGAATATTCGACCGAATGCTCGCTGGGCTTGATTTCTCACTCGGCCCTGCCTTGGCATCGGAACGACAACTGATTTTAATTACATTAACACCCAGCACTCGGAATGTATATTACGTTCGCGGATGTGATCGCGACAGTTAATTATCACGCTCGAAACGCACTGCGTATTTGAGTAATTTCATTGCCTCATTGACGTTCACAATTTGCGCGATATTCGGTCATCGTCGGAATCGTAATTCGTCGTTCAGTCTGGCCAGAACTTCGCAGTCGTTTACCATGCAGTAAGACACCGCGATGTTGGAGCACTAGCAGAATTCATGACGCCCCCACTGATGCACTAACACTTAACGCGCGCCGGAAGAATATTCCCGAGAAAAAGCACCTCCGAGAGCAGAGTTTACACGTTGAGTACGCGCAGCTCGATTTATCGTTAGGCCGTGTTTGTGTTACGGGTGGAAGAGAGCAAGGATGGGGTTGAGCCTAGGTGGCTTTCACGAAGGTATCCCTCGTGCGCTGTAGATCAGACACATCTATCTCAACCCGTTTTCCGCAGGGCAAGATAACGGTCATACGTAATCTCCTCGACACCCTGTGCAGTTTTTCCGGCAGGACCGTGAGATCTGACACTTCCTCCTGCTTACGGAAAGTACACTTCATGACAGACGACCGGTGCAAGTAACAGCGAGAAAACCCTAACGGATGTTACGTGAGGCGAGCCAGATACAGCGTTGTATCGTCATCGTCGTCGTCGACGACCCACAGCGCCACGGACATAGCTGACGATGAAAAAGAAGGGTGTTGGCGAGGAAGAGCACGCCAGTCGGATTCCGCGATTACGGTATCAGTCTCGGCAGCCAGAAACGCCCCCGTCTGACGGTCGGGACTGACGGGAAAACGCGCTGCAGAGCTATCGGTCTAGATCAAGTTCCGTCGCGCAAGTCGGTCACTGCAAATCTTCCTGCCCGATTATTCTTTGCTCCGTCGAACGGAATTAGCACGAGGCCAGAGATCGCGGCGGGGGCAGATGAGTCGTTAGCGTGAAAAGGCGAAAGCTGGAAGTGCACAGTTTGCAGAAGCGTGAAACTTGCTGACGCGCGTCGAGTGCCGTGACCGTGGCAGATAAGCGAGTACGGTGCGTCTCCGATGTGTGAAAAATGTATGCAACTGTTGTCCGTTGGGGAATGGGTGGAAGACACGGTGCCCGTGATCTACAATTCAGAATTATGATCGGGCCTCCGGGGGCAAAATGCGGGAATATGCAGGAATTTTAAAAGAGTCCCCCCGGCGCCAAATTCCTCGTCAACGACTGAACTTCCTTGGCAAAAGTCAATCTTGCGAAGTTTTTTACGAGAAATGGTCCCTCTTGCGCCACCGTTTCTACTGGCGCCAATTTATGTGCCGTTATTCGACGAGTTATCTCGTACAACGCGAACATCATGTTTCTGTTACATCATGGTCACTCTCATGATTAATTGTTCCTCTACCAGCCATTATCTATCACCCCTTTCTCGCTCCATTAAGTGAACGTTTTTTCGTCTAAACATACACGCGTCGATGGCGGTCACGGTGAATTATGTGCAAGTATGACACGGAATCGGATTTTGCCGATAAAGAAAAAGTGCAGGTCGGACGTTCGTGGTCAGTGAGTGGCACGACCGGCTGGGTGGTAAAGTTCGAAAAGAGACTTGCGTGAATTGCAGCGACTTGCGGGTCTCTTTAGTAGTAACGGTAAGTAACGGTAGAGTCGTTCCGTATGAAAATCTTATTATGACGGAACATCGAGTGCAGCTGGCGTTTTGTTTGGAACGCGACGTGCGCGAGAAGAGCTTCCCCACGTACGGTTCGATTGGATTTTTCATTCGACGTATCCACAGCAAGGTGGTACTTAGAGTGCATTTCACTGGTCAGGTTGCACTGTACGCAGCGCTGATTACGTTGCGCTGCAATCCAATGCAGCCCGGCATTGGATTGGACGGTATTTGAGGCACCGAGCTGCTCTTTATTAATATTTCACTGCTTACACGTGCTCGTTGAGTCGAAAGGTTACAAATTGATTATCAACATATTACGCGAATATTTCCCGACATGGTTATACAGCAGATATATATGTCAACAGACTGAAGAGTGCTCAGGCAAACGCGCTGCGAAGTTTAATTATGCGCGTCGCAATCCACGCTCGTAAAAAGCGGTATTTTCTAGATGCAGTTAAGAGAGCGACGCAACAAGAAGTGCCTTTCAACACATGTGCCAGGTGTCGGAGTAGTCTTTCGTGTCGTCTTTATGGTTTCGATAGACACGAGACGAAAGTTCGAAAAAGAAATATGCGCTCGGCTCCTGCGTTTAATCATTGTCTAGTTCCTTTTGATTTCTGTTTTAACAGCGCACGCAGAAAACGGTGTTTCTTCTGCACACTACACTCGCATTGATTTATTATACACCGACGTGGAAACATTGTCCATGGAGGCAAGCATTGTAACGTGAGAGAAAGAAAAATTCTAGTTACGTTTCAAGCATCGATCGCGCGAAGTTACCGCGAGTGAAAAGTTTGAATTGAATTTTTTTCTCGTTCACTCAGCGCTGGGGTGAAAGTGTAAGGTGATTTTTGCCAGTTTCGGTTGATATCCAGAAACGGCGGGGCCTGATAATGCGATAATGGATTATCTATATCTCCCGGTCAACCCCTCTTCCTCATTCCCCCCTTTACACTCATGAAGATTAATCTTCGTTTAACCCCAGCGCCGACTTCATGAATCAGCAAGGCAAACTCCTTCAAGAGGGGAGTTTCTCCCATGCAAATACCGTTCGATTTCACTTCGAGCGGGCCAGAATTTTCGCTTCGGAGGCCAGAAATGCTATCAGGCTTTCGGGTTAACCCGACGGCCGGTTGCCGCACCGGATATTACGATTTCCAAAGTTTTTTTCTCCTGTTTCGGAATACGACAGCGAAATCGGTTAGTCCGCTTCTGCTGGCCCACAATCGTTTGACCGCGGCGCGCGAATTCGCGCGTACGCGTGAGCGAGAGCGCACAAAAATGCGCATACGAAAGCGTGGGCAGGGCGCGGTGTTCGGTGGACGGGGTGAAGAGGGGAAGTGACCGAGAGAACAAAAATACAATCTGGTTGGAAGGTGGAACATTCGCAACGTACGCGCACCGTGCCCCTCTTCGCTTTGATCTCGCGAGCTTGCCTGTGTAGTGCACCATTGTCTAGAGAAAAAACAACAGAGACATAGATAGGCAGCGACTGAGGACGAGGAAGAGAGCGAGAGAGAGAGAGAGAGAAGAGATTTGCTTGCATGCTCGTGCTCATGAGAGATAGACGCAGAGGCGAGCGAGGAAGAAAGAGTGTGCACGTTGGTGTTGGTGTATGAAGAGGTGGAAGGGAAATGCAATACCTAGGGCTGAAACAAGAGAAGCAGAAAGGGTTGGGAGTTGCGCATAAACCATTCCTCTCAAGCGTTTCCCACAGGGGGGTTTCGCTCGCTTAATAACGGCAACAATAACGGTGCTGCCGCGCTGCGTTCCTCTGATAGGGCAAGAGCGAGTCGCACGGCCCGAGATCGATTCGCAAACCGATTTCTTTCTCCGGCCACGCACACGCCGCCAGGCGCCGATGCACGGATAGCTCGGATTCAATCGAGCGCGAAATCGACGATATGCAACTGTGTAATCGAGGCGATATATCCCGCCGATCGATTACTTCCTCGATCGTGACAACGTGCCGTCGTTGCGCCAACTACCGATCTTGAGATTTTCGCGCACGGACAAACGAGGCCGTCGATTATTAAAGAGATCCTCGCTCGCCACCGTCGACCCAGGCTGGATAGATTTTATCGCCCTACGTGCTTTTTGCCGAAGGTGCAGCGTGCTAGGTATCGAGCGGGCATAAAAAGTGCGAAAGAGCGATTTCGAGCGGCGATGTCCGGTTAAGAGTGTGCGGCCGGCTTCTGTGTGGGCCAGTTCGTGTGACCCACCGAATCTGACACCGCTCTTTCACCGACGTGGCCAGGACGTTACTTTGTCCATAACGCGTCCCGCAACTGTTACGCCGCCACGATGTTTTGGCGCGCCTCGTTAATGGACCTCTTTGTTGCCAGACTTAGAGGCATCCGCACGCGAGCGAAAGATAAAGGCGAGGAAAGAATAGGGTATCAAGATATTTCGTATTTTTCCACTGTCGAGGAAGCTGTGACAGGGGCAGGCATGAATCACGGCAGTTACGGATGTGTTTCGGACACGCGTAGTAACTGTCGAAGGTCGATAGAGAAGCGATGCGAACGATGCCTGCCACGCGCGTGATGATTGTCAGCCCCTTCCTACCGGCCGTCGTATTGCGCATTACGCATTACGCGTAGCATCATTTATTTCTATACGTTCAATTCCGCTAGCATTGTTTCGCGCTTATAATTTCCAGCGGGAACGAATTTTCCCCCCGTCGAAACGTTGTTTGCATGTTTGCGTCTACTTTGTAATATCGTTGCGGCTCTGTAAATTTGGAATTCGACCGACGCGTAACATATTGTAGTTTAATTACGTAGATAGAGTGCTCGGCGCGAGTCAAACAGGGCGAACGTGCAAGCTTATTTATCCATTTTCTATTTAATCGTGGTTTGTGACGTTTCCATTCCATTTCGAGAGGTCATTCGGCGCTGGGAGGTTTTCACGTGCAGATCAGGTAAACGACACTCCATCAGCGATAACGCTACGATTGCGAGGTGAGTGGCCGTGGTTGATGGGAATGTATTATTAGCATGGCGCATGTCATTTGCCGGGAGTGAATAGCCACGGCGTCAGGAGTCAGGACACCTCCGAGCACGTAATGAAGGGAGCAAAGGAGCGATTTAACTCGCGCTGACACGGACTTAACCTCCGACGCAACCAGTTTAAGAGCTACCTTTTTCCGGCACCGGCAACGGAAACGATAAAATCAAACGCGACGCTTCTCCGTTGAGTTTAAGAGAAACATAGATGTTGCCGATAGATGAGAATTACGCCGCAAGGGTTGCACACACCTGGCGGATGCGTGTAAGGGAGACTCTCGGGATTAAGGAGAATCCTCCACGGGAATTAATAAATGATTATGCACGCCAATTGCCGGGCCACGGTGCGTCGCCGCTGTGACGTCGAAGCGAGCGCTGAAACTCTCTCAACTGGATATCAGATTCGGCCGTCCTGCGAGTCTCTAATAGCGCTTGTGAAGTCGGTCCGCACGGGCTATACGTCCCAACTACCCCGGGTCGAAGTTGACGTTTCCCGATAGAGAGCGATCCGCACGAACCGTCGCTCGTTACGCTTGAGAACGATAACGTTGGCGGAACGAAGCAACCGTCGGGAGAAAGTAACGACGCCGTGCTTGGCGCTCGCAGTGACAAGTATCATGTCAAAGCGGCCATTGTAACTCCGGCGAATATGTGGGACGGCGTAATTACCGCTCAAGGAAGGCGCCAAACGAGCGCGAGATTTTCATTGTGCCATTTTGATTGTGTTCGTTCGCGGCGGACGATATAGTTTCGCTTTGAAAATTCTACCGGCGCCGAGAATTTTTTCGACCTGACCGAGCGATGGCGGTCAGCTAACGACGGAGGTAAAAATAACACAGGCTAGTGAGTTGACGATGCTAAACGTTTCGTTTCACTATGACCACTGTGCGGTGACGATGAAAGATCAATTTTCTACCTCGCCAAAGTTTTGTGTTTAGCGTCTTGGTGGTGGGTGTATAATGTTATCTGTTATCGTATCACGTTGACGTTATAACCATTTTTCGCCATAGCGGTATCACTTTTGTCCACACATTTAAATTTATAATTGGACCTTGGACGCGTTAGTATATTTAGCAGAAAACTACCGGTGGATAGCAAACACCACGATAAACCGGATTGTTCCGAAGTAAATCTGCTGTTCTGCAGTGTAGTGAGTGTAGGAGCTGATTTACGGCCAGTTTTAAAACTCGGGGCAGATTTTTCACGGCATTACATGGATTTAATGCCTGAGGCTCAGTGAGAATAATAAGTAATGAATATAAGCTTTTTATATACGCTGCGCGACGTGTAGTGCTGTTGCTTCAATGAAACGTATCACAATATATGTTAGAATGTACGTACGTAGCAGGAACACGGATTTATAAATATCAGTCTATCGCACGGCCTTGAAGAATCACATAATTTGAAAAATGGCTAATCCAAAATTTGTTATCGTCGTCAGTCCAACTTTACTCAAACTAGACTCTAACTGCTCTAACAGATCGGGGCTTCCTATAGAAGTATAGAGGATCACGTTACCTACGGAAGTGTTCCACAGGGAACAATTACGAAGCCGGTGTGCGACGAAGTATATCTTCACGGAGAGCAGGTTGAAATAAGATTAGAGACGAGCAGTGGAAACGGAATGCGCGACACTAGTCGTGACAACAGTATCCAAGCACGTTTGAAAATGCATCTAGTCAATGGAAAATAAAATCGAACGAAACATTCGAAAGCGCTCGCCGGAAGTTGACGACAGAACGCGTATCTCTGATAATAACTCAAGATTGTTTGCAGGAGCAAACGAAACTGCGTCCTACAGGACTTCAGTCCTCTCTTCACTCACAATCAGTGCTTCCGGACAAATCCTTCGCGAGGGAACGTGAAGCGGGCAATTAAAATCGTCTGGGCCTTTACACGGCACAAGGGTCGTCGAGCAGCGACTTCTCCGAGTAAATTTTCCCCGGGCTCGATCGATGTCCAATTTCTGGATTCTCAAAGGAGCAGAAATAACCGACCCAGTTGACGCGAGGCTCTTAATCGACGATCAACCTCCCTCTCTATCTTTTCCTTTTGACGAAAAAGAGATGGCAGGCGCTGGTGGAAGAGAGTGAAAGGAGATCGAAGAACTCTATAGAACGACGTGTGAGAAGTAAGGGACGGCCATGGTGCAGAGAAACATCCGATTCTGCGAAAATTTTGCAGGCCGACTGATTTCACAAATCGCGATATCGCTGTACGATATCTGGCACAAAGTGCTAATGTTAGATTGTTAGATGAAATAAACGTGGCCTAATGTTAGATGAATCTAGACAACAGGCGACCTAAAGAACGGACGATAGAACAGCGAGAAAGGGAAGGAGGTTGCAGACGGTGAGACGTTGTGGAAGGGAGGCGAGTACGGAGTCAACGACTCATGGACCCTCTCGCATCGATTGCAAATATTTAAAGTACGAGGTCAGAGCCGAGTGAGTGCTCAAGGCAAAGCTTCGGCAGACCTGGGTTAAAGAATAAGTAAATAATGGTGCGAAAGGGGCAAATTCCGAGCGACGACTGTGCGCATAGCGCAAAAGGGGAATAGTTAATACGTTTCGTTTGCCGCTGCAACGAGGGTCGGCGTTCTTTCGCGAGACAATCGCTCGTGGAGTACGGGAACAGAAAAAAAGAAACGGAGAGCAGGGGATAAGTGGTCACCCGGGAATTATATGCGCTAACTTCCGTTAACAATGTCTACGGACGGGTTCGATCGAGATGTAGTGAGGCCTGCTAGTTATCGTTGGCTAGAGAATCATACGTAACAACGATACAGCTACAGTATATGTACGTCGATGATTCGTCGTATGTCTGACTATATCTTGACTCCGACTACTGTTCAGTGAAACTACCAAGAATTCGACGAGCAGAGGAGTGGTTTATTAAAAACGAAAATGATCCTCTTTCGAATGATATAGGTCAAGAGGAAGACGATTTCTTTCCTGCCTCTGTTTGGCTCCGCGGTACTTCCAGCGACGCAACATTGATCGAGTTCAATTTCTCGTAGATCACGGCGACGGCAATCCATCATGGGCCCTGCCAGAAGGCAGAATGGATTTTGCGATGCTTTCACGGTTTCGGTCAATTTGAAATGGGCTTGAAGAGCAACGATGATAGAGATGATCAGTGCGCATGTACACAGGCGCACGTATGGGCAATAGCGTTACGCGGAACGTTACGTGCACGCATGAGATTCTGTGACCTCCTTTGTCCCTCCCCGGAACAATAAATAGCGAAGTAGGTGCGCCGTCATCATACGCGTACAGAGGAGTCATTAACGACGTTCCGTTGACGATTCGAGGCCGTCGAGATTGGTCGTGCGAGAGCCCGACAATGTTGAGTATTTGAAACGTGTGACGCGTTCAAAGCAAACCGTTCGTGAGATGTCGCTCCCTATCGCCTACCCCTTGCAGTTCTTTCATCGTGCTTTTCCTCGTTTCAGCGCGACCGCCGGATCATTGTAAACGATCGCAATAAAGTCAACTGTCGCTCGCGGACATAGTGTCATGCGATGAAACGAATCGCCTCCACTTCGGTTCGCTTATTTTTCCGGCTGTGTCTCTCGTGGCCGTACGTTGCCGCCATCGCCAAGAAGGAATCTGGGCACGCACAATCGTGCCAGAGGCGGAGCAGGTGGCCAGTTTGCAATGCCTCAACAAGTGTTTTGGCACACGAATGCCGCCATTGGCACGCTTTTTGCAGTGCGGCCGGATCGCCGGCCAAATTCCTGATAGCACCCGCTCTTAAATGCGCCTTCGCTAAATTGAAGCGAGGGCCGCACCTTGAGCCGTCGAAGCAGCCTGTCGAGATTTATGAATGAAGTGGGTCGAAGTTCGTGGTGCGATGAAATTTCTTGAACTGCAACTTCGATCAGTCGACGATACAATAACGCGGATAAGCCTCTTTCAAAGGAAGTCATTCGTTCCTCGATTAAAATGGGGAGCGAAGTCGCTCAGAAGTATCGTGCATCGTGCGCACCCCATTTCTTCTACCGATCCATCGAATCTCAATCTATTATCACTAGACCGGCAACTAAAGAGAGAGAAAAGTGTAAGGGTGGTTGCGCAACACGCGGAGCGAAAGGCATATTCTCGAGTCAGTCAGCCGCCGTAATCGGGATCAACGACATGGAATGAGGTGAATGACGGCGGGAGGAGGGAGGGGGTGGCGGAGAGATGAGGCAGAGAAAGATGCGAGCAGAATCAGGAAGGGTCGACAGATACGGAAGACAAAGGCGAGATCCTCCGCGGGATCGTCGCAAATCTAATCGCAATTTGTCCTTTCCTCCCCATCTGTGGCAGTCGCGCGATATATTCCGCGATGCTTATTTAACGTCGCGGCCTTTTCGCACGGCACGATTACTAGATTGATTGAGATCTCGGGCGACATACGGCGGACAGAGAGTGACAGACGCGCGATGAGCGGATATTGTGCCTCGCCTACAGTAGTGGAAATACGCCGCGCAAAATGTCAGATGCCGTTTTTGCCTCTCGTACCCTCGAGGGTCGGTGCTCGCCGGGAAGCGTAATTGAATGCGAGATTAATCGTGACAGTGGAAGGACAAGATGTTAAAGGCCCGGACAATTACTGGTAACGTGACGACCGTTGGCGGACTCGGCCGGGACTGATTGATTTTGGTGGCGAAGTTTCATGAAGGAACCGCTTGGAGCAGATTATGGAATATCAAGAGCGAAAATAACGAAGTATGGAGTCAGGCCTGTCCGAAGCAATAAAACCGATCGGATTCAACGGCGCGCCGTATAATTTAATGCCCATTCCTCGCGGCGCGTGTAATTACTGCGACGATGTATAAATAACGCGAAGTGCATTCAGTCGGACGAAGGAACAGCGTCAAAGAGAAGCAGCGTCGTCCTGCTACCGTTGAATAAAAATCTTCCGTCGAGGATGAACGATTCCTAGGTTTTCTTCACTCCGTCCGCGGACAGGAATCGGTCCTCGGAATTAAAATTCTCGTCGTGGCTCAGCGACAACGGCGACGGCGACGGCAACGGAACAGGCCGTATCGTCCTAAATATTCAGTCTGCCTGCTTCGCGACTTCCGCCGCTGACGAATATCTACATTATTCCCGAGACAATGCCCCTCCACTGCCCCGTCTTTCCCAGCCATACGAGTGTCGTTTTAATTCGTAAACGCGCGTTCCCAGAAGAAACGTACCACGAGAATAAGGGGCACGGAGCCGAGGGGCGAGGGGGCGTGCATTGTACGCACGACCATCCTCGCTGACAATGGACTTGGTTTTCTTTTAGTACCCTTCCCCCGCAAATGCAAAAAAAAAAAGTTTTCTACATAGAGAGCAATGGGAGCGCATGCGACGTTTGCCGCGCAACGACATACATACATACGTGTCGCACCGCGAACGAGGCGAAGTCACGCGGTTGCTGACGGAGGACATATGCTTCCTCAAGCTTTAACCCCCATCCTTCACCATGGAAACTGTTGAGCACGACTGTTTTCGATTTTCCAGCTTACTTTAAGTATTGCACTCTCTTACCTGTCGGACGTCGCGAGAAAACGCGTCACTTGTAGATGCCTTAACAGCAGAATAAACCAGGTACAAACATTATCGAGGCTGGGCCGTGACCCGTTCCACTATGCTATAGGTACGTTTGTAGGCCGCTTTTTCAACTCTTTCGTTGTCGATTCTGCTACTTTGGTATGTCTATCTCTTGCTCAGAGGAGGTAGGTTTAAAGGGTCTACAGACGAAAAACCAGCTTAAACATCTATAATAATTGAACGTCGAAACTTTAACCCGATGATTAATTAGTAATTGACAACTTTCGTTTGGTCGTTAAGTGTCTCCCTCCTTATATATTCATCCTTGCATAACTCTCCTCCCTCGTGCTCGTCTTTCTTCACTCCCGTCCTCCGTCTGACGATTCAATCTTCCCCTCCAACCTTCCAATCACTTCTTCACATTTCTCCGCTTCTTCCTTTCCTTAAACGATGGCACGCACGTACGTACACTTATGCACACACACAGATATATATGTATATGTACACATAACATACATCTATATATTCAAATTTGGAACAAACAAGAAGATTCAAACCACTCCGAACGATGGATATATCCTTGATGACGGAGAATACGATTATTAGCTTAATACTATTAGAGTGAATATTACTGTTATTATCATTTAGGTCGGTACAACTGACGATCTTCTTTAATCTCTTGACCGGGATCGCGCGAAGCCCGGTATTAATTCCACATGTTTCTTTCCGGGCGATGTAAGACGAGATATCGACCATCCATGCCTTCGACGTCATACATTCGAATTAATTTGCAGTGTATCCCGCACGTTTTTCCTCGTCCAGCCGCGTCGGGGAACCGCTCGATCTTGCGCGACTCAGCGACTTCTGACGATTTTCCATCGGCTCGGTTAAAGCTGCGTCGGTCGGTGGGGTTCAGGACACCCTTCAACTTTATCGTTCCTGCCTTCCCTCTTCGTCGGCACACTCGACCTCTGCCAATCTCGTTCTCACGGCGCGGAGAGAGAGAAAGAGAATTTTCTGGCGGTCGCGGGGACAGATCGCGTCCTCTCTTACTGCAAAAAAGAAACAACGATCGACGTTCTACCATGGTCCGTCCCCTCACGTTTCCGCTCCCTGCGACGTTTCTGTCCGACTTATCGCGCTATCGGTAGCGCGCATCACGAGTTCGTTCAGCTCCGCCGAATTGAATATATCGCGTCGTCCGCTGTGCGAGAGTAGCCTCGTGGCGTCCGGCATTCGACATGCAGCGTTCTATTTTGGACTTTCGATAGACATCGCCGAGATTAGCGCGGCTTTTCAACTGCACTCGGAAACTTTGGATCTACCGGAGGGCTAATGCACACTTGCATATTCTGGGGCAGCCGAATTCGCGATTGACCCTCGTTAAAAATATAATCGCGGATCAAGTGCGAGCGAACGGAAAAGTCGGATTTCTTGCGCCACCTACTTCTTCGTCATACCTGACAAACTACATCTGCTTCTTTACAAATGCATGAAGCGTATCGCGGTGAAGCGCACTGTGACTTCTGGGATACGAGTAGAAGCGGCCAAAAGAAGGCCGACGGTTGATTCGGAGAGAAGGAAGAATCGATCGACTTTTTCCTCGCCCACTCGATATCTCAGACATATTACGGCGTAACTTTTATCGTGGGAGCAAACAGCTGCGCGCGAGAAGTTAGGAAATTGTCGCGGCGGTCGACGGTTTTAGTATAAGCGCGTGCGACGATAATGGAGCGACTCGCGAGCAGTGCCGGAGTCAAAGTTCAAGAGCAAACGTGATGCTGCGGGAGAACGGGGAACGATTAATCACCCGGACAATTTATATATCCCGCTCGTCCGGCATGCTGGCCATTTCATTCGAATCCTTTCGAACGGATAGAAATACGGGCGAGATAAAGGAGTAATTTCAGGCATCCTCGCGCTCTACTACCGACTTCCGCTCGCAACCCTTTCTATCGCCTTTCGCACGCCCTGAGATTATCGGGACTCCGGCTTCGAAATTATTCCCGGACAAAATTCCACGATCTCATGAAAGAGGAGCAGCTCGTTTGTGAGAAACTATCCTCGGGCTGCGCGAAAAGTTTGGATGCGAGTAAGATCCCGCGGGCTCCTCGCTCCTTCTTCTTGCATGCGAATAAACTGGGACAAAGGAATTTATCGAGTGATCTGAACGCGGCAGCGTGCCACAGACTCCGGGTATCGTGAATTCGGATCTAGCCGGTCTGCACGCAAACGGTGTGTACAGCTTTATCTGCGAATCGCGAACGTATCGCTGATATCACGCACCTGACGATCGTCATTTTCAGCTGACAAAACCTCGAGTCGGGGTAACCTCGACGTAAAAATGTGAAACACGATCCGTCAGGTATTGCGAAGGAATTTTGACAATGCCACAACGGCGGAAGTGGGTCTGCTGGAATTCGGACGAGTCCTTTGTACGAGCCCGAACAAAAGTGCGAGGGAGCTGTCGCGAGGGGAATTGTTAACGGACACAGGCCGATGTAGCGTATTTATTTTTATTTTGCCTGCGCCACGTGAATTTCGGATGCAAACTGATGCCCGTTCGCGACGAATCACTTTCTCGCGAGGCGGAGAACGAATTGTGTGTACCTGAAACACTGATTACGCCGCGTACACTGACAGATCGTGTTCTCCGTTCGTAAATAACTTCCCCACATCGCTCTTCCTGCGTACACATAAACTTCCACAGTCACATACTTCGGGTAAAATATCGAAAAACTGGCATCAAGTAACCGCTGACCTGACCGAGTTTCACTTAGAAAGGCAGAAGAAGGGAAGTATGCTGAAAATTTGAATTTCTCCGCATCGTGATGCCGAATTCTTCGTCCTCGAACTTTTCCAACAAAGTGCAGCTTCGAATTCCTGAGAACCGGCTAGGAATTCAAAAATACCATGCCTATCTAGCATCGAAGCAAGAAAAATCGTCTTTCGAGCACGAATCTTCATGCTTATTCGTTCGCCAGCGTGAAATTATTTCATCCACGATTTTCCGACCTAACCCGACACTAGTAAACCGTCGAGCGTAGCGTGACTATCGCGAGATTCGAATTTTCACGGTTTCTCGGTCGGCCGGCCCGAGGAACCGCTTTTCTCTCCTTACACCGCTGTGCGTGATTGCGTTCTGAAGTGTCACGACCGGAGAAAAAATTTGTGCAAGCCTACTTTCCCGTGCGACGGTGCGTCATGAATATATTCAAATCGTTGCAACGCTCCTCGCGAGAACTCAATTCTCGCAGTTCTCAATCTGTTCCGCAGCCTCGCTCGCAAGCAGAAAATCGATCGGGGGATGAGTACGATTATACGTGCCCGAGGAACAATTTAAAGCGGAAAGCAATCTGAACTCGTGATGCGCGAAATGTCTGCCGGTTACGGACTTGTTACGATGACCTACGTCCGCGTAGCAGCCGGCGTTATACGAACGCTCCAGCGTCTATATATTTCTGCCGGTATGCCGGCGCGACGAAAGAATTATGAACTCACAGGTCTCTCGCCTTGAGTTTCCGCAAATTCTCTCTCTCTCCCTACCCTCTCCCGCCCTCTCTTTCTCTCTCCCACCCCCTCGCTCCGCGGTTCGGTTCTCGATGCAGAAGAACGACGCGGCCCTCCTGGCTCTTGAGGACGAGGACACGCGCACGCACTGGTCGTTCTCGCGCACTCACGAAACTGGCACGGGTGCACGATTTTCCACGCCTTCTATCTCTCCCTCGTTCCCCTCGACTACGTTCGGGCTTCTTTCCCGTACGATCTTCTCCCGGGGTCGTTCGTCGGGGACGGTACGGAAGGCCGTTCACTCGCGGCCTTAGGCGGCACGTTCACGCGATTCCCGTCGCTCGAGTTGGCGGCGGGAAGCTACTCGACGACGCCGGTCGACGCTCTTCCTCGGCGTCGGCGTCGGCATCGCGCTCCCATTCGTTAGCGAACTGAACGCGCGCGTTCCTCCTCCCTCTCTCTCTCTCTCTCTCTGTCTCTCTCTCTCTCTCTCTCCGCCGCGAAGAAAGAGTGAATTGAAAACGAAGACGGAGTGCCACCACTGACGGAACTCGTTCGAACGGCGGAAAATGTGGGGCAAGGGTGGCCCACGTACGGTGTGGGGTGGCCGTGTAGGCCGTGTTAAGCACGGCTCTCTCTACTGTCGGCTGGCACAACGTGTACCTCCGCTACTAACCTAGCGTACCCTCCCTCTCGCGTCACCCCCGCCCTTCTGCTCCTCCCTACTCCTGCTCCCTTTGCTCCCTCCCGCCACAATCCGCCACCACCGACACCGACGCCGACGCCGACGCCACCACCGGCGGCATTGCCGCCGCTACCCCGTCGGCCACGACGCCTTCTCCTCGGCTGCTCTCTCTGCATCCCTCGTCGCCTCCCTCGTCCACCGTTTGCGCCCGCTCGCCTCGACTACCTGGCCAAACCCAACCATACCCCTCTCAGCTCTGCCCCTCCAACGTCGCCGGCGCCGATCAACCCCTAGGACGCTCGAACCACCACCCCTGCCGTTCGGACGCAGCGCGCATGTCCCAGTGCCGTGCCTGTCGTTGCACGTAGCCCCACGTACTGAATGGCCTACCGAGAGGGACCGTTTCCTTCTCGGCCAGGGATTCTTCGTACTTCCGGGGGCAATTTTTATTGGCTCGTCGTCGAGCCCTTCGACCGGTATGCCTTTGATGTGCCGTGCTAAAAAATAAGGGCCCCCCCCTCCTACACCCCTCTCCCAGACAATTTCGCGAAATGGAGATGTCTCGGTGGTAGTTGGTGCTGCAGCATCGGATATTTCATTATATGCACGACAGCAGATGTTCTTGGGAGAAGGCTTTCTGCAGAAATTTGCCCGCACGCACTTTTAGTAATTACGCGAAAGTAGATACTTGGCACCATCGTTTAAACGAATTAGACGGGAAGCTAGCATGCCGCGGTCTGGCACAGAATTTCGCGGAGAATCTGCCGGGGAGAATATCGCTAAGAGCGAGATGTTCGAGAGACGCAATTTGAAAGAACTTCCAGTGTAAAGCGCAGCTCCTTACGAATATGTGTCCGGTAATTAGAGCAACCGTACACAATCTCGCAGCTGCATAATTATCAAAATGTGCTTTTAACATAAACATTCAGTGGCTGCTTCCGCCACGGTTCGCAAATTGTCAAACGTTGCTCGGTGCCCTAGCGCGCCAGCGGCGAAGTTTGTTACGAATGCATTTTCCGAAGGAATGAGCGTGTACACACACATTATATATACGCAAGAGAAGAAGCGGAAGAATGAGAAAGAAGAAGGGAAGAAGAGATCTTAAGACGAGATGTACCGGTCCTACGGTCGTCGCACGGTATATCGACCAACCGGTAACAAGAAATAGCGTGCAGTGTAGTTACGAGTGCCGGGAGATAGAATTGAGTTACCGGCGGTAAAGACGAAACTACAAAGTTAACTTCGTTTCAAGGATTGCGCCAAGTCTCATTCCGTTCACCTCGCCCCCCTCTCGATCACTACGTTCTTCCGCCTTCCTGTCCATCAATAATATCTCAGATGTGCTGTCTATCTCTTACTCCCCGGCGTTCTGCCGCCATCCGCACCCTTTTTGCACGACGATCGTCGTGGACGTCTCACGAGAAACGATGATATTCTTCGGACACCAGCAGATAAGGGATGGGATGGCCGGCGGAATAAAATTGAAAGTGCCTTAATCCGGTTCTCATAGGCAGCGCTATCCTCGCGCTCAACCAGTGTCGGCGTGCTAGAACGGGGGCGGCGGATGTTGACCGAGAGTGGCTACGATGAAATCGTGACCCTGGCGCCTCGGTGAACGATCCTCCGTCCACCGAGGAAGAGGTCGTCGTGCGCCGGTATCTCTCGTTTCTCAAGAGGCCAGGTGGATTTGATAGAGAGCATCGAGCATCGAGCATCGAGCATCCTCCGCGAAAAAATAGGCATGCAAAAGAAAGAGGAACTTGAGGGAGGTGGAGAATGAGCTGAGAGAGAGAGAGGACGGTAGAACGAGCTGGAGCAAGCGTGGGCGAGAAACAGAGGGAGAGACAGAACACACGCGGTGGCAGCCACCGCGTCGTATACCAACGCCACTCCATATTGATTTTCCGACGACAGAGCGAGAGAGAGTGAAAGGGCGGCGGTGGAGAGAAGAGAAAACTGGAGAGAGACAGAGGTCGAGGTGAGAGAGCGAGGGACGAAGTACCAGCCGGTTTCTCGTCGTTAGCCACCGTGGGTAACCCCTGAGGTTGAGTTCAAGTAAGATGGCGGCTCGCGCGCGCCGACAGTGTACGCAACACCGGCCGGTACGTACATAAATACGGTCTCCGACACAATGGAAAGCTCGCGGTAGAGGCTACGAAAGAAATGAATTAAGTTCTTCGAAAAGGGTGCAATGACTGCAATGTGCGCGAGCGTAGCTCCTCTGTAAATAGTTTACGAGGGCGGCTCTTTGGCCGTTGGCCACGTAACGGGCGACCGCGTTTTCTTTTATTTAACGCTTTCAGAGTGCAGCCCGTCCAAAGCTATGCTTCTGGCCCCAATTCATTATTTACACCCATTGTGTCGAGACAAATCTGCACCGTCAATCACTTGAAGTGAGTATGAATCGGATTGCGAGCGAATTTGCCTTCTATCTCCTATTTACTTTCGTTGATCGTGCCAGTACGAAGTTATAGATAATAATTGCGACCCATAAATTCGAAACATCGTATCGCCGATGAAGAAGGGGAGGAGCCGACTGCATCCGAGGTGGCCTCACGTTTCCTGCGCGCACCTGTCTACGGCCGTATTACCCATTTGAGTGAGGTAGCCGAGTATCGCGTTACTACGAGAGGCTCGCTCGTGCGGGATTTATCGTCGACGCGATCGTTTCACGTACGGCTACGTGTTGGTGCGAACGGCTACCTCGCCTGTTCAACTAAACGTCGCCGTCGCACGTGGCATTGTTGGCGTCTCCACTGCCCACTTAAGAAGAAGTCTAAGATCAAGCTCGACTCGCAACGACCCGTGTCCGAATTAAAATTTTCGCTTCGTAGCGTGACGCTCTGATTTTTGTTCTGCGCCAAGTCGCCCTACTCGCTCTATCGACTATCCTCGTTCATATTTCGGGCTTCGTGATCGCGGCTATTTATGACGTTGTTTAATATCTCTGTATTCCCATTCCGTTATCGCAAGCCATTCGTCGCTGTCTCTCATTTGGTCGGAGTGCAAAACCGAAGCAGGTGATGACGGTGCGTCTGCACCGTTAGTTCGTACGGCACTGCGAGTATCGTGTCGTTGCCTCTGCTCGTCGGACACACTTCGTCCCCAACCGTAAAATTCCGTCGGCATTCGGCATTGGCTCGGCCGTACTCGTGGATGCTCGCGTGTTATCGCTCTTATCAGATATCCGTATAAATCGTGCAATTACTCATTTCGCTTCATACTGGATCCTTCGAAGCGCTACTTCGGTGATTCCGTCCCATACTCGTGACTTACACCTCTGTTTTTTTTGTTGGTTTTTTTTTTTTTGTACGAATATCGATAATTCTCTTGTCGATAGCGTGTCGCGGGCGTTGACCCTGCAGGAACAGTTACGGGGAATGGGTAAGGATTACAATGGCGTAGACGCAGATTTTTGAACTGATTTTTCTTTCTCGGCCAATGCGCGCGAACAAGAGTACCGGAGTAGTTTGACGGTATTACTTTGACTTTGGACGAATCATTGTTACGTTTTAGACGGTGTTCAATACGTTAGAGGGGTTAAAGCCGTTGAGAGGAAGAAACACGTTTCTCTCGCGGGCAACGTCTCTTCTGCTCTCGGTCAAGGAGGAGCTTCGCAGAAGAAGAACGTCGCACATAAAGTTCTCGCATGATTTCGCCGTTGTTTCCGGAAGGAATTTCGCGACGAGAACTTTTGGTTAAGTAACAACTGCGAAGCAGCTAGCGTGAGAACGAAGCGGAGAATTACACGTCGACGTGATAGAGCGAAGACACGGTTAACATTTCGCACTAGCGACGCGCACTTACTCAAACGATGAAACTAAACTGAAGTTAGTTTATCATACACCTACCCGTACGCGGCGCGTCTCGTAAGAAGAGTCTCATTTAATATTCTCGCGGCCACGTTCTGTACGCCGGCAATTCGAACGTCGAGATCGACGTAAAATAGTAGCGATTTGCAAACTATGCCGGATTCCGGCGAAATGCCGGGAAATCATCTCGTTAGCGCTGTTTTCGGAAAGCCGCGTCTGAAAGAGCAAAGTATCGGAAAAAACTGCGGCTCCGCTCGAGAGGCTAGACGAACGCGAAGTGTTCGAAAGTTTCACGAGGTTCGGAGAAAGATCAAATTGAAAAGTTCACCCGCGCCCCTACGCCCGACGGTTTCGCGGCAACTTCGGCCAACTCGCCGGTCTGCGAAGTTTCTGTCTAGGATAATCTGCACGCTCGCGCACGACGAACGGCACGGCACGGCCCGTTACGGAACGTTAGGCGACAGGAGAAATATCCCGACGGACTGATACCCCTCCGATCGCTTGAACGGAATCTCGCTTGACCAGTTTCGCAAGGAGCTTTCTCCGTAATCGGTCAGAAGCTCCTTCGGATGGGATACAGCGCGACGGGATAATGCGTTTTGAATTAACCGAAGAAACAAAAAGCTCTCTCCTTGCTGGCCTGCCAGCTGATTGGGGCGAGAAGACGGTCGGAGCCCTTCATCGTGTCGATTTATTCTGGCCGTCGGCGCTCCAATGGCCATCCGTCAATTACGCCGATCCTCGTAATGGAAGGCAATAAGAGGGAGATGACTCCGACAAGGAACGCTCTCTCTTTGCCCTACTCCTTAGCGCGTGAACAAGAAAATACGGGCGGGCGGTGTGCGCGGTGACGCAGTGCTCAGGCAACTAACGCGAACGCCAGGCTTGTTTCGAGAAACATCACGGACTCGCGACGCGTTTTGCGCCGCGTAAATTAGACAACGTCATTAACGGGCGCATTCATGAGACTATCTCTTCCGACCGTTCGAAGGAGCATACGGACACCCGCATTTCGAGCACGGATCTAAGAATATACGAGAAAACTTTTAATTGAAACGTTAGGCAGACGCATGCAAATTGCGCTCCTTTGTCTCCCGATTTGCAGGTTGTCGCGCTCAATTTTCATCACTGTCAATGTCGCCGCGCGGAGCTTATGCCGTCTGTGACGGTTTAATTATAATTTGCTCGGTCGGGAAATATCGTTTAACGAGCGCGGCGCCGGTGAGCGACGGCGTCTTCTGCACCCCTGCGATTTTTTCTCCGCACCCGCTTTGGCAGCACCGCGTGTGGCACAGATTGCGCTGCACACATTGCCTATCTCATTCGTAACAGTTACGTGTGCCGAGTCTCTCGGTTTGCAGTGCGGGGAAGCTCGTTAAGCAATCCGCGTAGCTGCGCACATGCGTGCCTGTGCGGATCGTTACCGAAATTAAAGAGTTCACCCCAAACCTGATACTTGCACCGCTAAATCTTTCACTCGCCCGGCATCTCTTCCCTGTCAACTGACAGCACATGTCGCGGCAGCTTGAAGAGAGACACGGCACCTGCCTGTACACGCTCGTTTCCGAGAGATTCGCGTTCATTCATTGAAAGCCATTGTCATGGCAGTACAACAATAGCACGTCTATTAGAACTGGACAGAGAAGAAATTGTCGAGGCGGTGGGACGTAATTACGATGTACGACCTTATCGAAGGAAAATTCCATCGGACTTCGATCGCGGTGGTTGGACTTGGAGTGCGACAATTGGGGTGAGAAACCGGGCTGTGTTGAACGTGCCCGGTTTGGGGCACGGCGAGTGGGCCGTAATCGCGCGGCGACGGTGCACCACGGTGTGAAAAGACAAGAGAATCAGATAGTAGGTTAAAAGGGGCGGACGTCGAGAGAGGGTAGGGAAACTGGGGGGGCGCGGCGGCAGGTGCATGGGCCTGTAAACTCCGCAACTTTCGGTAATTAAAACGCGATGTACACACACAAACCACGCCTGATATATATGAGCGAGTGTCGTGGTGGCTGGATATAACGGGTCAGTAGCTAGAATTGACGCTTAGTTTGGCCGGTTCTAATCATGGTCGCAAACTAACGAGTTTTTCATGTTTCATGCGCATTTCCAGATCCAGAGACGCGTTGACACGGTTACTACTTACGGTGTTTTGTATTTTGTTAAACGCGTTGATTGACATTGTATTCGGCAATTTGTTCGGCTATTTTGACCAACACTCACAGAATGTATTATTTCACTATAGCTGCCGGGGAAGGTTCATATCGAGCATCATGTCAATGTGTAAGAACCGTATCTTTCATGGTATTTATAATCTCAAATAAAGCGTCTAAATGCTTTGAGCTGGACTATGCTGGCCACGTTTCGTGTCAGTGGGAAATGCGTCGTCCAGTGGCTACTCGGTAGGAAACGATCCTGGGAAGAGATAAACTTCGTTGGTTACGATGGTTGGATATCGTGAATGATTTAAATTTTGTCGGCACCAATAACAGCCCGACGCATATCGTTGCACACGATCTGGCGCGATGTCGAGCTGTTCTGACTCGCCAATGTCGGCTTACTCGTGCTAAATCGGGCGACAGTAGAAACGTCGTTGACACGATTCGACCTTCTCACGTGTTGGGACGCGCACAAAAAACACATTGATATCGACATGATAATATATGGACGTATTAGCAGTAACTGTCCAACGAAACGAAAGAATTATGTGATAACTGTAATTGAAGTTTCTCGACATTCCAGGCGAAAAAGTTACGCCCAAACATAACATATTCAGAATGAAGCACCGGCGGCAGCGCGTCGAGAAATTAGTTTCTGTTTCCTCAGTAAATGCATGAGCGCGTGTTATCTGAAAATACAAGATACCACTTTAACGAGTACGGCAAACGTTTGGATAAAATCTCGTTAGCTTAGCGCCCCTAGTGTGCGATGTCGTCTTTCCGCCGTTGCCTTTTTCATGCTGGAGCTCACCCTCATTTTTGCGAAAACTCACGGTTTACGCTCAATAATTATAATTCAGCAATCGGCCGCGAATTCGACAGACATTCGCATCGCCGAGTCTCACGTATCGCGAAGTACCGTAAAATTCGCCAGCAATTTTCAGCTTCGACGTGCAACAATAAATTCGAGTTACAACGGACGGTGCGCGGACTTCAATTAATTCAGTTCTGTTAACGCGTGATATGGAAACCGGTAGAGTTTCGTTTTCGAATAACGTGCACTGCGAAGCAACGAGAAGAGCGGTGAGGCGGTCTTTCTCGCTCCAATGGATGGAATGGAAAATGTTCGCTTGTGGCAGCGACAGAATGAGTCAGGTAACGTTTGGCGTTAATTCGATTTGTTATTAGTCGATTTGAATCGACGCATTGCATCTACCGAATATCGACGAAAGGGAAGCCTTGTGAGTGTACTTTGAAAACTGTTTCGTATGCAGCGTTTACTGCGTGTAACCGTAAATGCGCTGGAACAGCGAATCTTGAAACGACGCGGAAGCGGAATGAATTACAGTCGTAAAGCTGCCGCGGGACCTTTATCATAATTAATCACCTAAGCGGGAAAAAGTCTCGCGAGAGAGCGACATTTTTCAAAATATAAATGCGCCACGGAACTGGAGTAGCAGTTCCCGGACATCTTACTTCTAGCGTCGCGTCGGCGTGTTCAACCCGAGAGATCGGTTAGACCCTCATGCGAATTCCATACGCTCGGCGAGATCGTTGAAACTTGCGCAACGTGAGTGGCCTCGGAAATCGCCGGGTCATCTACGTGACACATGCAGATTTCAAATATTTCCTCTGGACACGCACGTCCAAAGTTGAGCTCGGCACACGCTCGGCGTAACGAGAACAGCGATTACGCTGTGCATCTGAATAGCGAATTCCTTCCATTCTCAACTGTGGCTCAGAAACTTTATCGCCGCATGTAGAAAAGTTGCGAAACTTTCTTTCGTCAATTTAACGATATCCCGGAATCGTAATTGATTCAATATAATCAAACTGTCGAGACGAAGGAGTTGAGGACGCTCGGTTTAAAGTTCCTTGAAAGTGGTCCAAGAAAGTTAGTTTCGGGTCGGCAAAGTGGTGTACTTATTATAGGGGATTATGTTAAAACATTGTATTGAAACAGCAGCTGCAACGAAAAGGATATATGTATGCGCCGAATGAACCGAATATGCCCTCCTTAATTCGAGGTCTTCTTTGAATCTGTCCTGTCTTTCCGACAGTTGCCAGTTCGGGGTCTCTACCTTGCACCGTTCACCAGGCTTGCGAGTGTGACTTTGAAGACGAAACAAGGCACGATAAGCAAGAAGGCAGCTAGCGGAAGAACATCAAGTTCGAAAGTTAAAGTCACCCAGTTCCGTCGTCATGAGCAAACAAAATTTGAATACCAACCGCGAATCGGACCGACGCTGGCACACTGACATATAGGCTTCGTCCCAGATTTTCTAGCAAAAAAGTGAAGCGGCAGAAAGGAAAGGGCGGAGCGCGACGGGTAACGTGGAAAGAAAAAGTAAGGAGGAGAGTGACGAGTGAAGTGAGGAAAGGAAAAAGAGAGCAGTTGGAAGTTGGAAGGGCGCAGCGATAGTCGTCGGTTGGCGAGAATGGAAGAGAAGACCTCTGCTTAAGTCGACCCGTACAAAGGCGGAAGGCGTAGTGCTGGATAACGACACAAGGTACCCGACCTCTCGCTGCGGGTACTACCTAGGACACCGAATAAATTACGAAAGAAGATGAATTAACTGTCCATAAAACGAGGAGCGGATGGGTAAAGAAATTCTGCTTTCAGGAGAAATCGTCCGTAACTATATCGTGCCGAGAGTTCTCTAGGCGGAGAAGAATTCGTATGGCAGATAGAATTCACGATTAAGGGAGCATTTGATCTCCTCAAATTGAGAGTTAATCCAGCGAGTTATTAGGGAAATAAGGACACGGTGCCAAATGAATCGCGCGAATAAAACATGAATCGGGAGATTGAATCGCTCATTGAATATCTTCACCGCGAGTGCTCCCGGATAAATTGGCAGAGAAAGTACACGGGCGGAGATAGGATCGAGTTGAATGATACAGCCTCGTTTAATTGCAGAGTTTACTCGTGGAAGCGGATTGTTTCGACTTCAGTGGAAGCGCTAAGTGGTCGCGACGTCTCGGCCCCTTCGTCTTAATTAAGTAATAACTCGATTACGGGACAAACCATTGGGACTATCCTCGTTAGCGACTGGCTACATACTCCGTTGTCTATGTCTGCTCGTGCTTCCTTATTTTCAGCCGCCCTCCTTTACAGGCATGCACGCCCACGCGCCGTCTGCACACCGTCCACACTTGAAGAACCTGAGGTCAATCGGTAATCTCGAAGTATTGTCAATCGAATCAGTCTGAGAGAACAGAGAGCCCGACGCGCATGGAGCATCTAATAAAAATGTAATGGCATTTTCCAACAGGGCGACTGTTGCCGAGTTACCGAAAAGTTTCAGCGTCAAGACACGAACGCTTCTGAGTTTGATCAACGAACAGCGTCCCATCGTACACGGTACGAATATAAAAAGGCAGATAAAATAAATGGTCCGCATGCATGGCGATGCATGAAATACCTTCGCAATCGACGAGAAACGCGAGAGAGTGTTCGTCGCTACCCGCCGCTCGGCCATTTTCGGTGCACCCTTGCCTGGGTTTATTTAGTACGGTGGCGGAGCAAACTTTTTACGCGGCGGACCGCGTTAGGAGTTAGAGAAGTCACAATTCACCGCGGTACAAACGGAAGAAGTGGAAAATACGCAAAACAAAAAAATCTGTTTGAACTATGTTCCGCCTGGCATGGTCCAGCAACTCCATTGCGGCAGTCTGCTATCACACTCTATGTAACTTTAACGTTCTAACGAGTCTGCAGGTGAAGACCGCAGAAAAGATAATATTCTGCCCGGAGGCTACTTGAAGAGTTTAACATTTCCAGATCAAAAGAGATTTTGGTGCTGCGCGTTTCTTTTCAGTTCTATGCCAGTTTCCTGTCTCCTACGTACATGATCCTATTATATGGTATCCGGTTCACTGTTGGATTACAAGAGAGGCTCGTTGCGACAGAAGCGAGCAGCGTCTCACGGTCGATGTCTTGCAACCGAGTAATTTTAAATATGATAACGCGGTTCGTTTGGTGAGTAAGGAATGCCAATCTAGCTGCAATTTTCACGTAGGAAGATACACCTGTAAATGCATACGTCGGAAAGAAGGGCATGACACGCTGTCCAGCAGTGGCCGCTGAAGATGTACTGTTGAATGCAAATGACAGAATTTAACTACCGGAATAATAGGTATCGAGGTAAAGCATACAATAGTAAGGGCGGTGAGTGAAGAAACTTGCAGTTGGACGGACAGTTGTACGTTAAATTCCTGTTATCATGGAGCGCCCTGCGCCGTGCTCATTTTCGTACATCCATTTCAATGGAAAGCGAATGCACATGAATATGCGAGATCCCTCGGCACGTCGGCCATATTGATTGTTGATCAGTGAACCAACCGTCTGATAGGCGTTCGTCTAATTTTGAATGACACAGATGCATGCGAATAAGCCTTACGTCGATTTCCTCCCGCCTATTGCGTGCGAATCAGATAGATCCTCTGGTAACCTAGCCGTTTCCAATTTGATCAACGAGGGCCGAGCCGGATTCGTGTACTCGCTCACCGGATATCGCACTTATCGCTTATTACACGAACATCGCATTCCGGAATTCGTAATAGCCTTATCCCCGTCTAAACAATCGGTTCAGATGAAACCCATTAGGATTGTAGACGATCCTTTTCACAGTACCAGTAGGAGGATATAAATTGCAGCCAATTAAAGGATGCGTCATTCATGACCCTTCCGACATGCATCGCGTTGCAGATCTTTGGGTCGAATCGCAATCGGTCTCTCTTGCCCATTTCGAGCGAGAGCGATACCGTCGCAGCCTAGAACTTGGAAAATCGCCAGGAGGTCATAACGCAACACGTACGACCGCTCGCAGCAGCGTTATCACACTATACGCTCTCGTCGCGTTCTGAATAATTCCCCGTGCCGGTGAAAAATCCGTCGGCGAATTCGCCGTGGACTCTGGCGACATCTGCGAGGCAGCAAAGAGGTTTCCAGCACTTCATACCGCGGGTCGGACGGTGCTTCGCTTCGTTCAGAGCAGAGACCGACTATGTCCCTTGACACGTTCTACTCGAGGCGAAGAATGTCAAGCCTTGTCAACGGGCAAAATCCGTCGATGTCCAAATGGGATACAGGCAAGTAAGTCTCGCCGTGAGACGAACGTTTTCGCGCTCACCTCGAGAGACGGAAGTACGGTCCGCGTTGGGTCGCGCAAAAATCTGGAAGGAGTTGCTTCTAAGGAACAGGGATCTGTTGTTTGATACACGCCGGCTAGATTTTCGGGACACCGAGACCGACACCGGAAAGCACTTAAAAGCGTTTGACACCGGAGTTGCCTCCTACGGACGGCGAGATACATGCCGGAAGGAGAATGCCTGCAAGTATAACGAAACGTGGACGGAGAGGGAACGATTGCGCGAGAGAGGTGAAAAAAATGGGGAGGGATGGGGTGTGCACGTCGAGTATGGAAGGAAGGTAAAAGCTAAGAATAAAAGAAGCTGCCGGAGAAATAGGGAAGACGGGAGACGGGTAGGGAGTACGGGGCATGCACTTAGAAAGGTGTCTACAGAGAACTGTCATAGCCCTTTCTTCTTGCAATGACGCTGCATAGCCATCTTAACCGTGTCGCCGGAGAACATTTGACTGTCCTACCCCCGAAGGATGTTTCTTCTACGGTTCTACGGTAGCTGTTTCTTTTCTTTCGATTCTTTCTTTACATACGCCACTTCTGTTCGCTGCGGCACCGAAGACCGGATTTTGAAAATGAAGAAAATAATACACCGGTCGAGAATTTGTCGCGAGGAAAAGACGGACGCACGTTGTCACGAGAGTGAATGAGACATTCCAGGAGTTGGGCGCGATTATTCGTTTCTATTTTGATGGTATTTCAGCTGCATAATACCTGTAAATGGATTCTCTCGCTTATCTTTGGCTTCGTACGTACAAGAAAGTATGTACGTGCGCGCGTAAGCCACTTTGCGCGAATTTACGTTCGCGAAAACCTCTTGGGTAAAGCAGCGATGTGCTGCGGGAGGGAAAATATGACAAGCCGCCCTCGACTTACCGACCGAAACTGTCTTTTTCATTTTCTCGCCTGCTACTCGTTCGAAATTCAACGTCGTACGGTCCTGAAGGTGTGCCTTCGGAAAACTAATCCCACGATCGCGAAGCTAATCAAAGTTAGATTTCCTTGACAAAGCTTAGGGACACACCGGCTCTTCGCGAACGAGAACAACTACGAGCAAGTTTACCATAAAAGCCGAGTTGCCACGAGGCTAGTTAGCTGGTACTAATAGGATTTTTACGCAAATTTCTGATAAGTCGAGAGTTGTTTGACTAGGTCGGGGACGGCACGGTAGGACAGACGCCCATTTACCCACGTTCGCACGCAGACTTCAAGTACACTCTGCAAATAATTATCCTGACAATCAAACAAGCGTCCGGTGGGGCCGTTTCGATCGGAACAATTGGCTAGCCGTTGACAATTGCGGCCGGAAACTAACCGTATGGCATAAACCGCTTAAGCATTGTCGCATAAGCGACTTACATTGAAACGATATCTCCCTAACCAGACGCGCATTTCATATGGCACCGAGACTCTCAGTCAGTCTGTCTTCCCCGTCGATTAACTGAAACGTCGAAAAATACTGAGCGACGGACTTTCTAATTACAATCGAATTCATATCTCGTTAAGCGCGAGACAAGCGCAAAGATCTTCAATGAGGAGACAGGAGGTTGAGCGGATAAAGTTGCCCCGATGAAAATTTCGATTTCCCGGCAAACTTGGGCAAAGAAAATTGATGAGGAAAACTCGTTTGATTAGCTCGAGGAAGTGCCGTGGGTAGTCTCGATAAACTCTGTCTCCCTCTTTGCCCACCCCCCCAATGCAAGACTATTACCGATATTATGACGATTATTCCGAAAACACATTTATACATAAATAATGACAGAACTCACCGCCTTCTCGGAGATAGAGCGAAAAAGTTTCAGCCGGGAAGAATGGCGCAAATGCGGCGGAGAAGGAATTTGCATGTTCCGGTATCGTCTTGAAGCGCAAGAGCCGTTAGGGGACGACGGAAAAGTTTGAAAAGGCAGTGACGCCCACTTTAATCGTTACCCGCGAGAGAAGTTTCATTAATATTAATATAATGTGAGGCCCGGTGGCCCGACGCAGCTTCGTTGAGACGCGCCGCAAAAAGTGCCGGCGCGGCGGCTGTAATAATAGGCGGAACGACGAAAGGGAAGATGTTATGTCTCTCGCTGGCGAGCGAAAGGAGGCGAGGCACGAGTTAATAAAAATAGAGGCACCTTCGAGAATTATTCTGCCGGGCGCATGCTCCGTACGAAAATCATTAATTAAGCGAGAAGTAAACGCGCGGGGGCAAGTGTAAACCCACCCTGCCATAAATTCCACCTGACCTCATAAATCATATCGGACTGTTCGGCTCGGTTTCCTTTTTTCATCGCGGCGAGCGGGCGGTGTGTGGTCGGCTCTTCGTCCCGTTCCGGAATCTTAATAACGGGTAATGAAACGTGATTAAATATATCGCTCGATCGCATGCTGAGTGTCGGATGAATTCGGAGTGCAGGACAATTGTCGAATTGATCTCGCGCCGGAACTGCTGCGTGGGAAGTCTGAAGAAAAGAGTTGCAGAAGTTGATCATCAGTATCCGAGTGATTTGTCGCTTACCGAGAAGGACGAGTTCGATACCGTCGGTCGCGTTCTGCAGGAGCGGTCTGGATGGACAATTTTCCTGGGCCATGGGTACAACTCCTTGATTCGATTCTGGGGATTTTGCGCCTCCCGACACGGTCGAGACATTTGCATAAAGTAGAAGTCGGGTAGAAGCGAGTTCAGAACTCGTTTAGGGCGTCAGATCGGTTTGGCGTTCCGGATGTGCCTAGCAACTGTCGAACTACACGCGCTTTCTCGTTGGTTTCAGGGCTCACAACGATCTATCCAAATAGTGATCTGTGATAGAATGAGATTCTGTCGTTTGAAAGCTAACTTTGAAAGTTAGTCAATCTGTACCGAAACGCTTGAAACATTTAAGGACGTAGAAGTCGAGTCTGTTGTAAATTTTCCACCCTGACGAGTTCTTAAGCTTGTGGATGTTTTTTTTCCGCGACACAACGTAATCGTTTCTGAACGAAGAGAACATTTTTCAACGAGCGAGCCATAGGTCAGAGCAATTTCTATCGAACGGTCAGGACATTCTCCGTCGACCATGAACGGCTCGTTGATTCTACATTTTGTGGCTCACGTCACGACTCGGACGTTTATAACATAATCTATAACCGGGTCACTAATTTCACGACACGGGAAACCGACCAGGGCAAGTAATTTCCGGTGAATTGTTTCGGTAGAACAATCTTATACGGCCACGGGAATTTCCTTATCAACATCTGCGCCATGTATATTAAGCGCACCAAGTAAGTGGACAGACTAACTACTTAACCGAACGAGAACCAACCATTACTACGGAACCGTTCTACGGGAACAGTTCTGAAATAGCGTACACCCAAGTCTGATTAGATTTTGCAAAATTCACACCAAACCAAAGACTTGACATATTTGTGTAAGCCATCCACGAAACTGGAGACTAGTTGATACGACTTCGGTGTTCCCGATGTCCAAATATAGATAAATTACACAATTCAACGAGAGCTTCGGTACGTCACGTCGATATACCGTTAGCTGACGAAATAATGTACCGAAATAGATAGCCATTCATCTATTACGAGGTGCTGGGAACTGGGGAAAGTCTTTGTTCTATGATTACGCTGATCCTGTCCCATGTAAAGGAACTCAAGATAATAGGATCGCATTTAACCCTTTGTCTTAAGACGCACCTCAAATCGGTAACCGGGTGCGCTTGGTTCTATAACATGTTATGTAATGCATTGCGCAATGATCTCATTGATCGTTTCAACGTTACGATGAGTTTCCATTAATATATGTTAGCGCCAGATCAGAGTTATTCCAGGTTCCAGGATACATTAGCTCGGTAACGGGATAACTTTCAACGACATCGATCAGCCATTGACGTACGACATCTGGATAGTGGATACTATTCGGAGAAGAATATCTTCTTCGCCTGCCTTTTATCCATTTCCATCAACCTTTCAGACTAATCTCAGGAGAGAGCGAGCAAGATAGGGACCGTTCGCTGCAGTATTCATTAGCTATAGGGGCGGAAGTATGCGAACGGTAAGCTCCTGTATCCGTTTATTGTGCGACAACGCTAAAACTATTGGTTCTCGATGCAATCCAACCCCGGCTGCTTCTCGATCCTGACCTCGGTCCGTTGGGGATATGGTAGCAAGACGAAAGGATGCTGGGAGGCACTATGAAAGGGACTATAGGGGGGCCAATGGAAGGCAACGGGCCGAAGAAGCAGCGAAAGCCTCGACGATGAAAATCAGCTACGTATATCTACGTACAAGCAGATCCGCCTTTCTCGGCAAACGTTCTCATCCTGGCGAATCGCAAACGAGCCCCTTCCAAGCGTCGCTGTCACTCTTTTAAGCCGCCCCTGATATAACCCCTTTACAGCTTTCCACGCCAGTTGAGTCGTTGCATAATCCTTTTCGTCCTTGTACATTTGCGGCGCATTTCAGAAAATCAACTTTAAACAGTGTACTTTTCCGGGCTTTCTACATTCGCGTGGCAGACAGCCGTAAGTTCCGGGCGACTCGCACCTTTTGTTCAATTAAAAGTAATGTAATACGGGCGACGTTATGAATGCATTATAAAGTACTCTTTGAAAAATATGGCACCCTAGGCGCTCGCCTGAATTTCTGCTCCGGCGTGGGTTCGAGTCTGTCCGAGGCTCTGGGAAAAGTGAGGATTTTTAAGCGACTCCGACTAATGCCGTTCAATGTGATACCTTTTTTTCCTTTTTCATTTCTTCCGTGTATCTGTTTGCTCATATCTTTCTTCTACATTCCATCTTCCTCCGACCGCTCTCTTTTCTGAACTCCTCTGTCAGGCAAATGGAGTATAAACATTTCGAATCATGGAGTATACTTACGAATACGTACTCTGGCATTAGGAGGATAATACACGCTGTGTGCGTGAGTTTCGTGACCTTATTGCCGAGAGGAACGGGTCTCAAGTATTATATGGTTTGTCAAACGATGCGTCCTTGCGATCCATCTTCAGAGATCACGTCTATCGGTCGATCGTTGGCCGGTCGCCAGCGCGCGTATGAAATTCGGGCAAGGGATTACAGTGACAGATTTTTCGTCGAAACGGAGCGAAGAACACGAGTGTATCGGCGGAGATTCGCAGATTGATAATATGAAACGTAATGAATCGTGCGCTTTGAAAAGTATCGACTGGAAAATGTGTATCGCAGCGGCCATACTCATTCGCAATAGAATGAAACGTTGCGGTTACACACACTGGGGTGGTTTGTATCCGGCCATTTGTATCGCGCATTTACGAGCCGATGTACAATTAGATCAAACAGAGTGTATGTACGGTGTCAGCGTAATGAGACCTCGATCAAATTGCAGTAGAAACCGAAGGGATCGGCGTGATTTGTCGAATGGAACATACGATTAACGATTTTCGAAACCACTGATTTTCGAGGCCCGTGCATGCCTTGCCGGCAGCTGGTGCGGTTCCGACGGCCTGCTAATCGATGAAATACACTGTTTTTGCTCCTAGCCCATTCCCGATTATCACCCATCACTAACCGGTATCGTAAATGAATTCTTTAATAAGACTATGACATCAGTGGTGAAGAGTTCAAAAGTACAAGATTCTGCCTACTGCGTAAGATTTGACTCTCAATTTAAGAAACTTAACCGATTGAAAGCTAATGGTGGTTAGAAACATGTTTTCTACCTCCTTGATTACCACGACCAACTATACAACAGCAGCGAAGTGTTTTGAATGCGACACGCTAATGATCATTAATGTTGGAGCTCAATTGTTATTTATATTTATATATCTGATTACCGTGTAACGCGTGGCGTGGCAAATACGACTAACGAGAATTACTGAGTAACGTCATACATATTGTAGATTTTTGAGTACACGCAAAGCTAGATGCCCTTGTCGTTTGATCAATTTGTGACCGACGAAGTGAAGAGTTTTCTTTCAATATAGTGGGATGTTCGATGATGAACGATCGCTCATGCAAAAACGAACCGCTTGAGCGGAACTTTGGCGAGGGAAGAAAATTAGGGCCGATACCATTAACGGCGTCGGAAGCTGCGTCGAACGGAAAATATTCGGGGGCAGAAAAACGTCAACATTGTTTTACCTTGCAAAGTACAGCAAACTGCGTTTTTAAAACAGCGAGCCAATCAAAATATTTCTATCTTTTGATCCCAACCAAAAAAAATGGAGCTACTCCTCGCCTATTTTTGGCCACAGGGATACAAATTAGTTTGTCACGTAAGAGTATCCCATTCGAAGATCAAACAATCAAAACCGTAATATGCCATATTGGCAGTACAAACATCGGGATAACTCGTTGTAATCTTTGGATATCATTACCCACGGGAGAACATATTGTTCACAGAATGTTTCGGAAAGTGAAGTAGAAAGTGTGACACGCCAGCAACGCGTCTGATACGACTTATCGGACAGCAAATACGATCGAGCCAGTCATCGATTTTCGTGCCACAAGCACGAGAAGCGCAACTCCGATCGTTCGTACATTTCATTCGAGTCCCGCTACGGCCGTCCCAAAGAGCAAAAGCTCCGCAGGAAGCGATCAATACGATTTTGACAAATGGGACGGTCATCGATTACAGCATGCAGAGAGCTACAACAAACTGTTAGCATTTTCGCGCCCTCCCCAGCTCGTAGTCAGCGCGTACAAATTCGCAAAACCACAAAACCCTATGAGCAGGTATTTGCACTTCCTACGTCGAGCAGCTCGTCCGCGTACGCGCAACGGGTTCATACAGTCGAGGACGGTCAGATTGGAACCTATGAATTAACGTAATGAATAGCGATGATCAGTCCCGCCCGACCGCGCTCGATGGTTGCCGAAATTGATGCGATTCAATCTCCGGACAATTTACCCTCATTCGGCGCCAATTTCTACGACCGCAGCGACATTCATCCGATCGACGGGGATACGCTTCAAGTTTGATGTTAGATGAGGCGGAACACACTAACGTTAATGCGACGCCGGCTAACCTGTCCGTATGGACTTCGGGGCGAACTTGTAATTAAGCGCGTCCCTGTTCTAAACTCCAGCTGGCCTATCGACGACGATCCGCCCATAATTTTCCGTATGATACTTAAATTACACTGTTTGTTTTACAGTCAATGGCTCAGATAACGTTTTCTAAATATACGATCTAGATGAAGCGGAACAGGTACAGGGCTGTCGTATTAAAAGAGGTAATAGGCCAACCCTTCACTAACAATAAGCCTTGAATGTCAAAGTTTCGATCGGCTCGGTGGGTTATGTGAATAGAGCCGATATTCGCACGTGCTCGAGGCTAGATAAAAATGCCGGCGGTCATTACGACGGATGCCCGGTCGAACAAAAAGATAGAGGAGAGAAGTGGGAAGTTAGGCGGAGCGTCGATGTCGCGTGACGATAATCATTATCGCCGGCTGGCCGCGTCGTGGCAAAAGAGCGAGGGTTTCGGAGAAGCTTGTACGCTCGTACGTTCGTCCGATAAGGCTGAACGCGGCTGAGAAGACAAAAGAACGGGAAGAGGGAAATTGCGAAAGGTCGCCCTTTACCGTTTCCTTGAACTCAGGACGATTCGAGGCAAATCTAAGGCGTACGAGGAGGAGAATAAATGCAATGGATACAAGTCCGCGGCGGAAATGTGAAACGGATGGAGGAGGATAAGCATGGAAAGTAGGACGTCGTAAAGGAATTCCTGGACGTACAATTGTGTCGCTCCATTCCGTGGATATATGTATCTACCGTCAGCGGCGTGTCAGATTCCGAAGCAACTGAAGCGCGAACCGTGTCTCATCGGCGGCAGTCACGCGAATAGCTGCGAAGCTGTTATGAGATAGTCCGAAGCACGGTCGCTCTTACTCCCTTTGCCTATCCGTCTATTCTTCTAATCTCGAGCCCCACCAACTACACGCACTCTCCCAGCACGATCAGTTACATACTCACACGGCTCCCATGGGTCAGTTTTACCGTGCCCATTAAACGTTGGATTTTAAATTGCTTGTTCTCCCCGTGTCAATTAACGAAATTGAACGAGAACGATTACGTTGTCTAGAAATGCAAGCGAGGCGCACCTCGGGAGAAAAATTCCACACGGCGTGGACATGGAACCGAGGGAGAAATTCGGTCTAATGGAGCGATTCCGAGAATCGTTGAGCTAAAATGAAAATTAAGGCTGCCCGGAGAAAACTGATTACGTGGAAGCGTTTACTTTGCTCGAGAGAAAAATAAATTCTGATATTGAAGTACTGAACGATAATCGATCGGCGGCGCCCGATGATCGGTTCTTGGTACTTTCCTGACTACAGCGAAAACTCATTTGTTACTTACTTGTCGCCACTGTTTTGTTCAGGCGATCAATCGACCGATTGATTTGGCCTTCCATTTCTCACTAGTCTCCTTACTCAAAGAACTACATACATATATCACCGGTGAACATTTCATTACCCTTGTTTTCGGTGCAGACAATATTAGCATGCATTTTGCCCGGGCTCGTAGAATTTATACAACGCTCTGATGATATTCGAACGTTCCAATGAAAGAACAGATAATGTAGGGAGCAAAGCATGAATTAAACATTAGCAGCGCATAATGCAGGTTTCATTGTTGCGCAGTGTAAGAAAAGCAGAGTGGACGGGACGGAAAATAGAGAGGGGCCTATGTAAACAGCGGTAACATGAAAAGACAAAGTAACTCGAATACTGTTTACGGGGTATTCGGATCGGGCATTTGGTATTCGTGTTGAGGGCAAACCGAGAGCATGCTCGAACGGTTTAATGACCATTTAGAGTCGAGAATACCAACACAAGCACGTAATTGTAAATCGCGTCGTTTGTGGCTTTGTCCAGCCTCCCTTTCGCTGTTCGTTATAGATAGTCGTGTATTGTGAACCAAGCCAAAATGTTTCTTGGAAAAATAAAAGCAAGAGCCTCTTAACGACAAAAGCATACATATCGCGTAGACGGTGAACGCACTACGGTGTGCTTATGATTGTTTAATCATTTCTAGATCAAAGAATCAGCCGACACTTCGTAGTGTGTCCGAACCCACGTAAGTTAAATTTTCATCACTGACCATTCCGGCCTTGTAACTTAGGCATGAAGAACGATTCGAAACTTGTAAGTAATGCACCTAGAACACCGGAGCGACTCGCGTCAACTCGCGTAAAAATGCCTAGGAAACACACTTCAGGCCAAGCGATTTCACTTGTAGATTACTTATACATATGTACATCAAAAAGATTCTTACTCTAATGACCTTATCTTGTACTTATCATCTATGTTAACCAGATTAACCTAGAGTAATTCGATACACAGTCAATACTTTGAGCATCCATTTCTGGAAAGTGTGACGATTCGTCAACGTACTGTACGAAATGATGTGAGTCTTGCCCCACGTGCGCGATCTATCGATCGGCGAAGCTTTATTTAAGGAATCGAGGTCGCGGCGATCCTCGAAACCTTTACTTTTCTCCGGTATGCCTAATGACCACCGCTTGAAGTTCGATATAATATCGATGCATATGTATGCATTTGGCGATTTCCAATTCAAAGGGCGCCGACGTTGCGGCACACAGAGCTGTGTCACGTTCGTCGTATCGCGTTTTCAACGGCCACTTAAACGTCGGGCATAAACCCGAACGCTATCGCGTGGCAAACGAGTTTGTTTGCGCGCATAATGGCACGCCGGCAGGCTACTGTTCGTCAGGCTGCATCTTCGCAATGAAAGGCAAAGCATTGTACGTCGATAAGAGACTCACCTGCGATCAACGATTCCACATGACGAATTATAACGGCGACGGGGTAACGAAAGAAGTGGCTTTCTACTCACCTGCAACAGAGAAATTGACAATACGCTTTACATAATGCGGATTAAGGATTGCCCGTGGGCAGCGAGTGTATTCTCTCCCGGAGAATAAACGGATATGCGATCGCGGCAGAAGGAGTTTAAATCATGGCTTAACTCCGAATGCGATTATCAGAGGCGGCTTTCGCAAGATATTTCCCTCCGTGAAATCGTACCTGCAAAATGTACGCGCCCTTCTATTTACGTACTGTAATGACCTCCCTCTATCTTTCATCGTAATTCTCGTCTTTTTATTACCCTTCGAGGGCCGCACGCTGTATACTGTCCGGCAGAAACGAACGTGGAAATATTCCGCGGGCAACCTCCCACCTTTAATTACGGCCCAAGTACACGCGGCAAATTTACGCGTAGTTCCCTTAAAAACTATTCCGCGCGGCGGCCGGGGGAGTTTGCGGCGCAAAAGATAACACGGTATTTTAAGGTTAATGAAGCGACTTTAACCGTGCGGAAGAGCATTCCATTTCCCAGAACTAACCCGAGAGCGGCAGCCTAAAGAGGACGGGGCGAAAGACGCGAGATCCAGCAGTGGATGATACTCGAACGGCGTGTCGCGGAAGCTCGAGCGTCGGAAGAAAATGCAAGACGTACCGAGGTCGGGAATGGAACGTCATAAAGCAACCTCTCCCGAACAAAGGGTAAAAATCTAATAAACGAACAATGTGAAGCGATGGCTGGCCTTACAGCGTCCGCGTCGGCAGAGAATGAGAGCGAACAATGTTCTCCGCGCAATGACGGCGGCGACGGGAGATCGGGGCTGTTATTATTATTTGCAATTAACCGAGTTCGGACGCGCTCCCGTGCGTGGGAGTAAGGCGCCGGCTCGGATAAGCAGAAGGGTGTGTGTGTGTGGCGAAGTGAGAGAAAGAGCGAGGGAGGGAGAACGCGTTTTAATTATTCCGTCCGTCCTCATGAATAAATATGAGTCCTCGGTATGACGCTGAAAATGTACCAGCAGGAGCATGTGGTGCTCGCGAAACTTTCATGCGAACGGAACAACGACAGAACATTCAGTGGACGGGGGGGTAATCTTCGCGGGGTGAATGGAACTCTTATTGTTAGTTCCGCGAAAAAATCCTAGACCGCCGAACGCAGCGCAGTCGCTGTCATTATGAGTAATTACAAGTTAAAAACTGAAGTTGCGTTCTGGAGTCGGCACGCTACACGGCCGGGGAGTTCCACCGATTTATTATCGAGCTACCCTTGTGATTTTGTAGTTTTAATTGTGCCAGGCTTTCGTTCGCCATCGGTTTCAACGAAAAATAGCGTGCCGTTGCAACTGCGATGCTTCACGGGTTACAAATATTCTGTATGCATTCGAAGCGATGTGCGGTCATATTGAAAGACCGCACGCTGACTTCTTTTTTTCCAAAAATATGGCAGAACTGTTCTTTCATAATTTGAGGCTGTAACGGGAGTCACGAACCCCGACACGTCGACGAACCAGTAACAGCACGTATAGAAGTGTCCCGGATGGGCTCATATTCTCTGTTACGGCGCGTGGTATCGGCTAATCTTATCGGCATTCTCGTAACAGAAAATAGCCTAGACGAAGTAGAGGGAAACGATAGGGTATTAGCCACGTTCTCTGCGCAATAGGAATGGCAGATATCAGGGTCGGCCAGTCGGTGGAGCGAATGAAATGTTTCAGGTTAATTTTCGGCAAGGTCCGCGAGATTAACGGTTGCTAATTAGAACGTGGCCAACTGGTACGCGTACACCTACTTCCACGGGGTCGGATTAAAATGCAAGGCATAATGTACTCGTAAGAGAAGTGACCGTTGCTCTGGACTGGAGCGAACTTTTAGGCGCTGGACGGTCAGATCAAGATAAATGCTTGCTGCGCAAAATAGTCCCGTGCGGGCACCGAGGCGGTATTTAGTTATTCGGACCATTTATACAACAGCAGGTTGCGGAAAGTATGAAAAGTTCAAACGTATATAATCTCTTTCAGTGTATCGGAGTAACTGAACTTGTGTAACTGAATGCGTGTCTCGGGGCGTCAGGACCGCTTCTTTAATAAATCAAAGAAAAGTTTTCTTCCGTGAATAGGAAACGATCGTTGATTGCTCGTTTCTTCCACTGAACTTCTTACTTCCCGTATCAAAATATAAGGGTGGCTTAGATTTTTGTACTTAACAATATGTCCAAAGAAGACGTGCATATGTATTTTGTTGCTAACAATAAAACTGTGAAACGTACAACAGAACGTATTTAATAGTTAGTATTGAATAACAGCTTCTGTCGGAGATATTCGCGAAACGGATGGAATTATTTGTTTCTTCTAAGTGCCCTTGTACATAACAAGAAAGGTACGTTTCAAAAGGGAGCTAATAGATATCCTTATGTATCGACTTTTCCTGCTTGCCAGACCGATCGTCAAGCGTTTGGCAGCACTCCAGAAACGCATAATGTCTGGTACATTGAGCGTCTCTGGTCCGCGTCTTGAGAAGAGACCAGCAAAATCGGGCAGATATTCTCGGGGGAACCAGTATCTACACAGGAAAACAGATCGGGAACAGACAGGGAACGGAACTTGTAGGGTCCTGACCATTGCAATCTCCTTGAAAGTGTCTATATTTCATCGTTGTTTAGTATCGAATAATGATATGTCCGGCGAGTGAATGCACTTTTTCCATCAAACTAATATTCTGCTTTTGTCGCGTATGCAACAGCAGACGCATATCCTAGCTGACCTAGACGTTGAGATGAGACGTAAGGAAATGTGGCGCGCGTCGTTCCTTGCAAAGGTATGCTGGCAATATCCAACGTAAATGCCAGTCGGGATGAATGAGAAAGACGTAATATGCTCTTAGCGGATCAAAGAAAATTTGGCCTCGATTCCTAGTCTCCTTCTTAACTTCAGGTTGGGCAAGCCACTAATTATGATTAAAGGTGGCGCGAAGTTACGACCGCGGATCGTTTCAAGATTTCTCGTCGTTTTTCTTGGGCCCTGCAACGTTACTGGGTGCGAGTAATTACTGTAAAGCTTCCGTTAAAGTGCCACCGGGTTACGGCCTCGGCCGACTGAAAGACTTTTAGTCGTTGCTCACCTACAGACTATTATATATAAATTATACGCACAAAATTAGTATAACAGAATTGTTACCGAATTACAGAACATCGCAAATGTCTATGATATGACCGCGAATTGTCTCATCGAAACGCAAGCGGCAGGAACAAAATTCACTGCGACGCAAGAATATCTCGAGTCTTCTAATGTCCTCGCGTTTAACGATTTTGAACGTTCCTCAAAGCACCAACCATTTTCTTTCACGCGAATGAAGTGAAAAGTCCAGAATACGAGGCCATGTCGTCGTCGGCGAGTACTCGACGAGCTTTCGTAAAATGAAGTAATGTTCAGAAGGTGCTGAGAATACGACAACGAATAAAAGCAGCGACGAAGTCGACTCATATATAACTTGGACTGCTTGGACAGTCTTCCGTGCGATGGGCGTGATAACGGAGCAAAATATCCCCCATTATCATTTCACATGAGTAACGACACCGTAAATGATTCTAAAACGTTCCTGAATCACATGTCGTCGTTTGCAAAGATGAACCGAATTCTACGAGAATAATAAACTTATACGGCGAATGGCGGAGGAAAAGTTAGGTAGGGGGTATGGCCACGTTTTGACTGCTTTGTAAGACAAGCGGATGTACGACGGATTTAACACGCGGGACGATTTACCGCAGGTACGTTGGATTAAATAAAAGGTCCGTATCCGCCTTCTTTGAAAGAGAACGCGCAAGAGATCCGGACGATATCTTAGGAACGATCCCGTGAGATGGTCCGGACCAGACCCCAGCACTGTCCAAGATTGGTGACCCAAAAGAAAGGAGCACGTTGCATAACGTCTGCTCGACGAAGTGAACAAAAAGTGTCCGCTTGTACTGATCGGATCATCAGGGTCTCATCGATTTTATAGATACGAGTGTGGTTAAAAGGATTACCAAAAAGAAAAAACTTTTGCCTTCAATTTTGTTCGCGCCCATTCAATCCTGTAATAACCGTTATGTAAATCGGAAAATGTGTCTCTCGTTGCGGAAGAACATGAATGACTTTACGGAAGTATTCTTTTCCTGGCAAAATTGAGGTACGAGAAGGCCCTGCATGAAAATCGAGTCCATTTATTGGCATTCTACAGTGTCGATGATGATAATCGATCGCGAGAGCGTTAGCCAGGGCTTTGGGAATTACTGTCACATTCAAGAGGCACGCGAATTGAGGGAATTGGACTAGTTGCAAGATCCGCTAATCTGGGATCGATCGGAAAGGACCTGTCTGTCAAAGCGTCTCGCGATGCCGTACGTACCAAGCTTGATTGCATTGGTATCTATCGTATTTAGCTGTTGCCACCGTGAACTCCCGATATGCATGCTTCCTTTGGAAGAAGACTACGTATGTAGCCGGACCGGAAACTTTGATAAATTAAAGCTATACATACTCTTTGATTGCACGCTCCATACCGCAATGTTTTTTCTAAAATGAGATTATGTTTCGCAAAAAAGTCTTCTAATACGATTATCTACTTTATATTCATTGCCTATCCCCGGTTCAAAGAACTAAGCTATAGCAAAATTGGATTTTGCTAGGATATAAAAGTTTACTGACATGCGTTCTTGGTAAACTTCCTTTATATCGAATTTTATTTTAAACTGAAGCCGATATACGAGCATAATACTATCCCTCGACGTACAGACCGTGTAACCTACATATATATTCGCGGCTTTATCGGCTGGAAGCAACTAACCGTCGCAGTAGACGGAGCGATAAATTCTTCTCTTACTTTTTGTAAATCCCGTCGTTTCGTCGACCACCAACTGCGAGGTTTCTGTTAAAAAAATAAGGGAGGAAGGCGTTACGTCGTTCGAGCGCGATAAGTGTCACATAAATTATTCTACGCGACTACGTGATTTTAACAATTTGTAAATGGACATGTTCCCGGGAAAGTTAATACGCCCACAGAATTTATAATTCTCGCCACGCTCTCGCGTCGAATTGATTTTAAACGTGACTCTAAATCTAACTGCGCCCCGACCGAAATAGCGATAAATTATCGGAAGACGAGAGAGCAAAGGCGCCTCCGCTTCACTTATCTCACCTGTCTCAATTTCATTTGGTGAAACTTTGATCTGACCCGAACTATACCTACGGACGCTGGAGTCTGGGCGTTGCAAGAAATTTAATGGGTTTTAGAGTAAAAAGGGGAACGAATACGGCTATTCTGCGAACTATATTTCATACTGAACGATGTCGCGTTCAGCTACTGCGACAAGAGTATCGTGTCTATAAATTAGAACTAGATGGAAGAGGCGTTATGGCCGGTAATAAGAATGTTACAGTATCAGCGAGGCATTGCCGAGCAGAAACTAAGTGTCCTCTGCGGAAATCTGCACCTTTCGTACAGAAATAACGAGTCTTTGAAATTGATCGCGGTCTCACTGATATCATAGTAGTATATATAATTGCTACTGCTCAATTTGACGGACGGAAATGCTGCTACATTCGGAAACGGTGAAACTTTCAGGTTGCCCTGCTAATTCGATTGCCCCTGGATCGTGCGAAGCGGACAAAGAATTGCGGAAAAGAAGGCGTCATTGCGAAAATATGTAAATATGCAACAATGGCGTGCAGCAGTTGGAGAAGTGTAACGGTTGGCGCATCCAGCTTCGTTCCCTGGGGTGGCGTTCAAAAAATTGTTTCACATTACGCTTGGTTAAAAACGATTGCGTTCACCTCGTTGGCTTTCTAACGTTGCTGAATACGGCGTCGGAGACGCTTAGAAAGAAAGGTTGAAGGGAAGAACTCACTGAAGGCTGATGACGTCTCACGGCGTACAAGGATTCGAGTAGGTTAAACGCAGGAGCAAAATGACGAACATGACTCGCCTGCCTGTCCTTATTCATTTTCTTTCGGACCCGCCTTGTTTCTTGCGCCGATATTCGACGAACCTTTTACTTGGACGCTTTTCTTTCTCTATGGGACTTACGAACCTTTCGATTCCAGTCTGAATTCGACCGCAAACCTTGCTCCCGAAGGTATTGGTAAACGCACGAAAGGAAACGAATCGAAAGTCGGGAGCAGTGTGAGGGCAATGCCACGAAATAGAAGGAAGTGGGTGAACGTGGGGTGTTGGGAGACAAACGCAAGCTACCTACCAATAGTACACTTCACGGTGTGAAAGGAATGAGAGGAAACACAAAATGCGGGTGCATGCACCATGAATATTTCAACTCCTATAAGTGTTCCCCGTCGCGACTGTGGAAGGTGTTTCAAGTTTAACGAAGCTCTCGAAATATTACGCTTCTCCGCGTCCTTTCTTAGGTCACGCCTATGCGCCGCATCTGTCGATGAACCAGCGATTCTAGCGGAACGGTATACACATGTAGCAAGCTTCTATGAGATGAGTGACTTATCTCATCTCATCATGAGTCTAATACTATTTCGACAATGAGTGCACAAATTCATTTCCAATTTTTGCTCTGTCCAGTTTTGTCACTTGCGTTCTATTTCCCGAGAATGACGCGGTCGACATTCCAATTGAATCCCGATGTGCCATTGGCAATTTCAAATAACAGGTCTCTGGATAACCCTCGGCCCTCGGGGAAAACTTATTGATATCGTTCCTGCCGAATTGATCGATCGTAGTTATTGCGCCGTGTAAATGTGCTCGCGGCATAGTTTACGATATAATCCAATTATCAAGAATGATTTGTGAATCAGTAGGCGTATATTGACCGATCGTTATTAGACTGCGATCAATTACATAAAATTAGACGGTTGATTAATCGTTCGATTAGTTAATTCGTGATTTCTGAATCGTAACAAAAGTTTCGAATGAACCAATTTCACTCGGCTGCAGATGCTGAGTAGGTACCGCGTATGTTTGTGACACATCTACTGCACCGTAAACTGGTCGTCTTAGTTTCCAGCAATACGTGCCTGACAGGGTAGTGACTGCGTTAAGGGAAAGTATCTGCCCTTCACTTACGATCTCTCTCTTGAGGGCGCTTGGAATGAAGACCATCATACGCCTCTGCTTCTTTATGAGTCTGCTGAGCCGCTGTGTCCTCTGAGCGCAGGTGAGCTGCTTGCTCGTCTCGTGAAATTCATCCTCAAGCTCAGCTTCCAAGTCCTCGATGCTTTTTTCAACCGGTGGACTTTGTTTAGGGGTAACCGTGCTTAACGGCACCGCCTTCGCAATCAAGGTTTCACTTCTGACACTCCAGCTGGAGCCGCCGTATCTCTTCATGTTCATCAAATCGCCAATGCTGCCCCTCACCTGACTGTTGCATAGTTGCAAATTCGTCCTGGAGAGAGCTGGCGAATGTGGCAATGATTCGGAACATTTTTCCGTTGATCTCACTACGTCCGGTAACTTGGATTTGCTCTGAAGCTTGTCAAGGTCGGACAGAGAAGATCCTCGACGAATCCTTGCTCTCGGCTGAAGGCTCTTTTCCTTGGCAATTCTCTCATTTTCACGATTGACACTTCTCGACGACAGAGAAGACCTCATGGCGAACAGGCCTGCCTTCAGAGGGAAGAGCAAGGCCCATTCGGTGGATTTCTCGCGTACATCCATCTTGCTTGAGTCTCAACACTTGTCCTCGTTAATTGGTAGGGATTTGGCGAAAAAAATCGGTTAACGTAGCGTGATCGTAAAAACGGACCATTTGATTTTGTCGTAACTCGATTGGCGTGGCGCGCAACGATAAGATTTGCGGTTACGTGTCAAGGATGTTACTATCCGTGCGATAATGCGACATCCGGTTTACCATGTAGAATATTTCTGTCGACCGTTGTCGAGCTTCCGAAAGCACCGCTCGCGAAATTCTCTTACTATAATCGCGATCCAAGATGATCTCCTTTTGAGGAAAGCCCATTTCAACCACGGCACTGTTCCTTCGCCAAGCGCGATTCTTAGTAAAACGTATGTGTATCAAATTGATGCCACTTCTTCGAGGCGGCCGGTCTCGTCGAATCCTTTTTCACCATTCGTCTGTCCGCACCTTCTCGGAAGAAATATGTCTCACGTCGACTGTCGCAGCGGTGTGTGCGTGAACGTGTAAAAAAAATTGCATACGTCAGACGCCTCTCTTGATACTTGCTGAGCAGAGCTGTCCGACAGTTATCGATGTCGTAAAAAGAAATTCGCCTCCTTAAAAGTATTCTTCTCACACGTATGCCGTATTAACGCTTTCACAACGCCGCACTTGTGTGTCAACTGGGACGAACGGCGGAAGAGAAAAGTAAGACATCCACCGTCGTGCACAAGCACGATAAGACTCGCGACTCTGACAGGTCGTGTGCTGGAGAGCAGAGCCAAAGAGAGTGGTCAGCCCCTGGCGGACCTCTTGGTGGTATTTTCACTTAAGTTAACACGACCCCCCGCGCAGATGTACCCTTTGCAGGCCATCGACGACACTTCCGTCTAATAAAAGCCTAATAACGATCGATACCGCCATCCTCTCTTTCGTCATCGACGTCCGGATTCCCGAAGTTCCCATGAAGTACGATTCCAGATTTCGTAAAGAGACCGATTCCGCAGACTGACCGATCGTACCACGTCACCGCAGTACGAGCGATGGCTTAGAATGATACTCGACGTTTGGAGCACCGAACCAAAACTGAACGGGAATCAGTCCGCCGGGCAATGACAAGTGCCAAGTCTCTGATAACGCAATGGCGGGAGGCAAGACCTTGTCGCGAAGGTGATATCGTCCGGTAACTCGTCGTCGTTAGGCAGCATTCGTCATACGGGCTTCCGATTACAACCGACCGACTGGCCTGTCCTATATAGATTATGCTTCCTCAGAGACCTTCAGGCAGCGGAAAAGGAAGGCGCATACGCTCGCATGGATGCCGAAGGACGCGTCGAGGCACGATAAAAAGATATTCGGTAACCCTTCGGCTCCAGTCAAACGTGCGACTTCCTAAAAGGATCCTTGCCGTCTTCTTCGAACTGCTACCCTAACTTCGTCAATGACCTTGTGTCAAAAATGTGGGTCGCTTCGAACGTTTCATTGTAATAGTTTCATGACAAAACCATTACTATCGTCAGACTTGTTTAGCGCTCATGCATTCGTACGCGTACATATATGTATACATATAGAGCTATTCAGCTTCCCGCTTCGGGTTATAATACGGACGAAACCACGTTCGGTCGGCTGCGACGGAGCTTAGTATTACAAATAGCGCGATGGAAATGTCTGACAGTAGGTATGTTCCTCGTGGCGACGTAAACAGATGAACGCCGAAAGACTTTTATTTGTGAGGGTTTTAGGGGGCTGGGAGGGCGGGTCGTCGCGGATACCAGAAACGTTCGAGAAAGAGGTACAGTCCATTTCTCTCTGCGCAACCCCTCCCTAACTGAAGGGGGTCGTCTCGACGGTACGTATAGTCGGGGGACGTACAGACAGGCAGCCCAGGAATCTGAATAAAATGCAAAGTGAGTGCGGCTCGAGCATAGAAACGTACGCTTTCACGTGAATAATAAAAATGGCGGGGCGGAAGAAATCCGCCAGGTACGTAGTAATACTACGGGGGTATGTTTGTTAATGGGGGGAGGGGGAAGGTAAGACGGCGATCAAAGATAAATACGTGTCTACATGTGAAAGCCAGGTTCCTACGTATACGTGTGGAACAAGAGGACGAATATATCGATAGGCTTTCGTTCGCCGACTCCCCTTTATCACCAGTTAGTTGCGGCTGACCATTGATTCCGTTCGTTATCAAGTCTCCGACCCAGCATTCGTCACTTATCGAAACTAACCGACGGAATTATTAAGAACGAGTCCACATTAACGAGCAGTAGTTCGCCGACAGGATGCACATTGAAGTTTCAGGAAGTACGCGGTGCTCGCTGATATTTGATGGGGGCACAATTATGGAAGGCGCCTGCATAGTTTGAAAATCGATTTTAATGAGCGTTGCATGTCACGCGCTCTGCGAACACTGCGCTTTTTAGAGGAGGTTGCGAAATTTGCGGGGCACCAGAAATCGGCGCCGCCCGAAACGCTGTAATGCATTGCTTCTGGCGAAGTAGGACGAGCCACTCGTTAGCCCTGCACGTTGGCAAATCGCTTTTAATCGTTTCCACGAGGACAATTATTCGGCCGACGATATTTCTTGGGGCACATGTGCCTGTATAGAACGTACTATGACACGTCGCAGCGCGCAGGGGCAATGTACAACGAGCGCCCGACGACACGCGAACGCGATATAATTGTATCTCGACCTGCGAGAGCAGCATTTTTCCGCTCTTTTAATTCTGGGAACATAACGAGCAATGCTAATATTTTGCCGACTTTTTTCTCTCCCGCCGGATGATCGTTGGCGAGCCCTACGGCAAGTCATCAAAGTGAAATTATGGATGGAGGAAAGTTGCGTTTGTTAAACATAAACAGGGCGAGGAAAGTTTAAAATGTGGAAGGAACGTGAGAGCAAATTGTTGCGCACATATTTCCCGTCGATCTCCGGCCTGAGAAAATCACTTTTGAGCAGCGCAATTATGCCGTGAAGTTAATTTCCGAGGAGAGTTTCTGATGGAGATGGAAGCAAACAAACAATTGAACCGGCCTTGTTCTCGTGTTCGTCAGCTTCAACCGCTCACCCTCCCGATCCACACGTCCTCTGACCCTCTCGCTGTTACTCATAGACGTAAATTTACATTTTCCCTCGTCGAGCGTCGTTTCTCGAGTATATATCGACTGCTGCGACTCCTACGAGTATTCCAGGTGCGTACTTAGGCAACCACGATTGGGCGACACGGTTGCGTTAATGGAAGTTTCGTGTAAGCCAGCGTTAATCCGCAACTGCGATTCAGACGAGTGGTAACACTTTGAAGGTGACGCGTTACCGATAGCAGGCACCCTTCCTTCGTCAGTGCTTCTTCGCGGCACGTTCCCTTCATTATCGCACGATGTGTAACAAAATTGTCGTCGATGCTGACCTGAGAACCTCTGGCCGTTCCAGGAAATTGAATGGATCGTAAATGCGTGTTTCATTTTCTAGTACCCGTTGTGAACTCACCGAAAGCGTATTAATGTTCGTACAAATACTGTACTACGACCTACGACCGACGTATGACGCTGTAATACATCGCACATTGCGTTTCTGATAATTAATTCGTGAGCGAGTACATTCTCAAAGCGGTGAAATATCGTCGTTAACCAACCCCACGATTTCGTTGGAGGTAGAGAAAACGTCATTCCTGAGTTCAACGATTCGCACGGTGCACAATAGATTTCGTCAGATCTGCTGGTACCTATGAGGAAAAGCCACGACAACGATTTCACTATCGCAAGGCCAACACTATTGACCCAATTTTTCAACTACCAGTAAGTTTACAAGATGACTCACACTTAAGGTAAGTACGTGTATCTAGAGAAAGGTGAGGCGGGGTCAACAATCTGACTGCGACCTTCTGGCCTTGAGGGAACATTACACTGGCGGCGCGATAAAGTGCAGATGCCCGTAGACATACTATCACGTATCGACCGTACGTAACAAATTGACGCGAAGGTAACAATTGACAAGGCTACGCTTGTACCCGCGAAGGACTGCCATAGATGCGGGATGTCACTGACGATGTGTACTGTCATTTTCGGAAGGCCGCACCAGCGATCGTTGAACCTACACGCTGACATTGTGCCAAGAGTGAAAGTGCCTTCTGCCACGACACACTTGCGAAAGCCGGCTTATCTAACGCAGCACATTCTCGGAATTCGTAGATATGCAATTCGCGAACGAAACAATTGCTGGTACTCACGTTTAGTTGCATGATGATCTGATTGTACGCCCAGTGCCACCGTTGTCTAGCCGTCATTTCGGGACGTTCCTTGAGTTGCGTGGGCACGGGTGCAGCGCCGACCATCTCGAGGAGTTCCTCGTCTGGCGGCGGTTCTGGTGGACTCCTTGGCGGAGTGTCCATTTGGACACTCTCCTCCAGGGACGCTTGCTTTGTGATGCTCCCTAGAATCGAACAGCACAAACGCTAGGTAATTTCTGGGACACACTTACTGTTTGCAGAATTTTAAGAATTTTCTTGTCCAGAATATAAGCTTACCCTGAGGACTTTCTGTGCGTGACATGGGCGGTGTTCCTTTGTATTGGTCGACGAGGGAGCCCTCCCGAGAGGTACGAATGAGTCCATCATCGCTTCGTTCGTATCTGTACAAACATTACGAGTTTATGAGAACTTCATACACGTGCATCAATCATAAGCGCGGTAAGTTGATATAGTTACCTTTCGAGAGAGTCTTCTCTCAGCTTGTACTCTCCATTAACTGCACTAGTCAGAGCAACATCGCCTTCATCTATCGATTCCTGATCTTTAAAGTAACCTCGCTGATAGCTTTCCGCTCTTGATATCGGCTGAGGCGCGCCGAAATTTTGTCCGTAGCTACTACCCCTGGTCAATTCTCGTTTCTGATATGAGTCTGTCCTAGTAAGAGGAGGTTTGAAGCCTTCTTGCGTGGTAGACGAAAACGAGTCCTTCCTCGTGGATTGTGCGTATGATCCTCTTCTGCTATAAGATTCTTCGGGATAGTGATCCGACGCATAAGAATCTCCCCTCGTCAGTTTAGGCTTTTGTGAGTGGGTCGAGTGTTGTGAAAGTTGACTTTGTTGACTATGATGTGATAACTGGGAATCCTTCCTTTGAGGTTCTTTAGGCACAATTTCGAGATAATCCTCGTCTTCGATGAGCTCCTCCTGATAGGAGTCCGTCCTGGACAGACGCTTTCCGTTCGCTCCGGAAGAGGCGTGAATCGTGGCTGTAACAGTAACGCTGGTGCTCATGTGATTGGCAACGTGATTGACCATCGTTGTCGGGGTTGCTTGAGCAGTGCTCTGAGGAGAATCGACCAAAGTAGCAGCTGCGGGACTAGAATCACCCGCCGTCGAGTATTCGCTGTATCCCTTACGTGGCTGACTGCTTCCGACGGAACTCACGGCCGTTTCGAAAGAATCCTTCAGCTCGTCATCTCTGGATTCAAGCGAATCTGTATTCTGTTGCAAAAGTGGACTAGTGTCGCGTTTGCCGAGCTTCTTCCTTCTAGAAGACCCTAACGACGAGACTTCCTGCGTATCCTGAGCGGGGTAAAAGTACTCCGATTCGCTGGATGGATAGCCGTTCGTTTTTGTTTGACCTCTAGGAGTGGTCACCGACAATTCAGGCACCTCACTCTGTCTTCTTTCTGCTGTGGACACGGGACTTTCCTTATACCGCTCCTCGAACGACCCTTGATATGAGTCCTGATACGATTCGTCATATGGTTCCTGATATCCTTGATACTGATCTTGATAATCACCTTTGTACGTTGCTGAAACTTCCTCCTCCTTACTGTATGGCACTTGATAGTCATCATACTGTTCTTGCTGTTGCGGTTGCTGTTGCTGCTGATTGCCGTAGGTATTCTGATAATTATCCTGTGATGTAACTGGAACTTGGTTGTATGTGTCTTGGTAGCCCTTCTCGTACCCCGTGGACGTGGTAATGTTGTATTGTGAGTCGTACTGCTCTTGCTGATATTGATTGTACTGATTCGTCACATTATTCTGATCGTAAACGCTAGACGGGACCGTGACGCCATAGTCATCATATTCTCCCGTGTACGTTTGCTGATACTGGATATTGTTCTGATCGTACCCATCAACTTGGTAATTGTCCTCTATTATCACGCCACTCGATTTATCATACGATTTGTCGTATGATTTGTCGTAAGATTTATCGTAAGATTTATCGTACGATTTGTCGTACGATTTGTCGTACGATTTGTCGTACGATCTATCATACGATTTATCGAACGACTTGTCGTAGGATTTATCATACTGCTCGTTTGATTGGGACACATACTGATTCGCCTGACTCTTGTACTGTACATTCGCTTGGCTGGTATACGGGTCGGTTGCCTTGTACTGATCAACCGTCTTGTACTGATCAGCCGTCTTGTACTGATCAGTCGTCTTGAACTGGTCAGCCGCCTTGTACTGATCTGTCGTCTTGAACTGCTCATTTAGTTGTGCCGTATACTGATCATTCGCTTGACTCGCGGTCGGATACGTACTATCTTGATACGTGGTATCTTGATACGTGGTATCCTGATACGTAGAATCTTGGTACGCGGTGTCCTGATATGCATCCTGGTAGGCATCAATGTTCTGTTGCGCATAGGGTTGTTGGTAACCATCTTTGTACGAATTCTGCGCGTACGTCTGATCGTACGTATCTTGAGTCTGTGGTTCTTGGTAGGTTTGACGATACTGATCGTCGACCTGAGTCGCGTAAGTGGTCGTATATTGATTGTCCTGACTGATTTCAGGATATCGAGTCTTTCCGGAAGTTTGTATTTGATCATAAGTGGTCTGTTCACCGTGGTAATTGTCGGTATAGGTGTCTTGCGGCAAATTGTCCTGGCTCCGGTAAGCGTAATTATAGTCCTCGTTGTAGTCAGACTTGTAATAGCTCTCCTCCGAGGGAGTTCTGGTCTTTGGCAGTTGTCTGCTCGGCGTGGCAGGCAGGGAAGCAAGTTTACGGCCCACGACGACGCTGCTCGGCTTGCTCGGCGTCGGAGGTAACTTTTTACCGGTACCTTCCTGACGGGACATCGGACGCTGCTGTGGCTGCAGTGTCTTTCGACGTCGAGGGTGTCCACTGTCATAGAACATGTCGGTTTTATTGTCTGCATATTATTCTTCACTCGTAGCAAACGCCTTATATGCTTGTAACATTCATTACTCGCGCTATACCTGTAATCAAGTTCCTCTGACTCGTAGCTGCGTTGCCTGGTGACCGTAGGCCTGTAATCGGGCCTGTGAATACCGATACTCGATGCAGGCCTCTGGGGAAGCGTCTTTCTATTCCGTTTGTTCTCGTAATACGTGCTAGTTCCCGCGTACCATTTCCCTCCGCTGTCCCATTGTCTGTCCTCGTCGTCTTGGCCATATCTGTGGAACCGGACATGTCGCGCAATATAAAATATATACGTCCTACCCCGTGGGCTTCGCTCTGTCTGAATCTTACCTCTCGTCTTGGTACATGTATCCCGTTATGGTATCATAGTAAACGTTGTACCTAATGTCCGTTTCGCATTCAGGGTACGTGGCACTCATCTTGCCCATCCTGTCCGTGCCGTATCCGTCAGTCGTGTAATGCGAGTGCTCGTCATACAGAGTCATTTGTCTTTCCAATGACGGTCGTCGGTGAGGACCTGTGGAGATAAGGAAAAACTTAGAGTAGTGTAAGTATAATGCAAAAGAAGATTGATCGTGGCTCACCTCTAGTTCTTCTGCTGCTACTCGTTGTAGTACTCGGATAGTACTCCGTATCACTATAGATTCTAGTATCGTCCACCTTGGTGCCATAGTAATCGTAACCTTCGCTGTACCAGCCATCTTGACTGAAATGATGATTTAACGATAACAAGATTCCTTCATCGTACGTATATGCTCGAATCGATGATGAGTGACGTGTGAAACAGTGGAAATGTTTTCCGATCAGTGTGTGCGTTCTACGAAAAAATTCTATCGACTATTTGAGAGAGCGATTCCATTAACTGCGCCATGCAACTACCTGTGCAGATTCGAGGCCACAGATTGATACCAGTCAGTTTGGCTAGTTTCCGACTTGATTGCATTATGAAGGCAAACCTTATACTGATGGTCATAAGGCTAGCTTTCGCAAACGAAGTAGCAGGAAATTGACCAAATTTCCGCTATCACCGGTTTCAATCCCCTCTCGAATTTGCTCTTTTCGCATATCGACTAGTGTCACGGTACTCTTCCTTCCTATACACGCTCGACTCATATTTGATCGTGACACGCATTCCAATAAACTCACTTCAAAGCATATTTCTAAATGAATGTCTCGAAGTAGCGTGATCGCGTTTTGAGATCAATATTTCGCGCAACGAGTGTGCTGCAAATCAAAGGCAACGCAATCGCGTGAACAAGCAACCCCGTTTATGTGTCGAGCGACGCGTGCCAAATGCCATAACTAATTCGCGCGTATGCATAATGGGTAATTATAACGTGGATGAGAGGATGGTGTCGCTGAAATTCTCACGAGACTGCAGGCGTACATGTTTCGTACCTGTCCTCGTAATCCCACGTGTGCTTCCGTCGTCTAAATCAGGAAAAAAAAAAGAAATAATAAAGGCTTTTCGTCAAATACATCGAGCGCTCGGCTGTTTGGAAATTTCAACAGAATCTTTGAGGAATGTAAAGTAACTTGAACCGGCAGTTAATTAAGCTGCAGACCTAAATGTTTCGTGTGTGCAAAATTAGTTGGGTAAAGCTACAGTCCGTGAGGATGGAACTGTAGCGTTATCTGTACGTTAACAGAGTGTGCGACCCTTCTCTCTTGCTACTGCGACGATATGTATATGCGCGACCGCACAAAATCCCTCGTTCGAGAAATCACCTTGAATATTAATCGTGTTACGTGTAGCGTTTCTATCATCTCATGGGTACTGTGCGGCAACTACCTGTATTCCTTGTAATGTCTCGGTCTACTATTATAGAAGAGTGGCTCGGAAGACTCTGAGGTGTGTTGCGTCTGAGAGTATCTCTGCGGAGGACCTTCCTCTGGATATGGTTCGTCGTATCTTGGACTGTGGCCCGCACTCCCGTAACTCCCGTAACCACTCGGTGCCAATCTTCCGCCGACCGTCCCTGGAACCTGAAAACCGAAGTTTTACAGCTAGCAATCGATCCCGTGATTTCCGTCAATTTTAGAATCTATCGCGTTCCGTTCGCTTGCACGGGAACGTTATTCGTTTGGAATGAAAGTTCGTGGGGAACTTGGAAGGACTGTAGATTTATACCTGATGATCGTCCCTCTCGTAACTGTTTTCTCTCGAAGTCTCGAGTGATCTTTGAGGCGTTGCCAACTGGTTAGCGGCGGTACGAAACTGAGATGCCGAGCTGTTCGCGCCTTGCCCACCCACTGGATAATTCAAGTCCGACGTGTAATCCGAATCCTCCGAATAACCGGCTGAAAAGCAAATTTAGACGTACTACAGGATGCCGCGAGGCGAATAGAATCCGGTCTACCAAGCGTGATGACGACTTTCTGTACTGGAAAAGCTCGTGATAAGATTGCATTCGATTTGCGTATGCGGTTCGGCAGGTCAGCTTGAAAACATGAATTCTACGTCACTCGCCGTGCAATGGGTAAAATTAGTTTTCATTGAAATCCGCGGCACTCGCGGCAACAATAGGTCGCAGCGTTGCTGCAAGTTTCCGTGAACGATCGGCGCAGTCATTGTCTTTCAGAATTGCGCTAATTTCGCAACTTGTCAAAAGTGGAAATTGGTCGATATTGGACGAATCCGAGAACAGTTGTAGTGCTGTAGCAGGAAACAGACGCGAACGGTGATGGGCATCAGACGCTTCTCGTCGTTTCTCTGTTACGAAAAATGTCGGTCGAGTCATTCGGGCAAAAAGTCGACGCAAACGAAGTTGCGAAATATCGAAGAGTCACACAGCAATATCCATTCAAGAGGTGGAAAATGTTGTATGAGAAACGTCGTGCCGCAAAATTCCGAAACATCCTTACCGCTCTATCTGACATGCCTGAAGAACACATTGTAGACTAGACACTTCCGAAAGACTTCGCGCCCAGTACCCATCACTCAGAATAAATACAGCAAACATCCGTGTGCACATGTCACATCGATGGAAGAGGAGCAGGGGTTCAAAGTTCAAAGTTTATCCCCGAAGAAAGGAACTCGCAGATATTTAAAAAAGGAGTGCGGCTCAAGAGGCCGGCAGGTTGGCACAGACTACAGAATGAAAGAATGTCACACTTGCATGCGGCGGAGTACTTCCGTTTCTAATATAGGTTGGGTATGCAAAAAGACAATGTTACTGGTAAGTTACCGACCACCTTTGATAGTCGATAACCAGCTGGAGCCAGCTCCTGGTGCTTTTGTTGCGTGGATAGCGTGTCGCCCTGCTCTCTAGATAATGTACTTCGTGTGCTCTCACGCTCGTAGATCTCGCTCGAGCTGCGACGAGGCGGAAAATGGATTTTTGACGCGAAAAAATTGCCCCGCGAACATTTTACGACTTACCCAGCCGTATTGACGGTGCGAACGACCCAGAAAGCTTCTACGAACATACGAGTTCAGTTAACTCACCAACGGTCTACCGGCCATTTCATTTTTGCTATGGCAAGTCAGCATCGAAATTTCTATGTCCAGCATACCCATTGTAGGATCAGTGGCAACAAGTTTTGACAGGAGCGCGTTTACTATTTACGTTAATCTATCGCCTCGGCTTATGCTGCGTTGCGTTACGTTACATTACTTTTTCCGTACGAACATGGGCATGCTCAGAAGTGATTCAGACATCGCTACTGCACACTCCTCGTGCGCTTTGCAAGTAGAGTCTACATTTTGCATCACAGCGAAACGAAGGTGTAAATGTTGAATTTCTTGTGTCAGCTGTTTCACGCGTAGCCGTACCGCTTGAGCCGGAAATGAGCTTTGTGGCAGTTCGCTTGCTCGATCTTGTTTCTCAGACGGATGCTTGCGCGGCCGCGAAACAAAACAAATCAGCAAGTAAACGGCATGCGGCAAACGAACGGCATAATAAGAATTTAAGAATTAACCGTTCGAATATGATTCTCCGTCTCGCTCCTTTACTGTGACACAAAACACACACATACGCACGCACACAGTCCAAATGTCTCTCTCGCGTGCTCATACTCTCGCTATGTCGTTGTAGAGAGCAGTCGAATGGAATAGCAGCCACTTAAATTGTAACGTGACGAGTACTTACAGTGGCCTATATTGTACAATATCTGTCGTCGTGCCTGTTCGGCCCGTGCCTCCTGGTCCATCATGTTGTTCAGCATTTCCAGCTTCCTCTGCAGATCCGCTGCCTCGGTGTTCTCAGGGTCTTTCGAAAAGATAGAGATCGATTGGGAATAACGGTTAATCACGATTCTCGAGATCGTGACGTCTTCTAATCTGCATCGATCTCGCTTATTAGGTATACATACGTATACAACGTGTACGTGTGTGCGTATATACGTATATATGTACATAGACACACGGCACTCGACAGAGAACACAGGAAATCTATCTTTCCACTACACCGTGTCATCGTATCTACTGAGTGTGTTTCGGCACTACTGCGTCTCCATCGCACGAAAGAATACAGTATCAAATGGGAAGACAAATTGTCCACCGTGAGTACCGACCGTACTTTCACGCATCATGACGCTTCTTATCGACGCGACAATAGGTCATGCATGCGCCATCTCTTCAACAAGCTTTTATTCGTGTCCGAGGACAATGTACCCGTTGCTCAAAAATCATCTTACCCAACTCGAGAATTCTGTGCGCGCCACGAAGTTGAGGCGTACGTTCAGGAACGGTATTCGTAATTATATCCAAGTGCAGCATCTGCGTTCACAGAGGATAATAATTGACGAGACCGGTCGATGGATTTCGGGAGCGTTCTCTGGTATTGAATATAGCATGCGGTTCTTTGTGGTACCTGTGCGGAGATGCTGCTCGACTTAAAGCGATTTAAACGAAGCTGGCCTGCAGGCTTGGGAGACGGCGGGTGGTAAGAACAATTTATTACGCAACACCCAACGCGAGTGTATCCCGTTCGATCTTTTCTACATTGATTGGTGTTTGCGATATAAAATTTTGGGGCCGGCGACCGGCAACCAATCCCGGCGCTCCTCACCGCGACTCATATAACACGTCCGTAGCAGCGGGCACGGTGTAAACCCGGCCGTTCACCGGTAGCGCCGCGGTGCGTTCTTTCCCGCGAAACTAATTAGTGCGATTCGCGACACCTTTTCCGCCGCCATTATTGTTTTTCTTAACACGTGCGTATGCGCTACCTGCTCGTGATACTGTGATGTTATTGTAGGTGTTCCTGTTTTGTGATACTGCGCGTCACCCCGTGGTCCGTCTCTTCGAGGGGGTATTGTTAAGTAAGTGCTGTGACTGCTCAATAAAAAATTACTGTTAATCGGCCTGCTCAGCGCCCACGTGCTCTCATCTCCCTTTCGCACTGCTGGCAGGCGAGACTAATCGTTGCGTTCGCGAACCAGGGGTTCCTTTCACAACCCCGAATAACGAACAATTGGGTTAGAAGACACTCGCCTACCCTTCCTGCCACTCTTTACGATCCCTGACACCGACTGGGTAAGAAAGGGAGTGCGAACGTCTCGTGACATTTACTAACGCACTCCCATGTACGAAGTGCATCAATTTCCCGTTTCGCAGACCCTCCACCCTATTCCAAGCTCTTCCTCTTCCCATCTCGCTCTCCATCCTTCTCTCCCTTTCGTTATCATCCGCCACACCGACACACGTCCGCACCCTACCAATAGAACGTCTGCCGCCCGACTGAAACTTGGAGCATCTGCTTCTAACTCGATATCTACAAGCCCAAGACGACGGAGCAGCCGTTAACTTAACTCCTAAATTGAATCAATGCCTATATCGCCATACATCGCACTCTCTACATATGTATCTATTCGTCTTCTGTTTCCTAGAAGAGCGTTCCAGCATGCGTGCCGACGCGACACCGACGGTCTAATAATTTACAAGTCTGCCCGTCGCAATTTCTCGCCTTGTCAGCCTCTCTGCTCTACCACCGATGTCAGGCTTCAGCTGTGATTTCTCAAAGAAACACGCGCACGCGACTGCAGCCGATTCGACTCGGATTCGGGGATGGAAGGATAAAAATGAGACGGAAAGGCGAAAACAAAAACGAAAACCCGGGGCTATCCGGTACGACCATGACCCACATATTTGCCGTTCCGACCGGTCTCGTGACGACGTTCCATCGGCGCGAAGACACGTACGTGCCGCACCCCTCCGCCGCGGGAACTCTTGCGTCCAATTGCTCGCGTGGTCCGGAGCACGACGGATGCGCCCACGACACCGCGCCAGCCTCGCAGTGTTGCTTCTAACTTTGGTTGGGATGCAATTAAAAAAAGGGTCAAGACTCGGGAAGGAGAGCGTCTCCGTCGAGCGTGTAGTTGTTTTCTTTGAGCTCTCGTACTTTCTGCCGGCGCGGCGCGGCGCGAGAATTTTCATCCACAGAAGCATCCGCCCGGCAAGCGGCGAGCAGCTCGAGCTCTTTCCGTCTCACCGAGCCGCGCACTCAGTCTCACGCGACTTTCAAGCTCTTCCCGTTTCCCGTACCGTCTTCTTCCGAACTCACTCCCGTTTTCCGACCGTCGAAGCACAAAGTTCCTCCAAACAGCCCCGTACGTCGGGACGCTTCTTTAGGAATAGAGCGAGGCGGAAGAAGAACGGCTGCTGCTCTTTGAACATCTCCGCGTCTCGATGGCCGGCGTGGAAGAGTATTTGTGCACTTTCGATCCGCGTCGCGCGTGATTTCCCCCCTCCCGTGTCGTACGCCAGGCGTCGATAGCCGAGCCGACGAAATAAATGCAATATAAGTAGAGACGATGGTAATGGTCGAACGGGTAACAGCTGGTCGTCGATATATTGTTAAAGTTTGACCGGCGTGGGATATTAGGAGGAAGAGGAAAGAGGGGGGGGGGGGGGGGTGCAGTCTTTGGCCGAAATTGCTCGAGGACGAGTTGAGGGAAAAGGAAAGGCATTCGGGGTGTCCGGCGTCCGCGCCAGCGAGACCAGCCGTACTTCTCTGTTCCCAGATCAAAGTTCCCCCCCCTGCACCCTTCTTTGTTCCTTCTGTCGTTTGTTCCCGGGCGGCCTGTCTCTCCCTGCTCCAAAGACTTCGTGATTCGAGCATCAAAAATCGTCGTTGTCGTAGGTGTGAGCGTGCCCGTATAGATTTTATTCCTTCTAAAATAGCTTTTTTTTTTTTACAGAAGGAAGCAAATCCGTCAGTACGCCCCTGCTCGAGTGGGTAGTATTAGGAAGTTTGCATCCCCAGAAAAACGTTTCCCGTGTCTCCGAACGCAAACTCCATCGACCGTCTTCAGTCCTGAAAAATCATTCGAAGGCAAACTTGCCCGTGTAACTTTAAGTGTTTAATTTATCTTGATTTAATATAGGGATCTGATGTAGTTCGGATGTCGCTTGTGGAAGTTAATTACCAAATTTGACGGCTTTTAAATTGGCGCCTAAAAAATCCGCTTCACGCGAGCTCATATAGAATCGCATACGTTTGAGGGCTCGTTAGGAAGTTTAAATCCCCGAAAAAGCCGTTTTTGTTCCGCTAATCACCCGCTGTCACCTTTATCTCTAACCTTATACGTCCGTCCGCGTCGGGCTCCTGGGCCGAGCGGAAGCGTGTAATTAGTCCATTCTCACCGCCGACTTTCTCGTCGACGACTGCAGAATTAGAAATGTCTTTTTAACACATTGAACGCCACGTCGCCCAAATATGGATATCTAGTTTTTCCAGGAGGCCAGATCCAGAAGACCGCGTCAGTGAAAAATCAGTGGCTACGTACAGACTTTTTTTATTCAATATCCACTTATTTTTATGTCTTGTAGCAGTCAATGTGTTGAAAGGGACATATTATCAAACCTTGGCTATAATATGGCATAACCTACTGTGATTGCCGTGTAACGGTCCATTTTTTCCGGCAAAATTCCAATTGATTTTCGAGCAACGTGTACGTTTTCACAGTGACACAAACGTCTCTATTGGGTGATCGTGAAGACGCAGAGGCAGAAACATATACAATGTAAACACGATGCATCATCATGCTTGAACATAAACTAGCTAAAGGTCCTCGTCATTGCAGTTGGATTCGATCGTAGTTGGGGTGGTGAGGCCGAACCAACTGTTAATGACGTTAATAACGGGCGTACGAGTACATAAAATTCCGACGTTGATCGACGGTTACAAGCACGACATCACTAATCACGCGATACGATCTAATCGTAATGTCGATTGGCACAAGAGGCACGTAAGAGCAGAAAGAAGAAGTGGAGAAAGAGAAAAGGGGATAAACGTCTACGGATAATCGATAAATGGTAACAGTGTCGCAGCCATAGCTCGATGCATTTGCAGGTACCCTCTTTCATTGTTTCACATCGGTACTCGACAAAATATGTTCTCTCTTTCTTTCAGATCATCGAGAAGGTCATTGACTCCATCTTTTGAGATAGGTTCACCCCTCGCCCCCGTTGTGCTATCGCCGCGCCACTGCCTGCACGTGCAATGGTGCGTCGGAAGTGAGTGTGTGCTCAGAAAAAGTAGTATACCTGAAGAGAGAAAAACTCCAAGAGCATTGTCCTCAGTCGATTCAACGTAATATCGACCAATTGAGCGTCTACCGAAATGCGTTTATCGCTTGCCGCGTTTGACAGTAGTCATTCTACCCTTACCGCGTAGCCTCGAAATCGATACGGAGTTCGAGGGCGAGAGAAGCTAGAGAGTAGTACGGCTAGATTTACAGAGCCCCGTGGTAAAGTTTCGGGGTTGTGACTCGTGACGCACCGGACGGTCGAAAGTGAGCTCACGATCGACAGCGGAGCGGAGTCGAATTCTCGTGGCTGACGTCCGAGGAGTATTTTCCGCCCTTTAGCGTGAATCATTAACTATACCTAAGAGAAAACTCCTAAGGGGAGGGATGGAAACGAGACGAACTCTCGTTCCCAACTACGTGCTGCACTCAAAAAAACACGGTGCTCGTTTGAAAAGGCACGCAACGTTCGGTTACTGCTTCGACCATTCTAAAAGCGCGGAGTGAACGTCGAAAATCGGGTGCCGATGGTGCGCGGCCGGCAGCGTTCGTTATCGCCTGCGCTATGCGGGAGAACGTGCTTTTCCGCGTTACTCAACGCCGGCGGCGCCCGCGACGTGTATGCAGAGACGATACATGTCGGAGGCAGCTGTCGTCGCTCGTCGCGCCAGACAGACGACGCGACGGCAAGTACGTCCGTGTCGGAGAGAGAAGACGCGAAAAAAAATCGGGAAAGCAGAAACGTCGAACATCCCATCTTCGCCGACTGAGGTGACGCGGCAAAAATCCACACCCAAGTGTTTTGCAACAGGAGGAAACGTCGAGGTGATTGTGCTGTGCGTACGACGGCGGGGGAGGGTTGGATTGTCGACGGGGACGCGACGACTGGTCGACCGCGGAAGGAACGGAGAGTACGTCGTGTCGAAATTAACCTCGCAACCACTGGAACGGAAAATGACGCGAGAATGCGATTTTCTACGAGGAAAAAGATTGAAGAAATAGTTTGAGAGGGTTTTCAGTAGCACGGCCACCGAGGCGACGCGCGACGTATGCACCTTCTGTGCGGGCGCGAGCACACACCGGCGTCGTAATTTAAGTCGGTTAAGGACTGCACGAACTTTTCGTCGCGTGACCTGACCGTATCTCTCCGTCTTGCCGGCTGACGCTATACGCACGCACTCCGTGTACGTGCGTTCTACGCGTATCGTACACTTACCGTACGACACCAACGAGGATTAGACAATTAGCTTAATGAAACGAGCCAAAGGGAGTATTCGTGCGAGACAAAGGGTTCCCGCGAGACAAAAGCATCAAGCAAAATGCTCCAAGTTTCGCACGCTTGTCTTGTACTTCCGACGGCCGCGACGACGACGACAGCGACGACTGGGCAAGTGGATACGGGATTAAGAAAACGCGCGGGATACATTTTAAAACGGGACAGAAACGAATCGTCACGAAAATATCGTGCTCGACAGTGGCTAAAGCGATATCCGATATCCGATGAACCGACCAATCGCCGATCGATCCCCCTTCGAAGCAGCAGCATTTCAAATACGCGAACGTCGGGACAAGGGAAGTAGATTGCGGTCGGTGGAACGAACGATAGGAAAGGATGTAGAATTGGAACCGAAGTATCTCTTGTAGCGGTTGACGAGCGCAATGCAAGAGGGAGTGGGGATTCTTATCGCTAATTACGTACAAACAACGTGGATACTCGGTTTCGTGGATCGTGGGCACGGGTCTCCCCATTTAGTCTCGTTTTCCGAAATCCCTGCCGGGGTTCAAGTTTTAAGATGAAGGAAAGGGCAACGTCGGACACGCGATACAGTTGCATCGCGAATTACGACCGGGAGACCCGCTCTTCTCTCTTACTTCACGGTGACGCGAGCCAGATCCACGGATAATGAGAACTGAAATGCCCTGCTAATTGACAGTATGGAATTACGGCGTACTTAAAAGACCGGCGACCGTTTCGAAGCGATACTTAACGGGGGGAAAAAAGTTCTGCTTTCGCATTTCCCTTTCGCGGCAGTTCGCGCGCGACGAGTTAGTCATTTTCCTTCTCTCCGAACGCTTCAAAAAGTTTCCTTCGTGGATACACGACATTTTTTCTTAGCAAAGCTTCAAAGTGCAAAGTTATCCAGAGTCGAGAATGTACGATCGACGAAGTAGCCACGTTACGTGTTAATAAGATGCATTGGTTAAAAGACCGGGACATTAAGCGGAACGAAGTCCCCTGCGATCAAGGACAATCCTGTGGCCAGGAAAATCCTACGATCGGATTGAGGGATCAGACGAGGGTACCTGAGCCGCACATGGGCCGGGCTGCTCGCAACTGCATTGCCGTTTCGCTCGTTAGCAGGGCTTTCCATCCGGTTCGTTGTACGGACTTTCCTGATTGGTCAGACAATGATCAGACGGGCGATCACGTGCGCATGATCCGATGGACGATCATGATCTTCCTTTTCATCGTGGAACGTCGCGTGAGATACCTCGCGCGCGTACAATTACCAAAAGTTATTTACCCTTCCGTCGCCATTGTACGCGGACGACTTTCTTCCGTCGAGCGCCAAGGCAATTTGCTTCGACACGCAATAGAAGTGGCGTCGCGCTGCTTCCTTTTTTTTTTTATCTCATCGCCCCGACTAGCTTCCTATCGCGACGAACACGTCACTCGACATGCCGATACTTTCCTCGATAAACCCAGTCTCTCGGTTCGTCCGATCGCATCTCGCGCGCTCGCTCGATCTACCCTCCGATACTTATTTCTCTCCGCCGCGTGCATTGAGAATCGACATTGAGGCCGAACGCGGTCAATTCGATCCTCGACTAACCTGGCGTAGAAAGAAGCCGGTCAGTTATTTCGCCGACGGCGACGAATGATTTTATCCGAGATGACAGTCGGGCCGGAGCGACAGATTGCGAGGGGTCGCGATACGATCCTGCCGTCTGGATAAAAGGATAGGGATTTATAAAGGTGCGAAGGCAAACAGTTCGAGCTCTAGGAATAGCTGTCCGCGTAAACGAATTTCGATCGATCCTCGCCGCTGTTTGCTCTCGCGAAATAGCAGACACTTTCCGGGCAGCGCGTGAATAACTCAAACGCCGACCCGCCGATCGCGACGCTTTCGAAAGCCACGATACATTAACAATTTCATTCGTCCAACTGCGTCGTTTGTTTTCTCGCTGCCTGACACGACGCGCCGAAATACCGAATCTAAAGGCTCGATCGCGCTACTTCGACTTTCCTACGTGAAAAGCTTGAGAAATTGCAGGCTTAAACGGGTGACTAAGCGAAGTTTTGCGCAGCGAGGTGCGCGCTACAGGCGTTGCGAGTGGCGATTCTATTTACGCGCCTTAGCGAAAAAACACAATGGAAAATAAACGAAGGCGGGAAGTGAAGAAGCACGCGCGGCTGGGGCGAAATCCATTAAACGAGGTGGTTGGCATGTATCGAGAAACCGGAAGAGCAAGTTGGAGAGGAAATAGGAGCGAGGGCAACGGAGAGGTATAAAAGGAAAAAAGAGGGAAAACGAGAAACCCGGGGGAGGTAAAACGGAGCTTGGTAGGCCGAGGAGGCGGGCCACGTTGCACGTAGGTTTATTATAAACGGCCTCGTTTTTCCTCATTTCGCAACACGGTCAAGTGGAGCATCGCGTGGCGCAAAACAATTTGCAACTGTTACTTCAAAGAAATTTCGTTGGAAGTCGGTGGTCTCGGTGGCGACGGCAAATCGAGATTGAGGCTTTGATGAGGAAGACGTATTTTTACGTGGACGCTTCGCTTCGCGCTCAACCGTCTGGCACTCGATCAACTCCTCGCGGCGCCGTCAATGCCTTCTACGGAGCATCCACGATTCCACCGGCGTATGTCCCGCTTGTAATCGACATTCACACATTGACTGTTACCTGCTACGTAAGAGGACTGAATTTTGATATTTATTACCAATTTTTAGGCATCGGCCTGTCGTTATTAAACAGTTCTGACAACCCAAAATTACTGTTTTTTAGACCCATTTTAAAGTGTGACTTCAAATTATACTTAAATTTAAGCTTCTAAAGGAACAAACAAGAGACCAACGCTTTAGCAAGTATTATTTCATTACAGACTCTGGGGAATTTTACAATAAACAGCACGTGATAGTTAATGTGTACAAATGTCGGCAGCCTGGATAGCACGCCTATCCACAAATTAACCGACTCCCGAGCTCGGCAGTGAAGCATCCGTAAATCAATTGATCGCTTCCTCACGCTAACTATCGGCAATTTATTGCCACGAATATAAATTAAAGTTAGATAAGGTGCTGCATATTCTATGGCACCAAGAAAAATAGCGCTGCAAAGTTTAGCGGCAATGTGCCAATCATTGTACCACGTCGTTAGTATGACGGTTAAAGCGTAAGCGGTTGACGCGAGTAGAGAGAGAAAGAGAGAATGAGACTACGTCTAGTCGATGCATATACGACATTACCAGTAACTACACGGGATTAAAGTAAGTTTGAAACTAGGAAGCAAATTGCGCCGTAATACGTATCGTTATGCTCGCGCTTGTCTAGCAACAATGTTAATTCAATTTCTTATAATCTGAAGGAGCTACCTCACCGCCTGAAAATATAGAAACTTTCGACGAATCCGGAAGCGAGCTCGAAAGTGAAGAGGCGAGCAGCTTGAAATCCTCTTTTATAAAGCGCCCGCTAATGCCGCAATCATTCGGCGAGATTATCGGGGAGTTGACGCGCACGACTGCAGAATTTCTTTTCTCGTAAAATCTGAGCGCGAAGAAATATGCACGAGCGCTCTAAGCCTCGTTCGCGCAGTACGATAGTTCAGAAGTGAAACTTCGCGGGACGGAACTTCCCCGAGCTACCTCTTCCCGTTTCCCTAAGACGCTTCTCACCCTCTCACTTCCACCTTTTACCTGTTTCGTTCCAACCGTGTCTCGACACTCTCTCTCTCTCTCTCTCTCTCTCTCTCTTTCCTCATCCACTTCCACCGCCGCCGTATCTTCCGAAATGCCAGACGTCGAAATAATTCTCGAAGCACGTAACTGCGTGGGGTACGACAGTATGTTGGCGGGAATGCACGGGCGTGCAAGGGTAGAGGGATGATGGTGGGCGAACGGCGCGGCAGGCGTCGAGCCAAAGGCTCGACAACTTTCTAGACGTACTCAATTAAAAGTTCGTCCCACTCGAGAGGGAAGTCGGAGTCGCGGTTACGTACCATTTTTTCCTTCCCATCCTCTCGCGTGCGTGTCGCGAGAATCTACTGGCGACGGCGCGGCATTTCGTTATCGCCAGTCGATGACACGAGTGCCGAGACTGGCGGGTCTAGTTAGCGTGAGGAGATTTCGTTTGATCCCTTAAATCCACCTCGTTGCATCCTTCCTCTTATCGACTTAACCTCCATCCCCCTCGGCTGTCCCCCGACTCGACTTAACTGCACCCCGAATTCGCTACCCTCTTCCTCCGCCTACATATCGGCTTCTCGTTCGCGTACTCTTCGTTCGATTATCAGCGAGCGGGCAGAACGATTCCGACGAAGGTTCGAGACTCGCCCGGACGACGTCGCTTCTCCTTTCTCGTTATCTAGATATTCACTTTTGGCAATTGCCTCGCGCTCGGCGGTATCTCACGCGATAAGGGGAGAGATCTTTGCTATGGCTTTAACGGTGTCGTTTTACACCTAGGGTACGATAGATCACGGGGCGTGTAACACGCGCCATGATAAAGAATAGTCGGAAGGCTGAGACCGGGCAAACGAGTAGGAAAGAATGGTCAGCAACGTCTGAACGATGCTTTCGATAAATGGCAGCGGGCCATCAAGTGTATTGCAAGAATTACGGCGACGCCGTTACTAATGATTGCACGATGAAGCGACGAAAGCTTTCTTATATACGAGGACGGTCAATGCGAAGGCTCTGCCACTTGCGGCGATCCTCGGTCTCTCCTGTTCGTTTATCGCGGCGATTGGTACACACGCTTACGAGAGCGCTTACTCTGTCAAGCATGCAAGGAAAGGTCTACGTCGCTAGATGGCGAGAAACATTAGTCACTTACCGAAAGGCAACTCCAGTCGGCAGTCGATGAGCAAAGAGTGGCCCGTCGCTTTTTTCGTACCTATGATCTCGGCCCCTCTCATTTCGAGTTCAGAGTCCAAGCTGACCCATTGTCCGGAGCCCTCCTGAAAATTCAAATGCATGCCTTGAATATCGACGTCGACGCCTTTTTCATGTCCAGCGAGCGAAGCGCGTGCTCTAACATTGTCTTTCAACTAATTTTCAGCGTGAACGTATATGCAACGCATGGGGGAACGCTTTAGGCTGATGACAGAGTCGACTCGTTCAAAGCGTGACGAAGGCAAACGTTTCTCTGCCCATTGGACAAGGGTTGTTCGGGGTAAGCATGATTAGTAGATAAGTTTGTTCAGCTACAGCCCGAGCGTGGTGTCGTTTGATCGTAGTTCATCGTGGGATACGTGTCCGTCCTTTACGGAAACACTGACGTACAGCTCTTCACACCTATTAGTAACCCTTTCCTTCAGCTAGAGAGGGTCTACGAAAATATCCTGTCGTAAAACTTAGGGTAGACATTTTTCATATTTTTCACATTATTAAACAATAGTTACAAAGTTCAGCAGTTATGATGTTTTCAGTGCGAGTCTGTCGTCGTCGCTTATCCCAAAGACACACGTTGCCTGTCTATCGACCACGGACGAGAAGAGGTTCAAATCGAAGTTTAACCTCCTCATGACGCACTCTCTTTAAATGCTCGGAGGGTAAAGAATTGTTGATTCAGTGGTGTGTGTACTGTGTGTTCGCGCAGTAAGGTGGAGGCTATTACTGCCAGCGGAAAATAATTAATTCGAAATGGTATCTTGCTGCATTACGTTTGAGTTGCGCGTTCGTGTCGGGCGGAGGTGCAATTATTAAATACGAGATGGCGTGTAATTTATGTAACTGGAGTAACTTGGGTGAAACCGTTCTTTGCACCGTTGCCGGTAGCTGCGAGTAATCAGGATGCCAAAGCTTCACAGACCGGTTCGAATAATGATACACGAGTATGTCGTCGCGAAGAAGGCTTCCTCTTTACCCAATTTATTCTATCCCATCCATTGTCGCTTAAGTATACAAATCTCACTGCGTGCACTTTATTTATACGCAACGAAGTGCTCAACGAACGACACTGCATAACGAGTCTTAAAAGCCAGTTGAAACGCATTAGAACGGCGCGAGCGTCATGAATATCGCGCCGGTAAACTGTTCGGAACGGTTATTACGATTTCAGCCACGCTGTCCGGTTTTACGACGAGCTACAGCTGCCTGGTCCCATTGTTGCTGGACGAGGAGAGGCATTCTCATTTACGAGATACGTTTTTGACCTCTGACTGACGTTTACATCGCCCGTAACACTTGTCCCGACAATTTTTCGTTCAAACGCACACCCGAGAGACTCGGTGCGAGAATGGCGCAAACAGAAAACGCGATCCTGTAATGAAGATGAGGGGCGCGAAACTTGTGAGTCAACTTTCGGCCTATCGATCCCGCCCGTCGTGTTCCTTTTGTAGACCCGATTAAATTGACTGCGAGGTCGTAACTGTGTAAAGCGTTCGCGTCAGGTTTTTACGGTGCCGGACACCCCTTCGCCGGCTCGCCATGTTCTCCCGACAGGTTACATTTGCCGGCACCTGTTGTTCCTTCGCGAAACTGCATTCTTATAGCTAGCCGTCAAAACTTCGAGCACACGCAACGCGAGTGCGTTCGGAGTGGGTGAAAATCAATTAAAGCGATGTACACGAAACCTTTTGATCGCACGAACCTCTCGAAGTTAATAGAGCTGGATGTAGTCTGTGACATTTGTATCAGCGTTCGTGACGTCGACGGTAGGAGGTGGTAAACATGGGATGAGCGTGAGATAAATGCATTAGGGAACTAATAAGAAAGAGTTGGCGACGTCCTGCCTTACAAACGACAAACGTTTTATAACACGGAAAACATCTTTCTTATCGTAAAATATGGGAAAAACACAGAAATCGCGGATAAACAGGGATTACGAGACGTTCAAGGAAACGGCGGACGGCAAGCAGGATTCTCGAAAACAAGAAAACGAATATCACGTCACGGCCGCGTTTAGAATGGATTTGTTTGTGTTGAAAAATACGCCGTGAGTAATGGCTCCGCAAGAGAAGAAATGCCAGCGAAGTTTCATCGGTGTGGTATGGAGGGAGTCGTTGAAAATTATTGTGGTACGTGTGTTTGTCCCCGAATTCTCAAAAGTGCTTGCGCGAAATTCGAGTCGTTCCGAGGAACGTTCTCTTCTCGCGAGAGCTAAGTATGTAGTCAAAGTTTGAGGAAAGATTTCAACCAGCACGATGGAAATTCCTCGACGGTTTACTGCCGGAAATTCGCCCCTAGACGTATCGATCCGATCGGAAAAGGGCAGAGGGAATACATATTGTATTTCAGATTAAGCATCGACTAGACAAGCACAACGTAACAAGTTCCCATCTATTCAGTTTGGATCGACTTCCACTAATGAGCATGTGGATTCGGTATTCGATTTCTGGTCAATGTAATATCCCGCCGATAGACTGTCTGGCCTCGTTCACAATTCGAAAGAATGGCTGATCAATTCGGTGGTCTGTACACGGGCAGAGAATTGGTCGGATCAAGCCGTGAATTAGTGGCGGGAGCGACAAATTTGGACGGACCCGCGTCGGTGGACAGTCGTTGGATAATTATCAATTAGCTGAAAAACCTAATGCGTACGTGATTCGCCGATCGTTTGTAACTTGACTACCTTATTAAAATTCCATCGGGGTCGATGTCGATACACGTGTATGTGCGTCATCGGCCAGTCACGCAACTGCGATTCTCTGTTGTTGCGAGTTTAATCGTTAACAGTGCCAACATGTCAGTGGCATAAAATAATACCTGTCGCTCTGCTACTATTATTTGCGACCGTCATGCTAAATAATCAAGATTATTCGCAACTTTGTTTTGTTTGCGTAGCATTATGCTCCGAATACAAGGACTACTGAACACCAATGGGCAGGGCGCTCGGTGTTTCGAAAATACACCGTTATTAGCTTTTTGTAATGGATTAAATTTCGCGCGCGGATACAATTAGAGTCAATGTTGCGAAAGCAACATGCGAATTGGGTAGAAGCTCAGGGGTAAGCACTTTAAAATATCGTAACCGACGCCGGATTACTTCCGGGGGTCAGCTCCTCTTTTCTAACCTATGCAAAAACACTAACGACTGGCTCGGTTCTTGCAATCAGTATGCAAATTGCAAAAAGGGATATCTGTGCGGATTATGCCGACATGGGTCGTGGCGGCCGATTGGTCAAGCATCGCATGACGGCGTAATTGGATACCATTAGAAACAGTTATACATCGCTTTTCTTCGTTAGCGATCCACGTAGTACGTAATCTCAAAACATACGCGAGGAAAATCGATACGGCCGTTATGATCGTGCACGGAATTTTGAATGCCTCGAGGCACCTCTGAATAGCCGGACAGTGGCTTTCTGCCTGAGAGGCATCACTTTTTCGTACCAGCCGGCCTTTATCGAGGAGAGAAAAGCTCGCCCCTGCAATGACTTTCCGCGCGTCAACATGCTCCTTTCATGCTACTTCCTAAAAAGACCCCGAGTCCGGCATTTACGTATCGCGTTACGACGACACTGATAAAGTTAGCGCCTCCTCTCGTCGCTGTCCCTTCACGAGGACGGAAAAAAGTGTATCACGTTCTGGCGGGCCGATATACGACGAAAATAAAAGTGCAGCTCAGCGCTGCTACGGCGGTTGTACGTTCCAGTTAATTCTACCCCATTACGGTAAAAGACCAGGGTGAGGTGAATTGGGTTAGCAGTCTGAGGCACCCGTGTGACGCACGATAGCTACCGTTTTCTTTCCTTCCATTCCTGCACGGCTCGTTCCGTCGTTCCTGGACAGCGTTCCCCCCGTTACGCCGATTTCAATCTGTTGCCGCGCAACCGATTCCAATTATTGTGCCGATCGTGTACGGAAAAGAGCGGATCTTCTGAACGGGATTCGATTGCTGCGGATCTGCCCTACCAGGTATTTTTATGCGTGAGGCTGTACGGCGCAAACGCCACCTACTGCATTCTGACGAGGCATGCTGTATATACAGCTTGCTTAAATTGCTTCGCCATTCTGCTGTTGCTCGGATAACTTTTTCGAGTGCACTGATCAACTCGTTAGCCGGTGGCCGCGCTTGTGTACACGGATTGAATATTTAAAGGGCCGATACATATTGAGCTGGTGACAAATAGTTCGGGCGTCCGCTGGCGCCAAAGAACACTGGTAGTCGCCGAAGTCGTCGCGTCGAAATATTCCCTCGCCCTGGCGCATACACACACACGCACACAGTCACACGCACACGACGACAACGGTGTACAATCATGCAAGAAAACGATTATCAACTTCGTTCCGCGTAAGCCACCGTCGTGTAACCCTATTCTAGTCCGGAAGTTTTTTCTTATCTTCAGCAGCGCAATCAAGCAACGTTACCACGGAGTAGTACCTGGAATCGGTAGAACACCGAATCAACGTCAAGTCGCCGCCAGGTCGAAAATGCAGCTGCCGCTTAAATAATTGCGCGGTCACGGAAAAGTGTAATAAAATCGTATTGCAAGTTTTGCGGTAGAAGACGAGAGTCGGAGAAAGGAAAGTCGAATTGTTAGGCTTAGGATTAAAGGGAACTCGATGATTTCAATGCAGCGCCCTGCTGGAGCCAGACACTGCATGTTTCGCGCGATTTCTAATAATGTCGAAAAATGCGTTAAGGTGGCAAGTAATATCTTAAGGGAGACACGGGGCGACGTCGATGTAGAATGGCGTCGCAACGACACGATTGCCAGCGTCGTTCCGCCTCGGTCTAGCGCTTCCTCTTTTTCCGGACCTCCCTCTCGTTTCTTTTCCCCCTCATAACTTCCACGGTGTTGTCGTTGTCGTGCTCGACGCAATCCCTCTTCGCGAAATCGTCAGAGGACAAAAAAGGAATTACAAGCGACGACGGGGCAAAAGAAGAAGAAGAAGAAAAAGACGAAGAAGGAGAAGGCGTGATGAAGGGGTTGAGGGGATGGATGGGTAGTGGATAGTAGCGAATGAGGCAAGACGCCCCCGCAATTAAGCGAGCCCCGACACACAATGACTCTCCACCAGCCTGGAAATAATTACGAGCGTCGCACGGATTCCGTCACACGAGTAAGGAGGGGCTGAAGGAATGTGGCGGGAAAGGGAGGATAATCAGTGGCGTGTCGCGTCGACTAAGGAAACCACACGCTTCAGTCATTACTTACACCGTGGATATAAGTACGTCACAGATGTATATGCGCCGAAGACGTCGAAATTCGATTTTAGCCTTTCGCGCGGCGCGTTCGTTAAATTCCCATCGACCCTAATTAACGAACTCCCGGGAACGCGATGTTTCCTGAAATGTCGGAAAAAAATTGCGGCGCGCGCGCGCCGTCGACCATGAATCGTTCTGAGGAGAGCGCGTTAAATACCGCGCTCTTTTGTTCGCCAGAAACGCGGACGTTTTCCTCGCGCGGCGGTCGGGAAAAGAGAGACCGGATAAGCGCGAAGTTGTTTACGCGTTCCCCTCGTTTTCGCAAACAATCAGCGCGGCGGGCGTGTAATTGTAAATGCGACACGGCGGAACAGAAGCGGCAGCCCCCTTGCAAGTTATAGCATATTCATCACGCGAGCCCGAAGACACGAGCATCCGCGGCTGACGTTTGCGCGCCTTCATCTACTTACGTGCCATTTGTTACGGGCGACAGGCCCGACGATCTGTCTGACGCGTGCAGGGGCGGCACTACTTGCATGCAGGCATTATTTCGCTCCCGGTAACGTCGAGATGCAAATCATTGGGCGCACGAACCGTACGGCGTACTACGTTTCATCGAGTACTCCGCACGACGTGCCGGCGGTGCCCGAAGTAAACGCGCTCTTCCGCTTTCCCCTCGGAAATAAAAATGCTCCCCTCTCATGGTGCGCGGCGTGTAAAATTACGGGCGAAGAAAATTGCGCGATCTCGCGTGCTCCCCGAACGATGCATTTTATAGAGACGCGACGCGGTGATCATGCACATCTTCCGCATCTTCCATCAACGGTCCGCGTCGAGCGTTCAAGCCGCAGCCGGCATATTCTGCCCGATGTCAAGCGGACACAATCCGCACGTCCTTCTGCCTGTTTACGCATTTGTCACGCGACGACGTGTTGAGCGCGTTCGCTCGACTTTATCCACGTACGATGGAAATATATCAGACCGCGACCCTCGCGATATTGTCGTCGTCGTTGTCGTCATCATCGTCAATCGCAGCGGTGTAAAATCGGTTTATGATCTGAAACGTCTATTCCAGGCTGGACGACGACCGGTGGCCATGGGCGAGGGAAGGAATGGGTTCAGTTTCCTAACGATCGTCATTCATTCATTTCGCTGGTCAACAAAGCGGCCAATTCACCGTTGCAGAAGGCACGCGAATCCCTCGTCAAGAGCAAACAGGTAACTCACCCCATTCCCTCTTTCTCTCTCCGCACCTCTTTCGCTCTTTCTCTGTTCCCTTCCCTTCTCTTCTTCTCCTCCTCCAGCTCGCTGCTCACTCCTTCACTTTCACTCCCTCGCTTGTCATGGCCGTCCAACCACCCATTCCCGAACTATCGGCCAGATGAATATGAACCGATGGAAGTGTGCTTGGCTCGAAGGTATCTACTCGACTCGAGCACAGTGTCGGTAACACACGACTCGAAAAAACTTTGGCCGCACGTCGACCGGAACTCGAGCTGATTTGTCGAAGATTACGAAGTCGATTCTCAATCTCTCATTTCGTCTCCTTCCGCAGAGCGAGCGGAAAGAAAAGTACGGCGGTAGGAAAGGGACGTATTACGTAGGAACGGAAAGAGGTATATAGACGTGGTACGAACGAGCGAGAGTTTGGAATGCGGAATAGTCTGATCGATCGACGGTTCTCTCCTTCCAGCCCCATTTCCCTCTTCCTTGTCGGTCGTCTCGTACGCAAGCACCATCGTCCATCAGTCTGGGATACTCCATGGATCACAAAGATGATCCTGGATCCTTTTTCCATCAAGCTCCGAAATAGCTCGATCCTACGGCGTTTTTCTTCTCGCTGCATATACTGTCATACGTTACGTGCGTGCATGTGTGCGACATATCAACGTGTGTCCTCCCTTTTGCATCGCAAGTACTTACATACGCTATTCCTTCGGTATGCTATGTACATTGCATTGTATTTGCCGGAGTGTCGGAAAATAACCGATATCTCGGTCGAGGGTAGATTTCACATTACTCGCGAGTATTTTTCGCTGCGCGCACTATCAGCCGTAACGAAATACTTGAGCGGAATCTCAGATTGGATTTGTTCGATGATCGCGAGTCAATCCCTTCACTCTTATCTAATAGAAGGAGCGTGATTGTGGCGAATCCCGTGAGAAAAAGCTTCGAGACGGGAGATGCCATCAGCGAGACAGAACTCGAAGAAGCTACAATCTATTATACACAAGCGCCCGCAACTTCCCTCTTGGAGGCCACCAAGCGACCACTAAGACTGCAGGGTTAGTCGTATTGTAATTCCCTCGAAACGTTTTCCAGATAAGCCGAGAAGTCAAAGACCGCGCAACGGCATCATGAGGAGTCCGGCAACGAAAGGATTCGTCGAGGACGAGCCGTTCGCTAAGACCCGATGTCATCTTCATCCTGTCACGTTCGCTGTAATTAGATTCGCGGACGTCGGGATTATTCGGGAGGATCGAAATTCAGCGGGATACCTACACGAGCTTTCCGTAAATTACGAGCCGCCGGATGGAGGATCTTGCGACGGGCAGGCCGTCACGTTGCGGAGGAAGAAAATGGAGAAGGGCGGCAGGGCGTTCGTAAGAGCTTTGTCAAGCTTCTGTCGGAAGAGAGTGGGCGTGCACAACTACACGTGCCGGTGGCACTAGCTACCATTCGGCCCAGTGCCCGTCGTCATCTCTCTAGAGTTACTTGACATACCTCAGTCAGCGCAATTCTAATGTGAATCGAACTGGTCGTACGTGGATCTCGCGTGTGCGGCTTTATGAATATTTTAAGCCAGGCCTGACCCAGATTGTCCTCGCAACAGGAAAAGCGACCTGGCCTCGCTTCGGCACTCTCCCTCTTTCCCTTCTCTTCTTTTTTTTTCCCCCGTACCTCCTTTACCCTCTCTTCTCTTTCCACGCTCTATCCTCTGCTCCCTCGCTCGCCTCGCATTCCCTTGCCGTTCATCGTTCCGCTTCTTCGTTTCCACACTGCCACGCTCTCCATCTATTCTCGTAACTCTCGGCCACGTTATCTGCCAGTATCGACTCTCAGTCATCCCCCGTCCTTGCTCTCGCGACACTCTCTCCGCTTCCCTTGTCATTTTCTCACTCTCCCGCGTTAGGCCCCGGGCACCGTCTCACTCGCCCCCGCACTTTCCTCTTATCTTCTTTCTTCCTCTGCATCCGTCCGTTCCGCCTCATTCCGCTCTCTTCTGTCCTTCTCCATCGTTCGGCCGTGCTCTATGCATGTCCCTGCCGTTAGCGCGGCGGAACGCCAGGCCCGTCGATCGATCGTCCAGAAACGTGAAAGAATGGGTTCGCCCGTGATTCATCAATCCTCCCCCTTACTCCTCATCCCTACCCCTTACCCCTCACTACTCGCTTCCTCTTCCTAGTTCGGCGCTCACGTTGAAAGGCTCACGCTTAAAATTGAAAATCGAGTGAATCGTCTGATTGTAAGTAATCGACGTAAGTAGTGACGTGCAGCGATATTGTCGCGACATCATTGACAAAGTTCTCTCTCTCTCTCTCTCTCGCGTCACAATTCGGTGGGAGAAAGGGACGCGAGAATTGAGCTCTCACGTAACGGCAAATTGAGCGGACACGTTCACATTGTCACTGTGCCACGGCGGTGGCAGTGATCGGCGTGCGACCTTTCGTCAAGGTCGTTGTCACAGGGCAGCAAGCGGTTCGCATGTGTGCACGCAGTATAATGCCGTCGTAAAGCTACGTCGGCCACGCCGCGCCTTGGCTTCTCCAACTGTTTCATTGAGCGTTGCGACTTGGCGGCGAGCCAGGTGACGTCACGAGCAGAAGAGGGTCGGGAATTGTCAGTAGCGATGGCGATGGAGCCGGCCGAATGCCGTGGACGAAGATGCAGTGGGTGAAGGCGTCGGCGTCGGCGTCGGCGTCGGCGTCGGTCGCGCGATGGCGCAGCTGTTTGTTTCGCCGACCGAACGTCCGAGCGCAACCTGTAAAACCGTAAGTCATCCTCGCCGCTTCGTAATCCAATTTCTTGGATCCCCTTCGTGGAACTCCTGGCATGAGAGACCGCCCTCGCGCTCTCGGCCTTGTCCTTGTCTCGCTCGCAATGAAGCACGTCGGCTCGTTCCGCGTTCTCCATAATGTTCGCTCACCGCCGCCGTCCGGCCCGGCGAGTTTACGAAGAAGACGGAATAAAAGAGTGACCAAAAATTGCCTCGACTAATCGGGTTTCCGAGAAGCTCAAGGCGGCGCGCGGAAGATTTATCGCGACAGATCAGCTGAAGCCGGGCGTCGTGAGGTGAGGGCTCATACGGAGTTCGACACGCTGCTAAAGCCACCGGATCTCGCCTTAATCCCATAATTAATAATCGATCCTCAGCTGTATTCTTAATTAATGGAAGGATTAATTTCCCTAGCGACTCACTTCGTATCGGAAGGTACGCGTGCGCCGAGCGCTTCGCAGATTAGATATCGCGGTATTTTGCGTTCGCCCTCTGGGCCAGATGACGCGTATTTTAGTATGCGGCCGATATAAGAAAAGCTTGCGACCGTGTCAGGTCGCTCTAGTCGGGTCAAGAAGTCGTTGAACTCTTCGAGTGTTAAGCGTCAACCTCGTGGAATTAGCGAGATTCGAAGAATTGGAATTAGTTCATCGATCGCGAGCGGTCGACTTTTTTAGGGTCGGTGTTACCGCTGGGCAAAACCGCACGCACCGTTCTTCTTTAGGGCCCTTTTCAAGTCCTTTCGGCCGAGAATATTCAACATCCCAGAACCGAGCGCGTAACCACGCTCTTCCTCGCGGGAAATCTTGCTCAAAAGAGCGCGGAAAACGCGATGTTCAGTTTATTCGGGATCGTTAAGGGAACGTCGTGGTCGTGAAAGGAAGCGAGAGACCACGGTCTTGTACGTGACGCGGCCAGCATCACTTTGAGAGCATATCACTTCCTAGCGCTGACGAAAAAAAGATTACGACGCACTCGTGCGAGGAGTAGACCGTGAAGGTGGATCGTCGAGTTGTCGAGCAAGGTACCCAAAGGGTGACGCGAGTATTCGAGTGTGTATGGAATAGGGGTCGGCCTGTCGCACGTGACTGAATTGCACCCCATGTACAGGCTAACGTTACCCTCTAATTTAATTTCTACGACCCTTCCGTCGAAAGATAAGATGCACTCGCTGCAACGTCGTGCGGAAGAAAGCAAACAGCAGTCTTGCCTTTTCCTTTTCTTTTCCGTTGCCGAGCCTGCTTTCTTCCCTGCGGCTGTGGCCTTTTCCTTTCGACCGAACTCGCGACTCGGCATGAAATGCGCGAGTACCTGCCCGTCTCGCAGTGACTAATTCTAGCCCCCAGAGAGAGAGAGAGAGAGAGACAGAGGGAGCGAAAGAGGTGTACGTTTCAAAGGACGAGAAAGGGAGGCGTCTCTTTAGTGCAGCGAGAAACTGTCAAAGGGATGGAAAGTCACGATGTATGGGACGCGAGGGAGAATATATCAATTGCAGCGCGCTGCTATCGGTATAGGCCGACTGGAAACACGGCCAAAGGAGGGCGCAAAGATACCGTTCAGAGTAATTAACCGGCTAATGGCGGAAAATAAGTTCGAAAGCCTGACGGACCGTCTCGCCAGAATTCGCCTAACGATCTTCCGCTTCGCCTTCTTTCGCCGGCCCTCCCGAACGAGTGAGCGATTTTTGTGAGAGCACTCGATGGAATTATTATTCTTGCCCGCCTTCCAAAAAGATCACTTCGTCGGGATAAGCCGGGTGGTCTCGCGTGCCCTGCCTAACCTGCCCTCCTTCTCCTCCCGCTTGAAATAAAGCAGTCGTCCAATTTAATTAGCGCGAATTCGCCTTTGTCGCCGGACGGCGGAAGTGCAGCGGACCGTGTCACTCGAATGAAGAAAGAAAGATGGGTGGTCGTTGGAATTTCTCTCGAGCCGGAACTCTCCCCGAGGAGGAAGCTTCTCGGGGGTTCAAGAACCTCGCGGAAGGGATTTGCACGGCGTTGCGAAAGAAATGTACCTTAATCTCAGTGTGGTCCTTCGCACCCTCTCGCTTTAAGAGACCTGCGCTTTTCCTTCAAGGGAAATTAGAAGGCGCTCCACTCGAATGAGGAATCCTCTCGGAGGTTGCTCAGGATTTTCTAAAGAAATTGAGAAAATAAGCGCCGGCTCTAGAGGCCGTCAGGACTTTGCCGCTAAATCATCACCGGGAAGTGTCTTTCGCAGGAGAAAACAGCGTTCGGTCTCGCACTATTCAACGTCAATCAAGTTAAATTCAAGCAGATCTCGCAAAAATAATCGTGATTCGCTATCTAAGACGTTTGGCCCCGTTCTATTGCGCTCGCTCTGTTAATAGGATCCAGCGTGGACGTGCAAGAACTGTAAATCTAGAATGAGGACGGTCCGTGAAGGAGTACCTAGCCATTCGCATTCCACTTCCAGCTTCACCTTCAACTTTCTCGATTTAGCTATTTCGAGAGTCGAAGAAATGGTCGGGAGAACGTACGATAAGCAAAATAACGTACCTCGACGGCATTAACATCCGCTACTAATTATTAATAAGTAAAATTACCATAGCATGAATTGTAAATTGCGCGCTGACGGAGGAACGGCATAAATTGTCCCTGTAACCGCCAGGTAAATGCTTTTGCCCTTCGCCATCCTTCTCGGCGTGCTCGAGAAAATTCTACAAGTGCTTAACGGCCTGGAAAAGTAACCTGTGGAGGCCGCTCGATTACTAGCGAATCAGAATTCATCAAGGCCGCTCGCAAGGAAGATCATCCGAAATTACCTTGAACGTCGAAGATTCGTTGACAAAGCTGTCGGAGAGAATATTCGAACACCCCTCGTGCCATGCAAATAATTCGAAACGCGCACAGACCGATACTCGGTCGCGAGCTAACGCAGCGGAAAAAGTCGGCGGGCGGAGCATAAAGAGCCCGTCATTAAAAGTTACTAACTCCATCAGTTCGTTTAGCGGCAATTCAAGAACGCGAGAAGCGAGAAGCGTCTTCTGATTGGGCGCACGTTGCACCCGATGACGCGCAACACAGGAGCCCGGGGGACGGGCCGCGATCGATAACCATTCCGATTTTCCGCATGATACTCGCGACAACGGAAGATGATTGCAACAAAGAGCCGGAAGTCGCGCCGGCTGGATATAAGGACGATGAGGCAGAAGGACGGACGTGGGGCGGTGAGAAAGAGGGCTGCGAAGGGGCAGATAGGAGAAGGACGGAAGCGGAAAGGGGGGAAGAAGGCGAAGAAATCAGGGAGGGACGCTGACGCTGATCGACAGCCGATCGCGTCGTCTGACGTTAACGCAGGCCGAATCTAATCCGAGGATCGATTATGGCCGCCTCTAAGCCGACGATTATCAGGCCTCCCGTGTTTCCGGAACACGCGGAACGTCCCTCCGCGAACGGCGACGAACGAACGGATGAGCCGGATGGATTTCACGAGGCGCACCATTTGTAACGGCCGGCTACGATAAGAACCGATGAGCGGAGCCGGAGCTCAAAACGCTCCGAGTAGCTAGCGAGCGGAACGCTATCGAGCGTGCAAAAAGTAACGGGACCGGGCGAGGTCGGGAGCGAAACGTTGCTCGCGCGAATGTCACGCGACGACTGTGTTCTCGGTAATTAAACTGTGTAAGACGTTTAACTGTCGACGGGCATATTAATAATACCCGATTAAGGTCGCTCGCGCCCAGCCAGCGTGCTCTGCGGAGAATTTCTCATGTAAATCGCACCCTGAAATGTACAACTGCGGACGGGCAGGGCTCCGCCGTCTTCTTTCGTTTCCTCGTTTTCTGCCGGTCCGGTTATATCGAAACAAAAATCACGGTCCCGAGTGAGGACGGATTGGACGATATCATGCTTTGTTTTCTCGTTTCCGTTGCTACGTCGCGAGCAAACACGGCGACTGCCAATAATCGCATTATCGACCGTCTTGAAGCCAACCCGGGAACCAATCCGGTACATCACGAGATCGGCGCAGCGAGCCTAAAATTCGTTACACACTCTTGTGTAGCGTACAATCGATGACAATTGATTCCAGTTCATTCGACGTGTAAACACTCGTTCGAGTTTCATTTCACGTAACACGCCAGTCGCCCAACCGAACGATCCTCTGTACTCGATAAAGCCGGCGATACTTTATCAGTGGCAAGTAAAGAATCAGATTCAGATCCGAGCGAAGTCGAAGGCTCATTTCATTTCAATTTACTAAATTCCTTGTGTCGACACATCCGACTTATACGATTCGGAAAGAATTGTACGGCTGCACGGCACAGAGGCGGGTCAACGTGATACCCAGCCAGCCAGGATTCCACGTAGAATTTATTGAGTCCCGCGCGGCTACAATAAGCCATGTGAAAATAGAAGATGGCAGCGCACGATTGTTTCTTTTTTGGCGAGGCAATCGGAAAGAACCGCGAGCGAAAGGAAACATTTTGTCGCAACGTGTTGCCAGCGATCTGGAACGACCTGACGCGGGCGTGGCAACTATATTTGCAGAGAGTTTAATAGAACAAACCGCATCGCTTCGGCACCGCGTGATGACGCGTGAACCATTTATTTAGACAGATCGCGCCGCATTCACGAGTCAGAACATTTCAGGACCGCCGACGCGATTTATCAATGGCGGTCTTCAAACATCGCAACTGGCGTAATCAAGGGGTGGCAATATCGGCTTGCCTGCCATTCCTCGCCGAAGCACTCTTGCGGCTCTCAGAAGAGAGAGTGTCTGGGAAGCGCTCCCTCGTGAATTTTTACCCCCTTCTCTCGTCGATTCTCCCTTCCTCCCGCCTCCCTGGATGGCACGGCCGTGATTACTTTCTGCTTTCGTGTCAATCACACGGTCCGATCTTCTCCCCGTGTTTGTCTTTGCCTCTTTATATACTTCACTCCAAAGACGATCCGAAGGATTTCTCGTTAAACAGGGAGAGAGAGAGAGAGAGAATATTGCACGAATCAACACAATTTACGTGCGTGTGATTTCACGGATTATATCACGGGCTAATAGAACAGCTCTGTCTATTCATCTGTAGGCACAATATTCACCTGTAGAATACGGTTCCGCTGAATTGCTCTCCCGATTGTTCCGAACGTCATAGGTGACGTCGATTGATTGCGTCACGTTCTCGCATTTGGGACTCCGCAATCATCTGTCGTCACCCACGTCGCCACCCACGCGTCCACCCTCTCTCGCCCGATCAGATTTTATTCGTCACACGACTACGGGGCGTTGGAGAGGAAAAAACGAGTAACGGCGCTCGGTCCTAATGGAGCGGTCGCGACATCGGTGTCATTCGTTCGCTCAAAATAACTGGGGAAAAATGATCCGGCGGATCGTTGTGCGCGAGTCCGAGAATTCCTCTGTGCGGCGCCAATCGACAAAGCCACGGCACTTTTAGCCACACGCCGGACAGTAATTGGCGTCGGTTCGTTCGACGTGCAAACACTCGTTGAGTTTTATTTCATCTACGGGCTCGCGCTGGCTGCTTGATATGGAAAAGGCCGTAGGTAAAGAAACGGACGGAATGGAGCAAACCTATCGATATCGCGAGATAGAGGTTAAAAAAGGAGCAGCGAAAGGTTCGGTTGTCGGTATGACCAGCGGACCTCTCCGGATTCGTTGCCCCATTCTCGCGTATAACGCGCGAAATTTTGTTAGCTTTGGAAAGGAAGCAATGGTAGTCAAGAATCGGGGTCAATTAATATCGATGTTTGGGAAAATAGAAAGAGAACGGCGAGATGGGGCGTATCGAAGGGTCTGGTACTAGAGGACTGTTCACAGTGAACCGTAAGACGACGTCCGCTTAACGATGGCTCCCGACCGTTGCAGAAATGAAATAACTGACGCTATGAAGCAGACATTGCTCCGCGGTGTATTGAATTATGACCGTGGCGAAAAAGAAGTACTTGTTGCCGTCGCGGCAAGTATCGGTGTGCTATGATGAATGACTCTCGTGTACCGAAGCTTCCGGAGGGAATGACGTTTCGTATCCGTGTGCGGGAATTGCACATTTCAAGCGCTTACAGTAGGTAGGATTCTTCGCTGTGTCGACGAACGAGAAAGCAATCGACTAGGACACGCTGCTAATTCTCCTAGCGCAGAATGTCGAGGCAAGTTTGCATGATATCGCAACTCACTATTCTATTCTGGAAGCATGACGACCGAGTTTGCGAGCAAGATACGATGAGTTGATCAAGCCGCACATATGACTCGCCTTTCTGACTTCATAAGCGTGGCACATGCACTGGCGTCAACGCGTTACATTGTTAAGGGTCGAAATCCTTCGAGGAGACTTAACAGATTGAGCATGGCGTACGTAGTTCTAGCGCCGTTTCAGGCTGAACGCATCCCTAACAGTAATTTGCCGACCGCGAAAGAGACGTTCTTCCTCGAGAACGTGAAAAGGAGCGAAATTGGCGGCAAGTGAGCGAGGCTACCGTGTCACATCGCTCAATCTGTCATGATGTACGTCACATGTGCTACTCAGTGTACCGTGTCAGTGATGTCTGACGGTTGCTGTGTGTTGCTGTTGGTGTCACGCACGCCGTCGACGTCAGTCGACGTGTGTTGCAGTTGCTGCTGCTGCAATCCGGCAGCCGGTGTCGCGGGGTGCTGTTTAGTGCTCTGATTTGTCGTTACCTCGTTCATGTAGGACACCTCCGACAGCGGGATATAGTAGTAGCCCAGGAAGCGATCCCACAGGAATCCCTTGCACCAGACTTCGATGAGGAGGCCGGCGTTCATGTCGTTCGTCTCGCTAAACAACAAAATCGCCGTGTTAATCGGTGGTCGTGGAGTTCCGACAAGAGGCCGCGGCCGGTATGATAAACGCGCCACGTCGGCACCGAATACGATCCCTCACTACGGCGCGTTCGGAGAACTTTTCGAAGCCTCGACCCCTGTTTCGTCACGAAACGACATAAACGCTCTCTAAATAAGAAGACGCCCGCGGAGAAGTGGGTTAAACGTTCGCCGATTTGCCAGCCGAGGATTCGCGTCTTCGAACGTTGACAACGTTCGCAAAGCGTCGCGAGATAACGCGCGCGCCGATCGAATTAATGGCTCGTGCGAATCCTCGCGGAAGGATGTGCGGCCGGGGCAAAGCTGTCTGCCTATAAATAAGCCGGACTCGCTCTTTTCGCCGCGAGAACTCGTGCGCTCGCTTGGCGGGCCGCGGGAGAGGTGAGTTACGGGAAAAATGCATGCGGCTCCGTATGGCGCGGCGCAACCCGGCACTCCTTATTTCCGCGCGGCGAGCTCAACCTCCTCGGCTCGCCCGGCGTTTCCGCATGCGAGGAAGGACTGCGTGGACGTGAGGCCGTCTCGTAAACACGAATAATGCCATCGAGACGGGTAGTTTGCCGTCGTAACTTTTCGCTTGAGAAAGTAGCTCACGGCTGCGCTCGGCGTCGCGCGGACCCGGCGCGCCGCTTTTTTTTCGGCCATCCTCGGAAGGAAGCCGAGAAATTCAGATCAGTTTGTCTTCCTCCTCTCGCGCTCCTCCTCCTTTTTTGATCGCGCGGAACAAGACGGGTAGCGAATCTAATTAACCTCGCCGCCCGACGGAAATATCCGTCTCTCCACTCGGCCGCCGAGATGCAGATGTCAGAATTTTTTACCCGGCTACCGTTATTGCTGTACCGAGAAATTTGTATTTCTTTCCGTGCCGCCGGTGGAACGTGGCTGCGCGAACGAGCGCGAAAGGAGAATGCATCTTTCTAATTCGAGAGTTGTACGTATATAAATATGTCGCAATTTCGACGAGCAGGAGGTCGCCGACGAGAAAGTTCCTCAGACGCGACACGCATTTTCTTTTCCGAGAAAGATTACACAGAGATACCGGGGGGTGTAACGATGTAGCATCGGGCCGCGCGCAGACACACACGCACACACTGCTGCCGACTAACTAGAAACAGGGGAGTGCGCCAACAACGCAGAGCTCGTCACTTAGAGAACTTTACCCCGCAAACTTTCGAAGTGCCACTGAATTTCTGATTCTCACTCCGAAGGATGCTCATCGGCCTTCGGTATAACTGATTTCCACGACCGTTACGACGAGCGAGTAAGTCTCATTTTTCTCTGTTCGAAGTACAGAATAATCAGCCGGCGTAAAAGGGGGTGACGCAGAATTGTGGGATAAACTGGAGAAGGCATAAAATGGAATCAGTGGCGTAAGCCGTCCTAAGTCGCCTCGCTCGCAGAACGCCCCTTCGTTCTTGTATGAAAGAGCGATCGATTTACACTCGAAGGAAGCGGTCGATCGTGACGAGCTTCCGATCGCCGGTGTCTCTCAATCCTGACGTAAACTTAATAAAGAATGCCGGCTGATGGAGCGTGTGCACGCGCGGACCTTCAATTTCTGTATCCCCTTATCCCTCTCATTCAACGTCGGCCAGAGGATTAGCATTGTGCGGCAACATTTCAAGATCACGAAGCCGCTTAAAAAGCAACGACTGCAACAGGGTCGCGTGGTCTAAAATCAAAATTGATTTTCTTACCGAGCCCGGCCGCACTCGCACTTCCTTCCCTCGCGCTCGCCTTCGACCTCGTTAACGTTTCGAAATTATCATACCGACTTAAATCTCTGTCAGCGACCCCGATCCGTAATAACGGAACTGTCGTTTGCGTACGGACGACGTCATTCTTGAAATTCGGACTTACAAGAGAAAGTCTTGTTCCCAGCATGGATTGGCCCCCTTCACGGTAACTGTTGTTGACTTCACATTCTGCAGCTTCAATGTTACGTAGGAATTAAATTGCTCCGCTGAAATAATTAGAAACAGTTCTCTGTCAAAGCTCAGGCTTCGTCGCGATGTTCGTCCTCGGTGGCCTCTTCACTTTTTCGAGCGAAACTTTCGAGAATCGCGGCCCGGCCGCAGCGCGATATGGTTTGACTTTTGTCATTAGCAATGCCCGACGCACCGTTCGGCGAGCGACGAAATAATGGTCGGGTTCATTTGCAAGCCGTACTCCGTGTCCATCGTGTTAAACGTTCGCATCCCCAACAGGTCGTTATCACGAAATATAACCGTGATAAATTACGAACGTTCCGATAATAGCGACGATGATTTGCAATGTTAGCGGTTAACGCAGTTTCAGCGGCCGACCGTACACTGCATCGTTCGCACCAATTCTACGATACCGCTGGCAACGGGCTAACTTGGGATGGCATTTGATGAAAATTAATGTTACGCTCGAGAAGTGAACTAAGAATGTAAGTTGGGCGCTCGCCATCAATGGCACTGCTAATGCAATTCATTTGCACTGAGCAATCCGCGTTGCCCATTAACGTACCGGGCAAACTGTTGCTGGCAGTTTTTCCGTCTAATATTCCTGCGATCGTTTCTCAATTTAGGAGCGGCTCGGGATCCTGATGACACTCAAGCCGGGTTTATGTGTCCAGAAACGGAGCACGCGTGGGTGAACTGTAAAGTTCCAATAAGTCGCCCTCCACCCCCCCCCCCCCCCCCCCCCCTCCATTCACCAAGACTGAGATCACGTTCGAACTATATACAAGACTTCGATAACTCGCGAAAGGAGCTCCAGAATGCCTTTACGGTCGGTGATACGTTTCGTACACGACGTGTTGCCGACGACATTTTACTTTACGACAAGTCCGCCGTGTGTTCGACATCCTACCAACTGACATGCCTATTGAGGGACACGTCTGTTTCGATGAACATCGAGAACATCGACCGAGAATTTCACCGAGTTTACGTCTCCTCCTTGCCTGCCTTTCAATTCTATCAGATTTATGCGCTCACGATTGAATTTCGATCGCGTCGATCCGCTGATCATCCTCGCGGTAATCTGATAGCAATTTTCCGGAACATGTCGGCGCGCCAAGTGGCACGGAATCTCGTGTAAACTACCCCCTTAGAGGTATTCCTCGTACGGGACGGGAGGACGGACGATTGTTTATGGTAAATATATGAAATTCCATCTGGGATTCCGCGTATCGGACCTCGATAAACCGCGAAGAATGCATGTAACAACTTGGAAATTACCGATACACCCGCTGTGCGCTACTATGCTAATTACTTTTTACTCGACACGAGGGTAGCAGTTTTTCCGAGCGTATAGAAAAATCGCAGTTTGTCGACACATTAAAGCGGATAAGCCTCGCAAACAGAATCGCGCGCTTAATACTTTTGTTTGCGAGCCTCAACTGTAACAAATGGCAGAGAAGCCTCTAAAATGATTTTACGATCGTCGATGCTCTCTTTACACGTACCTTTGTGCGTACAGTGCCGTCGGCGGGATTTGTTGCTTTACACGCCGGTATATCATTCCCGACATACCTACGGCAACGTGCACTGACATAATCCCGAGCACGGCACGCTTCGTTGACGTTCCACATTATTTGTCCCGACTTCGATAACTCTCGGAAAAAGCTTTACAAAATTTTCAACGAAGCGTTTCCCGAGTCACATTGCCGACGACATTGTGAGCGCAAACTTTTCCGCATTGTACATGACGCGAGGCAAAACTATGCGTTTGACGCGCGGACGCGGTAATTGGCGAAAACATAACGCTTTCATTTACACGATCCGAACAGAATGGCTCTGAATACAGGATGACGTGATAAAGCGGCATCGTCTGTCGTTCCATCGACTGGCCCGTTGGCCGTCTCGTCGACTGAGCCACGCGATTTACACCCCCTCACGACGTATTTACCCGTCCGGCCCTAAATTCAGGCATCGATACCGCGCGGCACGTGGGCCAATTGTAAAATTCCAACGTGCGGACCAATCCGAAAGTTCCGCTACGTTTCCTCGCCGCGAACGTGAGAACTTCTTACGCCTGACAAAGTTCCGGAATGATTTTACGATCGAGCGGGACTTTTCGCTTTTACGAGCCCGCCGAATCGTCACGAACCGGAGAAACATGCTTCGGGAGCGTTATTTAAGGAATTTCACGCGACCGGACGTGACGCCGAACGAAGGCTCGACCTTTCGAATTCTCCTTTCATTCTCCGCGGTCGTTCCGCGAAGGCTCATTATACTTCTAGTGCGAACCCTGCCGCACCGTAAACGAACCTCTACCCTCATTGACAGGAATTAAATCGTAGTCTGAAGGTGACGTCACCGACATTCTCGCCGGGGAAACTTTTGCACCGCGCACTTTCCTCGGGTTTGAATTGGATCGCGGAAAAATTAAAATTAAACCGGTCGCCGAGTGGATTGGCCTCTTTCCCGTTGACGCACCGAGTCCGTCCTAATTGTGGATCAGGTCGCTTTGAACGGAGCTCGCGAAGGTGTCGAAGCTGCAGCTTTTCTTCGTGCCCGTCGCCGCCGTCGAGATTCTAATTTCGTGATGAGTTTCGGACGAACACACTCGTCCGCGGTCCAGGGCGCGAGCGGAAAACGATCGGCGAGGGAAATGAAACATTAATTCTCGAACATTCTCCGAAACGGCTGCAAATGCAAACACGTAAATACGTCGTAACAGCGCGCGAATGTGCATAAACCGATTCCGTACTCGCACACGTACGTGCCGAGGGCGCACGTGGACGCCGCCTTCGCGCTGGGCTCTTTAACGCGCCATGTTATTCGAGATAATGGTCTTCATAAACGCGTCACGCTGACAATAGCGTGTACGTGCCGCGCGAGTCGGCAGATATTAAAAGTGTGTGACACCTAGTTATCAAGGCCTCCCGTCGTCACTTCCGTCCGTCCGTCCGTCGGCTCGCGGAGAAAAGCAAAAGCGTGGAAAAGCGAACGCGCCGCTGAATGGAAAAAGGAAGGGAAAAGACTATTCTTCTCCACAGAGAAGGCGTTCGCGGGTGGAAGCGGAGGAAAACGCACTGCCGACGGGACGCCACTGTTCTTTCAGAGGCGTTATTCGACCTGAGAAAGAGCCATCCTCCTCGGCAGCGACCGTCGTCAAGGTCCGCAGCATGCTGGGAGGGAAAAATCATACCGATAGGGAAGAAACGTCAACCGATATTCCGCTCGGAGAGACACATAACCTTTTAACTTGGAATCGTTCCAATCCGGAGCGCAACAAATTTTGCGCGGACTTCAGAACTGGAGCGTAAGTAAGGATTTTCCGGCACCGACCCTCCCCCTCCCCCTCCCCCCACCCTCTCATCGACCATGGTTTCGCGTTCTGCCGAGCTCCCACCTCGGCCGGGCCGTATCGCTTCGATTCTCGTTTTGGATGGCACAATCGGCGCCGCCCGCTTTTATCCGCTTATCTACCCTGACGATATCTTTATTTGCGTTTCGCTCGTTCAAGCTCTCGAGTGCCAACCGAGACGATCCATCGACAAGTTTCGGGGATCCTGAGACGAGGGAGGATCTACCCTCCTTTTCTCCCTCCCCCGTGATCCTTCCTTCTCATCCTTTCTCTTTCTCTTCCTCTTCACTCGGACGATACGAACCTTCCTCGCAGACGAACCTCGCCTTCTTCACTGAAACAGAAAAGAAAAGATTGTGAACGGTGCGGTCTTGATGACGGAGAATTTCACTCGTTTGTCGCGGTGCATCGAGAGCGAATTGCTTCGAGCACGTCAGCACGTGTCCGCGGCTGATTCGGACGAATTAGGCGGTTACCCAGGTTCGTCGCGGCCAGATTCAACGAAGCTGCACGCGCGGCGAAGAATCGTTCAATTTTCAACGTCGTCCGAAAACTGGGTCGTTACTCCGTAAATCTTTCAGCCGCCGCCGGGGTGGCGAAAACCGCTGACCAAGTCGGTCGAATTGGACTCGTTATAGGGAATTCCAACGGCCCCTGATCGACGAATAATTTGACGTGCTCGAAGAAAATGCGGCGATGAACGTTTAAAAATAATTATTTAACGTGGCAGTCGATGTGCCAATTCCAGTGTCGCTTGAACGTCCGTGGGATCGTTCTGGCCGACAGTTGACCTGCGAGTCGTTATGTAAAGGCATCACTGCGACTGGCTTTCGACGCCACTCGGACGCGTCGCGAGAACTGTGATATTTAGCCGTGCGATTTGCCACGAATCGCGGGTTAACGTGTTCCGGGAACGGTATTGTTCGCGGCGGACTTTCCGAACGATGTACGACTTTTACGATGCGGGCCCAGCGAAACGTTTCATTGGACGCCAAGATGCACTCGCGGCAGCGTGAAAACATTTATTGCGGACATTACATCGATCGCGCTCGAAAACTCGTTATCGATATTCTTCGCTCTGCCCCATTGAGAGCGACTTCTATTTGCGTCGGCCGGCACTCCGCAATTCATTTGTGTCTCTTCACTCAGATTGCCTCGAAACGACGCGCCTATATGTTTGCTCGCGGCATCGACGTGTGAATCCGTGAACGTACTTCAGCCAGACCTGCGTCGGCACGTTGGAGCGAATTTAATTTCACGGAGAGAAAATCATCGTAACGTCGTATGAAATGCACTTGACCGACTTTCTCTCGTAAAAGAGAGATGAATATTTAACGGAGCGACCCCGAATGGCGTAATAAACGTAACAATGACAGTGACGATAGCGGCGCGCACTTCGTCTCGCCGCTCTCATACGCTCGGTTATTTATACGTACGTGCGTGCGACAAAAATGATCGGACAATTAACTGTTTAACTGCGTTCGTCGCGCGCTCCCGCCGCTTAATTCATATTCCCAGCTTCCCGGCCATTTTTTTCCAGCCGAGCTATCGATTGGGCGGGAACGTCATCCGAACGTACGCTTGTTCGCGCTTCTATGTATGTCGACGAATCTAATCTGGGAAGTAATAAAAATTAAGGAGCCGCAATCCGGAAATAACGAACGTTCCAATAACCTCGAATAAGGAGGCAAAGGTCGATAAAAAGGAAACTGCGTCATTGTCTCGATCCGCCGCGGCTCGGTAAAAATACTACCCCTCGCTGATGAAAGACATTAGTTAGGCCGTAATATAAACCGTTAAAAAAACGACGAAATAATAGGAGGAGGAGGGGGTGGGGGGGCGGTATGGGCAAAGTGTCGGCAATAAATTCTATCGTTATACGTCAGCGGCGCAACTCGACGCGTTCCCTTTTATCCGCAACAAAGTCAATATTTTTCCGGACAGCGTATTACGGCCGAGGGAAAATAGTGCGGCGTTCGTCCGGGAAATTTACTGCTAATTAACTTTCCGACCGCGGAGCCGGCGCGACGATTGACGCGCGGGGGTGGCCGCGGCGGTTCATGCACGCCTTTCCACATGCACTTCTGCACGGCAAGCCGCGCGACTTTCGACAGCGGCAGCCGTCGGCGTCGGCCGCTCGGGGTTGCGTGCATCGGCGAGCCGACACGCGCGCAACTTTTTTATTTCAACGCCGACTATCGAACTCCGGCGAGGCGATGGCGCGATTAGACTGAACGAGATTTAAATAGGCCTCTAGGTCGCACAATAAACGGCACCGCGGGGGCGATATCCATCGTAATAATTAATCCGCTGACGCAATTGTCCGGCCGAGCGGCGAAGCAATGCTTTGCGGACCTGAGAAAATAATCTTGGCCGCGGCGTGCCAACGTGCCGGCCGCTTTGTCCAAACCGTTGAAACATTTAGCAGAACGAAACGACGGATATTGGCTGGGATGGGAGGACAGTTCGGGACGCCGCGCGCCGCGCCGGGGCAAATATTAAGTTGAACCGAGTGGGCGGAATAATTGTTTGATCGCGCGAACCTCTCCTTTCGTTGCCCGGCTCGTGCCAGAGAAAGGCTCCTCGCCTGCGCCTCGATGAACATTGTAAATCCGTTCTACCAGATGATCTTGTATCTTGCAAACCGTGATCACGAGAGAATTAGATTATAAATAAACTGGCGTAGGTCGAAGCAGCAATGCTGTTCCCCCCTTCTGACTCTTTTAATATGCGGCTAATGAGGATGAGAGAGGCTATAAAACGACTCGTCCTGCTTCATTCATGAAACGGAATAGAACTTTATCGCGTTACTGCACGGTACACCTTTATCGATTTCTATTCCCGTGCGTGCCGAAAATCGGGCTGTAAGATAATCGCATTAGGATACGTGAAAATGTCTCATAGCGGCGTTAAAAATTGACGCTATCCCGGCACGGGAGTAAATATGGAAGTCGCACGTTCGGCATAATTCGGGCATCGGACTCGTAAATAAGCGTCTCGCTCGGACGCTTTCGGAGACCCGAATAAAATTCCTAGGCCAACGGTCAATAAATTGAGGAAATCGCCGGCACGATCGAAAAGCCAGGCTGATCAGGAAGGGGGGATGGTGGACGGGAGGATATCTCGGCGTTTTACCTTTTTTTTTTTCATATCCTTCTAATGAAAAGGTCACGAAGCGGCTCCTGTATGCGCCCACTTCAACGTAATCCAATACGGCTGACGTGTCGTGTGTTCGCGCCGGTTTCACGATGTACGTGTTGGCAAACGTGCACGTACAGGTCGCTGGCCGTGTGTGCTAAGTGGGGCTCTAACGAACCGGCAGCGATTTAAAGCAATGGCCCGTGCTAATAAATGCCAGGCAATGCGCGCTAGGTGCTCGGAGGCAAGTAACATGACGAGTAAGTACGTAGCGGGCCTAAGGTTAAGTATGATACACGGAGGAACGGCTTCACCAGCCAGTCGCTGAATGCACGTAAGCGAGAAAAATGACGAACGCATTTGTGGCGTGATTTTCGCGATTTTCTCTGTCGAGTGAGACTCGCCGTTTTCTTCGCAACTCGTACCGGCGACGACGCACCGAATCAATTTTTTGGCACATGTAATACTGTCCAACGCGTATTTTTATCTTACAGGGCCGGTTTCACCAACGACGAATAAGTGGTTATTCGTAGAATAAAGTTATTTGTCGGTTAAAATCGATGTTTTTCGTTTCCACCAACTTCAGTTAGCGCTTATGATGATTGGTCTCGACACTCTCGTTAACTGACAAATAAATTTTATTGGCCGAATAACTATTTAGAGATTTATCAGTCGTTGGTGAAACCGGGCCTCAATGTTCTATGATTCTTACATAATTTGGATGCACTAGATCCGAATCCGAACCCCGTTTCTCTCCATCGTACTGTTTTACGACTATAAACAATATTCATGCTGCAGTACGAAGTTACACAGTGGAATTCATTTAGCTCTACACAAAAGGTGAAAGTACAAATTGTCGTTAGCGAAGACGTAGGTAGAAAAAACTTTTCAAATTTTTCTATTCATCCGCATCGTATACTTCTCAATAGAGACGAACTTCTCCCGGTGTTCCCGCGCAAAACACCAGTTTTCACGTCGAATAAACTAGCCGCTTTGACGTTAGATCTATAACGGTTAGCGTCGAGATCGATAGCGTCGGGTGCTATGAAAACTCTGACCCGTAAATAAATTTTACACGTACATACCGCAAGGATCACACTTCATATACTGCACAAGCCGAGTTTATAAATATCGCCCGCCGTGCGAGGAAATATCGATTGGCGCGCATGTGCCACTCTGTATTTAAAATTTCGCATGCCGAGTTATTTTCCAGTCCCCGGAGATTCGGCGACGACCCTTCAGAGGAACGTCTTATTCACTTCAGCGAGGCAAATCTGTTTCCGGTGTGACGAGCCCGTTATCAAGGTATAATATCACGTAGTGTTTCCTGAAGACAAATTCTCCTGTGCCCCCGTGCCCTTTTCCCACCCGACGAAACTTCTGACCGGAATATAGGAGACGACGACGACGGCGTGCTGAAAGGAAACGGTCCGAAGTTACCCTTTAAGGCAGGAGCGAGGGCCAAACTTCAAAGCGTTCGGCAAGAAGAAGAGAGAAGGCGGCGTCAGTGACCTGCGCAAGCGGGCGAGTTAAGCACGGTCGAGGATAACAATCGCTTTAAGAGAAATATAACTCGGCCGTCGGAAGCGCAAATATGTATCTTCCACTCGTAGGCAGTAGACGAGCGATGCAGCGCGCCGACTCGCGGCCAACAGGTGCACATGCGACTTGATTACACCTCCGCTCCACGTATTAATTACTCATAGTCGCTTAAAAATAATTGGGCTCGTGCGCGGTGTGTGCCGTTTCCTCTGTAGCCGCACGCCCTTGGCAAACGGCCAGTCGTGATTGAAAGCCAATATGCAGCGAGGAAACCGCGCCGAGGAAAAGTCTGTCGGCATTAAAGGGGGCCTTTAAAAAAAAAGGGGGGGGGGGAGGGTTAACGATACGAGATGGCAACACACGCCCTGCGGCATCGCGCAATTTATATCCGCCGGTTCCGCATTGTTCCTCGCTGCGAAAATAAGCGATCACCGTCGCGGTACTTCCCGCTTGATATCGGCGTATCGAGGCAAACCGACCCTTTGCCATCGTTACCTCGCCTCGGATGTATCGCATTTTCATCCCTCGCGCGGCCGACCCTGCCTAGGAGTTCTCTTTGAACGATATTTCAGCGTGCACGGTTGACGAGTCAATTTCTGAGCTGCGCGTCTTTCAGAACGGATTATTTCGTTGACAATGAGTATCGCGTGCAGGGGAACGAGTCAATGCGAGGAGCGACACGTTCCGCTCTTGTTCTCTACCTCTACCTTCGTTTCATTCCGGCTCCGCCGCGGCGTCGCGAGAAGGTCTTTCTTCGCGGTACGCATAAGCGAGATGAAAACGATGCTGAGAGAGAGAGAGGGAATTGCAAAAAAGAAAAAAAAATACTACCCGAGAGACGTACATCACGTCGAATATAGAAATAGATCCTGCGGTATGGAGGGATGCTCGACTAGAAAGTGAGACGGAATGGATGTCGTAGGCGATGGTATGTATGTGAGCACATACGGAAACGGAGCGCGGGCGGAAAGAGAAGGGAGTACGTAAATGTGTAAAAAAAAAAAAAAGGAACAGGAAGAAGGAACGAGACAGGAGGGAGCGACAGGAGCGACAGAGTAGTACCGCGACATAATAGAAAGCGAGAGAAGGGAGGGTGAGAGGGTGAGAGGATAGAGAGGGGCGGAGGGAGGGAGCAAAAAACACACAAAACAATGACGTCAGCCTTAACGCTTCAGTTGCGATCTTTTACCTTCGAACAACTCGAGACAATGGTTGCCTACGTGTGAATACGAGCGGAGAACTTCTCGTCGTCGTGTCGCATACACGTGTACCACTCTCTCCCTCTCTCTCTCTCTCTCTTTCTCCCCTCCTGTACCTATTCCCTCGTTTTTAGTGCACAACTCTACGTACATCTGCTCTAGCACGTATACTATGGTACGTGTGCTCCGTCTACTCTACTACTCTATACCGTCGTACGTGTAGACGTTCGTAAGGTTCGCTTTCACATACGCTCGCGTACAAGGGTGGACGCTTCGGGTTTTTGCGGGTGCGAGTGCGCTGGTCGATGTGTGCGTTCTTAGTGCAGCAGCGTGTACGAGCGTTATAACCGTTCCTCTACCCTGCAGTTTCCCTCCACGATGGCGTTCCAGCGCCGTGAAAACGCGGCGGAAGTCAGTGGCAAGAGGATTGAGGATATTCGCGAGGAGGGAAGCAGCGGGCGGGGTGGGGGCTGACGGAAAAACGACGGCAGCGCATTATGTGGCGGCTGTTATTTATAGCGTGGCCGTATTAGAGGCAATATTTACGCGGCACCCGCTAACGCGATACCTTATCGTGCGTTATCAAGGAGTCGGATGGATTCTCCGATGACCCAAGTTTATATCTCCCTCAAATCCCGACCCACCCCCGGCCGTGAAAGTGAAAGAGTGTCCGCGCCGGTGACATTCTCGACCCTTGGGAAAATCGCATTGGAACGGGTGATAAAGGTTATCCGCGCGGGTGGTCCCACCCGCGGCTTCCGTCAACCTATTAATCATTTCTCGAGGATATCAACGCCTCTGCGCATCGGTAGCCACAGCCACAGTACCCGCTTCGGCGTCGTTCTCGACCGAACGTCGACCCACGTATGTAAGACCCTACAGATCTTAAGACGAAGATTTGGCGCTGCTTCTCAGTGCCTCCAGCCGTGTTTCCTTCAGACGTATGCCGCGGTAAACAGGGAGAGTTCAGTGTGAAGGAAGACGAGAAAGAGAGAGAGAGAGAGACCGAAGACTGGGCTAAAAACGGGCAGAATCCTTTCGCGACTGCCCTCTTATTACATCCGAGAGCAGCAGTAGATAAGTCCGTAAGCGTAGCGGCGCTTTGTCGTCGGTCGTCGCATCCTTATGAAACGTACTGCTTTCGTACAGCAGCGCTCGGAAGCGCCGAGGATTACGTTCCGCTCTTGCATGTGCTCGGCGCACGTAAGTAAGGTAATGTTGCAGAATTTTCTCACACCCGCAAACAGATACACACATGCACACAGTCGACGAGCGGCGAAAAGGAGCGTTGATGTACGCGCGCACCGACGGAGGTCAGGCGATCGAGACGAAAGGTTAACGAGACGACGTTGTGGAAAAGGCAAAGAAACGAAGCCCGACTCGTGCTCACGAGCGCAAGTGCAACTTCCCGCAACACCGGATGCTCTTGATTAAAATAAAACCGACCGGTTTCGTTTTTCTCCTGCTCGAAAAACGTGTCGCGAAATAATCCTCAGCGATGCGAACGCGCCGATAACTGGCGAGCGTTATTTTTACAACGACTTCCTTGCGCCCCGGCCCCATGTATAACGCCGTGTAAGTACATGGCGCATGTACTTTATCTGAGATAGCCGGAGCATTACCTTCAAAATAAAAGCAGACGAATCTTACATTACTGTAAAGAGTCACGCCGACAGTATCGTAGCCTGCTTTATTTAGCTCCCCCTTGGACGTCATACATCCTGCATCTACTACCGCGCGTAAGAAAAAGAGTTCCGGCCAGAGTTTATGATAAAGAGGGTCGTTTCCCAAAAAATTGAGTCCTAGACGCTTGGCATGCTATCCGCCAGTTCTGAAGTTGCGTTATCGCCGCGTAATTAATCATCCTTCCCCGCTCAAGGAAGTTGGCACAACGAGCTTCCTCGCGTGTATAATTGCAAATGAATTGGCTGGGCGTGAGGGAGGTGAGCGAGGGGAAGGAAAAAATCATCCATGATAAAATGGCATTCTCGAAGTGTGTCAACGTCGTTCCGCGATTGACCCTTGAGCCATCTGATCCTCCCATGCAATCGGGCTCAGGTGCAGCTGGCACAGCCCGTCGTAATAACGAAATCTCTAATGAGACAAATCAAAGGGCTTTCGCATCCTACCGGCGTATTAATTGCAGTCGTGGGAGGCGCTGGATAGTAGTGGGTGCCGGTGGCTAGAAACAGGATGGTCTCTCGTATTCGTTAAACGATTCCTCATCATTGAACTTTCGCTCCGTCATTAATCGTAGCAGGGATTAAGTTGAAGCGATAATACCTGTTTTCCGTTCTCCAGCGTCAACTGCAGAAATAAGAGTAAAAAGGGATGTGCCGAGATTGCGATTCGTCGGTGTAACGAGCGAACGAATTTGAAAGCCCGAAATGTGTTTCGCGCCTAGAATGAAAGGCGAACGTGTTTTCGTTATCCGAATGTCGGGCATTCTCCGCAGCGGAATATTCGGCTCGTATACGCGGGGCGCATTTTGCAATTAACGGGAGAAAGGACTTTGAAATGAAACAGCGGGTTGCATAAGAGACTTATAACACGGTGCCGCGGCGTCGCAAACGCATCGACGCGATTAGCAATATCGATGTCGACAACGCGAAAGTTTACGGCGCAGAATGCTCGACTGCGGGCGAATCGGTGCATCGAGGTAATTCCGTGTCATACTCTGCGATCCGAGATGTATGGAAAAGAGGAATATCGTAAACTATGGTAACGTTAACAATAATAATGCGCAACGCACAATAATAATAATGTACACCCACGCGAGTAGTCAGAAAGCCATCTGCCTACGTTTAGTCAAGCGAACATATGGCGCCGTTAATACGTTACACATTTGATGACACGAATCGCATAATAGGACGGATAATATGAGCCGGTGGTAGCTATGAGAAACTTTTTATTTTGACACCGGGCACCGGGATGTTCAATCATCCTACCGCAACGACCGAGAAAAGGAAATAACCGCACTCCGCTAACGTCGACTGAGTCCGTATTTTTTGTTATCAATTATACCTTAAAAATACCAATAGCGACGTGCGCTCCGCTGTTTTCCCAATTTCCAGGAAATGCGGATAGATACACGACAGCTTGAAACAATCGTATTAACTGAGCGATTTCAACACTGCGGAAGTACACGGTTTCAGCGTCCATTCAGAACGCAGCCAGCAGCGTAGGTACGCTCGTATTTATTCTGTAAAATGGATCGATGAAAAATGACCAGCGGGCTAAATTGGATAACCAGCTGGCGAGGTTTGACGTAGAGACTCCGTGTTTAAAATCACGACATCTGACTCTATATTACCACCCCCGAAGGTGAATGGAACGAATCCTGGAGATTGAAGGGATAAGGGGTGCCTTATCCCTTCTCCGTTCGAAGGGTGAGTGAGAATCCTTCGAAAACCAATAAGACGCGACAGCTTTCTCGATAAAAACGAAGCGGCTCCGCGTAACCATTCGAAATCCTCCGAAACGCAGGATGCGCAACATTTTAACGCGATCTCATCAGCATGAATAACCTTCGCCGGCTATTTGCGCGTAAGAGAAAGGAATGCATCCTAGAGTCAACGGATTCCATAGCAATAGATTTCCCCACAGGCCGTGGCGAGTGACGTAGAATGAAATATTATTTGCCGTATCCGTTTATTCCATTCGCCGTCTAAAAAGTAATTCCGCTAGTCGATTACCTCCGTGCCCCGATAAATTGTTAGCTTCGCGAGAAATTCATGTTGGCCGCATGTTAAGCGAATTCAAAGTCATATCGCGCACGCTACTCTATTTAGGTTCAGTCGATCAGTCAAGCGAGTTTATCATAGATAGTTTGCCTGTGCCGATAGCAGAAACACTTTTATGACATTCGTGTGTGAATGGTGATTTTATTTTGTACCTGACCCGTTAACGTATGCACCAAGAACGTTGGTTGTTCATTGGACGATATCTCAGGAAAGCGCGGCACGCAAAGACACGTCCCGATGAATGAAAGACGTGACACATATGTATAATAAATTTATGCACTCCGCAACGCAGCCACCGGTTATAAAACGTGCGATATACCCCCGCAGCATTTCGAACACACGTGCCGTGATAAGAATATAGAATCCCGCTCCATAATAAATGTCCGCCTAGTTCGCTCTACATCGCACCCCAACAACATGACGTAATGCATCTCATTCTCACGGAAAAGCGAGCAATTACTATCTGCTACCCTCGTCGATAGCAGCCGCGAGGTATACTCACAAGATTAAACGGGACAATTACCGTAACACCTCCGACACTGGGATTAATTCGGGACAGTGTCGACGACTTTCTTGCCGAATTAAAAAATTAGCGTTCCTCTAAAGCGAAGCTGTTCTCTCCGAAGAACGTCGACGAGTCCATCGTAATTGCGATGACTGAGATATCGTCGTTGCTTAACGATAATTGCTTCGATCAATTACGTAGCCGTTACCAGTTAAAGTGTTCGCTTCGATACTCTCTTCTGCCGAAGGAAGGCGTAAGACCACTTAAACCTCTGACTGATTACTTAACGCTCGCACTGTCGCACGTGTCTAACCTAGCCCAACGGCACTTTCGTATTCAACGAATAAAGCATTACGACTCACTTTATATGCTTCATGCGAAGGACGTGTCGAGCGCAACGTTAATTACTTCCTCCGGATAACCATTAAAATTATCATGGTCCCGCGAACTTTCCGCCGCAAGAAAATAATCAGCATCTTTATGGGAGTTACTTTTGTCCGAGCGCGCGCGCGCCATAGTGTGTGTTTCGGGTAAATTAGATTTTCGCGAGCGTATTAAGCTTTACGGCGCGCCGCCTACGCAGGAGGAAAAACAAGCGTTTTAATAGAAAGCCTCATTTATTCCGGAGAAACGTTTTCCGACGCGTCCAGCGGCCTGGCACATTGACACGGTTATCGAAAAATCGTAGAGCCGCGCGGCAATTCTCACGCTCCGCGTTCACCCTATACACCGCGCATGCTGCGTTTCTGACTAAAACTCGCCTGACACTTCTCCGCCAAAAACAGTTCCCGCCTCCTAATGTTCGCAACGATCGACTGGCAGCCGCGGCGACCACGCGACACGGTTCACAATCGACCGCACGACAAAGATTCCTTAATTGGAGACGCTCACATCGGTACGTAATTAACGGATGAAAAGCGGCACGGGGTCGAAGCGAGTGGCCCTCTCAAATTTCACAATTGGCCATCCTCGTAAATGGTTTATGCAGCCTCCAGTACGTAAGCGCAGGGAAGGCTCGTAATAAGCTGCCCCGTCGAGCGCGCCCTTAACGGAGTTTCGCTCTCGCGTCCGATAATTCGTTCGATAATATTGTTTTCGCGCCTAATTAACTTCCCGGGCAGCGCGTGTGCCGCCTGCCTTCCACCTGTCCGTCCACCTCCTCATTTCGTCCCGTCCTTCGCGTCCACCGTCCGCCGTCCGTCCCCCGCCCCACCACTATGGAATTCTCAATTTCGCGATTCTTCCGTAAAGCCGATATCCGACGACATAGTTACCGACGACGCCCGACCGCACGGAAATTACCACGGGAGCGAAAAATATCGGATGCACGTCCCCGCTGACGGCCAAGACCCTCATACGTCACGAATCCCCTCAGACCTCGTTCTCCCGCAGCTCTGACTGCTCAGAGAGCAATTCCACGTCTACGCGGCCGCTGAACGTTCGCGAAAGATAGCCCCCATCGCGCCCGTTAAACATTCAATCCCAAGTCAGACGGCGAAAGCATTCGGACTTTAATCATCCCTCAGCCGAATACGCGTTCATTAGCTACGATTCCCCTTCGTATCGGCGCGCCCGTAAATCGACGGACTCTCGAGCGTATCGCCAATTTCAATGAAATAGATGCTCGATGAATCGCTGGTGGTAACCCGCTTTTCGTGCGCGTAATTATAAGACGCTGAACAATGTCCGGATTGCGGGCAAAGTTTCGTTGGTTTATCAGAAAAATATGTAGCGAGCGGCCACGGTCCAGACAACGGCGGGAGAGAAGAAAGGAATGAGAAGGTAATAACGGATGGGGACAGAACGTAGCGGCTGCTGGATAAAGGGGACGGAAGACGGAGGCAGAGAGACGCGCGAGTACAGAAAGAAATTTCTGACAAGCAGGGAGGAAAATAAAAAAGGAAGAAGATTCGATATAATGGGCATGGATCAATAGATAGACAAGTTTCTTTTTTAAGTTGGCCCATATACCCGCGAGAACCGTATCAACACCGACGCAGTATCGATAAGAGTCGTTTATTGAATAACGCATATGGCGACGGTGCAGCTGGAACTTGAAGAATGAAAGGACGAGAATGACGAATCGACTGGAAGAGGAGATGTGTTAAAACATCCGATGCCTCCGTCTCTGCCTCGGGTTCAAGGAACCCGATTTATAATGACGATGCCCGTATCCTGACCAAGGAGCCCTTCCGTGGCCACGAACTCCCGCAGGAGCCTTATATTGGATTCCTGCACACTACTCCGCGGTGCCCACTAAAACCTCCAAGTGCCGAGGTCCCGAACCCCAAACGAGGCAAATCGGAGTTGAATCGCATCGTGTGCAGGTGCTTGGTCGTCGACGATGTATATACGCTCGATTACCGACTGTGTGAAGGGAATTGCATTATGTCGACAGTCGGGAACCAGGTGAGAACTGATCGTAGAAAGCAACGAAAGAAAACGAAGGAAAGCGTTGTACTTGTACTTTGTACACGTTGGCGAGAATGGACCGAGCGGAGTCGCCGTGACACTGACACCGTCGCCTGATCGTATTTGGCTTTGTCACGTCAGCGGGAACGTCGGATTTTCAAATACGCGATAACCACCTGTCGTTCTTACACGGCTACGGAGATTCGGTTCGCCGCGCCAACCACCCTCTAACAACCCCGATATGGCGGGCCTGCAACACGAGGGGAGAGTGGGATATGTGGGGGATCACAAAGTGCTAACACAAAGCGTTCCTAAAGTTCATTCCGGCCGAGTCCACACCCCAGCCGATCGTGCTAAGCCACCGAATATTTTCCAAAGATAGTCTCGGAAATGTGCAATCTACCGGCACCCATTACAGTGAGAAAGAGCATTATTTTTAGCGGAACCTTGTCTCTTGAAAAGTCAATCTTTGTTAAGAAGTTATACTATGAGAAGATAGTAGAAGATGATAGTTTCAACAATAGCATGCGAAGAGTAGAGTTTGCCGATTACTTGATAGGTATATAAAATTAATCGCGAGAGAAGTAAGCCGCTACAACACGGAACACATTCTTTCAATCATCCTAAGTGGACTGCATCGAGTACGGCAACCTAAAAGAGGTCCTCTAGGAATAAGAACATCGCCGGTAAGGGCTTTCGAAAATATTGTCTGAACGATGTACTGGAGTACGGGCGCGGGAAAAGGCACGTTCGCCAGACAGTCGTCCACCCTTCGACTTCATGGATTTTTTGCCACTTGTTAAACTCCCTTCTGCGGTGGCTGCTAGAAGCGAATGAAAGCGACCAATTTCATGTCCATTACACTCTCGACGATTTGCCAAGGTTTCAGCGCCGCTGAATTTGCCAGCCTGAGTATTTGCCTTCGATTTCAAACGAAGTTTGCTTAATACGACACATTCTATAACTTTTAAATATGGATTCGAAAGCGGTTTGAACGTCTTGTACCGACCATACCGTCCAGCGACGAAAGGGTTAAATGTCATCTCGACAAAAATGTCGACGGTCAGGAATATTTTTATAGTGCGCAAGAAGAAGCACGTGCAACGGACGAGGTATTTACTCGGCAACTTCTATACTTTTCTTTGTTGCGCGTTATTCGCTTGACTTCCCGATTGACCGCTTCCTATAAAATTGTAGAATAAAGTACGATGCATAGCAGATGTACAGAATGTAAAACTTAGGAGTAAGGTAACGATAAAGCCGGAAAATGAAAGATTAAGAAAAGTTTTAATTGCGTACATTGAAAATACTAAAACAGAAAATGGCGCAAACAAAAGTGTGCGCCCGGATCAAGAACTTTGCCCACCTGAGTTTACAAAAATATTGTTCGAAAAGAATAGTTTCCCGAAGATAGGAAAATTCACGTTCGACGGATGGCCATTAACGGGTGAACCCTTCAACTTCCCAATTTTTTTCGTTTTTCTCAAAGCTCTATTCTATCGGCCTATAAAAGTCTTCAAACCGTTGAGTGCAAAGTTACCATTGAAATGACCCGAAGATAAGTGGCGCAGCTTGAAAAAAGCATCTACTGGCTTTCAATCGTGCCTTAATCAAAGTCTTGGTCCATTTTTCAAACGTTTCCATACTTTCAGAGAATCTACGAATCGCCCATAGAACGGAAGCAACAGAAAAAGCAAACGCTCGGGAGAGCTTCCGAAAATATTATGCGAACCGAGTAACGTAAAAGAGAACAATTTCCATTCGTGAACCAACTCTTCACCCGGCAATCCCGATATTTCCCGTGTCTCTTTAAATTTTCCCTAACATACGAATGTGTTGATACAGAAGGACGATATAATATTTATCTTCCCAAATGCATAACGTGACGTCGTTCCATTACAGGTACGATCAGCGGGATAGCTGACGTCACACAAACGAGAATAATTGTCCTGCTGCCGTTGCTTCATTGTCAAGGAAATTTATTTATGACGCGATCACTTATTTCGTCAAATAATAAGATACGGCAAGTGGTCGATTCAGCTTAAAACTCACTCGTCTCGTTCTCCAATGATACTCTCCAAGTTTCACCTATCGATTGAATGACCCGCTTTGACAGCGTTGTGTCTGTAGTACTAACCATTTTCAGTACACAACCACGTTTTGCCTTGAAGAATGTGTAAGTACCAAGGTTTCTTTCTACCGGCTATCGAACATTACCGTCTGAATCGAACATTCGCAGGCGGGTAATGATTTTTAACATGGCGTTTGCCTGTGTAGCTGGACAGTTGGACGCTAAATGCCGACGTTAGATTGGGAACGTTTTGCTGTACAAATGGGAATACTCGACGTCACAAGGTTCACTCGGCTGCAAACAGTAGCGCAGCTAAATTGCAGAGTGTCTGGACGCCGGAGAAACAGTGTCCATAGTGGACGGAGATAGGCGGATAGATAGCGGGAGTGGAACAAAGAGAGGGAACAGGGAAACGTGCTAATCATCGTGCACGTACATCGCGTGTACACCCAGAGGAACGTGACTTTCTTCGCTGTTTCCCATTGCAGAAGAAACGGGCGCAGGAATAGGGGAGTAGAGGGGAAGAGAGGCATGCGCGTTCGCCATTCGTAATCGGTCATATCCTCCTTGTCACGAAACGAATTTGCGCGAACGGGAGATAAGAGGAAAATTCCTTCCGTCTCGCTGCGCGATTATAAGGCGAATTAATCATTATTGCGCCCCACGATGCGTCCCCGCCAGTCAGCGCGACACAGTTTTGGGGTAGATCGGAGAGCGTCACCCTGTTCCCAAATTGCTTCCGAGAACAAAAACTCGAGGTAGGTCCGTGCGTCCACTTCTCCACGCTTCACGGTACGCGAGCAACGAGGGCGTTAAAAATATTGCCGGTCGCGAGCGGAAGTGTCGTTGCGGAGAAATTCCGGCAGCGTGCGAGACGGCGAGGCGTGCGGCGAGAAAGAGAACGGAGACACGGTGGGATAGCATGAAAATCGCAACGCATCGGAATTGGCGAGATTCGATCTCGCCTTCATTCTCTTCCCCTCTGCTCTCCTGCACGACGAACCGTCGGCGTCGTCGCTTGGCCCTTATCGCTCGACGAGGCTCCTCTCTTTGGCCCGCAGCCCTTTTCTTCCCTGGCCGAGTCGGCGCTTTAAAGAGAAACGTATAACGAAAATGAATGTTGCCCTCCCGCCGACGCAAACTTATTCCCCCGCGGAGAAAGACGTCTCTCGGCGAAGGAGTCAAGAAGCGGTGCGCGGAATAGACATACGGTCTCTTCGCGGTTGGCACTGTGCTGGGACCGTTCGCGGTACAAAGCTCGAAGTGGATTGAAGTTGGAGAGGGATGAAGCAGCCTTTTTGCTTTCTCCCGACCCGACGTTATTCTCGGACCCTCTATGCCCATCCGCTGTTCTCCTTCTTCAATCACATCCTCTTTCGGGCCGACCCATCCCACCGCTCTTCCCCCGGCCGTTGCCGGTATTGCTTTTACGACGTCGTGCTCCTTTCCACGTGGCACGAGAAAAGCGACGATTTTCGACGGCTACGGCACGTGATGTCTCCTCTAGCGTCCTACGTACACGCCTTAATCAGCACGCGGATCGCTCGGAAGATCGGGTCAATTTTCGTTCCCTCGAAAAGATGGGAATTTAAAAGGTACTTTCGCTCCTTCTGTTTTATAACCGCCCGTAAAATCCGACGGAATGTATGAAATTTTAAACATGACGGCGAAACTATATACTTACCTTCTCCGCGTCGGTCAGTGCCGTCTATCGTTCCTGCTAGTTTTACGATCGCCCCCAGGACCCTGTACTGACCCGAATATTTTACCCCTCCGAAGGCACTGTACAAATGCTGGCCACGCCGAACTCGGGTTCATCGATCGCACTCTATTGCGATCATACGCAATAACCGTGCCATTTATGACAAGCGACGCGTCACGCGAACTTCCCTCTGTATATACGTCGCGGCTATCGCAAATGTGAACTTGGACTTGCTTCAGAAGAAAAGTAACTCCGACAAGAATCCTCGGCAGAGAGCAGACAGCGGCTTAGACGGCGACGTAATTTTATTCCACAGTCCACTTCGACGTCGCTTTATAGCCTACGACCTCTTTCCGCGTGACTCTCGCCGTACACATAGTTCGCGTTATCTTCTTCTCGGAAACTTAAATAGCTCCCTTCGGAATGCTATTTAAACCGCGCGCAACACAATGCGGCGCGATCGCTCGAAGTTCTTAAATCTACATGGAATATGTAGGTTTGCCGAGGGTGTAATGGTTCGCGGAGGAATGACTGATGACGAGGAGGAGGTGATTATCATCTTCGCCACAACCGAGAGGGGGACGTTCATTGACTGTTTTCTCGATGGCGTAGCAGTCGACAAGGGCAGGCCGTGATCTGGCCTCGCCTAAGTCCGCCCGCGTCCGCCCGCCCCGACCAAAGTGTATATACACGAGTTTACATAATCGTATCGCTTCCATAGGTACATCACTGGCCGGGTAAACGAGGAGCCAGAGTGGAGTTGCGTGGTAGTGGATGGTGGCACCAGCCCGGGGGTGCTCGGGGTGAAGCGAGAGAGAGAGAGAGAGAGAGAGAGAGAGAGAGAGAGAGAGAGGGAGGAAGCAACGACGAAGCAGAACGACGGGAGAGAAGGAGTTTGTAGGGGGTGGTAGCGATGGTGCTGGTCGGGGCTGGCGGCAGTAAACGGGCCGCTGGTGGGGGCTGCCGGTGGTTGAGGAAGGGAATGACCCCGCGTACCCGGGGTCAACCGTTGCACTATGCTCTCTCTGTCTCATAGTCATAGACGCACACAGCGATGCGCCTGGCGAACTCTGTGTGCGCCCCCGTACGTGGTACGTATCCGGGGGAGGAAGCGTAGGATGAGACTGAACGTCGAGCGGGAGAGAGAAAGAGAGAGAGAGAGAGAGAAGCGCTAATTCTGCGACTTATTTCTTTCCCTCTGCACAGCTGTGAGCACGCACGTCGATGAGCCTCGGGCTGATTCTGTCCTTCGACCAGTGTGGAAACAACGTTGGAGAGAAATAAGCAGGGCGAGAAGAATTCTTACTAGAGGGAGGTTTAGCGAGCAACGGAACCCTGAGCGACGATTTTACCGCGAAGTCTCCGGAAGGGACGAATGTGCCATTGTTTCGGACGTGTGCGTTAGTACGTGCGAAGAAACGCACCCGCGTGCACGTGTGTCCGTGTTAAGCTTGGCAGGATGTATGCCGCGAAAGATACGTCGGGGTTGCGCGACGCGGCTCGCTTGGCGAGTTATACACGACCCAGAAATAGATAACGGGCGTGTCCGGACTTTTTCTCACCCCGGTGAACCCTGATCATTGCAGTCGGCCAATTTGTTTAAATGTAAATAGGCCATCGTTACGGCGGCATGCAGTCTCTCGTTGCCTGAACCGACATTTCGGAACAGCACGAGGACGCACTGTCGCAAATTTCCCGGCGATCCTCAACGATCCGTGAATCTTAACAGTTCTCGTTAAAACGCGCCAACTCGCATGGCGTCAAATTATTTGGAAATGTTTACCCCGAATGGCTATCCATTTATCGTGCCGGTAGTAGTCCCAAAATAGTTCTGGTAACTATGTAATATCCGTGCAAGTGAATTTCAACAGTTTCCGCGGTTAGTTCGTGCCGATCTATTCTGAAGCGTGATTGAACACTCGCGTGAAAGGAATATCTTGCGTTAAGATTCACTGTTCAATGAAGATGTTTGAGGCGCAACAACGGCGCAAACAGGGGCGCGCGCGTGCTCTCTGTTATTAGTGTGTTCCCATTAAGCAACGGGAACGGAGGTTACGATAATCATTACTCACTGCCAGCATCTGCGTTAACCGAACATTACCAACGATTGCTGGAATAGGAAAATTTAATAACGCTTTGTTGCTACTATTAATTTTCGCTGTCTAACGTCCCGCAGCTATCTCGTCCAAACAGCGTACATCGCGAGTACTCCAAACGTAGAAGTCATTAAGCGACGCTTTTACAAATTTATCAGCCGAGCTCGATGAAGACGGACCCATGCATATTTCAGACTCCAAGCTCGAGAACAAACAGGAATTGAAGTAGATAAGGAGCGTTTTGCGCGGACGGTAATGTGTCCGCCTTGCTTCTTGCAACGAGCACGCTTCTCTTTGTGCGAACGGTGGATGGAAGCATGATTATGTAAAATGGCGTTTACGCCACTGCAACGGCGGTAAATCGTGCAGATAAACAAGAGAAAAACGTAGAAAGGGGAATTTTTTCGTAGTACTCGCCTCACGCACCTCGAGTCGTTGCTTGCATGCGAGCCCCGTCGGGCATTTGTATTAACGTAATCAGCGACTTCATTAACGCTAATTAATCCGCGCTACCCCCGACTCGTTTATTCGCCGCTCTTACGTGAGCGCCTCGCCAGCAATGTCGTTTATTACTCGTTCCCGAAATAGTTCCTCGTTCTCACGGTGGCATGGAGATGTGAAAATTTAACTCTCGAAAGAGATAAGCGGACAACAGTTGAGATTGTGTGTGAGAGAAAGAGAGACCGAAAAATAGATGGATAGAAAGAGAGAGAGTGAGAAATGATAAGAGAAAAGAGCAAGCGTGAAAACAGAATGTATCCGTTTACGACGAGCGAATCGTGCAGTAGTAAGAGTCGTTTTGAGTCAGCCATTAATTGGAAATGATCGCGCGACAGCGTTGCACTTACGTTTGTTTTCTGCTATCCTATCAAAGATTATAGAAGCCGTCGCATTGTGGCATACGACATAGAAAGGAAGACAGTGTATCCATGCACATCGAGCTTATAAATTCGCACGTAGACGAATGGGGTAGTTACCGCAAGACTAATTGCACCCGTTATTTTTATTCTACTATCGTCTGTACGAGGGCGATCATTTCGATGCTCCTGAGAAAACTCATCAAGCGTATTCGCAGGTTAAATTTCGAGGCCGTAAAATATCATCGTTGCCAGGTTACCGCGTCCTCGTTCGAGCAGACCGCTCACGTTGGCCAATTGTCATTGGATCGAAGCCGGCGCGGCGACGAGAGATAAGAGAAAGAGCGTTCGCTCGTTCGAGCGGCAGGAAAAACTCACCTGTGACGCTTAGCAGTGACATGGTCGAAGATCCTCGATCGGCGTTCGGCTTGCGGTTTCAATGGCGTTGTTCGTAATTCCGTCGATCGGCAGTACTCGATGCTCCGACGTTGATATTCGTAACGAATGCAATCTGCCAATGTAACGAAAGGGGGCACGCCGGTTCGAAGGAGGACTCTCGCGTATAACGATAGACAGTCTTCACCCCTCCGCCACCATTCCTATATATGCCCGTTATATTCTTAACTTTGCACTGTGCGCCTGTGTTTTAGATACTTTGTAGAATCGCGCACGTATGCCGGGGATAGTACGCGTATCGGCTCGTGTACATCTGTGGCTATGTGTATATATAGAGAGACAGAAGATATAATATGTCTATATACGCTCGCGCGTTAGGATATTACGCGAATCGAAACTTGGCCTATGACGGGGAGTGAGTAGGAGGCGTGCAAGGGTATTAGCAAGTAGCGTAGGTGGTGGTAGCGGCGTTGGCGGTGACGGTGGTGGTAGTGGTGGTGGTGGTAGTGGTGGTGGCGGTGGCGGCTGTGACGGTGGTGGTATTAACACGACAGTAGTAGCGGCGGGAGCGGGTAGGAGGTGAGCGGTCGATCACACTTCTCCTCTTTTTTTTTGTTTCTATACTTATCACAACGTGTCTATGGTTAAGGTAGGGTTTATGGACCCCCACCGGACCGGCACACGGTGTATCCTCAAAAGGTAACTGTCCTTCCTTCTCCCTTGACGGGACGACGGTGCACTCGTCGCGTATCGCGCACGTACGTGTCCACACGGCCGGCGGCTCTCGCGGCAGCACTCGAGTCTACACGAGGTTAAATGCGATAAGCGCGTGAGACTCGTTCTCCGTCCGTGCTCGTGCCCGGCACGAACAACCTTCCCCGTTCATGCACACTGACCGGCTGATGGCGGCAACGGCGGCGGCTGTGACGGTGCTCGTCACTCGGGTCTCTTACTCTTACTGCCCACCTACGTAACGCGTACACGCGCGTACCCGCACCAGAGACGAGAACTCCGGCCGTCTATTGCTGTGTGGCTTACCGAACGATTACAGCTATTATTATTACTATTACGAACGGTAACGTCATTATTATTGTTCCATGTTTCATAGATACCGGCGTTACGATAAGGACGAGTCTCGTTATCGTTAATATCGTTATCGTGGATTAACGTAGCACGCCGCTCTATCAACTCGCACTCGCGCGTATCATCGACTCGGCGTATGGAGGCTCTTGGTCACGCGCAGGAACGTTGTCCGTTCTGGCGGTTAAGCCGATTGCCGGTCGCGTCCTCGTCGAGCGTGTCCTCTTGCGCGTTTCTTCTGTCCTCGCAATACTCCTGCTCCTTCGTCGCTCCTCCCTCTTCTCCCTCGTGGTCGGCCACGTCGCTGGCGTCGTCCTCGTCGTCGTAGTCGTCGTCCAAGTATTCGTCCTCCACGCGCTCGCGCTCCTCCACCGAATCCTCGTCCTGTCCCGCCGCGTACTTCGCGAACAAGTCGTTCTCGTGATCGTCGGCGGACGTGCAGCAGGCCGACGTTAACAACTGAAGCGTCTCGATGGCAGCGCGACTATAGTAAGAAGGCAACGCGAACGCCAAAACGTGCAGGTCGCTGACCACGGTGTCGTCGTCTTCGTCGTCGTCTATCCGGCCGCAACAACGAGGCAACATTGCCGTGCGATTACTATCGTTGGTGGAGCCTCGCGGGCTCTTCACTGGCCGCCGGTATCCAGCGTGTATCAATCGGCCGAGCGCCTCTCTCTTTAGGAGGTGCGCCCACCGTGCCAATCCGCTCGTTACTATCATAGTAGCGACGGCTGCAGGGGATGCGCCGAGTTGCACTTGTCTCGTGCTCGTCAAGGAAGTGCGCACCGACGCCAGACACGTCGTCGACGTCGTCGGGAGGCGCGACCGGTTACGCACATTTCACCACGGTAAGAAGGATACCGGAAGGGGCTATGGGACCGGAGACGAAGAGCTTGCGCGCGTGTGTGTGCGGAAGAAGAGAGACAGATTGGAGGGAGAAAGATAGAGAACGAGTATGGAATGAGAGATTGGGGAAGGAATCAGGTTTACTGGGCTTTCAACGAAAAGTATGGAAAGCGGCTGAAGGGGTTGATGAAAGAAACAATCCGATAGATAGAGAGAAAGATAGTGGGACAGATAGAGAGAAAGAGAGAGACAGAGAGAGAAAGAGAGAGAGACAGAGAGAGGGGGTGGGGAAGGGAGGGGGGGATAGAAAGAAAGAGAGAACGTGTGCAGAGGGGAAAAAAGCAAAAGAGACAACGGGGCGAGGGGGTCGAGGGGGCGAGGGGAGTGCACGCACCACGAGAAAAGAAGGATATGAAAATGGGAGGAGAACGAGAGAAGAACGAGAACGAGCCAACTGTCTCGCACCGCTGCTGCTGTTCCTTCCTCGGTCGGATTCCGCACGAGTCGCCGCGACGTGCAGAGTGTCGGAGGTTGTGTGTGTGTATGTGTGTGTCTGACGAGCAATCGTCGGCACTCGAGAGACGATGCTCCCGCGGTTTAACCCGCGCTGACGCTCAGAACTCGCAGACGAGTAGCGGCCGCGACGCGCACTCGGTCTTACGATGCGCCGAATAACGTTCTAGGACGTTAATGCGTTGGAACGTTGTTGCGAACGTACGCGGACTGCTCGACGTCGAGCACTGTGCGGACGGAGACGCCTCCGACACGCCGCCGCCATCTTGCTACGTCAAGGGGGAACATAGCGCCGGCGCCGTCGCGACGATGGCGTCACGAAACCCCGCGGAAAAGCACGAGATGTTCCGGCGAGCAGCCTAGAACCGGCCACCCTGTTCGGCTACCCTCGCACGAACCTACCTACCGTGTCTTTCACTCTGATTGGACTCCCTCGTTTCGTCGATGCCACCGACGGTGATGCATTCGCACGAGGGTGCAACGTCTTCGGACAGCAGTCTCCCTCTCTCACTATCTTTCTTTATCTTTCCTTACCTCTTTCTTTCCCACCCACCCCTTCCTCGTTTACCACTCTCTCTCTCTCTTTCTCTCACACACACACATACACTTTTTCTCTGGCTCCCCTCTTTGCACCTGCCTGACGTTGTATAAATATCGACGGTCAGAGTTAGGTAGTCTGGTAGGTATTTGTCGCGCTCTTATCCTCCTTTTTCCCACCCTTCTCACCCCCTTCACCCCGCCACGTCTCTTTTACCCACTGGCAAAATCGGCAGTCGTTCGAAGCTCTCGCGAGTTTATGGAACCGATCGAAACCGGGAGTGAGCTGCAATTTGCGGTTGTTCGAATGATTCCTGCTCCGGTGAAGTCTAATATACAAGGACGACTGTTACTTTTACTACTTCTGCTCGCCTACGTAAGCGCTGGAAATGCAAAGGGCATGCGATTACGATCGAAGTATGCTTTACCTGCGTTTAAAGTTTCAAATCGATCGATAACCCTTATTGATTCGACGTTAATCAAAGCCCTTGAGCGGATTGGATCGTAAGAATGTCTGCGATGTGATCGTTATGATCGTCATCGTGAGGGGATGTGTGCCCAGTGACGTTGTGCATCTGAGTTACAAAGCATCTCGTTCTATCAAGAGTACCCATCTTTTTACGGTGTCATTTGCATACCAATGTAGACGAACATACGGGATGCCTTGTGGGTGGAAACATTGTCAAGCAGGCTCTTTCGGTTGCTTAACACATTGACTGCCATGTCCGTCACGTATGAGTGACACCGAAAATGTCTCCATGACCCATGGTGGAATATAAGTTATTGTACAACATGATGATAATACAATTAACAATGGCGTACTTTGTACGTATGTTGTTAAAGTAACGTCACCGTTGAATTTACGCGCGATTCTAATTTAACGAGACTTCATTCCTAACTATATGCTCGTGTTCCGGGGATTAGCGAAGGATCCCCTTATACAGCGAGAGACCTTTTGAATCTCGATCAACCCTCTCAGAGGCCGACAAAGTGATTGAGGCACACGCAGTCCCTTGAGGGATGAATTTTTCTCCGCAGGATTCCAGGGATCGTAATTCATTTCGCCGGGGTACCGCCGCACTGTAAACGGATAAGCAAACGGAGTTACATTAAGAGTTATGACTGTTCAGTTCGTGGCGAGAGACCGTTCCAGCCTCGACTGTCACGGCGAGGTATCTACATTTAAAAACTAGCGTAACTTATACCGAGATCGCCATTCTTGAGCAAACTTCCCTGCCCTAGGTATATCTGGCCGGGACTTTCAACGGGGGCATTATCGATGTTAAATATACTCTCTCGGGTCCTCACCTCGTTTGCCATGATGCACCTTAATATGCATATCAGAGGACATCAGGTGCAATGCACTCGATAGGATAGATTCAAGATATTCCGAACGCGCGCATTTCAACTAGAAAATTGGTTTGTTAGAATGACTGCATGTAAACTGCTCGGTCGTTCGCGTGAGAACTGGCCGTTATCCAGAGTTGAACGAGCCGAAAGGACACGCAACGTCTAAAATTTGAAGTTCCTGTAAATTCTCTTACGAACGAAATAGGAATAGGACAATGTACTCCGCTGATAATTGCCGTAATTAGTAGTCCGACCGATAAGCGTTAACGTGGTGATAAGACGGTGATTAGAGAATGTTCGATCGCGGTTCATCGATTTCGGCGTCGCGCGGTAACACGAAGCCAAGAGCAGGCGGACGTGTCTGCGTGGATTTTTCATGGTAGAGGGTTGATGATTTGGGGGGAATAGACGTATCGGGATAGAAGATACAGTTCGGATTTACGGTATCAGAATATTAATAACTCGTTCATCGTCTGCCATTCCTTGCTCCTGACAAACGCTGCATCTTACTACTTAGAAGTCGTTTTCCTTATTTCGCAGTTACACTACTTGATGGATCGGTGCCGAAGCAGGCGTGCGCTATACCTTGGATACGCTACTCACAGTAGCAACAGATTACAACCGTCTGCATTTTCTTATGAAATATCTCTTGGAAAGGCACAATGCCACTCCGATGTAGGGCAATTTCACCGACATAAGATATAAATAGACTTTCATGCTCCGTAGTTATCAATAAGAGATGTACAGTTCACGATACCGCCGATGCACTCTTTACACATTGAACGGCACTACTTTTGCACACAACTGTGGCGTGCACGAGTTTTCTTCCAGCGGTCGTCAGAAATAGGCACAGAAAGTAAAGTGGACGTACATATGTACGTCCCTTTACTTGCATAACTCGTGGAAGAATAATGGAGTTTCTAAACACCGCTCTGCTTTATTTCAGTAGTTGGTCGTCGAAAGACGACAACTTAACACAATTACTATAATTATACAAAAATTGATCGCCAGACAATCCTCGAACGTCCCCCCCCCGCAACCCCAACGCCTAGACTCTGACACATATTTTTCGAAGCCGTCATGACTCAGTTTCGACGCATCACGTTGCCGCTCGCCTTTCTCGTTCCCGGCATCACATGAGAAGCATTTTACTCGGTTTTCCACGGCAACGCCGGCACGACATCCGATCATTCGACCACATGGTCCCCCTCCGACAGCAAGCACCACGTAATCTATAACGGTCCTCCTCGCATGTTGAACTCTCTTCCACGGCTAGTTCGATAGTTCACCGTTTGATTTCACGCTATTAAGTACGTCCGGTTTGCGCGAATGGACGTCCGATGGGGAACATTTGGCTAACTGACGATGAGTTACAATATAATAGCTGGACGAACGTATAAATTTGAAAAGCGTACTCGAAGACTCTCCTACGACAGTGTTACGGGAGAATGTGCCAAATATTGGAAACTGTCTGTGGAGAGTTGCGCAAGAAAATTGATTAATATTCGAATCGTGCTCCTCGCGGTCTTCCGCAGCGGTGAAATTCGCGAAGGAGCCCTCGGTTCGTTCGTTTTCTTCCCCCGAAACTTGGCGGAACTCCACCGACGAAGTTTCCCTCTACTGATTTCCCTAGGTCCCATTGTGGCGCGCTCCCTTTTTCTTGAATGGAGACATCGCGCTGTTATAGTCATGTCTAGCGATTCGATTATTAAACGTTATAAGTCGCATCGCCTTTCGCCAGTATGTTGCACCGGACATGTGATAGTGATCGTCAGAACGGCCAGTTTTTATACATACTACAAAGATCGGCCGTCGTTCGATCCAAGGGCTCAAGTACGTTCAGAATAGTGGATGACAGACATCGATCATCTCTCCTGACGTTTGCATTAAAGATTCCCCGCTGTTGGCGAACCTGGTCAAAGAAATCTCTTTGCACGATCCGACTCTTGCACGCGACTAAACCTGCTAATCTCGTTGGTCATCTTCCATTTTCGGATCAATTTCGAAAATACCGGCACGGCTCTTTTTCTTCTTAGATGCATACTGATCGCAATCGAAGACCGACAATTTTTGCTGCTAGCGTTATCTGATTCGTTCTACACCTAACTGGACTGACGTCAGCGTGTTCTCGAGAATCCTGATTTGCGAGGATTATAGCGGAGAACAGCTTCCTCCGGAGGTCCTTCCTTCGCATGTCCTAAGGCGAGTCTGGGGTTTGACATAACACGAGCTCAACTTTTAGACTGGAACGGAAAAAAGTAGCTGACTAGACTGTAACGTGGTCATAAAATCATGCGATTTTTCCACCCTCACGCGGACGCATATGACTAATGACACGGCCATTTTTAGAGGTAGTCTTTCATGGTCATTAGTAAATAACGTAACATATCTACATTTGCTGTGCTGTTGTGTAAGTGCAATGCAAAGGGTAAAGATATTACCTTCCAGTAGGGAGATTTGGATTAACGCTGAATGTAGCAGAACTGCCGGACATTAAGTCAGTCATGAAAGGAAGCAAAATACGCTGAGAGAGGGTGTGGAACAACGGGAAAATAGAGAGAGAGGGAGAGAGAGAGAGAGAGAGAGAGAAAGAAAAAGGAGGGTAGTGGGTGGAACGGCGAGGGGAAAAGCAGGTTGAGATGGTGAGAATCGAGACCGCGTCCAATGCATAAAAGTAAACGTGTGCAGCGTGAATATACGCAGAGTGATATTCACGATGTGTATGCACGAGTGGTCACAACTCAGCGCATATACGAAGCATTTATCAGACCGTTCTACGTGGCATTTACTAGTTCATGTGTTTTCGAGATATCGCCGAGGCGGTGACTTTGGAAAATCGATACTATTATTTGCAATGTGCCGACTTGTTTTACGGGCCTCATTCTACGAACGGAAGGTTTCATTGTCACCAAAAACAAAGCCATTCTACGTTTAACGCGGCGGCGTTACATTATGAAGCATATCTAACTGTCCACCCTGTTAAGAATAAAACACGTGTACTCGCTTATCGCGATTCAGGCGGTCATGAGGCAACTTCCTATCGCGCATTGGCACGCATTCCTTTCATGGTGCGCGAAGTGGCCCAGAGTCCCGGGGATGAATATGTAAAAAAATATGGAAATTCGGTTGCATCGAGAGGCGCGACACGTCGCGACAATCTAGCACTTGTAAATTATTCTCGCGCTGTAAGGTAGCTGCCGACAGACGCAAAATGTGCTAGTAGTTGCAGCCGTATTGATCAACCCCGTTGCCGGTTCCGGTAATGTAGACACAGCGGGAACGCCGATACCAAAATTCTCTGTCACGCATGGGCCATTAATGTTAGATATACGACATTCCATTACTATATTCCTGTGCCTCCCTGACGGTTGCAAAAGCAGTTACGGTATTGTGACACTCATCCGTCATCGATTTCGCCGAACGAGCGCACCGAGATCAATCTGTTTCGAAAAACTTCTACCTGAGGCTGTCTGAAAGCAAGAACATGTCGAAATAATCCGTTCAACCGATGAAACGCCAATATTTCTTTCCCTTGAACGTCGACGCGGGTGTCGCCGTCTTTTCAAAGCCCGCTGAATTTAATTTTGCTGACGGGCAAATGATATCACGCCATGCCATGATACCGAAGGTCTAGTAGATGCACTAACAGGACTCGTGTATGGCACTAATGAAGTTACGAAGCGTTTTCGTACATAATAATTATACAACGTTCTTGCGACACCGCAAACACATACGTAAACGCGGCACTACCGTGTAATGCGTTTGAGCGTAAAGTAACGATGATTAAAAGTTCCGCGCCAACTTTGTAACATAGGTGAAACCGGTTAATTACCGAAATTGATAATTACTAGGAGCCAATTATGGCCTGCCAACACTTTCACGGTGACTTTCACGGGTTCTGTGCGAATGCCATATTTATTACTAGTATTTCGAAACCACACAGAGATTACGTGATTGTATTTGCATGGGTATTTCGGAACACATAAGAGACGGCTTACATACATTTTGGCTTTTCGCCAAGAATCGTTTCAGACCTAACCTAAATCTGACCTAGACCTAATTAAGTTTAAATCCGATCATACCTAGGGTCTGATTCAGGCCCAGCTCAGGCCTAAAGACATATTTTGGCGTAACAGAGGAAACTCACAACATGGTTCACCTAGTTTTAACTGACTTTAAAGAAGGACGAGGTTTTCTTTTCGACATGTATTTTTCTCTTTTCTTTTTTCCACATTTTTACAACAAATACATTTTATTGCAAACGTACCTCTGTCATATGTTGTTAACGTGACACAATTTACATTAGAATATTAAATGAATGAGTATCGCGTGGAAAACTATAGTGTCTATAATTGTGCTAAAATCGGTCGATATAATGATCGAATTTACCTGTGATTTATGAATAGAATTTAATTGGCAGCGTCGGATTCCCTATCGTGTATGACCGCCTTTCCGTAAAACGAACTTTCGCCGCAAACTTTTCTATGAATTCATAGATCAAAGTTCTATCTGTACCAACGTGATTACTTTGGTGAAAAATGCAGAAGTCCATCGAACGATCCAAGGTAGCGAAGTCTGCGGCTGCAAAACACCGTCGGAACCTTTGGTCGGAACGATGTTAGGTCATCGAACATAGTCGATGGTAACTATCGTGAATCTCGTCGATCTGTAATTTACCGGAAATAGCTGACATTCTGCAGCTGACAGTGGTTGCAAGAAAGCAATGTAGTAGCCGGTAATAATCTTACGTACGTAGGTTAGAATGGACAAATAATCTATTACTCAAGATATCATTCCTCTTCCTTTGCAAGCGCGTTCATTACTTTATTCCTATCTATCTTTTCGTCGCGACGTAATGGACACTAGTTCATAGTCGACCTTTACGTGAATCATGCATGAATGCGGTTGATTACTGAATTAACTCATTGAGACAAATTCGCGAAGCAGTAGTCACGATGCAGTAATCTATATCGATGTGTATTATCAAGTAAATCTGAAGCACCGCATGCTATTTTCTATTCGCACACATATTTCTGTCTGTCGATCACAATTCTCGCATGGACGGTGCAATCCGCACACTCGTGCCACGGCATATATGCACAATTCTCATAATCACATTGTTGATGCTTTCAGTTTGTTGCAGATTTTATATGGTGCTTCGCGTGCCGGCCCGGCACGATGACGTGTTGTGGCAGCCGTAACTACTTTGATCTAGACTCGCTTCGACATGATTTCATGGCAACGGAAATAAAAAATGCAGACACACGTATGCGAATTGATGAGGACTCTGTAACGGGGTCTGTCATTACGTACGAATTAGGTGCGAATGAATTAAAAGTGTAAGAAAATGCTCTTTCACTCGGTTGATCAAACAGCACAAAATGGTGGATTGCTGCATTACCGATACTGCGAGCGGAGGCAGAAAAGTAAAGGTTCATAGGGCATAAGGGTCGATCGAACGAGCATAATAAAAGAGAATTTGAAAGCACCTCAGGTTAATACACCACTTTGAAACGATACAAGTCTGTTTCGAGTGATCTCTATGATGCGCCTGCGCCTAGAGGACGCTAGATGACTGACGGATATTGTTTCAGGTCGATAACGTTACTGCTCGCGTTCCGTTCGATGCGAACGGAAAAAATGGTTTATTAACAATTAACGAGCGCTCGAGAGATGGACGAAGCGTCGAGGGCAGATTCCTGAAGAGCCCTGACCGCCAGGCTGTCGATCAATAAGAAGAATTGGAAGCGAAGCGACGCGTATGAAAACATATTGTAAGTTCTGTTGAAGACGTTTCGTGAAATGATCGACAGACGGCTCCCGAGGCAATTACCTTCTTTCGTATGCCCTTCTCCGTCTGGATGGAAGGCCATAGATTCGCGACCGGTCACGTGGTCAGTCCCTCCCGGCCAATGGGAGAGAGCCCCGAGTACCACGTGATTGTAAAAATCGAAATGGTGGACGTATCGGGACGCAGGATCCGGAGAGGAGACGAAGGACGATAAACTGGGCAAGGGCCCGTCAGCCGTGTCATCGGTGTTATCACCTCACGGGCACGATCCAGCGCGACCATCACTGCGATTTCGAGCACGGCCCGGCCGTGGTAGGGCCTGCGCACCAGAATCGGTGACAGTGGCTCTTGTTTACCGAAGTGTCAAGTCGCCCGTATTGTTCGTGTACGCCTCTCGGGCAAGCGAGAAAATAGAGGGACAGGAGAGCAGCGTAGTTCGCTTCGCGAAAGCTGTGCCCGCACGCACCGTTTGCCCGCGAGTGTAACACGTCGAGCCAGTGTCGTCGGCGAGGAATATCCTTTCAGCGGTCGCCGTTGCCAAGTGGCTGGACCAGAAAACTCGTACAGACGGTAGAGCGTTCACGAGAGAAAGAGAGATAGAGGAAGGGAGAGAGAGAGAGAGAGGTAGAGACAGAGAGTGAGTGCTGAGAGCCGAGAGCCAAGAGCCTCGAGCCCGCGGAAGCATGTCCAAGCGCCAAGACCTTTTTGTGTCGTCAAAGGATGTGTCACAATGAGCGTCTCCTGTGTCGCGTGGAAGGTAATGGAAAACAGCCTATTCCTCGAATTGCCCTGCATACTTTTCCGCTGCATTCTTCCGCGGTGATTCGCGGTGATCGCCGCTGACATGAGTGTCATACTTGGACGAGAAATTCCTTCCGACTTTAAGCCCGGTTTATCGTGTTGACGTTCGCAGGTCGCGGAACGCCGCCTGATTGGCGATATTCACCGTCGACCACCAATCGCCGTCGCAAAACGTTTTTCCTGCGAATGTCAGCCGTCACGTCCAAAGTAATCGGGTGCTTCGGGAACGTGTGCCTTTTTTCCCCCCCCCGATCCTTTGTGCACTATGAGAATAATCCTTGTATTCTCTAATTTCAACCGTGCCGACCTTTCTCGATTCTTGTGCCTGACTGTTTCTACTTCAAATACGTTCAGCCTCTATGCCCTGTAATCATGCTATATGCCTCTGTGAAACGTTAACACTGATCCTAAGGTATTTTTAAATTTGGATGGTAGAGAGAAGTGAGAGTGTGAGATCGGAATAAACTGTTAAATTGTACAACTTTCCTCTGCACCCTGTTTTGCAATGTTTTAAGGTTATGACAAGTTTACGTTGTTGCCTCAGAATCAATTTTTCCTGCCAAATTAAAAGTGTAATATGTTAACGTAGTGTGTCTGATCAAATGACTGCTACAAATGCTGTTCACTTAAATTATGAGATGATCCTGCTTAAAATTAATTTTGTCGTTAACCCTAATCCTAGAAAAATAGTGTATTGGTCATTTGACCTTCTCCATCAGACTTTTAATCCCTTTCTCATTTGACTTACTACTTTGCACTAAATGTTTAATGTTTGTGGTCTTTGTTTTTGCAGGTAAAGCACTACTGTGAGATAGAAATTATACAAATACACCTATAATCTGCTGCAATAAATACATTAAATACTCTGAAAGCATCTGAATGCTTTTAATCCACTGAGCATAATGGTTTTTTTGCCATAGTGGAGGAAACTCAGTTACTGCCTATCAACAATAGCGTCTCCACATAGTCTGCATCTTTATTGTGAATGCCATGTTAATAATTTAACATCTGTTGAAGATATTCTATTGGACATTCAGTGTTAAATGTGTGATATCTGAGCTAAATACCATTGTAGAGATTGAGAATACTCTTACTGCAAGGAACAAATCAGTAATAAGGACCTATGAATTTGACTGAATCTGCACATTTTAGAGGAATATAATAGTTTCAAAGATTCTATTTTATTATACTAAAGCAAAAAAAAATTATTTAACACAATCAATTGCAATGCTCTATGATATTTTATCTTGTGAATCAAATATTTTAGTAATGATGGTCACAACCATTTCAATAACTTGTATGGCTCTTAGCGGCTTGTAGTACAGTAATGACAAATGACATGTACAAACTTTTATTTAGTTGAACAAATCCTTTCTTAAGACCTACGTTGGTACATACAAATTAAGTATTTTAGTGTGAGGGGAGTGGCTAATTTCAAGTGCAACTTGACAAATTAAAGTTAAATACCCTCAAGTATATAAGTCTATTGACAAAAATAGTGGAACTGTGAGTGTGACCATTTTTTAAACAAAATGTGTAAAAGATGTTTTAAACGTATACATCAGTGGGTGTACGTAGCAACAAAGCAAAAGGAAAGAAACTCATGTTTGAGATATTGCATGGATGACAGAGGACACATTTGTTAACCCTAGTAAGAACAAGGTAAATCAGCTAGTAAGATTCATTCATAACTTATCGGAATTTTGTTGTATCATATTCTTGTATTATAGGGTTAAAAAATATGGACAACAGTGGTTCTGGAGTGGTGCAAGTATTTGTGGGTGAATGGAGCCCCGAATACGAAGCACTCTCCATTAAAGCTACCAAGCAGACATCATCAGCTGAAATAGTGGAGTGTATAATAGAAAGGCTAGGTTTAATGGATGCCAATGTTTCAAATGGCTACGAGTTGGCAGAAGTGGTTGGGAACTCTGTAGGGCAAGAATGTAAAGAAAGACGGCTTGGTCCTTCTGAATGTCCTGTAGCTCTTATGCTATTATGGCCAAAAAATGCTGTGCAACAAGAGTACTACAGGTGCATAGCTCCTTCATATAACGCTTCATACATGTTGTAACGCATTGCCAATATTTCTCAATTTCCCTGCTTTTCAGATTTTACTTACGAAAGAAACAACCGGATTATCTATGGTCTGACAGCAGGTTTCCCATGGATCCTCAACTACTAAAAGACTACTTCAATAGATTCCTCTATCAGCCACGTGATAAAGAATATCCAGATCTCTGTCAGCTCCCAGACCTGAACGAGCAAACGCTCTTGGACAATCTTCGTGCTAGATTTTTAGCAGGAAACATATATACATATGTTGGCAGCATTCTAATTGCACTAAATCCCTTCAAGTTTTATCCTATCTATAACCCAAAGTATGTGAAGCTTTACCAGAATAGGAGATTGGGGCCAGACATACCACCACATATATTTGCTATAGCCGACGCCGCCTATCACTGCATGCTAAAAGAAAAGCGAAATCAATGTATCGTTATCAGCGGTGAAAGTGGGTCCGGTAAAACAGAATCAACGAACTTCCTGCTACACCATCTGACTGCACTAAGCCAAAAGGGTTCTCACGGGAGCGGCGTAGAGCAGACAATACTTAGTGCTGGTCCAGTACTGGAAGCATTTGGCAATGCAAAGACCGCGCATAATAACAATAGCAGTCGTTTTGGAAAGTTCATACAAGTGAATTATAAGGAAAATGGGATGGTGCATGGGTGAGTGATTGACATCGACGCTGATATTTAGAGATATAAAAATACAGAATTGCCTTTGGACCGATAATGTACTTTTGTCATTCATTTTTTCCAGGGCTGTTGTGCAAAAATATCTTCTGGAAAAGTCAAGAATTGTATCTCAGGGCCGAAATGAAAGGAACTACCATGTTTTTTATTATCTATTAGCTGGTGCAAATGATCAGGAAAGACAGCTTTTGCATTTGGAAAGCTGCGATCGTTATAATTATTTGAACAAGAGTGGGTGTTACGGACTCGAGAACATAGACGAACGGCATGAATTTTCAAGACTAAAACAATCTATGGAAATGGTTGGATTTACTCCGGAAAAACAGAGGCGCCTCTTTGCTGTTCTCTCAGCTGTTCTGCTACTCGGTGATTAAAGCTTCGCTGAACAATAGTTGACTTGATAGACTAACTAGGTATCGTAATTTTAGGCAACGTTGAGTTTCAACCAAGAAAGTCATACCACCATCACGATGAAGCTGTCGGGGTAAAGAATCCCGAAGTCGTTGCTTTGATATCCGAACTGTTGAGGGTAAAACAAGAGACCCTTTTAGCGGCGCTTACTGCTAAACGAGCTCGCGCTTCTGGCGAGACGTTAGTTATCAACTATAGACTTCCCGAAGCAATCGCGGCAAGGGATGCTATGGCTAAGTGTCTATATGGAGCTCTATTCGATTGGATCGTCCTTCAGGTGAACGTCACTCTATATGTAATAAATAAGCTTAATTTTCAATATCTCATAATGAATGACCTGCTAACCATCGTCATAACGTTTAGGTCAATCATGCGTTGTTGTCGAAAAAAGACACTCTGCGAGATCACCAAGGCAATAGTATCGGTGTACTTGACATATTTGGATTCGAGGATTTTAAGACGTGCAACAGCTTTGAACAGTTATGCATTAATTACGCGAATGAACAACTGCAGCATTACTTCAATCAGCATGTTTTTCAATACGAACAACGAGAGTATAGGAAGCAAGGTATCAGATGGACGGACATTGGCTACAGTGACAACTCCGGTTGTTTAAACCTCATCGAAGGCAAACCGAGCGGTCTGCTGTGCCTTTTAGATGACCAGTGCAAGTAAGTACTCACTTCGAAAATCCAAACCTGTTGCGCATGTCGTACGGTTAGAAAAAAGATTTATCGTGTTATGTGTATTCGCAGCTTTCCTGGTGCAACGAATGACACGTTGCTACAAAAATTTAATTCAGTGCATAAAGACAATCCGTTCTATGAGGCGCCGCAGCGCCGTGAAGCAGCATTTGTCGTACGTCACTATGCAGGTGCTGTTAAGTACCAAGCTTCGAATATGAGGGAAAAGAACTTGGACTTAATGCGACCCGATGGCGTGGTTGGGGTTTTGAAGAACTCCTCTCTTGCTTTTGTACGCGAACTAGTCGGCGCCGATCCAGTCGCAGTGTTCAGATGGGCTATTCTTCGGGCCTTTTTTCGTGCTCATTTTGCTTTCCAAGAGGCTGGTAGAGCACATAGGCATGGCAGAGGTGAGAATACATAGGATATCAATGCCAGTGGTATATGTAGCACGCGATACTTGTTTGTGCTACGTACCTATGTGTTGTCTTTCAGCAGATGGCAACAAAACCTCTGTGCAAAGCAGGTACCGGACGCCAAATGAGAACTTAATAAGGTATGTATTCCTTATCATTCGCTTACAATGAGCAACTTTTTGTCTTTATAAAGGGTGACACTTTAAAACAAAGTATTATTAAACGCTTATACATTTTTAAGATGAGCGTTTATTAGGTATATATTGATAATGGTGATAAACTAATGTCAATGTGTCAGGCTTGTTCTTGGATATGTTTGATCTGTATACTGTCTCACCCTACAGGGTATGAACCTACGTTGCGCGTTAATAATATCTGCATCAAGCTGAAGGAATTTCTGTATGTTTATAACTAAAGCAAATGTTAATTATATTTACATTGGCCACATTGTCTTTTGTCCCTGTAGCCATCTTGTGACGTTATCAGCCGTGAATCTAACTATTAACCGAATTGCGTAAGTGGTCTTTTGATCCACTGTATGTGTCATTTTTAAACTCGTTATCATTTGTTATGTTATAGTATAGTATGGATTTACAACGTCTTGATAAAATTTTACATGAGAACATTATCATTCAATGGAAACACATTCACATCTTGTGTAACGGTGCACAAATATAAGCTATACTTGTGAATCCATATAAATTTATTCGAAATCTCAATGTGTTCAAATTTTCTTTGAATTTATGTGTTCGCACTTCTTGTATTAGATGTGATTAGAGTGCAAAACTTCATGTCTTTCGCCATTCAATTACATTTTATCATTAAAAATAACATCACAACTTCAGCTGTTGTTCTTGAGCATGGTTAGCGATGCACTAGTGAATTTTTATTTATATACTAATTGTCAGAAATGCTCTGCGTTCACATCAAAATCATTCATCAATCGAGAGATCTATAGGCAGCGTTCGTCTCGCATTATAAACATCAGCGTGTGAAAAAGGAAGTGTGCGAAAGGAGCAAATCGAATCTCAATAGTGTTCATCATAGGTTCACGCAATGAGCAATATAACACCTTACTGCCATAAGATCATTGAAAGTCAACGTTCGAGGATGCAATTAAGCATGAGAGAATTTTTCAGTTCGCACAAACATACCCGTCCGCCAAGTTATCAGAAGCAACGCAGTGTCTGTATACCACCGAGCACTCCCACCGCTACACTACCTTCCATTCAAATTGAAAACAACGACAATGTTAACAACAATCGGCTATCGTGGCCACAATTTAGAAACATTAATCAGGCGCAACATCCGACAAATGTAACCACGACGAAGGGTTACATTATGCGAGGCAGGGAAGACCAGCCTCATAGTAATAATAAATTCAGGCGAGACACTCATACACCGCTAGAGAGGGTGCTTCCAAAAGACGAAGCAAACGTCATGGAACGCGCTAATCAAATCGTCATGTATGTAAACAGTAAACTTTTCGATTTTCAATAAAAATATAGTTTCTAAGCTACAAAGAATCTGCTACAATGCCCCACAGCTGAGGTAGTACTTATTCTATTCTTATTCTGGTGAAGGGTTTCTGTCGTAGATATTGAATTCTGGTTGGTGTTCTAGCAAAATTGTAAAATTTTTCTCGTGAAATCCCACACACTTTCAACACTCTTTTACTACTCACTAATCGGCTTTTAATGACACTAATTTTCGTCTAGGTGTAGAAAAATGATCTAGTTGTGCTGTGGATTCCTAACTACGTTAACGTAATACACCATAATAGATCTGTATGTTACCATCTAACATTTATCTAATATCTTTTGTAGGGGAAAAATGCAATCAGCTGTAAGCTATGCATTTAATAACTGGCATAAGCTTTTAGTTATAAAAGCGCCGTATTGCTTGAATTATATTATCCGAAGCAAATTCATATATGCACAATTTTTCATGACGAATGTTTTACCTATCACGATTTTCTTTCACTATTCGTCAGCAACGGCATTTTAACATTACTTCATTTCATCCTTGTCATGACAATAATATATTTCTGCGTACTTGCATACTTTTTACCTCGCAGTTTCAGCAGCTCATCTCAAGTTACTTGCTCATATCCGTTTACCACAATCGTTACATGCTTATTATCTGTTACACATCATTATTTGTACTACAAAAGACATATTCTGCTAATGTTTTTTTCAATATGTTTATATTTCTTTAATATAATAGATATATAAAAATTATGTCTGCAAGTCGTACTCGTTGCAGTAGCAACCCTGTTATCCCTTTCTTGTTTTTACTAGTAGTGTATGTTAAAATTTAGAGGTGTCACATAAACAATATATAATGTGACTTTTAAAAGTGCAAGTTTCTTGAATTTGTTAAAACAGGAAAGGATAACGACTCTGTCACGTAACGTACTTTGGATTCCAAAATCATTTATGTTTACAGGAAAAACAAATCTTTTCGACCACGCGAAAGAGGAAAGAAGGGTCTGAAAAATCTGCAGACCGTTAAAACACTCGCTGGAAGGACACAGAGCTACGGCAGTGGGCCTGGTAAAGCAAGAAAGCAACCAATGACCGTGTCCGCACAATTTCAACAAAGTCTGCACAGTCTCATGGACACCTTAAATCAGGCGAATCCATTTTTCATTAGATGTATCAAGAGCAATGGGAACAAGGTTCCCAACAAGTTTGACGAAGAAACGGTGCAACGTCAGCTCAGGTACACCGGAATGTTGGAAACCGTCAGAATTCGACAAGCCGGATTTAACGTTAGACTGACATACGAAGAATTTATTCAGCTGTATCGAATGTTACTTCCCAAGGGACTTCTGAGTTCGCAGTCCGACGTTAGAGACTTCCTGTTAACGTTGAACCTTAACAGAGACAACTATCAGCTTGGCACAACGAAGGTGTTCCTTAGAGAATCAGAAAAGATAAAGCTTGATATTGAATTGCACCAACAGATCATAACCAGCATTACAACTATCCAAAAATGGTTCCGCGCGTGCTTAGAAAGAAGGAAGTTCCTGAGATTGAGGAATGCAGTCGTGCAGATACAGTCATTTTGGCGAATGGTCAGTGCACAAAGACTCGCTCAAACCATGCGTGCAAGAGTGGAAGCTGCTGTCCACATTCAAGCCGCGTGGAGGACATACAAACAGCAGAATTGGTTCAAGAAGTTCAAGTCTTGCGTTATTACCTTTCAAGCTTATGTTAGGGGCAACAACGCAAGAAAGGTTTTTGCTGATACGAAGAAACGAAGGAAGAACAATACCATAGATAAGGTTGCGGACATAAAGGAGTTGCAAGAGACTAAAGAGCTTGCGTACACTAACAGTAAATTGAGTTTCAGTGTGCGAGATGGCGAAGAGTAAGTATTCCTACTTATTTAGGCTACAGTCAGGTAAACTTTCACTTAACCTGTTGATCTCTTGTACAGCACGTCCAAAGGAGATAGGTCTCCAACGGAGTACGGTGTTCCTGTTCGAAAGATAGAATCTCAAAGTCGTCTCACTCCTGCAAGGTATGCTTTAAATTTTCGAAACTCACGTTTTCTATTATGCAATTAAGAATTTCGATTAAACCTATTAATTTCTACAGAACGGATAACGTGCATCGAGAAACGACAATCGATACATGTATCTCGTACTCCAAACGAAAACTCACGCCGAACAAACGAATCCTCCACGATCCGACAATGGGGCTGAAGAACACTGAAATGTTTTATTCCGATGACGTGAACGAACGTAAGAGTAGTCTCGAGAGTCTGACAAGTTTGAGGAGTTGTGAATCTCAAGTTAGCATTAACAGTTCGGAATCCCAGGATAATTCTGGTTCCATGCCCGTACCTAGCACGAGAACAAAACGAGGTGATCATTCGCCAGTAGTCGCGGTAAATGCTAACCCTCTAGGTGCTTCTAGCCGATTGTCCTCGATTAGCAGAAGAACCGACAGTTCGTCAACGGGATACAGTGACGGAGAAGCTGATGTTGAAACACCAAATGCGGTGCAAAGTGCACCACCCGTTTTCAACACGGGTTCATCGTTCCCAAACCCGCGTGATGTGAAGTATCATCACGGCAACATAAGCCTGACTCATAGTCCAAATTCAGATATTTGGCGACGAAGAACGGACTTCTCTAATAATTATACTGATTACTTGATGTCGGTTCCACAAAAGGCAACTGTCACTCGTTCGCCCAATGTCTCTCAATACAGAAATATTACGGACAGTATCCTAGAGCAGGCACGGATAGACAAACCGAATGAAGCGTCGAACTTTAACGTCAAGCTCGATCCGAGTGAACGATTCGTTCGCGCAGAGAGTTCGACGAATCGGGAACAGAGAAGGCTGAGTGACAATAGTATGCCAACCGAACGAACGGAGAAGATTCCGAGTTCACCCGCGAGGCGCGACCAGATTTATGGACATGGTAAAGATGTTAAAGACTTCAACTTCCTCAGGAGACAGAACTCCGAAGGAGATACCTCGATAAAGATGGACTCCCTAAGCGACGAGAGCGTTCTCAAGTCTTCGTTACTTCGAGGACCTTCTCCAAAGGACAAAAACTTCAGATCGAAGGATAAGTCCGAGCCAGACGTACCTGTTAGAAGTGCAAGGAGAAACAGACCCACAAGGGAGGTTCAGTGTCGGTCGATGGGAGAGAGCGTCTCTGAAACTAATAGCGGGGAAGCGAAGAACCTGTTCCTGGGCACAATTAAGGAGAGCGATTTGAACAAATCTCAAAATGTATGGATGAGAAAAGAGAGTCCGGGGGAAACCACCTCGAGGACGGTGACAGACTGGCCTATGAATAAGAACGAGACTGCGTACAAGGGACAACAATTGGGCAAACGCATGAGATCGAACGCCATAACCACTCTCGAGCTGCGAAGAAGAAATTCCGATCCGGCGACGAAAGTGTCGGGTTTGAGTGAAGATAAATCGGGAACGGATACTAGCCCTAATGACCTGAAACTGGCACCTGGCATGAATCTGTTGGAATGGAAAGGTAACAATCTCTTCACCCTGGCCGGACATCGTTTCAGGAAAGTAGCAAGGTTCGCGAAGGATGATGTTTGTGTATGCTGCCATGAAAAAATGGATGCATTCGTGACGCAAGGATACAAATGTGTCGACTGCAAACAGCTGTATCATGTAAAGTGTATTCAGAACGGCGGTGTACTTAAGATGCCATGTATCCTGGCGAACACACCGAACAGAAGGAAAAACAGGAAACCTCCGCGAACACCATACGAGTCTATGAAACAGGCTGTCACGTCAAAGTTCAGTCTGACGGGTACATCAGCATTTTCTGATAGTACGGACAAGATCATCTCCGACACTAAGGAGTTGGCCCTTATGCAAGACTTCATCACGAAGAAAATTTACATTATGGAAGGTCAGGAAGAAGGCAAGAAACCCAGCGAGGTAGATCGGGTGTTCAAACAGGCCCTACGGAAATTTAAAGATGATTTGGTGATTACCTATAGCGTAGCCATTCAGCAGGGAATGGAGGGTAACATTAAGTACACTGATCTTATCGCTAATTTCCTCCACGTCATGCAAACAGTTTGTAAGCAAGAAAATACTAGCGAAGATTTTCCCGTTACAATGGGTGTGAACGCCTTTAGAGGTTTCATGAACGAGTTTATGACAATGGTGAAGACAGAAGCACCGGAGAAACAGAGTAAGAGTAAGCGGAAGAAGGAGAAGAAGCGGAAACAGGAGGAGCCGATACGCCACGGAAGTCATATGTTCCAATTAACAATCATCAACATACCTACGGCCTGCGAGGTCTGCACTTCTTTCTTCATGTGGCCTATCGAACGGGGTCTTGTCTGCCAAAGTAAGTACCTCACGTTGTGTGAAAGTTAACGATACACTTAAACTAATAATATCTTTGCGTTTCTTTATATGTACAGATTGCAAGTTGACGTGTCACAAGAAATGTTATCTGAAAGCGGCGTCAGAATGTGGAAAGGATGGATCGATGTCTGAAGCCAATTCGCGTAAGGTATTTGGCGTACCGTTGTACAAATTAGACTGTGGCGACGGTAAGGTGCCACTGGTCGTCGATCGGCTGATAACTACCATTGAAATGCACGGACTTTACACGGAGGGCATATACAGAAAGAGTGGCGTCAGTTCGAAAGTGCGGGAGTTAAAGTCGAAAATGGATGAAGGCGATTTGGAGAAGGTGGACTTTGAGAACTATCAAGTGCACGTTCGGGCAGCAGTGCTGAAAAGTTTCTTCAGAGAGATGCCAGAACCTCTGCTTACTTTCGAGTATTACGACGATTTCTTGCACGCCGCTAATCTAACGGATCCTCACGATCGAATCAGCACGCTTTTCGCTATTTTAAAGAAGTTACCGAAACCGAATTTCGACCTGATGGAACGATTGATCGTTCACCTGGCGAGAGTTGCGCTTCACGAAGTCGATAACAGGATGTCGCCGTCAGCTCTAGCTATCGTCTTCGCACCGTGCATCTTAAGGACAAGCCGAGCACTTCCTGCCCAAGATTCCCTTCAAGATGTCGGCAGACAGACGAAATGTGTCGAAACGATAGTTCAAGAGAAATTGAGGGTTGTCAGAGCAACGCTGGCCGACATTAACACGTTGGAGTCCGCCTGTCATACAGCGACCCATCGACTGTCGAGTTTGCGATCCTCAAAAATATTCACTCCAGAAGAATTAAACGCTGCCACCCCTAGTGCGGCGGTGAGAGGTGGTGGAGATCGGGATCGAGATAGGGGCGACGAGGAAGAAGCTCTGCTCGTCGATCATATACAAGAGATCCAAAAAGAAAAGGCTCTTTTAACGTCTACTTTACCAAGCCTAACGAGAGCATCGTCCGATGATGATCTGCTTCTGTCTGCCACCGACCTGGACGATGGATCTCTTTACGATCTTCTTCCACCTTCTGCCGGTAGGTATCACAACGGCTAGTTGTACGCGTAAACGTACCACAGATGGAGCTGATTGTTCGTTAACAGTCTGTTTGATTTTGTTTAATCCGACGCAGATGGTCTCGTGAGAAAGAAGCCCATTCAAAGGCAGAGTTCAGCAGATTCATTTCCTACAATCATCAACGACGAGGACATGGTAATGGTATGACCACCGTCCACGAACAACCTTTCTGTAAAAGTCAAGCGATAAGTATAGCAACATGACACGCGCTGCGAGGCGTCGAATGACGGCAGTATAGCGTATCAACGATTCGCATTTCTGGTCTCATCGGCAAGCCGCTAGTAATTTAACTAAGTAGTTGAAACGACTTTTAGATAAGTCTAGTAATTTGTTGACTCCATACATGCATTAAGCTGGTAATTCGACCGGAGGTCTGTCTTTTCTGCTCTGTTATAGAATTTCATTAGGACTCAATGCGTAACTGTCGCGACACACCGGAAATGCAAGTTGCACGGACGTCCAACTTAACGTGTAAGAAACTTAACTCAGACTTTCTATTTTTTAACGTACGTTTTTTCCGTTAAACGCATTCCTCTTGTTGAAGACTGTTGATCGAGTGTAAATGTTCCAGAATAATTTCCATTATCTCGCACACACATATTCGTTTTAAGTCGTTTCCCTGTTCGCATTCTATTTCGTAATCGGTGTACTCACCACGTAGAGCGGCGACTACGTAAGTCATTCCTGTTCGTTAGAGTCCGCGTCCACCTACATCGCGAGTACCTCTGACCGACTCGATAATTGTAAGTTTACATCTTTGCATAAAACGCTTCATTTTCTATGCTTCCGCACGTTGACAAACTTTGCAAATCATCGCTCTTCCTTGCGACGTATAGAAAGGTAGCAATCTCTTAGCGGCAGAGTTTCGGATGCGTTGCTTTCTTTGACAATCGTGGTTTAAGGTTAGTTTGACTGAAATTTTCGAATGGAGTCAGCAATCGAGCATCAAGAGGGACAGCGAGAAATCTCAAGCGTTTCTTTTCGTGAAACACCTGTGTTAACAATATTCGTGTACAATATTCGTGCGACGATAGCGGATTATCAAATTGCTAGCTCTAAGGATGAGATTCGATGAAGGGGAAAGCGGAAGAGGAAACCAAAATATACCTTGTACATATTATAACATACGACTATCTCGTAATAATTTGTTATTATTGTTAAATTTACGAGAGACGTTACCAAGATTATATTTCTACTATCGATATTCGCCGTAGGGGGTAACACGTCAATGTACATACGTATATATTTTATATATATATATATTATATATATATATACGTACATATATATGTATATATCATATATATATATATTCATATATCGAGCTTGCCCATTTTAGTTTTCGAGGAATCAGTTTTTTTTATTAGCATTCTTTCGTGCAGAACTCATATCCAGACGCGATCGACATACACATATAAGCATATTCATACATGGCACACACGGTATACTTACCAGTACTTATGTATATACTGAGAGAATGAGAGAAAAAAAAAGTTTCAGAGATTTTGTGTGCGCAGAACTGACCAGTCTTTTGACACAAGATTCACAATCATTTTGTTTTAGTTGCATTTTATTTTTTTTTATCGTCCATTGCGTTATTAGTTTTGGCCTCTCCGTTATCGTTTCTCTTTATCTTTTAATTTGTTCGTGGTATTTTGTGCTAGTTGTCGATAAACCTACAGTATGAAGGATCCGAAAAAGGCTTGAATAACTATGAGGAAGACGCCGATTTCAAACTCGTCACCCGTCACCCTCAAACCCGTGTAATTTCAGTCGGAAAAAGGTCAATCAGATTAAAACCATTTATGTCCTACGATCTTAATCGAATCCCAGTACAAATAATAGTCGAGCTAGGATTGGACAGTGAATCAATTTTTCTCCGCTGCATTTCTTTTACACTGCCTTCGATCGGTTTTATTGAATCTGATTTTATTATCAATTTCAATTCCCCCCCAAACCAAATTATTTCTCGCTTTTACTCGTGCGATTTTTAATTAGCTGCTTCACGCCCCTGATGATTGCATTGAAAGAGTGTCAGTCGATAACAGTACGCGTACCCACAATCATTCTTTTCGTAATTTATCATGATCGTGCGTGCGTCAGTTTGCACCTGGAAATCTGTTGAGTTTTTAACGAACGCGGCGAAGATCGAGTTTAGATGTTTCTTAGCTCTTTATTCGGACTTTATTCGTGCGTGTCTGTCGATGGTGGACGATCAGACAACCGTTCGTTGTTGAAGTGAAAAAGCGAGACATTGTGTTGCGGTTTGTGTGCGGATTCTCTTTTACGCGTGTAATTGGAATATAATCGGTAGAAAATATCGCCTCGACCTCGATTACGTGACCAGAGCGAGGCGGGATTTTACCCATGTAACTTAGAATTAAGCTGAGTATTAAGAGAGGGGCGTGCAGTTCGTTCTTCCAGAGTCTATTTTTTCTTGATTCGCTAAGTCTATTCATGTTACTCTCGTTTTTAGAATGACTTATTAGCGCCGAGAATTTTTTTAAATGAAAGTGTTCTTTATCTATATAAACGTTTGTATATACAGTGTGGTTCGTGGTAAGCTCCGAAAGCGGTGTAACTTTGCGATACGTATACTGTGCCCACTGCAGTGCGATAACGTACATACGATTCGCTTGCGTAGCAAGACTGCGAAATGCACGAAGACGGCAATGTCGTTGCCGCGAACGACGGAGATAATGAGAGAGTAGAAGGGCGACTACGAATTTTCTTCGTATCCACGGTCATTCGAAATCTTACCGGAGAGACCGAGACCACCGCGTCCGTTCTCCAGTGGGCACGATATCGGTGCTGTAACGTTACATCCGAACTCGACACTTTTCATCAAACATACCGCGTATATATATGCGCTTCTATGTATATAAATGTATTTCGTTTTAAACACGCTCTCCGATCGTCCTCGATATCGGCGCAGATGGAACGCGAGATACGTTAGAAATATCTTTTGTATGCTTTGTAACTTTACGTGCGAGAGCAAATCGTCCCGGAGCTTTGTTCGGCTTGCGAGAGAAAAAAAACATGGAGATTACGATGTTTCCAGCGCTAACGGTCCTCTTACACCCCCGCTCCATCCCCGTCCCGCCCCTGCCCTATCTCCACCTGACAGAGCCATGACACGTAGCACGCATCTAGAGCACCGAGCAAACGCGAAACGGGGCACTGCGACTGAATCCCTTTTATTCTTTTCTTCATCTGCCCGCGCGGTTTCGTTTAATTAAGAGACACGCTCTTTCCATCCAAAAAGCGTTAACGTCATGTTCACTGTACAGCGTCTAGGACTACCTCCCCGCTCAGCGACACTTCGTTCAACTAGCTTGACGAAAAAATTAAGCGCAGGGTTTGTAATCGCTAATTGAGTTTTTGTCCTTGGCTAGTCCTTTGTCGCACGTTGCGATCGAGTCGTGACGCTGTGTAAAGGTTAATCGCTGATGTATCGTCGCGCGGACTCACACGCTGTAATCGCTGCAAGGTGCTTAATCGTGATTGCGTCGAGTTTGGACGCGCAGCTTCGTTCACTTTGACGGCTCGTTTGATTAGAAGCGAATGAAAAAAAAGAAAAAGACGAGATGGTGCCAGGGCTGTTGGAGCGATCTTGCGGAGGGGGAGAATGACATTCTCGGCGTCCCGCTGCTTCGCGAGGGGATCATTTCGAACGACCCGGAATCCGTTGATAGACGCCGCGCACAGCTACACGGTACACGCGTACGTCGCCGCGCGAGTGTGCACACATCGTCGTACTCTTTCCAGAAAAATGAATTCGCGATTGAACGGGAGGCACCCTACCACCGACTGATCCGCAACTGACCTAATTCGAGCTCCTCGATCGTAGGGAAAAATATTAGAGAACGGAGCAGATTTCTTTCACCGCCGAACACTCATTATCCTCGCAAAAATTTAAACTTTACCCGAACAACGTAGCACGTTTGGGACGTTTCGCGCTTTCGGTACGAACAATGAAGGCGATAAAGTGCGAAAGTGTGAATAGGATATGGGATGCGCCGACGTTGTAGAACCTCCGATGACAATATTGTCCTGACGACCGATCGACGTCGATTTCTCTTCCCTATTCTTTAAGCGTCTCCTCGTGAAACCTTCTTTCTCGGCGGATACCATTTTCGCTTCGCAATTCGCGTCCGCGGCGCGGAAGAAGCAACCTTCAAAATACGGTCCGCGTCATCTTTCCTTCCTTCCTGTTTGTCCGCGGTTCGAACAAGCGGCAGCCGTCACGAACGGAACGGATAAGCGAAGAGGTATTAGAAGTCGTCTTTACTCGCTCGAGCTTTCGAAATACGCTTATTACAAAATGTAGAAATGACGAATGCGCTTGTAAATTGGACAATCGATCGCGGTCTCCTTCGGTCTCAACACGTGCCTCGCGCAACACGATGCACAATCGGAACGCCGCGACAGTCGACGGGTGGCAAATGTGCGCAATCTGCGATGCTGAGGTACCCGCAACACTCTTCGATCGTTCCTCGTCTTCCAACCGGCGGTGACGTGGGATGAGCGATGCGCAGAAAAAGATTCGACGGTATCTTGTGCTAAGGCCGACGCGCGAAGCCCTTGAGAAATCAAAGTTGGAGAGAGGCGGAAATCGATCGGGGGTTAACGAGAAAGGAGGATTTTTAGCGGCAACCGTGGGAACTGAGCCATCATCGAAATGTCGCAATATTATTGCTCTTCCCGTTTGTGTCTTTTTCATAAAATTTAAGCACGATTGCGGATAGGGTGTGCGGGATCGGTGCTCGACATTGGTCAGAATTGCGGCTGTTGCCGGGAATCGCGGAACGCGCGAGTATTGATCTCGTTGTCGCAACGAAAATTATTTCGATCGCGAGTACCCTACTGTTGTAGTCCTGCATTAGGAGAAACGAGTAAGGAAATGGAAATGCCCGGACACTAACGATAACCAACGTTTTGACCCCGATGCCAACGATCCAGGACACCTTGTTCGTTATGTACACATATACACACACACGCATATGCATATATATATATATAGATATAACTGTTATTTTTCTTGGAGCGTAATATGAGAGAGACGTGTGCGACTTGTGCGAGTGATATAAAACGCGGCAGCGTCCGATAGTAGAAGAGCGCGTGATGTACCAAGGATTATGCATTAAACGATAGATATAAATATTATACGTATGTATATATACATAGTAATATTACATGTATATGTATATATGTATGTATGTGCGCGGCGAGTCGTGTAATGCGCGCGGGTTGTGCAGGGATATTGACGACGAGGGCGCCTCGTTTCTCGCTCTCGTCGGAAGGTGCGAAGTCGACGGCGAGCATCCTCGGCGGAGGAGCCAGGTGACCAAGGTGCACGAAAGAGATTATAGACTTAAGTACGCGGCAAGAGAACAATTTTCGAGTAAAACGCGAGACGCTCGTTGAAGACCGAGGAGGAGAGAGAGAACCTCCTCGCGATCACTTTTAGTTAGTTAGCCTAGTTTAGACACGTTTTTTTCGTTTTACAAGCGAGCACCCCCATTCCTCATACCACCAGATCCATCGCGACTGCTCTATCCCTCCCATGTCTCACGAGAGAGAACCACCTTTTTTTTATACCACCTTCTATTTCTATCATCACTCGACGGCACATTTTTTTTTGGTTTAAATTGCATTTACCACTGCGTTACGATTTTACTTGCGACGCTTGGCGTGTGTCCGTGTGTGTATGTGTGCATGTGTGAAAGAGTACGAGAAAGCGCGCGCGCATCCTGTGCCCTATGCCGTGCACAATTCAGGAGTTTGTCCTTGTAGTCAGGACTCGCTCGATTTCCCTGAATAGCCTTCTTCCTTATGTTTCCACGTCCTTCCACTTTCCGTGGCCGGGACTGTCCGCTACTCTCCCGACTTCCATTTTCAACATCGTGCGCGCGTTTGCACCCCTAATCGCCGTGAAAATTGCGGATGAGACCGATAAGAGGGTGGCCAACGATGATTGGTCATGGACGGTTGAACTGCGATCATACGCATCTGGCGCCGTTGATTGGAGTACGGCGTCATGCTTGAAGTAATCGAAGAAGGGCTAAATAATTAGCCGTTATTTAACGACGGGCAATGGGTGTCAAATTGGTCGTCTCTAGAAAAGAGTTGGTGCCCTCTCTGATTGGCTCATCGTGCCGGTGCAAGACAACACGGAAGAATGGGAAGTGGGGAGTAGGATTGAATTCTTGCGAATTCGCGTCCTCTCCCCTTCCTTCGATTTCATCGTTTTCGATCGTGGTCGTTCGATGCGCCCTTCGGACACCCGGGGGTCGATCGATCGACTTCGAGCCGAGCAGCACGAGAGCGAAAAAGCAGAAGAGACGATCGTCGACCACGCACGTATGTATATTCTTCGAGCTCGGTGGTTTTCTTCGTTTAATTCGCGGATCTGTACAACGTTTAACTCACGCGTGTGCATGTGCGTATAGCGTGTATCTGCCCGTGTACATCTTTGAGCGTTTGTTTGCGTGAGAAGAGCGTGTGCGAGAGGTTATTCTCCGTGATCGACTGTAATTTTATATAATATTTGTAAGGCAAAGAAATATTATGTACAGCATACCTGACAGTAAATAATAAGTATCTACCTTATACCTAGGCGATTGGCGTACCTGACGTGTCTTCCTGAACAACCGGCCGAATCCTGCTTCCGGTGATACGGGAACCAACGCCGACCCACTGTATTACTTTAGGCGTAGCTGCGCGCATGTGTCGTTCATTCGAAATGATACCCATCGTATAATTCGTTGAGAAAGTTCCATATTAATCAGAGAATGATAATTGACACGCACCTATCGCGGCCTATAATTAGTCGATTATACTGGCGGACTAATTAGCCACCACTTACCCATCCCGATGTTACCGGGCATGTTAGCCAAACGATGATACTGCAACAATTGTCGTTGATAATGGGCGACGTTCTGAAATCCGACTATACGTCAGTCCGAATGCATGTACACGATCGCCTGCTCACCCTCACCCCCACATCTCAGCGCGTAGAGAACGTCTTGCCAGCACTTGAACTTGCTTTCTTTTAATCCCTATTTTTGTTTTCTTTTTGTTCATATCCAGAAAAGGGAAGACGGCAGGCAAAAACTTTGGCGTCGGAACGCGTGATAAAAGGAAACCACTAAGGCTATCGCATACAATTTACGGAGGCGAGCGGAGACTTTACACCCTCGTAGCCGGGCCGGTAAAGAGCTACTCGAGAAGACTACCGCGTGCCAGTTACGGAATAACGATTTCACAGTTTTCTTTCGTCGTCTGAAATTCGTCCTTTACGGCGGAGCTACCCGCAGCTTTTCGCGCGCAATTAAGGGAAGGACGACGTCGTCCCGTTGCCCCGCAGAGGGATCCAAAGTGCATCCGTTTGCGAACGTGCAAACGTGGCCGACGATAAATGTGTGCCGTCGGTTTTTTCAACCACCCGAGCGTCCCGGCCAGCGCGACCCATACGAATTCCGTGGCCTGCCGAAAATGCGCGGAGAATTCCGTCAATATCGGTCGATCCGATAATGCGGCGGATATTAATTGGCCCCAGAATTCGCGCCGATTTCTTACCCGGTTAGATTGACGCTTCCACTGTCATTCGATAGAAGTTTGCATTGACAGAGGAGCGGTTGGCGATAGACTGGAGCCAAAATCGTCCTCGCTGGGCCGCGATAGGACGAACGATAATGCCCGCCGCGCCGGACAGAAATGAAATTCCGGTGATTTAGTCGTTCGAATTCAGGGACAATCGGCGAACGGTAAATCCTTCCGAAAAATGGCTCGATCCACTATTCTCTCGAGTACACACTCCGAGGGAAGCTTCTTCTCATCGGCATCTCTCCTCTACCCTCTACCCCTTATTTCCTTCTCTTCTTTTCTCTTTCGGATCGATTCGCTTGACTAGCACGATCTTGCCTCTCGCCCTTTGCGGAGGATGAGGACGTCGCCTTCCAACTCGATGGCCATTTTTCCCTGGCAACGTCTACATTTTCGGTTTCGTGCTCCATGCCGTTTGCTTTTACTTTTTTCGTACCTCTCCACCCCTCGCTACACGCACCCTGAGCCAGATCACATTAGGAAGGATCACGTACGTAAGGATAATCAATGGTCCCGCCGCCTACTAACACCGACGCCACTGTCATAGCAAGTTCGCGGCAGAAAGTGAACGTGTACACCAACATTCGGATCTAGCACATTTACTGTCACATTGTCTATACATGGCTGATTCTATTCGTTCTCCAGCGTAGAGAACAGTCTATTTTTTATTCCAACTTTCCATTTATCTTTTTACTAAGCTTTTAAAGAAAATACAATTGAGCAGATAAAAAAAGACCGAGCTTTGACGAAATATTATTCTACCGCAGCCACAGGGGAAACTGATATCGAACTTCACGTAGCAGTCGACGTGTTAAACCAATAGTTTGAACGAATCGCTCCGTTCAATTGGCTCCAATTGCACCCGCAATCCCACCGGCTCCTCTCACCCCCTCTCTCTCTGTCTCTCTCTCCCTCTCTCGCACGCACTCTCACTCTTAGCTGTCCCCATGTGGCTTGGCATCGCGGGTCATGGATGGCGAACGACGGCATCATGGAGGAGATCAAAGCGAATTTATCCATTACAAACTGCAGCCGGAACCCGAACTGATGCGTAAATACGCTCACGCGGCTATCGGATGTAACGTGGAAATATTAATGGAGGGTGGGTGGGCGGTCGGTTCGAAATTTGATATCGGGATGTGCATCCGCCAGCGCGTACTCGTTCGTGTACCCCACGCACCGCGCGTGTTTTGTTTCCAGCCGTATTGTGAAATCGTAATTGAGGCAATCACGATTACGGGCGAGCGTCCGATCGATTCACTTTGAGCATCGTTCGCGTCGATGTTTCGCATCGGTGACGAATGAAGCTAATTACGATAATCGATTAAATTTCACGTTCCGCAATAGCTACTAGATTTATGGCCGTTGTTATTGCGGAGTGGCGGTACGTTTTTACGAGTGGATTAACATCGTTGATATCGGATACTAGTGTCATGCGACCCGTCTATGCACTTCTTGAAACGTTTGTCTTTATGCATCCTCGTCATTCTCATTTGGTCACTGCTTTAGCGCAATTACCGGCCCATAGACTCACTGGGCCTCACTGTCGGCCTCACTGTGCTTATCGAGATTCGACCCTCACTCTTGACAATTATAAATTGTTTTGGTCCAAAGGCTGTTTGCTTCCTCGGGAAAGCACACGGTAACACTTACAGGTAAAGTCCGCCTAATCAAAAGACTGTCAACTATATCGCCGGTGTATAGAACGCTATTACTACCATATAATATTAGCCAGCGTTTATTGCGTCCGAATTGACGCCTCGGCAGTTTCTAAACGCGCAGCACTGCTCGCCCGTTGCCAAGCAACAAACGCGAAGTTGAGTTCTGAACTATCGAATCGATGACCGATTGGTTTTCGCTGTCAATTTTCGTACGCTTCTCAATTGCTATTTGTGCCACGGTAAAAAAAAAAGGGCACTTTCGATTGTTTCCCAATAACTGAAAGCCCCGTTGGTTGACGCGAAGATACGGATAGTTACAATTGGTCAGACATGTGCCTGCGCTAAGAAAAGGATGGTCCAACATTTACTTTCTTGGCATGTCCGTTTGATTTGGGGTCATGATACGTCCTCGTGCCATTCGATGCCGCAGCAAAGCAAATCCTTAATAACAACCTTCTGTTCCTTTACCCCTTCAATCTGACCAATATAACGGAATTTGTCGAATGCGTCGAGAGTCTTGACGGAAGGGCGTCATCAGCGGCTTTGGGGAATTTGGCGATTCAAGTCACGAGCGCCATTTTTCTGAAAGAACAAACGCCGCGCGTTACCAGTCCTGTTCATGGGAAAATAACGAATTTGCTCAGCCGGTTCTTTCGCTCAGTTCTGTACAATTTGCGCGATCATTTCTTCTCATTCAGTGCGACGCGCTTAAGTATTATCGCTGGTAAACGAGGGCATGACCAAGAAAATACGTGCGTCCGAAAATTCGTGGCACGACTGCGATTGTTCGCCCCGGCACCACTAATCGAATCGAATTGAATTTTCATCATGCCCCTCGCTCAGGGGAGCCCTAGGTCCTTCAGAAGGCCTCCAGGGAGTCAATAAAAATTAACGGTTGATTTGAAAAAATTGGGTTCACCCTCATCGTTCTCTCTCTTTGTCTCTCTCTCGCTCTCTCTCTCTCTCTCTCTCTCTCTCTCTCTCTCATTCCCCTTCCTCTGCCAGGGGCTGCTCTATAATAGAACTCGACAACTGACGCCCTGGGCAGATTTTATGATCCGTACTGCCTCGCGTAACCTTTTAATTTTCCATTTTCGAGCGGAGGCATAACGGTCCCACAACGCTTGAAAAATGTAACGCCTCTGCTGCGTCGTACAAAATCGATTTCGAGGCCAATATTTCGAAGTAAATCTAGAACGAACCAAGAATAGTTCCTGAAAATGTTGTAAAAATGAAAACTGCAGTGCGAGAATTGCGGTCGGTGCCAAGAAAGTGAAAGAGAAAAAAGGACGAAGCTGAGGACGGGGCTATTGGTCGCTAAGTCGGTAGAAAATGTAGGACAGATTGTGATGCATAGCTGTCGTTTATAAAAACGCAACAGCAGCTTCTCTATTTTCCTCTCGAGGCCGACGAAGAGGCAACGACCGCGAAACGCAAAGATAAAGGATCGTCTGAAAAATATGCTGCACCGGACCCCGAGGACACACAATTTTCAGGATATTCACGGCCCGATTACTACCACTTTCGTTTTTCCTCCCGTTGTCCGCACAGAGGGAGGCAGCGGGTAAAAAGCGGAGGAGGTCAGTGAAAGAGAGTATCGAAACTTTTGAGCAACAGCCAGGTCAATGTCCAGCAAGCCGTATCTCTGGCGTCCTCATTCTTGTCGACCGATGCGTCTCGTCGGAGAACGGATGTATCAGAAATAAGCAAAGAACATCTAAACATGACGTACTGGTAGAAATAAGGTATAAGACAGTAATCTGGCAGTTGAGATGCGCCGTACAAAACGCAGCATCGATCCGACGATCATCACGCACACTTTCTTCATCGAGCTGTTCGTTTGTCGTGAAAAACAAACGAAAAACAGGAGCGAGCATTGTTTGCAATGCAAACGAGGTGTCAAAGCAGCACAAAGAACAGAGCAGCAGACTTGCCCGGAATGGAAATAAAGAATAAAGAGGCGGTGAAAGAGAAAGAAGGAGAGAAAGTGGGAGTGTATGCGTATGTGTGTGCGGAGAGGAATTTTTGGACAGCAGTCGGCCTCGTTATGCTGGAAAATCTGAAATCGATTGGAGAACCCGGCCCGTGTCGGGGCGTCTGCGCGACGCAGACGTCGACGCAGACGCCGAGGTTGCTCGTCAGGTCGATAGCGAGCCCTGGTTAAACTCTACGGGCGAACTTTGCCGATGGTCCGTAAGAGAAAGAGAAGGAGGCGAGGAGAAGGCGATACAGAGAGGGAGAGAGAGAACGAGCGAGCTTAAGAGAAAGAGGCTGATAGAAAGTACGTAGCGAGAAGAGAGGAAGAGAAAGAGGGAGAGTGAGAAGGAGCCATCCCCTGCATTACCACCGTAGGACAGCTACCATTGCGTCGACGAATTAATTACGGACGATCCTTAGGCTCGTCGTTTAATGGCGCCTTCTGCTCTTGAAACCAGGTCGACGAGGGTGGCCGTCTCTCGTCGCGTGGAATTCGGGCAAGAGGAAAAAGGGAAAATCCTGCGAGTCCTTCAACTCAGATCCGCGAATCAGCTGATCGCCGAGTACATTTCGAGTCATTCGTCGCGCATGATTCCTCCGCGTAGGTCGTTCGCTCTATCGTTGAGTCGCTAATACGGTTCATTGATTTCCAACGCACGGTTCGATGTCCAGGGAAGCTTCTCTGTGTCGAGAGAGAGAGAGAGAGAGAGAAAGAGAGAGAGTACCTCCCCCTCAAATGGGCAATCGGCGAGAGATGTAATGGAGATATCGTCGCGAGATAAAGTGCACGCGATATTGAAAAAGATAGCTCGAAAAGGTTGGCAGCGGGATGGGTAGCTCGGACTCTTTGTCGTCGGGTCCTTTTAAAACGAACGATCAACGGGGACATTGTTATATCGCGGCGTCGTCTTCGCCGCTTGAGAAGCAATCGGGAAGGAGCGGATAGGGAGAGGCATGACGGTGCGACGAGGAGCCGTCCACATCGATATTCCAATAAAAGTGGCATTTGTTCGATTAAAAGAAACGTCGGAGCAGATAGATTGATCGCGGAAGAGCGCGAGCTTCACGTGCCGTGCCAACTCCTCGAACACTCAAATCACACCTGATCGCGGAATGTGTCTCCTGCTTGCTCCGCGTCACACTACCTTGTTTAGCGTGTTTAGTCAACCCAGCGATTAGATCGACGTATTAACGCTCGGTACACCTACCACTCGTCTACTCGGCGAGGCCGTGTCAAATGCACTCGTGGAAAATTGCAGAGTCAAAAAGATCGACAAAGCGAGGGGCGCGCTGATATTCAAATGAAAGTGGTATTCGTCCCGTTAAGCGAATCTCGTCGCGACGAAAGGGCCGACTTTTCACGGCTCCCGGAACAGTGGCGAGCGAAATTGCGCCGATAATATTTCTCTAAAAAGGAACCCGGTAATGTGAGCCTCCGACGCGTCCTTTGAGGAGACCACCGACGAAACAGAAAAAGCTGCGCCAGAGGAACGCTTCAGCGCGGCCCGCATCGATATTCCAATAAAAGTGGGACTCGTTCAATTAGAGGGATCGTCGCGGGGCGAAGAGAAATTGCTCAGAGGCAATTGCGAAATTCGAGTTCCGACGTCAGCACGCCGAGTTCTTTAATTCGCGGGCAGAAATTTCGGCAAGAAGAAGGACTGGCTCGCGGGTGTGAGGAGAACGTGCCGTTAGCCGACGTTTACGTTGCGGCGAATAATCGGGAGGAAAATCGTTCGCCCGAACCTCCAGCCGAACGCTTTTAGAAAGTGCTTTTTGGAGTAAACAGGAAAGAGGCCGTGGCCGGACAACGAACCGCGAACCGTATCGATATTTCAATACAAATGCCACCCGCTCGATTAAGAGAGTCTTCGCCGAGAAAAAGAAAAAGACAAGTAGCTGGACGGAAGTAAGAGAAATGAAATTCTCGCTCCAATTTCCTGGTCGCGGCGCAACGAAATTGAGTTTCCCGAAAAATGATTCCGCCGAAGCGATTAATTGGGAAGGGAGAAGCGATGATCGGGACGAGCGGCGGCTTGCGGTCGCAAGAAACACAGAGAAATACTTTCCGCTGGCGATAATGAAGTGTCCGCGAGCGAGGCGTCGCGCGCTTCCTTTTAGGCCCCGACGAGGCCGAAATTATCCGTACGACCGTTGGCTCCCTCGCTCGATAGACAACGAAATGTAGGACGAGAATGGATAGAAATATAAACCGGTGGAATTGTGCACATCACCGCGCTCATCGATATTCCAATAAAAGTGGCACTCGTTCAATTGAAACGACCGTGGCAGGAAAAGAGAAATTGGTCCCGGCAAAGAGCGATACCTGAATACCAACTCCGTTCCTCGAAAAATGTGGCTTCAGCTGATTACAGGACGAATCACGCTGTTGGACGAGCCGTCGCTCGTTTGTCGGCGATTTTACACTCGAGGTGGTTGCGAGGCAAAGGAACGATACAGTGACCGCTCGCTATTATAACGAAGCGCATTAATGCACTCTGGGCGGTTCGACGACACTGAGGAATGGGAACAGGAAGGGACGGGAGGAGGGACGCGCGTCTCTGCCGTTATAAGAATCGGAGAGGCAGACAAATTGGCAGCGCAGCGAGCGGCGCGAGGGGAAAAGTCGGAGTTCACGGCGTGGCACCCTCTCGAATTTTTCGGCCAAACCGATGGCGGCACGAATCACGTCGATGGACAAATCCGCTTTCGCGTCGAACCAGCGATGTCGGGAATATGGTGATTTCTGAAGATAGAACGTGCACGTGAGAAATTCATGGAGAGAATACCGCGAAGATTCCTTCGCTTGCCCTCAGTTCTTCGTGGCAGAGGCGAATCCCGGGAGAGAAATCCTCGCTCTCTGCACTTCGGCTGCAGAGCGTCCGAAAGAGCGGCGCACACTTTGAAAAACTGAAAGGAGTGTCTGTCTGTTACGCGCATCCGGCTACCGGCAAAAAGTACCACCCGACGATCGTTCTCCGCATCCCTTAATCCCGGTTAAACAAACTTCCAGCCGCAAGCAAGCCCTTCATAGAAAGTCAAAATGCCGAGCTGCTTCTATTATTCGAGATACTCGATGAACGCGAGTATCGAGTATCGAGCGGCATTGGCTATTTCGACAATTGGTCCATTGCGTGTTTGGCGCACGACCAGATTGATCAATCAAGAAACTGCTGCTTTCAAGGGATTTATGATAAAGTTTTTTAACTTTTCTTTGGAACCTCATTCACGGCGCATCCAGACGATGAGATTGGGACAATCATTCACGGTTTTAGAGAAATTCTTGTATCTTGGACTACGACGAGCTACAAGCTGTGACGCATGAAGATGTAATGTCGATGAAGTCAAATTAAAAATGTCGAACACTTTGACAGGGCGGCGAACGTAAGTAGAGTAAATTAAATTACCGAGGAGCTGAAATTCAGTTCCTTTGAGGTGGCGGTCGGGTCATCATCGATTCTCAATAGTCTCCCGTGGATCGAAACATCGGCGTAGCAAAATGATTCCTACAGCACACTCGGTCATCAAAAATAACCGTGACAACATTTGCCGACTAGTCCTCTCAACTCGATTCCCCTTCCCTCAGTACGAATCTACGTACGATATTCACAAGCCTGTAATACGCGCGCAAACGGGTAAATCGGTCCTCGTTCACGTTTGACAGCCTCACTTGAACTCTTGACAGAGAACATTCAAGTCCTCCGAGAAAGGGCTGAATGAGCTTTGTCAAAGGTCTGATACTCAAGATCCTCATGATGCTCAGGTGCGATCCCAGGTACATAAGAAGCCCGGTTCTTTCAAGATCGAACGAGGGAAGTAGATGTCGACATGAAATCCGTCCCATGCGTTTTCACGTCGGTGGTCGCCAGGTAAGCCGGTATGTAGAAAGAATCGGAATGGGTTTGGGTACTTCTCATCTTCCTCTCGTTCCTTGTCCCTTCTTCGGGTAGATACCCAGCCTCTGAAAAGGATCGAAGGCTCGTGAAAGCTCAGGAATACAACGCCATACGTTCCACGAAGCCGGAACAACATACACGCCGTCAGTAGTTGAGATTTTACAGCCGTGAAGTTGGTATCGATCGATCGTCGTTCGGCGTCGGCAAGAGAAAAGTCACTAAGCAAATTCTGCGCTGAACGAGATGTTTACCTTGTCCTCGGCGATTGCCAAATTATTTTCCGGGTAGACGCTGGATCGTTCCTGTTTGTCTTCGAATTTCCAGAACGAGCTCTCTCCCCGGGAAGCGGAGCTTGCACGTGCGCGAACGCTCCCGCAGGGAATGGAAAGCTTTTTGAGCGCGGTACGCCGATAAGACGACGCCTGGTTAACGTGTATTATCAAGCGACTAACACGAACGTTTCCACGTGGAACGACGTGTGATCCTGTAGGACGACCCGTTGGATGTATCACCCTTGTATACGTCATCCCCGTTTCGCACACACATACACACACATACACACAGAGACGACGTAACGTTCACGGACTGATTTTGTAAATTCTATATTAAACAGAATTTTTAATGAAATCAACTAAAGTGTATGCAAATCGTGACCATGTAAACCTCGCATAGCGAGGAGAACACGGATCATTACTTAAAGACGGGGTATGTAGTTTTATATTCGACAGTATAAATTTAGCATAAATTAGCACGGATGCGTCATAATTGATTTTTAAAACCAAGTCAGATCAGGACGCGTGTCCTGCATTTTCATCCAGAAAATAACGCGGAACGTCTTTGGAAGTTGAAGTAAACCTTTGCGAAAGTGCGGAAAGCTGTTGACGTATCCAGAGGCCGTGGTCGCTGCGAAAACGAAGTGCATGCCAGATGTATGAAGGAATTTAGACGGTTCGAAGACGCGATCGGTCTTATCCCTTTTTTTCCCATCCCCTCGGTGTTCTTCGTGTAGCTTTCGTTAAAGGACGGTCAACTTTGAAATAGGGTCAGCTCGGTTAAAGTCGAACTTGGGGAATTTTGTTTCCCCCGAGTAAAGTCACTCCCATTCCGAGGCCGGCTTCGCTCGACAGCTGTCGGAGACAAGGTACTCATGTACGGTCAAAGGGCCGAAGTCCTCCCAGCGACTTTAATTCAACTTTTACTCGGCTAGATACATAAGTACGTGCAGAGTGTAAAGTTAGTGCTGTTACAAGCCATTCCGTCGGAAGCCGTAAGAGCCGTTCATCTTCGACGCGCCGACGTCCCGGAAACGAGCCCGAATTATTTTTCTTTCGCGCCGCTGCAAAGCTCCTTGATCTCGACGAAATGTTCTCTTCTCCCGGAATCCAAATATTTCGCCCGACCCGCGCGCTCGCGCGAACGGTACAACGCAATTTTCTGATAATCTAATTTTCCTTCCACGGCGGCGGGCGGACAGACGTCGGGTGTAGCGGTAATTTGAAAGAATGTCTCCCGCTCCCTGTTGCCGAACGTCTTCGGATCCCTCTTCGGATAATATTCGCAAATTGCTACTACTGCAATTTCCCCCACCTGGCCACGGCGCTTCCCTCGGTTTACGGTGGGTGCTTCAGAAAATATACTGCTATTCTCGTTAAAACTTCTCCGTTCCTCCGGAGGCGGCGGGATATAATAATAAGTCACTTTGTGCCGATGTAAAAGAAATATTCGCCGTAAAATTTTCTAGGAACGCGTCGAGCTACGGGATCGACGTCACGTCGACGCGTCGCCGCGCGGCGAGGTTCGTTAAAAAGGAACACTCTAACAACGCGAACCGAGCTGTGGAATAAAGGGAGGGAAACGTTTTATCGCGAATGTTATTCGCTGTTTATACGTTCACGTCGGCTTTTATGCGACTGTCCGTTCTCACGTTTCAGCGGCTGTCTCAAATGTAAATACTATTATACCTCGCACCGATACGTCTTGCACAGCCCCTAATTCGTTGAAATTTTCCGTTCACATGCGAGATAACATTCCGCGATACAACGTTTTAAAATTAACGTTCTATTTGATATCCGGAATCGAGTGTAAACGGAGTAAAACATGCATGTCCCATCGAACGGAATTCTCCGAAAGCCCTAGTAAATCAACAGGCATGATAGAATAAATATTGTTTTACAAATATTTTTTCCGTGAAGAGGTTAATACATTTAAAAAAATCATCGAAGCCGTCGGTAACGTGTGCAGCGTGAACAGTGGGGCAACGAACATTTATGAGCAAACACGCTGTTCCTGATGGTTATGAAACAAGCGCTCTTCCGGAGAGGAAGAGCGCGAGAGCGAGAGAGAGAGAGAATGAGACACACACACACACAAACAGCCAGACAGAAAAAAATAGTTCCGCGTAGCCGGATACGCGTGCCTGGAAATCGTGAAAAATATGACAGTTTGCGGAAAGGCCAGTGTAAAACGTGTCCGCGTTCCACTTGGCGCGATCGCTTTCTCGCAAAGCGTACGACGCCTCGCACATCGCGTAGATGCGACAATTACGAGCAGAGACATTTCGTCGGTCGACGCTTCATTTCTGCGAATCGAAGTCGCGAGCGACGATGAAATTAGACTGGGACACGAGCGGCGAAGAAAATTCCCTTTACGAGAATCAGGTCAGAAATCGACGTGCGGCCGGCAATGTATGGCGACCAATGTACGGCCACGAAGGTACGGCCGCGCGCCTGGGGTCAAGAAAACTGTCACGAGAAGCAAGAGCCGTGGGAACGAGAGGCCGTGGCGCGGGATAGGGAGGAGGAGAAAGAGAAGGCGAGACAAGTCGAGGGTGAAGCCGAGAAAGAATCCGCTCGCAAAGCGTGTTCCACACTTTCCATGCTTTCCTAAAGCGCGCGCCATCCCCGAACCACCCTTTCCTCCTTGTCCGGCTTTTATTCCACCTCACTCCTCGCACTCTCTTTTTCCGTGCGCTCGTGCGGTCTGTCCAGCTTGTTTACGACGTGGGCATCGAAGCGAAGTTCGTCGTCGAGGGGCGGAAACCCGATATAACTCGAACCGCACAACCCCTCTCGGCGTGGCACTCTTCGAATGGAGAGGGACACGCCGTCGGGGCTGCGAGCAACGTGGAGCTACGCTTTGGGTCAACGGTGTGCCTTCAGCGATGAAAGATCTCCGAACCGTTTTCTCTTGCCATTAGATTGAAAAGGAACGGCAACAAGTCAATGCTCTCCGGCACTGTCTTCGGAAGTGCGGACGCAAAACCGGGATTCTTCCTACGCTTTAGTTTCCGCTGCTTTTCTTCGGAAGCACCGTTCCACGCGCTTTCTTGCTCGAAAATTGAACTTGCTCGAGTGGCGTACCCGTTTCAGAGACTTTGGGAGCACTAATAAGAAGAATTGGAAAAAGAAAATCCGGAATGCAAATTTGCAGTAGCCTTGGACGTGCGATTGGAAATGGTCGGAAAATGAGTGGGAAATAATGATTGAATATGTTTTGTTATTAATGTTTCGCTTTTCTAAAGAGCTGAGGGAGACTCGTATATACGTAGCTTGCGCGATCGTGCTACTATAACGCGGCCAGCATTCAGGAACGGTCTAATGTATATAGGCTTGGTCCCGTGTGGTCCTCCGCTGTCACAAACTTTCCCGGCATATACTTTTTAATTCACTGCAGTTACGCCGCTTGAATGCTTCACTCACAACCAGTTCTGATGTTGATGCGAAACATGGGCGTACAGCTATCTAAAACAAACGATTATTCTACGTTGCATAATCGTTTATGCAATTTTAAGTACCTACTATTTAAGTAGCAGTTTCCATTCAATCAACGAAAATACAACAAATTTCGTTTATGAGCAGAATTCGTGTGGTAGCGTAATAAGGAAGAAGATAGAGACCGATATTAATGCCATTACTGACTAACGCGATTACTAAGGCAGAAACTCTAATCGTCACGGTAATCCAGTTCAACGGTAGAAAACGTAATATTCTGGATCACATAAATTGGCGCATAACAGCCTGACGAAACAATTATACGTATTCGTTTGTACGACTAATTCTACCCCAGCGACAAAATTTGCAACAGCAGTTAAGTACAAATTACCAGCAGTATGAAGTATGCCGATGGTTTCATTCGATCTTGATGTTTGATACGAATCTTCAACGAACCATTAATCGCCGAAGTTCCCCTCAAATTTCACGAACATCCACCACTCCGAACTCAGTTACCCCTAAACGCGCGGTTAAAAAAAAATCAACAAAAGACTATTTGCTCTCTATTTTCGCAAAACTCAGCATGTTTCCCGAATTCTGCCCCGCAACCGTCCTGAAATTCTTTCGACACCTTGGCCACGAAACTTTGCTAGAGAATCGTTCGTAAACGCACCGGTTTGCCGACGATCGTCAATCGGGTTACAGCGAGTCGTTGAAGAAGAATCCGGGGGACATTGCGGAATTCGCAAGGACGATTCCCATTGTAAAGGACACCGCACTGTACGTGCCGGCACGTACGTGCGGCAAGAGGGCGAGTAACATGTCTGAGGTACGATAAATATCCTCCTGGAAGCAGCAGGACGTTGAACGTCCAGGCGCCGTTCCTGCACATCTGGTGCTGTCGCCATGAATATAACCCCGTACCAGCTCCAGCTTCTCTCTCCAGCCCCTCTTCCACATCCACGACGATCCAGGGCCGTTTCATCCGATCCCGAGAACGTGAAACTGCTCAGGGTTCTCTGATTGTAGACGCGATCGCACCGTCGCGACGCGCTTTCATTTTTTTCCCCACAGAACAAAGGTCCGCTTTACTCTTATTGTTAGACATACTTACTATAGACCCGCACCGTAAAGTTACGCCGCGCTTTCAGTAACTTGGCCACACTTCTGAGCTGATAGAGACTGCGAGCGGGCAAGCAAAGTGCATTATTCAAGTTGATTCGGTTTTGACGAAGCCTATCTCTATGTTAAACTTATGAAGTTACTCTGATAGTTACGGACGATAGGCAAATAACGTTAACCCGGGGAGCCGGCGTGTCCTTAAAGCGGCCCTGTCGGCACCAATACATTCGCCGCCACCTTCTATCTTCCACAGAGCCACCCTCTGGCACTCGTGGTATCCGCGCCTCCCTAACACGCGTCGTGTCTCCTCCTACGTGTCTCTGGCCCGGACTCGAGAAAGTTTCATCCTGTTTTGCACAATGGTGGCAAGCGTAGTGCTAGTTCGCCGACGGAGCTGCTGCACAGCCTTCCCTACAGCGTCCTGGTCGGCTGTGCGGCGATGCCTCGGGAACTGAGGGTGAAGGGGTGCGAGAGGAGGGTCGCAAGAGGGGTTGCCAGGGAGGCTATCGACAGGGGTAATCATTATACCTGAACACTCTCTTCTGCAGAAGCACCCCACGTAGTCCTGGTGCATCCTCTCGCCGGGCCGAGGAGAAAAGGTCTCATAGAATTGGAAGGGTTAACAAAAAAAAAAAAAAAGAGAGGTAGAGGGGAGAAAGGGGACAGATAAGCGCTCGGATAACAGACGCCGCTGCTCTTGCATCTCGGAATCAATTTACCCCCGAGCCCCCGACGGAATTCCGCCGGTGCAGCAACGATACCTTTTGTTCGATCACACCGGCCGGAGCCCTTCTAACGCCGAGGCGAGAACTATTCATTTCGCTCGATTAACCGAGCACACGGCCGAGGCTCAGCGGGTAACATCGGGTTACATGCTTCTTAGGATCCGTTCTGATTAGAAAGCGGATTATGTAAGAACGTAATTCAATCGTAAGAAGGTCCTCGAATAAAGCGCTCTCACGCTGGCACGTCTAATTCGAGTAGCATCGCCGACACGGAACCGGCAGATGTGTCTAGCGTTACGAAATTTCCGCGCACAATGCAGGTCGGCAGATAAATGGAAGGAAGGCATGAGGTAGATATATTAATGGCGACGGGCCTTTGGTCGTCTTGACTGGCCTTTGTTCGAGTTCATGTCCTCGCGCCCTTGCTCCAGACGCACAAGAACGCGAGAGATATTTTTATCGCCGGCGGAGGAGGTGCGTCGACGGACTCGCTCGATGGACCTACTTTTTATTACTACGCAGCTGTGCTCGAAATCCCGCGTATCATGCAATTAGGGCAGTGTTCTCGTAGATTGGGCACTCTTGACATGTTCGCTGGAAGTATCGCGAGGTGATGCTGTAACGCGATTTGCGGCGGAATAGAGGATATCTGACAATGAGAACCTATTTTTTTTTTGTCCACCGAATAATCCCGTTAGTATTATACCTTTTGCACGGAACCAGGCTATTTCCACGTTCTTCGCCGTAAAGTCGAGAGAAACGTGAGATGTAGTCTTTTGCCGCCTCGAATGATCTCCACCGGCGATGAGAAGGAAAATACGATCGCTGGGCGCGGGCGCGCATTTGGATAGCGAAGTGGGTGACGATACCTTTTATTCGATCGTCCTCCCTTCCAATGTTTCTGCTTAAAAGATAAGGAAACGTGAGCCGCATACTTTGCTTCCGCCGAAAAGACTCGTGCTAATGCGTCCGTCCGATAAAATGCCGGTTTGCAAAACGTGCTTCGGACGAATTAAAACGCTCGAAGCCAATCAAATAAGTGGCATCGTAAAACGTCGAAAGCGCGCACCCATATTCGACTCTACCTGCCCAGTTCCGTCGGTTTCGAGGCGACCGCCCAATATTCGATATTTTATTTGCGTGTATAGACATTGCTTAATCCACCGTGTACCTTTGCACGCTATACAATCCTCGTGCACGACGAAACGGAAATCGACATTGACGGCTTCTCAGAGGTGCATCTAGGTCGTCGACACCGATCAAGCGACGATTTCTAGCGATGCATTATAATTACCTAGTACGAAAGTTGCATGAGCATCCAGAAGGAGCGGAAGCAGATATTTCGGATCGAATAACTTGGATCCTTAAATAGAATTTATTCGTTGGACATAAAAAGAGCGGGGAATCATACGAATAAAACTATTTTAGGGTCTGATATATTCAAGGTCTGAAAGGAGGACGATAAAGCAGCGGAGCTGTCAATAGGCATGCGGAACGCGGCTTCGTGATATTTGCGGCCCCGACAGTTTCAAGCGACTTCTCTTGACAGTCTCGCGGCCAACTCTATTTATTAATTTCCAGAGACAACATCTCTCGCCGAGGCTCCATCCTGCGTCTCCGCGTTGGTCGCCTCCTCTTTCCTTCTTTGTCCAACATCTCGGCGAGCGGTAGCCTTGGACGTACGTGCGTACTCCTAGTCGTCTCGGTTAGTCTCTCCTTATCTCCTTCCGGGGGCTCTCTTCATTCCATTTCTCTTGCACCCAGCTTGTCAGGGCTAGTACAGGGTTGGCCGCGGAGCCAGCCAGCCAGCCAGATAGCCAGCCAGCCTAGCGTCATCCCTCTTTTACTGGGCAAGAGTAGGAGGATGACAGAGTCTGCTGAAGCCACAAACTAATTACGACCCGGGGCGCCGTTGAGAGTAGAGGCGCCGTTAGCGCGTAGGAGTTGCACGAGGCCCCGACAGAGACAGCTAAGTGGAGAGAGGGCGGGATAGAGGGAGAGCAGGAGGGAGGGAGATGGAGAGAGGAAGAGACAGACAGAGGAACGGCGATTGAGCGAGCGAGCGATAGCACCGGGGGTTACGGTGGAAGAAAAAGCTGCTGGCGGTGTGAACTGAAAGAGGACACTGAGCTGAGAAGGAACAGGCAGAAGGACTTGCCGACGACGGTATCGTCTGTGAACCTTCAACGTGGAAGCCGTATCTTCTACACATATGCATGCGATGTCTCTACGTATACACATACTTAAGTGGCTGGCCTTCCAACGCCTTCCGTGTAGATTTCCCCGGAATATAGCGTCGCACGTGGACGGATAAGGTCGATGATACCGGAGTGAGACTACTCGTAGAATACGAGGGACGAAAAAGCATTGTCATGAAATTTGATACGAGCGTCAGCGCGTGCGGTGGGGTCGCGTAGATAAATAATTATTGCGTCTCGCGCGAAGTACACTTGCTCGGATGAAGCGCACACGACAAGCGCATGAAAACGGGAAAGTACGAAGCTAGGCGAATCGTGCTCTCTGCGAGGGTATCAGCGGGCTTCGCGTTTGCGCCGTTGCGGAAGCGTGCGAGATCCGTGTTCGGCGCCAGACTCGCCATAACTACGCGCACCCTATAACTCGCGGCCTCTATACACACGCTCGAAAATGCCTTGATCGCGACGGGCAACTGGCTCGGCCAGCGTGTGCGCCGACGCAATTAAATCCTCCAGCGCCTAATTGGCCGCCTCGTCGGAGCTAGGCTTAATTGAACTGTATGGACCTAACGACGTAATTGCCACGACGATTTAGAATACGCAAACGGGGACGTGCGGCGCGAGCGAGACAATAGGACGGCGTACGAACGTAAGGGAACAGGTGGATAGACAGAATCGACGGACCTATAGACAGCCGCACGGTGGGCACGACGAGTTGGACATATGCGAAGATGGTTGCGCGGATACATGCATTCAGAACGAACACTACCGGAGCTGGTATTGCCCCGGCATATTTGCGTACGTCCTGCGTGACACGCTCAAAGGCTCGACCGATCCTTTGCGCCGTTCAAAGAAGCGAGCCCTCCGGCAGACATATTGCCGTAACCCGACTGTGAGCCCGAGCACAGTCCTCAGGGAATTCGACGCTTCTTTGGATCTGGCGCCGTTCGCACCTCAGCTCCAGATATCCCGATTAAATTCCGCTGACTTTTTCGTGTCGCCTTTCGATTAGAAAGGTGGTCGGATCATCGCGAGAGACGGCGCAACGCTTGTCGTCGGTTAGAAAAGCAACGATGCAAAGAATGCGGGGGGGTTGCATGGGACGGAAAGTGGTTGCAAGGGAATCCGAATGCTTTATCTTGACTGCGCAAGATACTTGGTTTCCGGTAACCGGAGGTATATCAACAGACGCAGAAGCCGGGGTAAGAATCCACTTGATCGATTATGTAAATCCGGGAAAAGGGGCTGCTACCCTTGCTCCCCGAGGCACTTTCTCGCTGTCGACGCACTCGAGCCGCCTGTTCCAGATTGAAAGTATCCGTTCGGCTGGAAAGTGACAGATATACGCATCGATTGCCGTAAATATGACAGCTAGACGCAACGACACAACGTCAAATTTGCATGGGCCTCGATGTAAAGTAATTTATAAAATTGTAAACGTAATTACGGATCACTATAATTGACAATGAACGTAATTAACGATGTAATTGTAACAACGCCTTGTTGGATATTAATTGAAATTCTATCAATAACAGGCCATGTAGAATGTAAAATCAACCTTAGTCGCATCCCATACATTGTTCATGACGTACTTTATTGACCGAACGTTATTTCAGTCCCCGCTCGGTTAATGCGCGTGCATTCTGTAATCAAATGACAAATAATGTATTTAATCCACTTCGCTCATGGATATTTGCCCTTTAATGGCTCCGAGGAAGGGTCTGAATATTGCACGCTAAATAATATCGAGTCCTTCGCTGAGGCGGAGTGGCTTTTAAAAAACGATGACGCGGTACGTTTAATAAAACTAAGCGAAACGGGTCCGCGTCAAAATGGTCGTGGCAGGATCGAACGAGAGCCCTAAGCTAAAACGCTGTGAATGACGGGGAAGCGTGGAGGGGGTCGTGTGAAGGGAGACACGTCGGAAGAAGAAAAATGTGTTCCGAAACATCGGGAAGTCACGCGCCACGCTGTCAGAGGGTAAATGCAACCCCGATCCGCCCTTGTCAGGCGTGTATCGATACATTCTCGCACAATGATTGCCCTGAACAGGATATCTTTTCGTTGTCGTGGCATTCAGCCGTACATGCCGGAGGGGTGATCGTTTATAAGTTTATTTAGCAATCGGTTATCGCCTATCGGCATTAGCAACAAGTGACCCATTCATCCTGAGCTGTCTTGACGTTAAATAAGTCGTTCTGCGGGACGAACGCGTCTCGTTCCTTGCACGAGGGGTGGAATTTGTTTGAGCTACGAGGACGTGATACTTGGATTGAGTGCAGTTGAAATTCGAGCTAGCTCCGATTCCGCGTGGGTGAGCGTATAATTGCGTTCTACACGTTCCTGTGCATGTCGAATGTTCAACGACGTATGCTGTTACAGTACATGCGGACCGTACAGTCATACCGCAACAAGTCCCTCCACGCTGGAAGATTGATGCACTTTTATAGAAATCACGTCGCTGCATTACCCATTAACCGTCCATATTTGACGGCTCTTAATTGTTATCTGCAGCGACGACTTTCTATTCGGAAGGGAACACTCAGCGAATATCGTAACTGTTCTTCAATTAAATCGATGCAAGATGGGATACATACAACGAAATATCGGGCCTTGACAAATTTTTCGATGGACGTCAGAATAATATATATGTCAGCGATACAACTAACGTTGAACAGAGTACTGTAACTGTCTACCAAAAAAAAAAGTTGATACGTAGAACGATTCATTCTTATTAAGTAGCGCAAAGCGTGATACCGCACTCATAATTGTCGATATTGAAAAATGTGAATCCGAAAAATTGTAACTAGCCACTTCTGCCCTTTTCATCTCTTTCTATCCCGTCCGTCAGGCTAACCGAGCTATCGGCCGGGGTCTCTTCATCGGCGACGAATTTATGTTATGAACGTATAATGGATGATCGGCCGAGAGTCAACCGTCCACAGGTGAACGCGATACAGAGGCGGACGATTTATTAGTGAGGAGCCGAACGTCGCATCCACGGACGGGAAAACTAATAACGATGATAAATCCGTCGTCGAACTTTTCGATGCGGCCCTTTCGCGCCAAGCGATAAAGGATCTTTATAGGACGCTCCGTTTTCGGTTATTAATTACTTCTCTCCCGTGCGCATAAAAGCGGGCGTCGGATAGTTTGAACTATTTGTTAACATCCACCCGACTGGCTCACGGGCGAAACGTATAAATGGATACTTTTAATGTCAACGAATCCCGATCGTTTTAATCCGTCAGTCGTTGCTCGGAAATTTGTAACAACTTCGCCGCGGCGTCCGCTGCTGATCACGATGAAATATTTGCGGCAGACTCTTCACTCCGCTACCGTTCAATTATTGATTTATTCCGTCCGAATGGCACGGATATCGATGTCTTCGGGGTAAAATTTCTCACAAATTCTCGTAATTAATAGGTTGATTGGCACGTTAAATACTAATATTTAAATTTAGTCGCTGCAGTTTCTCCACATTTAAATGAGATTTTATCTATCACATAGAGGAAAAAGTTCCACTTACAGACTGACTGACAATGAGTTAGAAGCATGGAGAAGGTGCTGTATATTCTACGTATGGTAAAAAACAAATGGAAGAAGGATGAAAAAGACACATGATGCCGGGCTACTGTAAAGTGACGCAATTGCTGCGTTTTCGAACTTCGGACTCATTACAGAGAGCGCGTAAGTAAAAAAGACAGAAAAAGCGTCCTCGCGGACACGCGAGTCGTTCTAATGACCGGGGGGTAGCTTTTTGTCACGCGCACCTTCGCTCATTAGCGCCGATCTACGAATCGCTCGTTATTGGGTCACGAGGCAACTGGCGACTGTCAAAAAGAACGAGCGTCCGACGTTTACAAGGTTACCGTTCCACGTCCCGTACGACACGCGCTGAATCGCGTGTAATATCTCGTCGATGCCGTCTCCCGCAAAGACATCGTTATCCTTCTCTTCCGTGTCAGGAATAAGCCCGATATCGCGAGTCCGTGACATGAATATCGTGCTCCTCCTGATACTACTAGCAGCAGCAGTAGCAGCTTGCTCCGGTCAATTCTCCGCAACTTTCCGCCACGACAAATAACTAAAGCGGATAGTTAGATTACTCGTTCCTGTCTGCGACCCTTCTTCCAGCAAGCTCACGCACTCTCGCGCACATCATGAGTGGCACGAGTCTCGTGACTTATACACGTATGTACGTGGGGCACGTTAATATTCGTGCCGAAATCCATTTGCCGCGCAACGACGATATCATTAATCGCACTTGCGGGACTTTTAATCGACGACGAAATTGTTTTTCCTCGTTCACGCTGGCGGAGTTAGCATAAGGTATGCAATAAAGTCCCTCGTCTGCTCTCCGCAAATCCGCCTCGCGTTCCCTAGGTTCCTGTTCCCTCGACCCTTACACGCAGCAACTTGTAACGACTTACGCACGTGTCACGCGGCAAAGGTTTAACGAGCTCGTGGCACGTGTCCTTCGTCGCGCGCGTACCTCCGCCGACAATAAACTCCCGAAGATACGTGTATAATAGGTGGGACTGGGGGAACCGTTGACGTGCGTGTGCTGAGGGACGAGTCGATGTACGAGTAATTGCTCGAGCGGGAGAAATACTAGAGAGTGCTAGATTACGTCACCGTGTGGTTGGCCCAATTCCTTGGAAAGGATCGATGAATGGGCGGCAAAGCCGAAAGGACGATTTGTGAGCGCGAGAGGCTAACTTAAGGTCAGTCCCGTCTGACGGAATTGATGATTACGAGCCAGTAAACCAGGAAATGGGAAATGTCGAGAGGCGAGTGACGCTTCGGGGGCGTACCTCGGCTGACAGGCTCGATGTACAATGAGGGCCGTCGGGTTAATATCGCTTGGACATTTCTGTAACCGTGGATAGAGCTGTGCGCAACGCACTGCGGCGCATATCATTTGCTGCAGTAATTCGTTCTTTTCGTCGCATACGTAGATGTATGTGGCAAACGGTACCCGCGATTTGTACATGATGATGCTGTCTGCGTGGCGTGCTTCGGAAATTAATTCGCAACTGTACCAGATCGAACAAGATAGTTACCTCCTTAAACGGGTTAATTTTGTCAACTTCGGTGTTGTGTGAAGAAATGAGTTAAGGGTGTAGTGCACAACTTAAGAAGAGAGGAATACGTCATGTAAAATGAATAACCTGATTAAGACACTCCTCAGTCGAATGAGCGAGCCGAACGAAAGCGGGAAAGTTTATATCAGGACACGAAACGGTCAAAATGCCAAATTAAATGCGCGACCGGAAGGAGGAATACTTCCTCGAAATTCATAAATATCAAAGTTTTAATTCCACTTTAGTGGCTCTTTTGAAACAGGCACGTGCACGATGTCCCGCAATTTGCGGATAATGATTTCAGCTCGTGCTTTTCGCTTAAACGGTAGTTCTCTTCCGTGACTAATCCGCCAATTGGCGTTTCTCAGCGAACAATTATTGGCGACATCCATTAATCGGTACATTATTTTCCGACGCTTGCCAGAATTTGCCGCGACGATAATCACCGAATTACTGACAATATTACTGATGCTGTTTCGATACGCGAAAGAACGAAATTTCATATCTCAACATCGTCGGTCAGAGTATACCAGAACACACCGGAGTGTTATTGGCGAGTTCGCACGCATCGGCTCCTGCCAGAGGGTCGACATTTGAAGGGGATGAAAGGGTGCGGGAAAAAAATCAGAAGCACCCTTGTGAAGGTGAAATGAGAGATGTCGTAACGCTTTAATAAACGTCACGTGATATCGCGGTCTCTGCTCACGGGCCGCGCAGACCGAAATGGCGGCAATAATCCACCCTCGTGCGGATAAGGATCTTTGCCCGTTCTCGGAAGGAGAGCGTTCCAGGACTTCTGGCGTCGAAATTTCGTGTCGATACAAGTGGTGTAGAGAGGCGCGAGGGGCCGGCGGAAAATAATTCACGGGCAAGTCAGCGAGCGCGGTGATTCCTCACGCGGAAACATCGAGCATGGGGTCGTTAGAGAAAAATTTATTTGGCTCGCTTCCGCGGAAAATTATTATCGGGGCATAACGGCGCGCGTTTCGTTTCCTTTCTCGGGATTTCTTCGTGGAAATCCCACCAGGAAAGGGATATACATCCGCGCAGGACCGGCGGGCAATAATGTTCAATAAAAAATGTAGACGTCGAAAAACGTATTCAGGCTCACCTCCTCGTTCGCTCTTTCGGATGCACAGCTTTAGCGGCCAAAGGAGGCTGAACGAATTTAATCGACGCCGTTTTCCGCGCGTATCAAAGTTAACGCCGAACACTCGATTTTCCGGCAAATGGTTTATGCAAAACAATTTTGTGCCGGGGAAAAAGGAGAGGAAAAAAGCTGGATTCGTTTTGTGTTACGAGTTCGACTGGAAATCGCTACGTCGCGTCGATGCGCGTATAAATGTACTTCCGATCTTTGATTATTCATTCCGCAGAATATGGTATGGGCCCAGTTTTAGTTGACCGTTCGGCCAACGACTCTTCGAATAACATCGTGTTTACGGGATAAATTTGTACAACCGTATTCATCACTCTCCCGTCGTTGTGTCGCTTTTTAATTACTCATTCGGCGATAAATGACTTTATTCGTATCGCATCACCTCGCGAGTACAAGAATATTTCCGGGTGTCGATCTCTCTGTCGTTCGAAATAGCATGTCACAAAAATACCTTAATATCTCGCTCATATAAGTTTAAATTTGTGCGCACTGACAGCAATAATACAGCAGTTTTCAGAGAGAAGTTGAATATACACCCGTGACGCACGTCGAAAGATATATTTTTTCTTTTCCAGGAATTTTCGAGTGGCTAATAGAACGTGGCTTATCTAGACGCTGCATCGAACTACTTTGTGTACCTATACTTACATCATTACACGGAGGCACGGACGGTAATTCTGTTACTGGGTGCGCGTCACATACGTGTCGAACATATCGGTCGAAGGTATCAGCCGATCAGTCGGCCCTGCCTTCAGCGAACGGCTGGCATTGACAAAAGCACGCGGTCATATGTCACCCGATGGCGCGTGTCATTTGCCACCATTATCGTCCCTGAAGCGATTCACCAAAGGCGGACGCGTACGTGAATTCCGGTGCAATATTCTGGCGAGGCCTCCTCGCGTATTTCACTTTCCGGACTGGAACCCAACGTGTCAAACTCCAACGTAGCATTTGCGAATTTTGGCCAACTACTTTGTTCGCATATGCAGGCCACGTACGATGCGCGCGACAGAAAAGACACATGAATCGGTAAACTCGCCGATAGACACGTTATTCGTAAACCGCGTAACATTTTATATATCGCGCGAGTCAGCGGGAACATGATAGAGTGCCTTCGATCGCCAAAGCGGAATATGGCAGGCCGTCCCACCTCGACTACTAAATTACAGTGCGCGCCCCGTAACTGTAAAATAATACACCGACGCGAAGCTCAGCCCTAAGGATACACTTTTCACCGGTGGCTTCGTCGACTTTGCTATATACTATTTCTGTCGAACTCGGTTTCGGTCTTGCTTGTCCGGATACGTTCAGAACCCTTAGAACACTCAAAGTGATACGTACATGGAAACGCAGTCTAATATTCTTTGAGACGACACGCGTCGCCTGATTACACTTGATTCGAAAATTACACCGACTTCTACTGCGTCGTTCGATAGTTTTAAGCAAAATGACGAAACTCACGACGGCGACGGGTAGAACTACATCTGGCCCATCGATCGTTGATTCGAATCGTTCATTCAAACAGTTCTACAGGCGTTGCAGAGCAAGGACTTATCGCCTTCGGTCTGCTCGCGGCGGCAGAAGCTAATGGCGCTCGTGAAAATAAGAGGATTGCCTCGACACTCTCCTTACTGCATCTGAACGTTAACGGAGGAACCGCCCGTGCATAGGTAACAGTTATTATGGTAATAAATACCGCTATTAACAGCGACTCGCGTAAAGTTACGAGGACACCGTAACCAAGCGGTAGCCAGGCAGTCGCCAACTAAGTACCCACCAATCGCTGGGGGCATTATTAAGAAACGTAAGAAACATGCGCAGCCTTTGAACATCGCCGGAGTATATGCGCCCCGAAACAGGAAGTACGTGGTGTCGAATTAAAAGGAGCCATTTCGTCCCTCGCACGGCCAAAACTGACCGAGCGCTATCCATATTGGAATTCCGGAGGATTATTCGGCTGGCCTCCTCACGCATTCGCACACATCCACATGCAGGCTGCATATTATCTGCATACTATTGACAACGTTCGCCTAAACGCAGCCACATGAGTGTTTACTTCCATACATTCATACGTAACGAAACGAACGCGCTCGTATGAGCCAACGTATGTGCACGTTTCTCTGTACCATCCGCGCGCGTCCAACAGCACGGCACGGGCACGTATATTTTATGTATTCGATGGATCTGCCGCGCCGACCGGCTGGCCTACATTCGCGCTCGCGCCATGCGAAAGCTAAAGGACTTGAAACAGTCGACCATAACGACGGCTTGGCGAGGACGAGAAGACACGGTCGACGCGCTGCACCCGACTCCGTATCCATCTTATTTCGATCCCATTGATCCACCGATATAAATGGCGTCCGCGACGGTATAGGAGCGAGGTACGACGAAGGCAAAGAACGGCGAAGCGAGGGAGAGAACGGGACGGAATGAGAATACTCGACTGTCTGCCAATTGTAAGAAAGTGATCCTGCTTCTCGATCATCGTCTCGACCCGAATGGGAACGCGTCCGAAGAAGTACGCTCGGATAATAAAGAGGTCCTCCGCGTGGGTGGCGTGACGTTCAGCACACATTCGAGATACGCCCGAGATATACCGCTCCATTTGTCCCACTGAATTATGTTTACGTAATTCCGACGTTAGTGTACCTGTTATTCCATACGCGGCACGAGTGTCCTCTCCAGCCGCAATCGTTGCCGGTGCTGCGGATAAAGTCTCGCTCGGAAAAATATCACTCGATTACGCACACGAGCCGAGTTCTATCATTGCCGCGGCCGCGTCGGATTACAGTCATCGGCGAAAAAGGTGATCTCACAATCGAATAAACGGAACGAGGTTGGAAGCTGAAAATCGATACGCTTCCATTTGCGTCCCGATCGACCGTCGTCGATCTTCCGGCCAACAGCGGACCGGCTAATAAATTCTATGCCTGACGTAAAAATGAAGGAACTGCCGACGTAATTAACGTACGGTGCTTACGATAGGATTTACGGCGAAGCGTAGTCTACTACTCTACTGAACGGGGGGGAATCGCGCGGGACATCCCTCTCGCCGCGATTAAACAGTTTCAGCCAATATATCAGCAATGTTCTTCGTTAGTCGTCGTCGTGTTCTTCCTCATCCTCTTCCCAGTCCTGGCGTTCGTCGTTTTCGTATTTGGGGAGGCTGCTATCATCGCGATATCCTGGGAAGAAGGAAGATTTCAGCCCTCCCGAAAGAATCTTACATTATAATGAGTTTCGAGACCCGCCGCTTCCGCATCGTAGGGATTATGCCGACGCGGAAAGTTTCCGGAAGAGCTTTATTGTACACGTGCTTCCTGCATCAACGCTCGTGCCATTTTTACGCCGACCCCGATACTTACTTTCTCTCGTTTTGTTGGTCCAGAAAGAATTTGGATCGTCGGTTCGACGTGGAGTATTCGTATCAAAGGTTATGGATTTTATTAGTGGTCGGCCAGGAGGAAGCTGGGTTGAGTTAGACGGTTACTCTATCCATCGCTGTTTTTGTTTCGTCCGCTTATCACCGCGAGCATGTACCGACGAAAACGTCATGCCCGGTCACTGTAAATGTTTGCTGCAGTGACAGACGGAAATCGATGAAAACGACGCGAGAGTACACGCGGCAATCCTATGCATACGCAGTAAAATTAAGACGACGTCAATAGGCGGTGAAGCGAGTCGTTGAACTCGCGCGCAAATTAATTCAAAGCCATCACTACTAATTCACCGCATGATACGTTTTCTGTAAAAACGTAAGGAAGCCTTACGCTGTATTGCTTACGAAAACGATTATGCCGTATTCGTTAAACGTCATTAGACACCTCATCCTATACACCCTACGTCTACATTGCTACAACTCATTCTGCGTTATACCACTCAAAATTTCGACTAATTTAAGCTTAAACTTCAATATGAAATTAAGGTCGAGTGGGTTCGTCAACTTATCCTCCCCGCCACCCGGGTGTCACACGCACACACTCAAATCTGTACACGTCCCCGCACACACGTACTCCTACTCTCCCTCTCGTCGCTCTCTCGATGGCAGAATTTCCAGAGGAGAAGAGAGCTTCGACTTTTTCTCACTCGAGGATGCTTCACCTTGATCCTGGCGGTCCTCGCGCAAAGTAGCTGATCGATGAATTCGAGTTCTCGGCTACGTTCGAAGGGGGCTTGGGGAGATGGGGGGGGGGGGGGGGAGGGTGGAGCTAGGCTTTCTTGGCGGCTTCCAGAAAAGCTTAAGTCCACCCGACGCCAACGAAATTTACGATCGCGCGAGTTGCACAACCGTGAACGCTTATCCGGTGGGTGGATCACGGCCTGCGAAGAGCTTTCTGCAGCGCGGGGAGCTTACACGTGTATGCGTACACGCGCACCAGAATTATATACCCTGGGAGCTTCGTCGGCGGGGCAAACGAGGCCGAACATCGTCCTTCTCGGACATCTTGAGTAAAGAACCTTCGAGGATAGGTCAGCCGATCCTCCCGGCAATTCATCCACGCCGTCCGTCTATACGCCTGTCCGTGCGCGTACGCACGCCAATTGTACACTCCCGAATTCCTTTCCAGATCGAGGTGCCGAAGCGAGGCAACTCTCGAATCTCACCCCTGCTCATTCTCCGACGCTCATTGCGAAACGTTCGATCGTTCGGCCACGCGTCGAACAAAGGAATGCTTTAGAATTGAAATGGGAAAGCGCTCGAAAGCGGGGGATTATGAACATTGCAAATTGTGAGCTACACCTCTTACGTTATTCAGAACGCCCGCGTAATATACGCTTCGCGTTCCGCCCCGCACGCGCGTCCCTAGAGATGCGCTAACCAATGTTTAAACAGGTGTATCCTATCTCGCGGTATTTCCGCGGCTCGTCCTGCCTGGCGTTAGAAAATCATTTGCAATAAATCGTTCCCTTCCCCGATTTCAGAATCCGAGAGTAGGAATTTCGAAGCAATTCTGGTTACTCCTGCTTAAACGAGTTTTTATAACGCGGAATTCGCTGCTAAAGTTCACAGTTTGACCCGGAATAGCCGTCTGCTTTTCGCCTTGTTCTACGAATTTTGTTGCGGAACTCTTCCACCGACGCGGCCCCGGTGAAATTGTTTCTTCTTTATGCCCCGTTAACAGCGGAGGCACGATTAATCGTTGAAATTGCAGCAATTGATAACGTCCGAGCGATGCGCACTGACCGAAATAATATTCGTCGCAGCGATTTTAATCCTAACGCATAATGACCTATTCAACAGCAATGATTCTGTTGAAACGAATCCAGTGAGAGAGCAGGTTTCCATAAGACTTTCAATATCATTGGTGAACTAGATTGTCACAGAATCTTGACGGAACAATTCTTGCAGTATATTAGTAGATGTAAACCGCGGCGGTATTAACGACCGGGTGCCAATTAATGTCAGTATCGCCGGCGGAAACGGATACGCTCGGCCGCTCACACTCATTGTCAGTACTTACGATTAAACTTGTCAGTTATACATTTCACGTCATACCCATTAGCGAGGCGCGTTTTACGTTCATTCAGAAACGTCTCCAGCAAGCACCGTACAAAGTGTCCCCATTATCGCGCCAATCGAACCACCCGGAGAACAGTATTGATAAAATCGCAGACTGTCGAGCCATACGCCGAGCTTGTTCCTTAAATTCTTCCTCCATCTCACTCGCGCCCACGTCCACGCAATTCTTGCACCGTTCGACCAGAAAAAGAAGCTGATAAGGCTAATTACATTCCACGCGAGAGAATCCGGCTATCCAAGAATAACCGCAAGATACCGCGAGACCAGGCACGGTGCGACGGAATAATGGCGCAGAAATGAAGAGAAGGTAATTCTAGTCAAGTCGGACGCGTATTCTCTGTGGCGATCGAGGCCGCGCGCAGCACGTCCTCCGATTCGTTCGTACGTATTAGCTACACTGTATTCCCAGTTGCAGGGAACGATTTCGAAGCAACGCATTTCCGCGGAACGTGCATTATGTCGCCGCGAGTAGGTGGTTATAGCGTTACGGCAAGATCTTCTCTCGCGGCTTCGTTGCCTCGGTGGTCCCTTGCGGGCTCGAGTTCGTGGCCGTTGTCTCTCGATAAAAGACGCTTAAGTGAATGCCATTTTGAGCGACGCCACCGGCGCACGTACCTCCAGCCGCGGTGTGTGCTTCTTGAACAGGCGTTCCGTTGTGCGTCGTCGCATTTGTCGCATCGACGCTCGGCTTTCGCGTGCGAGAACGCGCTAGCGGATTGCGACGCCGAGATTGCCGTTCGTGCCGCAACTCCCTCGCTAACAGGATCCGCTGGAGTCCGCCAAGTATAACACACCGGCACGTTGCCTCTTTGTCGTGGCGAATATCCGCCTGCAGCGGATACGCGGACGCACGCTCGTCAAGCTGCTCGCACCGCGAGGTCCTCGGGGCCACGAGTTCGTCAAGCATGGGCGTGTGTGTGTGCGTGTGTGTGTGGAGGACGTCGTAAAAATATGAGCGCCGTAAAAACGAGTCGTCGCACCTAGTCGTAAAACGATCCATCTGGAGCGTTAAGTCAGCGATCGTGCGAGATCCCCTACTCCGCTTCGAACCTTGAAACGCGTCTGTAACGCGCGTGCACGTGCACGAAACCAGGAGTAAATTCAATTCTCCTCAACGTCGTCGCTTCCACCAGCCTCCGCCGCCTCCCTCGCTCCCCCGTATAATTTTGATCTATATCGAGGACGACCAGATGCCTCGCGAGGGGCTTCGGATTTAGAAGACATTTTGCATTTTGCATAAGACGCGGCACCGCACGCGAGATCCTCGCGTACCCGAAATATCCTTCGGATAAGTATCCCGCGGATAATATAATTCGGTGGATGGCGTGTCTCGTCGTTTCCTGGCAGGATTACTTCGACGTGGGAATGTGTAAGAGGCAGACACGCAAGATTAGGTTATTATTAGCATTGTCCGTGGACGGCGATTTAGGCGATTCTTTATTGGAAAGGTGCGCGAGCAGAAAGATTCATTTGATATTAGCACAAACAATATTTTCTGTAGCGCCCTTTGAAAAAATCGATTTTAATCCTACTCGCTTTATCGTAGATGACGTTTTTTTTTTGTTTTTTTAATGGAGTCGTGGCGATTAATGAGTACAGGAACGATGGACACACGTTGGAACCAAAATGTGTCAGGTTATCGGACTTGCGGAATCGTGGGTTACCGGGCTATCGGTGTATAGACATATTTGGGTCTCTCAGGATCGATTCGTGAATTTCATTGAAACTCATTTCCGTAGTGCGATACGTTAACGCGGCTAGCATCGCGCTCAATTCGCGGGGTCGGGTCACCGAATGAATATTATATTAGTTTTCGCTAGGCGAAATGTCAAACGCATGATCAAATCCTTCGGCTGCTTTATTTTTGAGCGACGTGTCGAAGAGTTATTGGAGGTTATTGATTTTGCGTCACGTATACGTTGCTTTATTTCCAGCGACCGTAGATATCTCTATGTACATACAAGAGTTCCGGCTCCTTTCGCTCTCGACTATTTCCTTTGAAATAGGCTATGGGAATGAGAATCGCTTTCGGGCGTACAGCTCGATATTGTTATATCGGCCCGATGTTATAACGTGAACCGCAGGGTTAAATGTTAATTGTATAATGAAACAATTCCGTCGTTCTACTTCGTGACAATCGGTCGGAAGAAGTATCGGAAGACATTGATTTTATGTCAAGCACGTAACCGTACTTGGCGCGACACGACCACACCGGATATAGGTACTCGAGTGTGAAACAATTAAAATCACATTTATTTCGATCTCCACCAAATCCACCCGTATCTAATAAATCGACCACCTAATTTCCGTCTTCTAGAAATAAAAATCTGGCACACACGAGCGTGTGGAAGCAAGACTACACGATACCCGATACCGTGAAGAACGGAACAAGTGATCAACTAATTGAATCATTCCTACGCATTATTTGAGCGCAACGCAAGCGTCCGATTTGATTGCACGGCCTGAAGTCGTCGGGACGGAAGAATTCGCTCGCGGCATTGATTTCGTGAGGAGACGCGCGTCGGTGCAGTTCTCGCTCTCGTCGGGGGACCATAGAACGACGATACTGCGAACTATCCGTGTACCGGAGCACGGGACCCCCAATTTCATTGAAACTGTTTCCTCTAATGCAGGTGGTTAGCGCGAAAGTTAATTCACGGTGCACTTTCGGGAATTTACTCCAGGCTTCTGGTTTCTCCTTGCCTAACTATTTATCCTGCTTTAAAGGGGCGGGGGAGGAGACATGGAGAAAGAGGAGGTCGCGGTTTAAGGGAAAGTGGATTACCGGAAGTCCTCCTTCCGCACACGAACGTACCCGGGCTGGATCGGAGTCGAGGTCGATTTGATCATTTGGCCATTCGCAAGGACAATGAGGGCCGATTGGCCGGGTTAACCGCCGTCGTCTCGACGTTTCTTACCCTTCAGTTAAAGGAAAACAATGAGGACCGAAGAAAACTGCGAATCTCGACAGTCGATCCCGATGCCGCTCGTAAGTCCCGAGCGAAAGTCGGGCGTATGTAGGTGCCTTGTAAATAAAGCACTTTCCAACCTCCTCGCAAACTTCATTCCGGCTTGCGAACGTGAGTGCCTTCGGGAAAACGAATTACCAAAGTTCCGAACGACAGTTACGTTCGATACCGAGCCCCTACCGGCTAGATCACGTAATCTTCTCGCAGACAATGTGAGAGGTAATTCGCCCGAGTAAACTGTAGCGATGTGATATTAATTGTCATTCCGAAGGACGATAGACGTGAGCCATTTCTCCGCGAGACTTCGAACGTTCGTTTTCCTCTTCCGCGGAGGATTCAGTACATTGACGAGCGTTGGAAAATGAAACTATACTCACGAGAGGGTAATGTATCGGTTGAATGGACGTACAGACGTCTGCTCTCAACCGTGAATTTGAAGTAGTCAATGTAAAAACATTGAAAGGGCCCAGACAACGAAGAGTTCATCGATAGATTCTGCTATTTTAACAAGTAGAGCAGTACAAGGTCCAGCGAGTTTGCAAGCCGAATTGTACGACGTACTGTTGTACCCATCCAGCAGAGTATGCAAATTGCAGAAAACGCAAACACATTCGAGGCGTGTTGTAATAAAGTTTCATCAAAATCATACGTTTCTTCGAAATGTAATGCGAGCGTACGCACTCGGATTTCTTTCGCTCTCCGTTTCTCTCTGTCGTTTGCGCTAACTCGAAGGTGGACTGATTTAAGGAAAGAGAGGATTACGGCAAGTTCCCAGATGGCCGCTTCGTCCGAGTCCAATCTCACGTAAATTCGATCACGTGATCATTCGCGAGAACGATAAGGGACTTCTTCAGGATAACTACCGCGGGATAGGGAGACGAGGAGAGAGGCCTTATCGTATAAATACGGGCGGAGGGGGAGGAAAAAGAAGAGTACGGATAAACGAGCCACCCCCACCTCCGTCTAAACAAGTCGACGGAGATTTGGATTGCCGTCGCGGCAACTGGCTTGGAAAATCTCGAATCCTGCCCATTGTTCGCACCCCTTCGATGGCCCAGGAAGCGCTCGAAGATTGAACGATAGGTCTGCTGCGGAGGACTCTCCCCCTTTTCCCTTTAGAAAAGCCGGATAGGAACGATTCCGAAGAAAGTTTTTGCCTCCGTAAGCTAAGGCATCCCCCCCACCCTCCTACCAGGTATTAGATTGACAATAGGGCCGTTGGTAATTAGCGAGCCAAATGGTGCTGATAAATTGTACGAACTGCATCTCGCGGCTTGAACTATGAACAGAGTGAGTCCCGTCTATCTTTACGGAGGGACGCTTTCGCGAGTCTCAACTAAAGGCGTAATTAATATCAGCGCCGTCGGGAAATGAAGAAACGTTCGACTTCTTATTACACCTTGTATTTTAGAGCCGATACTTTATCGATCGACCTGGCACAAGGATTCCGTCGAGATTAATCCGCGTCCGACCATAGACGACGGGGCTCGCGAGAGATCCTGCTGCTCGAAGGACAAAGCGGCGTGCCTTTGTCGAAACAGGTCGGCGCCGTGATCAAAGACGTTTACGTAAGCGACGTACGTACATCAGAGGGTCGTCGTTACGATACGTCATAATTCTACGGGTACAATCGTGGGGCACGATAATTGAGCCGTCTCGAGGCTTAATGCGGGAGCGCCGCGAGGCAGGCAAATACATACAGTCATACACCTTCGCCAGGATTCAACGGTCACGCGGAAAGTGCCCGTCGAAAGCCTACTTTCAGAATCATTTTAACGACGAGGGTCGACGGTAGGGTTGAAGTGCCTCGCGCTATTAGCGCAGGGACGATCGGCTGTTGGACCGTGCGAACTGAACATCTGTAAGACCCCCTGAACGATCACCTTAACGCTCAAATGGCCTAATGCCTATGTACATCTTGCCGAAGCACTTGCCCTTCATTATTTTCCAGCCTCGCGCGAGTTAACATTTTTATGAAACAAGCGTGCCGATCACTCCTGAGAAAGCGTGACATTCGCTCGACAGTGAAAAATGAACATTTTCCATTGGATGCCTAGCACCGACGAGAACGAATTACTGCGCGCATATTGTTTCTACAATATATTATCCGCGATACATTTATAACGCTATATTGGTCGCCGAAAATAGTGCTTTTTTCGTTCGACCGACAGACACGGGTGCTGGTGCGGGTTCGACGGGAGTTTTTCCAGGAATTCCGATCAGGTGTATACTTTTCGAAAGCTCGTGTCGTTACCGCGCAACGTCTCTACATTGATGTACTCCGTCTACAGCCGTCTACTCCCGTCGACAGCAGCGTATCCAAACTCGCTAGATTCAGCAAACAAACAGTTCGACTTTCACGCAGGATGTGGGGAATCCTGAGTGTCTTATCAGAGACCGTTGTCAAGATTCGATATATTACCACGGTTAAACAAGATCCGGTTATAGAATGGGGAACTCTGCCGGCACTTCAATCTCGATACCGCCTAAACGCGACCAAGTTTGCATTGGCACGTTTAAAGCACCGTGGTCGTGGAAGCGTTGCACTTATGTACACAACGTGTATGTGCATCGGTTGTTTACATACGCGCATAAACAGGGGTATGCTCATGCGCGTGTGTTTCTTCACGACGTTGTCGCCTGTATTGTGTACGTGTGCGTGCACCGTAAAGGGAACTTGATCGGCGACGGTGGTCCAACTTCCGCTACCGTCCAATACTCAATTGAATAGGATGCTGGTTCTTCAAGAGGGTACCGTTCCCGATTATAAAGAGGACTGGCTCCCGGCGGTCCTCCGGTGTCCTCGCGCTCGTACGCTTTCTCTTGGTACAGCAAACAGACGCTCCTGATTTTTCAATTTCAATCGGAATCCGAAATATTGACCGCCACGTTATCCGAAAACGGACTGGCATAATTGATCTTCGAAATTCTTGCCGAGTTATTTTGTGCGTATCGTGATATTGGAAAATGTTGAGTCAATCGAAGAATGGATGAGGGAAAAATGACTTCGAAACGTAGCACAAACTAGCTTGACCGCATAACCGAGACACGGCGAAACTAAACTAACGCCTAACGGAGACTTAAGCGAGGAGTAATCCAGATCCAACTGAGGCCAAATTGAGGCTTAACGAACACCTAATCCTTTGAATCGTGGCAAGCATAATCTTAGTCACAATCAGAATATGGCTTCTCTGAAATGAGGCGCTTGACGTCTGACCACAATTGATTCCGATTACAGGGGAAGGATCGGGACGAGTGGTTCTCAATCGAATATCCGTTACGAAGAGGATCGTCAATAAGTATCGGATTTCTAACCTCGAAAGTGGCTCGACGGTCGTCACAGGATTGATTCTAATCCCTACGGCAGACCCGGCAACAGATTATAGTGGCGGTTTCCTCCGATCTAGCTTTGACCGTTCTTCGTTAACGTCCTACACCGCACGGGCCAGCCCATAGAAAATTCGCGACACGAAGACTTTCGAATAAGCAACGAGTTTGCACACGTCAGAGCCGAAACTCTCAACTCCCGCTGGCTTTGACAAATATAAGGCCAACGGTAGGGTCATAACCGCGGACGAGCGAGCAAAGTACTAGCGGCCAAACTACGAGCTGCTGCGACTTATTGTTAGTGCCGAAGCAACGCCAACAGCGCTTACTAATAATGTTATGGCTCCCTCTGTCATATCCGTGAGAACGGGCGGGCATGAAGAGATGCCGGACGGCACCACCACGGTCACGTTTCTCGTTATCTCCCGCCATCGATCGGAACGATGAACAATCGAGTGTCGTAAGTAACAGGGGACGGGATAACGGTTCGACCTTCTCCAGAATTCGCAATGATCATTGGCGGCCGTTCGGGCCGATTATTAGCAGCCGTAAGACGGAATGAGTCGCGATCGATGTAGACACTCTCAGGTGAAGTGAATGGCGATCGAGCCGCAGACGATCGCAATTTGGCACCCCCCTCGACTCCGCCGCCACTCTCGCTCCATTGGGATTCAATTTTAAGACTAATTGAGGACCGGCAGGATAGAGGGTCGCGCCGAGTCGGAGCTACCTAGTACGCAGGTGGACGTAACGATGATCGTTAATTGCGATCGGAAATTGGCGCAAATTTCTGAAATTCAATTTTCACACTTATCGCACTGCGAGAAGCTAGACGCTAGACGTAAGACGTTCGCGATGATTCCGTGAAGCCAGCCGCGACTGCACGGCTCGACGCAATTCGAGCGAGAACTGTCTCGGGGCTATCGGACGCGTGATTTTCGTTGGCGAACACTCGAGAGCACATGACTTTCTAACGAGAGGCTCGCGTGCCACGATGTAATTAAGGTTCAACTTGAATCAGCGTGGCGGTTCGGGCGCGAGCACGACGGATCCGGAAAGTCGAAAAGCCAAACATACGACTTCGGCCTACGTTCCCTCGTTACTTGCACCCCGACTCCCTATTTTACTCTCTTTTTCGCACGAGCCATTCCCCACCCTCGCCCTGTCCATTTTAACCCTCGCCACCGTCTTCCAGGCGGACACCCGTTACATCAACGATACCTCCCCACGATTAATCACGCGCCGACGCGACAGCTAGAAAATTTATCACACCCTCGCGGAAAAGTTTCGGTCCTCTCAGGTGCGTGCGTACACTTTCATTTCGACGGGCAACGGTCGACCGGGGTCCAACGAAGGGTGACGGAGGCGTGAACGCGAGACAGAAAGAGGGCAGACGCGATCCGTACGGGCAGCCGTAATTACGGACGACGCATTGCCGAGCTGTCGCGCACGCGTGATTGCGCGGACGAGCGAGGCGCGATGAACACGGCAGTGCGGGACGGTAATGATGATGACGATGACGAGTCTGAAAGGAGAATGGGAAGCGTCGCATCAGCGCGTGTCTCGTTAAATCGCCCACCGCCGCGACAGAAGCGCATCTCGTACTTTATTTTTCCGCCCGCCGCGTCGTCAGCGTCGCCGAGCGACTCAACTCCTGACGCGCCAAGAAGTTCCGTTCATTAGCCGGCGACTTTCATCAATCACTTTTTCCCGCCGGCAATCCATCCGCGTGCTCTCCCGTGGACATCGATATTTTAATGGAATCGTATTGACGCCCGGCAAACCCTGGAAGAGGCGGGCGTGCCAAAGTCGGCGATCATTTTTCTCTTCGGGAATTATGTCACGGACTCGAACACACCTGATGCACGTTGAACGATCGTGTCAAATTAAGTAATTACATTGAAAGCAGGCGCAAATTATGTGGCATGACGGAAGGTTCAACGGTCAGCTAGGCGTCGCGCCACAAAACCGTGATCGACAGGCGCGTTACAATTACTACCCCGCTCGGCGGCCAGAAGTGGGACAGAAACAATATTCCAGGGCGCGAGAATCGATCGAACGTGAAAACTGAACACAGATTCAGCTGCGAGGAGCGCCAAATGTTTGCAATGCGCGGTACTCTTTGCTGCCGGGTAAGAAATTAAAATGTTCACCTGCCTCGATCAATCTTCGTTTTCGAAGGCTACAATAAAGACGATAATGCGAACGATGAAGAGGACAATGGTTAAGAGAGGACGGACGGTAGTGCCGGATAATGGGAAGATCATTATTCTCGCGAACAAAGTCCCGTCGACGTCTTAGTCGTCGTCGTCGTCGTCGTCGTCGTCGACTCGTCGTCCTCGCCTAAGCGCGCCTTAATTAACATCTGCCCCAATTAGAGTGATTCTACCGAAAGACTCCAGCGAGACTGAACCTCTCTCACTCCACGCTGTTGTATTCTTTCTCTGTCTCGCCGTTCCTCGCCCCCCAGTCCTTCCACGCAGCTTCTTGTTCGCCGTCAACAAGCGCTCCGTTACAGTGACCCGATTGTTCCTAGAAACGCCATGACATTTTCATTCCCAGCTCGCGGAACAGATACAATGAGAGCGTCAAATAAGCGAGCAGTCGGACGAAAAGTGTCAACGATCCCATTTACGACGGAATTAGTCCGCCATTCAGAAGTCGCCGTCAAACGATTTGAAGGTTAGCTTCGAACAATGCGAACCCTTCCGCTCCCTCATTCGTAGCAAGTGAACGCAAAAAGAAGCGGGCGCGGAAAGTGGTAGGCCGCGGTGTGGCGGGCTGGAAAATTTTCCCCTTATTTTGGCTCACACTTCATAAATTACTTCGCGTCAGACGGTCCGTGGCTCGATTCGGCCGGGGTGTTGTTTTCAATGACCTTTCATCCCTTAAAAGCGTCGGATTAATGCACTGCAGCGTAATAGGATCACAGCGGCGGTCGCGGCAATTTATTGTAACGCCCGCCGCCGATTGTCACGTGCGGGCCCATCGATGGACCCTGTAATCCATCGGAGACAAACGCTAACGAATATCAGCCGCGCGTCGAACATTTTCCAGCATAATCGATGTTTACGAGCAACAACATAATCGCGGCTCGCCGATACGTGGAAGGCGCGCGGACAGGAATGAATAGCTGTTGCTGACACGCTGGCCTGTCACATCGATCCGAACGAACGAGAGCGCGACATTTTTGAATGACAGACAACGCCAGGCCGTCGTTATCGAGGCGGTAGATACGGCAAGTGTCGGTCGGGAAAGGCGCAAGGTCGCGCGATAACGTCGCAATATCAATGACGACTTATCGCCGGCGGATGTGCTAAATGTTTGTCGCGAGAGCGGGCCGATAAAAGACATTCGCCCATTCGCGTCCTATCGCGAGGTCCACACCCCATACGTGTGATACGTGTTCGGCGAGCGGTCGACCCGCAATAGCGTAGAGCGTAATTTCAAGGCGCCAGCTCGCTCGTCGATAATTCGGAAACGGGGACAGGCCACTTCTAGCCCGCTTCCGTCTTCGATTCCGACTTCCGACTCTTCGCCTTCGTATCTGCCTCTTTGTCGGCCTCGCTGCCCCTCGCTGCTCCCTTTTTTTCGGCGGCTCGATTTGTCAGGGGTATTAATCGCGAACGCGATAACGTCGTTGCTCTCGCTTCGTGCATGACAAACGACACCGATATAGCGTGCCTGCGCGGGCCGCACGTTAAGCGGAAGAACGTATTTATTCTACGTGTTTCGCGGGCGGGACGCAGGAGGCGGAGGCGGGGTTTCTACAAATTAACTTTCCGCGGAAATGGATAGGTAGAAAGAGCGAGCGGAGCGACGGGGATGGAGCTGGAAAATGACAGAGGATGGGGGTGAGTGGGCCGGCGTGAAAGGGACGTTGAGCGAGCGAGGAGGCGCGTCGACCTGGGAGCAGAGTCAAAGCGAGAGCGCAGAAAAGAGTAATAGACCAGCGGGGGTGAGCTGGGAGCGAGTGGAAACGGTAAGCGAGGAGGAGTGACTCGGGGCGCATCAAAACTTTCGTCGTCCGACGCGTTATCCAATTATCCCCGGAATCACATACGGCTGCTAACATTCTTATACGTCCGTTCAAAGAGAAAGCTGCGACGAGGTACGCTCGGAAATGTCGTGCATTCGGTAAAGACGGCTCTCAACCGATTTCACCTCCCTTACCCGAGGGACTCGGCGGACTTGAGAGCTAGATGCCGTGAAGGAATTTTGTATCAGCCGTGGTAGGCGGAAGACGCGAGCGTTGACGAAGACGGGAGTGAAGGAGACGCTGACAGTGAAAGAGACGCCGGCACTCTAACATGCGGACGAGACAGGATGTCGAGTTCTGATGCACCTGTGCGACTGTGTGCGACGTTTACGCGGCGCATTCCGCAAAAATCTCTCCGCTTTTTTCTGCCTCCCACTCCCACTCACCGCCGCCTTCATTCGCACTTAAAAACTCTCAGACCGAACGTCGCCGACGCGCGTAGGCTGGCATTCAGACGAAACTTTCCGCGGACCGGGTCCCGCTGAAGGGAGGACGCCTGCACGGCAAGATATTACGTGTTTTATCATGGTAATCAGGCGACGAGGTCCGGGAAGCGTCTGGAGAGCGTCTTCGAGGCGAGAATTAGGAGAAACTGTGCCAGTCGAGAACCCGTCTCGCGAGCTCGCCTCGCAAGCGCGGAATTTCTCTCGCGGCGATCATTGCTTCGCGTGATTTCGTTTGTGCGCCAATACGGAAACGACCGGAATATCTTCGCTGGCGAGCATCGAGCGGGGAAGCAGCTATTGCAATAGCTGCTCCGTAAATGTGCTGCTCCGACGATCGTACTCGCGATTCTAGACGGCACGGCTATTGAAGCCGAGGCATTAATAGCTGCTGCTGGGTGTTTTGTTGTTCGCTATAATGCAGCGGACACGGATAAAACACACCTCGACGTATTTGCTTGTAGACGGATAATGCAGGCAATAAATAAGTGTTCCGTGTTACGCGCGTAACGATTTAATATCCGTTTACGCGGATATTTGCCTCTCCGGCTTCGCTGCTCAAGGAATTACGGGCTCCGTGAAGGAAGGTCCGGCTGCGAGACGAGTTCAGTCGATCTCCAGGAAAACAGTATAATCGCTGACGTAAGTGGGGCGCTTCGTCTCTCGTGCTTCCTGCTTTATCGTTTGACAAAGTTAATCTTCATCCGTACAACCCCCGATGGCGGGACTCCTCTCGCGGTTCAATCTCCTGGCGATAAGGTTAGCCCCGTCAGGTCGATGTGCCGTGAAAGGCTGAAAATTTTCCACCGACGAGGATGAAGCGCAGATAGGTCGTCTGGCGGTGAAGTGGTGAAGCAGCGAGGGCGAAGTCCTGACGTGGGGACGGACGGAATAATTTTTTATCACCAGCTCTGCGGAGGGAAGCCCCTGCCGCTTTTCGTCGTTTCATGCATGGCATTTCAAAGCCTTGTTACAGCCTCCAGGCTACAGCCGTAATTGTCATATTTGTTCATCATGCCTCGCATATACATACGCGTCTACTGTGAGTGTCAGTTAAGTTTATACGTATTTCATCGTTCACTCATTGGCACGAGACATCGACGAATTTCTCGCTAGCAACGGTAAGCCTCGGCACTATCGACAGACGAATGTTAGGTAGGAAAAAGATATTTTGTTGCGGCAGCAGGGGTAATATCGGCTGATGCTCGGCAATAAGCATGACATTTTTCACCATTTTTACCGCTGAACGTTGACAGAAAGTAAAGAGCGCAGAATGAAGTTTCAGGGCGAGACGAATACTTTCGTTATTGCAAGATCCACGGGCCAATATTCGAAATGGTTTCCTACGGTTTCCGCCGATGTCAAAGAACATCCTAGATACCTACTCGACGCGCACAAGGGCTTATAAATAGAAGACGAATTAATAAAGCAAGAGGGTGTAATACCGTCAGATCGACGCGCGACGTATCAATTCGACTGCCAAGTTTTGGCGTCTAACAAACGAAGAACGATATTTTGTTCGGAGCCCAAAAAAAGTAATATCTCTTTCTTCGGCACGATAATATGCCTAACGTCGAGCGGCATCGAGATAGATGTGCCGCGACGGAGGAAAAGAAAGAATGTTCCAGCGGAGAATGTCTGTACCCGAATAGGTCGTCTGAAGGTGAGTTTGATGACGGGGACGAGTCCATTCCATAGAGCGACCAGAAGCGAACAGATTTTTCACACCGGCTACGCGCGCACGCCCGCGACAGAAAGAGAGAGAGAGAGAGAGAAAGAGGAAAAAAGCTCGGTGAATGTTCGGTCTCTCCCTCGTAAAGTTGGCGATGTAAGATCGGCGGCACGGGCACACAGAGAGAGGATCGAATTTTCCAAGGCTCGCTGGAGATTGGCGTAAGTTGTCCGGGAGGTGGGAGGCCGTCTGATCACCGAGGAGAAAAGTTACGTAATTTACCAAATGCCAGTCTCCCGCTCATGCAAATTTCGTACCGGTGAAAACTTAGCCCCGAGATTCGAAAACTTACTCCCGACGATGGAAGTTAATCACGGTCGAGACCCTGTCCGCCGGCACCCTCTCGCCTGCGCGTCAAGCCTCGCGCTGCCGTGTCGAACGTGGGAGAATAGAATTTCGATATCCGCTAGACTCTTCCACGGGGATTACCCTGGAAAGGGAAAGCTTTTCATCGTGTAATTATCCGAAAGCGCGGAATCGCGTTAAAGCGCATCTGTCCTGTGCCCGCAACTTTAACGTTGTAATGTCGGACGGTCCGAGTGAAAGGGGTAGTGGCGACGCAAGCTTCGGGATCCGAGACGAAGTAATCGCGGCGACGCCTCTACGAGAGTCGACGGCTAACGATCAGTATTTCCTGCGGGATACTTTAGGAACGTGGAATCGTGGACGAAAGCGTTGACGCTTTTCGCGGATGCGTTTCAAGGCATTCGTTGTCTACGCAGACGCGACAGGGAAATAATAGTTTTAAGATGATGGTTTTTATTTGAAGTCTTGTTGATAGTCACACTTGATAAGAGGTCAAAAACAGCGGCGTGAGGGTAAGGATGTGTGAGTAGCGCGGTAAAGACGAAATTGGCGAGTCTTATGGGTCGTATTTGACGGACGTCAATTTCCGTTGAAAATAGAGCTCAGTGTATTCGTCGGACTGTCAGTGGTTTAAGGGATGTCACAATTTTTCTGCGAAAAATTGGTCCATTTGGACGATGAAACCGGACTCAAGAAAACGTAAAACTCACCGCAAAATTCGTGATAATTTAGGAGATATGACCAAAACTATGTGAGGAATGTTTGCGATTTCCTTGTTGTTACATGCTAAACAAGCAACTTTAGTCTCACGCGTCAACCTGCACCATTGCCAGCGGGTACAGAACAATTTGTAATGAAAATAGACCGTTCTCTGCCCTGAAGAACCAACAGTGTCAGCTATATATAACCAACGCGGCAGTCAATGTGTTAACTGTAGACCGATCACGGAATCGATCCTCATGCAAATTTCAGTGGGGTGAGATTAATACCGGGTGCACCGCGAACGGCCGACGATTTTCCGTGACACCTTACAAACTGCGCGGCTCCCCGGCTGCTGCCGAGAATAAAGTCAATTGCTCCTGCCGTCCTGCCCCTTCTCACCGCCGACAGAAAGAAATCGAACCAGCGTCAGGAAGGTTAAAGTTTCCGTAAGATGATCATAACGCAATAAGAATGAGGAGACTGAAATAGAATATCAGAATCGCAATATATAGAAAATCTGTGCATCGCATATAATGATCGACGCGCCGATATCGAACGCAACAAACGCAATTGAGAAGCGTGCAATTTGGAAGAAGCGTAACAAAGCATGGGAAAGAGTAAAAACTAGGTACGGCCTTCGTGGAGAATGGCAATAAGGGAGGAAAGGAAAACAGAGGAGAAGATAAGAAAGAAGCTGATTACACTTACCACCCACCGCCATGAAGGATAAACTGAACCGGCGAACGAGGGTTTGAACCTGCTGAGAAATAACATTAACATGAGAAACTTTTGCGCATTATCGTTTCTTAACAGATATTTTTATTGAAATTGGATCCCTGTTGCGCGTATTATTTCGGCATTCTCAAAAAATCGATGCTTGCTCGGCAACGTTGACATCGAAGTCAATGGCAGCGTCATATGGAACCCAGTTCTGCGGATCTGTTCTTCGAAGCATCGATAGCATCATCTTCGAGACATTGTTCCTATCTTTAGTGGTAAGGATGAAAACATAGAATTACGCAGAACCGAGGGTGATTTCGAATGAGCGTAGGAAGGTATAGAAAAGCAGTGGCGCTTGAAACAAGACAAAGCGTGTACAAGGAAAAGCCAAGTACTGCAAGATGGGAAAAGAATCCGAAGACAAAGAACGCATCATCCCTTTTTCACAGACCACTGCTGTTGGAAAAGCAAAAAGACGGAACATACGTTGATCTCCGGCTGCAATTGCGAAGACAGTCCAGCGATTGTGTAGCCAAATCCACGAAAGGATAAACACGACCGCCATACGAGGAGCAAGATTTATCTGATTCAGGGGCATCGTGATGAGGAAATGCAGGTTGCTTGGAAGTGCTCGAGGCAGAGAAGCAGGACAGAGTTAGGGGGGTGCATGGGGCGTAAGGAGAAGCCGCACGATGCCACGGGAAGAGGCATCGAGGGATGAAGACGAAACACAGGACACAGGGAAGGAGGCATTGCACGCGGAGATGAGAAAGCAAGAGAGAGAGAGAGATAGAGAAAGAGAGAGAAAGAGAGAGAGTATTCGGAGGATAAGGCAAAAGAGGCCGAGGCAGAGAAGACGGCAGGCGAAGGATGAGGACTAGCAGGAGAAAGAGAAGGAAGAGACAGAAGGGAGACGGCAGAGGAGGAAGATGTGGAAGAAGAGAAAGAGGTGGAGGCCTCGAGGAAGGAGGAGGCTGACTGATCGCCGGTGTAGAGGAGAGAGAGCACGCCTGCGCGGAATCCCCGGGCGGGCGCGGGCAGTGCCACCGGAGGCCCGGCGGTTTCAGAGCTTCGCCCGGGACGACGAACCGCAGACGAGCCGTGTACGCAAAACTCGGTCGTGTTATACCCGTGTCCAAGAGTCGACGGAAAAAAGGGGGCAACGACGCTAGCACCGACAGCAGAATCAGCAGTAGCAGCAACAGCGGTTGCAGCAGCGATACGAGCATCGTTCACGATATAGCCGCACGATCGCGTGACCCACACGGGAGCATCCGTCATACGTGCCGTTTCGCCTCGCCTCCACGACGACGGCGGCGACGACGACCACCACCACCACCACTATCACGATCGGGACAGCGGAGATTATTAACTGCATCGAGTGAGGAAACAGGAGAGAGCGAGGCGAAGTGACGGAATCCCTGCGACAACGTCGGCCGTGCAGGAGCACGAGCGACCAACGGACGAGCACCTTTGACATCTCTATCTGCGTTCGGTCTCTCCTTCTTTCTCTCTCCCTCTCGTCTGATTCATAGAGGGAGAGAGAGAGAGAGAGAGAGAGAGTGTGCTCGTGAACGATTGGGACGCAAATGTCACGGGGTGGGGTGAGGCAATAATGTGATCGGTGATGGTGCAGGCGTTTGCGAAAGTCAACTGTGAGCGAGAAGAAGTGTTCTGATAGAAGAGAGAAGAGGGAAGTGGGAGAATCGGCAGCAGGAGCAGATAAAGGACGGAGCATGAGCGACGTCTGATAGTGACGATTCAGTGGACGAAGATGAGCCGTCAGACTAGGAGTACCGATTGAGAGGTGCCGCGGTTGAAGGTGGTACCACCTGCCCGGTGCGTGCTTTGCGTGTTCTGAGATGTCAGTGGACCCGCCGGTGACAACATCCGCCGCGCCGTCGTCGTTGTCGTCGTCGCCGTCGTCGTTGCCGTGGTCGTTGCCGTTGCCGTCGCCGTCGCCGTGGTCGTCGTCGTCATCATCATCATGAGGCGGTCCTCATACGTCAACTACTACGTCCTGTGCCTCGTGTGCTGGATCCTACTCGGCATCACCGGTAAGAGACGACTCGAGATTCGCGCGCAACGGAAGTGTGTCGTGTGTTCCGTAAATGCTACGCTCCGGCGACAGTATGCATATATAACGTCGGCCTACGTCCTCGGCACGTACGCGTACGTAGGGCGCATCGCGAGGGTGGCGATGGCAGTTGTGTGTCGGTGTGGTGTCGGTAGTGTTGGTGGTGGCAGTAGCACTAGTAGTAGTGGCTGGTCCACGGTGCAACGAAAGAGAAACGGTGGCGGCTGGAAAGGGAGCGTGACGTAGGTCCGGGTATCGGCCCTATCTCTCGGCAAACCGTCTCGATGCTCTCGCACCGTTTCGAAAAGAGGGTGGGCACAGGTGGGGCTGTGGGAACTTCACTGCCGCGAATGGATCGATCAGATTTTGGGGTGTCGCTACGGCCCCTTGTGTTCGCGCTTGCATGTGCGTGCTGCACGCGTCTACCGAGCTCCCACTCGTTAAAGTGAGAGGGATGTCGATTGAAAGGGGAGCACAGCTGATCCGTCGTCAGCCTTCTTTTCGCCAGGGATTCAGGATTGTACAGATCGGACAGATAGACGGACGGACGGACGGACGGACAGAGGAGGATTTACGGATAGCGCCGGTGCCGTGGGTATAAAGGGACGAGTCGAACGGAGCTAGCGATGCCGGAGCAGGAGAAGGAGGAGGAAGAGAAGGGGAGGCAGCCTGGCTCCGGACCCGGTCCAGGACCGTATCTAGCACCACCCTTGTTTGTCGCGCCGCGGTATTGTACTCTTTCTCCGCCTCTCGCGCCCCTCGCGCCCCTTTCGTCGCTTTCGCCCCTTGCGCCCCTTCTGACTCTTTTGTCTCCATCTTCTTCTCTTCTCGAGAAGCGTCTTTGTCGGGTCACCGTGTCGACTGGACGATTCTGTCATCGTCGAGAGTGGCAGCGGGAGGATAAGGGTGGTCATCGTGTCGGTAGTGCTGTCCGTGATACTAGAGTGGTGGCGGTGGCGGTGGCGGTGGCGGTGGTCGTGGTGCTGCTGGTGGTCGTTCGTGCTGCTGGTGGTGGTGGTGGTAGTGGTGGAAGAAGATGGAGGGTGACGGCTCTTCGTCTCTCCCTGTCTCTCGGTGTGACGTCGTTCATGACCATGCCTATCGATTCCATCTCCCGGCTGCATCGTGCAGTACGATGCAATCGGGGTTTAAAGGTTCGCTTCGAGGGAAAACTTTCTCGACGCACTGCGAATCTTCTCCTACCTTGACGAGTCACTTCGTACTTATTGCTAGTGGATAATTCGTTGTGGTCGTCGAATTCTAAATCTCGTCATCGGCAGTGAGAGCTAGCTAGACCAAGTATACATCCAGTGACACGCTTCGGTTATTTTTGAAAAACGTAGTGCCTTGGTAGAAGTCGGAAACGGTAACGATTATCAGAATTCTTTTCACGGATAGACTAATAATGTAAGATAAGCTAAAAACCGCGTTCCGTGAACTTTGTCACGATAAGTCGAGGCTCAACCATAATGCTGACGTCACCCGCGGTGCATATAGATACGCGCCAGTAAAACGAACGCTTCTCGAAATCCGTTTGCTCCACATACAACGCCACACTCTTCCTCGATCGATTCAACCTCAAGTAATTTACGCATTGCCACCATCAGCACTTTTCTCCCGGTAATGGCACGGGATATATTTTCCGCCCCGAGTTCAGGGGTTCGAAACGACGTAGACGGTTCCCCTGCTCGTCAACCGTGATTTGTCGCTCCTACCAAACTACTTGAAAAATCTATATCCCGCCGGAGGGCTGTGGCCACGTAACGCTTATACGACGTCTGCTCAGAGATGCGTGGGATTACGTGATTTCTGACGATACCCTCTTCTCATTCTAACGTCGCGCGAAATGACATCGGAAGCTGCAAAGGAAAACAACGCACCGCGTAACCGCGACAGGGCTGAAGAGGCTTGAAATAACTTTGGCGCGATGAAAATGCGCAGCGTTGGGAAAATCGATCGCTCTCGTTAGGCCGCGCAGTCTGGCCGCACACGGTGGATGCGTGAAGGTTTATCGACGAGCAAAATCGATGTACTCGGGTGCCCGACACGAGCGTTCGTTAAATCGTCCCGCCGATGCACGGCACCGTCGTCGCCCGACGTTTCGAAAGTCTTTAACCAGGTTTTAACAACGTGCCGGGAGTAGGTGGGGTGGCTCGGGCGTTTAGATCGATAATTGGAGGCGTATTCCGGCAACGGGCCGATGCATTATGCACGTTGCAAGCGGTAACACGACGTAACACAACCGTTGATTATACGGTAACAGGGTGATTAACCGAGCCACACGGTTACGCGGGAAACGGAGAACTTCGACACTGCCGTGGCTCCCGCCATTTACGGGAAATCACTTCGAGGAACGTCCGTCCGCGGCTGGCATGACCCGCCGGCAGAGCATGTAAATTCCTAGAACCCGTCATTCGTCTTACAATCAGAAGATTACACAGGGTCAAAATAATATCGTCACGGTATTTATGTGCGCCGTCTGTTATTTATTCAACTTGGTCTTTCAAATCACGTCTCAATCAGTTGTCAGATTCAGATGGCTAGCGTATATATTAACGGGGCAAGGCATCGTACGAGACATCTCGAGAGAATATCTGTGAGAACCACCGCGTTGACTCTTACGAAAATGGCATTAATGGACAAATGTTTTCACTTAAAACAGCGGACAGATATTGCCAATTCGTTCGTCGAAATTTGATCCGGCGACATGAAAGCCTGTCAAACTCTCCTGTGTGAATTTGCGTTGACACGTTACATGCAACGTTTCCCGTAATAACCGGTGCCCTCATCCCGACCGAATTATTCAACCGCGTCAACGAAACGGTCCAGCGTAACATTTTCCATTCGTATCGCGGGCGCAACGAAATTACGCTAGAGACATTATCAACGCTGTAACTGGGCGCGACAAATTGAGTATCACGGGCGCGCGGAACGCGCGTCAGAAAATCAAGTCGCTTCGCGGGGGGGAAACGATCTTTTTATAGGAGGTTCAAAAGCAGATTTATATCGCAGTTTAGTACTGCGACGTGGCGACGTCGTAAAGTTGCGCGGGCACGCGTACGTGGTCGTTCTAATAAAGTGGAAAGGAGAACTCGGTCCCGTCCTGTCCCACGCTACCGTTCGACTCCTTTTCTGCCCTCGTACCGTCGTCCCTTCGTCTCCCTTCATCCGGCTCAAACTCCGGTTCCGTCTCTCGGGAAATATACGTTACGCGGACTCCTCCTGCTACCAGGAATTTTACTCCTTTCCGTTCTTCGCTATGTCGCTGAGATCACGTTATTCCGCGAGCGACTTCTTCACCACGCACCATGTTCAATTGTGTCCGTGTCGCTTCTTTTTGACCCATCATATTTTTTCGCGAAATACCCAACGTTTAGTCGCGCTGGGAGATAATTGTAATTGTGCATCAGGTGTGATTATCTTCGTTTTATCCTGCGAGAGTCGGTGATGCCGTGGCGGCCGTGCGATGAGTGGATCAGTCGCAGCTTTTGAACTTCCATCGCAATTTAACGTATTAATTAAAATCGGCTGCACAATACTTGTTCCCTGTTTCGTAACCCCCTCAAAGCGCTCTAATCGATTCGTGCACGTCGAACAACTGTTCGGATAATACCATTCCACCATATACGGGCTCTGGAATGGGCTCTGCGGACGCACACAATGCCCGCTCGGCGACTCGATCTTTCGGCAATACGTCCGTCGGATAGCATCGCATTCGCATTCGCATTGACCCGTGTAATGCGCAACATCTTTCAGCCCGTCAACCCTTAAACGTGTACAGGCTCGACGCTCAAAGCAAATGTGACTTTTATCGTGGCATCGCGGGCAAGGTACTCGTGACAGTGCGTCAGCGTAATTCCTGCGTTTGAAAGCCGAGTGGGAATGAAAAATCGCGTTCGCCCAGCGTCCTTACGATTACGTCGAGACTGGGGTAATTTGCGGGGCCGTCGTACGGGTAGGCAAATGATTTCGACGGTGCGGCGCGACGCGCGACCGCGACGTGAGGCGCATGTGCGCGGATTTTACGTTCTGAGGGGATCTCCGCTTTCCGCCGAATCGAGTGTCCTGCACAACGACACCTCCCAACTAGATGTGCACGTCCCGCGTTCCTCGATATTGCCTAACAGACGCATGATTCGCGCTGCCCAAACCGTCCGCCGGAGCGATTTGTCTCGCACGTCAGAACTATCGGATTATCGGTATGTGATTAAGAAATGATGCACCGCTGCCGGGCACGGCTGCGGCTTCTGCCGCGCGTCAATTAACGGCCCTGTCTCTTAAGCCGATCCATCGAGATGCGGGCGTCGACGGATAATTCGCTCGCCGCCACTTTTTCACCCGATCGTCAGCCGCTAATGGACGTGCGGCCGTCGACGGGGAAATATCGCTCTGGCCGCGAAGCCTCCACCGCGCCAGATCGATCTAAGTCTCGATCGGAATGTGAAGGTGCGAAATTTGCGCGGTCGCGGAGCCTCGAATTACTTCCGCAAGGGAAGCGGACGTGTTGCCGGCTCCTTCGCGCGCCGATATTTCTCAAATGAAATTAATCAAATCGCTCGCCCGTAATTTCCATCCCCCTCCCGCTTATCGCACGGCCCATTTGAATTTTCCCCGACGGATTTATTACGGCGGCGTTAGCGTCGTTAACGTAGTTACCGTAGTTACGAAGCCGTAATTGATCGTATCGCGCCGGCGCAGCACTTAAAAAAATCCATGCAAATCCGGACGTGTCGAGATACCCAGCAGCACGCGCGGCCGCACGCGCGAGTAAATTCGATGGGAGCGGGCGTACGCACAGCCGACGCGCGCACCGTCTCTAATCACTGATCGTCGAATTAATTAACGAACCCATTATCCTCTCGGCCTCGTAAGCGGCCGCATTAGAGCGGGTAACGCGTCTCACGGCGAGCGGAAAGAGGTCGTCGTGTATCACCCCATCCTTTGAGCGCGCAAGCCCGGAAGCTAGTGGTTGCTTCAAGGTCGTTGGAACGAAGCCCACATTGTTCCATGGACCCAAAGCAGATCCGCTTTGAGATTCGCGAAATCGGAATCCGGCCAGATTAGTAACCGCTTCCCTAAGGCTCGCGACGGCTTGGCAAGGGCTCCGGCAGGATTTATTCTGAAAAGCGGCAGCCACCGAACGCGAGACGCTACCCGACGCTCGACACCCCACGCCCGACGCCCGACGCCCGACGCCCGACGCCCAACCCCCGACGCCCGAACCCCCTCGCCCTTTTCATTGTTCCGTATACCCTGTTCGGAGCGACCCTACCGGCGCTTATCCGCGCGGATCCTCCTCCCGTCGACGAGGTCGACGAGGTCGACATGAAAAAGAGGAAAGGGAGAGATGACGCGCTCGAAAAATCCTCTGAGAAACGGCGCCGAAAGTCCGCGCGCGCGTCTGGAAATAGACTCGATCAATGAACGAGGATGTACGGGCGGACGACTTACACGGCTAAATTATGTCTCGGTAAAGATAAGACGGATGTCTGTTACGTAAAGATCGTCGGAGGGTAATAAAGACGTCTCCGAGTATTGCCTCTAAAAAGTAATCCTCTTCGCCGTGTCTGCCGGTCGCAGCCTGGGTAAGGGCAGCGTGTCTCTTGTTAAATGAAACGTGTCGAGCATCGCACCGAGTTCTCACTGATTGTGAGTTTATGAAAACGCCGACTTTGCGTCCATATTCGACAATTTGCAACTTACGTAACGGTGGCTGCACGATCTAGGCCAAATTGCGTCATCGAACGTGGCGCGACTGTGTAACAAGAATAATTTCTGAGGAGGAGGGGGCGTTTCAATTTTTCTATGTTACTGTGATATTTCAGGGGTGAGCACCAGATCGCATTCGTTGGTGAAGAGGTTCGATGGAATCTATACAGGACCATACTTCGACTCGAACACCCCGACGAATATTACGGCTCAACTGGGCACTCATGCTTACTTGCCGTGCAAAGTGCGACAGCTCGGTAACAAATCGGTACGTCGAAAGCAATCTATTTTTACCGCATGGCGAAAAACGCTGCCTCGTCGAATCTGTCAAAAATCTCAGCTACCATTAATTTCTCTCATCGATTTGCGCTCAATTCCCCGCCTTTGCTCGCTTTTCATTTGAGTTCGAAGTAACAAATTCCTTCCCGCTGCTGGAACATAAATTGTGTCGCGAATTTCTGAGACATTTTTATCGCGATGCTTATGACAGATTCGTACGGCGATGAAATGCTATTAGTCTGCGAGACAATTGTATAACGAAAGAGGCGTTGAACGCGTCCAAATATTAAAAAAAGTATTATTTCACTGTGCTCTGTTGCGAGGCATTATTGAATTGCGCGTGACAGTCAATGTGTTAATGGAATCCAATACGCGTTTTCAATTCCGCGCGCCATCGTTGTGCAAAAATTCGACGTTGCATATTCAGATCGACGGACGGGCGAAGCCAGACGAGTTCGCATGAATTTTTACACTCAACGCGAAACGATCTCCTGGGTCGAAGTAACCTAGATTTTCGAGTTGGAGAAAGGCAGGAAGCGCTCTCTTTTAAGGGGTGGCTTTTGAAAAGGAGGACAATACCAGATGCGGCGATAGTAAAACTTCTCGTACATGGGATACACGCGGCATGTTCGTTAGCGAAACTTTTCCCCGTGGCATACATATACGCGTAAAATCATACGTGTCGCGTGGCGTACACTATGTACGTCAGGACAGTCTCTTTGCCGTGTCGGTTGAAGTAACTCGATAAATGACACTCGTTTACACCGCTAACAAAGAGCGGACTTTATTCAATACATCGTGTCACTCGTCTGCTCGGAGATTTTGCCAGAGTGATTATTTTCGTCTGACACTCGTCGAGGTAAAGCGACAGATGGCTATGACAGCTGATTCTCCCAGTCGAGCATAGCGGGTCAAGCATATCATCTACAATGACTACGCGTATTACGTTGTTGTTAATACATTCCACCTGCATGTATGGCGTCATGTCAAACTTTGATATGTTTGATAAATCGTCCGTTAGGATCTTTTTGTTAACACATCTCATACGACAAACACTGTTACCTGCCTCGACAACAATTCTGAAACACCTCCTACACGTACGGACATATATATACATATATATGTATTGAGGAAAGTTGGTCTCGTCGAAAATGCGGGAGAGGACAAAGTATCCAGCGACACGCGACACTCGTATAATCGCTCGGGACTCGGGAGCGTACTTAAACGGCACCGTGTCCCCTTCGCCTCGACCGGCCCTACCCTTTTCCGTGGCCTGCCTCGATGTTTATCGGCAAGAGAATTAAATGCACTTGGGCTTTTTCAACGAGCGCACGTACCGCAGCTAGATTTCCTCCGACGAATGAGCCTTCCTGCGAAGGAGGGCACACGGTGAACGAGCGATAAATTAACGGGGAGAGACCGAAGAGGAGAGGAAGATTGATCGCTCGGTAGCAGGAAGTCGGGTCTCTCTAACCTCTCCACCTCCTCGTCCTTGTCCTCGTCATCATCATCGTCTTCTCCCCAACATTCGTGTTTGCGTTTTTATGCCCCTTTCTTTCGTCGTCTATCCGCGCCCCAGCCGTCGTCCTACGAACAAAGACTCGCGGACAGAGGCTTCCAGAATTATCCGAGAACGTTCCATCTCCTCATCCCACATTGCAGACGGTCGTCGGTTAGCCTAAAAACCTCTTTGGCCGATGATGGAACATCGCGGACAGTCGATATAACGGCAGATCGTGTCGAGTACGCGCAGATACACCGCGGTCGCCCCTCCCGTCAGTCCTCTTTGTACTTTTTCAGGCTAAATAAATTATAAAAGACAGCTCCCTCGGACGTCGTCGGTGTATCGGAACAACTGGGTCAAACGCGCAATAAGGAACCGGGAGGCCGGCCGGGAGGAGACGGTAACCTACGCTTCACTCGTAATTATACGTCGTTATGAAATTCGTGATATCGCATTAAAGCGACACGGCAACTTCGCGTTCATCATCGCGTCGCTGGACGGACACTTAATTACGCGTAAATGTTTTAAACTCGCTTTTGTTCGAGTAGGGTGAATGGAGGGTGAAATTAGGCCTCGGGTGACGGGGTAGAAAGCGTGCACGCCCCTGACGCGGAACTTTCGAAATTTCATCTAACGACACAATTGCTCGCTCTCGAAGGTCTCCTGGATCAGGAGAAGAGACTCCCATATACTCTCGGTGGACAGAACGATGTTCATTCCGGACGAGAGGTTCCAGGCGATATTCGCCGATGCCGTGGACACCTGGACGTTGCAGGTGAAGTACGTCCAGGCACGAGACGAAGGCGAATACGAGTGCCAAATCTCGACGGACCCAAAGAAGAGTCACATCATCAAGCTCAACATCGTCGGTGAGAGAGCGAACGTTTCATTCAATCCTGCCTATACCTTCCTCTCTGTATTCGTATTCACGTGATCAACATGTCGGGATGATGGGAGTTACCATCCTTAACGAAGCAGTGTTATAATCCCATATGGAATGGATTTGCAAAGTCATTAAGCAATCGAGAGCAAATTGTCGATTCGTACACGCTCCCGACAGGTAGCAGTAACGAGTAGTCGTTAACCAGTCCACAACAAAGTACTCACGTGTTTACGCCGATAATGTGCTGAATGAGTCACGTGAAGTGCTAAATTCGGAATGGTTGTGCCACTTACGAAACCACGCCCGTTGCGGCGACAACCGGACAGTAAATTAGACCGGACAATTTTTGCCAAACTATCCTTTAAATTCGCGAGATTATCTTTGAGCAAACTGCGACGGTATTTAAGGAACCGGGCAATTCTCGATCCAGCCGTGGAATTGTCTTGACAAATAGACGACTGGTAGTATGTGCTTTGCGCTGCCGATTAATCCGCTAATTGCATAGTCACAGATGTTTTATGAGCCATAATCCGACATTGTTAGGGGGCCAATGAGCGTGACGTCGCCAGTAGTAAGCCCGTTTCGAATCCAGCACTTTGCGTGACTTACCGTCCCTAATCCCCAATAGCCCGCACTCTACTGTCATCTCCATGAAAGTGTCATTACCCTCGACATTTCTAAAACAGGAATTATTCTAGAGAATTCCAGAGCAGACGTGAACATTGTTCCGCGCTGTCTAAAACAATTCCATCTTCCTAGCCAATCCACAGACTTAGCGCCAACTCGAGCAGCGAACATAATCAATGAGACACGCGACGAAAACTCGCCGTGCGCAAAGTCGTGTTTGTAATGGATGCAATGAGTGCAGATACGAAATGTAAACACATTTCAGTGCCAAAGATCGAGATCATGGGCGATCGCGACATGTACGTTAAGACCGGCAGCACGGTCGCGATACGATGCATGATCAAGCAGTCCCTGGAGGGTCCGTTCTACGTCTTCTGGTATCACGATGGCGGTCGCGTCCTGAATTATCAGCTGGGCAAAATCGACATACAGACGAAGAGGATCGATCACGACACGGTGAGCAGCCTGGTGATTCACCACGCGAGGCGGGAGGACTCGGGAAATTACACTTGTTCGCCGAGTAATCTGGACAGCGCGAGCGTGCAACTTCATGTCCTGAACGGTGAGTAATATGTCTCCGCGTCGTCTGTCATCGAGTGGAGGGCGGCTTCGTTCGCTAATTAAGGTATTACTAGCGCTGAATCACTTTTCTTAAACTTTTTTTTAAACCAGACTTAAATTGAAGATTTTTAAAAAATAACAATTTTTTTCTTATAAATGAACTTGATCCACCGTCTAGAACTCAAGTTATTAACAATTCAAGTTTAGCGTTTTCTCCATCTAAAGCAATGGTAATGATCACAATAAAACGGTTTTTTGATAATAACTCAAAAACGGCTCTTAAACTTTTTTTGAAAAAATTCCAGGTTATAGATTAACATTCGAGGAACATTTTAAAAGAAAAAAAAAGACTTTTCACCGTCTAGTTCAGGAGAAAAAAAATGGTGAATATAAAATTGTAAATTGAGTGCTTGTGTTCAGCCTGAACTGCGCTACAAACGCTAGTATGCATTATTGCCAAGTATACTAGTGTGCACATATGTATACGGAATGTCTGCATGGATTGAATCAGGGCCGTAAGAAATTTCTGATGCAATTGAAAACAAATAATGAAGCCCCTTCTTGATACGGCGCACCCAGCGCTAGTAATACCTTAAGTCGGCTACCGACTGACGACAATAATTGTGCGCGCGAACGGTACAACGGGAGACTTTGTCGTTTCAGGAGAGCATCCTGCTGCGATTCAGAGAGGAGTCAGCTCGGCACCAGGCGGCTGTCCGACGCTCTGGTGGCTGGCGGGCGTCGTGACGTTGTACTCGTGCCACGGCAGCCGCCTCTTCATCCTCGTCGTTTTAATCCTCATGGTCCTTTACTCGAAGAACCCATCTTACTTTCCACCGGAGCGATAATCAGGATCGATCGGGACTGGAAACGTGCGGCACGAGGATCGATTACCTCCTCTTACGAGACCCAACGTACCTCGATCGGATACCTCGCGGATATATCCTCGCGTCGCGAGGACGATTCGGAATTCAAGAAATCGTCGAATTGCCTGGAGAACGCCCAGGGTGGGCTTCCGATGACGACGTCAAAGCGATAAGCGAACCGATGCTCGAAGGTGGTCCTTTCATTTCGAATACTAACCGTTCTTTAACGAGGCAAACTGTTATTGCCAATTCTTGGCAAATGCAAATTGGTTAATAGTTGCGGGGAAATCGTGGGCGACGATGAGGTAACATTTTATATATCTCTCAAACGTCTTTGCGGAGCCTTATTAGCTCCGGCGATGCCCGTCGCTGAAGGTTTCTCTAGCGGGGGATTATGATCAGAAACGCATCTCGGGTATGAAGACAATGTGATCCGGCCGTTAGTATTAGGAATTAGTTAATTATTGTGATTTCTCGTTAAATCGATGCGGGTCCTCCGGTACATCTTTATCGGGAAAATTTGGAAATTTTTGCGTCGTCCTTGTTTCGGTTTTAAAACGAGCAACGCGAAGATCGCGAGGTCGTCTCACAAATGATAGGTAGCCAACAGCAATATCTGCTATTCGGTGCGAAGCAACCATTGCAACAACTTTCTACGGAGTTTCACGATCTTCTCGATCTTCGTGTTTTCGAACACGGAGGAAGAGGCGAAGAACTGGGTAATGACTACCGGTAGACCGAAGCCGATAATCGACATTGAATTATTCGCGAATAATCTCGAGGTCCTGTCGAGGCCGTAGGAGGGTTTTGTAGTTTCCGTTACATCGACACTAATTCAGCAACGCCAAAGTGAGATCCGATTCCGACGACAGAACAGAGAGCGAAAGAGAGCGAGAGAGAGATAGAGAGAGTGAGGAAAATTGCGACAGGATGAGAGAGTAGAGAAACAATTGCGCTAGGGAAGGTGTGGTCAGAATGCTGAACAATAACTTCGTCCGCGCCGCTCGAAAAGAATTGAAACTTGTTCGATGGTGTTATTGGAAGCGATGTGATTAATTATTATATTCGAATAGCAATCGATTAGCAAACGTGTCTATACTCGACGTCTACCGTTACACATTCAGGATCGTCTTGAGAGATCGACGCGCCTCGACGATTGCCGTTCCATCGACGATCTGTCGAAACGCTTTTTTTATTTTTTTTTTCAACTTATCTATGTCTTTGACGGCAAGAAAAAAAGTACGAACACGTGACGCGAAGGTGACAGGAGTATTAGAATATAATTAATGAAGACAATTCCCGAAAACGGCCATGCAAGCAAACGTCGTGAACGTACGACGAAGAAACAGATTCACGTGTACCGAAAAGAGAAGTTTCCGGAAGTCTAAGTATTTGGATTGGAACGAGTGATGCAGTGCTCGAATAGCCGAAAATGAAACGTTTCATATCAAACGTCGACATCGACCATCCATATCAAGTCTCCTAAGAATCGTAAAATTCTTAGGACAACCGCACACTGTCGAATGGGCCTCGGAGCAATGACGAAATTGGATGGAAATGTGAGAAACGATGATCGTCAGTCAATTCTCATCGCCGTTGAAAACTAACGAAACGAGTCTCTCTCGAGATGATCCGTCGAGGACGAATGTTTGGTACCCGAAACGCATTGAGTATACACACGAACAATCGGGGGCATATTATATATCCGTACATGCGTATCGACACTCAACAACGGCGTGGTCCATAAGAGAGAATCAATCTCTTCGCTGTCAAAAGTACTTCCCGCGATTTCCTTTTGTTTCGTACGTTAACGTCCTCATTCACTTCTCGTACAAAACGTTACTGTCTCGTATGTATTTTAACGAAAGTCACAGCAAGAAGTACGAAACGATTCTCTCGCGTCCTTCTTGCCCACGCCGTTTCTATCATTCTGCATGCTCGGCTGTATAATTTCAGGGACGGACGTATAGCTTATTGAACGGGGAACGGTGACCCCGACGCGAATTTGCTTTCTTCTCGCAAGCTAGAGAGTACTGTTTTTTATAATATTATATATATATAAATATATATATAAATATATATATACAAACGAACAGATAAATATATATATGTATATGTGTACGCGCGCAAATACGTTGCACAAGGGTGTTGAAATATTGAACAAGTTTCAGCTCACGTACGAAACGAGCGGCGCACAAACAGCGGTAGGAAACACACTCTTTGCAAAAGGAGGATGCAAGAGTGTGACGATCGGTCGATCGAGTGAACGAACGATCGAACGAACGAACAGTGGAGCATGCGAGCGAGCGAGCGAACGAACGAGCGAAAAAGCGGAAGTGCATTGAGATGAGGGTGTTGCGTGACATTGAAATTCGAAACGTTGGGAACACGGATTCGAGAAGTGGAGGGTGAAGCGTACACTGCGGAGATAAAGCGCGGATGGATACCGAGGAAAGTCGAGACGGCGAAGGAGCGAAGCGATACGTTAGAATATCTACGATTCATGTGATTGTAAATACATAGTATATAAATAACGTAACGTTAATTAACGATATGCCGTACGTGTTACAAGTAAAGAAACAAAAAAAAATAACTAACGTTACTGTGTAATTTTCCGGATCGTAAACGCATTGGAATGAAGTCTGGCCGCCTGTGCTAACCGGCTCGAGACCGTGCGTCGGAAAACGGGATGCGAATGGATTTCCATAAAACAGACTAGTCGCACCGACGAAGCTTTCGGAATTGGCGTCGCTTGCAATCGCACTAGCCTTTATCGATGCGTACACCTTTTTTACGTGAGAACGCTGACATTGCCACTGCATCGGATGAGATGCGCACCGCATTCGTTTTCTACCCGACGATTTCTTAACGATTTCTTCCAGTATCATTAGCCCCTGGAGAATTTCTTTCACGGCACGCAATACGTATCGTCGCGCGAATTTGAAAGCTTCGTCGCGCGAGCGAGCGGCGTAGAAGTGGGGCGAGGAAGAGATGGCCGATGGGTCGACAATACATGCGAGATCGGACGCGTCGCGCCCGCGTGCACGATTTTCCAGGTGCGCAGGTGCGTCGATACGGCAGGGAAGAGCGTCTGGGGTAGTTTCAACCCCGACGCGTATCCGTGGATAGCACGGGCCGGCCACACGCGACTAGATGTAACAGTAATTAACGCCTAGCGTAAGACTTAACGGATATAAATGAAGATATATTGTCTGACATTATAATTGAGGACATGGCGCGCGCGCGCGCGCGTCTCACTGACGCCGCGCCGCGGCTTGCCAGTCGGTTTTGTGTCTGCCTGCTGCTGCGTGCGTGTGGGAATGTGTCTGCTGCGTGCGAAAGAGAGGAGTGAACGAGAACGGAGCATGTCTCTTTTGTTTCGAGTGTGCGTCGTCGTTGCCTGCTGTGTGCGTACACGCGTGCCAGTGCGTCGTCGCGCGCGCGCACCACAGAGATGGAGGGTGAAAGAGAGAGAGAGAGAGAGAGAGAGCGAGAGCGAAGGGTGGATCGTGAGAAAAAGTGCGCGTGTGGAAAACGGAGAGTGACAGACGGAAAGCTAGAGGACGAAAGAGAGTGGTTCGTTGGACTGACGTGTCAAGGCGTTGGTCGAATGACGCACTTAAGATAAAGAAGGGGCGAATGTGGACATCTTCTTGTACCGTTTCCTCCTTTCCTTCTTCCGACGCCTCGCGAGGCTACTTCCGTTGGCAGACAAAATGCGAAAGAGTAGAAAAGAAAGATGGGCTAAAGAAAAGAAGGGCTTGAAAGGGGCACCTCGAGGCCACAATTATATTCGACCCCTTTCCTTGCACCATGTTATACCCTTTCCCCGATCCCGTCCCCGTCTTTCGTCGTGGCCTCCCCTCGCTAGGTGGAAGAAGGAAATCCCGTGCTAGTCCATGTCGCTCCTTTGCCTATAATGAAGAAGACGAACGTCCGGAAACGAAGGGCAGAAGGATAGAATGTGAAAGCGAGGAAGAGAGAGAGTGAGAGAGAGAGAGAGAGGATTTGAACGAGAGAGAACCAAAGGAGAGATCAAATAAAAAGTGGTAAAAACGTCGTCTTAGGATATACTATTGTCGTAGGCAGCATTGAATTTTTGTACCAACGTCTATTGTAGCTCTTAAGTGTCGCGGATATTTTTTGTTCGAAGGAGGAATGTCAGCCCCGCGCGTCAGGCTTTCGTTCGTTTATCGATTCTCACGAAGCAGGGACGGATTCGAACGATGCGTATAGTAGCAAGGTTACTGCCGATACAGATGCCATTGATGAAATCAACGTCAATCAAGAATCGTGGCGAATGCGTCCGATCCGCCCCTGATGAGAGATGTTATATAAGTGCGCGCCTGTCCCGAGAGTCGCGGCTCGAACCTCGAATTTCAGAGGAACATATGGTTTTCGAGTGATGCTTGACCGTCCTGACAATTCGTCGATACGTCGATACGTATAGATATTTCAATTAGACATTTTCGATAGTGCACATCGAATTGTATGCAACGTGATAGGTCGAGTAGTAATGTCAAAGAGATCGGTGACCTAACGGCGTTCCGTTCAATCTAGCTTATCAAACGAACGTACGAGCGTTGTCCAATCGATTTCAAGCCCCTTCCGAGATATACCCTCATTCCGCCCTACGCAAACTTTGCCTAATAAGGGCGAAAGATCGTAAAAAGTTTGCGAGGAAAAGCATCTCAGGGAAGTCGATTGGATAGTGCGGATAGTTTTATGGTATTGAGGTCACCGAAAAAAAAGAACGTTTCAGCACGAACGTCGGAAGTTTTATGAGGCAGTGCTATAACATCGAACGTAATGCGCGTTTCTTGTTGAAGGAAGGAGCGTTGCGTGCACCGAGGAGAGAGTGTACGTTGTTACGATTTTAACCCTCTACCGCTTATCCGAATTAGGATCGAAATTGTTTCATAGTATGCACTCTCGGTACTATGACGTTACAGGAAGACTTGCCCGAACTTGAAATGTCATGGGAAGGGTTGATTATTTTCTACAGATTTGAACGCGCAACGTTGGCTGTGGAGGGTGATGAGGAGCTGAATAGAAGCAGGGAAAAGTCTGTCGTCGATCGAAACCCTCGGGACGGCGAAAATTTCATCCATTCCCCACTCCCCCGTCGTCATATTCACGAATAATTCTCCGTTCACTTTCGTAGTGTTCAACGAATGACTGTAATTGAAGCTCCTGAACCTCAAAAGCAAAAGAGGGCATCGAAGGCCGACAGGAACAATCATACGCGAAAGTATCGTTCACCTTGCATATTCGTAGGGGAATCCAAGCAAAGCAATCGAAGGGTCGCGAAACGTCAGGAGCTTCGACGATCGAAGATAATAGAGAAAAGTGAAGTACGTGCGATTGGGTTCTCAAGAGTCCTCCTACAAGCGACCGTCGCGTTTTACCATACGCGTGGTGTGGATACACGTAGCGATGGTGAGGTGTCTAATTAAGCCGTTAACGCGTCCCCCCGCCTGCTGATTCGAACGTTCGACGACGGAGATAAAGATTGACTGAGTTCGTTAGACGAACCTCTCACGAGGTTGACGACGCGCGGTCACCTGCTGTCACGAGGCACGCAGAATACACGCTGAGCGAGAGTGTGAGAATGCGAGAAGAGACAGAGATAACACGCCTTGTCGAGCGCACGAATAAGCGGTCATCGATTTAAAATAACCTAACTTTAAATGAAAAAAAAGGAGAAAAAAGTGAGGAGATGAAGAAAACTGATGAAATCCCTCGAAACAAGCCTCGTCTCGCGGATTCTCTCCTATACACCTTAAGCGCTTTAGGGTTTAACGAAGAAAATAGACTTTAACGAATCTACGAGATGATGCCGAGGTAGCGAAGAATGGGAGGAGTGCGAATGTGAGGCAACGTGAGAGTTCCGGAGATCATTGAGGAGTGTCTGAGTGAGCGAGATAATAAATCAATGTTATACCGATCATTACCAATTTGCAAATATCGAGTGACACATGTTCGTTATTCGCCATTTCTATGCATAAGTTCAGTCTCAGTTTCGGAAAGTTGGACGGCATTGCTCCTCGGGCACCGGTTGCGCATTGGACCCTGCTTGGATTCAGTTCGAGAAAAAATTTTTTAACAGTCACACACATACACACATACACAGAATCATCGCGGCGTACAATATCAAACGAGTGGTGTTCCAATTTTACTGGACTGAGTTGGGAAAGCGACCCTGAGCGCCCTTGGAGCACCGTCCACGTCAAACTACACGTCACATACAAGGTCACATCCAGCGTTTCCGTTTTTAAAACTATCGTGGCGAAATGGGACGAAGAACTGTCCCGTTCTATGTGTGTAAGAACCATAAAGCTTAATGAAGAACATTATACTATGAACTTACGGGATACTAAATAAAAGTAAGACAAACCGTTCGTGGTATTGCGAGTTTTATTTCAACATTATCCCTACGACATTGGTCACCGTTTCTGGAACTTCAGAACAGATTGACTTCCCAAATGTTCTTTGATCATTTGCCTAAAGTTAACTTATATTCTAACATATAAAAACTGACCCCTGTGTAAAAAGAACTTTGATCACATATATTTTTGTGCGACGATAGTCTATAATATGTAGATTACGTTAGAGAAGGATCCTTATTTGGAATGACATATAACATATAACATCCGTTTACTCGGATTTTTTGTTCTTGTCACGTATTTTCATACAGTTTACTATGATTTTCTGGAAGGACATGAGGTAGCATGCGCTAGCAATTCTCATGATGCCCATTAGCACTGACTGCAGTAATAACTCACAGATAGAGGTAGACGGCGACATACCGGCACACAGAGTAGTAAGGATAAAACCTTCTATACCGACAGTAGAGAAAAATTTACCTGCCTGCAATGTTTATTTCACTCTTACTGAAACGTATTTTTGTAAACTGTACTATAAACATCAACTAACTGATTTGACTTACCATTGCGTCTTTCATTAATTTATCAGCAACAACCTCAGGATTAACTAAACCAGCACCCTCGCATATTAGCTTCGTCTCCAGGGGCTTTGTCAATTCTTCTGTAGCAAACCCTGGAGTGTCTGTATCAGGAGGTAGGCAAAGCGTTACAGTGATACCGTGTGAAGAAACTTCCATAGACAGACTTTCAGCCAAACCACGGAGGGCAAACTTTGAACTACAGTAGCCAGAATAGCCAAATATACCTGCACAACAGTAAAAATCATGTAAAGTTCGATCAAAAGCAGCATTATTTTAACATTTTTATCAATTATGAATATTTGAATCACCTAAAAGTGCAGCTTGTGATGATGTCAATACAATAATGCCTTCCCGAGCAGCCTTCATTCTTTGTACAACAGCCTTAATGCAGTAGTATGTGCCAATAAAGTTTACATTAATCATTTTATGCAAATCTTCAATAGACGTATCTTCTATTTTTCCACATAGTGCAAGCCCAGCACAGTTTACAAGCATATATATTGGGCCCATGGTTTTCTCTAGATCAGACAGTGCTGTCTCAACTTGAACATAATTCTGACTAATATCCAGTGGGAGGTAGTCAATTTTCTGTGTATCTTTATTCTTGCAAATTCGCATTAATTCATTTCTGGTGCTTTCCAACTTTTGAACGTCCCTGGCAATAAGGGTTACATGTGCACCTTGTTTAGCTGCCAAAATGGCAACGCATTTTCCAATACCACTAGAACCTCCTGTCACCTGAAGCATATTATTAAGATAACATTGATTATATCATAACTGAATTATTAACACTTCCTCATTACTTACAAAAAGCTTAATAAATGTTAATCGTAACTGGTTAGATAACACTACTCACCACAACATGCTTATTTTCGATGCTTTTCAATCGGCCTGGCCAAAATAATCGTTTAGCTATCAAAGCCAGGAGAAGCAGCACGAAACTAAATAACACTATGCCAACAATCATTCTTATTTCTACGTATGTGAATAATACTGACAGCAAATTTCAGTAGGTTATGATAAACAGGCAGTTTGTCCTGCTGTATCAGTTACGTTTACAACTCTATTAATATAAAAACCTGATTCTCTGTGTATTTAAACCGTATGTACACGTTGTGGACTTGCTTTGCATCATCTAAAAAATTCATTTGCTTCAAAACTCAAATGCAGCACTAGATACGTAATGTATATATACGTATATATGTTGCTACTACATTGGCTAAAACTCGGTGCCATGGTTAGGAACGAAGAGGGTATGGAAGTTTCTGACACAAGCATCCGTTGGAAACGCGAATTTAACATGTAGGTAAAGAGCTTGCTGCTTCTTGTTGCGGAATTAAAGAATTTGCAGCTCTGATTTTCAGGCACCTACACAACTCAAATAAAGTATTTGTATTATTGCCGAATTATTGAGATCGGCCCGGTGGGGAGACGACATCATTAGCCAATCAGGTTGCTTGATTTCATCTCGGAGTGCACTGGAGTGAACTCAGCATCGGTCCTGCGCACTTTCTTCTGCGTATCGGTAGCGTATGGATTGTAACAGGTGAGCTCCCACAATTTTTACATTTGAATTATAATTATTTTTGTACCATCAACTAAATTTATAACTACCACATAACTTGAACAAAGGGCAACACTTGCATGTAAATGTTTTTTCTCAATTATGCATATTAATCGAAATATTCGACTCTGATTCCAGGCAGTCTTGGTACTCTGGGGCGAGAAGAGCACGCCGTGGCATAAACTTACGATTTTGGCAGATTTGACGTCAATTTTGGTAAGACAGACATTATTTGACACACTGATTAGGTGCTAGGATCGGGTGGATAACTGATTCAGTATAAATTTCGGGCATTTCCAATGTATTTTGAGCTAGAATTGCAAATATTGAGATTTTCTATTCTGTAGCGTCAACGCATGCATATTGAGTAATCGAACCGTTTGAAGTTTCCACCATAGTGCGCCAACTCGCCGCGATGGCGCTTTCTAGAACCGAACTTTCTGATATACGCATATTATAGCGGCAAAAGTGATTCACTATTCTACATGTTCACATTAGAATTGATCAAATATGTTACAGAACACGATTTTCTACAGCATTCGACATTCGATTCAGCAAGAAGACGAAGATGCCTGAGCCAAGCAGCTTATATTCATAGTCTGAGGGTCGAGGGTCCATTATAGCTGCGTGTTCTTGTGGTTTGCAGACAAGACAGCACTGGTGAGTGAAATTTTAAACTCCCTCCAGTCACTTAATCATGTCGTAGGGCGAATGGTCCGAAGCGTCACGAGTGATTGGTTGTAATTATTCATCAGAAATTGTAATGAAGAGCACTGTTGCGGGAATGTGTGGGAAAATGAGTGGAAAGGAAAATGTAGGAACGGCGAGGGGGAGGGTGCGGAAATGAATAGATCATCTGGTGGTGAGGTTATAAAATACACATGTCGCGTGTTGCGTTCGCTAATGCCGATTTATTGTAAGTAAACCGGTGCAGCTCGTCAGTGTTATAAATGTTTGTTGTGTGTTGATTCGGACACAATTGCCTTAATTAATGCCCTCCGGTGTATAAGTGTAATTGCACAGTCGTGGGTGCACGTGGCAAAAGTACGGCCACGTGCAGTGCCTGATAAGACGTGTTGATGTACCTGTTTCTATTAACGCTACGGTGGTCGGCGTATCGCTTGCTATACACGGTAGCGTTTCTCGTGTTGATCGGTCAAATATAGATACAGATGAGAAGCTGGAATGCGGCACACTGATAATTACTGTGATCGGGCTTAGATATCTGACTCGCGCTACAGAGAGACGTGGTAGAAGTGGTCATTTTTGGCGGGACGGCGCATGGCGCCGCCCGCGTTTCGCGCATTCCTCGCATTTTAACTTCTCACCGGTACGCGAACCGGCGCTCGCGAATCGAGCTCGGGAAGTACTGCCGCCAGGTGGTCATCGGCGACAGGATGCGCTGTCGGCCAGCGGATTTCCCGAACATTCCGCCCGCCATCGGAAACGGAGTTGACGATGTTGTCTCGATGGTTAGTCCTCTTGCACCCAGAATTGGGTGAGCATCTCCTGCAGTGCGTTATAATTGTGAGCGATTGCGGTATGGTGCACTGCATGAACTCCGGTTGTCGTCGGTGGGTTCATTGGACCGAGGACGAGCCATCTAAATATTGACAGTTGAGCTATAGGCATGTTTGATGAGCTTTTTTTGATATTGGGTTTGATTACTTGCCCGTATGTATCTGCACCGATGATGACGTCGATGGACCGTGGCTTGAGGAAATCTGGATCTGCCAGCTTCAGATTCTCAATACGTGGCCACGATTGTGGCGGCGCATCGAAAGATGGAAGTATCGATGTCAGCGTCTTCAGGATGTGGGCTCGTACAGTAATTGTGGCAACGGAATTGGATGCCTGAAGAGTCAACGTCGCCACGCCACGGGTGTGGGATATCCTTTTGCCGTCAATGTCGGTAATTGGTATGGACGATCGTTGCCGCTGGATGTTAAGGCGGTCAACGAAGTTGTCCGACACGAACGTAAGCTCAGACCCCGGGTCGATGAGCAGTCGGGCTTCTTGAGTGGTAGAAAGTGATCGGGCTTGTGCTATGGCTGTGGCTAACAGCGTAGCGTGCAGTGAGTGAGCGTTGAGTGAGAGTGATCGGGCGTTGATCGGGCAGACGGCTGTGCAACCTCCTTAATGAGCGGTGCGATGGTCGGTCGATGCGTTAGCGATCTCCTCCGCTCCATGCAGCATGGTGTGATGTCGTCCAGCGCATGTCTTACATGTCCGCACACGGCAGGACCGGACATTGTGGTGGCCAAGGCAATTAAAACATAAGCTCTTAGCCCCCGCAAGCCGGTATCGTTGGACTGGTGTGAGGTTCCTGAAAGTGATGCAGCTCACTATATAGTGAGCGCCGTCACAGGCATCGCAGGGATAAGTTCCACTGCCTCCCTCTGTCCGTGCGCGGGGCTGCGCCGACACCGCGCGAGCGGATGGTGGTCTCTTCGATGTCGACGCAGCTGCGGAGGAAGATCCAGGATACACCACCGTTTTCCTCACGGGTGGTGCTCCTTGAGCGGGCCTTGAGTGTGGCGGCGCGGCGGTCTTCTCTGCCATTTCCATCGCGCACGCGCGAGACGTCAGGAACTCCTCCAACTTGGTCAGCGTCGGGCACTCCTGCTGCGTCCCCAGCGCCATTTGCCATGCTTGCCTGGTGGTACGGTCAAGCTGCCTCAAGGTGTGGTGGATGAGGATTGTGTCCAGGATGACGGCGTCTGAGATGAGGGTGCGCAGCATGTTCAATGCCTCAGTGACGGTGCTGATGGCCGGATACAACGCCGCGGGGTTCTTCGGGGTAGCTGGTGTCAGTTCGAATATCCGCTGTACGAGGTGGTGGACGATCAGCCGCTGATTTCCAAAGCGGGCTGTTAATTTCTCCCACGCCACATCAAGAGAGTTGTTGGTCAGTGGGAGTGCGTTGATGAGCTGCGCCGGTACGGGGTCGAGTGAGACGTGGAGATAGTAGAGCTTCTCCACATTCGAGAGTCGCTTGTTGTTCAAGACAAGCGATTTGAACAAGTCTCGGTAGGTGGGCCACTCTGCACAGTCTCCGGAAAATCGTGGCAGAGTGATGACCGGTAACTTGCAGTTGCCGCTGGAATCCTCCGAATGTGTTGAGCGGTCGGTGATCGGTGCCGGTAATGCGTCTTGGAGCATGGCTAGGGCTTGTCTGATGAGGCGCACTGCCCTCGCCTCGCGCACGAAGATGTCGCCCACGAAATATTCGTGGTCGATATGCGCATCAGGCCACACGGACTCCAGGTGGACATGTTCTGCTTGAAAACCCTCGTGTAGTTCAGCCGTGTCCCTGAACCACTGCGCGATCCGTCCGTGGGTAAGCTGCTCTGATGAGGTGGGCAGCGACTGCAGGAGGTCCATGAGGGCGGATACTCGGTTCTCCTGCGCTCTGGCCTTCAGAACCAGCGTAAATGGTAAACGCACCGGCGATGGTATCCGCGTGCATTTTGGAGCAGCCGACTTCGCCACCGTGATTGGCGGAGGAACCGACAGCGTGGCTGTGAATGCTGCGGTCTCGGCTGGCACGTCCTCCTGCTGGTCTTCCGCACGCTTGGCTTCCGACGACATCTTGGATGGTGTTAGATGTCACTGGGTAATCGGGCGTTGATTGGGTGATGAGTACCTTTAATGCACGAGGAAAGTCACAAAAGGTTTGAACCTAACCTCAAACCTCACTGAGGTTCGCGCGATTGTCCGTTGTACACTCGAGCTGCCACTACGCGCAATTTCACCACCAGATCCGGCTCCGAAGGACCAAATGTTGGGGAAATGTGTGGGAAAATGAGTGGGAAGGAAAATTTAGGAGCGGACAGGGGAAGAGTGCGGAAATGAATAGATCATCTGGTGGTGAGGTTATAAAATACACGTGTTCGTGTATTACGTTTGCTAGTGCCGATTTATTGTAAGTAAACGGTGCAGCTCGTCAGTGTTATAAATGTTTGTTGTGTGTTGATTCGGACACAATTGCCTTAATTAATGCCCCCCGGTGTATAAGTCTAATTGCGCGGTCGTGGGTGCACGTGGCAAAAGTACGGCCACGTGCAGTGCCTGATAAGACGTGTTGATGTACCTGGTTCTATTAACGCTACGGTGTCGGCGTATCGCTTGCTATACACGGCAGCGTTTCTCGTGTTGATCGGTCAAATATAGATACAGATGAGAAGCTGGAATGCGGTACACTGATAATTACTGTTATTGGGCTTACAAATCTGACTCGCGCTACAGAGAGACGTGGTAGAAGTGGTCATTTTTGGCGGGACGGCGCATGGCGCCGCCCGCTTTTCGCGCATTCCTCGCATTTCAACTTCTCACCGGTACGCGAACCGGCGCTCGCGAATCGAGCTCGGGAAGTGCTGCCGCCAGGTGGTCATCGGCAACAGGATGCGCTGTCGGCGAGCGGATTTCCCGAACAAGCACAGTGATCATAGTTAAACTCTGAGGAGTTTATTTGTGGATTATTGAATACATATTTATCTTTTTTTTTTATAATAATGAAGCTCTCCATATTAAGTTTAATTTGCTTCTCTTTATACAGTAATGAATATCCATATTCTATAATGAAGAGTTAACCGTGGATAATTACTCCAATTTCAGGTATATTGAAGACTTGCTATCCTCAAAGTTTAGAACATGAAAATGCGCCGCCTTGATAAATCGATAATGTGTTATATTACTTCTTATATTCATGTTCATGATATTTGAAATAATAAGCTCATTATTGACAAATTATTTTGGCTGGCAGCTCTTGACTAGATTTTACGAATTCGGGAGGGTATTAACATTGACAACGTTATTTTATATGAAGCGCCGCTTTTGCTGGCTGCTGTTCTAATCGCAAACAAATACTTTGTATATCTATTGTTTATTACTGAATGGGGATTTGGGGCAATAACAGTCTATGTTATGTTCACGTAGACATAACATAGATTGATAAACGGCAGATTCGTTTTATTAAGTATTAATAATTGCTTTATTTTGCAGGAATACTTTCAACGATTTTTTCCAGGTTTATTAATGTTATGAATGATTTTATTCGTTTTGTCGGAACGTTTTAATTTTGTTCTACTTTCTGTTGCAGACTTATTATCACAGAAAAATTAATTAACTTCTGTTGTTGTAATTGAGCTGACGTCATCACTAATTACTGGAACATTTAATTGGTAATGTAATTACAGTTTCCTTTCTGTTTCAGACCTCCATCATTGAAAACTGTAATATACATTTTAATTTAAAGCATTATATTTTTGTTAAAAGACATTTGTCTTTATCTTTACATGATTTGCATTTGATATGTGTCTATTCGTGCTAATTAATTTTTGCTTTCTGTTTCAAAGTCATCTTTATTTCAACGTCCAAACTAGTTGTCAATGAAGTCTAATTCCATTTTGTTTACAGCCCATGTTATTATGTATTATTCCATGATTATTCAAAATGCGTTTTCTGTTGCATGGTATATATGGTACAGGATTTTATTTTTCATGATTCTTCTACGTTTTTTTAGATCAAAATTATTTGTCTGTTTCAGCATTTATATTTTCAGCCACATCAATCATGATTTAATAACTCATTTCTTTAAATAACTTTTCTTATTCTGTTATGAGTGCACTCATATTTAATGTCAACAGATAATATGCTTTGCCTTTTTTCTCTTTACATTTTGTAGCTAGGTTTCTTCGCAATCTTCGAATTCATCGATGGACAACCGGGGATGTCTACGTTACACCAGCTAGTTATAGTTGAAATAGAATATAGACTTTGAAATATATTAAGTAGGTTACGTTACGATACGTTTGAATACATACTAGATTTAAATGTGTGCCGTATCAAAGTGTAAATGTTGTATGCAAGTGGACTATGTTTCGTTCTTTGTCATTTTCTCAGTATGGCTATGACGATTGTGATAAGTGTTGATGTTTGTTTAAACATTCGATAAAATTGTAAAAGAACGACCGACAGGATTCCCTTATCTGTTATTCTCCGCGGAAAGTAGATTTTTGAATGTCTTTCAGATCAATTTTCTTTGTTGAGCATTTATCGGGAAGACGTCAATAAAGAATTATTTGCAATGTTTGGTGGATGGGTCCGTATTGTAACGCGGGTGGGTCACCACTTGCAGCAACCTCCTCGATGGTGTGACCTGGGAATTGGTACTATCCACGAATCGGTTTTCAAATCCGAATCGAAGATCATACCGAGCTAAAGGCTGCAAACCGCGTGTTCTGCTCTTCTCAAGAGCTCAGTTGTTCATTTATTTGTAAATCTGTTTTGTGTTTACTCATTTCTTTCCAGGATTTTGTGACTGGGCCCACTGCGTTCGTAATCATCCTTTGATTACGAAATGTTTATGTTACTCTTACCATGTCCGTGGCACATTCAACGTTACCGACGGGATGTGGAATGACAGCTGTCCAGATAAGTTGATTGGTCAGTAATAAACATAATTTGCTTATATGGAGTTTTTCTGTACATAGATTTGTTTAAAGATAACAATTGCTTCATAACACTGTTAGCAACCACTGTTACAGTTAGTCTGTACTTCTATTGCAGCACATAGTAGTTTCGATTTTTATTTTCTCTGGCACAGAGTGCGCTCGAATCAGCCTGGGTTTGGCAACAGCCGGTAATTGTTTACGTGATACACAAAGTCCGATGAGATGAGCGGTCTATACTATACCTCGTCTGTGTTTCAGAATTGTTAATTGTATGGTGCATGCCATCGTAATGTATTTGGTCAGCTACATTTCTTCACGACTGTAATTTTCTGTACCTGATGTAACAAGGTTAAAGTTATCTTCTGTCGGACATTGGCACCGTGCGGTGGCGTCCTCTACGACCACGGCACTTGTATTGGATTCTTGGGTATATGATTAAGAGCACTCGATCACACTCGATATACTTCATCGTAAAGAAATTATAGGTAATATATAATATGTAATTGATCTTAAAATGTATCATTGCTCAATTCTGTGGATATCGGGTGTCAACTTGAACACGAAGTGAAGACTGAAATGATAGACTACCCGGGCTTAGTTCCTGGCACTTTGTCGCTATAACCTACTTCCCGTAGTTTGCTGGTAAGACTATTTTAAAGTTTACCGAGACTTGGCAGAGCAATCATGCTCAGTTTTATGATATTTCACGACGTTAATCAACTCTGAATGAATTTCGTACAAACCGTGGACTAATATCTTGGAAAACAACACCCAACTCTTCTTATAAAGGTTTGAAAGCACTGCGGATTCTATCCCAGTTCGGCCATGCGCACTACTGTATGGATCCTGCCATGAAAGTACGCAAATGACCTTCCTCATTTACTTGGCACAGGAAAATACATAGTCAAGTAGCAGGATAAATAGAAATTCAGAGTTTAAGCACGGTACTCGTCGAATGAATCTATCAACTTGGACATTTCCTAACCTGGGCATGGTACGATGGGTCTTCTAATAGCAACAATAAACAAATCATGGTCTATCGTCTATCCTGACCAGTGCAGTCGATGGAGCAGCTTTCGACGTTTGTTTTGAGTCGCACTGGGTTGAACGCGAGGAAACTTTAAAGGTTATCAATTAGTCACTTCAAGTACGTTAATAGTTCGGAGCTTCGATAGCGGGAACGGTCGGTGGGGGTTGGCGGGGAGCTGAGAGAGGAGAGGGTGGTTGATACGTGCATTCACCCCCGTTACCGTGGCGCGAACGCGTCCCACCTCGCCCCTGTCGTTATCCTTCGTGCAAAAGGTCACGTACCACCACCCCGTCGATCGTTCACCTCGTCCTGGGACTCGCTGCTCCTGGTAGTCAGGTTAAAGCGGAAGACACGAAGGACGTGAGCGCGCCTGGATAGTTTTACGAGGCTGCTTCCCTCCCTTTCCCTCTCATCTCATCATGCCGTAACCTTCTCAAATCGTTTCTCCATTTACGGTTTATCAATTATCCGACATTTGCGGCTTTCTGCTGTAGCCAATGATTAATCGCCGAGACGTCCAGCGGTAAAAGATTGCGGTCCTTTAAGAAATTTCCACAATTAGGGTCGGTGGATGATTTCGGCAGCTCGATCGTAATAGCATCCCCCGCGAACCGAATGCGAAGTCAGTCACTGCGAATTGAGAACGCGGAAAGTTGAGTGGCCAAATGCGCATGACCCCCAATTAGGTCGAGTAATCGGGATACGAGGGCTTTTACGTTGCGTTACGTTGCCTTTGCGTATTGGAGTGGAACAAACATTGTGCATTAACGTGGGGTGTGCCTTGTGTTTTCCCCGAGCGTATTTCAGCGTTAAAAGTCCAGAAGCCGATACTGCGAGACAAATATATACGCGGGGACGTGCGTATACATCGGAAGAAATAACGTGGAAAGTGACAGTCGGAGGGGGGCATATCGTGGCAGTCTATAAATCGATAAACTTCGCGACGGGACAAGAATGGATGGTCCAAACTTGCATTACGCTTGGCGTAAAAGCATGAGAGCGGCTTCGTTGCACAGCACACACGCAGAATCTTACCCCTTGCCGATCGTACGTCGCGCGATGCCAATGTCCCTGTCTTCTCAGCTCGCAGAGAATTACATCGAACGCGTGGTCGGTCTCACTCATCGACAAGAGAGAGGGTGAACATCTTGTGCCGGTACCTCGCGAACGTCTGTGAAACAACTTTATTCTATTTGACTACTTAGAAGCAGTCCCTGCAATGAGATAGAGATCTTCTATGCGCGCACTACAGATCTGAAATGGTAATCTTAACGAAGCCCGTACTCAATATAAGGAACACTATTTTTAGAACAGCGATACGACCATACGACCTAATTGACTCAACAAAGGGACCTATACCCTTGCTTCAGATATCGTCAGAAATTTAATTGTGAGCCCGCTGCGCTAAATTCGGTGGTCGCACTAAAAATATAACGTCGCGAAACGGGGATACAAATGATATAGGTACGCAAAAAACCAACGGCATCATAAGTATCCGAAGTCGTTCCTATATATAAAGCAGACTCAGTTTTACGGCAAACGCGAGTGACGTAAAAAAAAAAAAAGACGGCGCATCCCGTTCATCAACATTTACGTTTTTATTTTAAGACAGCCCTCCCCTATCCGCATTCGCAAAATATGATACGCCGCGCGCCCGTTGCAAAGTGTTTGGTCCATCTCGTCGATTCTCTTTTTGCATAAGTGACGCATCGTCGCATCTGCATCTCGGAGGAATCGGATATGGAGATACGTGCGGAGAGCGGTTAAATCATCCGGAAAATCCAAGGGGGGTATTTCGTCCGAGCTCTCGTGATTTCGGACATGGAGGAAACGAGAGCGCAAGAGGGAGAAAAAGGGTTGTGAGAGGCCGAGAGAGAGAGAGAGAGAGAGAGTGAGAGAGTGGGAGAGAAGGAGCGAGTGAAAGAACGTCGAAGGGAGAGAGCGTGCATTGCACCCACTCCTGTAGGGAGTGTCCCGTGCAACCCTGTCCCCTCCTCGCGTTTCTGCCCCCCTGGCCGTCCCTCTCGCGCCTCCGCCCGTTTGCCAGCACCCTGCCGGTGATACCCTAGCTACGACCCTGGGTTCCGTGTCTCCCGGGCTGCACCGGGGGGTGAACGCCCTCGCCTGACCCAGACTCAGAATCGATCTCCATTCGTTGCACGGTTGGCAACCCCCTTCCCTCCCCAGTATTTCCACTTCCACCCTCCGGCACCCGCGACCGAGGCTCATCACACTCGTGGATTTTCCGTGAAACCACCCCCGTAACCTTAGAAAAAATGGTTACTCTTGAGGCCCCTTTTCTGCCTTATCCCTGGCGCCGTTATGTGCCGGTATGTGCCGCCGGCGTGCGCCGGCATGCACCCCTGACGAACGCACCCCCGCTCGCGAGCTAGCTGCACTTCCGTTTGTTTCTTGCCCTCAACCCGCGCGCCGCCTCGTCTCTCTCCCCGTAAACTATCTCGACAACGGAGAAACTTCCTTTGGCCATCGCGGTTATTACGAGGGTAGCGCGTAAATTGGAGGCGACGCGGGTTTTGATTATTTTTAATTAGTAACGCCGCGGCTTACCGTTTAGGCAGCGTTATTAAGTTGGCGATTATCACGACTACGCCCGACATCATTTTCTCGTCAAAGGCAACATTTCGAACGCGCACTCTGCAGAGGAATTCAAAATTTCGCAGGAATGAGAGCGGTTGGATGGGTTGCTAGAAAATATTGTACATTTTTAATGGAAATATCTTTGGCTTCGATATAGCTCGTAATTTAGAATACTTGAGTAAATCGGTGGCATCGCATCGGCACGTGCCATCATTGTAATTGAATATTTCAGACGATTATCGCCGGACTTCTGCTATTCCGGGATGCGAATTCACGTGAATATTTCATGACACCCTATTTCCGTCTATTCCTTTCTCTAGATAGCTCTATAGACTTCGAGAATCATGCTAGCCTGTATTCACTGGCATATGATACAATCCAGCCTTGCTTACGTGCCGTCATTTGCCTAGCCGACGATCCTCGTCCGCGTACTGCGGACTACACGCGAATGTGTGCGTAAAGCAGGGGATAGGTATAATCGTGGCTGTTTTATTAGAACGTTGCAACGTAAAAGCTTGCACGGGGAGGGACATTAATGTTCGCCGCCATGGCGGCATATGTCGTCCCTTTGCCGTTGTAGTCGCTAATTTAGCGCGAACTCTACACCTCAATGAGCATTGAGGAAACATTAAGCGTTGGCGAGTGAGCCACTGTATAGGAAAGAAAGAACCCGATTGCTTGTACACTAACTGAAGCATTCGAGCGGTTACATAATTTCAGTAATTTTTCTTCAATACGTGAAAAATTGGGTGCCGAACGCAGCAAGTACAAAACTCTCAACAGTCACGGTCGATCGCATATCAAACGGCATATTTCGATTAAGCACCCTCCATGAAATTGGGGTAAGGCGAGCGGTAAAACTATGAAAGGCACTAGATGCTACTTAAAATATTACTCACTTAAAGGCACGCATCGATGCATCTACAAAAGAATCTCTTTCCGATTCAGTGTCTCGTCTCACTGCTACGATCCAGTATTCGATTTGAGACGCGCGTTCGTAGAGCGAAGCGGCATGAAGGGGCGTTGGTGTCGCGTACGCGATAGTCAACGCGACAGCAGGGTGAAAGAAGTAGGTGCATCGAACCGACGCATGCATTATCGGGTCGTGGGCTCGATTTTCTCTCAACACGGCTAACATTCTCATCGCGAACTCTCTCTCATCTATCCTCCGCAGGGGTCAGCTGAGCGCGAGCAATGGTGCACGGCCGCGTAAAAGTGCACCTCAGCTCGGTGCGTTCTCCGCGCTACTCTCTTTCCACCCCATCTCATTTTCTTCTGCATCCTCCCTCTTTTTCCCACCCTCGGGGGCGTTATGCGAAGTGAAACGGACTTTTTAACGACCCGTCCTCTGGAGTGTTCAACATTTCTCGCCGAAGGGGCTAGCTAAACGGGGGAGGGGATGCGTTATCGTACCCTGGAACATTATGCTAGCGCCGTCTGCGAGACATTATATGCCTGCCAGCTTCCTCTTCGGCATATTGCGAGGCGAGAGAGCGAGCGATAGCAGGGGAGAGTGGAAAAAGAATGGAGGCACAAGAAGAAAGAGGGAGAAAAAAGTAGAAATGGCTTCGATGGACGTTCTCTCTTTTTAACAATTCGCCCCGAGTCGACTCTAGCAGCTCGACGGCACAGCGTAATCGAGGGGAAGGCGCGAATCAATATCGAAAATTGTCGAATTGGGATCACAAAGCAAGAACGAAGCAAGCCAGTGAGTTAGGCACATCCCGCATATAATTTCCCTTCAGCGACAGAATATCGCGCTAGTCGGCAAGTTAACCTCGGCAAAGTTGGGGGAGTAACAACCGCGTGCGCGCGCGCGCGCGCACGAATGAAACTTCTCCAGGCGAAGAACCGATGCGTCGTTCTACCGAGGAAACGGGGCCATCTCATTCACCGCCGGCGGGTGCCTACCACCCGCCCAGCGCACGTTCCCCCTTTTTCCACTCAGAGATACGTCGACGGTGTGCGGAACAATCGAGGGGGTTGAGAGTCCGGTGCAGCGAGCGGGTTCTACGAACTCGCTCTGACGTGCGCGCCTTTCCAGGCACCGGGACTTCGCTTAATGAAACTTCAAACTTCTCGACGATACTGCCTGCAAATTTGAAGACACTTATTGGACACTCGAGGTAAATATGTTTAGCCGCGCGGCTCTCCGCTCCGCGATCGGCCGCATTCTCGGAACAAAAGATTTTCGAGATGCTCGCGCCGAACCTACGAAAAGCCGCGCCGCGATTATCTCGTTTTACACTCCGCATCACTCGGATGTACGTCTAAGGCGATGCGGCGCACCGTCAAGAAGTTCCGCGAACTCCGGGCAACGAGTGCGCATTACCGATAGTTCTCCAGTCGGGGCTAACGAAGTTTCGGGGTTAGTCAGCTAAACTCTGTATGCTCCAGCGAGCCAAACTTCGATTTTTAAGCCTTTCGAGCCCAGAACTTGCGAACCTATACGTGTCACGTACTTCGGGATAATTACTGACACGGTGTTCTGGTTCAGGGCACATTGTGGAAGTGTCGTTTCTTCTATCGTATCAGCGCTATTTACAGAGGGCAGTGCAAACTTATTTCATGACTTGAAAGAGCGAACGCCTGTGGATCCTGTCTTTCTCGGTTCACGACCCATAATGAAGTTTTGAAGCTATCATACTCGCATAAAAGTCAAATGTCGCGATCTACGAGAACGTGAAAACGACGCTGTAACTTTGGGGAATGAGAGGATCAGCTATTTTGTTAATTTTGCTATTGAAGTTCTTTTATTCTTTTATCAGTCTCGTTAAAATAATACAAAATGGTACATTACCATTTTCATGTTCAAACAAACACGTGTACAGCACCTTTCATATATACATTGCAGGATAAAAATTCTTCCGTTATCGTGCACTCAATTTAATGTGATCGTAACCGAAGACCAACCGTCTGACTTTTTTTTACTTGAACCATAAATTGGAGGATGCTAACTTGAGTCAACAGAACTCAGCGTCGGCATTTGGTTACGACGCCGCCTATAATTCGCATGCGCTCATTTCCCAGACACCGTGGGCTCAGCAGCCACCGCGTAGAATCAATAATTAAGATAGCGTCCGATCGCTGCGAGAGTTAACGTAGCAGGTGAACGAGAGCTGTTTCGAGTTACGTGCGGCAGTATCAATACGCGGAGTAATATAGCGACCGTAGAATATTCCCTTTCGCAATCATCATCGAGCCGATTTTCCTTAATGAGACTGATAGTGAGAACGTTTCAAGAACGACCGCATGTTTACCGCACAAAAATGCTCATCTTAATTCAGAAACTCGTAAAACTGTTTCCAAATACATATACGCATCTGTCGGTGGTCGGAAACATTCGATTAGTCCAACATAATCTTACACTCGCCGCTTTGACTATCTAACGGTTAACTGACGAAACTTTCCTCTCGACGTAATTCGCCTAACAAGGCACACTGCCGCGGAGGTCCTACTTCGTTAAATCACGCCCGGTTATTACGTTCAGACAGTAACTTGCGTATACAGTTACCCACACTCCCTCCTCGATCTTTAAGACGATACCTTCACTGAAACAGACTCATAAATATTACATTAATCACTCTCGTACAGCTGAAACATTATCCTTCACAACACGGTTTTTCGACTACATAACCAGAAATTGAGCATTGCGACGGCCAATATCGGTCTGACTTTCCGTTCTGCCCCTAATATGAATTATAGGAACGACGCAGCGGGAACATAAGAGGACTACACCGTACCTGAATGGCAAACAAGCTCTCTTGGCCACCGTCAACAACTCTTCGAATTCTCGGGATGCCGTAGTTCGTAGCTCCGAATTCGATCGCAGCGTAAAATCATGCCGGGCGCGCGGCGGAGAGAAAAGGGCGTAGGCAATGTTTTGGCGGCGGAGTACTGGGACGACAGGGGAAGCATCCCAGGCAAGGGAAAAGGGAGGCCGGCAGGGAGGGTCGTGCGCGGCTGATGCATTGGGTATGGTACGGGAAGAAATTAAAGCGCGGAGACGTGTGCAGGGGTGTTCTGGCCTGGGATGGACGAGGATGCGGGACGGACCGACGGACGACGGGACGAACGGCGGGCGGGTGGTTCCGGTGTGTGGACGAGGAGATCGAGGCGGGAGAGGGCTTTGCCGGCGAGCGGAGAGAGCAAGGGAGGGACGGTGGACGAAGGGAGGAAATGGCTGGGTGGCGTGCGCCGGGATGTCAGAGAGGAGTGGAGATACGGCGTGACGGAGGCGCATGCGCGCCACCCTCGGCCCTGACTGCACCGCAGGGTGGTTCAATGTTACGGGAGGGCACTGACCCGAGCCGAGAATCCACCCCTCGGTGCACCGAGGTGGGTACACCCCTGGTATACGTAGGGAGTCCCGCGCCGGTCCCTGCAACCAGCCCTCCGTTCTTCTCCTCTCCTCTTCTCTCCTCTTCTCTCCCTTTCAGCCCTCTTGCCCCTTCTCGCCCCCGGCCCGGCCCCGTCACTCCCTAGATTCCCCCTCGACGCTTTGCACCCCTTGCCACTCTATTCCGCCAGCCAGCCAGCCAGCCAGCCATCCAGCCAGCCAGCCAGCCACCACCGCTATCTACCGCCACTAGTGGTCGTCGGCGTAGAGTCACCAATACCAATACCATCGTCTCCACCACCGGCAGCACCATCGACAACGCTGCAGCCGTCGCCGACACTGCCAACGGAGGTGCAGTGGCAGCACAGCCCGGGATAACCATCATTTTCCTCTCACAAATCACCTGGACCACCGTTTACGCGACGCTACGCGCCCTTGGCGAGGGGCCATCCCACATGGCCTGACTTTCGCGATGACAGCAATTGCAATTGGTCGGCAGCAAGACGGAAATTGAGAGAGAGATCAACGTTGAATGTACAGAGTGGCCGGGACGGGAAGAGGGTGTCAGAGAGGACCGGCTGTGACGAGATGAGACGGCCAATAGAGTTTTCATCGATCGTTCCCTAATAATCGTAATCTATACGCTCACGAATCGTCGGTCATCGTGACCCATGTATTTTTCGCCGTTATGCAGAGGCGACCTCGAGAAGGAGAAAGCACGTGCAAGACACACCTGCGCGTGGGACACCTGTGCGCCGTGTTACGAGCGCCTGAATTCCCTACTCTGAGCACGATGTATGTGCCCGTCGCAGCCGATACGGCAAATCAATTTTCGCGAACGGCGCAGCCTTTGATTTCGCGTACTCGCAGAATACATAACGTGATTCCGACGTAATTGAGAGATTAAAATCTCGCCTCGCTAGCCCGTTGCTCGCCGTCGCCGCCATAGCGCGCAGCGTCGTGATACCGCAGTGGCCGACCGGCACAGGGGTTGTTCAACCCCTCGGGTCGCTACCCTCGCCAGGAGCAGCAGCTCCGCTACGATCCTGAAAGGAGACGTGCTTCTTACTGCTCGAAGCTCGACCAGAATCGGTGCAGAACTAAAACCTCTCCTGATTTCCTGATTACCATTTTCTGCCACGGAAATTCGTGCGTACCCAAGACGAGTTACCCTAAAATCGCAAACTTTCGTTGACGTCGAGTCAAAGGTTCCTCGTTGTCGCGTCGGGAAGTTCTACAATGTAATTGAAGAACGTTAAACGCTGAATGTTGGCCCCCATCGATGCCTGTATGACTGGCACTTGAGACAACGTGGCAGGGGGTTTTCTGTTGGGCTTGACTCGGCGGTTGGGTCGATTCCCTGTTATGCTAATTTGTCAACGGTCGGCTCCTGTCGGGGTAGTCGAGCCAGCCTCAAAAATTATTCTATGCTTGGGGTAACCCTTCGGCTGTTCCCTGCTTCTCTCCCTCCGTTTCACTTCTTCGATCGCATTTCCATCCTTCTCTTTCCTCCGCCACATTCCCCCTCCTCGCCGACCACTACTCCGTGTTTCTGTTCTCGGCTATGCTTCGACTTGCACCTGGCCTTCGGAATCATGACTACACTCCTAACGTCGGAGGTTTCGATCCGTCGAATAATTTTTCTCCTCCCCCCGCCTTCGCCTAGGAAAACGTCGCACCTCGCATTCGTCTTCCTCCCCGCCGGGCCGGAGCACGGAACCCGGAGAACTACGCCCTTCCATTCGTCTTCGTGGAAACACCGTCCAACCGCCCATCATCGTGCTAAAGAGAAAGAGGCGCGGAGACTAGGGGAACGAGGTTAAACGAAGGAAACCGATGGGAAGAAATTACTGCCGATTATCGTCGTCGACACGGGGCGAACGAAAAATATCGTTCGAACCGCACTCGAGGCTCGGTCAAGTGTGCGCGGGGCGTAATATAAGATAAGCCCCCGAGAAGATGTTCACCCGTGACGTTAAGGCGGGATTTGCAGACGCCCTTATGGAGATTATCGCCGCCCGTAATGGTCGAGTATATATGAGAAGGACAGACGCGAAAGTGGCTGAGATGCGCTTGGTGAATTGTATGGAAAAGGATCGGCGCGGCGGACGAGTGGTCAGGCTTTAGCCCACTTTGGGATACGTATTGAGGTGTGCGAAAGAATAGAGTGTACTGCAAACGATACCATTTGTCTCGTAAACGTTTGCTCTCAGTGCAATCGAAATTTGTTACGTTCGCGGCACCGTCAGTGCACGGCCGACGTTTGAGTTGCTGTGTAAGCGACCGCAAACCTCTACAATATGCATTAACGCATTGAACGCACAATCTATCATTTCACTTGCTAATTTCACAACCGTAGGGCCATTCATTGGCACGGTGAAATATTCAAACGCGTCGATATCCACCCATACTATCATTTTCCAGTTTGAAACGGGTCGCGCGGTACCGACAATATACGCGGTGTGTTTTCGCTGCCAACGCGATTTTGCGCTCTTAACGAGAAAAATGAGTTCGCCGAGGAGGGAGTCGAAGAGGGAACCACTGAGCGTCCGCTTCCTGAATCGTCGATCAAAAATGCCATTGACAACCCTCTACCCACCTACCCAGACATATCATGGTCTTCTACATTCGATGCCTGGGGCGGCTGGCTCTGCGGTTCCATGTAATTTCAGGCAACTCATTATTCCGACCACCCTCGTGGGTGGCAATATGGCAGGACGATCAAATTTTCCGCGCCTCGCCGTATAAACTTTCGTTGCTTGTGTATACGCTGTATGGGGGATGACGGTTTGACACTCTATTTACTTGCCAAACATGACATCAACAAACAAGGTTATTGTCTTTCAAATCCTCGAATTACCGCGCTATATCGTCCCAAAAAGTCGAATAACGCGTCCCTCCAATGCATTGCGCAATAATACGACATTCGTGCGGCGAGGAGTCTGTAACAACTGAACTCCCCACGTTCAATCGATTTCGCGGTTCCACATGATTCTCCGTGCGTCGTTATCTACTTTGCGGTCGCGTGGCAATTCGCTGAAGCGAGTAGTTTTTCTCGTCTCTCGGCGTGAAAAGAAATCTCTTCGCCGGGCTGAAGAAAACACGGCAGCGCTGCAGATATGCAACGTCCTCTCTTCCTTCCTTCCTTCCTGGTCGTACCGTGGAATCGATGGATGGCAGGGAGGTGGGAAGGGCAGCGAAAGGCAGAGAGGAGAAAAAGTGAGAAAGAGAGAGAGAGAGAGACGGAGACAAACAGAAAGCAAGGAAAGAAGGAGAGGGAGAGAATCAGAGGCGTACGTCGTTATTTCGCGGTGGATGCTGCGGGATCAATAGCGTGGAGAGCCGAAGAGCCGACAGAATTGGAGGGAAAGAGACGCGTATAGTGGGACCGGACGGGACGGGAGGAAACGAGCGAGTGAGACTGGCAGAATGGGGGTGGATGAGTGAGACAGGGATAGAAACAGAGACAGAGAGACGGAGAGAGCGTGAGCGGGCGGGCGGGGCGGGAGAAAAGGAGAGAGAAAGCCTGGATACCGGCAGGCTCGTGAAAGGAGAGAAAGAGAAGACAAACTCCCCTAGTCCCTCGCACCCGAATCTCGTTCTCTCGCTCTCCCATATCTCTTTATCCCTTTCCGTCTCCTTTCCACCTCCCTCATCCCGTCTTTCTCTGACGGCCGCTCTCTATCCGCTACCCTTACCACCGAACAACCCCAGGAGTCGATGCATCCAGGGTCGTTGCTACCGGCAGCGAACGATCCAACCTTCCAGGCATTCAGCCCCCGCTCCACTCCCACTCTCCACCCCCGTCGCCTCTCTTTCTCTCCGTCCCTCCTTCTCGTTCTCGTTCTCGCTCCTGCACCACACGCGTCTCTGCCTCCCGCTCGAACGCGCGGAGAACGCACAACTCTGCAGGTGGAGACTATACGCGACCCTCCTCTCTCGTCGACATGTACGCGCCCGCCTGTCTGCGTCTGCACGTCTGTGAGGCTGCATGCGTGCACACACGTGCTCATATTTGCAGGGATAGAAGCCGGTGCCGCTCCTCCGGCCAAACGTTCATTTTACGCGAATGCATCGCCACGCACGCAAGAAGAAGAACGACAATGCGGGCTTCCTGCTGGCCACCTTGCGCGCGCTCTCCATTCGGGACGCTTCTCCATCAAGGACGTCTGCATAGCGTGGCCGGCCCAGGGGAAACATCTGCTCCGATCAAATTTTCGCCGAGCCTCGAGCGAGCTTCACCTACGATCGAGATTCTTTCTGGCCGATCGTATAAAATACATTACGCCGCTGAATCGGCCATTATAGCGACCTGCCGCTGCCGTGGGAATTATGGGATGCCGTTGCCAAAACGCATTATTCCGCACGGTCGATTAAAGCGCGTTATCCTTCGGGCAAGGACCCCCTCGGCGGAAATCGTCGATGGCGAGGCCGTAAACTTGCCTTATTCGTCCGCTTCGAATTGGAAAAAGTTACTTTTGCCACGACTTCCTCGCCGTGCGTATCCCCGACGATTTATGCGACGCGAGGACACCTCTGCGAACGATCTTTGCGTTTCCACTACCGGGGGTTTGGGACTTGACGGTTAAGGGCGGACGCAAAATGCCACGGCGGGAAATCGTTCGAGCGAGCAACAAGAAAGAAGTTGCAATTTCCGCGGACACCGTCCTCCAGTCTCAGTCCTGTCGGTTCCCTCCGGGAAGGCAAGACTTCGTTACACGAACTACGTACTCAAAACCCTGAAGGAAACAGGCGCATACTAAAATTGACGTGGATACTTCAATGTACGCGAACGCTCGAAATTGTCGGGTGTCAGTTTATAACACGATCTTCTTGCTCACAAATTAATCTCTAACGTAAGGCAGTAATCCGTGTCTGACTCAAAAATGAGCAGTTCCTAATCTCTCGAAACGGTTACATCGTCTGCCGGAAGTGACGAGGCGTAATTGAATTTTGTGTACCGATCGTCGGGCGTTCGCACAGGTTCAGGGACAGTGCGCGGGCACGATGCGAAGTCGTTCGCGGTAAAGGTTTTCGAATAAGTTTGGCGTTTTCGTTAGCCACGGGATACCGTAGCCCGAGGGTCGAGCAGGATTCCCGTGGCGAGAAGCCTCTGGAGCGAGCAACAAGAAGGAACCCGCAATTTCCGAGGGCATCGTCTTCGTCCACTCCCTTTGTCTTCCCCCGATGGAAAGAGGGCCCGTCTTCGTGGGCCCACTTTGAAATTTGCGAGGCTCGAAATTCATTCCTCCGATCGTTCTCCCTCTTTCTCTCCCTGTCTCTCGAGCGCACACGCGCACCACCGCGAACTTCTCACGCACACGACGAGCTCGCATATACTCCCTTTCCGTCTGGCGCACGCACGCTCAGACTCGCCCTCTCTCCCCCTTTTCTCTCTTTCTCGTCTTCTCTTTCGTCGGAACCGACGAGAAGTTCAGCAGCCTGTCGGGACGATGAACCGCCCGGGCATCCAGGAGCATCGCGATGTCGCAGGATGCCAAGGACCTCGAAACGACGAGCGAACAGCGCAAATCTGACTAAACCTTTCGAATTAAATGTATATGAATTTTAATGCCGACTCTAGTTCCGACGGCGACTCTGGGCCGCTCAAAACTTTTTCGCATCGGACGTTGACCGACGTTCAGGACGCTGGCGCGTTGGACGCTCGAGAAATTTATTAAATGGAATATATTTCCAGCGTATATCAATGAACATAATGTGTTGTAACGTATAGCCGGTGTTTCATCGTTGAAATTTGATATGTTGGCTATTTCATGGAATGAGTTAATTTTCAGCGATAGAGGATCCTCGCTGATCTCCGAATATCATGTGTCGGCCATGCAAATGTAGCGTTATATTTATTAATAACCTTTCACGATGACTCGAACTATGGCGAAATTTGCTTGGATCAATATGGCTTTTGAGTGACCATACTTTACACTCGTTTTACGCATCAAATATTTCGATACGCCATACAGGCATACACCGTACTCGTTCCCCGATTCCTTTCCCCATGCAATTCTTGCCTCGCGACATGTATTTATTTCTCGCGAAACAAAAGCATCGTCCTGTTTAACATGCCCACCTATCTGTATGCACACGTTCGCCGAGGCAGAAATGCGCGTATCATCTTTCTTTTCTCGTTCCTCCTATACGCCCCGAGGCGATAATAATTATTATATTATCGTTAACCGTTAGTCCACTATTTCTTCTCTTTCCTCCTTCTCTCGACTTTCTCTCTCCTCCCGCTGCATTCCATCGTCGCCTCCTCCTCCCTCTCTCTCTCCTTCTTTCTATCTCTCAAATGCGAAGCGCAGAACCTCGGCGAGGGAATTCGTGGAACGGAACCTGAGGACACGACGGAAGGTAAATGCGCGGTATACCTTTTCCCTAGATATATGCCGGTGTACCGGGTTATATACGTGCACACGCGCGTACGCACACGGCACGCGTAGCATGAATATTTACTCTCTGGCCGCACCACTAAATATTATTCATTACCTATCCGCATTTACATGAATACCGTACGCCGGCGTACACATCCCTCCGCAGCTCCTCTCCGGCTCTCCGTCATTCTCGCGATATCACTCATTCTCTCTCCCTCCGCGTTTACGAGAGTTACGTGCGCGCACGCGCTCCGCAGGAGAAATTAAATACACGACGACCGCGCTCCTTCCTCTCCCACTTTTCTTTCCTCCCCGCTCGCGTATCCAGCCGTCCGTTTCCGCGTCGCCTTATCTCTCTGAAGCTGAGGGTATGTACATTGAAAGGCGCACTCGCGCCGAGACGCACGTCAATGCGCGACTTCGCGCCCGTAATTATATGCCGCGCGTAGAGATTGGCGAGAATGGAAAACGACGGGAGCGCGCGTACGCGGGAAAATGTCCTGGGTACACGAGCGAACGCGGCCGATGTCCGTGCGCTTGAATGAGCAGGCCTATCCGTGTGGCGCTGGTGGTGCGCGTGATAATAGGTACGACGAAGGCCGCCGGCGGCAAATACGAGGAGCGAAAAAGGGACGGATAGCGCACGCGGCCGAGTGCTCCTACGACGTTCGAGATTCCACTACTTTCGCAGCGAAATGGGACAAGAAGATACTGGGTCACGTTCCAGCGTGGTAGCGAGGAAAACATCGCGGTATCTGTAAAGTTTCGCAAGCTACGACGCCGATTTCATGGCATTTCAATATCGTAGAGTGGAATGAGATTCCCGAGCCGGTCGCGAGAGCGTAAATATAGGGACGTCGGAACAGCGGCGCATTTTCCTCAGTTCACTCTAATCAATTCGCGTTTACCCGAACCTCGGAACATTGAATATGTCCGATTAGCGCGCGACGGCGGCGAGCCGATACTTTGGCCGTCGTTAACGAGAAGGTAAAAAGAATGCGCGCGAGCACGCAGAAAGCAGGCAAATCGAGTCTCTTGTGGGGGAAAAGAAATTAAAATGGAAATGCACACGGGTGCAGTCTGACGCGCGGTGCACCAATACTACTGGCGTCGCTAGTACTTGTACGACTACCGGTATCGCTTCTACTACCACCAGTGTACCGGCAAATGCCAGCACCGCGCCGTTACAATCACCGCGCAGACGGGTGCTGATGCGTGCGTCCAAAACCGATCGAAACTCACCGCCCGCCGCCCGTCGCGCCGCTGTGCGCGTTTGCAACACGACCGCTGTACTCTCTCTCTGCGAATTAGAAAACCGCGACTTTTTCGACGGCCACGGGGGTGTGGGAGACGGATGAAGCTGGATGGCGGGTTGATCGTCCGACGAACGGGCTCTCGTCAGAGAAATTGCACCGCCAGTCAGGTTACGCTGAAACGATTGGTTCTGTGGTTTGCACATGTTCGGCAAATCCGATGCAGAGAATTTATGAAATTGGCAGGTTACCGCGATAGAATACTAAAAAGCGGCAAGTCGTTCGCTGGTTGCTCCCGCCGAAATGATTGCCACTCTCGATTCGCGCGAGCTCCGATTCAGCGACGCCCGACGTGGCCACGTCGGGAACATATACGTCCGGGGACGTAAATTGAGAAGAGGAATAGTTCGTTCACCTGCTACGAAAGTCCCCTTCGAACTCATCGAGCGTACACGACGGTGTCACGGGTGCTCGAGACAAACGCCGCCACGTGTCGGATGCGTCTTGCGCGGGACAATGGCAAAGGGGGCCACGCTAATAATAGTAATGAGAGGAAGGTGGCGCACGAAAAATGCAGCACCTGCCCCGCACCCGCATGCAGCAGGAGGCACCCGCGTCTTAAGCTCGTCTTCGGAAACCCGCCTCGAAAAGGATGAACAGAGATATGGAGAACGAAGAGAAAGAGAGTAAGAGAGGGCCAAAGAAGAAGGGGGGTTGCGCCAGGAGAAGCGAGAGGAAAGGTAACGAGAGAAGGATGTGGCGGGGTAAAAATCGAGAAAAGAACGGGACGACAAGTGAGTGGGAAAGAAAGAGAAAGGGAGAGGGAAAGGGTCTCTTGCCGATTCTCGAAGCGGGTCCCGAGCGTTCAAGAAGGAAGGAAGAAGGGCAGGTGTTGGTCGCCTGGCAGCTGCCTCCCACCTGGGACACATTGACCAGCTCGCCGCTCGACGCTCGCTGTTGTTGTTGTTGTCTTTCGCCTCCGGCGCAACGTGCACTCGTTCGCGGCCTTACAGCTGTACGCACGCGTGCATACCTACGCGTGTACACACTGCCCGAGCACCGCCGCTCCACGAATCTTTCGAACGTGAATGTCGCGAGCCCGAAGACACCTGGCTCGTGTCGGTGGCCACGGTGGCACGTTTTCTTTCAGCCGGAGTGAGAAAGAGAGAGAGAGGCGGGAGATGAAAGGATGTCTTGAAGACACTCGCACCTTTCATACCGACGGACCCATTTTTCAGCTGTCAAACGCTCCCGTTAACGGAAAATCATCTCTGCCACAGTGATTCACGTCAAATGAGAAAGCCTTCCCCATCCCTTTAAAATGCGGTACCGAGTCGCGAGCCGTTGATCGATATTCTCACACCTGTCGGGAGCAATTTCCCCAAGACACTTAGGTCCCGCGAACGTTTCAATGATTTCGTCACGGGCCAACAATTATATTATATCGCTTTGCTCTACGACGGTTATATTTTTCTATATACGTTTCCTCTAAGCAAGCTTGCAAATATGAGCGGTCGTAAAGAGCGCGCTAGAGTAATAGCTTCTCGAAAGCGCGGCGCGCGGCCGTCCGAAAGTATCAATTTCCGGGTCGACGGATGCTTGTTCACGCTAGAAGACGTAATCGTTCGAAAAGAGATGGATCCAGCGTATTATCCGTTTAACGCGCAACATCGGCACGCGCGCGTTGTCACAGTCTTGAGCGTTTGCTCTCGCGGCGAACAGGTGAAATACGAATAATCTGAAAGGTCGTTTGTGCGGACATAATTCTCGATAGTACAGTTCCGGGGGCGAGAAAGATTAAAGTGTAATTCGCACTCCGAGGTGACACTGCACTCTCGCGAGTAACGAGCGATCCCGGCGATCGTGCGAACGTAATGGCTTCTCTAGAACATGGACGCGCAAAGTACCAATTTGCGGTCGAATGAATAGTCGTTCGTGCGCGGCGGAATAATCGCTCGGAGAGATTGTTCCAACTACGTTATTGGCTTCTTAGAATATAATTTAGGCGAGGAGATGACACCGCGTGTATGCCTCCTTCGGGCGGGCTTATCGATAATGAGCGATCATAAAGATCGTACGAATGTAATGGCTTCTCTGAAGCGTCGACGAACAAAACCATCAGCGATTCATTGCCGGCTACTTAACACTTAAGGGACCGCTCACGTAGATTTACGTGTTTCGCCTGTCAATCGTTCCGGGTCGCAATCGCGCACCGGCATTGCCGGGACTGCTTATCTATTGCTCGTTTGCACACAACGAATTGATCACTTGTCCCGAGTGCAGGATTTTCCAGTGTATTGATTATTCAACGCAAACCGTGTAACGCAGTTCTGCGCTCGTGGCGAAAGAAATGTTTAGATAACGTTAGCGGCGCCGAAAGGCTAGCCCGTTAAATATTAATATGTACGGCAAGTGCAAAGCCACGTATATATATAAAGCGCATATGGACCGCGCCTTCGGGCGTGTTGCGAGTAACGAGCTATCACGAGGCTGACGCGAACTTCTCTAAAGGCAAGACGTTCGGACGTACCAATTTACGACTGAAAAAGTACGTGTTCGCCGGATCCAAGAAAAATGATGAAAACCGATTAATTACATATCCAACTTACCTACATTCGGCGCACGCTATAACTCGACTTCGAAGGGATGCTGTATCAGTCGGTGCATGAAAAGACTCGATTGTAACAAAACTCACGTCTGCTCCGGTCCAACGGATTTTCCGTCTCGCCAGCCGTCGAAACAGTCATGGCATACCGGAAAGATCGAAAATCGCGATTGTCGCGTTTGTAGCCGCGCTAAAACATCTCAATTTCGTCGGTCGACGCGGAAAAAAAGTGCATTATACGATGCCGGTGGACCATGCCGGGCCAACGTTGGGCGTTTCTTCTTCCCCTTCGCGCTTTCGTCTCTTTTCCACCTCATCCCCTCCCCCTCGCTCTCAGTCTCCGTCTCCCTCCCGCTCTCCTCTCTCCTTCGCTATCCCAGCAAACGTGGCTCCCCTCTCTCGCCGGCACTCGTTACCGGCGGCACCCTCTCTTCCAGCCCCTCCAGTGCACCCACGTGGCACGGGCGCCGACTGTATAAACGAGCACGCGCCACCACCTGCTCCTTATTATCCCCACCCGCGTCCCAAGGAGAGTACACCCTTGGTCCTCTCCGCAACCCCGTATATGCACGCGGCCAACCGACCGGCGTTATTTTACTCGGCGCTACTTTTTTTTCCTTTTCCTCCTCGCCCCTCCGCTTCTCGCCGCTCCGCTCGCCGTCCTTTTTCTCCCCGTCGCGCCTGATTCCCCTCGACCGGCCAGGCGCGCTCTCGATAAACATCCTTATCGTAAAAATATCATAGAAACGCGGCTAATTATAAACGATGCCGAGGTGCGTCCGCGCGAGACTCCGGGAGGCGCGCGATTAATTATGTCCGGGGGGGTCGAAAGGGGAGTGGTGGGTAAGAAAATGGATTGCAAGAGTTCGGGAAGAAGAGCGGAGTCGCGACAGTGAAATCGAACTGGGTACGTGCAGCGCGCGCCTATTAATTTCATTGTCCTCATCGTCGGAGAGAGCGCGTCGGGGTCGAGGGTCGGAATTGCTCCTTGAAATATTCAACGGTCTGGCCTTGGACGGGAAGGGCAGGACCAAGTATCGAGAAGTGGGAGTGGTGGAAATGCTGAGGGGTTAGTGCACATCCATGTACCGCGGGCGGTGAACGAAACGGGGACCTTGGAGAACGTCAACGAGGGTGGTGGCGTTGACGTGGGTGTCGGCTTCAACGTGCACGTCGCCGGTAGTGGCCCCCAACTTTTAGTCCGGCATCATCGTCAAACGAAGACGAACTTCTGTTCCGAGAACCGTTAGACCGGGCTCTCTCTCTTTCTCAATTTCAAGCTCGTTCACAGAAACCGGAAAACTTTCCGTTTTCGGGCATTGAAACTACCGGTAGCAGGGCGTTTCAGTTGGAAGTTGCGACGGGTAGAAGAATCGATTCTCCAGGGCTCGATTGGCGCGATGAAACAACGCGGACTAGGAGGAACAGGCGCGCGTTCCATTATGCGTCATTAGCCGCGCACCTTCCACGTACATTAGCGCTAATCATTGCCGCTGCCGTCATTGCCGCTACGTTCTCGCGTCTCGAGAGTCGAGATGGAAAAACGCGGCTGTCGCTCGGTGCACCTTATAATCATCGGGCGGGCAAAGTAGACGTACGCACGAGTGCGAGCACTCGTTAAGTCGCACTCTCCCGCGACGATCGAGGGGAGAAGGCACAATAACGATCGATAGTGCACCTGGAACAGAGAGACACGGCCAGAGAGAAAGAGAGAGAGAGAGAGAGAGAGAGAGAGAGAGAAGCAATGGTTGGTCGTTGATGCAACCCATAGGCAGCTGGGCCGTAAAGCCCAGGAACGGCTCACCGTCGTGAAAGCACCCACCTCTTTAGCTCGATAGTTGAAAGAGGAAGCTGCTGCCGGTCGCCGGTGGTTGGTGATGCCGCTAGGGTAGGGTCGTGGTACCGCTGACGGCGCTCGCAACGGGGACGAAGGGCGAAAGGGACGACGGCGCGGAGGGAGGGGGAAGGGACAGAAAGAGGTGCGAGGGACGGTAGCGAATGCCTGCTTGCTGATACGTTGGACCCCACGATATCCAGCTCCCCCGCACACATCGACACGCATCTACACGCATATCCATCCCCTAACCCTTCCTCTGTGCCTCCCTTTCATCGCACTCTGCACCACCCTCATCCACCCAGCCCTTCTCACACATAATATCGACGGCTGCCATTGCGAGCGCCGGGCTAGCACTTAGCGCAGTATATGCTGTACCGCTGCGATATTTATGTGAGACTCTTCCTAGACAGCCGAATTACACATGTTACCGCGGGCAGTTCTGATCCGCGGATTGGATACCAGTGCCAGGCAGATCAAGCGATGATCGATGATTACTGATGACTGGACACGAACGTTTGAGGTAAAAGCGACTGCGTCAGATTTTGAATCGTATGCCACACGGTTTTGATAGCAATCATTGTGCAGTGGCGAACTGTACGCATTATAGCAGAAACCGTTTACACTGGCTTATTGTTATGGCAACCATGTCGTCAGCAAAGTAATCAGCGCTCGTTGTGGACTGCTCCACAATCGTGGCGGAGACTAAAATGAGCTACATTTGCGGTCGAAATGCAGCTTATCGTGTGATACAGTAAAATCCGAAACGTTCCACGCAGTGGAGATAAATTTATACAAAACAGTATCTGGTTGCAGTATTGGTTTGTCCTTATCATAATGAAGCATCCAACGAAAATATTGTATTGCTCGATCGTCATCAATTGCGACTTAATCCATTGAGTAACGTCTCTTGCTAATGGTACTAATGAACGTCGAGTTAAATAATAAAAATTATCATACACTTTGAGCCGAGCTCGCGATCCGTGATTATAGTCTCGTTAAACGCTGCGAAGAACTGCCGAATGACGACGGCACGTCGGATTTGCCAAGTCGTTCGCCAGATGAGATCGATGGGATCTTGCCTTTAATTAGATAACTCGCGTTCGCAGTTAATTGAACGGATCGATTAACCAATCAGCGCTATCGTTACTCGTAATCGCGGCTCACAGGACGCGAAGCGTAACGAATAATAAACCAAAAGATCGATAAATATATTGCGCGCAGCGGCGAAGTTGGAATTTACCCGATAAACTCTTACTATAAGCAATTAATTAAACTCATCATACACGTCTCGTTAATGACGAAGCACAATTGCGGGTAGCGTAGCGACAAGTACACTTAAAGCTGCGGGAAAGTACGTCAGATGAGCATTCAAAGTTCCTTACGAAGGGAGAAAAATTCATTATCGCTTAATTGTGACGCAGCTGCAGCATATTTGTTGCTCAAACGGTTCCCTGCTTCTTCTCGAAATGTTATCAAACGAGCCTGCTGGTGCAGAAATGATAGTGGTGCGCCGGCAACGTCAGAAGTGACTGAAATAACATTTCCTGAAAGTAGTATCGTGACCGGTTTTGGTAACAGATACGCTAGGGAAATAAGCGCAACGTGACGTATCCATGCTTCGACGTGTGCACCGGTGAGTGCTAATAGCAGCATTCATTGCCGTCTGAAGTCACAATACACTCGGGCCGGCTAAAAAAACAATAAACTCCCACTAGTCCGAAACTTTCTTGCATTTCGCTTTCTTTCATTTATTTACCTAAAACTCGCAGACCAGCCTGTCCAAACACCTTTAAATCTCCATCTTCTGCTAACTATGAGGAAAACGCATTTTTTATCATATGCATGAACGTTCTAATTAATATCGGATACACCTGAAGTATGGCGCCAGTGAACGGGATGAAATAATTCATGAGACCCGCTGGAAGCAGTACACGGGGAGGGAGCGGGGGTGGGAATCGGAAGAGTTGCAGGGGATCGAAACGACGTCGCGCCTTCCACGTACAGCCCGTGCTTCCCCCTTTCCTCACCCCTTCCCTTCATCTCGTTCTCTTATCGTCGTTCGCCCCCCCCCCGCCTCCCTCTCCCCCTCCTTCGCTTTCGTCGTCCCTCAAACCTCCCCCGTCGGTCGGCTCAGCACGATATTTACGAGCGAATCGACCGGCCGTCAGCATAGAAATTACAGCTAATTCGCTAATCGATACACGGCTGGCGTGCACCGCGAGAGCGTCGAGTGGTCGGCCGTGAAAAATAAGACTGGCACGAAATGAGAGAACGTTGCCCGGCGGCCAGGAAGCGCGAGAGGAAGATGCGATTCGCGCTAGCTTATGAAGAAAAGGGAGGAGAAGGCCTGGGCAAGAAGATCGGAGAAGAAAAGCTGGCGGAACGGGACGAAGCGAGCGAAGGGAGAGAAGAGCGCGAGCGTTTTTCCGTCTCTGTCCTCCGGCCGGAGCGACTGCGGTTTTCAGTGCGGATTCGCAAAATGGAACGAGCCATCCTCTTTCGGGGAGGGTGAGTTGCAGGAGCGAGGGGTGGAACGAGACTCGCGAGAGGAGGAGGGACAGAGAGAGAACGGGAAAGTGGAAGAGGCAGACAAGGGAACGGGGAGTTGGATGAACCGCGTCGAGGTCGCTGAATGGTGTAAGAGTGGGAGAGGGGATGCAGAGCAGGGGAGAGAGAGAAGAAACGAAGGGAAAACGAGACACGGGACGGCGAACGTGGGAACGGGAAGGAGGATGATCCAGCGACCGGGAGAAGGACGAAGATGGGGAGGCTGGGGAAAGAAAAGGGACGCGACGTCCTAGGACAGTTGCGGACGGACAATGCAAAAGTTTTCCGCGATTATTTCAATGGGCAGCGCGGCGAAACGACGGCGTAAATAAAAAGGTAGAATGGCGAACAATGACGGTCCGTCCCGAAACCCCTTTTACCTCCCACCGCGAAACTGGCGACTGTGTGTAAACAGGTCGACGGCACCGAGAAGGGAGAATTCGGCGACGGGCCGGGACCGTAAACAGTCGCTGGCAAATACTCATCCCGTCATGCCAAGTCTGATTAGAACGCTGCGTTCAAGGGTTTCCCCGGAAATTCTTCATATTCCCCTACACGCCGCCCAACTCCGAGTTTTCTACTTATTGGCGGTAGGTTAACGTAATTGTCCGCACTGCGTGACTGTACGACGCATCATTCCGCACACAACCGCTGCGACCGCAGATGCGTGGTACCGCTCGAAATCTAATAAAGCGAACATTACGGTAAGAGAGCCATTCGCCGGACGCGAATAAAAGTAAATATATAACTAATATTTGTCAGAGGTCCGATGAAGACGAAAACTTCTCTCGGCGCTTCCGCAAGAAATGGAGAGTTGGATGGACAAGGAAAGAACGACGTAATCTGGTAGTCCTCTCGATACTCCAATTTCCTCGAGCCAAGTCGTCGATCTACGCTCGACGAGTTCGCGATTCGACGAGCAGCGCGGGGTTTACGTGCAGCGGCCACCACCCTCGCAGTTCTCGTGGTAGACATTCAGCAGCAGGGGGCGGGGGGGAGATGCAGAGGGTGGTGCAAAACAGGGGTGCAGGGAGAGGGTGGAGAGCGGGGGTGCGACGGCAGCAGAACCACCGGCAGAACCACCGGTAGCGGCGATGGCCTGGGAGAGGAATGGAGGAGGTGGATGAACCGGGCGGCAGTCTGCAGAGTTGCACACACCCACAGGCGCAGGCAACGCACACGGACGTTTGCACGTAGGAATCGGGGGGGGGGAGAGACGGGACCGTGGCAAAATTCAGGGAGAGTGCGAGAGAGACAGAGAGAGGGGTGAGGGGGCGAAATACGTGCGTGAAAGAGTATACGAGAGAGAGAGAGAGAGAGAGAGGGTTGCGAGGGTGAGAGAGTGGCTGGGTTTCCTGGGTTCGTCGTCATGACGACGAACCTCCGCTACCGGACCAGACAGAGATTCGCGACACCGACAGGAACGAACACACGAATGCAGATAGCGCGGGAGTGCGCGTGAGCGGGAGAGGGATGAGCAAAGAGAGAAAAAGAGGCAACAGAAGGACGGCGGGAGCAGCGGAAGGGCGGAGGGGGGGGGGGGGGATGAGCGCGGGAGCGGGAGTTAACCACCCCCTTTGAAAACTATCCCGCCCTGCCTTCGAACGTCCCTCCTAGGCGGTTCTGCAACCCCGCTGTCTGGTAGCCGTTTGTTGCAACGAATCCGCTGAGCCAGTGGTTCTCCACCCTTGCAACAGACAGCTCGGCGCACCGAGTGCTTCGACCCCTCACTCTGCCGGGTTTGTTGGACCCCTGACAGTGACTCTCGATCGACTCTCGACGTCAGCATCAAATCACGGCGGAGGGATCTCAACACGCTCCTCGAAGCTTCCCCGGGTCCTCACGTTGTCTCAAAGTTTCTCAACGAATCGCCCGGAAGCGTCGGCAGAAAAAAGAATTAGTCGACTACTCTTATTAACGGGGTCGTGCAAGGAAATTGGAATTAATCAGAATTGTACGGATTTCGGGCTGCGAATTGATCGAACTCGTACGACGTTAGATATGATATTATTTATTAATATAATGCATTTCGTAGTATATATACATATATAAGTGGATGTGTATGTATGTATGTATATAATATATTTATTTATCTATTTATTTATTCATTTATATCTTCTTTCGTATCGTTAAACATACGTAACCCTGATAGATTGGGATTAGCTGTGTTACATTCTTTTGTCTATCTCGCTCTCTCAATCTCACTTTCTTCAGTTCTCTCGCATTCACTCGCACTCTCTCTCTCCCTTTCTCGCTTTCATTGTCACACTAGTATCGTTTTGATGTTCGTTTAGAAATAAATGCACACACCACGAGTGCCGAGTACTCGACACATACATGCAGATACGTATTATCACGTCGGTACACATCCTTAGTATCATTCGGTATCTGTGCATCTTTCCCACACGCGGCACGTACACGCACGCACACACGTACGTTATATCTTAAATAAAAAAAGTATTCATTTTTTTTCCTCTTCTTTTGTTTAGCGACGGCTGCTCAGCCGTCTCGCGGAACACGTTTGTGTAAACTTGACAAATAAGTGTCGAGCGCCGAATGAAAATGCGCGAGCGAATTGGCGCGACGTATATGCATACGCGTCGATTTTGAGGCGGGTCAGGTCGCGGCAGCGGCAGCGGCCAACACGGACGGCGATTAGTGTTCGAGGAGAGTATATCGTCGGCGGTCTCTCGACTATCGACTCTCCACTCTCAAATCTCGATAGCACGTTTTAATATCAAAGTCGTCCAATGACTGAGGAAGCTCGGAAAGCGAACACTCCAATCTGCCTTCCGCAGAGCGGATCGATAAAGAGAAGCAGCGTGCTCCTGACCTGCCTCTACGTCCGCACAGCCTCGCTCGGACGTAAACTCGACGACAGGCCCGAATTAAGGGAACCCTCGTACCCGAAACCTTCTCGATCGAACTTCCTTCCCAATTGAACCGAGCTCTCGGCCACGGCTCTTTCGAATCCGAATTGTCGGCTAGTCGAAAAGCCGAGATAAAGAAACCTACTATGGTCACTCGAACACCGGACATGTACCTTCCGGATTCTAGTAAAAGTCTAAAGCCCGGCCGAATCTAGAGCCGATAAGCCGTTTTATCACCATGCGTAGGACAATCTCTTCCGCATAATTTCGTATCATTGATGTCAGATCGGAGGATCTGCTCTATCAGTCCACTATCGGCAGGCATGCTGATGATGTAAAAAAAAAAACGGAGACTTGTACGCAACGTCAAAGCTGTCCATGTGACGTTCTATCAGTGCTATCGTTAACTACGACTATACTAGCAGGCTTTTCATTGCCCTCGCTTAAATCCCGACTAAACACCGACGAACCTACTATAGAACAGGAACAAATATAAAATTGGAAATATACGTTGTCTCCGAAATTATTGTCGACAGTGTACAGGTTTGATCCATTCTCCCGAAAGGGTGTTTTCTTCTCTTTCAAAGTTACTTCTATCGATCCAAGGGGATGCGGATGGAAATGCAGCCTAACGCAACAAAGGATCTAATGTGGACAACTTTGCATTACGTACCGATGCGATATTTGCGAGCGAAGGAAACCCATCAAGCTTTCCAACAGAGAAAGCGTTTCGATTGGCGGTACAGAATACAACGACTGTCGTAAAAGGTGATCCGGGCCAGGCGTTAAACGCACGCTGAACGCATCGATGTGTTGCAAAGAACAGGGACACTGGCCACTTTATCGTCTCTATACCCTTTCTCGAGATGCCTTGTACAATGGTGATAATATTGCAAAAATAGATTTCTCGTGTGTAAACTCGCGATGTGAGATCCCTTCTGCGTGTGTCGTACAATCCGCGCTTCGTGCCCAACCACTCCGGTGTGTTCAGCATGCAACTGCATCTCGCTGCTGGGCGGACGTGCATCGCACTCTCCTTAATTACGTTAAGAAGCACATTCTTATCGCCTAAATTTCATCGATACAGTCTTTGACACCTTTACAGACAAACAGGCAGACGGACGAACAGACGGACAGACAGACAGATATAAAACACCGAAGGAGTATGAGGATGTAACCTGACGACAATAGTAACGGCATTACATTTCTGAGTTCAGGACAGTCTACCGATTCATCTCTCAATGACATACATCGCTGATCTTTCGACTTTCCCCACTTGCGTATCGCAATCGCTTCGACATTCCATTCACTCATAATTGAAACTCTGCGAACTGCGAGCCACCGGCAGTTCCGGCTTGAACTCATTTTCGGCCGCACAAGTTTGTCGCCGTAATTCGAGGCTGACCAACGGCACAGTGACGTACGTATGTACCTGGCCTGCTGTTCAAGGCATGCACGACGCATTTCCACGTACGTCCAAACGTATACAAACGTTTTCGTGCATGCTGCCCTATGCACATTCGTCGCAGGTGCGTTAACGGGCATGGCGAGTGCACGCGTGCGCCTGCACCTTAATAGTCGAAACCACGTGTCGTCGGTTCAAAGGTCACGGCACGTGTCACTGCGTTTCGAGTGGATTGCCGATGGACGTGCATTACCGGCCTCAGGAGCCGACACGCAGTTGCATTTGCCACGGTGGCGCGTTATCGGTGCATAGTGCGCTACTTCCCCTAGCCCGTCCGGCTGCCTGGACCTACCACGTGTTCTCGCGCGTGCGCCCGCGCGCACTCTCTCTCTCTCTCTCTCTCTCTGTCTCATAGATCGCTGTGTGCACGTACACGTATGTACGTATATAGTATGCGCGTACTTTGACTCGAGTGCGCGATTGATTTTACCTCCCACCCTTCCTCATCCCCCGTTCGCACCCCGCCCTCGAGTGCACCGTTGGTCGCTACGCTGAGAGAAACAGATTGATGTTAAACGTAGGAGCAATTTTATAGGAAAGATACGATATATATATGTGTATAGAGAGAGAGAGGCATATGTATGTACATATATATGCGCCTATGCATGTATTTACGTACGTATGTATTGGGTATATACATGTACCTATACATATGCACGTAAAGCGCAGACTATTATGACGTGGATACGATAAAACATGGGACGTGGATATTGTATGTGACGTATCGGTATGCATACGTATATATAATAGAATATTGCAGTACTAATGACATTATGCTCTCGAGCGTACCGTCAACGCGCTCGTTGCGTATCCGGTCTACGCAGGGATGACATTAATGGGCGAGATATATCCTTGCGTCGGGGATGGCGAAGGATAGGGACAAGGGTGCGTTTCGCGCGGATCACAGAATCCGGACTGGACAAATCATCGTTTCTTCTCGGGAGGGGGGGACAGGAAGAAATGGAGGAACAGCCGTATCACGTATATCGTCACTGGTATCAAAAGTTCGATAAAAATATCTCTTCAGTCAATCGTTAAACCTTCTCTTTTTTTTTGTGCTTTAGTTGAGGTTGGACTTAAGCCTCGCTTTTTTTTCGGCATTAGTTAACAAAAATAATCGTTAGTCATTTCGGTCGATACTGTGATAGTCATTACGCTCGACAAATTGTCGAACACCATTCCTTTCCATTTCTTCCTAGTATCAAGTCGCACGGACCGCAAGCCATTTTCATCCGTCGTCGCAGAACGCCTCGACGCTCGTTGCGTACTGGCGCATTAAAAACTTATCCCGCTAAACTATTGTAACCTCGTTTAAAATCCATTTCTCTCAGACTTCGCCGTTTCGAAGTTTGATTTTCGCGAATTGGGAGAATGAGGCGCGACCGATACCGCGAGCGTGCGCGTCATCGGCTAAGTTTATCGAAATTCGTAGTCCGTCATTTCATTTGGATCGGAGATACCGAGATACCACCTGACCGTCTTGTACAGCTTGCTCTAGGATACTTTTTCCATTGCGTTTTGTTATAGTTACAAAGAATTTGGCACCGATTTTCCCCATTTTTGTGACTATGGATTAGCGAGTTTGTCCACTTCCACACTCTCTCGCGCTCATTCTGTCGAACACTCACACACTCAGTCGCTCGAACACTTTCTCATTTCATCTTCTATCTTTTCATTCGGATTCTCTTCATCGTCGGCCCGTAAGAGTCTCCCATTATTATTGCACGTTTCTCGTGAGCTTCCATTCTTTTCTCAACTTTCTCTCTCTCTCTCTCTCTCTCTCTCTCTCTTTCTCTCTCAATATTATCGTGTCTCTCGTGCAAAGAATGTGGAGACGAGGAGCAGCGAGGGTTCGACGCAAAGGCAAAGAAAAGCACCCTCGGCCGAGCACCACTGACTAATTGGAGGGCGACTGTCAGCGGTGCTCAGCGACGAGTCGAACCCTGCACCGGCTCGTTCCAATCTTCTCTCATTCCTCGACGGCGATCGACGGCAAATCTCGCGCGCAGCGTGACAACGCGACACTTCAACCGATAAACTGCGGCCATGGTTCATTGTTACCCGTCTGCGGAGCACGGTCAGCAGCGTTCATCGACGCGTCTGCTCTTCAACATTCTCCCGCCAGCCCACCCTAGCGAACCATATAGCTTCTCTCAACGTATCGGCCGCCATTTGACGATTGAAACGCCTCGTTCCTCGAGTTTGCACCACGAAAATACACCCCTTTGCCTATGAAACGAAGGTGCGCTGACTACGTGAGTACGTTAAGCGTGCCAATGTCCGAAAAAGTCGAAAATCATTCTATCCCTAGGTTCGACGGCTTCTCGTTATAATAGGCGAAGGGGATAATGACGTGTCGAAATCGTACGATAGATCATAATGAACGTACGTGTGTAACACGCAGTGTGCGCGCAGAGGTCGAACCGCATCTCGCATCCAATCTCAGAATCGAAGAGCGCACGAGAGTATCGAGAGTATCCCAACCGATACCAGGGACTCGATTACGTACTTATATCGATAGCGTCTCGTTACTTACAATGAACAATGGATTAACCAGGATGAGATAACGCGGAGGTGCGGCGGAGAGGGTGCTGCCGGTGGAAGGTAAGAAGGCGGGGAGGAAAACTCGTTAAATTAGGTTGTCCGCCTAATTGGCCAGCCGAGATCTCGAATTTTTCTACTCTTCGGGCACAGGAACTGACGATTAAAAAAAAATATATGTATATTATCGTTAATATTATTATTATTATTATAATTAATATTAATATTATTATCATATATGTATAACGGGTAGGGCGAACAAATCGGGGGGAAAATGCAGGCCCTTACGGAACGGGTTCTCAACCGCATTTCCTATGATTTTTCCCGTCGTGGACACCATTTCTTTTCTCCTCGCGTACTTTGAACACCGACGATCGACGCTTCCACGTTCAAAGTACGTCAATCTCGTTTCGCGATCTCTTCCGGATACGCAAACCTCTACCTTCAACGTTTCTCGCTCTCCTCTCTCTCGCTCTCATTTTCTCTCTCTCTCTCTCTCTCTCTCTCTTTCTCTCTTTCTCTTGCTCGCCCTCTTACGTTGTCCTCAATACATCGAAATTCAATTTCGCCGTCTGACGGGCCCACTATGAAATATCATCCAAAACTAGATTTATCTCTGTTATTATTATTAATTTTCTTAAAGTCTCTTCTCCTTCTTCTCCTTTTTTTTTTGTTTCTCCCCTTAATAGGTAGATAGTCTTCTTTTTACTGTATAACCCTTAAGGAAATATACGTATATAATATTTACTTCCATCGTTACGCTCCCCCTGTCACATCCTCGCTTTTTCTCTCTTTCCCTCTGCCCTTCGAACGGCCCCCCCCCCTCCTCCCCCCGAACGAGAACGGACTTTTAATTAGGACAGCAAACAAACACTGCTCTTTGACAAGAACGAAAACCCGCCTGTAATCCTCGTCTCCGAAGATAATTAAATTCTATAAAGATTAGCACATTGACTGCCACGTGAAGTTTGTTCTTACTGGACTGAGGCAACAATTAAATAATACGTTTTACGTATTATACGACACAGCGTAAAAAAATATTAAAAATTTTATATGCGATTTATGTACCGAAGCAATAGTTTTGTTCGTAATATATCCGCGAAGGAAATCAGGAATACCAAAAGAGTCGCCCCCTTACCGTTTTTGCGAAAAAATGAGAGAATATCTGAGATAAAAAGGTGTGATGAATGTCTGTGGTACGCGGCACTCAATGTGCGTCTCTTTTGCGTTGTTGTACGGACGAGGGTCGAAATGCGCGCATTGTTTCAGGCTGTTCTGCCGTTGGGCAAGGGTGGTTTCACCGGATTTTCGGGTAATTTGTGCGCGCCGATTTACAAGGTAACCGGCCTAGAACGGTGCGTACGGAAGGGTGAAAATAAATATTTGCGTTATCGCTCGACGCCGATTCGGATGACGATGACGATGGAAAGTAATTTAATGTCGTGTGACCGTGCAGGTTAAGGGAAAGCATCTGCGAATGTTTGTACGCGCTTGCATTGGCCGTCCGAGCGACAATCGAGTCAGTGATCGTTAAGTATGTAGCTTCAAAATTCATACAAAGAACAAGCGGAAGTATCGCCTACGGTCAAATCGTTCGCGTCACGCAAAATGGATCAGCGCTAATTATTATCATTACTCTCTGTTAGAGTCGTGTACACGAATACATGGGTACGGAGCACACAACGATACAATTTTATCTTGCATATATGTTATATGAGTGTGTGGGGGTGTGTGTACGGTATATATGTATATACATAGAGATTTATGTAAATCGACGTAATTTTACTCTAATGCAAATTATACATTTTCTCGTTTCACAATATACCATTTTCTTCATAAATGTATGTATATATATATAACTTCTTTCGTTTCGTACATATGTATAGATGCATATTGTTCTGCCATCTAATAATATTAATCTTATTACATTCATTATTTTGTTCTGTTAAGTAAGGATTCATGTATATAACTTGAAATCTGAAAGTAGATTGACGACGATAACGTATAGGATACGTGTACGTATACAACGGCGAATAATCGGGCACGGAAAATGACGTGACTACCGCGCGTGTTTCCCTCTTTCTATCAATCTCACCCTCTCTCTCTCACCGCCACTTTCTTCTTCCATCTCAGCCGTTAAGTATCCACGTGAGCCATAGCGCACACTCGAGAACGTAAAAGCACTAAAGATAATCCGAATATAGCGTCAGACGAGAAGCGTGCTTATACAGAGCCAATTGAATTTCTCGGGATAATTCCGAATCTCTACGACATCCTTTCTTACGTCGTATTCTCCTTTCCCGTTACTCCCTCGCGTACCCTTCGACTTTCCCCCGAAACGGTCAGTCAGTCTTCGAAAATCACAGAAAGATTTGATATGGCCCTCGATCAGGACCGACCCAAGGGCTGTTTTCCTTGAAAGTTCGTTGCTCCCTTAAGAGGGTCCTGCGTTGCAATATTTTATTTTGAAACGGTGACTCTGCGAGTGTGTTTGCGCGCGTGTGCATATGTGTGTGAGTGTGTAGAGATGAGTGAGCATTTTGAGTGTGAGCGCGTTCCCGTCATAATTAATATCCTATTGCGCGCGAAGGTCCGTTCGTTGTCGGTTCCCGATCCTCGCGACCCTGTACTTGTGTGCCGAGTGTGCGTAATACGCCGGGATAGGTAACAACGGTGATTTGCCGGCATATTGCTTTCGTTTCGCGATTGCGACTTGCGATAACGCCCGATAGCATCTCCATCGAGAGCGAGTCCGCGAGCGTCGCTCGTTAACTTGTGTATAATCGGCGCACTATTAATTGCTTCGGCTACGACTCGCGATGAGCATTTGGCGAAAAATAGCCGAGACGACGATCAAGGGAATTGTTGAGCGCGCGGGACGTTTAGCTTGCGTCGGCGAGAGAAATAGATTGCTCGGTCTAGTCTGTGCGTTGCGTACCTCTCGCTCAGAGAGATAATCTACGATGCGAGTGATGTGAGATGAGATCGGAAGATGTAAGAAGAGAGAAAAGAAGTTACACCGTCCTGTAGAAGATAATATATATATATATCTATATATTTACTTTGAATATATTATATATTTTACATACATAAAGCAATTATATAAATATATAATCGATACACGACATATTCGTTCGAGTCAACACATACACGTTATTACAGGCAGGATATGCGATTTTTTATGCACGTTCTCTCTCTCACGGATTTCCATGTTTTTCCTTACTTTTTTCCCTTCTCTACTCGTGGCGACTCTTTTAGCATTCGCGGCGAGAAACGGTCACTGAAAAGATTTCACAAAATATTATCCAATGTCGCGCTCGGCCAGGCAACGCCGTGACGAGCCGAGCTTCGTAAATATACATCACATGTAATATGTTATACGCTTAACGTACATCCTCCGACGAATTGTGCAAAATGTCACGTCGACGCGGCGGAATCTGATTCCGCGGTGTGCGCGCGCGCGCATCATACGTTGCGAACGTGAAAGAGAAAAGACGAAATGAGACGGCTCAAATGAAATCGTCATTCGCCGTTCGCCATAATACGCATCTGCGTTCCCGCAAATTTGCAACTCCGCGTGCACTCCACTGCAATCCATTTCTCCCGCGAGCGATTCTCGGCCGAAGGAGCGGCGCGAAGTTGACGGATACGCCCGAGAAGTGGTCGAGCGTAGAATCGAGAAGGAAGCACGGTGAAAAGCTCCTGAGAAAGAACGAACGAAGAAGGTTCTGGCGCGATCAAAATTATTCTCGTGCCCCGTCGCGCCGAAGGGTACGTCGGATAAAAAAGTATCGAGGACCCAGCGACCGTTCGCCTGATCTCTCGAACCGTATTGCTTCGATCGAACGAGCCGACCCCGCGTACGTCGAATCGTATATAAGTGTCGATAAGATTTTCATTTTAAATCTTTCTTTTGTTTCCAATCGACCGCTATTCGCCTCTCGCCATCGACTAGGCCAATATCGCCTCTCGTTGAATGGAAAAGCAAAGGGAAAAACGCACACAAAAAGAGATCACGTTCCGCGCAGTGATGCCAGAAAGCGAAAAAGCAGCAGCAGTATGCCGAGTGGTGGGGGTCATGCATGTGACAATTGTCACACTTGAACGTCGCGAAAGACGCCGCAAACACGGCACGCACACACTTACCGCATGCCCCCACTACTTGGCGTACTGCTGCTGCTTTTTCGCTTTCTGGCATCACTGGTTCCGCGTCTCGAATAGGCTGCTCGATCCCGGCGATTATCCGAATCGGACGCACTTTTGTTTTGGCGCGAAGGACGAAAGAGAGTGGAGGAAGATGGGAACAGGGGAAAGCCGCGAGTGACGTTCTCGTTCCGTTTGCGGAAGAGGGGCCTGAAGGATACGAGAGAAAGAGAGAGAATCGAGGGATCCCGGCATCGTCCGCGTCGTCGTCGCCACAATAATCGTCATCCTCGTGCATAGACGTAACATATACAAATCATTCACACGACCATCGACGGACACCCTCGCGTCGAGGGTGTCCCTCGTGCGCATCACTCATTCATACAACATCATGATTCGCGTACACTTAAGTAGTTTCATTACTTATTGCTTTGAAATTCCGTATTGAAGACGCACCGGCTTTATCGAAGAGCCAAAAAGAATATCGTGGAATACAACGGTGTGCGAGGAACAGGACGGGTTACATTTTGGGGCGTAAGGGGCAAGGGTCTTAGGAGAGACGGGGTACGTAAGGGGTTCGATTATTACTCGAGGAGAATAAATTTCGTTAGATAGTTAGTAGACAATGACATCACGTACCGTACGTAAAACTTACACATTATTAGCGTATTAAATGTTATTAATATTTTTTTTTTGTATATTTATACGATCTATATATATATATATATATATATTCTTTTTATCTGTGAATATATTTATGGGCTGGCATAATTTATTTGCCTGTGTGTCTGCGAGTCGGCGTCTGTGTGCGTAATGTGCTCGAGTGTCGTGTACGTCGATGTGTCGGCGTGTGCGCGTGTATCCTACGTGTATGTTTGATCTAGAATGGGGGTTCACGTGTTCTCGCGTGCGTGTACGTGCGCGCACGCATAATTGTATCTTTCTTGTTAGGCCTTAGTTACCCCTTGTGCGGAGTATGCTCTTGCGAGTGCACGACGCTGGTCGATCTCTATGAAACATTGTAATCCTCTGCCGAACCGAACTCCCAAAATATCCGCGGGAAAAGAGAGCGCTGACGAGCGAAAAGACGGGCGCTCTACTAGTCGTGGTACACTTTCCGAATATTATAGCTGACCCCCGAGAAGACTAGACGTCACAGGGGTTAATGCGCTCTCGGCATATTTCACGACTTTAGCCCCTTCGTGACACAAGGCATTTTTAGCTTGGAAAGCGGATTGAGCGAAGAAAGGAACGTTGGGCGAGCGTGTAGCTACGGGCTTTGGCTAAATGCAACTTTGTTATCGGATCGGAGGCACAACAAAACAACTATCGATCTCACTCGAAGTGGGGGTAAATTATCATTTCCCAATGGGAATGGGTTTGGAGCGCGGCACGTCGGCGAAATAACGAGTTCTTTTCTCGAACTCGCTGCCTTCTGACGGGTATTCACTAAGCGTCCGCAAAAATACTTTCCGATCTCTCATCGCGATCGGCTTGCATCCGACAGCCGCAACACGCCAGTGCCAGCAATTAATAACGGATCTCAGCGGTGATCATTAAACGGCGAGACTAATTGGACCCGCTTGAATGGACACCAATCCACGCGATGGGGCGACGAGTACCGAGAATTTTAGCGCCGATAAATTTGGCCGCACCCTTCGCGCTCGGGCCGTTCGTTGTCTCACTTTTCTGCCCCCGTCATGTTCGGAGACGATGACGACGGCAGTGACAATGACGACAAACGTGACAACGAGGCGCGCGAGAGGCGCGGTGAGGACGAACACGCGAAAACATTTTTTCCTTTTCTCTTCCCGCGAACGAATCGCTGAACGAACAACAACTCACCGTTACACTGAATAATCGTTATTCATTTATTATTTATCATCGTATAATTCTGACGTTTACCCTATAGTGTAATTTACAAAAATATATGTTATATATATGTATATACTTCAGCGCTCTGCCTATTGGAAACCTATCGTTAAATAATACTTCTTGACATTGGTCCGGACGCGTTTAAATGATTCGAACGATGTCAACGAATTGTCCCTGCTACGGTGTGAACAGAGCTTAACGCACGCAAGACTGTATCAGATACTGGATATTATATATTTATTGGAAACGCTCATGCCTCACTCTTCGGATCGCCTGGCTCGATCGTGGATTGATGCCCGTCATATTCTTTCCTGTTGCCTTTGCTACGCGTCACACAAAACGATCCCGACGGTCTATCCGGGAATTATTGGCTTTGTCTGCGCGGATAATCGAGAGATCGACAGGCGCCTTTTTCCACTCGGCAATCAGCAAATTCTCTCTCGCGGTATATACATATACGCACGCGTATATGTACCTACACGTACGGCTGGGTCATAAGTTGTATTTCTCAATTTGATCGTGTGTACCCCGGGTTGTGTATTTTTTATTCTCTCAATCTCTCTCTCTCTCTCTCTCTCTTGCTCTCTCGCTCTTCCTCTCGCTCTCTGGCTTCTTCAAATTCATATTTTTTTCTCACGTTACGATAATCAGTCGAAAAGCTATACGCGTATTGTAATGTATATATATATTTTATATATATATGTATGTATGTACGTAAATAAATATATATATGCAGGATAACATTAAATATATATATGTATGTATAATATATAATATATATACTATATATATGTGTGTGTGTATATATCACTTATCTGCACGAATCAATTGCGTTTAGCCATTACTTTTAGGTAGTTTATGCGAAATGAGTGAGTGAGCGAGCGAGTGATCTGGGAATGTTTGTGATTTTCTGCGTGATGATCGAATTGCCTTTCCCCCCCGGTTTTCACGCATCGTTCTCTCTCTCTCTCTCTCTCTCTCTCTCTCTCTCTCTCTTTCCCTCTGTCCCTCTCTTTCTTTCACCTTTCTCGCAACCACCCTTGCAACGTGTCGCTACGATCCCCGCTACTCTTCCGCCCTTGCTCGTTTACGCACGTTACGAATAATAGACAGTAACACACAAGTCGGTGTGAGATTCAATACCGTCCGCCTCATTCCATTATTTAATATGAAATATAATAAATTTCTCGTATTATGTATTCTCGACGTGACTAGACTTGGCTTCTCCACAGTCTTGAAACGGACACACTCCCGCCATATACGGACTTACTTAAGTAGCTAGGCTGTAGGAGCATTGGGCAGTACATGATTTTCTTCTCTGTTTTCGCGACTCTTTTTTTTTTTTTGGATAATGTTATTTAACGATGCCGGTGGCGGAAGGGGCGTCCTCCGTCGTGGCCACCCTCTCGCAGCGGGTTCAGTGTTCTTTGCTCGTTTATTCGCGGCCTGTATATATACGTCTGTATGTGTGTGTGTGTGCGTGCGAGAAAGCGAGGCGCGGCCGCCGGTTACGATTTGTCGATAGAAAATGGGAAACTCGAATGCGACGAATTGTGCGTTTGGACCATTTACACGGGAGCTTGAAGCTTTGCAAGTTACTCGGCGATACAACGAGTCGTCGCGGACAATTGCACAGCTGCATGGCTACGACATAGCTACAGTTTTCAGTTTCGCTTAGTCAGCCTCGGTCGGAGTTGGCGAATTCGAAGATTCGCAGCACTCGCCCTCGTCAAGCTCCGTCAAGCAAGACGGAATGTTCGCGCATTGTCGGCGGCAAATGCAAATTCTCCCCTGCCCACCTCGCTTCCGTTTGTCTGACTTTCAGATCGCGCACAGAACAGTATTTCAACCTTTCCCCTTGTCGCCGCCGGAAGGACGCTCCTTCGCGCTCCCTTTTACGAGAATTAAAAATCTATGATATCCCATATAACGCGCTGTCCTTAATAATGTAACATGCTACACTGATACAATAGACACATTCGTTTATGCTAGCTAAGATTTTTAACTTAGGATTCTAACTAGTGCAAATTATTTATGTCGAGAATGTTGCACGGGCTAGTCGATGTCTCTGATTCGCACCCGAGTTTTCAGGGATTAAACGATAGTAGGCTTGCTCGGCTTATTAAGGGATGAAGGAGGGGATGCAGTTACGCGGAATATACTAGCAATCCATAATCGCATCGTACCTATTAATACGCTGCAGTCGTCGGTAATACTTAATCATCCGTTATTACAATATATATTTATATATTATACACAGAGCGTAGCTATATAATATTTATCGTCATATATATCTAGATTTAAATATTACTTTTAAACTTTTATAACGTTTCATAGATCGAAAAATAAATATAAAAATAAACCGGGCATTTAGATATTAATATTTTGTATCAATAATTTTTTTCTCCCTCTCGCGCTCTCTCTTTCTCTCCCCCTCCCTTTTCTTTGCTTACTCTGTCGCGCTGCTTTCCCTTTGCCATCGACTCGAGATCGTTCTGTTTTGACATTCTAATTTGTTCGCACAACATTTAGGATCCCCAACGTAAGACTCGTTCAACGAACGTTTCCGTAATTTTTCGATCGATCAATTTCTTCGTATTGCCGCGACTCTCGTAAACAGCCATCCTAGCGAATTTGGAGTATTTTGTGCGCCCTAATGAGCCAACATCGTCCCTTGCAAACGTATAACCGACTCGCTGGAGTATGAAATTGCCGATTTGAGCCATCGTTCGTTCCACAGCGTTCATGTATCTCGAGCTCCGTATTAATAATTTTCGTACCAATACCCATCAGACCAATGCCTATCGTACAGAGAGCGGCTCCCTGTCACGCATATGCACACGCACGTTCTTTCCCAGAATAGTTCAGCGCTCAGATTTTCCCGTTCATCATCACGCTTACCGCCGACGATCATCGATCATCCATCGTTGAGCCCAGCACTGATCACGCACCCGAATTATAATGAGCCACACGCGCCAGTTTATTAATTACGATAGATAAGATTTCTCTTTTGTTTGAGCATTTCGCAACGTGCACGAAAAAGTACAAAATTAATTATTCTTTATCATATTCTCCGTGTCTCTCACACTCTCACTTTCTCTCTTTCGCTCCCGCTCTTCACTCTTCGCTCTGTGTTTTTTTTTTTTCAGCATTTTCTCTCTCAATATTTTTTCGTTCGCTCTCATTCAACCGTCTTTACTCCATTCTCCGTCGCGCATCGATCTCGGGAGATCGTGCGCGCGCTTACCTATTCCATTTTTTCCTCGATAAATAATTATTCTCAATAACATCGCACGTGTCCCTTTTTTTTTCTTCTAAATATTATCATATGCCGCCGTCGTGAACAACCATGATTTTTAAAACGATCTCACGGGGCGCACCTTAATCGGCTACATTTACGAATATATATTTGGGCTGATACATCTATTTTTCTGTATAAACGTGTATATGAGTGTACCTGTGTGTGTACGCGATTTACGCACGTATTTGTATGTGTTCTTTATTACTCGACAGATACAATAGTAATATGCTTAGGTAAGGGATTAGTTTTTTTTTTTTTCGAAACACGTCGTATCGACAAAATGCTGCTATCGCCTAGGATCGTTACCATAGTAAAATAGAAAGAAAACCCCGTTCTTATTGGAGGTCGCTGCTCTATGCTACAATAATAGTAATAATATATAATATATATAATATATAATATATAAATATTTATGTTATACGCGCCGTACAATATACATACATAATGTGTAGATCACACATATATATATATGCATATGTGTATATATGTATATATATACATACTTTTAATATATTTATGTATTCATTTCTTTCAGATAAATTCTCCCAAGCCTCTGTGAGATATCTCTGGCCATACTGTCAGCTCCTTTCTCGAATACTATTATTCTTCTGCCACTCGGACCCCTCGCGCGATTGTTCTGCACAAATGAATTGTCTATTCGATACGTGAGATATATATATATATATAGTAATGCTTAGAAATACTTTGTCAGCTCTGCTGTGAACAATCAGCTAAATTGCGAAAAAGACCCCTTCAACCGTTTCCAGACGCATTTCGTTCTAAATGAATTATACCGGCGTAAGCGACTGAAAAGGATACTGCGGTTTCCTTCCGGCCCGGAAGGGTTAAGAAAGCTGAATTATGGTACGCGAGGGTGCAGTAACAAATCATTATACCGAAATGACAGTGCGTGGTTATGCGTCGGCACGATGCGGTTCCGTGCAAAATGCAAAGAAGGCAGCAACGAACTAAAAAGAAAAGGCTAAAGCTGAGAGAGACGTTGGACGACGTTCTATCGTACCGATCCAGTGAGAACCGCTGCCAGTGCTGGAGATTCCGGTACTTAACGCTTCGCTTGCGTTTCCCTAGGCGCACGCTGTACTTTCCAGCATCGTCGAGCGTTGCACACAACCGAACTTCGAGAATACTCAATCATTATAAAGGAAGTGTTCACGCGTGTAACGCGATCCGAAGCGAACGGCTCGAACGTCTGCGATCAGTAGCCACGGAGGACTTTGGGAGACTTACACGGCCTTACTCGAGACCGCCGATTACCTCTGCATAATTGGCCTGCAAATTTGACTAAACTCGCAGGCGCATTCAAGACTTCCCCGCGTCCCGAAACTTCCCAAACCATGGTTCCCGCCGAACAAATCAGTCGTACAGCGCGCATCAGACAGTTACCGAGCGTGCTGAGCAGCGGCGATCTTTCGGAACGTCTGACAAATCGCCCGTGAGCGAGTGCCTGATCAAATGAGAGGCGTAACTCGGCGGATAGTTGTTCGTGAAAATGGAATCGTGGAACGTTTTCGCCCTCGAAGTTGAGAACATCTGGCCAGCGGTAAGGGGGTGGTTGGGCAGGGCGTCGCCGCGTCTCCGCGACCCCCACGAGGTATCGACCCAAACGGGAGAGAGAGCAAGAGAATCGGAGTTGAAAGGGGATGGATAGATGGAGAGCGAGAGCGAGAGTGAGAGAGGAAAAGAGAAAGAGAGAGATAGAACGAGAAGTGGGGTTGCGGAGTAGAGGAATGAACGAAGGGCAGCGGTGAAGGGCGAGGAAGGAGCGAGACAGCATTCACAAGTCTCGCAAAACAGTTACACCCTATATTGTTTTCCACCCTCGACGAATCTTGCCGCATGCACGAACAACGCGAACGCGAGAGATCGTGGAATAAGTTCGACGAAGGACGGAGGATATTGACGGCCAATCGTTAAATCGTCCGGAACGAACAGTTAGCAAAACTCCGAATAACACGTTCACTCGCCGATACGGTTTGCGGCATTCTCATGCTAATACTTTGCCGATCGCGGAAATTCGAGCAAGACGATTCACCCCTTGCAATTAGAAGCGGCAGCAGCAATTTGCATTGAAGCGGTGCTCCGGTTCGGAAATCGAGAAATGGTAATGTTTGCCGCGATAGGCGTGGACCGTGAATCGAAGCAAGACGACTTGTGACGAAAGAACGTGAGGCTGGCGCGGATCAGAGAAGCTGGGCAACAGTCATCGGATCACTGTACCAGCAAACCCGTGGATGTGATAGGGCTTCGCTCTCAATCGCCGGGATCCGCATCGGACGCATCGAGCGTGGCTAATCGTGCTGCTGAACCGTCGTGTAACGCCCTTGAAAACTACGTTCAAACCCGGCTGCGCGGCTGCATTCTAATGAGAAGCGAGTCAGTCTGCGGGCGACGAAAGAAAACTGCCAGGAAAGGAAACGGGACGCCTTGAAAAATTGAAACGTTTCGCTGGGGTGTCACGTGTGTCAGGTCAGGAGCAAGCGCAAAAAAAAGAGCCTTACGGAGTCTTTCAACAGTCGTGAATTGCTTTCATTGAAACATTCTGCGTGCTCGTTTTAAGGAAATCTTCTTGGCTGATCCAAAGCTGACTTTTTCGGGTCGGAAAGAAATGTTCGAGTTCCCTCGCTTATTTCGAGTTATAAGGCTCGATGATTATCGTCTTTTCGCGGCTCTGACTTGATCCTATCGTGATGTTGCTCACCCTTTGTCAAGTGTGAAGTTCGAATCGTATTCGAATTTAAGGTTCTAAAGGAAATAGAATGAAAGGCCAACACTTTGAGCAGTATTACTTCACTGTAGCTTCTGGTCAAGTTCATATAGAACTTCACGTGGCAGTCAATGCGTCAAAGAGTCGTCGGGCTTTGCACGTTCTGATAAAAACGATAAAAAAAAGTCGCGGAAAACGTCGGTGACTAACGACGGCCCTGAGATCGGCCTTCCAAGCGAGTAGCCATCTCTCTCCTCTGCGTCTCTTTCGCCTCCATCTTTCTCTCTCTCTCTCTCTCTCTCTCTCTCTCTCTTGACACGCACACACATATAGATTGCCAACGTCCCTCTGCCCCTTTCAACCCCTCATAACGGAGTGTTCCCTACGATTTTCCAGCAACGTGTGCCAACCTATACACACGTATATCAGTGCGAGTCGTGCGAGAGAAGCGAGAGCGCCGTTGCCGGTATCGATCTACTGCGGAGCAATGGAGGCTGCCGAGAGTACAAAGTTAGGGGTTGAGGGTGGCAAAGAGAAAAAGGGGGGGACGAAAGGGGCAGACTCCGCTGGCTGGTTACGTTCGACGAAGAGTCGCCGGCACCCGTTGCCTCTCGCGAGAATGCTGCTATTGTATCGCTATGCATGAAAGAACCTAACTGCCGCGAAGCTTTAGCCGTCTTCTTTTCACTTTGCCCAATCGATACTTTGCGGTTAGAGCGATAGTCGCTTTCGATGCTCTTACGACTTCCATCACGCTTTTCGAACGGATTCGAAAGTTCACCGACGTCCGAAGTAGGTTGCCCTTTTGCGACTCGGCGGTCCGAGCTTTGTAGTTTAAGAATAGTGAGACGGTGACCAGTCTCAATGATTATTTATGTTTCTTCGTGGGGAACGTATCGACATTCGTCCGGAAGACACAATTATCGAACACGCTATTATGTATATCTTATGAATTTTTGATAGTGATCCAAGACGGACGAGCTCTCCGTACCCTTTTATGGCCCGCGGGTGGGGGCGGGGGAAACTTTATTCGGTGTATATTGAACGCACGCGGCTGTCAAAGCGGGGTGTCAACAAGGTTCTCAGAGACGGTTCGCAAGAAGGAAGTCGGTCGCGGTATGAATCGCGGATTGGAGCCGCGTGGGAAGAAGTGTTCGCGAGCCGGAAAAACGACCATGAGCCAGTTAGTCGTAGGCACCTTTTCGAATAGCAACGTCAGCGGTGGAGAGGAGCAGAGCAGTGGCAGAGCAGGAGAAGCAGAAGGAAGAAGGGAGAAGGGAGAAGGGGTTGGTGGCGGTCGGGGATGAGAAGAGGGTGAAGAGGGAGTGCAGAGAGGACTGCGGGGGTGAGTTGGGGCGAAGAGCGGCAACCTCGCACCCCGACACGCCGCCACCGTCACAACGGCGGCATCGACCGCAGCCCCAACGCTGCAATGCGACGTTGCCATCCCAACGGGCAACAGCCCTTGCGGCGAAGGCGCTTCTCGATGGCCACGCCGTATGCCGTATGGCTATGCTGTGCGGCGTGGACAGATTTTCACGGCACGCTCCTGTGCCGTGCGACCGGTCATTGGTCGGCGTGAGCACGCGATCGTGGCAGGAGTGTCGCCGAGAACAGAGGCGCCCTGGGTGTCGCCGCTGCCGAATGTCGTTCACGAAAAATTCGAGGGAGAGTTCGTTGCGACCGGCGCGGCGGCTTCGCGAAGATCGAACATCCGAGTCGGACGATCTCTTACGCGGCTCTCAAGTAATTCTCAACTATCCCCGGACATCCCTGCGGAGTCTGTGATGTCTAGTCTTCGCGTTATGGACGGTGTAACGTCGTCAGCGTTTACAATGTCCATGTTATAGGCTCTATAATGCAGATTCTGTATTTATAGTGTTCGTGCGGGGACCGTGCTTTCGTACGGTCCCCGAATTCCGCGCAGGGTGTGTCGGTGCCACCGAAATTGACTCCCCCCACCCCCACCCTGTCCCTGTCGTTCTCCGACGATCCTTCGTAGGGATGGCACAGTCGCATGATGCAGGCAACATTTACAATGGATATGCGTCTGCATTATGATTTAGACCTCATGCGCGTCGCAAAGGAAATGGACCACATGGGAGGCAACTGAATGTTTCGCAAGGGGTTGATCGTTCGTAGTCCACTGACAACGTCCGGCCTGAACGACGTACCGCCTACGTATTATCTCGACAATGGCTACGCAGCGTCGGGTGACGCTTTAGTCTCTGCTGCGCGAATCTAACGTTACGATCGCGACGCGTCTGTGTAGTTCCGTGCATGCAGCGAATATACTAGGAGCGATAACGGCGCGCACGCTAAATGATCACGACAGGGATGAGTCTCTTGTAAATCGTGATAAGGCGCGAGATAGCGAAATGACGAGCCGGCGAATAGAAAAGCGAGATGAAGGTTGTCACAGACAGATAGACAGATTGAGGCGGAATGAGACAGTGTGGAGAGAGAAAGAAAGCGCGTGGCAAAAGTGCGGCAAGAAAGAAGAATGCTTTCCTTGGGGGAAGAGACGCGAGGCAAGCGCGAAATAAAATGAAAAATTAACCAGTCGATGTATCAAAATTACGTAACATTTTATTAAATTTTTTTTTCCTCCAGCTGGGATGGTTCGTGTTGCTTCTTGACTCGTAATCTTTGTATTCTGGCTTTTCCATATTTTTATGTTTTTTTTAGTAAAATATCTGCTACCGCTCAGCATACGGAATTCTTATATTACACCATACATTTGAATAGTTCTCATGCTTTAAGAATTCGCGAAGTCTTTGCCGATCATAGTTCAATCCTGTGTACAAAATAAATGTGGCGGTGCACCGCGGCATGTTACAAAAAACGTAAGACTTTCGTCGTACAAAAATAAACGATTCGGAAGTAGAACGATGGCCCATATCGGCATCCGCGACCCTCGCGAATTAACGTCTGTTCGTTAAAAACTCCCGAGACATAGAAAATATCATGTTTTCTTCTCACGGTGCTGTACACAATATAATATATATAAATATAAAAAATAATTCGACAAAAATATATTACGGGATAAAATATGCATTTTCGATAAGTAGTTGGATCGTGACGTACCGTAAATAATCAAAATCGTTATGAATAACGATCGTCGAAGACGATCATAGTAAAAATCAGATGCGGCAAAGCGTTAATAACTACTTCATCCGCATTAGTAATAGTAATAATAATAATGATAACACTAAATAAAATAATAATAATTATGGAATACGCATCTATAATCGATAATAATCAAAATAGGATAGTCGGGTTGTTGCGTGCAGCATGCGTTTGATATCCGTTCGGTTACTCTTGCGCTTGCCGTTTCTCCGCTCGAAAGTAGTAAACGAGCGATCACACGTCTACAAGTTTTACCTTGAAATATTATCAGTGTTAGGGTGTGAATACGCGTCCTAATCTGCCTGAAGTTTTCATTACACATAACAGTAATAACAAATCAAACACAAAGCTTTAACAACCGGACGAGAACACAGGAAGGAAAACATAAGTACACGTCATGTGAAAATCATATTATATATTAAAATATTCATAATAATAATATTAATAATAATAATAATCGTAATATATTATCGCATGTTCGTAAAATTACATAAAAAAATATAGAAAATAATAAACTCGCCGATTCTGCATTTTTTTTTTTCTGTCATTCGTACTGTCTGTACTCTCTCAATCTCTCGCCCCCCGCCCCCTTTCACTCATCTCTGTCTCTCCCTCCCTTACTTTCAAACGTTCACACACATGCCTGAAAATAATTCTCTCTTTCGCCGTCGTACACACACACTCACTCACCCACACATATTTTCTTCACACCTCTCTCTCTCTCTCTCTCTCACTCTCATGCGGCTACTACGGTAATTGTTATACGTATAGCAGTATAGTAATAATCATATAATCGTAATTAGTATACATTCAGTGTGTCTGCTGTGTGATAACGTCTACGTGTATGTTTCATTTCGCTCTGCTTGTCAGGGAGGAGGTACAAGTCCTCGGGTCTGAATCAATATTTAGTAAAACGTGAGGAGCAAACCGAGCGTATGAACCGAGTGCGAAAGCAGAAGTAGAAGTAGAAGAAGAAGAAGAAGAAAAAGGAGTGGTCGACAACGGCCGGGACATCGCGACTCGCGACTCCGGGACTCGGGTTGAATAATCGCGATGCGTCGGGGAAGAGAAATGAGGCGAAAACGGCGGCCGATACCGCTAATAAATCGATTGCTCATCGCTCGCCGCGGCCGCGCCCGATGCAAAGCCGCGACGGATTATTGCTGAACGTTATTACGTGGGGATTAATTATAACTGTCGTCGGAGCGCAAGACGCGATTGCTTGGCGCGAGAGGAAGAAAGTTGGTACCCATCCGCGCCCATTTCTTTCCAACGCTGTGTGCACGACCCGGAGAGCGAACCCTATTCCCCCGAATTTCCCCTCGCTCATTCCTTCCTGCAACGTTAATGCCCAAGCTCGTTCGAGCGGGTTCGTTCCCCGTACGACACCGCTGCCGACGAACGCCTCTCTTGACTAAACCTCCGTGCTGCACTCCGCAGCCGTGAAGGAGGTACGCGGCCGAGACGGACAGCCAGCTCGCAAAGAACGAATCGCGAACCGGCCCGGCTGAGGAAAGGAGTGTGTATAGCGAAAAGAAGGAATTGAGATGAGAGAATGGAGAGGGTCGCGCAAACTCCGCCGCGAGCGCGATATATAAATGCAATGTCTCAGTCCTCTCGATTCTCGACGCGCCGCACGGCCCCCCCGCGCATTATTCTGCCAGCTTTCTTTTTACTCCTGAGCCACGTCGACGCGTCGGCGAAGAGAAACAAAAAAGGAACAAAAACCGACGAATGAGCGGAGCGAGAGCGGGTCTAGGGTAGAAAGAGAGAAGGGGAGGGAGAGAGAGAGGGAGAGAGAGAGAGAGAGAGAGAGTGAGGAAAAGTGAGAACGGTGAGAGCGGTGTAAGAAAAATTTTGCAGACAATGAATCGCGAGTACGTGCTCGCTACTGAATTTTCAAAAGCGAATGTAACTTCCCTGTCAGCGGACCACAAAATATGTACAAATTAAATCCGGGTAAATTCGGAAAAGGAACGCGCGCGCCAACTCCCCCTCGCAGTGCCACTCCGTTCGAGTTGAGGATGAGCACAGAGAGGGATCGGCGAGGGTATTAAAAGTCAAATTTCTGCATGAACGTGACGGAAAACATCATCACTGCACGCCGCTGCTCAGTCATAAATAATACTAATAATTACAATGACAATAATAATGATAAATACGCTGACGATGATAAAATATCAAACATAAAATATTTTGCTACATACATACACTTCAACGTTCCCAGAACCTCTCTTTTTCTCTCACACATGCTCCCTTTCCTTCGCACCACCCCCCTCCCTCTTTTTTTTATTCCTCGCTTCGTCAACCCGCGGAGGATCTTAAAACGATACTACGCACAACATTCGATATATGATGATAATAATAATAATAATAATATCAATAATAGCGATAATAATAAAAATCATGATGACAATATAATCATAATAATGCGATAACTACGATAATGCGTCATAGGCGTATATGTACTTTTTTAACGTAATAACTAAGGAGTATCTTGAGATTTATTCTTTTTTTCGATATTTATTTTGATCACTACCCCTTACCGCTGTGTCCATTCCGATACGAAACCCCCCCCCCCCCCCCCTCCACGGTCTGAGCCCCTTATTAATCACTTTATTTTTGTCTTTTCGATCTGTCAGTCAAATGTCGTTTATATCCGGTTCGCGACCAATATTCATTCCCTTTAGACTCTGCCACTATCACCTTGACAAACCAAAGTGTATATATATATATATATACATCTTTCTGTCCCTTTGACCTGTGGTGTTCGCTACACGACGATGACAAACAGTAGCAATTGCGACCGTGACATTATTAATAATTAATCAAAATAATAGTACTATTAGTAAATATACACATATATTTTTTTGAAATACTGATTCTCTAGTCTCTGGGCGGTTGCCTCCCTCGAATCGTGCGTACGGTCAAAGTTCACCCCCTAGCACACACCTTCTAACTGCGATGCGGCAGACTTGGCCTCTCCTAAATATTCCCTCTTAGAGTTGGAGGATCCCGCGAAAGTTCGAGGGTCCATCCAAATCCATTCGATGGAAGAAACTCGAGACGCGCGCACGGAGATGTGATTGTATGAAGATGACGAAGGAACGCGCGGGAGAAGGAGCACAGAAGAACGCGAGACTGAAGAGAGAAAGAATCGAAAGGAAATAGTTGAGTAGGCGACTGCGGACCTAATCTGGACGACGACGACGACGACGACGACGACGACAATGACGACGACGACGACGACGACAATGACGACGACGGCCACGACAAAACACGACTGTTAACGTGCGATTACGTCGGCAGGTGCCTTTTTCCGAGATCCGAGATCTGAGATCGAGTTTATGGGCTAAGAATTGTACGTAGCCGCGCCGTCTCAAACCCATCATCGGTGTTTTCAGACACTTCGTGCGTGTCTCGTTCCGCGACAAACGGACGCATGCTACGGCTTCCTTTTCTTCGTCACTCTTTTAAAGGTAATTAAGTAGATCAGTAAGTATTTACGCGGTTAATTCGATCGACAGTAGCCTTTAACCCCGTAGAAATATGTCTAATTACGTTATTTGTCGAATAGAGGCGTGCACCTGTAAGTCGAATATATTATATACGCGTGTCTATGTGTAGGTGTGTACCGTGTACCGTCTATGTATTCGCGTGTCTCTATTCGGCCTAATTTTTTCCCTTTAATGTATCCGTGCTGCGCCTCGAACGCGCGAATCCTTATTAAATCGTTAATCGCAATATACAAACGTACGTATTTATATATAGTATTTATAATATATATATATATAATATATTAGATACTCAAACGTTCTCACTCATATCCAATCACTCCCCACCGTCGATCGACAGCTTGCAAGGGCATCAAAAACAAAGGGAAAAAAGGAGAAATAATCGCAAAATAACCGAGACTGAATAGCTCTCTTCTTTTACGTAGTGAAAGCACTAAGGAGTCGAAGGAAACAAGAAGTCTTACTCCGCAAATGGAGACTATAATGCGACTCTCAAATAAAACGCTACGTTAAATATATATAATATATTATATATGGACCAATCATGATAATGATAATAATTAGAATAATAATAATAATAATAATAATAATAATAATTGGATATACCTATTTAATAGAATATAATCATATAGTAAATAGAGTTAAATTAAGCAACAACGATCATCTATTCTTCTATATATATATATATATGTATATGCATATATAGACACACTTCGAATTCCTACCGCTAAACTATCATCTGCTTTATCTGCTTCTTCATTCTTAAAACTCCGTTATTACTCTGCCGTCTACTAAATCCTATAATCTCCCTTACGCTTAATTATTATTCTTTGAGATATGTATCGTCGTGTGGGTGTGTATACTCTCACATCCTTAAACCTTGTAACGTATTTTTTTTCCTGGTCATTGCGTACGCGTCTCAATAATCTCGCGAGCGAGGGAGGGTTTGCCCGTTTACATCGAGAGAGTTATCTCTGTCCCTCTCTTTCTTTTTCTCCGCCGGCCCTTCCTCCATTCTCCTCGTACCGCCACGATCTTTCTCCCGTTTTCAGTCGCTGCTCTTCCTACGTCTACCAACAGGATAATTGAACCATTTTCTCTTCATTTTGACCACATCGTCACGTGTGCTGGCTGCCGCGCTGAATTACGTCTCCTGTCACCGTCTTTATCTCCTTCCACGCCTTTCGGAACGTATTCGTGAGTGATTTCGTGAAAAAAGCGCTTCTGTACTATGTCACCTTACGCAAAGCGCACAGGCGTGCGAATAACTTTTCCTTTCTCTCTCTCTCTCTCTCTCTCTACGTCTCGTTCTCTCCTTGCCCTCTCTAGTTATCTACCGTTATCGCTATCTTCAACTGTCTCTTTCTATACGCGGATGTGTATGTATGTAGTTTGCATAATAATGTACGTGTGTCGTCCGCGTGCAATACGCTTTGTTTCCTTTTTTTGTAGTAACTTGTTTCTCGCGCTTATTACTCTTTTTTTTTCGTTTACGAAAATGGCAGTTATCGGTCACAGCCAATGGCTATTTAATAATTATTAAGACATTAATACGTAATACGATTATTTTAACCTTAGTCACGACGCTTTACGCTTAATTAAATACTTATACGACGCTTCGACGGGGATGCATGGGAAGCACCCCCGACTTAGACGCCCGCACTCGTGTACTTGTGTGTTCGTGTGTGAGGCTGCGGTGAGAATGTGCGGTACGTGCGCATCGGTGTGCTCGCGCGCATGGCCGTGGATTAACGTTAGAAGAATCTTTTTCGGCGCGTCTCGAGAACGGCCCGGAGATGATCCCGGAGGAAGAAGGAAAAAAGAAAGAAATTTGGCGTCGCGATGTCGGTAGGAAGATTCGACGACGACGTGCAGCGAAATTGCATACCCCCCCTCCCCTTTCCCGAAAAAGCCAAACGAGTTCCAAAACAACAACCTCTCCCGCCGCGTAGCGTGCAATTTCAAGCAGGAATAAAAACTAGACATCAATTAGCAAAGAATAGACTTTTGATTTACGTATGGCACTATAAATTATGCGAACGTTTCTCGCCCCCTCCCTCCATGCCTCATTTTCTTCCACTCAATCACTCACTCACTCACTCATTCACTCACTCCTGCTCTTTCTACCTCTCTCTCTCTCTCTCACACACCCCCGTAGGACGCAGTTAAAGCATAAATAGGCGCGTAACGATATCGCGGTGCATCGTTGTGAGATCCTCGACAGCGAAGTTGATGGGTCAATTACTCGTGCTTCGCGAACTCGCGCAACGTCGTAACGTCCGCATCCTATCGTTTGCGTATCTTGCTCGTGCAACGTCAATTATTCCCGAAGATCATAATCGTCCGCTCGAGCGTATGCGCTCGTACGTGTATCGAAAGCAGTGCACGTCGGATGCGAGGTGAAAGGACGCGCGACGTTACGAGGAGGACGAGAGCTCGTTGGAAAGAGCTCGATCGTCTCGAGCGTTCCTAAAGGATACGGCGGATACGCGGAAGAACGGGTCGTGCCATTACCGCGAGACCTATTCGTGACTCGAATCATTCCACCCTCCTCCCTCGTACGATGATCGCGTGTGTCCGAATGATAATAGGCTGGCAGAGTAGGCGCGCGCGCACTATGCCGTACGCCCGTCCGCCTCTATCGCCCGGTGTCAGTGGAATCTCTACCGCACGCGGCCTCCTACTTTTTATCCTGCCAACAGAGTATTCCCGGATACCTCGGCGCCGTAACTCAACGGTGTCCCTATTACGCACTGTTGTTGCCCGCGTAGCTGCGCAAGCAACTAAGCGAGCCAAACTGTTCGGCAGTCCCGCGCAGATATCGCGTGTAATTACGTCTTCTTAAACACAGTTGCGTGTAGGCGTTTCGGCTGCCCGAGCACGCTTACCCCGATATGACGTGTACCGAAGTACGAATACTCGGGCAAGCCGATCCTTCGGGTGTCCCGATTAAGAGCTCTCGAACGGCCCTAATTGCAGCGGATCGTCGAGCTCGCAATGCGCGTGAGATCGCCAAAAGTGGGTAGGTGAGGCGATGAAACGGGTCGTCGGTGTGGCGCGACGATGACGACGGCGACGACGACGACGACGAGAACCGTTAACGCGAGTAGACGACGAACCGACGCCGACGACGTCGACTCTGTGATGCCAGAACCTCGGCCAAAGTGAAGGCTGCCATAATGTCCCGTTAATCGTAATGCGTTTTAAGTGTTATCGTGTGTCTAGCAGAGTTGTCCCAAAGTCTAGCGGAGGTTCTCGACAACCATTTTGTGCTGCGGCAAAGCTCGCCCCGTCCAATCGATCCCGTGAATTCCTCGTGCTAATAACTGCCGCCGCGGCCGTCGCCGGCACCCTCGAGGCGCGCGGATCCTGCGGCAGAGGCTTGCGCTTCGTGGACGTTAAGCGGGACGAAGGCTGCCTAGGAGGGTGAACATCGTTCGTCGAGATGCGGGGAAGACGGCGTGGCGCGGCGAATGCACGTTTCATACACCGGCCGCGATGCTCGCGCGAGACGAGTCCCGATGGCCCTCGTGGGCAATTTCGGTTGCGTGAAAGCGAGCAGCAGCGCGCGCGTTGCCGCTGAAATTTCGTCTGACGACGCGACTTCCAGCTGCGAACAAGCGTCTAGTGTGACTAGTGGCGGCTTACCGATTGGCCTTGGATGATCGTTGTTTCGAAGATTCGCGTGCGAGCGCAAGCCTTGCCGCGAATCCGAGATGAATGCTGAGATGATACGGATGCGAGAGCCCGCGACTACCTACTAGTTTTAGATCTTTTACGCTCTTTTTCCCTTACCCTCCGGCCCCAGTCTACGCCCGCGCCACGTACGCTCGATTAAATATCGGATCACGCTCCGAGTTCTGACAACCGCCCTACGTATCTCTCTTAATCTCTGTCTCTCTCTGTCTCTTTGTCTCTTTGCTCCTCCAATCCTATTCCCTCCGTCTCTTTATGTTTTAGCTTGTATTTTGCAGTTTTTCCCTTTTCTTTTCTCTAGTTTAATATTTTCGCGAGTACGGGCGCAAAAACTTCTTCCGTTCCTTCCTGTTCTCTCTAACACTCACTCTCTCTCTCTCTCTTTCACACACATTTTTTTCATTCGCTCCCATTTTCGCACACAAAATATTTTGCTATAGAATAATAAGTTTATATCTATATATAATATATATTTTTTTATATGTATAGATTACTAGCGTTTTGCTTTCGCCTGCCCAAAACTAATGTGTGTGTGTGTCAGTGTGTGTATTGTTATTATTATTATTATTATAATCTTTTTTCCGCGTACGCGTATATTGTGTATTATACAGGATTTCATAAGAGATATTGTTAATATTCAGGGAGTTCATAGTATCATATTCATATAAATTTTTATTCTCAGAATACCTGATAATGTGCCCTCGGAGAATATTAACCTTATCTCCTGCGACATTCTGTATATGCAATATGCGTTTAATGCTGCATATTACGTATATTCCTCCGTTTATATACATGCAATTAAACAGAACCTCTCTTGTTCGTATAGTATCTCTTGTTAAAATTTTCCTCCGTTACTCTTTACACTCGTTCTGATCCTCATCTGCCTACTTCACTATCCTTTCCGTACCACCTACCAAACATTTCATTCCTCTCTGTCTCTCACACTCACACATGCACACAAACACTCTCTCTGTCTCTCACTTTCTTTCTTTCCTTCCAATCAATGTCTCAGTCGTGAGAATCAGATCAGACTTATATAGCGAAGTTAATGACAGATTATCTGGCATGATCTATATACGTAGGTGCGCGCACGCCGCTCGGTCAACCCTTACGGCATAACCGACACACGCTCTCGTGATTCAGAACGTAGATGCTAAAGAGAATACCTATAAATATATTTTATATGTATATATATAATATAATATAATATAATATAATATAATATAATAATATAATATAATATATGTGTATGTCATCACCGTACGTTTTCGCATCTTTTTTTTCATCTTTATACTTAACATAGAAAAAATATAGAATTTACTTTGCGTCGAACTTAAATATAATAAACCTCTCTCTCGAGCGTCGTTTATAATATATAAATATACGATTTGTATGTGTCTGTCTGCGTGTGTACGTGTAATCGTGTGTGCCTGGTTAGATGGGTTGATTGGATGCGCGTGTAGTTCGTTCCTCGTGCGGATGAATTCAGTTAATGAATTGAGAGTGCGCGAATTGATTCGCGCCCAATTACGCACACCTTGCACACCTTTGTACCGAGTATGAGGGATGCGAGAGTGCGACGTATGAAAAACGGTGCAATTGATCGTACAACTGTCTCTTTCGCGTGCGTGTGTACAGTGTGTAGAGATGGGTGCATGTAATGTGTGTGGCTGTGGTGTCGATAAAAGAACGCGTCAGAAGGAAGAGTCTAGAACAAAGAGAACGACACGGGGGTGATGTTAAGGGGTGAATGATGGAAAGAGGAGCAGGGAGTGGGAAGCGGGAGTTATTACGAACGGTGGGAACACGAAACGAAACACACGGCGAACGAAGACACCTTAATCACATAAAATAAAGAACGTGGGGTGAGAGTCCGGCTGTGAGAAGGCGCCGGGACGCCACCCCGCTATAATACAGAGCTGCGGCTCGAACGATCGAAAAAATATTCCTCTTTCTTCTCTCATCCACCACCGGTGGACGATATCTATATAATATTTATGTAATATGTATCGTTAATATATACCTCGGCTTGTTCGGAGCTGCGACTTGAGCATATCTTCGTTTAAAAATGGCAACGATTGACAAGAACTTCCGACACGACAAGGAAAGAAAAAAATACATATATACGAGAGCACGAACGATGCGGGACGAAAAAAAAGTGACAAATCAAAGATATAGACCGAACGTTCGAACAGGTTCGATATCGAAGCGAGAGGAAGGTGTTCGAAATAAAAGAAAAGCCGCGGTCAGCGCTCAGAGATGAACGTGACTGCGCCTCCTCGTGCGCCTCGAGCACACCTAGCCTTCGATATAAAAGACCACCCCTTTCTATCAGCTTTCAACTGACTCTCCTTCTTCTCGTAGTAGTAAGCCCGTTAAAACGTGTTCGCGCGCGTAGCGACAAGCACGTTTTCTCTCATCTTAAATAAACGGAACACAGGGAACATAGAGAGACGTACCGACCTCCCTCTCGTGCTCGACGGACGAACGTCGCAAGTGCCTGATTCGACCGATCTTTTTATCGTCATCGTCATCGTCATCGTCATCATCGTCGCCGTCGTCGTCGTCGTCGCGTCGTCGGAAGCGCGCGAGGCTCGTCCGCACCGACTCGGAGGAAAGACGAGAGAGGGTGTGTGCCTGCGGATCAAATAAGAAGCGTGTCGTCCTTCCTCTGTCGACGATGACGCCTTCGAGAGGGAGCGGTAAAATAGAGCGTACTCGTGCGTGCGGGCACGTCTGCATACACGTTGCGATATACAGGCATGCGAGCAAGTAGGAGGACGCGCGTATAGCGTATATAACATCCGACGTACGTTTATATAATATAATGCAATATCATAGAATTATACAATTACGCCTCATCAAAGAAAATCCATATGCGCGTCGTCGATCCCTAAAATGACAAGTGTGTCGATTATAGTCCATTCTCCTCTCATCTCTTTGCTCACTGCCTTTTTTTTCGCAATAGAATTAGTTATTACTTGATTATTACTAGATTCAAGAATACACTTGCGGGAACTGCCGACGCCGATTGGCCCGCGCCGGTATTCTTTATGCTCCTTCCCTTTCTCTTGGCCACGTCGATACGGATACCTCTCGTCGCACCCTCTTACTCACCCCCGCTAATTTACAAATAACCTTTTCTCCTGACATTTTTTTTTGTGTTTTTTTTTTTGCATTTCGTCTCGACCACCCGACGCCCTCGTAATGAAACGCGCGGAAAATACAAAATCTAACTCTCGATAAAATATCAACGCTCCTGGCTATCCGATCCAGACACTCTTCCTCTCCCCCCCCATGTCATGTAGCTTCATACGCAACATACAGACGTGTGTATGCATACGCACGGCTTTTATTCTTTTTTTAGTTGAGTCAGTATATCGATTATATAAAGGTAAGATAATACTCTTGTTGCTCGAGGAATGTCAGGTGGAACGAGAGTGCCCTTTCCTAATTTCTACGTGGTTTCGCGGGGCAAACGAGAGGCTCCGACGCGACAATTCTCCTCTTTCATACGTTATATGCTTCTTTAAGACCGTCTGTGAATCTATAGCTGTGTCTGTGTACGTGTTGGATGTGTGTATCCTCTGTGTTAATCGATTTCACATCATTCTCAGTACCCTTCTTTTATCGCGTTCGCAACCAGCTCGCAGATCCGGCGCCGCACACTCATCAAAGCGAAAGGTTTAAAAAATACCTAACATTCGTTAAGGACGAATGTCCGTCAGTGGTTTAATTTGGCCTGAGCCAACGTACGAGACTTCGATTCTTATGCGCCGCATAATCTCGGTGTAAAGTATGGAATCAGCCGAATGTCGGGAGCGTGTCCGACCATCATGTGATACAGCGCCAATCGAGATATCATGCTTGACAGGAAGAAATTAGCCGGAACGATTCTCAAATACACGTACTCACTGACATCCGCCAATATCGCTTCGCGACAGATGCGTCCTCGCGTCACATATCGCTTGTGGAATGCATTCGCCCATTCTGTCCCATTGGATCACATGATGGTGCGAGACAATGGCACGGGCATCATCTTCGGGAGAACGACTCGGACCAGCGTGAACGACTCGAGGGTTGAGGTGGTGACGTTACGGCCAAAGACGACGATGTTCGCGGAATGTCGCGTGCGAAATAAGTCACGACGGATGGAGGCTAAATAGTTGGTCTTTTTCGAGCAAAGCGTATAGACATGGTTCATTACTTCGTAAATACCATTAAGCGCTGGTGTTTGGCTATCTCTGAAGGCAGTCTGAACAGAAACTCGCGATCTTCGACCGTAAGATCAAGTTGCAATCGGCACGAAAAGTCGGCAAAATTCATTTGGGCTCCTCTCTCCCACATACGTGCCCCATGAGCTCGAGTCACGCGAATGGCAGCCGTGTTTCAACGAACGACAGATCTACTTCGCCTTCGTGGTCCCTTGGGTCCTTTCGAAATATCAAACCGCTGCCTTCGAGCCGCCGCGAACTCGTGACAAAACGCCTAGGAAATCGACCCGCCCGATGCGAGGATAACCGAACCGACCGTCTCCCACACTCTGCAGACTCTCCCCGAAGAAAGTTTCCACGGTAAAGTAGCGTCTCGGTGATCAATAGTCTCGCTACTTATTCCGGTCGAATAGTGCTGTGAAACTTTTGTCGATAGTTCGAACGTTCGAAGGCAGGCAAGGCGGACTTTAAAGCCGGTAAACTTCCGAAGAGAGTGGCGCGCAGGTGGCTTCCCTTCGGTCGAGAGCCGCGAAGCTCTTGGTCTCCTCGAACTCCCGAATCAGCCCGCGTCCCCCGCTCACGGCCGATCGTTGACCTGCGAGCCTGCGACCTACGCGTTTAAACGGGGGAAGAAGGTGAGACGATGACACACGCTGGACGAGTATGTTTCTCGATCTTTCTCTAACTCTCTCTTTCTCTCTCCCACTCTATCACACTCTCCCTCTCACTCTCGCTCTCACTCTCTCTCTCTCTCTCGCTCTCAATCTTTCGCGATGAACTTAAAAGCTGGCTTTCGTTGTATCCGGTCGGCGGGAACGACGCGACAAGGACATCGAGACATTCCCGGCGCATCGTAGAAGAGGTTGTATTGGCAGCAATGGAATCTGAGACATTGTGCGCGTCCAGTCCCCCAGATGAACACCGAACGTTGCGATATCGCGCGATCGAATGTTCGGGGGACGCTGCGAGCTGTGTAATGGGGTTGATGATAATGATGATGATGATGATGACCGTGGGACGCGTCGTCCGTGTCGTCGTTCCTGCATGACGAATGTCGCCGATGGCTGATTTTTGATGTTGTCGCTACTGGTACTGATGATAACGGTGGAAGTGTTGGTAGATGCGGTGGATGTATTACTGATGACGTTGACTGGGGCGGTTGTAAGGGTAGTCGTGGTGGCATTGACGCTGCTGCTGCCGATAACATCACTACCGATGACAAAACTGAGATGCTGATGATGCTGATGATGATGATGAAGACGACGACGACGACGAGACGATGATCGGCGATCAGTTGGTCGATTCGCTCGTCGTTGATGCTGCTGATCGCCGGACGACACTAGGCTGCGGCGACGCGGACGACGACGGCGTTGGCGGTTGTTGCTCGGTTGGTGCGGGTCCGGGGCTTAAGAGAAGATGCGCAGCGCCTGTAGCACGGGCCTGGAGCAGACTGGGCAGCTGGGGTCAGAGCTCTCGCATACGCGGTTGCCGCAATCGAGACAGAAGAGATTGTGGCCGCACGGGACGAGGGCGGCGGTTACCTCCTTGTCGCCGCAAACGACGCATTCCCGGCGACCGCCGGCGCTGCCGCCGCCAAGGAGGGAGTCCGTGGGCGACGCCGGGCTGGCCGACGCGGGCGGCGAGGGCCTCGATGGTAGCGCGACACCGGGGAAGGACCAGATGGAGGAGGCCGAGGCGGCCTGCGACTCGAATGACGGCGACTCGCCGAGGCCCTCGTCCCTCTCGAGGCCGGCGCCCCAGATGGCCACGAGGTCGTTCAGGCCTGGAGCGCCCGAGCTGCTGGATGAGCTGCTGCAGCTGCCGCTGCTGGAGAAGGCGCCGCTCGAGCCGTTCGAGCCGTTCGAGCCTGGCGGGTCGAGGCAGCCCAGGATCGAACCGAGTCCACCGCGGCAGAGCGCACCGAGAAGGTCTGCTTCTTCGAGGCCAGGTCCCGTTCCGGTTCGCAGGGCGATGTGCGCCTCGATCTCTCGTCTCGCCGCCTCCACGCTTTCCGGCAGTCCTGTCACCTCGAACACCGGCTCCTTGTCGCGGCTCGGCGTCACGATGTACGTGTGCGTTTGATGCTGGATCCTCTTGATGGTGGCACCTTTCGGCCCGACCACCAGCCCGACCACTCTGTACGGCACTCGAACCTGAATCGTCACGTGTCCCGGCACGCTCGCTGGCGGACCCGGTGGCGCGCCTAACAGCGCGCCGAGCGTGCTCTTGCGCGACGCGCGAATCTGCGAGAAGTGCTCGGCCGCTGACAGGATCTCCCTCTTGGCGCGGGCTACGTCCTCCTTGCGACCGGTCACCACGAATACCGGCTCTTCGCCGCGCACCGGCGTCTTGATGTAGGTGTTCGTCTTCGCGCGGAGCGCCTTGATCTTGCAGCCTGCAATCAGACGAAAAGAAAGACATATTTAGATCGGGGGTAGCCACCATATCGAAGACGCATGGGAAACGGATCGTTTGCCGAAGCGATATGCGCGTAATACTCTGACTCGCAAGTGCGCGCGCGCGAGAGTCTCGAGCGAACGAGTAGTAGGATACCTCGAAGAATGAGGAGGGACAGTGGAAGCCGGAGAGAGAGCAGGGTGCAGGAAACTGGAAGGAAGGAGGTCCCGACCCGGTCTGGTCCTCGGTCTCGCAGACTCTCTGGCCTTGGCCGGCGCAATGCTAGCAATGCAGGTGAACCACTCCTCGCTCCTTCTTTCTCCCGCTCGTGCTGCCCCTGCTCTCGCTCGCTTCCTTCTTCGACGATTCTCCGGAGCTCCATCCTGCCCCCCCCCCCCTTCCACCTCTCTCTCACTCTCTCTCTCTGTCTCTCATGATCACATGCTGTCTTACTCTCCCGCTCACTTTGTCTCTCGCTCTCTCCCCCTTTGTCGAGGCTCCCTTTCATTGAGTTCACTCTCTCCTTCGCCGCGCAAAAGAGCGAATCCGACGCGTCGTATCGCATACCAGGGCTTTCTGTTTCTCTCTCGATTATCTCGTTCCTCCGTCATAATCGAAGTTTCACCGTGCACATTTCGAAAGCGCGTGTGCGCTGGGACAAAAGACTGGTAAGAACGAGCTGGCGCGGCGGGTTCAAGAAACAGATGTGGTTCGATTTGAGGGGACAATTGCGTGCCGTAAAATAAATAAATAGACACCGTGCGACCGAGGGAAACTCGTTCGATACGGCTCAAACATATTTTAACCCATATTTAATGTATCTACTGGTTTTTGCAGGGCACACGCGGATGTCTGACGGCGCACTACCAATTCTTCGGCAAGACTCAGAGAAAATGGATGAAAAACAGCATCGCAGGACGGCACCCTTGTCCATGCGACGCGCGTCCTTGCATAACGCGACAATGTCACGGACGACCCTCCTGTCTCTTCAGGGACAGTCGCTGCGGCGTAGTCTTGACATCGATACGGCTTTAAGTGCGCGACTGCAGTCTGCAATTGGTCGTGGAGGGAGACTGGCAACGGGGGAAAGGAACTCGGCATGGACACGCACCGAGTCGCGCGACGAGGCCACATCGGGGGCGTCGTCTACGTAATTGAAGTGACAATTGCCGTCCGACCGTCTTTTTCCAAGGGCGGGATATTGCAGGTTCGACGGGAACACGTCACTATTTCTTGTACTACCAGCCATTCTGCCCGGGGTCCATCTTTCCACAACTTCCGACATCTTTGTCACAATGACCATTTGAAAAGCGGAACTTTTTTTATCCCACCCCATTATTGTCCGCTAAATGACGGGTTTACTCGGCTAATGCGATAAACGGCATGAGAATGAACGATGCCGTCGTTACTTTTGCTCTCAGTCCGCCGTATTGAATTTCTTCCCCGTATAACCCCGAGTGCACCCGACCGCTGTCCGAAGTTATCGACGAGCCCGAGTCCTGTTTCGGTTCTCCCGAGAACCCGAGCGAACGACGAGAGCGCGGAGCACACTCTTCTCATGAACCAGCGCAACATTCTGGAGCGGTGTCCATGATACGGCGAGATGAACGACAACGATAACGTGGCGGGGAAAAGTCAGCCGTAACTCCGGCGGGCAAATTGCGAAGAAGAGCGCGGCGCGGCATAAGGCTAACCATTATTATCCGTAATCCGAAGAGGCATAAATTTGCCCACGGACGCCAACGAGTACTCGTCCGAGCGTGCGGCGAGCGACGACTGCGGGAGAGGAGCTTGGCGCGGAATCGGAAGGAATAATAATCAGGAGGCGAGGAGGCCCGTGGCGAAGAAGCGGCCGTGCCGAGTCGTCTCACGGGAAACGTGGAAAACAATTTTCTCCGACGCGATCGGCCGGCGTAATTGAGTTGCCGGGGTATGCGTGCGCGCGCGCGGGTCAAGCCTTCCACGGGCCCGCGTCAGGGCCGATTTATTGCCCGCCGCTTGCATCCGAAGAATTCAGCGGTCTCCTCTTATCATTAAATAGCGATTGTCAGGAGCGAGGCGCGCAATGCATCTCGCGAGGACGTCGCGCACATCCGGCATGCGAGTTGCACGCGGCGAACGGGGCGAGCGCGAGCGGACAGATGATCTCGGGAGACTCGTTCTCACGATCTCTCAATCGACGAGCTGTGTTTGCTGAGAGGCGGACGTGCGGTTTTGCTCGTCCAATTCGTTTCCCGCCCGCAATAGCAAATATCCGCGGCAACGACTCGCGCGCTCCGGCCGGCTTCCGTTTCTCGAAGGTTCTCCCTTGTTCCGGAAATTCGCCTAGGGCGAAGCGGGGTGGTGGTGCTGGTGGCCGCTGGGCTGGCTAAATAACTCTGCGAACGGCGGCGCGAAGAGGCAGGTGGACGAAAGAATCACCGATGTATACACCTCGCGCAGCAGGCACGCACACGCTTGAGCCGCGGATTTGCGCAGGTACGGCGCAAAAGCGAAGGCCTGCGAACGAGACGGAGAGAGAAGAGAGATGAAGCAGAGGAGCGGTGAAAGAGGACGAAGCAGAAGAAGAAGGTTGCTTCTCGTGTTCTAAGGAGAGGCAGTGGCGACGTTGGTGCTGTTAGTAGCGGTGGTCGTGTACTAGTAGTAGTAGTAGTAGACGTAGTGGTGGTTAAGGCAGGCAGTCGGCGTGGTGTGGTGCCGATGGTGATGGTTCAGATGGAGAAAGAAAAGGTGGGGCGTAGGTCGTAGACAGTGGAAGGGCCGCGGCCAAGGTGATGTGAGACGAGGAGAGAGGAAGAACGAGCACGCGAAGAGAGACGAGGAGGAAGGGAGACCGAGGGAGAGAGAAAGAAAGAGAGAGAAGAGACAGAGGGACAGAAAGGTGCGATGCCGCCGCCGCGCCAGAGAGAGCGCGTAAGGGGCTTTTGCTTTGTACGCTTCTTCGAAGGGGCCCAACAACGATGAAAGAAGATATCGAGAGAAGAATCGACGATCTCTTTTTCCTTAGTTACGCCTTGCAAAACCCTGCGAGAGGGACGTCGGCTCGCGACTGCACGGCACCAGGCACGCACCACTTGGACGGCTGCTCGACCGCTGCACAACCGCTGTTCACCGACTGCCAGTAGAAACGGCCATTTCGTGCCGTCGCGGGCCAGACACTGTTCCGCCAGAAAATTCGTATTTCGTAAGATCAGAGTTCGCTTTTCGCTGGACGTATTTTTGAAATCGTTCTCAACTCGATCGTAGGAAATGACGTGAAACAGAAAAAACGGGGGAACACATCTATTGATTCGGGACCGCTGCATGATTGTGACGCGCCCCAGGGATCGCGGTCATTGTCTTTATCGTCGCGCTCCGTCTCTCTTCTCTCGGGCTGGGCAGCGCCATTCACGTGCCTCGTGCACGTACGGAGCACGTGGTGCGTGCGTCGTGCGTCGTGCGTCGCTCGTCGTGCTCTGACCGAATACAATGGAACGCAAAAGCATCTCGGGAAGGGAACTGAGTGAGAGGACCTGGATTCCCACGACACGTCAGAGAGACTCCTCGAATGACGCTGCTAAAATCCGTAGCAACTAGGGGAACGTCAGTGGCAGAGCAGCGGCGGCAGCACCACCAGCGGCAGTAGCAGTGGCTTCCCAAAGGCCGCAGGATCAATAGTTACACGCCTCTATAGTCCATGAGGAGACTGCATTATACACACGCCTCCGTAACTCGCGTGCATAGAGAACTCTGCGCACAGGGTGCGTCATCGACTCTTTCACACCCATCGAACGTTGCTCGCACGCCGCTGCTTCCGATCGGGAAAACTCACGCGAACGCGAACGCTCGGAAGGAATACTTTCCGTGGGACATGGTCGCCGCGAATAAACGACTATCGTCGGAAAGTAATTCGCGTGACAAGCATTCTCCTTCTCATTTTTGTTTCCAGATAGCGTGGGGGCCCGCGCGTCTGGAAGCGTGGGACGTGCAAAATGTCATGCGCGGGATCATATAATAAGTAACACGAAGATCGGCTAAATCCTTGCAATTACTGTACTTCTCGGAAAGGCACGGAATACCATTCCGAGTGAGAAAAATTGGCGGAGGGGAGAACGCCGGGAGGACGCGGGTGGGGACGTTTGGGGTCATCTGTTCTCCTTCGCTTTAATTACACCCACCAAACGCTTTGCTCGAGAGACACTCGTCTCTTTCTCGGGGGACTCGCCGACCGTGGGCGGCATCGACGGCAAACCAATAGCCAGAAGAAGCGGAGAAAGGAATCCTGAGTCACCCTGAATCGATGCCGTGTATAATCCTTCGCCGGCGATACGATTTTTGGCACAGATTCCTCCCTAGTTCCCAATGCATACGCGACTCCTAACTACACCGAACAGCTACCTCGAAATAGAGATAGCTCAAGAACATGAGACTCGCAGAGGAACGCAGAACATCCGCAGCTCGATATTCGTCACACTCAGATACGGAGGTGCACCTCAACGCAGGATCTAGCTTTATCCTCTTGACGTCGAACGAACGTCAGTTCGGAGTCCTAGGCCCTAAAAGTAGCGGTACCCTTTGGCGTCTCCTCAGGTCCGTGCGTCCGCACGCCCATCCGTGGGGCACGAGCCGCACCGGGTATCATGAGTTTCTCAGGCAGGTCAGTGAAACCGCGCCGTCAAGTTGAAGGCCAACACCCCCACAATGCAACGGCCGGGCCGAGCACCACCGCCACCGCTCCCCCCACCCAGTGCCAGGCCGATCTTCCTCCTGCGCTCCCCTGGCCGCCGTCGCCGCGCCTTGCCGCATACACCCGCCCTACACGCCACTGCCATCCGAGGAAACTCCGGACTCTCCGGAGTGCCGATAAAGTCACTGACTTTGTCACCGCGCTCGGAGTGCAGCATTCTCGTGTGAAATCCGTCAAATTGGAAATCTTCGAGGCACGCGTCGATAGCTTATGAAACGAGTGCCCCGTTAGTACAGCAAGTCTAAGTCCTTTGTCGTGAGTAGAGTTTAGGCGGATGAGCATGGCGCGAAGGGTGGCATGACGTGAGCGTGCGAGGAGTGTCGATGCAGGGGTTGATAACCCCTCTCGGCTCAATTGCAGCATTGGCAGTAGGCTGCGTTACAACGATATTACACTCCGTAGACGGTGGCATCTATTTCCAGGAAAATCGTCCGAGGATTGGCCGAGCGCCCAGCCAATGGTTTCATGGCTTTGACGTTAAAGTGCTCGCTTTCCGCTGTACGAAACGTGGATGGAGAGTGTATACGAAGGTACATCGAGCCGACGCCGACGCGACGGGCACTCGCGCACCGGCCACTGTTTCGTCCGTAGCTTCTTGTTCATACGGTGGGTCGTCGTCGATACAGCGAGTATGCAGGTGCTCACTCCTGCTTTTCTCTCTCTCTCTCTCTCTCTCCTTTTCCCTTTCGCTCTTTGTCTCCTTCGACGATGGAGATGTACTCTCTCTTCTTCTCCCGTAGCAAGAGACAGATGCAGTAGACGCACATTCTCTCCTTCTCTCTCTGTCGAAGGCCAGAAATTCCAGCCTCTTCTCGAAATAGATCGATGACACTCGGCCGAGCAATCTCGTTGGTGTGTGCACGCATGCACGCACGACGCGGGTTGGCGCGGGCTAGCCGCGGGTTGGCGCGTACTTGGACCCGGTGTGCGTGCGTGTCGCGCGTCCATGTACGTGCAGACTTTACTCTCACGCCTCTCTCGGGGCCGATGTCTCTGAAATAACCCAGCGAGGCTCACTCGCCGGACAGGGGAATAAGGTGCAATGCACGCACCCGTTCACTGCGCTCTCGCTCTCTTCGTCTCCTTCTCTTCGTCCCTTTCTCTCTTCCGCTCACGTACACTCTCGCGCGTTGCAACTGCAGTCTCGTCCAACACTGTCTCGAATGGCAGTGGGGGTCACACTATATTAAGATTGAACTCCACCGACACTGTCGCCCAACTGCGTTCATTCTCCTCTTACTCTCTCTCTCTCTCTCTTTCCCCTTCCTATTCTCGCCGTCTCTATCTGTTTATCAAACTACGTTCGTTTCTCTCGCACTTTCTTTTCCTCCCCCATCCTGCTCGTTTGCACGCTCCCGCGCCTCCCGTTAACCCACGCACTATCTTTGCGATTATATGTCCTTAAGGAGGCACACTGCGCTCGCTCGACAAGGGATTGCCAAGGTCTCGGGATAGAAAATCGAGATCGTGACAGGCCGTTGATTTTCCATAGAAGTATGGCGGAGCGCAATAGCGCGCGCGTAGGGCGACTATCGTCTTTCGAGGGGAGGACTGCCTGGCCTGTCTGCCTGCCTGCCTGCCTGCCTGCCTGCCTGTTCGCCTGCCTTCGTTCGCTCGCTTGCCTGTCTGCCTGTGCCTGCGTGCTCGCCCGCTCGATGTTGCTTGCCTCTACACAGGGTCCTCGACGTCGACGAATGGAGAATGCTTATGCCTTGAGAGACTTTCAGTGGCGCACGAGTACCCATATAAGGACGATATGCAAGCCACGTATCCGCTTAGAGTAGCATTTGCGAGAAAACCGTACCGTTCGCTGTTCAATTATCCAATGATTCTCGACGATTTGCGTGTCATCGATTTCCATGCAGCCCTCGGCAGTTGCGGTTGAAAAGCGAATAGCCTTCGGAGCTTGCGCGAAGAAAAACCGACCTCTCCCGTTCGTTCCCAATGAGAATTGCGGTGACGAAGTAAAATCCGATAAGAAGGGTGAGCTGCTTATTTGCGTGGAAAATAACGTAGAGTGAGTGATTCATTGCGAATGCACGAGTACCAGGCCATGTTCGGAAATTGTTGCGGACAACAGTTCAGTTGTAATTATACGATATTGGATGTCACGATATTAACGAGCCACAACGGATATAATGGGACGTGGTGCCCACCGTGGAAGCCACTCCGCCCAGAGTGGCTCTCGCCCGTTCGGCCGAGAAAGACCGGGGAGTGAGTCATTCAACGATCGACCTACCTCAAACTCTCGCTCGAATAAGTGGAGACGCCTCCACTCCGAAAAACGTCATTCGAACGTCGCCGCTTTGATCGGATCGCTTATTATTTCATAGTTATCGACGCCGTCTCGCATAGTCGAGAAACGGCACGGGGGTAATGACCGTCTATTTTTAATTTTGACCGCGCACGGTAGCTACTATTCGCTCTTGTGATCGCATATTGATGCCGCAGCACATTTTTGGAGCCGCACTCGGTGCCGAAGATTGAACGAGTCGAAGAATACGTCGCTTCGGGACAGCCGATCCATATGGTGAACTTCGTTATGCATTAACACATGCCTCGTAACAGATCGGTTCAACGCGCCATTTATTATTCTAAAATTCGCATACGTCACACCAAACGTAATACCATTATGGCGTCAAGAGTCGAGACGGAATATGGCACCCCTAAAATCGTCGCTATTGAGCCGCCCATCAGCTGTGCCGCCAGCTGTAGGCTACTTCAAATGCAAAAAAGCGCGTTCCCTTAGGTTGGCGAGCGAGAGCACTGCTTGGACGGACACAAGAGGAAGCATATCGATCAAGTTTGCTCCCTGTCCCTATCTCACCCTCCACACACCCCCCTCCCCCTTGCTCCGGTTTGGGGCATACCATTTTCCCTTCAGGCCAGATCCATTCTTGAGGGAACAAATAAAATGGCACGAGACGCGAGCAGTCGACCATCCCTCGGGCTTAAACTCCCTTCGCTCGATCTTTCCTTTTCTCCTTCCGCCCCTGTGTTTTGTATCGACCCCTCCCGTCGGTCCCCACAATCTTTCTCTCTCTCTCTTCTTTTTTATCCGTCCGCTTACCGATCTTTCTCCCGCATCGGACGAAAGAGAAAGAAATCTACCAGACGGAGCGTCAGACGTAGGAACGCTCATACGTACGTTGAGAAAAGCTTCGAACTCGCTCGCACTTTGCGGCTGACTCAGCGGCTCGGGCTCGGTGCATAAATAATCGTGCGAAAAGTGCAATCACGGGAGGGCGCCTCCGAGAACGAGTCGCAGTGCGAGACTAGCATTTCCTGTTTCGTATGCGCGGCGAGAGGGAGATGGGAATAACTAATTGCATTCACGTTTAGCCGTAGCTCCATTTGTCGCGCACACCTTCTTCGATAGGCGCGCGTGTAACGCGAGCTGGGGCAAGCGTGAATACGTTTCTACGCAGAAATGTCCGCGTCTCCAGCACAATTCGACGCCTCGGCCGAGAAGGGCGCGCATCGGACACTGCGCTCGAGCAAAGCTGTCGGCAGCGCACGCAAAGTTCGCCGCGGATAAAGAAGCCTTTAGAAAGGGGAACGCATTGTGAACGCTCTCATTTTGGCGAAACCGTGCCACGGCGAAGGGATTAACGGATGCTTCTCATAAAATCGATGCCGCGGTCGAGAATGTCGCGGCCAATTCGGATCGTATCGCGACCGGGCTTGCGTAAGCACGCGACGCTCGTAGGTGGACGAGGTGGTTCCGCGAGGACGAGGATAGGCGTTAACCGATTGTTTACAGTTCATTTCGCCATGGAAGCTACGAATCCGGCGTCGCGACCCCGTTCGTGGCCATGTCGCAACTTTATTTTGAAGGCTCGTACGTTCGCCGGCGGGCCGTTGGACCGAAGAAGTCGGCAGACAGCCTTGCGCGCACCGATTTATTTTCAACGGGCGCGAGAAAAAGCTGCGACGAAAAACGTGCGCGAGCGAGAGGCGAGCCCACGAAACTCGGGGCGTGAATAATGCATAGTGCGCGCGAGCAGATTGCGAGGCAGGCATGCACGCGGATCAGGCCCAGGAGCGTACGGAGTCGACGAATCGGACTGTCATGTCGGCTAGTCGGTCCGAAAATCGTAATACCTCCGTTAGCGAAACTGCTTGGACAGAGAGAACTCCTCTCGACGAGGCCGATCCCCTCGCGGAATTCACTAGGTCGAGGCCTTGAAACCGTAAGGAACTTTACGCGTGCTCTAAAAAGAAGTTTGAAAAGACGTAATAAAAGTCGGCAAACGCGAGTGTGTCCTCGACGTACGCTGTGCCTCAGTGTGCCGTCATCAAGAGCAACGACGGCAGCGATGGGCGAGGAAGGCTGGCAGAAAGGCTGGCCGACGAAAAGTGCATAAACTACGGGTGACAATGTGCCCGGACAATTAGCCCGCCGCTAATTACGAGATGGCGGACGGAAGACGAGCGCGTCGACGCGGCATATAAAAGGTGTAAAATCATATTCAGGCTAATGCGTCGCAGATTGAGATTACGCTCGTGCGCCGCGGCGTTTCAGCGATGCATTTCATTAAAGGAATAAGGTCACGCGAGCCTAATTACGTAACGCTCGATATACGATCCGCGAACAGTCTCTCTTTCGAGAGGACCCGAAAGGCAATTTCGAGAGATAGAGAGAGAGAGAGAGAGGAGAGAGAATGGGGGAGGATGGAAACCCTGCCGAGCCGAAAGCCGAAAGGCGAGAGAATGATGATGGACGTCGGCAAGGCCACCGCCGGTTAAAGGCGACCCTCCTCCTCCGAGACACCGCGAATTATTTTAATGACCGCCCGGTATATGAGCGTAGAGTAAGGCGTGCAACGCGACGCGATAGCGATTATCATGGCGCGCGAGACAGACGAAGACCGTGGCGGCGGTGCACAGGGAAAGAGGCGAGGTAAGAATGAGAGAGAGAGAGAGAGAGAAAGAGAGAGGGGACCCGCGATAGGGGGTGGAGCGACAAGGACGAAGAAAGAAAATAAGAGATGAGAAAAGAACGACCAAGGATCGAGAGAAGCGAACCGCTGGAGAACGGAGGAGTGGAAGAGAGAGCCTTGGGCAAATTTACAATCGTAAACCGTAAAGCGCAAGTCGAGTGCTCCGGCACGTCGTCGGGCGGCGTTAACGACGGACGTAACGTTCGTTCATTCATTTTTACACGGCGAATCGCTCGCACGTCGCTACGTTCTCATCGCGCACGCTCTCGTCGCTACGTTCCCGGCGCAACGAGGTCAAATTGAAACCCTCCTTCACCGCCGCCGCTGCAAACGCCACCGCCTCATTCGTTCCCTCTTCGATGTTCGAAGCTGGAAGGGCGAAAACCGTGCTGAGACCAAAGTACCCAGCTAACCGAGTGAAGTAACTAAGTGCACAACCGTACGCTCATTAACGCTTTAAAGGGATGCGTACGAGTGGCAGGCCGCAAACAGCCTTCTTTTATATATTGACTTTCTCAGGGCAGCGGTGAAGTCAGCTTTCGGCGATGAACCGTATTGAATCAAAAAGGCCTTTATCGAGCCGCGTTAGTTGGGGTATATTTGCCGGTTAATACGTGGCGCGACGTTAGTTTGTACGATACGCTTCCGGCAACAACTATTATGGAACGGCGTTGTACGCATAAAAGATTCATTAACGAAAGTGCCGGCGCGTCAACATCTTCTTAAAGCTAGACGTCGAACGCCTCTTCCATCACTATCGCGCGTCCACTTTCCTCTGCCTCCGTCACCGATCGGCAACGTAATTTCCTGTTCTCTCCCTCGTAAAACTCACTCTTACCTCGCACAAATTACGTGCGCTGGCAATTATGCGAATGGCAAAAAAGCCTATTATTCGTTGGCAGGATGGTCGGGGCGACGCAAAAAGCGATTATCGGAAAATGACGAAAACGTCGTACCGTACACTTTGCTGATGGCGGAGGGGTGCAGTTCACGTGGGCCGCGGCAGCCGGGGGAACACGGGGTACGTTTTTTACGCGTGAATAGGTGAGTTCATTCTAGACGGGGCAACACGCGATTAAAGAATATGTGGAAAAGTTGAAATGCCAAAGAGTCCCCCGACGACGATTGCAACCGCTTCATTACGCAGACCTTTGTATCGGGCACACACCTTTTACTTTCTTCGAGTCAAAGCTACCGGCGCGGCGGGAGGGGCTTAAGGTGTTTATGTATAAATACCAAATAATTATCGGGTACGACGTTGACCAATATCGACCAGTACCATGGATGAGCCAAGTCAAGGGTTTCTGTTCCACTGATGACGTTATCGTTGGGTAACGATGAACGCCGCGGACGAATTGACTACCGATTTTATGTAAGAACGGCGCGGTGGAGGCATATTGTTGCGCAGTGGGATATTAATAACGTGTCTTGACAAGTCGTCGCGTTTACCCAATGAGTGGCTGTCCCCGGCGCGAGCGCTCAGACGATGCCGTTGTTCGATTGGACTTTCTTCGCGATACGACACGCCGTCGGAGGTGTAACGTTACACGGCAGCAGCATGTGTGTTTCCCTCCGCAGACCGTCTTGATTGTGAACTCTGAACTTTCCGCGGTCGTTATTCCAGGCCCGATGCGACTTTCGTCAATGCAATTTGCGGTGAAGATGGCAGGGAAACCGGCGGAGGAAAGTTACACGCCTCGGTCTGCCGCGACGTGCCGGGAAATTTTCATCATATAATATATTCCCCGGCGCTCGCCGTACCACATTCGATGCGCTACACCCTCTTTTTTTCCGCATTATCACCGTGACTCACACGAAAGGCACACCTCCTTGCGTGTTCGTCGGCGTAAGACGACCCTAGACAAGCGGTCGACGGAAAAAGGAAAAAGCAGAGTGGTAGAAACTCGTTTTTTCCGATGTCCCTCTAGTCGGAAAGCAGGCATTTGAAAGACAGTACAAACCATCACCTCCACGGTAAAATACCGTACAGCCTTGTCGATTTGCGGCGGACCGAAGAGAATAGCAAACCGGGATGGAGAAATTGGAGAAAGCCCCGAAAATAAGATTTGGCCGACACACAGTTGCTGGCGCAAGAAAACTGCACCGATAAAATGACCCGAACGTAGCAGGAACTTATCGAGAGAGAAATGAACTGTACACTGTTCGCCGACAGTCTCCTGCAAACTCCCGATCGTTCAAACGACTATGGACAATGGGGTGGCAAATACCTTGTAAAACGAGTTACGGCACAAATCTTCCGTTCCTAACGAAGCAACGAACCGCAGTACACCTGGAAACGAGTAGACGGAACGAAACGGCTTCGAACACCGGTAGCAGTCGAAAATTGAATTAATTATTCGTGTACACGGCAACGGGGTTACACCGGGTGTCGCCCAACCCTCGTCATCGTCAACCCCAACTGCGATCCCTCATTGGAACAACACGCACACTCGAGCGAAAGCAAGACGGCGAGGGAGAGGGAAACAGACGGACGCGACTTATCGATCACTCGCAGAAACAGCCCTCCTGCTGTATAACAGGCCCCTTTTCGAGTCAGCGCGCCATCATATATTCGTGTGTACATTCGTGCGTGCCAGCGTACATATACGTACATCACCGAGCCCAGGTATTGACCTAACAGTGAATCATCCGTAACCATACACACACGGTTATTACACAATATGTTGGGGGTGTATTGTACTCGTAAAGACTCGCCGCGCGACTTCTTCGCCATGTCGAACAGCTGACTGCCAGGGAAAAGACCCTCGATAGTTCGAACGCAGGATCAATACCGAAACCACTGACAACGAGAGTGCGGCTTAACTGTCTTAAAAGCATTGTGACAGCCGCACGATGGCCGTCCAATCCACTTTATCTATGTACTGTATAAAATATGTATCTCTACGAAAGTTTGAGTCCCGGTAACTCGCACGTGAAGCTGCGGGTGCCTGTATTCGCATCCGAGAACTGGAAAAGAACGCACCGAGTGCGCACGTGATGATACTATTCGCGACACGCTGATACGCGTTGCTTCGTGGGCAACGAAGAAATATAATCGACGATTATGACCGTTCGGTACGGTCACTACGGGCGCATCCAGTGACACCGCGGCAACGGAGCGCGACTGTCTCACTCGCGCCACGATAAGCACTATGACGTACTGTTTTCATTGTTCTCTTTCCATTCACATTTCACTCGTGCCGGCGTAACCGCGTGACAGGGGCGTCGCAAGTGCATTAAGATTGGCTTGCGCGCATCTTCGATTATCTATTGCCGGAGACCAGAGCTTCTTGATTCTTTCTCAATGGCGCCGACGATCTCGTACAAGCAGGTAACGCGAGTCAGTGCTTTTTTACGCGAATCTTTATCGTTTCACGTGGATGTATGCGTTCGCCGGCTACCTCGGCATTTTACAGTCGAAGGGTTGCCTTTCTAGAACCATCGAGCTTAGCATCTCACCCTCGTCCCTCCTTGCTCCTACCCTCACCCTCTGACACATGCGTGTCGATCGATATTCGCCCTGTGCATGCTCGTGCCAACCGACTCCAGAAAAGATTAGCTAGACTACCACGCCAATGGTTTCCATGGGGACTTCGTCACAGGGCTTAGAACGTGTGTCAGGATCAAGTCTTGCCATTTATTCTACATTTCCACGAAAAGGAAACGCGAAGGTGAAAAGGAGGACGCCTCGAGTTCGTTGATCAGAGCAAGGTGAACACCGGTTTATTCCAGGAAAACGACAGTCCACGTGGCCTCAACACACTGACTGCCACGTAAAACCAAAGTTTCCTAACTTTCGTCGTCGTATTGTCAAAACGTAGGTACGATTTAAATTAGTACCTGCCAAAAGGTTGAAAATCCCGCCTTCGGCCTGAGTCAGAACTATCGACATGGGATTAGATTTTCGAGAGAAAAAGGACAAAAACCATATACATATGCCGCCGGTACTAATCTGAACGGACGCAATTATTCGGCGTGCATTGTTAATAATACTATAACCATGTTGTATTAACGATGTGTTAAACTCTAAGTAATTGTGCCGCGCACGGGAGTGGCAATTTTAATCCTGCCAGAGAATACCGGTGCCGAACATAATTGTCTTTGTCCCTAAATATTTTTCTAAAGGCTTTGCCTACGAGGGCACCGTGGAGTTGGGGAGGCAAGTACCTGGAAAGGGAAGGATCCCAGACCCCTCGTCTGAGATTTCAGTCTCAGGCCGGCCAATTTCGTTTGTCAACCGGGTAGGGGCAGGGGGAGGGGGAGGAGAACAATTGAATTTCTATACCTGAGCCGAAATGAACGGGACCGTGAGGGAAAGTGTACCGTACCGAGATGGGAAAGAACGAGCGCGCTTGAAGCGCAGAAAATCCAAGGGAAATAAATCCTCGCCTCCTAACGACACTTTTATGCGCCGCGCGCGCTGCCGCCAATCTCTTTTTCTCCCCGCGAACGAGGGACCAGTTTTAAAAGGATGGGAAGGGAGAGAGCCGGCTGGTGTAGCCGGAGTCGCGGAATGACGCCTGTTTCCCATGCGGAAAATTCGTGCTTCGCGGGCGTATGAAAAGCCACGCTCTCGGCGCGGTGGAGAGAGAGAGAGACAAAAAAAGCGCCCCGTCCGACTTAATTCGCGCAAAATGGCAGCGTCAGACAACAAAGTTTATTCTCGCACCGGGGTGTGCCGGCCGTTTCGCAGCCAGTCGCAAGAGCCGCCCGCGCGCACTTCCCGCATGCGACGAACCGTTAATTAATTTCGTCTTAGCGTGGAAGTGGAGTATTCACGGCGGCGAGACGATTATTGCGAATTGCGCGCGAAGAAAGTTCCCGCCGTGCTAATTTCGGGAACTCACCAAGATGTGTTTTATTGAAAAATCTACAACGAAACGCTGCACCGTGCGTACGCTCGACAATCGTCGGATGAAGGCAATATTGATCGTGAGGTTTGCAGACGGATCGCGAAAAGGTCGCGCGGGACAGGGGCTCTTATGCAGACGGAACCTTGAGGAGAGCTTTATCCTTGAATTCCTCACGAAATAGCTGGCCGACTCGGGCGTGTGGATTCAGCGCCGCAAACATACCTACCGCGACAAAAGTGAACGCGTACGCGCGGCGCCCTCGGTGTCGGGGCGCGTCCAACGGAATCGATATTTTCTACGAAAAAAAAGGGTCATTACTGACGTCCCGCCACATGCCAATTCGTGGATGCCGTCACCGAAAGAAGAAAGATCGCGGGCGTGGGTCGCGGGCGAGTTGGAAAATTCTGAGAGTCGACGCTCGAACGCTCGCTGCGCGCAGCGCCGATGAGAATAATGCTCGTTTTTACGCCGAACCCGCTGGTTTCCATATTTACAGCGCAACTATTGATTGTCGCCTTGCGACATAAACGTGTCTCGCATTCACGTAAACCGCGCCGATCGATAGTTTATCTTCAACGATATCCGCCAGTCTCCGTTCGTGCCACCAACGTCGGACTGACTATTCTGTAAAAAGCATACGACAAAAATGTCGAGGAGGGTGGGAGGTGAGTTCATAGCCGGTTCCGTTTTGTCCGGAATTGAACGGAATTGGACTGGACTAATCGAGCAGGTAAAAGGCGTGTCCGATGGGACATCGATCTTCGTTCGTGAAATTGTCTCTCGGCACGGACCTCCGGTGAGAATATGCCGACAAAATGTCTGCCTCCTACAGAGTTCCGCCCGAAGGACCAAGTGGAAGTAAATAGATCGTCCAAGAATACCAAAGCGAGGTGCGGGCTGCCGCAACCTCCCGCAAAATTCGTCACTCGGCTTCGTGTTTTACATCGAGCGCGCGTCGTATTTACGGTGCATGCATACGTCGTCGCAGATTAGCCGTTAGCAGGGCCGTCGCTTTAACAGCGAGGACAATTTCTAATCGCGCATGCACGGTGCTTCGTTCGGCTCTAAATTGGATATAAATCTCGTTTCGATAATCTCATCCGTTTAAGCACCTGAAACTTCCGCACAGTTAAATCCCCACGCTTCCAACAACATCGTCCTTCCTCCGAATTACCGAGACCGGCCATCGCATCGGTTTCCGTTCGAAGAAGCGCGAAACGCCGGCGATCCTGGCCAACAGCGTATCATCTTATCAGGCCAGATGCTCGTCAATGAAATATGAAGGTGAAACGCGCTCTCTTTCGGGATTCCGCGAATTCCGTATGCAGAAATTGGCGCGGCCTCTGTTAGGACCGAGTGGCGGGAGTAATCTCGCAAATTTCATTCCTAAAATGAGTTCGCTGCGACGAGGAAGGCGTGCATGCGAGAGAGAAAAAGAGAAAGAGGGGGGGCGAAAGAGAAGGTAAACGAGAGGCAAAGGAGGAGCAAGAAGAAAAGCGAACTCGCTTGCAAGAACAGAGTACGACAGACTACGATGAACGAACTGGAATTCAACTCGTCGGCGGCGCACACGCGTGCGTACATCGCGTGGAGGGCCAAGAACTGTGTTGGACGCGCGTACAGTGACACACACGGTGAGCACACGTGTACGTGCACGCATACGAAGCCGTCCCTGCATTGAGTAGTTTTATTGTGGCGACGCTGGCGTCGGCGACGGACGCGTACGTACGCACGCACCGACGTACACAGAAAACGGAGTGACCCATACACCGAGCCGCCATCCCGATGTACGCTGGTGCCTGCGTTGGCGGCACATGACACACGACGAGCCGAATCGTGAACACGACCGCACGCCGAGCGCGTCAATTTGTAATTTATGTACATGCGCACTCGTCAGTTAACGTTGCGACGGAATACGCGAGATTCTACATACTTTTTCAGCCGCTCCGCAGAATCTCTTCACGGGCACTTCGGAGAACTAGCTTCGGCGAGAGACGCGTTTCGCGAATTCACACGGCCGATACGCCGATGAATCGCAAGTTCAACGAAACGCGCCGTCTGTCTCGTTCTCGCGAACAGTGGGAGGAAAGGTCCCAGGCACGGAAGGTTGGCGGAAACAAAGAAAGCACTATCGCGGTCGCACGTTGTGCATTCTCCGCGAACGCCTTCTCTCGCGCCGACCCCGCGGAGGCAGGGTCAAAGAAGAATTTGAGAAAGTCGACGAACGTGCAGCAAGAGCATTTTTCTCTCCCACGAGCCAATCCGCGTTTTCTTCGTCATCGTCGCCGTCATCGTCACCGTCGTCGTCGTCGTCGTCGTCAACGTTCTCCTTACAGTCTTATTTGTACATCGACCCCCACCACCTCCTTCTCGTCCTCTTCTTCGTCGAGGCTGCGAAGGCTACGAAGAAGAGGACGACGACGGAAGGCGTGTGCGGCACGGGAGAGAGAAGATTCCAGTCGAAGAAGGGCCGTTCTGCCCCGCACATCCCACCCGTGGTTTCCGCCGGCCTTGGAGCCACTGAACCACTCCGTGGTTCAACGATTCGACGGACCAGCGGCTCTCAACCGGCGCTAGTGCCTCATTCTACGCGAGGTCAGAGAAAAAGAGTCTCGTCCGAGAGAAAGAGAGGAAGGCCAGAGAAAGCGACAAAGAGCAGCCCGCTCGTCGATCACGTGGCTACACGCGTCGTTGATTAGCGGCCGAAAAAACGATGCAGCGTGAATATCGACATTAATCGCAGAAACGTCAACGGCGCGGCGCGTCCGTTGCACTATTGCACACGAGTGAGTTTCAACGAGGCAAGGCAGGTGGCTGACGGCGACGGCTAGGAACGATCGTGTGCGCACGCTAAATCTCGCAATACTCGTTTTTACGCGTGTCTGCCTCGACGGAAATTACAGTGTACGAAGGTAAGAATGGCGATGACCGCGGCGGATGATAAGGACGGAAAGGGCCTTGAGGATAGAAATGTTTGAACGAGATAAGGGAGAATGATAAGGTCGGGCAGGCCGAATTTTCGCCTTTCTTCCTCTTGGCCGGCCATTTCGTACCACCTACGCCGCTGCGGAGGTAAGTAGATACGATCGAAAGGTGGAGTGGCCGCGACGTGCAGGCTCATTTTTCGCACGTCGAACGGAACCGTTCATGTAAGAATATCGAACGCGGCCGTCCTTAAAAAGCATCAGAACGGACGATTTCTCGTAGGTCGGTGGCTCGGTCCCGCACGACGAATCCTTCACACATCTCGTTCCTTCCGCGCAACGGAGCCGTGCGAATTGTCTTGACTGGCTGCCGCACGACGTCGCGGAATTCGATGCGATTAGTGCAACTAAACGGATCGTTCTCGTGGGCCTTGAGACGCTTAGATCGAACGTTATTAAATTTACAGGGAAAACGTCGGCCGTGGAGCCGGCCGAAAGATACCTGCTCCTTGTAAATCAGACGAGGGTTCCTAGAAATCGGGATACGAGGAGCCGGGGAACAGTAAAAGGCACGAGCCCCGACAGACGGCGAGAGAAAGAGGGAAAGAAAGCTTTCGAATTCAAGGCACGACCCAGGCACCTTCCGCTCCTCCGCCGTCCTTCCACCCGTCCCTACGGGAGGAGCCAATGGGGCTCCTCGTTGTGGCGAATACGCCGTCCGACTTTGTTTTTTTCTCTCTCGCTTTCAAAGCCTCTGCAGTCATCGACAGGAAACAGTATAGTTCCTCATTGTCGGAGAACGATGCCTCGCCTACCTACGCTACGCGATCTTAGCCCGCGATGTGTATGCACATATGATGCGTGTGCCAGGAACACATTGCGTCCTACAACACACTGTGCGTGAAACTGTTCGTCTCTGGCAGCCAGTGCCGGACGGGGCGGCCACAGTACCCGCCTGTTCTTCCGCGCTCCGTTTGCGCACAGAAACGGAACCCCGGTTCTCTGACAAGAGACACCGCCGCACCGCACTGACAACGAGAAATGCGTCTCGAAAAATCGGCTTGTGCAACCTCTTACATAATCCAGACCTATGCCGAAAAATACGCGCGAACCGAGAACAGGTTGCGCGCACTCGAAGCGCGCGCAGCGAGCAACGTGTCAATAAAGAATGATCCGAACGGCAATGTGCTTCGTACTTCGGTCTTCGAGCTAATGACCCAACGACGGACGCATCTAAATGCATTCGGATCACACGTATAATTATTAATGCGGCCAAAGTCGATGGCAATAGACGATAATTAGGATGAAAACGTGGCCGTTGTCTTAAACGCGTGGGTTACATCGATCGCCGCGCCGCCCGTACTCCCGCAAATTCTACAATGATTCATTTATGAGAAATGATATGCGCCGCGTACGATCGCACGTATACGGAGGCTTCGAGCCGTTTGGTACGGGCTGCGAAATATTTTCTTACCGCGGGTCTTAGGTGCAAGCCATTATCGTTCGACATAAACGTTCGGCACGAAGGTACGTAAACCATCGTGAAATACAGGTATAGCGGAGCCTATGCACTCCCTGGGGACCGGTGGAAGAGGATGAGGTCAGGTTCGTAGGACACGGGGCACGGTACCCTCGTCACGGAATAATCCTATAAATTGCCGTACCGACGGAAGGACGCACACCTTTCCTCTTAAGCGGAGTACTCTATAAAACGAGCAACCTCTCTACCTGCCGTCTGTATCCGCACGATTTGTCGCTTTCTCTTTCAAGCATTTTGTAACGCCGAAGCATTTTGTAACGTGTGCCGGGGTCCGCGCGTGCGCACACGCCCTGTCCCGTCGTCAGCCCGACTCGCCTTAATTTAGAATCCACTGTAATCCGTCGACTGATTAATTAACCGACTGACGTTCGATCGGAATCGGAAGCGACACTGGCCACGCCGCACACCTGCCGCGGGTGAGTTCGGCATCGCGGTGGCTATTTTCTCGCATTAATCCACCGATTGCAACTAAAAATATCCACTCCCGATGGCGCGATGGGTCTGGCATCGTAAGGTGGGAATAACCTGCTGGGCAACATGAGCCCGCTAAAAACACCTGTTCGTGAGGAAAGAAAAGCATGATGGGGCTAACATTTTTACATCACCCTCTCTCTCTCTCTCTCGCTCGCTAGCCGAAACTATCGCTTTTTCGGCAACGAATTCTAATGACGAGAGCGACGAGAGATAAAGGTGTGCACGCAGGTGTACTCTCTCGCTCTCTCTCCCGGGTACGCGTTGGGAGTGAGAGTCCGAAGGAGAAGCGAACGATGCACCTGCGTAGCACCGATATGCGAGGGAGGTTCGGTAGGAGGCCGACGACTTCGTCCAGAGAACAAGGTGGGAGATGGAGGTCGTGGGGAAGGAGGTGGGGGGAGGGGGGCCGGAGAGAAAGAGCGAGCGAAGGAGAGAGTGAAAAATAAAAAGTGAGAAGATGCAGACACAAATAAAGTGCAAAAACATAATAATACGGAGGAGAAAGAGAGGGCAGGATAGAGACAGTGGGAGACGGAGGGCGACAGGGAAAGATAAAGGGAGAGATAGAAAAGGAGACGGAGAGTTCTGGAGGCGCTCCTGAGAGTGGAGGCACGCTTTGTCTCAAGGCGAGCTGCTCTCCTTCGTGGCGGCTGTTCAAAAGACCGGACAAAGGAACGAACGGACACACACAGCGTGCGGAAGAAAGACCCACGGGGAGAGCGGATACCCCCGCGCGCCATTCTTCTCCGGAGCGTGCACCGGGTTGAGAACGACCTCCTTGCTTACGAGGATCTCGCCGAATTCGTCGATCGCAACATATTAGACGCCGTTATCGTCTCTTCCCGTTCCTTTCGACCTCCTCCTCCTCTTCCTCGTCCTCTCCTGGTTAGGCTACGCGTACCGAGGAACAGAGTATGCGCGGAGCATGCCGATCAACCACCTCGCAAGCGATAAGTTTCGTTGCGCGCCCCGAGCGACGTTTTAGGCGTAATTTCGTGCGAATGTCAAGACGCCTCGAGGCACGCGATGTGCATCGCGTCGGCCTGTTCGAAGTGCGCTCACCGACTTACGAGCGGCTTACGAACACGGCTTACCACCACCGACCTGCCTCCCTGCTGCCTGCCGGAGACCGCAAGCGCCTTCGTCGGGAGGTGGCCGTTTCGAAGAAAAAGTGGCCCGTGTGAAATTTCGTCACGGCCCTCTCCGCCTCCTCCTCCTCCTCCTCTTCCCCGATATTTCTCTCGGCTCGCCGTGTAAGGTCTCCCCATCGGCCGCAACTGTCGCGATAACTCGAACCACGCTAGGTGGCAAAAGTAGGATGTTGCAATTGAATTCATAAATCGAAAGTACTTTATCGTCGCCGCGCAACTTATCCTTGAACCGTATTCGCACAATCGGCACAAATATCTAACAGCTTTGCTCGGGCAGGGAGCACATTTCTACGCGCAACTGTGCGTCGCTCACGGTTGTTCTAATAGAAATTCGGTGAATACGCGTTGAACGCCTATTCAACGCGAAAGAAGGACGCACGCAGCGAACCACGTGACACGACGACGACGACGGCGTCGCCGACGAGAACTTTAACGTCGTTAGTGTCTCGCTAACAATTAATGGACGAATCGGGGTTAGGGCGCCTCTTCATTTTTTTCATCCTCGTCAGAACGTTTTGCCTCGTTAGTGAGCGAACATGTCGGTACTGTCGTTCGTTAGGACCGTTTAGTGTAACGCGATTTCCACCAGGACTCGGCCGACATTCGTTCTCGAGATGACGGGCGGCCGTGAAGGGCACTTCGAAAGAGCCAGATTGCAGCCAAAAACGTCGCATTACAACGCCTGGCATTGTCAGTGATCGTAGGCATTGATTCAGCGACATTCAAAGGTCAATTATTGGCCGGCCACGTGGCAGGTCTGCAATTTCATCGCATCCGCGCGCGCGCCGCTGGAAACGAGCGTGAAATTTTCGTTCGTCGCTCAATGTGCGCGTCGGTCGGGTCGTTTCGATCACTCCGCATGTCCCACTAACATCCCGAACGAGAGTTTCTCTTTGAATAATTGGAACGAGGCTCGGCTTTATGATCGTCTTATCGCCGCCTGTATTATGCGTTCGATATATACCCACCGGCAAACGTGCACTGAAGAGAATAAAGAAAATAAAGAACCCCAAAAAAAGGACCAAAAACTGTAACGTCCCACTGACGCACGACGCGACGGTCGTAATGCAATTAGCAGGCCGTTTTGTGCCTGGAATTCCAAGTCCTTTGGAAGATCCTCCGCCAAACCGCGTACCGACGAAACGTATCCGACGAGAGTCCTCCGAAATGGATGAAATCGCGGCGTCTATCGCGTCGTAAAATCCACGAGACAGATGTCGCGCGTTTTACGATCGCCACCCCGAGAGCAGAAGGCCTGAGCGTCGGGTCTCTTTCATTCGCACGGCCGCTCATCTTTTCATCGCGACGGGGAGAATGCAGAATGGGCATAAAAGTTGCCTTTAACCTGTCCTGAGACCGGCGAGCGTCGCAGGATGAGGAGAGGTAACGCGAGACAGAGAGAGGAAACGAAATAAGATATCGGCAGAGGCGGAAGTGGGTCAGTGCCGCGATTCGTCTCTCCTCTCTCGCGCATTAGTCCCGGTTCTCTGTCGTTAGAGCCAACCAGAATATGCCGTCATCGCTTTCCCTTTCCGTAGGTTTTGCCGTTGCGTAACACCCTCAAAAGCCCGAACGGCTGTACGCTCTTGCGCCGACGTGTGCTGTGTAGCCTTCGCGAGCACGTGCCGCGCACGGGAGTATACGCATTCTTTCTCACGTTAACGAGTTCTTACCGAAAAATGAAAGAAAAAAGGAGCCGAGGGGACAGAGCTTGCTCGACGAGATTTACCCCTCTGGACGTGCAGTCGCGTTACTGCATCCCCGATTGAGCCCCATTCAGAATCTCTCACTTGCGAAACCCGTCGTCGCTGGGACAAAAGTCGCCGCATCCTCACTGCCTTCTCTCTCTCTCTCTCTCTCGACCGTGACATACTACAAAGAGCCACTCAATTTCGTCTAACTCCGTGCTCCTTCCCATGTAATTTCGTTAAACCGGTGAGTTACGAAAAAAGAGTCCTTCAAGGGTACAATATGCCTCCTCGAGATCGAGAGTGAACTAGTGGCTAAAAGTAGAAGAAAGGATGACAAGGTGGGAGGCGAGGAGACGAGGGGACGACGAAGGTAGTCGAACAGCCCAACGTCCCCACTCTGCCTCGAGAGATACCACATTCGCATGGCGCGGCTCTCGGAAGACTGCGCGCGACTCACGCGGTTGAATTCTCGGCTCGTCTGTACGCACGCAAGCGGAGCACACACGCGAATTTCTTCGCTTACAGTCGCGTCCGGAGGACGCAGCGAACATACGCGCGAGCGCGCTCTCGTGCTAAGGCCAGCGATACAAAGAGTGCAGGAGAGAGGAAATGATGAAGCCCAGCCACGGCTAGAAAGAAACGGCCGAGCGAGCGCGAGTAGAGAGACAGTCTTGAATCTTGACCTAGGACACGCACCGCCGACCGCGTCACAGTTCGACGTACTACGCGAAGGCTCTCTCGCTACGCGCCGCCACGCTCGACATTCACACGTTTTGCTCAGGATGAAAGGCCGACGCGCGAAGGAGCGAGGTCGAGGCTTTTCCTTGAGGACCGAGGAAATTCGTCCTCGCGCCGGGTCATACACGCCGGCCGCGGCGAGCGGAACTGACGCATGCAGAAACAATGCGGCACGCGGGACGGCGAACGTTGCTCGTCTCCTGGTCTCTTGGCAGGGCCAACGGACCGACGACGTCCGTCCGCGCTGCATTTCTGAGATCAATGAGCGGTACCCAACTTCCCACTCAATTTTCCACGGTCGACGCGCGGCGAGTCTCGATATCGGCATTCGAATAAACGTCATTCTCGAGACACTGCCTCGCGATGTTTATGCATTATCATCCGAGAGTGTGTTGTTCGGGGCGGTCGTTAATGAAGCCATTGAAAATATGAAACGTCCTGTAGTACGACACTGACGCTTTCCTTCGTCCGGACGGAAGTGCCACGTCGAGTGCATTGTTGCGGGCCGAGTGCACGAGACGCGGATTGGCCAAATGGAGCGAGAGGGAGAGAACAAGAGAGCCGGAGAGCGAAGGTGCGGAAAAGAGTGAGAATGAGAGAGAATGCGAGTGGGAGACAGAGGGAGAAACATGCGCGCACGCGTGTTCGTTCGCATGTTTACGCTCTCAACCGCTTCGTTTGCCTGCGTATACGTGAGTGTGTAGGTGGCTGGCTTGCGAACCACTTCCTCTCCCGCGACGTGTGGTCTTCGAATAATCGGATACTCGTGCGCAATGCGCCGAGAAAAGAATATGTGCGATTGAAAAACAAAACAGAAGGAAAAGCAAAAGAAAAAAGTAATGTCCTGAGCTTCCTAACTTTTTTCGACGTCACACGACGTCCTGTGAAAGAAAAGCGAAAACGTTCGACGAGTCCGATACGGTGAACGATTCAGTCGGTCGAGCGGCAGAAAATCGTTGCCTGGGTTGCACTTAGCTTCTGCAGATCGAACGAAAGCGAGCAGAGGATTGTCAAATGATTTGAACGTGATTCGTGTCACGGAGCAAATCGATTGTTCCAAACGGATAGGTTCGCTCTACGTGCGACCGCGCTCGCGCACAGTGGAACCTCGCCAAGCCCCGAGAGTTCGCAGTGGCGTCGATATGTACATATATATATACACACACACACACACAATGCCAGCGACCGGGGCGCAACTATACAGGCCAGGATAAAGAAAGGAAAAGAAACGAAACGGGACAAAGGTCTGACAAAGGAGGTGGAGGAGACGGCGACGACGACGGTGGAGAAAGAGGAAGGACGAGAAGCTTTGATGGTGGTGCTGCTGCTGCTGGCTGCTGGTCGAGAAAGGAGAGAAGAGAGGAGACCGAGAGCAAGCCGGAGCGAGAGAAGAGAGAAAGGAGAAGAGACGTTGGTTAACTGAACCCCTACCGGCGCGGTTGTATGTCCGCCGCGCTCTTGGATATTCGATATCCCTCGAGTACACCCACCCCTCCCCCGCCCCACGCTGACAAAGTGCAACAAAGACGTTTTCCACTTCCGATGGGCCTTACACGAGCCCACTCGACCGACCGTCCCCATCGAACCAACGAAATTCTATCTTATCCTGTCTCGTACGATCTCTGTACCGCATCCGCGGCGACCCTTCGGAAGTTTCGAGGCCGACGAGACGCGCCACCGGAGGATCCTACGAAAATATCGAGTCCGAACAGGTTCCCGTGTGTGCGCGAGGTGAAAGTTCGCGGCGATTCGCCTAAACGCAGCCGACGTCACCGTGGGTGTCGAGAAGTAAAACGTGAATGAAGACAGACAAACGTTCGTTATCTATGTGGCGGACGTAACGTTCGTCTGATACGGCACAGGCTAGCTATATCCACTTTCCCTGCAGAACGTAACGCGGCTAAACGGCACATGCATACGTCGCTGTGCGCGAAATGCAGCGGCCGCTACGAAACGCGTCTCGGAAACGAACAAAGGACACAGATCACTGGTGCAGAGATATGCGCGCATTTTCACTTGACACGCTTCTATCGTTCAACGACGAGGCGGCGAAATGTAAAAGGTGGAGCGACTTCGTCAAAGTTGCACGATATAGCCTTAGGAAGGAGAAAGAAGTGAGGGATCGCGAGCGACGCTGGAACTGGTTTGGTGGGATAAGGAATTAGTTCACGGAAAGAAACGTGTGAAGAAGTAACTCTTATCACTCCCCCCTCTCACTCTCTCTCGCCCCTCCCACGATGATAATTGCGCAAAGTAATTAATGCGTACAGTCGCCTGACCTACGGCGAAGTTTAACGCCCGTATTAACGGATGTCATTTGAATGGGAATGTAATAAAAGTCGCGTGCAGCATAATTTAATTCAAGGTCGGCGCGCTCGCGTTCAAGCAGATGCAGAAGAACGCGATTGCTCCGAGCGCGTACGTGTATGTAAATACCGGCATATTTATGTATACGGCGTGCGTCTTTTATCGCCAATAATGTTAAATAATCTTATCTTCGCGGGACCAATTGCGATGCATCGGGTGAACGTGTTTTGTGTGAAACAAGCGCCCGCTCGTAATTGGAGACGATTCGGGAGAGATTATGCCCCTGGGCCATAGCCGTCTTTTATCCGGCTCTCATATCGTCCCCTTCGCGATCGATTTCAGTGCATCGTGGACTGTTCGGCAGGCATTGACGAACTTTCGAGCTTTCACGAAGCTCGGGGAAGACATATCGAGATCTCGAAGGTCGGTTCGAGAGGCGAGCGACCTCCGGCCGAGGGTAGTCGGTGCACATGGCAGACAGAATAAATAAAAAACGAGAAAAACCGCTCATTTCAGCCAACGCGCCGTAAACATCTGCTAGGCGGGAGCACGTTGAGCCAGTGGTTCTCAATTATCGACAAGCAAAACGACAAGCTCGTCGGACGCCGAAGAGAGAAAGAAAGAAGGGAGTGTGTGAGACAGAGAGGGAAAGAAAGCGGCGGGCAGTCCTCTTTTGCCTCCTTTTCGCCATTCTCTCTGTTCCTCCCGGCCTCCCGGTCGGAACCACCGTCGACATCCTCCTCCGTTCTACCTTTCCATCTGTCTCCTCTCACTCCGGGCTCTCGAGGGTCGAGTGTCGATCGAGTTTCGAGCATGAGAACGGAAGGCCCGGTGTGGGTCGGCAGCTGCTTCAGAGGCCAACAAAGGCATCAACAACCACCACCACGTCGCTGCCGCCGCCGCCGCCACAACCATTGCCACCACTCAATACCATTACCATCGCCATCACCGTTACCAGTGCCATTACCATTGCCATTACTATTACCATTACCGCTAACGAAATTTTTCTTTTTTTCTTCCGTACCGCCGACGTGCCGCGCCGTGCCCCTAAATCGGTTCCGATGATCGACGAGTCGAGCGAGAAAGAAATTATCGATGAAAGGTGAGGCCTGGCTCTTTCTTTACCCGCTTCCGCTCTTCGTGGAAGTGTCTGTTGGCCGATCGGAAAGGGTCGCGACGTTTCATTTGCAGAGAAAGTACGCGAGGTTTCGACATCCTCGTCTGCAAATTGAACCGAAGGATAAGCGAGAGCGAGAAACGTGCGTTCCCGGGACGAAAAATGAAGAGGCAAAGAAGCGGCCGTGGACGGACAATTGAACCGCGTGACAATGTGCTTTGCCTCCACTGAAAAGGAGGACGACGATCAACTGGCATGTTCCGGAGGTCAAGTCCCGCTTTTTCTTCCGACGGCACAAAGAGGTCGAAAACTTTGCGCTTCCGTTCGCCGGAAGTTCTTAATATTGCGGTCGATTCTGTGGTTTCGCCAACGAGGAAGGAGACTGCGGAATAAAAGAGCACCCTTTGCGAAAACTATATCGAAAACCTGTCTCGCGTTATGACGTCGTTACGCCGGTCATCCTCCCTACTTTCGTGTGAACCCGAACGGTGGTGACCGTTGGCGAGGCAAACGAACGTTGTCTTCCTTTCCGTTCGCGGCCGTTCCAGTGTCACCGAGAAACCGCGCTCGCAGAAATGAGCAGGCTTTGATTTCGAACGTGAGGCAGGAGGATTACCGCATTTCAAATTCAAGGTCGAACGAAGTTCGAGCAACGCGCGTTAAATGCGCTCAGATATTTCATCGACAGGTACTCGTAGGAAAGGGATTATTTTCACTTAAAAATCGCTGGTTTGAGAGCGATGAAGAGAGAGAGAGAAAAAGAGACGCAAAGAGAAGGTGGGGGGGGAGGGGTCATCGTACATCTGCCGACCAAATGCCAGGTAATCGAGACGCCACTCACGCTCGTTCCAACTAAATATTATTATTAGGTCTTATCTTGTTTACTCTATCCATCCACAACTGCCATCACGCACAATGTGAGAGAAGCGTAAAAAGAGAGAAGAAAGTGAGCGTAGAGGCGTCCAGTTTGCCACCCACTGTCAACGCGATGTTAGTTTATGTGGCGAAAACGTCGATTTGAAAATACTTTTGGAGAGAAGGTTGGCGCACGTTTGCTGTTACAATTAGTGGGTATCGAAAAACAGCGATAAGGTGGTATAGATGTTCGATAAACTCATCGATACGTTGGCGACAATCGGTGCAGGCGGACGCACGCGGGCGGAGGCTATAAATTTGTTAGCACGAGTCAGGAAGACCTCGGTCGATGTGTAACGCGCGCGCGCTGACCAAAACTCTCGAGCACGACCTTGTCCCACGGGTAATCATAAAATCCATGAGAAAGATTCCAGCGAATCCTCTGCTTTTCACGCAGTAACGCGAATAAATGTAGCGACAAGGTCAATACCTATCCATTAACACATTGTGTGTGTGTGTGTTTCTTTTTTGGCCAGAAAAACATACGGCCCCGTGAACGTCGCGAGGAAATTGGTTGAGCGCACGAAATATTTATGGCACGCGCTCCGGCGGGAATAGAAAATAGCGGGCACGGGTGCACCGCCCTTTCTCTGTCGCTTGAAAATTCACTCGACATAGAAAGCCAGAATACCGATACGCATAGACGGCGCCGCGCGCTGCGGCGAACGAGACTGCGTAGATACGTAATTTGTTCAGGAATCACCGCGACCGTCCTACGCGAGAGTGGCGGGCGCGCGTCTCTCGAAAGTATCACGGATTCCTGGAAGTAGATAATAATTGCCTCGCTTTTTTAACATTCCCCCTTGTAAACGTTCCCTCTCAAAGTCACGCAGTGGGCAAGCTAACGACCTGGATAACCGTCCGTGATGTTTCCAAAGTAACGTCATCGTTCGGCATGATGCGAGTATGTATGCGACGGGAGGGTAACAGGAGGGCAACGCGAGGCGACGAGTCTGGCGACGGAGGCGCTCATTACGACTTCCGGTCCAGGCGAGCGAGCGGGAAAGAGAGCGAGTCGGGGAGAAGGGTGGGCAAAAGAGAGGCAGAAAGAGATGGCCCGAGAGAGGGGATCGATGGGAAGAGAAGGAGAGGCGAGAACGGAGCGAGGCGAAAATACTCAACAAATAGCCACATCCTCATAATGGAACGGCGTATCAAACTCATTAGACGTAGTTATTGGATCGACACCGAAAATTGCCGTCTTCTCGCTAAACGAAACTGTCCAGCCTCGAAGAACGCCGCCGACGCGCGCTCTTCGAGGCAACTTCTCAAACAAATGCCGCGCGACAACGTTGCGCGGGACGTACGTACACTCCTGCATCGTATCGAACGTTACTTACATTTACGATATTCAGACACGTGAATAGTACGCGAACTCTCGCGTCTTATGCCAATGATTCATGCCGGGTATATTAAACTGGTTTCGAGGCGGCCAGTTGGGAGAAGAGAGAGAGAGGGGAAAAAAAAAACAATGTGGCCCGATCTACGGAGCACAATGCAACGTTAGGAGAGAAAACGGATCTGAGTAATATGAGCAAACGCGCAACCCTATCCACACGCCGAACGATAGCCAAAAGCACCGAGCGCACGAATATTCTCAGAATGGAAAGCAAACGAATATGCGCTTTCAAAGATTGCCTCACGCCACCGGCAGAAAGTGCCGTAGCCTGTAACCTACGTAAGCAATTGTGACTACGCAAAAAAAAGAAAAGAAAAGAAAAAGAAGAGAAAAACAATAAAAAAAAAAGCCGATGCAGACTGCAAGAAGGAAAAGTATTTTCGTGCGAAGCAATGTGCCCTACACGATCTTACGGCACAGATGCATCTAGTTATTTCTAGTTGTTTCACGCATTCTCTCTGCCTCGTTCGGTCGCGCACGACCGGCACAGTGATTCTCACGCAGCGGCTCCACCCGCTTGCCGAGGGACGGACGGACAGGACGATACGAGAAAGCAGCAAGCACGATCTGCCGAAACGGAAGAGCTCCGACGTACACGTACGGCGATCGCCACGAGTGCTGAATTTAAAAGACGACTCACTGCTAGGTCGACATCGTTCTGAGTGTCCGACTATAGTGAACTGTTATTGGCCGGTCAATATTAGCGTTACCCATGCGATGACCGCGAGGGAGAACGTACGGCTTCCTCTTACTCGCCACAGTTTTCCCTTCTGTCGGGGAATGTGTGCGTCCTCCTGAACAAGCGACCAGTCAGCGAGATGCGTTTGGTGACGAGGTCTGCCAACGACATATACTGCCTCCCTCGTGAATAACAACGTACCGACAATAAACGCACGTCCTATAAAATTCTTCAATGTTCAACTAACCGCGGAAAGAAATTTGTACGGCCTGCGTGACGTGGGTCGGGCAATGAATGAAAACGACTTTATCGGTCCGCCGAGATATACGCGTCAGCCAAGTACCTCACTAAACAGGACGCGTGTCTGGTTCTACAGTTCGTCGTACCGTAAATGTAGAATAATCGTTGCATATTGTACGATTCATTCGTAAGCGACGACCGGATACCGAGCAGTCTGTCGACGCTGATTGACCAATGGCACGCGCAATCGATTCTCGTCTTCTCTCCTGCACATGTCTGTACGCGCGCGCATTTACGTTCGCTACCCCCGAACGTGTACGCGCGCGCGTGTGTGTTTGTATGAGATTCGTACTCACTCGTCATCGGTAGGAAGGGATAAGGCGCGTGCCCCGGAAAATATTGATTGTTGGATCGTCAGACTCGGGTCACTACTAATGGTCAGGCGTGTAATCGTACGCCGATATTAGGACTTGAGTGCCCGAGCCACGTGTGTCGCCGACGTACGGGTGAAAGGCCGCGTAGAGAACTCGGTTGATCCGCGAGCGGAACAATTTTTTCAAGCACAGCTTCGGAAGTATGATTACGAAGTGATGAGAGATCTTGAAAAACGCTTCTTCCTTCCCATTTTACTTCGACGCACAATATACGTCTCAGCGCGTAGAAACCTCGACGTAACGAAGATTAGAAATCTCTTTAGCCGTAACTCAGTCTCGCGGATCCGTAGAACATATAATAGGGAAGAGACGGTAATAGCGGACACCGCGAGAAACACGATTCCATCGCGGCAGATGCGTCGTGGAAATATTAAGCTGCTCGCGAGCGCGCGTTCCTGCGACATTACGCTATCCCTCTCCGACAAAGTGTACATCTATTTCTGACACCTTTCTGAGAAATAGGCCTGAGAAAAAAGGCACACGCGACGACGCGGCCCATGGCGCTGTTTGAAGGATCCGCGGGCAGATTTCTAGCCCGTTCGTGGAACGGTTCGTACTCGTGGCCGCTGATCGTCAAGGTTAATGAGAGTCATCGCTCGCCGAGTGTCCGATGCAGAATATGTACAATGCTTCTTTATTTATGAGACCCGAGCAACATATAACGCTGAGGTTACATTTTGAACGTAAACAACGCCCCTGCTTCTCCCCTCCCCTCTTGCTTCCGTCTCTTCCTTCTCGCCTCAGCCTCCCACACCCGTATTTTCCGTGTGCCACGCGACAGAGACAAAGAGAGAACGGGCTAGTCTCGTCTTTCCGAAAAAAAGAACCGGTATTCCCTGACCTACGGTAAATTCAAGCGTCACGAGGCACGCCACCGCCGCCCGGTCCGGTAATCCGAACGCAACAAATTCGCTTTTCAAACGTAAATTGCTTTAATTGCTCCATTACTCGGCATTAAGTTTCTTGCACGGCGACGATGCCTCTCGCACACTTCCTCCGTGCCAATGAACTGTCAGCGGCGCCACACCGTAACGGAGGCTCTTCCTAACGCGAAGAAAGAATGTGAAACAAAAGGCACGGAACGCATCTTTCTCGCGTAAAAATATACGTGGCGTGCGAATTTGAGGAATTTGACGAATCTCAAGGGGAAGGAGGACGGTCGGTGGATTCGAGCAGTTGCGCACGGACTTACAAGGCACTCTATACGTTACATGGGACTTAAGCGTGCGCGTAATTCGACCGAGCAAGTCCGTTTCGGAACGTGTACGCACCCGCGACACCGTGTTGTTGCCTATGAGACACGTCAAGCGTACCGCGCGTTTCTGCATCGCGTGCTTCCAGCGCGATCGGATTTCAAATTAATAGACGCGCGTGAACGATCTCACTTTGCGGTCGCGATCTGCTTCGGAGTGATTCATCGCTGCCGGCTATCAGTCGCGAAATCTCTATCGCGCTCGATGACGTTCGACGTATAGCCTTTGAATGATATCGGAGCGGATTACATACTACTTCGATCTGACATGGTATAATGCGTATAGAACAGACTCTGTCACTATCTCCCCCTCTTCCTCGCTCTCTATCTCTCTCTTTCCGATGTTTTGACGGTTAACCGTTGCTCGCGAAAGAGTACGCCTGGCAGCGTGACTCTGCGTGCGCGTCTCGCATTGCATCGCTTCGTAATATCAGTAAAATGATTGACACTTGATAGCATTCGGCTGAGACAAAAGAGAGAGAGAGAGAAACGGAAAAGAAGAAAGAGCAATGACGACACGGGAAAGGATAGATCTGAGTGGCGTGGAGGTTATGTTCGCGCTTACCTTGTCGGCCGACAATCTCCGCCACGTGCTCGCTGCTGGGCACCGGCACGCACTCGGTCATGTTCTGGCTCTTCTTGGAGCGCGCCTCCTCGAATACGCTGGCTGGCGTGGTTTGCAGAGGGTCCGGATCGTTAGCCGATCCGTTGCCGTTTCCCGTTCCTGTCCCGGGACATCCTGGCGTGCCCTCGAGCCCGAGCATCGACAGCTCGAAAGCCAGCTGAAGGGCTCGTTGTTCCTCGAGGGAACCGGCGCCACCGCCGTTCGCCCCACGGTCCATCTCGCTGAACAAACTGGTCGGCATTCCGCTCGACTCTGTGTCGCTGCTTCCTACGCGTATGTGCCTTGTCGCTCCAAAGTGTAAACGTCCACCTCGGCCAGTAGCAGTGTAGCCAGTAGCGCGCAAAGACGGCAGGCCTCACTTCTTCTGTATGCGCGCGTTTCTATGTTCCACCTCGTCTCTTTTCACACCTCGAGAGTGTCCTACACGCCTTTTCTCGTCTTTCTCTAATTCCGGCTGCTTCGCACTAAGCCAATCCCCGCAATGTCTCTTCGACTCTTCCGACCCGTTTTCTTCTCTCGTTTGTTCGTTCGTTCGATCACTTTGTCTCTCTCCCTCTCTGACTCGACGAGAAACTATTCAAATCGGCTGCGGCGACTTATCGGAGAAACGGTCTCTCTTTCTCGAAACAATCGGAAAAACAAAGCGCGCGCGCGCTCTCTCTCCTACGCACACACACTCACACACGCGTTCGAATATTTCGGACGGGAGCCGTCGACCAACTAACTCTGTCGTCGCGCGAGAACGTTGACTTCGAATGGAGCCTCAAGCGCACGGTTACACGAGGAAGCGGGTTTTTAATTGTTGCAGCGAAGGGGCAAAAAGTGAACAGCGATGCACTGTAGAAAAATAAAATCGTCGCCTCCTCTCCGCGCTGCCTCGAATCGCTGTGCCTCCCGACTCCGTCTCCGTCTATTTATCGTGCCGGTAGACTCTGGGGACACGTCTCTTGTTCGCGCCGCGAACGTAGTACGTACGACGAGTGGAGAGAAGTATCGGGCGCAGCGCGTTGCTAGAATGTCTCCGGGAATGCGTTTGCCGTGCCGTCTTCGTCTCTCTATACGTGCTCTCGATATCCGTGCGTGGAGTTCGCGCGTCGCCGGTCGAGTAAATAGTCCGTAGGTGTAGCAGCGGCTTTTGTATTTTGAAGCGCGACTTCCAACCGTCAAAGTCGTCGTCGTCGTTCGTGCAGCTCGTGCGTAGCTGTTGTGCTCTGAGCGCCGATGTATATTATTTCGTTCGTTCGTCCTTCTCTCTCGTCCTATCCCTCTCCCTCCCTTGTCGCTGTCGCACTCCCTTGAACGGGGGGCAACGTTGCGTATCGCGTTTAGAAGCTTCGTCACCGACCGACTGACTGAAGCTGCCGAGAGCGTCGTCGCGCGACTGAAGCACTGAGAACGAAGGCAAGAGGCGCACGCTCTTCTCTTTCTCTCTCTCTATCTCTCTCTTTCACACACTCTCTCTCCGCGATCTTTCCTTTCGAAGGCAGACGCGTACAACTACCCTCTCGCTCGTGTTACCACTGCGACTGACTGCGACGTACTGCGACTGCGGGTGCCGAAGCCGGCGCGCCGCCATGTGCCGGACGCCGGCTATGGGAGGCGGCGATTGGTCGGGCCGGTCACGTGGCAGGGCATCACCCCTCTTCCTCTGCCGAGAGGCCAACCGGCGAACGGAGTGTGAGCGCACCTACCGGCGGCCGAGAGCGGCGCGCACCGTTTCGCTCGTTTCGCTCGTTTCGCTTCCCGGCTACGGGCGCGTGCACTCGTCCCTACCGGCGAGCTGCAACCAACCCCCTCCGTTTTACCGACCCGAGCCTTCGCCAAGTTTCCCCGTGGAACACGCGCGTCCGAACGCCGGCTGCACCACCAATTTTCCAGAGCGACGAACCCGAGCCCGGGGCCTGCCTGGGATCGAAGCTTTCTCGCTCTCCTTCTCTCTCCCGACCTCTCCCCTTTTCGCCTCTTCCCGCTCGTCAGCTCTGCACCTTCGAACGATAATAACGCAGATGCGGCATTATATAATTGCTCTTTATTACCCTAATTTACTTACGCGCTATTATCGGACCGCGACCGCCAACACTTTAATCGCACGCAACGCCGCGGCGTGCGATACTTTTTATTGTCACTTCCATGCCCCTATGGCCTTCTGCGAAGCCCATGTGCGAGCGAACGATGTCCGCGGATAGGACTGACGTCGGTCCAGCGACGATGCGGTTCCGAGCTTTTGTGCCGACGATAAGAGTATGCGTGCGGAGAATTTGCTGTTCGCACCTTGTGCGCTCTTTTTACTCGGTAATCATCCGGATAATCGTACAGATAATGGTTTCTTCAAATTAGCAGGCGAACGCGCCCGTGGAGAGGATGACCTCGTTCTTTTGCACCCCTGCTACAAACGGGTTCCCTCGATTCGAATTTTTCCCCGCAGATGTTCGACGTCGCTTCGTGCATCTGGACGAGATAAACTTTACAATGATCTTCGATAATCTCCTTTCGCACGTAACTGTCAACGACCGGTGCGGGCATGGCACAGTGCACGGGCAGGGAAGTAAGTGCAACAGGAGGTAAATTTATGACTTGAGAGAAATAATAGCGAGGCATCCTAGCAACCGTAAAGCCTAGTTAGAACGTTCGGTTCTCCTATCGCATTCGTGTATCGGCAGGTTACCAAACATATTCGACGGTAGCTATGGCGTGTTAGTTATCTGAATGCGAGAATTTAAACGCAAGATCATTTGCATGATTAAAATGTAATTAACAATAATGTACATGAACAAGTGCGTCCCATTACAGTAGTCCTCCGAAGAATATGTGCATTTTTCACATTTTTTCTAGTATTTTTGATGCTATTCACTCAGTCTGGAAACAACATTTTGATGTCTTTATCAGGTGTTGGTTAAAATGGTACTAATACGTGGAAAAATTGCAACGGCGAAAGTTAAAACTATTACTTTATCTGGCAGTCGATGTGTTAAGGTAGGTAAAGTTCCTCCGATCTGCCGTCCTTGAACCGAGGCCACCTCGATGACTGTACGGACACCAGGGCTGTACTTAACTCGATGCCGCTGGCTTGTCTAAAGTGGTTTTCGCCGTTTACTTTTAGTTTTATAATGATACAGATAATGCCGAGTGTACGTTGTCCCGACTCATACTCATTAAGATATATCGGGCCTTCAGTTCCTTTAATTTTAACAACTTTTCAAAGATGCATGTACAATTTCAAGCTGACGTGCGGAAAACACAAAGAAACGTGCCTGGCTGACCAGCCGAACCGCGGAATATGTACCCTGAGGCGGCTAAAAATTCTTGTTTGTCGATACCTGAACTCCTCATAATCCGCAAATGACGAGCGGGCACCTGCCCAACTAGCGCTTTCTTTAAGCAACAGCGAAAAGGTAATTCGGGCTAAATCAATCTGGACGTACGAGGACCTTGAACCAATGTGCACCCGAGATCCATTGTTCTCTGCCGACGACCCTTCGTCCTTTCTCCGTCCGCGCACATTGCTCGCTTTTTGGTCGGGGCCCGTACGATCTGGTCTCCGGTATCCATCGTCCACGATACAAGGACACTCCGGAGTTCCAGAATGGTCTATGAGAACGTTGTACGTATTTCTAAAATAATCCGCACGCTCGGTTCCTCAGTTTCGAAACTTCTTCCTGCAGACGCCATCGAAGTTGATCCGTAAAACGTCTCCTGGTCGGTTGTCGGTTAACATGTAAAACGCGAAATTCGCGCTTTAGTCGAGACGTGCAGTCGACTAATTTTCTTTCCCATCGCATGCGGAAAGCAACGACCCGTACACGCTCTCTCAAGGCTGTCTCGGGACACCACCTTTTGCTAGGAGGAGCACCTGTCGACTCCTCGGTCTGACTCGCGTTCCTTGGTCACTTGTGCATTGTGTATTCCTTCAAATTATCTCACTACTCGACTTGTTTTACGCAGACACAGTTTTCCGTATGCACGTTTAAATGGCAAACAAAGGAATGGCGATAACTCGCCAATTAAACTTGCTCCAATTGTCGTCGTTTCAATGGAAGTTGTTGTTCTCCTTAAGAACTGCTTGTAGTACATGATAACGTTCGATGGATGGGTTTCTCATAATCGATCACATTACACACATCGCGATCGACGAACTCGAAATTGCGCGCTGTAGAGAATCACGCATGCGTTGTCCGCGTGGCAGGCAAGCGAAATAGGAGCATGAATTTTCGACGAACTTGTCATGCTCCGGTCTAAATGGTCGACCGGTCAGGTTCTAGGTTCGTGGAACCTAGAGATCGAACGTGCGAGCCTGCCTTAATCCAAGGCGCCAAAACGCAATACTTCTAGGCAATAACACCCGAAAGGACGCAACAATTTCTGACTAGGCATTAACTAAGTCCTCTTCGGCGTCTGCGTCCCTCATAGTATTTTTAGCGCGTGCAACCGGTTGCCTGCGCCATCCACGGCGATCATTGTCGTTGCTTTGCGAAACTGCATCTCCTGCGGAGCCACGCGTTCAGTATCCTGACTCGCGGAAACATCGCGCTGCATGCTTCGAGTTTGACTAACCAGAGGAGATTATTGCTGTCTTAATAGTTGAATGAATATCAGGAGGTTTGGAAAATTTTCGCGACAACTTTAATGGCACTTGGCGAATCGTGTAATTACTGGCGACGCACGGAGCGATAAGGATTAGTAAATGGCACGAGGTAATGTATATGACAGAAGGCATCGCCTACTATTCCCCTAGCAATGGCTAGTTATTAGTGCAAAGGGCAAATGCTTGACTGAAGCACGTGTGCTGAACTACAGTCTTCGTCTTTAAGAACGCTTTGCCCTACCGAAAGTTGTTTAATTACGTGTAACAATGGATTCTGATTAGAGGTTATACGTACTACGTGCAGTAAAGATTGGTATAAGTAGCTGGTAATATGCAGGACAGCGTGCGCGAGCATGTACGTGCACGTGTGCGTACATATGTAAGGAACACGCAATGCGGAGATGGTGTTTCTTTCAATTTCAATCGGCTCGATGCCCGATGTAAATAGATGACTCGCATTGTTGGCATCTGAGTCGGCAACGGTGACGACTACAAACATGGCAAAAGGCGGCGAAGTCAAAAATGGCGATGCCAACTATAAAAATGACGAAGGTAAGGATGATTACGAGAAGGATGACAAAGGTGGTGACGGCACTGCTGACCACGACGACTGCCATGAGAATAGCAGTGCCTTAAGGCCAGAGATGTATATCGAGCGGCGTGGTATCTTCATTATTGAATCGTTGAAGGAGAGATGCATTTCAAATTGATGGGTTAACTACATATTGAATGGGTTTTGCTATAACGCACGACAACGTAAATGTATTGAGTAGCGTAATACTTTAAACCGTTCTTCATCGCGGATGTCATCTTATTTAAAGGAGTCGAAGTCTTACAAGTAAGGCGCGTAGGCGTGGAGACAGGGTAATTTCGACGCGATTATTAAAGTACGCGCGAGCCCACGCGTGACACGTATTCTTTGAGCCGACGTAGTTTCTTTCTGGCGGAAAAATGGCATATGCGGGAGCGTCATCGTCGAGAGTCGCTTACTTAGAGGGGAGTCGTGAGAAATCACGAACGGAAGCCTAGGAAAATGTTTAAACTATCCATTACGTTTGAACGATTAAAGCTCCCGTAGCGCCAATTGCGGAATAGGTATGACCAGACCGTGCATGTTCACATCCTCATGCCGAGGCAATTCAGCAGCGCTACGGATTATTATATCTGCATGTTGAATCGTCGCTGGTGTACCGTATTGATTGACAGCCACCTAATATCTGGATTTCCGCAAAATCGTGCGGTCTCCCGCATACACCGACGCACGCAGTCACCCATCTCTATGGCTACCAAGCAGAGCTTAGTCTCGCGGATTACCGGGCACGCTAGTTGCACAATAGTGAAACCCCGTCAATAGGACCGTAATGAGTGATAACGCGAATAAAATCTGACTTCTCTCATTAGCGGTAACGCAAAGTTCGGAATTCGAACGATGGACGGGATGTTCGATGTGCGAGGCAGGGAATAATGGACGGCGGTAGAAGTCGAACGTCATAAAGCGTGCGCCGATGTTGGCTTTTTACGGTTATCGCTACCAGAGCTCTCCGAGCGATTCGTTTCAATGCAAAGATTTATTTCGCGTCCAGGTGAGATGTGAGAATGCTAGGATCGCGGCCGTGTACGTTGCCCTCTACATTTATATCCTGCAGCACATTCGTGCGTTCGAGGCTGAATGCGAATCGAAGAACGGAAAATGTTCGATGGTCCTAGGTTGCGTTCGTACAAAGGACTCCAACTACCGAACCAGTGGTGCAGGCCCGTAGGGGCGAAACGACCGCACCCGATATCCGGTGAAAGTCTTCAAATTATGTAGTTGAGCCGCCAATTTTATGCAATTGTTAAGGCGAGGACTCGTGGCCATATTAGATATACGCGTTTTGTATATACATTTCCAAAAATGTCGTCCACCTTCTCTTTGTCAGATTGACGGTGTCCCAACAACTTCGTTATCTACGATGTATTACGACGAGGGCAAAACGACACCGGATATCAATTTCTCTGTCAAAATTTTACCTGAAGAGAAATTGTAAATGCGAGAGTATTAGCGTAGAAAGGAGGCATTATTTTATTACTGCATCAGAGACATGCTCGGTTGCTCTAACTGCCGAAAATGTTCTTTGCGACACCCCTGACGCGTCTGGAACTCTGCGGAATGAGAGGGAGAACGGTCATACGAGAGAGATAGAAAGTGCAATAGGGTGGCGGAGAGTCTCCGAATGAGATAGGGGGAGAGAGAGCGAGAGAGAAAGAGAGAGAGGGACAGAAAGAAGGGAGAAACAACCTAGAGTAAGAGAAACGAAGATTGGGGAGGGATAGAGAGAAGGGAGAAAAGGGAATGTGCAGTCGTGGAGAAGAGGCGGACCGCTTTTCAGACGGTTCAATAGATTTCGGTCTGAACGACTTTTTTCTGCGCTTGAAACGGAAGAAACAATGGGCCAGACGGAAACCGAGGTCTGTGGTCCCTTAAGCTCCTCTGTGTACGTAACGAATAGAGACGCACGCGCGCACCGTACCTGCATGCAAGAAAAATCGTCTGCATAGTTTCACATTTGCACGCAAGGTTGCACGTAGACACCCACGAACGTCGAATGAACGGCGTTTGCGTTAAGGGACACGACTTTCGCTCGTGTAATCGATCGTCCGACGACGGTAAACAGACTGATGGAACAAATTCGACTGATTGCATTCTGGTTATGGACGGACGCGCACTTTCGGATATCTACGCGTATATTTAGGGAACCGTAGATTCGTTGCATGGTTAATCTACTGAACGCCCACTCACACGGCTGAGCGTGCTCTGCGGTTTGCTTTCCTAGCTGGTACGGAATTATAATAAACGAGCGGGAACGATTAGCCGCACATATTAACCGAGCGCGATGGCAATGGGATTCTCAACGCAAAATATGATCCGGACGTTTGAATTATCACGCTTGAATGATGGATCGGACTTCCGAGCGGATGCATGGGCGGAAATCTTTTTTCGGCTGGCAGTGGCGAAAATGAAAGCAAAGGCACGGTGGCGCACTTTGCAGAGAGAAAGAGCGACTTGGCGAATATACGTGCGTACGCCCTGTGGTTCACTCTCATCTCGTGGGTCCATAAGAGAGAAAGTTAGTCGACATCGATTACGTATAACTGTTGGGTGTCGAAGGTCCCCCAGCTGTTCTTCGGCGAAGAACGATGGCCAACGCCTCCTTTCAAAGACCTCCGCAGATTATCGTTCGAGTCAATTTCGCGTATAATTCAAAACCCACTGCGGCAAACGCATGTGTCGGGCATAAACCAGCAGCATGGAACAATTGTCTCAGCTTCACGTATCGATTTCAATAATTCGCTGCACAAAAGGGATAACATCGAGTGATAACGCCACATTTGTCGTAGATACAGTTTCGTTTAATGTTCCATTTCGTTCATTTCGTGTTCCTTGCTTGAGCGGAACCATCCGCGGCGGACACTATTGGTCTTTTTATTTCCGACACACCACGGTTTCCGCTCCAGATATTCTTCAGAATCCATATTATTGAGGAGTGGCACAGACCCATTTGGAGTACGTACATTTACTTATCTGGTATTGTGTCTTTAAACGTTTATTTATTTTTAAAGCGTCTCAGACAGCTGTTCCGAAAAAACGTTTCTTCCTGGTTACCAGCTCCGTCAGAATTGACGTCGGCGGGTTGACTCGGCCGACTTCCGTCGGTCGAATGCTGCTGGAAAGATCGATAACACGCCGTTGCAGAGTGTCTATTTATACGCGACTATCGGCCGGCACGACAGAGGACGTAATTCTCAACATATTCTCCGATACAACCCTTGCACGCGACATCGTAAGGGGTGCGTAACTCTGACTTTACGCTTTGCGACACTCCAAGCGTTGAAAATTCGAATCTAATGAACGCAGAAATCGTTTTGGGTTCTTTGTCTCGCCGGTCTCGTCATTCGCTCCATTATCCACAAAGCCGCGCACAGGCATGCAGAAAAAAGGGTAACCCGGACGAGGGTGGAGTCGCCGGAATTTATACCATTAAATAAATCTCGTTTCCAACTTTACGACCGTGTAAAGTCGCGCAAGTTGGAGTAACGACGATTTGTCGCTAATAAAAACGAAAGGGCAGAAAAACTTCCCAGTGACCTTTCGTTTTGTCCTAAGCCCCCTCGCCCACGTGTGCCATGACCTGTGAGGCACCGTTTATGTTAGTGCTGCTCGTGCACTCGGCGAGTTCAAATACTTGTTTGTTTAACGCTGCACGTTATCTCTCCATAAGTAACATATTTCAGCCTATCGTAACGTATCGTAACATAACGCTTCAAACCGTACACGATCAACATGAGAAATCAAACACGCGTACAGCTGGCCAACTGTTCGCTCGCCCCCAATGAAAGTCGTGGCCCCTGCTTGCCAGCTCACAAAGGAAACAGCTGATCGAAGAAATCCATTAACGGCCGGGCACGCGTTCTATCGATGATCGCTAGCCCTCGCCCCATGATGTCTCTTCGTCACCATAGTGACGCCTCGAAAGATTTTCGACGATCCGAAACGCACGTTGCTCGCGAATCTCGTAAGCGCTGTGCAACTGCTTGATTAGGTCGTCTCGCAGTCACATGTTCTCCACGAGTTGTAACATTTTAAATAGGACATGTGCCGGGTAGGGCTACGGTAGCGGCTCTCTCTCTGACCGGTTGACAATGAGGGAGAGCGACCCTTCAAGTGAGTCGACAGGGGAAACAGCTGTTGACCGATGATGAGAAAAGGATGGAGGTTGGGTGAAAAAAACAGGGCAGACGAGGGGATGTTGCAATGAGAGAAAGAGAGAGAATGAGAGTGGAGGGGCGGGGGGGATAGAAAAAGGAGACGAGGAGGTGGATTCGGGAGGGATGGAAGGAGGTTACCACCTGGCTTACCTGGCTTATGCCTACCTGAAAACCGACAACGTCTGTATACCTGACCGGGCATTCTTTTGTAAGACTCCGGGCACGCACCCATTCCCAGACGCGAGGTCTGTGCCATAGAAATGTGTACCAAGCAACACGGCACAAAGGTACCGGGTATATAGTTGCTGTGCGCTGAGAAAACTGTTTTGGGACTTATCCTGCGGGGTCGTTGATGTCCCGGCACCTTGTCGCAGTTACGCAGACCGATGGCAGATAGTTCGACACCACCTTGCTTTTCGTGAGACTTTCTGCACACCGGCGACGCGCCGCTCGTTCGCAGAAACGGGGTTTTATTGACCTAGGCCTGCCTTTGTAGCGAACCAGTTGTGCGACTGATTTTCGGCAAAGATACGCCTGTTGCCGAACGCATTCACTGCGATTAAGTTTCGTCATTTGCATAATTATCTGCGGTAGCGGCGCATTGTATCATTCCCGAATCCCGAATGGATTAATGAATATAGAACTGCATACCTGCCTATTACTGTTTTAACTACTCAAATTGCGGAACAATTAACGCAATGTCGAGAAATGACGATCGAATTAGTGAGGCAAAGTTTTACACGGGAAATGTACAATACGTATGCTACGCGGCAGAATACGCGCGAGGCGGAAACCGGATGGTGGTTATCTAAATAACATCAGTTTGTAACTAACCCCTTGCGCTCGCTGGCAGGAATAAAAAATACCGGTACAAATATAGTTTAATACAACCGTCGTTAAAGTTTGCATCGTACGATACATGCACCAGGAGATCGTTCGGCTTTACAACGCATCACCATGTAAGCGAAGTTCGGTAACATTGCGTCGCACAGAAAATTGGATTCGAGAACAATGACTGGCTCGATACGAGTCCATATGACGCGAGTGCACGCACGTTATGGGCTTTTCTTCGCAGAGCAGGCCGTTTCGTTGCCTGGATTATTCGGTGCGGTCTCGTTTCCGTTCCACGGACGAACAGATGTGCTGCGATTCTTTTGCCGCCATCGAGGTTGTCGAATCGAGATCCAAGAACCTCGTGGTTGCCGAGACCGATAGGACCCTTCCCAATTTTCTCGGTACCCGCCGGTGTTGCACAGATGGTCAGGAACCTATCCATTCGACAAAATAATCACCGGCTTGTGGAACGAAAATCGTATCTGTTGAAATTCACGCTGACCAGTTGACCTGGTGAATTCTCTTAGCGAGGCTCGATTCTATCACGACATAGGGCCATAATTTCTTCAAATTACCGATCATTTTATTACGAGCGCAGTGCATTTTCAAAGAACGTTTTGATCGCTTGCATTGATCATTACTTTACGGTCGTTCTTGTATACACATAATGTTTGTCGTGCATTCGATAAGATCGCTATATGTTTCTCGTACGAGAGGGGAGAATTATCTATTGGACTAGTTACCTTAAACTAGTTTTTACCTGCGATGTGCCGTACCTACACTTCCATGTGGTTCAAAATGGTTTCATTACAAAACATTTATTACAAAAACTGGCATGACATAATTTAGAACGAACTTAAAACTAGGGGGATGAGCGAGTAAGAGTACAACTAGAATCATTGTACAGTTTATGTAGGAATAGCACGTAGAGCTTCTTGTAGTTTTTTCCTCGCAAGTGCTACTCGGTCCTCCTGACGTTTAATATCCTCGTCCGCTATTGAGACAGCCTTTAAACAGAATTGATTGTTTAATGGATTATTATAGTCATTAACTGGAACGCCCCTGTGATGTCATATCGAGGTTTGACTACGCTCCGAGCGCCACCGCGTGCCGAATAGTGAAAACTATCTATCGAGAATTTGAACATCAACGTCTACCTGTACGAGAGGTTGATCAGGGTTTAGAAATACCCCAGGGTTCTTTTCTAGAGCTGTTTTTGAACCAGTCTGCCCGGTAACGGGTTGCGAGGAAACATGTAGCGCAGTGGCCACACTTTGGAGTAAAGTCTCCTCTGTGATGTATGGTCCTACTGGTTTCAAAGTCTTTGGTAAGTCCATGGCGTCGAATTCGTAACCGTCTGGGTCACAGGCTCGGAGGCCTTCCAATCGTTTTTCCCAAAATAGCTGTAAGATCGTAATTGGCAATGCTAGCGAACATTATAGATACGTCACGAAGCAAAAGTAACAACTATTTCACAAGAAAAATTCTATCTTATCTATAAAAAGACTATCGATATCACAGAAGAACACACAATAAAATTCGTAACTTTCGTGACTATGCTAAACATTATTTCAGAAGTGTTTATGTTAGTATTAAATGTAATAAAAGCTGTATAGTTTCGAAAAATATGGAGTATGATTTGGTTGGGGAGAACATAAATATTATCACAAATGGTATTTATAAAACGGTGTTTGCTGTAGGTTACATAAATAGACATGGTCCGTCAAAATGTTTGTGGCTTAAGAAAAGCTGCAAAGACATGCACTGACATTGCTGTTAATGTAGTCTGGATTAATTATATTATTGATGAGAAAGCCTTCTAAGTGCATTCTGGTATAAAGATAAACATAAACACAATAACGAGTCCATGAGCATGTTAAACAGAGTTACCTGTTTAGGCTTATCTTGGGAGCCGTATTTGCCTTCAGTTTTATCGGCCCCTTCCTAAAGGAATGATTTGACGGTTGTATCATGAGGTTTTACAGGGATAAAAAGTAACGGTCATACATGACTCAGAGGTTACCACAATGTTATTCTCACAGAATATTGTTTGTGGCATAATATAAAGTAACATGCTACATCTTAGGGCATTATTCACGGAAGTGAGTAGATATCGAGTGGTTAATATTTATGGGATACACAGGGTAACATTGGTCTAGTCTCAGGTAATGAAATCCTATAGTAGGTAGCAGAAACGCATGACAAATAATGTGACTTATGGCATGTTAGGCAGGCTTATTTTGAAAAAGGAATTATATAAACAGTGTATAATTGTTCCGACACCAAGAGCCTCAGAAAAAGTATATTTTGATAGTCTACCCTCGTGCACTAACCTGCTTTGGCTTTTCTTGGTTGCCGTGCTTGATATCCTTCACCTTTCCTTCTTGCGTCTTGTAAATAGTCACAGGTTGTTTGAAAATTGAGGCTGTCTGTCTTATTGGCGGCACCAGCGACGCATCGTTTCTAACACCACGGCTGGAAGTAACGTAGTAACGGGGCAGTGTCATAAATTGGCTATCGTTGAGGTTAGGGCTTGCCGTAACAAGAATGTTCACAAGAGAACATCACTGATATCACATATTTGCGTCTCTTCAATTTCTTTAATTTCTTTAGTTAGACCTCTGTAGTATCATCGCACGCAACGTTTATCTTCGTTAATAAATACAAATCCTCTTTACCTGTAGTAATAAACGTCAACTTTTCCCGTGGATGTCAGCTGGTTTTGACTTTTCCTCGGCGTCTCGTCCCTCGTAGGCCAGTTGGTCGGCAGCGCTGATGGATACTTCTTTTTCTCCACTGACATATTCATCTTCCCGGCCTGTTTGTTTCTTACCGAAGACTCGCTCGTTCTCCAAAATTGCTCAAATAATTAGCGAGTGAGCGCGAGAGGCAGCTGCCTGTAGCCATATTGAAACGATCCGCTATATCGGCAAGGTCTAATTGCGTGTGTACGACTATACTGCGCCAGATGGCAGCACCTTACAGTCCTTGTGTTTCCTCACGTCTCGAAAAAAGTAGGCTGTACATTTTTGGTCTTATTTTTGGGTTTTATAGCAGCAGGTTTGGAATAGTTCGATTCCAGGATGAGCATGGGATTGGTTTGAATAATGACAGAACTTTATATATATAGATATAGATGATTTAATTGCCGAAAGAAACAATTTTCGCGTAGCTATAGGAACAACATGAACTGTGCTTGGAAAAGATTAACATTGTCCGCTCATTCTTTCGGTTAGAAACGCATTTTCTCGACTTGCGTGCACTCAGGGGCGTGCATGCGAGCGTGAAGACACAATTTAATAAATTGCGGGGCACGATTATTATTACGGGCATCGAATTCCGATGTTTATCCATTCCGCACTTTTCACACTCTCTTATTCTTTTTCTTTTTCTGTTTTCCTTCCGTTTGTCAGTGGTGCGTGTGTGTTATTTACTGTAAAAGAATATTGATTCTGTACAAGTTGATCGTTAAAGATAATTAACTATTGAGTCTTCTTGAGGTATCGTTGTTTCTATTGGTCTATCATCGGAGCTGTGATCGTCGAAAATTAAATTCTCTCGTCGTAACTCGTAAACTCGATAGTATCACATCACGGCGTAATAATGCGTTTCGTCGGGCAATCATAAAATCTTACGACGATCACAGCGGTGTCAACGTGTGTCTTCCTGTAACAAAATATAAATCTCCATATGCGTTACCTGCGTTCAGTATTCGGTTCCGAATAATAATGCGCTACCTAATACCCTATAATTTCGGAGGCTCCCTCCAGCTTTGTCACCGAAGAGAGGTACAAGTAAAATTATTATCGTTCGCTTTTTCGCACGGACCGATGCCGTCTCGACAATACAAATTTAGGGTCGATCTCGGGGCCGACAGTGTGTCAGTCAATGGCTAAGTTTAGGGTCATGGTGGACAGTCACAAAAATATCTTGATGAATATCTTGCAAAATGTGTCTATGAGTGTCGCTCACGTGTGTATAATGCATGTCCTATAGACGTGTACGTGGTGCGATGCCTGGTATGGCAGTCACGATACGCGTTTTGTGCGAATCCGATGTCTTTTTAAGTTCACGTGTTTCTATCGAGTATCGCAGGGTTTTACAACGTGTATACAAAGGCAAGACCATCTCGTTCTCGCCAAAGCACAATTTTTATGTACACTGCGCGTCATCGACTACAGAGCAAGCGACTGAAACTACCTGCAAAGTAACTCGGCTTTCAAATACTCGTACGACGCGATCAGTACGTGCGGTATACCGTCGTGTAAACGTGAACACATTCTGCGCGACACGAGTGGCAGTCGTAAAATACTCTATTATCCGTAATAAAAAGGTACTATCTTGAAATTAGTCAGAGACACGACACTACATGTTTCGCATGACACGCATTGTACGCGGAATTTGCTCTTTTTCGCCCGGAATATAGGATTCCGTTACTGATACCAATCATGGTATGCCAAGAAAAGCGTTTAGTCTTTATTAAGATTAGTATTTATGACGGAAAAGGTAAGGAGATATTAACACATATTCGGAGTTTCCATACGTAAAATTCGATAACCATTCGAACAAAGTGATAACTGTCGAAGTAACATCGATATATAAGAACGGTCAAAAGGAATTAGGTTTACAACTTAAATTACGCACATCTAGCCCTCGCAATGGAAATATCTCAAGAGTCACAATCTTCTTAGCTTCCTTTAAACATCACAGCATGATCGAAATTGTCAGCTCATAATCCTACATCCACTGACTGAATTAAACACTCTTCTTATACGCGTGTTCGATATATTATGTATAATTCTGCAACACAACACACATCCCTACTTTTCGACAAGTCTACGCACTACGTCAGTGTTCCAATGTGTATGTCGCTGCCGACTTTCGTCGTTTCTTCTTCTCTCGTCCTCGCGTTCTCAATGTCCACGCGCGAGAAAGGCTTGCACGGTCAAGTGCAATGCAAACGTTACTACGTTTCCCCCCTCACAGTCACACATAGAAGATATTAATTGTAGAATTCTATATTACATTAGTAACATATTACACAAGCGTCATCGTCGTTTACGACGCGATGGGCGGCATACGATCACGACGCACATCTTCTTCTTTCTTCCTGCTTACGACGGTCGCTCTATACAATCTTAGATAGCCATATGTTCTCAAAGTCTGCATGCATATGTAAAATCGGTGACCCACTGAACGATTTGGCCACTCACTCTATGCTGCGAAAGTCACGTATATAATTCGGCTTTTACGACCGTGCAGTTGATCCGATACGACGTTTAGCGCGATCTATCTCTTTCCAGGTTACGTTAAAGATCGTGCACCATCGTCATGTCCATCGAATCCACTTAGCACTAGATTTTGGTCGCGTCACTTCCGAGTACCAGGAATACGAGACGTGTCTGGAACGCTTCGTTATCTTCGACTCAGTAGAGGTCAGTAGTGGTCAGTTCAGTAGATTACTTCGTACACAGTGGCCTTCTTGTCGCCCGAGCCAGTCACAATGTACTTATCGTCCGTGGAGATGTCGCAACTCAGTACCGACGACGACTCCTTCGACTAAAAAAGAAACGATAACGTTGATGTTGATCGTACGTCGCTAGAGCCGGTATGAAGGCAAAGAAGATGGAAGTTAATCTTACTTGGAACATAGAGGCACCGTAAGGCGTGCGCCACGCGTTCAGTAGGTTGTCCTTGCCGGTAGAGACGAACCACTTGCCGCAGGAGGCGAAACGCAAAGAAAGCACACAAGATTCATGCAGGTGAAGCTGATACTTGTCTGGCTTCGTGGCGTGAAGTACCTCGACATTCGAGTTCTCCATACCAACCGCCAGCCATTCTCCCGTGGGACAGTAGCCGAGGGAGAATATCTGAGAAGTGAAGTCGTGTTGTTGGAGCTGCCTGCCTTCTCTGAGATCCCAAGAACGCACGGTGTTATCCAATCCACCGGTCCACAGCTTCGATCCGTCGGCAGAGATATCAATACAAGATGCACCGTCCGTGTGCCCCTGGAATTGCCTGACGAGAGTCTGATTTTGCAGATCCCAGACAGCGATGTTCCCGTCGCTGCAGCAACTGAAGCAGACCTTGGAATCTGGCGAAATCGCTAGAGCATAGCAGGCAGGAGCAGACGACGTCAGTTCCGCTTTGATTCTTGGCGTAGGACTTGCTAAGTCCCAAATGCTGAGATTGCTCGCCTCGCCGCCTACTATCAGAGTCCTACCGTCGGGTAGTAATTTGACAGACCTGGAAAATAGGAGTACATAGTCAGTTTATTTTTATTGACATGAACGGGTGAGTCTCGATTATTATCGAGCCGACGCTTAAAGCGGAAACGGAAATGATCGAATGCGCAAATAAGTAAGCAAGATGGAAGGTGTTTACGTTTACAAACGGGTCGTTATATCATTTGTGCAAATACATATGGCGCGCCACTGGAGGATAAAGTGCAGCTGGCAAGTAGGAGAACGGCACCAAGTACTGCATGTAAATATGAGAGCGTAATCTACCTAATGTAGTTGTCTCGTTGGAGGCAATCCAGTTGCGAGACCGGTTTTGCACTGCCGCTGCCACCCTGACTGATGTCCCAGACTTTAACGCATCCCTTCCCGCCGGTGTAAACATACTTGGTCGGATTCGAGATTGTCACGGCGCAAACAACCTCCCCGTGAGTAAGGGTATTTATCTGGCGCGCGTGACGCGGTATTCCTGGTGCAATTAAAGCATCAGGTGGAAAGGGCACTGGCTGCATTTGCCCTTCGCTCGAAACGTGGAAGCTGTATGCCCTGTGCAGACAAAATAAAATGTATTAGGTACAAGTTACATCCGAGATTCGTATTTGGATTGGCCATTTTTCCGAATAAAGTGGAGTCTCGTAGACAATACGTGCAAGCGGTAGCCCCGTGCAGAGGGCTACAATTTGTATCGGCAGTGGCATAGACCAAGGTAAGGTAATCGACTGAGCGAGACGATACGAAAGGGTACTTACGGTTTGCCGCCGGGCACGCCAAGAGGTCCGAGCGGTGCCCTCATGCTACCGTGAGGATCGTAGAGTTGCTGAAGAGGTGGTCTTGCGGGATATCCGTTAAGGGCCGCTGGAGGATAACCCAGCATGTCCACGTGAGGTCCTGCGGGCGGGTGGTGCGGCGGTGGATAGTGTGGTGGGTAAGGGCCGACCGCCGAAGCCGAGACCAGTGGTTTGCTGGAACTCGACGCTTTCAGACCACCCGAGCCAGAGCTGCTACCACCTGCGGATCGTTCATCGTTATCATCTTTTTTTACCTACTTAAACTCGCTCCATAGCTACTGCTTATCCATTGCCTCGCAATGCACACTCTCCATTCTAATCCCCCCAATTAACGCCTGGCAGCGTCTTCGATCACAGAGCGCGAGCATAGCAATCTGACGAACCTGCTGAAGTCGGTGTGACGGGTTTCGAGATGGGTGTCGTCGGTTTCTCGCGTTCTTCCATCTTTTTGGCAGACGGTGTGCTGGCGTTGCTACTGGTGCCGCTTCTGGGCGAGGGCGGCGGGACTTCTTTCTTCACTTGACTACTGAGAGGCACGGAGGACGGTCCCAATTTGTCCAGGCCGTTCTCCCTTGGCGATGACGTCCCATTCGCCGCGGGACTGTTTGGACCCTCGCTCGCGTCGTCGACCACCAGATCCTGATCGCTCTTTTCGCCGTCGCTTTGCTAGAAAACGCACATGACTTCCAGTATTCCGTTCATATTGATCGTACCGATCGCGTTCAATACTTACATGGCCGATGTCTTTGTCTTGTTCCTTCTTCATCTTCTTCAGGTGCATGTGTTCGTGATGCTGAGGGTCCGGCGTGCTACGCGGTCGGCTGTACTTTTCACGCTCGGCCGGCGATATCGAGTTTCTCTGAAACATTCAAGGCAGTTCCGGTTAGGACTCTGTCGCCGAACAGCTGCCGCGAGTCTTTTAAAATCACGTCCCGATATGCATTGGGCTCGTCGAATATGTTATTCGATAGTGCCGAGCATTACGCAACGAGGAATTATTCAACAAAAGCCTTTCATAGCCGCGTTCTCGGATCTTGGCGTGGAAAAATTCGCTTCGTCGAATTTCAAACCAGGCACTCCGATATAGCGACGTGATTTATTGCGGGCAGGAAAAGATGTAAAGTTTATCGTGCCAGTCTAAAAGCATAAAAAGAAGGTTTGCCCGTGATACATGTCAGAAGTGTACGACGATTTTACTCGCTCTCATGTTGACGCGAGGAAAGTCAACGTCCGCGTACACGTAATGACTTTGAGATCACATTGAGTGGGCCGATAAGCCAGCAGTAGGACACCGACGAGGCAATACTCTCTAAAGTATCGAGACCATGACGTTGGATCGATTCCTTTTCAAGTCGCATTACGCGTCGGTAATTAAAAATAATCATCAGATTACTTAGCCTCGTACGACGTACGCACACCATCGAGCGTGGGAAACGAGAAGATGCGTTACCGGGAAAAATAGAAACGGGAGCAGTCGTACAACGCGACATTATGCAGGAGTACGTTTGCCTAAGTGGTCATTACAAGAAATAAATTACGAAACGACATGCTCCGACGTCGTCGCTCGATTCACCCCGAGGATAAGGGGGATGTAAAATCTGCCCATTTGGGGCAAGTTCGAGCGCATAAAAAAATCAGTCTCCTCGAGCGTAATAATGTCGAGATTAGATTCCGTCGGGAGGGAGACGAGGAAGCAGCCTCGGAAGTGGCGCGGATCTCGATCGATCGAGCGGCGACGATCCCTTATCAGGCGGCAGTAAACATCGACGGATAAAAATAATCGTCGGCGGATTATATGGGTGTTCGAGGTGGACCCGCTAAAGGGAGAAGACCGAGGCAAGAAAGCGCGAGAGGGCCGCTTGGCGGGGTGCGCTGTAAAACGCGGGATAGCTGGGGTTTATCACGTGGAATCTCTCGCATGCCACGATACGGCCCACTCTCCGCGGCGGCTTAATGCGATTTTCCCGATTTCATCGCGGCTTTTTACGGGGTACAATTTCGCCCCTCGGCGGATTTGCACGGAATAGTCCGTGGAATGAGAGGAAACCCCTCGGGCGATGGCGGCCGTTCGAGGTTGCTGATGGTGATGGCGATGGTGATGTTGGTAGCGCTGGCGATGGTCAATGGGATGGGTGAACCTTTTCCCTTCTCGCGATTAAATAAAATGGCTTTGCCATCGATGGTAGGGAGAGGCACCGACGGAATTACTTATGCATCCCTTTCCTCACGCAACTCCTACCCTCCGATCTTCGATCTTTTTCTCCCCCTCCCCATCCCCGTTTCTGTCGGTTTCATCTCGAGCACAGACACTCTCTTGCAGAAAAGAAGAATAATACTGGATCGGACAGTCCAGCCGTTGCCATCGGATTATATACTAGTACCGAGGAATATGCGCACGCCGGTCCACCGAAACTGTCCATATATCTGTGTATGGAGTACACACGAAGGATGGGCTGTCTTTCTCTTCCCCGTTTCTCGGGTCTGCCTTTTCCGTAGCCAATAATATCGAACATCCATAAAGATTCGGGCAACGTACAATGGATTCCCCGCGTGTGTCCGTGCGCGAGTAGGTGTGCGCGCGAGGACGCATTCGGAGGGATAGATTGACAGCATAAATTGCTACAGATTTCGCCGCTGGGTCCCCTCGCCGAAATATGTCGAACGTAATTTATGTGTACGCGAGATCGCGTGCGAGCGTCACGCCGTATCTTATCCTTTACCGGAATAGCAATAATCGTCGAATAATTTACGCGACTTGGCTGACCGTCAAGTGCAAAGCGAACACGTCCCTGGTCCACTTTGTCATTCCAGACGACGACATCGATCCTTTCGCGTTGGCTATGCGACGAGAGGGTGTCGCAACGAGCGACCAAGCTGTTGCAAAAGTCACCTCCCTCGATCTGGCTTCCTTCCGAAGGAGGGAGGGGACTTTCGTCACGATCGTCTTCGTGATACGAGCAGCCAGCGAAGATATTATCGAAGGGAAGTTTTACGAGCGACAGTTTTCTCCTCGATACATCGACGGCGCGTCTATCTTTCCTATTCACGCGGCCAGAGCCGCCCCCCCTCCCACTCTATCCGAGCCGCGTCAACCATCGTCACCCACCCCTAACACGTTTCCGAGTCCCGAAGTAAATCTCCTCTTCTCAATTACCCCACCCCCCAGCCCTCATCTGCCGGTACCTCTCGCTCGGTCCATTACCTCGACGCCTCGCCTCGCCTCGGTATCATCCGCCTCTCTCCCGCCCCTTTCCTGCCTCGCCCGCCACCTACAACCGCGCGCCCACTCACACTCCGCTCGAGGAAGGAAATAAAGAAAAAAGGGGGAACGCTTCCGGAGGCGTGTTATAAAGGGACGATCCACGCTGCACGTTCGGTCTACACAGAATCGCAATTAACACGATTAACAGCGCGTCCCCCAAGAACGGCTGACATTGGCGCTATGGTAGACGATGTTGTTCGAACAGGCGGAGGATGTCCGTCAGCAGGGAGTTGGGGTGGCAATGAATTTCAAACATTTTCTCATCAACGTTTTACTACTATTCTCGAAAACAGTTCAGATGTAAGAGGCTAGACAGAGGGATAGGAATTGGGGAAACAAGCTGTATTCATACGTAGCCATTCGTATGGGAAAAGCGGAGATTAAAAAGGATAGGCAAGACGCGCGGGTAAAGAGAGACAAATAGATTGACATACGGAAAAGAACAGGGCTTCTGGGAGATGGAAAACAGACGACGCAGGCGAAATGGAAAAAGGAATGAAGGCGGGTGCGAGAGATGGAGAGGAAAAGGAACGGGCTTATACAAACTGGCGCAACAAACGGGATACACATTCGCCCGACTGGAAGATTCCTCCGAGGAGGATGAAGTCCCAGAGGACCCGTGCTCTGCGTGCCTCTTTCGAGTTTCCCCCGCGAAAAGAGCCAAAACTCTTCGGCCTGGGTGAAGATCCTTTTCCTGGCACGAGAGACAGAGAGAGAGAGAAAGAGAGAAGGTGGGCAGAAGCAACCAGAGGATGGCGTCGTCTCGTTATCCGGTAATGGCGAGCCACTATTTATCCGGCCTCGGGTACGAGAAGCAGATGGTACGGCAGGCTTGTTCCTCGAAAGGAAAGCTTGACGAGGGAACACCTTCGACGGGTTAGGGCGATGCGGAGATGGAACGCGAGACTAAGACGGAGAGACGGAGCAGGAAAGAGAGACACGGCGGCGAAGAAAAACGAGAGCGGGGCAGGAAGGGACTGGCCGGAGAGACTGCGCATTTCCGAGAAGGATCTGACCGGAGTGGATGAGAGGGAAAAAGTATCGCCGGCAGAATACGGGAATACGAGAGGCGAGTGATTATCATAAAAATGCGACGCTTCTTCGGCGAAATCTTGGCTGACGATCTGACGGTGGAGATCGGTGGCGAGCGATAACGTTTCATCGATTTTTGATGACATCGAAGTCGCGGTCAGAGTTATCCAGCCGAGCGCCGAGTGACATTCGATTAAATACAGCTGCCACGCTTCGTGCTCGACGCTGGATTACGATGACTCGCGTGGCCGAAGTGAATTTAATCCGTCATCGCGATAATGTCCTTTATCTTGGCGGGCCGAGTTGGTGCGGCGAACGAGGAGATCGCCCCCAGAAGGTGAACTTTGCGCTGTGATCTTCTTTCGCCCGTTTGACGATATCCTAAATCTCCTTTGACCGCGCGATAACGTTACAGCACGAAGGGTCTTAAGGCTTTCTCAAAGATTACGTTCCAGGAGCTTGCGTGCGTGGCCCCTTCGAGATAAAGCGGACGTGTATCGGGGATATTCAAATGCGTAAAAATCGACAAACGGCCGAGAAGAAAAAGCTCTTCAGCGAATAACGTGATTCACGTTCCAGCGCAGCGTCTCTTATGTCTCGCGACAGCCTTCTTACGATCACGCTCGTCTCCTTGCGCCCGCTGAAGCAGGTCTCTGTATCGTACGACGATTTTTCTCCGGCCCACTCTCTGCAAGACCTATACTTTCGAGAGCGACGATACACACGAAGAGCACCGCCGCGGCCTCCATTCATGTAAGTTTACTTACACCTACCCCTTCGGGCGTCCCACACCGTGCTCGAATGGCAAAGAGGGTTTGTGCCACGATCAATATGGGGGTTGGTACCCCCAGGAGAGAGTGAGAGAAGCGCGCTGTGGTGGTAGCGTTGGGCCGACGGAGACGAAGGAGGGCTGAAGGAGGTACTGTGGGTACATCGTAAATATATAGACTTTGTAGTGTTAGGAACGACTTGGTCCGCAGGCAAGCAGGCAGGCAACTTGGCAAGCAGCGGCGGCGGCGACGGCGGCAGCAGCAGCAGCAGGCACCGAAGTGTAGGAGAGGCGAGGGTGGCGGCTGTCGAAGGAGGTTGCGAGGGGTTGGGGTCGTTGAATGGAGGGAGGAACGACGGTAGCGGTGTGCACGGTATTGGGGTTGGTGGTCGGAGCCATGAGGGTGGTAAGTGAGTGAGCGACTCCTTCACCACGGCGCCTCGTCTCAGTCCCGACCGCCACACCACCCCGCTGAAACCACCCTAACCTTACGGATATATCCCAAGCCACCGACCACCTTCGTCTCCTTCTCTTCTGCCTCCTACAACCACCGTCACCACCTCTCTTCCTCTTGCTCTTCCTCTTTCTTCTCCCTCCTTCGTCTTCCTCCACCACCGGCACTGCCGCCACTGCCGCCACTGCCGCCACTGCCACCACCGCCGCCACCGCCGCTGCTCTACCTACTCCATCTCTCCTTACACTCAGCCAACGCGCCATCCTACCTCGACGGCCAACCCACGGTGCCTGTTTCCCTATTCCTCACTCCACTCGCTCGTCGTCGTAGCCAGGATCCCGAGAGAGGAGGTTACGAGCCAGAGTCGCGTCTCCCAAGACCTCGCAAACCCCAGCTGGTACAAGATTGCACCCAGTGGCTCTCAACACGACCATAGAACCGACTTCGAGACGCGAAATTGGCATTCCCGTCGTTCTTCGTCGATTATGCGCGCACGATCGAAATTTTCGGCGCGGCATGCGCGACGAGCGCGACTGCGGAAGGCTAAACACTCCGAAGGATCCGGCCATTAATTGTCCCGCCACCCTCGGCCCCAATTCGCACGTGCACGCCGCCGACCGACTGCGGTGCTGTGCGCGTCGGGGCTGTTTTTCGACAGCGAAGTCAGCGAAAGTCGAGTTAATAAAATGCGTCAGCGTTCGAATAACACGCGCGCCGCAATTCCCATCGGCGGAACGGGGCGCGCGCGCGCGCGCGCTCGCGTAAACGCTAGGAGTCGCATAGCGCGCACACGTCGTTACGTCACGTATCTCGCGCGCCGCAGTTTCGTTAGCGTGGGACGATTAATTTAATTACCAGAATCACGGTGGAGGCGGACTACCGGGAGATGCATAGCGGCGACCGGTTGACGCGCGAGTGTAATTTCGGACGGTACACACGGTCCATGCGCGTCTAGTCCCATGTATATATACCTAGTAGCCCGCTCACTCCTCGATGCATGGAATTTTTAATGACCGCGATGCGGCCGCTGGCCGGTAACCGGTTCCTGAAACCTCCCACGTGTCACTGGGTCACCACGTGCATCCATCACCGCGGCAATTAGTGGACGTGGAATTTTTATTCGGTCCTGCAGGCAGGCAGGCAGCCAGGCAGGCGGCAGGAACCGCCCACGGACGCACCCGTCCCTGCGTCCCAATACTCGCGCCTCGCCTCTTTTTTTATTCCATCCGTGTCCGTGAGAATTACGCACCTGATAGCGGGCAAATGAGAATCGAGCGTGTACCATTGATTTTTCTCCCACGCCGCGGCTCTTTGCCGAGCGAGATATTCTTTTTTTTTTTGCTCTCCTGCCCGCGATACAAAGAGACGTACGTTCGAAGGATAACCGCACCTACCTCCTCCCCTGTCGTACCGCGACGATGCTTTTTTGTTGCCGGCAGAGTTCTCCCGAAATTTATGGCGCACGGGAAAGGCAGGAGAAAATGGACTTGTCGAACATCGATCGCGGCTTTACAGGGGATTACAGCTCTCGGTATTAAGAAAACATGACGGTAAGTAACTGTACTGACTGAAGGTGGCGAGAGTGCCTGACCAATTCCAGACACGCGCTACTTACATCGTCGCAGAGCCACTGCGCCAAACTCGCTTACAAATTTCCCACGGTCGAAGGAGATGTAGCGGGCGAAGGCAGAGGGTGGCTCAACAGAGGGGTACACCGCGAATTTCCCGATTTACAGTCGGATACGGCGAAAGCGGAGTAGTAGTCAAAGTCACTCGACAGCCAGAGCACCTTCGGCCTGATCGATGCCAGCGCCTGACTACTACTACTACTACCACCACCACTCTCGCGCGCGAGAGAAACTACTTCCACCATTTGGCATTTCCATGGCATATCCACGGATACGTGGGATGCAAACGATCTCGTTACGCCGCGGCGTCGCGATTCGCGCAAAAATTCACGGTGGTCATCGTGATATACGGCCGCGGTCATAAATACCAACGTTCTCTTTCTCCTTCCATTTCCCTTCGACATCAGGCGACTTCCACTCCCTCATTCGATCCATCTGCGCGTATCTGTTTAACTCTATCTATATAGACTCATCTCTCTCCCTCTTTTCCTTCTCATTTCCTTTCGCTCGCCCCCCTCTCCCGCCTTCCGCAGCCGCCGCCACCGCAAACTCTCTCTCGCTCTCTCCCGACGTCCCTCTGCATCTCACCCTCCTTCACCTTTTCCTACCCTCCCGCCTTCCCTCACACCATCGACGACGTGTCTGTCGACCATCCTCTCCTTCTGCCTCCGTTCATGCGGCCCGAGAGCCCTGCGGTGGAATTTGCATTTTTAAATTAACTCGCCTCTGTTTGCAGCTATCTCGGCTCGGGCGCGATGCCGGGTAGGGTTTTACAATTTTATGCAACAACGCGCGTCGAGGGCTTCGCCCCCCGCCACCCCTTCTCACCCCCCTTTTTCCACTTTGCTCCCTCTCGACGCCGCCATCCGGCCCGCAGACTACCGCCGACCACTTTCCGCAAAAGCACCCGCCGAGTGATCGATATTGTTGTTATCGTTATTGTCCGGCTGCGGCCCGTACCAAGCTGCCGGCGACATTACCGAGTCAATTATTTCAACCGCAACCCTTCCACCGTATTTCATCTTTCCGCTTCTCTTTCGTCACCAGAACGGGTGAAGGACCTGCAGCGTCGAGGAAGGAGTTGCAATTGAAATTACACGGGAGGCGGTTCGACCTCGTATGTTCCCTTCATTATTGTCCCCCGTCGACGCGGACGCGGACGCCGACGTCGGCGTCGCAGAGCGCGAGCCAATTACTTTTAATCGTCAGTCGGCTGCACATCAGCATCAGCCGACGGGCGCGGCGTTACGCTCTTGACGCGATAACGCAATACCGCTCGGGCTTTTTAATTCCCAACGCACGTTACGACGGGAGCTATATGTATCCGAATTGGAATTTCACGCGGCGAGGCAATTTATGCATGCCAGGGGGGGAAAAAAAAAAAGTGCCGCCCGTCGCGCGACAGCGGCGTATCGCTTTGACGTGATAGCGGAACGCGGAACATTTCTCTTCCGCGCGCTCTCTACATGGCGTGGGAGAATGTCGATGTGCTCAGTCTCCCTCTCATTAAGACATTGACAGCCACGTCGGCTATGTGCGGCTGACACTGCGGTCCTCCGGAGCAGAGAACGGTCCATTTTGAATGCAAACTACCCTCAATCCAATAGAGTAGGTCCGCGACAAAAAAAGTGTTTTTTCAAGTTTCTCACCTATTTCAAATCATAACCTTTAATAAGTACCGTCTCTTCGGCGGTTTTTAACCGATTATCAAGTGTTACATTAAACTACACGTATGTTTAAATTTCTAAAGGAAATTGGATGAGAGACAAACATTTTTTTCAAATGTATACTTTTATTCTAGCCTCCGACGAAGTCCATAACAAACTCGACGTGGCAGTCAATGTGCTAAACCCCGTCTTACGGTCGCTTTGACTAAAACGAGAACCCGCTTGCGCTCTCTGTATTCTGCTGCGAAAAATATTCGAATGCGGGCGTACATATGTACGCGTGTATGTGCTCGATTCGTAGACAGCCTTCGGGGAGGAATTTTCGATCGAAATTGAATCGTGAAAGATACTGCGAAAGATCCCGCACTAAAAGTGGATCGCCGGAAGGGTGGGTTGAGAGAGCAGCGTGTGTTCGATCGTGTGTTCTCGGCGCCCCCGTCGAGCGCGATTTCGAAGGGTGGGGTTGCCACGATGTGTGGGGCGCAGACTGAGAGACACTAAAACACTCAGGCGCGCGCGGATGTCGACGAAGTCACCAGTCGGTTTTCAGCAAAGGGGTTGAACGAGAGTGGTCTTTTACGAGACAGCCGTTTCTCAAGGAAACGTGCCGTGTTGGAGAGCAAAGAGAGTACTTGCTGGCTGGCAGAGGAGCAAGAGAAAGGAATAAAAAGACACTGAGAGTGAGAAAGTCGGAATTTGGAGAGGAAGAGGACGACGAGGAGGAGGAGGAGGAGGACGGAAGGCAGTGTATCTGCGAAGGGAACAGAACGAGATGGTGAGTAACGGGGAACGAGAAAGCAGAAAGAAAGCAAGAAAGAAAGACAGAAATAAGGAGCAAACAGAATAGCCTGCCATAAAGTGCCTGCGCGTTATCCACCAGGGACGAGAACGAGGAAACATTTTTATCGCTCCGTCAGAGAAGAGTTGGAGGTAGCGAAAGGAGATGGAACAGAGAGGGGTGGAGTTCCGCGAGGGAAGAAAGGAAGATGGGTACTAAGTAAGGAAGGAAGGAAGGAAGGAAGGAAGGAAGGAAGGAAGGAAGGGAAGAAGGAGGTGCCTGGGTAATTGAAAAGGCCGTAGTGGATCTCGATCGTCGCTTTATTTCGCGTGCTTCACGGAGCTGGGCCTCTCCCCTATTATCTCGTCGACTCTTTCCCCGGCTCGTGTCCTCCGCCTCCGCAACTTTTTTCTCTTGCCTTCCGCAACTCCTTGGAAAGAAAAAATCAGACAGAGGCAAAACGAATGGGCAAAGAAAGAGGAGCGCGCGAGCGGGAGAAGGAGGGAGGGAGGGAGGGAGGAAGGAAGGAAGGAAGGAAGGAAGGAAGAGAGGGGTGCGGGACAGAGATTTAGACAAGAAACGGTACGAGATTGGGTTGCGGGGCGGGTGAGGGGGTGGGGCGGAAAAAAGGTTCTACGCAACAATGCTCGCGGCGGAGGTGCATTCTCGCGCGATTACCGACGCGCGCGCGCGCAGGCCCCTTAACGAATGGCTTCGTAAACCGTGGGCGCTTTAAAGTCATTACGGAACGCAAAAAAGGGAGTTAATGGTCGCCGTCGGGACGCGGACGACGGGAGAAGGGCGGGAGGAGGATTGGTGAAGGGTGCGCGCGGAGGGTTCGGAGGGAGCGTGTGAAGGATGAATGGCAAGATGAGAGGAACGAGGAAGGAGCGAGAGGACGGGTTTCCCGGTCGTCGTCGATCGACCGCTTGATTTATGGCGGCAGTATCCTCTGCCGGAAAGACGAGAGAAGAGTCTGGGCGTTCGGCAGTTACACGTCGGCGGCGGCGGGTGAAAGGCGCCGTATTCTCACGACACGCGTCGTTCTTAACCGCTCCGAAAATGATGTTCGCCGATCGGCTTTATCGAGCACCTCGTGAATCGTTTGCACCTACGAGCAAGTTTCACGTATATTTATGTACGTGCCCGGCAGAACGCGGGCGGCGGGCCATTTCAAAGACATTCATTCTCGAGGCGCCGTAATGAACCGCAGCGCAGTCGTTTTCCCTGAGAATTATTCCTCGCACGCTGGGAATGCCGGGCAACGACTTTCCCAGTTACGGTCTTAATTTTCATCCCGAAGATTAACCAAACGCGACCTCGTCGGCGGTTAAGCGTCGAAACAATGGTCAAACTCACCCGGGAGACCGGGCGGCGTGGGCGGATAAGTGGGTGGAAACAGGGACGGTAAACTCTCCGTTGTCGGTGACAACGAGTGAGACAGTACGTAACGTCGGTGTTTCTCATAAACGGATAAGCAAACACGTCCCGCCCGCAATGTCTGTTTACGCGAGAATTCCGCCGTGCATTTCTCTGCGCGCGGATAACCCGGTGGCGAGTGAGCGCCGAAATCATCAATTTTCACGACTCCGCCCTGCGAGCGCAGGTCGCACGAAAAGATAGCCTGCCGACTAAAAGGCACACAGAGATCGACAGAGATCGCCTCTGCGAAGAGGTTGTTCTTGCGCAAACAAAGCGTGCGGGACGATAACAAGTTGGCGAGTAGCAGAGGAAAGAGCGCAGGGGCCTACGCTCATTACTTCAGGGCGAAACGTTGGCGCGGCGGCAGTTTTAATAACAAATTCGCGCGTCTGTTCCCCCTGCCTGTTTTGCCGCATCCACTACTCTCATTGCCTCTTGTCGCCTCTCGTGGAGAGAGCCCTTTTCCGCCAGCGCGTGCAGTGCCGTTCTTCCGGCAGCCGAGAGGTTTCCGCGCGGCAGAAAAGCCTCGGTGCAGACTCGACCGAGAGCGATTATATGGTGAAATATATACGGTACTGTAATTACGTAGCGGTCGGTCGGTCGGTCGGTCGTCAGTGGATGCCCTCGGGGCGGCATTTTACGGCCGCCTCATTAAATTACAAACTAATTACCGGTCGGCGAATTATTAAAAAGCTTAGTCGGCCGTTAAACGTGCCGCGAGTCGTAAAAGCGTGTCGTCTCATCGCGAACGAGCACGCCCGCTCGCTCGCGTGTGTGCGAGCCCGCTCTCGAATGCGCCTCTCTCTCTCTCTCGCGCCGAGGGGCTGCTGGGCACCCGCTGTTTCTGCAATTTATTCTCCGTACACACGACAGGCACGCGAGAAAATCGAGATACGATCTCGCACGCACACGTGCGTGCCACTTGTCGCGCCGGTGCTCGCAGACATCGACATTGGTCGGATGCATACGCGCTGGCATAACGAGACGCGGACGCACGTAAGTGCGAACAATGCTGCGAGAACGAAAGCGTGGAGCGCGCGAGGCGGAACGAAGGACGAGGACGAGTCGAACGAATCGATCGTGAAAGAGCGGAACGAAAGGATTTGTCGCCGTGGCGATGATGGCTAGAATTGCGCCGAACCGCCGTTCCGGAATGCAATAAAGATAAAAGAGCACCGTTTTGCTACGGAGATTATTGAATGGTGCTTGCGGAGGGTGTTAAGATCGCGCTTGAACGAAGACAGATTTTTCGGACGGACGAGATGAGCACTTTTCGAACGCCTGTATCTTCACTGACCCTCGACGCGTAATGAAATAATCGTTCGTTTCGCGCGTTCAACGATGACAAACTACTCCGGGCGGACGCGAGAAGAAAATTGCAAGGGGTGTATTTATCGGGCAGACTACGCTGCTGCCGCGGGAAGTAGCTAATACAACGGAGGCGCTTGAAGAAAAAGGAAGATTTCAGTGGCTCGTCGTGTTGTCACGGTCGTCGGGCGGAAAAAGGAAGAAACGGCAGTGCCCATTTCCACCGAACTGCAGCTCTTCTGCGGTGTGACCGCGATTTCCATAATAATTTTCCGCGATTTTCCATGCGGAAGGAATTGCGAGGCGCGCGCGTTATACCGAGGAAAAAGGAGGAAGAGAAGCGGGCAATGCGAAGAAGAAACGCTGGAAGCCGGGAGGGATGAAGAGGGAGCGAGAGGCGGGAAACAGCGAATGTCATTAAGTCGCCGTGATGTTTTTAATTAATTAATTCGCGCGCTTGCAGAGGTGGAAGGACGGAGAGGCACGGATTCGTCTTCTCATAAATCCCAGTGTCGAGCACGAAGTGCGAGAATGGAAAGGGGAACGAGCCTATCCCGAGGGGTAAAGTCGAAATGAAAAGAAGGAAAGGCCGACGATGGGACGGGTGCGGGAAGGTAAACGCGGAATTGAAGGGAGGCTGGAGAGTTCAGCAAAGTATTTAAAAATATTAAGTACCTCCGGCGGAGACGGATATTAAGACAGAAGCGGAGAGTGAGTCGGAAGAGATAAAAAGGGACGGCAGCGGAGAGGAAACAGAATTATGGGATTGAAGAAGCACGGGGTATGAGCCTTGCGAGGGGAAGGACGACGACCGTTGGTAGCAGAACGTTTCAATTAGTAATTAAAACGTGCCACAGTCTCTCTTGCTTCTCGCTTTCTCGCCTACTCGCTCACCCCCCTCGTCGTTGCTCTGTCTCGCGCAGGATGGCTTTTGCCTCCCCTGTACCGCCGCCGCCACCGTCGCCATCTTGTAAATTAATTAATGCGTCCCTAACGAGATCAGAGGTGTCGGTAAGGCAGGAGGGATCGCTAGTTGCCTATCGTACCCACGGAGCAAGAGTGCCCTGACGGTTTCTGGGGTGAGAGGTTCAGGGCCGTGTCTACCATCTTACTTAAGAGTCATTTGCCGCCCTCGTACCGTCCGAAGTGTGAGTATATTTCCCCGGCAATTCTCTCTGTCTCGCAGTCGGTTTTCTCGTATGCTGCTCGACGTACCCAGTTAATTACACCTTTCCCTCTCCCCAACGGCACCTTTTCCCACCGTCAAAATAAACGCGACGCGCAGAGACCACAGACCTGTATAATTTCATCGATAACCGCGTACTTTTAGACGCAAGCCGTTCTCAGAAGCTCTCACGTAAAAGTGTCTCTTTCGGGCAAGGTCCGATATTGAACGCACAATCGTTGAATCTCTACAGCCCTGTGCAGAAGTGAATTAGTCTGTTTGAAGGGTCGACGGCGGCCCCTCCATCGCGCCGTCGCTCGGGTTGAAATGCGAAGTCTGGTGGACGAGGACGATGGCGGGCAAGGACGGAGGATGAGGCAGAGGGGAGAGAGTGTCGAGCCGGGGTCGATGTCAGGATCTCTCGACCCTTTCAAACCCTTTCATCGACGCTTCACCCGCTTACATAATGCAGCTACTCTAATTAAAATAAATTACACTCCCGTGTCAGTTCGTCCCTCGATCTCTGTCGCTCGCCAGCACGCTCCCGCCAGCTCATTTTTTCACGAGCCTTTTTCCGAGGGGCACGCTCACCCCGCCGCTTTTTTTTTCTGTACCGCACTTTCGACCACCCCGCGCCACCGGCCGCCACCCCCTTTCACTCGTTTATTTGCACTTTATTCGAGATTTAATTTACCGACCTCCGGACGACAGCCTCGTTGGTGAGCGCTCGACTCTGTGATGGGATTAAAAAAATCGGGGCGGGGGCAGACAAGGGGAGTGAGGGGTGGCCGGTGAGTGGGTGTAGAGTGGAGCCGGAGAAAAAAGTTGGAAAAAGAACGCCGCCACCGCGAGCGTCCCAGCCAATGGGGAATGAAACGGTCGGAAAAATGGCCGAACCAAGGAAGAGTCGAGGAAGGCCGATCGATAGACCTTCCTCCGCTGCTCGATTTAAGGCCGATCGAACGTCGATACGTTCCCGAGCTAAACTCGTTTCAACTTCGAGCGCCGGAATTCTAACTCGAATCATTTTCGCGCTACTTTATCGGCTCCATTGCCCTACTTGTCTCTCGCCCCTGTGAACTGAATTTTCGCGAATACTTTATCGCCGCCGACCGTTCGCAGCGTTAGTGAATCAGCGCACGACGGCGCGGAAAACGAGCGAGAACGGTTTCATCGACAGAGGCGGCGGGGAAGACGAAGGGAAAATACAATTTTCGGGAAAGTCGAGGAGCGTGTGAGGGCTGTGCGGCGGCGAATCGATTAAAATTGACGTATAGTTTCCCTGGCTCTCCGCACGCGCGAGGCGTCGCTCGGCACACCTCGACAGTGGCATGCAAAACGGAAAATCGTTCCTCGAGCATCGGAGTCGACGTCAGCGTTGGCGTCGTCGTCGTCGTCGTCGTCGTTGGCGCTGGCGTTGGCGTCGGTGTCGGAGGCGCTAACGAATTAATGCGGCGCCGCGCCTCGAGGACTTTTCTCATTGCCATCGAGGGGCCCTCACTTTCGCGACAATTTACCGCGCGCTACCCCGGATCGGGCGTAAGTATCGTGAAATTCAATTAAGCTCGTGCTCGCTCGCGGCTCGAGGGACTTCCTCTGGTTTTTCCCTGCCGTTTGCAAAAGCATTTCCTCCCTCCGACACCACTCCCCTTCCGGCGTCGCCAAGTTCTTCTCCCGACGGCGATAAATAAATATTCCGCGTTGCCGCGGCATCTCCCTCCGGGTCTGTCTCCCTTTCTCTTTCCTCCCTCTGTCCTCTCGACAATCAATTTTCTTATACCCACGTCGCTTCCCCCCCCCCCCCCCCCTCCACCCTTTTTTCTCTTTTTACAGCAACGTGCCCGCGATCGTATCGACTAGATTCGATCGGTTTGTTTCATTTAATTCCGCTTCTACCCCGACGCCTACCCCCGGACCCGGCCACGGCGATACAGGAAAGTTTTCCGCTCGACAAACGATCTCGGCCGTACGACACTGCGTGGACGCAGACCGGAATGCTTATTACGTTTTTACGAGCCGTACTTTATTGTAATTCCATTGTATCGAGCCCTCCCGCAGTTGCGCATTTATTCCTTCGAGAACTAATGATAAACGCTTCACCCTCACTCCCCATCGCATCTTTTCTTCGTTTCCACCCCTACCTCTACTATCGTTCCTTTCAGCCACCTTAACAATCTCACTCTAGCCTGCCTCCGCCGCGAGAAAAGCCGTTCCTCGGTATTTTATGAATTCGTTATGAGTCACAGTGAGCAGAAGCCTGCAGACGCAGCTTTTGTCCCTCAGCCTTCTTTCTCCCACGATCCGCTTGAGCCAGTGCGAGCGCGCGCGCGCGCGCGCTCGAAGATCCTTCCTTTGCTCGTTCCGTCGAAAGAGTCCGTGGCGTTCCATGGCAGGACGCGTCTCGAGGAGAAATATTTCCCAGGTCGTGAGAAATCCAGAAGGAAGTAGTAGTTGGCGGGACAAGCGGCGAGGAACGACGAGAGTCGGTGGAGAATAAGAGGAAGCGGAAAGGAGAGCTGGGACGGGAGAGCTTAGTGGTGCACGAATAATAACGAGTCGCATACTTTCCTACTGTCGTCGGCTTTCGATTTGAGATACGAGCTTCTCCGTCTTTCCATTTCCCCGGCGTTCACAGTCTTCCTGAAACCACCGCTCTTTGTCGATCCAATCACGAGATCCGATTGCAGGGGTAGGGGCACGAAGAGGTAAGAGCGAGTTGCACGGAAATGCAGTTGGGTAACGAGCTGCCGAGCGGAATAGAAGTTTTATCGTACGGCGGGTGCAGAGGTATAAATCCAGAGTGACGCGAGAAAACGGATCGATGCGAGAGTGTTGAGGAAACGTTTTCCCCGTAAGCGCGCGCGGCGAGTCTTCCATCAATTTGCCGACGGAATGAAAAATTGTTCGCGCCACGCTCGCGATAATCGTGCTCCGGCCTCAGTCGTCAGCTCGTCAAATTTCAATTCCCACCTCGTCGCACTGTCTTCCGTCTGTATTTTCGAAACTCTCCCACTAGGCTACAGGGACGACGTAGACGTCAAATATGCCGGACGCACTCAGCGAACGAAGAAGGGTCTGAAAGCGGCGACGTACCGGCAATCAGTAACATTATATGAAGCGGCACAAGCCAGCAGCCACCCCATTAGCATTCATATTTCAATTTCATAGCCCTCAGGGCCCGTGGTTAGTGCCGCCGTAAGGCGTCCGCAACGGGGCGGGGATAAAAAGAGAGGAGATAAACAGAGCTGTAGCGGTAATGTAAGAGTGCAGGCAGGGTCGCAGGGAGTGGGAAACGAGGATAGGTAGAAGCCAGGAGTGCAGGAGGGTGAGGGAGGAAAACAGAGGGAGAACGAGCGGAAGAGGCGAAAGCCAATATCGAGGGGAACCTATTACGATCCATCTCCATGCTGATGTAATGGACGCTCGGCACCGATTATCAATCCGTAATAATTGTGCATATTAAACGCGCGCTGATTATCGGTCCAGTGCCGAGCGTGAGTGCGCCGCGACGCCGCCAGTAAATTGAGTTGTACCGGCCAGCGGAGGGGGGGCGTGTTTACAGTCGAAACAGCGAAATCACAACTGCGGAAACGAGCCCCGATGATGAAAAAAACAATTATCGTGAAAGTCGCGAGCACACGCGCGCCGAATAATATGCTGGCCGATCAAACGAAACGTGGACGGGCGTCCGAGTTATTTTTCGCGTCAAATGAACCGTTCGTCGGTTTCGCCTCTCTCCAAATGTTCCATTAAAAGCGAGCGCGTCTGATTAATGGATGCCATTGCGCACTTGATATCACAGAGAATTCGACAAATCGTTGTATTTCCATCGATCCCTGCGAGTGATATGAGAAAAAAAGGCTTCCCCTCGTTCCCCTCCGTCTCCCACATTGTCCTCATTCCTTCTTTCATACGTAATGAACCGCGCATCGCGATCTGCAGCCGGCCATCGCGTTAACTTTTAATTTCGCCAAATGCATTCGTCAGCCACTTTCAAGATGAATCCCCAAGACGTGCGATTCGTCATAACGACACGCGACGGACAGGGTGGCGCAGTTCAATTGGCTTTATCGTCACATTAATCGTTAGATGCGTACCAACTGCAGAACCGGCAAGATGACTCAGCGGACGCACTATAAACCAAGAGACAAAGAAGAAAGAGCAGTAGTGGCGATGTTCATCGATTCGATAAAACGCTTCCTTCCGCGGCGAGTCGACGGCCTCATGTACCTCGCGGTGAATCTTTTTTCTCCGCTATCGATCGCGAACGAGCAATGAGAGGGTGGGAAGGGGCAGGGGGCATGAAGCGGGACGATACAAGGCTCCGCCGACTGGAGATCGGAAGCGACACGCGCGTACCGCCGCGCCGGAGAGTCCCGTGGCGCTCTCGAGGCTTTTTTTGCCTACCCCCGGAGCGCTTTTAATAAACGCGCGGCGCGCTCAGCGGGCGCTTTATGCCCGTCGAAGAAGAGAAGAGAAGAGAAGAGAAGAGAAGAGCGAGACGGCCGTGCGCGGGCCAGAGCGGAAGGGGTGCTTTTGACGACGAGCTTTTTACGGCGCTGTGTTCCGGCGTTCGGGCTTTTACGTCCATTCCACCCTTCATCCTCTTGCCTCCTTCCCTCCTTGTCGCTCCCTCCGCTCCCGCCGTCGACCTCCTTCTAGCGCGCAATACGCCGTAGGTAAGCGGTGGTCTAATCTCTTTTACGAGGTGGAATTTTACGCGCCCCCGAAGTCGTTTCCAGCAGTGTGGCGCGGCCTGTTCCGCTCGTCGCCGTCCGCGCGATCACTCCTCAAATCCCATTACCCGGCTTTCGTTAACAATTCCGTCAGCGAGCGTGCGAGCCGCTGCATTTTCGTTCCCTCCGCGCTAATTGAGCGGAGCGAAAAAGCTCGGGCGCGAAATAACGTTCGGAATTTGCAGGGCGCGTCGCGTCTTCGCTGCCGTGCCACCGACTCGCCAACTCTTGCCGCGGATTTCGACGGGCGATACACTCCGGCCTCGAAAGCGATCGTTGCCTTCGCGCGGATTATGTGTTTTCCCCTCGACGTGCGAGCGCGGTGAGGCACTAACCGTCGGAAATGTGAAAAGCGATTTTCGGAGACTCATGAGATTAGGCGACGGCGGAGCGGGACACGGTGAGGGTGGATTAAGGCTAGGATGTAAAGCCGAATTGGGGCTCGCGAGATAATGACGCCGGCTTAAGTGCCATCCGAGCATGATTACTCGTACTTACACGTACCCTCGATTGATAACGAAAGGGAACGATACGGCTTCGCAGGCTTCCATTCAATCCCATTCTATCGCAAGGTAAGACGACAACCGTACACTCGATTATGCACGTGAAGAAAGAACATATATGACTTGTCAAACATTATCCGTATATTTTCCATAATAGCGTATAAGAGAAATAATAGGACTTCGGTCGGAAATTAAAGTAGCATTGATATTCTACTTACATGCCTCTCCTCGGCGGGGTTAAGACCTGCAACAGAAACGAAAGATCGGATTAGCTTCTTGCCTCCTCCGCGCAGGATCGCGTTACGTTTCTCTTCCGAGACTATCTGTCGACGCGAGTCAGACAGGACGACCGATTCAACGACACGAGAAGCGCCAGGATGTTTTTCATTATTAAAGAACCCCGATCCGAATGGAGCCGGCGGTGTAGCAGCGGAGTCCTTTCTACGCAAAGATGGAGATAAAAGGAACAATGTGCGGGAGGGATGAGGCCAGACTTCTCGAGGATTTCCTAGAAGGGGAGGCGGAGAACGGGGAGAGATGGGAGAACGAAGAAGATTCTGAAGGAGAAGCTTTGTCCTCGGGAAGCCGAGTTCATAGTTTGCCCTCGCTCGATTTCCCCAACCCCCTTTTTCGCTCACGGTGGATACACTTTGTCTCGCAGGAAATATCCTAACGATATCTTTTTCCTCCCTCGCAGCCTCCCTGCTTCTACCCCCGACCACGCGACGGCTCTACACGAGTCGTTTATGTTCCGCGAGCACGTATACGAGCCGTTATAAATCGTCTCCGCTTTTACGCTAGATTAACCGTCGAGGACCATCAACCATTAATATCAATATCGCGGCAAGAGACGGTGCGCGAATCGGACGACATCGGGCCGACTTTGAAAGTCAAATTTTCCAAGTAGAAATCCTTGTTCCGCGGCCGCGTTCCACGAGCGGGGTGCCGGAATTATACCCGAGCGATCTTCGTGTTCGAGGACTCGACGACGACGACAATGACGATCCCCGCTGATGACAACGGCCGACAACGTAGTCCCAAGCATAATAATTCCAGAACAATGCGTCAGCATCACCCGGGCGACCGCGAGCCGTGCAGAGCGCATATCCATCAGAGCAGGATATATCCTTGTCGTACGAGCTTGCTCATCGCCGGTTTATGGTTCACCAAATTACGAAGGGCTCTGCGGTCGGCCGGAAGAATTTCCTCATATTTCCCGACTATTACGGAGTTGGTGGGATCGAGGAGCAGGAGTTGGGGGCGGTTATGCCGAAGCTGCCGTGGGGATTGGCATTCCGGGGGGTCGAATCCCGGATGTACAACCGCGTAGTATGCGCGGAGGGTAAGCGAGGAGGATAGAGCGAATCGGTGAACAAGAGGAGAGGGAGACGGAAAAGTTCCTGGCAACCGTCTTCGCTCTCGTAAACCTCGCTAATGCTCGTCATCCCTTCATCCTTTCTCGCGCCGAAAGACTCCACCCTGCCGTTTCCACCGCCACCCCCTTGAAAGGAAGGAGGTTTCCCGTTTTCTCTTCCTCGCCTCCTACTCTCCCGCCGGCTCCATTCCTGACGGTGCGCGCGCGCGCTTTCCTCCGTTGGCTCGTAAACGGACGCGCAAGAGCGCGCATTATTTCTCACTAAAGTGCGAAAGAAGTCGTTCGCCATCGAGTGGAACGAAGCTCTGGCCGCTCCTTATTCTTCGCGCGGTATGGGACCGCTTTAAAGACTGCATGCACGCACTCCAGCCGACCACTGCGCTGAATAAAAGAGTCGACGAACGTCAGCGCCGAGTGTCACTCGAGTAAAGGTCGATTTCACTGCGAATCGACATCGAAGCGGCATTGACACGCGTCTGATCGGGGAGAGAACTCGAATGTCACTTCAAAATCGAATGGTGCCCGGTACGTCGAATATTTTCCGCGAATTCGAGGACGGAACGGCGCACGCGCTGTCACTGACAAATTTGATCCGCAGAACGTTATTAATAATGATGGCTCTCCCCTTCGCAAACGGTTTCGGTCTGCAGCCGGGCGAATTATAAAGATCCGTCCGATCGTGCGCAGCGTTCGTCGTCCGCCGTTTAACGAGGTCGAAGGGGTGACCGCGCGATTTTTGAGATCGCAGAAGTTGCCCTCGCTCGAAGAGGCCATCTCGCCGTACGAGCATCTGCTCGTAAAACGGTAATATGCGCGGCACCGGACTTCTAATCGTCCGTAAAAGAGCGCGTCCCGGCCGGCTGCCGCCTTGCACATCGTGTAAATCGTCCCGGCAAACGAGGGTGTAAAAACAATTGGATGACTGGTGGCGGCAGATATTGTGTCCGAATGCGGAGTAGTTCAAGGGGACGGATGACGGCTTGTCGGCCGATGGGGTGGAGAAAAACTGGAAGGAGGGCGCGGATGGGAAGAGAGGCGGGGGGAGAGAGAGAGAGAGAGAGAGGAACGGAAAAGGATGAGTCGAACGATAACGGCGCGGCCAGAAACAATTCGCTCGAGGCAATGTCCTGGAAACGAGGGAAGAAGAAGTTTCAGTTGCAACGACAGAAATAGTGGTCCATTACGGTTCCTGCTCTGTTCGGCGCTCGTTTGGTAAGGGGTGTCGACTAGAGGAGATAAAGCGCGAGAGAGAGGGAAAAAGAGATAAGAATAAAGACGCCGCGCGAATATAGTCGACACGCGCTCGAATCCTGACTATGAAACCTTCTCATGCGAACGATTGCGCAGGAAATTGGAACGCGAAAAGCGTTCTGGGCACTGCGTTACACAACTCGTACCACCGTTCCCTCCGAACGACAATCATCGACTTTTATGTCTTATTTGCGACGCAGCGAAAATCCTTTGAACAACGAATCGAACAGCGGCACTTTGCACGGTTACCGCAGTGCGTTGTGTGCGAGTATATCGAGTTATACGCCACGCGAGATCAGTAAGAAAAGTACGAACAATCCTGTTACGCGATTCGTAAAGCAGCGTGCGGAGAAGCTGATGTATTCTCGCGCAAGAATGGAAATGAGTCGGCCGGTATTTCATTACGGTGCGCCAACAGCAGTCGGAAAACGCGAAACAACGTGGAACAACTGGCCGGAGGTTATACTCGCCTCGAGTAACATAGTTAAACAAGTACGGCTCTAGTTGGCCAGCAGGGAGAGACAGCGAGTGTGGAAGAAAGATGGAGAGGCGAGAGAGGCAAGAGGCGCGAAGGTTTAGCGGAGAAGCTATGTGGAGTCGGCTTGAATGAGAGGAAGAGCCGAAAGAGGGGAAGAGTCGGTAGTACTCTCGTGTCGAGAGGAGATTCTGAGTGCTCTCTTGAGAGACGAGAAGAGGAGAGAGAAAAGGGGAGAGTGCGACGTCGATGGCGAGTGTGTGTACGTCGCTGCGCAAGCAAGAGAGAGGGACTCACTCAAAGCTCCCACGACTTTGTCAGCGCTACTTGGACGAACAAGTGCGAACGTTCTTGCACTCGTGTGTCCCAAGGAGAGACGAGAACGCGTCCGTAGCCGAGTAGAAGAGGATCTTCGAGGTCAAGATCGAGGGGTTCCGGGAGTCCTGAGCTTAAGCACGATCGTTTGCGTCATCCTCGTATCGCGTCAGGTTTCGAAGTGCGCGGAACGGCTTGTGCAAACCGTTTAACGCTCGAGTAGCGTCTACTGCGCTCGGAGAATTATTCGAAACGCGATCGCATTCGCGATGAGCAATCGTTCTCCGAAGAAAAAAGGCGGACGTCGCACTCCGTTAGTTCGGCACTCGAAATATTCACGAGCGAGGGCTGCTGACGACGCGGAAAGTGCGCGCGGGGCACGATAAGCAGAGCGACTTTAGTAAGTTGAAACTGCTCGATCAGCAGAGAGACAAGCGCCCGCGCCCGCGCGCGCTTGCCTTTCGCTGAACGTATTTTTCTACGTCGAACATTCTCGATTGCCTCTGACGGACAGGCGGGCGGGGCGATTTTATACGATCACGCACTCCGTCGCGAAGTTTACGATTTCCGTTATAAAATTTAGAACTTCCCATACATAGCGAGCATATAAAATCCGATGTTTCAAGCCGGCTTCGACGTCGACATCGAGAGCAGCCACCGACTCGCACACCTCTCACGCGCTGCGGTCGAGGTACAAAACATTTTTCTCGCATTTTCTGCTTTCAATACGAATCCGAATGAGTGTATATAAAAGTCCGTTCGCCTCGTCGCGGCGATAACTGAACGCGGGAGAGTGGAAATTCGATGCGATCGATGGCTGACTCACCTCCGTTGGATTTTAAGTCGTCAGGTTGACCTCGATGAAGATCCGGTTTCGTCAGCATCGAGAGAGGGTGTGCGGCGGCGCCTCCAGGAGCCGAAGCCGCACCTGGAGGAAGACCCAAGCCGAGCAGGGCCGCGGACGCCGACGTGGGCACAGGAAGTCCAGCACCGGGACCTAATCCGGGTAGTCCCGGAATGCCTGGATGTGGACCCATCGCCGCACCTGGTGGTAATTGTTGGGCGTGCATTTGTTGAAGAAGCCTCGGCAAATCCGGCCTCTGTTGCTGGAAAGAAAAGAGACACATATATTACCCCGTAATTGACTCTGTTACGCGATGCGATAAGTATGAGGCGAGGGACTTTGATGACTGGTTTAGAAGGAGCCGATAGAAGTATCTGCGCCTTACTCAATTTGCCTTCGTTTTCGCGTGCCGTTGCACGTATTGCTTCCAACGACTTGAGCCAACTAGGCGAAATCCAGGACTGCAGAACGAATGGAGAACTGTAGCAGAGCTGCCTCCTTTCTTCCGACGAACTGTTCAAAACTTTCGTCGAAAATCGAATGAGTGCAACTCCGGGCTAGCGCGTGGCAGTAGTTTCTTCATTAAGACGGAATCAGGCTGGGCTCGACGAAATTTGACATCCCGCACAACGCAATTTCGCGAGCGAAAGTTTCGCCGGAACGAGTGCGCTACGTGCGAAACCGTTCCGATTTTATACTTTCAGGAGCTGCACGCGTCGGTCGCGTTTTCCAATTATAATAATTAATAGCGGTCAATGGTATCGGCGGCAAGCGTCACTATCGTCAATTCCGCTACAACAGAACAGGAATAATCATGCGATATAATTACATCGGGATGTTAACGCACCGAACGAGTGATATGATCAGAAATTTGCCTTTCTAATACATCGACCGGGTCTTTGCAAAGGAATTTTTTCTTTACGTCCTCTCCAGTAAATTGCAACGTCACTCGTGCTTAGGACGACGCGCGCGGCGCGGCGTTGAACTTGTTAAAAGATCTCGCCGAGAACGGGGGTCATTCACGCCGCAGGATAAAGTGGAAGGGGTGTCCCGATTGAGTTTCAGCTGTTAGGCAAATTGCGGAGCAGTTGAACGGTCTTTTGGCGCTTGGCGGACGACGACTCGGCGGGAGCGACGAAGACGGAACGAAAAGAGGACAGGCAGAGGGAAGAGAGGCGAAGCGGAGTCGAAGTTGGAACAGAGACGAACGAGGATCAGAGTACACTCCCTCAACTGCAGCCGTGTATACTCGTTAAGGCAAACCGGGGCGAATATTCCGGCGAGTAGTTTGCCGAGATAATTAAATGGCTTAACGATATAATAACCTCACGTCGAACGGCTGTCTGAGCAGAGCCACCCACAAAACACACAAACAGCCGGGCGTGCGCGCACGTGGTGAGGCAAAGCGCGCCGTAGACTGTCGACGAGGAGAAAGAGAAGGTAATGGAGGAGGATGAAGGTGGGCAGAGGCGGGGAAGAGTCGGCGTGGCAGGAGTCAGAGAAGGCGCACGCAAACGTTGCTGGATATTCGAGTAAGCCGGAAGCCCCTCGGAAACGTTCCGAGTTTCCACTCTCGGTAATGATAATAATCCTGACCCGACTAGCTGCTATGCCCAGAGTTGCGAATCCCCAGCAGTGTCTGGAAGCGTTACACACTCCACAACGGCGGGCGCCTAGTCGTTCTACCGGAAGGATTCCCGTGTGGCGCTTTCGTCATCGTCTCGACTACACCCTGATTCTTTTTCATTGCAACGTGCACTTCGAAATTGCACACCCGCCGCGCTCGAAGCACTTCCTGCGACGTTTGGGAAATTCGTTCGGTATTGGATGATTATTCGATCGCGAAGAATCAGTGACCGAAAAGTTGCCTGATGAGATGGGCCCATCAATCCCTTTCTACTCTAATCCCCGAACAAAAGGTGAAGTGATTGTTCTCGTCAACGTGTAAGCTTCCCTGTGGCGCCTGCGTCTATAGGCGGACTCTTCAGCAGTTTTCATCGACGTGGCCACTTGCTGACTCGACTAGCGAGGAAGATAGTGCCGGAAGACCGGTAAAGGTTGACTTAATCTTCTTCGTCCGTCTTCTTCGTCTCCTTTAAATCGCCTTCAAGATCTTAACGCGACGGCGGGTCATATGTCGACGTCATCGTTCGAGCTCGGTCCGTTCAACGACGAAGAGCGAATAATCGTTTCGCGTGCGATGATGCAAGGATACTTGTTAAATTACCAATTCGAAACGGACTAAAAGGAATGGTTCGCTGGCCCGTGTCACTTTTAATCCTTTCCTCGAGATCCTCGTACTCGCCACTACTTCTGTCTCACACAATGGAACAAGGACGTAACGAGATATGACCTCGAAGAGTCAATTAATATCCCGTATTGATTGCCAGAAGCGAAATGGTCCTTGGGCGAAAGAAATCCGATTGAAATAATCCGTTGTAAGGAAGGTTCCCCTTACATCGATCGATATTCTTTTGTTCCGAAAGTATCCTTTCCGGCGAGCCTCTCGTTTTGATCGAACGGAAAGCGAGCCTCCTTAAAGGATCCGGAAGATTCATGAAAATAGATCAGCCGCATGCAAAGCGGTTTCGAAGGGCGGCGAAAATACGAGTGCGGCCGATGCCGGGACGCGAGCGAAATATGTTATTCCAGATGGCGGTCGGTTGAAAATCAAGTTGGAAGGAAAACGGTCGACGGCGCACAAGAAGGAGAGAAAGATGCGCCCCGGATTTCCGGCTTTTTCGCTCGGCGTGCTCGTCGGCGTGCTCGTCGGCGTGCTCGCCGCGAGAGAGAAGGAGGATTTAAGAGCAGCGAGCGGGTTAAGGCGCACGGAATCCCGGGCTCCTGCTAAGGATTTGCCGCACGTAGCCCGACAACGCCACGGATCCGTGGAAGTTTCCACGGACGAGGGGGGCGACCGGGAGAGTAGCAGGAATGCTGATTAGTCGGTGCTCGTGCCCCATAACACTATAACCTATCTGGCCTGGAAACCAGCGGGAAGACTTGGGATAAGATTCGAGGAGGAGCTTGCGACGGCGGAGAAGGGATCCGACGGAGGGAGAACTTCTCGATGGTGTAGGTGGAGCTGGGAGTCGAAGGGTAGGTGTAGGTAGTGGTGGTGGTGGTGGTGGTGGTGGTGGTGGAACCGGAGGAAGAGAGTCGGGAGAAGCCGGCGGCTTAATAGGGAGGAAATTGAGTGCTCGAGCAATATTGAGGAGGATTCGGGATTCGCCAGGATCGTATCCATCCGTCCGCTTTCGGATTCCTCGGGCATCGGCTTCCTCCTGCCAGACCGCAGTGGCTCTCATTCGGGTGAACGTGTTTCGGGCTCTAAATCAACGCGAACGAGAGCTCGCGAACGTGTTTACGGGACGTTTCACGCGCTCTTGCTCTATGTAGCAGGAACTCGTGCGGAAATTTTAAGCGGCGGGATTCGCGCTCGATAGCTCCTAACTTCGTCACGGAGATACGTTCTTCTCCGTCTGTCAGCCCCGAACTTGGAACAACTTTAGTTTGACCGGAGGAGAGGAATAAGGGTTGCTTCTCTTCGCTCCTTTTTTTCTTCAAACAACCCCGTTCCACCGGTTCTTTTCAGCGCGTCCCATCTCGCCCAGGCAGGGCGAAAATGCCCTTTTAATAAGAAGTTTCGAGCCGCGGCGTGCAAAGAAAAACTTGGCCGCCGAGTTTATGCCGCTTCGAGGGGACTATAAATTGGGTTGGTAAAAAGTCAAATGTTTGAAAGTTACGAGCGGCAGAACGGGCTGCCCTGGCTCTCGAGAGGGGTGATGTTCGGTGGTACGCATTAAAATTTGACCACTAAAAACGTTAATGCAATGAACAAGGAAGTTCTCGTAGTTAGGGACTTTCAGTCGCAAAACTTTCTCCCCCTCCCCCCGCTGAACGTTGTGGAACATTAAACGATATCTTTCCCGTTAAATCCTCCTCGCAACTTTGTGTCCCAATACAGCGCGGGCGAGCGTTTATTTAATGCATCGTTGAACGTCATCGTAGCGACAGATATGGTGGATGTAACGGGGACCGCAAATGTCACGCTAAGCGATATACATCGCACGGAGTTAATTTATCTTCCATCGGCACTCACCCCGATAATGGCGTTCAGCTCGGTCATGGTCACTTGCTTGGCTCTGTCGACGGCAGTGGCAACTTGTTGTTGGTGCTCCTGAGAGAGAAACGGCAGGATCTGGCCAATTATGGCGTTTAACCTTTTCGCTATCTCCGTCTGAAAGCAGAGACGTGAAGAGGCAATTAGTACGAGACGCGCTATGTATGTTCGTCTTATTTCAAGCGCCTAAAACTGTCCTCGGCAGATAACAACGTCTCCTCGTATACACGGTTATCATGGAATCTTCCCAACTCATTCCTCACTCGTCTTTCAGTAAGATCGACGCTTGCGGCGCTTTAGGAACGGTTCGAGATCGTTAAGAAGGGTAAGGGCTGGCTCGGCGCACCCTTACGAGGGGGCCGGAGTGCAGGTGCAGGTGCGGCATAACCGGTCGGGGGTGTTTACGACGCCCTACGGCCAAAAGAGACTGACGGGAATTAAATTAAATCCGCGCGGTATTGGCAGCGGCGTAGACAGGTTCAATCTTCCTTCGGCCAATGGCGCCGTGCCTTTCTTTCCCGCCCCGCACATACCTGCCTGGTTGCGTTTTAACCGCGTATCTACCACTGGGCTTCATTAGAAGTTAAGTTTGACGGGGCATCATGCAACGATCGCGAACACCGTTTCCCATCTCCCTTTCCTTCATTACCAAGTTTTTGCTCCCGCTATGTTGACGGAACGAAACATGCGCGCGTATCGTTTACTTTCGCCGAGGTTCGTTCTAAATAATTGAAATTCCTAAACGCCAACAATTGCGGCCCGCTCGCCGGCCGACGAGAAATAATAATTCGATTAGTGCATAATTGAATACATTTTCCGCGCCGTTTACGACGTGTAATAGCTTAATCGGTGTAACTGTGTATCATGATATTAATTAAAATCAGCGCCAATCGACGCCCGAAGCAAATTGGCCAAACTGCGGCTGGCTCGTTTCCGTGCTCGCGGCCGATGGGAATAAAAGTGGAACCGAGGACGAAGTTTCGCTGCTGCGAAACTAATCTATGAAAGGTCTCCGTCTCCTTTTCGCGAAAGCGTGCACGTCGCGGAAAATACGATCTCCTCCCTCTATCCTCTTTCGGTGGAAGGAAGTCGCACGCTCGAAAGACGCGGAAGCGGAAGTAGCCAATTCGTCGCGGAAGAGAAGCCACGGTACCGGGTGTCCAACGGTGGAAACGACTCGCCTCGGCTCGCTTCAGCTTCGTACGGCTCATTTTCCTCGACTCATAAACGCCCCGGGGGTGTAAACAGCGAACCCTCCCATTCAGCCTCCCTTAACCCCTTCGCACGCACACCCCTCTTCCCACATTCTCCTCGCATTACTCTTCGCGCATTCCGTTATTACGACCTTGCGCGAGCGTTTTATGTAAATCATTCATCTGTTCAAATTGCAACGAGCCAGCGACGGCGAGGCGGCGGACGATTTATAATATGCATTTGGATTTCACATGGCAAACCGGTCGGACGCCTCTATGGAATTTTTGTGTTTCACGGTGTAATAAAATGCTCATCTTCTCCCTCTCTCTCTTTCTCGCTCTTTCTCTGTCTCAGCAATCGTCGTCTATCCGCGTATCTTTCTCCATCTCCGACGTCGTTGGCTGCACTTCTATCGCACCACCTCCCATTTTCACTGCCGCTTAAACGAGCCTCGGGATGCTAATTGAAATATCGCGGCCACTAAAATTCTTGGCAAGTTTCCTTCTCCCGGGCACGCTAGCGTGGTGAACGGAGAACCCGGAGGAAAAGAAGGAGACAGTCGGGACGGATGGAAAGAGAGGGGCTGGAAAGCGGGAGCAGTCAGGGGTGGGGGCGGGGACATGAGGGGGGTGGGGAACGGGGAAAGGGGCGGGGAAACACAGGGAGTTGTTTTAATTACCCGTCGCCCTCGGAGTGGTAGTCATTAAGCCACTAATTATAACGTACGCGAAAATGAGTCGAGCCATCCGCGAGCGGCGCGCATAAGACAGAGAAGGACGACGACGTGATGCATGTACCCGCGTTAATACATATGTATGAGCAGGTGTACAGTATGACCGTGTCGACGGATGACGAATGCGGCCCCTCTGCTTTTTTTCCCCCTCTTTCTCACGAGACCTCGTTCCGCGGAACGATCTTCACGGAGAGCCGAGTTTTCGCCTTAAACGGAAACTTAATTGATTCGCCACGCTCCCTGGGGAGTCCTTCGAACGGCGCGCGCAAAAGGAAAATCGCGTGTCACTCGAAATAATGCGACGCAGGAGTGTCAATCGATCCGTCTACGTCTACGTTATCGGCGGAACTGGGTTAACGCTGAAATTCGCGTCAAGCCGGGGAGGGCATCTTAGATGCCGATATCCCGATCAATACCGAAATTAAGTCGTCCCCGGCGCAAAGAGGCAATTAAGTGCTTGTAACCGTGCGCCGTGCCGCGCGGGTTTGGCAGAAAAATTTCGTCGACCGCCATCGACATGTACATATAGCTCACGACGACGCACTCTCTAAGTAGATATCAGCGGAGAGAAAAGGCAGGAGAGTGAGAATATTGTGGGCAAAGAATACCCCCGCTGCAAGGGCGAAAAACAGAGGTGGCGTGGGTAAAGAGAGAACCGCTGCTGCAGACGTAATTGCGTTGCCGAGAAGTTTTCCCCGGGTGAGAGGTAACCGAGAAAATAATGAATGGGGTGGATGCTCTTTCGCGAGGGAGAAAAACAGACAGGCCAAGAGAGCGTGCGAGAGAGTGGAAGAGCGGGCGACACGGAAAACGAGCAAAATAAGGGGCGTAGGGTAGTGAAAGAAGTAACGGGAGAAAGGGAGCGAGAGAAAGGAGCTGGCAGAGGGAAAGAATAAGGAAGCAGGAAAGGGGGGGGGGGGCGGGTAAGTTTCGGGCGTTGCGGGTTTCTCATTGTCCTGGATTTCACACGGGGGAGAGATGGAAGCCCTACCGCGGAATGAATTTTTCTCCACCACACGCCAAATTGGACCGCGAAGATTGCCGGTCCGAGTACGTTCCTTTCCAGGCGAACGACTCTTTGTTTGGCACGGCCACGACAGCCTGATATTACTCGTCGTCCTTAAAACGCGCCCACCCCCCCGCGCCCCGACAAACAAAGGAAAGCGAGTATTTTCGCGCCGCGAAATACATTTCGAGCGATTTGCTACGAGTAAAATAAGTATCCTTCCCCGCGGCGGTCCTTTCATCATCCCCCGCACAAACAGCGCGCCCCGCACGGAATTCTCTCCCGATATCGACAAACTTTTCGGTCGCCCGCCCGACGTATGTTCGCCCGACGGAAACATATCGTCGCGTTTACCGACGCGGAATAAATTGCACTTAGTAAGCGCCGCTCGCTTCTCGGATCGCGAGCTGAGAAATTCGGCCGGCGACAGGATCATTTTTTTTCCCCCGGGATAAGATGCACCGCTGACACAAATATCGCATTTTTCGCTCTCGCTCGCCACCTTTCGTTTTCCTCTCCCGTCTCTCTCGTCTTCTCTACAACGTCCCAGGGAGTCGCGACGCTGCGAGACGACGGAGGCGTGGGTGCCCGAGCTCGTAATATCGCGAAAGCCGCAAGAAGCTCTCGCAAAGTGCCCTCTCTCGAATGTGCACGTGTACTTAACACCACCTCTGCTCTCCCTCCTCTGACAGGCATACACGTGCGCGCCACTCGACGCGGTACACACGTAACACCGGGCCGGGAGGTCGTACATACGCGCGCGGCGCACATACACCAGTCCGATTCGAGCACGGGCGCCTCGTGCAGCCGTACACGCTCGCATGTGGCTACACACACAGCCGTGAAATAGACGCTCTCGAAGTCTTGCGTACATAAGTATACATTATACGCGCGAGGGTGCGCACGGCAGCAATGTATGTACGTCGGTGCACCTAAAAGCTGCCAGCAGCACACGCGGCATGAAAATGCTAAGCGACGTAGTGCCACCGATAAAATTCTCCGCCTGTAAAACGCTGGCGTGAGCCGAATGCTCCCTACGCCACGGAGTGCCACCGTCTTCATCCTACTTTCCTCTCCCACCCACCTACCGTTCTCGCGATACCCTCGATAATCGGGTAGTCTGCCGTTCTCGGTTCCGAGAGAGCACCGCCTCGCATACGAACGGTCGAGCGAGCATTGACGTGCGCCCCGCCAAACGAGTTACATACATCGCCGTCCTCCCTCGTACAACTACTTTTGCTTTATCCGACCGTGTGTGACAATTTTTGCGAACGCCAAGAGACGGTACGCTTCCTCCGTGCGCATTACACGGACATGGGCAGGAGAGAATTTACAAAAAAAAAAGAATTAAAAAAAAAGAACATGAGAATACAGTGTCGCTGCGCCAATGTGTCTCAATAAAAGCGACGCGCCGTTACTCGAAGGCGTATAATTGAAGGGTCAGCGACGCAGACTGGAGCCGAAACTCGGCGGCAACAAAGCTAGCGATCCTCCCACCCCTCTGCCAACCGTTGCACCTCCGACATTTGACCTCTGGCACCGTGGTAATGCGCGTAGTGGTGCAGTGTCCGCAACCGGTAAAACGGCCCGTTACTCGCTCTAACGAGTAAAGCAACGGTGCCGGGCTCGTCAGACCTCGGTTGGTTGGTTGGTCGGTCGGTCGGTCGGTCGGTCGGTAGGTAGATAAGTAGGTAGGTGGGTGGCTGGCTGACTGCGTAGGTTGGTAGATACGTACGTAGGTAGGTGGGTATTATGCTGCACGAACAAATAAACCGGTGTGTTCGGGCAACTCCCTGGTTTCTGGTAAGCCCCCTATACACTGACTGCACTCGCTGTAAAGCCCAGCTAACGTCCGCGCGATTGCAATATTCCGCGGGTTGCGGAGAATACCGGATATACGGCTATGTATTGGTATGAACACGCGCCACTGTGACTGTGTATGCGTTCGCAGACTCGAACCGATTGTATTGGACGGCCCAAGTAGTACCATCTATCATCAGTACCATCTTTACAATGTTAACCGGCCTCTTTAGACCCGAATAAACCGAACTGCGTCGCAGTATTCTGTAATAATAAGCCCGTCGAAACTTGGATTCAGTTAATTCGGCGGTTTCCTTCGGCTAACGTGGCTCGCAGACTTTCGTCGCAACGATACGGTCCTCTCAATTCTCAACCGTATCGCACGACGGCAAAAAGCATTTTGCAGCTCACCGACTCGATCGTCCGGATACGGTTGCTCCGTTTCGTTGCCGGCGAGATAACTCGCAACACGCTACCCCAGGAACCGATGCCTGCTGACACGGATACCTCATAAGCCGCTGGAGCGTAAAGAATTTTTTGGCTCTTCTCGGCGACAAATAAATCTTCTAATTGGAAATATGCGAGGCGTGCAGGATTATTCCGCGACCTCCGTGAAGCTGCGGCTCTTTCCGAATGCGAGAGAGAAATAATGTCTCATAATTTCGGCGACGCATTAAAAGCCCGACGGAAGGACGAATCTCGAAGTTGGCCAAACAGATGTCACGAGGGATGGGATGGGAGGCCATTTATCTGGCCCGCCGTGACGGTGGGTGTGTACTTGAAAAATTGAAACCGATTCACCACATTACCGCTGCCGCGACCACCCGAAATGTCGCTTCTCTCTTCCTCTCTCCCGTCGTTTTCCCGCTCTTCTCCGGAGATTACGATCGTCGCCGTAAAAGAGAAAATAGAGGGCCCGAAAAAAGAGAGCAAGTGGGAGGGTCGTTTTGGCGACACTATCGCGCATGACGAATATACGCGAGCGAGATTTATGACGAGAGACGAACAGGAGAGTGGTCCCGCGCGGCGGTGTAGGTTCCAGTAGCTGGCCGCACCGAAAATTGCTCGTATAAATATTAGAGCTCGCCATTGTCATTCGGTTAATTTTCCGCGGCGCTGAATGTCGAGAGGGTGCGAGGAGGAAGGAGGAAGAGGACGTCGGAGAACGGCGGTAGTAGCGGTCGCTGCCTCCCCCTCAATGGAATTTTATGCTCTTCGTGCTTCCAATGCCGCACACAGCTCCGTCCTGCATTTCGCTGCACTTTCATTCCACCCTCCCACCGCCCTCTCTTTTTCTCCCACCCCCACTCTCTCTGTCTCTCTCTTCCCCCTCTATTTCGCATTGTTCGATTCTGTACGCCGGTGCACTGCCCCTATACGTTTTTGTCGTGCACGTACGTGTGCGAACGCACCCGCCCACGACTGCGTCCCATCGAAAACACAACAAAATTGACGATGCCACTGGCTCGCGTAACGTTGGCTTGCCAGCGAATAATTCGAGCCACTGGTAAACGAGTTATCGGGACGAAAGTTACGTATGACGTCGGCCGGGCCCATCACAATGGCGCGCGAATGCGACCGAAAGTAACGGTGTTGGTAGCGGAAGGTGCGGAGACACAGGGAGAGAGGAGACAACAAAGGGAAGAGATACAACGCGAAATTACAAGCGTCGGAGCAACGATTCTCGGGAACACATTTTTTGCCAGCCTCTACCCCGCAGCTCATTTCGTCGCGTTTCGTTTATAGTTCCTATAAAGGAAATCAGGGGAAGGAGAAAAGGGGGAAACTTTTTTGTTTTCTCGCACAGAGAAAAGTCGGCCGGATCGATGGGGGACGGGATCACGTATTCAGCACGAGGACCATTCTGGAGGTTAGTCTCTGGCGACCTTCGAAGACAGAGGGCAATCGACAACGCGGAGAAGGACCGGCCATTATGTGCGAATGTTGGAGAGTAAACAGGCTGCAATCAATTCGGGGGTTCATCGTGGTTGCTCCGTGGAGAGGGCTGACTTCGAGTGATCGCTGTTCACAGAACCCGGGAGCGTGTGTATACGTGACGATATGTCTGTGATCGTGGGAGCGGAAAACGCGGAGATAGTCGTTGAACGGAGATAAGAGGAAAAAGTCGAATGGGATGGGGGACGGAGTGCGAACGAGGGGCAACGGTGGAAAGGGACGAATAGATGGACGGATTGAAAGACATCTTTCGTTGTTACCGCTGCCAGCCAGTTCTGCCAGCCAGTTCTGCCATCAGCAGCAGCATCGACGCTACACAATTGCCAGTAGAGAAGAAGAAATGTGGAGAGGCAACGAAAGAGGGACAGGGAAGTGAAGTGGACTCGGTACGAGGTCGCAGCAGCGGACGGAGAAAGAGCCAGTGGAAGAGGGTAAGTGGCACTCGAGTTTCACCCCTCCTCAGTCGCCCCATCTTTCTCTGTCTCCCGCTCCGTGGGTGGAAAAGGAGCGGCGGGGGAGCTGACAGACGACGAAAGAGCGGGATGTTTGGATGTTTGAACGTTAGAGTGCTGCCTCAGCACTCCGGACACCCCTTCCTCGAGTGCCCGACCCTTCGATACTTCGGTGTATACACCGGGTGTCCACCGTCGTTTCGTCTATTATCGATAAGAGATCTCGTGGGAGCGGTAACGGGCTGGAACGTTCAATCGTGTGCGCGCATTCGAAGAAAGTGCCTGCGGTGAACAACGGACGGAATATAGTCCACACCCTGTGCGATGATCTCAAATAACGTACAGTAATTCATTAATTCAGAAAAGGCTACCTTTCATGAATATATCGTTGAATAGTCAAAAGGGGAAGATAACGTAATTAGGCACGTAAGTCATTCGATTTGCGAACGATTCGGTGACGTTTACGGAACGGAATATTGTGCTGAAGAACGAGGAAGGACTGCGTGGGGAACATGTTAATTACCAATAAATCGGATGCTCGCTTTCCTACCGATCTTAAACTGAACCGTGAAATAGAAGAATACGTTATGTCGTCCCGTAAAATCAATTAACATTTACCAGACAGCAATGGCGAACGGCGCTGGGGCAGGATCAATCGACATTAATATGGCTTACACGATGTACGGACAATCTGCGTCTCGTTGTCGAGCTCACTGGCGTAGGCGGGATACTCGAGAGTCTCGATTACTCGAGAGTACCTAATCACCCATTCCATCTTCCTCTGCCTTCTCCTCTCTCTCTCTCTCTCTCTCTCTCTCTCTCTCTCTCTCTCTCTCTCTCTCTCTCTCTCTCTCTCTCTCTCCACTTTCTTATCCGTATCTCGCTTTATCCATTCTCACCCCATTCACGCGTGCGTTATCCTTCTCCCTCTCTCTCTGTTTCTCTTTGTCATTACCCGTCTATCAGTCCGCTTCACGTGCTCGCTCCCACTCTACTCTAGCCCGTTCCTCTAAATACATTCGTGCCTGGATTCGCGTCTCTGTCCGACCATCCCCTCTTTCGGCGCTCTCTCACTGCCCCAAGAGGCGACGCCGTCGATGTGGGAGCAACGTGGCGCGATGATCGATTAGCGTGTTAGTGGGTTACGGCCGGCAAATTAGCGGCACTCAGGATATTAGACGACGAGGAAACCGACCGCCACACGTTGCCGCGACACAGAGACTGTTCGGAGTGAGGTAGAGAGAACTAGTGGTGGCCAATAACAACAGCACTGCTCGGCCCGCTATTAAGAGGGATGTACCGGTAGGCGGCGGAAGGTGGCTCAGAACTACTGCCAAGAGATTGCCGCTGCTTACCCGCAGAGAGAGAGAGAGAGAGAGAGAGAGAAGGGGAGAAGAGGCTTTGGAGCGAAAGCCAAACAGCGAATTAGTTACCCTGCTGTCCGACGCTCGGGCAATCTCGTTATCCCCCAACAAATTGCGTATTACTTGTCGCCCTTACAAACGACAATATAAATTGATTAGCCCATAAACACCCGACTGTCGTTCGCGAGCGTCGGCAGCGCGCACGTGGGTTCATAAAAATTTTTATCTCGCTCGTTCATGAATGTCAATTCCGTAGATGCTCGGCGTAAATTCAATCACCGTTCGGCAAAGTTCCATAAAGATCTCTCCGGCCGACACTGAAAGAGCACCCCCGGCAGTCTAGAGTGGTGCAGCGACAGTTACACTCCTGAGCATAGCAGGGGATATATAAAGGGCCGATAGACCGGCGGAGGGGGCGTCACTCGAGAGCTGACACTCACACCAGAAACTTGCCCGCAGGTTTCGACCGCAGGGTCACACTGTGCAGGAGAGAGCGCGAGTCGGATATACAGAGACGGAGAGGGAAGAGAGTCTGCCGGTCAGTCGGTGATCCCACTCACGGACACACCAGCGAACATCCCCGTCTACTCGTACAGGGCTAGTGGTATACGAAAGCTAGCGTGTGAATGTAGGTGTGCGTATACGGTGGCCACTCTCTGGTCGAGGCGATGCGAGGCCAGCAGAGACCGCCAAGCCCACCTGATATGTCCCACCCTCTCTGTCCCTCCTCGAACACCCCGCGCCGTTATCCCTTTCCCACTCACCCACCCCCTTCCTCCGTCTCTCTCGTGCCCTTTCCTTTGCACCGTGGGGCAACCCGCTTTCAAACCGCAACCCGCAACGGGCTACTGCCTTGATTAAACGCGCCATAGACCGCCATTATCGCTGATTGCGCTAAACATTAACGGGACGACCAGCCACCGGTCTCGAGTTGTGCCCCCTGCTGACCGTCCCTCTCCTCTTCTCTCCTCTCTCTGCCCCTCCCCCTCATCATCCGTCCGTACTCTCGATAGAGAGTCCGTGTACAGTATCCTCTACCTGGCCGCGATTATTGGTTCGGCGTGTTCGACTGCGACCCGCGGGATATCTGGCGCGCGATGGGATTTCGGTTATACTACGATTTGCGGAGACATATCCCTGCCGTCCCGACGGCCTCCCACCCCGCGCACGTCCACGAAACGAAAGAATGGCCGGGTAATTCGACGGACCGCTACACGCCCACCTACTTCCGCGCGCTTCCTCCTTCTTCCTCTCGCTCATTCCGAGAGTCATGCAAGAGCGAAGGAACCCTACCATTACGGGATATTTATTTGTCCTCGCGTGCGCCGCTTTTTCCACCGACCGCGTGCCAACTCCATTATTCTAAGCAGGCGCGAAACAAGCACGGGCCACCCCCGCGCGCATGAGACTCGTTTCCGTCTTAGCTGGTGCAAATGCGACCGCGATAATTAACGCGCAGGCGTCTCCGAAAATGCGGCGGAATGATATCCGGCGTGGCACGAAGCGAGCAAATTAGTGCCGTAGCACCAGCGAGAGGGGACACCCTTTTCCGGACGCCCTCGTTAAGGCGCCCTTACTCCCTCTCGCTCTCCCACTTCTTCTTTTGTCTCTCTCTCTCTCTTTCTCTCTACCCTCCTCTCTACGTCGCTCCCTCTTGTGACGCTCGGTCGCCTCAGACACATTTCCAGCCACCCATCTAATGGCACGGCTACAACTACAACGGCAACGGGAACGACAACGACGGCGTCGCCGAGTCGACGAGAATTCACATTGTGAACGGGACTTTACGAGCACCGTCCCGCGTATGCCCCTCTTTCTCACCAACAGCCACCAGCAGTCGCGTCTTTCTTCTCCTCCGCACAGCATCACCGCCCCTCCGTCGACGCCGAAACACCGAGGAATTATCGTCCTCGACCGACCCTCGTAATTCCACGATGAACATCGAGGAAAACAAGACCACCGTCGTCCTCTCTCTCTCTCTCTCCACCCTTCCCTTTCGCTTCGCCCCGAGGAAGTATAATTAACTTAACGGCAAGATGAAGACCGCCTGAGGAATTGCTCCGAATAATTGTGAGACCCAATCAGCCGGGGCTGATGTCGCAATTAGCGCAGCCCGTTTTTCCTCCTCGTCCTTCAGTGCGGCAAATTCCCGCGATTCGATCACCGCGCTGCATGTTATCGTCTCCTCTCGACGTCGCCGTCGTGAGCCGGCGAGATAAGTCGGCGACGTTCACGCTTTCGCGCACTCCCAACCCCGACGACGACGTATAAGCGCCGGATTCCCAACTATGCCGTTCAGCCATCCGACAATGCCGCACGAGCGACTCTGCCGGCGGATTAAGCGATACGGTAACAACGACTGGCCCGCAATGAAATTACCGAAAGCTCGTCGATGTAACGAGATAACGGAGTAGTAATCCAGAATGACTCTCTCTTTCTGTCCGGCGCGGATAGAGTGTCAGAGGCAATTGCCGGTGCACGATGAAAATCGGCCTTAACGATCGTCAGTTGCGGTGGTGCCAGGGACGACGGGGGCGGCGAAGGCAGCTACCGACGGCGGGATGCAAACGATGTGTAGCTTTTTTCTTTTTTTTTTATTGTCAACCCCCTTACCCTCCCCCCCTCCGCCTCCGTCCCTACTTGCTCGTTCCACCTCACGACGCGGAGCAGCGGCTGACGGCAAGCTGAAAGGGGTGCGCGCGAGGTATGGAGAGGGTAAAGACGGGGGAAGAAGCAAAAAAAGCGAAAGGAGTGTGAAAGAGAGGAAGAGGTGAGGGAGTACGGAAAATGTAGGGAGGAAGGGGGTGACCTCTTAACGACTCCCCTGACACGAGAGGGCCGGAGGGTGTTCTCGTTCCGCCCTCTCGTTGATAGCCGGCATAACGCTAACACCCTGGCATCGATAAAAGTGCCGAGCGACGAGCATAAAGCCGGGAATATAGAGGCCGGAGACTGCGACGACGGCGGCGCGAGCACGTAAATACGCCGACGGGTGTCTCGAAAATATTACGGCGAAACCAGGTTCGCTGACGAATACAGCTTCAACGCGGCGAACGCCTGAAAAGTTTGCGTCATTCAGGGCATTTGCGAAGAAAAAGAGAAAAAAGAGAGGAAGAAAAGTAGGAGTTCGTTATCTCTTTATGCTACGCAGGGCAGCTACGTCTCATACATAAATACTGGTCGTTGTAAAGTCTAATTTCTCGTGACTTTTATCGACTCTTTATCGGGAGCCCTCTTTTGCAATGGCTTCGAGTTACTTCGAGTCGCATGAAGTTACATCGAGTTACATCGTCCTTAGTTGGGAAGATCGATCGATATCGGAATAAACGTTGAGCGACGCGCATCTTCCTAACGATTCTTCTCCGACAGAATTGGCTTTCAGCGTAACGAACCGGAGAGAGAGAGAGAGAGAGAGAGCCAGAGCCAGATCGAGTCGTTTAACGTGAAGACCAATGTAAAAGTTATCGGTACAAACGAGCTTGTTTAAAATCAGATAGGCTAGTCGACGGGCGGAAACGGTGCGGTGTTCCTTTTTTCTTTTTTTTTTGCTCCTGTCCCACCCGTTACAGCGCACCTGCACGTTTAGTATCATGATGCACTAAACGCGAGGCGACACACGCAAGGAGTTTTATACCCGCGGGGGTTTAAGCGTGCTATCTCGAAGAGGAACGGAAAACGAGAGCCGTGGAAAGAATAAAAGGATGAAAGATGGGGCCAGAAGTGGAGAGGCGAGAGACCGAGATGGGGAAAGAAACAGAACGGACAACTTCACTGTCGGGGAGTGAAAGATGCGGGGAGGCGAAAGGAGGAGAAATGGAGAAAGACGAGGCACGAGGAGGACGGTTCATAAAAGTCGTAGGAGTGATAAAAATGGGATCCCCTCCCCTCGCCTGGCACTGACACCGGTACCACGCTGGAAGTAAGAGGTGAGCGCCGGTAAGAGGCGAGCGGTGAGAAACGAGGGGCATAAGGGGTGAGAAGCAAGAAGAGGTCGGGGGTCGACGGAGGCGATCGTCGGTAGCTACGTGCCTGAACCTGACACAGCCACGAGAGTATCTACGTGGCACTCAAATCCCCGTGAGTACCACAAAGGTAACTCGAAGGCGCACCTTTAGCCCCTCCGAGTTAACGACTCGACTACTCCCCGGAGGGGTGGATTTTACTGCGAGAAATTTAAGTGCCCATTCGGAGACGCGAGAATTAAGCAACCCTCGTGTTTCACTCGAGCGAGCCGGCTTCCTGAATCTTGAATCCGCCGTAAAAAGAAGACTGCGCGGCGCGATGAAAATTCATGACACGCCGAGGAGCCCGCGTTTTCATTCGCCATTGAGAGTGATTATCGTTTTGAAGCTTCGCGTCGGAATCAATCGACTGAAGGAAGATAACCGTTAACCTGCACGTCTAGTCCATCGACCTCATCTCGTCGTTTTATACGTTAATTACTATGTTTTCTTTCGCCCACTCTATTAGCGTCGAAAAGCGCTGCAGTCGACGGTTTTCAGACACGTCGGCAGTGAAAGAGTAACGAAAAAATTCGTTGGCATTATTAATGCATTATCATTTCGCGCTGAGCTCATATCGTTAACCGACCCTTTAAAAGCATCGGATAAAACGTGCCCGCGTACGTCGGAACTAAAAGGGAAATTGTATACGCCGCAGTATATTACTCTCTATTCGGGAACCGGAGTTGGCATTGGCTCGGTATTCAGACAAGCAGACAGAAAGAGAGGAGAGGAGATACTCGCCTCAATTCGTGCGGTATTTCAAGCCGGGTGAGTTGCCGACTCTCTCCTGATAAAACCTTTCTTCGGCCGCGTCGTCTCCAAGCAGCATCCTTCCTCTTTCTGGGAGGCACGGCGGCAAAAAAAGGGAGCGCGGGAATAGATAGACGCGTCCGTATACACAAGCGCAAGGCGAACTGGGAAGAGAGAAAGGAGATCGAAGCCGGTACCGGTTGAAAGGACTTATCGCGTTGAAAGATCGCAACCGTGGTGGACGTGTACGGTGGGGTCTCACTGGTATTGCAGAATCTGCCTTGAAAGAGCGAAACAGCGAAAGGGTGAGCGGGAGTGGGCGCGCGCGCGCGCTCGTTCCACATTCGCGCGAACATGCACGTTACACGTAGACAGCGACGTCAACGACGACGACGACGACGACGACGACGGTAGCGACAAGGCAGAAGAAGATAGAGAAAAAGTACGTGGGTGCGCACGAGTAGACATTTCTGTGTATATTTTATCGTGCACATATTGCGACTCGTTCTCCGCGGCCGTGTCAAGCCGCACGCAAATACGCGTACAAGGGAATTCGAGCAGAAGCCGGCAGACCTGTACGCGGGCACATATCGCGGGAAGAAAGAGAGAACGATTTGAGCGGGCGATCGGGGGAGTGAGAGGCAGACGCGAGATAGGGAGAAAGGGAGGAAGGGAGAAGAAGATATAGGATCGAAGTTACAAGGGTGCAGTTGGGTGTTGAGGGTAGGGAGAGAGAAAGAGTACGGGGAACGAGAGGCGGAGGTGGAAGAGACACCGAGTTACATATGTGTGTGGAGAGGTCGGCGGCGGTACCATGGAGAGCTCGATTTTTCCGATAGCGAATTTTGCTCTTCGTTTTTTCCCCGACCCATCGCCCGCACCCCCTCGGCACCCTTCGCCCCCGCTTATCCGCCATTCCCCTTCCGGCGTGCACCACGTTTTCCCCGGCGTCCCATTCGTTCCACCCCTACCGCAGGAGAGCAGCGGCGGTACCAATCCACCCCTTCTCCTACTTGCCCCGGCGTCCCTCTCGATCAACCCCCTCTTTTTTCTTCTCTCTTTCTCTTCCTTTCCTCTCTCTCTCTCTCTGCCTCTCCCGCAATCCCCATCTGTTCCTCCGCCTCCACCTGGCGCAGTACCACCAACGACCAAACCAGTGGCGCTGCAGACACAATAAAAACTGGAAAAAACGAGGGTGCACGTACACACGATGACAGGCGTGCATGCACGCGCACACGCCGACGCACGAGCTGATACAGAACGCCCACTACAAGTCCCTATAGCGCCCAATAGTTCCCTATAGTCACGCTACAGAGGCGTATCGTCGATACTGGCCTGAGGATTCGAGAGGTTATTCATGAAGTGCCCGACGAGGATTCGTCCGGTCGCTAGCCCTACGACCAACCAAGAATTCCGTTAGCTTAATGAGTCTTCCCCAGCCGCTCGTCGTAGACGGCCAAATCTAATTCCGGGCACGGCCCTGCCCTACCCACCCCTTCCAGCGTCGACGATCGATAATTGTATTTTAATATCCGCCCGTTCGACGCCACTTATCGCGCCGCTCTTTTACCGAGTTTCGGCGTCGAACTATAATTGGGCGCGGGGACGGAAAAAGAGCGGGTCTTGTCGGGATGAAGCTGCGAGGGTGTAATCTCGATTCCGGTGACAGAGTGGACGGCGGTGAGAGAAAGTAACGGAGTGATATAATAAAGGATCGATAGATGAAGCGAGCGGTTCTACCGGAAAGGTCGACCGGCCATGGACTATCCAATATTCCGCGGCGCTTTTTCGCGGACGTGCTCGTTAAACCGATAAATGAATAATGAGCAGACTGTATGGGGGGATAGAGAGACAATCGCGGGTAGGGGGGAGGGGCGTGAGTGGACGAACATGGGGGTTGGGAACGGGCTGGGAACGGGTTGGAAACGGACTGGGGGTGGACAAGGGACGTGAACGAGGGACGCGGACGAGAGAGGGAGAGAAGCGGCGAATCGGTGGCAAAACAACGAAATCGAATCACTCGCGGTACCGCCGACGGTACTTTTCATGCGTGAATTTTCCGACTGCCCGACACGTACTCTCCGCAGCTGCAGCGCGGAATCGGCCGGGTAATAGCGTTAGTAAAATCGAGAGTAATGCCCGAAAACATTTACAATACGCATCGCTTCGTGCAAATAAAAACGGGCTATATCGTCGATCGCGTCGCCCGCGTGGAAGCTAAAAACGTGCAATTGCGATCATCGTCCCATGACGCGGAATAATAAATAAAAATCAAGCGGCGAACGTCGGCCAGCCGTCGCGTTGTCGAGCGTTGGCAAATAAAAATGACGAATTACGCGGGAAATTGTACGGCGGCCGTGACGGTGCATTTATCGCGGAATAAGTTCGATGATGAGCGTATTCGACAGATACAATGTCGATGCGCACTCGCCAAATTTACCCTCTAATCACGACACTTTACCGCTATTCTTTTCTTCTTTCCGACGAACATCACTTTCCACCGTTCATCGTACGTTCGAGTCGACAATATCCAAGATCGCATGTGCGAAGAAACCGTATGACTCAAGAAGCGACGATATTCAAGACAATTATCGCGAAGTAGTCAGTGCCAAGCATAATTGATGTCGTCGAAATCGGACATCGCCATTGCCGTGCACTTACGGTCTGGTAAATCGACCGCATCGACACCCTCCTCCCCCGCCGCTCTCTCATACAAACCGACGCTGCAAATATAAGTCCGCCGCGATATTTTGCTCTTTCGCATCGTCGAAGCTGTTATTTATTCCCTCCATCGCTTCACTTCCAATCGCAATTTTTCGTTTTCCCATTTTTCCCCCTCCCCTCTTTTTTTATTTTCACGCGCGACAACGCAAGCTCGTCATAAACGCGGACGATTAATCGCCCCGTCGCGTGGCAGGGCCGTATCGACAAGCAACTGTGGACCGCTATATAGGTATAGGAGAACCAGAACGAGAACGGGGGTCGGGGGGCACGCGGCGGGCTTTTATAAACGCGATCGGGTACGAAATCGTGCCGCGAAAATACGAGCTTGCAAATAGGTCCTGACACGCCCGCCGTCGATGGGTCGATGGGTACAATTCGCGTGATAATTCTCATAATTCGTAGCACAAAGCAGGATATTGGTATGAGCACTTTTTGGCCCGCGGAACGGCTAAACGGATGAGTTCGAATGCGGGCGAAATACATATACGCCCGGCACTCGCCAAAAAAGCGGGGACGGCAAAAAAACGTAGCGTCGACATCGAGCGGTCCAATTTTCATAAGTGCGGCGCACGTATCGCTGCGTTTGGCGCACTGTCAACAAACGCTTCAAGCGTAATTCGTTAGCAACGCAAAAAGACTGCGATCCATAAAGGCGCGACTTTTATTGTCGCACCGCGCTACGATACTTTTTCCAGCCTCGCCCGTTGGCCTTTGTTCAGCCTGTGCATCGGTCCGCGATCAAATGTATTTGATCGTTTAGCAGCCCTGCCTTTCGACGCACGCGACAACGAGAGTAGGGTGGGGCGCAAAGAATTTAAAGAAATCGACACTTTGACGGAGTATGTGCGATTTGTTGCGAGCAGCGTGACGTGGATTGTAAGGATCGAGGTGGAAATAATTCGGCACGCTGCGAGAGGCGAGTAGTCGTCGGTAGTCGGAAGGGGAAAAAATTAAGGCTCCGAGAAAGGACACCGGGCGTGACGGGGGTCGAACCGTAACTTTCTCCCGTGAAAGCAGAGGCGAAACAAAGACGTCTCCCATGGCGAAGGAAGCCGTCATTGAATAACGATAATGTCCCGACCCTTCGCATTATTTCGCTTCACCTTCCTCTCGCTCCGGCGTTACCTACCCCGTCGCGACGGGCGTCGTTCGCGGAATAAAACAGGTCGGTCCGCGTAAATCCCGGCGAGATTTATTCGACGCGTAACGCGCCTCGAATCGGGGTGGGAAAAAAAGAGAATCGCGGCACAATGAGGACGAGCGCGAGGGAGGGCTTGCGAAGAGGCTGACGAAGAAGAGGAGGGCGGGAAAAAGGACGCGCAAAAGGACGAGGGGGGAAAAGAATAAGGGAGTGACGAGTTTCGTGTGTGTCCTCTTCCCTGTCTCTCACACACGCACACGCTCCATCGCGCGAAACTTCACTTCCTACCATTCCGATCTACGCAGCCCATCGGCTAATTTATGAATCGAGCCGTGCCATTTCTCCTGGCCGTCTTACATCTCCCCTCCCCATTCCGTTCCCCGCCTCTCGGCCGACCGACCGACACGAAGCCCGATTTACGATTTGAGAGGCGCATCCGGCCGGAATAAGAAGAGGCGGAGGAAGAGCGAGAGAACGGCCACGACGAGGACGACGACGGCGACGAGAGGTGGAGGAGCAGAAATGGAGAGGAACAAAAAGGCGTGGGTGAGTCAGAGAGGGGGATGGGGTAAGGAGGAGGAAATAACGGGGCCGGCTGCTAAATATTCAATAAACGCGGGCATTATTCCCGGCACGTCGACGACCGAGGGCGGCGAGAAGAGTAGAATGCAGGCGAGGGAGCAGGAGGGAAGAAAGTCGCGGAGGTGGCGAAAGACAAGGAAGAGAGGCTGGGGGAACAAAAGGGAGAACAAAAGGGGGATGCTATTTATCTTTTCGAATCTTGCCATCGGGATTCAGCGCGGCTTCGCGGTACGTGCCGGAATATATGATCTTCCGCGTTTTCTACTTTCGGATAACTCAGGACGACGACGACGACGACGACGACGCGTAAATCATGTATACTATCGTATACTGTAGGTCGAATTGTTCGACAAAGAACTTGTTGCGACGTGTCAGAGATGTGGAGCCAGCAGGCATGATCGATCGATCCGCGGGCGTTGCGAAAAATCAGCCTGAAACGCTCGCCGATGTAATTAGCTTTACCGCCCCGTATAACGCGATATAACGTAATTAAATGAATACCGCGTTCAACCCGGAGAGTACTCGCTTATTCGGGCGCCAATTAACAGCTCAACGGCACTGGCCCAATACAAACTCCCTCTCTCTTTACCTCGACCAGCGGCCGGGTCTGCGTCTGGAGAAAATAAATTCACACTCGAAACTGGCAATCATATTTTCAGCGTGGACGCGCAAACCGCGGAGGAGGAACTCGATCGAATCGAGGCGTGCGTGGTATTATAGGTGTGCTCTTGCCTCGCGGACATCGCTTGCGTTTGGCCGTATCGTTTGGCCATAACGCTTCGCATCGGCGTCGAGCGAGAATAGAAATTACCTCGGAGTACAACCTGCAATTTATTCCGTGGGCGTTTTAAAAGTCCGATAGGCCCAATAATTCCTAATAAAGGCCTCGCCGTGGCGAGCTCCACTTTTTCTTCGCGGCAAGCTTTTTCGTAAAACTCCCGGGGAAGAAGCCGTTCGGAAGCCCCGTCGCGCTATTTGCATGTTATTACCTTGTTTACATATTTATTCAATAGCCGCGATCCCCCGAGGGTTGGAAATCACCCCCTAATCCGAGGCTTCCTCCTCGTTCGTTCCCTTTAATTTCGGATTAAGTGTCGTGCACAACGAGCGAAGCCGACGATTAATAAGTCACCGCGCGATATTGTACGCGGACGCATCGGCGATCAACGTACAAAATTCATTGTCCGCGTCACGTACCGTGAAACGAGCGAAATAATTAAAATCGTATCGCGACGTATTTCCAAACGCTGTCCGAGGAATTTTGCCGCCCCCACCGTTGACCTTTCCGCCGTCGGCGTCGGCTTTATTCGCCGCTGCCCGACCGTCATACGTGTTTCTTTATTCATTTGCGAACTCGGGCGCCGCGAGCTCGTTTTGAATTGTAAATTAAATAAGGTCTTACCTGCTTGTGCATTTCCACGTTGAGCCCGTATGACATCTCGTAATACTGCAAAAAAGAAAGAGACGAACATGAATTAAACAAGATAAAATTGTTGCGCTTGATAAACGCATTCATAAGCGGGCACTGCCAAGGGCTTAAGCGCGCAAGGTGCGCTGCATTTCTATCTCTCACACCTTAATACTCTTACTTGCCAAGCGTCGGAAATATCGGCGCATATAGAAGCATACGGAGAGACCGCGCTTGTAAAATTCTTATACAAAACCGAAGTCACTTTACGAGCACGTGTCTCGCGTGTGTGCGCGCGCGCGCCATGTGTCGATCGGCAAAATGAGACGACGGGCAAAACTAAATTAGCTGAACCTAGCTGTACGACGTGTATGAGAAAGAAATAATGGAACGGATCCCGCCCGTGTGCCGAAGCGAACAACGACTTGCCGATCAGTGATCATCGGTGTTTGGATCGCGTTAAGGCATCCGGAATTATCGAGTTCCGTGGAGCGAGACGGCGATTCGATTCATAAACGACTAGGAGGAGGAACCCTTCGTGCGGGCTCTTTAAGATCCGACACGACTGCCGACCGACCCGACCGACCCGACCGAGAGAGATCGCATTGATCGAATGAGATTACGAGATTACGAAAAGCGGACCAAATTGAGCCGTAATACGAGACTGCGAGCAGGAAGGGGGATAAACGAGTAGAGAGAAAATGAGAAAAATGAAGAGAACCTTTATCCCTCGGACGAGTGCTCGGCCTGTGTGTATATATATGCGCGTGCGCCTATACATGTCGCCCCCAAGACCGGTTTCTCGTAACATCGTTTCTACATCGTGTGTACAAGATCCTGTCGGGCCATGCATTAACTAATTCACCCATCAGCGACAGCGTTTCTCAACCTCCGCGCGCGCGACGCGATTAAAGTGGCTCAAAAATTCTCCAGTGGCAGTGATAAAATAAACATGTCGTCTCGCTTTTCCGCCCGCAGTTTTCCCGGGCGCATCAAAAAGTGTAAGATAAAAACGTGACGGGCGGAATAAAAGCGATACCGTGACGGGAGAGCGGTTGAAAAAAGAAGGAGTATGTATATAACTACATACTACGTGCAGCCCGCGTAGCGCAGCGTGCGAAAGTGAAAAAAGAAGAGCGGGCATAAAGAAGGAAATGAAATGAAAAAGAGTGAAAAAAAAAACAGAGAAGACGGCGTAGGTCGCGATTTTAACGAGCGCCCTGAATATAGCCGCCACATTATAACCGGCCGAACAAACGACCGTTGTGAAACGGCCTTTATTGCTCGACGATCGTAAAGCTCGCTCGGCGCGCTTCAATATATCGACGAAACTATGACAGTTGCTTCGCTCTTTTTTCCTCCTCCGTGCCGAGAGGACGAGCGTAATGACGGTGTCTGATATCGAGATGTAATAAAATTCGACCGCGTCGTGAGAAACCGACGATTTCGGAAGCGTCGTGGGATGCAGCTCGCGCGAAATCACGACGAGGCATTATGCTCCTCCCTTAGAATGTTTTTTCGGTTCGCGTTAAAGTCAAAAATGGATACGGCTTTGCTTTGTTTCTCCGACAGCGTGTTCCTACATTCCACCTACCGACGAACGGTGGTACGGAAAAACCGAGCGCATTTCAAAGCGCGCGATCTAACAAAGAGCCCGCACCAAGGATGAATAACTAACGAGCCGCTTTCTAATAACGTCAGATTCGAAGAAAAAATGAAAAAGAATAGTGTGTTGACGCTCGACGCCGTAAAATAAATTAACGTCGAACACTTGAGGCACGTCGGCGCGGCGACACGACGGATAGATCGAGCAGCAAGGGCGCCGTTCATTAATTAAGCAAGCTAAACAAACTGGGGCGTGTAACGACCATTAAGCCCTTTAAATATTGTGGAATAGGAGCCTTCGCTGTCCCTTCAAACTTCGAACGAGAGACGAGATAAAAATAGAAAGTGCGGGGGAACGAGAGTGGAGGAGACCAACGTGACGAAATAGGACGAACAAGAAGGAAGATGAGAAATTCAGCCGCTCGCAGCTGCTAAGGATCGTCTCACCGCACCTCGACGAGAAGTAATTGCCCTTTAATTAATAGACTTCCCCTCCGCGCGAGGTGGTAAGCGGCCCGTGGAAGAGAGGTCAGGGTCTTAATTATCGCGAGCCTGGAAACGTTACTCGCGGACGACACGTTTAATACGAGACGGAACATCGACGAGCAGCAGCTTCGACTATATACGGCCGCGACGATAAAACCGCGGTACACTCGATGCAATAAATGTCTCACCGCGAAACTGTACACCCAACGACAGACTGCAAAGGCAAACGAGCCTCGTCGCGGTTCTTTTTTTTTTGTTACATGCGCATTGAGTTAAATCCCATTAAATAGCGTTGAATCACGTTTATCGTTCAGCCGTCTCGCATTTCCGAACCTTCAAGAAGTCGTCCGCCGATGACGACGGACAAACAAGTGAGGCGCTTTTGAGTGGAACTTGAAATGTCAACGTGGCGTCATAAGTATGAGTATTGGAATGTACATGTGCAAAGTGGCAATGGCGACGACGACGAGGACAGGACACCCAAAACTAATGGAACCTTTTTCCTCTAACCCCAAGTCAGAGTACTCGGACCCTTATCACCCTCCCTTGTCGTCTGCTGAACAGCCCCTGCTGCAAATGCACCCTCACAAACAGGTTCGATCGAAGAAGAGAGGAACGATAGGTGAGACGAAGAAGCGGAAAGGGGAAACGAGGGAGACCGAGAAAGAGGGAGTGTCTGGCTTTGCTGTTCGACTTGGAAATTTCGTCTCGAATTGGTTGCGCTTCACGGCTGGGTTCCCCTTGATTTAATTAAGAAAAACACACCCTACGTTCGACGGGGAGAACCGTGTGCGCAACCAGGAAAGTGAGCCGGCATGCTTCAAGGTATTTACCGGCACGCACGAACGTGATCCTCCGTAAATGTCACAATTTGCACCCGGAAAATATGGCCGTGAGACGAAACGTCCGCATAAATCCGGCCCGACGTACAGCGGGCTACATTAATGGTGCCAAACGAGCCGAACACCCGCTCGTTTGTGCCGCGCTGTTTCGTTGACTCATCGTCGCGCCACGGTGCGCCATGGTATAAAATACTGAAATATTACGATTACACCTCTTACACCAACATTTTCCGAGCTACGTTATACCGTGATGTCCAATTGAAGCACGAATATATTCGAAGGGGTACAGTTGACGAAATGTACTTGGCACGCCGTGCGCTCTGTTAATCGTAAGAAGACACGCGCGCAATATTGGAACAGGCCTTACGTTCGGTAATTCGATTGGCAAACAGATATCCCGAGTATCAAAGACTGATCGTGGTACGAATAATTTTTTTCCTCGATTCGACCGCTAAGCCCGGCAGTCGTGCTCGGGAGGCTGCCCTGCGGATCGAATATAAAACGATTGCCGAGTGAATGAAAGCGCAGTCCCGTGCTCTCGAAGCAATTAAACGGAATTGCTAATAGCTTTTCCCACTCTCTTTCTCCGACTCGACGTCCTTACGATCTCAATCGCCTCGGCCAGGCTGCGGTATCTCTATAAATCGATTCGAAACTTACTACGGAGCACGATCCCACCCACGCACCCATGAATATCCATGCCGAGCGTATCTCTCGAATGCACAACAATCACAGCGCTCGCGTACACTCCGCGAAATGACCATCGACGAACCGCAGCCGCGAATGATAGCCGTCCAATTATTGAAATGACGATTTCTAAACAGCGCGCGCTCCTGCTACTCCGGCGGATCGACGAATTCTCTCGCATCCCTACGGAATTGAAGAGCGACCCGTCGTCGTATCGACGGATCGAACGATATTGTCGCGCGGAGTCTGCCTCTACGCCGACGAGGGTGGACTGGACAGGAGGTGATTCAAGACGATCTCTGCGCGCCGTGCCCGCTCGTAAAAGTTCACGAGCTCGACAATTACATGAAAGAGTCATAAACGCGTAATGCCCCGTGGCTGGAGCATCGTCGTATAACGGAGGTCGTACGAGCGTCTTCGGCTCGAATGCTGGGCACCGAGACGTCGAGATACCGGCATCGAAAACAAATCCCTCGCTGAGGAGGACGCAGGGGAAAGAGTGAGGCAGATGAGGCTAGCTTTCCAAGCCGGAGAAGTCCGCGGAAGACGGAAACGGCGAGTGTGCTCCGGTAATAAACTCAGTGGATGAGATATTCCTTGTACGCTCGATCCGAGTCTATCTCCCGCTGGATGAGCGAGATAAAGGACTGACGGGTAGGACCGGGCGAGGATACGAATGAGTTCGAGGAAACGTACATTCGACGTCGCTCGGGACGCATAACGAAATTGACACGACGATTAACGATTGACGATCGATGAATCGTAAGTCAGGCGATACTCGAACGGTTTGAATCAGTCGATCGGTTACGCGCCGTGCTGTCGTCGACGGTGCAAATTGCTCGGGCAATACCGCCGACGAAGCGCGAGGGCAGAGCAGAGATCGAATTACGTTATTGCGCCTGATTGAGACTCGATATCGAGTCACGAACTACTGTGCCCTTTCGCTCGACGACGATCGATGATCCGGGCGTACAGATACTGGCACGTCCGTACCGTTCGTGCGAATGAGAAGCAAATGCGGCGGAGGAAACGTGGCGTCGTGACTTCGAGGCGCGAGGGAATCGTGTACCTTGCATAGTAAGGCGGAGGAAGTTGAGTAAAGGAAAAATAACGAGCGGGAAGACTAAGGGACGGGTCGTAGACGACGGTAAGGCGGTAAAAGATCATCCCTCGTAATGAACCATTCACGAAGTTTGGCGCTTAATGACTGCGACCCATTGAGCGTGCGAACGTCAATGGTAATGGTTTTCTACAGAAAGCTAGATCGAGGGAAAACATGAGAGAGAGAGGGTGAAAAGAGAATAAGAGGAAGACAGGGATGGCCAGCGTATGAAGGAGTTATCGCTCGCATTAATTGTACCCATTAATGGAATCCACTTAACGCAATGGCTCAAGCCGCGGCAGCGTTTCTCGTTAATGAGCCACTCTACGAAGAGGCACACACGACAGCGGACTCGTACCCGTTCGACAGGTGTACCTGTTGCTGCTACGCAACCGAGCCGCGACACAACAAATTTTTGTTAGGCCGGTAATTAATCATCGCCGATAAAATGGCGCGCGTTTACGAATACGACGACGATACGATCAAGCCTCGTAATAACTAATCGCTCCGCGGGCACGAACTTTCCATCGGCATGCATGGAGACGGTTTCTTTTTGCTGCGTCCGCGTCAGGCGACACACTTCCCGCGCCGTCCATTATCCGGCCGGGCGATAAACAGCTTGTAATAATAAGAACGATACGATGATAAACGTTTGTTATGAGCGACGTTTATTGGCCGACGCGTCTTGCAACGATCGATCACGCGCGATAGAAAGCGAGGAGGGACAGGAGGAGAGTGAAGGAGGAGAAGATCAACGGCCAAGGCATCATGGCCGCGAAAGATCGATCGTACCGGATCGATCGTGCCCCTTCACGGCGCGTTAATACAGGTACGACGATCGCACGATTAATCTTCGGCCGTGCGTGAATCGACGGAAATCCACGTCCACACGAGCGTCTAACCATCCAGTCGACCGTCCGATCGACGAACCGACGCCGACCGACCGGCGTGCATTTTATATGAAGTCATTTGCATCGAAGGAAGGCGCAGGCATGGCCTTTAAATTACTACATGCCCGTAATAACCGCTGGCGCGCGCGCGCACGCACGCACGTCGCGGCGGAAGACAATAAACTCGGCCTCATCCCATATCGACAACGACGCCACGTGCCTCCCCGACTGGGCTAATTACCGTAATGGATAGCAGATCACAGTGGAATACGAGACCATGCTGCCGCGCGTACGTAACGACCAGACGTATTCCGCTACACGAGTTTTGCCTTCTCGCCGATAAAAATCGGCCTGATCGAATCTGTCGCGGGAAAAACATCGCATGACTCGACGGAATTAAAGCGAGGCGAAAAATGCGGGATAATTGAGAGCCATAGCCAGTCCGACATCGGTGATAAATGATTGTTTTTACTACGCTCATAAAAGCGGCGGCATTACGAAAGCGCGCTGCAGACATTACGAGCAATCTCTGTTCTGCTATTATGAATTTGACGACAGACCGTTGATCGATGTCCATCCCCTACTAGCTGCAAATTAATCCTTCTCTCTGACGATCCTTGCAAAAATGAAAACCTAATAACAGGGAGGTCGTTCCAAGTCCCCGCAACGTCCCGACTAATCTCTGCTCGACAACCACTGATACACGACTTTTTCGCGACGCGGACGCGGAAAAAAAAGGCGGTCTCACGTGAAGAAATTCGAAAGGCGACTTCTTCGCTTTCCGACCTCCCGACCTACGACCTCAAGCGGAGGAGAGCCGCTGCACGCTTCCTCGTGCCTCGGTACTAATGAAGACGCACGCGCTGGTGACGGTGTGCCGCAATAATGAAGATCTACGGGCGAAAGTAAGCTGCCGGCTGCTTGCCGAGCGTGTATATACTGTATACGTTTTGTAGCTCGCGGCGCGAGAGCGCTGGCTGATGGTAAAGGAACACGTCGCAAAGAGTTACGCGAGGAGGCCGAGAGCGCCGCATCGCTGTCGGGGGTGAGGAGGGTGAGAGGATTCTCAGACAGCCCCACATCGGCCATTGTATTATAACGGCAAATCTGTAGAGCCCTCCCGATCTCGAAAAGAAGAGAAAAGTACGATAAGCGCCGCATATAAAAAGCTACGCCCGTACGCGGCCGTGTCAAGCGTCGGCGGTCGTTTCAGAAACGGAACTTTTATTTAATTTCCCAAATTGCCCGATGCCACCTTATGCATATTGATCGCGGCACTCGTGGCACGGTAAAGAAGGCAATATGTACACGCGGCGAGAGGTTACACAGTGAATTCGCACAGCGGGTTGCCATTGAGGCTGCGAGAGGTGACAGGAGCTCAACGCCGACAACGTGCCGACGATTTTATTATACCGACAAGGTTAATCCCACGCGTCGCGATACTGTCACGTCCCGTAACATCTTGCTGATAAAAAAAAAAATAATAATAATAAAAAAAGTTCCGCCACGACGAGTCTGCGTGTTGTCCGCGAGAAGAAAGTAAACAAAAAAAAAAGAAGATATCGAGAACCCGCTCGCCTTACGGTATCTTGTAATTTGCAAAATCGCCGTGTTGCCCGATGCTAATGAGACACCCGATGCCCATTTCGACCGAAGAACACGTCGTGATTCTTGTCTAGAAACTTTTCAATATTCTCGATGCTCGTGGCGCGACGCGAAACGAAAATGAAATACATGGCGACGAGTAAGGCAAATTCTTCGGGCAACGGGCCTGGTGGTTGTTTAAGAGGCCGCCCATGCATGTCACCGAGCCGTATGACTTTTACGAGAGCGAGATTCGCCGCCGATAATATGGCCTCGCTCGGCGTTATACGCGTCTCGTAATCAAACCACGTCCAACGAGCGACGCACGCACAATTCGCATACATTAATCGAGTATCGTCGGACGTATGGCGCGTTGCGAATGAGGGGACCACGCCGAATAACGAGTCAGGAAGCGACACGTCAAAAACTGAAAATGTCGCATTAATCGCGATCGAAATTCCAGATAACGGACATTAATGCAGATAACGACATTAACCGTTTGTCTCGTTGTTTGTCGCCGACATGAATCACGATTCACTGTGTGCGCCCGGAGTTGGCCACACCCGCGCGCAACACTAACCGGTGTTTAATTTACAATTTTATGCGTACACACGTTCGAACAAAACGTAATTCAGCCTGTTGCGCGAAGAACACGATATTGAATTGCTAGGCGATTTATTTACAACGTAGGAGACGAAGAGTCTCGCTCCAAATTGCAACAAAAGAAAAAGAGCATGAGAGAGATAGATTTGAAGAGAGGCAAGCGACACTAACACAATGACTGCCACGTAAATCAATAGTCTTGCAATTTTACTAGTCGTATTTTTTCAACGTGCAAGTATAATATTAACTTTACTTGATCTTCTGGCAAATAAAAGGCGTACAAAAAGCTACAGAAAAATTGCGACCGAGGTGATAAATTGGCAATAACTTTTGAGATATGACTGAGAACAGATGGAAAAAAGATGAAAACAATAGATGTTGTTCTACTGTGAAAGGACACAATTATTCATATATAGTAAACTTAATCGTAATATAGTCACGTTGTATAATGAATATATTCTACCATAGCTCCCGACATATCTCGCTGACATGACAATCAATGTATTAATCTTTGGCATATTCTTTGCTCACGATGTTCATAACGTTACACTCACCATCACGTAGTGGCGCTGCATCTCAGTCTTCTCCTGGGCGAGTTTCTCCAGCTCCAACTTAATACTGGACAGAACAAGCAGGAAATCGCACGTGTAAGCAAAAACATTAGTAAGTGCAGGCAACATTCAAAAGCTTGTGGGGTCGGGTCAAAAGGGGGGCAGGGGCGGAAAATGGAAATACACAATGTATAATTTCGAATAAATAAAAACACATTAGTAACATGTCAGGAAACATGAGAATTCGCATTTAATTAATACTCAATTACTTGAGAACTTTCCATCCGAAGATTTTATCAGCAATAAGATGATGCGTATCGAACGAATCAGCGATTCGTTAAAAAAAATTCATTATCCCCCGAGATTGGTTTATCCTTCAATGCGCCCACTCTTTTCCGTACGCACGTTCGCACCCTGCTCGGATGTGCGAACGTTTTTCCCCAGAGGAGACGACTCCTCACTCCGATCACGCCCCTAAATCGAGGATATTGCGATAGGGTGGTGCACAGCCAAGCCGTTGAAAAACACACAATTAGTGCAGCCGCAAAACATCGATAGTAATTGTTACACGCCGTTGACTATATCTGTGTGTATACGTGTAACGGTCGTCTACCCGCCCTGTTCCACCGTGTGTGGTACAATTTCAAATGACTCGTCAAATCGAAAACGATTACCCATGCATCATATATAAGAATAAACAAATAAACTGAAATCATTTAACCGACTCGCCACGGCGATTTGTGATAGCCGATAAGACATCAGCGGTTCAGTAATTAATGCGACAGATCGAAACGATCTCTCGACATTTCGCGAACGAGAGAGAACAAAATGTCCGAACTCGCGTGCGAGGCGGTCACCGGTGATATAATAAAGCGCTAAATTGCAGAATTAATATTCACCCGTTCGAGAGCATAACAATTTGCGCGGGATGACGTTACGCGGGCGGCCGCTAACGTCGGAGGGAAAGGCTCGTTTATGGCGGCAGTAATTTTTTAACGACAAACAGGGCCATGTCATATTTTTGTTTACCCCTGTGACAGCAAAATAGTCCGCGCGCCGTTTCCACCACCGCGGAACGGACCGGAGTCAGCTATGTGAGCGCGTCAATCTGGATTTCGCGCGCGAACGTAAATACGCGTTCTCGTGCAAGCGCGCACGTGTGTAGGTGTGGGAGCACGGTAGTTGAGTGCTATGTCGCGCCATATGCCGGCGCGTGCACACCGACGTGCACGCTGGGGCCATAACGAGTGCGGCATGTATTCGCGCCTGTGTACGTTTACGCGCTGCGTGCGTCAGTGTGCGCGTAAAACGCGCGGGTGTGTCATGTGCGTGGCGCGTTTATGCGGTACGTGTTTCTCCCATGTTCCCAGTATTTTGCGAGCGGCACCACCGGTAACGCTCGGGGCACGACGATAATTTCACTCGGTTTTTCTCTCCCATACTGCCACCACTCGCGCCCCGCGTTCGCTCCCGCACCCGCGCACTTTCATAGTCACCCCCCCCCCCCCCCCACCCCCCGCCCTCCTCGTACACCCCATTCCCAGCGCCGTAATGCCCGGATTATATTTTATCGTTCGTTCATACGTACGGGCCATTCGTTCGAGGGACGTCCCTATCTATTCTCCTTCCCTCGTTCGCTTACTCCTTCTCTCACCCTCATAAACCCCTCCTCACCTTTCTATCCCGTCGCACTTCCCACCCTCGCATCCCTCTTCCGCTTTTCCCTTAACACTACTTTTCTGGCTCGTGTTTCTGAAAAATTGTCGGGACCGTCCGCGTTATTATATCGAGACGATCCTACCTGGGGACGAATGCGTTATGTTCCCCCGTGTTTCAGTAGCTGCGTGTGCGTAACATCATAAATCGTAAATCGGTACCTTGTCCAGCCTGACAGTTTACTATCACGTAATGTTGCCGTGTCTCTACTCTTTCCCTGGCCAATTTTTCGCACGGGAACTTAACGCCGTACGGGTGGCAAGGAGTCTGCCTTCTTTCAAATCGCGATAAATTAGCAGAACATTATCAATCGAAGGTGCGATTTAATCGTTCGATACCGTCCCGCAGCTGGAGCAACGATTAATTATTTCGGGCCGACGTTGCAGCGATGCTTTATGTGACGTCCAATCGAGAAAAGTTAGTCTCGAGTCTCGTTCTTTTCGCGACGTGTCGACCAACTTTCATATTTCTTTGCCAATTAATCCCGCCGATTCACGGCACCGTCAACGATTTATGGTAACGTCTTCCGCCGATGCAGCTCGTAAATAAAACGCTCGCCGCACTGTTAAACGGCAAACAGTGGGTACTTAGTCGAAAGCAGTAACAGCATCGGCACGGAAACAAGATCGAGAAAAAGGACGAGCAATAAATAAAATCTGTGCATTATCGCCGGAGAAATTTTTCCGCGTCGTTAAGCGCGACTAAAGTATACCATTTTCGATCTATCGTAATCTCTTTCTCTCTCCGGACACGTAATGAGCCGATTAAACGTTGCGCGATCAACGGAGAAGAATGGAACGTCGAGCGGGAGTAAAAATCGAATGTCAGCTGGAATGGGACGAGTCGTTCTCGTGGATTTATTGGAAATTACGCGACGTCGACAAGTGACGGAGAGGGTGGAGAGAGCCGTGAGGGTCGCTCTGTCCATCGGGTTGAGAAATTGGCTACTTTCCGTCAACTCCGCGCGACGATGTACATCGAACGAAATGTCGCACGCGACGCACGTACGCGTCTGGCGCATAGTTATGCATGTATGCATACAGCCCCGAGGAGTCGGGGGTGGCGAACAAGGGGGGCGATACAGGGAGAGTATCGTTGAAACACCCGCACGACCCGCGTCGTTCACCGCGGGCGACACGAAACAGTAATTTAAGTTTCCGTCAGTCGGTGGAAATCGTGCGGCACGTGACTTCGCGGATTAACACGTTAAGGGGACATGTCACATAAATTAACGTGCCGAGCGACGATAGAAATCGCTCCCTCCGCCTCCACCGCCATCACCATTCCTTCCCCGTCCCTACACGCCGCCACCGCATACGTATGAAGAGGGGATAAACCAACATGCCTCGTGGAAACTTTTCTTCTTATCCGCACCGGCCGCCTCGCGTGCACGGTAACGACATCTAATTTCGCCTCTACGCCCAGATATTAAGCTACGTGAATTATTTACTGGGCCGCGAGGGGCGGGCCGACACGGTAAAGTCGTGTCACGCGCGATCTACGCACCACCTTCTATTCGAACCCTTAAATTCCATCTGCCTATCGGTGCTTCTTGTTTCGTCCTGGAACGTCCGCGATGAAACAGGATGTCGTTCGCTCCACATTCAATCCTTTAGCGTTAGCGATACCGGGAACTCGAGCGGCAATGAGAAGTTTCAGTTTATACACGACGAGAAAAAAAAAACAATAGCCATACACTGCGGGACATGCGCTCACACGTGTTTGCACAGGCGTCCGTGTGTATTCTCGTCACTTGGAATGGCTCGTGCACGCGCACCACGTGTGCATATAATCCGAGAGCCGGAGTTCAGCCGCCGCTGTTCCTCCTCCACCTCCTCATCCTCTAGGCTGTATGCATACTTCAGTGTACATAGCTTCCGGTCGGACAAACAATTATCTACCTACGTCCGTCGGTTTGTCCGTCCGTTTCGCGTGCGCGCCCACACGGTATTTGCGCAAACGTCGAGCAGATACGGCCCTGTCCACAAGGCCCGATTGTTGCCACCAATTGACAAATTGTCACCGAACGAGCCAGTGCGCCTCGCTTCTCCTTTTTCCTTCTTGCCTTGGGAACAGAATTTTGCTATTGCCTTTGCCGAGAATAACTTCGCTTTGCCGACCTCGAAAGACTTGAGTATGGGGAATAGGCGGGCTAACAATTGGGGACTGCTTTATGTTGGAACAGCTTGAAGTTGTATGCACGTGTACTTGGTCGCTGTCGTTTCGAAATGTGCATGTAGCCATGATGCGATTGCAATATGAGTTCAAAGGTGGATGGTGGCGAGTTGAAAGCTTCACGGCTACCGTGAGTGTTGGACATTTCGAAAAGATGCGACGATTAGGTGGCAGAGGTACTTACGTATGGATTTGTGAGATGTAAGGAGAATAATACCTGTGATATTGCGCCTGAAGAAAATTGAACTCCTCCTTGATACGATCGCAGGACTCGCCGACCGAAAACTTAAATGGCTGCCCCGGTTGTGGTGGGCCCTGGAAAGAAGAGAGCTATGTTAGCCGAAGCATAAAGACAGGAATATACGTTCTAATGATCATTTTGAAATCGCCGACTAAATAAAACGTGACGGCACCGTCGAGGTCCAAATGCCAGCCGTACACACACATACGCGCGCGCGCACGCATTCACGTTCCTCTCGCCAGAGAGACACATCCGGAAGTTGCATTGCAAATATTTACAGACGAGTTCCCCTTTTCTCGTGTCGCGCTATTTCCGAGCCGTCAGTCACGAGAAAAAGAGGATCTTCAAACAAACCGCGCCGCTAGTCGTAAGACTGTCTCTCAGAGAGCGACCACTTGATTTAGATTGTCTCTGTTCCACTTCGGGGGCTGACAAAACATCTCGCGTGGCTTTTGAACCTCGATCGAGGCAAAATTAGTCTCAAGTGCGCATACGAGCGAGTCGTTGGAATATTTGCCACGAGATATTATTATTATTAAGAGTCGAATAGAAGCGAAGTCGCGCGTGTCAGTAGAAGCACGGCGAAGTATGTACATAAGTTACGGATCGAAGTAGGTCAAAATGTTTGGTGGCGATAATCGGTCATCAGGACTGCATACGCAATAAACGGCAATCCTCCGATGTCCCGGATGCACTTGTCACGGCCCACATATGCACTCGCCTCAAGCAAGGCGTGCACATGAGCACGCGGCATAAGCGCCGGAAATCGTGCCGTTGCATTCACTTCCGCTCGACGATAATTCTTTCACCGCCTCACGTACACAGCCACTCGCGATAACGACTTCGAGCATCGCTGAAGTTAATGAACTGTTTGCGACCAAACGATAAGCTACTAATAGGAGCTAAAAATAAAAATGCTCACCTATTTTAGCCACATGCCTGACTGTTACCGATCGCAGTACACGCCGCGCTACGGTTATAAAAGCAATCTGGCAGAACGTGCCTGCCTAAAAGAAATAATTGTGCCGCTCGACCCTCGCGATGAGGTTCTGTCGAGTGGAAACGGCTCGCGCGTACTTGAAGTTGGCGCGAAACGAAGCGAGAATAACAGACATTCCAGAGACAAAAAGGACACGGTCGTGGACGAGCGCGGCAGGTACAACGATCCAGTGGCGAGATGACAAGGCGCAGTCTTTCTGTTTTTAACGTTTTTACGTCGTCGACATCGGTATGTCCGCGCGCGTGGAAATGGTACAAATGCCGGAGATAGCAGCAGTGAATTCGGTTTCCGTTCTCGTATTTGAGAGCCCGATGGAAAGCCGCACTTACCGACTTTGGCGGCAGCTGTACCGGCGCGCACGACCGTAAAAGCCACATTATTACCGGTAGTACCGGTGGTACCCACCTCCGTATACTTGCCGGTAATAACGTTATGAGCGTGTTATCGATCGTTTTGCACGTCGTGCTCCGCAAAACGGATACGCCACGACGGCCTCGTAAAAGCTAAAACAGTTCTCTCTCTGTCGCGCTCTCGCTCTCTCGCTCTCCCTCCTTTCTATCTAGCCGTCTGTCGCTGTATCGCTCTTTCTCTGCCGCTTACACCCTCGCTCGCTTACCCGAAATGCGCGCGCGCGCGCCCATGCACCGACACAACCTCTTGCTCCCTCATGTAATCATGTGCCCGTTCACTTTACATCATAGTTATCTGACGAGGCCAGAGAGCAGACATTTAGTCACTTCTAAAAAAGCTCTGATCAATTTATAGCGCACGGTCTGTCGCGGTTGAAAGGCCAATATATCGACCAATTTACTAAACGTCGTCGGTTAAAGTTAGTGATATAAATGGACGATAACTGCGACAGGATATGTGATCCGGCGGCGTAACGGCCGATACTAAATAAATCCACACGCCCTTCCGGTTATCCCGAAACGTGTGCGCGCCGTCTATCCATCCGTCCGCTCGAATCACGCCCGACACAATTTTACGCCGAAGTTGAAGCCCTCGAACTCGCCTGGAATATCTTAAACAGACGCGAGCGGGAAGACTAGCTTATTACCGCGCGGGTTTCCGCGGCAGCAGGCGTCGATGTAATATTTTTTAGAAGCTCACGCATGAGAAGCGAGGAAGCCGTTGAAAGCGACATCGTATATCTTAGTTAACCGCGGCCGTAAGTGTTTGCGGAGTAGCTTGACGCGGCGCACATACGAGTGCGCGTAGTCAGCGGGGAGCTTTGCAAACGTGTACGTTTTAAAACGGAATCGAACACGTGTAAACGCGCTGGTTACCTCGTATCCGGTTAGTGGAGCGCATTAAAGCGCTTCGGCCGCCGAGTGGCGGCGAAGGGTAGCATTATGAATCTGCGAGCACCATCGTCGCTGCTGCTGCTACTACTACCGGTGCTGTTGCTAGCGCTCCTGCTGATCGGCAGAATCGCTGATCCCATTTGTTAGCGTAAAGCCGCTCGCGGTCAATCCAATTAATTTATTGGCTTTCGCCGTCGAGAAAGCACATCCACACTCTTGCGCGTCGCTGTGCTTAACGGGGAAAGCTTTTACGGCCCCGGGACACATCGGCGCGAGAGGTGTGATTTGAGAGAAGATAGGTAAGATCGATCGCGAGTTGATAGCTTTGACTGGACGTTCGACACGTAACGGCGGAACGTTGTGCGAGAGTATAGTCGCGGTTCGACGGGACACACGACTAAACCCTCGAACGCCGTGTAATTATGTTCGCGACACGGGCTCGATTGCGCGCCCGCCAGCGATACAGATTGGCGTGGCGAAAAAGAGAGAACCAGCAGTCGGTTTTATCGAGCGACGGATCTATCGATTCGAATGTCATCGGGACAGAGAGAGAGAGAGAGAGAGGCGAGCGTGTCTCACTCGATTGACGTAAAATATTCGGCGAGCGAACAATTGCGTAATCGAAAAAATATATAAACACCGATCCGGTTCGCGCGTGTTAACTTTTGTTTGCTGGTACCGCAATGCGTGCGGTCTTTTATTTTTCAACCCGAAACGCTCGCTTGTATCCGCTCGCGGGGTGTAGTAGGTCGGGGGTTGTTGCGGGAGGCAGCGGCGGGGAGGGCAAAGGACCGTTTTCGGTCGATTGAAAATATTCGTCGCTTTATGTCCGATAAAACGAGGACACGTCGCGGGGTAGGGTTTTTCAGCGAGCGGCGAGGGCCGGACCCGCCGATTGGCAGAGGGCACGGGGAGAGAACGGCGTGTGTCGGCGGGTGCGGCGAGAGGGACGACGACACCGGAAAATATGGTTAGCTTCCGTCGAAAAGCGAAGCGCGAATTATGTCGTTTCGGCGAATAATAATGAGAGAGCGCAACCGACGCACGTCAATCAGTGTCCTTTACGTCCCGCGGCCGATTTAATTATCCGATAACCCGAATCCTCGCCCCCCCCCCCCCCATCACTACCGCCGCCACCACCACCCTCTTCTCTCACTCCCACATCTAGCCTCCGCAATCCACCCTCGCGGCCGCGGGCTCACCCCTCTTTTCCTCTCTGCCTTTTTTTCCCTCGCTGATCGAGAGCAATCACAATAACGCGGTCAGTGCTCAAATAACGAGCGGGTCGCTCGGAAGCTCTCATGAAAAGCGCGGTACCTCCCCAATAACGATGAGGGGGAAAAAAAAACAACAAAAGAGAAATATTAACGGGAAAAACATTCATTTAGCCGACCGGTTATACCCGTGTTTTTCTACTATCGCTTTTATCACGATTACGGGGAGTCGTATTTGCGGGAACGGCGACGTGACTATCAAAGAATTTTAACGAGGGAGCGTGAGAGGGATAGAATGTGGAAACGTACACGCTCGTTTCGCGTCGAAAGAACACTGAGCTCTCCCGCTGTTAACTGGAAACGGCGACGCTGTCGGCCGAGTACATAATGCACACGCGATCGAACTTGAGTCCGACGATCAATCAAGGTTCTTAATAACCTCCGGCGCGTTCGTTAATGGCGCCAATAAATTGACGAGGCGCGGTAAGGTACATTACCTCCCCATCAGATGGCCAGCGGCAGACTGCAGAGTCGCGCGCGTTACATTGCATGACGGCAACAGAACCAATCAGTTGCGTTTGCAGCCACTCAAGTACGCTTAAGTGCCGCGTATCACAGCGGCTAATTACGTTAGTTCCATCGATCCTGCCGTCCACTAAAGGCCCGATTATCAGCTCGCATTATCGGTCGGGTTAAGAGCTCTCCACGGTGTCCTCGCGCGCAACTCGCCCGTAACCAAAGACAGGTCACACGTGACTCGCACGACATGTCCTGCGAAAATCCTTCGCGAATGGCGCTCGGCGAACTAAATGTGAAGGAAGGCAGTCATTCGAAGGCATCTAAATGGCCAGAGGTACAGTTACTTCCTACGGGAGAAGCTCGTTTGCCGGCGAAAACTTGGAAAGCTTGGCGCGAATGCAAGTGTACGGTACGGGTCTCTCAAATGGGAAATGGACGCGGAGAGTCAGAGGGCTCAGCGGTTTTCCCGGCCGCCACTTGTGATCCTTCTGTAACCAAAGACGAGGCACGTGCGCGTCGGATAAGCGCAACGGCAGGAAGATAAAGGTGCATGGACTGAGAGCGTGAGAGGAAGCGAGGTGAGGATATAAGAGGAACTCGTCGTCGTCCGGGCAGCACATACCGTGAAAAGCTCTACTCTCGCAGCACCGCTTGTACCAAACTCGAGAAGGTGGCGCTGAAGGACAGTGCAAATAGGGAATAGCCAAGAGGAGAGCAGCAGCTTCGAGGGTGGGTGGTTTTCGTCGCACCGCAAAACCACCGACTAGTGGCGCGGATTCGAAACCGCTGGACGACCAGCACGGACCGCACCTCGTCGTATGGCCGGACCTCCAAGTGCTGCTACTAGCTAGCTCTCGAAGGAGTACCGCGACTAGCACCGTGATAGTCTCGTTTGCAGCATTAATTCGTCAAACTTCTTTCGGCGTCGTTGACCCGAAAATTTCGCTGCAACGCCGCAAACTCGTTGCGGAGGCCATCGCGTGCGTATCGCCCGACCAACCTATCTCTCGTAATCGCTATCGATCGATCACGGGAAACAAAATATTCCAATGGCAAACAGAAAGTTTGCGGGGTAGCTTGTCAAATATAAATCTGGGATTTGTCGGCATCTTGTCAAACGGAACGACAAATCGGCAATGTAAACACACCGCACCGATGGTGCTCCGCACGCAGCCGAAAATAATGGAGTTCGAGCGGAATTCCCCTCTCGACGAGTCGAGCGCACGGTAAAAGAAACATTGCCCCTGATGACACTCCCGCGCCCGGAGGCATCGTTAATTCAAAATTATTTCACCTCGCGCATTCGTGACGCGGAAAAATTGGGAGGAGTCGGGCAGGGTATTAGGCGTTGTATATCGTTTCTGCACGTTTCAAAAGCAAATTCGATGATGCCCGATGTCTGGTTCGACGTTGAAGTACAAACGGATTACTAGTCTGCCTCGGCAAACCCGGGGACGAGGGAACAAGGAAATTATGGAACGTGATAACAGTTACCCTAATATCACCAGACAATGCGCTTCAAGATTTGCATGAAGCATGGAGAGGGAAAGAGAGACGATATAGGCGCGTATACAGCGGCACAGCAGTATCACCGGGCCGGAATAGGGAGACCGACAGAGAGAAGGAGGGAAACGAAGGGAGGAGGGGGACAGAAGCGTATATACACGAGGAAACGATGCACGCCTCGTCGACGGCGGTGTATCTTATTGATCATTATGATTATTCCCCGAAGCAGACTGCGAATTCACCCCGAGACTGCAGGGCACGACCGACATTTGCATAAGCAATGCATTTTGATTCGTAGACCCACATTGTGCCCGGAACAGGGAATGACATAAATAATGCATGGCGTAATGATTGTGCGCGCGCGCGCGCGCGACCTGCCGAGAGTCTACCACCGCGAAACGAGAACGATTCTCCGCCTCGTAATTCTTCGGTATGCGGGATTGCGACGAACCCTCCCGCACACTCCGCGTTACCCGCGTTGTTAGCGGCGGAAATTGAGATTTCGCGTTTAACCGTGTTCTAAGCGTAAATCTTTCCACCGACAGATTTTTATCCTTATATAGCGCAGTCCGAAAGCGATTTCCCTCATTCCCCTTTGAACGGTGAATGTCTGAGAGAGAGAATGAGAAATATCTTTGCGGTCAATTAGACGTGCCAAGTAAAGAAGGCCTCGATATTCAATTTAACGGGGCCATATCGATAAAATCCGGACCGTATCGGCTGGTCGCCGGGAAGCGACGGAAGAGCGGGAGCATTTTTCATTTTGCCCCCCTCCTCGCCGAGCAGAAGGGCGAGCGAGCGAAGGATCCAGATCGCAGTGTGAACGTAGCTCGAAGCACCTGAGGCACGTATGCCAGCACGTAACACACGTACGTGTACGCACACAAAATCCACCCTCTCCTCTCTCTCTCTCTAATACACACCGTCGGGAACTCGTGCAGATCCGTCGATAAGAGGCGGCCGCGGCAGTTTAACCCGCCGAGCAATTAAGGCGATACGATCGGTGCTCTCGTGAAATAACGTCACACCGCGGAGCTGGATACGTGGATAAGTGCTACCTCTGTCTCTCTCCCTCCTCCTCGATATCGTCGTCTCGTTCTCTCAATTGCTATCGCGTTCCCTCACTCGAACACCACCCCGTCCCCTTTCTCTACCCCTCCCCCTCCGCTCCCCTCACGATCTCACCCCCTATATCACACCCTTTCACCCTTCTCTCATGCTCATTCAATCTCACTCTCCCTTCTTCGCTGTCTCTTTCTCGCCGCTCTACCCTATCGCCCGCTTCCCTTCCCTGCCTCTTTCACCCTTACTCTCTCACCTCCACGTCCTCCGTTCATGTTGACTCTATCTCGACGCTCGGCGTTGCCATTGGCGCAGGCGCGCACGAGGCGCGCGTGCATGTGTGTTTACACTCGTGTTTGCATCGCGTTTTCTCGTGCATACGTCGTCCCAACAACAACAACGACAACGACGACGAAGACAGCAACGACGGCTACAACCACCACGACCAGCTGTGCGCGGCACTCTGTAGGAACGTTATGCCAGCGGCTTAACTTAATAAGGTAGTGCCGCTGACGTGTGTACACTCGGTGTTCGAAAAATAAGTATCCTACAGATTTCGCACGAAATTGCTGCCGATACTGGTTGACCGGAGAAATGGATGTAGCGAGGCACAATAATCGAGGAAGGACCAGGCTTATTTACGAGGCAAATGAAGAAGAGAAGAGAAAGAATGTCGAGAATGTTCCCTCGTCTTCGTGTGTCACGCAAGAATCCGAACTTCCAGTCCTGACAACGAAAAATCCGCGCTAAACCCGCGTTCTCCGTTAACATTCGACCAACAAAAATTCCCCCACACTCCATCTCCGGTAAACTCGTGCCATTACGCGAGAGGGTGGGTATGCAGGTTTACACCGTAAAATAAATCTCAACGGACGTCGAAGAAAAAGTGTGTACTCGGAGCCATAAAACAAAAGATAACAAAGAGAGCGAGGCGCGGAGAATTAAAAAAGAAAAGAGCATGCGAGGAGGAGCGAAAGAAGAAAAAAGATTAAATGAACAGAAGCCCGACCAAACAAAGGGTCAGGAGCAGTGGCTCGCCTATTCTGAGTAGACCAGGTAATTACTGGTCGAATCTCCTTCTACGCTTCCCCAACCCCTTCGCCCCTCACGCTCTCTGCCTTTTTCCCCTATCTCGTCGAGAGTCGGCCGCGAAAAAGCACGACGAGATAAAAGCACCACGAGAAAACTCCACCGGGACCCCGTCCAATGGGGCACGGTACTTTAGCGACACAAAGGGAGCTCAAATATCGGCCAACTGTCATGACCCGCTGCCTTCCAACCCCTAGAACGACCCCTCTCTCTTTCACTGTCTTCTTCATACCCTTCTCTCTGCCGTTACGCAAGCGAGATAGAGAGAAGCTGTCGGGATAGTGAAGAGAGGGAAGGGGGTTAGAAGAGAGTGACAGAGAGGTAGATAGAAAGAGAAAGAGAGAGAGAGAGGTCGAGTTCCGACAAAAGCACGGCGCTACAAAAGCTCCACGATAGTAGGAAGCGCGGCAAGAACCACCCTGGTAATTCGGCCACCTAATCTGTTACAGTCATAAACCCCGTTTTTGTCCCTCCATATATTCCACCGCCCTTTTACGACTTCCCCGAAACCCACCCTTACATACGGCAGAGCGCTACGAGCGGGTGTTCAAGTCGAGATTGATTTCACCGACCGTGCCTGTCTATCATCCTTATTAACTACGGGATTATCCTTCCGGCTCGCGGAGATAAAAATGTGTCATGGACCAGATGTACCTGCGCCGGATGTGATAATATTTTTCCTTCTGCAAAGCGTTCGTTAGGCGTTAATAACGACTGTCCAAACATCGCGCGCTTGACGAGCCCGGCGCATTTAATCGCGTATCATGTACCGTCTCGTACGTTTAGCGCATCAAATTAACTCGCGATAAATTGCGCCTCCCAAGCTGGTCTCAGCAAAACCTGCTCCTGCCTCGTCTGCATTTTTTTCCCGTCCGCCGAGGACCTTTCTTTTTCTATCCGCCATTGTTACCCATCTTTTCAGGCCAGACCTTAAGGAAAGCAGGATATGGGAAAAGTCTCTATTCGTAGATGATCTGAGCAGACGCCAGAAGTGAATATGTTACAATTACCGGGAAACCGAAAGAGTACGGTGCGATAAGCGCGACTAGAGGGGTCGCCAATCGTTCTCTCGATGCCAGCCTTTATGACAATGTCACCCCTCGTGATCTCCCGGGCCCGATACCCCTCTCTCCCTTTTCCGTTTTTACGGCACGCATGACCCGGACCGTCAGAATGAAATTTCTCAAGTTCAATGGCCAGCCTTCTGCCCCCTATACCCTTGTCCCCTTTCTCTACCCTTGTTTGGTTCACGATAATCTCGTTATCGGCCGTCATCGGAGGGTCGCCCCAGTGCATCCGTTCTATCCACGCAGTTTTCTACCCCATATACAACCCTAGGGGCCTACTGCTCCGTGGCAACGAAATTCGAGCACGCGGCCAAATCACTCGAAAGCATCTAAATTGCGATTCCAATCGAGCAGCGTGTACCCCGACGCGATCTGTTTTGCGGCTCATAAATGTAAGATCTCTGCGAAGCGGAAGGGAAGCCACGCGGACACTCGGGGATTTCGGCTATGCCGCAGCCTAGATTATCTTTTATCGATAACCCTCTTTGACGCCGATTCACCCCGACGGAGTTAAACGGAACGATAATGAAGCCGACTGCTCGCCGGCATGGAACAATATTCGATACGATCGACGAAATCTTTCACCGCAGCTCGAATCGAGGCAGAAGGACGACGATTCGAAACCGACAAATTGACTTCGGCTGGGACGTTTATTTCTGCCTCCCAGCCACCTCAGTCATGTCGAATTGTCTTTCCAAATTAAAACGTCTTTCATCCTGCTCGGTCACGTTACGATCGGTGTGTGAGACAGTTTGGGGTGAGTCGGAGGGGGATAAGCGATGGGAAGCGAGAGTGACACAAGGAACCAAGCGGTTGGGAAAGAGATAGGGCAGATCAAATATCCCCCGTGTCTGCTGGATGTTGAGCCATTATCGAAACTATCAGTCGACTGGCGACGAGCATTTTTAAGAACGCCGCTGCCTCGACTTGCGCCGAGACGGAGCCAATGTAGGTATCCGACAAGGTCCTCGCGACCTCGCTGCTTTTTCATCCTCCGACCCTTTTTTCTTATTACGCGCAGCTCAACTGGGCCGGTCCTCGAGTCACCGTGGAGTGTCCGGGAAGACCGAGGAAGACGAAGCAGGCTGAAACAAGCTGATGGCACGGGCGCGGCGAACAAGGGACAGAAAACAGGGATTTCGTTCGCGCGAAGCTCCGGACCTCCGCCATATGGCACGTACCCTTTCATCGGTCGTTCCCCGGGGGAGGCTTTTTTCCCCTTTTTTTCATCTTTTTTTTTTTTTAATCTTTACCTCGCGTTCGGAACTTTTTATGGGCTAGTCGAACGAGTGTTTTGTACGGGGAACAAAGGGAAACCGGGGGAAAAATGATCAGCACGCTCGCTCCTGTCGATAGGAGTGCGCGAGTGAATTCTGAGCGATTCAATTTGTCCGTCGGTACATTACTTTTTTAAGCTCACGCCCGCCGGGGTGGGCGGGGGTAGTGGGGGCAGGTAGAGCGAGAAGAGGGAGCGGGAGCGACGACAGGGGCGGCGAAAAATACGAGCGAGACGGAAAAATATTTTAATTAAAAAATCCCTTTGAATTCCCTGAAAGCGAGCGTCGATTATCGTCGCTGTCGACGCCGATGCGGCGAGAAAACGGATACGAGTGGCGGCTGAAAGGGAAAGAGGCGGGCAGTGCGTGGGGAGGGACGTAGGGAAAAATGGAAGTGACGAGGGGAAGTGAGCGAGTGAGAAAAAGTGAGAGAGAGAGAGGAACGAAGAGTCGCAGAACCTGTACGTAACGCAGGCGCGCGCTCGACTGGTTTTCGAGTATGGGCGCGTACAGTATTTCTGCAACAATTGTCCGGGTGTACGCGTTTTCATCGAGTGTCTCTCTTCGCTCCTCTCTCGCCACTGCATTGGGTGCCCTTCGAAATTCAACGAAGCGTGCCTGCAGCTCGTGGCGGCAGAGCGTCGACGGCGTCGGAGTAACGTGAGTATCGGTATTCGCTGCTGCTGCTGCTGCTGCTGCTCCTGCCGCGAGTACAAAACTAGCTCCAGAGACGTTACACAGCGCGTATGTACACAATTTGCCCCTTGTGCAGTGTCAGTACGTATGCGCTGGGAACCACTTCATTCGTCGTTGCACGAACACGCGCGCACACATGGCGGGCACAAAGCGCGCTGCTCGCGCGCGGAAATGTATACGGCGGTGTGTACATGCGCGAGGAGCGGTATTAATCGCACGCGGAATCTTCGAGCGGGCGCCCAGCACGAGGCAACGAGCGAATCGTCGGTAATTGCGCCACTAGATCGTATAGCGTTTTCGCGTTAACTGCATGCGGAGGACCGACGACGTCCGGCGGCTTCTTCCAGGCATTATTTCGGTCTGCTCTTTCGAAATATCTCTGCGAAGTGCCGTCCGCCATCTTCACTCTTCCACGTCTACGATCTGCTCCCCCGATTATGGCTCAATTAAAGGTATCGACGCGTGCGTTATCGAAGATCGACGAGAGAACGTTGAGCGCAGATTACATATGTTTTCTCACATCGTTTCAACCGATATTAATGACTCGAAAGATAACGTAGACGCGTTTAATTGCGCGCGAACACGGTGTCGGCGTTACAGCGCGGCGTTGCTGATTTTCTGGCCACAGCCACAACTACGGACGTTGGATAAATTTCGCGAGAGTAACGGCGAACGTAGTATGAGCGCAATCGCTTAAACACACGTCGGTTACCCACTCCATGCGACGACGAGTGTGCGTCGGTAAGCAGAGGATGGAAGTACAGTACAGACGTACTGTTAGATTATAAAGAGAGGCGTGGAGCGAGCGAGGGAGGACTGAAGAGAGAAAGAGACTCCCGGGAGCGTAGGACGAAGAGAAAGAGGGAAAGGGAAAGGAAAAGAGGAGTGAGAGCAGCCGCAGATGGGACCGAGCCGGTAGTATACGGTAGCCTCCATGTATATCATTAACCTCATCCTCGTTTTTCGCCTCCTCCTCGTATCCTGCTCTCTTCAACCGCCTTCTCTCCACCTCCGTACAAGCGCAGGTCTCAACGGTCCGATGAAACAGGAATGTCCTGTCTCTTTCCCACTCTGTGACCCTCTCAGCAACCCTGCCATGCCGTGTTTCGTCGCACACACGCGCACACTCGATGTCGCTCCCGAGTCATTTCCCGTCTCCTTCTTCCCAAGGGGCACATCCCCTCTTCTTCTCCTGCTATTTCGTCTCCCTTCTCTCTTCCACGCACCGCCACGCTCTCCTGCGCTATCTCGTTTCGCCTTCCCTCCGAAGGCGAACGAGCCACCGTGCACAAACGAGTAATTAACTATCTCCGTGTGGGACACGTGTTCCCACCGTGCCTCCCCCCCTCCCCTCCCCCTCTCCTCGCGTGCCATGTCTCTCTTCGTTTAGTTTCTCCCTTCGCCCTGTAACCGTATATTCAACCCACCTCCAACCCCTCGCGCGCTCCCCTAGTCCGCGCTTCACACACGCTGCCCCCGAGCCACTCTGTTTGCACACACGCTCTTATGTTAATTCGGCTTAACACCCCGGAGACCCTCGAGGGTCGAGGCGAGCTTCCAAAAATTGCGATTGATCACGGGAGAGGCCCCCGAGGTGGTCACGGACGACCTCGTGAAAAATAATAGGGATGTCTGCGTTGTCATGCTTCGAGCAGAGAGAAACGGGAAGTCGACGAGACGGTGAAATACAAGCGAAGGGGTGCATACCGGTTAGGAACTCTGCCCGATTGTCGTTGGAATACTCAATGAGTGCTGTGGAAGCTGGATTAAACGAGACTCTCGTCTCTCTATGCTCCTCTCTCTTCTCCTCTTCACACGCAGATGCCGAATACGCTTTCGAACTTGCATCTCTCCGCGAAGTATTATTGCAGACACAAGAAATGTTTCACACGTCCGCAGCGGTGACCGCCGGGAAAAACTCGCACGTACAAAGGCAACCTCGGCCGCGTTTGTTCTCAACGGAAAATACGGGAATTCGTTGTCTGGAAATCGTGGAATTGCTACTCAAGGCTCGTAAGGGGAGAGGGGTGCACGGCGTGAAACCATGGAGACTTAAGTTTTACATAGACAACCGAGAGAAATTGACGTAAAGTAAGGGCAGAGGAAGGTAATGAGTACGAACGCGGGTAAAAGAGCAGAATAAAGAGAGAGAGAGAGAGAGAGAGAGAAGAGGAGAGGTAATAAACTCGATTATTCTGGCGCAACCCATAGTAACTACCTAATGGCCGGGTAGTACCTGGCGGCAAATTTATCTTCGGCATTCATCTTCCCATTAGCGGTGAATAATTCCGCGGCGTTTACGTGCCAATTTCCCATTCGTCCGGGCCGTAAGATGATTGGCCGAGAACAGCTGTGGGTAGTGTCGGTGTCATTCAGTCGGCAGGTTTTTCCTTTTACTTCGCCTCACCCTCAATATTCTCTCGCCGATGTATGTTCGCCTTTCTTGGAGAGAGAGAGAGGGAGAGAGAGGGAGGGAGAGTGAGAGGAAAAGAATATTGCGGCAAACTTGGCGAAGAAGCACCGTCTTTATCAGTAATGACTGTCCCATTCTCCGAGACAGCCGGTGCCATGGAAGCTTTGCGAGGTACCACCACGGCGACGCTGTTCGGCATTGGAGAGGAACTGATGATTAGCGCCCAGACTGTGGGTACGAGGCCAAATATTTGGATGGTTCCCCGTCTTTGTCGCCTATTCTTTCCCCCGCTCTCTTTCTCTCTCCTCTTCCCCGTGATCTCACTCGACGGTATCCATGACGACGCGGTCTTTGGAGAGGACTAGACAGAAGAATGGGGTGGAGAAAGAGAGAGATAGGAGGGTTGAAGACCAGGGCCGCCGAACGTCCGGCAAATATTTGCACGGCGCGGGCGGCGGGTTTCCGGAAACCCGGCGCGTTGGCAGCCGAAGAGACGTATTCGAAAGGATATATGCACGTATAAAATATATGTGAGTTCGACGGCGACATGCACGTATATCCCGAGCGCGACGCAGGAAGGTCTGAAAATCCTTGAGTATGTCTTACAACGCCGGCGAAGGAAAAAGACCAGTCGAACCGTTCCTGACGAATACGACCCCTCGATTCGACCGCGTTGCTGAAAACAAATCTTCAAAGAGAGCCCAGCCCTCTATGACACAATCCATCAAAGTTCGCCCCGTGGAAAAGTTGCCTCGCATAAAATTGTCTCTCGACGTCGGCGAACGTCTCCCGGTTATGGCGTGGAAAAGTTCTTCGCCCGAGCGGCAAGGAACGGAGTCGGTAACTCATTATTTCCATACGAACAAATTGAGTCCATGTCGCGGCCCCTTTGCTACCGCGCGGGGAGTGGAAGGAAAACATTACTATTACGCCGTCACGATTCGCTAAGAGACCCTAAAACACATCCGTCATTACTAACCGCTCATTCTTTTTCAGCGCTGATAGTTTGGAAGATAATCGGAGGATCCGATGGTGAGGGACAGCGAAGCACTCTTAAGCGCTGTGTGCGTCCGTACGTGCGTGTATTGGCGAGGGTGTTCAGGGACAAAAGGGCCAGCGGGTTGGCGCAAGAATAGACGAGAGAAGCCCGGTGTGATCGAGGATACTCGTTAAGTGTATCCTGTGTGCGCGCTGCCGGTACGGCGATAAGTAATACTCCTACCGCCGATTGTGAGCCCTAGTACCCCCGACGGGACGTTTCAGGAGACGTAGAAGGGTGGAAAGCGAGAAAAGGGGAGATAGAGAGAGAGAGAGAGAGAGAGAGAGAGAGAGAGAATGAGAGAAGTGTCCGCAGTCACGGAAGAGGAGTCATGGAAACGGACAGTTCCGATGCGCTCTAAGGTATACAGACACACGAGGTGAACGCGCAAAAGAGAGATACGCCAGGAAGCACAGGGAGGGGACGACACGACAAACTGCCAAGCCTAATGCCAATTAGTGCCATTCTCCTATACGAGCGAGTCTCTCCGAGGGGACTCCAGAAAGGCTTCCTTAGACTTTCGTTTCTCTTCTTTCCTTCCAATAAGGTTTACAGAACGGTCACGCGTATTTATTCCAGTGTATTTGTGTGTATCGGCGATACTTGGGTATGAATGTGTAACCGCTGACGCGGATCATGTGGGTGTGTATGTATGTGTGAGAGAGATGTTGATAGGGATATATATATACATTCTCCGATATCCGTCGCTCTTCGCCGAGTATCTCACCCAGCATTCGAGACGAACGTGAACGAAATATATACATACGTCGACACTGCATCGATTTGGAAGTGGTGTGTCATGAACCCGCACCAATGACATCTTGTGTTTTGAAAACGATTCAATTTATTAAGTCGTGATTAATAAACTGTGAAAATAGCAGTCAACCTCGATATCGAGGTATTTCGGATGACTGTACGGATTTTTTTATAAGTACGATGCATAGCGATGACCTGAAGGCGAGAAGTTTCGAGGTTTATTGAAAACGACAGAAGCTCCTTAATTGTGTTTCATTACAGTATCAACAGAACGACCAATTTACCGGATCAGGAATCGCAGATTAACATTGGTACGTGGCCGATTGAACAATATATAGACGAGCGAAATTACTCGAGCACACGGACGGAAAGGAAACGTGGTCGTAGCAGGAGGTAGAGAAACGAGCACTGGGTGCAAGGTAATTTGAGTTATTTAAACGAGAACTCGGACGAGAGAGGTCGTGGTGGCCGAGTTCCATTCCACTCGAAAACCCATGTAGACGTAAACACAATCGCCCCTACACAATGGGTTATGTTCCCGAACGCTTAAGGACCTCTTGGAGGTCGGCTGGAATAGAAAGTGTCTGAGAAAGCACAGGAAAGAAAGACAGAGTGAACGTTGTGTTCGGAGCTGTCTGCGACCCAGCACATTAACCGAAAGATAAACCGAGCGTGGCATTAGCGTAAACGCACAAGGAACGAAAGGCATGCCGAGCAGACAGACAAATAGCGATGAAAGAGATATAACTATAAACAGTTCCAAATACGGACGGCCCTCGAACAAAGTTACGTCATCAAGATATCTCTCGCCTTAGTCCAATTGTTCAAAGGAAGAGAGGGAATGAGAGAGAGAGAGAGAGAGAGAAAACAAAAAGGCCACCAAACGGTGAAAAAAGAAGAGATTGTATATAGATGGGATTATTAGGATTATCGGGGGAAAAGGAAATAACGTCCAAGGAGACGGGAAACACGCTCTGGGATTTCGGGGAAAGATGCCTCCCGTTGAAGTAGCAGATAAAACAGAAGGGTGGCGGGATATCCACGAGGGACTGTGGGTAAAGACACTCCAGCCCTCCTTTGCTCTCCTAGTGGACCAATTTACGGGACCCTAAGGACTCTGGTAATACGCTTCAGGCTTGAGGGCTCGTTTCTGGCCATTGTGTTGTGCCAGTTCTCGGGGAGGGTAGCGGGGGATTATTTTGGCAGAGAAGGGGATTTGCAGTTGCAGTCGTCCGTACGGTTCATCCATCCGTCCGTTCGTTCATTCGTCCGTCCATCCGTCCGTCCGTCCGTCCGTGGGTTCGTTTTGTTCCCGTTTAGCTAGCCCCTACGGATTATACGTTGCCCAAGAGCACCTGCAGCGCGATCGTCGCGCCCGATCTTTTTCTCTCCCCAACCCCCTTGACAAAACGATGAAAGACGAAGCCAAAGTACACACCGGCCCGCGACGATACTCCTAATTAATTCGTTCAGATTCGCACCCGGCTGCGGAGCAAGACAATTTAGCCAGAGATAAAGCGCTCCGTGGAATCTCAACAGCGTTTCCACATGCCGACCGGCAGCGCCGACCGAACAAATGCCGACGATCATTAAAAGGTAAGAAATTATTTCCGCGCCGATAAGTAACGTTCTTTAATTAAGCAATTATCTGCGGGCGCATCGTGCCGGGGAAAAAACGGCTCCGAATTACGCAAGTCACTTCGTCGCGTACCGTATTCGTCGATAGCGTTGTCCAGACCACTGTGTATGCGACATACATATGCAAATGTAGATATGCCCTGCACGTACGTGCCTACGCGAGGACAAAGGAAGAAGTTACATTTTTATGCCATGACGGATCTTTCTATCTCGCGCGGAGCGGACCTCGAGTTGTTACCCTTCTGCAGAAATCTACAATCTTCCGTGACGGTAACGTGGCGACGTTCGTAAGCGAGTTCTGAGCGTAATTTCAATGCCGATAAGTCGGGCCAAGTTTGCGGATAAAAGCCAGCGCTAGGAAAAATTACGAGGGGCCACGATCGTTAGTCGCTTGAACATGACAAACGGAGCCAACACACTGCGTCTTCGAAACGCATCGCGAAGCACCGAGTCGTTAACATCGTGACAGGAAGCTCTTTGTCGTTCTTTCAAGAGTTGGCGCGCGCGCGCGCGCGTTCTTGCAGCGCGTTAGCCGTATCTAAGCGTAAATACAGACGTCCGACGATAAAATCGGCGGACGTATCGCGTTACGCGATAGTGCTGTCAGGTGCACGTCAGTGCGAAGCAAGAACGGCGGTCCTGCGGAAAGAGAAAGTGACGGTGCAACGGTGTATGGGAGTAAAATAGAAATTATGATCCCGGTATCTCTCCCCACTTCCACCAGGTTGCGCCGTTTTTCTATATCTCCCAGATCTCGTGGCCCTTATTTTGTCTCCCTCCGCGCGCGTCGAACGAGGCGGTAGCGTGTAATTATGGCCAGTGAGTGCACGAGATCGCGATCCTGACCGCGCAGGAAACGTATAATGGGAGTATAATGCGTGAAATTTACCGTGCGCATCAGCATAATGGACGACGTGACGCTCTGAAGATACCACTGTGATTCCATATTTCCGACCCTGCCGCGAGAGACAGAGTGAGTGTCCCCGTGCATAAACCGTGCAATGTATTTAGCCACTTTACCGAAAACTGGACTCTTTGATTATAGGCCACGTGTCTCGGCAGTTTAACAAACGTTGCCTAGATAAAAGCTTAAATGTAAGTTGACGCAAGGTCGAGAGATAGTGGACTGTGGAAAAAATTATACATTAGGCCCGTATTATGACCAGCGAAGTTTCGACATATCATATGGATAGGTATGACCGCGTCTCTGTGAGTTGTGTAGTAACTGTTGACGTAAGCGTAAGAGGAAAAATGTGTTGAGCAAATGTTTTTAGCAAATGTTTTTTTGGAACTGACCAAAGCTACCCAAATAAATAACAAATTTAAACACATTCAATTTAAAAAAAAGTTGACTGCGAAAGAACTGCAATCGTCCACCAAATGAAAAACAAACAGTACTGTTTTCTTTCTCTTTTGACAACATGCAACTTTTGTATGGAATATTTGTTCCTAAAATTACTTCATTCTGTGCTATGCAAGTTTGTCAAGTAAAATGCCTCAGCCTGTATATATCAAAATTGTTTATCGGTCATTTTGACGTTATACGGCCTAACAACACCCAGAAAATATTTTATAATCCACGATAACTCAAACCAACACTCAAGAGAAATGCAAAATTTGCAAGTGTTCAGATGATCTGGCAAACATGAAACAGATGAAAAAAACGACGTTTTATTCACTTTGAACCTTTCGTGAGAAGGTACACTTTGGAACGGTACTAACGATGAACTCGAACCCATCATGAGGGATTTTTGGATAGAGTAACTCGCTGCTAAAAGTAAATGTCACCTATATTTGACTGACGTGGCAGTCAACGTGTCAAAGACTGTCCAGTTGAAAGCGATATCTCTCGTAAAACGTTTTTTATTGTCGTAGTCGATGCGCTGTGTATTCTCCTTCGGCGGCCACCGCGTTTTATCACACGAGCGTGTGCAGTAGATATGAAAGTCTGGCGTTTTATCCCCATGTGCTCGAGGATTCATGAAATTTGAACCCGACGGTGTCGCGTCGAAGTCGCGGTCGATGCCGCGCATAGAGGGGGAGGGGGGGAGCAATGGAAGCGACGGTAGCGAAAAAATCGACGGACTCGCAGAGTACCTCGCCCGCTCGGTTTTTGGCGACGAGTGTAACGAGTTTTTTCAGCTGTGCACACCGAATGCATTTGAACAATGTGTCGGTGTAAACAGACCGATTAAAAGTATCAATATTTGCCGAATCGGGGGTCCTGCACAAACGTGCACCGAGTTTACAGGAGGTAATGCTCGTCTAATACGCGTGTATGCGTATTGAACCCCACTGCCGGGGCAGGTGGTAGGCTGTGTTGTAAGCGGGCCAACTCGTCGACTCTCTTTTCCCTCCCTCCTTGTCCCTATCTCACTCTATCTCCGCATTTCGCTTGCATCCTAGCCACAATCCCCCTTCGTCCGTCGTCCCTCGATCGTCAAACCACCCTTCCTTCTCCGACATTGTCATACGCCCCTGGAGGGACGGACCCGGCCCTTTCATGAATCCCTCTTTTTTCCCTCTCACCCTCACCCCCTCCCCTTTCTCGCTCTTTCTCTCGGTCTCTCCACGTGCTACAATATCGCCAGGCCGCATCCGGTGTAACGCCTGTTATTAGGGACGGGCCAGATGAAGCTTTCATTATTCCATTCGAGGGACCCTTTTACCCGACAACACTGTTATAATGTAAAGTAATGGATGACTTTTTGCGCTCTCGCGCAATAATTATCGTTAATGAGTCCGTCTCAATAGCAATGCCGGTAATGGCGATGCGGGAATATAATTTTAGCAAGTAATACAGATACTAATTTTAAGTGGAATTAAGGACGCGTTCCGTGCACCGTGTACAACTGTGCAGGTTTCATCAGCGACGGGCGTATGCCGCTTTTGCAACCCACGCATGTCGGACGAACTAATCGTGTCTGTACAGATTTGTTGCTTCGATCAATCAAAATCTGGCAGTCATTCGCCGCTACGTGCACCGTGCCTGACGTTGGTCACCTTCATGTAATTTAGCAAGTCTTATAACTCAACCGTATTTATTATCAGTGCAATCGAATGAACGATCGACGAGCCGAATGCGCGACCGGCATGTGCGTCGTTGATACCGCGTGCAATTGTGTAACGTCGACACTGTTTGTCCAATTAATTATATCCGGGTACTGAAAGTGCTCATCAAAGAAGCCGAAGTGCAGGTGTAACGTCGTGGCTTGGGTCTTCTTAACTCCCTGTAAAACTTTATACTTCCTCCGAACGATAAAAGGACGGGGGAAGGAAAGAGAAGGGAGCGCGAGGAGGGAAAGGTGGCCACAATTCAGTGGGTATACACGATGGATTAGTCTCGGACGAGTCTGCGGTCATGCACGACGCCGGAGTCGCATTAATCGCGGAGGCTATTAAAGCCAGACGTGAAACCCATGGCCGGAGGGAAGGAGAGAGGGAGAGAGAGAGAGAATGCGAGAAAGGGAGAGTATACGCTCCGCGACGTATGTGCTATGTACGTGTGAGCCATGAGCCGAAGAGGCAGGAGGGAGAGATGACAGGGAGCGCGTAAAAAGCGCGCGACTCGTCGCAATGCTCCGAATTCACGGATCAACGGCGCCGCCTGTAACGAAACGTCTTTTACACGCCGGCCAACGTTACCTGAAAGAGCCGGGGACGAGCGTGAAACGACGCTTTTGCCGTGCCTCAATATCTCGAAATCTCAAAACGAGACGAGTACCGTGTGCGTGTAGCCCCGGAGGCACGTGTTCTCCCGTATATATACCGCGTGTACAATACACTCCCTACGTGTGAATCCCCCGACGCACGTGCACACACACGTGCACTTAACGCGAAACAGTACACGTGCAACGTACGCTCAGTGCACAGGTAGCGCGCGCGAGAGCTCACTTTCGAGGAAACGCATGCAATATAGAAGGAGCAAGCCTACTATGTACTCTCCGGTCTCCCTGTCGTTCCGCGAGCTAAAGTAACCCACCACCTACATTTCATAATCGATGTACCCGTGTTCAGGAAAATTCTTTCGAACGGTAATCCGATAGTTGCGCGCGGCGCAACGACGCCGGTTTCTACACCACCGAACGTGATCAGAATTGCGGACATGTGCAAGAAGCTGCGTACACGCGAAACTCAAGCCAAGTGTGCGCCGTCTCCCTCTCCCTCGCTCGCGTCTTTCTCTGCGCGCGCGCACGGTTGGCGGGATCGAGTTACGGGGAACAAATCGTTCAGACTGATGTGAGTAACAAGGGCACACAATGGAGCGGCAGATTGCGCGAGGGAAAACAATGCCACCGCCAATATCAGTTTTCGGGGATGTTAATATTTTTCTCGAAACTTCCACTCGACTCGTGGATTCTCAATATAATTCTGCGAGATGAGACGGGCGAGGACTGATGCGTATGGTATGCGATGTAAAAATATCGCACAAATACGATGCTACTATTCGATAACCTTCCGCGCTGCGAGTGGCGTGCACAGTGTAGAACCTTTGAACGTCAACAGCAAGGTTAACGAGGTTAACAACGGTATAAATCGGTCGCACGAATCACGACGACCGCGCGCGGGCGCTCGCTCCATTAAGAATGCAACGTTGCGATAAAGTGGAACGCCGATCGTGTAACGGTTTGCCGTCGGCTGAGAAAGACTCCTAAACGACGGCGATCCTCCTTATCGGAAATGGCGCGACACGCCCGTCGGACAATTGCCTGTCAATTTTTCGACTCTCGCCGTTTGCGCCACGCCTAGATAATCGTCAGGGACGCGTTTAAGTATCGCGAAGCGGACCTTTTACGCGCGGCACATTCAAAGTGTTGCGCAACGGGTGACATAATTGGCGCGACTCCGTCGACGGTGAAACCGTTAAAGAATGCTGCTCTACATGGCTGAAAGCAAGGCGCGCGCGGAGCGACGGCTTCGTTCGTGCGAACGTACGCCGTCGATTTATCATCCAACGATCTGAAAGTGCATTTGTCGACTTACCGGATGCCTGGCAGCAGCGGCAGCCACGGCGGCGGCGTTAATTCCAGCACTGGGATACATGTTTCCTCGCCTCTTTAATTTCCAGCCACGTTCGTAGAAGTTGAATGTAATCACCGGGGCGTCGGGTGTATCTCTCTTCAAAGAAACACGATGGCGCGCTGCCTCATGTCACGCGGGGCGGCACAGGGTATAACGGGCGAACAGAAGAATAACAAGAACAATAGGAGGAGGAGGAAGAAGAAGAAGAAGAACAACAAAAGGCCGCGGCGAACGACTCGAATGGCCCGCGCGGGCTACGAAGACGCTCGGTCCTCCCGACGACGACTATTCTGCTGACGAACTTCCGGCTGCGTCTCTACGAAGAGGATCCTCGCCTCGTTTCCTCGACGCTGATCCATCGGCGTGCTCGCCATCCGCCTTCACCGTTTCATCGTACGAATGATGTCAGAACGGGCAGCGGTGGTAGGTTATGTCATCGCTCGTGTCCGCTTTATGTTCATTGAGAGGTTATATCGCTCCCAAAGCACCGAAGGTCCCGCAGAAGGGCACAGAGGGAATAACGTGCTCTTTTAGCCGTCGGTAAAGCAGATGCACGTCGAAAGGTTATGGACGCTAAAGGGAACGCTGGGCAAAAGAGGGAAGGAGGAGCGAGGTGAGCGAAGAACGAATGATGCGCGCTGCTCGCTCGTCCTGTACGCGGTAACCAGGGCGGCTGGCCAGGGCGGCCGACCGACGGGCGCGGAAGGTATAATCCTCGGATTGCACCCTCGTCTTCACTTCTCCGATGAGGTAACACACTGTCACACAGTCACACTGCACTCGCTTGTTTACTCGAAGCTCGAAGCGGTGGCGCGCCACCGCTTTGAGGTTAAGTTTCCGTACACTGGCACGCACGCGTCTTTCCGCGAAAATTCAAGCAAACTACTCTCTACTCACGAATACGCCCGACACATGGTAACGCGTGCGAGCGAATACGAGACGGGAAGCTAGGTTCGAAGTAAAAAGTTGCTGGCAGCACGAGAGAGCGGCGGAGATCGCGACGGAGATGAGCGAGAAAAGCAAACCTCTCCCAACGGCAGCTTCGGAGCGACTGATGGACGAACGAGTGGTGGGGAGCGTATCCCCTCCAGCGCTCGCTTCCCCTAGCCCCACCAGGCTACCTTGATACTCCACACTCCACAGTTAGACCCGCCAAGCACCCCCTCGAATGCCGCTCTCCCCGTCCTCCACGCTCGTATTAACCGGCGCGATAGCTCCTTCACAATTAAGTCGCGTTACGTAAGAGCCTCGAAAAGGCGAGCACGAAAATCACGGCTCGTTAAAACGTCGGTACGTCCCCTGCTCCCTGCTCCCTTCGCCTCTCTCTCTCTTTCTCTTCCTCTGCCCCTGCCCCTCTGTAACTTAGTCGCTCGTTCTCGCCACTTCCCTCTATCCCTCTCGTTCACGATCTTGCCCTCCCTCTCCCTGCCTCTATCTCGCGGCACCTGTCGTCCTATCGTATACTTGATCTGCCTTATCGACCAGCATATGGTAATGAGAGACGTCCATCGTGATTTCGGCGGACCGTCGACACGGTTTGCGATCGAGGCATGCTCTAGAGCCGCCTCGGTTGACCGAAATTAATCGGACTTTAAGCGAACGGTTAGTATCTGCGTCGAGCGCGACGCAATCGAGCGAGCTCTTTTATTCTCCGTTCGTCGGCATTACGCATGCAGCGAGAGTAGTTTTTCTCTCATTCGCCGGGTGACGAGGTGGCGAAATCATGACGTGCGTCTATCCAGTTTTAAGGATATTTGCATACTGCGAAGCTGCATCGCGGGAGCGCGAAAGATGCCGCTCGTGAGTGCAACGTGACTCAACGAGAGCTCATTTATCAAACTTGATTACACTCGTCCTTTTTCCATTTCTTTGAAGCTATTATCATTGATAGCCGCGGTCAACGAGTGTGTGCAAACAATATTTGTCGACTACACTCGATTACCTTTGGAATCTAGGCAATTCAAAGTATCAATCTGGAGATACGGGCGATGACTAAGGAAATTGTTCTCGGAACGCTTTTTCCGTAACCACTCAATTATCTTTGCCTGCCTTCGTTGCAGCTGATGCAATTAGCGACGATCGTGCACGGTGGCCGAGCGATAGGACGGTGGCGAATAGCGTATTCTCTCTTTCGCCATCGTCCAGTGTCCGATATCAGCGTCCGAGTCAATGCGAACGAATGCGAACGAATGCGGGGCACAAAGAGGCACGAATCTCGCGAAACTTTTCGGCCCCCGAGCCCCGAGAGAAGATGGGATCGCATAAACGAGAAGACAGGGCGCGCAATACCAGCGTGCCGTGCATGTGCGTAGGTATTAGCCGCTCCTCTCGGTTCGCGTTCAGCGTGTGCAAACAAATCGAAAGTTTTTCGCAAAATGGCCGTCACCAGGCTGACACGGATGTCCACATAAACTCTCTCTCCCTTCTCTCGTTCCCTCTCGTCGACTGGCTGCCTCTCTCGCCACTCGTGATTTCCCTCACTTCCCGCACCACCACAAATATGGCGCCTCCACCCGTTTTCCCAACCCCTACACCGTGGCTGCATAAAGTGAAAGCGAGAGACGAGGAGAGAGAATCGGAGGGAGAGATACAGGGGGAAAGAGAGGCACGCTGAGAACGCGTTGGATAGAATATACGCGGCGTCGGCGTCGGCGTCGGCAGCGGCGGCGGCGGCAGCGGCGGACACAGTCACGTGCGCACGCGCACACAGAGCCGCTTGTGCGGTTGTGTCCGGGTATGAATGTGTAGCGAGTACAACCGTGGCTATGTGTGGTAAGGGGGTGCCCCTATGTGAATATCGCACAGCACACAGTCCCAAGCAGTTTCCTACTTGATTGCCGCTATCGTCCGCTCGCCTCGTAAAGGAACTGGTCCGCGCGGACGCTCGCAGCGCCTGGACCAATAGCTGCCGGCGCAGAGGAGACTTCGCCAACCAGCGGCGTCGCCTCCCCACCGTCCGCTCGCGCCGCGGCAAAGAGTCGAATGAAAGCGCGACCTCGGCCAATGAATGGCAGACTTTTTCGTTTGACGCGCGTACGTTCGCTCCGCGCGGATCGTCGTCCCGAACCCCACGGCTGTACCTATACGGAATGAAGGTGCTACGCGAAGCCGCAACGAAACATGAAAAATAGGGGGCTACACGAGGAAAAACACGGACTGGGATGGAAGGAGGAGGAGGGCTCTGTGGGATGGATCCTACGAACCGAGACACCAAAGGCTGGCGCAGTCGGGGCTATGCGTCCAGGGCAAGGAGGGCGGAAGGGGGTCGAAGTACCGGACGGGGTGGTAGGAGCAGCACAGGAGGTGGAGGAACGCGGGAGGATAGAGGCCGAGGATGAGAATGGAAAAGTAACATAACGAAACGTCGATCCCATTACCTGGAGCTCTCTCGCCCTGCCGCCGTCAACGCCGCCGCCACTGCGGCCTCCACCGACTCCTGCCTCTCTTCTGTCGCCTCTGCCTGTTGTTGTCCTCTTTCTCTTCCTCCTCGTCAACGTCGTCATCGTACACCGAACTCTGCTTTCGACCTTTAATCCGAAGGAGGGATTAGAAAACCCCATTGTCATGCTTCGCGAAACGCAAGATCGGTATATGTATACGAGATCTATATATATATACACATATATATATGCGTGTGTGTATATATAAGCGCAAAAGCTTCCCGTGTATTCACACCATCGTCTCCTCGTCTGCTGTCTCTCTGCAATCCGTTACTGCTAACGCCGCTACCCTCGTACGCGCATCGTGAAGGCGATGGTGCAGGACCCTCCTAATGAAATAAATACGTAACGTGCCGTGGCAAGACGCGCCACGCTACGGTAGTTCTGTTTATCGCGAACCGTGAGCTTTTTGTGTGATGCAGCAACGGCACACTTCCTTCTCTCTCATCCTTAGTATTTTCTCCTCGTCCCATCTGCCTACTCACAAGCCTCCCTCTATACGCGCTCGCTCGCTGGCTGGCTGGCTGTCTGTCTGTCTGTCTGGCTCGCTGGCTGGCTCGCTCGCTAGCTAGCTAGCTACCTCGCTCACTAGCTCGCGCGTTCTCGCTCACCGGCTCTTTATCTTGTTTCCACGGGGCGAAGAAGGAATATAAGGCACTGCCGTAGAGTGTTGGCGAAGCTGTCGGTCGCGCATGGTCGGCTGCGGTTTATGCGGAGCCGCCTTGCCTGCCTGCCGCCTGCCGCAGCCGGTTTGCGTGTTCGCCCGTGTTCGCTCGGTGGATACGTGTCCTCGGTGCGGCTCGGTGCTCACCGAACGACCATGGTCGGGAAGAGGAAGGGAACGCGGAGACGAGAAACCGGCAGAGAATGAAAGAGGGAGGAAGACTGAAAGGGACGAGGAGCGCAAGAGGGAGCGAACGAGCGAGGAAGAGGGAGAGGGAGAGAGGGCAGGATATGCGGCGAAAAGCGTTGCTGAGCGAGATGCCAGCAAGCGGCAGAACCAGTCGCTGCGGTCGTCGCGGCTAACCGCGCCGGTGCTCTCAACCCGCGGCGACCCGGATCACCGCCGCAGAGAATACGACCTCTTCTACGATCGCCCAACCTCCGAGCGAACTCAGTCATGAACCTCGAAAATTTACTTTTTACCCCACACTTACGTGCGAGCATGATTACGGTAGCTGCAAGCACCACGGTAACTCCCGCCGCCTTACCTTCCGTATTAACGATCGATCATCGATAGTTCTGTTGCGTCGCTCTGTTTCGCGGAGAAAATTATATCGATCGGTGCGATTGAAGCAGAACTCGCATCTTGGTAATTGAATTCGTCCCCATGACCGTTCGGCATTAACGTACGATTAGTGTCGAAACATTTCTCGGGCAAATAGTGTCCGCGCTAATGCGACTACCATTGTCACGTATCACGACAGATATGTAGATGTTAATTTACTCGTGTCTCCTCTATCACGTGCGGGACACTTCTCGGAAGAAGCAATTCACCGCCGAATACACGCACCGCGGCAATGCGGTCCAAGAAGTGGCCCAGGTTGCTTTTCTATTTATGTCACTACACGCGAGAGTTTCCTCTTCGGAAAATCACGAGAGACACGGCGAGAAGCGAGTTTAATTAATTATAATTGGCCGAGAACGCCGGCTAGCTTCCTCTTTCTGCTCCCCCTTTTCTCTCCCTCGGCCAGCATAGCCACTTTATCCACCGCATGAGAGGGAAAGATCTAAGAGCTCGACTTCTGCTTGGACGGTACTACATCTCGCCAGCTTGAGAGGATTTTCGAGGATGATCGAGCGCTCTGAATCTCACTAATGTATTGCCTTCGAGGGTACAGAGCTATGTCCGAAAGGAATTCAATAATAACTTTGTGTCCCATCAGACATTGCGATATGCACGCGGTTTTACAAAGCCGACTTTTTCGACGAGAAGCACGAACGACTTCGCGTGGGCACCGGGCGAGAAAATAAAATTCGTTACGCCCAATCGGCGATCGTAAAAATCCTGACGAGCGTAACGCAGTAAACATCACACCCCCCGGCCGTAACTATTAATGTGACACACACTATACTTCTCGACCTCGAGACCCGAAACTGAGATTCGAGGAATTTTGTCTCTCCGCTTGCCAGTGTCCTTCTTTCTCGCAGACACTGGTATTATCCTGAAGGATCGAGTTTCTAAAGACACATTAGAGGGTCGCTCAGGGTCGCACCCTAACACGGTGGTCGCGCGAGGGAAGAACATTTGGCTAATGTCTAAGCCGATAGTCGAAAAGAGGAGAAATAAAAAAAAGGTCGAACGCACCAGATACGTCCTCGATAAAGAACGACTCTCACGTGCGAATAACAGCGTTCCGAGTGAGCCATTGATCAACGTCATGCAACATTTTTTCGCCCGCATTTTATGGAGAAAAAAATGGCCGAAATGGGGGGCGGGCGGAACGGCGGTGGGGGGAATTGAACGAGGCGAAGGATGCAGCGCAAATCGCGACCTGCGATTCCCGATGAAAGATCCGCGGCGATCGCGGCATACGCGTACAGCGCGAGCCGTGTCGACGGCGAGAATGAGCGAAAATTCGCAAAAAAGGGAGTGGCTCGGCTCTTTTGACAAAATATCGGGTTGCGGTCTCGCCTCAAAGCGAGCCCCGCGACCGTGCTCTCGCGTCTGACAAATGTCTTCCGCGGTTCTCGAAAGTGGCGGCGTACCGTTATCCAAATTACAAATAACGCCGAGCGGCGGTCGACGTTTTATCCGACGCCCGTAGACAAATTGCCCCGACGCGGGACTGCCGGGAGTCGAAATTATCCCCCTTTTCGCGGTGTAACCGCGTGTCGTGGACTTCGTTAATACCGGTAGTGGCTCGGCCTCTTGCTCGGCACACGGAATTAACACGGCGAAGTGTATTTATGGATCCGGCCCGAGCAGGTAACCCAGCGGCCAGCGAAGACCCTGTATGGTCTTTCTTTCCTTTCTTCTTTTCTCTCTGTTGCCCGGTGCCCTCTGTCCCTCCTTCCTTTCCACCTCTCTCTCTCTCTCTCTCTCTCTCTCTCTCTCTCTCTGTCGCCTCTCCTATTTTGCCATCGTGCCCTGTGCTTCTTGTTCGCCGTCCTTCTTCCACAGTGCCCGTTGTTCTTTATTTTTTTTTCACGTAGGAGGATTAATTAATGAGCCTGGACCGAGCATTACCCCCTCCCACGGACCTGCCGCGCAGGTTGTAGGTTACACTGGCGTGGGAATGTTCGCTGGCAATTTAAATTGCGTTAATTATCGGAAAAACCCGACAAAACGGAACGCCCTGCGTTTGCTTTTCGCAATTAAATAAAAGAAAGCTGCCGTTACTGTATTATTCATCGAGCGCACGCACTTTGTTCCGCGTTTGCATTCTCACACGCGCTTGCATCGAGAAGCGAACGTATGCCAGGCTCCCACTCGTCACGAGAGTCTCAGGTCGTTCGTGTCTATTCTGTTCCGTCGGTCGCGACTCGAAAGACGAAGCCAGAACCTTCGAATCGATTGTGCGTTAATCAAATGGTGCGTTACCCTTGCATTCGACGCCACTGGCCCACATCCACCGCGCGAGACGTGATACACGTGTACTCATGGCGTGTAACGCCTGCTTGAATATAGTGTTCTCAGTGTGCAACAGTGCATTTGCCATGCACTTGCCGAGAGAGAGAGAGGCAGGGAGGAAGAGGGGAACGAGAGAGTGAGGGAGAGAAAGCGGCGTAATGTGCGTTCGTAAAGTTACATCGTCGACGAGCGCTGGCTTGCCGAGGTACATAGAGAACTCACCTATGACCAGACTTTTTTCATCGCTCGCCATGGCGCCCTTAATTGAGAGTCTGTTTGAGTGCAGACTAAAGCACGGTTAAAAAGAGACACGCATGCCGGCTTAAAAAATCACGGTGAAAGAGCGCACCGAGCATACGGCATACGCCATACGCGGGGAAGAATAAATTTGCATCGCGCGCCGCGCTTTCAAGCGCGGCAACAGCGGCGGCGACCTACGGATAAAGGACCTTTCGCGAATGTAACGGGGCTGTAAACGTAAGCGGCTTACAAGGCTATAAACCCTTAAGTCACCGTCATAATGGTCCCCCGACTCGATTTCATGAAAATGTTCGAATCTGTCCCTAACGAGGTATATGTCGCGGCGCGCTGCGCATAAAGCTAAGACCGCTCTCGACTCCTAATCGTTTACAACTCCCACGAAAAAGGCCCAATTTCTTCAAAGAGGCAGCGAAAGGTCCCGCGCCACACGCACCGAGCGTGAAATCTGTAGGCGGAGCACGAAAATCGTAATCCGTGAGAGTTTGCAACTCCCCCACCCCCTAGTCCATGTGCGTAGAAGGAGGACGATTTTAGACCAAGTCGCACAGAAGTCGATCTTCTCGGCCGGAAAACGAATGGGCCGGTCGACAGGGGCCGCTTATATACACACTCGAGAAGAGAAACGGCCGTCGCGGGCAGACACGACGTGGCAACGACGAGGACAATTTCGTCACGGCCGTCACGGTTCGCGTGGGGAAATGGCTAACAGAATTATACTCGGGGGGCTATGGAAGATTTTTAACGGTCGATTTGCCGTGGAGCTCCGATGCTTTCTCTCTCTTCTCCGTTCTATTCTCCCCCCTCTCTCGAGCCCGATCCATCGTCCACTGTCCCCGCTCTCACCTCGCTTGTTCTCTCTCACACGAGACGGTCCCCTCTGCGACAGCGTCAACAGCGAGAGAGTAAGAGCAACGGTGAGAGTGCACCCTTCGGCCAGTTAGTGCCCTTAAACCACCCTTGCCGTACCCGTACGCCACTGCTCTATCTCGCATTCGGCGTTTCGTCACGCCGGGGGGTCAAAACTGGCCGCAGATGTCGGCCATAAACCTCCGGGCTCCGGGTACGGCCTGCCTAGGGGGAGAGCAGGAAGAAGGGAGATGGGACGACCCTGATGGTACCCTCCTCACCCCGCCGTGCCCGTTACCATCGCCCGCGCCTCTGACGTCGTTTCGCCATTGTACCTCTTGCTGAATACACGCCCTTAAATAAATCCATCCATGGACCAACCGGTCTCGGCGAAACCGCCCCTGTTGCTGTTGCTGCTGTTGCCCAGATTAGGTTGCCGCTTTCTCTGTGTACGTGGTCTCTCTCTCTCTCTCTCTTCTTCCCCCTCGCACGCACACACCCGCACGGCTCTAACAGTATAATAGTAATGTGTCGCCAGGGCTGGTCGGACGGTGTTTCGTGCCTGAGGCATTCTTAGAAGCCAATAAGCATGCGACGTACGCGGAACGGATCTAATCGGTGTCTTCGTTTTCATTAGAATGTATCTCTGGCCGGATATCGGAACCCAGTTTCTGCTACACGGTATTATTAGACACGCCGTGTTACTTGAAAGCTGATTTCGCTCGCCGAGCGATAGATTATACAAGAGCTATTATGCAAATTGTAAAGCTGACATTGTAATTAAGAATCATCAAACACTCCGGGTTCCACTCTAGTTGTAACGGCGATGTGTTACAGCTGATCTCTTGGCTCGATGAGGACAGAGCAGCGTTAGAAGAAAGCTAAATAACGACCACTTAATGTTCCTACATTGATAAATGACGTCCCGGGTTTCATTGAATCCGTAATGAGTGATCATCGTACTTGTATTAATAGTCGTGCCAGGTTCTAAATGCAGCGAGCGCCGGTGCCCTTAAAATTTCAACTTGGGCCGTTTCTCCCCTTTTAGTCTGCCTCTCAACGCACAAGAGGAAGGCTCTTATGGAGGCTCGGTATAGAGACAGATGAGGGGCGAAATGTGTCGAGATAACCACACGCGTGAAACCACGTTAGTACGATATAATGACAGAAGGGAACTGGGTGGAGGGAGCGTATAGCGCGGAATGTGGGGTAGTGAAATGATGGAAGATGCTTTTTTGGTTGGAGGACGGAGATAAAAGTCACGGCCAACGGTCGTGTTGTGAGATTGTCGCGCTGACTGCATCGGCATCGTCACTCAACTTTTTTTCCCTTTTACACCGCAGATTGTGCTATACCAGTTTTACGAGCGACCGATTCGAGGCGGGGTATAAAACGTCGTTATGCGTGCTCCGATCGCGAATACCGGTTGACATCGCCGTTAACTGCGGATTTTAAAGCACCATTTTCCTTACCGTCCGCGGCGATCACGCCGATATCTCCGTAAATAAAGCATACACAATCTCGTGTAGAGCGGTTACTTGATCAAATTCTATCGATCGGACATACTGCCGCAGCAATTTTGCAGTTCAATCAGTTCGATAACGTATCGTTCCGTTATTGAGATAATGAACAATGCCGTACTTGGGTTAGGTCATTCACGATGGCCACGCACTCCAAAAGTATCACAACACTTATCGCAGCTGTTCGCTATCTATCCTTTTTGACGGATGGACGGAGAAGTTGGCCGTAGTATAAACCGTCTGACTAAATTCGATGCGCGGCTATGAATGAAATCTGTGAATTACCGCAGGCTCGAGAGCAACAACGATGACGCAAATGCCGAAGATTGAAACTTCATAAATCATCTGCGGGACATTGGCGGAGAGCGAAATTACAAGCTGTTTAACGCATTTACTGGTACTTAAAATTACAGGTTTTAAACCAACACCCGATAAAGGCTTAAAAATAGATCGATAAAAAGCAATGTCAGCTGAAGATGGAGTACTAATTGTCTGCTGAACTCTCGATAGTTTTGGGGAAACGGCGATTTTTAAAAGTCGTAAAATATTTTCCTTTTAACCGACCCATGGACATCCGATTTATAATGCACGGTTCTTAGCTCGTAGTAGCAAGAAACGCTCATAACAACAAGGAAATGACTATGAGAGATTTATTAGCATATCTCGCTATCTATTAATTACTGATATATTTCTAACCGCGCGGTAGCCTTTATGTGCGCTAAGTCCCGAGGAAGTAAAACGGAAAATCTTGAATCACGGCTGCAACCGTGAATATTATAACGTCGTGAAAAGACGTATCATTATCAATATACAAGAGAATCGCAACTTCGCTCTTATTAGAAGGCTGCCCGGTAATTTCCGCAATTTATCGCCACTATTTAAATACAATCCCTGCGGAATGCAGATTAGATTTATGCAGACCTCTTCCGGCGACCGTCTCAATTTACACTCAATCGACTAGCTCGCCGAATATAACAGACGGCTGCTGTCTCGCTCGCTTCCACTTTCAGTCGGCGCGCAAGCGTTTTCCAGCCGATCCAGCCTGCGTATCGGCCGCGCAATAGATCCCGGCCCGCGGGCTCGCTTTCGATCGAGCTATCAATCGATCTCGACGCCGTTGCGCCCAACAGGCCATGACACGCTTCGAGATTCCGCGATCCTCAACGGCGGGAGGCGCGGCGGATCGTTAACGATCGCCGGTTCAATGTTTAATTAGCCGGTCTCTCGCGATTACGGCGCTCGAGCTCGAGGCCGCCCGTGCAACGGGCCCCTGCAGCGCAATTGCGCCTGTAACGACCCGCGCCGGGGACCGTAAAAGGACTCCGCAATGACGAGAACCGTGTTCTTCATCGTCCCTTAGCCCCTTCTTTTCCTTTCGCTCTCGCCGTTCCGTCTCCTCCCTTTCCGTCTCACAATCGGCCTCTCTCTCTCTCTCTGCAGATCTTCTCGCGTACTCCCCTTCATCCTCCGGAGGCCACTTTCGTGCCGCGCCGCTTGCACGCACGAGGCGAATCGGCGAATTACGACGATTGAAATTCAATTCCGCGCGCGGCCGAGCGGCTAATTAGACGCAGTTGCTGCGGCGTCGGCGGCTGCGACGGCGGAATGGTTTGGCGGAGGCGGTGATAGAGGCGGCGGCGGTGGAAGCGACGCCGACGGCACGACCAGCACAGGCGGCAGTGCATACAGGGCCCAGAGTGCAGTTCCCAGCAGTCCTCGCCACGTGTTGCATCGCGTGCAATCGCACGTACACGGCCACGTAAACGCCCCCGTCGTTTTGCTCCGTGCGAGTGCATGCGTGCCCCGGCACCGTCACGTCGATCATTTTTTAACGTCCGGATACGTCGACTCTGGCAGACCGCGAAGTCGGAACGGTGCTCGGGTGCTCCGCTGTCTTGGAATCCCGATGAACGGCCTGGCGTGACCGGTACGCGGTACGCCCTTTGTTTCTTCGATCTCGCTCGCCCACCGTAAAACGGCGGCAGCTCGTTCGTCGGCGGCTAGCCACGACATCGTTCTCTTTCAATCGCACGTCCTACGACCTACGTTACGCTGTAGTCAAAATAGATACGCCGCATAGCACGCACAGGGAATAAAGTACAAATTGCCAGTATCGATCTTCGAATTTCGTAACACGCCACGAGCGAGCGCTGCAAAATAACAAAATATACGTCGACGATAATAATCGGTGTACGCTCTCACATCGTCCTCGCGCTAACGCTTCAATTGCCCGATTATCGGGTCAGATTGGAGTATAATGCTCTCATTGTATAAATCTAAAAATTAATATTTATGAGTGCCTTTACCGCGGCACTCTCCGCGGCGAGGAGAGGAAAGTTTTGTGGTTGCAAAGAACGAGAACGACGCGATCACGGCCAGCGCGATAGCGACGCGAACGTTTGATTCTATCTGACTCAATACTCCGACGCACCTGCCATTTTTCGTCTCCCTCTTTGCTGGCGTTAAGCGTTTGTCTCTTCATTCGTCGCACACTCCCTTTGCAACTCATTTGTCCGGCGCACGCCGACGCCGACGTCTGGGGTGCCTTTTTCAGCGCGGTATTAGCGATAATTGGTACGGCAAAAGAGTCGGAACGATTATCGCGAAACGCAAAACCCTCCCCTCATTGTCATCGTGGCCCCTTTCGAAGCAACGCGGATACGTTCCCGGGCATAACGGCACTCATGTTCCACGGCACATTAAGTGGATTATACTTACACAGAGAGTAGACTACATCCTGAAACTATACTCTCGAAAACATAATCCGCCTTCCGCCCGATTCGAGCCTGCACAGACTCGAGCCATACTTCTCTCTCTCCACTAGCTTGCGCGCAGGGCTCTCGAATATAGACGCTTATTTACATACGTATACGCTTTTACTCACACATATTTCTATCCCCGAAGAATGTACGTACTCGTATATAAACGTGCATGCATATAAGACCATAAGCCGTAGACCGCAAGCCGCAAGCTGTAAGACTCCAGTCCAGAGCGATTAACGCGATCGTGCATGCGTACCGAATAATTACTCATTTGCCGTGTCCATGTGTTGTACTAACCGGCTGTTCGTCCTATTACGACACGGAAATCTCGAATACGACCACGATGACGACGACGACTACGACGTGGACGACAATCGTTTATCGATCGGTACCTGCCGCCATTAAGTGGCCAAGCTGCGGCGTGCCATTATAACGCACGGTTACGCACGCGCATGCATAATTAAAAATATGTATGTGCCGCTGTGGTCGGCTTCACATCGTTTGCACGCTGTCGATGCTACTCACGATGTCGATTATATTGCTGCATCGTGGTTTTAAAATCGCCATCACAAACGGGTTGCTATTAGCTTGACAATATGTAACCTAAACTGACTGCATCGTGCGTTTCATAAAATTGTCAGAGCTTTGCCCGTAAACACGTTAACTGTCATCGATAATATCTGAAAAAGGCAGAAAAATATCAGCTTTCAATCGAATCGAAAGCGTCATATGACCAAACGTACATAGCTAAAAACTGTTGGGATTTTTAGTTGCTTCGAGCAATCGCGGAACGCTGCAAATTCCATTGTTAATTCGAACAACATGGCCGCGTTGGAACGACTCGCAAAAATGTCATAATAGTCTGGCAACGAATGTCGTATAAGCATATAAGCGAATGAGAAAAACGAGAGACTGTCGAAAAGGGCATTAAAAGTACACTTTCGAGTGTCAGCTCGTGCGTGCCCCCTTAAGTGGAAAAATCCAACAGCGGAAGTCTGGCTCGAGTGGCATGCCGGGAGCGTAGTGGCGAGCTGAGACGAGGCGGCACGGTGGCTCGCATACAGACAAAACTAGCAACGATTTCTCGCTCACCTTCTCCGAAGCCGCGGCGAATTCCATTTCGCGGTAAGCGAGCGTGCTCGCAGCAGTCTGGCAATTAGTACTCGTAAAATTGCAACTGAGCGTACGGCATACATACACACGACACACACAGTCGCGCCCGCACGTAAATACATGTGTATTCGCGCTTGAGAGGTGTTAGAATTATGCGATCAGACGTAGGTACAGTTCTTGCAAATTGTCATTCATGTAAACTAAATTTTCGTTTTAACGACGGACATCCTTTCTAACGCCATAATTAGGCGACCGTTGTAGCCGATGGATTGACAATTGCACGTCAATTTGCACAATCGCTTCTCCTTTTCGGCTTGAGTTCAGACTTGCCCCTCCGCTCTGTATCCAAGACCTCTTTCCTCGCTTTCCTTTTCTCTCTCGATGATCCCCCGACATTTTCCTGTCCCCCTCGGCCGTTCCATCGCTGCACCCTTCTTTTTCCATGACCGCCCATCGGTACGGTCTATTGTGTTATTATCATCCCCGTTCTACGTCGTTGTCCCGGGTCCACCGCGGCGTTATTATTATCCACGAGCGCAGGAGGTCGCCCGTAACTATCGACGACGGGCGGTGACTTAATAATACTTCGCTACGTTAGCCTAATAGGGGCTGCCGAGCGTGTAAGCCCACTAATTTACGTCTTTCTCCGTCTTTCTCTCGCCCCGTGCCTCCCTCTCGCTCGTCTCCTCCCCCATTCTCGCCTCGTCCCCGCTCGTCCGCCGTCCTCCCTCTTTGTTTCTCCGCAGCCGTCCTCAGTCGCTCTCTATCGTACGCTTTTTTGCCTCTCTTTTCCCGCCTCTCTATTCTCCCTTCTTTATTCCCGACGCACACGAACGCGCGCGCCACCCGCACCAGCCGTTGCCAGAGGGTTCATAAAAGGCGCGTTAAGCAAATAAATAAATTCTACGGACGATGGTGGCGATGGTGTAGGTTGCGTTGGTAGAAGTGGTCGATGGTGTATAGAGGTGGCGACGCCGATGGAACCGCCGGCTGCTCGATGCTGTTTTTTCGAGAGGGCGGGCGGGCGGTTATTCAGGGTTTCGAAGGGACGGTATTTTCCCTAACGTCGACTTTCATCTAGAATTTATAACGCCGCTCCTGCTTTCGTCGTAATCGGATTTACGTACGCCGGGCGAGCGGCGGGCTTGGGAGGAGGGTCCGGGGGTGCCGGCACGCAAAAGACAAAGAGAGACGAGGGGGTGGCATCCGCCGCTCTCTCTACATGTTTATATACGCGGCCGTGTGCGTCGACGTCGACGTCGACGCTCCGAGAGGAAGAGCCCTTTTCTCACGATTGATTTCTCTTTCGAAGCTTCCTTCCATTCGCCGCAGTAATAAATTCCGCGGTAATCGCGTCTCATGCCGCTCGCTGAATGTGAGAAGCCACGCGCATTTCTTTTTCCTCGTATCCCGCGCGGGAGGACAAAGGGCTGGGGGATAAATTAGAAGACAGACAATAGTGCCACGCTACTCTGTCAAACGATACGTTTTATACATTCGTTAGGTAACGGGGGATATTCATGACAGCACTGTAAAATGTGACTCACCAGAGATACCGCTCTCGCATATATGTATGCACCTTCGACCGAGTCGAGCTGCTAATAGACACGTGAAGCGTTAATGCAAAACTCCACGTCGTCGCATTTCCTTATCGCGCGTTTTGCATGCCCATCGTGTGATGTAGAACATTTCCCCGCGCGCTGAGTAGCAGCAGCAGAATGGAAGTTGTGCACTTGGCGTCTATAAGGGCATAGTTTAATCAATTCATTGACCAACATCCTGGCTCGAGGCGCGACCAGAGCCAGGCAGAACGGACGAGGCACTGGCGTTCCGTGCGAAATCAAAGTAATCGAATCGCGACGTATCGAATTTAAAATAGCGCCTTGGCACCGAAAGGCCACCGGTTTATCGGGACGTTCATAGGGGCTGTATATCGGTGAAAACGAGCATCGACGAAGCCGTGCTTGACTGCGCTCTTGCGCCTCGAATGACGCTGACTACTTAACGCGTTATCGAGCCCCACGGGGAACGGTGACTACTTAGTTCCGAAAGCAGCACATGGCCAATGAGAGGGAGAAAGAGGAAAAGAGAGAGCGAGAGACAGTGAGTGGGAGAGCGGGAAGGAGGGGAGTCGATAACGATCGTAAAATTTCCGCTCTCGTCGCGACAATGGTTTCTCGCTTCGAATAATAACGGAGCTCTGTATAACGCACGTACGGCACAGGAGGTGTACGTGTACACGTGCATACTTACATGGGAACGGAGTCTTTCGAGCGAGCATAATGGCCTCCACACACCTACGTGCGTATCTGCATACGGGGTGCGCCGTAAGAACGATCGTTGCCTCCTTCAAGCGGGCAGCGACGTGGTCAGCGATTCTCCTACTCTCGGGACCGAAGCACCGAGACAATACGCCGTTTATCTCCGATCTGGCACAGGGAGGAAAGAGTGGTGATTCCCGGCTCGTACATCACGCGCCGCCGTATAGTAGTCGATAAATTACTGTTAGGAAACTCGACGATCCGGCAAGAAATCCTAAGCTTCGTGAGTGCGGTCACGCCTGGTATTACTTTTCCCTCGACGAATGGGGGAAACTATTTTTTTATTTCGGAAGACTGCACGACGCACGCTCTATGTTGTGACGCCAGGAGATTAAAGGTTGTCCAGCATGTTTCCCTTGTCACGGAAACACATTCTTAATGTGTCGGAACCTGGAAATGTAGGGCTGCCCCAATGTATAGGCATCACCGCCTTATTAATGTACAAAGCAATTTGAGCAAACTTTCAGACACAATAGTATCTTACAGCACACATATTTTGTCTATATTATGTCAGTATATAATTATACTTACATTAGCAATGTAAAGGGAATCATTAGAACACGCCATAGAGTGTATAATACGCTACCTATGTGAGCAATACGTTGTATAAAGTTCGACCTAATTGGCATGAATAATATAATACCTATAGATGGCGTAATGACTGCTTATGGGTCGCTTTGTGAACGCGAGCGAAGGTGTCGAACTCCGAAACCGGATGTGACGAACTCTTTTCCGTTCGAACGTCACGAGTGGCATGCACGCGAAACCGTATCGCTTCATGTCTTTTCATCGCTTCGAGCAGTTCGCGATGCCGTTTGACATCGAAATTTGCGTCCCGGCTGTGCAAGAAAACGAGAGGAATCGTATTTGGCAGTTGTTGGGACTCGGGACCGCGGCGCCGTGCCGTTTCCTTCGTCGCATCGATCAGGTAATCGATCGCATCATGTCGCTCGTCACTTGGCGTCCCTACCATCCAGCATGGTAGCGCAGACTCCCATGTTACCGATAAAAATGTTTAATAGTTGACATCTTTCCTTGCGCTCATTTCATTTCCAAGGTACTCAATAGCGTAACGCAGAGTTGGTTTTAATTCAATTATCGAAAATGATTGTTCGTAAGTATACGTAGGCGCAAGTGCATATTATTTTTCATGTGTGTTCCCCGTATCCCACTTTACCATTTGCCCATTCTATGCGCCCTCTTTGCTGATTCGCAGCACTGATTGTGAGATGGGTTATGGGTATGTGGTCGAGAATTATTTCGATCTACGTGCAGAATCGATATATCGATGTGTCAGTTTGTGTACACTTTCAGCCGATGTCGTGTTTACAGTAGAACAAAGTGAAAAGTGAACTGATAACTATAAAGATGCTTTAAAACGTAAATGATGTAATGTTTCGTCGAAGTTGACGGTGCCATTGACGTCGACAGTAAGTACGCAATTCTTATGTTTTTAAGGTTACGAATGGTGAGTCATAAATTTGGAGGTTATGGAATCGTGATTCCTCGAAAGAGCCGGAAGATATAAGTAGTCGGGAGTCAGATGACAATAAATAACGAACGGTCCTCGAGAGAAACTGAAACCTTAGGTCGAGTAGTCGGGAGTGTACGCAATCGACAAGTGGAATCGAAATTCGATACCCGAGCGTGCACACACCCTCGTGTTTAGAGGCGGTTTCCAGAGAAAAGAGTTCGAAAAAGAAGCCGGGTTAAACCGGCCGGTGGACAATGAAGGAGAGGATACAGGGGTTAGCTACTCCAATACCCGTCGTCCCGCTCCACGTACATTGTGGCCACAAAACGTTTTCCCATCGCTTTAATCGTCCGTCATCCCGTCCCGGGTATTAAGCTTCTAGGTTAGTATCGTCGATACGACGACGGCGACGTAAGTTCCTCGCAGCGAAAATTAATTTTAATTACACCTCGTGCGCCGGCGAGCCCTGCACTGATCGACGGAGAATACGTTGCATCTCGTAAATCATTTCACACCGAACCTTAATCAGTCACTTCCGACAGCTGGTTTAATGTTTGGCACAGCCCAGCAAAACACGAGCTCACGTTGCCGCATTGTGCTGAGATTAAAAAAACATTGCGCTGCTGGTGCGAGCCAATTTGTCGACTGAGCTTTTTTTTTTCTCTCTCTTAAACAGATGCCGTGTTCGGCCAACTGACGTGCCGGTGGGTATCGATATTAGAAGGTCGTCCCGTCGCATCGCTGACGGTGAAGAGAGCTGTCCCGCGGATCATCGAGAAGTGACAAAGCAACGTCGCCGTTGTTCGCATGCCGCAATTATCGCTTCAGTGTATACTTAAAGGTAAGTCCAATAATTATAAACCGCACAGGTAATTATTCTCGCGCAAAGTAATGACTATCATTGTCGGCAGCGTTTGAAATCCCATTTCTCATTTTCCCCCCTTCGAAGCGTGCGTTGCGGCGAGGGACAAAAAGGAAGAAAAATCGCTTTACATAATGTCTCGATTCCACGGACGTGAGTTATTAGAGATTAAACAGCAAAGACACACGTACGAACATGCGGCGCGTACGTCTGCCGCTGCTGTCGGTGTACGCGAGTAGGTAGGTGGTTGGTAGGTAGGTAGATGTAGGTACGTGTGGGCATCGATACCCCCTCGCTTCTGCGGTTATGTACTACATCCATTAAAGCCATATGCACGTGCGGAGGTAGCGGCAGCGAGGGCAAGTTTGTACCGTACCTACCTGGCGCTAATACGTTTCGCCTCCATCTGCATAAGACAACACGAGCGAGGAAGGAAGAGAAGCGCCGCGAGACTGAAACAGGGGGAACAGAGATTGAGACGGAGCACACGAGGAGAAGGAGAGAGATGCAAGGGAGCAAAGGCACGGAGACTGGTACTAATTATTTCGCGTTTCTTACACACTTGTTAAAGTTTCTTGCGCTCGCCACACACGACGAGAGCGCGGGCAATTGTTGAGAATCGATCGGTTTCTTATCAGATTTTAGAAACGACCGTCATGCAGTTGCAGCGGGCCGCCGTTTTTGCGCTAAATTCGCTCGGCGAGCGTGAAGCCGATCGGTCGATTTATTTTTCAATGGACAACGGGCGGCGGTATGGAGAGAGAGGGAGAGAGCGCGTGAACTCACAGAGGCGTGTATCGCGCTTTTTGCCCCGGTCCGCCGCTCGAGTCCTTTGCCTTTCAACGGAAAGAATGGTCAATTAATTGAATTAACTTTCCGATCGGCCGTTTGTTATGCCCTTCGCGTATCGCGCTCGGCACGCCTGCATGCAGCTTTTGATACGCCTTGTACAAGAGCTGGGATCGTGAGAAACGTAATCGAGAACTGGCAGAGATTCGAACCACCTTTCCTTCCCCTTCCCACTACTCCCCTTCGCTCTCACTCTTCCTCTCCTTCTCTTCCTCTCTCCTTCACTCATTCTTCAGATCCCTCTCATTCCGGTGCTCAAACAGTAATTACTGAAAGAGAAAGAAGGTTATTAACGAGATCCTTCGATAAGCGGCGACGGTTCGATCGAATTAACGACGTTACACGGTGCTCCGAGCACGGCCCACATGCGTTCGTGTGCGCGCGGTGAACATATATGCGCGTTCACGCATTTTTGCACGCACACACCGGTCGGCCTGTTGCACGTGTTAAATTTTTCCCTCTGTAAAAGTCGACACGAATCGGTTTACACGCGCCGTATCGCAGACCGCGTATTAATGCACGCGTATGTGCTGCTCGGTGCCAGCACGCTCGTTATCTGGTGCATAACGTCGGCGTTTCGCATGCAAATCGCAATGTGTGCACCCGGGGTGTGAGTGAGCGAACGAGCGAGCGTGCACGAGGGACAGGGCGGCAGGGAGGTAAAAAGAGAGACGGAGGCAGGGAAGATAGAGGATGGAGAGCCGTGCAGGATATGGCGCGCTGGTGGCATTCGTCGCAGAGGAAAATATAGTAATCCAATCGTGGCCGATAAATTGCGGCGCGACGCCGCGCTGTAAGCGCCGCGCGCCGGGAGGAAATAATTAATTTACAAGCTTACGTAAAAAGAAAGTCGCAGGGAAAAGTGTAATGAGGTTCGGGCGCGTAAATACGATTTAATCGCCACAAAGGAACGAGGGGCGATGTAAGATAACGTTCGAGAGCGAGGAGTCAATTTAATTTCCATGCTCGAACCCGGCGGGGCGCTAAACGGCGGAGAGTCATTAGTACGCACTTCCCCGAAGGCGAGCGTGAGAGGTGGAAAAATTATTGTCGTCCCGGCGAGATTCCAGCGTTACGTTTCAAGGATGGAGGAGCATGTGCGCGCGAACCGTTCGGATCGAGCGATGGAAGAAATTTTACGGGAAAATGTCGGTAAAGAAAGACCCTTCGGAACTTCCACTTTATTGCTCGTAAAAAAGAAAAAGAAACTACTCCGCATTCGATTGCGCGTTAACTCTGCGTTTACGTTCGACGATCCGACATTACGAGTCAAATCGCGTCGGAGTAAAGAAGATTTTTGATCGGGTACGGAGGAATCGAGGGAAGGAACGAAATATATCGCTTGCATTCTCCACGGGCTTTCGCGCGGCCAACATTCTTCCAATCCGGCTGCAAGGGAGGATACTCTCTCCTAATGAATTCCATCGTGACGGGACATTAAGAAACGGTTGGGAAAAACGCCCGTGCCGTCTCTCGCTCCTTCTCTCCCCTTTTCTTCCTCCGCTGGCACCCCCGGTGACCCTACTCCACCTGTTCCTCTTTCCCCGCGTGCCACGACGGTGGAAATGAATTTTTCATTTCGCGCTAAACTCGCGAAACGGTTCGCGGGCTTAAAGCGAAGATTAAAGGGCGCGAGCCGCGGGCTTTTCCTTCTTTCCCTCCTTTCCTCCTTTCCTCCTTTCCCTCCTTCCAGTGGAATATAAGAGGGAACGACGTGGGCGGCGCCACGCCATTATTTTTCATTGCTCGTGCGCACGATCCTTTTCCATTGTCGTTCCGCCTCTCCCCTCCTCCCATCCTTCCGTTCTTCCTTCCTTTCCTTCCTTTCCTCTAACCCTACCCACGCTACGTTCACTCCCCGTTACTTCCGTTCTTACGCTGTGTGCGTGTCGGGTGTTTCCTTAAATTTGTATTACGCCGCTGAGTTACGCGAGTGCAAGAGGGCGAACGGTGCTGCTTTCAGCGAGCGTGCATGCCTCTCTGCTCTCTGGCGGATCGTTTGATTGGGCTGTGCAATTTGTTTTGTAGTGACGCACGACGACTAGGTGTCGTTTCCCGTTCCCTCCGGAGATTGTCCGATTTCACGATCGTGCATAGCGCGGATTACAGGTGGATCCGATGGCAATGATAACGGTAGACTTTGGTGAGGTGTTGATAAGCGACTGATGGAAAAGATCTCGCAGCCATCCGACACGCCGCGCGCTCACGTGGAAGATGGCCGATGGAGCAAGCGTTTGCGCTGAATGACGAGGAAGACTGTTTTCGCATAATGCGCCGTTGTGCTTTCACCGTCAAGCCGCGGGAACCGCCAAATGGCTTTTATTCGAGCGACCGCGTCAGCCAATAAAAACCATCGTTCCGCATCTGGGTCAAAACGTTTCGATGCAACGCTGGTACCAACGAGACGTATCAGCAATAACATTCTGCCACCGCGAGCAGCGGAGCCTGTGCACGGCGCTAGATCGATTGTCCGGAGTCCGTAACCGAAATGTGCCTGGCTAATGACGCAACTTTACCCTCGAAACGAGTGCCGCTGAATGTGCTTCGTACAACTGTCGACGCCTTGTGCTAATTGAAAAAAATAACCGCGAATGGCTTTGTTGAATTAAGGGTCCGGCGTCGAGCGTAACTACTGAATTATAGCGCTGTATTTCTCCGCGAGCCGTCTTCCTCTCGTAGCGCGTCTCCTTTCTCACTGGAAGCCGTCTTCCGATATCGTCTTCCTCTTACTTTGACCGAGGTTATTACTTATACCACAGAGGTATCGGCGGTTTATTTTGTCGACGACAAGCACGACGACGACGACGAAGTAGTAGACGACGACTACGAGAACGTCGCCGGAGAAAGGGGGAACGCCGCAGAAAACGAAAGAGGAAAGGATAGTGAAGAAGATAGATAGACAGATAGACGGAGAGAGGCACGAAAGGTCTCTCCGCAGATTAGAGCGCGAATCAATATTGGGCAGCGAGGCGAGGCTTTTATCGGCGCTGAAAGAAATCCCCTCGCTTCCTTCCTCGAGTGGGCACCGACCTGGAGTGGAAACCGGCGGAAGAATGAGGAAAAAGGCGAGGAGGAAGGTAAAAGACGAGAGCGAGAGGGTAGCTGGTAGAGGATAAGCGCGAAGGGTATACTGGGAGAGGACCGGAGAGTGGAGAGTGGCAGAAGGAGAGACGAAGAAAGAGGGCCGTGGAAAGGAGAAGTAAGAGGACCGAGGATTCCGTTCGAGCAACTTACCGGACTTCTACGTTCTCTCCACGCTCGTGGATTTACAGATTACGCGCTGGTAGACCGAGCTCGGGAGAGCGAGCGAGAGACGGGGGATACCGTTGGAGCGAGCAGACGAGAGAGAGAGAGAGGCGACGAGGATGACTGAGAGTGAGACAGGCCAAGTGAGACGAACGGTGAAACGAGCGAGCGAGACCGACAGACGGAAAGGCCGAGACGGACGAGCGAGACGGTCGATGAGAAAGATTCGACGGAGAGAAGACGTCGGAATGAACGAGGAGAGACACCTACCTCCGTGGTGAGAGAGGGCTTGTCGGGACTCCCGGCGACGAGAAGAAGAGAGAGGGAGGGAGAGAGAGAGACGGCGAGAGGACGAGGAGGCATTGGTCGTTGGGAGTGTGACGAAAACGGCGCTATCGAGTCCGCGCGGACTAACTCTGCTCCAGCACCTCGACCAATGGCGAAGCGACGGCGGCCCCGAGCAGCCAATGGCGTGGCGCCGCGGGCATTACACGTTTATTATCGCGCGGGAAAAAGAAATGACTGTTTATAAATAATTAGAGAGGTTTTAATTAACCGTCGAGACGCGCTCGGACCGCCGCTATCCACCGGCGTTTTAATCACTCGGCCGATTTTGCTGTTGGACCGTGCCCGCCCCTCCCACCGCCAACCCCTCGTCGCGCCATCGCCGCGATCATTCCGTCGCGGTTACATTTGCAAAACTGAATCGTCGCTGGATGTCGATCGTTAGACTCTCGCGAGTGCTCGTTCCAATTTTCCTCGCCGTCTCTCTTATGTCGCGAGACGTTACTTTGCATACCGCCCGCGCTCACCGTCCGCGTCGCGGTACGTATGTACGTATGCAGTTCGTCGAGTGAGTTTGTCGGACACGATGCTCGGTGTAATCGGGTGCAACGATGTAGCTCGACGGTAATTTGGTGGATATCGAGCCTCCCGTACTGAACGACGCGCATCGTCGCGTCGGTGTGCCGATCTATCGATTTCCATCCCGCCAGCAGCGGCGCGGCAGCGAGGCTTTTTCACAGGTCATTACGGCTCGCTGTAATTTTAATTAAGGCCCCTCCAACCGTCCTCGAATATCGCCCTTGCGCCGGTACAATTCACTCGCGCAACGCTTCGGACGCTCGAAAAGCGTCGAATATCCAGAAACGTTCCAAGAACTGCGCCCGCGCCCGCGCCTGCTCACGCACCGTAAATGGCGATTCTCCGCTTGATTGGGATTAATTATTGCCGTGGGATTCGCGCGTAATCGAAGGCGCGACGAGGGATTCGTTTGAACGCCTCCTCCGTCGAGCGCGAGACCGGGTGATGATGATCGCCTTCCGGTTAGTCGAGTCTCGCACCTTCGCAGCCTCCTGAAAAGGCCTCCTACGGCGCGAACACGACAAAGGCGAAATCAAAGCGCCTTCGAGCAGTTTTTACGATCGAGCGCGTGCGTCCGTTTCGCGGTAAGATGATCCTGCTCGCCTCTGCCCTCCTCTCCGCTCGCTCTGGCAAGACGAGCCACGCCACGCCACTTTCGGCTGCCCGACGTTTCACCGAACCTTTTCGAATAGGAAGGGAACTCCTTCTATCCCGCCGCCTGCCGTTTGTTCACGACACCGGATAAGCCCACATGCTTTCTCGGCGACCGACCGCGCATCCAAGTTTTATGACGGAAGCTTGATGCCGAGCAAGCGCAGCTCGTCCACTGTCTGCGACGTGTTCCGCTTCTGGCTGGGAATTCCCAAAGCGGTCTCTCGCTTTTTCCGCGATGCCGTCGAGTCAGCCGCGAACGAGAGCGTCCATTTCGTTGGAAGTTTTTGGTATAACGAAACGTCGATAGTCGTTCGACCGTTCGCGCGGGAGGAAAGGATTTCATGTATCGTGATACATCGAGCGCGTGCTAGAAACAATAACCGTACTCGATGTACCGTTTAAAAGCAAAGTTTTCATCGTCCGGTCTGCGCCTCGTCTTTCTTACCTTGCCTCGAAAGAGTGTTGACGAGTCGATCGGCTCAGTGAGGCTGCATTCGAAGACCAGTACTGTGGCCCGCATTGCTCTTTCAACTCTGAATGCCGTTCCGTCACCCTCGATAAACTAAATCGTTACACCGTAATTAAATTTGAATATCATATACGTGACAACGACCGACTGTGACGACGACTGCTACCATGAAGGAAGAAGACGCGGCAGGGACGAGGACGAGTGGAGCGTACAAAATCGGTTTCCGGTCGAGCAGTTCCGCGAAATGATTTATTATGCCGTGAAGCGTGGAGAGAAGCCCAAGCCGAGCCGGGCGGAACGTGACCCGTGGCATGTGTATTATAGACACCGTGAATCGGCACTAAAAAGAATACATATAACCGGCCCCCGGTCGAAGGAAAGCCCCTATTGTTTTCTTTATTGGAACTCGAGCGGGGAACAACGAGGGGTAAGACAGGCTGGGATGGGCAAGATGGCAAAGGCCCGCCCGATGGACCATGGAAAAGGTGGTAATTATATGGGCGCCGTCCTGAACGCCAGCTATCACGCGCTCGCGATCCATCGCGCCGGTAAGAGAGTAGAGAAAGAAATAGGAAGACGAGCCCAATGCCGACGTCCTAGGGCGGGATATGCGTAGATGAGAGCCTCGTTCCCCTGGCGCCGTGAGAACTATCCGCGTATCGGTTTTGCAACATCCAATTTAGAGAAATTGGGCAATACCTCTCTCACAATGCCGCGAACGTTTGCCTTTGCGAAACTGCGCGCCAATGCAAATGGGCTTGCCTCAATTTGCCTTCTTACGTAATCTCTCATTTCGGTTAGGCGTTTCTGTTACTTCGGAGCGAGCGATCAGCGGGCCGATGGATTTACGGCGGGCACCGTGCACGGCTGCCCTATCGGGCGGACGAAAAATCGACTGTAACCGAGGCGGTACAAAACGATGCGTCTGCACAATGTCGACTAACCCGACGTTACTTCTGACGAGGCATCGAGGCGGAAGGCAGAACGAAACGTATGGGCTCAGGACTGGCGTGCCTGCGTATGTACATAGACTGTCGCGGCCGATTAAACTGGGGTTACTTTGGCGTCGAAGGGGGATAGGCATCGGGAGAGAGAACGAGTAGGGGCAGGAACAAGCGGTAGTAGTAGTAGTAGTAGCAGGAGCAGGAGCAGCAGCAGCAGCAGCAACAACAGCAGCAGACTTCTCAATGAGTTCCTAAATCGAAAGAGGTTTCGCCCCTCGTTCGTTCACCCCCTGCGGCTCGAGGATGGCACCCCTATATAGATTGAAAGCACTCGGGGTGTTTGGCGTGACGAGGGGACGGTGGCAAAGAGGGAAGAAAATAACAGATTTCCCAGACACACGTCCCTCCCTCCCTCCCCCCTCTCCCCCTCGGCTGGCTTCGGCTCCTCTTCCCTAAGCGGCACTGATCCCGACGGGAAGAGTGCGCGGGTATAAAGCAGGACGACGAAATTTTTTTCTCTCCCCCCAAGTCGTTTCGCGTAACGAGAGGCAGGCAAGTTCTTGCCCGTAGATCCCTTCCTTCGCTCTGCTCTTTTTCTACCTCTCTTATTCTTCTTCCTTCTCCCTGCCGGTTCTTCTTCTGTCTCTCCCCTCCTGTCGTATGTATATAAGGGACCGATGGAAGTTCCTGGTGGGTCAGCCCATTGCGCCGTGGAGGACCCTTCAACCCCGGTTCTGCTGCTGATTAAGGCATAAAAGGCAGAGGGATATACCGGGTCGGGGCTACCGAGCTGGGGGAGAAAGAAATTTGTTCGGCTCGTGGGGTGAATCGGGGGAGAGGTGGCAGAGCTTAGGGGGCGGGGGGTAGGGGGCGCAGTGGCAAGGGAGAGATAGACGGAAGGGAGCAAATACAACGGGAAAGGATACCTAATTGTAAGTACATTATACCTTCGGGCTAGTCGGGATTATACGGCTACTTCTTTATTGCTGACAGTCGCGTTTTTTTTTTTTTTTTTTGGCCTCTAATCTCGCGGAGCCGTATCGATTGTAACCGTGAACACTCTCTGACGACTTTTGTACGCTCGGTGGCGGAGTCTCACTGTTTACATTGGCTGACAATGGGACGAGTAGCTGCATCTTCGGGACAGCCGATGTTAGTACTTCGATTCATCCTGTCGTCATTGGACGATGAGTAACTTTCGAACTCTACCCGCTGATAATTGGGGTTCTTTTTTCGTGGCCGACGCTTGAAAGCGATCGGAAGTAAGAGACGCGGAGTCCTTCTCGTCCTTGAGAGGGTTGTGCCAACCGCGAGTCGGTACGGTCTGGCGTAGACCCTTTTGTCGGTTTCGAATAAAAGGAAACGATTGTGCGAGGAGAGGAAGAGAGGAAACAACGGGACGAACAAGCGAGCCATCATCTTTATTTCACAACAGAATTCGACCGCAGTCCCGATTTGAGGGAACGCGGGGTTGTGGGAGAAAGAGAGAGACAGAAGAAGGGCGGAAAGACGAAAGGCCGTAATTCATCTGCTGAAATTACTAGGACCGGTAAAGTTAGTGATCGCGCGGTACCGTCTTTTTGCCACACTCATTTTTCGTCTTTCACTTCCTTTTCAATCGGTCGCCCACTTGGCTTCCTTCCGTGTGCCGCAGTGCCGCCAAGATATCGCGCGTCGCCCCGTTACAGCGTTCTTTCACGAGTTTTTTCGTCTACGCGCCGTTTCAAACAAGAATAACAGCTGCCTCCGTTCTCCCGTCCGCCTGGTCAAAAAATTCTCTCGTTCTTTTTTTTTTTTGTCAAACTACAACGCACTGGTATTGGCCATAGAGCTATCGCCAACGGCGAACGAGCTTTTTATAACATAAACGAAGTACCAAGCCAAGAGCTGCGTTACGTTTTCGAATCAACTGACACTGTTACGAGCGACGTTACGTATTTATCGGCTATCACCTAAACCTTGGGGTGAACGATATTACGCGCCAGCAGTTGATGTAGAGATCGAACAACCGTTCGTACGTTGACATTCGTTGCCCGAGCGCCGGACAAACGGATCAGAATAAAGCCGTATATCCGTTTATCGAATTGTATGTTTACGCTGAACGTGGAAACACCCCGTAGATAAGGCGGATAATGCGGAGGTGATAATGAAGCCGATAACGAAGTGTTTGCATTTCTGCGCCTCTGCGCCACCCACGCTGCTTCATGCTGGCGAAGAAGTCGTCACTTATATCGGCACGGCCTCATACTCGTTGAATTCATGAGTCAAGTAACGCTGTACATCGCAGCAATTAGAAACGCTCGTTACGCGCGCGGAAAGAGGTTAATAGTTTGATGCCAGTATAAACGGCGAGAGCGCAGTTTCGCGACTGATAACAATATCAGCCGGTACAGTGTCGCGCTCACGATTATCCAAACAATTTGTCCTCGAGGCAAGACAAGATTTACATTACTGCGACGTCCGAGAGAATCTCTCCTGGCTGGTCGTCTGTTTTATTAGTGTTATTTCCATGCTACTCTATTTGGTCCCTGTCTCTCCCTCTCTCTCCCTCTCTATCTGTGTCTTTCTCATCTTACTAACCACGGGAACATGAGTCGTAGGAGCCTTAGGTAAGAAGCGAAGTCAATTTCGGCACGAGAAGCCACGGGGTTAATGGGCCCCTACCGTCGTAAATTCAGGCGTCGGTGTGAAAGCAGCCTAAAGCCATCTCCGCACCGTCTTCCTTTTCTCTCCTTTCCCTCGGCCGACATCTTCTTGCCCCGTGCCCTCTCGAGTTCGGTAACAAACAGGATACAGGTACTCCGGATTCCCTGTCCCCCCCTCCCCCTATTCTGCCATTCTCACTCTATCTTCCTCCTACGATCTTCTCGCTCCTTTCCTGTGCATTTTGTCCTCCCTCCTCCCCGGTTTTCTCTCCTCGGCCGCGTCTACCTCCAGCTTGTAAAGCGATTTATTATCCACCCGCCCTACCTCGGGCACAGGCCTGCTTAGCCGCTGTTTTCCCCTCGTAAAGGGTAGGAGGTCGGCGAGGTAGAAGAGGAGTAAAAAGTCAATGGAGGAGGAGTGGAGAAGACGGTGACGGTGGAAACAGGAAGAAGGACGGAGAACGACGAAGGAAGAAAGGTGGATCGCTGCCGGTGCTCTCTCGGCCACGAGCAATTGGCAGCGACAGCTATCTCGCCGAGACCATCCGCGGACGTATAGTCGTCCGTAAAAGTGCCTTCGGCGGCTTTCGCGGCTGAAAGAGAATAAATGTAACATTGTCGGGGCGCTGTGAAAGGCGTTTTAATAAATCGACCCTCGTCGTACCGAGGAGAAGGGACTCGTTGTAATTCGTTGTTCCTCATTTCAGCGTGGAAGGAGGGGAACGACGTCTTACACTTCCGACTGTGATTTTTGAAGAAATGATAGGCAGCGGCATGTAGTCGCGTATATACGTTGTTTATCGATGCAATGGAGTCGCCAGCGAGAGATAGGGCCGTGAGAGTAGCTCAATAGAAATACGTGTATGACGAAGTGTAGCGAGAGAAAGACAATGAAATGTTTTTTTTTTCTTTTCATGAAAAATTACGGAAGGAACATCCGAGTGTCTTTTCTGTACAGCGTATAGTAAGTGACCGTAATCTGTCGTGGCGAAGCATAACGCGCTGCAGACACGGGAATGGCGAAGCTGAGAATTTCCGAGATTAAGATAATTTCATTATTAGTAGCTTCCCTCGCGGGACCATTACCGGGGAACGCTAATGGACGATTGTATCGTTCGAGCGAAATGCGCGCTCCTTCCGTCGGACTTGGGCCGGCAATAAAACTTTTTTCATCCCACTGCCGTTGTGTATGTAGCTCGTTTCTCGCGCTCGATTTCCCTCCATCGACGACGGTAATCAATGACCAATTAGAAGTCGTTTCGGGCGACGCCTCCGCCCCGCATTTCGCGCGACACAATTTTACGCGACGAGAAAGCGAGCCAATTAATTCGACGATTGTGAAACGCCAACTTCGGCTCGCTCAATTTATCCCCGATTTTTAAGCTCAACCTTCCCGTCCGATTTCAAGGAACGGGCCCTTTGTCGGAATTCGGTCGCTTTCGCGAAAATTTCGAAAGGTACTTCGCAGGCGGCTTGTACGCGACTGCACAACAGGACGCTATCGATTTTCGAATCCTCGAGTGGCAGCGTTTTCGAGTTTCCGCTGGCGAATATGCTCGCTCTCGCGGCAAGGGTATTCATAAATTCGTGCAAGTGCGGCGGCCTCAATAAAATCCGAGATCTGAATTAAACACCGAGCGTGAATGGAGACGTTTTTCTTTAATGAAAGGTACGGAGGTCGTAAAAAGAATTCAAGCACGACTGATCGAGCACCTGCCTGCACGAGCTGCCTTACAAAGAGCCCGGAGCTGGTGAAAATAATTCCTGGCCCCTCGTGGCCTGTGCGCGAGGAGAGTACGCACACAACGACCGCGAAGGACGATGTAAGTAAGTACGTGTCCCTGTGTTCTCGCCTGTACGTTCCCCTGCTACGTGTTAAACGGGATCGAGCAGGTGTCTCCATTGTGAACGGTCTCGTACGACTTTGTCTACTCGCTTGCAATGCACGCGGTCCGAAGTACAGGACCCGGTTCCGCGTTTTCGAACAATTCGACGCTTAACACGTTCAACGCCACGTCACCCAACAGTGGCTGGAGCTTTTTTCCTAAATGCCAAAAATATGATGAACTTCTTCGCCAATTTCGATGCGTCGTGGCTAGCTCTTCTTCGGACGTCGATATGTTAAATTGCGAAGGAGAGTCGATTGAAATCACGGTAGAGAAATGACTCTCGTCGAGTGATTTGTTGAAGGACGAGGGTGATTCTGGGAAACGAACGAGATCGTTCCGCAAGAGATCTTACTGAAATTTTAACCGCGGCTCGTTCGTTTCGCGATTGACTGTACCCGATTCTAAAACAGCGTGCAAGTGTTTCAACTGATAGACCCATTTGCGAATTATCGCCCCTCGAGCTCCAAAACTGCTCCTCCTGCACTTTTAACCTTAACGACGGCGACGCGCAATTGACTCGTAATGGCGACGCTCTATGAGACGTCGTTGAGGCCATCCCACGGCTAATATACCCTTTGAAATTTATACGACTCGGTCGGAACAAGTGCGGCTCGGGCATTTCAACTCGCATATTTCGCCCGTACGGTCAGTTCCCGTTCGTCGTTCGCCCATTACGCTCACGCATTTCGTTACGTTCGCGGAGGAAAATGATCTACAGCGAGCCAACCCTTCACCCTGACCTCGATCGATACCAACCTATTGCGACATGTCCGCCAGCTGTACGCGTAACGTTTATTCACGTCATTACATTTTTTTTTTTCCATAAAGCGTTTGCCCCTCCTCTCTCGAGCGACACTTTTCTGACGATTCTGTACAACGGCTGCGACGAGATACACGCGGTACACGTGTACCATTGCCTCGTATCGGTGTACGAATACGCGTAGCAGTAGGCATATGTAGGTATTCGCGTGCTACACACGTCCTACACGTGTTACGTGCCCGCAGGTGCTTTCCCAGTGAGAACGACAAAAACGTGCGATGTCGGTTAATTAAAATCATGCCCCGACACTCCGGGGCGACGTGCGTTTCACTTGAGAAACTGTGCAACCGTGCTGCGATCGTTAATGCGTACAAATTAAATACGACGGTCGAGTCGTACGAGCGGCGGAAGGAGGAGTGTACTTTTTACATTCACTCCAGGTGCTATCCTCGGACATGGCTATTTAGCGAAGTTTAATGAGAATATTGTGAAAGCGGATCTGCCGGCGGCCCCGGTCTAAAAGGACTTGTGGGATTTTTGTTTTAGGACGGGCTAGTTCCGGAGCACATTGAAGGCTTTCGATGCTATGCTGCGAACAGGAAGGACCGTGCAGTAACAGTCTTCCCACCGAGTGTTCGAGAAGCCACTGAGACTACCACCTGTTCCCCCCTTTAAGACCTCCTCAATTGTCCGGTTACCGCAACTCGGATGCCCGCCAAACGACCGCAGTCGGATCGTCATCGCGGGATGGGAACGGAGAACGTGAAGAGAGAGGAGGGAAAAAGGTATTTTTCAACGCACACAAAGAATCGCGTTTTTCCGTTCCTTTGAGACCGCGGACGGAATACGCTTTTGGCCTCTGTTTAGTCACGGGCCAACCTCGTTTGAAACGATTTACGATTCCTGCGGGCAGACGGTATTTTACGACGACAAGAGACGGTATTGGTTCCTTCGTTCGATTCAGCCGACTTCCTTGCCTTGCACGCTGATACGATCGCGAATCAAGCGACGAGCTATTCGATCAGAAGTTCGAGCACTTTCGCCAAGTTCATCTCGTTCGATACAGGAAGATCAAAACGGAGGTTATTGGCTTATATCTCGACACTTAGAAGCGCTCAGGCTCCGTACGCCGCGCGTTAATGGAATTTAGACCGAGCGAGAGTCTTCCCTATTCAACCGTCGCTCGAAATACTTGGACGAGATCGAAGCGGAAGTTAGCGAGGCTCGAGTCGCGTCGAAACTTCGCCACTTTGCAACAATCGTTCGTCCCGAGATGTCAGGCGTCTCGGATGACGAATTCACGATCGAATCGGAAGTTAGCGGGTTGCGTAACGCGCGAAAATTCTATTACTTCGCGACAGTCGTTGATCGTCGCCTTAGTCGAGCTTTAGGAGTTTCGGAGTCTGTTGGCGAGAGAGTACATAATCACTAACTAACGATCGTCCTCCCGCTGAACCTATCTACGAAGTCAAAGGGAGCACCTGGACGATGGATTTGAATGCCGAAAGTAAAGCGGCTAACCTCGTTTTCCCGGCCGTGCCCGTACGCGAAAGCACGTTCCCGTCGACGTCCAACCTTGCCCCTCTCAGAGCGCAGAAACGTGATCCGGAGGCGGCACGACATAAATATTTACCGACAATAATTCTTCATTCTCCCGAGTCCCTAATTACCCGGCATAATACGTACGCGCACGCCGGTCACGTACTAGTTATAAACATCGTCTACGCCTGCAGGTGACTGTAACAGCACGAGATAATCAATCCCGAGTGCCGAGCGCTCTACCCTATCCCCGACGTGCAAATATCTCGCGCATTAATGAGTCATTATCGCTGTACCGTTATGGTCTTCGTCCGTGCTTACGAGCAATGTATTACGGACCGGCAAATCTTTTCATCGCCGTACCTCGGCGGTTTGCGTTCGTAGGGAACATTAATCCGGATATAACGGAGGGAAGGCCGGCGGTGGGGAGGAGGGGAAGCACGTGGTGGAGCGAGAGCGTGAGATAGCGCGAACGGCAGAACAGACCGGGAGAGAAAGAAGCATAGATAAGTTCTACGTCCGTGCCATAAACTGTCTTAAACAATTGCTTTTTACGTCCCGTCAACATAAATCATTCGCAATTGCTCGGCCATTATCCACGCTCGAATCAATTCGACGCCAAAGCGTGGAACGTGATTCGAGCGTCATTTAAAGGGATAATAATGATCATTACGGCAGCGATAACGGCCGCTGTCCATCGGCGCTTTGCATTTCAAAGAGGACTGGTAAGAATGCGAAGGTGGGCAAGCGATCGGGTGCGTCCCGAGTGGGGAACTTTTTCGATGGCCAAAAGGAATGGAGAAGGGACGGAAACGCAGATACGCGGAACGACGTGGAAGACGAAGAGGAGGGAATGAGAAGAGAGTACAAATCGGATCTGGATGTAATGCACGGCTAATGAACGAAATCTGCTGGTAGCATTAAATACTAACGACCGACGACTAGCACGACCCTCTGGAATCCCGTGTATCCGGCAGCACTTAGCAACGCCATCGGTGTATTCTTGGATGCGCCATCTGCACCGACTGCAGGCAAGCGTCAGTGGCGGTGGCAACAGAGAGACAGAGGTAGGCAACTCGACAGGCCCGTACCTACCGCACGGGGCCCATGAAAATCGCTGCTGCATTCTGTATTCCCGGATTTCGAAATAACATGCAAATCCGGCCGACGCGACGTACCGCTCTGATATAGGTATACGACGTTGCATATGCATGCCGGTACCTATCTGGCGCCCGGCGCGCACGCATCCGCGCCAGTTGCGTGTCCTCCTCCGTGTTGGTTCACTTGTATATGCGTCCGCGAGCCTCGGTATCTGCACGCTCCAAATCTTCCGCGAGCGAGAAGGACAGATGTGGATGGAAGATGAGGGTCCCGCGCATATGAATATTTCAATTCCGAGAGAAATTCAGTGAACCTTGAAACGCGGGGCAACGTTGAGTGAAAGAAAGAGGGTGGAGGAAAAGGGACTTGTCTGCGGAATAGTGTGAGAGGAATCCAGACGTTCTGGCAGAAATCCATCGGTTTACCGTGAAATCGATCGCTCGGCCGGCCAAGGAATTTTCCGGATCTCTCTTCTTCTCTGTCGACGACGAGGACAACGAGGACGACGACGACGCGGTCCGTATGCATTTATCGGAAGCACTTGCACGAGAGTTCGACGCTCGATGCACGGTCCAGCGTCCAGCGTCCAGCTGACAACGAAGTAAGACAAACAACGGAGGCGTTCCATTTTGGCCAAACAAATGGTTCCGACTATCGGCTGGGCAGAGGGGCTCAGAGAACGCGGTCGGATGACCGGCGGCAGTCCATTGATTCGCGCTCTCCGACGCAATTGGCCGAAACTCAGAGTTACTGCGGCGCGGATTCCTGATTGACTCTCCCGAGTCAGCGTTCGAGTCTGGAGAAAACAAAAGGACAAAAAAATCGCCGCGCGGCACTGTTTATTCTCGATTGCCTCTCTCCCTCTTTTTCTCTCGTTCCGAATGCTCGGTTTCATCAAAATCTCCAATGCAGCAGACTTTTTCGCTACAACGCCACTCGCGGAACTGCGTAATAATTTATTAACTCGTCCGCTCACGCGTCCTTTTCAATGCCGAAAAATTGATTATAATTTTTACATGCTCCACGTTTCGCTTCCTCGTTCCCATTGTTACGTCGGTACATGCTTTTTTTCCTGAACTTTCTATTCATGAAGGAGCTCGTGCAATTTCCGGGAAAGCAACCCATCGCGCTTGCAATTAATTGTCGAAACTGGACGGATATGCAGTATGCAAAACAAATAACTGAAAACCGTGGTAACACTTTTAACGCGCGCACGCGGCGTTTCGGCGAAAGGGAGAGAGGGGACAGAAGGGGAATGTTGCAGGTGTACAAACATACATACATACATATATCCTCGCGCATAGGGTGTAAACACTATCGGTTACCACCACGATTTTTCATTTATTTCCGATCGCGACGTCAAAACGCGTTTTCAACAGGAATCGGGTCGTTTTGACCGTGGCAAATTATTGCTCGATTATATATATCTTTGAAACGGCGATTGCAGATTAAAAAATCATACCGACGGTCTGTCTCACGAAGTATTGTAGAACCGCCGATATGTGGCTACTCAATAGCGTATCGCACCCACTCGATAAAGCACGTATCTCTGGTTCGAATGAGGGTGAAGGTGGTAGAGGGAGGGTGGTAGACGACGAGGATGGCGGCGGCATCCTGTCCCCCTTTGAAACTTTGCTTATTGCCGCTACTGCGAATCTCTACGACTGCCATTGTCATGCTCTAGGGTCCTTTAACATCCTCTTCAGGGTGGAAGGGCACTCGGCATTATGTGTAGGCAGCCACGTCGAGGGCACTCGAGGATTCGTTTGCTCGGAAAAAATTCATTTGCGGCTCTGACTCCCGGCTCTCACTCCCTGCGACCTACGCCGCGCCACCCACTGACATTTCATCCCTCTCTCTCTCTGTCTCTTCGCCTCCCCCTTCTTTCACGTTCGTGCCTCAGCCTCGACCCTTCGCGACTTTTCAAACTTCGAACTCTCCGTCGTGGTCGAGAGATTCGGCGCCTAAGTACGATCCTGCCATTGGCAAAAAGGGTCTCGATTATTTGCAGAACAACGGCCGCACAGGCAATACGGCTCTCGTTTCGAAATGTTTCATTAAGTAACTCGTCGGGCAAAACGTTCGTAAATCGTTTCCGATAAATTTGGTATGTTTGCCGTTTGATATGCCTGTCGCCATACTTCTGCTATTTGGATTCAGGGAAGAATTATTCGAAAAAAGTGTGACGTGACGCATCCGGTGCGCTGGATTAAGACGCGAGTGGCGCGGTTAATTGGTTTAAACGATTGTCCCGTGAGTGTTCAAATTCGAGGATGAAATATTTAAGCCGCGTTAATTTGCTCCGCGTCGCAAGTCCGCCGAAGGAAATGGTGTCCTTCCAATCGAATCGCTTCGCCGCAGCAATAAAAGAAACCGGTTCCGTCGGACGAACGTCATGTGATTTAATAAAGAACGCAAACTTTACGTACGGTAGCTTGGCAAAAACGTAAATGGCACACTAATCTAAATTTCGAAGAAGGATGCGGCGAGTTAAACGCAACGTCTTAAATTGCAAATTTGCCAGTTTTTTCGCGGTTCGGGCCATGAATATTTATCGGGCGTCCGTCATGAACGCGCGGAGTCTGGCTTCGTCTTAATTAGCTCAGTTGCCGGTAGAAACGTATAGCTACGCAACTACAAGGAAAGGTGCGCACAGGAGAGACTCCGACTGCTCCGCCAGGAGGGTTGCTTAATTAGAATTTAGGTAGATAAGGGCAAGAGCCCACCCTCCGGCTGGCGCGTCGTTAACTGCGCAAGATTATTCTCGGATAAACTAATTAGGTATCCGAAATCCGTGAATTTCCGCGCAGTCGATCTCCAGACGCGCCCTCTTACCGAGCGTACATAACTCAGTTTCGCGATATCCGAGTTCCTTTTTCCCCGTCAGCGGGCATCAGAGACGAGAAGATTACGTAATTACGATCAGCGCTCGTAACGACGTTTCGCGGTGCCCGAGTCTCCACGATTTCGCCTTATCCCTTTTATATCTCGCCGCCTTTTATGGCCTTAATTAACGCGAGCGACGTCTCATTATCGTTAATCGCTTTTCCATTCGAGACAATTGTAATAATTAGGCGGCGCCGAGGGATGGGGGGGGAGGGGGATCGCGATAGTCCGGAGGTGAAGAAAAAAGTGCCCCCTGCACGTTCGCCTCCGTCCTCCTTCACCTTTCTCACCTTTTTCTCTTGTTTCTCAGGTCGCCCGTCTGCTCTCTCCCTCCGAGTCACCCTTTTGCCCGCTCGAACTCCTTTTCGGTGCTACTCATATCAATTAGGTTAACGATAATAAAGAAGAAGCGAGCGGAGGGTTAGCAGGCGCTGCGTCGGGCGAGCGCGAGAAGGATAGGGGCGGGCGGAGAGAAGCGAAAAGGGAGCGGAGAATTTATCTCTCCCTTCCCTAATTTCTTTAATTAGTGCACGGGAAGTCGTGGCGGGAGCCGGCAGCGTCGCGGTGGTGAGATACGGCGTATCTAACCGAGCGAAACGTTTCCACCACCGACGAGTAAAGCCACCCCTCGAGCCTTTCTTGCACGAACCCCTGTCTCTCTTCCTTTTTGCTACCGCCTGGCCTTTCTGCCAGTGCTTCCATCCTCTCTCACGTCCCCCGCACAACCCGGGCATCGTCGATCCGGTTGCTCGACACCTCATCCCTCCGCGGAGCCCAACGTGACTCGAGGTATCAATCTCTCAACCCCCCACCCCCCCTTCGCCCCCCGTTCTCAACCCCTGGAAACGCCGTGTTGCCACTTCATTACCTCGTGCACCATAGTGCCGAAGTGTGGGTTGGCGTGGGAGGGTAAGAGGACTGGAATGGAGTACAGTCTCGGCCGAAAGTAAATCTCTGCCCCCTTTTCGACTTTCCCTTTCCATCACCCTCGAATTCGAGAAATTATTTTCTGAAATGTAGTGGCTGTAATTAATTATCGTCGCGTTAACGGGGCCGGAAAATTTATCGGACGCAAATTAGCAGGCTAACTGCCTCGTCAGACATACACAGCTGACGCTAGTTCTTTTCGCGGGGTGGGACATGTTTGACAGGTTGAGCTCGAAGCAGACATTTTAGCTTTCTAATTTCGCGTACACAGTTTCTCCAAATCGCCGTTACTGGCCAATAATACGCGTAGCAGCTATGCAGCAATTTACCGCCGATAATAATCGGCAGCTACATTTACGGCCAGGTGCACCTTTGGTCGGCGATTTTTGACATTATGATTCCGACATTTTACCGACAGAAATCGCGCTGCCGTAATGTCGGATAATAATTGATGTGCTCGATGATTAATTATAAACGGCAATTAAACGATATTTGCCGCGTAAAATGTACATGTAATCATTACGGTTCGCCGAGTGACAGTAATAAAGAATCAAAGTGCTGATGGTGTTGGCCACGCTGTTGAAGTGGCGAGTCGAAAGGAGAGTCAGACGCGGACGTATTCGAAAGTTCGTGCCGATCGACAGGAGATAATAAATTACGCAAGCATAATGCGCCGCAAAGAACCATCGATGGCCACTGGCCTCATAAAGTTTCGAAACTCGAATTTAAGCGTACATAATTAGCGGCCAGCGGGGCCGGCCAGCAGCGATGAATCGACTAGTTTCGTTTCGGAAGCAACAGCGCAGTCCGAATATCGCCGACTTTAAATGCTGATTCCGGCGGCGAAAAATAGGAGGGAGAAACACGCGCGGACACGCATGCAATGAACGAACGAATGTCGGAATCGTTAAATCGTCCGTGGCGATTCATTTCCAGGGTTATCGACGTCGGGGCATTTACGCAATCGCCGCTCAAACGAGGCGCTCGAGCTGCGTCCGTGCCGTCGGAATAATAAGCCTCTTTTTTTTTGTTTTTACGCACGTCGATGACTCCCATCGTTGTCGAATTAACGAGTCGGATTATTGCGCGGAAAAATCGTACCCTGGCATAATACGGCGCCGCAAATGTGTAAGCGCCTCTTTGAAATAGCCAGCCGTTTCTCTACCGATTTTCCTCTCCCACCTGTTCCCGCGCATTATTACGCCACTTCTGTTTTCAATCGTGTCTGTTTAGTCTCTCTCCCTCTCCTCGCGTCGCAGTATTCAAATTCGACACGGTCCACGGCGCAGTTTTTTGGCGCGATTCCGTTGCATGTCGCAAGAATGAAAAGCATATCGAAAATGGGTTGAATGATCGTTGAGGTTCGTTCGGCCGCGAACGGATCGGTACTTAAGATTCCATGACAAGATAAACGCTCAATCATCGCTCGATTACCGAGCAATCGACCGCCAGCCGTCCGGGGATAATTAGGTGACGGGAGAGGAAATGAAGGATGTCGTTGCGAGATTCCGAGTATCGCCGTCGCGATTTCAATTAAGTTGCGCACTCCCTTATTAGCCGGAAGATCAACAACCGCCGCGTCAGCGACGCCTTAGTTTACCGTCCAGGCAAACGATTTGCCAGTTAATTATCGCTGACCCGTGTCGCGTTAGAGGGTGGCCCGCGTCATAAGTTTGCATCCAACGTTCGTTTCCCGTCTCCCTCGTTTTCGCGTCTCTCGTCCGCCGTCGCCGCCGGTAATGGTATGGCCGACTACCCCTGCTACTTTACGGCAATTATACTAGGAGAAATTAATGAGTTGAGCCGAGCATAGGGTATGGGTGAGCGTGGAGGGGGTTGAAGGCACCCCGTGTAAAAGCTTCTCCCTGTCTGCCTCGGCACGGGTCGGCCAACCCTCGTGTGGAGCCAATCGTCGGGCAATTTGTCGTGCGGCAGCCATTTCCGCTTTCCGAGGCTAACGTCCATCGAGCCACCCCTTCCCCTTCGTTGCTCTCCGTTTCGCTCGCCTGCTCGGCCCCGACCGACCCCCATTTCACCGTCCCGTACATTGGGGCTTGGATACATATCTGCGGTGGCGCGAGAAGGGGGCGAAGGGGTGGGTGCGATAAAATTCATGCTGCTAGGGGGTTGGAGTACGTGCTCGAGCGTAGCGCGTGTTCCCGGATATTGTAATGTTTATATTTGATATTAATCTCGCGGATGTCCATAGAGTCCGCTTCATTCGTTACATCGTTTTAATAAATTAAAATTTAGTTAAGATCGGCGCGTGCTCGTTATTTTTTTATTTATTTTTTATTTATTTTTTTTTTGTTTGTTTTGTTTCTGCCGCCTCCTTTCCCGAGCAACAGTGGCTTCCGGTCATGCAATTTGCTGGATGATGATATCCATCCGTCACAATTTTCGTCGAACAATTATTCCGCTCTCCGCGTAATTCACTGTATCTTGTTGATCTTTTTGGTAATGCGTTATGTCGATAGATGAAATAATACTTTTATACCTTACGGGCCGGGAGTGCGTATTTGATTAATGCCCTCCTCTCTGCATGATGGACCTTGGTACAGCCCCGGTGCGTTCGTTAATCATTTTAATATTCCGCTTAAATTGAAACAATTTTCAGCTCGCGCGGAATTACATTGACGAGGATATGAATGGAAAATGCGCGTTGAAAGAAGTGATTTACGCCGGGGCAAAATTCTCCCGACACTTATCGACCGACAGCTCCCGCGCGAGCGTAACGGATAAGGGGAAAATTTACATTTCCTTGACGCGCTCGATTTCCGTGCTCACATTACGGGACGACCTTTCGATCGCCAGGTGCGCATTCGTTTTCACGCTCTGCCGATCTTTAACCCCGCCAAGTGTCGGCCGCCCGATTTATGAGGAAACTCGTCAAAGTCAGTGGCATCGGTACAAGGAGGAGGGTTGAGTGTGACGAAGGGACGCTTTTTCGAGAGCGATGGCCCATGCAGAGCGAAAAGTGGATGCTCCAATCACCCCTCGCACTCCGACCCTCGCTGTTACCGGCATCTTCACAGGGGTGCTACGATCCCCTCGAAAATCAGCGACGAGTTTCGCGTATCCATTACCTTCTTCAGCCTCTAGTCGCATCGGCAAACACGTGGCCCCCGGATCTCGACGCATCCCCTTTGTCCTGCACCAAATCGGCCGAAGGGCGGGCCATGCTTTCTCGCTTGACGCATGACGTCATCGTTAGCCTTCGAACGATCGCCACTAATCTTTTTCCCGCCGCAGCGAAGGAACGTCGCTGTTCAATTATAACGAGCGAAACCCGTTCTCTCGGAATCTTGATTCATGTTCTTTTGTGACGGCAGCACAATTCGGCCGGTGAACATAGTTGATCCTGTTCATTAGTTTCCGTCTGCCGAGAAGATCCTTGTCGTTTCGTCGTCCGACGATATTTCGACGATTCAATTTTTCAATCCTCCAGTCGCAATCTCGGCAAGACATTTTTTCACCTCGCGCTTTAACAGTCATCAGTAGATTACATTTCTGCTCGTCATCTGACCGCTATTGTTCCGGCCGGTCCCCACGCAATCGACACGTCGAAGCAGCAAGTCGAATTTCCGAACGAAACGAAGGGATTGATGTTGGTCCGGTGGACGGTGAGGTCCGTGAGGAGAATTGGAGTGACGGAGAAGCGGAGATTGTGCGAAGTTTATTGGGCGAGACAACACGCGCGCTGAGGCACGGGGACGCCTCGTACGCTTTCTACCAAGGTGTCTGACCCGGCAATAATTAATAACCGTCGCGCAGTGGGGTTGGCTGGCGCCGATGTTCAGAGGGGTTAAATTCCGGGGCCGTGGGGCGCTCGGCGTCCGAGAGTCGCGCTGGCTGCACGGACTAGAGTATCGCCACAAGAGGATGGCGGAGGATGAGTTAGAGGCGGAGGACGCGGTGGCAGCGAGGAGCGGGGCGTGAGCAAAGGGTGGAAGGGGACTAGTAGCTCGGGATGAGCCTGATGAGGCTGTTGATACAATCACGAGGGTGCGGAGTGGGGTTCCTGTTCTGGCTGGCTACGAACGAGGAAGCGTAAGCGTGGGGGCTTGGGGGTAGTAGGTGGATGGCGGTGGCCTATTACCAACCCTTGCCAACATCCGGCAAGCCGACATTTACCTCCACCCCAAACCCTCCTGGGCGCGCCATCCACCACCACAACGACCCACCCTCGAGCGCGGCGCTAACCGTGTGTATGTTCAACACGCGATCGCGTGTTACCCCGTTCCGTCAACCCCATCGGACGTATACAGACGCCGGCGCTCGTTTGGGCACGGACATGCCGCGCGATATATACGCAGCGCGCACACACACGCCACACGAGCGCAGAATGCGTACCAATACACCCTGCAGCGACCGTTGATTTTTCAGGCGAAAAGTTGTTTGCTTTTGAGGGGCCCGTTAGGCGCTATTGTTAGGTGTGAATGGTTTCATTTTGCTCTGTGATTGAGGCGGACGAAATATGGGGTAGCTCGTGAGAGAAATCAGTTGGGACATGAAACGCTAGACAAGATTTAATGCGCGATTCAGTGTCGCCGCGTCCCGCTGAGAGTCAAACGATTTTTGTCTTCGATCGTCGTCTGTCCCCGTTTAGGCTAACTTACGGTCGTGTAAACTCGAGCGCGCAGCGCGTGTACACGCGCGCGACAGAGGGTGAGAGGGAGAGACGCGTGGAATTCACTCCCTCGCGCCTGTCCTCTTCCAGTGTGAAGCCCCGACCGTTAGCCAGGCCAACCCCCGCAGAACTCGAACATGCTGTCACAGAGGCGTCGAGCACCTGTTTCCTCGAAATTGACACGTTGCCATCCCTTGTGGCACGCCCATCATCGACGTCCGTGTCAACCAACTGAATCGCGATCATCCCCTGTCGACGCTACCGTCGACGTTCACGTCGCAGACGTTGCCCAACGACGCTCTGTGGTTTTTGGCACTCTCAACGTCCTTTCGAGTTTCGGGGCTCGTACGAGTCGTACGCAAGATGCCACGTCGGTGCACTCAGGGACGAAAAAGAAAGGAAGCAGGGGAGTGAATTATTCGGGGCGGGTTAAACGATAGACAAACAGGTGATGATTTACTATTGAATCGTGTCTCTCGACTAATGAATTTCGCGGGCGTATTTGGAAATTGCGCGATGCCGCACGCTGGCTATCGATTAGTTTCGCGCGAACGCAGCTCAACATTAGTTTGGACTTCCCGATGTTAATATCGAATGTTTAGCTCGGTGATACGTGTCGTCGAATATGGTAGGGGAATAATTCACGTGACCACCTTTCAAACGCGGCCGAGTTTGCGGTCGTTAGTGACCTTTGAGCGATGCAATCACGCTCTCTCATCGAATTGAACGAAGAAGGAGGATCGTGCGGCTGCGACAATGTGACATAAGCGACTCGAAAAAGAATCGCGGTCAGCGATCGAACATAAATTACGGCGCCGAACACGCCCCACCTCTTCATTCGCTACCCGCGCGTCATCATAAATTTTTGTCCGTATAACGTACCGGCGCAATCGCGGGTAATTTAATTTACATTCCCATCAAAGTGCTCCATTTTTAGACGCGGCGTCATATTTCCGAAGTGGTGAGGCCCCTTCGACGCGGGGAAAGTGTGTCTCTCGTTTCCTCTCCGCGCCTTCTCTCGCAGCGCTGCTCTCAAGGAACTCGTGTAAGTTAGAAAAACAGCCGACACGGGGAGTTTAACGATCGTGTTGAGGTCAGTCGATAAAAATAAAGCGCGTCGCTCGGCCGCTAAAATTAACGACGTGTGGACGTGGAATATGGCGGCGGGCTATGAAACTTTTATGGGGGAGTAAACCTGGATATTCGAGGCCCCACTCGAAAGGGTGCGCGAAGCGGGGCGATGGGGGGAGGGGAGCGAGGGAATGAACGAGAGAAAGCGAGAAAGAGGGGTTGGGATGTCGGGGGGTGAGCCGACGGGAGGGCTGACGGAGCCGGGTAGAAATCGCAAAACCGACGACTATTACGCGACTGCTTGTTTCGATATTTTCCCGGCGTCGACGCGGTGTCATCATGAATTACTGTAATTTTCAAGTGAACCGCACACGTGCCTGCGTCTACGAATGCAAGTTCGTAATCGCGTTTTCGGTCGCGCTAACACTTTGAGCGTGTTCGCTTATTATTCATCGCGCGATTGGTCAAGGTACGGGGATCGGACGTACGTTCATGTGACAAGAGAACCGCTGTAAAAAGACTGCCGCGATGTCGGGATTAACCTGTCGTCGTTCAACAGGTCGGCAGCTTAGCGCTGTAGCTTCTAGTAAACTTGCAAATTGCGTTTAAACGCCGGTCGAGCCGAAACCGCGCCAAACGGCGAGAAAATATCTCGACGTCGAGAGTGGAGAGACCGTACTGACGATGAGTAGAAGAAGATAACGAGGGCCGCGGACTCTACCTCGAAACGCGTAAAGCTCAACGCCGTTCGGCCGTTCGAGCAATATCGCGCGTCCGGATAAAGTTTCCTCCGATCGACAGAAGTATCTCGATTCGCGGGATCGTTGGCGCTCGCTTGAGATCGACGTTTACGATCGCACGCGGAAAGACACGAGTACGCTTTCGACGATGACGCAAGTTTTATCCCGGGGGAAAGGAAATTTTTTAACGACCGACAGATGCGACGATCTACCGAGCGATCGTAAAGTTCGACGTTAAATTCCGCAGTGGGCGCGTTGAATTTTCTAGGCTATCAAACATTAGCATTACCGTCGGTGTTCCCGTTCCGTTGGCACCCTGCCGTGCGTCGTTCCGCCTTTGGGCACGATCGCGATCATAAAGCGTCCATAAAGAATCGAGCGCGTTCTCTCGGTTCCGTGAAGCGTCGAAGGTGCTCAAGGCCGCAGTCCGCAGCGATTCCTTCTTAAAGTGCAAACCGGTGTGTTATTGGAGGCGAATAAGTCTACCGAGCGCGATAAATCAATCCAGACGACTGTAATTACCGTCGCTGGCGGGTTTGCTTTAATCGTTGTACACAGTGCCACGTTTCCATCCTCCCACTCGATCTTCGTCTCTCTGTCTCTCTCTCTCTCTCTCTCTCTCTCTCTCTCTCTCTCTCTCTCTCTCTCTCTCCCCCTCGCTCTCGTGTCCCTGTCGCCCGTTTCGTCGAGCACACTGCTTTCATCTCTCTTCGTTCCTCTGGCTTTCTGTATCTGTATCCATCTCTGTCCCTGTCCATCTGTCTCTGGCGGACGTCTCTCTCGTGCCCCGCGTCCCTTCCTCTCCCTCCCCCCCAACCCTTTCTCCCCCATTCGTTCTCTCCTCTCGTCGAGTGCGCTCAGCTACCATTGCACATGCACCGGGCGAATTTGCATGACACGCACGCGAGGACACGAAGCGAGCGGCGTCGCTGATTGAGAATTAACATAACTGCAACAATTATTGGCAAATTGGTATAACTCGTTTGCGCCCGTGCAACGTACGCGCGCAAATATACACGAATGCTCCTGGCGCGTCTACAGGCTCTCTCAAAATTGGCACGCGGTCTGAACTGAATTTTAACCGGGTGTGATTCATTGGCGGGAGTAAAATGATACTTGGCGCGAAGCTTATGCTCGTCGATCGCGGCCCGATAATTTCGTTTGATCATGCGATACCGGCCGTTATGCGAGGCCGCCCGTCTCTTTGTCAGACGGTATTTTTACACGCGTCTCTCCGGGTGTTTGCGCGCGTTTAAAGCGTACCGGAAATCGTGATCGATCCATATCGACGCATACCGTCGACTTCCTCCCACGCTGTGAAATGACAGAACTTTTGGCGCACCCTGTACTCGCACGTACGATCTAGAGAGCGATCTATAAACGCACCCATATCAGAACGCGCGCGCTTGCTCGCACGTCACGCGAGGCGGAAATGAAACATCATTGACGAGTAGTTGAGCGGAAAGTGTTATCGACAGGGGTGTCATGATTCATAATCGTACCCGGGGTCTGGGAAACGTCACGGGCGGGGTGCGATAAGGATAAGACGCTCGCCCGTTTTATCCCTCGCAGGCTATCGTCGTGGGACATTTACCTAGATCGCCATCGCCATCTCCATCGCCATCGTAGTCGATGCGTAATTTCCGTCTGCGACCGAGAAGGGGCGTTCGATGGGCAAAACTTTTTCTCCGCCCTGTGAGAGAGCCACGGCGGCAAACGTCTCTCAATATCAACGTAACGAAGTGAAATAAATTGGAGATAAAGAAAGAAGGAGGGCGAGGAGCGGAGCAATAAGAATCGGGTGAGTTCTTCGATCGAACTTCGTTTATGAAGGGCCGTGATTTATCGTGCAGACGAAGGTGAGGAAGGGAGAAAAAAAAAAGAAGTGAGCGCCCTCACCCTCGCCCGCGAAACGTCTGGGGATCAATGAATGTGCCAGAGAGGTTAGAGGGGTGCGAACGATCCATGAAAGAGGATCGCGAGGCGAGATCTTCGAAAGGACGGCAGACAAAGAGAATGGTCAGGGGTGCGAGAAGGTTCAACTAAATGAAGGCAGGGCGTTCTGAAAACTTAATTACCTGTGTAGGCTCTATCAATTAATTTTCCTCGATTTTCCGACCCTCCATCGTCGATCTGCCACCTCCACCGTTTCTGCTCCCGCTCCGCTGTTTCCTCCGTCACCCCTCAATGCTCCCTCTTCATCCCCCACCCCGTCTCCGCCAAGGGTTCCTCTTTGCCAACCGTGTAATTCCGCCGGCATTATTCTCAGCACGTCGGCGACGGTGGAGGCCTCTCTCATTCTCTTCATCCTCACACTCTGCCCTCACCCTCTCTCATTCTCTCCCTCATCATCCCACTCTGTCCCCCTTCATCTCTCTCACCCTTCTTCACTTCCTATATTTTCCACCCCCGCAGTTGCCAAAGGCGGGACCTTTGTTCCTCATTTACTTTTTATCACGACGCCGGCAACGGCAACCTCGGCCATTCCACAACACCTCATCCCCCTACGCCTCCGGCTCTCTCTCTCTCTCTCTCTCTCTCTCTCTCTCTCTCCGTCTACCCTCACTTTCCACCCTGTTCGTTCATTCCGTATATACGAACATCCATCCCTCTCGCACCCTTCTCCTCCCTCTCCGAAGCCGAACTTTTTTTAGTTTCACACCACTTCGTCGCCATCTCACCCCTGGTAACTTCTGCTCTCGCCTCTACGAGACTCGCAGGTACACGTCGCTCGTTCCAGTGTGTGTGCATGTACGTGTTCAAAAAACGCCGGGCGCCTGTGTGCGTGAGCGCTCTTCTCTCTTTTACGGGCGCGTGTCGGTATGTGGGAGTGCACGTCATCTTTTTTCCCATTCCAAAGCCCGTCCTCCCACCCTCCAGCTTCATCACCATTCCACTCACCCCTGTGCGCCAAGCCGACCTTTATTTCGCTGAAATCTCGAGGGATTTTAGGGATCGTGCTTTCCACGGGGAATATTATGAGATTGCAAGGACCGTCGCCGTACTCCTCGAGCGTCTTTCGTATGTTTCCTACCACCCTCACTTTTCCTCGCCCCTCGCGCACCCTCTCATCCGGCTCGTTCTTCTCCTTCACTGGCTTCCATCCGCCGTACAGCCTGATCCCGCACACATACTCGCGACAGAAGTCTTGACAGATCCTAGAAAAATAACAAGCTGGGGATCTCTCTTGTAATACGCCCTCGCCGAGACGTAGGGGGCGTCTTCCTACCCGCATTACAAACGACTCGATATGAAATTGCACTTATCGAAATTCAACGGCCGATGAACGACGTCTCTCGCCACCTAGGAATTTCCGGGGTCGCATTAGCGGCGGGGTAGAATTTAAACGTGACGTATCGATTCTTGCGCCGAGAAGGCTTTATCCGTCGCAAAGAATAGAATCAAATCACGAAGATGAACCGCCGGTACCTACATCGAGGATTGGCGTTGAATCTGGAACGAGGGTTCACTTTCGAAATTCTCACCGTGATGAAGCACGGGGTTGGTAAGGGAGGGAGGGGCACCCTCGTTTTCTTCGGAGGGTGACTCGCCCTAATGCCGGATGATAATCGCTAATTTGATCAAACTTGCGCCAGTGTCTCCCTCCTTATCCCGTTCGCGTTGTCCCCTCGGCCCGACGAACCCTTTGCCATGAGGCCCCGAGAGGTGACGGCGAAATCAGAGGGTTGCATTGCTGCAGAATGCTCACTGGTAGGGTGAACTTGTCTCTTTTGAGGGGTCGACGGGAGGAAAAGGGTGACCGTGAAAGTGGGACGCGCTTATTTAGGGGGTGGCGGTGCCTAGCGGAGGGTAGAGTTAAATACGAAAACAAGCGTATCCAACCACAAGTGCCTTCCAGGGCCAGAGTCGTCGCTAATACCCATCTCCGTGTCATGGCGCTGCAACTAGATGGATTTCGCGGGCGTGTTTACGAGACAATGACGCAGCCGCTTGCACGTCGCGCGTTCTGGCATTGATAATCTCGAGCTTATCGTGAAATCGCATCACAGCACACGTTGCATCAATTGTTTTTCTTGTGAAACATTTAACTCGTAATGTCCCGGATAAGATAGCGATCGGGCAACCTTGTAAGGAACAACGGTGAGACGATTTATAAGAGGACACGCGATAATCCATCCCTCGCCTTGAAATACCTGACGGTCTCTAGGACGGAAAATTGGCCTTCTCTCAGAGTGTGCCGAGAGTATCGTCGAGACTAGCAATAATCACGGTCGGATGAAGGTGTCGCGTGTGAAGATAATTTCGATGAGACGGTAGTCAGAGCGTCGAGCGAGGCTGCAGAAGCGACTTGCTAAACGTCTGGCGAAAGCGACGACAGAATGACGCGAGATCTGCACCTAAGAAACAGGAAATTGGCGAGAATTTGATGGGACGCGTAACACTCGCAGCCACGCATAGGCATATCTAACGACAAGGGCTTTCCAGTGCCCGCGTCATCGTTAATACCCATCTCTATGTCATGACATGGTGGTGATGGTGGATGGGTGTCGGAGGTGTGTTTGCGAGGCAATAGTGTAGGCCACACGATGCGCGATTGCAGCCGTGGTAGTGGTGACGGCGGAGCCGGTGGTGGTAGTGGAAGTCACGTATAACGGCCACCGTATCTCCGTCTAGCTCGTAGCCTGCTGAAACTTTCAGTAATTACTGTAATTAGTCCAATTAACAGACTCGCTCGAGCGGCCCCTCCGGCTCTGACCCATCACCACCGCTGCCGCCACCACCACCACTACCACCACTACCATCACTACCACCACTACCATCGCTGGCAGCACCACCGACAACCAACTACCACCACTGCTACCTTCCACCACCTTCGACTGCCTCCCTTCCCACCGCACTTTCTCGCTTCCTCCTTTAAAGCAACCCTCTTCCTCCGACGAGCATACATCCGTGTCAACGCGCACCAATACCCATGCGAATGCTTAGTCGCTCGGCAATGTGGCTGAAAACAACCACCCTGCGTTACCACGATATCTACGTGCACACACGTGTATAATTCACGCGCGTGTACTCTCCGCGTTCGCGTCGTCTCGCCTCTCGGCACACGAACACGTTTATCCGACTTGATCCTTCTCTTCTAGCCCCCGATTTCCGACGCATTGGTGGCAACAGCGACGCCTTCAACGTGTCTAGGTGCATCACCGGCACCGGAGTGATCTGAAAGCACTGGCTACGGACAGCCGTCGCGATACACAGTGTACCGATTAATTCTCCCGTCGCGAAATTACCGTTCTAGCGCGCCCGGCAATTTTCATTTCACGTTAACACTTCCCACCCTATCCCGTTATACGCGTCCATTGATTTCATTAATGGATCAGTTGATTTTCGGGGAAATTTAATTTCGCGTAAAATGGCAATCGATGGAATATTTGTAGAGGCGGTTAACTATAACAATCGTCGAGCTTTATATTTAACGAGCGATAAAGTGCGCCGGTGCCTATGATCGACGAGCTGCAGCATCGATCAAAGAATTATAACGGCACAATACCGCGCGCGCGCGCGCGCGTGATTCGTCGAAATTGCGCGGACTGGGGCATAAAATATTTTCGGCTTTCGAATCAGAAGTCATAAAACATTCGGCCGGCTGAAAATCGAGAATGGCGCTGGGCTAACTCATCGTTGTTAGCGAGGCCCTGCGGCGAGGAAATTTTTCTGCCGATAATTCACGAGCCACCCAGTACGTGCGCGGGGCATTGTGTGCCGCGTGTAGAAAAAGAAAAGGTCGTGTGTTGGAGTGTCGGGGGGGTAGTGGAGGGAAGGTGCCGAGACGGAGGACGAGAGAAGGAAGAACGGGAGGAAGCGTACGAGGTCGGCGGAGGAGATGAAGAGGGTGACTCGGTAGAGGTGGATGAGGTCGCGTTGCCATTAACACCTCCGCCGGTGGCACAGTGTACTTCAAACAAATTAAGCGCGGCCGTAATTACGTTACGGCTGCGACGTCGAGGAGTCTCTTTCGAGTCTCGCCCAACTACCCCGTCCCTCCGATATGACGGCAGTGATAAACAAGGCCACCTGCTAAGAGGAGAGGGGGTCGGTGGAGGGAGGGCTGGCGAAGGGTAGTCAGTGACGGCGGAAGGATGAAAGGTTACACGAAGATGGAAGCTGCCACGTTATATGCCGGCGAGACCTTTAAACCCCTTCCCCGCTTTCTCATGGATATTCCGCGTTCCGCGTCGGGTGCTGTGTACATTCAGAGGAGCCAGAAAACGAGAAAGGGAAAGACAGGAAAAGAAGCGTCTTGCCTGGTAACCGGAGCGATTTCAAACGCAACCCGGCCTCATTCTTATGCGCGATACGTCCGGGAAGAAAAATCGTTTACGTTGCCTGGAAGAAGCTGAAGATGTTCATTCTATGCCGCTACCGCATCTTTCCGCCGCGCACCTGATGCAATTGTGGATTAATGTTTATTAACGTATACGGCGGGGCCCGTCTCCGCAGTCGACGTGCATTTTTGAAGAGCGTCGATTTTTCAAAATGCACAGGTAGACGTCGGGCGACGGCAGCGGGGCCGGTTGAAATATGCTCAGCATTCGCGGGCAGCAAGCATCTTAATTGATCAACGCATCGCTGGAGCAGCGCGTAAATTTACAGAAACATTTCATCATGCTGATGATCATCGAGCCAGCCTGCGGGAGATTACTATCGATATTACTCCGTATTATTAGTACGCAATGTTGCTGGCTACAAAACGCAAAACCGCCGCGTATCGGCGTAGTAACGTTTAGGTGTATCGGCGATCGTTAACGGGTTTCGAGTTATCGCCATAAACACCGATATACGCGGCAGGTGTATATCGGTTTCGCGTATATAACCATCACGATCGTCGACGCAGCCAAGCCATAGCGGGAAATCGGGTTTGACAGGGGCTGCTGCCGCTGCTCGCTGGGCACGCCCGATGCCAGCTTTACAGCCTCGTTCATACGCGGTATAATTTCCGTCGGTGATCGCTCCTTGCCGGCCGTAAAACGCCTGCCTGCCCAACCGATTCGACCTATCAATCTCGTCAGATTACAAGTGCGCACCGCAACGCAACGCGCGGCCTCTTCTTTGCCAACCAATATGCAATTGCAAGCGCTACGTGTCGCTCGCCCACGATCTTCGAATTGCCCACTTTCCTTCGCCTTTGTGAAAAAGTCATGGGCCGGCAAATTCGGGCGGGCGTCTCGAATATTGGCTCTAGGCACACCCGCCGATTTTCGTTACAATGCCACTCGATTTCGCTTTGAAGCGTGACTTATCGGTATCACGGTCGGAATGAGACGCCCCCGAGAATATTCCTCTTATAACGGGCCGCCGCCAATCTCGGCTACATAATGTACGCTTGAGCCAACGCGAGGCGGCGGCGCTCGCGCGAACTCGCGATGGCAGCTCATTTCGAATTCCCCGAATACGCGCGCGGAGATCCTCGAGGGTCGGAGAAAGTATAAGGACCAGAGGTATAAGAAGAAATCCGCAAGGCTCGCTCGTATATTTTAATCAGGACCCTCTCGACTCCACCCCTCTTTCTTTATCTTCGTTTCATCTTCCTCCTTCCTCCTTCCCTCGGCGATCTTCCTTCCGTGCAGACCCGCCCGAGGAGACTTATAAAAGAAAGAAAACGAGAGGGTTGGTAGTCAGGGAATGGGTGGCGGGCGGCGGGAGGGAAGAGGCAGGAGTAAGGGGAGTAAAAAACGTGGGCTTACGGGCCGGATGAAAAGAGCTGAATAACTTCGGGATAAAAGCCGAATAAATCTTTTTATTATGCCCCCATCCCTACGTCTGTTGCGCCTAAACCCGACCATCTCACCTAAGGCCCGTTCACACGTCTCTTTCTTTTCTTTCCCACTTGCTCATCCCTTGCTTTTCCACCGACGGCGACGTCTATTCTCGCCCGACACTCTCCCGTCTCTTTATCGCAAACTTCTTTATACCGTTACATATCGTCATGCGTTATTCGTCACGCGCATCGATCTTGTAGGTTGATGCCGGTGCCAACCGGTGAATACGGTGTATGCAGGGCGAAAGGTCTTTCGAGTTGCTGAATCTGCGCGATTGGAAAGTCAGATGGGAAGTACATCGTTGCAGGGAAGTGCATTCTGCTTCGGAATTTTTGAATCCTCGTATTTCTGCGATATGCACACTTCGTGCCACGAAGCGCTGCCGATTAATCGTGTTTGTACTCCAGTATGAACCTGGATCAGCGATACGTTCCGAGATTTCGCGTAAAGTTTTTAGGGTCACTTAGAGCGAGATTTTATGAGACAATCGTTTGAACGCAACTCGTGTTTGATAGATATGCGTGTCTCCGTCATTTCGGAAGCAACCGTTTTAATACCATTATTGTTTGGTGCCTCCTACCCTCTCCTCACTTTTTCATCAATCAAACCGACAGAGCGTTCAGAATGAGAGAGCCCACGATTTTCCGACAGAGGGTAGTAATAATCGTACGATGTACGCGCGGCACGTTTCATTTAGCAAATTGGCAATAAATGGCGATGCCCATCGCGTGAAACTCACCCCATAAACGCGCTTCTCACTCTCTGTCTCTTTCTCATCGTACCCGGCAGATTCCTCTTTCGTTCTCCCTTTAGTGTTCGCCCTCCCTCCCTCTCTCCCTCGCTGCCCCCTTTTGGCGTCAACCCTCGACGAATTAAGTCCCGAGAGGGGGCGAGAGTAGAGAGTTTATGGGGTTAGGTTACCGTGGCCGATTTCAACCCCTGCCACTGAGATTGGTATCTACACCTACCGTGGCAAAACCCTCTCTAACCCCCATCAAATCCCAGTGCGTTGCCGTGCATGTATTTCTCTCTCTCGCAATTATATTGTAGAGCGACGCACACGAACGTCGGTGCATACAAACGAAGTTATACGACTGGCTGAGTTGATCCGTGTGTCGCATGCGTGTACGTGGCCCAGCTCCGGGTATGAGTACGCAGCACGCGAGATCGTCAAACCCAAAGCCATAAACGTAAACAAGGGTTGTTAGGACAGCCTTCGGGCGAGAGCGGGCACTTACAATCAAGACTAAATATTTTGCACCCTTCGACAGGGGTTCTCGATCAAGGGCAACGCTATCCACGCGATAATGCTGTCATGATGCGTCTAAGTAGACCTTATTGTTGCGTCGTAAAAGTGCGATTTCCAAGTAACGGGGAGTACTTGGGCAGGTCGTTACGAGCGGTTGGAAAATTCTGTTATACTCGCGGGAGATGGAAAATTAATCGCGCGACAGCGTTTAACCCTCGCAGTACCGCACCTCGCAAGTACTAACATAGACATTCGGTCGAGCTCAAGAGTCGAAACGTTATGACAAACGTATAACGGTGCAGCGTCAATGTGTGTGTATTGCATTCGAGACGCGCCGGTCTGTAAAGACTCCGCCTTGGCCTACGGAGGGTTAACCGACGCTGCTCCTAACGCCAAAGCTCGCTGATCGTCGCTAATTAATTACTCTACGAGTCGCAGCAACGAATCGTATCGATGCAATCTGACGCCGTCACGGTTCGTCGGATGTTCCTCGCTCGTTCAAAGGGAAAAAAGTATTGATTTGCGCCGTCAGTTAAACCAACCAAATTACTTCGCACAATCAACAGCGGTGCACGCCACTGCCGTTGGTGTAAAGCAAATTAGCTCGCGCTCGAATATTGACATTTTTATCTGCGCGACGCCGACGTAGCGGTTGATTTCAATTGCGCTTCCATTGAATTGTCGTCGGTACTAGTGTAGTCCGTGGGCAAAGGGTCGGTCAAACCATTGATCCACGGCAACGCAGGAAGCACGATATAGCGCCGCCGACACGTTTCTCCTTGTTTCATGTTGAAAATGGTAGGAGAGAAATGTCGGCGTCTGAAATAAGATTTGCATTAGCGCGTGTTCAGCGACGTTTCAAATATCGCGTCGCGTCGGCGAGAGAAATTCCTGCGTCCCACGCTCGAGAGGCGCCGCACCGGTGTCATTCGATCGTACAAAAATCGTGCCTCACCCTCCGCTCGAACGAAACATTCGTCCTCCAGGGACGTGTCAGGACTTGAACGTACCCCGTACCGCGACCCATTCAATCCTCTTCACCGCCGGTGCACAACTACGACCACTGTGACTACAATAACGGCGACGACGGAGGAGGGAACAAGGACGGCGACAACAGCGACGATGATGCCAGGAACGGCGCCACCATTACATTAATCCCAAAAGTCTCGACGAGCACTCTCGGGAGCCCTTCGAAGCGCAAAGTGTCACGAACGTGTCAACTCCGACGCTCTCGGCACTCGCAACGAGTCCCGTGTTATGCACGTATTTACGTATATGCGCATAACTCGTGTACAGCGTAGGTACGACGTGGCCATACATACGTCGTAAATGTACGCCGGGATTGAGACCGGCCCCGGTCTCTCGAAGATCAAAGGGGCGACACGAAGCGCCGCTGAATAGTGCAGTGGGTTTTGCGGAACACACCGCGCTCGGAACAGAGACGGATGAAGGCGGTAGTAGGCGTCGAGACAGAGTACGTACAGGAGTAGGCCGGAGACATGGCCGACGCCGACGCCGACGGCGAAGGGTGAAACGCGACAGGACTGTGCAGCCCCTGCAAAAGACCCTTGCAAAAGGATTTAAGGGTGGAGCGTGTGCGCCGGCGATCTTTTAGCCGCCGGTAAAAGCCCGCCGCTCTGTGTAATGAAAAATTAAATGCGCGCAGCTACCTGTTTCGCCTGCGATCACGCCAGGGGATATATCGCTAACTTCGTGAACGCCCAATAATTCCGCGGAAATGCGCGATAATCTCGTAAAATGCGTGACAATTTCATCGACGCCGCCGCCGGGGCGAATTTTTCGCGCCGCCGCGCCCGCCCGTAATGCTCCGAGGTACAGGGACTTTTAATCGCACGTACTCGACGCATGCTCACGTAACATTATTCACGCGCGCCCAATGGGTCGTGACTGGTTGCCACGTTTACGGCGCAAATGTCAGTCGACTAATTTCCGCGATGAAATTTTTCAATCCAAGGGTTCTTCGTCGCTCGGGGTTGACCCCCGAGAATTTAAAAGAGTCTCCCCCATGGGAGAGGGATTGGAAGCCGAAGTTTATGAGTTTAGCAGTGAGCAGGGGCTTCTCCCCCACCGAATCAACGGGGACTTAGGATAAACAAATGCGGGATACAAAGCGAAGCAATGGTCGCGCGGAAGGGTTTAAGAGGAAGAAGTTAATGTACCGATGAGAAGGGTCCGGGAATCTGTCTCTGCATGACTCGCCGTTCGGCAGCAACGCGCCATACGACCAGTTCCACTTGGCTAACTATTTAGCGTCTGTAGATGTTCGATTAGTAATACCCCGAGCATGCATGTAGCACCCGGCGGAAGAAAGTCGCTTTGGTAAACGATTTCTCGGCCTATTACGACTTAGTGGTACCGCTTTATCGCTTTACACGCCATTTACACTGCCAACAAACGGTGTGAGATCACTCACTCGTATCGGCAACAGCGTCCTGTAGTCATTAGTGACTGTTTCGCGCGTGATATCATTGCGGATATTAACCCCCTCGGCGTCGAATCTACACACACACACACGGACACACACACACTGCTTTGCTGCACGGAGCAAAATTGCGTGTACCCCAGGTAGCGGAACTGTATTTGACGGAGCATTTCGGGCAGAAAATTGCCTTATCGAAATAAATACAATGGTGAAATATTAATTTTCATTGGGTCCATCGAACCGGACGTTACGAGTAGGACAATACCACGAGCGCGGTGTAGGGTATAGCCTATGGCAATGGACGTACGTATGGCCGTGGTAGAAGTAACAATGGACAGGTCGAAAGATCGAAAGTAAACCCGTCGCGGTAGGGTCGCTGGTTGAATGACCTCGGGGAACATTCACTGACGTACGTAGGAACTATCCACCTGTGCAAGTGGACGGACGTAACGGGTCTTACTAGCACGCAGCCCTTGAGATACGCGCACCTGCGATCTGCGAGCGGAAGGGAAGTTAAGCTCGCTCGAAGACACCCAAGACGAACAGGTTACGTTTGCCGAGCATGACGCCCACCATTCGCATCACGCGCGCGCTCTCTCTCTCTCTCTCTCTTGTAAGGTCGACTATGCGTCCGTCAATTGCGAGTACCGAGTATCCATCATCCACCTTATATGAAGACAGAATGGCATTTTTCAAATGAGCCCGATGTTACGCGAATAAAGCTTGTCGACGGACGTAGGAAATAGCCACGTGCATCGGCGATTATACAAAATGAAGCGTGTTCTAGGAAGTATAAGGTTTCAAGCTATTAAACGGCCATTCCATTTTATCGTGCTCTTTGAGATACGGGAAACGTTAATCAAAAGACAGAAACGTGATATCGAATAATAGCGGCGCTTTAACATCGCCCTCTACTCGTTACACACCCGGCTTCCATCGCGTTGGTCGTCTCGAAATAAGCGATTTGCATGCGACTCGTAATCGGCGAACGGCAGATGGGAAAATGACACGCGACAACTCGCAAATATGTTTCCCACAATGCCCGGCGCGTTCTACCGTGCCGCAATAACAGTTTGCGTCGAATGCAAAAGTGTATCTCGGCGACGCTTCCCTTCGAGGGGGGAAATTTTCAGTTCCACGTCACGTAACTCGATGTTACGTTCGTACGACGGTCGAGGATTTGTGAAAGAAGCGGAAATATCCCGAGGCGCATACAGTCGCTGTTGGTTCGATCGAACGAGACGCGGGTACGGAAGGAGAAGGACGACGGGCCGAAAGAGATAAGGAGGGAAAAAGCTGGGGACGAGGACGTCGCGGAGGTTGTACGCGGAGAAGGCGGAAAACTTTGAATGAAAAGCGACTTGCCTTCCTATGACTTCTTAACCACAGTCACGATTTATTCATTCGTGTGGCCGGGGCGTCGCTCGTGCAGAATATACACACACAGAGTATGCCCGCCCGAGCTGCCGGCCGTAGAAAAGTTTCGTCCAAAGTGAGAAATATTTTATGAGCACAGTCGTGTCCGCGCGCGCTTATCGATCGGCGGGACATTTTTGTCGCGCCATTAAAAGTGCTCCCAGACAAAGAGCCGCGCGCGGTCTCCCGTCGACCCCGGTTACCGCGACGTCGACGTCGACGTCGACGACGACAGCCGGGGCATATCGCGGCGTCAGATTAAAAAGTTAAATTAGTTTCAAGAACTTAGACCCGCATTAGAAAGTTAAGGATGCACGAAGAAACTTCCGACGGCAGTTTAAAACGGCCATCCGCGAGCGCTAATGCTCGAACGGCGAGTCGCGCGTCGATTTCTCGCCGAGTGTAGAGAAGGCGGCAAGGTCGAGATCGAATGTGCAGCGTGCAGCCCTCGGCATTTCACTCTTTGACCAAGCTTTGACGAGACGCGGTCGCGCGATATTGCACCTGCATCGTAAAAGAATACGCTCCGCTCGGCGCGGCCAGAGACGCCTCCGGCATTAAAAAACGCGCAGCGAGCAGCGTGCCGCTTAAGTGGATATTCAACGGAATAACGATCAAACGGGAACTAAGCCCCGCTCTGTTTACTCGTCGGGTGCGGGCATCTCCGCATCGGGTTACCTTCAACGGCGCGTCCCGCACGAAATATCATATACCCAGACCTACCCTCGATAGGGGTCGTTCTGCCGGGATATTCAAATCAAAGTCGCCACAAAGAAACCGAGGGCAGCGTCCTAAAAAAAGAACGCAAAAGCCACTGGAGTTGGAGGGGGGTGGGGGGAAGCGCCGGTGACGAAAAATATCTCGAGACACATTATGCTCGTCGCAACGTAATCGCTGAAGAACGTAGGACGAGAGCCGAGGGGTGTCCTCTTTAAACATCCCTTTCAGGTCCCAGGCGAGCGCCGCGCGCCGGTACGGTGTGAAAGCCACTGTCGTAAAACCGCACACTTAATTTGGCTTGCAAAATTCAGTCTCTCTTTTTTCTCATACCCCCCCACCCATTCCATCGGCCCTCGATCTCTCCTCATGTCCCCGGCCCTGTGAGCGTCGCTGAAGGTGCCGTGTTTCGCTCTCGAGGGGCGCGCTACCCTTGCCAGCGAGACAGAAAGAGAGGGAGACAGAATCAAATGAGAGAACGGTCTCCCTTCCTTCCGTCCCCCGCACCCTCCCCCCACCGGCAGATTTCTCGCACGAGGGAGATCGTCGGGAAGAAAGTAAAGGTTCGAGTGACTCCGAGAGAAACACGAGATCAGAGACCCGGGAAAAAAGGAAGAAAGCAAGAGGATGAAAAGTGGGAGTGGAAGGCCGTTAGGAGAGCGAAGGGCGAGGGGGCGATCGGGGGAAGAAAAGTGTGCTTAAAATATTAACGCCGGGGGCGCTCCGCGGAGGCGAAGCAGGGAACGGCAGTATTCTTTGTTCCATGGCGATGGAGAGGCCGGAGGGTGTAGCGTGAAAGAGGGCTGCGCAAACAGCCGCCAGCAGCGACGTTCGTTCCCTCAACTTGTATATGGCGGCCTAGCCACCCACGCCTCGCCTTCCTCTTTCACGAGCCCTCTCCGCGCCCCACTTCAAGCTCCGACGTCGCACAAAATAATATATGAAATATGCACCGCGCCGAGTTTTCCACCGTGCGGCGAAAAGTTTCCTCTCCCCGGCAGGGCAGACGACGTGGGCGAGAGAAAGGCAGAAGGTGAATGAGGGAACGCCGTCGCCGTCGTCGCCGCTGCGGAGGGGAGCCAGGGACGCTAATGAAAAACCTTGAATTTTCCATGAAGGAATTACGGCTCTCCGAGCTGTGCACACCCTTCGCGGCCGTGCAGACCAACCCTCGCCTACCAGACCTTCTATGTACGTACTGTGTACACCCGACCGTAGACTAGTTTCCGCTACACCCTCGTTCTCCAGCGCGTTTCGTCGTGAGGACTGAACGTCGCGCGCGGACAATACCGTACGCGGTGAAACGAACTAGCATTTCAATGAGCTTCTCTTTGTTTTTCCCCGCCCCCACCCCACCGTCCACGCCGCCCCGTGCGAATACGCGTAGTTTTCTCTGTCGTCGCACCTGCATCGCACGCATCGTACGCGTAGAATACACGTCGTATTCGATGAATCAAGTATGCATGTAGTAAGCAAGTAAGCAATCTCGCTGACGCCGAACCTTCTTATTGCCGTCAATCGGAAAGCACTTTCGATAATGACATTATCGAAACGGCATTGCACCTTACCGATATTACCTTCCCGCACTTCCCACATAACCAGTGCCGTAATATAAATGCTCCGAGTGATAAACATTCAAAGGTAAATACGGGAAATGTATGTAAATACCACCCTCTACCCACTTTCCAATTTTCCGCTCGCCCCTCCCACCGCCCTCCTCCGCTGTCTCTCGTTTGCCAATAACACGATATCGAATATACGTATCTCGACGGGGCACGTATCGCATTCAGAACGTAAGCTCTCGCAGAGTGCAACTCACCGTCGTTGTCGTCGTCGTGGCGCGAGTTAAGTCCGTCGAATTGGATATCGCGCGCGAATCCTCTCGACGGTTTCAGAAGCCCGAAGCTCCCGGAGCGCAGAACGACTATCTTCCCTCCTTTTCCCGAGTCTGATTTCCCTCGACCGAGTACACGGAAGAGAAAAGAAACTCGCGCGTGTTCTATAATGCAACGGGAAAGGCGAATAAAGTTGGGCAGGCTGGTACCACGGAGTCCGGGTAAAGGGTTGGGGGTGGACTCCGGGCGGCGAACGACGTTGTAAGGGGTTAGTCAAGGGTAGGAAAAGGAGAAAAAGGAGGAGGAACGACGTCGGCGGGCGAAATAAGGAAGGAAGCGAGGAAGGAAGGAAGGAAGGAAGGGGGGTGCGCCTCGATAAACATTGCGTGTAGCGGGGCCATCGTGGCAACCTCGTACCACGACTGCTGCATGAGTATGCACCGAGGAACACACGCGTGGCTTCTCGCACAAGCTGCACATCGTCAAACTAGCTGCGCATGTACACCGTATATATGCGGTACGTGTGTCGAGGGTGTACATGCAGGGCCGGCGGGAGTAAAAGGGCGATGTAGGTTCGAACGGGCGCGGGCGGAAGAAAGACGGAGAGAAGCGAGGGAGAGAGAGAGCAGGGCGGACACTCAGGCAACACGAAATATTTGAGTTGCTTGGCAAACACGTAAATGTAAACGCGGCGTTTACTCTGCCGTTTACTTTTCTCCCCCTTGCCAAGCCCTCCGGGCGAGCGCTAGAGGAGGCGCGGAGATGGGAGAGCTAACGGCGCTGGAGGCGGAGGTGACGGCAGACGGTGGTGAGGAAGGAGACGGAGGTGATGATGCTAGTGGAAGTGGTAGTAGTCGTGATGGCGGCCGCGGTGCTGGTGGTAGTCGGTGGCGACGGTGGAGGGAGTCTGAGTCGACTAACCGTCGGGCAAATATTGACCGAGTAGGATATTGCTCCCAATGCTTGTTTGTTTATTTCAATACCCATGAACGATGGGCCAGGTAGGGGGCTCGTGTACACAGGGAGAGGAGACACACGATGATGCGTATATATATATGCGTATATATATATGCGTATATACACATGCACGCGCGCGCCCCATGTCGACGAGCGCGTACGCACCGATTCTCGGGAGACGAGCGTGAAATAGAGAGCTGCACACGTCCGTGCGTAATCGCGCTCGCGCATTCTGCGCGCATACGTCGACTATTTATATCAACCCGATATATTCACTCGAGGCTTCCTCGGGAATAGAACGACGGCGACGTCCGGCACGACGGGACGTGTGACGACAAGACGAAGATAACCGCGCAACCGAGACGACTCTTTTAAGATCCTGCCCATATCGCGTTTCGGCGGATATATGTAGGTGTGCGCTATACTCCCTTGTTTTTCTTCGCCCGGATTATTTGCTCCTGATGCGATTCGCCGAATAACCGTTCAGAATGTTTACGAAAGACGCGACCGCGGTCTCGTAAAATACTAGGAGGGCGAACTTTATTGACGGTCCAAATTCGGCGCGAGGGATCGAAAGCGCTGGTCGGGAAAAAGCAGGATCTGATTAATTCCACATCTGTCTATTCGTTCGACCGCACGACATGCGCACGCGGGGGATGTTCCGTCTTCGAAAGGCAGGGGAGTATTTACGAGGCGGTTGACGTGTCCGGAGTCACGCGACGCAATCGAATCTTGACGTTGGTACTTTGTGTCAATCGTGCGCCCAACATCCTCCACTTAGCCGGGAGGATTTATCGGGCTCGTGTCGAGGGGTTAGGGGCTCGATATAAAAAGCGACAAAGCGAGCGTTGACGCCCACGCGCAACCGTACGAAGTCGATCGGCGGCGGCGGTGGCGGCGGCGGTGGCGGCGTTGGTGTCGTTGCCGCCCTGCTCGACAGTGATCGTGACACGAAAATGAACACGTGTGGCGTTTCGACACGAGCGTCGAATATCCACCCACACGTGGAGACGGACACACACGCGCCGTTCGGTCGCGCACACGCTCGTACACGTGTACCTGCACGACGAATGAGAGAGAGAGAGAGAGTGAGATGAATGGGGCGAGAAGAGAGAGCGACGTGTCCCACGTGGCAGTCAGTCGGGCTGTCGCGGACGCACGTGTTTCTCGGCACGTTGTTGGCGACGGTAGTCACGCGTACACCTTGTAAACCCGTTCAATGTCGACCTAACAGAAACAATTAAGCCTAATTAATAACTGCTAATCCGCAGCGCCGCCACCGCCACCGCCACCGCCACCACGTAACGGATCGGATCGGTTCCCGTTTCCCGTTTGTTTCTATGTAGACGCGTACCGACGTTTATACAACACGTGGCCGCGTTCGATCGACAAGCTTGTATATAATCTCGTTAATTACCGCGCCGATTTATTATAGCGTGCGCGATTATGTGTGTCGATGCGTTCCATTCCTGTCGTGTCTGAGTAAGCCGGAAGATGTCAATTACCATTTGCCCGTCAATAAAGAAGCTGTAACGCGCGATGTCGGTGGTCGATAAAAATTAACTCGCGCCGCGTTCGTAGTGTGTATCGCGATGTTGAGATAAATGGTATATTCTGATTTATGGATAACGTATCATATATTGGCATCGACCATTTGGCGGCTAACCAGAAGAACGCCTCACGTCACATCGTCTTTAACAGGCACTAATCATTCTTAGGTGATAGGGAGGAATTAATTTTTTTTAACCACGTCGTTGCTCAAACGCACCCAAGATTTGAGCGCCACTGGCAAACACTTGATTACGTCAGTTAGGCGGTCGCGGCTCAATTCTGGCTATGAGGTAGGACCAACCCCTTCCCATCCACGAGCATCCCCCACTATGCACCGTTCCACATCCGCGCCTTGCTCATAGCGTGCAAAGCCAATGCACCCACTCAAACGACCCCCTGGTTGCATATATGCACTCGCGCGCACGGTAGTGTTGGAGCGAGCGAGCGATAGAAAGAGAGGGAGAGAGAGAGAGAGAGAGTGGGAAGGAGAGTAAGAGACACGTTTGAACCGTCGCACTCCCGCATGGGGCGGTACATCACCCCTTCCGGCCTTCGCCGGGCGCGGAGCACGAAGCCAACGGGCTGCGACGCGGGTACGAGGCACTAAACGTAATTAAACGGATAGTTTCCGCATTAGCCGCGATTGGATAATCATTCATCGATTATCTCGGCTACGGAGGGTGACAGACAATACGCACTCATACGCGTCCGCACAACCGCCCCTCGTTGTATGCGCTGTTCCACGCTCGCATGTGGATGACGCGCGTGTTCCCCGTGCAGCGTACAGGATGGCTCATACGGAGATGCTTGTGCACCCTCTACTCGTTCGCGTCTTATGCGCGACGCCTTTTGCTCGCGAAGAGCTTGGGGAAGTGGAGCTTTCATTTTTTCGCAGGAACGGCGAAAGCTGCAGAGTAGAGCGAGAGAATGAGCTGCTCGAAAAACGAAGTGCAAGGCTAATGGCCCGATGATGCATCTAGGTTCCGTGACTTAACGATGTCTCGCTTCATTTGACGCTACGCTCTGCTGGCCGTTCTGTGTGCGTCAGCCGATTAGTAATATTCAAGGAGCGCATTACCATGGAATAAGTTCGAAGGTCTACGGGCGACCAACCCAGCTAAAGATCGTTTCGAGAGAAACGTTTATGTCCTATTACTCCGGTATGTATCTATACGAGTTCTCCTAATGGAGTGTGGGCGGAGTGAGGCGTGGATATCTCAATGGTATACAAAGGCCGCGGCCACTTTGGACAGAGGTGGGTCCCCTCGTGTGTGAAACGCGTCTGGCACGCACGCACACGCGTGAGCCGAGGGCTCGGTAGAAGAATAGTATGTATTGTGCGCGTATTCGCGTGCTGCGAGAGATGGATCGTGATGTATGCGTGCGTGCGTACGTGCGTGCGAACAATTCGTGCGCTCCGCTTACCATTCGGACACCCCCGAGAAAAAGATAGACGTATGCGTTATGTAAAAGGGCAACTCCTCCTTAACTCTCTCTCCCCCCCCCCTATCTCGTCCCCTCGTACCCGTACCACCCTCCTTTCGTGTCATGAATTATGTAAGGAAACGGCTGGAGTCTCTAATTAATTCCAAAGTTTGACTTCTCGTGACGACCGATGGGAAGGTGGGATCGCTCGTTTCTGTCTTGTCTTTATAAGAACGATTTGCTCCTTGAATACTTTCCGCCGTTGCACGCGACGTCTGGATGGAATCGCCGGGCGCATCGGCGAACGGAGGGTGAGACACGAACGTCCGAAGCATTGAATTAGCCCCGAGACCGCCGCGCGCACTCGTCCAAGTTGTTGCGCGAGCGAAAGCGAAGTATTTATCGCGCCGCTCGTCCGTTCTTATCTCGGAGAATTTCTGAAGAGTCCTCTTTAGCCCCACTGTGCGGATGACGAGACGTTTTTGCGCGAAAAAAATACTTGAGGATCCCGAGACGGGAGAGGGGGGGGAGCGAATGGAGAGGAGAGGAGACGAGAGAAGAATGTAGTCGATTGGAAACGCCGAGAGGTTACTTTTCTCCTTCGTTCCTTTGCCGCCTCTTTTTCTCCTCCCCTTTGTTCCTTCCTTCGCTCTCTCGCCACGTTTTAGAACTTGCAGCGGTTGTTCTTCCTCGAGGCCGATTTCACTTAATTCGAGGGGAGTGTACGAGTTTCGTGGAAAGACGAGCTGGGGGCGTGGGTCGGAGAGTGGGTAGGGGAGCAGGAGGGGTGGGAGGGAGGAGAGCAGACGAGAGAAGAGAGAACCAGAGACGGATAAGAAAAGAGGTGCGCTGGACGACGGAGAGAGACGGTAGAAACTTTAGAATCCACTTCGTCTCGTTGTCTCCGCCCGCGGGTTACTCCCTCTAAGTGATTAAACTATTAATTTTGTGGTTAACCTTACACGGTGCTTCAGGAACGTTGTTACACGCAGCCAGATTGTACCTTCGAGATCGTAGCGCGAAAATGGATTTATCCCGACGCTTTCTGTCCACCGACGTTCGCCGAGATATTTTCGCGAAGCTCGCCGCGAGATGTGAAATGACGATTATTCCGACGCTCCGAGAGAGATCGGTCGAAGTAAAATAATTCCGGTGGAGAGGCAATATAGTGCCGGATGCATTACGCGTAATCGTCGCTATTTCGAAATCACCCTTAAAATTAAGCTGACATTTATGAATCAGAATCGCGGGCACACGGCGGTGGACGGGACTCGATCGATTAGTCGTAATGAACGAACACAGAGCGCTGGCACGTAAATGTTTCGAAAGATCCGATCGTACGGTTCGGCGTGTGGGTGTGTGCAGACGCGCGGTTGGCGGGTGTGCACGGCTGTGTATGGCGTTATTTGTGGACGGGCTCGTCCGGAAACTGTTGTTATCCCAGTTCTAATTCGACTACCAGTTAAATTATTACCGGGCGACCGGCATTTCGTGGCCGGCAACTGTGCTCGCTTTTATACGGCCAAACTCGACAATCACAACGCGACGATCGCTGCTACCTTTGTTATCATTCTATGCTGGGTGGCGACTGAAATACGCTCTCGCTCATGTCGATCCGATATCCACCCGCGACACACGAGAATTCCACAACTGATTTCCGAATTAACGGTTTATCGTTTGCGAGCCCGGTTTTCCTAACATATACACGCGCATACGTATACGTACACTCGAAAAGTATCCCCTTCTTCAGATCAACGTGGCGCCGAGTTCATGAACATCACTGTAGCGGAAGCCCTCGGGGCAAGCAATAATTGCAAACTGTCGAAATGGGCCGACCAATTAAGTACGCGCAAATTCAGTCTGCCTTTCATTTCGGATTTCGTATACACTTCCGGCTGAGGCACCCTCCATCATTCCTTCTCCTTGTTTCGGTCCTTACCACCCTATTTCTCATTTTCCTTTCATTTCCATCATACGCCGATGACATTGTCCCTCTCGGTTCTTTCCGCCCTCCGTCACTCTCTATTTCGATCACACGCTGGCGTTCACTCACCCTCTGCTCGTTCACGTTTCCTCCTCTCTCTTTTTCTCTCTCTCTCTCTCTCTCTCGCTCTTTTTTAACGTGCAAAACGGACGTCCACGTGCCCTGGTAATTGGAAATTTTGCGCATCCGATCCGGTTCACATGTTCGCCCGTCGCCGCGGGTTTAATCCACGCGGCGTGTGTACAAATCGCGGGGAAGGAAAAAAAGAGGCAAAAATACCAATTGACCGAGCGATCGAGCGCGGGTGCCGCGCGATTTGTATATTTTTCTCTTCAGAGCACGATTCCGCCGAAAATAATCAAAAATTGCTAACCACGCGCCGCTTGAAATATAAAGAATTCCCTTACGATGCGCGCACTCTCCAACACTTTTCGACCAGCGAGGCTAATAAATGCACGAACGCGCGCCCGAACCGAATCACCGATAGTCGTCCGTAAAGTACATTAAATCACTCCGTTTACCAATATTCGTTCCCGAAAACGAATTTTCCAATTACACGTTTAAACGATAACGCGCCGTGAACTCGACAAGCCGGAGCCGCTAATGCAAATTCTCGATTCGCGGACGAATTTTGTAAATCGAGTGAGGCGGTACGCGCGGTCGGAATGATATTCCCTCTGTAATTTGACTGACCATCCGTCCCGAGAAGTTTCAATCCTTTGAAAGGCAATATCACGTTTTTACCGGCCTCGGGAGCGGGGCTTGGCGCAAGGCGTCACGATCAACGGAATCGAAAGAAAATAATGACGATGGACCGCACGGGGTAACGATAAAACGCCGATCATTAATAATATCCTTGCCCGAGCATATCACCATTTTACGCCCCTGACAATGAACAACTGTGTAACAATAATGTCCTGGGTTCCCCACGTACGCGGCCGCGCGGGAGAGCATGAAAATTGTGTGCGAGAACGCGAGAGAGGAGGCGATAGAAGGGGTGAAAGCGTGACCAACGTGGGGGCCAGAAGGAGAAAGGCAGTGTAAGAGATAGACAGAAAGGGATGCGTTGGCAAGAGAGGCAGGGTTAGGGCAATGGCATGGGGAGGGAGCGGCAATGGCATGGGCCATCTACCCGCGCCACAGTCAAGTAATGAAATTTGACTGGAAATTAACCACCGTGGTGTACGCGCGCATACCCTCGCGCGGTCTCAAACACACACACACACACACTCGCTCTCGCCTCCTCTCCGTCTCTCTCCTTTTCTCTCACCTCACGACAGAGCGTGTCCGCCCACCGTACGTGTTGCGTGCGTGGCGGCCACACGTGCGTGTGCACACGCCCGCGACACACAGCGGGCGCGCAGAGTCCGCACGTACAAGATATTATGAGAGTCGCGGGGCATCATTGGGGAAAATAATGGCCAACCGTTTCGTGATAACGATGAGTTAGCGTTGCGCCTCGCTTATATATCCATATATCATGTCTCGTCTGTCCTTCCACCTCCCTCGTTCTCCTGCACTTTCTCTCGCTTGCTCTTCGTCGCACTTGCACGCAGAGGTTGCCTCTTCGCTCCTGGGGCGTTTGCAGACACATACACACACACATAGTCACCGACTCTGTTGCATAGAAAGAGAAACGGGGAGAAGAGGGGTGCGGACGAAACTTATCGACTACACCATGTTCATCTTTTTCTTCCGAATGCACTCTCACTCACGGTGTCGCGCTCATTCCGCTGATTCCGTCTCTCTTGGCGGACCATTCGATATAACCTGTTTCGTGTTTGCGATCGGGGCCCGTCGATGGTAGCCAGATAACGGGCGGGCCGATACGCGCTTGTTTCGTACACGTTTCCCGATGTATCGTGGGTCGGAATAAATTCTCACCACCGCTTCGACACGGATCGAGCGAATGACCGAGCGAGTCACATTGCGAGCGAGAAGGGGATGAGAAGAAAGTGTCGGAAACGGTTCGAGATAGGGTCTGTTATTTTTATTCGGGGCAAATTAATTTAGGTGGTCGACAGAGAGAATTAATATGCAAGCGGCTCGGGACATTTGTCGGCTGCCCAGAGCGAAGATGCCGTATGCATTGATTCCGCGTACAAATGCCGGCGGTGGGAGGGCATTCTTTTCACCTAAGAATTATTTCACATGACTAACGCGATGCGACAGCGAGGACAGAACTACCTGTAACTAGTGGAGGGTGGCAGTAGCCGTGTGAGGGGCCCCACCCGTGGACCACACTCACCTAAGGCCACGGTCACCGCGCTTTCACCGAAAGTCACGCCGAAACGAAGTGGATTACGCGTTCGCAGCCGGCAACGGACGGAAATTACAGCGCGCAGAGCGTACACATATTTTCTCGCCAGCTTCGTATTACAACGCCGGCGAAAAAGTTGTATGCGCGCGGTGGCGTAATTGTTGTTGCTGCTCGGGGGCGAAACGTGGCGCGGCTTAATGCGGCAGCAACAGTTGTTGAAACGGCAGTTAAACGGCGCGCGATCGATAATAATTTATCGTGCGGATTCGAGTGTCGTGCGATACAAACGCGGCGCGGGCGTGCTGACGCGAGCGTGCCTGTGCGGTGAAACGGGAATAAGCTAAAAGGTTCCCTAAAGAGAGCCGTGCCTACGCGGCTAAGTACCTGGAAAACGTGACTCACCGGCGTAATTACTTTCAACCAACTACCGTATTGTTTCTTCTCCCTTTATTGTTCTCCAACTCTATCCGTCCCTCTTGCCCACAACCCCCCCGTCCCACTGCGTTATCAATGTTCTAACGCGCACGTAGCGAGCACGGAAAATACAAATAATAAGTTTCTGCGATAGGCCTATTGACATTCTCACAGACATTCTCGTTGCCGCGAGATAATTAGCGAGCAACGGCTGTTATCGCCGCGACAGTGTCGTTCGGATGAAAGTCAATCCATTACGCCTCGTGAATTTTATTACGGCCTCAGATCAATTTCCATCGTTGCTACGTGCCTTTCTCTCTCCCTCGTCGTTCGCGACTGCGATAATGCGCCTCGCTTTACAAATCGGATTACCGCGAGAAGTCCGCCGGTTCGAATGAGTCGTAAGGTTCCTAGTATGGTTACGATTGACACGGTTAAGCAATTTAGCCGCTCTCTGGCAGCGTCTTCGTCGGATCTCCGAGGTACGATTTTCTCCGGGCAATAGGTGGTGCGTGTATACTGTATAGCATGTGAGCCACGAAAGTGTCGATGGCACCCCCGCGAACGGCAGCACTCGATTGGTAAGATGCGTCCCAGCATCTGTTCCGGCCTATTCAATTCGAGTCGGAGCATGAGCAATTGGATAATGAAATAATAACGCGCGGATAAATACGTAATCGTATAAATAAACGGATGCCGGCGTTCGTAACGGCACGACGCGGACGGCGGCCAATAACGAAATTCGAGCGCGATAAACGCTTTTTCGACGCCGACCTCGGGCGCCCGAAATTAATAATAACATTATCAGCTGCGCTGCAAAAAGCTCTCCGGCCTCGATAATGATATACGCATTAGCCGCGCCGCGAGCCGCGCTTTCGAACTTCTGCCGTCGGCAAAAACGCGAGGGACGCTTTTAATCGGGATTATGGCTCTATTTCCGAAACGACCTCCAGCGCCCCCGCGCTATATAAGGGGTCGCTGATGGAGTGGAGGAGGTGCAGAAGATGAGGGAGGCAGGGACGCCGACGCCCGATACCTCTCGATGAATAATCAAATTGGGTTAATCCGTATTTACCGGGATCAAAAACTCTTCTCGATTATCGGAAAGTAATTTCGAACGTCCGAGCGTGACGATCCGCGCCGCCGTTCTCAAGTGGCGACCGACTCTACGTGCGCGCCAATTGCGAGAGCGAATCAACTTCCGGCGCAGCGATGTCCCTTGCTCTCGCCTACAAATTGTTTTTAATTAAAAGAATCGATTGCTCTCCTCGTATAATCAACAGTGTCAATATTAACGCGGCATCCGTCCATTGTTCGCCGTTCATGAGCGTCGACGGATGGGCAGCGAATAATGCGCTCGACGTTCAAGATGACGGGTCAAACGAATATCCGGAGACACTGAAATTTATCTCTCTTTACGGCCGTTAAGTGCGATTCCATTTCTATCCGATAACCGTGCCGCGCCGTAACTCGTAATACTTCCCTGGCCCTGGGAACAATTTTCGCTGTGACGATATTTTATCGGTTGCACCGGCGCACAGTATCGAGCGCAGAAAAATTACACGGTGAGCTCGCTACAATGTTTCTTTCGATGTGTCACGAAGAGCGAAAGGATAGAGTAAAGCGCCGTTTCTCTCGCAGCCTCTCGCTTCCCCTGTAATTGTGCAATTTCGATCATATTATTCTTTCCGAGTCGATAAAATCTCGATTGTCGACCACTCCGTCCCCGTCGCTTTACCCCCTTTTTCTTTCCCGCTCGCTGCCTACCGACTGCCACCGCGCGCGCGTCCCGGCGTTACGCAGGGAGAGATTTTTATCAGCCGGCCAAACGAGCAGAGAGTTTTTCACGACCTTTACGTCGGCGTTTCCCGGCGTGGCGAATGAGGCGTAAACGTAAGCATGGCCGATCGACTCGTTCCGGCACCTGTAGCAGCCAGTAACGCTCGTGCTCATCTCCCTCGTCTAACAATAAGCCCGTTCTTTCCGCTCGCTGTTTGCTGGGACGATAATTGAACAGCAAAGCACGGGCGACTTTCAGGGTGGCGATAGTTTCAGTCTGCTTCGCTCCAAGGTCCGTGCCCAAGATCGGCCGCGTACGACGTGTACGCGCAAAGAACAGCTCGTAACTAGGCAGGCGGTGGTCGGATATCGCTAGCATTCTAGCATGTCGCCCGGCGCGCTGTTTATCTAGATGTTACCATGTTACGCGATACGTTACGCGCTCTACCGTGCGACCCAAATTCGAGTAAAACGCGATCTCCCGTTTGCTCGAACGCGTAAGTTTGCCGGGCGATTAAAGCTCCCGCGAAGACAAATGGAGCCGAGGCGACGAGCGGGGGTAACTAGGACTCGTCATGGCGCGTGCATCGAAGTGCTAATACTGACTAAAGTCGCCCGGAAAGAAAGTAGGTCCTCCGCGACGACGATTTCGTTCCGGCAAACGACTACTTCGCCTCTTGCTCGTATTTTGTTCGTCTGCCACGCCACGCGCTCGCTGGTCCGGTGAAGCGGTGAAAATGTAACGTTTCCGACGGCACCAAGATGGCGTCATTTTTTTGCCGCGCGCCGCGCGCCCTCCACATCCCGGATCGACGTTTTCCCCTTTTTTACGATCCTGCCGGCCGTACACACAGGTGTAGCGTACCAATACGGAGAAGCGCGCGGAGGTCGGTAGCTATAGCTGCGCGCCGTCGGGATGGAACGGTGGCAGGGTTAGGTCGGGGAGCGAGGGTTGGAGGAAGGTACGGGCTGTTTTATTATGCAAAAGCTTTCTCGGCAGTTGGGTCGTTCTAGCTCCGCGCCGTTGCACCACCATCGAGTCGGGGGTGGCGGATGGAGGTGGCGGTTGGAGGTGGCGGTGGAGGTAGAGCGCTACCGGTGCTAGTACGCTAGGTGGAGGAGGGTAGGAAAAAGCCTCCGCCCCCGAATCACGTAAATACGGGCAGCCATTTTGCGATAAACTTTTTTCGGCCGCTCCGTATCGCGGCGTAGAACGAGCGAGAGGGTAAAAAAGTTTGGACATGCTCTCGAAAGAGGAGTCGAGGGGCAGGCACTGCGATATTCTACACGAACCTGTGGACGAGAGTTTTCGTTGAGTATGCTGAGCGAGAGAGAAAGCGAGGGAATGGAAAAAGGACGGCGAGAGAGAGAGAGAGCGAGAGGACGGAAGCGGAGAAGGTTGCGACAGAGAGGAAAAGGTAGGATAATAAAGACGAACGATTAATCTCTCGCGAAAAAGTTCGTGGCGCTGCTCGACGTTGTTATAGTCTTTTCCTCGCTATCGAGACGTGAGCGTTTCCAGAGACTACCTCCGGCGAATGCTTTTCCCTGAATTTTATCAGGCGTATTAAATTTGCATATCTCTCGGAAAAACGTTGTCTGCGGTACTTTCTTTATGACGTCTGGCCCGCAGTTCTATGCACCGACGCGCGCGGTATTAAGTAAGCGTTATTACGTGCGCGTGCAACTCATTGCGAAACTGCTAAAGGCGGCGAGCGGCTGATGAAAGAGCCGAACGCTCATTTCCAATAATCGTTTGTCAGAGAGCGAACGACGAGGAGTGAGCGGCGACGCGCTCTGAAAAAGAGCGCCGAACGATTTAATAAGAAGCGATACCATTTCCATAAAGCTATCGGTCGTTCGGCGGAACGGGATAAACCGGAGTCATCTTGCGCCGGCCGCACGAGCGAGGGCGCGCGCGAATGGCCCGAGTAACGCGCCTGCACCCGCTAAATTATGACGGAGCGCGTCTCGGCGTAAAGCAATCGAGAGCGCCCGTACGAGGGACGTTCGCTTCGCATACGACGTACGTACGCGAGGACAGCGAGGACGCTAAAGTAATTCAGTTCGAGTCCCTCTTTCGTTTCGCCTCCGTGCGAGAGAGTTTTACGCGCCACCAGCGATCGGGCTGAAATTTGCGAGCGTCGCCGCCGCTCTCCTCCTGCCGCCAGCGCGGAATGTTTATCGTTATTACTTGCCGCGAAGCCGTTTCTCGCCGGAAAGAAGTACTCGACTTCGCCCCGTCCACTCCTCCTCCTTCGTTCTTCGTTCTTCGTTGTTACGTCGTTACGTCGTTACACCGGAACTCGACGAAGGATCGCCGTTACGGGAAAATACTCTCCTTTCCTTAGCCCTTAGCCGACGTACCGATGGCTCGCCGTCCTCGCGAATGAGTCCTTTGGGGCCCGCAGAAGCCGCGCGCGCACACCCTCAAATCCACTCCGCTCGATCCTCGACCGCAATTTTTCCGTGTCAATGCGAAGACTTATAGCGCGTGGAGCGAAACTTGCTATTACAGGGGCGCGTCAAATTGGCTCTCGGTACATAAATAACGTCGTTATATAAGACGCTAAATTTTACCGTTGGCTCCTCGCGACCGCTGATGGCGGCGTTTTCGATTTCTATTGCAGCGACATCGTTGCCTCGCATTCTCTGTCATTGTCGGACGAGAAGAACCGAAACTCTGCGTTTAAAGCACAAGTGGGAGGAATGAAAGGTAGCGCACTCTGAATGTCCTGCGAAGAAAAATTATGGAAGACGCTCATCGTAGCTCGTGTACCTATTGTCCGTGGCAGCGGGCTCGCAAGCAGAGCGCGTCAATCGTTGAATAGGCGGATGACGAAAAAGAAACGGAGTATTCAATGGCTGCGCCGACGTTGGCCACTTTGCCACTCGCTACCGCGTTCGTCGAAACAAGACTGTGGAGCGACGGAAGGGTAAAGCACGAAGCGATCGCGCTCGGCAGAGCATTTCTACAGTACCCCTTCACGAAACGTCACACTCGTCCATCGGTGTAAGGAAGTGGGACAGATTGTGACCGGATAAGAACCTTCAGCCAGATAACGTAATCGGTCCGACCGAGGAAGAGTCAAATTGCCAAGGCAAAGTAGTTTGTTTCATAACGGATAATGTGATAGAAATCGAGCGTAGTAAAGTATTAATTAACCGTTTGCGCTGGTCGGAATTTTACGAATGACGTTTCGCTGATAACGATCGAGACATTGACGAACCGCGCGCTCTCGGCGTAAGTCATTCTGTGTAGCCCAGTACGCCGCCGACTCCGCGGCTAAACGATGCGCAGGACAATGAACGAGGCACGGCGGGATGAGAGACAAGGCGTGGTTTTCTCTCGAAAATCTTGGGAGAACAAATTTTCCTGCCACGAGTTTACAGGCCAGATCGCTTCTCGGCGGCAGGGTTTGAGAGATAGAAAGAGAGAGAAAGAAAGAGGTGGAGGGATACATATATATTTATCAAGCGTAGCAAACAAGAGTAGAAAGAGAAGAAGAGAGGGCGCCGGGAGACGAGAAAGGGACGAGGGGTGGTCCAGTGAGCCCCTAATTTCCATCGTGCCCGATTCATTACCGGACGTGCGGGGTCAGGAGAGGCGGGAAGGAAGGAGCGCTGCGGCAGGAGGGAGAGAAGGAAGGAGTGAAGGAGGGCGAAAAGTGGAAGGGGGAGTCGGACGGTGGCGGCGCATTATTACGAGGCCGAATTACCTAATTTCGCTGGTCGTTACGTTGTTTCGACGAGCCGGAGACCCCCGGCGGTGGAAGGGGTGCGGGTGGAAGGGGTGCGGTAGAAGGGGCGCAGCGCTGGTGGTGATGGTGGCGGGCGAAGGCGCGGACGAGGACGAGGACGAGGAGGAGGAACAGGGAACGGAGGATGGGTAGGGGAGGAGTGTATAGGGGTATGAGAACGAGGAAGAACTGTGGGTGGGATGGAGTTAGGGAGGCGTAGAGCAGCCCCCACGGTGGCGAGTCCTTCTGGCACCGAGGTTCGCGTTAAACCACCCCATTTGAGCGTTTTCCACCCCGACGACCTTACTGTCAGGGTGGCCCGAGCGTAGTCCCCCTTACGCCACAGAGTCGGCGGAATCCGCGCGGACGGCGCGGCCAATCCGGCCTCGTCGTTCCTCTACTTGCCCAATGACAGGTTCGCGTTCTTAAGCAAAGAGCCCCTCTTTCCGAGCGCCGCGTGGGCGCTTTTAAAAAGAGCCAATGGCGCGGCGACCTCGGCCAATGGCTGGCTCGCTGCGAAGCACAGCGCGCTCCGTGTACGCGCCGTTTTGCCGCTTTGACGGGCCGGCGTTCAGTCCGCGCGGAGCAGCCGTGCCGTCAAGAGGTAGAGGTAGCTGGCTCTGCGGCGATCGAGCAGGGGGCAAAACTATTGGCCACCCACGCCTGCCTCCTTCGCTCTCTTTCTCCTGCTCTCAGCCGCCGCCCTTCACCCCCGCGTCGTTTGCCTCTTCCCTACTCTACTGCGCGCCCTCGGAACTCGGAAGGCGAGAGAGAGAAAGAAAGAGAGTGCAGAGGCACACCACTCGTCAGCCTCTCCTCGCTGAGCTTTTTTCGCTCGACAGGGGCGGATGGACAGACGGAGAGTCCTTCCAGACTTCTGTCCTCTCGAGGGGTGCGCTATTACGGCATAACAAAGTCTGGCCGTGTCGCGTATATCGGATCGTACGTCAATATACCGCCGAACCAGCACGCTTCGCCCCCTTACCTCTCGCCGCCCTCTTACAATCCTACCCTTCTCTCTTATATACAATCAGCCTCTCCTGCCACGAAGTCGAGTATGTCCGTGGTATCTTGTAATATTGCGGGACAGCGGGGTACTTTGCTATTGTTTCGGAGGCACTCTTTAACGGTCGGTAGAGCGTGGGCCGATTAGAGAACCCTGTCGAAACTTATCGAGGATGGCGGCTGATTGGATCAGGGGCAGCGAAGACCGATTGGAGCGGGCGACCCTAGGCAAATTTGGGTCGGGTCACGAGGGTGATGCGCGAAGACGCGCGTTTCACGTCCGACACTGATTTCGCAAGCCCGCCATCAGCTCCGCTCCTCTCGATCGTCCCGCACCAGCCCACTCTACCCTCGTCGACGATTAAACAATACGGCAATTACGAAAAATACCGCGGTGAGAACACAATTTTATCCAGTGCCTCGGGCCTCAACCTGCGAGCCTGCTAGTCACCAGTGCCACCGACGGCTCACGGTTCGTGAGTCCATTTTTTCCTACCATCCTCACGCCTTACTACGCCTTACTCCACCCTCTCCCTCTCGTTTTTGACACTTCTCGTCAGTCGACATGGCGGCGAGTTTATTGTGAAGCGCGCACGCGATAAGGAAAGTAATTCGCTGATAATCGCTGGCCTGTTCGAGCCGCGTTCGCGTATTTCCCCAAGGACGGCTCATTTCAATTTCATAAGCAGAAAATACCGGATAATCGTGGCTGGATGAAAGCGTGTATCATTATCGCGATCACCTTCGATAATGTCAGGAACCGATTGCCGCCGAGATCGGCCATCTTACTTCCCTCTTCCCAGCCTTGTCCGCCATAAAAGTGTTTATCCCGACGGAACACGATACCGCGCGCAAGTCGCAGTCGCCTCGCGAATTATGCCCATTCCCCGCGTGCGATTCCTAACGGTCGTTAGAAATAAAGGTTCGAGAGGGACGCAATTACCGAGACGATGTTTGCTCAAAGACCCCGTTCGCCGTGCGCCGTCCGCGACAACTTGACAATCGTAATTTTATTCGCTACATAGTTTCCGCGGGAACACCTTAATTTGCATTCACCGCGCGCTTCCCGCGGCCCGCGCCGGTATTCGAAAAACCGCAGGCGCGGAGAGGAGCGGAGCCCGGGGCGAGATACTTTCGGTCAGGCAATCGCCTATCCCGCCTCGGAGACTCTCAGCGACGTACGGAGATTCTTTTACTGCAATTTCCCCTTGAATTCGATTTGAGCGCCGAGAGAATCTGGCAGTGCCTCGAAAGCGGAGAGCCGGATACGTCGGCACACCTACACGTACCGTGTGGCCCATACACCCGTGCGTCCGTATGTATGCGCGGCGAACGAATCCACGCGGGACGGGAGGCGGATGTATAGATAGATAAATAGATAAAGGTGAGGAGTAACAGCGCTGCGCCGAGTTGGACGGATAGAGGCGCGTGTAAATATATACAGGCAACGGATAGATATATTGATAGATGGCTCGATAAAGGCGGAGAATGACACGACTGTCCAGACACGTTTTGCTTACTCCGCTCCGGCGCCTTTCTCTCTTCCCTTTTCTTTCTCTCTTCTCTCTATCTCTCTCTCTCTCTCTCTCTCCTCTCTTTGCCGGTTCACCAGCGTGTTAGCTCTCTCATCGCGTTCACGCACGGACGCGTTTACGCGTATGGGTGAGCTTGCACTCCCCCATCCGCTGACGTGCCATCGCGCGCCTGTACAGTGTACGCGTCTAGCTCGATGTGTGTGTGTGTGCGCGCGCGAGATGAGCAGCACACGTCGTGAGGTGCTTCGACGATATTAAAGGGATCTCGGCGAGGCCGAGCTTTTCCTGCACCGAGGAACCGCGAACAACTTACTCCTCTCGCTCCCACCCTCGTGCCTCCCTTCTCGCTGGCGAGCATGCCGTAGAGATATACGCTGGAAGAGATAGAGATAGCGATAGAGACGGATAGACCGAGGGCGAGGGAGACCGCGAATGGAAAGAGAGAAAGACGGAAACAGCGACTCGAGGCCACTGAAACCAGCTGCATTCCCGGCCATTAGAACTCCGCACGGTAGTGAAAATTTACTGTCGTAACCCAGTCCTAATGCACTGCACCGCCGTGCCAGTACTTCGCTGCAGTTATGGACGTTCCATTGCTGCCGCTTGCTTGTATACGTTGGACGCGAGTGTAGCAACGGCAACGTCTCTGCACTCTCTCTCTCTCTCTCTCTCTCTCTCTCTCTCTCTCTCTCTCTCTCTCTCTCAGATGAGAGGTCTACGTGTGTTACCCCGATACACGCTTGCCGACGTTCGTGTACGACACTGGTAGAGGGAGACGAGAGAGGACCTTGCTTGCGTGTAGGTGTCTGTGTAGGTACCTACTACTCTCGGTACTCGAGTAGTTCTACCAAGAGCGGTGGTGTCATACAGCAATGTTATCTGCCACCCTGCCTGACAAGGGAGCAAGAGAGGGACGGAGAAACGAAGAGAGATGGAGATAGCTGCGAGGAGAAAGAGAGAGAAGGAGAGAGGGAGAGACGAATAGCGAGATCGTCTGTGCCTTGCGGTAATAGCTTATAGCCAGGGCTGTAGCGATCGCCCAGTTTCCTTCCGAAGGACTGCGGAGACCCTTGCCCTTCTGCGAAAAGCCGATTTTGCAAATACGATACGTTCCTCTTCCTGCGCTCGTCATCCAAAATATTCATTTAGCAGCGCAATTTTATTCCCGCCTCGAGGACTTGTACAATGCGTTGCCACGATTCCTGTTATTCCGATAAATCCTGACTTTTTGATTCATGATTGTTAATTATTATTAGAGCACCGCACACGTGTATATTGATGTATTAAACTTCTCTATACAGCGTATTATTAAATTATCGCAATGGCGCCGATCGTCGGGGCGATAAGTAAATCCTTACGGTAAATCTGGAAATTAAGTTTTTGCATCGGGAAGCGAAGTTCATTTTCTCTAATTTCCACTTGCCGCACATTCGTCTGTTATTTCAGAATTGTTTCGCTTTAAGTCCGAGCGTTTTTAATTAAAACGTAATTAAGCTCGCATGCGTATTCATGATTCCGACGGTATTTCGACTTTTAATGAGAATATGACAAAAGTAAAGGCTTTCGTAGTGCAGTTATTTCAGACAGAACCTGCTTCTCTGGTGGGCTCCTACGGTAAACCGATCACGAGAGCAACCTCAAACCGCGTACCGTGAGCGTGTTTCCTTGAACGAGAAAAAGGGGAAAAAACAGAAGCGAAAAAGAGAGACAAAGAGAGAGAAAGAGAGAGAGAGAGAAGAATCGTCAAAATTCTCGAGAGAGGAAGTATCCACTCGCCTTGCGCCTCTCCATGACCCAGGAACATAACTACGAAAGTGGTCCTGAGAATGTCTGCGCGAGAGTCCCTCGTAAATAATGAGAGCGATGGGACCCTCAGGATCCTTTCTGGCGAGTCTGGCGCTCCTTTGGGAAAGAGAGGCTCTAAATCATCGACGCCCTCAGGGGTAGCCGTCCTTCTCGATCAGGGGAGAAAAAAATTAGGCGAGCTCTCTTGCTCGTTCCGTCCTCGTCGTAGCGCCGTGTAGGCAAAGTGCGTACGAGGAGGCAGGGGGTGTCCCTAAAACGATGACTTTCGACGTTCAAATCGAGGCGTTTGTTGAATTTTACGAGAAGAATGGCGCGAGGGCCCACGCCATGGGGCCGCGTGCGCACTCGTCCAGCGACCTTGCCTGGAATATGCAACGCCAATTTCACGCATTAGGTCTCGTTCACGCCGCGCGCGCTTCCAACTCTCACGGGGATTGCAGGCAGACAGGAGTCAGATACCTTTTTACCCACGATCCGGATTTTCTCCCTTCACGGCAAGCATCAGCCAGGAAGGTCCGACGAAGGAATATACCAGACGACGACCTCCGCTGGAGATTCCAACGTTTTCTCGCCAGATGACACGGGCGCCCCATGTAGGGCGTGGAAAATTCACCGCGAAGATCCTCTCCAGAAAAGGACAGGATCGCGTCTAAGCACTCGCTCGCCTTAAAGCGATGCAAACGTGAGGCGCGTCGCGTATCAATCGTCCGGAATTGCCTGCCCTTTTTACGTCGTCCGCGTCGTTTTATATATGGTCCATGACTTTTTGCCGTATACCTAACGTGCAAGACGCGAGCAGGTTCGATCAACTGCGCTCCGGCTGTCCAGAATGCTTTTCCGGCGCAACGTCGAAAATTCGCAAGTACGTCCCCTTGAGGCGGAGACCGGGTCGGAAAGAATGTGCGTGCAGGACGAGTCGTTTGCATGCTACGGCCCTGGACAACGTGCGCAGAGTGCCTCATAGTAGCCGCAGCCGCGAAGCTGGCGTTTATTAGCGTCCGCCAGCAAAGTTAACTGACCGGCTGACCGTCGGATCGTCCCGGTGGCGGCTCGCACCAGCAACACCACCAGCAACACAGGTACTACTACTGGCGCTGAAGCTGCCTGCCTGCCTGCCGCCGCTGCTCCTGCTGTTTCAGCGCCAGCGTCACCACCATTGCCGCTGCCGCCGCCGCCGCCGCCGCCGCCGCCGCCAACAGTCACTAAACTCGAAATGGCCAACTGCCTCGTTCCTACGCCGACAATCGACGCAATCCCACATCCGCTGTCTCTCTCGCTCTCTCACTATCCGTACACGCGTTCCCTCTCGGCTCTCTATCTCTCCCCCTCCTTGCCCGTCGTCCGGCGTCCACTTATTCGACGTGACACACGCGAACGTAACACCCCTATACGTACGTTCGCGGGTTCGCTATGAGGCCAGGATCAGCGTTAAGTCGGCGTTAAGTACAGCCACTGGACCGAGATTATCGTATCGGGCTGCTATTACTACCGATATTGAAATCGTCTCTCTAGCCTGAATCCCGTGTTTGAGTCGTCGTCTAGCGCCAAAACGAACGAACCGACAGAAACAGGAGAGAGGGAAGAACGACAGGGCGAGACAGGCTGTGGGGAACGGGGGGGACGGAGGAAGCATCGTGTGTGCACGGAGGTACGGGCATGAGAGAGAGAGAGAGAGAGAGAGAGGAGGGAGAAAAGCATTAACTGGCGCAGCAGTTGAGATCGGATTTACCCCGATTTATGAACGTCGCGGTAATCCGTGGCAGGCACTCCGTGCGCCACTATATACAGGCTGTTTAAGGAAATGGAGCGCATTACCGCGGTATCATACGATATAACGACGTCGTTCAGTGTGTCAAGTACGAAGGAAGAGTAACCTATATCCTATACGCCGGCTCCCGCTGGCTGCATGGTTGGTTCATTGGCTGGCTCCTTCGCCAGTTTCGTACGATAATTTTACTGCCGTAAGAAATACCATTCATTCGAGAAGAGATGAAGTTAGTCGAAGCGATTAGATCGACGACGTCTAGAGAGAATCAAACGCAGTTGCCTGGATCGACATTAACACGTTAACCGTTCTGTCGGCTACATATAGCTGACACCGTGAGTGCCTCCGGAAGCTGTGGAAAACGAAAAACTGTCCGGCCAATGCGACGCTACTGACGCTTATAATGGCAGAAGTTTCGAAGATACGGTTTAGAGCCAAGTATGCACGCGTATGTACGTGGGAACGGGCGTATTCTGGAAGTTCTCAAAAGAATGTCGAGGACGACAATTTTCCCCGAAAGACGCTCGCACTTCCCTTTAATCAGCCCGCTCCCCATTACCCGTTCATCGTATACTCTCCTCTCTCATTCATCCGTTTTCCCTTAATGACTACGTGCTCGTACATTTCTTCTTCATAAGCATCACCTTCGTCTTGACGCGTGCTTCAATCTGCCGGTCGGATCGAAGATCGCCTCGTTTCTCGAAACGCTCAATTATCTCCACCGCGGCGGGATATGGAGCGATTAACGATCGGTCGGTGTTTCAGCAATTAACAAGACCCGATAGCACGCCGTTTGCTGGCAGTAAGGAGCACTTTGCGCGCTCTACGTGCACGCACGCACACACGCCGACGGGCCCGTGTGCGTGGCTCGCCTTTATGTGAGCGTATACACACGTACGGATAGTCAGAAGTACCCCGGCGTACAAGGAACGCGCTTAATTAAATACCGGACTTTTCTATCCTGTCCCGACGGTTTCTAATCGGTGCGCTTGTTGCTCCTCTCTAATCAACCGGCACTCATCCCTCACCTCTCTTCTATCCTCCCGGCGAGCTCGCACGAACAAGATGAGCGAACGAAATAATCCGCGGACAAGCCGACTACACGACGATCTTCGATACATCATGGCAATCGTGTCGGTCACGATGTACCACCGGACCGTAGAAAGCAATCGCGATGTGGCATCTTGTGACACTTCAGCGAGGGGGTAGGGCAGAGGGAAGACGGAAAAGTGAACAGTGGCTACCTACATGGGGATCTTGGATGTGCCGCGGCGATCATGTCCGCGGGAATGTTGTCGGATGCAATAGGTAATCGCGACCGTGCATCTCGCGGCGCTCGAGTGCGTAAAAGCCTCGGGACGATAACGAGGGATGAGTGGAGGAGGTTAATTTTTTTTTTTCCCTCCCTCTCTCTCTCTCTCTCCGCCGCGTGGCCAGCCATTACGGGCGGAAGACTCTTTCAGGGTACGGCACCGTTATGCCATAGCCAATTTCACGGCAAGGAAGCTTATGACGCGTAACACTTGTAACGCGCATCGCGCGTATACGTTGCACGTTATTACATCAGAGTACCGTGATAATTGGCTCAACGACATTCTAAGGGGGGAGCGTCGAAGGTCCCGACAGCGGAGAGCGAACAAGGGCTTAATTAAATATCGAGCTTTTGTGTGTTGTCCGCGGTGCTTTCCCGTCGGCACGCTCGATGCTTGCTCTCTAATCAACAGGCCCGCTTCTCGTACGCCGCCGTCGCCGCCGCCGCCGCCGCCGCCGCCATGGGGAGTAGCGAGATGAGAAAACGAAACAATCCGTGAACAAGCTACTACAGCGAAGGCCACCGCTGCGACGCCCGGTCGGATTAGATCCGTGTAACGGCTGTAACTCGTGGCAAACACGAAACTATCGACGTGCCGCTTCATCGCCCCTTCGTTGCCGCCCGACAACGGGGTCGGGAAGGAAAATTGTAGACCGGGAACGGGTAAAGGGGGGGATGACACGAAAAACGGCCTAACGAAGTAATCGTTTTATACCGTGCCGTGAGCCTCGTCCGGCTCCACTTTTAATGGCCGCGCCGTGGAACGATTCTCGCTCGAAATTACGTAACCCCTCCGCTGGCTGAAGTTTCTTGCACCCAAAAAATTAGCGTAATGGAGGGTCTCGCCGGCGAGCGAGGCGCGATACGGTTTTTAAAGGTTATCGTCGGCGGCTTTCGAAAGATCTTATCGGGAGGAAAAAATAGGCGGAGAGGTGTACTGCGGACGGGATGAATCTCGGGAGTATCGTGCCGACGAGCGAGGCGGCGATTCGTTTGAACGCCCACGCGAGAATCGAATATTTACGCACATTCCGGACCGAGCGTTTCTTTCGGCCGCGGAACGGAAACGCGAAAACAATCTGTTAGATCAATGCCGGATAGGCAATTGTCCGGGTATCGGCGGCGCGTCGTGCATTTTTTTGTTGCAAATAAAAACTGCTCGACTGTTCTTCGGAGCGCGCGCTATCGTATACTGCGCTGCCTGTTGGAGCGAACATATTTATTGCGCCGTGGGTGAGCCGGACGTATTTTTCGGAGTACAGGCGCGTGAAAGGAACTGGCATTGTTTTCCCAACAACGTAGTCCGCGCATAATTTTAGAGTTCCAACACCGCGTTGGCTTAAGGTTCTGACAAGCTGCGCTTATTCTCGAGCCAGCGATGTCTCGCTCTCTGTCTCTCTCTCTCCCTCTCTCACTCAGGCCGACGAGCAATTATAGTCACCGCGACGCTCGACGTTGTACACGTGGCAACGGACAAGTTTCCTATACGCGAATCCGTCTCACCGTTATGGCAGTCACGTTAATGTCTCCGCCGTTTTTGTCGCGCTGACAGACTTCCACCGACAACCGCACGCTACAAATGAACGCCATCAATCGTCCCGCGCGGCTTGACAATTGTCCCGGTGACACCGCTGGCCATTTTTCCAGCTTCCCTCTTGCATAGGCAAATTGTCGAGGGCGAAGATTGAAATCTGACTCGGAGGAAATTGCAAGGAAAACGATCTGTGCGCCTCGCTTTCACTCGTATTAGCCGCCGAGCGAGTTGCGCGCAATGGACCCGGCCAGATCTGAGCGTGCGAAGAGATCAGCGGCGCACACTCGTCATTAGGCGCAACACAACATTGGGCGACTCTTTTGGCCGAGATAAACGAAATGGCATCGGCAGGAATAGTGAAAGGAACCGCAGGATAGGCGACTGAAACGGCAGTTAATTAAAGACTTCACCTTTCTATCCCATCTAGCCTTGATGGACCCTAATCACCGAGCTCACTGCTACGCTCTAATCTAATATGCATCCTCCCGCTCTCCCACTTCCTCATCCAGCGAGCTGTCCTAGATCGAACAGAAGCGAAAAATGATGAGGGAGCTAGTAGGGGGAGCGCCCCGTTATATCGGCGGAACGCTGGTGAATGGGGCAATTCCTGGAAGATAAACGACACACGTCATCCCGCGTCACATTGCCTAAAGAATGAAACGTGAAAACAGCTAGCCGACGACTGAAAAGAGACGGCTAAGAAAAGGGGGATATAATGAGAGGGTAGAAAGAGTGTATGGGGAAGCGAAGAAACGGCTGTGTCGTCGGAGTCTCTTCCGTCTTTCCTTTTGGCCCCAGAGGCGCAAGAATATCGCTCCTCATCCGGATTAAGAGGCGAAAGGGGTGAAGACTTCGGGATTAATAATTTGTCGAGAAACGAGAGCGGCGATCGTCTCGACGATCTCTGACGACGTATGTCCTTCTGCCTCGCTATTTCTTCCTGCCTTTCCGCCGCATCGTCATCTTCTATCTACCCCATCATCCTCCACGTCGTACAATCTTTTAGTTGTCGCCGCCGGATCAGACATCAGACGTCGTCATCTGCGCTTAATGCCTTAATCCAAGAACGATAGGTCTTCAAAATTCAAAATGTCCGTGGAACTGCGATTGAAGAAAAGATGTTTCGGTACTTGCAGAACGCCGGATGCGAACGTTTGTTCACATTCACGCACGGCGCACAGAGCCCCGCGAATGTCCAGCACATGTTACAAGTGCGAACAGACTAGTTACCAGTAACTCCGTCACGGTGACTTCAATTGCCCGGAAAGGTTTGACTGCCGGGCATTACTGCGGCCAGTCGTTAACACGTGCAACCTCGCGTTATCCAAAAATGGATGACACCTATGTTTCCGAGAATACCCCGAAGCACTGATGTTTTTCACCTTATTTTGGCTGTATCCCTTAACTGAATGAAAATTTCGAACAAACCTGGGCAAAAGTATAAACAGGGAAAAGAAGGGAATCCGCAATGCAAAGTGACGCTGATAAACGACCTACCGTGCGTGCCAGGAGAGCGTTCTGTTCGATAAACAGAATAATTTGGTCGAGTTGTCGGTGCGATTGATAAAAGCGGACTACGTCGATGGAAACGCGCCGCTGCCACGGGATACAACAATGTTTGGCGAAAGATAATACGCGGTCGTCCAGGCGCGGTACAGTTCTGCCGATAATTTACATATACGATTGATACGCCTCTAGTGACTTGTTTACACAGCGACCTATGGCCGAATGCGTCTCAAGCAGCAGCGCGCCGGAATCGGCGCATGGCGAGAGCGGCGAGGCCAAAGTGGAACCGGCTTAACAAACGAGCATTCGTTAACTGGGAGAAGGAAAAGTTCAGCTCTCGGCGGCTACCATGCTGATGAGCGATTAAGGATCGTAAAATGTGTCCGCGCGCGAAACAAGCTAGGGAGCAAGGGAACGAATGAGGAACTGCAGGCCGGAGAAGGACGAAGAGGATGGAAGCTTTCTCTTTAGCCCACGCTCACGTGAGCCGACGGCATATAGTTCCGCATGATCTGCCTGTAAACGGCCTAAGTACACTAATTTCCCCCATAACCAGAGAAAACATCTGCCCGGCAAAAGACAGGCTTTTAGAAACGCTCATTAGTCTTGTCCCGTACATACTGCTCGCTCGCGCGCGCTCCTGCGCGAACTTAACGGACTGCCACGTGAGCGTCGAGAGTAATCAGGAGAGCGGATAAACTAGCCTGGCCGAAGTCAAACGGGGCGCGCTGCGTTTAATTCCTCGTGGCGCGGGCTATGTTCGCGCCTTCCGCAGAGGCGATAAATATCGAGCTTTACCGTCGTGCCTCTCCTCCTCATAGGATAGGACATACATAGGTGAAAGACACGCTACTTTCCATCGGCCGCGATGCGATATTTAGAATGAGCCCACGTTCAGTCACGCTCGGTCAGTTGAAAATAACGAGATTACCGATAGCGTCTGCCGCTGCAGACTCTCGTCGTCGACTTTCTCGCGTAAATTGCGCGCCGCGAAACGCCGCCGATCCTTTAACACGTGATTATTGCCCGTCTCCGGAGTCCGGAGTCGTCTTCAATCCCGCTGGCAGTGCTCACTGCGTCATCGTCCTTCCGCTGGTCGAAAAACCGCACGTTATGAGCGCGCTAATATCCAGCAAATACTGGGAAATTCGGTGCCGGCACTGCGCCGCGATACTTTCTCACCTGCCTACACGCGGAAGAGGTATGTACACGAGACGGCGATGACGATGACGGTGAGGAGGACGACGACGACGACGACGACGAAGACGAAGACGGCGGTACCCTTAGCCCGTGGGCCATTGTGTGTATGCGCGCAGCATGTATTCACGGCTCCGCGAGACAAAAGATCCTACCTCCTTACGTGCTTCGGGGCCGACTGGCCCGGGTGAGAGCCGAGCCGGCGTAGTAGTCGAACGTGGAGTCAGAAGCTGCCTCGGGATTGGTGGCTGCTCCGCGCTCATTGGCTCTGCTTGAAAGCGCTGCGAAGCGAAGTGCAGTCCGCGCGGACTGTCTCGCCGCGTCCTTGTCCCACTTCCGCGAACCAGAACGCCCATTGCGCTCGCTCCGACACGCCGAACACACCGCTTCGTCCTCTCTCCTCTCTTTCTCGGCTCTAACGCGGCTCGTTTAAGCGTCTCCTTCGCACTCTCGCCAGACTCGCGATGCCCCACGACCATGGACGCCTGTTCTCGACTCTCTCCTCTCTGTTCTTCGCTCGTTCTGTCTGTCCCCATCCTCCTTCTTAGTCTCCTTTCCTTGCTCCTCCGCCGTCTCCCGCTGCTCTCTCTCTCTGTCTCTCCCTCTCTCACTCCATCGCGCCACCCTTCTTCCTCCCTTACTCTCTCGAAAACAGTCTCTCAGCAGCAAAGCAGCGAGATCCCCCGGACGAGATATGAATTCACGTTCCTCCTTTTATATTCCACGCTCGCCTGCCCTCCATTTTGCTTGCTCGGGCCCCTTGTCTGCCTCACCGATCTGCAACTACCGTATGTGTCGGCTGCGCGGCTATCTCACAGGGTGCCTGTCCCTTTCCACTTTCTCGCTCCTTTACTCTCCTCGTCTTCTCTCTCCGGCTCGATCTTCCTCCTTTGCCCTGTATACTGCGCGCATGATCGTGTTGTTCCGTCGTCGTCGTCGTCTTCTTCTTCTTCGCGTCGTCGTCGTCGACCTCTCCTGGTCGTCGTCGTGTCGTCGTGCTGCTTTGTGCAGTAGAGTGTGCGAGAGCGCTATGTATGCTTTTATCGGTGTGTGGGTTAGTCGGTGTGTTTGTACGATGTGGTCAGCTACCCACAGAAGAGACGATACAAGAGGGGTTCGAACCGTATCTCTGTCGTGCACGAATCGAGCAGTGAATAAGCGTATGGGATGTGCGGGGAATGAGAGAGAGAGAGAGAGAGAGAGAGAGTGAAAGGGAAGGAGAGAGCAATACGGCACGTAACGGAATGAGAGAAGAAAGGGGGAAGGCTTGGGCTGCGAGGCGGAGGACAAGGAGTGGAGCGTTAAATATTAAAAACAATCCATCAATTAGCGCTAATGCCGGGGCATCAAGCGGGAGTCTACTCTCCCGGTACGTGGCGACACGTGTTCGTGCGTAGCCATGTATCGGACCGTGAACGTGAACGTATTATACACATATACGCGCGGCGGGTGTCGGCTTTGTATAAGCGATACGAGTTCCTCCTAAAGTGGGACGGACGTCGAGAATTCGTACGGTGAATTGTTTGCTCCGCTAGAAGCCACACGACGCATGAAAGCCGACGATACGCAGTAGTACATGTTTCTAATCAATCTCTGAGAAGATAACGTCCCACACATTTCGGTAGCTCTGTACTTGGACAAGCTGTTACCGTTTACTATCGTGCACGCGCGCGCATTTCCCGACGAAAGGTATTATTACCGAAGCAACGCCTCATTAGATATCATCGCATTAAGTCACCGGTAAAATCGTCTCTTTTTTTTATCCCACCCTTTCCGCACGTAATTGGGATAAACTTGCTCCGACGCTGAAACGGCGTTAAAATAACGTGAGACAAGTTGCTGTTGCACATGCGTCTTCCACGGCGGTCGGGCTATAATGCTCGCGAGGAGCGTGTAACATCGCTGTAATCGCTCGTCCGCGGTTAGTTTCGAAAGACACGTCGGTCGGGACGATTTATTCGTACCTTAACGGCAGCGTGCGACGGAAATCCGGGGCACGATCGACTCAGGGGCAACATAAAACGCGAGGCGACGCCGCGCAAGCAAGCACTCGTGTCCGCGCTTTTTGCCGCGATCGACGTCGTCGCCGCTTGGCGCCGCGTAACGCACCATCGAGCGGCGGACGTGAGGTAGGAGTGGCCGGCGTATCTTAAGTGAATCTGACGATGAAGCTATTTCGCGCTCCGGGCTCGGGTATAATCCCTTAAAGAGTTTAGCCACCGTGTTCGATCGTCATAAGCGGCTGATACTCCTGCCGCCAGCGCAGTTCCTCTTTTTAGCCCCCCGGCCCCCGGTGTCGACGACGCTAATCGCCGGCAGAGTGAGCGACGGAGCTTGTGCGCTCTGCGGAGAACGAGGAGGGGCGCGCGGCCGGGGTGGGAGGACCATTTCGGAGAGCACTTCGTGCCTTGAGCGTGGCCCATGCAACGACATGCATCGGCCGCAGCAAGGGCGACATTATCGCCGGTTGCACACACCGTGCGGCTGCGGATGGTGCGGTATGGTGGTTAGGGGCGGTTAGGGCAGTGCACCGCAAGGGTGGTCAAACCGCAAACGAGACCACCGTCCTGGCTATCTGCTATCTGGATAACCACCACCACCACCGCCATCGCCGCCGCCGTTGCCGCCGTTGCCGCCGACCACCTCCTCCTCCTCCTCCTCCTCCCCTCTTTCTCCACGTCCCTCCCTATGTCTGTGCACTCGCTACCCTCCCGTCGCTGTCCATAGACACGACCTTGTGAGACGAACGAAAGCCCCTATAACGCTGTCGACGCTCATCTCGCTAATTTCGACTTGATCGATAAAAACTGCTCTCAGAAAATACGGAAAGACTGATGGCGTCGTATTGAAATTCGTGGCATATCGATAGCGAAGGCGTCGCTGGACGAACGAGTCGTAGAAACAGGCGTACGCACGGGCGTTTTTGCTGTTCGGTGTTCCTTGCGTCGTCGGCCGGTTCGTAAAAGGTAGCACGATAAAAGTTTGCGTTCGCCGTACGTACGCGATGCAATTACCGCGGCTTGTAATTGCGACGATTCGCAGCGAGCAGAGCGCCGCAGCCAAAGTAGCAGCCAAAGTAGCGGGCAAAGCAATGGCCAAAGCAGCGACCAAAGCAGCGGCCAAAGCAACGGCCAGCGAGACTGAGAAGTGACGGTGGAGTGGCGGCGGCCGGCCGCACGATAAATTCCGACTTCTTTTCTTCCTCTCTGCCAGCTCGCGCGGCGCATTTACGAGCCGACTACCGAGAAATTTAAGCGTACCACGGCTCATCGGGTAAGGGGGCGCCTGTATATTTATGCAGCGCATAGAAGGAGTACCGACTTTTATGTTCGTACACATGTTAGCTACATTTACGATTCCTTAGCCCAGCTGCCGTCTTACGTGTATCCTCCGCACTTACACCTTCTCCTCTTCCTTCGTCTCTCACTACCCGCATCCGCCGTTGCTTCTCGCCAAATAGAGATTCCCGTGCGCTTCCCGCCGGAAGATTGATTTAACCGGCAGCTCGTAAATATATCTTTTAATTACTGCGTCGCGACGCCCGATAACGAGTTCGTTCTCGGCTCATATCCGCCCGCTGAAAACGATGCGTTCGCTTGCGCGGCTATTGCGCTGCCTGATCTAATTCGCCTTTCTATCCGATCAGAGAAAGAGAGCTGCCAGTTCCGTGTTCGCTGGAGAGGAACCCTCTACACGGGAATCAAGTGTAGCCTTATATTTATAATCCGTCCAAATCCCTTCGTAGCCCGATGCGGATCGCAACAAAATTATTTCCGGACGAGCGAGCGGTTATTCCTCGTGCATATAAAACTTATCCTATTGTGCGCCAGGTGAAGGGAGGATTTATTAATCCGTGCGCCGGCGAATAAGCCGATCGACTTTCGTTCTTTATTCATTGACCGGGACAGGAGGGATGGGGGAGCATAGTGATGCGCGCTAAAAGGGAGAGTAAGTAAATAGGGGAATAGGGATATGAAGACAGGCATAGCCAGATGCAACGCTATGTACCTATGTACGTATGTGTATAGATGGGTGGGTCACGAGGGAAAGCAGTAACATTGGAGATCGGAGGGAGGTATTTAGTTTACTTAGACCACTGACGCGTTTGAATCTAAGCGTACACGCGACCAAGAGCCTAGCCGGGTAGGCACGTGCGTGTACTAGGGTGGGGAACGAGCTGGAGAACAACCGATAGGACGGATACCATAATTTTCGCTGTTGCATTAAACGCGATAGAGGAACAACAGCCGCCGGGGGCGAGTTTCCATTTTGTGCGTGCACGTTTCTCGTTCCAACGATCCGCGGTGCGTGCAGAAGGCGAATATACGCTCCACGATCAACAAAGGAGGGAATTTCGCATACGTGCCTTCGCTTCATCGTATACCGTACGCCGCGATATTGTTCTTGACATATCATCATCAACGATGCCGTGCGATAAAGCAGAATGATTTATTTAAACTACTGTGTCCAGACGCAAAAAGTACGCCGTGGGATAGTTATCACTTCGATGGCTGCTGCGCTGTCTCACGGATTGGCGTCTGTCCACTTACCAAATAACACTTTTCCTTTCGCCTCGACGTACACCCTGTTGTTCCCATACAAGATGTTTTGCGTTTTCACACGCGGCAGGCCTAAGCTGGCAGGCGATAGAAGATGCGTATGGGCCGATGAGTGACAGAGAAACGGAACGGGACACGAAGAGAGAGAGACGACAGTTGGGAATGAGAGCGGGAGTGTGAGGAAGGGGATGAGAGCACGTTGGCGCGTTTATTAGTGTCCAATTGTGACAAGAGGGAGGCGCGGGGAAACACAAAAGCGAGCGCGTGAACTCGCTCATTTGCGTGCCTGTTAATTTGCCACGTTTGTGTGCGCACTGCGCCGCAGAGGGACGCCGACGGACAGAGAGAAAATTAGCGCTTTGTGTGTGGGTGCCTGTCTGCCTGCTCGCCGCTCGCTCGCTCGCTCGCTTGCCGGCTCGCCAGCTTGCCTTGACTACTCTACGTGCGTGCATATGTACGTACGTGCGTGTCAGACCGCATATATAAACGCCTGGGTGGGCTCGCGATGGTGCCGCGGATAAAAATCGGCTGGCGTGCAATTTTTTTCCTCTTCTTTTCTCTCTCTCTCTCTCTCTATCTCCACCTTTTCACACAGCACCGCTCGTGTATCAGTAAAGAGCAGAGGTAGCGACGGGCAGCGTGGCTAGCGCGTTTCAAGTTCCCTGAACTGAAACATTTCGCGATAATTCCGATGGAGGAAAAACTTACACGCAACGATGCACGCGGACAGCAGCACACACATGTCGTTGTCGGGCCGACGACGACGCGACGTGTCGACGGCGTGCGTAACGCGTTCACCGTTAAAGTCCCGGATAAAAATTGCTCGCGGCTAATTGATTGACGAGGATCGTTGCATGGACGATTGACTCCGGTAATTAAGACCGGTACGCGGAATGTTGCCGCAAAGACGTCGTCCGTAGTTGGGCATTCCGCGTCCGTTCCATTTTATAAGACGTTACACGGTAATTAACACTTAACGCGTGAGTTGCCCCGGAACCTTTGAAAGCAGACTTTCCTGACCATATCGAGTGCCTCGCCGCGGGATATAAGTGAAAGTTTACGAGACTTAATACCGGTGTAATGATTGACGATTTATCAGCTTTACGCATCGAGAGCGTTTAGCGCGAGGTAGCAGAGAATTCTTCGCCATCCTACTCTCTCTCGTCCGACTTGAATTAGCGTTCTTCTCCTAGCGATAAACACTCGTCGAACCGCCCGGGAACATGAGTGTCCTGACCCGCACGTACGGCAATCTGGATTCACTTCGATCAGCCTCAGCCCGAGCTCCCATTTCTTCCGCTCGTCCGCATGTAATGATTCGCGCTCAGCGAACCGAGTCAGATTCTCCGCGATGGCCATAAAAATGTGTCCCTGACGCAAATAGGCCGCGCCACAACGTTTCCGTGCGATGCACACGTCGTCGTCGTCGACATCGACCAGTGTGAATTCAGCTTTAGCCGGTGCCGCGACATTCAAAACTCGCGCACGAAATGCCGCGAATAGCAGGTACCTCCTCGCCCCTTGCCACCCCTCGGCAATTCTCTCTTTGTCGCTCTTTCGTCTACCACCCCTCCATCCAGCCCCTTCCTTCGAAGCCACCCACCTTTTCTCCTCTCTCTCTCTCGTCTGGTGCCGCATATCATTACCATGCAAATACGCCTGGCGTGCAGCAAACCTCGCGTAATCCATCCCCCCACGACAGAATCCCCAACCACCCCCGCGTACCGACTCGCAGCGGTCCGCCCCCTTCCAACCGACGACGACGACCCAGTCGCATATGCAAAACGTGCCACTATTATAATAACATTACGCCGATGAACCTTCCATTGAATACGCGCGCCGTGCGCATGCATGGCATCGCTAATTACGTACCGGGTGGCGTGTTTCGCACGGATACGGGAGCCCCTCCCCACCCCCCACCCCCTGTCCTTCTCTTCCCTCTACCCTCTATACCCTCTCTCCCTCTCGGCTTGTTTACCGCCGCGGGTTATACGAACGTTTCACCCGCGAGATTCCCATCGTCCGCCCACTCGCCGCTTTCCTCACATTTTCGTTTTCACGTTTCCTACATACCCGATGACACGCAGTAAAAAATAGTAATTTAAGAGTTAAATACATCGGCACCGAGGGCAAGATACGTTGGCGCTACGTATGGCTCCGATCTTTGTGAGAGTCGGCAGATTTATGGAGTACGATATTGTAGAATTCGTGGAGTTGTTTTGTACTGTTTTATACATGAACGATGTATCAAACGTAGTGCGCAGAGCATCAAGCGGCGTCGGTTTTCGGGGATGCATTCTAAAATCGTTACCATGCACGCAGGTTTAAATATGTGCGTATGAATATATATGCGAAAGTATACGAGACGAGCATGGCTGACAACGAGAAGGCCGTGTGCGGTTGTTTTGGTATTTATTTTAGTTATCAAAAATAAAGTGAATCCGTTTTGTAAAATAAGGAGATTGCGTTGGTTATATCCAAAGGAATTGCACAGTGTTTTCGGAGGCACGAATTTTTTCCTATCACGTCTTCAACATGTGGACATGATTTATATAGTATATTTTATTACGTACCTCTCCTTTCTTGATACGCTCACACCGTTGGTTAAGCTGGAAGTTTGAATGGGTCGAAGAACTTAACTTGCCTTAGAGTATCACCTTTTATTAATCGGCTCGCGTCCGTTTCGTAATCTCTAATCTCGACACTATGTACAACATATCACCGCCGTGTCCGACCATCTCGGGTCCACGGAGGACGTAGAAAAATATGACGGTATACTTAAGGTTGCTATATACAAAATGTACAGAGAAGACGCACGATTTGTTAAAACCCTGCGTCCCATCATCGCTTCGTTATCGTTAATAATTAAATGTGCGATCTTGTCGCCCAAGGCGAATCGTGTGTTACGTGTAGTCGCGTGTATCTATGTCGTGTAAACGGTACGATTCGAATAAGAGACTTCCATTGAAACAACGACTAACGAGCGGGAATCTATCGTTGCTCCGAGCAAGAAATAAGGTTGGTTAAGGAAAAACTGTATAAAACACGCTCTCCGACTATCGTTCACGCTGCGAGAACTTAATCGTTGATAAGTTTAACGTTACTAACGACAAACGGGTCAAATATATATCTATCTATTCTTAACGTACGGGGGACACGTGTGTCTAGACCTCTTCGAGGCTCCAACGATTTCTTTTTACTCGAGTTTCCTTACCTCTATCGTTCGTTTTTCTTGCTTAGAGCAACAGTAACAACAATAACAAGAACAATAACAGCTGCAACAAGGTCGCTCGTGATTGTGTGCGTGTGTGGCGTGAGCGTGGATGTGAACGTGTAAGTATAGAACCCTGCGCGCTCTAGCGCCGGTTCTATCTCATTCCACCGATGGGATTGAACCATCTCGTCGAAGGCAGTGTGTGCTCAGTACATAACTTCGTAAACGGTCGCCTTCTTGTCGCCCGAACCTGTGACGATGTACTTGTCGTCCGCGGAGATGTCGCAGCTCAGGACGGACGACGATTCCTTCGACTGAAAGCGTCAGAAAACCGAACGTTGGAAGATGGTACAATTTTGCGGGAGGTTTACGATCGAAATCGACACTTTTGCAGTAGGTGCACTGTTTATCGTGATAAAAAAAAAAAAGAAGTACGACTCTTGACAAGAAAATTTAACCGCGAATGTTTCGAGGATGAAATTTGGAAGAATCGCGAACGTTGCAGGGGAATTGGTCGTAGTCGGAAAGAACGCGAGGAGAAGCAGTAGTATGACTAACCTGGAATATGGAGGCTCCGTAGGGCGTCCGCCAGGCGTTGAGCAAATTGTCTTTGCCAGTGGAGACGAACCACTTGCCGCAGGAGGCGAAACGCAACGAGAGTACGCAGGACTCGTGCAGGTGTAGCTGATACTTGTCGGGCTTGGAGGCGTGGAGAACCTCGACGTTCGAGTTCTCCATACCAACCGCCAGCCATTCTCCCGTGGGACAGTATCCGAGGGAGAATATCTGTGAGGTAAAGTCGTGCTGCTGAAGTTGCCTGCCTTCCCTCAGGTCCCAGGAGCGTACGGTGTTGTCCAATCCACCGGTCCAGAGCTTCGAGCCGTCGGCCGAGATGTCGATGCACGAGGCACCGTCCGTGTGCCCCTGGAATTGCCTAACCAGCGTCTGATTCTGCAGGTCCCAGACGGCGATGTTGCCGTCGCTGCAGCAGCTGAAGCAGACCTTCGAATCCGGCGAAATAGCCAGGGCGTAGCAGGCGGGTGCGGAAGAGGTCAGTTCGGCCTTTATCCTCGGCGTCGGACTCGCCAGGTCCCAGATGCTCAGCCGACTCGCTTCTCCACCGACGATCAGCGTTCGACCGTCCGGCAACAACTTCACCGACCTACACAATTGCCCGGTAAACGTTCATCATCGTTACACACGTTCGAAACCGCCGTTTGTTCGAAATCCTTTACGCTCGAGTGCATCGACGAGGGCATCGACGAGTGCATTCGCAATTATTACACGCGTTACACTCGAATGGCGAAAGGGTTAAGTTATTGCCATGATTTCGAGATTAATTGTCACGCGCTACTCGTTCCCGGTGGGACGGGGCGCGGCATGGCGCTGGATGGCGCAAGCATGGCGCTCGCGCGCCACTGACAATGAGAGAGAAAGAGAGAGCGGCGGTGGAAAAAGAAGAGCCGACCGGGTTTTACGTTTAAACGCAATTTCCATTTTCGCCGATGCCCATCGATAAATTCCAAATGTGTAATTTCCACGCAAACAACTCGAACGACGACGGACAGAAGGGGTGTGGTGGTGCGCGGATGCGCGCGGGCGGCTTCAAGCATGCTTTGCACACGTGATAAAATTTATTAAAAGTCGTCGATCGACGAGGAGCAAATATGAAATTTAAATGATGTGTATCCGCCCGTTATCAGCTGCAACGAGTGTATTTTGTCGCGTAAGAATCGCGAAACAACATTTCACGCACTTTTGTCGCTATCCGTGTAAACGAGAGGCTTTGCGGCAGACACATATACGTATGCGACGATACACGGAGGGAAAGAGATGGAAAGAGAGAAAATGACGGTGAGTACACTGACCTGATGTAGTTGTCGCGCTGAAGACAATCGAGCTGCGAGACCGGCTTCGTGCTACCGGTACCGCACTGTCCGATGTCCCAGACCTTGACGCAACCCTTGGCACCGGTGTAAACGTATTTCGTCGGATTCGAGATCGTGACGGCGCACACGACCTCACCGTGATTGAGGGTATTAAGCTGGCGCGCGTGACGCGGTATCCCAGGTCCCATCAGCGCATCCGGCGGGAAGGAAACAGGCTGCATCTGGCCCTCGCTCGACACGTGGAAGGTGTACGCTCTGCAAACCACGAGATTCCGCAACGCGTATAGGGCAAGTACACATCCAATGGGAAGCTCGTTTGTTTCAGGAGAATCGTTAAATATCGAGCCGCTCGAACGTCACTGAGGCAGACGCGTTCGACGTGAGCGGAATTTCCGACCACGGCTCCGAACGTTTAGCGCCGTGTCAAACGCCAACGCGTACCCATCGTTTCTTCGAACGTCTCTCTCAATCCCCCTCTATAATAAAATAAACGACCCACCGTTTCATAAACGCAATAGAGCAAGAATCAATCTCCGCCACGAATGTGCCGTAAAGCGATCGTATCGTATCACGCAATAACGAGATTACGCGAGGGGTGTTAGTCGCGAATAAGCTGCGTAATAAGAACGAGGGGAGGGCTGGTAGAGCACAACAGAGTGCCGTCTCGCCAGTGGATGAGGTCAGACACAACGGTGGGCGAAGAGATCTCGATTTACGAGATGGCGAGCGACGGAGGTTGACGGACGGAATGCACATTCATACATGGGAACATGGGCGAGAACGACCGCTGTGTCGGATGGGGCGAGAAGAGAGAAAGAGAGAGAGAGTACTCACGGTTTGCCACCGGGCACGCCGACCGATCCCATGGGAGCTCTCATGGCCACGTGAGGGTCGTAGAGCTGCTGGAGCGAAGGTGGCGCCCTGGGCGCCGCGTAGCCATTGTAACCCATCATGTCGACGTGGGGATGTTGGCCAGTCGGCGCGAGATGATGAGGCGGTGGCCCCGGCGGATAATGGGGTGGGTAGGCGCCCGGCACGCCAGGAGGCGGCGGTCCCTGGAGCAGTTTCGAAGACCCCGAGGACTTCAAGCCCCCGCCGGACACCGCCGAACCCGAAGTCGGCGTCAGCGGCTTCGATATCGGCGTCGTCGCCTTCTCGCGTTCCTCCATCTTCTTCGCTGACGGCGTGCTGGCGTTACTGCTGGTACCACTTCGCGGCGAGTGCGGCGCCACGTCTTTTTTCGTCTGCGCACTCGATCCCATTGCGGGCGTCACCTTGTCGAGGCCGTTTTCGCGCGGAGAGGATGTGCCGTTGACCACTGGACTCGTTGGACCCTCGCTCGCGTCGTCCACCACGAGGTCTTGGTCGCTCTTCTCGCCGTCACTCTGCGCAGGTCAATTGTCTTTGGTCAGCTCGGCCGAAGACGCGCTGGACAGCGCGTTTCTTTAGGCGTCGCATATCGTGCGCGTGATCTTTCCTCGCGGAAAGCCGTTTTGCTCGAGAAAGCCAAGTGCCGACGTGTCAGCGAGTTGTAAAATTCACTTTAGCCGTAGAGCCGGATACTTGGCAGGCAAGGATATCGAATGCCTCTGGTCTGTCGCGGAACTCGCTTTAACCGGAGTCGAGGCGCAGCGTTTAACGCGGCTTTAAACACGCTTATCTACGCGTCGGGGTAGCGGAATAGAACGAAACCATAAAGCGAGTTGTCGCGGAAACGTGCTAGACGTCTCAGACGCGCTCCGTTCAATAATTCACGGCTCGCAAATCGTATCCGCACGGTGTACGGGGTAAGCCAAAATGGTACGTGACTTACGTGTCCAATATCCTTATCCTGCTCCTTCTTCATTTTCTTTATGTGCATGGGGTGGTCATGGTGGTTCGAAGAATGATGAGAATGATGCGACTCTTGAGGAGTTCGTGGCCGACTATATTTGTCACCGGGCGATATCGAGCTTCTCTGTAACCGATATGTATTTCTCTATACATACACAAAACGAACATGGTGAACTCATTTTTTCTGGTGCAGCACAGAATCTATAATACTTTCGTTCAGAGTGTGGAAATGGAAAAAATGCGTACCCAATCGATCTCGTGCGCGTTAACGACCTACGAAAATATTAATTGGAACGGGCAAAAAACTTGATTCTTTAAACAGGCAAAACAAGCGACTCCTGGTGCACATCCAACGTTGAATCTCTCTTTAAACAAGAGCCGGCGCGTAGGATGAAACAACGGATTACTCACGTGTTTTCTGCGGCATCGCGAACGTGACAAAACCGTAATTACCCGCGTCGACCGTTATTATCAATCGTCACGCGAGAGCATTCGTGATAATCGATTTCGACTTTGCCTCGCTTCGTCCGCGCGTCCTCGTCCCGCGAAGGAATTAAAATGTAATCGTCGTCGCAGCGGCGCCCGACCGTCTGTCAACTCTTTCCTCATGTCACGAACAACCGTATGCTCTTTTATTGCCGTGGAATTGGATTTTTAACCTAGACGCGCCCCCGATCGATCTCCATCGTCGTCGAATAATAAATTCCACTCTAAATTCACAGTCCCATTCGATCTCAGCGACGTTAGGTCGCACGTAATCCTAGCGAGCGTTTAATACATAATTCTCAACGAACGGACACTTGCCCAAACATAGTACGAGCAGCTCTTTGCTCGTTAAACATCGATTCGCATGTGCATTCTTCAACGGCGGGCCACCGGCGAGTGCCGGTGACAGAAACGTCAGTTGACCCAAATGTTAATGAGACACAAGATCGACGAGACGCAGGGTCCGCCACGTTGGCGTAAGTGCCGACGATGGCTTCGGTATCGGCAATAAGGCTGACGGTGGCGGCTGAAGCGTCGGGCGACGATGGCACGCGTCACAGCCCTGGTCATCGGTCAATTCGTAATGGGGCATAATGGAATTCGTGGCCGGGAGGAGCGTGGGTGAGAATGTAAGCGCGCAACGAAAAGAGGAAAGCACGAGGACCCGATAGAGCTGCAGGCAGAGCTGAGAGTGGAGAGCGGCAACTGTTAGCGAGACGAAGCGAAGCAAAGGGAGCGGCGAAGGTAAGGCCGAGAGCAGGCCGGAGAACGAGTAGAAGGTGGTATGGGAAGGCTGATAATGATTATAGAGTAGACACGGAACGACGTGAGGGCAAGAAGATAAAGGGGGACGCAGGACGGAGGACGGTGCAGAGAATGAGGCACGACGCTCGAAAGAGCGAGCCAGACACACCGAGAAGAGAACGCGAGAAGGGAAATGCCCGAGGACGAAGAGCACGAAGAGTAAGAAGAGATGAAAATAGAATGGCGAGAGGCAGAATGAGAGGGCGTCGATGGGCGTTTCGCGGTCCTGCGATGATTACAGGCTCGGCAAACCTATAATACACGATGTCCTCCCTTTCCCTCTTCTTTATGGGGGCCCTTGTACTTTTTCTCATCTTTTTTTCCGCCTCCCTTTCTTTGGCGCTCGGTCTCTCTTACTACCCCGACCATCCCTGCCTTCACCTCTGTCTTCCCGTCTCACCTTCTTTCCGAACACTCCGTTACACGCGCACTTCCTTCCTGACTCAATATGCCTTTCACCTATTTGTGGCCTGCCACGTCGAAACTATCAGTGCTATAAACGCTATAATGCAGCATGCGCTCCTCGAGACAGCAACCATATGATGAAATTTGTGAAGAAGAAAAGAAGAAAGAAAGAATAGGCGCGTAAGGTAAAAAGTATAATTTTTCCAGGGCCTCCGTTATAGCACCACTGAGTTTTGCGTGGCAGTCAATGTGTTCAAACATTTTAACTGGCACCCACTGCCGCCGTGGTCAGGCGTTCCGACGTTCGCCACGAATAATTTATGTAAACTTTTATATTGGTTATATACATTCGCCATGTACACTTCATGATTGCAGTTGAGTCCGGTTCGAAACGTTACGTCACGGTACGGCTCCCGTACTTTTTCCAGTGTGGTAGCTTAGTTTTTTCTTACCCTCCCCCTTGGGCGAGCCTTCTCTCTCCCTCTCTCTCTCTCTCTCTCTCCCTCTCTCTGCTTCCTTGCCCACTTCAGCCACTTTACGCGGCTCTCGTACGTTCGTCGAAAACATAAATTGCACGTACAGTACGTACTCGTACGTGAAGCACGCTAAAGCACTCGTTGTACCCTTCACGCGCGCCGGAAAAGTTACACGCGTGTAATGTACATGTAATACACTCGGCTACGTTAAGTACTCGTACGCCGAGTACGTTGTACACGCGACAAGTCCTGCGTATTCCATGTATGATTTGTATCTAGGTTTGTACGATCGCGCCAGCGTATATATTATAAATGCACGTACATATATTAATAAGTAGAGCGATTCCGAAGACATTGGTTACGCGAAACCTGCATCGGTCGACGATCTCTACACCATCATCGACGACTATACCTTGTTACATCCTACCTGCCGGATATTACTTATTAACCCTCGCGGTACCGCACCGCCGAGCACCAAGGCAGGGTCTCTGTCGACCGATACAGATAGTTTACTACTACCGATTCATAGTCGCTCGAACTCCTCACCGACCACTATCATAACACAGACACATTCGTCCGTGCTCCAGACACGCATCTACATTCTCAGTCTGACGACGGTGCCGCGTCAGTGTGTGTGTGTATCGCATTCAAGACGGTGGGTCTGAAAAGACCCTGCCTCGGTCTCCGGAGGGTTAAAGAAAACTGTATCAATACTTTATAATAAAAAATTACGCAATTAAACGGTAGATCGAAATGTAATATTTCCGGATCAACCGCCTACTAATGCTTTATCAAGTTTGGCTACACAATCACCATAATTAATCGGATTATTAATTTGACGTTCGGAGAAATAATTAATTTGAATTCGCAGCGAGAAACATTTGCCGGGACAAGAGTGCGGCGCTGCAAAGCCGAGTGGGCGGGCTTCACGACCGGCGAATTGCATGCCCGCGCAAAAACGTAATCGATATTATCCCCCCACTGGCGGGCTGCGCGTTAATTACGACGTTAATTATTGCGAAAAATAACTGCGACACTCTTTTGACAATTCAGATACTGAAGCTTTAATGTCCGACAATTAAATGGCCGGATAATTAATTAATCCGGGGGACAACAACGGCCGGCGAATCCGCCTCGAATAAAGCGCGGGCGAGCGTGCGCGCCCGTGACCGCTCGCGACCCGGCTCATTTTCTCTGCCCGCGCTGATTATTTGATAACTCATGGCGGACAAATTGGATTCGCGCTTTTCCAACTTTTACCCTCTGAACGAACAGCGACGCGAAGAAACGGAGTAAGCGCGCGTCCGCGCATATCTGTGTCTTTCACTTACGTGTCTTTCCTCCGTCGAGCTGAGGCCTGCAACATAAAGCAAGCGAAAACGTTCGACATGTAGCGAGGAAATTTGCAAACAATTTTCGCGCTTGACACCCGGGAACGCCGAGGGAAAATAAAAAGCGTATCCTCAAAGTCCCGGGCCACCGCGCTTGGTGCATCGATAAAATGTTAATAACGTGACGTGAAAAGAGGCCGAGGGGGGTGGGGATTGATAGGAGGCGAGACGAGGATAGAGGGGGTGCGGCTGGCAAGGTGCGAGGGAGAGGACAAGAGCCGGTTGAACCGGCGCCCGTATAAATGATCTTCATGCATATTTATGCGCTTTTCGCTCAAAACCGCCGGTGTCCGCCAACAGGGTGACGCAAACACGCTCACCCCACCCCGAAAGCGGATACCCGAAAAGCGCTTTGAAAATTTCCAGCCGAGCGAACGCGGCTCTCGCTCGTCGGCTACATATTTTTTCCCTCCCGCACCCGTCCTCCTCCACCTACTCACGCCACCCGCAACCTACCCCTTTTTACTCCTCGCTCTCGTCCATGCCCATTCCTCGACGCGCACTTTCCTTGTCTCGACCCCCTTTTCCCGAGCTTGCTGGCAATTGCAAAAAACGGGATCAAACGGGCTACGACAAAGGGAAAAATGCGCACCCCCGGACCGGCCTTCGCCATTTGCGTTTTAGCCGACCGCCTCGCCTCGTGTATCGTTTGCCAACTCTGTCTGTCGCTCAGCAAAGTGCCGATTCGTTAGGTGCAATGTATCACGTTCAAACGTTTCCAGCGAGAGAGATATTCTATTGATAATACACGGAATTTTTTCTATAGAATCGCAGCGAAGCACGGCAGCTCCCGGTGAAACAGGGCTAGATTTGATGAAGAGTGAAATAGAGAGAGAGAGAGAGAGAGACTGAACATACCACCGTTGCTCTTGAGGTCATCAGGTTGTCCACGGTGCAGTTCCGGCTTGCCAAGCATCGACAGTGGATGGGCGGTGGTCGTGCCGGGCGTCGAGGCAGCTCCTGGTGTCAGTCCAAGGCCGAGCAGGGCCGCCGAGGCGGAAGTGGGCACCGGAAGACCAGCTGCTGGTCCTAGTCCAGGAAGTCCGGGTAATCCTGGATGAGCTCCTAAGGCCGCCCCCGGCGGCAGCTGCTGAGCGTGCATTTGCTGAAGAAGCCTCGGTATGTCTGGTCTCTGTTGCTGTAACGTTCCAGTTAAAGCTCGCTTACAAACTTTAATACCATCTAAATTTCACTTAACGCTTAATAACGCTGCATAATAGGCAAATGACGCCCCCCTGGTCTGCCGGCCAAGGACGTCGAGGAAACTAACGTCCCGTTAACCGGAATTGGACGACGAGCGAGCGGAAAGGAGTTCGGGTGGAAAAAAATTCCTCATGAGATTTTTATCGCGGGCTAGTCGGGACGACCGCACGCGACGAACGAGGGGCGAGATAATTGCACGCTGGATTTGCCGTACGGCCGGAGCGAGCATCGACCGATAAGACGGTCAATTTGTCGATTGACGAAACACACCCGCCTCGTGCGCCCTTTCCGACCCCTCCTCATAACGCCGATCTTTTTTATGTCTCCCTATCGGCCCCATGACGATATCGACGCCGACGACATCGTAAGCATAATGTTTGGCGCATGATCGCGAAGGGTGGAAACGAACGCGTGACTAGACATATTAGGGGCGGGGACTGTTATAAGGTAAAGCGAACACGGTGTGATGTGGTGACGGGAGATGAGCGAGAAGCAGAAAGGGAGGGCAAATTTTTACTCTTCTTAGAATGAATCCCGTAAATTTATTAACCTGTCATAATGCGAACGGTCGTATCGTACAGGGAGCTTGATTAGGTGGGGAGCAGACAGGAATCGTGGGTGCGAGAAGGCAGAGAATGTCAGAAGGGGGGAGGACAAAGAACCCTGATAAACTCGTTACGCGCGCGAATCGTGCTTATCGTGGATTTCACTTAGGCACTTAGAGAGAGAGCCGGGGTGAAGGTGGTGTGAGAGCGCGCGACCCTTCGTGCTGGGGTCATGGCCGCTATGCCACACCATCGCCACATCACCGCCACAACCGGGGGCGGATTATGCGAAATAACCCCTCGCAGGGTGGGTACGCGCCGATTGTGTACGATAGTTATTTTCCTGCTCAGTCTCCGAATGGAAGAGCGAGGGGTAGCGCGAGCATGTGTGGCACCGTATCTACTACGCTCATGGTCCCCCCTGCAGTCTCGCTTACCACCCCAGGGACGTATTTGTCCGGAGACATCGAGTCACGAGGGAACGGAGAACTAGCAATGGGATCAAGTATTTCGCGAGCGGACCCGAAACTTGAGACAGTGAACGAGGGGTGCGCACACCCCTCGGGGCGTTTGCAAAGGAGGCGGAATTAATTGATGCGGTCCCAGGTCATGCTTTACACGGTCCATTGTTCTCGACGGACTTGAAAACAGCGGGCAATCGGCAGAGTCAATTTCTTGGACGGGCATCGGCTCTATTTGTCGCCGAGAATGGCCGTCCCTTCGCGTCATGCTATTTCAAAATTTTCACCCGATTCCAATGAAATGATACTTCGATATTGGATTCGACTTGATTGAAATTCGCCGGTACATATTGACTCGGTTCCGTTTCTACGCGAGCACGAGGGCACAGACGGCCTCGCACGCGTGTTCACATATCCCACCAAATGTACTTTGCAATTTGCCTTGCGGGCGCTCTCCTCTTTCGGCAAAGAGAGCACGTCTATTGAATTTCTTCGAAGCGCCGCAGTTTTTGATTGGGCACGAACCTTTTTATTCACATCACGAAGGCACGGAGCGCGAGTATGAAACCCCTCCTCCTGTTTCACACCATTTTCCAACAACGACGACGCTTCAAATTTCGTTGACCGGAATAATTACAAAAATTGCTTCATTGCTAAAAGTCACGTAAAACGTACGAGGAGCCCACATAGCTCGCTCTCGACAACAAAGTTGCCTACGCGCGGCGCGGGTTCGTTTTAACAAAACCGCGTGCCAGCACGTCGCACCGCAGACGAGTTTAGAAAAAATCTCGATGCGCCCGGCACACAATAGAAGTTTGGCAAGTGGTTTGAAGGGACTGCAGCTAGCAACGCGCCGTCGTCATTCCCACCCGCGTCGCCCGATATGCCCGTGCGCTCCAAATCACTTTTTATCGTCGCGATTATCTCGCCCCTGTGCAGCGGTCATACATATGTATAGAAAAATATCCGCGTACAGGCACGCGGAACACGCATACCGGCGAGTGACGCATATCGAAAATCGCTGATTCACCCCCCACGCAGCGCGCATCATCCCCCGACGGTTGCCTCAATTCGTATTCGAAGCGACGAGCGGCGCGCACCGTGCCACTCGTGCAGCGCCAAACGAAACGTAATAGTCCCAAACGAGGTTTAACGCGCCGTGAATAATACGCGAAGAGGGGGTGAGAGGGTTGGATGCCGCTGGATACAGAGCGAGAAAAAGAGGGAAAGGAAGAGGCGCGGTCTGCGCTACCATCGTGTTGCCGGAGGTGCGACACGCCCAAACCTCTATGTTAAATGCGACGGGGAGAAGGGAGACGAAGGGGTGACTCGATGAGGGAGAGAGTTTATAGAGAAAGAGACCAACGCGGACAAAGGGTATGAGACGAGAGAGAAAGAGAAAGCGGAGGAGGGAGGGAGTCAAACCGAGACCAGAACTGTACGTTCCGTGTGCAGTGTTATTAAACGAAATATTGATTCAACCCCTGTTTACCGAGTAATACATATTCATGGGGGTTGGCGCTTCTGTCTATTTGCCTTCAACGTCCCAGCAGCCTTCCTCGTTCCCCATTCCTCCGAACCTCCCCCTGTCACTCTAACCCTTCTCTAGCCCCTCTCGTTTCCACCCTCTGCGAACCGCACGACCCTTTCCGTTTAGATTCGAAGGATCGGCGACTCTTGCTGAACGTACATACACGTGTCACCCTCCAACTGGCTTGCGTGCGCTGAGCACGTGCAGAGTGACGAGAAGAGGGAGAGTGGACGCGCGCACGCACTCGATCGTAAGTCCGACGACGATGATGCGCGTTATTACGCAACACCGACGGTTGTGGCGGTTTGACATCGGACGACTTCCAACCGCACGCGACATCGTTCAAACGAAAGCGTCCGTCGGACAGAGACTGCTTCTTTTCTACTCTTCGTTCGAGGGAATTACTTCCTGCCACATTTTTCTCTTCTTTCTACCCGTTTGCATGCGACGGCAGCTTGACATGCACGGTACCACGTAATTCGTTCGGTATGTCGAACGTTAGCCTAGCGACATGATTTTTAGCACGACCGCCGCCTGCCCCTCCATTTAATTATCTGGGGCATTCCGAGAGCGCCACGTGCCATACATCTTTCAGATAGCTCGAAGCATTTTGCGCTATTTGTCCTTTTCAGACGCGCGGAACCTCGCCTGAAGAATAATTCAGGCGTATCCTGCGCCGGTCTAGCGTGCGGCGAGCCTGTACATTTGTTTGTGCGATGGTATCGACGACTGGGGAATTATTCAAGTCATGCACGCGCGAACCAACTCTGAACTCAATTATACGTGGCGCGACGCCCGAATGCCAATTTCAATGTTGGCCGTGCTCATCGCCGCGCGGATACACGGTGGCCGTGAAATAAGTATGAGCGGTACGTCCGTCGCCGGAAGCTCGTCCATAAAGACGGGACCCCTTGTTTCGAAGTAAGGAAAGCATCGTATGATACGTTACTGTTATCATCGGTCAGCGCATACGAATGAGCCACATCCGTCTTCAAGACCGCATAACCTCTCCTCTCTGGCCCGACGGACGCGGCATACTCCCGAGGCAAGAAATTACAAATTCCATTCAACTTACCCCTATTATAGAGTTCAACTCCGTCATTGTGACCTGTTTCGCTCTATCAACCGCCGTGGCCACTTGCTGCTGATGCTCTTGAGAAAGAAACGGCAGGATTTGGACAATAATAGCGTTCAGTCTCTTCGATATCTCTGTCTGCGTGAGAAAAACAGTATCGTGAAAGAATGGAAAACAAAGCATGATAAAAACGTCAAGAGGGAAAGAGAGGAGGGGGTTAGAAAGGTAACTACGGAACAGGGTGGTGATGGTAGCGGCGGCGAAGAACGGTGGGGAAGGTTGCAGCTGTTCCTATTCGCAAATAATGCAAGTTACTCGCGTGGAGAATTCTACGTGAACCGTCAGAGAGAGAGAGAGAGACTCGCAGCCTGAAAAAGCGAAACTTCATAATAGCGTGCCACGATGTTGTAACTATAGCTTTCGCTCTCTCGCTTTCGGATCAAAGGCAGGCACGCATCACGTGTACACGCGACGCAAAACGTTTTTCCTTCCTCTCCGACTGTATTTTTTCTTTGCGCTGCCTTAGGATATTTTTTTTTATTCAACACCGTGGGCGATTGTCCGTTTTGGTGAGAGCACGGAACACCATTCTAAATCGGGCAGGACGAAAATTAATATATTCTCTGCGACTTTTAGATCGGCCTATATTCTCAACTCTATTCTTTGTCAATGAGATGTTCTTCTATTTTGGTAGCCCGCTTCTGATGCTTTCCTCAGCGGTGTCACAGAAATAAACGCCAAGACAGAAAGTGCCACGAATAACGCGAGACGAGGTTGAGAATAAAGCTGTCTCGCGTATTTCAACCGTTTAACAAGAGATGCCCGGAATGACTTCATTCGGTTTCAACATTGACCAACGATCTCATCACACCGGTCGGAAAGGCTATATCGTCACTTATTGTTAGTCCGCGCGGTTTATTCACACGTCACAAGTATTTAACGTCAGATTATTATCGTTCATTGTCAAACACAACGTCGAGAGGCGGACGAAGCGTTGTCGACATCGGCTACGTTACGATTCAGTGCAGTAAGAGATTTTCGTGTAAGAGGAAAATGAAAATCGACCCGTTTTAGCACTACTTCCAATAATCATTTATGTATGAATGAAGGAACGTGCTGGAAAAAAATATAGGTCCTCAAAGTTTGAGAACGGTGCATTTGCGCGCGAATAGGTTAGGTTACCATCACTCGCAGCAGTCTCGCAGAGCCTCTCATGTCGTCGAGTCATCGCGGCAAATGTTTATTCGCCGGTGTACAAGAGATAAACTTATCCTGCCTAATGACTTTGGCAAACACACCGTGCGTTCGCCAGCCGTCTCGCACCACGACGAATCAACGAAAATAAAGCCCACGCCACGAAGAAACCCGTATGGCATACGACGTATGCTAGGCACGACCGAGGAACATTCAATCATGACTAGCAACGTGGTACGTCGAACACGATTTTCATCCTACATTAAGCGTTACGAAAAAGAAGATTGACAGAGTAGCGAAGGTAAGTAGGATGGTCCAGGTTGTCGTTAGACGAAAGATAAGACACAGTTGGAAAGTTACCTGTTTGTGCATCTCCACGTTAAGGCCGTACGACATCTCGTAATACTGCAACAAAAAAAGGAACAATATTTCTTCAGTATCCCATTTTCCGTAAGACCGATACACACAGGCGAATTCGATCGAAATATGACTTTCGCAATGGTAGGTGCGGGAGGTAATACGACGAGGCAGAATGAAGGCGCAGAAACGGCAAATGGGAAGCTACGAGGTTCCCCGTCTTTCCTCCCTCTCGTCACGCTCGTTCCGCTCCTTACGAAGCATTAAACAACTCAGCCGACCGGCGACGACAACACAGGCGAGGAGCGCCGTTGACGATCGTCGGCTACGAGGGAGCAGGGTGGGCGCGGGGGAAAAACGGAAGTGGCGAAGTGAAAAAGAGAAAAATACTTTGGTCGTGCGGCGCCATTGGATGGCGGTCGTTAGCGAAAGGGCATCGGCGGAGGCGAATATAATTGCGGTAAACGGGCATCGTGTCGCGACTTTCGTACCTTTATTACTTAACTCTCCTCTCTCTTCTCGTCTCGCGACAACGGCCACGACGACGACCACGACGACGACGGCGACGGCCATTTAGCATCTCGCATGTACCGCGCGCGCGGCCTCGTCCTGCGCCACCGCCGCGAGGTCTCTTTTACTGCTGGCAATTTAGCATCATTTGCCAGATTTGTCCCTGTCTCGGTTTCATTTCGTTCGCTGGTTCGTTCGTTCGTTCGGTCGTTTATTCGTCCGTTCCCTTCTTCCCGAGGCGCGTAGTCACGGAGGCCATTAATCTCGAAAACAAGTAAGTACAGCAGTACAGGGTAAACGACTGCGGGATGCATCGAGTCACGCCAACGGCGACAGCAGCTGCCCGTTGCTTCTACCTGTCCTCTCGACGGCGGCTTAACGCGTTATTAATTATTATCGTTAACCGCGATAAGCGTCCGTCGCGCCGGGGAAAACGGTGTTGCATTGGACGCGGCAGGCATTGCATTTTTCCGCGCGCCCTCGCGAATGAACGCGACTAATGTCACCCTCTTCTAGCGTGTCTCCCGGTGCGCACGGTTTCGCGATGCTGAATGCGTTATTAATTATTATCGTTAGCCGCGATAAACGCTAATCGAGAGCGCACTCGAGAGAGAGACACATGGGAACAGGCGTTTCCGTGCACGTCCGGCTCCATTCGACCGGCACGGAGAGCACGCCAATTCGACTGCACGAAGCGGTGAGCGGGTTAGGTACACGCGTTCGGGCGTGCATCGCGAAACTCTCGCGTTTATAAGTGGCGAGATAGGGAACGGAAGGTGAACGCGTGCAACACGCTCTCTCACCGGGTTACAGGTTCTTAATTTTACGGGTCATTATCCGGGTAATTACACGGGCGAATTAATCGTGCCGTAAGTAAGTTATTCCTCCCGCGAGAAAGAGGGCGAGACTAGGGGGCGGCCGCATTGGCTGCTGATGGAAAGGACCGGTGGTGGAAGGTGGAGGGGGAGGGGGTGGGGGAGGTGCGCGGCGAACGTTAAGATCAACTACGGACTACGGCACGGAGAGGCAGGAGCGGCAAACAGCAGCAATAACCAGCAGCAGCGGCAGTCTTTCTCTCGGGTTACCCGGTGTACACACTCCAGACGGGAGAACTTCCACGACTCATTATGGCTCGCACAACAAATTAACGTTGCAGCGGCGGTACACCTCGACCCCTGCGCTGCCGCGAGCGCGTCCCTAAGCACGATGCTTGTTAATGAACTCGGGAAGGAAAACGAGAAAAACGCTCACCGCCTCGATCGATCGTCATCTCTTTTTTCTCTTTCTCGTTTCGTTTCCTGCCATATTTTGAGCCTATACGCCCCGCACGATTCTTTCGCGGTCTAAACCTTCATTGGCGACATCTTCAGACAGTCTGAAAATTGGAACAGGATTAACTTGACAGCTAGAAGAGTGTCGCGTTAAGTACGTATCATTATCCGCGGCACCACCGCACCTTTGGCCGGGTATAAAATTTCTCATGCCGTTCGACCTAAGCGGCCGCGTTATTGGTCGACCCGTTTATGCCAGCCTCGTTAAAGAAGTCGAAGAAGCAATCAAAGCGAATTGCGACTCACACGGCCCGTCTCAACTGGCGAGGTCGGATACCGCGGGGTATAAGCAGATTTCATGACGAATTATGGGTCGCGCAGAAGATTTGCTCGTGCAAATATTAACGAGACAAGCCCGGAATTTAGGTCTCGCGTAATGTCTCACTAGTTCTCACGCATGCTCCGTGACGGACGAGTTTCCCGATGACTTTAGCGCGTGACAAATTCCACGCACACTGGGTTGCGTGATAATGCAATCAGAATTGCGTAATCGAGTTGCAACGGGATCCGCGATGTTCAGCTGAAGTGCGAATTATGAAGCAGGGTCAGGCCGGAAGGGGAGCGAGCGAGAAGGAGAAAACAGAGGGTCTCTGGACATTTCGTGGTTCGCGCCGATAAATCTCGGCCTCCTTCTAGCGATTTCCTCCTCCGTCGAGCGTGTCGGCTCGTCCGCTTGATTAATCGTATTTAAACTAGTCGCCTCCGCGCCAATTAAGTCCGTACAACGCTGGTGCAAGGGACGCAATAAGAACAGAGAAGTGAATCGGCCCCTCTCGTTTTCTCTGTTGGCGGCGTAAAACAAGATTGGTCTGGCCGATGGCAAAACGGCAACGTAACGTGCCGCCACCCTCTGAGGGACAACGATAAATTTGTATCGTGCCGATAGACATCCCTAACGAGATCGTACGTACATAAACTCTCGACTTGGGGCGAGGGATCGTATAATGCGCACATGACTGAACGCGCGCGCGCGACTGCCTGTGTGTACGAAAGCGAGCGCGTAGTAGTGGTAGACGCATATGAATACACGTGTGCGAGTAGAGATATTTATATTTGACTTATAGCGACGACAGCGAAGGCGGCTTTGTAGAATTGTCAACATTAACGATCGGTAAAACTTCGGATTTCTAATAAACGTCTGTCCGGAGCGCACGTTCGATAAGACGGTATTATTAAAACGATCGCGGCGGCTGCTTACGATTATTATTTATCAACAACTGTACAGCCTGCAATGCAATTTATAAACACGCCGAGGGAACTCGTCGAAAGCGCGTCGTACTTTTTCGAGTCGAAGAATTATCGTCCGACTTTTTCGAGGCCGCTCCTTTCTACACGTTCTCTTTATTGTCGATCGACGGACAATATTGATTTTGCGATAAGGGTACCGCGAGGTTCTTAACACCTGCTTCTTCGACCGGAGAGAGAGAGAGACAGAGAGAGATATATTTACGAAACGAATGGCGTTGCAAATCTAGACGTTTGCCGTGAGAAACGCGTCGCAATAAATCGTTTAGCAATGTACCGGGGGAAAAAGAGGCAAGGGGAAAGCATTTAGAGGGACGGGAGGAGGGAAATTGGTGTTGCGCGAAGAGCGTGCAGATCGGCGTAATTAGACTGGTTTACGGTAGTCGGTATTGGAAAGCATCGGGGATGTATCCAACGGTAACGGGCAACATAATCCATAGGTATTATCCAGCTATACTGGAAGCCGACATTACAGCATATTACTTTGTCATTAGGCATCCGGGCCAGCTGCCGCGGCGGCGGCGGCGGCCAGACGGCATTGGAAAATCAATGAGAACCACTGGACCTTAGAATCATTAGCTATGCACGGTAGGTGCCTTGGATCTACACACACACGCACGTACACACGGTACACGCCTTGTGTGCACAGCATACTGGGTGTTCCAGTTTACATGATCATCATCAAATTTTCATAAGACGGATTAGAACCCCCTACTTTTTCCATTATACGAATCAATAGTAAGCAGAATCGTAAATAGGATCTAGCACGTAACAATACGTTTCTTTAGCCGGAACGAGCAAACGTCAATCGTGAGACTGGAGCAGCAGGAGCCGTAACGAAAGTGATAAGAAAGACGTTATCGTTTTAGTTACTAACACGATGTCCTATCATGGTAAATGTAAGTCGTCACTGTGATGTTGATGTTAATGGCAGCAGGACTGATAGAATTCTAGAACGTGTTATTCGCAACGTTCGCTGAACTTAAAATGACGTTTTCGGCTGATGAAATGATGTGAAGAAAGAATGTTTGATATTTGTCCCTATTCTGAAGAAATTCCAGACAAAGTGTACTGTACGGTGTCGAAAAGCGTATTGTATGAGAACGCACACAGAGCATGCAGACGGGAACATACGCGGGTGTATACAAGAGAAGCAAGTGCTCGCGGCATAGCAGGCCAATGTAAAGTCAGCGTGGCGAGGATGCAATTAATGCTAAGAAGCCGAAGCGGTTTAGCGGTCGAGCAAGCATGATTATCTTGGATACGAAGCACGAAGGTAAAGGTAAAGGAGACACTGCGCACTGCGTGTGGTACGATAGTGCCCGTGTGTTCGGTACCCGTGCATCAAAAAGGAGGAAAAGGGAAGGAGAGGCCGCGCTTGGAGGAAAATAGAGATACAAGGGAGAATGGCGCACTTAACCGGAATTAGTATTACGGAATAACAGTTCCTTACCATCACGTAGTGCCGCTGAATTTCGATCTTTTCCGTGGCAAGTTTCTCACACTCGAGCTTTAACCTGAAAAATTGATAAAGAGGTTCAGACGAATCGGGGACGAGAGTTTTCTCGGATTCTAATCGGCGCGCCATTTTTCGGCCCACGCTATCAGTCAATTCAAACAGTACGTTCGACGAGCAGACATCGACACCCTTATCGCCATAACCATTGTCATTTCTCACTCTTTTAACGTCGCTATCAGACGCAATTGGGCGAGGATGAAGAAAGAGTCTGTCGCGGCCGGCATCTTTCTCTTTACGTGCGCACGTGGTACGTGGTGTACGTGTATCCTACGTCACCGAGCGGGGAACAATGGGCTACAAGGTTCTCTCTTCTGCCGTCGCAATCACATAGGTATAAATAAAAAAATAGGGCCAGCCTAAAGCTTCCGGCAAGAAATGTCGCGGCGGGAAACAATGAGAGTTCGATCCGAGAGAGACATTAAAATATGCACGAGTGCAAGCAGCGAGGTCTTCCTTAATGCCGTATTCGCGGTGACTACCGTCCAGCACGGGTGTCATTACGTGTCTCGTCCCACCGCGATATCCACGACCTGTCGTAAATCACTTATAGCCCGAGCTCGTGCATCGCGTGCGGCCCGAGGAGGCACAGCTGCGCTTATTCCCAGGCTCTTTCGATGTGGTTGGCGCTCAAGACGACTCGCCTACGTGGCCGCATACGCGCTCGCCGGCACATGTGGCCGGCTATACGCGACAGAGAAGCATACATGCGCGTAGCAGGGGAAAGGGTGAAAAGAGACGAGAAAGAGAACTAGCGCTAAACAGGTGTCTCCGTTCGCGTCTTCCTTTTACAAGCATAATCTAATAGAGCGACATGTCAAAGTCCGCCGCTACGGGCGCCCGCTTTCGGAAACAGAAGCGTGTACTACGGTCATTTATTCGTCACGCCGAAGGGACCGGTGGTTTCCTTTACAATAGACACAAGTTGGTCTCTTTTTGCCGCGATAGAGCGAACGCGATCGTAATTATTCACGCCGTCCGCTTCTTTTCTCACACATAAGCGCCGTACACATGTGCCTGCATACCAACTGGCTCAGATGGATACGCGAGTCTTTGAGGTCTGGGGTACTCACGTGTGGTACTGCGCCTGTAGGAAATTGAACTCCTCCTTGATCCTGTCGCAGGATTCGCCCACGGTGAACTTGAACGGTTGTCCGGGCTGCGGTGGACCCTGAAAACCGAGAAACATACATATAAAGACCTCTTAGTATACCCAGCCACCCGTTCCGACTCCATTCGCTCTCTGATCTACGTGATCTTCAAAGTCCCGTCTCCTGACAAAGCGACAATTAGCCGCTCGTCTTAAATAGCAAATCTGTAATTCGATTGTGACCCTCGTGTGACCGCGGGTGTTAAAGGACGATGTGTTAATACCGATCGATATCATACGATGTTCGGTTATCCGGTGCGAACGAGATCTACTACGTCGGTAGGTTCGGCGCACGTCCAATAATTAATTCTGTACAGCTGTTCGCCGTTAAAGGGCATCGTGCAAGAAGAGACGAGGTGGGGCGAGAAGGCGGCGGCCAGGAGGGGGTGAAGAGGATGAAGAGGAATGGATAGGATGTCCGTAGGTCAGAGAGTGGTTGAGGTGAGGTACAGTAATCCCAGGTCGGCGCGTGTACATACGTATACATATCCATGCATAGATGCGTCCGCATGTATGCATGCGCGTGTACACATGCAGAGTTGGTACATAACAAGAGCGAGCGTATTCGTGCAAGAACGCTCATGCGCGAGCGGGTAACACACGCGTCCACGCACGATTATCCACGCAGCTCGCATGTAGCGAAACACTATAAGCCTGGCCCACGGATCTCGATAGACTACTACTACACTACCACTACTACTACTGCACTACTGCTGCCACCACCACCACCACCACCGCCGCCACCGCCGCCAACAGACTCGGCCGAGAGAGAGCAAGTGTTAATTACATGTTTGCGGTGACCGCGAGGATTATACGGTATAACCGAAACTACGAAGTCGTGAGTGAGTATGCGCGTGGCCGGGGCTGTACGGAGAGAACGAGAGGGAAGAAGACGTTCTTACGTCCCGCATGCAATGCCTCGCGCTCGATGCACGTATGCAGGTATGTATGGCACCCCTTCTTCCAACCTCGCGCCTCTATTTTTCCTTCGCACACGATTTCTAATTAACGACTGCCTTTGTACGTGCCACGAATGCGAGATTTGCCCCGCAGATTCGTCGACTTTTAAGAGGACGAGGGCACTGATTCGTACCATTCAAACGTCGAAAGGGGACGGAAGAGGTACGTACACCCCGCGAACGTATGTTGTAGGTGAGTTAATGCTGGTTCATCGGAAAGTGCATCGCGATACTGCCAGACAGGATTATACTTTTTCAAAGACTATTCAGGAGCTTTGCCGCGGAACAAGAAGAAGAAATCTGACCTCGGGTTATCTCGGGTTAAGGGGAGATGGCCCGGCGGCACCCCCTGACCTCGATCACAATCGAAGCGTTGTAATCCAAGGAGATGGCTGCCCCCACCGCCCACTACTATTCTTCCACTCGGCCATCGAACAGCCGTGCAAGCCGATAGAGGATAGAGGAAGCTATTCATTTTACATTAAAGAAGAGTTTTCGCTTCGTTTAGCTTTGATTCGTGAAAATCCAACGGAACATTTCCTCTCGCTCGTCCGTAATAGTCGCACCGAGGTATCGGGGGCGCGAAAGACAAATTTTGCGAGACGCGTTCGCTTTCTCGATATAGTCGGAGGGCTTGCGAAATCGCATAGCAACAGAAGAGGAGCGCGTAGCGGCAATTCTGGTTCAACAAAGACGACTCTTACGACACCGCTCTTTCACGCGCGTAATCCCGTGCGAATTGTTGCAGGCGGGCGCGCGTACATGAGTAAAATCACGGAGACGTGAAAACGGCAACGGGAGGGAAGCGCGAGGATCGTTTGCAGTGTTCGCACATCGCAGTTGCGTGCGTAACGCGCAGTCGGCGGCACTCCGTAGCTATTAGTACGTTTCAGCTAATGCGTCAAAATGCACTTCGTTACGCGCTACACCGGAACGCCGCGGCAGTCGGTTGGTGCATTCGCGTTGCATCCACTCGGTCGTGCTTCGACGACAGAAATAAACGGCCCGTTATCGACACTCGCCGCATTTTCGCAAGCGCAATGCGCGAGTTTCTCCGCAGCCGCCGCCAGCAGCACCGGGAGACAAACTTCTCGGTGAGCGATTGCTCTTCTCGCGGAGTGGATGACAAATTCGGGACCAAGGCGAATGGTGGATACGCGTGACGCGACCATGGGAGAAAAACGAAATTTGAGCTATATTCGACCGAGCGAACGGTGATGGCCACGGCCAGCCGGGCAAAAAATTTAACAACTTTCTAGGCACGCTCATGCCGCGCATAACTTCCGAGCATGGCCGAACGGTCGAGAAAATGAGAGCTAAAGGGCGACGCCTGAAACGGCTCAACATTATCGATCAATCGAACGAAATGGTCACGGCTAACAGAAGCGCCGAAGGATTGCAGGTTGTTCCGCTTAATAAATTTCGCTCAAAAACGTTCAACTATGTACGCAGGGTTGCACGGTGTGGGTAACACACGTTGCCAAAGTCCTCAGCGCGCCATACCTCACGCCCTCACGGTAATCCATGCGCCCGAAGGCGCGTCGTAATAATTCAAAAGCGTCATTAAAGATAGCGCTCGGAGTACGCGAAGCTGCACTGCCGGCCGGTATGCTCTTATTCCATCGTCAGCGTTCCTGTGACGCATTGCCGCGGAACGCGCGTGACATTGCGAAAAATCGCGCCTCGTTCCTCTTCTGCGCGTTCCTTCCCGTTAAAAGCACCCTCCTACCCCATACCAAACGCTTTTTTTTTTGCTGATTTTTATCAGACTACGGAGGCTGCGCAGAAGAGAGAAAGAGAGAGAGAGAGGGTGATTATATCACGGTGGCCGGGACATTTTCACGGCAGGAACGATGCTGTCGCTCGCAATTCCAGGCCGGAATTTCCGGAATTCCTCTGTCGCGCCCGGTGAGTATCATTAAAATCGCCCGTCCTCTCCGAAAGGCCAAAGTACACGGCGGCGGTGTCTCATCCTCTCGGCGCGCGAGAGGGTCTGCGGTCAGAGGTTACGCCGTGAGGACTGGTTGCTAAATTTTCGAGACGGTGGACGAGAGACCGAGAATGTCCGTGCGAGACAATGGAGAGAAGGAATGAGCGAGCGAGCAAACGAGCCAGCCAGCCAGCCAGCCAGCTCGCCAACCCGCCAACCATCCAAACCAGCCAGTCAGCCCAGCCAGCGAGACAGCCAGCCAGCCAGCCAGCCAGCCAGCCAACCCAACCAACCAGCCAGCCAGCCAGCCAGCGAGCCAGCTAGAGAGAGCGAGAGAGAAATTGCGGAGAAAGAGGGGCAAAGGTGGCCACGGATGAGGGAAGTTGCGGTTTTCGTGGTCGCCGCGGTTGTGGCTTAGGCAAATTGAGATAGTTCGCAAACCACCGGCCAGCTGACCCAACCATCACGCCAGGATGCTGCCAGAGAGTGCGGCCCCTTAGGGATTTCGCAGTTCAGAAGGAAGCGGTGAATGCAAGAGGCTCGTTTTGGTTCCGACTTTGCGGTCGGCGGAAGGACGGGGCGGAAGGAAGGCGCGCAAGAAGAGGCGAATCGTGTTCGCGGCTCCGCGCAATTTGTCGTAAGGATTAGAGTCTGGGACTTTTATCCAGCTAACCGAGTAACCGAGCGGCACGGACGTACGGAACCAGTTACAAGCGTAACGCACGTAATATTCGTCGGGCTTATTTCCACAATTTCGTGTGACGTATGAAATGCAGTGTGCAGTTTCGACGCGTGTTTTCGGCGAACGCAGACCGTTATCGTGGATACATCTTTTAATTATAGCGTATGACGTATGTCGAGCGCGCGCGTCGGGTGTGTATATGTGGGAGATTACCGGGAAATAAATCCGCATATTTTATTGCTGCTTTTTTTTTTTTTCGTTTATTAAATGACGTGCACGTGGCACATTCGTTCCTCCGCGGCGTCTTAGCTACTGTCTGAACCGGGAATCGATCCACGTGTATGTATTTCGCTTAAAATGTGTGAGAAGATTAAATTAGTAACTTGTATCCCATACCGAATCCAAAGGAATCCCACACATGTTTGATGCATCGTAGGTGGCGATGGCAATGACGGGACTTGTGGTTTTTATCGTTTCCCTTTCAAAACGTATCAATCGCCTCCGGATAAGAACCCGCAATCGTAAGATAATATCTGCACAGCTGATTCACCGGATTAACCGTCACAAGTACGCACATTTTACCGGAGGACGTTCCAATTGCTTTTAAGTTCTAATAAGAGTGTATGTATCGTGAGTCACGCGGCGATAGACGTCGGAAAAACCGAGTAAACACGCACACGAATAAGGCACCGCAAATACCGGCAAACGAGTTTACAAACTATCGATACTTTATCTGATACGGCTGGCTTGACAGATATCGCGGAATCAATCGCAATTTTCTTTCTTCGAGCCTGAGTCGGACGCTAATAACCGGGATTGAGCGGTGTCGTCATTGGCTCGCCGGACAATCCGGGAATTCTCGAAATCGTTACAGCAAGTTCGTCGTTTTCTTCGTCGGGAACGACGATATCGGTTCGCATACAAATAACGTGAAGCTCGACGAAATGAGATACGGACCCCCACCGCCAACGCCACCGCCACCTCCACTTGCTCGTCAATGACGACAGCCGACTATTTACGCCCGAAGCGCAGGGATTGAGCACCACTGGCGACAGGTAAACAGTACTGTATTGTATTTGTGTGCTTAGGCCGACAAATATTAGCCACCATATCGCTTATGGTGCTTGTTGAGCGAGGGTGATGGTCGATAGTTCGTGCGACGGTCGGTGGGGTGAAGGGTCTCTTCGTCCGTTCCCTCGTTGGTGGCGGCGAAGGTCCGCGGGTGGTGCACGGACGCGTGCACACACGTCCACGCACACTAGAGAACGCGAGGAACGACGCACGGTGGAAGGGTGGTGTGTGATTCGTGGCGGAGTGTGTTTGTCCGTCCGTCCATATAGGGCTGTTTGTCCTTGCTCTCCGTGTTTGAAGAACGTCGGGATCCCGGTCTGTGCAAACTCCTCATTATTGCGAACAGTGTACACAGGGGTACGGTGCCGCCTGGTGCGTGTGGATGCGTGTGGAGACGCGCGCGCAACCTCCGTGTGCACGTGTACGTGTGAACGTTACACGTGTAGCGTGTCGCGCGCGTCACGTGCGTATACACGATCAAATTTTTCCACGACGACGCAAACCACGAGAGAGAGAGAGAGAGAGCGAGAGCGAGAGATGAGAATGCCCGGCCGTGGATCGATACACTTGTTTGCTCAGAGAATTCCATGAGAATTATGTATTCGACTTCTGCTCCCGAGCCCCGCCGTCTCGTTCGGCACGTTCGAGTACGTGCGAAAAATCGGAAGTCACGAATTTCACGTGCAAGGCGCACATTTTTACGCTCGGTTAATGCAACGGACCACGTACGTGATTTATCGCGGTAATGCGTTTAACAAAACTTCCACATTCGCGGAGGATGCTTTTTTTTTTTCCAGGCTCACGAAAGAGCACGTACCACTGTGTGGTCGGCGCGCGGCTGTTCCGCTATTCGCTATCTATACCGATCGCGAGACCCGGAGAGGCGAGGCGCGCGAGGTTGCGGGTGTTTTCGAAAACATCAGCGACAGCGCTTCGACGACTGTCAAGGTTCCTCGGATCGATCGCCGGAAGGGGAAGGGATGAGCCGCCCTATTTTTCAGCGCGACACTTGCCCCGAGTGGTGTGCGCCTTGAGGATCGCCACTCGACAGTCGCCCACCTCGGTATCGCTTCCTTCTCCTTGGCGCGCGCGCGCGCGCACATGCATGCGCACACATAAAACACGCTCTCACGGACAGACGAGGCGGACGCCTTAATGGTGACGAGGGTCGGAGTACCGTTTCCCGAATTCGGCCATTAACGGGGAAATTGACGGCAGTTTTAGGGCGGTCCATCCCAAATTGCCCGGGGCCCTTCAATTTCGTAGTCAATTCCGTTCCCTCGCAATAATCCACACCGAGGACGCGGTGGACGAGACGGCAGAGAGGGAGGGGAAGGACGAGCAGCGAGCATGGGAGGGAAGGAAGAAGCGAAGGGCCCTGGCTATTCACACGGCGATCCCGTTGTTCTCACCTACCTCAGCTACCTCGTCCTCCCTCTACTCGCGTCCCGGTCGCACTTAAACTTCCCGGCTTCTTGCCTAATTATACGAAGAAGACGCCCTCGTTCTTGGTCGAAAATACACGACAAACGAGGGGTGGGGCCTCCTCTCTCTCTCATCGGTATTATTATTTCGAGGACAGGTACAAGAAAAGGGAGGGCGAGCGTGAGAGACGAAGGGGTTCGAGCGGAAATTGCGAGTCGAGTACTCGCAATGTTGGACTGTCGACCGGTTGATTAGGTATTGGAGTGCCGATATTTTCGAGTCAATTTATTTGACGATTCATCGACAGTCGCCGGCGTTTTATTCCCGTTCTTCCTCCTCTTCGTTGACTTCATTTGGCGTGAGTGCGAATGAAATATCTACGACGAGGAGGTAGTCTCCGTATACACAGCAATGATAACGACTGTCAAATATGTACTCTGATAACGAGTACGGGTGTAAGCATTACCCTTGACGCCTAGTAAAACAAGAACTCTGATGAAGCTAATGCTTTCCAAATTTTTCAAATTTTAGTTAAAGACAATTAGCAGCAAGTCCTGGTAATTGTGCACGGTCTTAATGTTTAATCACGCATTGTCGCTTGGTACGGAAAATGATAATTATGTTTTTTCTCTTTATTTAACTTCTTACGCTTTGTATACAATTTGATGAAAAAAATATACGCACAGGGGACTTTGGAACGATCAGTTCCCATCGTTCGTTCGCGACTTGCAACGCGTTAACAAGGCTCCTAGTTAGATCACGATGACATATCCTTTCTTCAAACATTGGAATGTTGCAGATAGCCAAACACAAAATGCAGCGTACGATAAACATAGCTTCTCGGAAGACGTACACCGTCACACAGATTAACGACATGAATGACCGTATTGTTCGCGAGTTCTTCAACGCGCAACACGTTAAAAACGTGACCGCAGAACGTATTGAGTATAGATACATACATATATTTATCGCTTATTACGTGAAGTGAATGTGACAAATAACACATTTATATTTTCTCTATCGCAACAAACAAGTGACTTACAATACGTGTTATCTCTTAAACTGTAAACAATGTGGACGTTGTTGTAAGAGAGCAGGAAAAAGTGGACAATTTTTTAGAAGCCTAAGTCCAAAGGCAAGGTGCTGATAAAATGTAATAGGAGGCACGAAAAACACGCGATAAAAATCACTATTTGCTTTAGCGATTTCACATTTGAGACAATATTGCAAATTGTAAATTTATTTAACAACACTGCTATATGGTTTGAGGTGTTATATTAGGACTCAGCAGTGCTTAAGTTATAAATGTGTCTTTACAATCAATTTAATCAGTAAGTAAAATTTGTGCACGTGCGTTTACATTGCTCGATCTAATTGAAATTTTATCGTTTCTAATTGTACGCTAGTCATTCCTCAAAAACGTCAAGCTGAGTATGGTCTTAATACATCAACTGCCCGATAAGAAAACAACAGTTGAAACGTGTAATAATATGAAAAGAAACTTTTTAAGTGCCACGTACACGTGCGAATATACCAGACGCACGTGTCAGTCGCGCGAATATGCATAAATGTTAAATACCAGTCGGCGATTGGCGACGCAAGGTCTCGTCAGAAAAGTGTCACAAGAGAAATAGGGACTGTCAGGAACGCATCACATGTTCAAATTTACGCGCCCCGTCAAGATGGCTGCCAGAAAAAGAAGGCTTTCCTTTTCCCTTGACGTGCTTGTTTTTTACATCTTCGCTGTTTTTTAATGTCCTATTTGCACGCAACTAATACCGCAGCCACAAAAGTGACTTACGAGCAACGATTTCCCGCAAGTTAGACGAGTTGCAATGAAGCAATTTCGATGAAGAAACGAGTTGTATAGAGATTTTGATCGACAGCAGACCGGTCAATGTGTACACACGCTGCTAAGAACGAGCGCACTGGTACGGGACTTGTGCCACCGTGACGATCGTGCCACTCCACACGTTCCTCCTATTCTCCCTCGTTGTCCGCCGCTTTCTTAATCATAGTAGATACGCTCCAAGAGCCACTCACGCAACGATGCCATAATAAACGATCAATGTCACGCGAAGAGCGACGCGAATCTGTTCCCCCGGCGAGAACTCGCTAACGATTATTCGCTTATGCAAGGAGGAACGGAGGTACGGCGCTGCCTAGTTTCTCACCTATTTACAAAGAGAAACTCGTGCTGCTAATCGGGAATCCAGCAAAGCGCGTGCACGGTACCATCGAGCGGTGCCTGCCAGTAAAGCGTCGATTTCCGTGCGCGAAGGAAAGTGAGTGGTTTGCCGAACGATAACGAACAATGGCAGGCATTTTTGAGAAGGCACGCTCGCGAGAGTGAACGGTGCGCGATTGTTGTGCGAGACCTTCACGGAAATGTCAGGAACAAAGGGACTTCGGAAAAGGCCCAAAGGGACCTCCAGCATTGTCGTCGGGCTAGGTCAGAGAGCGCGACACGGGCACGGCCCTTTTTCGTGCCGTGCCGAGTGCGAGGTCCGAACAGCGACAGAAACTGGCCTCACGCTGATATTCTACTTCTGCGTTTACTCTCGGCACAATAGATGCCATTGTGCCGAACGTCTACTACAGCCTATCCCGCCGTTTCCGCGCCCAAAGTTCCTTGCGTTCCCCACTATTTCCGATAACATTTCGTGGCGATAACAAAGAAGTTCGTGAAATGCAAGCCGGCCTGAGACCGGAGACCGATGACTGGCGCTCTTCGGACCCGTCAGCAGAGACTTGCGAGTGTCTTTCGTCGCTCTCAAAGTCTTCATTCATCGCACGACCACGTATCGTGATCAGCCACTCGCTCTCTCAACTCTCAGACCGTCATTTGTGATCAATCGGGCAATCAATTGACACGTATCCTCGGGTATCCAAGAGAGCAGATGTGTGGGTTGCAAGAGAGACTGACAAGGAGAGGCTGACGAGAGGAAGAGAAAAGCCCTCTCTTCCCTTCTCGGCGGTGGGGAGAGGGGGGCTGAAACTTTCCGCCTGGAGTTTCGTAATGATCGACGAGCCGGTTTACCCGGAAATAATATTTGTACAGCTTGTACGTAAACAACCCTGGCGACCCTCCAGAGCGCCAATAACACCGCCTGTGTCAACTCGGTCAAGCACCGGAGCGCTTAAATGAGTCACGATGCCAAGAAAAAGAAAGGTACACATAGCTCGGAAAGATCGGGACGAGAGGAGAGGCGAGAGATGCGACGTCTCGGAAGAAACGAGAAAGCCGCTTCTGCTTTCTTAACGTCGATAAACCTGAGAGACCGGCGACAAAGAATTTCGCTGCTGCGAAACGTTGATATCGCGCGTCGCGACATTACTCTGTGTCCACACAACGTCCGTCCAACTTTTCGCGAGCGAGAGAGATAGAGAAAGAATGAGAGACGCGACGGCTCTCGGCGAAATTATGCGCGTGACAGTCGCTCGAACGGTCTATGCAAATAGAGGCAGATAGGGAAGAGCGAGAAGCGGGCGGAACGATCATTTAGCAAATAACAGACGATCTTCTGTATCCGTATTAAAACGGGCCGGGCAAAAAATGTCTGGCCGCGGGATCAGTTTTATATTTCCACGTCTGGGGAATTCATCCGTGGAAGCTGCACTGGCAACACAGACTCAGAAGCCGTCACCACCACCACCACCGTCACTGCCCGCTGTTACTACTACACTACCTGCGCCGGCGAGAGAGCGCGCGCCGGCTCGGAGCAGGAAAGAGAAAGAGAGACAGGGAGGAAGCGAGGCGGCGAGCTATTTGCACGTCGCGAGATTTATAATGCGCGCCAATTACACGTAACACGCTTCGCTCATTCCGCGGTGTAATTCATCCCGTGTAATTACCAATGCATATTGCGGTCTCTGCGGAAGCTCGCAGGCGTGCGGACCTCGAATTTCGTGCAGTCGTGCCTCAACTACTCCCCCCTCTCTGCCTCTTTCTTCTCCCGCCGCCGCTAGCCCGTTTCGCCTCGCCGCCCGTGTTTCATCCCTCTCTCTTCCCACTGTATCACACGCCGTCGCCGTCCTTTGCTCGTCGGGATTTCAATTTCGCCTGATACTCCTGAATATATCCTCTATCTCTGCTCTCTCGCTCCATCCTTCCTATCCATCTCACCGACGACGCCGCGACATTCTCCGTTCCCCTTCCGTGCCTCTTTCCGTTCGCTGCCTTTACATTTACACTACCAACTCGCCTCACCTATCCCCTTTCATCCAGCCACCGCGAGGAGACAATTACGACGACGACAACGACCACGTGAATCGGCCGTCGTCCGTGTTGTCGTCGCGCTATCTTCGTCCGACCAGCCAATAACGGGAGCGAGAGGAAGACGGTATCTTCTTCAATTATCGCCATTCCAACCGGACGGGGGATCGTATTTCAATGCGTCCCCTCGCCGTACATTTTAATTTTTCACCCGACGCCGGCGCAGCCGGAGAAGCATTTCCTATTTCAACTTTGATAAACGAGACATTTTACAGGGCACGCGCTCCATCGAGCGAACTACGTATACCAGCAATTCCGCACTATCTTCTGTAAGATTATTGCTGGAAATTATAGCGAACGACCGGACGGAATTTCTTGCGAGAGTAGCATTTGTCAAGTGCCTCCTGCAGTCCATTCTTTCACGGATTCCGTTTCAAAGTGTTCCAATGACAGCGATGCCGATGATCGTTCGAATTCGTTCGAGCGTTGTGCACACCTTCGACGCGCTTACTGTCAGAAGGGATGACAGACAGAAGGCGACGCGAAGTGGAGAGGGGAGAGAATTGAGAAAGGGAGCGGAATAAATGTGTAACAAACGGTGCAAACAAAAGAAGAACGAAGGGATGAGAATGGTAAGTAAACATGACGTCGAAGCCGCGTAGTCGATCGTGGCGCACGGGTCACTCCTTTTTCGCCCCGTGCACCTGTGTTTACACGTCCGGCACTTGTCAACAATGCGTCAGCCTCTCGTTCTTCCGTAAATTCTCACCTGCAGCGCGCGAATGGGGGGGGGCGGCCAGATAGTTGCGCCCGAATTTCACGGACCCACGGGCCGTAATAGGATTACGGGATTAAAGCGTGAAAAGTTCAGGCACCCCGACGGGTTCGTCGGAGGGTGTATCCCTGGAAGACACGGTTGCGCCGCATCACGGCACTGTGTGCGACCGATCGGCAGGTGGGGGGGTAGAGGAGAGGAGAGGATCGAATGAAAGGCAATTTTTCCAATCGCCCTCCAGTTTTCCACGCGGCGAAGGATGACCGTGAAAATGGGTAGGATGAGGAGAATCGCGGGGCCGCGGTTATCCGTGCACCGTTCCTATCGCCTTGATAACCCAACCCAACCTAGCCGGACGAGAAGGGTCGGTCGAGCGGCGAGAAAAGATTCTCGCCGGAAAAGTTGCTGCCGCGATATTGTATCGCGCGAGAGGTTTTCAACTCCGGCCAGCGTACGGGTGCGCGTAGCAAATAGGTCGTTCCCATTTATTCCCTTCACTCTTTTTTCCTCCTTTTTTGTTGGCACTCGCTCCGTACGTAATTGGCGATGCGCCGTGTATGTGGTGGCACGTACGGATATAATGTAATTGCGGATACCGGCCACTGGTCGGCTCGGTCCGCGATATATAGATTTATTTTCATCGTTCGCTCGAGCTTTTCCGCTTGGGCTCGCCCGGGTGTTTACGGTCGAATGAAAATTTGCTCGCCGGCCAAATATTTTTCCGTCGTCGCTCTCCCGGCCTGTGATTTTTTCCCTCCCCCCTCCTCCTCCTCCTCTCGCCCTCGTCCCTTTCAGCACGCCTGTCTCTGTCCGTCCCTCGGTCGCATTTGCCGTCATCCATGCGCGTATCCACACCCGCACCAGCCGGCCTGCTGCCCGGCAAAGGCTTGGACGAACGAAAAAATCAGGCTCACGCGTCAATTTCATTCGTCGCGTATTTATACACGAGAGCGCGCAGGTATTTAGCGCGCGCGCGCGCGCGCATGTGTGCACGCCGAAGGATGGCGTATGTGCGAATGAGGGCGGGAACGTGGGTAAACTATCGAGAGAAAATAAATACGCGTACGAATTCGTTCGACTGACGAGCTGAAAGAGAGGCGGACAGAGCGAGGGGGAGAGAGAGAGAGAGAACGACAAAACGAGAGAACGGTAGAGTATCGTCCAACGCGCGCGCGAAGCTTTTGGGTTCGTTCGAAAAAGTTTGACAGTACTTTTCAGGTCTTCGTTTTTGTCCGGCCGGAGTGACATCGTCGATAGAAAACAGAGCCAGAGGGATGATATAGAGAGGATGAGCGAAGGAGAGGGAAGCGAAAAAACGGATAGAATCCACATGACAATACCGCGGAACTATATATTGCGGACTCCATATCGCTAACTCGAATTAGCCTGGCTCGTTCGAACACGGACAGCAAAGCGATAATACTCGATGGCGCGTTTACGTTTCGGGGGCGGGAGAGGGGATGGGGAAAAATAAAAAGTGCACGGATCGACGAAATTTTGCGCGACCGTCGCGCGTGAACAGATGTCGGGGCGGAAAGCGTCGCTCCGGTGGAAGGGACTGCTTCTTTCTCCACGCAGCAATATAACGACGACCGACTGGCAAGAGAAAAAACGCGTCTTGATGACAGGTTGGCTTCTCGTAATCTCTTCGGTCATCCGCTGCAGATTGTAAGCACTTAAATCGGCAGCTCGACGAAGGTTAGATTTAAATTCGCCCGGTTCGTAATTTCTCGTCAACATCGACGACGACGACGACGAAAACGCCGGGCAGGAAAGGAGAACGTTAATCGCATCTTGCGCAGGATCTACATACTTTCACGGTTGCTTTGTGCCGATAATCGACGGTTGCCGGGGGAACGAGGAAAAGCGAAAGGACGGACCGCGATCGCGCAAGGTAACTGGCTCTGTTTCCGGGAGCAATTCTCTCGACAAGTAGAAACACGCGTTCGGCCGAATCCCGGCCAAAACGCGCACTTCTTGCCGCCGCTCACCGTCATTACCCGCCAGTTCGAAACTAACGAAAACTTGCTGGCGCCGAACGAGGAGAACGAGCGACGTCTATAAGAGTGCTTTCGCGTTTCTTGGCAGAAACTGGGGCTCGAGCTAAGCGGAGTTCTACTTCGCACGACCGCAAACCCATTTGAGGAGCGCTTTGATTATCCGAATCGTCAAACCTACATATCAGATAACGGCGCGTAAATGTAGGAGTGGCCGTGTCTGGACTATCGATGGAAACCGATGTTCATAACGCTTTACACGATTACGTCATGCGTGTACATCCACTACGTTTTTATATGACACCGTCGTGTCGGCGGAAAGAAACGATCGATCAATCTCGCGTAGCATGTCTTCCCGCTGACTTCTTCAGACGACAACAACAACAGCGGCCGCTGTAAAATGACAAGGGTTTTTCTTCGGAAAGGCTGCGTCAACAAGGTCCCGTTAACCGATAAATCTACGGGCTATCGATGTCGGATATCGACCGATTATCGGAACTCTGGTCCGACGGCGCGCAAGTAAGTAATCCGGATATTCCAGGATCGGATTACTCAAACGGAAATGGTAACCTCGATCCGCGGCGGGTTTTTGCATCATCCTCATCGCCTAGTTCGATTGGTCATGCAAAGAGCGCATTAACCGTCGGCGTCGACCGAAAAACATGTGCTAAGACTAAGCCAAGCGAAGCAAGGGGTATCGGAAAGTTGGCCGTCGCCGTCGGCAGATGTTTTCTGTCCGTCGGACACCGTCGGATCGCTGTCCGTCGCTTCACGCGTGGCCTGTCGCCTGTCGCTCGCGACTCATGAAATTCACGCTGCCGAAATGTCGCGCGTTCGCCCGTCGCAAGGCAGCTTTGGCCTCTTTCGGCAAAGCCTTTACGTACCGGAACGTTCGAGAGGTGCATAACGCGACGCGCGAAAAAGGAGTTGAAAAAGTAAGAGGCGAAAAGAAAAGGCCGTGAGTGGCGCGCACAGCAGGCACACACGTACACACACTTACCGGGTGTCGTGCAGCAGCTGCCACGGCCACAGCTGCCGCGTTTATGCCGGCACTGGGGTACATCTTTTTTCGAGAGATACCCTAAGAGGTAGTGTCACTGCCTATCCTCTCCCGGGTTGCGGGATCAGATGCTGTCCAGCGAGCGACGGATGAGTCTCGTCTCCGTTATCCTCAGGTGTATCCAACGGTATCCCAGGTCATAGTCCGTAGGCACTTGTCATACACCACGCGAACGAAACACGACGGCAAGCAGCGTGTTGCCGTTTTCTTTCTTACTTTTGCTTCTTACTCTATCGATACCTTCTCTCTCTCTCTCTCTTTCTCTCTCTCTCACCCACTGTTTCCACAAGGCACTTCCTCGCTCGCCACCACTCACTGCGTATATATCCACATGGACAGAGTATCCGTACGACAAGGAACACAGAGCACAGAGACCGACGACGGCAAACGGGGAAAAGGAGGCTGACGATGAGGCCTCGCGCACTTTGACGTCTGCGTACACGTTGACGCTTCGTTAGGGAACGCACAGAACGAGCGATCCACCCTCCACGACGGACGGGTATCAACTAATCAACCGCAGAGTCGCGGAGAAGTGCCCCTTCCCCTACCACGACCCGTCCGCTGCGCCCTCCCACTGCTTACCGCGACACCACGTGGTTCCCGATACTCTCCACTATCTCTCTCCCTCTCTGTCCTTCCCCTTCTCTCTTTCTTCGACTCCACTAGCCAGAGCCTTTCCTCGTCCCTCTTCAGAACCTTACTTCTTCCTTCTCGCGCGCTCTTTCTCTCCCCGGCTCTCTCTCGAGCTCCCCGGGTGCTTCTTACTTAACTCACACGAGGCAGGAGGCACTGGTGCAATTTCTCTCAGGAACGGAGTTATCCGAAACGGAACCCCGATATTTCTTTCCCCTCTCGTCCGACAATCCTACAGATTTTCCGCGCGCACCGCCTCGGACGCGGATCAGCGTCGTGGAGCGTTCTCTCGCCTTTTTCCGTTCGCAGTTCACAATTCCGCACGTCCAATTTTGGATTTTATCGTATCTTCGGCCCGACCGACCCCGCCTCGTCGTCTTTCCCTTCATCAGCCGGCGCCACTGTACTTTTCTTTAACTCTGACCCAATCCTCGCCACCCTTTGCCTTCCGCTCTCTTACGTCGCCGCGCCGGCACACGTTCTTCTGCGCGTGCATGTACCAATTACATACAGTCATACAGGGTCCGCAGTGTTCTCCCCTCTTCGCTATGAGAAACCTTCAATGGCCTTCCCAGCCCCTCAGTCCTCGACTCCTCGACAAACAGTTATTATCACTTTGCCCTTTCCTGCTCTCCGCGCGGGCGACACCTAATCTTATCGTTATTTAGCGAGCAAGGGATGTGGGGCCGAATGGGAGGGATGTCTCGCAAGAGTGGCAAGGGGCCGAAAGATAAGGCTGGAGGGAGAATTTTAACGAGCCATGACACGCAAGGTACGAGCGTCGCGAAATTTCGTCGCGTGACGTGCAAGCGTATGCACTCTATGCGCAGGAGTGTGCATGCCCGACGCCCGACTAAACAAAATAGCTGTGTAGCGTTTCAGTAATGACGGTATATGGCCTAGCATCTGTTTAATCATTTCGATCACTCGTTCCGCACCGACGCTGTACGGATCATTTTAACACATTAACTGCCCCGGCGAAATTCGGTAATGCCTGGCCAGAGGCCATGGAGAATAATACTTCTCGAGCGTTCGTGCTCTTTTCGCTTCTTTTTCATACGTATAAATTTTACGGTAGTTTGGAGAGACGCTGAAGGGAACAGCTCTAAATGGAAGTGTAGCCATTGGATAGGCGTCGTGTCTACGACGCGCATTGGGCAGGATGGGTGAAGATTTTCACGTAAGCAAGGATTGTTTTCCTTTCACGGATGGGCGAAAACGGTGTAGGCAGTGTAGGCAGTTCAAACGTAATGTTTCGTTAATTCATACGGAATGATATTTTGAAGTGTTGTGTAACGTGTCATATCCTGTGCGTATTTAACTCTGTAATTACTGATTCGCAGAGGCACGAGGCCGCGACCTAAAAGCCAAAGAAGAAAGAAGGAGGGAGGGGTCGTCAAGCGTCGCTGGCAATTGACGATTTATTTACCTTTTCGCCCGGGAACAGCGCGATTACGAAGTAATTATTTATTGAAAGGCCCGAACAGTGTCACCCGATGCCTGTATATACTGCTCGATAGATGCTGATCTGCGTTAAACGTCATTCCGAAATGTAGCATGTGGAGTTAATGAAGGAACATCCGGGGAAAAAGGTAAGAAATACCTCTTTTACCCAACATGTTAAATCCACCAAACGTTGCTCGACACAATACCGGGGTTATCTGAATGCGAATAACGATAATTGCCCGGCTTCCTCAAATTCTCGGCTTGTCCGGTTGAGAACGGATATTTGCGTCACGCTAGTAGACGAGAATTTTGCAATCATGCGCAACAGTGAAACAGTGAGAAAAAGCGATAGTCATGAGTCATGCGCGTGCAATGCGAAATAATTATGTCTCTATCGTGAAACGTAAATATCGCGTTAGCCGTAAGATAGCGACAGTATACCAACGTAATGCGTAACACGTATGGAATTGCTGCGAACAGGACCGTGTGCGAGTGTCTCCACTTCTGAAATCGATATGCAAGTGACTCGGTTGTCAGGGTATCTGTACATTCGATTAGACGAATTGAAGAGCGCTTGCCCAATTGCGTATTGGAGATATCGTGACACCGGGTAATTTCAATTTATCCGTCGGTTATACCGTTTCATAAGCGTGCGCCGGGCGCTTATTGAGAGGCAATGGGACATGACGCACATCTGGATCGGCGGGGGAGAGAGATACTACTTTGAAGCACGAGGACGCGAGGTGAAATTTTCGACGCTCGGAGCGAAATCGTGAAGTAAGGTGTGAAACTTCCGGCGCGATGAATCGAATCCGGCAATGGTGGTATGTAGTCTTTGAACGCTAGTCAGGAGGAACGCTCGTCACCGTTCGCCTTGGCATCGAAGTGGAACGCTCGATACGGATCCGTGCCCGGTATCTCGTGACTCCTTCTTCGACGGTGCACTCGGCCGGATACGGTTTCATAACGACGAAACTCACGACTCGCCTCGTACACGAAATTCGGCGTATCGGGTCAAGATAATATCCTCCTGTATTGTTCGTCCTCGAGCCAGCGTCGAATTATTTCAGCATTTCCTTATCGGGCACGATCGAGTGTCGCGGAGAAGAGTGTAATTCAATATGCGTACACCTTCGAGTCTAGTCGAAAGTACGAACCTAGGCGTGCGAAGACGGGATATCGATTAGCTGTCGACACTTTAGTCACGGTAATTCCGCTTATCAACAAGCCGAATCTACTCGACGATATCCATTTTCCGCCTCCCGAAATCCTCGTCGGAAAGTTTCAGCTTTACCTCAAAACTTCTCTCGCTCCCTTTCCCGGGAAGACGCAATTTTTTCCGACGTTTTTGCTTCGACGAGAGGCAGCGTCTCGCGAAGAAGTTACGTCTGCGGCGTGGAGTACCGTCGCGGGTGGTGAAGTGAGTTCTTGTCAAAGTCTAAAATGTGGCCTCCGTGCTTACGACTGTATTCGCCTCGCCGCATGCCGAGGAGTGCAATTTTCAGCCCGACATTGACAATCTGATACCTTCCTCGTAAATGTCAATTGAAACGCCGTATCCACTTTTTAACGATTGCCTCTTCAGCGAACATCCATATCTGCAATCGCGATATCGATTGTTCGTCGACCCTCTGTTTATATTGAACTTTCCAGAGGCCGTTGACTAGCCGACGGTGGTGTTAGCTGATCAAGATATCGACGGAATGGAGTGCGGCTTATATATTTCCTGTTACGCTCGGAACCCGATACGTCGACAATAGTTACTGAAAGGTGAGAAAGAAGTTTCGCGCCGAAGGGAAAAGGGAACTTTCTGCACGTCGGATGGTCTCGGTGCTACTTCGCCAGCGGAATAGAAGCAGTGCGCGTCTCGGTGCTGAGGGTAGGGAACTTTCGAACAGCTCTCCCCACTCGAAAAGTGCAATCGACCGTGTTTATATCGGCGCGACGAAGTCTCTCTTGGCGAAGTCCGATAAATTGCCGAAAGACAACAATTTCACGCGCGTTTCATGTCACGTGGACGGAGCGAGCACTCGACCATTGGCGTCGGTGTCTCTGTATTCGTAACGCTACTCATCGCGGTGCACGTTCCTCCGTACACACACGTTCGTGTCGCTACCGCTATTATTGAGATTGAGGTCGTGAACGAGGAACCGATCAACCCACGTTTCGTAACATGAAGATTTAATGCCCGAACAGAAGGAATTGGAATGGATCGAAGTCCTCAGCCGCCGCAGGGATTCGCCTTTAATTTCGTGAAGAGATTCACATTTTTCTGCGTTGCTCGATTTCGTTTTTCTCGAAGGATATTTGCCGACTACGTCCTTAATAAGCACGACCATTCCAGTGACTCGCTGATTGAAACCACTTTTTTTCTGTCGCACTCTTTGTGCATGCTGATGGATCCCCCATTGTTCGTGCCATGGTAATAAAATCACTCTTAACGTTAATCGCAAATTGGCACCGGATCACGAGTCGGAAATTTATAAGAAGTGATGCGTTGATGTGCTCTACAAATAAGAAGTAGGGAGACTTCAAGGGTCATTAAAACATGCTCAAAATTCTATACAGCTGCGTCAGTTTTTAAAGTTTTGTCACACTAATTATAAGTACCGGGACACCGTTGACTATACTATAAACGCCATACTGCGCTCTGCATAATCGACCGATATATAGGGCGCGCTGCACAAATAGCTACTCATTATCCAATTGGAAGAACATCTTATTTTGCTTCGTGCACGGAGCGCGCTGCTTAGCTCTTTTAGCGGGCAGCCTTCTAGTCTTGTAGACGGTTGGAGCAGTGCTGCAGTTGCACGCGGAAACGTTCAGTGACCCTGCTCTCAATGAGCGTTATTTGCAGGTACTAATGCAGGATACGTTCACACGCTTGCCTCATTTTCTTTTTTTCCGACTGCTCGCGCGTGTGACACGTCAGGCTCATGTAATTCTCGTCACGGAGAGCACAAAGAAACGATCGTCTAAAGGTCCATCGCTCTTTCGGCATCCGAAGCTCTGATTCGAGCATCGCAATGGATTCTTGGTTTGATCGTTTGGCGGGTTAACTTGCGACATATCGAACGTGAGCTTTCGTCCAGAATCGATGCATGTCAAGCAACGCCATGCATGCCCTGTTCGTTCGGTTTCCGTGCAGCTCGGCCTTCTACGTGTGCTCCCTCATACGTGCAGTCGCCTCGTTGGAAAACGTGTTTATTGGTTAATTGCATCATTCTTGCCAAGTGCCCGGCTGCCAATTGGCTCGACCATCAATCGGTACGCGGTAGGTACACGTCCGCTCGATATCCGGCGAAAGCATTCGCGTTACGGGCTTCAGGGCCGTGATAAATAATATGTGCACCATCGGCGTCCCGCGTCCCGATTCGGCAGCTGGAAAACCTCGCCGCATCGAACGCGATAATGCATTCACAACAATAATTAGTGGGAGGAAGAAAGAACGGTTCATTACCGTGCATGCATATTAAAACGAATGTGCGTGCCCTTTTGCGTAAAGTCCGTCAGCCACTGTTATCTATTAAAAACGACCGAAAGCGACAGCTACTGTGTCCCAGAGAAGCCTGGCATGAAATGATACTTACAGTTTCACTGACCATTACCGTTTCTGCGCTTTCTGATAACGGACACACGCGGACCCGTACTATCAAGCGTTCGTGCGGCAATTAATCGTTAAAGCGGTAATAGATCAAGCGAAACGTTTTATCGGCGTCGCAGCTGTAGCAGACACGCCAGTCTCGCCGATTCCGCCGCTGCTACCAATATTGCCAGCAATGTCGCTACCGCTTCTGTTACCGGTGCAGTCAGCGGTTCAGCCAGCGGTGCAACCGCCGGTGTTCGGCTACTGGCGCTACTCCTCGGGAAAACTTGTTTGTCACGGATCTCTGCGTCGGGGTACAGTTTCATACGCGAAGAGTCGTTTTAAACCTGTCCGAAGTGGGGCTCGCACGCTTGTTCCGGAAGGCGAGTATACGGGTACTTTGGCAGTTGAATAATTTGTGCCTGCGCTACGTTCTGCGCAAAGTCACCCTATGACGGTGCTAGTCGGCTTCGCTGCATCGTAGAGATAGTCAAGTGTTCGCATTCGTGCGCGCCAAGTTCTTTCGACGATCGCCGAAAGGAAAAATACCCAACAGGTCCAAAGTCTGGACAACACATTTCGCCCGCGAGCAGTCAGACAAACAAGTTGCTGCGAGTGCATGTCGACGACCGTGTAGAGGCGCCGATAAACAGGGGACAAGAAATAGCCCCGGTAACGTGTACGATAACGCGCTGATAAAAGTAGTGAAGTCTCCTCCGCGTCCCTGGCGAGCGAACACTCTTCTGTTTTTCTCTCTCTCTCTCTCTCTCTTTCTCCACTCTCGTAGAAAGCGCGCCACGGTGCGGTTTTCTAAAAAACAAGCGATTATTTTTTAATCATCTTCGTATATCGGGCTCATACGCCCGCAGATAGCCTCTGGTGTGTGAGCGTGTCCGCGCGTGTGTGTGTGTGTGTGTGCAATCGAAAAAAAGACCTTGCCACCGTGCGGTGAGCTCTTAACAGAGCGTTCTGGCGTTGCAGAGCGAGAGTGCAAAATGAAAGAGGACGTGCGAGTGAGAGACGGATGGGCGACGAGAGCTCGAAGAGAGAGAGAGAGAGCGAGGGGGATAAAATATTTAAAAAGAAGGAACCGTGCAAAGAGAGGATGGATGGCGGCGGGAGGCGGCAGGAGGGAGACTTTTCGTCGCAGCAGCGAAGCGAGGAGAAATGACATGACGTACCGCTAAGGCGCGATGCAGAAAAAGCTCTTGAGCTTCAAGCTTCAAACAAACGCTTCGAGCCCGGTGACGACGGCAACGAGGACGACTACCACCACACCGCTACCGCATGATCACCGGATCACGACACCACGGCGTCGACGACGACGACGACGCAACTGCGAAAAAGCATACTGAAAAAACTCCACCTCTTCGGGCACGGCAGCATAGGAGAGAGCAGCGGGTCGGATTCGAGCCGCGTGATTATATCGTACGCATTCACACGCGTGCATGTAAGTACGTTCTCGCGTGTATATAAGCACGCCGCGTGAGTTTGCGCGTCGAAGCGCACGTCGCCGTGCCTGCCGACGATGTACCTATACCCGGGTGCATTGTAAGGGCCAAACAATAGCGCGGGTCGTCGCCTTTAATTGCACGCCTTGTAAGAAATAGGAGATGAGCTGGCGCGGGACACGCGGCAGAGAGAATTCGGATGGCAGGAATACACGCGCGAACGTCACAAATAAGAAAATGTGGATATGAGAAAGGAGCGGGCGTGTCGTTGCATCGATTGAACGACGGGACCGACGGGTATCGATGTTCGACGTGAAGTAGACGGTCGCGCGTATCGACGACTGTGACTAATGTCGTCAGGCACAGTACACCAGTATGGTCGACAAAAGAAGTCCATTACCGCTTGAAAAATCGGATAGTTTCCAGAACGACGAGCAATTTCGTCGGACAACGCCGACGGTATGTACGTGCGCATCGATTCGACGTAATCGAATCTGCCGCTGTAAAGATTCCTCTTCCGTTCTGTACATCTCTTTCGATTAAAATATTTAATCCGGTTCGCGCACCGCAATCGTTACTGTCGGGTATTTTAAATTTCCGCTCGCCAGTGCGCGGGACTTCCTGGACTTGCGAAGGCAACGGTACAAATTAAATGTTCATCGGGCGAAATGCGAAAATCATCGGAGCGTGAATAAGGAAAAATAATATCGGGGCCGTTTCAATTAATATCCAATGGGGTGTATAATGCGATCCCGATACGTAACAAATTAATGCGGGACAGACAGAAAGTTCCTTGACGCAACGTGTAGCCCACTATCGATTATCCACCGTACGCTACTTATACTCCGAGCGTAAAAGGAAGAAAAAAACTTTCCAAGTGCTTACCTACGACGGGCAAGCGATTGCGATGGAACGTTTTTCACGTCGAATTTTATCGTCGCTCCGTCTCGTTCGCCGCTTTCCCGTAAATCGCTCCTCACTGTCGTTCCTTCCATTATTCTTTGAATACGGCCATTGCTTCGTATTCACCGTGAACGTATAAATAGACCTTTTGAACTGACCGGAATGGCGCATGCGTCACGATATTGGCGTCGGTTCACCAAATTTTAAGACCTTCGGAAATCGGTCGACCCTCGAGCCCGTAATGGACTTCTTTTATCGGCGACGCGGTGCATACAAAACGCCTCGTCGCTCGTCTTCGCCGATTCCTTCCCACTTCCTACGCCACTGGCTGCCGAATTCAAGAGCGGCTCTGTGCGTCTCCACTCGTCCGCGGGGAGCAACCGTTTCTGCCGAAAGCGTGCTTCACCGAATGTTTGCGAACACGCAACGGAAGAGTGTATCCGGCTACCATCGTACCTACATATCTGCCCGCCGCACAAAGTAGCCGTGGAAAATCTTAGGACGAGCAAAATCGGACGACGCCGAACCGACGCGACGGTCCGCGAACGCGGCACGACCGGTTAAATATCCCATCGCCGTCGTACCGCTCGATCAGATAAGTCACCAATCTCCGTTCGATCTTCGCGTCGCTCGGGTTCCGCAACGATGCTATCTCTCAAAATTCTTCCGATCGAGACGCGCGAAGCGCCCCGACCGGGCAGATAACGATGATCGACGTGCCTCTCGCGTTCCCTTCCGTTCCGTGTGCATGAAAAAAAGAATTCGCGCAGATCGCCGAACAATGTACCCTGTTTCGACGATGCCTCAACGTGTTCACGGGGTTCACGGTATACCAGGATATTTCCCCGTGCACGCGATGCGCATCTTGCAAAGTAAGGTAGCCAGCAGCGGTACCGTCCATGAGGCTCGTTATTTTGGAGGTTAGAGGATGCTTTAATTCCACCTCTTTCTCCGGCCAGGAAAATACCTGATCGAAGAGGCAACTACCGAAGGGTCGTACGATTAACGTTTAGGCTTCGCCGGTATAATTTCCTGAAACGTGCCGCGATTCGCAATAGCATTGGGATAGACGCGCGGTCCGGCATGCCTTGAACGCGGTGCCGATCTGTAAAAATGTGCGAAGTAGCTTGTCTTTTAGATGGCGGATAGGTGCCGCGCCGCTCCGCGTCGGTCGGCGGATAATCATTCTTCGAGACATTCTACTTGCCGTGAAAACATAGTCGGCGGTTCTCGCGCTTCTCGACTCTAGATCCGGATCGATTTTCCCTCGTCAAAATCCGATGGTCGTGAATACTGCGGGCCACCACCGCGATGCGGTGTACGAAATCGAGCAGAACTCTCCTTCTCTCTCCGTCTCTTTCGACGGACGGAGATGGACTTATACGGAGGGGGAGAAGCTGGTACACGGCGCGAAATGCTCTTCACTGATTTCCTTCTCTAAATATGGCCGCCTTCGTATATTCCTTCTCGTGGCGTCTCTCTCGCTTCGCTCGCCCACTCTCTCGCTCCGCATCCCTCGGCTCGTAGTCTATGCCGACGCCGGTGTACCCCCTTTCGATAACCACCCATAACCGCCCCTGCTTTGGCCGAGGTTCTACTTGATTGCGAAGGCGTCTTAACCTCGGCCCCGCGAGAGTCCGCGCGGACTACGTCGTCTCGGTCGACAGAAGACGAGTGGAAGCGCCTATAAGAGCGACGCACGCCGTCGTGCGGCCAACCTGCGCGCAGAAAAATCCACGGCGACGCCCAGGGGCGAATAAAGAGGCGTCGTCGGCAACGAAAAAGGCCAATCCTGCCGGAAGAGCGAGAAGGTGCCGACCAACTGCGCGCATATGCCGTCGGGCCGACGTTCAACCGCTGAGCTGCCGTGACAGGCGCCCGTTAAGTCCGCGCGGATCGTTCCACGGCCTTTATTATGCCTTCCTACGTGCCCGTGCACGAGCGCGGCCAACTCTGTGTGCGTGCGCCTTTGTGTGATGCGCGCCCACGTCCGCGCGCTCGCGCGCCACCGAGCGGGCATGATGTGTGACCAGGGCCGTTTCATTCCAAGCGCAAACTGGGCCCCTGATTTCGTGGGGCCTTCCGAAAAGCATCCGTATCAATTTTCGCCGCAGAAATAATTCTTTCCTTCTCGCTTCTCGCGCACAGGCCGTATTTTTCCAAGGCGTTATTTGCCAATTCTCCAACTCCGCCTTCGTCTAGCACGTTGCGGTGTGTTTCGGCCCCGTCTCCGCAAATTGTGGTACGTGAAGAACGTGTGCGGTGGACGGTGCAAAATTCATGCCCGGACTCTGCAGCGGGGAATTATCGAATTATCTCGCGCATTGACTCGTTCGGATTTCCGATCAGGGCCCGGCAGTAGCTCGGAACCGTCCTGGCATAGACGCCGGGTATATTCCTGCACCGGCTATACGGCCTCTGGTCTACCCGAGGAGCCGAGCGACGAAGTCGGGGAACGAAGAGAACGACGAAGAGAGCGTCGGTGAGTGGGAGCCGACATTGGAGAGGGTTGGTCGAGGAGGGTAAGCGCAATGAGGCGGGCGACCGGGGCGACGAAGAAAGGGACAGAGAGAGAGAGAGAGAGAGAAAGAGAGGGTACCACCCGGGGTTCGCCAAAGATCGAGAAAAAAAAGGGCAGGAAGGTCGTCACGAAACGAATGAACATTTCCGTGGCACGAACCACGAAAAATGTTCGACGTCCCGTCGCGTCGGTAGAAACGACTCCTCGAGCTAGTCCAGCCAATTAATACCAGCGCCTTACGCTTCCAGGTCCCGAAAAATCCTCTTGTAGCTTCGCTCGACGACAACCGGACGACCCACGTTCTCTCGTACGTTCGACGACGATATCGTTCGGCACATCCAGCTTCCTGTTACTCGACCGCACGGGTAGTCGAGTCGTGTTTCGTTGACAAGGTGTTTTGCCCAAGGTGTCGAGACCCCGCTGGAGAACAAGTAGAAAAAGGCTTATCAGACGCAGACGTGCGCAGAGCGTGATCCGGTCCTTCGACGTGTAGTACTCGCACCCGCTCGTCTGTTCAATTTTTCCCAACACGGTCCCGTCGGTCCTGGTGATTCTAATGGACCTTATTGGTGGCACGTTGCGCGTGCCACCGTCACTGTAATGGACTTCGTTGATTCCTGTTTCGGAACAATACTTGTGTTTGACGACTCTAACTCTGACCTAGTCTGGGGACGGTATTTCTAACCCTTTATCAGTTGTTAGTCGAAATTGTTTTTATACGTGGAAAAAATCATATTACGATCAACGCTTAAAAATTATTATTTTACGTGCCACTCAATGGGTTAACAGAACTGACAAGGAACGCGACGTGCCGGCGCCACGGCGTGTTACGAATTTGTCGACACGGGCGATTATATATCCAGCGTGGTCGTATTTACGAATGTGGCGACATGCAGTCGGCTCAACCCGTCTGGCAATACACTTTTCTCGAAATTCCCGCATTTTGTTGTTGCAACGCGCTACACAAATTGTACATATATTTCTGCCGATGCGGTGTCACATTACGCCTTATATCGCCCGATCTATCGTACGCGATGTATTTGTTATTACAAATAATATAACCCACTCGTTAAATAAGCTTGGCCGGCGATTATGGCGCAAAGCGCGACAAATTCTTCCGTTCATAATCGGTCGAGCCGATAATACACAATCGGCAGAAACGGTGTGTTAATTTATTTTCTTTTGGACGCGATTAGAACTTTCTAATGCAGCGCCGCGGTAGATTTCTTGGCCGCGGTGACGGTAGCGGTTTTTGCGAATGAACCCGTGCAGCCAGTGTTCTTTTCTAGACGTGTCGATCGAATGTTTTTAGCGAGATGCCACTCCGGCGAGAGCAATGTCAGGCAAGCGCACGCTCTCAGCGCATAACGATCGTTTTATAAAATGACGGAACCCTCGTAATTTCATTATGCCTTAATTCGACGAACGCACTCATGTTGAAAGAGGAAAGGAGAGCGAATGTCGGAAGGGCGGGTGTGAGTCAGCGGGCAGGAGAGGACAGAGCGGGTTTGACAGAAATAGAATGATAGATTGTTGATAAGAGAGTAAGAGAGAGACGCTCTTCGATATTCAAGAGGGGCACTTGCCGCTATTAATGAGCGCCTATTAGCGAGAGGCAATTGAGAGGGAAAGGAAAAATTTGTTTTTGTCGTGTGCAGGAAGAACGAGCGTGAACCTGCCGTTTATCTTTGCTGTTCGCCCATCCCGTTTTTCTGCCGTTTATAGAGAGAGAGAGAGAATTTACATATTTTACCGTCACGATCAAAATGCGTCGATGTACGCAATTTCGTTGGAAGGTACATTGCGTAATTACGCTAATTGTAATACACATGCCGCTTTCGCAACAAGAGCGTTTACCACAAGATTTGCTATATTAATATTTTGCCGGAAAAGCGAAAATAATTATCCATCAGGCAATTTGACGTTTTACAGGAAGGTATTCTCTCTGAAGCACATATGTGGGCAGAAAATATCTATATTTAAAAGGTGTTTCATGGTTTACGGGAGACATTTTTGATTAGGTTTCATCCAGTTTATTTGGAAAATAAAATGATTAAAATAATATCGTGTAAAGATGAAGACCTGCCCGTTATTGCCATTGCATATGTAGGTACCTGTACTGTAATTCTACTCATACATTCAGCTATTGTACAATTGTTTTAGCGTACTCTAAGAAAACAAAGGCCTTCAAAACGTTTTTTGAAGCATTTGACGCTGAAAATCAACTATCTACAAAAATAACGAAGACGTACGATTCAGACGAATTTTATAATGCTTCAATTCAACAAAGCTTACGTAATACAAACTACCAGCATCTGTGCACATCGGTGTACTGCAGCGTGGCTGTTATACCTGAAAACTAGGATTACAGAGTGAGAAGAAGGGAGCATAACTACATTACTTTTAATGACACATAAAATACAGGCTCAATTATCTAACATATTTATATCTAAAAAAGAATCGATTACGTTCAATTTCGGATAACTGTAAAGGTAAATCAAGTTGAATTCATACGAGGCGGAGTGCATGTACCATTAATGTCTTGAATGTTATATTATAGGTTACGTGGTATCGATTAAAGTACAGTGTATTTTTAATTTATGAAAACGCTTATAACCCGTTAAATCGAGTTGTCCGATCCAACGAGAGGCGTCGCCGTACATGAATTCGGAACACCTAAAGTTACAACGAATCGAAGATATATCTTGGGTGTGTAGCTTGGTCGCTCCCATTTTGTTTGGCTTACGCTACCCCTGGATTCCCATTCATTACAGACGCTCATTCGATTATCCGTTAGCGTTTTAAGGATCGACAACCACAGTCGCGTCAGCAGTACGTATTAAGGAAACCAGTCAAGAAAAAACGTGAAAACCTGAGCATGAGCACTGTTTCACGTTACAACCGACCACTCATCTAACGTTAAAACGTGAACGGATAGCGATGAGTTGTTACGTCGCTGATATATTTCTATTGTTTCGATGACCTTCCTTGGTCTGTAAACAATCTAGTCGCGTTAGGAAAACGTAACGGGTCAGGAAAGTCCGGCGATGGGATTCTGCGTTGATTGAGGCTTTGCTTGATCACGTCACCAAAGGCACGTCTCACGCCAGGATCCGTGGCCACCGCAATAACTGCACCCTCAACTTCTCTGATGCCACCATGATCTATGCTCTCCCTCACTAGACGTTCCATCGACGCAGTTACCACCGAACGGTTTGGAGTGGAACTTACGACCAGCGGTTTTTGCTGCTCGATAAGCTTGCGTCGCTTACTGGGTAATCCACCTATATACGCATCACTAAACGTCGTCACGCCACCACATGCTACCCCGCCCTGCATTTGCAGTTGACGACGTTGCCGCACGCCGTCCCGTGCGATAATCGGTACCCAATCCTGTACACATGCAACGACGATACGTTATAAATCTTTCGATCTTTCAATAAAGCCCAGCCATATCATTGACACTAAATTATGAATTTGATTGATTCTTACCGAAGGTAAATTTTCGTGCCCTGTAAATGGTTCGGGTACTTCTTCCTCCTCCCCCACCTCCACACGAGCTGGTGCTTTGTTATTTAACCTTTCCTCCGTAGTAGCAGCTGGTTCTGTTTCCATTGGCTAGAAAATCATTTTTTTATTATGTTGCAATGTATTTTTATATGACTTGTATTGAAGTAGATACTTCTTTCATCAAACATATCATACCTCCGACTCGCTCTGTGCCGTAGGAATCTGAGTAACTGGAGTCGCCGACTCTCCAGATGCTTGAGAAGGTGCATCTGCATATACCAGAAGTGGAAGAATTAATTCTGGTGAGCGTACGAGTCGTACACAGTAACTGCTGAATTGTGCTAGGAATCCATTGAGTAGATAACGACGACACCAAGGTTGAAGACCACCGAGTAAAACCAACTGAACAAAATACAATATTAACATAAATCTACACCGAAAAATCACAAGAAACTACATGAACTATACGATGGAACTAACCACAAAACGTGATGCTATGGCTTCCAATTCCGTTTGTCCATTACGAACAGAATACCGAATCACAGAGCACAGCTGTCGGCTCAAATTGCTTATACTAGTTAGTACAAACTGTCCAAACCCAACATCGTCAAGACCTAAGACATGCGGAATGCATATGTGTTACTATTAAGATGGTGTTGTACACGCAAAAAGAAACAACAATAGATGGCTTACCAGCGTAAAACAGAAGTTGTGCCATTTCCTTGACATGCTCAGATACTAAACGCTCCGCGGACGCATAAAGATCCACACGGGCACCGTGCCTGACTGTAGTGTTTGTCTCGGATGCGAGATGGGTTCGAAGATGAGGCCTTATTTCAACCATCAAACGTTCAGTTACTAGTTCTGGAATTGTTCCCGAGGACGAGGCATTTCTGAACGAATATTCGAAAAATTCTTGCAAGGGTCTTCTAAGTTGTGCTATTGGTTCCCAACGACCGTGTATACACCTGATGAGTGACTCTAAAGTCATGTTTCGGGTCTGAAGCAATTGAATCATTAAGTAAACGTCATTTAACAACAGCCTTATCTTACGGTAAGATAAAGATGAAAACTTACCACTAATTGATATAGATCAAAAACAAAATTATCTCCCCGTCTAGTTTCGCTTGATGGGAATAAGTTTTCTGCAATGCCACTAGTGTCTAACCAGTCAGACAAAGTGAGATCTCGAGCGATGTCACTGCCTATGTTGCTAAAAATTGCGAAAGATTTCATGAGTACAAGAATTATTTACGGCATGCAGAATGTAGAATTTTTACACGCACCTGTCGAATACAAACGCGTTGAACAAGGTTGGGATATCCGGGAAACCCTGTGGCATTTCTTCATTCTCACTAAGGTTTATGGTGTTAATTTGCGGTTGACCACCACCGCCACCACCACCACCACCACCACCACCGCCGCCGCCACCACCGCCACCGCCGCCGCCGCCAACGCCAACAACAACACCACCACCACCACCACTACTACCACCACCAGCAGCACCACCGGTAGCACCAACACCACCAGAAGCGTCATCCACAATTTGACGTAAGAGATTTAAGATTGGATCAACACCGTTTGCCTGTGCAGTCGTTGACGATGATGTGTTTGCAGTTGTAGTACTACTACTTGCGGTCGATGAAGTCGCTGTAAAATATCGATAATTAATGGAATGCTAATAGAATAATTTTTCGTTGGAAACTGTTTCGGAGATTAAATACCGGGTTGTGTCTGAGCAGGAGCTGTCTCTTGTGCCGGTGTTTGATTTGTTGTTGTGGCCTGCGAAGTTGCAGTTGCAGTACTCGGAGTTGTAGATGGTGTTCGACGGATGTGGTGTGAATTACAGGGCAAGAATGGATCGAAATCCAGCCCTTGGCCCATACTCATTCCGACACCTAGCGGATGGGAATGTTGGTGAAAAACGTGTGGTCGCGAAGTACTTCGAGTTTGTGTGGCTGTGGTAGGATGGGTACCGACATTGCTTCTACAATAAAAGTAATGTTAAATATTTTGGTTGCACCATAGCACGGCCATGTTCAAAAATAGCATTTTATTATCTTACCTAGCTTGTGTACTCTGGCCACCATTGGCACCCGTACCATCCATCGATCCTGCGATTGTTTGCTGTCCAACGGTAATGGGATTTTGTGTAGTTATTGTCGTTGTTGCCATCTGAGTTTGCACCATATGACCAGCAACAGCTTGCATTACATTCCTTATGAAGTCAGGTGTTGGAGCTGAGCCCCACGGAAATACAGTAGCATTGCCACTTACTCGTCCTGCGGACATTTTTCGGGAATGCAATACCTGGTAGATACTGATACAACAAATTGATGCAGAACGTAGAAATTAATCAATATGTATTTACCAGTACTATTATTGTTGTTATTAGCTTCAGTAGGTTGACTTTGTTCACCACTCGCCATACCGTCTATATTGCTATCTGGACTGACTTCCATCAGTACTTCAACGTTATTTGGTAGATTAAACACTGTACCTAGCAAATAATATTAATTTGAACTCACAGCGAAATTAATCATTCCTTTTATGAATACTAAGCAATGAACTTAATGCAGATACCAAATGGCGTTTGAGTTTGATCCTGTTGTTGCCGTTCCTCTTGTTGTAGTGGTGTCGTATTGTCGGACTCTTGCTGTGACATGCCTGCACCTTCGCCACTTGCTTCGGGCGGTTCTGAACCCTCTGCACCATCCGAAGGCGGTACGAAATTAACATTATCAGTTGGTTCTTCACCGGTATTATTGTTGTTTGCATTTCTTCCATGTAGACTAATATGAGCTTCTACTTGTATTGGTATACCAGCTTGCAAAATGGCTGAATGCTGAATAATAATTGGTCTGCATCGTAAGTTCCTGGGTGGCTGTTGGTTCATATCCACGATTATGTCACTTAATGCGTGGCAAGCATGCGACATGCAGTGTAAAATATCGCTAACACCGCCTACAATCCTTAGGACATCTTCCACTGAATCAACCTGAAACATTGTAGGACGTTTAATTGAATAATTCTGATTTACCGGCATAAATTAATCGAACGTATCCACTCACCCCTGGCCGTAATGGAAGATCGGCTTGCATTAATGCGCAATAACGATCTAAGTAGGGCCTCAGGCGATCTTGGGTAGAGAGTAGTCTGACTAATAATTCTGCCAGTTGTCGAGGTCGTGGAAGCCTATTACGTTAGTAAATTGTTTGGTACTCTACCCGGTACGGAAAAATGTAAATTAATACTTACTGAGGTGTTGCTCCCCCTCTATTTGCCTGTCCATTACCACTTGATGTTGATTCTTGCTGTTCCGGTGGCGGCTCTTGTTGTGGCTGTTGTGGCTGCTGTGGCTGCTGTGGTTGCTGTGGTTGCTGTGGTTGTTGCGGCTGTTGTGGTTGTTCCGGCTGTTGCGTTTGTTGTTCCTCCGGCAGGTCAGGCTGTTCCGGTCCGGCTTCACCTTCCTCCTCGCTGGTTCCTGTAAATTTACAATATCTTTCTTTTTGAGTTTGCCAAGTTCGAGCTAAGATGTTTGAATAAATCATACATACCTCCCATCGATGTAACATTATTTGCACTTGTGGCTGATAAACAAGCGGCAAATGTAGTTTCCAACGCCCGTACCTGTACTAGTTGAGGTAATGGAGGTAGATTACCTTCTGATGTACCGACGTTTGTGAGGCTGCTACTGTGATCCAGTTGATCCAGGAGATTGCTCACACGGTCCAGCATGTGCCTTGCCACCACCAGTCGACTGTTGGATAGGCTGTTGCTCAGTTGGGGCACTGGGAATCCTGACAAAATAAACATTTCGCAGGGACAGAATTGATTACCTCTAAAAGTGCACATGGTATCTCACATTCATATCTTACCATGTCCTTCTACAATTTCTGCTGGGACTGACATGGCACCGAGATACATGGCGTTGCCATGCATCTGAGCACGTGTCAATCTGTAGTGGGACCTTTGCTGATTCTGATACCCAGGCCCATGACCTTGTCCTTGTCCTTGTGCTTGGCCTCCATCATTACCTCTTTGACCCGGTTGCGGTGGTGCACGTTGCACCAAATGTATTACTTTTCCATTTACATCTAAAATGCGAATGCTCAACCAATGTGAGACGGGTACACCTGTCTATCATATCACTTGGAATTATAGTAATTTTGGTTAATAATTTATGTTGGAGCATTTACCGTAATCATTAAGTTTTTTCTCATCTTGTAACACTCTGCCACAATAAATAAGCCTCTGTGAATCTGCTGGCACCGCTACAGACTCTGCTATATGCTCTTTAAATCCACGGACTGTTATCTGCTATACGTTGTGCAGAAGAAAGTGATATGTAAATTGGTCCACGCCACTATGCTCGGTCATGTCTCACTTGAGAAGCTCATTGTTTTCACATCTTATTTTAATTTCACTGACTCATAATATGTTAATATAGGATGTCAATAAAAGAGGGAATAACCTTGATTGAATTATGTTGGACAAAGGTATTCAGAGTACTCGGTACTGGAGTGAATAAAATATCCGAACAGATAAGTAACCAACATCAAAAAATTGTAATGGACACAGAAAGAAAACTTACGTCGTCGTCTAAGGAAAATGCATGATTCTGCGAATCTAACGTCTTGACCGTGAGGTTAATCATTCTCGTTCCGCCTGTAACCGCAGCAACAAAAGTAAAATGTCAGAAAATCATAGGAAACTCGGCGATTGGCACAGTGTGTGCGTAAGGACATAAGCTCGTGCAACTACACTTACGGACGTACGCAGGTACAAAACGATGGATAACACTCTTCGTTCGATGGTTCCTTTACGAAGCGATAAACGCTCGGTATGGAGGCCCCGTTGAACGACTAGATTTCAAAGTCAATCGATACTGTATTCTACAATCGGTCACGCGGTGAATTTTCTTCACTCGGTATTCATCGTACGATCTGTTTTCCTCTCTCCACTACACGGCCGAACGATGTTTTACGGCGAGGGGCAACAGGGTACACGTTATTTTACCCAGAATTCGCTTTAACACCGCAATATGGTCAATGCCGCCAATGTAATGCCTCGGTTATTCCCTAGCATGCACTATTTCATTCGCACAGTCATTACATATTGCTAAATCGATGAGAATCACTGATGTGACGACGGTTCAAGTATCACCGAGAAGGGATTCTTAAAGAAGATTAGCTTCCGCTTCACTTCCGGTGAAAGAAAAAATTGCCCCAGGAGCTGGCTCCATCTGCCGTTGGTCGTAAGAATTAGCTGCAATTAACTTACTTTCACAATAACATTCCGTTAATTAATTCAACCATTTCAGCGTGATATGAGAGCGTCGTTTATCGTTACGTTCCATGAACAGTAAAGTAACGTATTTTATTAATAATTCTTAAGCCAGTTACGTGAATGTCAAAGCGTTCTATTTGTTTTCTGACTCACAATGAAATGGATGCGGCATCTTCTACCGGAAATGCTTGCGCTGCTAATCATATTTTTAGAGGGTCTGTTTGGCTAACATGTTCATCATGTTCCGTGAAGCAACCGCTAGATGGCTCCACGATGCAGATTCGTGCAAAGGTGTAACCTAACGCGGCACTTGAGTAAACTTTGAAATATATCTATTCTCTTCATGTTATTTTGGATAATTGAGCGTAGTTGTTGATATCTCATTCCGTTCAATATGGTAGCTGAATATAGAGAATCCAATTACAGAGACATGTTCTAATATTACGACAGAAAGAATGCCACCCGTTGAACAAACGTATAAATGTTTATACATGTCAATCACGTTGTACCATATACGTAGGGTATTACATATGACTTGATGTTCTATCAACAATGCTCTTCAAGACCTTCTATGACTACCGCTTGAATAAATTAGTATTAGTATCATTTTACAAGATTACTTTTGCTCAAGTACCCTGTTCCTACGATTTCGGTTATCAAAGAATTTTAATACAATTAACTTTTTAACGAATATTATTATACATAATGTTAGATTGTTTCTTCAACTATTCGTGAAGCACAACACGGTGTTATTTTCTTGTCAAACACGTATGAAATAGTGTATTTCTTTTACTCTTTGTAGATATATTTTTGGCCGCAACTTCGAAAGTATTGAGAATTGGGAGGACAGTGAGTAGTGGACCTTCAGCATACTTTCAGCATAATTTATCGAGTCGCGCAGATGCGTAACAAAACAGAATGTTTAAATATTTCATCCATTTTTGAGGTCGTCAATTCTTTGTGGCGAAAGACTGCGAGATCATGGGCGATTATTGCTGCTTCAGTCACGTTTATCGGCTCTTAATGTCTCTAATGGTGGGTTCATCGATCGTCGGCGCCGCACGACTCCTTCATTACACGCAAAACACGCTGCACTTCTGCACGTATTCACCGATAAGCTGCATCGGACGTTCTCACGCAGGCTCTGTAATTTGCGGCAAGCCTCCGTTTAATCTTCCTATTACAGACTAGATTCGATAGAACGTGTTATTTCTCCTGCCGCCACTTAATTTCTTTCTGAACTTGTCAAATTAATCGCGATGATAATTTGTAGTATTTTCTACTCACAGTCATAAATCACGATTTTGCTTGTATCATATATTCATGTTTGAGTATAGATGAATTATTCACCGAAATGGTACTACCCTTGATTCTCACTTGTATAGAGGCGTACCGTCACGATTTGATTGGCAAAAGAAATCAGCCCATGTCCACGCAGACACTTTTTTATATCCCCCATTAAGTATAAGTACATATCTCAATGAAGACTCTAACGAAGAAGCGGTATATTGCGTTTAACAATGCTTAAGTATAAAAACGCGGCGTTTAACGAGAAATATGAAATCGCAAGACGAACTGCACGTACTTGAAAAAATCTGAAAACGGTACGAAACAAAACTGGCCTGCAACTAACGGTGAAAGAGTTCTTCGACGAGCTCGGCGTAGCCTTGGAAAAGGCTGGATCGATTGTAAAATTGCCATGGTCATTTCCGTTACGTTCTTCTCTATGGTAGAAGCAACGGTCATGGAAAAAGGGACAATGGAACGAAAAAGTCTATGCCACGGTTGAAGGAAATACGGAACAAACCTATCAAAATCAGATCGTCCAACTTTTGATTTCCCTTGGGCAATCTTCGGTTCTGCCAAGTTCATGCGTTGACGGACTCGTGGTGGTGCGAGGACACGGCAGGAATGTTGGCGTTGAAGGGTCACCCGACGTTAGGGCTGAGAGTAGCGTCTCCCTCCGAGTGGACGTTCGCCACCACTCTCTGATGTTGCGTGACGTGGTGACGTAGAGACAACGTATCCCCCGGTGTCTCGTCACAACGTGCCCGTCGTCCGGGTCAGGATGATCGGACGGGTGTCAGTATCGATTCACCTTGTCGCTGGTTATGTTGTGCCTTGCAACTTCCCACCGAAGAGGATCCATCGGCTCTTGTAATCTTCAGGATGTAGTCTTGAGTATTGTCGAAGGATGGACAACTTCTGGGCAATACTACTTGTGGCGAGTGTCATCATAAGATGTCAGACCGGAGAGACGATGGGAGAAGGTACTTTTCTTTTTCGACGAAGACGAGAAACCAAGCGCGATGTGACACGTTAATGGTTGTGTAATAATTTGTTAGGATGAATGGTTTGTGACACCGACGTATACGGTGACTAATCTTTTAATCTTTCCGCTGCGGGAGAGGATCGTGAGATTTGGTTTCATTGTGACACGCTGAACGTCCAACCCATTTCATTGCTTTAGACACCAGACCAAATTCAGGCTGCAGAATCTCTATAACGCCCTTCTTTTGCGTACGCGATGCGGGATCAACTGCTGTTAATTCGAATTTTACTTGCAGATAAAATGGACAACTTGACGTATGAAGTTCCCCGTTCTATAAAAGTAACGACGTTTAATGTAAGTGTGATTTCATGAAATGTGTTGCACATGCTTTTTCTTGCATCGGCACGAATAGTTCTGGCATTGTACAATGATAAAGCGGTACTAACGTGTGACTGGCTAAATATTTGCACAAATCCGCGGTGTTTGGATTCATCATTTCATATCGATTCTCGACAAAACGTAGGCCACGATTTCGGCGAATGGCGTGTGGCCATCGCGGCGAGGCCATCAGTAGTAATGTCCACTGTTTACTCTCCCGAATTATCGTCGCACCTTTTCACGATATCAATCAAGCGAAGCTTCAATGTCATTTACGGTGGATTTCGGAGAGGCCGCCGATGTCTATCAACGGTTAACGATCGAAATAAATTTCGGCTATTTTCTAGTATTTAGCCGAAATGTATAACGATTAGTTACCACGTACAGAACTATCTCTTACTCAGATAAAATGTTCTATGCGTCCTATCGTGGCTTGCATCGTCCTCCGTTGCTGTCGTCGTCAGATCTTATGGTCGTATTGCGTACTAGCAATATAAGCACGAGTGCAAAAAAAATAAGTGCTAACACGCGGGAACACCAACTCTTTAAATGTTACTCTTCTTCAACTAACGGTGCACATGTCTTGTTCGCTTCTACACCTTTTTATGTACTACCACTGTCTCCGGAGGGTGCCGTATTTACGCACGTCCTCGCATCCACATTCTGATCTATAACGTTATTTTTCTTCTGTCACGATGATTACGACGCTGGCTGCAGTTGTGAATATTGTAGGCGATAGTTATCGGTATGAGACAGATGTCGCAGTAAAAATCTATCAAGCACGTTTGGATCTTGATAGGGTTTTAACCAAGAAAGCATGTGATGATCACCGTTACATTCGTCTTTTCGTTAATAAAGTCACCGTTTGAACATTTCGTCTCGTTCGTTATTCTTCGGTTAGTCAAAGGGCAGCCAAGGGCACTTAATCATCGAGGGTGACAATCTGTCAACGATTTATCGATCATGGACGAAATGTCCTACTTCTCACCCTGATAGGTGAAAGTCAGGGTTATGCCGTGCTGGCACGCGATCTAAGAAAAAGTTGATGCGTCTGACACATATTCAGGAACTTCCGGTCGAGCGCAGGCCGAACAAATTCCCACGCGTTCGATTTCACCCCCTTTGAGGCGTGCAATTTAGTGCGCGTTGTATTTTGTTGAAGTGGTAAAAGATAAGTGCACCGTAAACTCACGCGAACGAACATTTTCATTGTTGCCACAGAACGTGTAATCGATATAGCAAAAACACGAATAAATGCGTCACGAGTTCTCCTGGACGCGTGAAGTGTTATCGTCCCATACTTCACGAGCTTCGTCATTCCAATGTCCATGGCGCGTCGCGTGCAGAATATCGAACTAATCTGTAATCGAGACCAGAATTAACGTTACGGGAATTATTATAATACGCGTACTAATTTCCTTTGTCCTCAGGACATGCCGTACTCGGGAGTCTACTTTGAAGACGGCAAATGGGTAGGGAGAGGGTACGCTTTTGATCTGCTTGATTTAATGAGTAAGAAGTTGAACTTTACCTACACGATCATACCTCCGGCTGAACATATTCTGGGCGGCGAGAATAGTGGTCTGTTGGGGTTGCTTTATAAAAAAGTAAGATATTCAGCTTTTAAGGGACGTAATAGTTCCTCAACACAAAGTACCGGCTATGCCATTGTTGCACTGGTTACCTTTACTAGGAAGTCGACATGGCGGCAGCGTTTCTTCCGGTGCTACCGCAAATGACCCCTTTCTGCAAGTTCAGTACACCGTTGGACGAAAGTACTTTAACAGCAATCATGGAAAGGCCCTTAGCATCGGCGACGGGTTCTGGATTGCTTGCACCCTTCAATACTACCGTCTGGATCTTGGTCGTTAGCTCCATATTTATTGTTGCACCAACAATCTACGTTTTCGCACTTGTCAGGTAGGACTGCCAACGCTTGCTGTCGTAGCAAAAAGATGATCCTTGTTCTAATAGTAAATACGGAATTATACGCAGGGCTAAGTTGTGGAGTGACAACACCGAGAACTTTACCATACCTGCGTGTTTCTGGTTCGTCTACAGTTCTTTGCTCAAGCAAGGAACGAACGTCATTGCAACGACAGGTACTTCTTGTTGAACTTTGTCAGTATCGCGACACACACGTTGGACTGCATGGAATGTTTCTCTCAATCTTCATAGATTCGACTAGGATGTTATTTGCCACATGGTGGATATTTATCCTTATACTATCGTCGTTCTACACGGCAAATCTTACGGCGTTCCTAACGACACCGCAATTCACATTGCCAATTAACTCATTGAAGGATATCGTGGACAAAGGATATGAGTGGGTCACCTTTAGCGGGCGCACGATAGAATTTCTTCTGTCTCAGGTAGGTGGACTTATACATCTTTGGCTCAGCACCAATTGCGGGACAAAGCACGTAGTTCGCTTACTATTTTTCAGCCATCTGTAAACGAATTAACTCCGTTAAATCGGACAGCCCGAATCAGGGGAAAATATGTAATGTCATATGAGAATCCGGCTGAAACAATTTTCGAATCCATAACAAAAAGTAAGGGCTTGTTACATATTTGATTTGGTATTCGAATTGAGCGGTGGCATTATTCGTGGAATTAATTTTTAGAAAAATTGTACCTCGGCGAGGCTCACTATCTCCAAACGTTCCTGTTCGACGTTTACATGAATAGGAGTCGCGCTGGCATGGAACATGGAAGAAGATGCTCTTACGTCATCATGCCCGGAGGAATTATTTTAACAAATCGCGCATTCGCGTTTCCTCTGAATTCAACTATGGACAAACCGATCAATCAAGAGTAAGCACTGTTTTTATTCACGTACTGTTCCTTCAGATTTGACGGCGAACATGTACATTTCCAGGCTGCTTTATTTGGTGGAAGCCGGTATCGTGAATTACTTGAAGACTAGCGATCTTCCGCTGGCAGAAGCATGTCCAGTCGATCTACGATCCATCGATCGACAGCTTCGTAACGCGGACCTCCAGCTGACCTACAAGATCGTCGGTGGTGGTTATGCAATTGCCGCCGTTGCTTTCATAATCGAACTTCTATATCGTCTGCTCTTAAATGCGATAAAGCATCGAAGCGGAGGGAAGACGGTAGGCTGTTGCAAGAGAACACAAGAAACTGCACAACCGTTAGAGACGCCACAATATCAAATGTATTCGACGAGCAATTATCGTCACGGTGATCGCCCAAGTTTGCTCAAAAGGACTCCGCCGCCGATGTATCAGAATACAGTTATCGGGGAGAGTATTCTACGCGGCAAGAAACACTGCATCAACGGAAGAGACTATTACGTTGTGATCGAGAGAAGTGGTCATCAGAGGTTGATACCCATTAGGGCTCCATCGGCGTTTCTCTTTCAATACGCGGCGTAGAACATTCTTTGACGAACCGCTTCTGGTCATTATCTTATTGTCGTAAACGTATTTTCATTACTACGTTATTCTCATGTTGCAGGTACTTCAACATTTATGTTGTGTTCCTCGGATTGTTGCAATCCTAATTGTGCTATTTACGTGTTTTACGCGTTTCTTTTGCTCAAGAGAAGTTCACAAGAATTCATGGCCCAAAGGTCCCTTAATTAGGCACGCAAGTTTCGTGTATGAAATTTTAAAAATCTGTTGGCATACAGGGTTAATCATCTGTGAATGCGTTTTGCATTTCCAACGCACGAAACATAAAGTATCCGCCTTACAATTACTTACTTGTAATTATCTAAATGTATCGTATTATTGAACAATATTTTACGAATAAAGAATTTTTATCGCATGTGCATAGTGCACACTTATTCTGCATTCTACTTTTCACGCAGTTGCTACATAAGTCATTCACGTGATATCTGGATGCATGTTGCACAATAGTCACACGACAAATTTATCCAATAGCATTTATTGAAAAGTTGTCCGCCATATTTCCTGATATAAAAATCGTTTATGAGCGACCACAGAAGCGTTGATGTGTTGCAATTAGTCACAATGTTGGCAGTGATATATACATACGGTTTGCCGCATGTAAAACCACGCTTGCTAATCACAAAATTCTTAAAGAGATGCTCACTAACTGTCTTATATTCAATTGATATTATTTTGTACGAGGAATACAATTTTTGTGTACAAGAATCATAGAGCGTATAGTGCACAGCAGTAACAAACGTCTCGGCGAGGCTGATACATCATTTATATCTATATAAATATGTAATATATAGTTAGTATACGATGACGTATACAATTATTAATAAAAGTACAATGACTAAACTTCACTGTAAAAACTACAACTAAAAACTGCCAAATTTACATTGTCAACTAATACAATTGTTGTAGTCGTTGATATTTTACCGTAGATGCGGTAGTTCTTACAGAGTTTAGGTTACGCTCATATAGTTACACCAGAACTGATATATATACCAATTTAGATTTGGATCGTATTATGTTTTGTTTTGAAGGCGTACGCGATTAGTTTTGTAACAAAATATCGATAGAAGGGTAGAAAAGAGAGCAATTTAATCATTTTTACTTGCGTTTTATAACAAAGTTGGTTGTATATATATGTTATGATGAAAACAGTTTCAGATTCAATTAAATCAGCGTCACATGGATCATGCCGCAGGAATTCTTCCAAAAAATAAAGTAAACAATTTTCTGAACTTAAAATATACACATTTAGAAAAAAAGTATAGCGTTCTAGTCCAAGATGATGTGACATGACTCGCCGACGTATTGATAATACATGAATAAATTAACGATTAGTTGGGTAAAGTGCACCATGACTTTTCAAAATAAAAAGTGGACGAGAAATGTCAATCTATACTTTACATATTATAAATGACATAAATCTCTGCAGTAATAAACTCTTCAATATAATACAAAGAAAGATTTTTTTAAATAAGTAAATATGTCCTCTGAGATTTACAAATACATTAGAATTACAGCTGCTCTTACTACTTTCTAGCCTTTTTAGCCTTTATCATAGCCTTCCGTTTCTTTTCTAATGCCTCCATGCGAATGTCTTCCAAATCTTCCATGATGCCTAAAAACCGAAATATGTATGATTACTTTCGTTAAAACCGCGTATGTATTATATTTATACTGGCAATACTTGTATAAAGATGCATTACCTATTTTAGTAGATACGTATTCCTCTTTCAACTGTTGTGCAAAGTTGCTTTCCATACCAGTATCATCTTCGTCATCCATGTGTTTGTATTTGCTTTTATCGTATCCAAATATCTCACTGATATATTTACTGTAATCTTCGCTTTCATCCAGTGGTCCGTCGTCTATGAAGTCATCTAATTCCGAGTCATACTCATCATCATCGTAAATACGACCTACAATATTACGATTAATACATTTTATGATTGATTTAATACGTTTTAAAACTGTATTGTACACAGGCAACACGTGAACGGGCTTACGTTTATTACTCATTTGCGGTCTCCTAATATCTCTTACTGGGTTTGGTCTAGATTTCAACGACTTCAAATCCGGCGGAGGGAATTGTTTTGGCTTGCCATTCGAAACCGGTAATTGGCGAGGTTTAATATCACTACTGACCGGTTTTGACCTTACATCTTTACTCGGCGCTGCATGTTTTTCTAATATTTTAGGTTTAGAAATTAATTTATTCACAGGCTTAGTTTGTATCTTAGGTTCTTCTTGTTTGTTCTTAGACTGTGCCAGCTTCTTCTTTTCCTCCTCAATGGCACGACGCATCTCTTCCAATTTCTTCTTCTCTGCCTCCAGTTTCTTGCGTTCCTCCCATAATTCATCCTTCCCAGAACTCTTCGACGGTTTATTACGATCCATCGCAATGTTCTTTTCCCCGGATTTTTCAGTAACCTTTTTAACAGGATTCTCCGTGGGTTTGGGAGCTGGCTTATTTGGCACAACAGTCGCGGGTGCTTTTCCATTAATTTTTGGAATTTTACCCAACTGTGGTTTACTTATTTTAGTAGTTTCAGTTGCAGCGACAGGCTTTTTCGCTGCATCTGGATTTCGTTCCCGTTGTTCCTTCCTGTCCCGCCATTCTTTTTCTTTCGCATATTCCTTCATCTGCCTTTTGGTCATTAACCTTTCAGGTTCCTCGACTTTCGGCTTCACTTCTATAACTACTGGTTCGTGTTGCTTCTTCTCGGCAAGCTTCAATAATGCGCCAAAGTCCATTGGTGGTGGTGCCGGTGGTCTCTTTTTAGCTTTCGGCTTTTCCTCTTTTTCCTTTTCCTTTTCTTTTTCTTTTTCTCTATCATCCTTTCCCTTTTCACTGGTCTCCTTTTCACGTTTTTCGTCACAATCTGTTTCTTTGTTACCTATAGTAGATGATTTTCTTTTCCGCCTGTGACCAAGCGCTTCATCAATCTCTTGCTGTTTCAATGCCTGTTTCACTCTGTCCTGCAGCGAGAAACGAGAAGAAAGACTTAGCTTAAGTCCACTTTTATCTCATAACGCAATAATCGCATTTCCTATACCTTTGTGGAAGCTATATCCTTCACAGTTTTCTTTCCACTACTACTGAAGAGTGGCTTTTCAGGAGGTAGATTGTTATACTTATTCATCAATTGATTATAGAATGCTGATGCTTCTTGGGATACATATCCATAATCGTCTTCATCAGGCTGGGAAGGACCTTTTGGGAATTGTGTAACTTAGTACTGTATTACAGTATGTACGATTTTCAATGTGATTTATCCCGTGATTGAAAAAATCACATTTGATTAACAAATGAAAGTCATTGTATACGAATAAAATTCCAAATATCCAAGTTTCAAGTCAATTCAAAAATAAGAAAACACTTGTAAAACATTTGTGTGGGCACCTCCCAAGTGAGTAGCATATAATGTTAAATTGAAAAGCATTATTGCACACTTAATTAAAAACGTATAGTAATCCAGTCCATTATAGACTTGTTACAATAAAAGCTGCCTAAATTACTATGGTGACAATATCTTAACAAGCCTGGTAGAGGAGAGCTTGAAAATACAAACTTTACCAAATTCTAATTCTGAATGCCTTGGTGTGTATAAAGACACAGTACTGATGGAAAAGAAATAAGGTACCTAACATACATAAAGCACATGTATCTCAATAACAATGTAAAGAGAAATATACAGAGATTATAACAAAAATAAAAATACATTGACAGCCACAAAATTGCCTCATTCAAATGTTAAAGGAAGAAGAAATTTGCACAAATATCTGATGTGATCAATTACTTCTTTGCATGTACAGCAATAGGATGTGATAAAGAAAAGTAAGTAACTGTTATATTTGATACTGAACACAACCCTCTAAACTACTCAAATATTAGTTGGCTGACCTTAAATAATCCCTTAGAATCCTCCGATGTGGAAATCCACCAAACCTTTCTGCCCCATGACAGACGTTGGCAAAACAAGGCATTGTATCAGTTGCATATACTATAACCTGTGGGCAAAAATATTGCCCATTATGGATGAGAAAGTAATATGCTTTCACTGACTTGAACATAAATTTCATGCACATATACCGTTTCATCCTTTTTTTTTTTTTAAACTTCTCTAAAATGATACTGGGTTAGGGTAACATATATTTTCAATGTGTAAACAGTTGAAAATAACTAAGGTTACGCTTCTCAACCTATATACCCTCTCTCATTAGGTAGCCCACTGTTGCACTTAGTTATACTTTGATGATATTGGACTTTCAGTTAAATAAAGATGTATAGCAATAACATAATAATATATTCACAAAGAATAATCCTTCCACAAACGCTTGGTATTTGGAATTTTATTGTTACTTTATAGGAATGCACCTTCCACAGTTAATACTAGGTTGTTATTTCTAATCAAACTCTGTACGAATTGAAAAAATCTGGTTTTACCTGCAATTGTGACTGCCGTATTTTCATTATCTATCGCATCTGCTAACACTGACTTATTAGCAGCTTTGCATACTTTTAAATGTTTGTTTATTCGACTTTGTGCTTTATGATCCCTCAGAGCTAACAGGTTCTGAAATGCCAATCAATTAGTTGATAAGTGAACTTATATACATGGCTGTTTTAGGGGATTATTCAACTTTTCTCAATTGAAAATATACTGCGACACAGGCCACGCTTAGTCTTAGTAACTGACAACGGCACTCCATTCAGTCAAGTTCCAATTACCTCCCTTTTCTTCTTCTCTTCCAGCACTTTTTGTCGTTCCTCTTCCTCTTTTCGTGCTAGAAATTTCTTTATATTGTCAGAAAGCGATTTCGATTGTTTCGACTGTTTTTTTGGCGGCGTAAATTTAGTTTGATAACATGCAGTCGGCTGTGAAGTGAGATCGAAGCAGGGCAGATTATTTTCGAACATTGAACGAGAACGACGTGAAATAATGACATTTTGAAATATCATGGTAGGTATACTAACGTTCTTAGTATTAGTCTCATTTTTCTGGGCGACACTCAGCAATGTTCCGAAATCCATGTCGCTTACCGATGTGGAGCGCAGGACACTTGTGACGACCTATACTGGATTTATCTCCGTGTTTCACGTAAAGTAAGGCATTCTTTTGATTTGCAACATCGATCACTCAACCAGGCACTTTGGCAAACATTTAACAACAAGACTGATGACCAAATACCTGCATCATCAAAATTTTCCATACGGAACTACCTAGTTAATGGTTCACCAAGAACGAGGCGTATATACATGCAACTCCATGGAACAGCCCTCTACATATCTCACTATATTTGTAAATAGATGTCAGTCTATCCGTTCGAGAGTTATCCACTGTTGATACGACATATGTCCATAGACGAGGTATAGGATAGACCTGCAACAATGCATTTATCTCACGACCGTGCACATTTCGGTATTGTCCATCAGTGATAGCATATTTGGCCTCAAAACTCCATTGGAGTTTTCGGGGTGGGGGAAATCTCGGTAAGTGTGCGTGCGTGTCCGTGAGTGTTGCGCGCACCGTTTCAGCGGCTGAAAGAACGCAACGGTACTATGGTACGTGCGATACCTTATGCGAAATCTGGCACCACTGTCACCTGCCTGTGTGCGGAACGAAGACGCAACGCCGCGACTGCATGTCGAACAAAGACGCAATGCGCGTTGCTGGTTGAAAGGGGACTGAGCATAGTTCTGTCCTTCTTATGTGTCGTCACGATATCTGACGTCACACGACGTTGGTGGAAGGGAGACGCAGCATAGTTCCGTCCTTTTCTCCAAGCCGAGCGCGATTCGGCGAGAAACGGTACGCGCAGCACTCACGGACACGCACGCACACTTGCCGAGATTTCCCCACCCTGAAAACTCCAATGGAGTTTTGAGGCCAAATATGCTATCAGTGCTATCACTGGTCCTTAGACTATATATTTATGGACTGCCAGTAGCATGCCTGAGCCGTGTTAAATTCGTGACGAAACATCTGTGGCGCCGTTACACCACAAGAACTACAGAATCGCAATATATTTCGCTTACTGCTGCTCTGACTAACTTCACACGAGTCAACCATGAGTCAATCGAGCGCATGCGTACATCAATATATATAGATATATAACGTACGTTAAAATTAGTTCTTGTGGGGTAGCGGCGCCACAGATCTTACAACTAACCTGAATACAGCAACTAGCGGTCCATATATATTTAGTCTAAGCACTGGTCAGTACGCTTCGGGTGTTGAAGTTGATTCATTCGCTAATAGATGGCCACTATCAAAGCCCCTTTCTCACTGGCTCTCTCTCAACAGTGAGGTTGGTATAAATACCAATTCCGGATAGAGCGACATTGGAAATTAAACCACCGGTTAATGACCGAGCTCAACGTTTCCCATGCGTGGGTTTTCCTACGCATGTAAAATAAATGTGTGTGGGAGTAAGGGCGGGATTGTGGGCCCACACACGCGTCTAGAGCTAGAGCGGTTGTTTACTCTTCGACACCCTCGCTTATTGTGACGTGTTCTGGACAGTTGACGCAGTAATAGTGGTTTATGTCCTTTTTGCCATCAAAATTAAATTATATAAAATTTTCCATAAAATGCTAGTTACTTGACTACAATTGGTTGGCCAGGCAGTCGTAAGTCGACTCATGAGACTCTTCACGTAGACGTAGAGCAGGCCTGCAGAACTTGTGACACGCGTGCCACATCTCCCTCCCTAGCACCGTACCGCCCCGCGGTGCCGGCCGAGGAGAATTGCCCCCTCTCCTGTAATATTTACAATGAGGCGACAACAGTCGAACATCGAAGACGTAGCCAGAGGTGCCCGTAACACGGTACCCACTCTATGATCTCAGAGCAGTGGCCATAGAGAGGAGGCTCTTCTCCTCGGCCGGCACCGCGGGGCGGTACGGTGCCAGGGGGAGAGATGTGGCACGCGTGTCACAAGTTCTGCAGGCCTGACGTAGAGTATAAACTAAATTTAAGCCATCGTTACCATCTGCTTGTAGTCACTTATACGTCGTGTATATTAACACATCTTAAGCGGGAAACGACTGAACTCGTTTTGTGCATATTGTTATTAAAGCGCGGGAGACGACAGAACTCGTTTTCTACGAATTATCGGTGGTTTTTTTTTTTTTGGTGGCATAGTGATTTTTTTTGTTTTTTTTTACAAATTGCAAAAAATCGCCCGCTGCATGGTGAGAGATTGGCAAGAAAACACCTGCTTAAGATGTGTTAATTACTACATTTTTATTTAAAAATAATATTTTCTCAAAGATTTGATCAACTTAATTGCATAATTCTTTAATTGCATAATATTATTGTTACATATCCAATATATGCAAGAAAAGAATTATGAAGTTAGACCGATAAAATCTTTGGAAATATAAAATTTCTTTTACATATTAATAATTGTAACGGGTATGTAATAAGATGAAATAGTAACGCTGTATTTGTTAGAATAAATTTATTTTTTCATTATCGATCTCATTCTGTCGCCGGATCGTCGAAGCCATTCCTGCATGCTGGTTTGTATCTCCGACAGCGTTGCTGTATGAAACTTTCTCATAATGATTTCTGTAAACATTAAAATACCATTTATACAAACATGTTATGGCATCAAACGGATTATATAAATTTAAATAAGTATTTGAACGTTTTGTTTATACAAGCTATTTTTATAAATTATATTGTGTTGTCAAAGACATTTCGACGGTAGGTCTGTTCTTGAACCTGAACTCGTTATACTTAAATTTCAACAAATGATAGAAATATTCTTAAGGTTTGTCGAAAGCGATAAAGAAAATGTTACAGGTGGTTTAGTGAAGTTTTGTAAAAGGAGGTTTATCAGAAGAATCCTGCACATCTAAGCAGCATGTGTGTTAGAAACCCGCAAAATAGCTCAACGAGATGCGTTCGTTTTAGCGATTCTGGGGGAAGTGCAGAGCAGTGTCATCAGAAATAGCATCCTGCCGCACACAGAGAAGTAGTATACGTGCATGTCCGTGAGAGCTATGAGCCAATCGAGTGGCGCGTAGCTCTCATGGACACGACGCATACTACTTCTCTCTCTTCCCCCACCACGCGTGAAACATGCGGCAGGATGCTATTTCTGAAGACACGGGTGCAGAGGGGTCAAGCTCCGTCCTCTTTCCAACAGGCAAAGCCTGCTCCGATGTTCGGCCAGATTCACTCTTGCATTTGTTTACAATGCTTACTCTTACTGAGACGCAGGTCAGTGCACCGGCCGCCAAGGTAAACATATGATCCGCGACTCTCGGCGCCTCCAAAAACAGGTGACACAGCAACGCACTGTCGTGTGCCACTGTCGAATTACCGCGTGTTATGGGCGAAATCAAATGCATCGCTAACATGTCTGATATTACGTTTTACTATCCAGGTGCGCAATCAACTGGAAATATCAGCAGTTATATTTACATCCTGTATCAATATTCTCTTTGTCTGGCAGATCAATTACAGGATTCTTGAGACTCGGAATATTGGAAGAAAATGCATTCCAATCAATATTAGAATGTGAGATAGCAGGCTTGGTGCACCGAGTTATAGGCACATTTTCTCCAATCATTGATTCAAAGGTTGAGATTTCTGCACCGACCTTAGATTGGTCGAAAGAATGTTGAATTTTGGGCATCTGTTAATGGAAACATTATTGCATGATAACATAAGCAAAGAAAATAATTTTTTTATTTTACTTGCTGGTTTTTTTAAAAGATTAATAAATTAAAATTGTAAGAGTCAATTTCATTTCAATTATTATATTTGATCAAATACAGTAATGTTTACCTTAGAATACATATACGCAATGTATGTATGACAGGGAAATCATAACTTAAAAGAACATAAAAGAATTTTACCTTGCAATTAATGCATTGCTCCTTTTGCAATAGTACTATGTAGTATAGTATGTCTCAGAAGAACAAGGCACAAAAGGTTAGTGAAGACCTGTAATGTAAGATCACAATGAAACAGACCAATATAAACTTGGTTGAAATCAAGTTATCCAGTCAAAATTAGTTCGGAGAATGTTCAATTGTGTTATTTGAAATGCATTCCAAAAGGAATGTAAATTGAGTGTCGAACCGGCGAGTCAGTTTTGCTTACCAGATTGTTACCAGATATAACCATATAACCTGGATGTTTTCGTGGAGTTAGGCCAGTCGGCCAGTGTGAGCATATCGAGTTCTGAACATCATTCGTGTCGCGTGTGCATGCGCGCTGTCAGTCCTCTCGCACACAGACGCGCACGCACACTGCGACACGAATGGTGTCAGCTCCATATGCTGACACTGTTCAGAGAGCTCCATATGCTGACACTGTTGTCCATAGACAGTCTCAGCATATTCAGAATCCAACCAAATCCAGCTCTGTTGGAGTCCGCGGTGGTGGGGAAAATCTCGGCAGTGTGCGTGTTCGTGAGCGGTGCGCGCGTCGCTTGGCTGCACGGCGAGGCGAGAAGAACGGAGCTACACGCGATGTTACGGTCAGAATCAGCTGTTCGGTAGCAGGAGTATCAGGAGAGCACGATGGCATAGGATAGGCGTGGCCATCACATTTATATTTCTATTGAAACTTTCGTTTCTCGTTGTCTATTCGCCGAGATGTAGTCGGCAGAGCCGGATCTAGGGCCTTAAACCCTTGAGGCAAAAGGCCAAATATGCGCTCCCATTTGCTAAATGTTTCCCTATAACTAAGCAAATAGAACAATTTAAAAAATAATAATATTAAAATTGATTAAATTTCAAAACACAACATTAACCTCATAATTTTGTATTTTAACGGGTCCAATATTTAAAATTGCACTTTCCTTGCTTTAACTGAAGCAAATTCATCAATTACTGACTCATAATTGATAGTTTTACATAGATTGATAATGTTGCTATATTTGTTTCGTTTTGTTAAGCGCTCACGCAACTCTTATACTTAACAGAACGACATTTTTGCGCCCCTCGTATTTTAAACTTGAGGCAAGAGCCTCATTCGCCTCGCCCTTAATCCGGCTCTGGTAGTCGGCCACGTGCACTGGTGGATCATCGTATGCTGTCGACCCGTTTGTAGCCGGTATTGTTTTATGTTGTGCCGGTTTCATTTTCTATTTGTATTCCATTTTTTAAACGCATGTTTACCTAAAGTGCGGCTGCGGCTCGCTGTAACGTTACGCATCTTCAAAGTGGCCTGTCGAACCATTTGGATTGGCCGGGCCTGGCACAGGGGGTCGTCTACTTTCTTTCCCGCGCACACCAGTGCCGTCTAACGGAGCGGCGAGTTACGCTCAGAATCAGCTGTTCGGTAGCAGGAGTATCAGGAGAGCACGATGGCATAGGGCAGTGTGGTCCAAGATCCGCACCTAGGTGCGATTTCGAGTCCCCACCCGACTACCCGTTGTTATGGTGACGGACGACGCTGAGTGCGTCACATGATCGCTTGCGCTGAGGCGGAAGGGTATATGGGGGGAGGGGAGGGGGGTCGGTGTTGCGTCCAGCTAGTGGAGGTGGAAGCAGCCGCGTGAGGGGCCCCACCGTGACCACACTGGCATAGGGGTCGCTTACTTCCTCAATACCTCCTCGCGAAGAAACGTTAATAACTCGCATTTTGTATATAACATTGTTCCGAAAATGATATGTATCGGTACGGAAACGCATGCCTTACATTCTCTTTGTGCCTAAATATATTATTGGAATATTACTAAATTATATGTAAATAAAGCCACAATATTGTTCTGTACCCTGATCTGTATATGGCATGCTAATATTGAATAATTTATACGAGTACAATAAAGAATGTATAATAACTTTAGCGAATACGATAAAATTTGTTGAAGTTTAGTAAATGACATAATATGACGAAAAATGAATGGTTTACAATGACAACGACAATTGACGGTATATTGCGGCCAAATGTAGAAGCAATGTAGAAGCAATCCATTCGGAACGCAAAATCACTTTCCGAATCCGCCGTTTGGGTAGCAGGAGTATCACGAGAGCACGATGCCATAGGAGGAGGTCGTCTACTTTCTTTCCCGCGCACACCAGCGTCGGGTAGCGGAGCGGCGAGTTACGGTCAGAATCAGCTGTTCGGTAGCAGGAGCATCAACAGAACACGAAACACAGGCAGTCGATTACTTCCTCAATCACTTCCTCAATACCTCCTCGCGAAAAAATGTTATTTACTCGCATTTTGCATATAACATTGCGCCGAAAATGAGATGTATCGATATGAAAACGCATATATTATTACAATATTACTAAATTATCTATATATATAAAAGAAAGTGTCCTGACTGACTCATCAATGCCCAGCCCAAACTGATCGATCAAAAAATCTGAAATTTTTTGATAATGTTGCCACTGTTACATCCTCCGTTTTTCGGCACCCTGCGTACACCAGGTATACCGGGGATCGGGGGACAGACGAAGTGACCGGGCAATAAGAGAGTTGACAGGTCAGCTGAGCGGTTCGCTGAGACGTCGCACGCGCCGTAATATACCGGGTGTTCTAGACTTGACGTTAAACCTACGTGTATCCTTGCGTCCGAGAGATTACGGCTCTAAAATGTTCTCGCGTATTACGTGCGATAATGCTTACGTTACCTTTGTGAGGGTTCCTCGTTGGGGGGCCTCGTCCCGCGCAATTTCCTTACTCTATGATTTCTATATCCGAATCTTCGCGAACCTCGGTTATTGCCACCATGGATGGCACGATTTCCGATTCAAGGGGCTCAGCGTAGAGCGTGAACCGGGCTTCCCCGGAAGGAAGTTCGAACGGACAAAGGTCATCTGGGGAAATCCAGATCAGTGGTGCGGGTTGTCCGGCGTGTTGGTAGTTAGGCGGAGGAGGATTCGGGGGTTGTTGAGATGCTTGCAACTCACGCAAGCGTACGGCTTCGCGGCGTGCTCGGAGTTTTACTCCACCCCGGGGAGCTCCTCTGTAATCTTTACGTCGCTGCCGACGTTGGGACCCTGGGTAACGGGGTATTCTCTGGTTAGGACAAAGGTGATCTGGGGAAATCCAGATCAGTGGTGCGGGTTGTCCGGAGTGTTGGTTGTTAGGCGGAGGAGGATTCGGGGGTTGTTGAGATGCTTGCAACTCACGCAATCGTGCGGCTTCGCGGCGTGCTCGGTGTTTTACTCCACCCCAGCGAGCTCTTCTGTAATCTTTACGTCGCTGCCGACGTTGGGACCCTGGACAACGGGGTATTCTCTGGTTAGGAATTTGTATGAGAGATAATTACGATCTGCTGAGGTAGATACTGACCTTGGGGCTGCACCATTGCGCGTCGAAAGCAGCTGGGAAGCTACGGTCGCAGCGAAGAACGCTAGTGGTCGCCGGAACGACTGCCACGTGGTCGCAGCGAATGAGTCGCTCTAGAAGTCGCCGGAACACGGAGGTGTTACGGTGACAGCGAACGTGTCGCTCTAGGGGTCGCCGGAACTCGGAGGTGTTACGCCGACAGCGAGGTATTGCTCGCTAGGTGGTTTAGGTAGTCCAAGTTACTGCGGGGAGGAGAAGGGGTGCAACGCCCCGTTTGATTAGACTCAGAGAAAACTCGGATAACCAGGTTTTACGCGGGTGTATGTGTGCGCGTCGCGACGATGGGTGGTAGGGTAGGTGATTCACGAAGTTGTTTACTTAGTGTTTATTAACTGATCGAACCCTACAATTTGGGAGAAATGGAACGGCTCCACTTCGTTGTCGCGAGCGGAGGGTAGGAGGTCGGGACTGGACGGAGTGTCTCGACCACGCAGGTTACTTATAATTATTCGAATTTCAAAGGTAGACCGCGCAGGTTACTTATAATTAATTGAATTTCAAAGGTTCACCACGCTGGTTACTTATAATGATTCGAATTTCAAAGATTGACCACGCAGGCCACTTATAATTAATTGAATTTCAGAGGTTGCTTGATTGCACAAACCTGAGGTTGCCTGACGAGATACAGGAACAATGTCACTGATTCTACCGCGTTGATTATTCACTAGACTTAATTTGATTCTAATCGCTGACCTGACTTGATTCTAATCGTTGACTTGACTTGATTCACTTGAAAGGTCTCGAAGGAAAATATTAAGTCGGGTATATATATAGTTAATACGCGAACAATGGTGCAGTTCGAAGCACTGCACAGACAGAAGTGAATTGAAAGACGTCAAAACAAGAAGTAAGTCACAAGTCCCAAGTGGTAAGTGCGCGAAAAGGGTCTCCTACTGCCCTATATCGCCGCCGCGCTCCGTTGAGCGGCGTTTCCATACTGACACTGCATCAGCGCTATATCATGGGACCGGCGCGACAGATGCCTTTCCCAGGACTCGGTCGTACGTGTCTTATCTTTAATGGGGGTCCGTGAGAACCGCGCTACATTCCTAAAGTTAGATTAGAGTGAATCTTAGAACTATGGAACGAGCAGCAGACTACTGCGAGAGCAATTCATTAGTTAATTCTTGGATAATTCAGAAAAGTAAAAATTTGTGGCGGGTGGAGGACGCAGGACGTAACACCACCGTGACGTAAGCACCTACTAAGAAGGGATTTTTTGAAATTCAACCTCTAAGGGGATGAAAAGGGGTAAAATGTATTTTTAAGAATTCCTCGATATCTCTTAAGCCTGATGATATATCGAATTGGTTTTAGATTCCAAAGCTGGCCCATACAAATGCGTATAAACAAATTTCAGGATTTCGCCCTAATCAACCCCTAAATATTTGTATTATAAAAAAAAAATGTATTATTATAATCAACCCGCAGCCCAAACCGCTGGATCTAAAAATCTGAAATCGGGGGAGTATATTCCGTCCATGATGTCAGCACCCATTGACAAGGCATTTATCGGAATTTAACCCCTAAGGGGGTGAAAAGGGGAAAAATGTGTGTTTACAGATACCGTGTCAGCATATGCGGCTCGAACTCCATCTATGTCGCAGTGTGCGTGCGCGTCTGTGTGCGATGCTAAGGCCCTGATTGGGCGTAAGCTGCGCGCATCGCACACAGGTGCGCACGCATGATGGATTCCGAACCAAATATGCTGACACTGGAGCACTGTGGCCAGATTTTGTCCCTCTGGTACCATACGGGCAAGTGTGCGTGCTTGTCTGTGAAGAGCCGCGTGAACAGAAGAACGGCAGTATGCTGCATCTCCGTTCCACCAACGTCGTGTGACGGTTCCAGTGCCAGCATATGTGGCATCAAAACTCCATCGGAGCTGGCGGAGTTTTGATGCCACATATGCTGTCACTGGTTGGACCAAATATGCTGTTACTGGCTGGGAGCATAGCTCCTTCCTTCTTCCTTGTCTCCGTACGGTACGGACAACCGCCGTGCCGCGACGCGCACATCGCACACAGTGAATAGTTGGCACTGTAGTATGCGTTGTGCCCACAGTTTCATCTCTCTAGCCTCTCTACTCGATGCAACTCGATGTGACTCGATGTTTGATGTTATTTTAGTCGATCAGCTGACAGTATGGCGAGTGGTTTAGGTTCAAGTGTTTTGCGGTGTGTACGCTTGAGTAACCTTGTATGTCATCGGTGGCAACGACATAAATTTCATAACTTAGGATATGAACAAATAAGTGCCTTTCAATATTCGACGTTCAAACGATTTGTGGACCCACCTTCCCTTAATGGTGAAAAGCCGAAAAAAAAGAAAACAGAACGGATACCCAAAATAACGTTGCACTTAGAAAACGATAAGATTGCCATAATCGAATTGGAAAATGCGGTGAAGTTGGCCAAACGTCGAATGTTACTCTTGCAAAAAATAGCAGACAACGATCCTAAAACGCACAGGCCTGTTTACCAGTTAGTGGCGAAAACTGACGCGGCGGAAGATTCCGTGGAATTGGAAGAGGTTTATGATGTAAAAAGGTCAACAAAATTAATAGCTATCAGCGATAAAATAAGCGCACATGACTTTGACATAAAGATAAACAAAGTGAAGACCTTATTACAGAAGCGATTCAGATGTAAAATTGTGAAGGCATGCGCTAGTGAGGACATAGTAAGGCTATATCATTTTCTATCATTTTTAACATTTATTTGTCTATGCTGAATTTTGTTTAATGGATAAACGTTGACTGGTCATGTTTGCAACATTGAAATAGCTAAATACAGAATGGTTGTTTCTGACATTTTTAGGAAAAGACAAAAGAGTTGTTAAAAACAACTGTAAATGGCCTGGGAGAAATAATTAATACAAAAACTACTAAAACTAGTGTAACAATTACTATTGAGCCTGTGAAGGCAATAGACAAAGCTGAGATTCCAAGTGCTACTGCTTCAGATGTACAGGAGAAGAAGTAGCATAAATTATTATGGTTATGTATTCTAAAAACAAATCAAGTATATTATTGATGTTTATTGTAAATATTATCAGAGTGTAAATTACAAAAAGAACAGTAAACATTACTATTTTATAATTATAACATGTAATTTTGTTATTGTCAGTGAAGAGTAAATGAAATTCTGAGGAATTTTAGTTGCATATATATAAGTATGCATATTTGTATGCGCATATATAAATGTACTTTTGTACATGTACACATACGCCCATATATGTATGTTTTGATAAACTCCTTATTATCTAACGATATGTTCTGTGCATTGTATGTTTAAAAAGTATTTCACAATATCATACTTGCATCTGTGGAGTATCTACTTAGTCTATACGCTACAAACGTACTACATGTTCCATTTAAGTTAATATTGAACTTTGGTCATGAGATGAGATCTATTTATCTTAAATCTTAAGGTATAATATAAATGCCAGAATGGTACTTTTACGATCCACATGTAAGTATTCAATGGTAGGTTCTTGTTTTGTTCTGTATATATTTAGTTATAATCAATTTTTATACCTAAACAATAGTTTCTCTGTTGTCAGGGATAAAATACATTGTTTCTTCTAAAACTGGGAATTGCAATGACAACGCGTCGGTCTATAAGCTAATCTCATTGCTTTCATTAGATTGCGTCAATTAAAATTGGAATGCAGTCCTGGCTCGTCGATGAATCGGCTCACAAGATACGGATTCGTCTAAAAGATTTCTCATTACCGGGATCGTGATACATTCTTGCGTAACAATTGCGAACTTTAGGTCGTAAAATGTACCGACAAAAAGTCCGCTAATTAGTGCCCGATGCTTCTGTGCGTAACGTTTCGTTTGTCTTGCGGCATTTCGACTACGATAGCTTACATTACAGTAAAGAAGTAATTAATAAACGAGGCCTACCATCTTCGATCGATTCGATATTCACACTTCGAATGATACTAGCACTGTTCAGCACTTTTAATCATGTCCACCGAAATATTCAACATACGTTAATTAAGACAAATTGCATAGAAATCTAATGGGGTAAGCGAGTAGTTAAATAACGTCTCAATGATCTGTGGCCGTGAAAAAAGCGTGGGTATTAGTTTCGATCAAACTGACCGTGACGAATTAATTACTTAAACCCGTCCTGTAAATATAATAGAGACGAATAGGTAACAAGCTGTGTTGCCGGACACGAATTACGGGCACTCGATTGCGTCTGGACACTTTCGGAATTCGACAAGAGCCGGGCAAAGTTTGCCCCTCAGACCTCGCGGTTGAATCTTCACGCTTCTGGTTCTGTGCTGCAACGCATCTCCGCATGTAGCTGTGCATCGAGACCACGTCGACCATTGAGTTACTTTGCAGTCTACTGAAAATGTGCGCAGATAATTATGAAATTTCTATCGTCCTAATGATACGAACATCTTTAACTCACTCTCGTTTGGCTCAGTTTCAGAATTCTTGTCGCGGTAGGATCGTTTTCCAGTTCCGTCGCCTTGTAACGCTAAAAATTGCAGTAATATGTTGTTACATCATGGAATCAAATTGTATCAATGTTGAACGGTCTCTCGCGTGGTCGTAAACACTTACAACATGGCGGCACTTTATGACATTTTCTTCTTCGAAGCATCTTCTGTGGACAACTCTTCCCTCGACCTCTGGAGGGTACCTAAATTGTGGACATTCAGATAATTAGTAAAAATCAGTTTTGTTTTCGGTAATATTCATATGAAAGGATCGGTACCAAAACTTGTCGTGTGCTGATAGTATATCCACGACAACTTTGACATCGTGACCATTTACTCCACTCGCTGGTTTCGCAATCTACCGAGTTTCCCATCAGCTCGTTTGACTCCATGACTTGACTTTCCGTTTGGATCCCTTTAAAATCCGAATTCTTGGATCTTAGGGAATCTGTTGAGAAAAATGGTGTGTTATGACATTTGGATATTATAATTTTGCGATACACGGATATATCTATCGCATACAATGTGGATAAGATACAGATGTAAAAACAAACTCTGAAGATCTGCGCAATCTTATTGTTTAAAATGCAATACTTCTCCAGATAGTGACACGAGATAGGAAAATGATGTTGACGTTTTGTTGTGTACCAAATATTTGTTCAAATACATGGATCCCAGTGCTAGTGATAAAGTCAGTGCATCATGATTAAATTCGGGGTTTCCCAGGTGAAAACGACGAACCGCCGATACTTGAGACAGATTTCATTTTCGTCTGTAGGTTAGTTACTAATGAATAAATGGGATCTATTCGTTACTAATCAATACGATAATACACTTACATAAGTGAGATAAATCACCGCGTTGTGCACGTTTGGTTTTCGTGCTGCGTTGCTCCTGCACAGGTATATGATAACTCAAAACACTGCTGAGCGAAACCTTAAAGTTTTTCATAATAGCGGACAGATTTGCCCTCAGTTCTCCTTTGTTCGTTCGGTTAGTAAGCGTGCACAAAGTTAAAGTTTCGTTAGCGTGCGATTGAATAGAGCGCAAACGCACGAATTGTTGTACATGTGGATTTTTGGAAAGTAATGGATGTGATATTACACAGAGTGCGCCATACAATTACGTTTTGCGTAAAAGAGTATATTAACTTGCTGTGACGAATGTTTCGAGGAGTCGACGTGAGTGAACAAAATTTACAATTCCATTTAGAAAAGCCAAACTGAAGTCGTAGGAAAATAGGCATTACCATACGATTCAATTTTGCCTTCAACAGTTTTCTTTTGTCTTACCAAATTCGAGACATCATCCGTCCCGAGTGCATGACGCACCCTGTACTTATATCGTTTGATTTCCGGTTAGAAGAGAAGTCTCTGGAGTGAGATGTGTACCGCGAATATCTTTCCTCGCCCAATAAAGAGGCGTCCGGTTCGTCGTAATGATCGGCGAGAGGAGGAACTCTCGAAGATCGCAAAACAGTCAGTGCAAAGGGAAGTAGTTAAAGTGCACTCACTCTGGTAATTGCCGCAGACCCTATTACAGTCCTCCAGTGTTTGGAAGTTGTTCCGGTTACCTTCGCATCCGGTGTATTTAAATAAATGACAGCGACCAGCGTGCTTATCAAAATAGGCACGCAGTGTATTGCCCGTGCAATGTCCTTTTACCATCGGTTCACTGCAAATTTCTGCAACAGAGTAAAGTTTCTTCAGCTAAGTTTCACCTTTCGCTTCCTGTCGTCTCCGTACTTTACCGTCCTTTTTTTTTCTACTCGAGCTACAAGTTCGAAACATTTTTATTGATTACTGGAAGGTAAGCTCATAGAACGATACGAAAGATTGCAATTATCCGACCTTGATTGGTCCTAGTAGAAAATCGTGTGCTATAGAATTATTAGGATCCCAATAGCATCGCGCCAATATGGCGAGGAGAAAAGACAATTTCGTAAATTGTCAGCAGCTTGCGGCGCACTTACGACTCGCCTTGTAGCCCGACATTTGCTTCCTCCCTTCTCATAAAGCCACAACCACGAAGAGACGATTAAAGCGCTTCTGCGTAATTGCGGCGGCTGCAAGTTTGCACCGAGTGCTTTTGCTGTATAGGTAGATTTTCTCCTCTCTTCGTCTTGCGGACGTAACACGGATTGAAACGAATTGTAAACCGATTCAAGAGTCCAATTTAGGATATCTCGCGAATGGACATCGATTCAAAGCAAGACGTTGCAAAAATATTTCCCAACAAATCTTAAGAAATCTTCTTCGGATAGCTTACTTTCTGCTTCTTCCTTCGAAACATTGCAGGTAGGAATTTCTGCGACGCAAGCGGCCTGTGACACTTTGCAGTCTGGAGGACTGGTGTCCTCCTCATCGTCAGCCATGCTACTCCAATCTCTGTTAACGAGTCTGGACCTGATTTTAACCCCTGGTCCGCAGCTCGAGGTGCACGGTGACCACATGGACCACGGGGTGTACCGATCGGGAGGACATTTCTGTTGAGGAATGTAAGCGTGTCTCTATACGTCATTGTCACCGGAGGCTGTCGATGATTATCCGTATTTAGCAAAACGCTGGCAGTAATATCAGTTCACAATCATTAAACGCAGCGATGAAAGGTTAAATGTCTTTCTGCATGACGAAGATTGTGAACGTTCAAATGAGGCGCTTCGCTGGTTAAACTTACATATATTAGTTAAGTATGAAACTCTTCGCATCCGAGGAAGTAGTCTGTGACTTACGTGACGATATCAGTCCCATGGATGGTTCTGCGAGAAATGGTGCAGGTATGGTCGGGTAATTATATGAAGACTAATTGTATCCCCCCGCTGCTGGTGGTAGCTTGAAAATCGTTAGTCGACGAACGGGAGAGATGCAAAAGTCAAATTAAATGAGCAGCGTCGTGGCGGTGATTATCGTTAATGCTTGATGGTGCTCGCTGCCGCGTGCGGTGCTGCATTTGAATGCATCGATTGACAATTGTTACGTCGGCGTCGCAGGCGAATTATGACGACGAGGATGAAGATAAACGTAAACGTTTCCGACTCCGTAAAGCCGTCGCGCGTAGAGCATTTTAGGGCACGATCTTATGGGGGTTAATCGCTATCACTTTTGTTATACGATGAAACGGCGAGTCGGCCGGAAAAGTCGCAAGACATTTAAAGTCGGGAAGCTGTTCAAGTCCGTACCTGCAACCATTCCTCGGTTACCTCCACCTGCGCTTCTTCTGCCTCATAATCCTCATCGCTCGAGAAGTCATCATCCTCCACTTCCTCCTCCTCCTCCTCCCCATCCTCCTCTCCCTCGTTCCTATTCTCTTGCCCGTGCTCGTGGTGTCTCTCGTGCTCCCTGTGCTTCGATCGGTCTCTTACCTCGTCCGTGTCATCGTCGAAGCAAGGGTCGTTCTCGCAGTCCACCGTTTGCTGGAGTTCCGGCCCGTCCGGTTCCATTCTGCAATGTTTCCGGTGCTTCCTGTGCTGGAAGTTGCGCGACCTCGTCTTGCTGCCGGGGCCACAGGTCGTTGTGCACGAGCTCCAGGGGCTCCAATCTTCCAACGCGCACGAGTCGCTGCTCAATAGTCCCGGGTGGCGTCCGCCGCTGCTGCTGCATGGTCAGGAAGTTCGAAATTTCCAACGTCCCCGTCTCTCTCACGCATTGCATGCATTTCAGACGAACCAATTACAAGACGGTCCAGAGAAGTTTGTCCAGGCATGTATGGCCTCGTCGCGGGAATCTTGTAATTGGTCCGTTGACAGAAACGATCATGGGGTCTCGCTGTCGGGGATCCTTACCACTGAGGCTTCTCGCCGTAACAGGTTGTCCTATCAGTGAGGGTTGAGTTGCACTTGTGCGTACTCGCCGCGACTTCGTCTCGATAATGCCTCTGTCGGAGTTTGCTCCCTTTTCCGCAGCTCACCGAACAGTCGCTCCATGGCCCCCAGCTACTTGTCCTGCACGCCTCTGTGCCGATTAGAAATTACGTTCCGCGATGTTAGATACACATACATTGTTCAGTCGTTTGATTTATTGGACAGAGACAAATATTTCGACGGAGGCGCAAGGGTGGACTGATACAGTTTTTCAACTATCGCCCGTCACTGCGGATAACGTTAGTCTTAAAACGCTTCCAAGATCGAGCTCTAGTGAAAGACAAACTGGCTGAGATCGTGTAAGTGATTTATCGGGGAATGCTTTGTATGCGTCGCGCGATGTATCGCGAGTAATATGTGGTAAGAATCGATGTAGCAAACCGCCGTTGGCATCGAGTCAACGGCAGTGCATAGAGCAAATGGCGCGATAAAGGCCCGCTAAAATTTTCAGGGCTTTCCAACACTGCGATGTTAATCGTAAACTCGCTCGCAATTTCATCGTCGACACTGTACGCCGCGCCGCCCGGAACTTTAACCGGCACACCAAACGCATATCGTTCAGTGTTCTGGAAATGAACGCACTTAAATCCGCGGCGCAGAAGTAATGGGACGTCGAATGTGCGATAGTTTGCCTCGCGTCCGTGGAAAGGGCGTCGCGGAGGAATGAAGAATTCCGTGCGCGTACGGAAAAAATTATCGGGCTGCAAGGAGTCGTGCTGACACGTGAGGAGTGGCGCGATAAGCGGGGATGAAAAGTTTTTCAGGGCTCTCAAGGCTCTTCATCCTTCGCGATAACCGTAATGTGTTCTTAATTCGGTCGCTGGCGCATTGTGCCTAAGTGCAAGCGCGACGGACATATACACTTTTACACCGTCGACGGGTCTATCTTGTCGGCAGCTGTATTTCATAGATTTCTTTTTGTAACCCGTTCATTTATAAGGATTCTTTTGGGCGCGTTAATGGACGTCGACGTGTGTGCATGATAAATTCGAGTGAACCCAATGTGTCTACTTGAAATATGCAAAAGAAAAAGAATCCAATGCTGGAACTACGTTCGAAATGTGCGAAGTAAGTCAGGCTGATCTACGTGTTCTACTCGAGCTACGTTTACCTCTTACTGGTGATCCTCTCGACATGGTCAGCTTGAAAATGGCTATTGAACGGTTAAGGAAACAGCGCGACGCGCGGAGTCCGGGATTTTGAAGGAGTCCTCAAGAACGTAGGTGTAAATATTAACCCCGACGGAGACGGTAGAGAGTTTCAGAGGCTTCTCTACGATTGAGCGGGGATTTCTCAGTATTGAACTTCTCTGTATACGAAGGTTTTAAGCCTTCGAGACTACCGCCGCGGTCCAAAGTCTAAAGATATTTCATCGTTCCTGCATTGCCTAGGGCCTAAGCCTTGCTTATGGTACAGAGATGCGGAATGCATTAGGTACGTCGTTATTGCGATCCGAGACTCCGCGTTCACGGGTGAAAATTAAAATAATACACTACCAAGAGAAGCGATACTTGCTAGTTTTGCTACGTTTGGGTGGCTGAACACCTGGATCGATGGTTTCAGGCGGGTCTTTGCAGGTCTTCTCGTACAGTCTTTGACGGTTAAGATAGAGTCTTGCCAATGGCTTCATGTCCAACCCGGCTGGATCGTAGAAAGGCGATCTTGAGTCATTCGGATACGTCGATGTGATACGACGGATCGGTTCTTGAGGATCCGATGGCGAATCCGCAGACTGTGCAAAAAGTATGGATTCATCTAATACTTGAAAGGTAGATATCAGTAACAGTTCCGAGCCAAATCAGAACTCTTAACATTGTTGCGATAGCGCAACTAGACTTCCACATCTTAATAGTTTCCAACTGCCATCTCTCGGAGTGTCAACTCTCAACGTACACAGCAATCAGTTTACAGATCAATTAATGTAAAAAGACCTATTTTCCCTGATTTGAACAAACGGAAGGTCTGAGTTTCGAGAAACTGAGAGCACTGCCTTGGAAATTTAGTTTCCCTCAAGGATGTCGCGATTCCGCGGTTATGCACCGTGATCGAGCATGGAAAGGCCCGGAAGTGTCGTCCGTTCCCCCTCGCAGAATTGAGTCACAAGAATTCGTCGCGGCTGAGAGACGGATAGATGGGGAGGAAAGAGTTGAAACAGCGAGGCGTGTAAATTCGCGCCGAGCGGAAAAGTGCCGAAGGCGTGTCTAACTCGACGACGTCAGCGATTTCTACGTGACGACTGGCGCCTGCGGCTCTATTGTCAATTGTTAGAATGGAACCCCTCGCATCCGAAATTTACTGCACCATGCTGTGCTTGGCGCAATCGATGACAAGGACCCTCCGGCTCACACTATTTTTGTCCTATCCACCCGGTCGCCAAAAGGCAGTGAAATCACATGATTTGATTTTAGAGATTTTATGTTTCGCGTGACATTCGAACCGTAGGTAGAAGCTGTATCATTTCACGAGAGAAGGAACTAGAGGTTCGGAGGAGTAAATTCAACGGTGTGTTCAGAATACTTACCAGATAGGTGATTCCGTCGTCTGTGCCCGCATCATAGGGATAAAGGTTGAGCTCTTTGCGCTCGATCCAGGTGCAATCCGCCACACAGAGTTCTAGCCCTGAGACCCCGACTATCCAATCCGGCGAGGGATCTGCAGAAATTATTTTCCACCGGTCGTAGCGGTCTGGCCCGAGTGAAATGTGCCTAATGAATAGTTCGGGCTGATAGCCCGGTCACAAGACAAATTTTCTCAACGACCGCGGGGGGGCACCGTAATTGTGGATCGTTCGACAAATCAATGCTCACGTACGGGCAGCTTTGACAATGGGAATTTCGAAAGAGGACGGGACCGATGAATCGTGGCACGAGAGAAATCCAATGCGGTCTGTTCTTACCGATCATGGATACCAATGACATGAGGTGATGTTTTTGGTCGACGCGAAACACGGCGAAGGTTTTGCCAGTGACGTTAGGGTAGGTTATGCCTCTCGCCTTGATTATGGTCCTGATATGCTCGCTCTGAAATAAGGTGGAAAAGAAAAATGCGCCCGTACAAGGATAGCCGGCGAATTAATTTCTCGAAGTGCCACTTGCTCGGAAGCGAAATTTGCTTCGGCGGGACTTTCGTCGAGAATTTTTCCACTTCGAACTTACTTGATCCTTCAATTCCGACTCCAACTTCCGGGTGGAACCGAGCTCGGCGACGTGCCGCAGTCCCACGCTGGCGTTGCCATTGTACTGCCAGAATCTGTAGTCGATCGTGTGCGAGGCGCCGATCACATCCGAAAAACGGATGAGCCAACCTTTCGTAGGATAATCCTGTTGCAACGAAAAACGAGAGTCTCACCTATTCAAGGGTACTGCGATAACGGTCAAGCGATTCTGAGTGTCCCAGCTAAATCTTGGACGATTTACTACCTTGGCACAGTTCTGCGGGTTTAATTAATTCCTTCGCACGACCGTGGCGTGTCGCTCGCGACGGCCCTGTTCAATTCCCGTATCATTCTTAGCTACTAAACGCAATGGAAAGGCTACTCTCTCTGTAAACTTCCGCTATAGCGTCGTCCTACTGACGACGATAGTGGCCAAGGGAATTTGTTTTCGAAACTCGGGGAGACGAGCAGAGAGGGAGGAAAGAAATGGTCTCGATATGACAACATGTAATCTAGTGCACGTGCGATACTAGGGCTTATTTAACGGTGTGTATTCCACGTGCCTTGGGGTGAGTATTTCTGGACCAAAGTCCTTCGAAAGTAACTTCGTACTTGGCCTCGTCGCAGGCACAGCAGTTCGGCAGCACCGGACCCTGATCGTCAGCCTCAGCCTTCGAATCGGGACACACATTCAGGACCAGGTTGGAGTCGTCCATGTACCATGTATCAGGCGTTTCCAGAATCGTCGCTCTACATTCGCGGGAAATAAGGAGATAAGAAGAAGGTGCGCAGGACGGTAGTATACCTCAGTCTTCGTGCTTTTTAATGAAAGTAACCCTTCACCTGATAAGTATGCAACCGCTACCTTCGGCAGGACTGGTCCACGCTATGGAAATCTCCTCTTTCGGCACCATCGTTGTTTCGATCACGGCATTTGGGCAGGTGTCCGAGAATTTGGTGAGCGCCTCGTTCATAAGATCGAAGAGACCGCTATCGGTGGTCTCGTTTGCGTTGTTAGGCTCGGCGGATATGAGGAACCGCGTGAACTTTCGGGTAAGCGGCCCGGTGCTATCCGCCACTACGGTCACTGAAATGTCCGTAATCCGTTATTATACATTCGTTGCCGGGCGGAGCACACTTCGCGACGCTCTGCCGCGGTCTCCGACTTCCAAGCTACCTCTCGATGCACTCGAACGTATCGTTTCATATGCCGCAGAGAGCATTTCCGCAAGTCTCTGTTCGATATTCCGCGACGGCATAACGTATGCGCGTTCTCGACGTTACCCGTTAAATAAAAGATCAATTTCATCTCTGACGATGCCAAACGGTAGTTGCGAATAACCCTTGCAGGCAAAGTTCGGGGCGTTCGTGCGAGTGAAAAGTTTACGCAGCGCTCGAAAAGGGAATATTCGAAAGTTGCCAACCGCGTCCCGGCTTGCTCGCATATGCACTCGTGCCGAGCCACGTCCAAAGACGGTGGCGGCGGCAATTATTCTGGGAGAACAATTTTGTCCCCTCGGGCGAGCGGGTGAATCGAGGGCAGTCCGCCGAGGAAAAAGTACGCGAAGAAAAACAGACGAAGGAAACAATTTGGTATTATCGCAGGCTTCGTCTGTTGTTATCTCTATTTCGTCTCCGATCTCTATCGTCGACCCGGGTTATTCCCGATGCACGCACCTTTCCACTCCTTGGATCCCGTTGATTGAATATCGATCGTCGAACGAGAAATGAATATACATTGGCGATTAGCTGTACTCGCGAGGCAGTCTGCATTGACTCGTTATTGCTTCGTTTAAATAATTGTGACTGACTGCATCATTTATACCTCACATCATTTCAGGCCACATTCATTCGATGGCATAAATTTCATGGACGGCACGTATCGAGTTATCATTTATGTGGTCCATACTCTGCTACACAGAAATTACAGAGTCCACGCGAATGAAAGGAATACTAGCGTCTCCCAAAATAGAAGTCGCGGGTGAAGCTTGCAGTGCCCTATTCATAACGCAGATTAAATGCGTTGCGACGTGTCGTGTAGCGTTAAGTCTCCGGAGGCGGCAAAGATTTCCACAGGCATCTTTTCTTTTTTACGGCATGCACAACCTTTTCCACTATCGTTCCATGATGGCCCCTCATTTTTTTTACGAGCACGATACCCGCGTCGTAGTAGCTGCATAACCATTTCCGTGTTCGGCAAGATTTAGGCTTTATCAAATTCATTGGTCCTGTGCTGTACCGCGGGTTTCGACGATTGTCTAAGAATCAGTTGTCCGATTATGTTCAGCCGTTGAAAGCAAACCCGGTGCGTCTTTATTTTCTCTTCGTCGTCTTTGTTATTCGCCTCGTTTCAGTTCTTTGACGTCGTCTGAGGTTTGTTTTGCCACGAAATGGCGTTGGCGTTAAAAGCATTACTGCGTTCCTTCGTATACTCTGTTTTGCACGAGGCGTCTTTTTTACGTCTTTATATTGCTAGAATATTGCGTAAGGTTACTGTGATAAAAGTTGCATTGAAAGTGCAATAAATGGGTGAGCGGAAATAATGCATAACTGCGACGCAGCACGTTCTACGCGTAACGAATAGGACAGAGAATGAAAGAACGGGGTGTACACTCGTGCCACGGTGCTCCAGGTGCGGTGAATGTTTTCGCGCTTATTTACGATGGGGAGATCGTTACTGAAAAATTACTGGATATACTAGGATCGTTATTTTCACTGCTCCCATCGAACGCCGTTAGATATTCTTGCAGCGGCGTTTGTTGTAAACCACGCTCAGCGAAGCAATATTTGATGAATTAACGAATCAATTAATCGGCCGAATGGAGTCTAGTTTTGACTCGTACATCTGCTATGCGTGTTTGCGCAAAATAAACAGCGATTGTTATAATTGTTTTGCAAACAGCGCGCCAGACACAAAGGCTGTCGTTTTGTTATACCGCGGTCCTCGCAAACAGCCGATTTGTAACGAAGCTGCGCGCGCGAGATAACGAGCGATCACATTGAATGTAGCGTGTGCAAAGCTTTTAATCAAATTGCGACAATTATTTGTAATAACGATCGGCAAATCGGTCGCACTGGACTAACATATTACGCTTGCCCGTCGATCAACTCTCGTTTCGACTCTTCCGCTGTTTTCTGGCTTCTCCACAAACACCGCACACTGTGGTCACGTGCAACGATCACTTTTATACACGCTCGTGACTATTCAAACGCTTCCGTTTTTACGTCCCGATTGAATTACTCTCCTTTAATTATTCAATTAAACCTCCGACTATCTCGGCGTGTCGATAGCGCGCGCAAGAATGAAATTAATTGTCGTCAGATTACAAAATCATTCGATCGTACACGTTCCGTAGTACATACCGCAATTTCATTTATCGATTAGCGTGAATCAGCGGAAATATTAAATACGCGTCTATATGCCGTCCACAATGCGGGGCCTGCGTGCTAAATTCCGTTTGACAATCGTTTATTGCTCCCGTAATTAAATCGCCGGCAGCCAATTACATTTGTGAGTATTGTATCGGCATCACACATCCGAGAACGTCATTTAAGGGCCATTAATTTCACGTACCACTCGGGTAACGATGTAACATTATCACGCCTCAGTAGCAGGGTTATCAACAACGATCTGGGCCCGTTCGCCGACGAAAGGGGCAATCTCGATAATTTCGCGAGAACGGATTTGCATTTCGTTTAGGGAAACGGCCCTCGGTTCCGGCGATGAACGGGAACAGACGCTGCTACCTATAACAATGCCAAAATCGAATAAGGCTGCCTCGTGCACACGCTTACTCCACACCGCGTCCCTGCTTCTCCGGCGGATTTTACTTGAGACATGGTCCGCGTATATACCGGGGACGTAACACCCAGCTGTTTGAAACATTTACGGCTTCTCGTATTACGGGTCTTCGCAAACTACGCCTGCCGCACATACGTGCGCCTAATGCTCGCTCGCTTCTGCCGGCAGATAAAGTTTATTCACTCCAAAAAGATTTGGGAGAGACGATCGACGGACAAGGGTGCTTCGTAATCGGGCTTCACTGTGAATTCCTGCTCCAGGATGAGTCGTGTCTGGGACTGTAGTTTGAAGTTTTCAAGACTGAAAGATCCTATTCAGCCACCTCTTTTCTTATAACTCGACATCCTCGCGAGTCAATGGGACATGTCTGCAGGAGCGGAAAACAAATATTCGCGGTGAACTATCGTGAGTTCTGACACGACTGGTACGTCGCGATAGTCTTGACTCCTACGGCGTACAATTCATTTGATATTATACTTGAAGTTACGCATGCCAATAGTGTTTGCATCAAGAGAATGCATAAAGTGATGTGCGCTGTGCGCGCAGTCCCCATCCCCATTGATTAACATTCAACGCCGCAACGTTTTTCTTTCATATGCTCTACAAGATTCTGCACAACGTAGCACTTTATTAAGGGCGATATGCGGCTGTTAATTAAGGAACGTTCGTGTCAAAGGGACTCTGCGTACGCGTGCGGTCTTCGTCTCATTACTTCTGAAAGAAGTATGCATGCGTGGAAAACTATTCACGTCAGATTTTTGTTTGCGTGTACGCGACTGTCTGCAACTTCTTTATGCGGGGAGAAACGATCGGACAAAAAGAAACACTCCTGCTTGTTCTCGAGAGAATTCTAAAACAGCATGGTACTCCTGTTTCACCGCCACTGTTTGCGCTTATTTCGGTGCCTAACGGAGATCAGTAATAGTGGCACGAAATTGCTTTATCGTGAAAGAAGAATGGTCTGCGGATAACCATAATTTAACGGCATTGCTGCCTACATAGCCTCATGCATCGGCAAAATTTTCGATCGGCTGTTATTAACAATTTACCAATTAATTTGGTTAACGTTTGTGACTGCACGGTGTATATTGACGAACTATGCGCAAAATGTTAGGGTTATCGGGACATGAATAATAAATCACTGCAAACAGGATCTCGCAAATATACGACATTATGGTTGAAATTAATTTGGGTAACAATCGATGCACAACCCCCGCTTGTCATGACTGCACGAGTCATGCATTAAGCTCGAACGTGCTATTTGACCTGGCAATTTGACGAGGAAGTGAAAAATGACGCAAAAGCATCTTCGCGCTCGGGCTAAACATTCGCGTCCAACCTAAAAGTCAAGTTGCGTCAGCGACACGTGACTCATGACCCTCGAGTTGGTGGAGTCGCGCTCCCTCACGATCATTCTCATAACCCTGAATTAGAAGAATTAAGCGCAAAAAACGCAGTTAAATGAAACCTTCGCCGGTGGCATCGAGTTTCCCACGCATCGGGACGCTAAAAAGTGCGGAAAGAGTCTCGTCCGCAATTTCCACCATAAAGGTCGGCCCGGACTGGGCGCCATGACTAGAAGCGTACACCCGCATCTATCGGCGTGTGTGCATAAAAGATGTCCTCGAATTTATTCATGGAACGTCAAATAATGGCGTTCGACGATTTAAGCGCATCGGTCGACACCGACGCAGGTCAAAATTTTCTCGGCGAACGTTCGGCTTGAAAATCGTTAAATTGCAAATTAATGCGGAATCCCGATCCCTCGTCGTTGTCTTTTTCCGTGACTCTTTTTACTGTTTCCACGTCACGCCAGTTCTCTCTGTCCCTGTTCCTCTCACAGCCGCCCTCCACCGGCGGTGATAGACCGTAATGGAACCATCGACGTTTCTTTCGAGATTAATCGTATCGGCAAGCAGCGAGCTTAATTGAGCGAATAAAGCTTTTACGTCGGACACGTTATTCGCTGGCGTTGTAATCTGATTTGGCTGCGCCGATTGAATTAGGAAAGGCTTCGGCATTATTATTTGCTTTCCGGGCAATCTAACCACGGAAGGCTAATCGACGGATAACGAAGGTAGAATTATGGCCAGATGCGGTTGTCGGGAATGAACGACGTGCTCGTACATGTGAATGTACGTGGCCGCTGCGGAAAATAAAGTGCCGTTCAATAAAGCTACCGTTTGTCGTGCTTCGGCCTCGTTACGAGACGCGGCCGTTTCTTACAGCGGCAACTTTTTGAACACATCGACTGCCACGTAATAGCTGGGACTTTAATCATAGTCATATCGAGTTCGGTTAATAGCTTAGCAAAAACTTGGCGACCGACTATTCTTTTTTCTCAGGAACTCATCGACAACGATAAGAATCTTCATTTTCGCATTTTCCACGGTCTACCGTGATTGGAGTCGGTGAAACTTTTCGCGCGACAAACGAGTTTTGCGACGCACGAAATTGGGTCATTCAATTCAACTGCGGCAGTGTAAAAAAATAATTCCCATTCTTACGAGGGCGTTCCGCATCTGGTGCCTCGGCGAGATTTGCGTACTCGTAAAATTTGCTTGCGTGGATGGATGATACAGGGTCGCGCTTATCGAATATTTCGGTGCACGTCAAGCGGCCAGAGTCCGTGCACGTCCAAACTTTTAACATAATTTAAATATACGGGACGGGGCTGCTTTCCGAAGCAGCCATGCATTTTATCAATGCAAAAAACAGCTAGATAGCGGTTGTCGCATTTGAAAATGCACGATCCACTGTATTCCGTAACAAATGCAATGGCATGCACCAAAAACAGTCTAGTACATCTATATATTTGATCTTCAGGCTTGAATTACACTCGACGGTGAAGGATTTCCATTTTGAGCCGGCACCGGATACTACAAATTATCAGTTTTGCTTCACACCCTTGCGACACGGCGGCGTCTTATGCGTATCCGTTACACGCCAACGATACTATGTACTTCGATCTTAAGTTTGAAGTGTCTGGTGTCATTCTCCAATTCCATCGCTGATCCTGAACAATATTATCTACTCCACACTGCCGCTATGTTATTAAGAACAATTTTAATTCGTACTTATTAATTATGTACTTATTCATGCATATACCTATTCTGTTTTGCGCTCTGGTTGTAGTGTTAAAGACTACAAATTTTCAATCGGCCAGCGAGCCGCTCAAGTTTGTGTGTTAATGCAGAGGTTCAGTCTCGCGAGAAAGTCTCGGACTTGGCGCATTGCCAATGTTATGTAACACATTAATTCATCGTCTCCGGTGGATCTGCATATGCGCCAGTGGACACGGGATGTTTCGCTGGTAGCGTAATGTTTCGATCTGCGTTGCCGAGTTACGCGCCGCGCTGACAGAATGTCATTTCGGGCAACTTCGCCAATCATACGCGCTCGCTCGGAAAAGTCTATCCATTTACATATTCGCTTTTCGTCCATTGCTCCAAATTCATACGTCACACTGTCACCGTCGTTTACTCGTTAAAATCTTGAAGCGAAACGTCTTCTACTTATATCAAAATTTTCGCTGCCGGGAGGCCACGGGGGGACCGCCTGGAGAAGACGCGAGCTGCACAAAGGTGACGCAGACGACTTAAAGATCTTAAGACCGACGATAATTGCCGTCATTAGCCGTGGAGACGTAGCCTCCACGCGAGAGACACTCACGCGTCAGATTTCAGCATTTTGCGTTCGTCACGGCGAGTTTATTTGCTTTCTTCTCTCACTTTAATTCCGCGCTGCTTCTTTTCATCCGCTTCCGTTATTGCCGCTTAGTGAAAGATTGACGTGTAAAGCGCCAGTACGCGACGGTCAATTTCGGCGATTTTTCATTGAATGAAAAGTCGAGAAAGACAAAGGACGAAGTGGAGAGAGAAAATTGTGATCCGAAACGGTCGTTCGAATAAGGATGCGACGATCAATGCTTAAGTGCGGGAAATAGCCGTAATACCGTCAATCGATCGCAACTGCGTCGTCCAATCTGGGAACAGTGCTCGTTCGAATCTCCTTCGACCTACGCTCCAAAGTCTAAACCCGATTACCCCCGGCCCGACATTAATTAAATCCTGCCTCGCGCTGGACACTGGATACGATTAATCTCACGCTATCATTTTGTCGACGACGGCCACGGCCTTTTCCTCTTTCAACTTGTTTCGCACTCATCTCCATCTTATACTGCGTTGCCCTCTTTTCGGCGTATCATCGTCCTCTTGCCGATGAATAACGCATAACTTCAACAGTCCCCTTGACCTTCCTGCCTCGCCTTTCGCACTCTCTCTGCTTTCCGCCAAGTTCTCTAGCAACTCTCTGTCGTTCTTGTATCCTTTCCCATTTCTCCTTTTTCGCCAACAGACGAGATTAAATAAAGTCACCAACAGGCTCGCGCACATGCACAAGCCGGAGAATCCATTTTTCCGCGTGAAAAGTATCCCTTGGAACGGTTCCAGAGTAAATGTTATTCCTCTTGCGTTATGAGATTCGTGACACATGGCTCGGTGATACGCGGTTGCGGAATCGTGGACATTTCTCAAGCGATTCGAAACGCATACGTCGAGCTCATGAGGAGGAATTTCACTAGGAGTAAAATTGCGGGGCGTTCTAAAATTATGCTCCCTTCCGTCGATCAGGTTCGCATACATTTCCGAAGCGGGCAAGACAAACAAACGTTCACGACGTTCGCGTCAAGCCCGACGACGTCTACTGTAAGCAGAAACAATCTTCTTCCCTCGTGATTATATCGGGCGTTAATTTACTGTTGAGCCGGACCTCGTGACAATCCATACCGCGGGCTTAAGTCGGTCGAAAATGAGTAAACTCCGGCTCGAAGTTTCCGGCGTCTCAGATTGCTTCGCCGGCAATCGCCTGTCGCAATTAAATCGACTCATCAACGTCCCGTTAAATGTCCCATCCATTAATCCGCTCGCGGTCTACCGACAACGCCGCTATCTTTCTCGATTTTCATTAACACCCCGACAATTTAGGGACGTGCGACGTCATCTGTGGCTTTTCAGTATGCTAGATTTCAATTAACTCGTCCCGGCGGTCGACGTTTCGACACGCGCGCTCCGTTCGTCGTTGCGACCGCGAGGATTTATCTATGAAGCGTGGGCGTTTATAAAGTGCCCGCACACAGATAAATATGAGATCCTGAAGATGACAGCCGTGCCGACACGGAAATGTCGGCGTGACGTATGAATAAAAAGCGACCAGTCAAAAATGGTCACCGCTCGACGTTCCTGCTGAGATAAATTGACGCAACCGTGCTTGCCCCTAACGTCGACTGTCGAAAGAGAAATCCACAATTTCAACGTCGGTCAACATCCCCGCGTGACGCGTGAAAAAGTAATAAGTGTCGAAGGCAAGACTCGTTGTCGGGTGGCTCCAATACGGCAGCCGTGCGTGCATGCACGTAGATCGAACGTCATGGCAAAGGGGCTGATGTATAAACAAAATCGTATAGACATGTTCAGGCCGTTTGTTTACCGAACTTTAACGCGACTCGATGAAACTTCTTCCGACGTTAGGTTGTAATATTGTGCTAACGTATACGACATGCAAACGAAAGACGTATGCAATGAATACTCACCGGTGTATTTGGTATTGGGCATGTACGCGTAGATGGCGTCGGTGCGATTGTACACCGTCAAGTATACGTGGTACTTCTCCTCGGCGATAGAACGCGGCATCGTGGTGCCGTCGATCATCCGGGTGCATTTCGAGGAACTGCTGGTCGTTACTGCGGCGAGTAGTAGGAAAACGGCGCCAGCAACACTCCTGCCGAGCGTCATCCTCTGCAAGCATCGAGTTGTACTTATTGAGTATGTTAATGCCTTCCGTTCCATCGGATTTCTCTGTCCCGCCACCCCTTGTCTCTCAATATGCAATCCTTTTCTGTAACACGGTTTCTGTCAAACGACTCGTACCTTTATTGCACTACTACCGCTCTACTCGAATTCCTGCAGCTCTTTAAAATAGGATAACAGGCTCTGTGAGAAAATGTACAAAGTGGCTTCAAACGATATTAAATGTCTGGAACATTGGACGTTGCTACGTAGCTTGCTGAACGGTAATTACGAGAACGAATATCGAGAGGTTGTAAGCTCGTAGTAGTGAGTGGGTTATAAACAAATTAGAGCTTCGCCAGGGAAAGTCGCGCTTCGTTGGGTGTTCGCTGAAATTCACGCGACACCGTCAGGGTGCTGGGAGGATGCGTCATGGCACGAGATTAGGATCGGAGACCGATTAGCCTAATTTAGTAGCGAGCAATTCTCGCGTGTTCATGGCGAACCAGCTTTCAAATTTCCCCTTCAACTTCGATCTGGATGTTTTATCGTGACAAACTTTAACGCGCCGTACGCAGAAATTGATTGGAGAGTTGTCCGGTGGCTGAAGAAAGTAGGCATGCCTCGATTCCACGTCTCAGTGTCATACGAACGAGCGTGACGACTGAATCGAACGAAGCATCGGGGTCATTCGCGGTTGCATAATGTGTCGTGAATGCACGTGCTCCATTGAATCGGCCGATAATATGATTTTCTCCTCGCTCAATGTCGCGGAGCTTATCGTGACGTTGACGTTCGCTCGAATCAAGGTCTTGGCCATGGCGGCAGTACGAATCCGTTTACGATTTACGTCGAGACGATGGAATCGGCGTCAGAACAAACTTCCAATGCGGCGGTATTCAGACTCGCCGCCGCGTCGCGCCAGTAAAGAACGTGCTTCATTGACTTTCGTCGAGGCAACATCGATCGAATCGACGAAACTTTTGAATAGGAAAAGCACGTGATTGTCGTCGTTTGAACGTTGCCAACACGTGACGGATTCGAGGGGAGCGCATCAAACCGGCCACGTGTGCACGCAGCGATCAGACTAGTGCCCACTTACAAGCGTTCACACACGAGTCGTCGCTGACTCACATGCGGATTTTGGCAAGAGCACGGTGCAACGGAATGGCGCACACGGCTCACTCGTCCTCCTTCTACGTTCGAAGAAGCCTAATCTCGATGTTTCGGTATCGAAACGTTAGAATACAGAGATCGTTGACGCGGACAGGCGATTGCTTACATTCGCCGTCACGACTTTATACAGGCGGAATAATAATCGTTTACCCCTATCACGACTTGGTGTTCTCTCGCAACTGCCCCATATGCCCGTATAATAACAGAATGACAGCGATGATGATTATAGCACAACTTCGCGCAAAGCTGGAGGGCTAATGCTAACCATTGGCATGTTGGTAGCCGCTGACGACAAACGGTATCGAACAGCAGCGGAGAGTTGCTAATAAGCCGGCTGACCATAAATCGCACCGTGCCTAAATATATTGCCCCGAGGCGATGCATATAGGACACGGCATTTGACTCGGCCTGGCGCACTGCCATTCTCGTTGTATCCTCGACCGCAGAACGCCGACAGGAATTCAAACAATACCTCAACGTGCCGCGTTCGCGAGAGACTGTTCGCGCGCAACCATGATTTTCCTCCGTACAGCGGCCAGCTTTGTAAGCCCTTCGCCGCGTCGCGCGTCGTTGCGCGAACTTGCGACACGAACGGTAACGTCGCGCGATAAAGACTCTCTCGTAACGTGGAAACGAGTTTTCTTTCTACGGATCTAGATTCAAACCGCACCGCGCCCCTGCGAGAGCCGCTTTTAACGAGTCGAATAAAGAAGCCGTCAACGCAATAAGCGAGTCCGGTGAATTGGACATAAAGATGCACCCAGTACATATATACCTTCCGGCAGGCGTGATGAAAAGGCATTGTCGGAGGTTTGTCGAACGCCGCGTTATCGTTAAAATTGGCATTAGGTAAATGTGGATCGAGGAAACGCTAAGGAAGTTCCGTGCCAACGTATGGAAATTGAAACTATAGGTGAACGGTTCCGATGCGAGACGTCAAAGTGTCGTGCTGCGGCGAATGTCTTTGGCGTGCCACGTTATGCCTTGGCGTGTCGTCGCATGTTCGATAGAAGCCGACGTTACGACGCTGCACCAGTGGAAGGGAAGATTACTTGATGAGCGGGCTAGCAGCATTAAATCGCAGTGAGTGAAATTACACGAAGCACACCATCGAGATAGACAAAGTTCACTGAAGAGTGCCCCTGTTGTTTTTATCAATGGCTTCATAAATATTCCTTGCCACCCCGAGAGGAGCTCGACGCGGTGAGCGGCAAAAACCGATTTCGAGGGAACGAAGAAACTTTTTCTGGCAAGTGGGCTGCGCGCTGTTCGTTTAAAAATTGCCCTGTCAACCGCGAGGGTCTACCCACTCGCGAATCTATCTCGCGCAGCTTATTTATTAGGTAGGCCCGCGCCACTGCTAGAAGAATTCGTTCGGGGGAGAAAGAATTTCTTGTCAGAATCGACACTGCTCACGCCCGGATATTGTACAGCGAACAATTTCCGAGCCGAGAATATATTGAAATTTCGTGGATTTTGCTGGAAATAAGGCCAGAGACTGAATTACCTCCCCTTCCTTGCCAGTAGGCGCCCGCATTAGCGGGCGAAGGAAATGAGGTTGGACGGTCGAAGAGCGGAGAACGAAATGCAAAGAAAGAGCGCCTTAGACGAGAGGGAGCAGAGGGTGGTTCACCCGCTCAGACCTCGCCGGTTTGAATCGGCGGAGAGTGTAACTTCGGGCGACAGATTGCGAGGGCGATGCGAATATATCGGGCAGGAGTTTGGGAGGAAAGAGGAAGCGGAAAGGACCTCGGTGAAGAAGTCAGCCTGTCGCCATCCCGTTCTCGAATCAGCCCTCGGTACGTATTACGGTTGACCAAACCGTGGAGGCACATATGACTGTAGACGGTTGTATTTTTGGTTTGTTCGTTTGTTCCAGCAGTCGTGGAACGTGGACGGGTAACATTTTTTAAATTGCGCGTGGCTAAATGTTGGCTGATCCGACTTTCTTCTCGAGATCTGGGTTAGTGGGAGGAGACGCGGTGATCGGTCTTAAACCATCAGGATCCAGTACTACCTCAAGGCGATGATTAAACGTTCCTTTTAATTTCACGTTTGGCACGATTATCGGCCGAATCGGCCTCAACCGCCCGATCCAAAGCTTCGGTACGTACGGTTTTTACCGCACGACCCGGTTCGGGGAGAAGGTGCAAGAATATAAATCCTCCCTTAACACTCGACCGATTCTTCGGGACAATTGGTTCCGTTGCGGGGCGTGGCGTGGGAGAAAGAAGAGCGAAGCAGAGAGGAAAGTTGAAGGAAGAAAATCGCGGAGAACAAAGTTCAGATTGAAGGCCGCTCCGAAGAGCCGATTCGAGGGGTACTCTTTAGACCCCTCACTCTCTTTTTTTTTCTCTCTCTCTCTCTCTCTTTTCGGGGCCACTAGCTCAATAATTACTGTTTACGCGGATGCACGCAGAATTTCGTGAAATCGAAAAAGTTGGCGATGTGTTTTTTAAACCAATTACCTGGCACGCGGGAGAGCTACGGGATTCGCCCTTTTAAACAGCACGTTTTAACGACGTTCCGACGGCGTATACCCAGGGAACCTGAGGCATTTTTCACTAACGGGATTTTACATTTATGTAGCCCCTGCTCCGGTATTTTGCTTACCGCAGAATGAGGAGCACGCAGGCAGCAAATTCATATCATTTTTCATATTGTTTTGCGTTCTGCTGCTAATTAGCATGACCCGTCACGTTCTACTCTTTCATATTTGTTGTAGGATCCTGCTCATTAATACAGTCACCTCCAATATAATGTTTGGTAATGGTTTCTGGGGTTCGGATGATGCGGTATTGAATTACGAGTCGACTGTAAATACTGCGGCATCATTTGTCATTGGCATAGCGCGAAAATTTTTACCCGTGCGTTTTGCGCACTATGAGATTAATGAATCTCTTCCGGATATTCGAAGAACGTTGCCGTTCAAGGCTTCTCTCGTAACAGTTAACAATGAGGTACTATGCTTCGTCGGTCGACAAGGACTTTCCGTCGCGAGTTTCCATTTATCCCGTCAAAAGAAAAATGGACGTGTGCCGCGCGCTGAAGATTGCGATTGTCGACGTCAGGCCAGACGGAATGGAATATTTCAGAACATCGATGAATCTTGAGTATGCGAGGAGGCAGCGAGACGGAAGCGCAGCTCCAAATTGATGGGAGCCATCGGAGGGCCCGAGGAACCGAAAGCGAACGTCCCGAAGTGTTTCGTGGGCAAGAAAAAATGTCGAGGCGGCTTGTAAATCTTCTCGATCTCGGACGAAAAATTTGACGTCTTCGATTTACTCCGATCACCTTTTCTCTGTCCGCATTATGGACGCATCCTTTCACATTGATCGCGGAGTCCTCCTATCTTCTCGCGCGAACGACTTGACAATACGTTCGAATAACGTGCTTAGTCGTGCATAACGGACGTGTCTACAGTTGACTGATGCCGATTCGCTCGGCCAGAAATACCGATGAATATTTTTGACCAACGCATATGACTGCAGGGAGCGTCGAATAAATTTGTTTATTGACCGAAAGGACAATGTAAAAGCCAACGAAATTGAATTGCGCCACCGATATGGGATAATCGAAAAATCATTCCAATATTACGGATATCGGCTTCCGCGCAATGGAAAATTATTCTAATCTGTGTGCGAGCGTAGCCTGTTTTTCAGCGTCGCGATGCGTTAGCAGAATAACGTTGTGCGGATGGATTTTCAGGGTTATCGCCAGTTAATGTGGCAACATGATCAATTTACCTTTGCGTTCGCCGGATTATATTTTACACAATGTTAATTTCACGTCGTTTTACGCCCCGGTAATTTCAGCTGCAATTCGCACGTTTCCCATTTTTATCTCGATACCTTTATATAAACGTTTAATACCGTTCCCGCAACCGCTGTGCGAATTATGTATCGTAGTTCGAATTTTGCGCTCATCGATTAGCGAGTAAATGATATATAAATTAAGATTTAAAAAAAGATAGTTTTTTCCACCGGCATTCAGCTTCACGCGCTTAAACTGTTTCATGTACTTATATTAAGATTTAACTAGTTGTAACGTCAATTCGGTGAATCTGCCTCATAATGGAAAGTTCGATATTTTATCCTCTCGCTCGGGTCGTCAATGTCGTAATTTTAATAGCCACAATTTAATAACGAGCACTAGATAAATGTCAGAAACTGCATCTATTCTCTCTTACATGTCATGAATTTTGTCAGAAGAGCCAAGAAAAATTGTTGTCGTCAAGAACGTCAGCGAGAAACTTGTATACTCGTTTAAAGCGTGGATTAAAAGTTGTGGACGACGAGCAACATAAAATCACCTCATTACTCCTTGTAACTTTAAACAATTTTATAAGTCTTCGTTGGGTAACAGTATGTCGTAGCATACCTGAACGAAACGGAATTAATATTTTCAGCAATGTTTGGCATGCGAGAATCTTTACTCACCGATCTTGACAACGTCTGGCGTGCGTTGTAATTAATACCAAGCACGTGTACTGTTCCTTCGAATTATAGTTTACGTGCCACGAGTCACGTGTGTCGACGAAGAAGAAGAAATCAATCGAAAACATCCAACACACTCGCGGGTCTCCGGTCGACTGACTGAGGAGTCTCGCGAACGGCCGCGCTAACATCAGCCGGTTGTAACTACTTAGCGCCAGTGTGCGTGCGCATCAAGCTCCAAAGGGGTTTTCCCCCGCGATGGTCAGACGTCACTAGCACTTAGTAATGCCTGTCTTCGTTCTAAGCAGATTTTTCGATTTTTCATTTGTTGCTCTCAATCGATCATGAAGGGGTCGAGATAGGGTGATATTCAGATGCTTCGAAAAAAATAACATTGTAAAATGTTACATGCTCCAAGCGACGGGTTACGATTTCGGATAGTATAGATTGTAAAGAAGGTTTATAGTTTGACACGTTTTATCTAATTCGAGCAAACGCAAGTCAAACGAATATATTCGCGGCGCATCATAAACATAATGTCGTACGCACCAGATGACTCATAATGATTCTGGAAGGCGCGCACGTGGTCCGACGCGGACCTTTTAAAAAAGCACGCACGTTAATTGCTCCGGCCTTCGCTCGAGCTAAATTGTTTTATTTACAACAGCCTGCCAGAAGTGACGCGACAATTTTTGGTAATTTCCTTCGTATGCGGCTATCATTAATTATTCGGTCGACTACATTTGGACGTCAAGTCAAGCGTCAACGAAAACTTTCAACAGTAGGGAGAACATCCGGCGTCGGAACCTCGTAAGGACGGCATAAAACACAGAACAGAGCCATTTAGAAACTCTCGTAGAAAAGGAAGAAATGTAGTTCCAGCATCTCTGGCAGCATCTTTGTTAAAATAGGGTCTGAAGTATATCAAATTGATAGTCAAGCGCAGACGCTCAACTCTGCAGCATCTTCTGGCGACATTGAACGAACGTGATGCGATGAAGTTCCTACACAGAGGAACGCGGGGCACATAAACGCGGAAGCGAGCGTGAAAACTCGTACACGCGAGACAGTTGCGACAAATTCGACCGAATCACCGTCGACGGTGATGACGGTTGCCTGTAGTGATAGCGTCTGTCTTTTATCTCTCTCTATTTTTCGACATTTCACTCCGGCTCGAAGCAAAATCATTGTGACAGTTCACGAAATAGGCGTACAAAAATTACCGAATCGAAGGAATGTGCACGCGCAACGAATCACGTCGAGTATGTCGATCGACGTCATAGTGCGCCAGCACTACTCTCAGTAAGTGTCACCTCACGAAATTTGCTTTTCTCCATTTTCCGTAGCTGCATATCTGTGCACGCGTTCTGTCACTTTGAAGTCGCGTGAAACCGTCGACTGTCTCGAGCGAGTCGGCGCTCGTGTCAACTCATCAACCGACAGGACCTCGAAATCACGATATTTCTCCGCCAATGGTACAAATTTGTCACATTTTACCGCTCCGCTCTCGCGGATGTGTAAATCGGGAAATCGCAATTCGCGCCGCACCATTGTGATAAGTTTGCCGACGTTGAATCGGCCTGCGACAGTACAGAAGCGTCAGAGTGTTCATGTATAACTTAACCAATTCAACGGTGACCGATTGGAAACTTCATTCTGCCCGTTTCAAAATACCCAACTTCTTTGCAGGTACTATGGAAAATGAAAGTTCAAACGCCGCGGCGAAGGGCATGACACCACTCACCCTCAACAAGGCTCCTCCGCCTTCCCTTAAGAGCAAAATTCCAACTACCCAACATCCACGCCTCATGCACGTTCGTATTACACGCTGCATTATTCCTACATTGCCAACATTTGTCACCGATCATGAAAAGAATGTTAACTATTTACATTACTTTGTGAAGTCAAACTGCACGTTCTTGTCCAGAATGATCCAACGGGTGGCTCATCGGCGGACGATCCATCACCTAACTCCGCACGAAAATTCATTGTATCAAAGGCCGGATCGGCAAGCAAACGTCCAACGGCCGCATCGTCGGTTCAGAGACGTCAACTCGAAATTCAGTACACGACGCAGAAGAAGCGTTACATGGCGCTGAAAAAAGAGTTGACGGAAAAGAATGTTAGTATCGGTTCGGAAAAAATCTTAACGACGATAATCCCAATTTTGTATCATTAGGGTGATCTAGGGACTTGTAATCTGAAGTATCGCGTTCTTTCAGGAAACCGCGCAGAAGCTATACGACAACATGTCTCACCTTCGCAAAAAGGTACTGGCAAGTGGCGCGAAAGATCCAGGAACATTGGATGAAATCAAACTCAATGAAGTTGGTCCCGTGAAGCCACCGCCCGAGCCAAGCGACGAAAACAACTTGTCGCGAAATAATACCAATCTGGAGCTGAAACCTGTTAACACAGCCATCACAAGCGAATTTATAATAAATCTAGAACGACAGCTTCGTGAAATTCCGAGCCAATTTCAAGAATTTTGCACAGATGTTCTGAAGAAGCACGAAACGATAGTGCAGTGGATGTCGAAGTACGCTGTAGTACCAGATGGCGACGTCGAAGACCAAGCGAACAACGACGAGATGGTGTCGCAGTTGGAGATTTTCCAAACGGATCAGAAATCTATGAAATCGCGGCTTGAGCTTCTGCGAGACCTCCAGTCCAACATGATTGCCGAGCTGGTGAAGAACACTTGCGATCTTTACGAGCAAAACGATTATAACTACAGTCGTGCGCAACAACTTGACTCTGCGGTTGCCGAGCAAAAGGAACTCCGTGAACAATTAAACACGGCGCTCGAGGAGGCGCAACGTACTAGTCATGTGAAAGAACGTCGCACTTTAACGGAAGGCCAGCTGCAGAAGACCAGGACCAGAATACGGGAGCTGGAGAATCATATTACCTGCAACGAGAACAAGATACAACAGTTGCAGTCAACTATCAAGTCCCTGGAGAACCAGCTGAGCAAGAAGGATCAGGCGATGGAGCAGAAGAGTAAGGATTTGCAGAAGGCGCTGAAGAACAGTCACGAGCTGGTTAACAAGACGGAGAAGCAACGGGACAGCTTTGAGTCACGGTTATTCTCTCTATTCCTACCGAACAGCCAGTCCCTCTAATTGATGACGCGTCTGTCTTCTTTTTTATATTTTCCTATATATTATCCTCACCTGGATCGCTTTAGGCTGCTGGAGGTGAAGGACAAAGTGAACGTTAGAGAAGCTGAGATGATTGAGACTATTGAAGAAATGCAAGTAAAGATGGAGACTGCGACTCAGGAAGTTCTTGAGGAAAGAGAGAAAAGGTAAAAGAATACTAGGTTGGCCAGGGATCACTTACAATCTGTTTCGAATAATAGAAGATTGTTATGCATACTAGGGATCGAGCAGAACAGGTAATTACCGAGATGGAGGAGCGTTATAGGCAATTGGAGGAAAAGAGCCAACAGCTGTGTGAGCTAGCTCATGATACCAAAGACTTTTCTCGTTCGGGTAAGACGACTTTAATAAGGGCATTGTCAGAATTCTCTCTCGCACATAAGCCATGTACCTTCTTTCTTGTATACTATATTAGATGGCGATCATACGGAGAACGAGCTCTGTCTGTTCAACGAGCTGAAGGGTGCTCGGGCCCAGTTAGAAATTCAAAAGGAAAAGACGGCCCAGGTGCAGCAAGAGAAAGATGAGATCGTCGCTGTGATGCATCAGGCGGCCGTTAGTTTGCACTACTTTCGGGACATGTCCTCGTATAAGCCCTAAGAACGCTTCTGTACTTTCGTTCGTTCGACACTGTTCTTGTTCGAATATAATTCGTGAAAATGATCGTTTCATCGGATCAGTCGATCACGTTCCTTTTTATCGTTGGCTAGATTCGGGAAGATGAAGACGAGTCGAAGAAAAAAATGGCTGCAGAATTGATAGCTAAATCGTCGGAAATCCAGGCGTTGATGTTGGAGCTGATTGAATCGCAGAAAATGACCAAGCAGGCGTACGTATTATCCACTCATCACTTCGAACCGTTCTTTGCTATCCAGATTCTCCCGTAATTCTCATAATTAGCAAATCTTTCTTCGTGAAAACTGAAATGAATCCTTGAATCTGTGGATTTTGTTATTATCCGGGTATGTGTGAGACGCTGGTGAGGCGGGTTCGAGATTCCGCTTACGGCGGCGGAAACTTTCGGTTCGACGAAGATTAATTCCGACGTTCGACCAGGCAAGAGAAGAACGCCGAGCTGGAGTGGCAATTAGGGGAGATTCAGAGTCGTCTTCACGCGCAGGGGAAGGAGGGTGGCAAAGCATCGTGGAACGCCCACACGATCGAACTCCAACAGCAAGTTTCCGATTTTCGAAATGCGCTGGCCGAAGTCGTAAAGCACAACGCCGAGCTGGAAACTGCTTTGACACAGAAGCAGCTCGAGCTAGAGCAGCGCGACCGCGTGCTTCGCGAGCAGAGCAAGTTTCTCAAAGTCAGGGACGAACTCCTTTGCCTGATGAGAGGAAAGAACGACGTGACTGACGGAGAAACTCCGTCGAGTGACGGAGCATACCAGGACATTGACGAGGCAATATATCGTTTTATCACTATCGTATATAAACCATCCATCAAGTTCAAACTTTTCGATTACGCTCTTTGTTGCCGACCAAACTAAATCTGAACATCTATTATAATACATCTGGGGGTGTGTCATAGGTGAACAAACAAATCGCTGCAAAAACAGAGGCCATTCAGGAACTTTACGCAACTCTCGAGAACAAGCAGCTACAGGTGCTGCATTTAGAGAAGATGGTGAAGCAAATGGAGGACCAACAAGATCGCGCGCAAGCCCAACGAACGCGGCTAGAAAATCGGATTGCTCAACTTGAGCTAACTTTGCACGAGAAGACGCAACGGTACGTAAGGGAACATTCTCCACCAGTGAAAATGGAGTGCACTAACGACGAAACTGTTTCAAATAAAACAGTACTCATAACTCGCAAAAACTCGGGCGAGCAACCGTTGTTACGTCCCACTATACCCCCTACATTACAATATTCCCTACGTTTACGTTCCCCCTCGAGATCTTCTTCTGTACGACACTGTTCTCAATCTCCAGAGTCTCGTTCAAAAAGTCCGGATTCTCCTATCATACAAATGCATGAAAGTTGCAATTTACCAACCTCATATCTGTTCGAAGACCAGCCATATTTTTGTGACCGTTGTCGAAATGAGATAGGCAGTTCTCCTCGCAAAGGTCATTATTTTATCCGGGAAAGACCCATTAATAAGACCCGCGAGTCGTTGAATAATTGGTCGATGGACTCGTCAGCTCCCGAAAATATGAGGACGTCTGCGAGTCATCGGTCTCCCGGGATTCTTGACTGCGACTATTCATCCGAAGGTTCTTCGTGTCTGGAGGATCATGGGGGTCGATCTAGGATATGCCGAGCGCGTAGTCCTTTTAGCGCGGCTAGTGGAAATCTGCGCGATTGTAGCAGGGAGTCGAGAGACTATTGCGAGTCACTATCCCACCGACATCGTAGTCGATCGTCTACGACACGACAATCGCATTCTCCTTCTCAGCAAGTGCCGATCACACATTTACGTCGTTTCGCTGGTTAAGCTGTGGAATTTTTCATAACCTCGACTGTCCGCAAAGGGTCCACAATCCTCGTACGGAATTTTATCTGTCCGAAGCTTTTTAACCTTGCATTTTAGGGGTACGGATCTCCGATAACAATTCTATTCACATACGTATAGTCAAGTGTAGTGAGAATGATATTTAAGTACCATACACTTTAAATGTTGCTGATATGCACTATTAATATGGTCTGCTTTAATAGGCTAGGTGCTCCCTGCTACGTCAACTCGATCTTTGTCGTCAAGTTCCTTACAGAGTGCCTAGCCTTTGAAACAGACCACATTTCAATTTTTGTATCTCTCTGATTTATTATCCTTTTGTGTTCTAGGAGTAGAGGGTTCGGCATCCTGTAAGAAACTCTCTAATCATCGTCACCGTACACAATTTTCGAAGATATAACTAAAGAAAGATTATCTGATATAATTGGCTACCGAATACGCTGATTACACCTGTTGCTTTTTTATGAAAATCTTTCTTTAGTTTACTACGTTAATCCGTGTTACATTATCAACCGGAAAGTTACGTCGAAATTATACACCTTAAAACGAGGACTACATTTTTATAACAGCTTTACATTCAGAAAACCGATTATTATAAATAATGTATTTGCGATTTACATTTATTTTGTAATAAATCCTTATAAAATAAATATATATACATGTCAATATTTAACAAATATTTTTTTGTACATCTTATAAGTTAATCACTGTCACTGCCACTACTAGAATATGCTCCTAACAAGGACAAACCATTATGTACATTACCATTACTCGATGTAGGTACTGTGTCTGTTTGAATTTTACTGCTGTTTGTCTCATTCTTGTTATTTGAGTTTGACTCCTGCTTTGTATTTGGTTCAGTACTTTCCACTGAACTTTGGTTATCATTTAAATTTCTTTTTACTCCTAAGCTTGTTTGTCTCTTGACAAGACCTGAGATAGTTCTTTTAGGTGCTACTTTAGTTAGACACTCTGACCAAGCAGATGTAGTGGTATTTGTGGATGTTGTAGGTGCTGCAACAATCTTTGTACTCTCCTGTAACAGTCAAAAGTTTAGTTCTAAGTTTTTCTCATGTATTTCATTATAGCGGATTAAACTAATTTATTACATACAATTTCTTCAGTATCGTCATCTGGCTTTGATGGTTTCTCACTGTGTTCCTCCTCCTTTTCTATTTTTATTGCCTTCTTTACAGGTTCTCCCGAGTCATCTACCTCAATAACTTCCTCTTCAATGACAGTTCTTGCTGATGTTTTCTTGCCAAATACACGTTTGATATACTGTTCATCTAATTCTTCTTGTTCCTTCTCTGTTCTTTGCCTTGCAGCCTCCGTGTCAAACTGTTCCAACATCTGATCATAATCTATAGTCTGCTGTCTACGATTCAAATCTTTCAATTCTTCTAATGATTCCAATAACTCCAATTCTTGTTTTGACTGTAATGTTCTTTTTTCAAGGAGCTTCATAGGATTAGTAGCTTGTTCTTCCTTTTCCTCATCCTCTTCTCTTTGGGCTTGTTCTTCAGCCAATTTCAGAGCCATAAAATTTCTAGTAGCACCCGCCTCTATTTCGTAGTCTGTATTCTTTGGATCGGTCTTGAATGATATCTCTTGAAGACATCTTGTGCATTTAATATAGAATCTATAAATACGTATACCTAAGTAATCGTCGCCTTCAACATCCTCCTTTCGTGCATTGAACTTCTTCCCCTTATAAATGTACTCTCCACAAGTCTTACATCTCATGTTGAACGGAGCCATCAAACGTACTGTGTATTGCCTGTTTCTGGCTAATTTCATACGCGGAATCTTCGACGGATCGAAGTCCGGGGGGTAGTATTTCTAAAAATACATGAATGGTGAAATGTAGCGTGAGAAACATGCGTTTAACCTTCAGACGTGACGATTTGATAAAATTCGATACGACGACATAAATCATACTTACGTTTAAAACCTTACGCTCCGACATGTTTCTGTGGTTACTTTACACTAGTAAATCTGAAAGAGGTACACGCGGCGTTTAACCTTCTTACACAAATAATGTAAAGAAATGCTGACAAATATACTGTAGGATGGAGGTTAAGATTGACTGAGGAAATGTCAGCTGGTGTCTTCTCCGTATACACCAAAAATGCGAAAACGAGGAACCCTCAGTAAGTTCAAAGTTTCGATATTTTATTGATTATGGTTTTTCTGTGAAAGAATTACCTGTACCGATATGTATTTAGCACCGAAGAACTTGAACACAGCACATTTACCATACCCGCTTGTTAGTTCATGGGAATTACACTGGTGTGCACTGGTGGCGCTCGTGTTCTAGAATTCGAACAAGCAGACTCTTGTTTCAGTTGGTTACGCACAACGTTGTTATTTTTCGCATTTATTTATCGTTAATTCGACAAAGTTATTGTGATTAATTACGTTGAATTATGCTTCTATTTGTTCTTCGTATGGGTCTACCTCAGTACAATTATTGGCTGGTGGGTATATACGCTAATTGGCACGCATGTTTGTAAATTTAATTTTGCAAGGTTACTGACCATCGCTCCATTTGACCATACTCCATTTTACGGTTATGCTTGCTTACGTTCCTTCGAAAAAATATGTGTAATAAAATGGTTACGGTAATCATATTGTACAACAAAAGGCTATTCTTATCGAAACTTTAGAACCGGAAACAATTTGCTTAGTACTGTCTGATAATTGAAATCTGATTATCCCCGAACTTATTTCTTCGGTCGTGAGCCGTTAGGACAATTGAGTGTTAGGTTAATCATTATTCAAACACCCAAAATTTTGTATGACCAAGATATTACGCATGCACGGCTATCGGGACAGGCTAATATAATTAAACTTAACGATATTTGTCGAGCGAATTTTGGTTTGGCATGCTCGGGGATTTGTGGCAGGACGATTCATCTCCTTCAATGAAGCAATCTTATCGCCGTTGCTGTTTTCAGATTGCCGATACCCGAAACGTAAGAACGGTTGGGACAGAAGAAAATGGATGACGACAATGCCAGGGTTGATCAGGATAAAACTGCAAGGACGAGTTCTGCGCAGGTGATGAGGGTGCAGTTACATCAGACTGGTGAGTACTTTGTTCTTATCTTGTGAAAGAGCGCCGTGGAATGTTTTTCATAAGCTAATGAAGAGAGGTTAAAATTACGCCTCGTAAAGTAATGATCGCTTTCGCGAATAAGAGAGCAGGTACACTTAACGACCGATATTTCGACGATCATAGCGGGCATTCATCTTTTCACGTTGGCGAACACAACTTAATGATGCGGCCGATCGTGCGAATTAGGGAAACTATCATGAACAGCGTGAATGTATTGACTGTGAAGGCTGAAAGCGTTTAGTAATATTCTTAGATGGTTATTGAGCCAATGTTATTTAGCCACAGTGATAATAATGAGCTAATGCTAGTCGGATACTTGTTCGGCGTAATACTTCTTGCGACATAACGGGTTTCTGAGCAATTTCGTTGCGTTGAGTGGCATAATTGGAGACAAGATCGATCCTTAGAAATCACACGCGTAGAATATACTTAGCGATCGAATGCAGCTTTAATGATAGCTACACTGATGACTGGTCACTAATGTACGTGTATATACGTATCTTTTCTTTTTCTTGCAATGAGAATCGTTCCCAACGTTGGGGTTAAGAAACTGTCGAGGTAATGCAAAGTTAAAGATTGTCGTTGTGCGGAAAATGCCATCAACACGAATGAAGTGCATGCTATTTTGTGCATTCGTTCATTAATACATCAGCTGCCACGCGAGTTTAGGTATGAACGTCGTCGGAGGCTAGACTGAAATGATATTGTTTAAATATTTGATCCTTTGTCTTATTTCCCTTAGAAGTTTAAATTTTAATCAGTAAAAATTGTAGCTTAAAATAGATGAAAGGTTTCAAAATGATTTTTTCCCCCGAACCTATATCTTTCGATGGAGAATAATTTTCGATTAAAACAGATCATTCCCTTCACTGAAGAAATAACCGTGTCAAAAAGAAACATCGGAGTATCCGATGTTTCAATGGCGTCGCATTGCGGACGCCGTGGTTAAATTCCAAATGTAGAGTGTACGCCATTGATGAAAGCCGTACGTGGCCTGCGAGTCAAGCGGATTTACCCCACGTCTGAAAAATAATGACTTAAAACCGATTATTATTCATAGGCTGCATTTTATCGCCCCGAGGTGCCTCGTAAAGGTAATTAGAATTACGCTCTGTTGCGTAACGCACCGTAACGCCGGGTTATTACAAACGCAAAGCGTTCCATAAACTGACGATTCCGTCCAATGACGAATTTATCACGATAATCGTTCAAGTGCAGTATCAAAATGGTAGCTTTAAATGGACCCGTTTACCTGTCCAAGTGACGAACGTGGGAAGTGAATTTAAGTTGAGACGACAACGATAACGGAAGTATACAATCTTAACCTAACGAGCCAGAAATCTTAATTAGCCGCTTTTCGTACAAACCACTCTGCCGGTAATTTCGTGAAAAGATCTTGCATTTTTGAATGGCCTGTACTATTCGTGGAAGCCGTTCCATTCATGGAGTGTAGATGCTGTTAGCAGTCAGTGGTGCTCATATCGTTTTAAAGTATAAACAGCTTCAAATTCACTCTGAAAGTGTAACGGTAATTGTCGAAAAATAATAATGTTGGTTCCAATGTAAAGTGTACCGTGAACGTAGGTACAGTTGATTTCACTGCGTAAATATTGACCAACATTTACTGCCTCGATGAACAGAAACGCTCCTGTAATTGATTCGTATTTACAATTTACATTGCATATCATCACGTACAGTTAGTACTTACGCATACATATGCAACCGTGGCCCATAATGACAGCAAGAGTTTGTGGTCACCTGGCCATAGGTTTTAGTTCACTCCGCATTACGACTTCGGCTTCGAATTACTCGGGCAATACATGACGTAATCCCGCGCTGGTCAGCCACAGTCAATACAAAAAGAAAGGCAACGTCCCTTTAATTCTTGACAATATCGTTCCCGTGTTAGTCACGCTCGCTAGAAGCAATAACGAGAATAAATTCCTGTACGCGAGGCGGGAACAGCGTTCTAAATGAGTAGAGACGCTCTTTCGGTGTGTACAGTCGAAAAATACTTTCAGCTTCTCTTTTGTTATATTTCGGTAAACGAATATTTCAAGATACTTGAACCGTTATATGCGCTGCAAGTCAAAAGTATTTGCTGAAACGATAACCGGCTCTTTAATTTGCTACATTGACTTATGTCGCTATTTAAAAAAGTGGCTTCGCAAGTTGGTTGTCCCTCTGCATAATTAAACAGCTAACGCTATGCGCTCTGGTTCCACCCCAAGTATAGCCACACATGTAACGTACACATGAAAGACGCAAGATAGCGAATCCAGTTTGGTCGTTGGCATGTGCGGCAGACGAATCCGACAACTCCTCTAATTAATATTTCAGTACTGATTTCCCCACAGAATTCTGTGAGAAATGTTTTGCCAACTCATTAATTCTTACGTACGCGTATTCGGCAATGTCGGCGTTTTGTTTTTTCGTAGATGATGCAACATTGCATCCCCTCCAAACTTCTACATATCCATGCTGTTTTTGGTCCCATGGGTTTTATTTTCTGTTTACCTTGCAACGTGTTGCCTCTTGAATTGTATCGTTAGGACAGTAAAGAATGCCAAAGAACTGTAGGTGCTTTTAGTCGAAGACTTTAAGAGGCAGTGTTAGTGGCCAGGCCTGTCAGTTCACCGTGTAGCAGTTAATGAGTTAAAAAGACAAGGGCAACAACATTGCCTGCTGAGAAAAACTTTTTCTCGGAAGAGTATCTATCTCGTATGCAGTTCCGCACGCGTGTCCAGGCTTGTTCTTGGAAGCAGTTCGCCCGGTGTTCCTGGTTCGTGAACAAAAGGTCCGCCGTGTTATTGTTATGCGCGCCGTAGCTTTCTTCTTCTACCGACGAGGAGCTTTTCATCGCCAAATTTCGCTCTCTTCATTTTCGACGATGCCTCGTCGTCGCTCGATGCGGCTTCGATGTCCGCAGAAGAAACGCGGAATAATGGCGAATTCCGTCCAATTGTACTTCGCGGCTGGAATGTCAAACGTGCCGATGCTGGTCACCTGACAAAATTGACGCATACTTTGACCGCATCGAAGAACGTGCGTATATTTTGGTCTCCCTGCACGGGTGGCCATTTAACTTAACAAGCCGCTCGCTACGTTTGATCACGACAAATTGCTGCCGTTCGTAAAATGTACACCGTGGCACATCGTTGCTTAAACCTAATCTGCATTCTGTTTGACTAGGATCTCCGAACTACTTTTTGCCATATTGTGTTATTCATTCTGCATCCTTCGTTTCAACGTTGAAACTAACTGATGCAGAGTTCAGTGTTGTTCTTCGAGCGCATCTAATTCGTTCGACTTTGCCTCCACTTTCTTGGCTTGTTTTAATTTTCCATCGTCGTCCGTTCTAATCGTTATCCGATTTAATGGACACCCTTTCCCGTATTCGTCGTTCACGAATACCGGGACTTAAAGGGCAGACGATGTAATTCCGAGCAGATGCCACGTCGGATTCTTGGCGATCCTCGCAAGACACTTGTGCATCCTGCCCCGTGCGGTCGGGGGCACCGTCGAGTCTCTTTCCCGAAGTTTCGTTGCTGGGACAAAAACACTCGTCTGCGGGCGCCACCAGACACGAAGCACCACCCTCCGCATCTTCGCTCCATTCGGCTTCACGGCGAATTATAGCAAGGTTGGCCATACTCCAATCGACGGCGATCGTGGGATCATTCCATACGAGGGATGCTCCAAGTTTCGTGGAGAAAAATATGTCGCGATATTACCATCCCCAAAATGTATACCGTTGAAATGGGACACACGTTATTGATCGGACATCTCCGGCATTCCGAGCGGTCGAAGTGCGCCAAATCCGAAGCTCGGATTTCAATTTAAGTAGCTCGTCTGAAGCAGAAAAGCTCCGCAGAAGGAGCACAAGAAGGTGTGCTAGGGGTCCGGGAGAAGAGGCCAGGTTGCAAGCGCCACCACGACGAGGCTCGCGGTTAAGAATACCAGCTGAAGTGGCTCCTGTCCTCGAATACCTCCCAGAATCTCTCACCCGATCGGAACATACGACAGTTCATTGTGCAGTGTTGCGTAGCGAGCGTAAGACAATGTCCGCGGCCCGGCCCGAAATGGTTCCTTTGGTCGACAACCCGCAGTATTGGCGGGGGTGAAAGAGGAAGGGAGTCGGAGACAGAATCTAAATGGGGGAAGGACGAAGGGAGACGGATTGAGATCACGAAGGGAGCCACCAGCGGCTTGCAAACGTTTCTCGGAAAGCCGAAAACCGAAACACGAGCTGGTCCGGCCTCCGGGACAGCGGCAGCCTGTGTGACATCGGAGATCACTGCCATTCCGCAGTGGCCACTTCTCTTTCTCTCTTCTCATACCTCCTTCTTTCCTTCCCTGCTTTCTTTTCACCGCGCACTCTTTTTCTCTCTTTCCCATCGCACTTTTACCTCTTCCCGCCCCATCTTTCTTCTCTCTTATTGTCCACCCCCTCTCACCGTGTCTTTCTCTTTCGCCGCGTTTCGCTGTCTTTCGCTGTCTTTCGCTGCAAGTGTTCATCGTACTTCCTACGGCCTCCCAGTCTAAATGGCCAAGGAGGACCGTTTCTCGAGCATTATCGGGTTTCACCCTCGTAAGCAACGTCTTCATTGGTGTCCTGCTCTCGCGGATACATTGTTGCCCGGAGCGGCGTGTCGTGAAACTCAACTCTGTCGGTTATCGTTCATTTTTACTCGCGCAGTGAAATTTGATGAACGACCCCTAACGCTTTGAAGTTTTTAGTACGTTTACGCGTTAAGTATCAATTCGATCGGTAGGTTCTTTGAACAGAAATATGTTTCAGTCATTACTACGTTTCAGTGATAGTTGCTGACGTACATTTGAAATATAGAAGGAAACAGCCTGCGGAGTGAGCGAAGCTTGTGCGAAACAGTATGGCGGGTTGTCTACTGCTTGGCTGCTCTCGACTTTTCTCTCCTTAACTTATTGCTGGTCACGGATCTTTCGATCGAATACGAACACAATAAAACCACTTCAGGGCTGTACTAGATGTAACGGGCGTATGTGTGTTAAAGTGGCAGGAATCATAATGAATGTCTTTCTGCAAGAATAAGGATAGCACTTTATGTAGAAGGGTAAAAGTTGGGTACTCCGATTTGTTAAACGTTTCGCATATTCGTGTAGGTGAAAGTCGTTTCAGCTAACGAAGACTTCGGTAAAGTATCGCGAGAAGTCCGATGGGTGCGTCTACCTGGAGTTTCCCACAGGCTAAGAGTTTCCAGTCGGGTGGCGCGAGTATTAAGACAGAGACCCGGGACGTGGGCAAATATATTCAAGGCTTTCAAGGAATCGCCATCTACATACTTCTTCGTGTACCTGGATTTAAACGAGCCGAACGCGACGTCCACAACTTCGAGAGGCGCGTAGGTTCCATTCGGTCTCGAGGGATACCTGTACATGGCCATTCCACCGGCACTCAAATTGCCAATGAAACGCTCCTGTGCCTTCATTCATTCCTTCGTTATGAGCTTAAATCTTTTTTCCACTTCCTGCCAATCTTTCCGCTCTTTGCTTTTATTCTGACAACGAGGAGCACGTCAATTCTGGGACTTCTGATCTGACCGCCTAAAGAAACACTTGTGTTTTCGTGATTTATAAAGTCGTACAGAGGATAGGGGCTGCAGAACGTGGCAGTCAAGTTCAAAGTTGCGCGCGCAGTCTCCGTTAGTGCCATCACAAGATGGCTGCTCGTTAGGGGAGAATCGTTCTTCGCTCTCGTTTCTATAGCTACTTTTTATTCTCGCAACGTTCTATTTTAACGTGAACTACGTAGGAACCTGAGTAGACTTAATTGGTACGAGGTTAGACGGTAGTTACATGGCGCCGAGTATAGGGCATAGCGTATCAAAGGCTCGACCGACTGTGTCCCTTGTCGCCTCGCATGGCTGACCCACTTAACATATTGTCTATTTTTTCTTCATTCCCTTGCCCTATCGTGGCTGTCGTACGTTTTTATTATAGGTTATTCGAACAGTCGAGTTTCCACGGTCGTAACGAGATATGTCAGGTTCTCTTGCACGATGATAACGCGCATACGCAGGCGCTTATTCGGTGATAGCGCATAACGTCGTCCAATGGCATCGGCCCCATGGTAATTTCCTTCAGTCGGCCAATCTCCTCTGCGTAGTACGGCGTAGTTCTTACGACGACACCGACCACGTCGTAGTACACGATAGTATTATTCGTCGTACGGAGAAGGGGAACGAGGCTGTTGGGGGAATAAACCGTGAGAAATCATTCATAGGTCGCTGGACTTACCCAACTCTCTCTTTCAGTCTCACCCGTATCCGCGAACCGTTGCTAATTACCAAACGCAATGGTAATGGGCATACGTTATGAAATTGAAACATTCATTTCTGAGTTCTGAAAAGCAGACCGCCCTCGTAGACGATTCTTGAGTCTTATCAAATCGATAATGGGCTCAGTAGATAAAAACCGGAAACGTTAGAAATTACTTCATTCATTTTCCGAACGTCATCGATTAGCAGAGTGGCGACTCACAAGATACGTTTTGCATATACGAGTTCCCTATCGTTGAAACGGTAGTTAGAGAAATGAGTTTACCGTTTGAAAAAGCCAAGGCCGGCTAATTATTTCAGTTTGCGTCTTGCCGAGCTCAGACGTGATCTTGGTAGGAACGACTCATTCGACGCGGCCACTTTTCCGTCCCGAGATATCCCTATTTCTAAGCCCGGACTGTCCGTCGAATGGATCGGGAGAAAAAGTAAAGAGGAAGAGAGGAGAAGACACTTCGACCGGTCGAAATGCCTCGGTCTCCGAACAGGATCGGTGTGTATTCGGTTACCGCACCTTGTCGGAAATCCTGTTTGATCCCACGGTTCGCTTGGAAGGCCTCCCCGATTCGTACTTGATAAACGAAAAAACTCGCCGCGCAACTGCAGCACCTACGTGACACCCTGGGTAAAGAGATTATCGAATTCCTGCCTCGTCCTCTACCCCACTCTCTCTAAAACGCGACCGGCAAAAAGATGCCCCGGAGATTTCCTCGTATACGCCGAACAAGAACGAAATGCCCGCGGCAATTTTTGCCATTTTGGGCTTACAGTTGTTACTTGCGCCTTTCGGACCTTTGCCATTGTCGTCTTCCTTTCAGCCGAGGCAATCTGCAATTGATAAGTGCTCTCGCGATCCCGCTTGACAAACTTCTCGTTCACTCGCCTCGCACAATGTGAACGTTCACGTTTTCGAGGTTGAGCGATGCCTCTGAACAAATCCTGCAGCTATCATGAGGTGCGCCGTTCAACCGCATAAAGTTCACTTTTCACGGTGGCTCAGGGAGTCTTTTTACTTTCGAGACTGCTCGCATCGATACTCAGTGTGCTCTTCGGCTCGCTCGCGCCGATACAGGATTCCAAGGCGTGCACGGCAGGCCCGACTGCACCTCCCGCATTGCTGGATTCCTGCGGATGCATCGGCGAGGTGGAACCGTCCAAACGGTCTTACCTTCACCCGGTGCACGTTGTCCGGCGTTCCTGCAATTAAATTAATAACCGAATCGACGACCTTGCACCGGTTCGATCGATAACCCCGACGCGCTCGAACGCGCCAGAAGCGCGTGCCGGAACTTTCGGCGGAACATGCAAGGCGGTCAGCCGACAGGGGAACAATTTTTGCCCTACGCAAGATGCGATGAGATCATTGTAAGGGCTCTAGTAATATTGTGCAAAGCAAGAGGAGCCTCAGGGTCGAGCCTGTAAGAAAGCTATCTAAGAGAGGAGGTGAATGTACGTGAAAGTAAAAGGGGGAGATCGGGAAGTTCATCCTGAGATTCCACTGAGAGTACGTGCGGAAGCATCGATGCGTTAAATGGACCCATAGATGTCCGCGGACAACGCGTTAATCCTGATAAAGATCCGAACGTCTTGAAATAGCTGGAGAAACGTCTGATACGCGGAAGCTGCGCACTTTTCTCGTCGTTCCGTCTGCACTGCCGTCAGCGCCGTAATTAAATTCCACCTGTTTCTCCGCTTATTATGCTCGCTCGCGGGTACAGGTAAATGTAGAATTTCAAACTAACGATGCCGACGTGGCATTGATGACCGTGGATCATGATGGTGTAGAAACTTGTGAAAGCTTTGAAGCTCTTGACATATAGAATTCTGGCGTCGATCAGCACTGCATACTCGGTCGACGTTCCAGGCTCGATGATTTCTAACTGCTACTCTACATACTAGACCGAATCGGTTAAGTGCGCGACAGCACACAATGCGACAGTTATTGATCGTGGCTAATACGGTCGAACAGGTTGTGCAAGAATGTTGCAGGTACAAATTTGATCTGTCTGTCAACAGCGCCCAGCTCAACATCATATTTCATCGCAAGGATGTCCAAAGCATTGATTAATTGATTCCGAGCACAAAGAGGAGACGAGTGGAGCGAAACGTATTACACATGAAACGTATCCCGAATCTCGTCGAAACGCATCAGCAGGAATTGAGGATCCCAGTCGAGCCGAAGCATCGAATTATTCAGAAGTCTGTATACACGTTCGGACCCGGAGGATTCATTACCGAAGGACAGGATTACAAATTGCACACGCCCCACGGCGCGGAACCGCCGGGAACCGAAATAATTGTCACGTTGCCGGTACGGTTTTCGCGTGCACCACGTCAACGTTTGAGCGCGATTAATTAGTCGAGGCTAAGAACGGCTCCGCCGGGGGAGCGCGATCGGGGTAACCGACCGGCACAAGAAGCGCAAACGAGCAACTAGATTAATCGGGATGCAGGACGGCGTGCCGCACTCACGACCGTGATACACGCGCGAGGTTACTCCCATCCTTTGGTCCAATTTTCGCTCGAACAAATTCGTCTCGCTTCATCTGTCGCAGAAGAAATTTCGTCTACCGTAATCTGTCGTCTGCGTTGAAAATTTGATGCGGAGAGTAGCATCGTCGTCTATGCGCGATTGCATAGAACAGTTGAAGATTGTAAGGATCGACGGCCGTGCAGGATGCACCTTCCTTTATATTCTGTCACGCCTCGGATGCTCACGCGTTTCAGGGAGCCGTCTGGAGTAGCCATCTCGATCGAAACGCTGTTATCGGCGCGAGGATGACGCGATAGTTAATTTCGCAATTTTACCGATAGTTCCTCCTCTTTCCTCCGCCACGACGCGAGATCAGGATTTGCTAAGCGGTGTACGGTCGAGCAGGCAACTGGTTTAACCAGACCGGGCGCGACTGATTTCTAAATTGATCCTTTTGGTGTCCCCTCGTAGCGCTTTAAAGGCTCCAAGTACAGTTTTCACTCTAGGCTGAACGTTGCATGAAGATCGCGCAAATTATTCAGGTATTTCTTCCTCAATCTTTCTCTGCGTCGTCATCAGGAACGGGGCGGAAGATATCGTGTATACCTATAGGTCTATTGAATTTCGCGGTAATCATTCCATCGTTCGTATATAGCATTGTGTCTGCGTCGAGAAGGATTCTGGCATTTCCACGTTGCACGCACGGGCTCTTGCAAGATGGTACGAAGCGAGAGTAGAGATAAGGACGGATTGCACCTTTAAAAATAGAGGTATTGCCTAACAATTTTAAATCATATATATATACGCGTTGTTCCCATTACGCAGAGTACTACTTGTCCTCGTGAACTGTTTAGTGCAAGTTTCCACGTTGTTGAGCGTCGAAGGGTTGCCGCAGCGTGTAAAAACCGCATCAGTCTCTGGGGCATTTTCGAATTGGTCTGGTAATGAGATTCTAAAGTTTAGTTCGCGGCTTTAATAGATCCTCGTAAAATGGCTTCGCCGCGCTTATATAGGGTACATATTACACCGCGGACAAAACGTCGGGCTCGTACATTCACGTTGGGCACGCGATGCAAGGTACTCGGGCACTGGTAATTGCGATTGTACATTTTAAATCTGCAAGCGCGCAAGGACGTCGCAGGCTGTCCGTATGCGAGAGACGAGAATACAGAAGTCCGAGGCGATATTTTACGCGGAAGCGTTATTCGTCCTTAAGACGGTGCATCGGGCGTCGTAAATAACACATGACTTCGGTCGCGATTATTTTGCAACTTCGATGCGCGCATATAGCACCGGACGAAACGACGAGGCAACGTCTGGATCTACCTCTAGATCGGCGCAACGAGATTTCACTCGTAAACGGCAGAATCGCCGTGCGGCACAGATTGCGTCGAATGTGGATGGGATTCGACAAAGACGGCAACTAATTGAACACAACTGTAGAGTCGGTTATGTACGTTGTCCATTGAAACAGTATACAGGTGCGCAAAGATACCGTTTCATTTCTTATATTTTCCAACGGACTAATTTGCCTTGATTTAAATGTCCGCCAGAGGAATGCCTTGGCACGTCGTTTATTTCTGTCATAGAGAGAAAATCGCAATGCTCCTGCCCTTCGGGCCCTTCCTCGTCGTCGAACTAACAACGGATGCATCTTTGCAATTGGTATGCATCCTAACCTCGCTCAACCCGTCTGGCGTGCCAGTATCGCTCCGGCAACAACATTCGTCTCTTCCTTTCTTCCTTCTATCCCGCGCCGGTCTCCGTCTCTATTGGCGAAGAGAGCGGAATTGACGTCCAGCCGTATGCGTCGAGGCACCGCTTCTGGTCTCAACTTTAAATCATTTCTAACTATCGGCGTTTCGTCGAAGCCTCCACTGTGTCACAGTACCGTGCCCCAAGATTGCACATGCCCATTGATCGCTCAAATCGAAACGTCTTCCCGGTCCAGCGCGCATTTCCACGTAGAATCGGTATAAATCGTTACGTTAGACCGTCATTAGGATTAATCATAATTGTTTCCTGGCCGAGACATTTCCCCCGGGGGCATGTCGCGGCGCAAGATAAGGATATCGACCGCAATCATTTTTATCGACTAACGAGCCCTATCTCCCGAAGCGCGGTACGTCCACATGCGTAATAAGCTAAACTTATTGCCGGACGAGAGACAACGTTGGCAGACGGCGAAGATCAACGTTCCTCGATCGCGCGCCGGCTCGGCGAGGCGTTAATATTTCTCAACGTGGATAAAGTTTTTTTAATTACGTCGTTACGTGGCATCATAAGCGAGCGTTACATAATGTCGATTTTTACCGAAAGAGTCGCCGAGAGATCTACCGGCTACGAAAGTGGCCTTTTCTTCGGCGATCTTCGTCCTCCTCACCTGGCTCGCCGTCATTCCCTCCTCTTCTCGGTCAAGCTCGTCATGCCTCGTGTGTGGTACACGTGATTTACATGTGAGCCGACGGCCGGCAGTCGCGGTGGTGCCTTGTGCCCGTTCTATGTGTACGATATATTTACATACGCATACGTAAAAGACGCGAGCACACATTGAGATTCAGCCTCGTGCATACATACTGGGTGATTCTTATAAGGTAATGACGGGTACGATTCCCACCCACACTGTGTAGATATAATGAGGAATCGTTTGCGGGAAAGGTATATGATTTCTGTACGGGCACATATGATCCACTCGGCTAATTATCATTCATATCGCTAGTCTACGAAAAATCGGATATCTTTTTGATGTACCCGCTGGAAGCCGAGGTGTTTCAATGTGTGTACTCAAATTTCACGATGTGGTGAACTCTTTCAATCGGTGGGCCTTACTGTGTGCGGACTGACTGTGACTGGTTCACTCATTTCGGGTCCGCCGTTATTTGTTTGAACGATTAAAAAAAAACCGAGTCGATTACGTCGCGAGAACCACCCTGTATAAACACCATCGCACGAGGTAGCCTCTGTATATACATGGAAGGAGGCGTCAGTCTCGATGCAGGATGTTTTGGCGACACTCGTGAAGGAATTGCATGGGAGAGAGAAAGAGAGAGAGACCTCGTGAAACGAGGAACGAGAAAGACACAAAGGAGGGAAACTTCTCTCATCATGTCCTCTGTGTAACACCGCGAGAGACAACCTCCTGTAGGCCTCCTGCAATCAGAAGTGCGCCGATATGTCCTGCACTTGAGTCGTGATGTGCAAACGCGATGAATGGTTAGTGGCGCGGGGCTAAAACCAGACGTTAAATTTCTACAATTTTCTCAACTAGGGCGAAACAACCATTATCAATCACTTCATTTAAATTTGGAGCTGCTCTTTTCTGCAATTTATAACTGTCACCGCGAACTTCGTCGACGACAGCGAAGTAAATCTGATGACTGAACAATTCGACACACCCGGTTGGGTTCAATGATACGCCCGAACCCAATGCTGCACCGTTTTTCAATCTCCAACGTGGCGCCAACCAGTAACCCTACGCATCTCGAACTCAGCGCCGTGCGAAGAACACGGTATCTCAGGACAAAGTACCATTTGTACACGGAGGAAGCGTTGGCCGATGCAGGATGTTTTGGCGAGGCAGTGTGATGGAATTGCGGGGGAGAGACAGGCCTCAAGGTGGACAGTACGATAGAGAGAGAAAGAGAGACAGGAGAATGAAGAAGAAGGGGGAGGCAGACGGAGAAAGGGAATCAGGAACAGAGAGAGGAGAAGAGAAGAGAGGGGGTGGAAGGGAATTCCTTTGGCTCTTTCTCTTTCTGTCGCTTCCGTCCTTCCCCTCGTCGGGAGACAGCCTTCGGGAGGCCCCCTGCAATCAGAAAGGCGTCGGTGTGTGTCCTGCGAGTGCGTCGTGATATGCAGCCACGATGACTTCTCGCCTGCGCATGAGTGAGCGTATTGGCGAGCGTAGAGGCGCACGGGTATAGGTAATCAGCGTTACGTGCTCCGTCGCAGAATCCGTCCACGTGTGGCCGGGGCTCGTTGCGAAGGTCCTGCAGCAGAAGCGGCTTCCTTCTTTCTCCTTTCTTCTCACATAATCATTGCCATTCGAGGTGCGTCGTTTTTCGCACGGACGACACTCGATCGCGCTACAAAGGCCGACGCGAGCCTTCCGTGACTCATTGGGAAGAGAGAGGAAGAAAATTTGCGTGCGATCCGATGGATATTCGGTATTATTCTCGATGCACTGCAATTAGCCGCTTAGGTGGTCGGCCCCCTAAGCGGGCGGGTGTGAGAGGGACCCGGCGCGAACGGCTCGGCCGCCGTAAACGTTTTGACGTAAATGTTCGATTATATTATTAGATGATGCAAGCGTCAAAAGGGCGCTGTACCTGCTTCGACATACTGTCCAGTCTCGCTCTTAATTACTTGTCTGTCACTGTGCGCGTGCGTGCGACGAAACATGCGTGCAACAGGGGGATGTGCGAGAGGTAGACACGAGCAGTGGGCTCTCTGCACGCAGAAGATGCTCCCCACACCATCGCCGTTCACTCGACCGGGGGCCATTATAAATTCGTGGAGCCCCTTTATCGGCGTCTCGTTTAATATGCGGCAATCTCGAGCGCGAAACGCTTCCTTCCACGCTTTCGACTAGCATCCTGTTGATAGGAGCCCGCGGGAGTGTGCGAGCCTCCAAAGCCGAGTCGTACGCTCGCCGAATTTCACCATGCAAAATCATTCTCTCATGCAGCAGCGGCCGCATTTTTCAGCTGCCTCCCTCAATCGCTCGCCGATCAAGAAGGAGGCGACGTGATGAACACAGAGCGCAGCTTTTGAGATGATGAAATATTGGCGAATCGGGTGAAGTTTTTGAGATTCAGCTACCTCGAGTCCATCATCTCTAGGGAACTCGGTTTGTCGGCCCTCCTGTGCCTGCTCCTTCGTCGGCCATTAGGCTGGGAGCAGCCGAAGGCGGCGAGCCTGGACCTCTTCGTTCCAGTGTAAGGAGTCCTCGCATACCAGACGTACTCAATGAACTGAGAGAGCGAGAGAGGGACAAAGAGGAAGGAGGAAGAAGGAGAGCCGGAGACAGGGTAGGAAGGATCAAAGAAGGAAGCAGAGAGAGAGCGAAAGGATAAAAAGAGAAGGACGAGAAGTAAGCAGAACGAAGAAGGAGCAGAAGGATAAAGGGAGGGGAAAAAGAAATAAAGGAAGGTGGAGGAAGAGAAAGGAACGTGAGAGTGAAAGAGCGTGTGAGTGTGCGTGTCGGCCGAATGGTGGAGAGAAAAGGGCGAGCTAAAGTTGAGAGAAAGAGACGAATGAACCGATGGTAGGGAATGAAAGGAAGGAGCGAGGGGAAACAGACGGGGGTGAGAGAAAGAGAAAGAAGAGCGATGTTGGAAGGAGAAAAGAGTATTGCTTCAAAGAGTATTAATGAACCGATGCGCCTTATTATGCTTCAGGATCGTGGAAGGAGGAAGATCCAGGACCGCTGTATCTCAGGATCCTTCTTTCCTTCCATCTTTGTTGATCATCCCTTTTTTCTTCTTTCTCTCTCTCTCTCTCTCTCTCTCTCTCTCTCTTTCTCTGTCTCTTTCTCTTTCTTTTCGCGAGGCACATTTTTAAATTGCGCATGCTTCCTCTGTAGGAATGTTGTTCGGGTAGATATTCGGTATATTATCAAAAAGAGTACACCTGCGTGCCGACGTTGGTTCATCGGCCTTGAAAGATGCTTCAGCTGCTTTTTTTTTAACGCTCCGCCACCGTGATCGGCGACATATATAATTAAGCGATCGCGAGGTTAATTGGATACCCTTCTATATCCGCTGTTAGCGAAAGCGCGCGGCGTCAAAGACAGAATTCGTGAAAGCTGATATTTTTTTTGGGACAAGCGACCGGCGACACACTTCGATTGAGCAATAGGAATAATCCCATGAAACATCCTTTGCACGAAACTTTGAAAATGAGAAAGTTGCGAAACTGGTAAACGGAGAGAACCGTAGGTGTTCGATAACAACTGAGACAGTTCGGGGAATTTGAACGACGTATGGGTTGTATGGGGTGCAACGGTAATTATGCGAAGTGCGTTGAAAAATACAGGAATCGATATCGTCCGACAAGTTAATGATTCATTGACCGGTGTAGAAAGGCAATTTAGGGTGCAGCATTGTGCCCAATGTCCAATTGATTTTTTGAACCATTTTGCCAGGTTGATGATGTCGAAATGTTTCTACACAAGGGAGCCACCCTTCTTATTGATATACCGTAATGGTCATCACATGTCTCGAACACTTAAATGACTTTCCGATTTCTCTGGTATTTGTCGGCGATAGTGACCTAAGTCGAAATGCATGTCGATTTTTAGAAGCGTCAGCTGTTCGATATTCACCTTGTTGGTAATGGCGATCTGCTCTACTAATTAACATGAGCAATTTGGAACTAAACGGTGCCTTGAAAAGCTGTTAAATTTTTCCAGTGACGATGCGTGTTGCGCCAAGATATCGTACATATCAATTTTTCCAACGACACGAAGAGACTTACTTTGACAAATAAGCAACTGTTCCACGAAATGCCGAGGATAAGCGTGCAAAATATGTTGGCAAATTAATATCCTAACCAGCAGCGTATTTCGTGGGAAGATTCCGAAAGAGATCGGCCTACATACCGTTTCATCGGAGGAAAATAATCGCTAACCTCAGAGTTCGACGTACAATGCGGCGGGAGCAAACGGGCGATGGCAAACGCAAAGCGTGAAAGGGAGTGATCGGTCTACGATTATTGTCGAATCAGACAAAAGGACGGCCAGATTTTGGAGCGCCGGAAGATTTATGGCTTCGTGAAGGACCGACCGACTGGCGACCATTACGTTATTACAAGCATTCGACACGATTCAGAATGCATCTCCAAGTCGTGTGGCCTGATGCCTCGGTGCACAGTGGTCCCCGGTGAACAGGATGTGGTGCGCCACAAAACTTTATTGCTCGTTAAATTGTAACTTACGCTTTACGCCCTGGCCCATATAATCAGTATTATGCGCGTCTCTAAGTTTTGCTTTCGAGTCCTTGCGTGCGAATATTGTCGGGCACCATTGTCGGAAGGGCGTATTTATGTTTTCGAGGCGACGACGTTCTTCGACGCCCTCCTCCCTTATTGAGTTATTTCGCGAGCGCGTCTATCATTTTCGTGCGAAGATGTACGAGCTGCGAATGAGCGTCCGATCGGTGAGCATTATTATTTTTGCGATGCGGCCGCTTTCATCCATTTTATAGCCGCTTCCTGAGCGAGCAGGATCGTCCCCCCCCTATCCGCTTTCGATAAATCGCGGTTGCCGCTGTAAAACGACCCAGGTATGTAGGAGAGCGATAAAGCGCGTAAATTCTTCTTCGCGCATCTCTGCCTGCCTTCGCAGCCAAGAAACCCGAGACGTTCAAATCCACTATTATCGGAATTTTCGACGGTTCGGCGTTCGGCGCGAGCCATGACGTCGATATCGGTCGCAGAGGGTAGAATTTTTCCCCGTTGCACAATGCACCGGGAAGACGGCACTTTTTGCCAAGCGAAATGCTACAACTTCCTTCGCAGACGTCATCGACCTTACGAGACGAAGAATAAGAATGCCAAGACTGAGAGATATGCTCCTGCATGGTAAACAGACGCATTCACAGAAATCTCCACTTCCTCTGCGAACGAAATGCACATGCATATGAGTTCCACGATCGCTGTAGCAATTACGGGGTAGGAGAAGTGAAAACAAAGCGTGTCGTCGGATCCGGAAGCGGCCTTTAAATAATTCTTCTCGCAAACGGCACCTGCGCGTAAACGTAGCGTTTATACTTTCAACGAAGTATCAGCATTCCGACAGAACTACCGTCAACATCCGTTATCTTAACAGGCGATAGTCGTTCATTTTCGGAAAGACACACTTTGGTTGCCCGTTAAGATACACTTCTTACGATCGGAACGTCTGCAATCATAGGCTCGTTACTCGTGCCCTCTTAATAAGCAGTCACAATTATCCGGCGGAACACGTGTCCCATTATTCCTTAAGAAAAAGCAACTACCGGTCTAATAACGCCCGTTTCCTATGTCACCGCACTTCCTACGCAGGGTAATCACGAAATTAGTGGTATCTTCGGGTCACGACCGACTGCGGGGTAACCACAAGCTAGCAAGGAAGTCGTCGAAGATCGAATCCGCTCTACGGGCACTCTTGTGTGACTGTCTTTGACGGTTTCGACCAAAAGACGTCCGTAACTTTGACACGTTGATTGCATCGCAAAATGATGTTCTTTACGTTTTCATCGTCGTCCACTTTCCACGTACCAGTACAATTTTAACTATCATAATTGGTTAACAGGTTCGGACTGAATTAGTTAGGCGATTAGGAGAATTAGCGTTTTGTGCAGTCGTAAAGAGAATGGTATGCCAAGGTGGTTGCACACAACCCGTCAGTCAGTCTCGAGACACGTAGTTTCCTCTCTTCGAACCTGCCCGTCTCGAGCGACAATAGGCTTTAGTGCAATAGCCCAGACTTCCGTAGGTAAGAAGGTAGTGTAATAAATAACGTTGCCTCCCTTCGCCATTTCCTCGGCTGAACAAAAAGCAGCCATATGGCGCTTAACTATGGCAAGGAGCCGAGGCAACGATAACTATCGAGGAAAAAGGGGGAAGTCGCTTTCTTTGCCTCGCGCCAAGAGGCATGTTGTACACATTCGCGTAATCGGCGTCGTATCGGTAGGTAGCAAATGTCGATTAGCCACGTGACGACGGCCGACCTACTTCCAGCGCATCCCTACGTGCCGGCGTCAGAGATTTCACGATAACACAGCCGTACTTCCGGCCGCTTCTGTTTTTTTCACGCAATACTTGTCGGTAGAGTTATTCGCTGCTGCGAGCACTTCTGCTTTCTAGCACCTGGAATGATCGACGTGACGTTAGTACCGTAATGTTCTTCATTTTAAATGTTGAGAATTGTTCTCGGATCACACGAGGAATCGATCGACCGACGTTGTTGTGAAGCGTATCCTTTTCGAAAACACCCTTCTCGCAATACGGTGCCGTGGGAAAATGGGACTATTTTATGGTACCACTATCTATCCACGCATTTGGTGTCTGTTTGCCGACTGTGGAAACAAACGAATTCTGAGAACCACCCCGGTTCTGTGGCGGTCCATCGGGCTCTATAGACCCAACGCTGCTCTGAAAGTGTCTGCAGCAAGTAAATTCTTTTATTATTTTATATGCGTCAACATGGCAAGAAAGTCGGCCGAAGCAAAGGGAGATATTTTTCTTAACTCATCTTAAGGAGTACACGTGGGAAGTGTGTATTTTCTCTGAAAATTGAAACAAAACACAAAGGCGGAACAGGTTGCTGCAAATGGGCGAATTAAGAGCTTACGCGGACTCTTGTAACTTTTTAACCGATGCAATCGGCGCTCGAACACAAAATACTGAAATAGGTCGTCGGAGGCACTTTACTGCATTTTTATTCGTGATATCACGAATTTCCTCATTGCGGCAGCTTACCAAATGATTCTTTTACGCACTTTCTGTAACGAGATCCGCTGCTTCTCGATAAGTAAAATATTCTCGGAGCCGCAAGTGAGACCGCATCCTCAAACAAAATAAGTAACCAAATTGCTGAGCGCCCCTCGCGGGTTAATAAGGAAATGTTTTCGGGTACCTGTACCGAGCAAAGGAATGTACCGCTTTGTTTTTAATGGAAATACGCCCACGAAAGGCGGTGCATTGACCGTGGCCAACGTTCCGAGTGACTCTCGGCACTCTAATATTTCGCCATAAATTATCCGCATGAACGTACGGGGACAGTATGTTTGCGTGACCCTTTGAACTGCTAGTCCATCAAACCACCATACTTTCTTTGAAGCTTCCGATACCCCGCCACCATTACCGCACACTGTAATTGCATTTGATCAAGTTTGCCGAATTTATCTCCAGCGCCAAGTTAAGATTGGTTTTATGAAAAATTCTTATTGTCCCACGATCGCGATATTTTCGTATAAGAGGATGGCAAAGGTGGTGGAAGAAGCGCGAGAAAGAACCGGAAAAGGAAAGATCAATGGCTGTTGGTGGCTCCGAAGGGACTCTCCCACGGTTTGCCGAGCAGTGCGTCGTTCTATTCGCTTGTGCCACCGATGACACCGATTTTTCTACCTTGCTCTCGTGTAAGTAGGTCATCCCGTACGAAGGTATACCATCGCAGAACCCATACAGGAACTTTTTCATTAGCCCTGGAGCCCTGGTAACTTCGTGCATGCTCGAGTCTCACAGGAAGACTATGAAGTACGTGGGAATAAATTTTAGCACTCGACCCTGTCGGGATCGTACGGCCTATCGTGTTGAAGGGCTTTGGAATAACATATCAAAATATCGTTATACAAGCAAAGGAAGTCTTCGTCTACCGCTTCCTATCGAAGAGGGCACACTTGGAGTAAGAAGATCGCTATCAACGTTTCATTAGGAGAGAAAGCGAACTAACGTGGTATATTTGGCATCGTCGGATGATACCAACCGTTTTACAGAACAGGATTTCGTTACATTTGATTTGACGAATGCGAGAACTCTACGTCGATGATACTGAGAGTCGTATTCATGTGGCACGTACCGCATGAATTTTTATGTTCCAGTTCAATCTGCATATAATGACGGACTTGATTGGACCGGATGTGGCGCTCCCAAAACGCGCGAATCTTTATCTAAATATTCAATTAAAGTACAGCTGGGTATTTGAGAACATCACAATCACTGTGATAGTGACAGTACGAAGAATGTAAAGGGACGAACAAAAATTGAGACTGTCGTAAATATATACAGCAGCAACAGACTGTTCTCATAATGAATGCATTAACGCGAGGAGAGCATACAAAATATTATGCAGTCTGCGTGATCCTCTACTATTTTTTCACGGGCCTCTTGCTTGGATATATAACGTTTTTACGCTACATGCCACCCAAACCTGCCCGACGCCACATTGCGCCGTTTGCAACGGCAACGCGTCGGCCAGAAAAAAGTAACGTAAATAATCTGAGCCACGTTCACAGGATTATGCTCATAGGTTCTGGTAAACACGGATTCTTAGCGTAGGGTAGCTTTTGAATGGAATCATAATTCAAGGAAGTAAAGAGAAAGGGAGTGAGAAAGGAATACGACCAGAAAGGACTGAGGGAGAGAAAGAGAGAAAGAGAAAGAACTGAATTGGACCGAGAAAAACGTGTCTCCGTCGGAGGACTCTTTTCTATGGTGCAGCCTTAAAAAATATCCTCTCTCGTCCCAAACACTCAAAGCGCTAAGAGCCGGCGTGCCCTCGGATAGCCGAAACACTTGCTGCAGTTTCCAGCGAAGTCACTATGGCGCACAAAGGAAAAAAGCGCAGGCTCGTCAGACTCGTTCGCCAGCCGAAACAACTGCAACAATAACTTCGAAATCTCACGAGGCCGACCACCCGCCGACACGTACGACGAGCGCATTTGGATCGGCTCGAATTTCAACGAATTAGTGTTATCGATCTCGCCTGAAAACGCAACAGACAGTACATCCCTGTATGTCCCACGCGGAGAATGCACGTTGTCACCGGCACGTCCCCTCAACCGTGCCCATGATCGTGCACGAAATTCCCACAAGACATTAATGCCATGGCAGTGAATAAACCCCCATGAAGTGACGCGAAACAGAAGAAGGTCTCTTGGTGGGTTTCCACCCAGGACATACCGTCGGGCCGTCGATGCCGGGGCAGGGTGGTGCGCCAGTTCATCGTAATTGCACATGGAGGTAGGGCAGATGCACATCGTGTGCGCCCCTATATTTTAATGGCAGCACGATGTCACGGTGCGGACTCGCATCGTTCGACTTCACCGTGTGAGAATCTTCTCGACTTGTTGCACGGCGTCGAATGAGAGGACGCGTGCTTCGTTTATGGAAATTGAATTTCAACCGCGGAGATTGCCGGTACTCGACGAATTGGCCCAAGTGCGACGGTTTAAGAGACACGTTCCAGTATGTGTGAAAAAGTCGTCAAATACTGACAGCGGCGAGAAGGCAGCTTTGAATCTTGCCGCGGTAGACATGTGTGTATTGAGGTTGCGGATAATATTCGTCAAAATAATTTGCCTGACGACGTGTCATATCGTCGCACGGAACGAGCGAGAGGAAAATATGAGCGGGGAAGGAGTGAGTGAGAAGGAGTAAACTCGAGCCGATCCGGAGAGCGTGTTTGAAGAGCGCCGGCCATAACGACTCTTCATTCCGGCGGTATGAAGTCTTTCGTGTTAGGAGGGGTTAAGGGGAAGGAGGGGCGGGGTGGGGTGGGGGGGGGCGATCTAAGTCGGGTCAAACCGGACCGACAACCGTTCTGCCTGTGAACGGAAGACGCTCTGGCGCGGCCAATGAATTCGTATACGGTCGCATGGTAATGTTGCTGCGTGCGGTCTTTATGTCAACAATGTCGGAAAGCGCTCCAGCACATTATCTCCTTAGTCCACCACCGACCATCTCTAGTCTCATTCTCAAGTTTACCGGAGTACTCTGTCAGAGACGCGAGGTCTGAGAGGTGTTCATTGTGTCTTTTAAACAGAGCAGAGGTCCTCACGCGACCGGTGAGTGATCCGGGGAAACGTTGCGTTTCACGGAATTCCAACTTTCTTCTTTACTTCGGCCGCTGCGACTTGTTTTTCTGGTACTGTTACGCATCTAACGACGCAAACGGTGTAGCTTAAGCTAAGTAAGCCGGCGCGTGACGCGACTCTCGTGTCTCCGACGACGCGCAACCGGGGTGGCAACGTGTACGAATGTACGCTGTATGAACGAAATAATAAACGACGGAATGGTCATCCGCATGTCGCGGATAAAAAGGAAGAAGAAGAAGAGACAACGTCTCGTTTTGTACCCTCCCGGTCTACAGAGAGTTCTATGACTCCTCGTTCCGGTATTGCGATGTCTTTCGCGTCAGGGGGACGATCTCTAAGTCGGGTCAAACCGGACCGACAACCGTTCTGCCTGTGAACGGAAGACGCCCTGGCACAGCCAATGAATTCGTCTGCGGCCGAATGGTAATGTTACTGCGTGCGGTCCTTATGTCGACGACATAGGACGTGTAGGAGAGAACGGCGATGCCCGTCGTTGTCGGACATAGCGCGTGTACACACCGGCATGCCGCGCTCTTCGGAGCAAAGGAGAAGGAGCGAACGGGAACGTGACGGATGAAGCGAGAAGGAGCGACCGTTCGCAATTTATCGTCTGGGCTCCAATTTGCCAAGTGAGTGGCCGTGGGCGCTACCGCCGCTTCCGACGGATATTCGGCGTCGAAAATTGCCAATTGTCTCAATGGAACTCGATTCGTATTGTGCTTACCACCACGCTCGCACCCTCTCCTCGCGAGAGGAGAGACGGAGAAAGGGAGAAGAAAGGGCGCTGCGGGGGGACGTTAGGAAGGAAGAAGATAGAGAACCGTGGTCCTTCGAAGGGGCTACCGCCGACGTGGTCGGTGGAGTCTATGCATGCGGGACTTCTCAGAACCTCGGACACTAGGGACTTCGCTGATACGTCAATGTCGATGGCCCACACGCGGATCTGAGCTTGCGGACGACCCTGCTCGGCACGGCCCTGATCGTTTGTCCATCCGCTCGACAGTACGAAATAAAGTTCTCCGTACCCCTCAATCGCTACGCACGTCTTCCTACTTTAGTTTTACACAGCGCCTTGCTGAAGCGCCTTTCCGAACGCGTGTTCCTGATTATTGAATTAGCTTTTGTTACGAGGGTTGCGCGCGATCGGGAAAGTGCAAGCATACGATAATTATGAAAGCAATTCGTTCTTACCTGTTGATTTTCCTGCCCCTCTTCGCTGGCACTCGTTGCCACTCGTCAGCCCGTGGAGTCAGCCTTGCAATTAGCTAGTCATCGTTCAGATTGATGAACGATGCTCAAAGAGAAGGGCAGGCCTCGTGACTTGCCGATCGCGCGGCCAGTCCAATTAAAACGCAAGGATTTCGTCAAGTGCTATATTCTCGAGCGATTCCCTTTACCTGGCGGATCAAAGAGATCTCTCGTGAAAAGGAATCCACGAGGTATATTCTCCGGGCCGACGCACGTCTGGGGTCCAACCCCTCCCTCTCGGCCTTCCGAGAAAGTCGTACATCATCCACGGAAACCGGGCTCCCTTGCCAGGAGGCAACGACTCCGCGAAATTATCCGCGGCGAGGATTAAGGTGATACTTAGTTGCTACAAACAGAATGCAATTCCTCGCCTGTATAAGCCGGTATGCACCAAGCCATGCGCGCCGCGTAAGTTTGCATACGGGGGCGCGCACGCATACGTATGTACTCGTACGTACGTAACCCGGGGCTCGTTAATATCTCGAGGCTCACCCGACAGACTTCACGGGCGTCGTCGGAGGCGCTGCTTAAATCAGTCGTGTGAGAGTGAGAGAAGCGGCGTATCAAATCATATATTAAATTGCGGGTCGAGGACACCTGCGACGATAATAACGCCACCGTGCCGCGAGAATGCGTACTGCATTAGGGCCTCTACCCGCGCGCTTTTGTCATTACGCGTTACAAGACGAATGGGCGCTGATCAAGCGAGGCTTGCATGGGCGCGAATTGAAAGCGATGCGTTGACTACTGTCCGCCGTTGCAATGCGGCCAAGGAAAGACATCTGCCGTCGAGCGAAAGGGCTACCGGCGCGACATCGAGAGGAGTCCACGTTGGAAGAAGACGTTGTTCGGAGCTAGCCAATGAGAAATGATTCAGCGAGTCAACGATATTCCCGGATGACCAAATTACCGGGCGCAACGGCTCGGTTCGAAGGACGCGACGATCGGGATGCTGGATGTCGAGGCGAAGAAGGAGCAGGGCAACGAAACCGGGAGAGCAAAAGCCGCCGGGGAAAGAGAGGGGTACGGTCGGTGGGAAGGAAGTGCCACGGAGGATGAAAGGCAACAGAAAGAAACGAGTATTCCCGTCTGGTGGGTCTTTGTACTCAGAGCCTTACTCTCGCTCTCTCTCTCTCTCACTCTCTCTCTATCTCTGTCTCTCGCTCTCTTCTGCTCCCTCTTTCTCACTCACTCCCTTGCCCTAGTCCCTTTCGTTCGGCAGGGACCAGGGACAGGAACCACCGACGGTGTGCGGATTGTCTTCGAGAGCTCGCTCGGCCACCCTGCTTATGAAACGGTTAATCTGACGATAATGCCGCTAGCGAGAGAGCTGGCGGCCGAGAACTGTCAATGGAATTCCTGGGCAATTCCCTCCGAGCAAGGGAGCCGGGAGATTCTCCGGGAGTAGGGGGAGGAGGCGAAGATGATGGGAGAAGCGAGACAGAGACAGGGTGGAGGAGAAAACGACGAGAAATGCCGCGAAGGGATAATGACTGCATGCGAATTTGTGGCGTTTCGGCGGGTCCTGTGAATATCTGCCTCCGCGGACTCTGAGGCCGAGTCCTTTCTTTCTCCCTTCCAGCTCGTTTTTCTCCCTTTTTCCCGCTGCCTACCACCGCCTCGACGGGGCACGCAGAATCATACCTTGCCACTCTCCTTTCTCCCAGTCCCATTAAATTTTTGCCGGGGCGATATCTTTTAAATGGAAATACCTACGGTTTATGGCTTGTTTTGCGAGATGCAGGAAATGCAACGGACGTCGATCCAGTTCGCGCTCCTCGGCCGGACTGCGGCGGCGGTGGTAGGACTCTATGTGACGGCAGAGCGTTCCGAATAAATTCGTACTTATAATTACGAAACCGCCGTCGGTCGTTTTGAACGTAAGAACCTTTCATCGGGGGGGTTTATTAACCTTCGCATGCGAATTTCTTCAGGGATTTCTCACGCTCCGCCAAAGATCGGCGGTGTCGAATGTAATGTTTCACTTTAATCGTTCGACAACAAATAGAAACATGTGATACCCAGGAACCAGAGACTGAAACGTGAGCTCATAGCCAGTGCACGGTTGGGTTTTAGCATAGCAGGCGGTTACATCCTGCGATATTTTTACGAGGACCTTCCGAGAATCGAGACACTGCGTGGGGCGAACAGCTGAGACGAAGTGATAAGACAGTCGCCAGGCTATTCCCGGTTATCAGGTTGCCCTCGCCAAAAACGATATTCTCGACGATGCACGTCCCTGACCTTAGCTCCCCACATTCTAGTCCATTGACATCGTATTTATTTTTAATGATCTACCCACTGACCGCTCCAATCAGCGCTGCCCGTGCAGATAAGCGACAGAAACCGTCGGAAACGGTGCGCGCTTTGTCATTAACGTTTCGTCCGTTGCGATATGTCGCTCGACAGTTTGTTTACCATAAACGTATAATTTCCTCAAAAAATAGTTTCGTAATAAATATTCCATAAGAGGCTGCTATCCCTAGGCATGATGTAATCTGCAACCAATAGTCCTTCAATGTTCCTGTCAGCAGAGATAAGTGAGCTACGGTCAATTATACGTTAAGACTTCAAGTTAACCGTAGTCGCCATTGATAATTCTTCACATGCGGTACAGTCTAACTCCATATGTTGCTGGCGTTCATAAGTGACCATCGCTCTTCGCTGGCTTCAAATACCCTTCGAAGATCAGATAAAAAGGAGTATGAAATCGACAAGGCATGTCCTTTTTCTTCTATTCAATTCCTAACGAAATGAAATTACTCATTAACCGAAGCATCCGTCAGGAACGTATTTTCAACGCGACGTCTGATTGTAAGTAGTCGTAGTTAGTTGAGCGAACGCGAAATACAAAAGCAGAGGGACGTTACAACGGTCTCCGTTCGCTTATGCTCCTACGAGTTGGTAAGAACAGTGCTCCCTCGCCGTAATGGCTCTTCGAAAACACTCTGTAATTATGCCGTTCGTGTCGATATGCTGCGTGACTTGAGGTTACCCGGTGGCACCACAAGACGTTCTTTGTAATGCACACGTACCCTCGAAATGCTCTGTTATCACGAATGCCGGGACCACCCTTTCGCATTTTACGAACACACACGCCAACGGTCTCACGGATGATCGGGCAAGAATCAGGTCTCGTGAGAATTAGGTCTTGCTCCTATTATTACTGGCACACGGGAAGCTTTCGGTATTGGTGGGTTTTATGTAACAGTAGCTGAGTTGATTTCGCGTTCACCAACTGTGAACGGCGCCCGATGTCGGAGCGTCCAATCAGACGTCGGCCATCGGACGACGTTAGACCGTTAAGGATTAACGCCTAGGAGAATCCCCTCGACCAAGACGTTTCATTTGTAAATTTTCGTCCGGCAATTACGGTAATTCAATTATAAGTCACATCTGGCCGACGCGCCACGCGTGCTGCACGCGTGCCTTATGCGGTTGCGACTTGTACGCGGCGGCTGCTGTACTTATGCACCCCGTTTTCTTTCCTACCCGAAGTCGTAGAAAGCGACGTGCGACCGCCTTGCGTTACGAACGGTTCCTTGTCCGTCGTTGTGGGGCATGTGCCGACTGTCGCGACCACTCGACGGAAAAGTGCTATTTGACCGCTTACCAATCTGTCTTGGGTACGACGTAAGTACCGGAGTATGGCCTCGAACATGAGTTTCAATGGTGAATACAAGACCCACTCCAGGCGGACATGTGCTGGCAACACGTTGGACAGCAAAAAACGAAAGTCCTTTTGTGACAGAAAAAGGAAATTGAATCATTTTTCAATATTAAATCGTTACGTTAGTTTGCGAAATAAATATATAATATCTCGTCAAGTTCAGAAAGTATGAATGCTTCGTACGATTAAGTACTGCTGGGCTTCAGAGGCTGCATTTGTATTCGTAGACATCAGTACTCATTCTAGAGAAAAAAGTCCGTTCGCCTCCGCACGTCAGACGCTCGACGTATTCGCGCGTAATTAAGGGAATTCTGTTGTTGGCGCGTGTGCAGCACGCGTGTCTTACGTGCTTGGTCGACTTGCATTAATACTCTATGCACCCCGTCTGTATGGTGGCGCATAAAATGGCACGTTCGTCGAGGCTGCCTTATGTTCAAGACGGTTGTCGTTTGCTCAAGGTGGCCACTTTTAGAACCGCTCAGCGGAAAGCTGTCACTCAGGTGATCCTTGATGCTTGCACGGAGAAACGTTACGCGCGCCGATCGAAATGAGTCATCGCACATGACTCGACCAACGTACGAATTTTTACTTCTGACGGACGATGAGACGGCACGGATCAATGCACGGAATCCCTTCCACTTTGCTACCCTGGCATTCGAAAGCTGCGGAGATCGATAAATTTCGAAACGACACGACCCAACGAAACGGCGACCGCAAGGCAGCCTCTGAAGCGCACGACGCAGCGCCGGTTTAAAAGGTCTCACACTTGGGAGTAGCTGAATTTTCCGGGAACAGTGCACGAGACGGCCATTGCACGCACGTTACTCGCGATCAAAGCTGTTTTTGCTGGCGAACGAGGGGCGAGTAAGGAGGAAAGAGAAGGAAACGGAGCGCGTGCCAGCACACCTGCATTTCAGGGGGTACACCCGGAGAGAAGTTGGACACCTGGCGACCGTCTACGGCCTAACGTAATACTATTTCGTGATGCAAGAAACGGACGGGAGGAGGGATTGAGAGAAAGGGAAGGAGAAGAAAGGAGAGAATGGTAGGGCACCGTCGCGTAAGAACGGTCGTCGACGTAGCGGATGAAAGGAAAGGGCGAAGTAGCACGAGCCGATGTGCAGGAGTCGTTAAAATCAGCTCCTAGATGACGAGCAGCCTTCGGCAGAAAGCTGCACCGCGACACCTGGCCGACTGCCACCCGTCAACGGATCCGTGACGCCGTCAAGATAATCGTTCACGGAGCGTGAGGCAGTAGAGCAAGGTATCCGCCGCTTCTCACGACTCCTTCCGCAAAATCGTACTCGCGACACTGCGAGAACACGAATATAATTGATCGCATACGATGCTGCACGGTGCAGTCTATCGAATACGATGGAACATGACACGTTATTAATCGCAACTTGTCAAGGTTTACAACGATAACGCGGTTGAATGGGACAGTCGATACCTGTTTTAAATTGTGCTCTTGCGCTCATGGCCGAAACTGTCGAGTGATGCATTACAAGAGTATCGACTTTCAACTCACTTGACGATGGTAATTCGCGAGAGGACTGGCCCGCGTGATATAGTATTGTACGATCGGTTCCTGAAAGTCACTCAGCATGTTCATATGTATGTATACATATTCGAGAAAGAGGCAAGGGAGGAGATAGATAGGGAAAGTACGGGATGAAGGAGGAGAGAAGCAGGCAGAGACGGAGAAGGAGAGAGACTTGGCTCGCACGTAGGCGTGGCACGGCAATGGACAATCGATATCGTCGATAACGATACCTACATCTTAGCCGGTGTGACTTATAACCTCCGATGTAAGAGGATATCCTGTGCGCATTTCACGCAGCGCGTCACGCCGTGTGCTTGCCTTATGTACATAAAATACGTAGACATCGTAACATAATTGCGATACATTACGCGATTTCATTTTCGCTGTCCATCGTCGGAACCCAATATATAGTAACGTCTCGATAATAAGCGTGCATAGACCCCGCACTATCATTTTCCCTGTTATATGACGTTTTATAACGACATTGACGTTAACATCATCTCCAAAACATCGGCGAAAGCGACGTGACGGGGTCGTAAACGAGTATCGACAAAACGGAATCGCGCTCGAAAGCGAATCCATGAGATTTGCGAGTTCTCGAGGCCGACGTTCTTCCTGTTCGTTGAACTTTCTTCGATCGAAAGTCATTCCGCGGCCGCACACCAGACCAGACGAGCCGTGACAAAAGCAGTCGAACAACAAAAGTCCAGCCCGTGCCCGCGGGGCACAAAGGGCGACGGCAGCTGCGGATTTTCATTCGAGATCGCCTTCATCGAGAAGCCAAGAATCGAAGGAGTCCTTTGAGATTTCGAAGACCCGCGGGAGACCGTGCGCGCAGTGCGAGGGAGAGGAGAGAAAGAGCGCCGAAATCAAAAGGCAACGGCACGAGACCACTGGCTTCGAATGAGAAAAAAAAAGGACCGCGTGTGCCAGCCGAGGGTGGTAATAACGTTGTACAACGTACTCGTAAGTTCCGGCAAAGATATACGCGCTAATAACGGAGCGGTACGCGGCGAATCTCGATTCGACGATTTCCGTCGTCGGGCGTGACGAGCGGATGCCCTCGGTGTTCCTTGATACGCACAATGTATCCGTTACAAATTTATATCTGCGAAATTGGAACGGCTATTCTATATTTAGGACGCGGAAGAGAGACGGACGCACGGCGAGGAGCCAAAGTACGTTGATTCGTTCAACCCTCCGGCGCACCCTCCTCGCCGCTGCGAAATAATTTCAAACAAGCAGAGAAACCTACGACGACAGGCCGAAAGACGTTACGCGTCGCAGAAGGGCGATTCCTTAGCATGACAATGAGACATCTGCTTGGCACGAGCTTCCGAAGGGTGCAAGTAGCAACCAGCCTGGCTAGCCACCCTTAACGAAATCGGCCCTTGGGCCTCGGCGGCGCGCGCCCCGCTTGGATAATCTTCATCGGCGTAATGGAGCAAAGGAGAGCGCGAAGGGTCCGCTATCCGTGCAAACACCTGGCAGTGCAAACACCGAGTTCATCCGTCTTCTTGCCAGCGTCGTTCGTTCATGGACCTCGTGGACCGATCAAGAGTATCTTGATCCCATATCGTGTTGGTTCGAAGTAGTTGCCGGCTTCTCAATGTGTTATCCATTTCTCCGGTACCGCTTCGAGTTCAATCGCCCGACTTTAATGCATTTCTGTCACATTTCGTGATGCATGGATTATGTAACGTAAAATGTCGTCGAGTGTACAGGTCCGGGTGAACGAATACGCGGATCTCGCGTCTGTCTGGGAGCGAATTTTAGCAATGGTGCTTGAAACTGGCTTGCGTCTTAACTCACTCGTCATGCGTCACTCTTCGAGTCCTTCGGGATAAACAAAGCCGCGAATCAGTATGTCGCCGTCAGCTTATCCTTGTACTCAACACTCTACTCGAGACGCGTCTAAATAAAACACGCAGCGCAGAATTGTTTTAACGTGGCCGATTGGACCACACCGAAGTGTAATCGCGGAATAATTTGGTTGATCCGTACCGCCAGAAGGATAGGCACAAAGCATCGTCACCTCGGTCGTCGCGGGCCGAACAATAATCGCATTTTCTGCAATCCACTTTGTTGCCTGCAAGAGCAGGTGAACCGGCACGTTGCATTGCGCCCACAATTAATCAAATTCACGCCATATGGCTACCCCGGGGCAAAAGAGTGTCTAATTCTTTTTTTTCCCATCGGTTCACCAGCCTCGCGCCGTAAGATACGATCTCTCATTGTACGCCCATGGAACGTTCGCATCCGTAATGTTCGTTGTGCGAACGTAACAGGTATATATACGAACACTAACTGTCCTCGTGCCTCGTGAAAGGGAAATACATCGAGGCGGAACAGCGTTCTAGTTCCGACTCGATGAATGCAAAACTCATAAACTATCAATTCTGATAAACCTGAGTGTTAATTAATTTTCATTGATTGGCGCGTGTGTGTATACTTGTGAGTGACCGTCATCAAATAACCATCTACGTTCGCACGTATGTATTCTAAACTAATTGCAGTTCGCGAAGTAACCTCATAATCGTATATTATTTCTGATAACGGTCTGCTCACTTCCTTCTTCTCGCCAGAGCACTTTACGATTTTTAGCACGTAACTATGCGTCGAAATTTGGAAACGGTTCGATGTCGGCCAGGATCCTTTCTGCGGTTCGCTCGACGTGCGTCATTCATATTTAAAGCAACATTTTTAACGCGGTCATGGAAAGAGGATGCGGGCGTTGTGCGATGGCAACGACACTAAAGAATGGCGCTTTGAGAATGACTAGAAAAAGGGGAGACCATTGAAGCGGCACTTGCGTGAAATGCGATTCCTTTTCCAGGAACGAGGATGCACGCCACGAACGATGAGGCAGGCGACGAGAAAGACGAAACAGGTTGTTAAAGTCGAAGTCATCTGGGAGGATTATATCACCGGGAAGACGTTCCACATCGATTTTCGAGGAGTCCTCGGGTAAGTAGTGAAATCTTCTTCTCACGTCGAAAAGTCATCGACGAAAATTATCGGCTCGTATTCGTACAAGCGATCGCAATGTCCGCAAAAGTCACGACATCGTTAAAGAGATATCGCAATAAGATTATGTTCGTTACGAGGTCCAGTAACTCGCTTAATTGAGGAACGCGCTAATGATGAACCTTAAGCCCGATATTAATTACGATACGCGCGCATTTTGCCCGGCGATACGTTACTTTCTGTGCGCATTATCGGGATAAAAAATCGCGATAATCATTTTGGCCGCTCGCAATGATTGATCTGCGCGTCGAGGGCCGAGGACGATGGTTTTTATTATTCGCTCTTAATGCGCCTTTTCCTCTCCAGACGAAGCCTCATTCGAATCCTCACTCGGTCAAAATATTTTGTACTGGTAGTACCAATTGAGTTTCCGTATTTTTTTATTGCTTTTTTATTGAATCCTCCATGCATTTGAATTGTGGTACGCAGCTTTAATTGCCAACCGGAAACGGTTGACGATTTCCTTATTGCGATCTGATACCTGCATCGTCGCATTATATTCACTTTCGTTAACGTCTTTCTTTCAAGGATTGGATCAAATTAACGGCATTCTAGGGGCAAAGATGTGAGACCCGAGCCACGTCGTAATCCGTCTTGCGATTTGCATGAAGTATTGTCGAGCCTGCGAAAGCGTTCGAACAATAGGATCGCGGAACAGTCGTCGAGATGATAGATCGAATTAATAGATCTCTTCAGGTCGCATGCGTATGTAAATCGCACTACGTCTCCGCTACCTGTAGTACATTTCGATTGTTTGCTCGCGATTAGAAGAACATGAGATTCGTGATCAAAAAGTATAAGAATGCTACGCCGAGGTTGCCTAGCTCGTGTCACATGGCACTGTCGCGGTTTACCGGTTCCATATTCCAAGGGCATATTTGAAATATTTCGCATTTGTACCATGTTACACAGTATGTATAGCTGTACGGTAGTTCTGTATTTTCGACTTTTTGCCGGGGACGATCGTAATATCGGAATATGTCAGAGTGTAATAGAAGGTCTTTACTAGGGTTGGATCTTTATTGGGGTTATACTATGAAATCGTCTATCAGTCAGGTCCATGCATGGAGGCATTGTCGTTGAAGCTATAGAATATAGGAGTAGCTGCATAGAAAATGAATTTTATCCCGACACGTGCATTTGCATGACGAAATGAACGTTAGCCAGTCGATGAAACTTTCAAGATTCCATGTCACACGTCGCGCCATCGACTTTGATTGTCTGGCATTATTGCACTCCGCACAGACTTGCTTGCCCTTTTTGTTCGTACACACCGTCCCGTGATTTCATTCCAACGTTTCGCAATTGTCATACATCCTAATGCCGTCATAGAAGCTTGTAAACAGCTGATAGTTTGAAAATGTTCGTAGTTAATCGCAAGAGTACTCTGTTGTGCAGGAATCGCGAGCCTTCGCTGAACAAAATATACCTTTTCATGATGCTCGCGTAATAAGAAAATTATTCCGAGGTTACTAATTAAGGTATTCACGCTCGGATCACTCGGAGGTAGATTCAAGGATTACGGGTAGATGGGTAACTTTGAATGAACTCTCGCTGAATTTTAATACAAGTCTAGCCCGCAATTAAGCCTTTTATTACTGTGATATTTCTCAAACGTGGATAGTGGGCCGCTATTTAGAGAACGGAACAGTGTCGTTACTACTACTCGAACAATCGCAAAATGTCGTGCACGAAACCTTACGAATAGTGAACGTCGTAAATCAATTTTAAAAAAAAAAAAGTTTTTCAACATTAATTTTCAGCCCTACAAAACACTTATTTTTTTCTATTTCCAACGACGCGTACGAACAGAGAGGACACCCGTTAGCGAGATAAGCTAGGGTCGACAAATCATTAGAGCCAGAAAGTTGGGCCACCCTGTTTCGCTTTAACCATTCGCTTGATCACGCGCTGATCGACGATTTATTATGTTCGAAAGCGGCCAGGGACATGCCATCGCGATTCGATAATTTAATCTCTCGAACCTTAACAAGCGGCGATAACGGATCGTGAATCGTCCCTTCTTAAAACTCGTACGGCGGCGTCGTTTTATCGAACGAAAATATTGCTTCTTTCCCCTGTCGACTGTCGAGTCGGAAAGCATATCCGAAATGATGAATACGAAACTAAGTTTGTACGTAATATATACGTGTGAATGACAAACGTGGCGGAACAATCGATTCGTTATCTCATAAGGGGAGAATTTGAAGAAGCAGGATAGACAAGAGTGGAAACGACATTCATGGAAGGAGTACGTTCCCTCGCTGTGCCTCTCGCAAAGGTCATCGACCAGGAAGAAATCCGTCTTCTTTTTTTCTCGCGGAAAATCCTTCCAGCATCTTCGATCGGCCCTTCGACGTTCCACCGCCGAGTAATTATCGCTCCGGAAATTCTTTCGGACGGATTTTTTGTGGGTCATCGACGGAAGAGATCTTTCCTCTCCCATTCTCCCCTCTCCCCTCTCCCCTCCGCTTCCTCCTCTACGCTTCACTGTCCTCTGGCACGGCCGCGACCCGATCCAATCCGGTCCAAGTTCCACCTACGTGTTAAACGCATTTCGCACGTGCCGCGCCGGACATTTAACTCGTCCTCCTCTGTCAGTGTCTCCCAATCGAAGCTTTCGTCTATTCCAGGCGAGCGGGGCACGCTCTACGAATAATTCTCGTAAAGCCCGTCCGATCACCGTCTGCTTTTCGGGGACCTTGGCAGCGAGCCTGTATAATTTTAAACCAAATTTCGCTGTTCGAAATACTGGCGGAACGCGGAAGTCTCCTTGTGTGTAGATGCTAATCGCCGTCTCGGGAGGTCGGAAGAAAAATGTGCCGCCGATAGCACTCATTAGTAGTGTCGCATCGAGTCGCACACCGGCGTAAGTCAACGTTTTGTCGGACTGGGACGAGAGAATAAATCGGCGCAAACATTGCAGTAGCGTATATTGAACGCGATTTATGAAACAGTGCGTATAAGGAGGGAGGCGAAGTTCTGTGTATGGGTACATATATGAGAATGTATGTCCTTTGACACCTCGTCTGATGCAACAGCGCATCTTCCCGTAGTAAATATAGTAACGCCCTCTCGGGTAGCTTCAAGTGGCAGGGAAATTTAAAGGCCTCGCAGAATATTATGGGCAAGAGCCTTACTGTCACACATATCGCTTCCACGTTCATGAGATAATACGTTGCTTAACATAAGCCTCTTTCATTCTGCGTTCTTTGATGTACCGCTCCGTGTGAAACATCTCACGTTTGTTTAACTTTTCGTATACAACATCGCTGCACGTCGAAATGGCGCATTCCGTTGTTCGAGACGGTATGCATGGCGTATGCAGAAATGAAACGCGCGATCGGCCACAAACTGCAGTAGTAGATGTGCACGCGCGCGCCTGCAGTTGCCAATGCGGAATGTGCATTTTGTTCCACATTTTTCTTGATACTCGTGCCGTGTGAGCGTAGAAGTAGTGCCGTCGTTATATTCTCTAATCAACGCGATCGGTGCGGATGCTTGGTGAAAGAATTAATTTCGTGTGAACCACCTCTCAGTCTTATCGGGCGAGACATTTGGGATGAAAGTCAAGCCGATAGCCGGAGAAGACTTTCTAGTTTATGACGCCTCTGAAAGATATACGGCGCGACGGTGAGCGAAGGAAAAAAGCGAACTCAGAGAAGGGTACGTGGGAAATGATAAAGTATCGTAGGTACTTGCGCGGAGTTTCGCCAGCGGAAATGGTTGTGTCCGGGCGGGAATAATCGCGGCGAACGGGTCGCGTGCGCGGTGGATATACAAAACGCACGGCCATAATTTCATTCATCCTTACTCAGCGTTCTCGCAGGCTCATGCGCGCGCGCGAATTAAAAAGCCGTAAGTACCTGCAGCGATTCCGTGAGGATTTATGCGCAGTACGATCGCGAGTTCGTAACCTTCGAGTACTTCGCCAGTCCCTTTAATGTACCGACTCCACTAGTCTCACAGAAAGAAGATAAACAGAGGGAGAGAGATAGAGGAGCTTCTGGCATGTACGATATCCAGTTTCTTCAAATTCATCTCGCGGAATGCCGAATAATATTATCTGCCTGTTGCTTCTGTGCGAATATATCATGAGGCAATATCCGATGAGGGACAAAGCCCTTATCTTTCTATGAGCTCCACCACGATAACAGAAGACCGGCCGTATTTTTTATATTAAATTATTCGGCGAAACATTGGGAATGCTGACGTTGCAGTCAACGCGTTAAAGGGTGTCTACGCGTTTCTCACGCTGCGCCAATAACGAGTCCACTAACGCAAACGGATCACTCAAGACCACCTAATTACGTGCGCATTTGCAATTTTGTAATGAACGGCCGCTGTCAGTAACCGGCGATTTTAGTCACGCATTTCCGTTTAAGACAGCACACGCTAACGTCTAACGCTCGCGTAATCACGAGGTTACTTTCTTTGGAACGTGTTGAAAGGTAGTCATCCAGCCGTGGACGAGGAGCTGTCGAGAAAAGGCGACGGCAGAAGTTCGATTATCGCGAACAACAATAGAAATAACGCGAAAGAGGGAGCGAGAGATAATCGTTGGCGTCGTTACTTTAACCCTCCATTGAATTCCATATCGGGGTAACAAGCAACGGCGCCGACCTTTAATCATACGAAAGGATTTACTGCCTATGAGCAGCCACGGTCCAACGGCCGATCCTTCGGCAGGCCCCTCCGAGAGTGAAGCTCGTCCGATCGTTTCGGCCTGCCTATAATAACGACTCTGCCGGACTGTACCTATTTCGTATTACCGTTGGCGCCGTGCCACACACCGACTGCCAAAACGAAGCACAGTTCGATTCGCCAGGCAATTATTTCTCGGCCCGATAGCAGTATATTCCGAACGATTTGTCCGAACCACCTGTAGACGTGCGCAAAGAGTCCGCAGAAATTGGCACCGTGATCTACGAATCTCGGACCGAGAATACGCGCCGTACATACGCTGAACACTTCTGTTTTCAGACACTCCTGTCTCCGCTCGGCATCGAGACAGTGCACAAAACAATTCGCACGTCTTTGATAGACTCGTCACGCTAATCTTCCCCAGACACGCTCGTTACCATAACGGCGAATAATAAAGACCTACCAAGCACGCTGCAACGTTCAAGAAGCGCATTCGCGCGTAAATCTCAGTCCGCAGCGACTCGTACGGAGCTTCTTAAAATTCGTACAATCGAAGCACATATACGCGCGCCACGCATCGGGACGAGTGAGAGAGTGAGAGCAGTGGCGAGCGGGACAGAGAGCCGCGCTATTCGTCGTGACATAAGTCGTTGTGCATGGCGGACAATTTGTCCGGGCGGCTTTAGCGTCCGCGCGCGTTGTGCGTTTGAGTTATGATAGGACAAAATGAAGATATCGGTGGCCACGGCTGCGACGGATCCTGCGCGGCGAGAAACGGTGAGAGAGGAATGCGGTCTCCGCGGGACCGTAGGATCCTTGGTCCGGGCGGGCGTGCAGGTATATCAGTGCCGAGGTGTCATCCGTTTTTCCCCCGTTCTTTAAAATTGATTAGCCTTAAATGAGCCGCAATAACGAGTCCCCACCGAAAGGCCCCGAGGCTCGGCGCGGCTCCGTGGGCTCAGAATCCATTTAAACCTGCCCCTCCCGTGCCGTCTTCGATCGCTCTCCTTCCTTCGGCGCAGCCCGGCTCGTAACCGGCAACGATATAACGAAGCGTGGACGAGCGGACCCTCGCTACCGTTCTTTTCGATTTCGTGGAAAAATACCCCCCGAGAGGACGGCACTCGCATGCGAGGTTCGCGCTGCAGACTCCACGTCGTACAGTTTAATACAGTGAATTATTTAACGCGGCTGCCAACGAGCGCTCTAGTTAGGTGCCAATGGCGAGTGCCACTTCAATTTCACGGTTACAGTCTACTGAAACGAGCGTCGGCAGTGGCGTGTGTCGCGTCGCTAATGGAGACACTCGATTGAGCAGATGTGGTACGTCCGATTACCGCGGCTTATTTATTAATTCGCGGCATAAACATAACGATCAATTACGCCGACATTTATTTCGCGCGTTATCGGCGGTATTTGTTCGTCGAACGGCTTAATGCCTCGCATTTGCCGACTTTATTACATGCTCGCGCGCACGTCCACGAGGGCGGAGCGCGACTCTCCGAGGGTGAGAACGAGGGAGCGAGGAGGATAGGAGAGCGTCGAGGGGGAGAAAAAAGAGGAGCGCGCATTACATACACACGTACGTAACCGCCTTGCGAGGAGCAAATCGCGGGTTACGAGCGAGAGGAATTCCTCGGCTATCCCCATTAAATCCCCCCCACCTACTGCCGCTGTCTCGGTTGCATCGGAGTCACGGTGGTTGTAGGGAGTCAGACTCGCGCCAACGAATACCGCCGCCGACAGAAACGAAATCGAAAGGTTAGGGTCAGAGCAGGGCCCCACCTTCGTGTACACCCACACCGACGAGCGCGAGGGAAAAGTTGAGAGAGGCGAAGCATGTTCCGACACAGCCTCGTGGCTGTACGTGTGCCGTGGACGAAGCGAGAAGAAAGCCGAGGGTGGGTGCACACGGACGTACACGGCCGCGCAACGGCATTAAGTCTCGATCTCACCAGACAACTACCACGGGAGTTGCACTTGAACACGAAGACGGCCACGTTGTTGCCCGCCGTTGCCCGCCGTTGCCCGCCGTTCAACGCGGTCCACCACATCGATCGATCCGCTTTCATTGAAGCATGCACGCCACTTTTTGCGAACAGGAAGTTCTGATTTTTCAGGTGTCCTGCTTAATCGCTGACTGCGGTCCGCCCGATGCGCCGTGTACGTTACTCTCTTGTACGGGTATGATTATTTGGACGGTACACATAGTGAATACAGCCTTTATTTAAAGGAATGTGATAATGGGTCGTTTGCGTGTTTGTCCGAATTGACAGGACTAATAATGATACGCTCGGAACGTGGGTACCCGGTTCATTCATCGAATCTGAAAGAATTTTGTATTCTTCCTTACAAAGTACGCCCGGTTCGCAATCGTTGCCCGGGTCAACGATGAGACTCGAGTCACGAACTTCAGTTGCACGATAAACGTTCCCGGCAAAGCACCTCGTTAAGGGCGTTTACGATCTCGCGAATCGCTCTCTTTCTCTCTCTCTCTCTCTCTCTCTCTCTCTTTTTCTCGCCGAAACCGGCAAAACGCTAGCAGTCGAAGACGGACGTAAGCCGATTAAAATTCCACCCAGTATATCGTCCGATGACGTCGGTGCCAACAAGTTGCAATCTCGATTTTATTGCAATTACGCTCGGTCAGTATGTCGCCCTGATCGCGCTCGACATCAGACAATTTTGACAGAGTACGAGAGTGCGAGCGAGAAGGAAAGAGAAACGGGAAGAATCTTCTTCCGCGAAATTGCCGGGCTCGGCGGAAAGAGTCAAAAGGCTTACATGATCAGCCGTTAGTCACGCTCGGGTTGAGCCGCCGTTGGGGCAAGATGTATATAAGTTGCCGTACGGTTGTAATGGCTAGTTGCGCTAGCTGAAGATGCTGTAAGGCTCTAATCAGCCTTCTCTACCCTCGATAATTTGACGAAGTCTGTTTTAATCGCGGTTCTACATTGTTTCAAGCAGCTTTTTAAAATTCCGCATTCGTTATAATCGGTAAAACTTTTGTATGGCCTTTTTGTTCTGCATTACAATGCTACTGGAGCGACGATCATAGGCGATCAGAACAAATGGTACAGGTAACAGTATAGACCGCCGTGGCTAGAAATGAAAGGCATGTAGGATTGTAACGGACGGTACTCAGAAACGGTCGGAGAGCTTGCGAGAACGTGCCGACACGCGGACTTCGAAATTACACGCGAGATACGTTAAGATGTAATGTGCGCGCACGGGCTGGAGACGTCTAGCGCGCGGGAGTGCGCGGAATGAGGCAGCGTGAATTCTATAATAACCAACGTCGCTCATAACTATAGGCATAACAGTCCGGTGTGGAGGTAAATTGATGTGGTAGAACGTTTCCATTAAAACAATGTATGCGAGATGAGCAACGATCCCACCTTAGCCACGACAATGGTCGCAGGAAAATTACCACAAGAAATTGTCGTGGCCCCGCACGGTAAGGACTCCCACCTCTACAACGACGACGACGACGACGACGACGAATACGATAACGAATTTGCAACGTCGACCGCGACAACGACCGCAGCAACGAACATTAATAACCGCTGCCAAAATATGAAAAAGCTTAACTGTACAGAGCATCGGCACGACGTGGCGACAGTTGTAGAACGGAGATTGATAGCGACAAGATCAGCGAGCAGTTGTAATCGGCAGCGATGATCGATAACCGCAATACCGGAACCGCGTGAAGAACGGCGCGGAGTCGGTACAACTCACGATCGACAAAGTGCATGGCGAACGGCGTAACGACAATGACAACAACACCACTACCAGCACCTCCGCGGCGAACTCTCAGCAACACAACAACGGCAAGAAAAACAAGAAGGGGGCACGAGTAGTGCGAAAGCACGACCGAGTTGGCCCGACAATGCGGCAGGTACCTACCCCGCAGGCATTCCATCAAGATGCTATCGAGAGTGCTTTGGACGAGGGGTCGTACGAGGGAGTGGGAGAGGCAGGAGGATACCGGGGTGCGGGGCTGGGAGGGCTGGGAGGGCTGAGAGGATGGCGAGAGTCTCGAGGAGGAGGCCGGCGAGAGATATTAAAGGATGCTGCGCCGCCGAGGAGAACAGACGAGAACAGACGAGAACAGAAGAGAAGAGAAGGGACGAGAGAAGGAGAGGCATCCCGTGGTGTGGTGGGTCCCAAGGCACGGAGGGATCAGGGCCGCCCGGCACACAGCGTTCGGGGCTCTGGTACGGGCCCACGGTCCGGACGGCCTCAAAAACGTGACTTTTGGTCCATCACCGGATGCATGCACGCTCGCCCTGTCCATCTCTCCCTCCGTCACAGCTTCCATCCCTTTCCACCGTTCTGCGCGATCTTCGATCTATCTCAGCTCTTTGCAACTTTCTCTCTCTCTCTCTCTCTCTTCCACTCTCTACAGCCCCATAGACGTTTTGTGTGGTCTCCTGCGAGTCGACTTCGGCGCGGTAGTTTGTTGCACGGAGTAATGCGTCCGTCGACGCCAGGCCTTCAATCTTTATCTCCTGTCTTCGACTTGTTTGTTGGCGACTGTACTTTGCGAGATCCTCCGTCGACTTCGCGATACGCGGGACTTTCCGAAGTATTTTTTATACTTATTTATCGACCATCGCCGCGCGTCAGACCGTGCAGAAGAAGAAATCCCTCTCGCGACTTGCAGCGTGAAGCGCGCTCATCATCCAGCGAGGTGGTATGAGATTCCTCGCGAGTATTGCCGGGAAGGACGTTTACAGAAACGCAGTAACTGGCTCGTTTCGAGATCGGTAGCGTACAACGAGACTCGCCGGCATATACGTATGTAGGTACGTCGAGACTGGGGTACGCGGGGGAAAAAAAGTACAGTGGCGGAGGCAAGCGAATGGGTTCCCGCGCTTTAAAGGGCAACGCTTATACACAGATTGGATTAAAGGTCTGGTGCACGTCGGAGAGTGGTAGGCGGCGGCGGCGGCGTAGGGCTGGAGGAAGAGAAGAGATGAAGGAGGAGGAAGAGAAGAAGGAGGTGGTGCCGGTGGTTTAGGTTGAGACAAGAAGGAGGAGGGAAAGGTATGCGGCACGGTGGTACACATACGTACCGTCTTCTGCACGGACACGCTGATACACGACGTATGTGAGTACCTGTACATACATACCGATGGACCCGCCGGCCCACCTTCACAAGGTGATTCACTGCGATCCTGGTGCAGTGTGCTCAACCATTACGCACTCGCGATTCGTCGCAGAAATCTTCGAGAAACTCCGACGGAAATCGAGCCATCCCCCCGCGAAGGTCGAGGAAAAACAACCGACGCGACTTTTCCGTGGGAAAATATTTCATGTCAGGCCGTCGTTATCCGTCAAGAGATTATCCGCGGGTACATCCGCTTACTCCTCCGCAATCGCAATCCGTTATCTGCGTTACGAAACGGGCTGCGGGACGATCATTTAACCGACGATAATTGAAGTCGTCCCTTGCAAATATTCGAAAGTCCGACGATAAAGCACGGTTTTCGTACTCGATGACGCGTCAAGAGTCAAGGCGAGCAACGATGACAACGCAAAAGATCGGAATGGAACGATCTCTCCAGACCGCGCATGAGTACCGGCTCGCGATCGAATCGAGAGCCCCATGACCGTGTTTACAGTTCGATCGTCCGTCTCGCCTGGTGCGGTGATCCTGCGCGGAGGCAGCGAATATGTGTTGGCGTCTGAAGCGCGACGATGCAATGGGAACCGCCTGGGGCGTGTCGGTGCACCCTGCAAAAGGCTCTCAAACGCAAGAATGCAGAGGCCAACCGGGCACTTCGATGCAGATCTGAATTTCGGCCGTCCTCGATCCGCAGGAGGTGGCTTCGCTATGGGAGTCTCAATGCTGAGAGCCCGTAACAAGATGGAAAGCGGAGGCCAGTGACGTAACGCATGAAATAAACAACTTCATTCTGGATAACTCATAGAAGCTGATTGGGGCGCCACAGCGTATTTGCGGAAGTATGGCACTTTTTCCATATGTCATCTCGTTAAGTCGAAATACGGTCTGTAGGAAATGAGGGTCAAGGAAAGGTACCGGTTCGAGCTCGGGACGAATTGTTTGAGACGAGCAACGGACTGTTTGGTCGCGTCCCACGGTGGGTGCGTCCGTTTCGTCATACAATTCGAGGTGAGAGTCGCCGAAAGGGAGTGAAGAGGAGAGTGTTGTTTGCGCGGGAGAGTACTGCACGGCATTAAGAGATGCGCGCACGGAGAGGTACAGGTCGTTAGTGGATTCCTGGTAAGGATTTAATTTATTCAGACGCGGCCTCGCGCTCCCTCCTCCCTCGCCGTCTCGTGAACCGATTCACAAGCGCGACTCTGAGGTTTAAAGGGACGCCACTGGCTTTGAAAACGTGAGTAATCGGCCGGCTATTCATTTTCATTAACTACCTTTAATATAGCGATCACAGATCGAGTATTCACTTGGCTCGGCAGGGACGCTTTTGAAGGAACAACTAACAGTACGATTAAAAACCAGTTGAGATCTGGGGGAACAATGAGATCCTATTTTGAGGTTTGAAAACGTGTGTTAAACGAGCTTATGGTCGCAACGAAAGCAAAATTGTTAATTGGCGTGGAGATGAAATTTGGCAACGCCCACGTGTATCAATTCCTTTCCGTATATTCTCTTCGCTCTCTTCTCCTGAAGACGGTGATAATTATCACCGTGAGAAACGTCATGTATCACCCAAGGCGACCCACCTTGCGAGAGATGGTGGCGATGGTGGTGGTGGTAGTGGTGGTGGTGCCTGCTTTCAAAGGGGTCTCCACCTCCTACGAGGAAAAAGAAGAAACGAGAAACGCGGCACAGACGAAGTGGACGAACGAGAGAGAACTGAAGGAAAGACGAGGATGGTGGACGAGGAAGAGAGGAGGAAAGAAAAGGAACGAGTCCGAGTAAAGGGAAGAAGACGGAAGATTTGATTTACGCATCGAGTCATTAAATCGGATGTATTGTGCGATAGAACATCGAGTCGAAATGACTCTTCGGGATTCTCTTAATAAGATCTTAATTATTATGCCCTGGCACCTTAGCGTGGCGCGTGATTGACGAGCTGTTTGAAAACGCTCGCAGATCACGAGGATTCTATCCTAAGTTCGTCTCGTTAAATGTAAGATCGCCGCTAATTGCTCGATCCATTGCGCTCCTGCCGTACTTAAGTCCCAGCGAGCGTCGGATGTGTACACACTGCCAGGCTATTTCGTCCGGCGGGACGACCGCAAAATGATCGATCCATAATCCGTAATCTGTCGATCGCGAATTTCATCTCTCTCTCACGCTCTCTGCCCGCTGGCGAGCGTGCAAGGGCGATCGATGTCTCGATCTACCCGTCGATTCGCAACGGGATCGATTCAACCCAGAATCACCCTTAGTGTTATCCAGCGCGATCAAGCGATTTCGTTGCACGCCGCGTTTTCAGCGTGTATCGTTCTCTCGAACAAAGTCTCGGAAGAGCCTCTAAGGGATCACTATCACGTGCCGGCAACAACTGTGTTGTTAAAAAGTTGAAGCCTCGAGTCCTAACGTCCTCACGCTAGATTGTGATGGACTCGAAGGCGAGATTCGCGAAAGTTCGCCAAGTCGGAGAGCTCGGTCTGCTCGGTTATCTCGGGAGAAAATTTGTCAAGCGAAATTGAGAACTGTCGGCGAGTGTCGTTAATCATAATTAGACGGGACCCTACTGTCAAAGCGTTCCCGCGTCCCTTGCTCCCTCAGCCCTTTGCTTATCGGCGACTCCCTTTCTCTTTCGCGAGACGCTTCGAAATAAATTTCGCCAGGAAGCCTGAGCCGTTAGCTTCCTGCTTAATACGCAGAAGGACGAGTTTCACGAGAAGATGACAGGATAGAGTCAACGATCGCGGCACAATAAGACCACGATCTGTGCTGTCTCCATGGGACTTATTTTAATTACCGCGGATACTTTATTTAATCATGTTCCAAAAGCCTTTCCGCTCGCATTTTTTACTGTCATTTTGGCCTGTCAAATAAATTCCGACAAAGAGTAATCGGATCCTCGCGACAGTGGATATTCCATTTCCGACTTCTTTAATCATCCTCTTATTTGAGGGCCAAAGGCACATTGATGAGCAGGAATAGTAAGAAAAAATTGACGGCACGATAAAGTCGCAGGTTCGAAGATTCGATTAGAACTAATTTTCATTTCGCATACTGAATACTTCGCTTCGTGAAGTTCCAAGGACCCTTTCGGCGTCTTTCTTTTTATCTTCTTCGAGTCGAATGATTAAATTCCGCAATGGGAACGGTGGCTCTGTCGCAACTTAAATGCTGTATCGACGATCGTGCCACGGTCACATACTTGACCAGCAATATGTACCAGAGTGTTCATTCTACAAATTAAAGTACGCCGTCTCGCGTGCAGCTTTCACGGCACTTCAGCCGATTTTAAGTCAAAGAGCACAGCACGTCTTAAATTGGTCTTGGCTCATCTTGGCTCTTATGTCTCCTGTGTTAGGAGATTTATAATATATTGAAGTATAATTTCGAGGCAATTGAACGAATTTGTACCGCTTTCCTGCACGCTTCTTATCGACCGAACAGCATAATCTGTACGGAAATAATTCATGAAAAATTCGTCATCGAACACGCTTGGCGCGATTGGATGTACGTCGATCACATATTACTCATTCCAAAGCGGTCGAAAGCAAACTTGTTTTAATTACCGGCAGTTCTTCGTTTTGTCGGGTTACATAATCTTTTCCGCTCGCCCTGTCCCTGTCTGTCGTATGAGTACCGGCGAGTATCGACCAAGAAAAGGGCCTGACAGCGAACTAATGAAATCTCCAAAACGACTTGTGCAAAATTCATTTTAATTGCCTCCGAATTCTTCCTTTTATCGTAGTCCCGGCGCGGGGATAAATTTCGGCGTACAAGTGTGCCTCGGGTATTTTTTCGTCTTGCAGTGACAATAGCGACGCAAGCATTCGATCATCTCCGCCTATACTTTCGCATCGATTATTACCACCGCATCTTTCATCGCCGTTGGTTCACCGTAAGCGGCACATTTCGAACATAATCTGTTAGCTGAAAATGATCTGCAACAATCGTCGGGTCCGGTTAAATATCCTACCCTTGAAATTGAAAGCTCCTGCAAACTGCAGCCGACCGCATTAACGAGGACCCGCCAAAACGGACCAGGAAGGTTCATCCTTCTGTCTCCTGCATAATATCCAGAAGGACAAGCGATGCGAGGACGACGAAGAAGGACGGAATGAAAAGAGGTGAGAGAGAGAGGGAGGTGAGGGGTGAGGGTTCGCGACGTAATAAGAACGCGGCGAGAGTGGTACACGAGGACCCACGGCGGAACTCATTTTAATTAGAAGGGGTCCTCCGCTTTATCGAGTTATTCTCTGGCTCTGCTTCTCTCCTTTTCCTCCCTCTCTCTCACTCTCATTCTCTCTTGTTCCTTCCTGACCGCCTTCACTTCGGGCTCCCTCCAACTTGGCCGACTTCCTCTCCGCCTTCTTCTACTTCTCCTCCTTCGTTCTCCGTCGTTCCCGGTTGCCCCTCCAACGTCGTCATCGTCGTCGTCGTCGTCGTCGTGGGCCACATCCATGGAGCCGCCATGGAATGCGGTTCTACGAGCCCACAGGGTTTGCACGACGTCGTGGTTGTAGTAGTGCACGAGGTCTCTCTCACCTTTCTCCTACTCTCTCTCTCTCTCTCTCGATTACTTCCTTGCTCGCCCTATGCGCGTGACTCGCGGGCCGCGTGTGTGCGCTCGCGGCCGGGCATGTGCGTGTCCTCGCGGACGAAGGCGGGCGCGCGTGCATGTACACGACGCCCGAGAAACAGAGCCGACCGACTCCGGTGGAGAGTAAAAGGAGACCTTGTCCTCTTCAAGCATCCACCTCTTCCTTCTCTACCTTCTCCTTCTGCCGTTCCTCCACCTCCCGCCTTCTCCAGCTTCGGGCTCTCCTTGGGCCCTTTCGCCCGTGAGAGAGGAGGAGTAGGAGCACGGAGAGGGAGATGGAGACAGGCGAGCAGGACCTCCGCAGAGCCAACCAAGTCCAGGGAGGTCCTTCCTTCCCGAGCCTGCGTACGAAACCGAGAGCCAGGGAGAAGAAAAGGAACGGCTCCTTCGCAGGATCAAAGGATATATCGGGCCTCCTTTTTGCACCGTAGGGAGTGCTACGTTACGACGTAGCGGGGCCCCCGAAACTCCCCAGGTCGAGTTTCGGGCTTCTCCGTACTAGCCTGGGAGCGGTGCTCCCTCGCCGATGGAACTTATAGATCACGATCGATATCTGTGCGCCGGCGAAATTCGTTTCTCACGCGGCGGCGGGGACATTTTTCAGCCGGCCCGGCGCAGCGCGGCTCGGGAAAAAGATGCCCGATATTTCGGGGAGACGATTAATTACCTCGGAATCTGGCTGCCGCGCGAACGCTCGTTCGAGCTACGGACGTGTCGATATTCTGGCGGCGCGATTAATTGCCTCGGAATCCCAATCGCATGCGACGACCGAGGCCGGAAACGTCGGATTGAGGAGTTATAGTTGGGCGAGTCGCGATAAGAATGATAATGAAGTTGAGAGTCCGCTACGAAATATACCGATCGACTTATCACCTGTAACGAGGTGGTACGGCTAACCGTAGCAGACTCTGCACTGTTCGATCTCGTTGCTGGACGAGGGCTAAAAAGACCGAAGTACATACTTCCGGAAGACTGACGTAGGCGAAGGTCACCTCCTATCAAGGCCGGATGAAAGAAGCTGATACACTTTCGGCCGCGCCGTTTCCGCGAATTTCTTCGATAAAAGTCAGTGTCCATCGAAGCGTTTAAAAATGGTATAATGAGTCACAGCGAGAATAAAGAGATAGCGGTCTACTTTGTAATATTATCTTGAAAGTCGTTTCTCTCTGCGCATCCTACGGACGTCATTGTACATACATCTTCACGTTGAACTACTCTGACCCAAGGCACCTCCTCCTATTCATCCGTAATAAAAACATTGATCTAAATGGAATATAAATATATCTTTAAAATATACATTTGTATTTGAAAGCCGTCCCAGTCGAAGGACATGCCGCCGGCGTCGTGTATCGCAGGATTATAAAAATGCAAAAGCAATCCCGTATACCCCAAACGTTCCGATATTTCGAGGGATCGTGCAGCGCAGGTAGTCGTACGTCTTCCTTTTGTAGTAAACGAGAGAAGTGTACCAGCGAGAAAAAGAAAAGCCGAGCGGCCGTGCATGTACGCGCGATTTCGTTCCTTCTCCCCCCAACGCTTTCCTCTCCCTTAATCTCGCTCGCTCGCCGCGTCTTCCCTTTCCACGAATCCCTTTCGGCAACTCGACGTCGATAAGTGGCAAGGGATGTATGCGTACCTGTACCCTATAAAGGACCGGAATGCGTTTCTCACGCAGAGATTTCTCGAAACGAACGCTAAGTATGCGTGAACCCGCAATTTGTATTCAGAATGGGCCGAACTAATTGAACCATATTACCGTGGCGATCGTATATATCGGCGGAAGTGCACAGCGCTCGTAATTACATGCTAAATAAATGGTAGACGCGACCGGAAGCGGATGAGCTTGCCGAAAAAAGGAGCCGTTGAAAGTTGGACGACAGAAGGAAGAAGCTGCGTCCACCGCCGGACGCTGCGTATCGAATACGGAAAAGTCGTTGGAAGCTTGATACACCCTTACTTCGCCACCAGTGTCTCGTCGGAGCGTCTCGCGTGACGAGACACGCCGGTCCGGGGCCGCTGGTCAGAGGAGAAAAGGATCTCTAGCCAAGAAGGAGCGGAGGGACGAGAAGAATTTGTGAGAATCATGGGGAAAGAATAAAAGCGCGGAGGCGCACCCTTTGCGCCGCGGTCTCATTATTTGCAAATTCGATAATCTCGTACCGCGCCTCCATTCACGAAGAACGTAGGGGGTGAAAGAGTGCCAGCACGCCGTAACCCGCAAGGGTTCCCGTGCACATGTGGTCCCGACGAAATGGCCCAGAAATTACGCTGGCGACGTCGGAATCCGCAAAGGGAGCTGAGGAATCGTAGGGCAGACGGTGACGGGGTAAAAGAGCGAGGATAGAAGAAGCGTGAAAGGTGAAGGGGAGAGAGACGGGAGAAATCGCGTGTTGCGCCCTCTGGCTACGTTTGTTTCGGCAGCCGTAATGGCGGCAATGGCGGCTCGATGGCGGCCCGATGGCGGCAATGGCGATGGCGGCGGCTCTTTTGGACCACCGGGCCCTACACTTTCGATCCACCTCGGACGGCTCCTCCGCCCTTTCATCCATCGGCCGTGCCTTTCCACGCACGTCTTCGCTTCGTTCGGTAATTTCTGCCGCGCTTTTTCTTCTTCTTCTCCTCATCCTCCTCCTCCTCCTCCTCCTCCTCCCCGTCGTCGCCCTCGTCCGCTTCCTCGCCTCTCCTCCTCGGCTTTGTCTTTCTCGTCTTCGTTCTCGCACGCGGGTATGCCGAACGAGGTGTGGTGCTTGATGGAGGGTCAAGGTCGCAGCAGCACGATTTGCGAGATCCTCATGCCGTTCCGTGCGTCTCGCCTCCTTCGGGCGACCGGCAGGAAGACAGAACACGATCGACCCTGAGCGGAAGCCGGAGAGAGCATGAAAAGTCGACGCCTGACGTTGGCGAGGCAACCGATGGAAATGGTCCCTAATTTCAGTTTCCATCGTACATCCGTGCCCGCCATCTTTAAACTTCTTTCACTTTCCTCCGTTCATCGACTCCCCGTATAATCGAATCGGTCATATTATCCTCCTAAAGTAGCTCGCGCTCATCCCGACGTTCGCCATTAATTGAACATGATGCGCATCCGCAATCGATCGTCTCCAATTCGGAGACGGAAGTCGCCCCTTCGTCCGCCGTCGAGCGTCGACCGCTCGAAATTAGCCGAACCCTCGCCTTCGCGAGAGGGTATCGTTATCGGTCGGCAGTTTCTGACAAAGGAAGAAGGCCCCGAAGGAAACGTTCCGAGATTCGTGTAAATAGGCAGGATCTTCTGGTCCACCTACTACCCCCGCCTCCTGCACCGTGTGGCCTTGGCTAAACGGACCTGTTTGTCTCCGCTGGGAACGGCCGTGTGAAAGTCTCGCCGCCTCGTTAACGCCACCCTTAAGACTCGCTTCCGTCGTACCGTAACGAAGGAGAAAGGTAGGGGAGGCGGGAAGGAGAATGAGATGGAAAAACGAGCGGGAGTCTGAGAGGCCTCCTACGGCGGCTTCTACGAAGCAGCGTTGTTAGTCGTCCGAAGGTTGTGACCGATTCACAGTCGAATATTTCGACCTGCTCGGATCAGCTGATTCACCTGATTCACCTGCCTTACAAACGCAGGTCATCTTCCGTGACGAGAGAGGAGACGAGCCGCGGTCCAAGTTTCGTGAGAAATGAAATATCGTCGGGAAAGTGAAATTAATTTCAAATTGAAGCTGAATTAGTGTCTTTCAGCGGTCGGCCCCCGATGTCACTGTCGATGCTGCCGACGTGGGAAGCCTGAGCTCCTTGCGAGAGAAACGGAGTAAAATAAACAGGCCTAGGACCTCTCAGCGGAATTAGCCGGTCTATCCTTGCTCCGCCTCTCTTTCCCTCATTTTTTCTTTTTCCCTACCCCGAAGAAAAATGGATACTCGGAATTTCAAGGCTCATGAATACGCACGATGCGCGGCCGTGTGGCGCGGTCTTTTGAAAAACCGGCCGCATAGGAGTCCGAGTCGAAAAGCCGCGTAGCGGAACCGTTGCGCGAGCGGAGTCTCGCATTGCAGAAATTACATTAAGGAACGAAGAAGTTGCAGAGCGAATCGGTCAGCGAGGAATTTCGATCGGCGGATCGTGATCGGCGGATCGAGACGCTCGGTCGTTGCCTGAGCTGCTTTTCAATGGCCAGTGCGAATGGCATGAAAAAATGTCCGTCTAGAATTGTACCGGATTCCGGCGAGCGGGGTAGGCCGCGACGAATTTTTCGACGAAATACCAGCGAGTCGTGATGCGACTCGACGAGAGCGAACCAGAGAGGTGCGCATCGTCGGACGGCGAAAGATCGAAAGATCGATCGATTCGTTAGAATTCGAACGAGTCGATATGACCGGCTGTAGCTGCACGCTTAATCTGTCGCAATTAAAATCGCGCACACGTTGTGGTACGGCGACGCGCCGCGCTCTACCGTACTCGGTGGAATGTTCGTCCCGAGAAGACGAGACGACGTCGTCGAGCACGTCTTGGCAGGGGGCGAGGAGGAGTGCAGCGAGGAAGTGAGCGGGGGAATGAGTCAGAGGCTAATAAAATCGACTGGACACGCGGCGAAGAAGAGTGGCGCACAGTGAGACGGAGCGTTCCTCGTGGTCTCGCGGGCATGGGAAAAGGCCAGCAGATTCATTGACTGCGGGGGCCTCGAGTTAGCACCGGGGTCTCCTCCTCCCATTGTTCCATTAAGCTCGGCACGGAGGGCCTGACACATGCTCGGCCTTACGTGCCTCCAGCGAAATGCTTTTTCCTCCTCCTAGTCTCGGGATGAGACGACGCGTTGCCCTGGCGACTTATTAAAACGAGTCGATCCCTCCCGCCTGCCTGACCCCGCGTCTTTATTTTCGCCTCTTGGCGACTCCGGAGACATTGTCTCTCGCTTCGCGTCGATCGACCTCTTCCGTTTGTCACGACGCGTTCTCTGCACGCCGGAGCAAGGAGAAGGCACGGGGTCCAATTCAATACACTCCGACGCATTGCAATCGCAATCATTTTTCTGCTCCTATTACAAACAGTCGACGCGACGTGTATCGAAATAATGCACCAATCTCGAATCTGGTAAGAGCTGATAATGCTCTGGATAAAAGAAATTTGTCGGAAGGCACTTCGCGTGCCACGTCTATGGCGTGTATCAAGAAAGTTATGTAACGCGACGTAAACGGAGCCGAGCGTGTCGCTAATGACGCGAAGACGAGTCTCGGACGCATCCCGTGAAAACTCGCATGCGACATTGCCCGTCTCGAGAGGATTACGGTCAACGATCCGCTGACCGTGACACGTGCTATGCCGTACGTCCGCAAACAAATCGTTTTTCTTCTCTCAATCCATAATCACCGTTTCTCTTCCCAACTTTCTCTCTCGTCCGGCACACAAAACTCCGTTTCCTTGACTGAAATATTCAAAAAGCACATTGTCTCATCGGAGTCAATCGCACTGTACACCCGCAGTTTCACTTCTCGTTTCCTCGTCTTCGGTATTCTTACTTTCGCGTTCCATCCTCTCTCTCTTACTCTCCCTTCTTCGTTCTTCTCCTTCGCACGCGCACTCCTCTGTCCTCGCATCTTTCACCGTGACCGTCTCATTGTCAGCCGGCTTATTTTAAGCGATTACGCACTTCTGGGATTGGGGCTAAAGCCGGGCGAAGATGAAATCGCTTCCTCGACGTAATGGGCCGAAAGAACGATCCCAGGCTGCCGACGATGAAGAAACGCGTGGCGGATCAAAACTTCGCGGAAATGGAGTGCAACGGCCCTCCTTCCTCTCCCCGTGTAATATTCGGCCCAATTCGCCCTCGGCGACGATGATCACGTCTCACTGATCTCGAGACAAACATCCTTCCGTGCGATCCGATGACTCCTGTAAATGAGAGAATGACGTGCGGCTGGGCCATTACGAACCTCATACGATGTGATTACCGACGATTTACAAGTTTGTCTTTCCCGGCGCCCGAGGTAGAGATCTTTATTATCAGTCGTTCAGCCAATGTTTGACCGGTGAGCACATCTTCGAGCGTCTTTTTCGACAGTCGCTTCTTTCTTGAATTGATGTTCATCAAGTTGAACAGGAAATACCGCCGACATCGTGGCTTTCACGATCATTAAAGCAATTCCCGCAGCAATTTTTCCTTCGTCTCGCTTCCCAGGCATCGTTAATGAAGCGAATTAAACGGAAAGACACTCCGCAGACAATGGTAATTAACATTTTTCGAGGGCTCGCTAGCCGACGGGGTTCGGTGGTCCAAAGTCTTCGCACGTCGGCCGCGTTTCATTTTATCGTTCTGGCACAGATATTGCGCCGATAGCGTGCACGAATCGTTCCGAGTACGAGGTTCGAGTTAATTGAGCTTGTCAAAGAGCTCGCCGTCCTGAAGAATTCTCCGCCTCCCAGATTTTTCGCGACACCGCCGCGCTGCTGCCATCATTTTTCAGCTCTTTTCAGAGAAGCCGGCCGAAAAGAGGGATCATTTGTTTCCCAGTCGCTGGTCCGGATTGCCAGCGAGATAACGCGATAGTTTATGGCTTTCCTTAAACATTTACCCTTCTCTCGCTCTTTCGTTCCCCCGCCGGCCCTCTATCATACTCTCTGTATGCATTTCCATGATTCCCTTAGATTATTCAAACGCAGAATGCAAGCCCGCTGAGGCACAGTCAGACTATCGATAAGCGACTCGGTCTCCGCTTCCACCCGTGGGGGAAGCCAAACCTTATCACCATTTAATTACTTCCTCGAAGTATGCCAACAGATTGGACAAGCGATCGCACGGTTCAACCCTCCAGTTAATTATCGGCGAGACCAAAAGGGGGGTGCAGTTTCGACGAAAAGTCCGCCCGATCCTTTTATCCGATAGAAGTCGATTTCTTCCAACCTGTTTCCCGGGGGGTTGAAAGAGCTTCGGATCCCAGGCATCATTTGTTTCCACGTTCAGGTTGCGAGTTCTTTGCCTCTTTCGTTGTATCATTCACCTTCTTCATAATCTCTCTTCCTCTCTTGCTCGTTTTGCGTTCGTCTCTCGGTTTCTCGCTCTCTATCTCTCTCTCTTCCTCTCTCTGCCCAACACATCCACGTCCGTGCGAGTAGTTTCACACTGTGCATGAACTCACGCCTTTCTCTCACCTCTCTCTCTCTCTCTCTTTCTCCTTTTTACCCCAATCCCGTCACTCTTTTTCTCCCTTCCGCTCAGCCCCTTTTTCATCCCGACGAGGCGGCGTTTGTGGTCCGCTTCAAATATTGGCTGTCCACTCGTGGTATGCGTGATACCCCGGAGTGCGTTTAAAATATTGAAATAAGACGGTCGTACGCCGCTCTTCAGGTTCTCAGTTCAATTCTTCGCTCTTCCTTTTCCCAGAGACGTTCGTCTTTCTTTCCTCGTCTACTCACGACAGCCCCTCTCTTTCTCTCTCCTTATCCTCCGCTTTCCCCCTGTCCTTCCTCCTTTCTCTCCGTTTCTCTCGTCCTCGTCTCTCTTCTTCCTCGGTGCAGATCGACATTCCGCGAGGCGACGTGGGACCGTCTGGCCCTCGAGAAACTTGCAACCGTTTATTGTGACTTAACGTCACTTTGCCTACGAGCGCCGCTCGTTCGTGGACTTTGCCGAGCAGTCTGGAATTTCGCGGCGTCGAATTATGCGTCCCCGTCGACGGTAGATTCGAGTGCAAGAAAGTAGTTCGGCAAGCCCGTCCGTTCCAATTGGCAGATATTTATGGTCGATGCACGCGCCGCCGCGGGCCAATAATTTCTCGCGCGCGCGCGTGCGCGCGACGTTTGCTAATTAAGTTATCTGATCTGGAAATCCTGGCCAAAGAACAGGGACAGACGATCGGCGGTGGTGGGATATGCAAAGCGGTCATGCCGAACGATAACGATTGTGCGGGCGTAGAACGAAAACGAAGGCGCGAAGAACGCGATTGACATTTCGAAATCGTGTCGTTGACTTCGCGACGACGCATTCCGATCGATCGCAACAACGGCGCGGCCGCATTATCGTTCGTCTCTCGATATCATTGGACTGGCTGCGAGGGGGCGGAGGGGAGGAGGACACAGCAAGTATCGCGCCGCGATCGTGACTCAGCCGGCAGAAGAAACAGATGTGTCCTGCGACGAGAAAGAGAGAGAAAGAAAAAGAAAGAGCACGATGTCAGTAAACGCAGGTGCATGGGGCACACAATGTCCACGTGGGTCTCTGCCCTCTCATTTCCTCCGATCTAAGAATAGACGAACGCGCTCCGATCCCGCGAGAATTCGCCGCGTCTGGCCGCGCTCGCGCGCGTGGTCGGCCAATTAAGCGGAGCGATACGCTGGCAATATCTGCGGTCAGAAGCTATCCTTCGCCGACGATAGCCGATTTTCCGCCTTACCGCAACGAATGAAGAAGAAGAAAAAAAAAAAGCGTCGTGTCGGTCTACTTTCGCGCGGCTGCAATCTGCGGCAGAACTAGCCGCACGCTGTGTTCAGCTTGAAACTTCTCCGCCGACGGTATTTGCCGTTGCGTCGACACGAATTCGCGACAAGTGGTTTCTGCGCTAGGCGATCAACGGTCGACGGGGGCAGCCGCCAAGTGTTGATCGAGCATATGCACGGCCTCATGGGTGCGGATGAAAGGCAAGAGTCGTCGTAGCGCGACCGAGCCCGGGACCAACGCGACGCTGCCGATCACTACGACGACGAACACGTGTCCAGACTGACAAAAATGCAGCCGCCCGCCCCTTTTTGCCCGCTAGCCCGGGGACGAAGACGGCGAAAAAGGGGCCGGGGGGGAAGAAGGAGGCGAAGAAGGACGGTCTGACATGAGCCAGAATCGCATTGTGGCGCGCGAGGCCGCGTTTCCGGTCGCGGCAAAGCGCGGAAAAAAGGAGGGCGTGAGGGACGGAAGGGGAGAAAGGGGGCAGCCAGAAGGGAGACTGGAAAAAAGGGCACGCGCACCGAGCGGAGTCTGCGCGAAGTCTGGTCGTCCTTTTGTCGACTTCCCGTTACGCTTTGTTTCAGCCGGCACCCTGGAAGCTCTGTGAATGGGCACCGAGGGCCTGTCTGCGCGCAGCCGAGTCATGGCGAGCAGCTTTCGTTGACAGGGATTTACTTTTCGCATACGTATACTCGCGTCGACGTATAACGAGTTTCATTGAGCAGCGCGAAGGAACGAATAGAATAGGTGTGAGATCAGAAATCGAAAGTCCGTTGTGTAATACGCGAAACGACGAGTTCGCACCCTTGTCTCGATGTCGCAAATGTCTCGCCGCGATGATTGACTATAAATCTCCCGTCTTGATTTTATTTGCAGAAGCAAGCGGCGCCGCTTTCATCGAATCACCACGATGGCCGGTGCCTTTTCACGCTGACGGCCCTCCGATCATAATGCCAGCTCTGATTGTCTCGACATCGCGGCCGCAGCTTACGTAAGTAAACGACAACATTTGTACACGGTCCGATATACATATTGTTCAGCGACGCCCCGTGGTCTGAACGCGAGCGGCCTCCACTGCGCTCATAGCATTCGATTTCTTCAGACTTCACTTTCGGTGAATCGCGTTTCTTACTAGCGCGGACATCATTATTGCGAGCGGCCGAGGAAAGGCATCGACGCGATCAACGGCTCTCGCAGTATGCATTTTTCACTGCGACTTCCATTACCTTTTTGCCAGCATTAACGTCTCTCCGCAACACCCACCGGACTTTCTCCGCCGCAGTCGTTTCGTAAGCGAGCGTCTTGCGTCGAACGGAGTCTCGGTCGGTAGCAGGCGTACCGACACATTTGTGGACCGGCGAAAAGTCGGCGAGTGCGAGGAAATCTGCATTAAGAGATTATGGCGAACGGCCGAGTCGGTGGTAAATTGCAGTTCGTGACAAGAGTCTGGCTCGCGCCTATATGCGCGCACACGCGTATATATAGAAGCGCATGTGCACCGAGCCTAAGAGAGGGGAAGGGTCGCTTGCGGCGGGGAGGGGAAGCTTCATTCATAAACGCTCCGGCGAAGGCGTCAATGGATGCGCCTGTGAACGAGCGAGACAGCATCCCCGTTTCTCTGCGCCGAGCTCCCCTCCAACGTCGGATTCTTTCTGCCTCCTACCTCCGTGCATTATCTCGTTCCTTCTCCACCGTTCCGTCCGTTTCTCTCGCTTCGTCCCTCCCTCGCTCCTTTTCGCCTCTTCCCTCACGCTCGCTCTATCTTTCCCACTGCATCTGTTAGACTCTGTCCTTCTTGCGCGGTATCTCTTAGGCCCGTTACACAATGCTTGTCGTAACACATAAAACTTGTAACGTAAGACTTTTAGGCTGCAATCGGTCGAGGCGAAAATTTCGTTCGAACCGCTCTGACGCTGAGTGTGATAAGGAGGCGGGAGGATGTTCATTGCAGTGTACATTGGCTCGCACGGTCTATGACAGATCCCGAAATTAGAATTGGTTTATCTACGCCGATCCGTCGTATTTCACGCCGTGAATTCTTGCGCGCCGTGTCTCGAATCTTATCTGCCCGGACTTGGCTGCACAGTGAGCTTTGTGTGACGGACTTTAGGTCGTGTCCACGGTCGGGGAAAAATGTCGCCGACAAAATGTTTTATCAGCTCGCGGTGCCAGAGGCTTCAAGTGTGAACGCTGTTTTAGGGCCTTTCTCTTCTCATCCTCCTCCCTCGCTCGCTCACCACCTCCGCCTCCTTCAACAAAGTTGACTTCGCGCCGGGCGATCTTTTCCTTTTACCATCGAGCAGTCCGCCCGCCGTTGCATAGAATGCAACGAGCCGGGCGTCAGGAATTTCACGTTGCAGGTGCCTGCAACTCCGCCCCTCTGCCTCTCTGCCATCCCGTTGTTCTTCTCCTTCGTTCGCTGGCTTCGGGACAACGAAAAAAAATCCCATGGTAGCTTTGGGTCGACCTTTCCGACGCGGCGTGAATAGTTTGATTTTCGTATTTTTCCCATTAGAGGAGATTGGTTTTGTCAACATCGACGGTCGGAGTTCACCGAGGCTTCTCGATTTATCTTATCGCGCGCACAATGGAACTCATGACGCGGCTCTTTTCATCCTCGGAACTGTCCAATTAAAATAATTTCCAAAGAAACCTCTATTGGCCGCTGCAAGAGCGCGCGCCGGTGATTTCGATTTACTCGTCGCAAAGGAAGGTTGACAGTCACGCTGCGCGAAAAGTACGGCTCCGTGGTGCGCGCGTACGCGATATACATAGGTTTTTGCTCGGCAGAATTCCCCGACGCGAATCGCAAGCAAACGTCGGGCACTTAGCGATTACCGAGATGCAATCTATCTTGATCGCGCATAGGCTGTCCGGGCTGATCGTTTAGTTGTATAGAGGCACGACTGCTGCATCCCCTCATGCAACGTCAATTCAATGTCCGAGGAATTCTATCAGGCATTCGATCAAAGTACACTCGGCGTGCCGCGCGTCTGCGCGCTGAGGTGATTTAATCCAATTTGAATAACTTCGCGGACACGGTAAATAACCGACAGGGAAATAATTGCCGACGCGACAATGGAATTCGGCATTCGGTTGGACGTAAAAACGAAACGTAACAAGAAAAGAGGAAAAAGGCGACGCGGGCTGAGAGGTGAGAAAGGCGCGCGAGCGTGTACGCGAGGCCAGCATTATCCGGCCCACCTTTCGTACGTGCACATGCGCTTTCTCGATATCTCCCCCCGGGGGATCGCGCGCGAGGGGCGAAAATAATGCCCGCTGGCGACGGAACATTTGGCGGCCGCAACTTATCACCGTGGAACATCGGCCACACGGATGCGTCGTAATTTACGAGCGTGAGAGGTCAGTCCGGTGCGCGTCGATAAGCATTCCATCGAATGTGGCCGCGACGCAGTAAATTTCACGCGAGGGGTAGCGACCGTTGCATTGTCATGTGGGAAACTCGACGCGAGATGATGTGCGCGTCAACGAGGACAGCAGATATGTGCCAGACGTGCTTGCTTCACCAGGTTTGCGTGGCCAGAGTCGAGAGGGAGAGATAGAGAGCGTTACTCTTCGTCTCGTCGGCGTCCCTTTTACCCGATGCAGTTACATTTCGGCTCGCGTACGCCCCATAGCCGCATTCGTCTTGCCGCGCACGTACGAGCACACGCACAAAATGCAGTTGCATTCTACGGGGCTTCGCGTGGGCGTACAAAGGCGATCCCTCGCTTGGTCGTTCTTCTCTCCCCTTCTCTCCTCTTCTCTCTTCGGGGCAGCGGCGTGATAAGTGCGCGCCGCGAAAAACGAGACGCCGGATGTGACGTCACCGTGGCCCGGCATATTTGCGTACGAGACCGCGCGTGAGCGTGGCTCCCTTTGAAACCCTTCACCGAAATTACGAGGAAGGACGATATCTTTGACTGTACCGCGAAAGTCACTCTGCCCGGCCTCGCGGACGAACGAGTGAAATTGAAGGAAACGTCGAAACCGTTTGTTTCGGGCCGAGCAAAACTTGGAAGAAATTAGGAAGAGACGTGGGATTGGGACGAACTTTTCAGCTGTGAAGTCGTAGTGCTTCATACTGCCCACGTACGTTTTCAGTCATTTCCGCAATCAGGACGCAGTATCATGGCGGTCGGCAGAATATAATACGCTTCTTCGTATTACGTATATCACTGGAGGTAGATAGACTAATAGGAATTACTACGAAGGACATTCCGAGGCACTTGCACGCAGCTATCAACGGCATTCTGCGTAATAATGAAATTTCATAAGGGATGGATCCGGCTACTGTGTGATTCGAGGGCGTTAAGTTGTGAACCGCAGTCGCTTTAAGCGTTGCCATCTTGTATTATTCAAAGTCATGAATATCGCAGTCGTGCAACAGGTTCCTCCGTGATACCTCGTAATTAATTATTAGCCAGCAAAGAGGAGAAAAGCCAAGCGATGTCTGACGCTTTGACTCACTCGCCCCAAGGGGCGAACTTGAGGAAGTTCGCTCTCCGAGGAAGACGACGCGTAAACAATTTTCACTCTCGTGCACGTGCCAGATTATTAACGCGCGATCGTTGACTAGAGTGCTTTCGACTCTAATTAACCGTCGTTACTTTCGCGTTATCGCAACGCCGACGTTGCGCGAAAATCGGCGCGCATCAATTTTCATGATTACAATTTATGGCGCACGGTTACTCGCGCATTATCGCGATAGCGCGTCATTATTAACCGGCGTCGCGGCGATTAATTCGTCGCGACGTTCGCCAGACGCGTCCCACCGCGATCGTGCTGCCCGATTCGGCAAGTCGCGAATATGTAATACACGGCTATTAAGATTATGTTGCTCGGCGAACGTGGCCGGCCGATCGGCTGGAATTCGCAACGCAATGTGCGGCCCCCATACGTTTATCCCGCCCGCCCGTACCTCTTTGCGCGCACACATCCACCCCCCTTCTGCAATGCGAGACCCGTGCCGATGATCACGTTGCCGGGCATTCAGGAACGACCGAAGTGCTTTTGGGAACCTGATCAGCCAAAAATCCTGCTACCGTCCCAACGGAAACGTTTCAAGTCCGAGCGCATTGGCTGCGCGCAGAAAGGGACGCACGTGTCGCGTCGACGATATATCGACGGGAGACGAAAAAATTCGGCGAGGCTTCTCGTTTGCAGCTGAAAATAAGTAGGTGCCTGTCCGTCGGTCGCGTTTCTACGAATAACGTTAGACAAATATTTCGCCGCAGCGAGGGTTAAATGGTACTCAAGATTGGCCACGCCCACCGAACTCGAGTTCTTTCAAGGGCACGGTCCTGCTCAGGTGTGAAGCGCATGAGCGCAAGTCGCCGTCGCAGTGCGGCGAGGTAAGGACTGACTGCGTGAGAGGAAAACGCCACCGGCGAGAGCGAAAGTGCATCGATGCACTTCTCGCGCGGGGCCGACCGCTGGTGGGTGTGGGAGCGAATGCGATATTGTGCACCCACGTGCAACTACTAAGCCTATAACTCACGCGAAGGGCGCTGCACACTCGCGCTCGCCCCGTGTGCATGCGCGTGTGCCTGGGTAAGCTCGCGACAAAGCATACCTTGGATTCAGAGGCGAACACGGCGGAACCTTGAATTCTGTGTATACATCGAACGCACACGCGAATTGGCTACCTCGTGTGCGCCTCGGTTCTCATGCAAAGTGATTCGCGGAGTCGGAGGCTCTACGATGTACGGATAGGGTGCACACGAGAATGGCCGACGCAAAAAGCAGCCCCGCGGCTTGTCCGAAATTTGTTGCAACGGGCATACCATTTTCGGGGCAGGCGAAAAAGGACGATCCGACGCGCAACTTCCGTGTTTGCCCGCAATCTGAATTATGGCCCCTGTTTCGCCGCCGCGATTGTGATTAATTCTTCGCGGGAGCTGCGTTTCGGATTATGCAAATCGTGGTGAGGAGGGACGCAATAAATGTTACACGGCACCCTCTCCGTTTGGGTTGTAGCAACCGAAAAATTCATGAACGTCTCGAGCGCGAATTCGCGCAACTCTGCATGCCGTGAAACTCGTTCTTTCGTGCCGGCACACGAAACTTATTCCTGATACAGGATGCGGTGTGCGGTACTCGATGCACAATTTATGCACGGTCATGTTGCAAATTCGATCTATCGTACGCAATCGTGGCCCTCCACTCGCGGCACACGTTGCACAGAGCGGATGATGCAAGGCGCCTGTATAATTATTGAGATCATTAATTCCGCAGCTCTCATAGGCTAACCACTTCCTAGAACCGCTAATTGCCATTATCGTCGCGTTATCGTTTGCATTATCCTGGATATGCCTGTGCGGAGGTAGAGGGGATGGAGGCAACGGGTGCAGTAGTCAGCCACCGTCATCGTGCTTCCATGCTGTCAAATTCATTGACCCCTCACTGCCGACATTCTACCGTCAACGATATCCTTTTCTGCAATTTCATTACTTTTACGCAACACGCAATAACGAAAAGTGTAAATGGGGATGAGTGCTCGAGCTGTCACGAGTTTTGTGAACGACAGCAATTGTTGGTCGTTTCTCCCCTTAAAAGGCATTGAATGTAACTTCACTCTGTAATTCGTGCAATTTCCGTGGGATGCAGCAAGGCCTTACTTCCCGTACAAATTCATACAAATACAAAGATAGAGAACTACCCTTTGATTACAACGTTCTCTGTGGCTCGCGTGCCGTAAGCCGAACATTCCTCCGACGATTCGGCCGAGTCTCGACGTCGCTCCGCAGGGTTCAAATTCCCAAACCGCGTTTATTATCCGATTCCTGCCTCGAGTTCCGACTTCGGCCGGTCGCGAGAGTGTACCTCTAACTCTAAATGATTCGCCAAAGCGCTCGTCGTTCAAGATAAACTACCGCGATCCGTTCCGCTCTATAATCAGCTTGCATTACTACTTTGCGATCCTACGGAATTCCTGTTTCTCTCGATTAATGAGCCGGGCAGTGCCGAGCGGCCGATGTTTTCGGAACGCACGCTATTTCCAACGTTAAAAGGATCGTGTGAAGCGGCGCGACGTATGTTGTAAACCAATCCGGGCCACATATTTTCCGTGTCGTCGCCGGACTGGCGTGATTACGCGCTTTACGGAGGCGCGGCGGCAACAATGCGCGCGCGTAGTAATCAGAGTGAAAACAACGAGGGCGGCGTCGATATGTCGCGCGTGTGCGTCCACTCGTTTCATTCACAAGAATCGCAAGAGTTGTCCGCGAAAACAAGCGGCCTCAAGGACGAGACTGTCGTGATCGTCGTTAACAGCAGGAGTGCAATCTACGAAAAAAATTCCCGGCATTTCCAATGGCAGGGATAAAACGTTCCCCAATTTGAAACATCGGCTGGCCACGGTGAAATGTAAACGTCCTCATCGACCGGCTCTAATGAACATTCGAGTTTTCCCCAATGGCCCATTCGGTCGGGGACGATGGAAGTCGACTGCATACCAGCGTCGGAGACGACTCTAGCTCGGCAGGGGAACAATCTTAATTGTATACCTCGGTATGACAGATAACACGCATGGTTAACGTTCGTTCGTGACGCAATCGTCGCTAGTAACCGCAGGATATGTTTATCGGTGGCGCGATTAAAAGAGCGGAGCGACGAAAAGTAACGTTACAGACTTTCACTCCAATTTATGTCACGTCCCGCGTGCATGTGCTTTCGCTCCGTCCGACGTGAATACTCGCCCCACCCCTGCATCACGGGGAGAGGCAAAAAATCGAGTCGGCGTGGAAACAGATGTTTCGAAAATTCCGTCGGAGAAGGCCCTTTAAATATTTTGACTTTTTACCGAGCTTGCCACTTGAGAACTCTCGAGGGCTCGAAAGAGGGCCACCGGCTGAGAGACGTTTCACGCACCTGATGGCCCTTCTCGTTTTCCATGGCACTTGTGAACGACAAACGAGCTGAACTCGCTACATTCTCACCGTTCAATGAATTGGCTAGATATCCACACTATTTCGTTTCGCGTAAATCGTAACAGAACAAAAGAATCGTAGGCGCGAGACCGAATGGCGTAATTGGACAAAGATCAGACCCCCAAAAATTGATTTCTGCTCTCTCTCTCTCTCTCTTTCTCTCTTTCTCTTTCTAAATCTTTCGAAGAAGTCTCGAGGACCGTATGGCAAAAGTTCGTATTTCATACCTTCCTGGACTTTACAGCGGAATAACGTTCGAGAAGCGTGCAGTATCCACGAGCGTTCGCGACATTATCATGATTCGCGCAAAACGACGTTTTCGGGTGCCGATGTTGATTCCCGAAAACGCGCAATGAAGTCAGGCGCGTATACTTGCCGAACGAACTGATCAGAAGATTTCTTACCTTCCGTTCGCAGTGAAAGCTATCACCGATGGACATCTTCAGTGTCGGCACGCAAGCAATTGCCGCACAGGAATGATGGTCACACGAATCTTTGTGGATTCCTCAGCTTCCCGATAGACACGTCCGTACCGCGTTTAAATGATCGCGACAGCCCGCTGCTGGCACGAAATATCTGCTCCTGGATGAGGTTTCATTCCGCGGCCGATCGGTTTACCCAAATTCTTACGACGCCTTCTGAGAAACGTGCGAGGGGAGCGCATTGGAGACAGTATGTGAACGCCACGGAGGTTGAAATCGAAAGGGATAGAGGAGTCGGAGATATGACCAGTTAGAACGGTTCACGCAGGCATTTAAAGTTGTTCCCTCTTACGTGACGTAACGATCCCAAAGCGCTGCGGGTATGGTATAAGGGCAGGGGTGGAGAGGCTTACGAGGGAAGAGGAAAATATCGCTGAAAGGGCGCTGGTATAATGTACGATTTGGATGTTGTCTCGTTCGAACGTATCTCAAAGCCCTTACGGCCCGGTCGAACGTAAACCCACGGCCACGACTACGTGGACCGTAACAAATTTAATGAAGAGGGACTGACACCATCGGGAACGGATACTGTACTGCCTTCCACGTTTATCTACTTTATGATTAGTTCAAAAACATGCGAGTTCAGTAGACTACGTTACGGGAAGAATTATGGTTAAGGAGGGTGCTCATGTACGCTGTTAATAAATATAGTCATTTTTGGCTCGTCCGTCAACTGCATAAAGACGGATTTGTGCTCAATTGAGGATTTCTTCGATTTTTTGGCAAGCGAGAGGAAACGTTGCAGCACTATGCAGTGTGATAATCACGTGTTTGGCACCGGGCGGACTAATGTTTGCGTATGCTGTATCTTCATGATCGAGCCGCTAATGCTACGGTGAAGGAGGAACAGGTGTCCCATTATTCGTAACATGTCGGTGAAAGGTTCGGGAAAGAAGGGATTTGGAAAAACTCGAGTCGGAGTTTGGCTTAAGAGGGGCAGCGTTGGGATAGGTTAGACGAAATCGTGAGCGTCTGGGCCTTAAATCTAGTCAGATTAGGTCGGACCGTCCCTTTAATCTGGCCGCGTCCCGGTGAAAGGATCTCTCGGAAGATGCTGGCCTCAGAATGAGAGATGCGCCGGCGAAAAGGATGGAGGAGGGCTTCGTGGCTGAAACGAGTTGTGCGTGTTGAAGCGTAAGGCGCGCATTCCACTGGATTCGGCAGGTCAAAAAAATGTCAAACAACTGCAAAAATTGACGAACGCTCCGCTCGACATCGCGTCACTTACTCATCAGTCCCGAGCGAACAGATGTTTAGGGAATAAACAAAAGGATGCTGAACTAATGGCATAGAGACACATCGGCCAGATTGCCCGCAACTCTGCTGGCGCCATCATGTTCAACTTGTCGGATTATGTACAAGACTTCCAGCAAACGACGTTATCTGTCAGCGCTAGTAGCAGCGATGCGCGAACACTGAAGTAAGACGTGAGATACGATCGTCGGTATAATGAAGAGGAGAGCCTGAGAATTACAGGGAAACTTGGACATTTGAAGCTAGCCGAGACTCGCGTTGTTACGTGGCGCTAGTCTCTGCCGTCTCGAATGCAGGCCGACGGGACCTGCGGCTCGCGAATGAAGGAGGCCAAAGCGTTCTCGTCCTCCACCTCCTGCTCATCTTCTCGGTCCACGCCGCGTCCGTCTGCACCCGATCCGTGCGTGTTTTGTCCGTGAACGGTTTCTAGGAAGTAGCAGGCGCAAAGAGGGATGGAGAACACAAAGCGGAGAACAGAAGGAGATGAATCGATGCGTGCGCGGGAGGGAGACTAGGAGACAGAGGGGTCGAGGCTGAGAGGAGGAGAAAATCCGAACAGAAAGGGAGAGAAAAGGAGGGAAGGCCGCGGGTGAACAACGGGGAACGGAAAGTGGGAGCGAAAATAGTAAGCGCGCGCAGGAGGGACAGAGAGAAGTTGGCCGTCGACGGTCACGTTAGGATAGGTTGGACCGTTCTTTTCCGCGGCCCTTGAGGATGCCCCTTTAGAGGCCGGCGCTATCCACGATCTGCCTCTAGGTTAGGCCAGTCTCCGGCCCCCTTTAACCTGCCCGCATCTGGGAGCGACTGCCGTTGCTGCCGCTCGTTTCGGCGCCTCTTTCTCTTTCGTGCCACGTAGTAAATAGGAAACGTCACAGACGGAAGGAGACTGGGCATTAACTCATGCGGGCACGAAAACGTGTGTGCCGTTTCCTCTTCGACGAATCGCGAGCAGCGTTCGTGACGGAATATATACTGACACACTCTCGTTTCGCCCTTACACTTGCATTGCCGCGTATGTTTATATCATTTCGGACCTTTGCTCGTCGCGTTTCCTTCCGCGGATGAGTACGATTTTTATTAATAGCTGCGTATTTGACGTATTTGAAAAGAGTGCAATTGCAATGAAATGATAATGTATTAATAAATGGGCTAAATACGCTTTCATTTTTCTCGTATTTTGGGCAAATTCAGTGGTTCAGCTTTGGTTGGGGTGTGTCATTTTGAACCTCTTTTCGTGTGGTCATTAATTCAAATTGCACTCGTGCATGTAAAGAGACCTCGCGACACCGTCAGCATTCTGAGGCTGAACAGTATTATTTCACTGTGTTTGTGAAGTTGTTCGATGTATACATCTACGAGAACTTCAGTAACTGGAATCATCGATATCCATCACGCACCGCAACCTTCGACTCTTCGTTGAAGTCTCTTCCTCCGCGAATCTCATTGTTAGGTAATACGGTAATTTGGAATTACACCGCAGAAGCAAAGAATGTTGCAAATGTCGTTTGAATTCTCCTTCCGTCCGCACCAAAGAAAAAGGAACGGGACGAATGAGAGTGTTTCTCTCTTTCGACGTGAGAGATTAGAAAGATTTGGGCCGTTCTTTTCCACGGAACGGAAGAAGCACGGATCGGAGACATCGGTAACGCGTGGGACACGCTTTGCATGAAGAACTACCGTGCCTTGGGAAGAATGTGAAATCCAAATACGATGGAGGGAAGCGTCGACTGTGAACGAACACGTTCGTGCTCACTATACTGCGGAAGGCTACTTATACGAATTCCAACTGTGCGATTCGGTATATGTATATATTATCGACAGTCGATAGAAAAATGATGAATGTCTTCTCGCAACGGAAAAACATCAACTAGGTTCTATTCATTGAACATGAACATATCTGTCATCGAGAAATACAAAGAATGGGAATGAACGAAAGGACTCAAAAAGTTCATGAATAATGTGCAACGATACATAACGAACCGATAACGTAAAGGGAACACTGCCAGGCGATGATTGGCGCCGGCGCTTGGTCATTATCATTATGCCGCGCCATACTGAAGCCGTCTAACGCGCTCGTGCCACTTATGTGCACTAGCAGTTGCATAAGCGTCTGCGGCGCTTGTTACTATCATGCAGCTAGACAGTCCCGTCCACTACCATCACTCCGATTACGATCGCTTCTGCTATCCGTCGATGGCACCGGATACTGCGCGCGCTACCACGCGATAACTATAGGACAGTTCGCTCGAAATACTATCATTACACCCTTACCGTTCACGAGCGTACGCCATTCCGTAAACACGCGTCAATAAATACGTACCCATCAATCGTAGGCGTACGTCGAGGTGACAAATTCCGCCGCGCTCGATGGAATTCACGTTTCCGAGAACGCGGCGGGGAAACAGGTGCGCGAGGCAAAGGCGGACGAGTTTGTCGAATATGAGAAGACGAAGGATCGAGAGACGGTGCCCTCGCGAGTTCCCTCATTTAGGTTTGGTCGGTTTGTCCCGAGGATCGCTGGAAATGTCCGTTAAGGGAAGAGTGGCATTCCATTCCTGAGACGGCTCCGGTGCGTGTTTATGCGAGGACACGACTCGATTAGCCGCGTCCACGGCGATACGAAATCCTGGTGAGGATTTTAAGAAAGTCCTCCGCCCGTTCGCCGGAGGCTTCCCCGAAGGGACAGAATTATCTTATCGGGCGCGGAAGAAAGTGATATCGACAACGACGGGGTCTGGAATAAATGAATGGTGCCCGAAGTAATCGGGACGAACTTATTAACTATGCCGAAAACCCCTTGAGAATCGAGCCGGTAAGCGTGGCTGATTAAAGTTAACTGCGACAACGGTGTCGGGTAAGCCGCGCTTCTTCACGTAGACTTTGTCGAAGTGTCCCGAGGCATCGATAAGTCCCTTTAATTGTGTATCGTTGGTTGGAAGGATTCGTTCTTTTCTCATGCTTCGGGTTCTCGATTGGCTGCGCGAGAGAGATATGGAGAGCCCTTGGGAATATCAAGAATATTCCTCGAAGGACTTCGTGTAAAAGTGATAATTATCTTATCTGACGAGGAAGACGGTGATATCGATACGAAAATATCTACATGACCGAATGAATGTGTCTTGGCGCGCCGCCCTGAAATAAGTATATTAACTTTTACGTGTCTCGAATCGCGTAATTAGATGGGAAACATGAGAAAACGATGACATAGCTCTCGATTGAAGTGCAATGCACACGCAACGAGGGTGAATTTAATCAGCCCTGCTTCGCAGAGCCCGCATCCGTATATTAGGAATCAACGTTCCCCTATTACAACTTCCCCTCCGGCATACGCGCGCTTCCCGCTACAAAAGCTATCGTGGACCTAACGAAATGCATAGAGAAAGGTTCGGTTAACACAAAATTCCGGGAAGCGACACGTCAACGCGGTATCAATCGCACACAATTCGACCGATTAATAAATAGACAGCGTTTGGCGACGGGGCGACCATTAATATTCTCTCAGATATCGAAATGAACGATGCCGTTACGTGCAATATTTATTACCGTCCCAAGTCGCTACATTACGGACTAAGAACGTCCGGGCGAAAGTAAGAACGATTAAGCGTTCATACCGATTAAGCCAGCGCCCGCCCACTTAATAAATCCGTCCGCATCTTTTTCTCCGGGCGCATTTATCTAAATTCCTTTTCTTTCGCCCTGCTTGCGGTGGGCGTAGTCCGCTCGTCACTCTTCTCCGTCCCTCGGTCTCGTCCTCTCACTCTCGCTTTCGATAATACTTCCCTCTCCGGCGTGTCTCCGGCTCGGCTGTACGATTTATACATACGGTGCATAATACCGTAACCTCCGTTCGATGAGTCTTCCGATTGCATAAGTGCCTATGGGGTCAGTGTCGCGTCTGTTAAAAGTCTCGATGTGGCGCCAGCCTCCCGGAACGTTCGCATTGTACAAACGGTCTTCGTCTACGTATAAACACAACTTGAAAAGCCGTGGTGGCTGGTGGGCATGCTTGAGACACACCACCCGCGACAGTTCGGCGTACATTGTTGTAGACAGGATATGGATATAAGGGACGTCTCCTTAGCGTTCAATTTTTCCACGCAGGAATTTCCCATTATATCGGACGATGACGCGCATGTCGTTGTATAATATGTAAATGCATGAGTGTGCGAGCTCGCATTGTCATGGTAATGTTCCCGGTATATCGACATGTAAATCTCTATAGGCGTATATTTTACAGGCTATATCGTACGTCAGGGATATATTCGTCCTTTATCGAAATGACTGGCCGCTCTATTAGTATACCACGCATTATGTCATTATGCTTCGCAACCGATATGCTTCGGTGCAGCGTCATCGGGCTCCGAAAGTGCATTCGGGACTGGAACGGCAGAACGTTCGCCGCGCGTCTCGCGCAGGGATAAACGGAAACAGCGGAGAGAGGTGATTTAACGACCCGGTAATGGCGCGCGCGCCCGCGAGAGCTATATGACCGACTACCGTCGTAGTCTTGCAGGCCGTCAAACGGCCGTACTTACGTCTACTTCGAGCGGGGCAAAGTGAATTACACGAGGAAGTTAAGGCGCCCGTAATAAATACCTCGCCCGCCGGCATTTGGGCCTCGTTGCATCGACGCACCGACGCGCACCGTTTCTACACCTTGCAGCCAACTGTGCTGGGGGAGAAAAAGTTCGCCGGCCGACAAACGCGCCCCTACGTGTCGGCCAAAGTTCGTACCGTTCGCGTAAAACGATTCGTACGAATTGCCGGGATGAGCGGATGCGGTTTATACAGAGAAGGCATGTTCAGCGAGATGAAGGTTGACTGGCGAGTGCGTATACTAATAAGCATACATGACACATCTTCCGAACACACGACGGCACTACCGCAAAGTTCCGCATCGAAACGTCGCTCTCGCTGAAGCCGTTAACGCGCGCGATCCTCTTTGCACGCAGTCCTCGAAATACCTACTAAAGACGAGCATAAACAAGACGTTGTTATGGTTTACTGTTAGAACGACATCGGCACGTTCAGCGGCCGATTAACGCGACTCCTCCGACGCTCGGCTTCGTCTGCGCGAAACTTTAGAGTAACCTTAACCCCCAGTGCCCTGATTTAAGCGTTCACTTGCACGTACTAAAAACGGCTATTTAAACGCAGCTGTGTATATGCTCGAGGTATGTAGTTTGCTCCCGACGGTAAGTCTGCAATGTACCGTTCGCGTGTTATTAAAGTAGACACGATTGAAATTGACAGGCAGATACTTCCGAACTGAACGGCGTGTTCTTATATAGTTTATTTTCATCTTAAAGTGATAAAAAATTCGACGCCGTTGACCGAATTTGCTAATATCGACGGTTTGGGTTCCTTCGTAAAGATAATAAAGCTTCTCAGCACTGATTTTAGAGTACATCACACGCCCGTTTCCTACTCGACGGAGGAGGAATTTCACCGCAACGCATCATTTGCCATAGATGTTAGCGTAATGTTCGGTTACCCCGGAATTTCAGTGGAATTTATCGAATTATTTTTTTTCGCCCAGCCCAGACGACTCGGCGCGGTCTGCATTCGCTCGACGAAAAAGTGCACGCGCAAGCTATGCACCGCTCGGCGTTCTTTCCGCGAAGGTTCGTTCCTCTTTATTTGGCCACACCGTGGAATACGTCGGTGCCCCGGGTCTCTTTAACCGTTCCAAAGTTTCGATCGTTCGGGTGTCATTATGAGTTCCACGGCATGTTTCCTTTTCCAGTCACCTCAGAGCTTTCAACTCGCAACATGTGCCCGGATTTTGCGTGGGAGCACTAGTCTTCTCGAAGAGTGAATATGTTCGACGGTATTATTGTTTCTGTATTATGGCTAATTGTGCGATCGTCGTGGCCGATAAGACGGTTCCCACAAGTTCGCGAGGAATTTGATAGAAATTTATTGAATTATTTTTTTACGCCCACTGCCGACGATACCGCCGTGGCCAGCAATGTTTGACTGAAACCTCGTAGGAGCTTCGGGATGCGGCAAAAAGCGAATCTCGCTATGCACCGACGCACTCTTTTCGAGGAGGGTCCATTCGCTCTTTATTCAGACCTACCAAGAACTCTCCCTCCCTCAATCGCTGCCGGGGTTAGCAGCGAAAACAATCTTTCGAGGCCACTCGACGAATTATCACCCTTTACGTTACGGGAATAATCAGGTATTATGCGAACGATTGTTGGGGGCAGAAATTAGTCGTCTACATTGTGTCCGCCATGAGGAAGGTGCAACAGGTGGACCACGAAAGCGATTGCTTAAACTGCTGATTGCTCTTGAACCATAATTATTATATTGTGAAAACGATTTGGGTCTGTAGGATAACGGTGAGAACAAAAGATTTGAATGAGTGCAGTTTCACGCGGGCGAGTGAAGAGAACCAGGACGAGATTCGGCGAGAAGGAAAGAGAGAGAGAGAGAGAGAGAGGCCGAGTCCCTCGGTATTCATACCTGAGTCGTTAATGATCGAGGTGCCAGGTCCGTACCTGTTTCGGCTCCACTGAGAAATCTACCTATTGTTTCTCTCGTATAGGGCCCGAAGACGGCCTCAAGGGTTAGCCTAAGTTCATTACGGTTCACGACAATAAACCCTGACAATGGCCGACGACTCGTGGGTATCGGTCGAGTCGTTTCGGAACCATTCATCCCACGAACTGCCGGGATTTACAGGCGGACTCCCTGTCTCTTTTCCCCTTCTCAAATTTACCGCAGAATCTGTTAACGCACGGACCGTTACCGTCGTAGACGCAGGTTTTCCCCGACGGATCCTGCTGTTTCAGCCTCTCCAAGGAGCGTCCTGCTGAGTCAGGACTTACCTGCAAGCAGTCGGCCGCGTGTAAACAAGCCGTGAGATCGATTTGTACTGCCCCAGCCAATGCGCATTGGTTCCGTGCGTTAACGTGAGCATCGACGCCGCGATTATACGACAATTACTGCCGTCGCCACTTATAATCCGTACGTCCGATGTGGTCTCAACCGAGCACGAGAACGTCCGACGTTTGCGCGGGCGAGAACCGAGAGTCGTTTCGCCACTATGTACTTCTGTGCATACGAAAACTTGTCCACCGTGAGCTTCGTTGTTCTCTCGCGAGAAGGACGCGCGACGATGGCGGAGAAAAACGATCGGCTGATTGTGAGGCGGCCGTGTAACGACGCGAGTCATAACTCATGCGTATAATGAGTAAGCGCCCGCGTCACTTTAAAATGCCAGCAACGATCCTATTTAATAGCGCAAGTAATGACAGTAATACAGAGACGATGTAGGAGTGCGCGCTCGCGTTCCGTGTAACAATACGCACAATATACAGCCTCGCCGGCTCATAAATATTTAGCCGTGCGGATATTATTGCTCAATTCGTATCCACAGCCGTTGGGTGTGACGAGCTTTTTGCGCCCGGCGCGTTAGAATTTATTTCGAGTCCTTGACTGTCTAAGAAGCGCGGCGAAGCCTCGAAGCGCTGATCGACCGTTTAAGCAATTACCAGCGCTCGTGCGGTCCTTTTTCCTCCCCGCTGATTATGCGCAGAGCTTTGCCGAAGAAGGAGCGCGCCTGACCAGTTCCCGAGAACGAAAATACATCGAGCACGGCGCTTTCCCGAGCGCGTACGCATTTTCGAAGTCGTCCTCCCGTCTATCAGCTCTTCGCCCCGCTTCCGCGCGTCACCGCGTTCCCACGTTTCGGCGATTAATGCGACGCGGAAACAATCGTCCGCTATCGGCCCGCCGACATTCCGTCGACGCGCCCGGCATTTCGTCGATTCGCCGTATTTTTTTCTCGCCCAATCGTATTGCATTTTATCGGTAATGACTGAACGGTGGACGTTTCTTTTCGGCGGCTCGGGCGGCTGCCCGCAAGTACGACGAAACGAACACTCCTGAAAAATGTCCGTACCTTCTGGGTAGTGGATAACGACCCGTAATTGATTTTGTGAAACGCGCGCGCACGCTCCCTCGCGAAAGAAGAAATAGAGCGCCGATCGTTGGAGCCACATTTGGTCCGGGAGAGGAATGTCGTTGTGAATTGAATAAGGTTTGTACGTCGGCGTGACGGAGAGCGGAGAGAGAAAGAGCGAGAGGGACGGCTCCACCCTTCCTCTGTTCTTTTTCTTCTCTGCTCTCGTCCTCGTGCTTCTTTCCGTCTTTCTCCTCTTCTTCTCCTTCTCCTCCCCCTCCTCCTCCTCCTCCTCCTCTTTTCTACTCCTCCGCGCGCTTACTTGTTGTTACGGACAGATAAAATGTTTCATCCGCTGGCGTTTATGTTATGCAACGCTGTGCACGGTTTTACGTAAGTGCCGCATGGAAAACCGGCCGAGTATTAATGAAACGAACGACGTTGGCCGGCGTACGAGTAAAGTATCGATTGGCCTGAACGCGAATCTTTGTGGGTCGCTCATTTTTATATGCCGTTGATAACGAGGCGTAGTACGCACCCGATACAGCGAGGACACGGTAAATAGAACTTTTTGTACTCGATCGCGGGCGTTACGAAAGAGGGGTAGTTGAGTGAGAGGGGCCGCGATAAGGCCGTATTAAATAACCGCACCCTTTTTAACGATTCCTTGTTACTAAATCTATCGAATAGTAGAGCTTATCAGCGCGCGCCGCGATAGCTGCTTCCGCTCCTCGTTGATAAAGGAGCGTTCGATACGCGACTTTACATCGGTGTTACTTGTAAAAATTGGAGCCACCCAATGCTGCGAATCGCGCGATTCAGTTCCAGCTATCGAACCTACCACGAATTCTCCACCCGCGGTCGCTTTTTTTTCGACGATTAAAACTCTTCCAAGACACGCGCAGGTAATAGACCGAAGTGTCAGACGTAACCACTGCGTCCGCTACTCCTATTCGGTCGCTCAAAGCCAACGAATCCGGCGGACGGTCTTTTATGGTTGATTCCATCCACGCGTTGGCCACGTTACCGAACGGTGAAAAGATGCCGAAGTACATGGCAGACTCAACGACGGGGCGAAAAAGTATCCAGTCCGACTCCGCTGCAACTCCGCCGGCTACGGCCACGTCCAATTCCAGGCAATCCCTGTCCCATCCCATCCTCGACACCATCGCCCCCGACCTCCTCCTCCCGTAGCTGCACGTTCCATTCCGGATAATAATACCATCCCACCTACCCGAACAACAGACGCGTACATACCGCGCGCAGGTGAATGCCTGTCTTCGCGCCACGCAGGGACGAATAATTATCGTAGGAATGCGTTTTTACAACCCCTCGCACGCCGACGAGCTTTCGGGCAATGCTCGCTTATTTCGACAGCAACGTCTAACCGCACGCACCTCCCGAATCGCTGGCCGAGCGTACGGAAACGACCATCACGGTTTGTTGGATCGGCATCTCTCAATATTTTGCCGGAAGTCCGACCGGCGGCTATGCAGCGCAGCCCCATCTATTATATATCCTTCTATCGTCACGCAGGTGAACGCAGGTGATCGGCCGCCTTCACGCGGCGCTGCGACGAATAATTGCCCCGAGGAATGCGTCTTCGGCACCCTTCGAACGGTCCGTGCGTGCGCGCGCGAAAAAGCTCGCGGGCGCAATAACCGTGATCAGAAGTCACACCGCGCGCTGGCACAGATAGCAATATGTACTCGCGATGCCCCGCGCTCGCCCGTCGTTTCGCGTCGCGGCATGGAAAAGAAGGGAGTGGGACGTGAAATCGAAAGTGCAGCGGCGGCTACGTACTGTGATCTGCGGCGAAACGATGACGTCCAATTTCGTAGACACGTCACGGCGACCTGTTATTTCTCGCTAAGCAATCTCGGATGAGTAAAGAATAATTAGATAATCTTAGACATTTTTCCTTCGAGCGTCCTTATTGCCGGGTACCCGGTGACATTCCTGGCACGCCACCGAGTCACGTTCCGGGGAGAATGAGCTCTTTCCTGGACTTCCATTTTTCGCGTCAGGAAGCGCGCTCGGATAGTTCGAAGAGGGAAGTGAAGATTTTCTTCGGACCGAGTGGGGCTAAGTTCGTCTTTCGTATACGAAGACGGACACCCCCCGAGGTGGCCGGACACACCCACAGAACGTAACTTTCGACCAGACTCGTCGGCGGAACGACGAGGGGCCTCGTGGCATTAATAACGGAACGATACCGTCGAGGAAACGAGTTACAGACGACACCCGGTTCCTAGGAAGCAGTGTATCGAAGACGGACCCGAACGGCCGATGACGGGCGCAACTTCTGTTTTCACGACCCTGGAGAGACATTACGCTCCGAGGGGGCGTCTGCAGGCTGTCGGAGGAAAGATTATTTCGCTAGTTAAAGACTAATTAGCCCGGACGGGCAGAGTTTCGTTCGCCGGGCTGAACGAGAAGAGGTTCACGAACACGCGTGTCTCCCGCTGCGAGCGCACAGACGCGCCACGCATTCATCATGCGCGAGGAGTGAGCCGCGCGTAATCGAATTTGCCGAATGTCCGATCGTGCGGCGGAACTTCTCATTAACGCGAGGGAAATTAATCGGGCGGTCGGACGGCGAGGATATTTCGCGTGGCGTTAAAAAACGTTGCCAACCGGCCGCGCTAATTAAGGCGACCGCTTAACCGCCGCGCTTTTATGAGCGCGAGTGCGAGCAGGGAGCGAAAGTGTTAAAAATTGAGCGGAGGATATGTCGGCGGAAGCGAAAAGTAGCCGCCGCGCCGCTCGGCGGCCGGCGGCCGGCGGCCGGCGGCTGCCATAAGAAGAGACGGCCGCTTCGGTATTTAACGGTTAATCTTACCCAAAGCTGAGGACGCCGGACGTTGATTTGCCAAATTGCCGACTCCCCTCGCCTCGTCACCAATGATCGCTGGTCGCTTCATTCATACCGGCAATTAACATGGCGTGCCCGGGAATGGTCTTCTTCAAAGACTTTCCTCGCGATCGCCTTCTCTCGCCGAATCCGATACGATCTCGCGCGTCGTTTCTCTTTCGCGCGCGCGTTCGTTAGGCCAACGAAATATTGCAGTTACGTTTATGTGCCGACCGGCCGCCGCAGGTTGAAGGCGATACACCGACACCTACGCGACTCCGAACTTAACGGCCACTTTTACAAATGGGTGCGAATTGACCCGCGATCATCAGATCGCGCCCTGTTACTTCTCAGCCTTCTTGCTTTCTGTGCGCGTGAAAGTGAGAATGGCCATTCCGTCGAATGATGATGGAATCTGGCGCGTCGGCACACGGCAACGGGTGTCGAAGTTGCATATAAATGAATTAGCACTCCACACGGACGGAATATAAAAATGCCCGTCTGGTCGAGTACATGGTGTTGTCAGATTACTGACACGCGTATCGGCTGGGTACCGTATGAACGAGATATCTTAGCGTATATCCTCAAGATTAAGGGCCCGCTCGATCCACGCTTACGATACTATCGCGCGCAGTGCATTATCGTAAGCGTAAGCGTACGTCACGGGGCGGTCATATTCCATAAGAATCGTGTTGCACAGCGATCGTCAATCGTTGCATGCGAAGTACATATACAAAACGGGCCTCGAACGAACGGAAATGAGCGTGTACGAGGTCAGAGGCTACACGCTGATAGTGACGTCACCTTCTGGAGGACTCGTCAACGTCCATTTCTCTCTTTCTCTCGCCATCCCTTTCTCTCTCTCTCTCTCTCTCTCTCTCCCTCGTTCGGCCGCTCTCGGCGCAACTGTCTCTCTCCTCTCTCCCTCTCTCTGCCTCGCTCTTCTTTATCAGAGGCATTATCATCGAGACTGAGCTGAGGTTAACGCGCCTTTCGAGCATATCGTAGGTACACGCACGTACGGCGATAAGCTGAATAAGTTTTGCGAGCATAACGCGATTCGTCGCGTGTTATAGATTCCACGCGGTTTGCTTCGCTCGTCTCGGAGGCGCCTCATTCAGATAGAAAACTAATTATACGTATTCTACGATAAGGATTGCGTGACACAGCTCGCGAATCGGAGATTATTAGCGTGCGCCACGAAAGATATTACCCCAGTGGGACAAATTAAAAGTCTATTGACTCTCGGAAAGGTCGGATCGACCTCTCGCCCCCGCGGGGGTAAATTTGCAGCATCGACATAGTCCGTCCAGTTGAGTAACAAAATTAGAGTGTCCGTAAGCCGCGTGCCGGATCGCTTGAGCGTGACGTCTTGCAAGTTCGCGCGACGAAACGTGCACGTTTACACAGCACGCGCCGATACGCGAATGCTGAATCGCTTTCTGAGACTTAGAAATTACATGCGCGCAAACGATGACGAATCCGTCAGTGGAGTCCGCTTATTACGCTCATCGCATGCCGGTAGCCCGTCACGTGATGAGTGTCATTAGAGTGCACCCACGATGTTACATCGAAGCACAATGATTTGTGCGCTAGTTCGAGATATACGGGGTTCCACCTCGAGGAACGCGTTCACGCCATCGGATAATACAGGGTGGGCGCGTTGAAAATCATCGATCGTGTGGGTGAAAGGAATTATCATCCAGACTGCAGAGGCGTCGCTCTGTAGGAGCAAAATTTTATTCACCCGCATCGGTAATCCATGTACATATGCAAATGCAGCAGGCGCAGAACGTTATCAGTCTACACTGAACCGCCTGATAACCATGGGGAACGGGTTTGGCGGCTATAGATTTTATAATAAGACCGAGCCGTCGAGTTACTCCTGAATTGTTCATCAACTGCAATAATTGCTCTCTACTTTCAGCTGCGAGGACAAAGACCGACGGTTGAATTTTCAGGCCGTCCATGTCCGATTCGTACACGGTGTATACGATCATGGAGGCAGAACGAAGAGACTTCCCGCGTTCGAAGGAGACGACGACGACGACGGGGTAGACGACGGCGCTGAAGAAGAAACGGAGGGAAGAAGAGAAGAAGCAGAAGCAGCGGCAGCAGAAGAAGAAGAAGAACGGGAGAGGAGTTTGCCAGGCGTATCGTAAAAGGTGGGTAAGCACAGGCCGGAACATTCATGCTCTAGTGAAATTAAATACTAGCCAGCGTATAGGGCTGCCTCGAAGCCATTTAAACCGCCCAGAGGCGAGGAGATTCGCCCGGCCATTCTACGGGCATAAATCTCCACACGACGCACCGGCACCGACCACGCGTGCGACTCGTGTACGCTGAATACTTTGTCACCGTGTATGCCTCACCGTAAACCACCGATAGATGCGCGAAGGAGAGAAAGAACGAAAAGGACGGCGAGAGGTGATGGTAGAATAGAAATGACGTGCGGCGGACTAGCGAGACGCCCGCCAACTCCTGCCAATAAATTCTACCAAAAGTCGCATTAAGGTCGTTCGACTCGGATTTGGAGGATGTGGGACGTCGAGCAGGTGGCATTGAGAATTCTTCGTCTTCTAATATACCGCGCCGCTAATGTATGGACTGCCTAATGAATTGCCGATCATACGAATTAGAACAGTGCTTTCCGACTTCCATTTCGAAAGCGTTTGTTGAACCGGAGCGACGTGCACGTAGAAGAATCCAGCAATGCCACTTTTCTAACAGTCACGTTACGCTCGTTCGACATAGACGCCATGGGCGTAGAATCATCATCACCTGTTCGGGAACGCCGGAGTTGGAGGTGTATGGTATTGTTGGAACAATGAACGGAGCGTATCGCGAATTCGACGCTGGGGAAGTTGAATGAGCAATTGACCCGACGGATCTTTCTTAAAGAGCGTAACAGAATATGTCGCAGGTGCGATAAGGATTATTTAACGAAGGAAACCCGACGCCACTGGTCGTACCGGTGGTACAGTATACCAGTTTGGCTTCGGGTTGTTCTACGAGTAAGCACGCGCGCCGCGCAGGAATCTCATTGAATGACGAAAGGGACTAGTCCTGTCTCTACTTTACACTAAACCAGCTCCGATCGGACTGCCACGAAAAAGCTGGCAACGCGAAGTCGTTCCTTCAGGAGAAATTCAATTGTGTCATTACACTGTGGTTAAGTCGTCAATCATAAGCCGTCCCGCGCTGTTCCTTTTCTGCATTGCCAATGCTCAGGTTTGCGGTGAAGAGAGTGATGGATATGTGTAAAAATCTAAGGCTGCCTCTCTAATTGACGCCGATAAAAGCAGCAAGCGTCCGCGTCATGACGCGAGCGAATGAGGCGGGATAGGATGAAGGTGCAGGGTGCAGGTGGGTCTCTGTTACAATCGTCCGACCACTCGTTACTTCTGTATCGGACAGTTCAGTGGTAAGGTCTATGATTACTACGGTATCGGCAGTCTCTGCCAGCTTACTCATCCGTGATCCCAGGCAGTCCGGCGTACTACTTACTACAGCGAGTAACCACTGTTTCTATGATCATTACGACGTCGTTGTCTAGAACGGCGAGTGCGCGCCGTCTGTCGTACGCGAGGGCACCACAACCTACGCTGAGCGCATCCGGTCTTGAGTCGCGTGAGCCCTCAACTGTACGCACCGGCATTGTGTACGGCGGTGTAGTAAACTCGTAGTACGCGTAAACGAGGCGAGACTCCGCGAGTTTCGTGCACGAAGGACATTCCCACTCCTACGCTCATCGACGGTCTTCCTCTTTCCTTCTTCCCGCATACGCGTGCACGCGTGTCTGTCTTCTTCTTTCCGCGCCGGCACTCAGCCCGTTCAAATTATCCGACGGAAGTAGCCACTACTTTCCCTACGTGCGCGCGCGCGCGCGCGCTCCAGCGGCTTCGAAACGAAGGAACCTCGAACCCGGAGTTCTCGCTGGCTCAAACTCCCGGAGCAGAGACTCGTCGGAGAATCTGCGCCACACCATCGGCCGCCGTTACATATGTACACTTTGTAGCGTCACTTTGTAACGGTTCCGCCCGGACTCGTGCATTTTTCTCGGCGGCCGCGACGGCGGTGCGCCTTCTTGCGCTATCTATGTACATTCGTCGCGGGACGTTTTTTTTTCCAGCGTAATGGCGACGCGATGAGGCGTGAAACTTCTTGAGAGAGCCCTCGAACGAGAGAAGTAGCCCGATGATTGTCTCGAACGAGACTCGGCACTCTCGGAGAAGAGAGAAGGAAGGAAAGAGAGAAGGAGAGAGAAGACGGAGAACCTTGTCGGTGAAGAGCAACGTGGAGGAGATTGGAGTGTCTCGGACGAACGAACGAAAGCGAATAGGTCCGAACTCGACCGAGGAGGTTCTCGACGCAGTGACGGCCGCTGCCAGGATTGGGCCCCAAGGTCGAGGCGATCAGGTGCTTGTGAGATCGTTCTCACGAAGGAAATCCTCCGGGCGAACCGTGTCAATCTGTGGATTTTGTCCTGTCCGACGAAATCAACCGAGCGACGCACACGATGCGGGCGTCGGCGTGATTTTCCACGTATTCTCATATATGATCGAACTTTGACTGAACATTGACCAGCAGGATTTTGCCTTGTTCGCTCGTGACCCTTGATTCAGGGAGAACATCGAGCAGGACTTATATTTAATTAAGAATCATCGCGATCCCACGGCCTGTCTTCGTGCGAAACATTAGGGAACCGTCTGTTTAACATGTGACAATCTCTGGAACGGACATGACATTCGCTTTTGGACAATGTATACAATATATATCCACCGTCTGATCGTCTCTTTGCAACCGACCCGACGATCGCCCCGACTACCGTTCGACATTAACTGTTTCGAAAATTGTAATATTGAAAGATCGGCTATATAGACTTGTTCGTCGCTTTCGGCGCGTGGAAACAGGTTTTAAAGACGATACTGTTAGCCGGGGAGCTGTAGTTGTGGCGGCCGTCCCTGAACCCCGATCAGAATGCCGGAGGTAGCGGCCCTGTAGGTGGCTAACGCAAGGCCCGGTCTAAGCGAACATTCCAACGAGTACAGCAAATTGTACGTCAATGTGTAACAATGTCTGCAACGTAACACCTATGCAAAACATTTCGCGATGCGCGACCCTCTCGGGCATCACTCGGTGTGCAGTAACAGACATCGCATACCCGACTGTGCCGATAGAAATAGTTAAATCTAAATTCATTTAATCCACGAAATCTAACCTACCATCCTTGAACAGAAGGTAGTCCTAATATACGTCTAAATGCCCCGAAATGCCAAGTATACGTGGAACAGAGCGTACGTCAAGTTTGCCGTACCATGCCATACCGTATCTACTGGAATGTCCGCTTTACACGTTGCGCGCGCTCTCCCCTCCATAGAGCCTTAAACTGGCGCCCCGACCTGGCTCGAGCGATCGGTGGGGGATAGTTAAGGTTCACGTGACATTCTGGCGCCTTGGTGGTGGGGGTCAACGGGTACGTCATGTGACCAAGGGGCGCCTCGGTGGTGGGGAGGCTTCTACCACCCCTCCCGAAGTCGGCGAACGGTCGCGAAGCACGAGAACCGCCGGCATTCTGACCTGGTAAGTCGCCAGTGTCGGATCGTGAGAAAGTGGAGAAGGCTACGCTCGCACCGCAGGACATTTAAATCGACCGCAAGGCAGACAACACGCCATCTCGAAAAGGAAACGGCTTCTCCTCGCGTAATCCCGGCACTACCAGACACATACAAACTGTTTCCGCGACTAGCGATCGACCACGTCTACTGTCCATTAAATACCACCGCGACGCAAGCTTTACTAAACAAGAACCTTTGTCGAGGAGCATCATCCCGGAATTACGCTTATTTATTAGAACTATACAGTGAACGAACGGTTTATTTATTGTCTAGTGTTTATAGTTAAAGGAAAGGAACAAGACTGCCTTCTGTCTCTCTCTCCCTCTCTCTCGATTCCTCTCTACGCAACGCTGTACGCAACCAATACCTATTTGATACGATCGAGAAGAAGACTGACACGAGGCAACGAGGAAACGACGAGACGACGACCACGACGACCTAGCAACTACGTCAAGACGAGGGACGAGCGTGGGGAGACAGAAAAAGAGCAAAGAGTGTGTTGTGCATGAAAAACAGATTCGTCGTATTTTCGTTCTCGTCGAAGCGGGCACGTCGTATGTACATGCATACACGGTCTCCACGCGCGACACACGCACACATCCATTCGTACACACAACATATACCGTCGCGCATATTGTTTTTGCGTGTATGAACGAGAGGTGAGTGAATAATAGCGAAAAGAGTCATTGGCCGGAGGAGCCGAGGAAGAGTTACTCAGTATTTTAAAAAATAGTTGGTGAAGTGCTCAGTGCCCTGACTCCGGAGTATATCCCGTCGCTGCGGATAACAGTCCTCTGGAGTGTGCATCTTCCTACGGATTTCGTTAGCGCAACACGTTCCGCCGTGCACGCGAGGCGTGGAAAAAGGCCGCCGACCACGTGGGGACAAAAGTGAGAACGGCAGGGAGAGAGACAGCGCGAGCGCAGAGAACGTTCGGGGAGACTCGTGGAAGAAGGACAGCACAGCCCGTGTGCCGAAAGCCCAAGGAATTCGCCTCGTCGGCCGAATTTTCGGAAACTGGTCGCGGCGAGTACTCGCTCGAGAGAGCGAGAGGGAGCGTGCGAAAGGGGCGTGTGTGTTCGTGGCGAGAGGTTAGATACGAGGCGCCCAGGGCAACGTTATTATGGATCTCCTCTGCTGCGAGACCACCGAGACAGAGTGCCGTGCTTACGCGGATCCGGCACTAATCAACGACGAACGCGTTCTTCAAAATCTCCTCAAGTCGGAGGAACGGTACGCCCCGAGCAGCTCCTACTTCGAGTGCGTACAGAGGGACATCTCGCCGCTCATGCGCAAGATCGTCGCCGAGTGGATGTTGGAGGTGAGTAACCGTTTCCGGTCCACGTGTCGTCCCGACGACACACTCAATTTTTCGTCGCCTCCTCTAACGGAGAGATACACGGACCTCTCTGCCCTTCCGTCCGTCGTCGACCAGCGCATTTCGGCTCGACGGTCGTTGAAAGAATATCGCAAAGTTGACGCCGACATTCTCTGGTCGCCGCGAACATTTTCGGCAATCTCATTTTCAAATTGCCCACGCACCGCTCGCTGTTCGTCGTTTAAGGTCGCGACCCAGGCCGCTTCTTCACTCTCAAAATCATCGGGTATTTTCGGACAGAGCACGTTGCTTCGATGTTCCACTTTCGATTAGCGCTGCGTATGTATGTATTTCGCAACGGCGATTTAAAGGTCCGCCGGTCTACTCGGTACAGACCGAGTCCGTGCACTTTGCTATTGGCCTCTACGCAGGAATACGCTGAGCGAGACAATTCGATTTCCATCGTCACCGGCACTGCGTCCTGCGAATTCGCGGATTCAGTATCTCGGAAGTAATGCGCAGACGATTTTTCGATTTTGACACTTGGCCGAGGCGGATGCGTCGTTAAATCGCGACGAAAGTCTGCAAGTCATATACGTCAGAGTGTTGGCGAGCCGTTCTGATAACGTATACGAAATTTCTTACACCGCCAACGCTGGCTTGTCGGCGCCAATTTGGGGGGATTAAATGCCGACGTGCATACGACTGCCGCAGCAATATGGCTCGCTTTGCGTTAAATTCGCATCGCACCGTGACCATACTCCGCGCGTGTTCACTGTACAGACGCGCGAGCGTTAGACACGGACTTCCTTCTCCTGCCGATTATGGTAATGAATTCTCTTCGTTTCCGGATGGAACACAGAGCACACGCAGAAATCACTTAAGCTTTCTTGGCCGATGGCGTTCGTCGCGGAGGGTCCCGAGGTAGTCGACTTTCGTTACACCCGCGGCACACCTTCAATAGGACAAGTTCGTCGAATACGTTGATTCCATGTAATTTCGGTCGTAAAGAAATGATACGCGAGCGAGTATTAGTCTGTCGACGACGAAAACTATCGTGCCAACGATCGCGTGAAGATCGAGCATCGCTGGATCCGTTTTGCTTTCTAATAATGATGCAATCGACGTTTGCTTAGAAATCGGGGTATGTGCCGACGTTCGCTCGGTGATTCTGCGTTTTCGTATTAACGGCCTCGCGTCAAACGTGGCTGAGCGGATTTTGCAATCCGCAACGTCTGATCATAATCGAATCGAGTGGCGCGCGTCTTTCGTTGTAGTGTAGGACGTTCGAAAGGAAAATCGCACGATCGGCTTTGCGCAAGCCGATGGTGCGCGCACGGTTATTAATTGCAAGCGATGCGGCGCGGCGGGCGGATTGTAAGGATGACCTTGAGGCATGCGACTCCGCAACGTGAACGTGACTGGACCCGGGTCTATATATATACCGACGACCGTGCGAATGTACGTGCACGTACACACACGCGACACACGCACACACACCGAAGTCCATTGCTTTGAATTCTTTGGCATTAGAGCCACTCGTGTGGCGATTCAGTCGGCCGAATGGCTGGCGGCAGCAGCAAGTCGTCGTACGAGCGGACGAAATGTTCACGTTCACGAGCGAAGCGCGTGCACTCTCCCTCATTCGACGGCACCGCTTTTCTGCGCGTCGCCCGAAAGAACAGAATTCCTCCTACTCGTACTTCTTCTACATTCCGGCCTACGCCATTCTGCTCCTTATCGTATCGCGAGCTCTCGTGCTTGATCTGAAAATTCGAACCGGGTAGACACGAGTGTGATATATAGATTAGAAGAGAGGTTTATCGCTGGCCGCGCAACACTGTGTACAACTTATCGCGTGTCTTTAATTGGCACTGTTTTCAGAAGATTGTCGATTAATTAAGGCGATGTAATTTTCGCGACCGATCCCGTTCGACTACCGCAATTCTCCTCTTTCTACTGTCATCGCAGATAATAGTGTGCCGTTCGAGTTCCTCAAAACATTCTCTACGTCTCTGCCTCCCCGGCTCCTCTGTCTCGCAGTCACGTCGAAGTTTGTCGTCGCACAAAGACACGTACTACCGGAGATATGTACGTTCGGAGCAGCTTTCGTTAATGTTTGAACAGATGCATGATAATCGAGACTCTACCGATTTCGTGACAATACGTAACTATCTACTCGGGCTCGAGGGAAGTGTGCTGTATTATTAATCAATGCCGGTGGGTCCCGTAGAGCGGGAGAGCGAGAGAGAGAGAGGAGAGGAAAGGCACTGAAGTGGGAAAGAAGGGAAAGAGGTGGAGAGGGGCAATTATTTCGTTAGGTCGCTGGTACTAATTGGATGTGGTACACGTCGTGTGGTAATTACAAAGGGGTGCCAAGGGAAGGGTAGAATGTTGGTCACGCTCAATAAGTTCTCTTGTTTCGTGGCATTCGCCGCGTACTCGTATGGTTGCACCACTAGACGGTTCGCCCACAACCGCACACAATCGTCCACATGAACACACACATGCCGCCACCTTGAGGCGCCGAGGCAGAGCTAATTCACGATCGTTCCATAATTTAAAACCACCTGTAGAGTATCGTCCGTGGCGAGTGTCTTATCGGCGAGTGGATTCTTTCGTGAAGATAGTGTAGGTTCTTGACATTAAGCGGCGCCCGGACGACGAAATACATTTAATTAAAGGGACCTTCGAGTTTTCGTATCGTTTGCGATTAAACATATCCACTCTCTTTCTCTCTCTCTCTCTCTCTCTCTCTCTCTCTGTCTTTCTCTCTCCCGACTTTTTTTCAATACAGTTTCATAACGTCGACGACCTTAGCGGCTGTCTATAACAGACTTATCGCATACCGTGTTGCGACAAATCGCAATGTCTGTGTCAGACAAGACGGGTCCTTTAATAATTTCGTTCATCGAGAATTTAACAAATACGTTCGAAACGTCCGGTTTGACGATCGCCCTTTGAGTCCACCTCTCCTTCTCTGAATCTATTTCCGTCTCATCGAACTTTCTCGCTGTGGCTATCTCCAACGTGAATTCTGAGCGTAACTGCCAAGGTGTGCAACATTGTAAACACAGAACATAACGGCTTTTGTTTCGCGCGCACGCACGTGCTGGCTGCGAACGACAGCAAATTTGATGAAATCCGCAGAATTATTCTCGTGAGACGACACAAGAAATTGTGATTAAAAAGTATTCTTTCAGTAAGCTCGGACAGCTCAATTTCAACACTCAAACTTGTTTAAAAGTTCTCTGATTGACGTATATGTATATGAAAAATCGCGGTCACGTGCTGCTTGGAACTTCACCATAAATTCCGTGCAATAATGTACCAAAGGTAGTGGGGAATGTAAATATTATCAAACGGGACAGTGATCTTCGAGAATTGCGTCGCGCAGCAATTACACGTGCAGGCTTCTTGCCATCCAAATAAATGGCTTCCTCAGCGATGTCACCTGAGGTTCGAAAAATGGTTTCTTTGACGAAAAATTTCGAGCGTTTCACTCGGTGAGAACGATTACACGCGACGACGACGTGTCGTCTGTTAAAATACGACCGAAGGAAATCCGGCCCGATATATGTATGCACGTGAGCGTACCTACGCCTATGTAACGCTTTATTATACGTCGAGCAGGGAGAAATATCGATTCGCCGCACGTCAACGACGGTTCTCGCGACGAGGACTTTGGAGCTGCCATGGTTATTTACATTTTATTTTTTCGCTCTCCCGAGTATTTTCTCCGCTTTGATGCAGTTCTTTTCCTACCCCCGGACGATTTGTGTTACGAAAGCCTGTTTTCAACACATTCACTGTCGCGTCGGCTCCAAATAGACTGTTCTCCATATTGGATTTTGAAGTTTTTGACTTATTTCGTTCTCAATCCCTTCTCGAATGCGATCAATATACATGCACTACTACACCGTTGCATTACTACTACCACGCTTAAATACTACTGTTTAATATAATTATACCTCAATATAGGCTTCTAAACGAAATAAAATAAGATCTACTATATCGCCTCGCGTGTACTTAACGATCACTTGTTTAGAATCAGAAGCTCGACTGTAACGCGTGTAAAACGTTCGCGAGCAGATCTCGTGATCTGCTGAAAAGCTCAGTACGCACGCGGACACGCGATGTCCCGTCGATAAAGTATTGCTCGGCAGGTGGACGTGGACAGTCTGCCGAGTCTGCGTCGCCTATTTTCCGCGAAGCTATCCACTTTCATCTGTCCCTGCGCTTAGCTCTGTTAAGCGGAACGCAGTTGAACGATAACGCCAGGGTTACATTCGCCGTTCGCAATCGTCTCGTTGCAGGTAAGCGAGGAGCAGAAGTGCCAGGACGAGGTCTTTCCCCTGTCGATGAACTACGTCGACAGGTTCCTCTCGATCTGCCCGATCAGGAAGTCGCAGTTGCAGCTGCTGGGAACAGCCTGCTTGCTGCTCGCCTCTAAGCTGCGAGAACCGTCGCCGCTCACGGCAGAAATGCTGGTTCTGTACACGGACAACTCCATCACCCTCGACGACCTCTGGGTAAGTTTTGCTAATCTTACTCGTCGCGTCGGTCTTTCGTTCGTCGGAGCGAGCGTCACAACGATCGTGGAGAATTCGAGACGCACTTCACTCGCTACTTCGCCTTACGACGCGTAAGCTTCGACGATAGGTATGCACGCGAAGAGTTCTCACAGTATCGAAGCTGAAATGGGAAGAGAGCCGTAAGATCAGCATCCCCGACGCGGCACAAATGGGTCAAAGGATATTGTCGGGATACGAGAAATATGTTCCGACGAATCGGGTGCTTCGGTGGGAATATGAATATACTGACTGGGAAATCTGGTTATGGTGCAACAAAGTTGAGTAGGCCGTGGGCAAGGGGGACGGTCTCGGGGTGGACGTGTAAGAATACTCAAGCGCCTCATCCTTAATACTTTATTTCTGGTATCGACTACCAGAGCCATTTAACCGGAGAATTTAAAGGCTGGTGCCCAAAGATCCCCGAGTGGGCATGAAAGTTGCCTGGATTAAAATACCAAAGGGGATGCCGTGAAGTTGTGCAGAGTCTCAATCTAATTACACTCGTATATTCGATACTTTATAAATAATCGGACGAGTCATGAATAGCGATTCAGCCAGGCGGTGCTCTTAAAAGTATTGAAAGGCTTCGATGCCCGGGGGAGTGAACTGACAATGAGCCTTCGACAATATGGCACGAAGCAACGGTATCGCTCCCTACAGCGCCGGTGATAATGAAAACGAGGGTGAGCGTAAAATATTCGACCAGCCGTTTACTACGTCGCGTTGTTCTCTCTCACCGATAACGGGGCCGATGCAATAATGAGCGGCGGCGTAGTGTTTCCGTCCGTCGGTGAGTCGGTAGTACTCTTACGTTTGCTCGCGATAGCGAGTTATTTCACGAGCGCTTCTCAGGTTGAGTAAGCCGCGCCACGGTATCGCCAGCGCGTAGGTGAGAAGAGGGGGAGTCATATGGCCGATGTCCAGCAATTTTTCTCCCCTCGACCGAAGATAGGCAGGCGCGATAAGTGGCCGATAACGTGCCGTTTCGATTTTCCTGTTAAATCGGCCCGCCTAACTGCCATTCTTTCGCCAACTACGGCTCCGCCGCGACATACGATTTTCGCTGAATTCCTCTCGCATTAATTCCGCGAAGCCCTCTTAACGACCCCATTCGCCTCTCGCCACTTCAACGCAAACGGCCTGGCCGTTCCGATAGAATCGGCGAGCGCTTCCGAGTCGGCATTACTCTCTTTTATAGCGCGCACCTCTGGTAATAGCTCTTCACTTACTGCCCGCGATACTGAAGTAGCAGCAAGAATCTAGTCGTCATTGTTGAATGATCTCGGATGGGATCTCGTCACGCCCCATCCCCCCCACGTCTCCCCCTCGATCGTCGCGATCGGTCTAGTTACGCGCAAAAAGGAGACAGAGATCTACGTGCGCACTTACACACATATTCTTCGAGCATTCCCGTACAGCGCTCGGCTAGTGTCTCTCGAAATACACGCACGATACCGCTACTTCGTGCCATTCCTCATGTGCGACTGCATACTACGCCTCTTCTTGTACTCGCGTATGAGTAAGTGTACGTAAGCGTGCGTACGGCCTGTGCGCATCTCAGAAGAATGTCTCCTCGCGGTCGGGACACGATCTAGGATGGGGGAAGAGGGGGATCGAGTCCGTAACCACGATCCGTCGGCGTTGCGATCGATATCGTCGATGCCGATGTTCTTTGCCTCCTCGTGCGTGCAAAATGTGGGGTAACGACCTAATACGAAAGCGGAATTCCGCAGGGTGATTCTTGTAAAATGTATACGACGCTCCCTTTCTTCGAGGGAAGCGACGAAGAATCGACAGAGGTTTCAAGGAATTTTCCAGTAAGGATGTTTGATAGATCGGGGCTGTACGTTTCAAGAATATTTTCGCCCCGTAACTTTGTCCTTGATTTGCCCATAAGAAATTGCCCACACACATACGCACGCCGAGAGTTGACTATTGAGATCTTTCGTGTCGCTAGAATAACATGAAACTTTTATAAGAGAAATTGGCAGTGGGTGTCGCGACACTTCTGGATAAAAGATGCCCTTCCTCTTAGGAGGCATTGTTTCACTGGCCTCCGGCGTAGCATTACCAAATTTCACATGACAGTAGATGTGTTAAACTAGATAAGAGTTTATCTCGAGCCATCAAACGCCTGTTGCTTACATTATTTCGGGTAAACAAGAGGGACCATTGCGTTGTTCCGAATTTTCTTCTCACGTACGTCGATCTCTCTTTTTCCTCTTCGCTATCGGTTTCCTGGGTTCTTTATCCGACGCAAATTTATCAGCTGGGGGTCAATAAACGGGAATGTTTATTTTCGATCCAGCCACGTCCGCCAACAACGTGACATTTTATGCAGTGATCGAGCCATAAATGCTCCTTCGTAATAGTTATTGTAATCGATTTTTGCGCATCACTCGCAACCCTCAGACGCCTCAGACCCCGCCGGCCACGTGCTCGCGCGTGTGGGAACGCAAATAAATGCAAACCCGATAAAGGGCGGTAGAAAGTTGAGCGCGGAGGAATGCGCTGGGAATCTGCGAGCAACGTTCTGCTCGTGTCGCCTTCCTTCTGCAGGATATCCCACCGCGCGACTAATCTGCACTTTATTTATTATTGTACAATCAAGATCACCGAGCCCCTTGTTCCCCCCTCGTCGCCTTGCTGCACACGCTGTATGTATTCCAATTAAGTGAGCCTACCACACTTACAGACTATCCGGCGAGTTTCCAGTCGAGTCTTTCCCAAAAGATCACGTTTCACGATACCGACGCGCTCAAAGAGTTTCATGAAGTTGTACAATTTCCCATGCTTTCCCTGTATACCGCATCCGCGCACCACTTCGGGAATTCTCCGAAATTTCTGGTAATCGGCGTTCACGTGGCCCCACGTGTACTATTTCGGGTGATGCCAGACCGTCTTAAGTTAAAACTGGATGGCAGTGATCTCTCTTTCTCTCCATCTTACAGTCCCTATCTCTCCCTCGCTTCCTCCGTCTCACTACGTCTTCTTCCTCTGCTGCTGGGCGTTGAGATTATTTGCGGTCGCAGATTTAAATCCCTCGACCCAGTTCGTAGGCCTAGAGAGTCTAGCTCGTAAAAGACGTGCGATGACCGATTCGTTCCGATCCGCGCAACGATTGTACAACTTCGGACAACGGCAGGCCTGCCGGTCGATCGGCGAGAGCGCGTTCTTTCATCGATTTCGGTTCGTCGACTTCGATCTGGTCACGATAATTTCACGACGTTTGCTCGTGGTGCGTTCGAGCGGAAGAGTTTTGACTTTGTGAACTATTGCGCGATGACGAAACGCAACACGATAACGCGGTATCAGGTGTCAAAAATATGCGGACTACGTGGCTACGTTCTTGTCTCGCGTTGATCGAGTATCCAATGAGCGACTTGTGCGCAGCGTGTTTTTTTTTTCCGAATAACACCACGAAGGCGATTCAGAATCGTTCAATCAACACTTCCGCTTCATTTTATCTAGACTCAAAGCTGATTCGGGAGAATATGAACGTATGACATGGGTAAGTTCTGTACCAAGTTCTCGCTGATCGAATTACGAACGCCACGAGGTAGATGATAGATTGTTACATTGATATGCGGATATTTATTATGCGTTCGATAATAGTAGAAATGAATTAAACGCGGACAACGTCGAGCGCGTACTCGACATATGAGGCACGCACGAGTCGAGACGTAGTTTGGCCTGCAGTAACGTCGAAATCCTCTTTTTTGAGAACACGAAAGCGCAGCTCAGGTCCCCGGGCAAACAAGCGATAGCCCGAGCCTAAATAGATAACGGCTGATACGGTGAACATTATTTAATTTCCAGCGACTTCTCGATTCGGGTCGGCTCAATCGTGCATGTAAACCGGCAATTTTTCGGCACGCGGGTCAATTGATCGCGAGCAGAGAGGTGGCACAGAGTCTGCATTCAGAAGTATCGCCAGGAGCTTAAAATTCATACAATACCTTCCGCCATTGTCCGTATCCGACTAATAGTACAAATACCATTCGGTTATATGAGACGCGAATAAGCGAGATAAAATATACATGGCCCAGAAACGAATGCGTGCTCGACCGAACACTATCTAAATGACGTAGACGATAGACGTACCGTTGCATCCTACAGCTGGCTGTATTTTTCGACCTCGGTCGTTGAGAGATCGAGAATCGGCTCTGTGTAACGTCGACGACGTCGTGTCTACGGCGCAGCACGTTCGGCCGACACGAGATAAAGAATTTTGCGCCTACGCTACTCTGCAGTCTCGAGTACGCTATCATCACTGGCATTACGTGGAACTTTCAAAACGATCGCCATGGCTTTCGACTTCTACTGTACTACTCGGGGATTACTAGAAGCAGTGAGCAATGAAAAATTAAGCCCGCGAAAGATCGAACCTCCTGACACTGCCTCCGAACGTTTTGCGGTTGAGCGCAGTTTGTTGCGCACCGCGTGCGTTAAATCCGGCAGAGAGATCGTTGGGCCGGCGAGGGGAGGTGAGAGATAATCGTCGCATAAAACAGTCGAAACGTTGAAAGGGTAATTGCTGTTTTGGGGGCAACGAGCTGCTTCGACGAGTGGGTGCGCGCCGTTCGGCTGTTTTGCCTCGTGCTCGGCCGCTCGTGCAACAGTTAAAAGAACGAAGTGACTAATCATCGGGAAATGAGCAGGAAGGTGCCGTCGAAAGGGCGTGCCGACGGTGAAGGTGGTTGTTGCACCTGCAGGACCACCGCAGCCATTATGGCCGTGCCGCACGCCGGTATGCGCATGTATCGGCAATGTGTTTAAGCGACGTTGACGTGTTCACGGACCGCGAAACCCCATGCAGTAACAGTGCGCGCCGGCACATGTTGCCGAAACAAAATTAAACGTCGCGTGTCAAAACTGAGAGGAAGGGGGTAGGGGGGAGGGACCCACGGAAAGGTGGCAACTAGTGGATTATGTAAATCGGGATTGACCGCGAGGGCGTCACGGTACTTCTATCGGCCTACCGAAATTATTATAACGCGTAAACGAAATGTCCCGCGATAGTCGCGCTTACTCGACGCATTTTCTACCTGTTCCCGACACGTTCGTACGTGTCTCCCCTCGGCCGAAAGCTGCCGCACGGAAGCCGGTGGAATTTCGGCACAGGATACGCGATCGGTTGACACTAGATCGGAGGTGCGTATCAATAGAATCGTATTCCGGCCGGGTGGCGGGCACAGTGTGTCCGCTGCAGAAGCCTTTGCGGAATGGAAGGGGACGCAGGTGAGGGCCAGGTGCGTCTCTCTCTCTCTCTCTTTCTGCCCGTCTCTTTTGCTCTCCCGCGCCGAGTCCCTTTGAGGGGTACTGCACCGGGCCAGGTTCTCGACGCCCTGGCAGCTGCGTCTGCTGACGAATACCGACTGAATATGCACCCCTTCCTCTACCCTCTCGCTCACTTTCGTTCTCGCGTTCACTTCCTCGGCGAAGTCAGGAAACCCCTCGGGATCGTATCCTTGCCTTTCTATAGACCAGCTTGCATACGTGCGAATTTGCATGCTCGCATATCGCGTTGTTTGTAAAGGCGACGAAGTGTATTGGGGAGAGGGAGGATGGAGCAGCTGTTGCGTCAAGGAACGATCTTAAAAACCGGAGTCCTCTTGCACTTCGCGCTTCACATGGGACTAGACACATTTCGCTTTTCCGGCCGCGACGAGTATCAATCGAAATTTCGCCGGTGGTCTTTAGTTTTTATGCAGATTTTGAAGACTTTGTTCGCGGTGCTGTATAATTGGAAGTCGAACGTAATCTTCACTTGGATCTCTTTCCGTGCGACGCATTTCGACGCTCGCTTTATCGTATTATTATCCGACTGCGACATATCGTGTGAGTAACAAGAAAATTACCGGGCAGTGGCCACTAGGGCCACTTTTCCTCATTGCCGTGCTGTATTCCCTTTATTACGAAATGAAATAAAATTCATATACAGTTGTCTGCTCTAATCGTTAACCTAGTAGCAACATGTGGTCGTCGTCGGCCGTGCACCTTGCGCAATGGCCACCGGCAAATGAATGTATCCTAGAGGCGAACAGGTCGCTCGAAACATTTACAGGGAAATTCAATATCTCTGTATTTCCTGTTCTTTATTTTCCTGCCAGTAACGTCTCACTCGGGCCGGGGTGAAGTCATACTCGAGGTGCGTGGACGCGATGCATCGCGGCAGCCAACCACCTGCTCTCGCAATTAGGAGAGCCCAGCACGTGACCCGCAGATACTTCACCACGCCGTTCGCGGCGTCTTGCGCGGAAAAAGGAGTCGCTCGGTCTCCACCTGTCCCTCTTTACACTCACCATTCCTCGGTTTGTCTCTCGACTCCCTTTCGGGCAGCAGCCAACCAGGAGGGGGAAAAAAGCGTGCGAGGGAGGGGAGGGTTCGTCGGGTGTTGCAACTGCGGCCACATGTTGACGATGTAACCTGTTGCCGCGTTCGTAATACGCACCTTGCGGCCCTTGACCAATCGGACGAGAAGAGCCTTCCTCGATCTGGCCTACCTTACGGTAGGCATGCGACAGGTGCGTTCATCCTTTTACGCACGATACTGCTTTTCAATTTGCCGGAACTGGGAGCAAAGGGTTGTGGGCCCGGCAGATACCAATAACAAGGCATTCGTCAGCGACGAATGGTCTTCGGGGCATGTCAAATGCTCGCACGTGGCCGACGTCAATGCCCACGGAACATTCTTGTGGACATTGCCCAGCCGCGGCATACTTCCTCGGCGTTCCTTTTAACGAGAGTGCGATCCTTCGACCTTTCTCCTCCTCCTCCTCCTCCTACTTCTCCTTCCTGTTGAGGGACTGCAAGCATTGCTCGACTCAAAACTTCTTGACGGATTCAAACTTTTACCACCGACTCTCATGCCTCGCCTCTTGCCATGATCCATTGAAACGAAAGAAAAGCTCGAGACGCAAGTTCGTCACGCTTGAAAGACCGGCGATCGTTATAAACGTGACCGTCAATTCATCTCGTCGACCTGGCACCGGGTATATTTCGATTTATCATCGGCATCGTTTCAAAAGCGACCGTCTCGGGCGATCGCGTGACACCTGCCCTGAGCGTGGTCGTTAGAAACTTAATGAAGCGACAGGTGGTTGCCAAAAAGCCTCTTTCTAGCGGCGATTTATAAAAGAGCAAGGGGACGACTTGTGTCGCTAGGAATGTGCGTCTTCGTACGTGTACATTTTGCGCTTCCACGTGTTTCCGTCTGTGGCCGGGATCAAACGACCGGAGAGAGCGAGAAGAAGATAGCGGAGAGAGACAAAAGTCGTACAATAGTCGTTCATTTCTCAGCGAAGTCGAGTCCGTCGAGTGCCAGGTATGTCCTTAATTCGGGGGACTTTGTAGAGGACCGGCATGGCGGCCGGTGGGCCCATTGTGTTTCACGGGCCTTGTCGTCACGGGCTCTGCTCGTAGTGCCGATTTTGCCGGCAGTTGTTGCGGGCATTAGAAATAGTTTCGACGTGAGGGCATCGGTGGGGGCGGTGACCGGCTCGAGGCCGCCGAAAATCGCCTTTCAGAACGGGCTTTCTAACTTCTGTATCGCGTTTCTCGGCCGCCTCTCTCTTTCTCTCCCTTCGAGAGTTCGTTTCGAGACCCGGCATCTCCCGTTCCGAGCCCGGATGTGACGTTTTTCGCTCTGTTGCTGCCTCGGAAGAAGCGTCGTCCCTTTTCCTTTGCACAAGACGGCCCCTAACGTCCACGTGAATTCGGAATTCGATTCAAATGTCAGATATTTCTTTGAAAGCAAGGCACGTTTTTCGAGTCCTGAGTGAGAAGCTTTCTGGCGAGTAGCCGTATGGTCTACCTCGAGCCAGGATGTGTCGTACTTCCGCCTGACCCACGGTATCAACGAATTTGGAAGGGTTTGGATTTTTTTTTTTCTTTTTTCGGAACGCTACGTCACGCGCGTACCGTTTTACGTCCGACAAAACGACGTTGGAAGATTTCTGTTCGCGTACCGCGCGGTTGACGAACCTTTGTCGTGTCACTTTGTGCTCGGCACGACGAGCGCGTGGTTTAAGGAGAAAGCATTTTGCGCTCAGATTCCGTCAAATATCGTCCGACCAGGTTCAGCTCGCCGAGGTCGTCTAATTCGCCTCGACCCGACTTTCTAACTTCAAAGCGAGAATGGCTCGGTTTCTTTCGTGAGACCGTCCTTGAATCCGGATGTGACGTGTTATCGAGATGGCGTGTAACCACTCGCCGAAATCCAATCTCACGACGGGTACGGTTAAATTAAAAATTACGCGAGCCCCATTTAACGGAGAGCACGATTTAAAAGGCGGGGAGCGCTTCATGTCGTGCGGTACTTCCATCCACCGAATGAACTGTATCTTTTTTCGGACGATTACGGAAAACGACGACACCCGTCTAGAACGATATTCATTAACGGTTTGGCGAGATAGGAAAAAAGAAAAGAGTACGTCTGTCTGTCGTATCCTGTAAATATTGACCGACGCTGGGCCGTCGAATGCGCCTCGTGAAAGGGAATGAGGAAGACAGAGAGAAAGAGAAAGAGAGAGAGCTTTTTAACCTCTAAGCCGCCTGAGTCGAGCTCGCCACGGCATGTTCTCTCGTCGTTTGGCCTCGAGTGCGGATGTGACGTATCGACGCCCGTCCAAATCCAACGACCACGTACCGTAAGAAAGGCCACACTGTAATCTAAGAGATTGCTCCGTTCGTTCGTGTCAGTGTGCGCTGAGAATTTCGCGGAATCTTAAATGTATCGCTAGATACACACCGTCCTACACACAGTGCAGTTTAGAATACGTTGATTCAAGAATATTAACAATGGCCGTACGAGAATACAGGGGCACGTCAATGACTTGTGCGCTTATCGCCCTTGGTGCAAGCACACGAATTAAATTCCAGTTGAAGTCAATTAACGATGCGGGTGCCCGTACTCAGGTGCGTTTGTCGATATTCTGCAGAAAACGTTTTTTGGGGACATATAAGCAACTCTATCGTGTTTGTCGTTCGTTCGCTACGAGACCTTTGCATAGACTTTACGTTATGTACCACATGCCATGTAAAGGAGAGGGTTCGATAAAGTATCAATCGTTGTAGCACGAACCACCTTTATGTTCTAACCAATCTAGCTGAGGAGCTAATCTACACAGGCATGTAGGCACGTTCTCCACGTGGTACGTGGATAGTCAGTAGTTACGTCCAGCGATGCGTCAGACGTGCCGTGCAGAGAGCAGCACCGTTCCCTCCTCGAACCAGCCACGTGTAGAGAAACAAGCAAATGACTTTGAGATATCGAGGCGAACGCCATCATTTGAGCTAGCAGATCTTTGAAGAACTTGGCAATAAAAAACAAATCCTACGCACGGTGTATTGCAAAGGTGCAGATATTCAGTGGAAACGATTTCGTTTATCGCTGGAATACGCGTTGTGTACAGTAGTAGATTGTCATGCCTAGCGATGTCGACAACACGCTCGACAAAGAAGAATATCGTCGATTTGACGGATTTATCTCACAACTCCAGTGCTGCAGTGGAAGGTCAGCAACAGTAGATACAGACGGCCCTTTCCGGCAGCCTATCCAGGGATGTTAGGAAGCGCGTTTCCCAGTCATAAAAGGAACATGCCTGTGAATGTACGAAGAACCGTGCGTATGCCTATGTGGGTGTATACGTATGCCGGTAACCGGAGCAGATGTCCCGCAAGGGCAGTTCCTGGAAAGGGACCGACAGGAGGACAATGGTACCCTCTTTATACATGCCGAGCAAGCCAGGAGGAGGCGCCCGTCGAATTTCTCATAAACAATAATGCGCGCGAAGTGCAAACTTTAAATGCCGACGCTGTATAGTGCCCCTCCGTCGGTCCTTTTTTTTCCCCCCCATTGCCTATTATTCGCTCAGCGCGACATTTATTTAGGACGAAAGGAAGCGATGAGAAACGAAAGTCTCATAAAGCACGTTATGCAACAATTGGCCAAATCGCCGTTTCTCTCTCTCTCTCTCTCTTTCCCACACACGTGCTCGCCGTTAATTCGGAGCGAGTCACGAGTCGAACTCTGCGGGGACCGCAAGGATGCGATACGGTCCGAGCATATATCTTTCCGAGGATATTCGAGGAAAGGAAGAGAATAAAAGGCTGCGCGGGGGTAGCGCGGGGGAGCGTGTGCGTGGGAGAGAGAGAGAGAGAAATGGACGGAAGAGTGCGAGGGAAGGAGAGGAAGACGAAGTGATGGAGAGTGGGAGGGAGAGAAAGAGTGAGGGCCCGTGTTCCGGTCGGGTTCGGTGTCTGGGCAAGGAAGAAGGTTTCTTATGTGCGAAAAGGGAGCCCGGGGTATGCGCTCCGGTAACCGGAGCAGATGTGTCCCGCAAAAGGCAGTTCCTGGAAGTAGCCTCGGGAAGAACAGTGGCGCGCCACCGCGTGGATAGTCAACGAAGCTAGGCAACGCTTCCATTACCGGTCGCAAGCCACGATGGTGGCCACTGATCATGCCGTTCGATTGCTTCCGATAGAGCGTCTGTGTTTTTTGAGCCGACATAATTTCTTCTATCGGCCGAGCCAGGCCGATGGAATCGAAATTCCACGTTGCACTCTCCGCAGTCCTCGTGGCTGTTTCAGTCACACTCAGAATGTGCAGCGCGTGACGATGTTCGCTTGGCAGCGCGGGCAAGGGGTGGGTGGGCCAGCAGTGAACGCAAACGCAACGCCACAAATCTTTGCTATCCCATAAGGACACTGTCGATAACTATCGGCGTACCATTTATTGGCACTGCCGTGGACGTTCTCAGTACCCCATGTTCGGCTCCTACGCCAATGGCGGGCGAGGAATGTGCGGACGGTGATTCTGGTTTTTGTTGCCAGTTATGCCGAGAGAAGGAGCTTGGCCTTTGTACTTTATTTTTGGCCGGAATGGTAAACACCTTGCCTTCACAGGCGCCGCCCTTCTCTCTCTTTCTCTGTCTCTCTCTCTCTCTCCTCTCTTCTCCTTCCGTCTCTATCTGCGTCTCTCGTTATTTCTCCGTGTGTCTCGCACTTTCTCTTGTCCGCTTACCTACCTACCTACCTTCGCCAGGTACACCTTCTACCTTCTCGTTCCGTGCCGCCTCCTATCGATTCCTCATTGCGAACCAGATAAATCGGATCCCGTTTTCTTGGAAGCGGCCAGGTAGTCCCGCAGATATAGGCCTCCTTCCCTCCCCCTTGCCCGCCACCACCCCCCCTTGTCACCAACGTTTCTACTCGCCGACCATTGTCCATTCTTCTTGTTACCCCTCGTTCCACGTCGTCATCGAGGTTGACTGCGATCTGGGTCGATCCGCGAACACTTAGGGCTCGAACTGTACTTCCAAGACAGGGGGATATTTATTGGTTTAGGGCACGGCCGAACAGCTCACCCGCTAATCGCTGGATCTTTCAATTAACGGATCTTGAGTCCCGACAATTTATTGGCCGCGCTCAGAGTCCTGTTCCTCCGAGGGCTTCGTCGGACTTGTAGCTCTCGCACGATTCGATCAGCACCGTCGGCAGATATACTTTGGCAAGGACCCTCTTCGGCTGTACCGTTATATTTTTACGTTTTTGGCCGAATCAGCGATTAAATCGCCGGTAATAGTGTTGCGTCCGCTGTACTTCGCTGGGGCTTATTGCGAATACTCTTGCATCGTCCCTTTGCTTTCCGGTCCTTCCCCACGCGTTCACCACCTGTCGTCCAGATTCCGTTTATGCTTTAATCCCGGCATCTGGAGCTCTTCGAGCGCGTGTGAAAAGTAATGGAGGAAACGTCATCGGGCCACATGGATCTACGGCAATTATCGTTAATGACCGTAATTATCGAACCACCCGCTACCTGTTTCCACTATCACCTTCGGCTAACATCCTTCCATTCGACGCGCGCTTCGAGATCGTTTTTCACACACCCAAACGCGACGTTCCCAGTACAATTTCTCACGGTTCGTGTCGAGTCAACCAGTCTTATCGGCCTGACAAAAATTTGCCACTCGAGGAAGCGCGCGCAGCGCAATTCGCAACGTCGCGCGTCGGGCGACCGGTCGGCATTTATTGTTATGTACGTGCTCCCTTCATCATGAAATTGCGGCTGCTTTACGCATACGCAGACGCTATACGTGAGCCTTGCGTGCGAACTCTGTGCCAACGACGCAGCTTGAAAAGGGGTGCACAGGTCGTGCATGACTCATATTTGGCCCGCACCGGCGTGTCGTACGCATAGAAACGAGCGTAAAGGAAATGTTTCATAGAAAACAGCACGGTACAGCGAATTCCGCCTGCCCCTCGAATAATGTGCCGTGGAAAAGCGTTGCATGCACTTTGTCGTACGCAAGGCACCGCGCGCTGCTCCGCCATATTAGATAAAGCGTTCGCCTTACGGCACACTCGCTTAGCTTCTCGCCTCGACGAGCCACCGGCAAACCAGTTTGAAATTTCTAACCACTCTCGTATAAATGCCTTCCGCAAGAGTCACGACCCGTGCGTGCGTACGCACCGTACCGTATCTCGCGGGGTCGAGTACACTCGAGTCGTGCGTCCCGTCTGCGTTCCGTTCGGCGTGCCATGACGAAAGTCCTCTATGCTAATACTGGCGCGCACTTTCCTTCAACGCTCTTCGTACGCCATGCCCGCTCGGCAAAGGGGTATCTATAATAATTCTCCTTTAACTCGACTTCAGTTTGAGCTCAAAAAACCACACTTGCGGCGCGCACTGCGACGTGCATCGGTGCACACGTATGTAGAGTAAAAACATAATGATCGGCAAGAAGCTCTGAGAAGTTCTGTATATTTAACCTTCTATCGGATACAGCCGCTCGCTGCGTCGGGGCGTATTATTGCGTGACAAACTGCGAGCAGAGAAGGAGATATCAGGCGTGTGCATCGTGTCGTTGCACCGTATACGTACTCGTCAACCCACCGTCATCGTCTCTACGTCCCCGACGACCGCGCGGTGTGTACGCGCCTTTGTTTCATTCACCGGCACGACGAGTAGCGTTACGCGTGTAGTACGGCGAGGGAAACGCAGATCGTATGCCTACTCGTACGCACGCACGCACGTATCCCGCACGAACGAAAGAAAGAGCGACGCATGCACGTATCCACGATATCCAGCACGCACGCACTCGAGCGCGAAACCCCTTGAAGGATGCCTCCGGTCGAAGGGAGGCAGCAGAGACAAGGGGAATGGAAAAAAAGAGATGCCCACCATCTTTCCACCGTCGTCGGTGTGTGCATCCTCCGCGATTCGAGGCCTTTAATTACCTGTTGCCTCTCCTTACCTTCCTTACCCTTCCACCCTACCGCGTGACGATGTGGAACTACACGACTGTCTGGCCCGAGCAGTACGAGATGCCTCGAGGCGATGGTTTTTAAAGGGCCCGGTCCGGGGAAGTGGGATTTAACAATGTCCGCGTGTTTAAAATCCACTTTCCCCGAAGGCGGAATCTTCAGGAACTTATTTCGTCGACTCGTCAGTTGTGTGTGTGACAGCGCGCTATCGTGTGCACGTAGTACTTATTTGTTTGATGGGGTCGGTAATATCGGTGCCACTTGTAGATTCGATTTAATTTATCCTGTTTCTTAATTGTTTATGCTGCGACGGTGACGGGATTAATAATTGTTGCACCTGCCGAATTTTGAACGGACAGGTTTTATTCCCGATGAAGGACAACGCGGTACTCGTTGTATATCGCTCAGTCGTATAATTTCACGGTCCGGGAAGATTGAGGGTACTACGACGTACTCGAGCGAATGGCGTGTCCGTAAGACGGAGTAAAGGAAGGTAAAAGGATAACGTCGTGAGAGTGGTGGGGTTCCAGAGAAAGAACGGAAGGTGCGTACGCGCACGTATGATGTATATAACACAAAGGGATACGTTTCCGTACGTGTTCCGAAGAATACAGACACATTACTTGAGGAAATTGCCTTGAATATTATTTTGGAAGATCCATATCAACCGGTTGGCTCCGCCAATTAATTCTTATTAATTTCGTGTCCAGTCCTTGAAGAAAAAGGGCTGTACTTGTTATGCAAATGCCGAATGAATCGGTCGATTATGATAATTCTTAAGTAAGAGGCTAGTGGAAGTGATGATCAAGAGCAGATTGATGCGGGAATAACGTTTTAAAGAGCGCGATATCTCGATTGTTACAGAGGTGGGAGCAGCTGGTTGTCTCGAAGCTAAAGTGGGAACTGTCGGCAGTGACGCCCGGCGACTTCCTAATACACATTCTCAGCCGACTGCCCGTACCACGTACCTGGGATCCCGTGATGGTGAGGAGGCACGCGCAGACCTTCATAGCCCTTAGCGCAAGAGGTGAGAATTTCTTTGGCTCTTTCATGCACGCACGCCTGCATTTCTATCCTTCGTGTATAACCATACATAGTAGTTATACATATGGCGGCCCCGGCAAGCTCTGCAAGGGTCAACTCGCCGGTGGTGGTCTCCAAAAGGAAAGTAACGATAAAGATTGCCGATAAGAGCTCGTAACGATATCCGTCGTGCGCAAACGTCGGCTCTTACCTCGTTTCGCCGGGAACGTACGATTTTCAACAAACGCGCGCACTTTCTCGTCCCGTTCCGAACGTTTCGCTGCGTCATATTCGGCGTGCCCTCAATTAGAAATGAGATGGGTGGCTCGTTTATCATCCACCAGCGTGACTTGTGATAACGTCATTTTTCCCCGCTTAACGCACGTCCGACGAACATGAAAAGCGAGAGAAGGGAACGAGGGAGCGCGGCTTGCCGAGCTCAAAGAACGTTATGGAAATTCGTCGCGGCTGATTATCAATCGTGTCAATGTTTCAGGTCAGAAAATACTCTCGATAGTAAGCTGGCGGTAGTAGTAGTAAGCAAAGGTTATGCGCCGCCGTTGACACGTAGTACGAGACGATGAATGTCGACTTCGTTGAATAATAATCCGCTAAAATGCAATTCTTACGCGGCGACGCTCCATTGTCAGCTCGCCTCATTGTAACCGTGCCACGGAATGGTAAACAATCGGGGACGCGCATAGTTTAAAGGAGTGCTTGCGCGCTGATGAATATGCGGGTGCATCGTGTATAATGCACTCGACGGAAGCCCCGTCACGCAATCGTCTCGGAATAGTTTGTTGCTTTCGCAAGTAGGCCTCGTTGACGCTTTGACCGCGTCAATTTGGCTAGACGTATTATATCGTACTTGTACCTTGTCCCACTGCATCCTGTCACTCGACTTACGTCCCTCGCAACTTCTGACTTACACTCGCAGTCTCCCGTTGTCGGCTGAATCCGTCGTCTGCTCTTATGGCGAGACAGTTAAGGGATTCGATTGCGCGGACGATCGACGGGGAGCACATTTTAAGCATCGTTAACGTCCCGATCACGTCAGGCGAGAACGACGTCGCCCTCTCAGGAATCCGTCGGGGAATTTTACCGCATTTTCCTCAATGCCACCTGCATTCGCGTCGAGAATCGAGTATAGAATCGCTTCCACGTAGAAACAGATCTTAATTCGTGTGTCCGAGTTTACCGTCATAGGCTTCGAGACACGGTTAGAACTATGTAGTTTAAAAATGTAAGGCATTCCAGCGAGTATACAACAGCAAAATTCGTAATGATTCTAGAGGCAGCCAAAATGAAGTCGAACATAATAAAAGAATAACGAAACGGGGGCTGAAATTCATACGCAATTAAATGTTGTTAAGGAATAGTTGGTTAGGCCATCGTGTAAATGGTAAGCGAAGGAGCACACGCTCCAGAACCGGCGAACGTGTTGTTGCCTGGTCTTCGTCGTCTTTCTGTGACCAGAGCAATGCAACGGTGTGTATAACGTGCGTGTGTCTCTCTTCGACCTCTCTCTCTCTCTCTCGTTCGTTGCCTGCCGTCTCGCGAGGTCCGCATCAGTCGGTTCTTATTACAGTCGCGGTGGCAAAAAGCCAAGCGAGAAGGAGGACCTTCGTCCTTCGTCGTTGTCCGGGCTGGTCCGCGATGTTCGTGGTGGTGATGTTGGCAATAGCGGTGGTAGAGGATGGTCGTGAGCCATCCGACACTCCGGACTCGCCGAGCCCGAGACGGCGAGGACGACAATGTTGATTGTTTCTCACGAGCCAAACTAGGTAGTCGTCGGCGGAGCCGGGCGGCCCTTCCTCAAAAAAAGGAAAGTACGTAAAAGGAAAGTAAACGGCGCCTCGAATTCCAGCCAGTGTTTCTCGAACGCGCAACCGGTAAAGAGAGCGTTCCGTGGACATAGCTGAACGTAGTAGAACTTCTTCCAGAGGCCTGCCTAATCGATGCATCCCCCATTTTATCGAACCGAATTCATTGTACTCCGACTTTGTCTTCGACGACAGCAGGTATTGTTGACGTTAGTTCATAAAGTGGTAACTCACCGGCGTCGCGTGGACAGAGAGTCTTCAAGGGCGAGGGCCACCATGGCGATTGTTTCTCACGGACTCGCCACGTAGACGACGGACAAGGATGATTGTTTCTCACGGGCGAAACTCAGCAGTCGTCCGCGGCGGGCTGGTTGACCCTTGCCGAAAAAAAGAATTGAGATGCGTAAAAGGAAAGTAAATGGCGCCGCGAGCGCGCCGGCCTGCTGCCAGCCGAACCGAGAGAATAAGGACCGTTTTGCCGAAATTGCCCGAGTAAAAGGGGAATAAGGTTTTGCCCATCTGGGAAACAGCCTGATTTTACAATCTACCCTCTTCTCTTTGATCGTCCAACCCGCGGCGCAAGACCTCTTATTCGCCTCAATAACGTCAGTGTTCACTCGCGCTTAATCAAAGGCCAGATTGTTTCAGATAGAAATGTATATCCGAATTCATGCACATTCCGCGTAGGTATAGGTATAGACGGACGACGTGTCCGTTCACTGTGCGGGTAGATATGCCATCTGGGCCGCGAATTAACGACCCGCAATGCGGTGTAATACGTGTTTTCGACAATCGTTTCGTGTTCAGCGTCGCTGATCCTATCGAACACGTATGGTTTCGTCCACGCCGCGTGCATGCCGACGTTGCTGCCGTTCATCAAGTAGGATCCCTTATTTTCTCCCCTCATCCTTGAGAGACCATTCCTTTCGGCGTTCTCGGGTCTCTCCTCAGTCTCTGGCTACTTTCTTGCGAGAATTTTTCCGTTGAAACGTTATCCCGCGCAAACGTTACCGGTGGCCATGAGAACATCATCGAGCTGACAATTCGGTCGAGTCATTGTGTTGGAAAATACTCCAGGCGTTTCGAGCTCGTGCCATAAATTAATACGTTGCACCGCGAACGACTATAGGATCGAGGCAGTGAACGATTACAGTAACACGTTGCAATTAGCCAGGTGATTTATCTAATTGCATCAAGGACTTGTTGCACCCCCTCAGGGTACATTTCCGTACACACTATGTACGTGAGGTGCAGATATGCTTCGTCAGCGATAAAACGCCTGGAGGCTCTGCTGCCGAGAGGCGAGTACGCTGCATGGTTTGGTAGAACGAATTTACTTGCAGCCAGCTTTAGTAATGGCACAGCATTTCGCAATATGATCGGAAACGGACTTAGCGCAGTTCAAGATATCAGTTAAGCGCAGCGGTACAAATTGCAACGCAGTAAAGTCTCGAAGATACGAAATAATTATTGCCGAATCTGCAGGCGAGGGCATGGGGGGGGGGGGGGGGGGGGCAAATTTTATACCGACTGAGCATGGGTGGCATATGCTTAAACGTCAGACCGAAGAATGCGAAATCGCTTTACGGCCCGTTAATAAAGACGTTCCCAACTGTCGACGGGTCTGTTAGCGCACGTGTGCGCAGATTGTGCCTGCACCTTCGGGCCGTGGAATTTTCCTCAACCTAGCCAATAAAACTTGCCGCCAGAGGAGACGTATGACAGACTGTGCAGCAGCGAACACTTGTCTCAAGATATTGTCGAACAGTAGTCGAAGATCCGGATATATATTGTTCCCATCTGCAAGTAAAATGTTCAACACCCTTAAGTACGGGGAAGGCCACCGTCGAGCGAAGGTTTTTCGGCAGTACTTAGGCAAGATGTTAGCCGCGTGCGAAATAAAGAAAGTCGGTAGGTCGGCGGGCAGTAATAAAGCTTTCTGGTAACGCTAACAGCACCCAAAAGTACCTTTTTCGCATATCTTACGGTCGGGCCTCGACCCGATAAAACGGCAAAGGCCCCGAAACCTCTCCTACATCGTAAATCACTCGTCGCTTTCGACCTTCGCCGCGCGATTTTCGAATCTACCTGATAGAAAGAAAGAGCACGCGAGACCTTTTTGTTCCGAAAATATCACGTTCTAAGGATTCTCCGCCGCGGTTTCTCGAATCCACCAGCTTACGGACCGTCCCGCTTCCATATTTGCAGCACGTAGCCGAGATTCACGGAATTGATCACGAGTGCACACGGTGTCAACGCGCCGTTATTCATGACGCTGACGTCACTATGACAATGATTCCGAAGAATCGACCGGGTACAGATATTCGATGAGCCAGAACGATATTTGACGTGCATTCTTCTGCTTTCTGTTTCAGAGTACAAGTTCTCGATGTACACGCCGAGCATGATAGCGGCGGCGAGCGTCGCGGCGGCGCTTCACGGACTCGACTGGACCGGGAAGAGTGGCTACGGACTCGCCGGTCTTCTGGACGAGCTCACCCGTATCACAGCTATCGAACAGGTTTGTCCCCTCGCCAATATTTCTTACCGGCATTTAAATCTGCCATTTCGCTCTCCCGAGCACACGCTGTTGTTCCTTTCACTTGACAACGCATCTCTTAATTGCTTCTCTCCGTCGCAACGACTTAATTGTTTCTCGGCACGCGGCTGTTGTCCTTGCTCTTTCATAACTCCGAAACGTCCCCCGATCGTACGGCCAGAGTGAGACCGCTAGGCGGAGGCCATGGTTTCCTGTGTCCTCGTAACCCCCTCGAATCTTTCATTCGGATCCTCTCGTTTTCTCGCGCGTCCCTCGTTCCGTCGACGCGTCTGGAAGTCGGAGGGCTAGGATCGAGAAAATGGGCAAGAAACGGTAGGACGCCGTTCGCAAGTCCGACCGAAGGCGGAGGGGCAAAAAGTGCGACGGGAAGCAGCGGGGCAGCGCACAGCAGGTGCCGGGCACATGTTTACGCAAAAAAAGGTCGGGACAGTAGTGCGACTGCACACACGGGTGGTGCGTGGCAGCTAAAGACGAAGGGAAGCTCTTTCTTCGCCTCCGTCGCGCTCCGTCTGTCCTCGTCCGTTGCACGGCTCGGCGTCAGGGATAGATCGGACGGGAGACCCAGACTCGCGATGGCCCGCGCACACGAGTATAAATAAACTGCATGAATGAATGGCTCGGCATGGGGTCCATGCCCTGTAAGCGCAATATTTTCGCCACTTGGCATCTGTTCGGGGGACACCCCCGAGCCCCGGAGCAGGAAGGATCATCCTCGCGACTATCTGATCTCCTGCCTCTTCCCTCCCGCTTCATTCATAATCTCGACTGTGAGTCGCCTTAAGTCAGCTGCGCGAGACCTTTCCTCTCCACCATACAACGCCGCCTCCCTCTTTCTCGCCAGCAGTGCCACCCCTCTCCTGCACGAGACCGTCGTGTCGACGATATAATTCAGAAAGCGGCACAGCTCACCGCGGTAAGAAGAGAGCGAGAGGAGCGCTTAGCTTAAAATCTAATTTACGATCACACAGCCGCGTGTTATCACTTCACCCCCTACCGTAAACGGCGACCTGAGAATAAGAATGATGCCGAAACGGTAGAAATGGCCTAACAAGGAAACTCCATTTCGTTTGCAGGATTATCTGCAGGGTTGCCTCGAGCAGATCGAGGAGATGGTGTCGCAAGCTCACGCGGGCAGCGACGGGAGTGGCGCCGGGGGTCATCAGGCATCTGGCGTGAGCGGGGTGGGTGCGCCACAGAGGCCGCTGGGGGACCAAAACACGAGCCAGGAGAAGATACTGGAGCACGAGAAGGCGGGGACGCCGACCGACGTGAGGGACGTGCATTTTTGAGCGTCGACTTCGACGCCGTCGAAGAGAGCACCTCTGGCGCGGGATACCTGCTGGAAGCCCCGAGTAAGGGGACGACGCTGGACGCCGCCGAAGTCGACGAAGATGCGAAACGTAAGGGTGACGGGGAGGGGAGGGACGCCGAGTTGTTGGGGTCGTCGAGGGAGGAATTGTTGCAACTGGGAGAGAGCGAGGCGGCGCCGGAAGTGCAGCCGGAACCGGCGCGAGAAGAGGAATCTTGAACGACGAACTCTGAAGGAATCCTTCGGAGGAGCCCCGAACAAAAGAGTCGCCTGGAAGGAGAGGATGGGAAACACATGAATCTCGGGAAATTGTCATTTCGAGCGTCGTCGTTCGGCCGAGCGACGGAAACTGCGCACGTGTCGGGGAGCAGGAGAGACACGTGGTCGGAGAGCTCGTCGGGAGACAACCCATAGGAACCCGGAATTTGTCGATCACCTCGATGCGTCATCGATTGTCCTCCCACTGATTGACTTTCGATCGCCCTTCTCGGCACCCAGTCGTCCGGCGGCGCGGAGTAATGATGTTTAAGGTAAATGAGACGATGTTCGAAGGATTTGCCGCACGTTCGCTGCTGAAGCGTGCGGCGCCTAGAGGTCCGGTGGATGTTCGATTTTCGCGTGCGTAGGGAAGAACGGAAAATACGTTAAGAGAAAGTATGATAGAGGGGAGGGCGGGGGGGGGGCGACAAATGGCAGGGTGCGAACGGTTAAAGGAAAGAGAGTCGGGTGGCGTGCTAGTGGGGGAAGGCAATGCAATACGCTTTACGCATTATATATTTTTTTTGTTCGTTTAAGAATACACTTAACTTTTAGCCCGAGTAAGGCGAGAGACCCGCCGCTCTCTCGTCGCTGTATATCATTACGATCGAGCGTTAAGACGAATTGAGGAGAAGTAGAAGACGAAGAAAAGCGATTCCGCGGTTAAGCGCACTTCCTCCGCGAGACTACGGAAAGAAAAAAAATGCACATAGTCATGTCCAGTCACTTAGCGTTCTGTACATAAGTATACATATGAATAAATGAATATATATAAATACATTATAGATATATCGATATACGCGATGGCGTGAGAGTGTGTGTGTGTGTGTGTTTGTGCGTGTAAGACGAAGAAAGGGAGAGAATGAGAATGAGGAGTGAATGGCATGTGAGAGTGAGGGAGTAAAGTTCGGGGAAAAAAACGAAAAAAAAAATGGAGAATGGGAGCGGACGATGCCCAATTGAGCGACGTGGGTTCTGATGATAAGCCGCGACCCATCGCTTATTCCACTCGGTTCCTAAGAGCGCTTGCGCGTTTTACGTTACGTGTATCTCATTGCGAGGAAGCGGAAGGCGTCGTAATTAAGAGTAAGAAAGAGAGAAAAGAGCGTGTAGAAAATCGTTCCAAAAAGAAACATAAAAACGCAGAGGAAGATAGGAAGCGCTGAAGATTTATTTTTTATTTTAACGTTTCACGTAGGGCGCAGTCCTTTTTTTCTTTCGCGCCGCGATTGTACATACTTGTAGGTAGGAATAGGAGGTGTACGATTAATTTTGTAATACGCGTAAGATAAAAGCAAATAGAAGCAGGTGGTCGATGCACGATGAGAAAATGAAAAAGTTACGACGAATGAGGGAAAAGCAGTCGCGCCAGGGGGACACGAAACGACGAGGAAATCTCCCGCAAAAGACTTGTTGCACCATGTTGAAAAGTCTCGCTAGCGAGAACGGATTGCTCTTGATCTAAAGGGAAAGATTAAAAAAAAACCAATAAAATGGATAGTACTTAACGAGGGGTTCAAAGGAGAAGGGTGTGCGCGCGCGCGCGCGTGTGTGAATTTAAAAACAGATAAGGGAAAGGATCAGTGAGCGATCGTGCGAAACGTCTCAAAGAGAAAAGAAAGACAAATAAGAGAAATACATTGTGTACCTTGATAACGATATAGTCGCGCGACGTACGAACGATCTGTGGCGATTAAAATACAGTTAGTTAACGCGATCGTAATGAACTAGAGATGAAAGGGTGGCGAAATAAAGCAGATAGAGAGAGAGAGAAGGAAGACGGTACGAGGGTCAATAACGGAAAACGGTAGGGAGAAAAAGGGAGAGAGAGCCCGGTGCCACAAAGCAAGCTTAGTTAGTAGATACTGTCAGTAACCAAATCTTAGTACAACGTAGAGATCGACTAATATAATGATTACCCTGATGGGAGGCGCATCCAATAGCTGGCTTCTTCTCTTCATCAACTACACGTGTTTTTTTTTGTTATTATTACTTATTTCGTAATGCATGCGTACTGTCAAACGCTGCCGAGAACAAATGTAATAATGATTTTCCACCTTCGAGTCATAAATGTCACGATCAAGATCTCGACGTGGCCGTCATTCTGCTCTTTCGACGATTACGAAAATGTGCACGCCCGTTAATTAACGAGGTGCAAGATGCGTCGGCGTAATTAGTAACGTATTCTGCGCGTCGTTAACACCCGGCGCGACAATGTTTAATTAAGTGCGCGATGTTGAGCGTCACGATCATCGCCATGGACGATTGACGCGTTAATAATTAACGAGAATGTACGAGGCGTCGCTGAGCGTAAGATAACGTCACTGGATATACCCACCACCACGCACGTTAACGATTAACGATGTGTACGACGTGTAAGGTGAGGAATCGTAGCTTTTTTTCTCTTCCCGAAAATCTTCTTTTTCTTCCGCTACGCAAAAATTCACCGTCGACAACGTCGAGATCTCCGCAGGGCGTTGCGATTCCTATATGCTCGCGTCTACTGTATATTGCGTGTACCTTGGCTATAGCGATGATGAGAGATAGAGAGAGAGAGAGAGAGAGAGAGAGAGAGAGAGAGCGAGCGAGCGAGCGTGTGTGAACGATAGTAAGAGAGAATGAAGAGAGCATGCACTCGTCGTTGATGCCCTTTTAAAACCGATCGTGCGGGAAGCGACGGTTCTCTAACGGGTCGAACCTGTTCCTGCATCGCATCTCGCCGTTATGATTATTATCGTGTAATTATCATTGTTAGTGTAACCTACGTATTGAGCATCTCAAATTCAATGCGCGTGCGCATGTAAAAGAGACGACGGAAGAGTGTGTAAGGGTGAGGAGGAATGTGTACGCGGAAAAAAATGATGTAACAAAAAACCATATAGTGAGTCCAACGACAGGAGTTGGTAATACTTTGTACAACGAAAAGAATTTTACGGTTCAGCCTCTTTCTCTTCCTCGCCCTTCCTCTTCATTGTAACCCGCTGCGTCGAGATGTAAGGAGAAAATACATGTACGTAGTACTGCGAGGAGTAGGAGTTACTTCTGAAGGTAGATTTTGCGTTTCCAATTTGTGTCGGACAAAGAAGTCCGTTCGTACGAACGGAGGAAATTTTTACACGGAACGCGCGCGTACACTCACTTCGCAACGATACAAGCACACACTTACCCGTAGTAGGATGTACATATGTCACATTGCATGTACGTTTTCACGAGTGAAAACCCGACTGTCAAAGCCGGCCGCTACACCGGTTCACATAGAGATAAAAGAGGATAATAAAGAAATAAAAGAAAAAAAATGCGCAATAGATATACCACTGATATACCTCAGAAACACCGCACACACTACTTCGCTCGGAATAATGCCCACTGTACCGAATACATAGTTTTAGATACTCGGAGAAAATAAAAAAAAAACACTTATGCATTACTTTTAAAAATCGCTAGCACGTAAAAATACTTTTTAATGATAGCTACAAGTTGTACTATGTAAATGCCCCGACATCTTTGTACATATCTTGTGCGTTGTACGGCGCATAGTCGATTGAAAATAAAGTATTGGTATTTTATACAATAGTGCTGTGTTTTCTGTGTGAATTTTGATTCTTTTTTTATTTGTGTTAAGGACTGCGACTGATAATGTCCGTTTCGTGTGTTTGATAATCTTTTTATTCTACTGTACAACGGTATCCTGTCCTGTAATCGTATATACACATATACCGTAGTCATCTTGTAAAACTTTCTATACGTTACACCAAGCTTTATAGTTCATATGTATGTACACGTTCGGTTGGTATAATGACGGAGAGTGATATTTCTCAAAGAGGAACGATCGAGAGCAGGGTTCCCTTGCGTTGAAGTGGAATTTTCATTTTACAATGCGCGCGAATCGATTGGGGGAAATAAATATTGCGCTCAAGTTTCACAATGAGTATTATCGTCCATGGGTCAACCTCTTTCCGGGGAAATTTTGTACTCCTAAGCACGTGTCGATTTCTGCATGTACAAAAGTTCCATCAAAACACTGACATCTTCGCGCGCTTCGCCATAACCTCACTTAAGCACATTCGCTAAAGAATGAACATAGAACGCACCCCCGACTAAACATACAAAATGCCTTAGAAGTACAAACGTAGAGACAGATGCCACTTGTCAGTCTAAAACAATCACAATGTTTAACGTTCTCATCATGCGACCGTGCCCAGCACTATGAAAATCATACCGTCAAGTCGTAACAGGAACGGCGCTTTTATGCATTTAACGGAGTCTGTCTTAAATGCAGTTTGCAATCAGCGTGAGAGACGATGATAAATCGTTATATTTGGCCACGGTTGCGAGAAACTCGCGATGATGATAATGATAACGATCATGATAACGAAGGTGATAATGACTAATGATAACGACGATACTCATTACGATCGTAATAAATATACACGTAGAAGAGTATTAAATAATTCTTACCTATTATATACCTCACTGAGTTTATATGAAACACTCGTAATAAGATTGTACTTTGAGAACTATTTCTTAGAATGGTACAGTATTATCGCTTCACACTGAGTATAAAGTTCAATTAAAACGTTTTGAAAATATCGAAATTGTACGAGTGACAACTCGGTAACGGTACACAAGTTTCGACCCGTCAAATTAATACCTACGTCTTATAAAAGAAAACGACATAGTTCGTTCCTCCTCGAAGGAGCCCCTCATAGCGCCGAATTGAGTGATCTTGATAATTTTTAATAGCTTAGCCACTCGAAATAATGAGTAAAGAAATCTACGTTGTGCCATTTATCGTAATCTATATACATCATGGATAGCGTAAAATTCTTGACACAAATGTCATGGACGATTATAGTAATTAGATTGGGCACTGTACTGAGATGGTGCGGTTGAAGCACACCCGTCAAATATGGTATTCACTGATGACGAGGGTAATTCATTTAAACCGCAATTCTATGGACACAGCCAGTTAAACCGAGGATAGCTACGTACAAGAACTCCGATACCATACATTGAGATCTTACGCAGTATCATTGAAAACTCGTCGATTCGTCGTAAAAGAGTAAAATGGATATATAAAAATTATCATTCTCTACCTAATCTGCGAAGGTACTGTAACGAATATAATCTTGAAGCTTTCTCCCTCTTCGTAATCCATTTACAAGGGGAAACAGTGATTAAAAAAGAAAAAGAGAAAACGGCTAACAATAATGACGACAGCAATAATGATTGTAATAAAAATTAATAACTAATAGGATCAAATCTTTGGTACATGATTCATCGTCTATATCAACATTTTTCAATAAGCTCCGCTCACAAACTCTATCGATAACCATGGCAAAAGGTGAGCCAAACAAGATTCCACTACGCACTAGTCTTTTGTATCACCGTTAGTGTATTAAGCTATTGGAGCAGGACAAGATCTATGTTCTCCTCGTAACGTATACATAATAAATCATGTGTCAACCTTTTGTCAATAATTTGTCATCTAAAAACGTCTATGTTACATTTCCCATAACAGTCTTCAATTGCAATATTAAATTCCTCTAGCTTTCTTAATGACAGGTTCTCGTGCCGTAAATGCACATATCCTTTACCGTCTGTCTGATAATAACGTTTGTATCCGCCCCCAATCTCTATTTAGAATTTATCGAATTGTGCAACTTAAACAGATACGTTCTACGTGAAAATAAATATATAGGATTGTGCCTTCCCTGGAGTGGAAGACCATCGCGTCATTGCGCATGAATGATAGATAAAAATCGGCATGAAGGTGAACGTACTGTTTGTGCAGTGATGTCGGATACAATGATACTGTCCCGTATCATTATCCCTTGAACGGAAAACTGCGCTAATTCTCGTCTCTCGTGTAGGAATTATGCGATATATAGATCCCGTGAGTCAAACTTTTTTCGAGAACAATGTGAAACTCCCCCAGTGGCTCCAGGATGTGTATGAGGAAGGTTAGTAACGTGGAACTCCTGAGAAAGGATGTGTCTTCGTACATTTCCGTTGTAGATCGGGCCTCGCTCATCGGTGGCAACATGACGTGGAGAAATTGCTCTCTGCAAATCAGAATACGTAACAGTTAAAGACACTAAGATCCGAGCAGTGATAAACTATGGTTTCTCAACGTACCTCAATGCCAAGCAAATGAACAGTTGGAACTTTCCATCTTTACCCAACGTTTGACTGAACATATTAATTTGGTCTATGATGTGGCAATAACATTTCATCGTTCTGAACCTTTGCTGACTTTCTGCATGCTCTCTTCTGTAACCGTTAAGTCTTTGCGAGTATTCGTCCATTTCTTCCAATACGGAGATTTGAAAATTTTCTTTTACACGCACTGCAATAATTGATTAGACGTTATGCTACTGACAACGAGGACATGAAATAATAACGAGTATGTCATGTGTGAGAACTCACGGAGGTAGTCCCACACGTAAAACTTCCTGCCAAATATCCTTTGATTTTTGAAGCCGAACAGGAATACTTGTTCCAGAACCGGAACTAAACCGCCTTCACCACACAGTAATGCGGTTAAAGAGCCATCCTGACATTCTCTCCTATATAAAAACTTCACAATCGCGTTCACCGACTCCCCTACACACATACATACATCATAAATTCAGACAAAAACCTATAGTTGACACTAAATTTCTATCTGTATCTCCTCCCAATACTTACCTAGCATATGTTGCAGCTCCGCCTGTGTGAGAATGGGACGCCTTGGTATACTTGGAGATCTGCAGCGGGGTGGGGTCGAGCACGACTCCAGCAATTCCTCAGTATCGACATTTCGAGGCACAAGGGCGCCCACCAATAATCTTTCTGTCGAACCGTCGTCAATATCCCTGCCAAGCCACCGACCGCAAGGGAACTTGAACGTGTGGCCGGTAACTTCGTTCCTCACGACGACATGCTCTACCATCCACTTTGGCGAGGGACCCGTATTATCGTGTCCTATTCTCAACGTGGACAGAACGCCAAGATTCTTGTGCTGCAAGGAGTTGTCACGTAATTTTTTAAACGTTAAATATAAAGCAGTATGTTTGTATTATTTTTTTTTTAATCGTGCTACATACATGGAACACGAATGTCTGCACTCCTTTGGGAATCGGAACAGGATTGGTCTCGCACAATGTGCCGGATATCGCGATCCATCTATTTGCCGAGGTCGTTGCTGCGCTTGCCTTTCGACTAGGAAGTATGAACACCCTGTACGGTAGTTTCGTGGTAGGGTAATTATTTGTGAAACAGAAATAGTCGACCGCGTTGAGGGTGAGTAGATGATAGAGGAATTGTTCCTTTTCTTCTTCGCAACGCAAGAATGCTGATCGTTTGAACTGAGTCCTGTTAAACATCATTCGTATAAATGTGAATTTTCAATGACCAATGTTGGATCGAAGATGAAGTAGACGGAGTACCTTAGAAGAGAAGTATCAGATAACAATGTTTTGAGGTGCCGGGATAATAATTTCTTTTCCAAAGCCAGTCGGACCCACGCTCTCGCGTAACCGATATGTGTCTTGATGTCTGTCATTGCCTGGACATTGCGAATATCCGCTAGTAAAGAATCTTGCAGCGGCCTGAATCGTTTCGCGCCAGCGGGTTTTCTTTCTTCTGGAAACTTGTATCTGTCGGCGCCCCTTGTCGGAGAAACGTCTGTATCTGCTTGATTTCCCCAATCTGCCGAAATAGGATAACATGAATAATGGGTTCTAGTTTCTCTCCTTTTCGTACATGCCAGTGCAATACGCAAAGAGTTTATTTCTTCTAGAAACCCGAAAATATCTCTGCAGCTTCATCAACTTTCGTCCATTACAGAATTGCATTGTTTCATTATAAACTTATATTGCATAAAGACATGCATTTTGTCATGCCTTGGATGAGGGCAGGTACTTTCTACCTTGTTGTTTATTGCAGGGAACCGACGAGGATACAGCAAAATCATGGGTAGGACCTTAAGAAGAAGATTCGAACATGCATCGTGCAAATTCAGGCAGTAAAGGTACACACTTCGGGTAACGAATAGTTAGTGGAAAAAATAAAACCGAAAATTAGAACTGTTAATATTTCTATGAACAAAGTAAACACTCTTAAGGCAAGCCAGCATCAAGGCTTACCATTGAAATTCTCCTTGAAATAGGAAGCAATCTCAAAAATATTTCGGGTCTTTAAGGTTGAAACCAAACGTTCCGATAATCCGAAAAACTTATTTGTTGATTTCTTCGCTATTTATAACATAAACATAAAATGAAAATGAAAGAAAAGGTGGAAAGAAAATGAGGTATACATCAAATTATATGTGCATAACGAAATGTTGATACTTTGCTAACAAATAATATTGTGTAAGAAGAAACAGACACACTTTAGCAGTACGTGGAAGGCAAGTGATGACGTACAAGAGAAACGACAGTTAGAAACAGAAACGACTTACCAAGATTTAGTGTATTGGGATCCGCAGGTTTATTTCCGTGATAGTAGTACTCCTCAAATTCCTGATACATGGTCAGATGCAACCAAAGGGCACTTTTGCCCTGCTTCAGCTGCAATCCATGACTCCATACGCGTTCCAGCAAGTCACAGAGACTTGCGACGAGTGTGTTTTCTTCAACATCGGAAAGTGATTCGCCGCCGTGGCCAAGTGCGACTGCTTCCGAACCCATCTTTTCCACTAACATTCTTTTCGTTTTAGACTTACAGTCCTTATTGCGAAGAAAAATACACGTTCTTTAAAATACATGACTTGGATTGGACTGGAATTAGTTCGTGTCATTAAGACAGACACGAACTTTATGCCACAATAATTGAGGCCACTTCTGTACGGCGAGAAGCAATATGTCCGACAGATCGTGAGACGTACCTTGAGCAATTTCTCGACAAACGTCCAATTGGCCTGGGCTATTAGAGCAGGACTCATGTCGGTAGACAACTTAGCTTGTGGTCGTGGAGACTGAGATTCTTGAGGTGTGGATGGCTTGCCGTTTGCCTCCATGGATTTCATTTTATACTTCCATTGAGTCTGTCCTTTCCTACTACTGTCAGAGCAATTCACCAATTAGCCATAATCGTACTGCAAAAGCAACGCATAGAAGCATGCAAAGTTCAGGAAACTTAAGCACATCGATAGTTTGAGAAAGTTCTTACCGAAGTATACTATTGGGTAAGCAGGAAATAGGAACGCATAAATTAATTATATTGAATGACAAAACCCGGCGCAGTTGCTGGTCAGATGAATAGACATTTACCTCTGAGCTGGTTCCTTGTTCAACGCGACGGTGTCTAAGAGCGGAAAAATTCGAAAGTATGCCGCTCTGTGCGGAACGATCTCGTTCGGAGGATTTGTCTCAAAATCAACGTTGTGCAATCTTTGTTCCAGTGTGTGCTGTGCTTCCATCATGCTCATGCAAGGCTCGTACCGCGTTGATCGTATAATTCCTTCGCCAACTTTCTTTCTGCAAGTAATGAAGCCAGCGTTTACTTCTTGACTCTTTGTTAAAGTATAACAATAGCTAACAAAGTTTATCGGTACTTTTTCCGTTCGTGAACTCACTTTAAAAGAGAAATCCTTTGGTCGAAAACTTTTATGTTGGAGTCGAGTTCGCTCCACGTTGACATCACCTTGCTGTCAACTAACGAAGCGAACATCTGCGTTTCCAGGAATCTCGACAGAAACGGTAAATGCTGTGTCGGTTGGTCTGATAAAAACGTTGCTTTATCGAATACGTGCATACTGTCCCTGTTATTCAACCATTCATCTTTATCCTATAAATTGATATTTTGTTAATCATTCCGAGTCTTATAGCTACTAGATAAAGAGTCTCACCTGGCTGGGTTGAATGACAAAATGCTCATAGCTCGAAAACATTTGTACAAAACGGTTTAAAAAAATCTCTCTAATCGCGTTATTGAAAATTAGCGTTTCCTGGTATTCTTCTTGGGGGCTAAGTATTTTTTCTTTGGCCGAGTCATCCGTCGTATCAAGATCGTCCACGTTAACTCCTACGAGTACACGTAACGTCATTATCTATTTGACACAAACCAGCAGTCAATTGCATAAATATCCCTAACCTGTTCTTTTAACGATATCAACTATTCTTTGTAAAGCGTCTGATTGTGGCGATGGTTCTGGTCTATCCCAGTCTAAAACGTCGTGTAACGAATGTTTTCTTCGAGGGACATGAAAGCCTGAACCTGGGAGTGTCAAACTCGACGTCATAATGTCACCGTTGAAATAATTTATGACCATGTTGTTTGTCCTGTATAAACATTCTCGCGTAAAGAAGAATCCAATCCTTCGTTATGTAATAAAGGAGAGTGGATGAACACGAACTTACTTTCCCGATTGCGGCACTTTGTACTTGTTTAGAACCGATCTAAGCTCGGCAAGAAATTGTGTCCTGTGCGGAAACACGGGTAGTTCTTCTGGAAATTGGCTACATTGCTTGTCTATATCTACATAACAAAGGTTTGCCTGCGAACATAGTAGAAAAGTTACCAACACCCTCCACTTGGACCGTACGTATGATTTGAGAGAAGACACGTAATACGCACCTCGCTAGCAATCTTTAAGCCACGTCCCTTACTCTGAACATGAAGACCCATGATGAACGGTACCGGGGCGTCTAGAAAATGATGTAAGCTAGCTGGCAGAATAGGTACGTAAACGTGCTGCCACGTGTACGGGAAAAGGAGGGCCGTGATGCATTCTGCTACGACCATCAGCTTATGGAAGTCCGAGCTCCTGAGGAGGACCTGATTCTCGAGCAGAACACACGTGAACAGCTGAATAACACAGTCTGCTCCCAGCCACGTAAACACATCCCTCAACGGATAGTCCAACATCGGCAAGTCTTTCGTGGGTGTTGGCTGATGAATAACCAACTCCAATGGTGCCTTTGCCGGCTCGTCGTTCGGCACGAAGAACTTTAACGATTTGCCCGACAGTGGAACCGGAACGTTGTAGAGGAGATTGTATACATAAGCTTCTAGACTAAGGCCTGGTCCCGGGTGCCGTGGAACGCATCTGTAGAGGATGAAGATCTTAGCAGAAGCACGAAGGCAAAATAAATTGGGATGCTCTTTGTTTTGGCGTACTTGTAGAGATTTGTGAGGAACGTTCTCGCCGCATAAAGGTAAGGTTGTTGGCAGAGCAAGGCTATCGACTTGGTGACCAGAAGCTTGTCCTTGGTCGTGTCGTAGTAAGCGAGAGCAGCGTCGGGGGAGTGGGCAGAGAGCTTGAAGTGTCGCGGCAAAGATCTCGTATTGTGGGTGGCGTCCTGACCTGTCCTCGTGCTGAAAAAAAATATTCGATAGTTATCGGCCCTAAAGTTCGAGCTCCAGGGAGACTCACGGTGGCGTCCTGCTGCCCATTTCGGTCATGTGCATTGCCTGCAGTGTTTGCATGGCGGCGCAAAGCTTCCGGTTACGGCACTCTTCGTAAAAAACGAGACTGAACCCATACGTCCGGTGCCCATCTTCCTTCGTTAGAACGAACGAGTGAAAGCTCGTCTCCACTGTGTTCTTCTGCGTGCAAAACCTCAACCCGTTCGGCAGACATAACTGGAAATACATTGTCGAACAGTTTCTATCGCAGTCGCGTCAACACAGGACACGCACCCACGTGCACTAGTCTATGCAAGGCTTGAAATGTGATATTACCATGCAAACCGCGTGATCATCGAATGGATTCCATGGTACCGAATCGGGATAGTGTCCCAACACCTTGCCCTTGTACGCTCGTTCCAGAGGCGTGCAGTAGAGCCAATCACCTGGACAGACAAATGTTCCATTAATTAGAGGCAACTTGGATTATCGATCTTCGGAGAATCATCTTCTGGCGGAGTATTGCGCATGAGTGAATTCTGTATCAATCTGATCTGAACGAGGCCTCCACTTTGCGAGCCACTGAAGCAAAATGCAACGCTGACGGAGTATCGTGCAGTGGATAACCGCAAACAATAACTCGTCCACGTTACAGTCGCGAGTCGTGGCAAAGTACTTCTTAAAGATAAGTAAGACCGTGACCCCGTTGTTCGAACCCCTGGTACCGTGTTCTCGTTCTTAAACCAGATGCAGATGCAACCTTCCCTCGGAACTTCTTACTCGCTCCACAAGTTCAAGAGGGAACGAAGAGGCTCGCTGATGAGCGAACGGAAGGTTGGAAGCGCATTCTTGCTGGAAATCGTTACACACCTCTTCGACAACTTTGAAAGTAAATTAAGCGACGGAAGAAAGGAATTATACGCGAATAAGGGGGGATAGGCGAAGGTATATTTCATGTCACATAAAGCGACGTCTGGCGCAATGCTCTTTTTAGCCACCCTATCATCTTCCGGCCCGAACTTTTAAACAAGAATTAAAAGTCTGAATGGAAGAAGAATGTTCGAGACTCAACTCTGCACGAGCGAACGGATAACTACTCCGTTTGGTAGTCGCCAATTTTCAAGGGACACAGTGTTTCGTTGTAACGAAGAAAAAGGCCAACTGAGTGAGGAAAGAAAAAGGAAAAACGCGAGACGTTACTTTTTCTTTCTTCTGCGCTATAACAGTAGCAATCATCCTTTTCAAAAACAGTCTCCGGTTACTATGTTGAAGAGCGAGTTAAAGTCGAAGGGAAAATGTCTCAGGTGCATTCTACTGGCACTTGGCAGTTTCAGGAACGAATTGTGCGAAAACAAGTAAAAGGTGAATATGAATGAGCGAATCTGAAATTGCGTTTCTCTCCGAGTCGCACGTTGAAGACGGAATCCCGACTTTTCACGGCGGTCCCATTTTTATTAGCGAATCGCGGAAAGATTTGAGAACTGTCAGCAGAAAGAGAGGCTGTCCCGAAGTGTATTCTCGCTAAGCAAACCTGAAAGCTGGCTTCCTCGTTCATTGCCGCGAATGATCGGTCATTGCAAATTTTAAATACCAGACGCCCCCCGTCGCTCCCGGCACGTCGCCATTCCGGCGCTCTTGAATTTTTAATCTCTAGGCGTCGCGCAACGCCTGTGAAAGACGGCAAAATGCCTCTCTTAAAACCGTCCGCTCCTTACGTATTCCGTACGCCCGCCGAGGCTCACTCACTCCGGCCGGAAGACGGGAAAACACAGAAGATGGTCTTCTCCTTTGGTAGGAAAAATTAGAATCTCGCGGGCAGCGTCGGCAAGTTGTTATTGAACGTGGTACATATCCCACGACTCGACCTGAATGAGACTGTTGAGGTCTTGGCAGCGGCCCAGAGAGGCGAGGACCACCTCGCGTTCAAACGAATACAAGAGCACTTCTGTACGAGGTTAATCGTTCGTGATCGAACAGCCACCCAGGGAGAAGGCACTGAAAATTCGAGGCGTTATCTGCGCGGACGTACGCCGTGAGCATTGAAAAAGAGGATCTTCTCGTGACTTTAGCTTCGCGCCGCTTGCGCACCAAGTTTCTTACGCTCAAAAAGTTCGCAGACAGGTGTTTCGAAGGATTTCTTTCAGACGACCAGTAACACGAAAGCTTCCGCAAAACGACAATAAGGATCCAAACTCCTAATGTGCTGCGATCGAGGGAACGAAGACGGACTACGTCCTGATACAGAGTTCGCGGCTTTACGATCAATCCTCCCGCGCGTTGCCGTCAGATTTGGCCGTAGTCGTGAAACATGGACAAAAAAGGCTTTCGGTACTTCAAACCCGCTAAACAAATATCGCGGGATTCGGCAAGGTGACGCGTCATGACGCACGGACGAGAGAGGAACAGCGGAGGGCGACCGCCCACGCGCCTATTTTTAAAAATAACAAGAGTGCATTTGGAAGCGAGCGCGAGAGATGACGAGCGGCCGAGCTCGAGCAGTGAGTACGCGATTTACTGGCGCTCGTCGACGCGGAAAGACTTTCGTCAACGTTATCGCGATTCCTCTCAGCGTCCATTGAGAGTGAAATGAATCGGCAAGAGGTACCGTGCCGCGAGTAGTGATGGAGAGCGAGGGAACCAAGAAAAAAAAAAAAAAAAAAAAAATACACGAAGAAAAAGGGGCAGTCGGAAAAGCCAAGGCTCTTGACTCTGCCGTTACGACGGCGGATTAACTTCTTCCCGTTTGCCGGCCTTCAGCGGAAAAAGTGGGCTGCCGGTGGCAAAGAGGCGTTTGGCATCGGCCCCGACACCCCTTAAAGCCTTGTACGTGGCCGAACGCATCGACTCCGGTCACTACCAGACGAAGGGTATAGCGTTATTGAGTGGCGAGTATAAACGCGGTGAGTGGGCGTGCGAGGCGGTCGGGTCTCGAAGCAACATCGGAACGGATAGATAAAGGATCGTGAGGCTTGAAGGCAGACGGCGCTAAGGGGGTGGGGTTCAGTTAAACGTGCTGGTTTTTTTTCTAATTTTTCCTCGCAGCACGCGGCGGACGTGAAAGTACGAGGCTTTATCTCGCCATCTTATACTGCCGCCCTGAAAATATTACTCGTCCGTCTGCGAGCGGCCGTCTTGGCATACCGCCCTGCCTAAATTGCTGCCATTCGTCGGGAAGAATGAAAAGACGCCGGGGCGACAGTTGCAATCTTCCCAACCCCCTCCCACCGCGCGGGAGGCATTCCGAGATCCGAGGGCACGTTAATTTTTTTTCTCCCCATCCGCAATACGCGCAAATGACGTGCACGTGAAGTTTTCGCTAAATAGAATACGGCGGAGCGAGTTCGATGCGCCGACCGATAAGAGATTGCGGCTGCTGGGTCGCGTTGAACGAAGCCCACATCCTTCAGATGTGAATTATGTACAGACTTCCATGGCTTGGCACGGACAACGACGAGATATGATTATGTAATTGTGCTTGACTGAAGCGTGACGCGGTGGCGGGCAGATTTTAATTGACGATCTTAATTGACGTTATCAATGTTGATCCGCGAGTTAATCCGCGCGGAGGTCCGCGAGCTGAGGTACGAGTGGACGTAGCATTGCGGTCAACGTTTCGGTTACGAGCAAGCTTCAATAACTAGCCGACAGCTTTCGACGACTCTCCGGTGAATTGGAAGAGCGAGAACTAGAGTAGGAAATGTATTACTCAATTATCGGTGCCGGCAGCGGGAAAATCACCGAACAATCAAGTTTTGCCGGTGGGAATGACTTTAATGCAGTCGTGAAATACAGCGCACTCGGGCCTCAATTACGGTTTCGCCTGGTTTCGAGCAGTTTCATCGACGCGGGAAAGGCAGACGCGACTTTGCAGAGACAATAAATTCGCGGCATGGAAATTCGGGGCAGTGGCGATAAAACGACGAACCGACGTTTCGGGTGCTTTTTTTTTTTTTTTCAATGTCGGAAGTGAGAATCGTCGAACGGTCGTAGAGTTACGTTATCCCAGTTTCCATGGGGGCTTTCCGGAACGGACATTCGAAAGAGTGATACTTATAACTTTTGGAAAACGATATTTTCTGGAGCGGAATGTGAGTTATCGACGTAATTACAGGAGCGCTTTTGTTAGGATTTCATTTATTCCGATCGTATCGCCAGTTGGACAGGGGCTAATAACGGCTCTGCCCAACGGGCGTACGAATTTCTGTGTCGCAATTAACATATGCACTGCGACGCAAAATGAGAGTTCTTAAACATCGGCTGACGTACCCTGACATTTCCAGTGCGTCAACCATACAGAATTGACATGGCAGCCAATCCGTTAAATTCCATAGCGCGAGAAGAACGACATCATAGAAACGGTTAGTGAACAACATCCGGCCGAAACGGTTGACACCGATTGAATAATCTCGGTACTCTTTGCAGCCCCGGCATGAAAACGCGATGGCGCACTCAACTACCAGGAGCGATTGATTTGAAACGTCGATCGAAATCGCCGTCGCGGAACAACGGACAGAGTCCGAGCGCGGGTCAATCTCCGCTCGGGAAATGCGACCAAGTAACACGGCGATAATCAAATGGAGCGGATGAGTTGATCATCGTCGGCGCTCGATATTCAACCGGACTCTCGCATTGCCTCCTCTCCCCCGGCTCGCGATTGCCTTCGATTTTCCCACGCGCACGTATTTTCCCTTCCGCCGCGATTCGCGCGTGAAATTGCGAAAACGGCTCTGTCCGATGATTAATCGCCGGATCTCTCGCTCCTATTTTTTTTTCTCCACTCTCGAATCCGCAGGTGGATTCCTCTCTCTCTCTCTCCGATTTGCAAATTGCGCCGGGGAACTTCTAACGATTTCCTGCTCCTCGACTCCCTCGGATCCGGAATTTCGCGAGGCACGAAAAGCGGCCGTCAGAAGTCGCGACTCCGAAAATACATCCATCGGGAACGAGGACTTCTGACATTTTCTCGTCGACCTTCCTCGTTTTCCCGTGCCTCGCGAAGCTTCAATTGGCAAACGAGAGGCGGGGGGGGGGGCGAAAAAACGAAGTGTTTTTCCGCTGGGTCGAAGATGAACGGGCGCAAGGCGTGTAATGCGAGGACGCTGACGGAAAGCTTACGGAATTTCCTCAAATAAACTCTGCCTCGGATGTTGCGGAACTGAGAATCCGAGCAGTCCCGCTCGCAGTCGCGCGTTCAGGTGACTTGTGCGAGGCCGTCGAGGGAGGCGCGTCTTACTTTCTTCTTCGCGTCGAATGCCGGGCAATTTAGTCGGCGGAGCGTGACAGAACGCGACCACTTCCTCTTCATTAGCGTAATGGTTACGTTAACGCACGTTGTAACAACCGTACGGACGTGCGGCTCGATTCGTCAAATATTTAATCGCTTGCCTTATCGCGAAAGTCTCGCACCGTCAGACACGGTGATCCAATAATTAAGCACACAATTATCTTCTCCAAACGTCGCTCACGCATTCGATAAACCTGGCACGTAAATGGGGAAATTAGCGACATATATTCCTTCAGGTTTAAGTAGATGAATTCGGTAACGATGATTGACGCGAGCAACTTGGTGTGCGGTGTACTAATTATGTATCTATTGAAGCGCATAGGTGCCCATTTCATTCTGAGGAGGAAGTACTGTGCTTGTACGTGTGTGTTGTACGCCGTGTACCATCCTTCCCTTTCTTCTGACCAAATGCAAATTATGGCTTTCTGTCGTCAGCGTGCTTAATTGAGCGGAGAGAATTATCCAACGATATCTTGGTTAAACGATGGGTGCCGCCGTGGTCTTTGAATCACGTGGACCTTCGCAATTGGACGCTCCTTCAACGAAGATTGGATCAACGCTACCGATAGAACGGAACCGACGAAAGATCCGAACTATTCCACGGCGCGAGGAATGAAATTATGCGAACGCTGGCTAAATCTTGCGAAGTGGCTCACGTCTGCTGATTACGTAAATTCACTGTTTTTACTCTGCGAGCCGTGACCCCTTCGCACTTTCTACTTTCGTGGATACATCGTTGACAAAGAGATCTCACGGCTGATGCCGGGTAGACAATAGTGCGCGAGGGTGTGAAGACGACAACATGTGGAACATTAGACAATCATTGAGAAAGCTTGACAGGTTTTTCAACTACGTAAACCTGACTCTTCCGCGAATTCACACGTGAGCATATGAAAGACGACGCGCACCACTCGCAATTCTTCATCAGATGAGAATGTTCACGCGAATATCGGGCAATGGAATATGTGCTACAATCGGTGCCTTGTTTACCGTGAATGGACAATGGATGGTAAATATTCTGAGCACGATCACGTGCAACGGTCTCGCGTATGATGATCGTTAAACGGCACGTTAGCAGCAACGTGACGGAATATTGGTAAAGCCCGCGACGTTGCGAGAATGACGCTCTGAATGCGTTAAACGAATTAAATACGCCCGTATGCGAAAGAGCGAGAGCTTTGACTACGCCAGTGATGTAATCGATACTACTCGCCTCTCGACAAACTTGCCGCTGGCGTGTAGGAGTGTTGATACGAGAATGACGTATGCAGTTCGGGATCGATGATTGCCAGGCATCGGTGAAATATGAAAGTCATAGGGATTATTGTACGACGACGAAAATTGAGCGCGAATGAAATCGATACGATATGCAGCAGATTTAATTGCGCGTTTATCGCACTGCACGCGGCGTAGAGCAAACGCGTATTAAAAGCTCGAACATACCGAAACAGTTTCATAGTCAATACGCTGCGCGACTAGAAAGCACACAGTCGCGGAACCAGCCTATCGCCGATTGAAGGTTGAAATAGGAAAAGTTACACTCCTCGTTCGCCGATATCGTCGGCTGACGAGGAGAATGGAACGAGCGAAGGAGAACTGGAGGTATCGTTGCGCATGGGGTGGAGAAGGGGAAGAAGGGAAGAAAGGGACCCCCGTTGAAGATGGTAGGAGAAAAGGGGCAATAAACGAGCGATATACCCCTGTGTCACGGAAAGTATTGATTCGAGAGCACGTTGCACGCACGAGGCGTCAAACGACGAATATTTCCTACGACCCCGAGCCCGCCAACTCTCTCGCATACTCGTGCGGAAATCTTATGCAGGTGCAAAGTAGGACCTATATAGGATTCCGAGAATAAACGTAGAGCCTATTTCGGACACCTAAGTAGATCCAATATTGAACTGTCCCGTTACATAAATGAATGAAACACAGTAAACTAATTATAAATTATTTTCCCTCTTTCACCCATGTAGGTCCAACATTGAATATTGGACGCCTAGACAGATTTCCACACCGGTACCCTCCTACCGTGCGCATGTTTTGTGCGCGCACTCGCGTGATTGCGCACTGTCACTAAGAACTATAGCGTCACGAAGAGGAGACAATGACACGCCCTTACGTCCGAAGTTTCGTGCAGACAGGCCACTCGTCGTGCCCCTAATAAGTGCATTATCACGTGTACATACTTCGCGGTGGTTATGTATAATTCCCCCCGCGGCCGTACGAAATGACTCGTGACGCACGAAACGTCGTCGGCTCCCGTCGATGGGGGCACGAAAGTGAGCGTGAATTGTTAAAGTCTCGAAGCTCGTGCGGTCTAGACTCTAGACGAAGGCGCGCCCGCTGGTCTCATAGAAGGCCACTGTTTTCCGTACTTCGCGCTGCACGATAGCATTAGCGCACGAACGAGCGGAACTCGCTTCCGAAAGCGGAGGCGCCTCTTAAACGATTTAATAATGCAGCCAAAATAGAGGACGACGTCCTGAATTGTAAGGATTCGGCGCCACTGTGGCCTCTCCGCACGATTTAGGAGCTTTACCGTAATTCTCCGGGAATCCATTCGCGCGCTCATGTTCTCACCTCGGTGGCGGCTACATTTTTCACCGGGGGCGCTTATGTGGGCGTTGAGATATTAGAAACTGAGAAAGTCCTTCGGATCGTCGAGGGGCGCAGGTCGTATTTCCATCGTCGATTCCGACTGGTTTGTAGGGGTCCCTGTTCTTCCGGCTTGGTCCATCTGTTCTCGCGGATGCCGCTGAACATGTCATTTCTATTTGCGCGAACTCACATTACGGGGAGCTTCGGTCGGATTTCAATGTCGGAAATGTGGTTGTAAAACGAAGAGCGTGAATCAGTGCCGCAAACCGCATCTCATCCGAGACTCCTGACGACAAAGGCCCTTGTGCCTACTCAAACACGCCCCTGCATGCCTCGTCCTCTTTGTATCGCTACCGAGGCACGTATGATCTCATTTCGTAGTATGCAACAGGATCGTTTATTGAACAAAAGGGAATCTAGACTGGCCTCTGTTTGATGAGATTGCGTTGTTATGATATTGGCGCAAAATTCGGAACTGGTTTGCCATAGCTCGTCCTGGAATAATACTTTGACGTACCTCAAAAGTCGTACTTTCTTCACGTACATACATAAATACAACCTGAATTAACACCTGACACTACAACCGATGAACTGGTCAGAAGTAGATAATCGATCAACGTCGAAGGACGGAAACGTGCGCGTAAACTGACGTAACACGGTATACTTGACGTTACCCAACAGCTACTTATTATAGGGGTACAAATGTTACATATATCGTTAACTTATTATTGTCCCCCGTCTCCCAAACATTGCATCATACTGACGTAATTCAATTAGCCGGCATTACGGTACGCGTAAGCGTGTGCAAAATGACGTGCGACGAAGCGTGGATATTCACTTTATACGGTGTCTTTCTCAGCGCACACTCGATACCAGACACGATCATTTTCATTCTACGCATTGAGCCGCCCCGGCAGCCAGGTAGTCGTTAACGGGTGTGTATCCAAACTTCATAAGCACATACGCGACAGAGTGGAGGGAACACGGTGTACGGAGCTTCCGTTCCGCTTCTCTTGTTTCGCCGCCAAAGCACCCTGCAGTTAAGCAATCGTCTTGCTCGAATAAGTTTTCTCTCCCCACCCGTTTCTCCGGCAACGTATGACGTCGCGCGCGGGGTCATTTGTACACGAAGGGGTCCACCGTCACTTAAGTGTGCCTTTAAAGGGCGGAAGTGTGGTTACGGAGCCCAAGTCGCTCCATTGGCTCGTAGGCAGTGATTGTCCTCGCGTACGAATGCACGTGTGCGCGCAAGTTAGGACTTTGAAAGAAGCCAGGATGGCCTGTAAATAAAGTTCTCTAATAACGGGCAGTAAAATGTACCGTCATTTAATGTGCATCGACGCTGGCGGAGCTTAACACGCGAACCTCGCACTTCTGGCAATAATGATCATCCTGACCTGCGTTTCGAAGCGCTCTGTTAATAAGACGTAGAATTCCATTATGCTTTCTTTTTTTTGGATGGTTTTATTGATGCAATAAACCGGATATTGTATTGGGCGTAACGGTACAGGCTCCTGCGAACCTGAAACCCAAAGATATAAAACTAACCGTTCAGACTTGTGAGGCAATGCAACCCTTCCGCAGACCATTACTCCTTGTTGAACTGGCGCGTAAAAGGGGAGAGACGTTCGAAGCAAGGGGCTGAAGTGAGTGGAGTATATCGTTCAACGATCGTCGGTACATGGAACACACGAAAGTGTCGAGGATATTAGCCACGCGAGAAAACGTGGGATGTTCTGTTTACCCGATGACCAGCTCTGTCTGCAGAAACATGTTCCGTCACTTTCGGTTGGGAAGAGCGGGTGTTATCGTTAGACGATCTTTATATTATTATGTCTATACGGTCTGTGCAGAAAATTGAGATGCAAAAGAAGGCCGAGTATTGCGTCCGAGATTTCTTGAGCACCCTTGAAATTAGCGAAGCTCAATATGTGCCTGTATTCAAGCGTGGAGTGGAAAAAGAAGTCGAAAACGCGAACGAAACTGGGTGAAGTGTTACGGCGCTCAATTGCCGCCCTATTGACTCTCAAAAATGCTCCACCGGAATCACGTACTGTACCGCTGCATCGACGAAATACCTAGCCAGCCACGGAGTCAGACTTTGAAACTCGATAACGAGCATGCTCTGCTGCGCTTCGACCCACCGGCGCGCGTTTCCTGGTAAGGAAAGAAATGAGACTTTCCACGAGTAGCTATTAGGTGTCGTCGTGCGTCTAACAATTATTTCATTGGCGAAGACGTTGTACCGCTGTTCCGGGAACACAGTAAGTCCACCTGTCCTATAGCCTGCAATGTTACCGTAGACACGCTGAAGGCTGGCTCGCTACTCTCTACATCTCCCATTTCGACTGCTTCTCGAGCAGATTCACAGCGTCGGCAGCTCGTAAATTAAACGCGCCACACTATCGGCCTCGCCAGTCTTCGGTCGGTACTACAAAATTCCAAGAAGTCGTCCAACAATGCGTAATCTTCTTCGCGCCTATCGTGAATATAAACTCTGACCTTATGCCCACGCGGAGCGGGCCGCGGACATATTTTTACGTCGCAGACTTCAGAAGTCTGCCTTCGATGTACGTCTTTAACGGTATTGTTGTTGCAAGGAACTTTATTAGCACGTAACGACGCAACGGAAACAAACGGTAAAGCGAGGCTGGAGATAAAAACGGAGCGGGTGTAGGCAGGTTGCACGCATCCGACATCGCCAACATAAACGCTCGCTTATAATAGACGCCACGATGTTACACGGCTCATCGCCGGCGCACGGTTACGAGTGCATCCCGCAAAATTTTCCATACGCGAGAATGTTAGAGGCCGGACCGTACGGAAAACTAGAATGTAATCGTGATCCACGATATGTGTACATACCCGGACAACGGAAGCAGGTTTCCCGTTTACATTTGTGCATACTGTAGACGCGGACACTTCTCGATACGCGCTGCTGAAATCGTAGCACGGCAAAACTTCGATACGTTCGACGCCATTCGGTTTCGGCTCTGTACCGCAATTATCGGGAAATTTCAACTATCGGCTATCGTGGTCGCACGATATCGTGATTCCGGCTTTGCATTAACGTTGGCTGCTCAATATGCAGTAAGTGGGTGCAATAAATGACGATGCAGCTAGACGCTAGATGAAATGAACCGTTGTTAACACTGGAGCATTGCCTCACTGTTTTCCTCAAACTTACACGCTCCCCGAAATCCTTGAACGCGAATGAACGATATCATTGTCTCTGAAATTAACTTTATCGCTCGGCGACGACTTAATTGAACCGGGTACAGAGGAGTGACGGCAATGGCATGGCTGAACATGCGTGGACAGAGACGTACGCGTACCGCGGTTAGTTGAATGACATTTTTACATTTTTGAGCGTCAAGATCGAGGCAGGGAACAAGAAGATAAGATTGATATCTTCGAAGAATTGCACCCACAATGGCCTTAACGCTCGTGTACACTTTAACCCGGGAGAACGGCGCCAGGACAATGCATCGATGATATCGCAGGAAATTTTAATTTACTTTGCCAAATTAGATCGGCGTCACGGATCGAGGCACCATCGATCTTCTTACGGTTCGAAGTTCACGCGGGAAGGGACGCGGATCGCGTCGACTGAAATGGCTCGGTATACAGTTAGTTGGTATGCCTGCCGTTCACTCCGACGACTCATTGTCAGAGGAGCTGCGCAATGTCGTGGAAACGAAGATCGATGGTCGTTTTGGATGGACGATTTCGATAATTCGATGAAACCCCTTGATTAGAAACAGTACGATTTCTCGGAAGCCTTACGCGTTTGATCACACACAACAGAAAGAACATTATAATATACTCCTCAGGTAGCAAATAATAAAGTGTGCTCGGTCATTCTCCTAGTAGCACAAAAATATTGATTAAATATATTTTTCTAATATTTGAAAAGTATACTAGGGGACAGTACACGCCACGCTGTTTATACAGACTTTCTTATATACAAGGCTGTTAATGCAGATAACGGCCAGGAAAATTACAAGGCATGGTCTCGAAATTAAGTAAAGGGCCACAGTTTCCGGTCAAACTTCCCATATCGAGCCTCTAGGCAATTTTCTCTACTGTTCATCAATATCAGATTAATAAATCCACAATACACTGTCTAAGCATAGGGTCTATTGAGCGTTATCAACGCACCAACCGTGCACGGTACAGCGGCTTAATCTGACCCCTCCGGCAGTCCGAAATGATGCCGATACAATCGACCGACCGACGTTTTCCAACATTCATGGGCGCAATATGTAATCGGAAAGCCCTCAAGTTTCGGGCAATTAAATTAGTTTTTACACAGTCGTCCACTTGCGAATTCGCCGTGCGGGTAGAGAGCAAGACGAGTGGATCGATCTTGAAGCCGGCGTGGCGACGGCGGCGGCGGCACGCAAAGTCTACTACGTTAAAAACGTCTGAGGGCTGCAGACGTCTATAGGAGGTGCACGGGGGAAAAAGAGCACGATGATCAATCACGGTTTTGTCGGCTTCTACGATGCTGGACGGAAGAGAAAAAAAAGCAACAACTACGAGCGATGTCGTGAATCTATTAAACGATCTGTAAACAGGATTCCATTCTATGTAGATCCGCCGAATAAATCGCACGGCGCCTCCTATCCATCGATCATCACAATCAGCCATTGCTGAAACCGTGTGAAAAAACGGTTTTAATGCGCAATGCGCGTACTTGTTACGCACTGTCTCTTCAAATTTTATTCTCTTCCGTTCTGACAAACTCCGCGTGGCCGGCGCGCGTAAGCATCCGCTCTGCAGCTGGTCGCAACGCGCAGTATCTTTAGAGCACCCTGGCCCTCCTTTGTCGCCGCTCTCTCTTTGTCCAGGATCAGTCTTTTTACGGAAACCGGCTAGAGAGAACGGCAACATCGACGGCATGTTTATTTGCTCGCACTAACGGCTTCAGGAAGCTATTTTAGCGTCGCTCGTACTCGCAGCCCACCCACCCGCTCGCTGTTTTACGTTTACTACTTCGTCGCAGAACGGTACCGCAGTTACCGCGAATGCCGGTCGGTGGATCTTGACTGTCAGAAATGTTGCGGATTAAAGGCTTAGCGCCGGCGGCTTAGCCTTCAAATTTCCGCGGCCCGTCGCCTTTCCGCATTGTGTCGCCGATCAGTAATGAACCTTCGCTCCGATTCCTTCCCCTCGCACACCTCTGCATACGTTGTCGCGCTTCAAGTGCTCCGGGATATTTCTGGATCCTGCCCGATGGCGGTCAACTATGAAGAGGTATTCTCGTGTCTTAAAGCGCCGCACTGAAATATTATCGAGAGCCGCACAAACAATAAGCTCATCCGCGTGACAGCAGCTACGTCGTCCGTTCAATAGGCGCGTTATGCGCGTATATGCACACGCGTGGTAGGCTGCAAGTTCATGTCCACCGACCGATCCAGATTCGTGATCGGTGAACCGTGACTGCTGCTTTAAGGGCGTCCGATAATGTGCGAGGCGCGATCAATTTTAAAAAAAGAAAAAGAATACATTGTCGCGGTACTATCGACGGCTGGAATTAACTGCGTCTCGTTACATCGGTCCGTGGAGTGCTCCAAAACGCACGATGGGTACGCACTTACCTATTACTTTACGCGATACCGTAATCTGCGTCAAGGTGTACACATCGTCTCGCGGCTGAAGATATGTTTCTTATCGGACTGCAATCTATTCAATGAGGGGCTGGCTGCGATTGGATGACACGGTCACGTTGTTGGGAGGCGAGTAAGATTTGCCGACGTGCAGTTCTCAGATTTATCGTTAAGTCACGAAGTGCGAGGAAAATCTGCTTGCGCCTCGAGAAAGTGCTCTGCTGATCTTCAGAATTTTATCAAGTTTATTGTGTCAGCCATGCCGGTGCGGAAAGCTTAGCAAAACCGGATCTACGCAGTCGCTACGGACTCTGCATACGTTGAAGGAAGTGTACGATGTCGATGATGCACTTTTTGAGTTGAAAAGAAGCGGAGTACCAATGTCTACCGAGCCTCGACATCATTCACCCAGAACGTGAGCTGTAACGGGAATATGAAGATTGACACTGGTCGGTTTGGAAACGCGGATAAAGAGTAAACCCCTGCAGTGACTGATGGAGCTGCTTGCTGGGATACGAAAGACGCAATGTGTGTCAGGCATGTGAATGCGTCGCCGCAGTATAAGAAATGCACGTGCTTTGCCGAGAAGTTCGCAGTCACGTGTGCGGGACTACCTGCTAAGCGAGACAAATGATGATATCAGATGAATGGATGGGTTCTGACTATCATGAGGTCGTGAATGTCGTAGTTTACAAATTGTAACAACTAGTACGACATTGACAGCGGAAAATGTATGATAAGAAATCGGTTGTGTTACGACCTTCTAATACAATGTGCGTGCGTGCACGCGCATAGAAAAGAACACGTGTTTTCCGATATGTACATATCCAGCTTATTGTTAATAAATTATGAATGTATTGACCGACTGACAAGTGAGAATAGTCGACACTGCTCTTTCGTTATCGATCGGTTAAACTCAAGTTCGAACGGTATCTGCAAATAGTGATAATGGCGCATAAACAAATGCATGGTCGTTGACTAATACACTGGTGTTCCAAGAACTTCCATCTCAAGACAGAAGGCACACATTGCATGTAGGATAGTGAAGATTGTGAAAAATTGGACTGTGTACCCGTATCATTATCGTCTTACTCGTCAATGCCGCGATTGGAAACAAAGAAACTTTGGTTGAAACTACAAATACTCACTGCGGCATGGTCGGAAAATACATTAGCAGAGCTGTTGTTTTACAGTACCACCGTTAAAAAATCAAACTGTCTGTTGTTACTTAACAATTGTCATCATTGTCCGAAATCAACAAACCTGAGATACCTGTGTATATATATAGATTATAGATAGGTTGAGAAGATTATGCTAATCGGGTTATGGGTCGCAGTCTGCAATCGGACAGACGGATAAGCAACAGAAGCTTTACAATTCTGATAACTAACAGCGCGATCAGTTCGATACATCAGCTAATTAATGCGCTCAATAATAGATATAATACTGCCCATAGACGTGATGTAACAAAGCAACATATTCGCCCAGCGTACCAATTACACCAACAATTTAATTATTACTGTCACTGAAGTAGAACTGGAGCGTGTATTCACAAAGTGCACGCATGCTACTTGAACAGTAGCATGCATTTACGTCCGCGACCGAACCTGGCGCCCTATACCGAGAATTTCGTGTTAAACTCATCCAAAAAGAATGAAAAACACACAATTTATAATTATATTATAAACACGTTGTGGAACGAATACGTTACATTAAAGGTTCCTGAGATACAGTGTCAGCCAGATGTGGCTGACACGACAGTGAATGTATTAAAACTACCCGCCGAACGAAACAAGTGGCTCGTCACTCGATACCACCCGGCCACCAGCAGAAGAACGCGGGCTTTTCTCAAGGGGCTGTTTCTCTGCACGCCCGCTCCCTGTAAAATGATCCTCTCCGGTCTCTTCCCAGAAAAGTGTCCCCGAGAGAGAGAGACAGAGAGAAACACACAGCAGGGCTCCGTTTCTCAGGAAGATCCGTCGCTTCCTGTGCGCGCATTGTTCGCATTCAGGGAACTTTTTGGTACGGCGAGCGAACGACAAAGGGCCAAGCAGGCACCGACAGCGAACGTTGGCCGACGCATCATCGCGCTAAGGGCCCGATTTTCAAACGGCAAAGACGAGCTACATCGCGGGAGGACATCTCGGCGATCCATTTTTTGCGACGACCCTCGCGCTATGTACGTAGATGCGTGGCCGAGTCTGTTTCGGCAAAAAATCTGTCTGCTGGGAATCGACCTTCGTCAAATATTAATGAATTCCGATGAAGGGGTCCTTCGTGGGTCGGTGTTGGTGTTATTCCCCGATTCATGTATTGCCGTTGCAAAAGGACTCACGACAATATTCGCGCGAGTCCATCGAATCATTGATAATGAACGTGCCTCGTTAAGGCAGGTTCTTGTCGCCCTACGCTTTTTCGGCCAGGGCAGAAATTTGCACATCAATGTCGACTGTTATCGAGTAATCGGTATCGCGTCGATCGTCCCGAAAAAGTGGGCCAACCCCCGACGTCTCTTATCGGCAATTGCGCGCTCCGCGGCGCATGCTTTCATAAACCTCGCACGCTCTCCGTGCCGTACATTTCGAAGAAAACGTTTGTTTACGCTCGGCGCGCGCGGAATGTTCCCTCATCCGCGGAGGGAAATTTCATCGTTTAAACGCTTCGCTAATTACGCGCAAATAGACAACGCGTAGGAGGCAGCGATCGGATGCTATCCCGCCTTTCATTTCTCATTCCCACTTCGTATCGATTCGCGTTCACGTGTTTCTCACGCATCTGTCAAACGGAGCTTGAAATCGAACGCGCGCACACTTTCGAGCGCATCGAACGTTGTTTCTCGACACGGCGGGCGCTGGTCGCGACGAATTCGAACGAAATCGGCAAGAATTTCACGTGCATCGGCTATCACGCCGACAACGGACGACACTCCGTCACTACCTTATTATCGTCGCTCGTAAACATCCGCGCATAATCCTCCGACGGCCGAACCAGCAGCGGCGAACGATCGGCAGGCGAGCTCGCACACGCCGCCGATATTTATCTGCGCCGTTGCGCAATCACGCGCTTTCGCGAGTCACGCGAGAGCGGATTCTGTGCGCGTTTTCTGACAGCCGAGAACGGCCGGACAAAAAGTCCGCAGGCCACACTCTCCGCTCCCGCCTCTCTCCGCACCCGCCCGATCACCGAACTCCGCTCGCACGTTTTCCAATACATACATACTCCGAAGCGAAACCGCGAGCGCGAGCAGCCGATCGACGAGACAACGTGGAGCAACGTTTCGTTATCAAAATAACGAAAGAGCACGAAGGCAGGGAGAAAGAACGAAAATGAAAATAAATACGCCAGCGAGACTCACCGGCGTAGCCGTCCGGCTCTAATCCGGAGTCCTTGTCCAGGCCGCATATGACAAAATAATCGGCGAACCTCTGTGGATGTTGGTCGGGCCCGCGCAGTATCCCCAGGCCTCCGTTCATCTTCTTATCGCAGCGCGATTATCGTCCACAGCACGGCGCATTCAGCTGCCTTACGCAAGCGAGCAACGCGTCGCGGACGTGCACGCAACTGTCATTTGACGCGAGTGTCAGGGGTACGAGAACGCGGCCGTGTGCAGAAACGGGAAAGAGCGAGAGAAAGAGAGAGAGAGAGAGAGAGAGAAAGAGATAACAGCGGTCGCTTACGGAGTTACGGACGTACCCTGACGTACCCGCACGAGAACGCACCACAGTTCTGCTGCGGAGTGCGGACCTCTCGCCGCGAATAATTGATCTTTACTGGGCACGTCGTGAAGTTGGCCGCGGGCGGCATCGACCCGGGACAACTAAGCGGCGCTGTGCCGTGATTTGGCGCACGAATCGAGACCGCGACGGCGACAACTAGAGCAGCCTAGAACGCGCGCGCTTCTTTATGCGAGACGCAACATGCCTGAGGCTATCTCCGATCCCAGAGCGCTTTCTTTTCATGCTCCCTGCGCTGCGCTCGTTTTTTCCTTCCTTTTTTCGTCTAATCTGTTAGCTAACAGGCCGGCGTGCGACGCTTACGAACGTAAGGGCGTAAGGGCTTTGCGGGGACAGTTGAAAGCTCGAAGATCGTATATAGATCTTGAGAAATGACGCTCACGTGGTCGAATGTTTTGAAACTAAGACTTTGTTTCTCTTCGGCGTTCCATATTGCGTTGAGCGATTTGTGGATTCTGAATGTAATGGCATTTGGGATGTTTTATGTGAGTTGTTTAGCGTACTCGGCGGGCTTGTTGCGAGTGCTTTGGTGTTCTTTTTCGCGGCCAGTTGTGTCGCTCGATGACGGACGTTCAAAGTCTCGCATCAGGTATCGATATCATGGCTGCAGTGACACGAACTTTCGATTCTTCGTAATTCTTATTTCATTGATTCTTCTTTTTGTGTGGCCCGGCAGCTGTCACACTCTGGCGTACACTGAATGGGTGCTTGATGGAAGAACAAAGGATGCATGCTATATTTTTCGAAATAATGAGAAAAGTGACGGGACGCAAAACTTTCGTGCCCGGAGGACTAATTTCACCATTGGCACAACTGTGATCCTGCAGCGCCACCTGACACTTTTGTTTTATACAAGTGTCGTTTCCTTGACAGGTTAGATTTGTATGAACAAACTGTCTTCAATCGTGTCGTATAGTAAACAGCTTTAGTATTTTCATTTTTTTACCGATAATGGAGGAAGTTGACAATATAATTATACACTCGTTACGACAAATAGGCTGGTAAGTTGTCATCGATATTTCTTGCATTAGTTATGTACGTACCATATAGAACCGATTGTACGTTGTACGTCGGCGAGTGGGCGGAAATAGCTGATGACGATGAAACAATGTACATACATGGATAGTACGATGAGTATTATAACAGAACGATTGATTTATAAAATGATCACAGTATGTGATAACAGTAATGTGTAAAGATTTTTCCTGGTTATTTAGGAATTAGAAAAATGGTGTATGATTTCAGTGACATAGACGAAACTGTGACAAATTTAAGTGGTTTCACTACAGAACTGATTATAGAAGCTACAGTGAGATGTTTAGATGCAATAAGGCCAGGTCTCGGATTGTCCACTATTTTGCCTATGAACATGGCAGCACGCTTTCGATTAGGAGCTACCCTCGCTCAAGCATGTTCGGTAATGTCCTTAAACATTGTCAGTGAAGCAGCTTCATTGCTGTCCTCCTACCCATCATTCATATACACTGATGGGAAGTTACTCATTTTCCATGCTGAAATTTAGTTTGTCCGTGTAGGACCTTGGATACAGAGGTGACATTGGATATCAGACTTTTTTATACAGCTCTGAAACAGACCTGAGGAAGGTTCTTATGTTTCTCATTGAGAAATTACCAAAGGAAAGTGACAAAACTTTGAATGAGCCTGTTAGCAAGATTGCTCTCTTAGAAAAATCAATAGGTCTGGCAGTTTTGCAAGGATTGACAGTGTCTTGGCTACCTCATTTTTGTCACAAGAAAGGTTTCAGGAATAGGGGAAGACCAAACATGTGCTACAGATCTGTAAATATTGAATTACCAATTGTAGACAGAGGAGAAGGTAAGAACCCATTCTTTTCCTCCTTATCAAAAATGAATACTCTCAGGCAACATAACGTATTCTTATTGCAGAGTATCAAGACTACTATGTACATTACCAGCAACCAGTGCCTGATCAAATGCAGAGTCAGTCCTATCTTTTGTCTTCTGTATTATCGCATAATGCAAGGTCTCTGCATTCACACCCAATGAGTATCATGGAAAGAATTGAATGGTTGAATAACCAACAGACTGATAAACCTCCTTCTGTCAGCGGTAGTGGCATTAATGTGCTCAGCAGATTTCCGCAGAACGGACAAACACAGACGTCCGCAGATCATCAACTGGACGCACCCAGTAAACCATCGGTGTCACAGAGAGAACAAAATTTGTTGGAAAAAGAAGAGAAGCAAGAATTGGAGGTTGAGAGAATAAAAGTGGAATGTGAAAATTTGAGGCTGGGTATAGAAGGTCTGCAGGAAGAAATGAAGAATCTGAGCATGAGGGCATCGCAAGCGGCGATAGCTTGTCAAAGCGAAGAAAAACAGTTGAGAATGAACGAAGACCAGAAGAATCTAAAGGCGCGAACATATGATCTGCTGCAAGATGGGGAAGAGAATATTAAGAAGTTGGAAGCTGTGATCGAATCTAGTACAAACAAGCTCATTCACCTGGCAAATCAATGGGAAAAACACAGGGTGCCATTAATCCAAAAATACAGAGAGGAGAGGGAGAAACATTCTACTAAAGCTGTAAGTATTCGCTGAGAGTCGGTTTAATGATAATTGCTGTACACGATGTATTTCAACAATATTTAGAGTGCGAGCCAAAAGAAGGTGGACGAAATAAAGTCATTAAAGGAGAAAGGAAAGGAGCTCCAGGAAGAATGTCGTACCAAGGATCAGCAATATTCGCAACTGGTAACGGAAGTACAAAAACTCCCGAAGGAAGTAAACAGATCTGCGTACACTCAACGAATCTTAGAAATAATTAATAATGTTAGAAAGCAGAGGGATGAGATAAATAAGGTACTAGCTGATACTCGGGAGATTCAGAAGGAAATTAACACTTTTACGGGCAGGCTCGAAAGATCGTTCACAGTCGTGGATGAATTAATATTTCGGGATGCGAGAACGAATGATGCTTCGAGAAAGGCTTACAAGTTGTTGGCCACGTTACATTCCGACTGCAGCGAGCTTATAACTCTGGTCGAGGAAACTGGTGCTACTGTACGAGAAATACGAGATCTGGAGGAACAAGTAAGGTTTACTATCGTAACGATGATTATATTTTCCCTGCAACTCTATTATTATTATCCACAGATCGACACCGAGTCTGCGAAAAATGTTGGCGCGAATCTCGAAAGGATAACGGCTGATTTGAAACAAATGAAACAGGAAACGGGAGCGTTAACTGCTCAATTACAAAGTAAAGCGTCGTGATTTGTGTACAATCAAAGGAATCATTGTATGAACCGTAGCAATCATGTTCAGAAAAAGACTTAGCGAGGGTAAGTGATGTTTTGTAGTAAATAATTCAGGAGAAGGGTTGTCATAGTCAATTATTGCGAAAGTTAATTGTTGCAGAACAAGATTTACAGAGATAAGTCGATGACCAAAAAAGAACGATTAGTTTGACCGTTATATGGTCTCTATGAGTCTTTTGACCGTACCGACGAACACGTGCCTTGGCCCGGAGCCATTTGCAACTGGGATCACTTAGCCTCGGGTCAAGTATTTAACACAACCATACTCAAACACCAACGCTCAAAAACATAATTTGTTACAAAGCCTAATCATTTTTTCAGTACGAAGTATAATCATATTGACTTTCGTATATCGCATCACATGCAACCCTGCGAAAACTTACGATTACTGAACAATTATAATATGTCGAGTTCACTCTCGGGTGAATATGTACAAACGTATGGTACTACGCTTAAAAAAAATGGCGAAAATCTATTTCTGATATTTTTTGTGTAATAGGTTTGTTATGGGTTATTGCTTTAAATTAAGAATGTATAGACAATATAACTTGATTGATACATTAAATGTTAAATATATAACAAAAAAGCATTGTTTGCCGCTTTATTTACTAGTTTTCTTCACCTTCATAAATGCATTCATATATCCTTCCTCACCAAGAAGATGCATTCGTGACATTGCTTTTGTGTACCTTGTACCAAGACGTTCGATTTCTTGTTGCTCAAGCTCTGCTTTTCTTTCTATTTCTAATTCAATTTGTTCTTCTTTTTCAAAGAATGTCACTAGCAATTCTTTTTCCTGCAATTCTTTCTTTAAATTCTCTACATGTTCCAGTCTAGATAGTCGGTTTTGTTCATTTAAGTGACGCTGCAATTCAACACCTCTTAACCTTTCCCACTCAAGATATATCTAAAAGTTGATTAATACAGAAACAAATTTATCATCACATACAGAATTAATATAGTTTAATAAATTCTTACTTGTGTTTGTTCAGCTATATCCTTTTTACTGTAGTCCTGAACTGCTACCTTTACAATATTTTCAATTGCTTTCTCCAAACTTTCATCATTTAACCTTTCATCACTAAATTTTTTGATTTCTACCTGCAACTTCTTAAAGTCCTCGGGTATCTGGTCTTCAGTAAGGTGACTGATGTCCCGGGCAATTAAATCACGTACATCTTTGTGGATAACAAATTTTTCATTTTCCATGTTCCACTTATTCACTAATTTCATTGCTGCGTCATATTTTTTAAAGAGTGCTAAGCCTCTCAATGTGCACGACCTTCCAAGACAACCTTCCATGTGCTTCCCATGAAAGGCCAAAGTTTTCCCAACAAGGTCCCTTGGTTCCCTCAGATCAAAATGATCATCAAAATATGGATTCCTAAGGTACGCCACACGTACTTTTGTCACTTCTTTGGTATTTACAGGTTCAGGTTCTGGTAATTTCCATGTATCTACATTTTCTAAATACTTATGACAAGAGTACACAGACAGAACATTTGTTAGTGGGTGTGTTGCATCTTCTTGGAGCATTGACAGAACTGCTACTTTGGCAGCTGAAGCAAAATCATTCTTCTTAACAAAATTGTCCATAAGCACATTCATGATGTGATGGTCAGGAAAAATGCCATAGTTTATTCTGTCGTCTAATATCTCGTGAAGAAGGTCTATACAATCATGCTTCATCAGGAACCTTATAACTGCGTGATGAGTCGAGTCCAGAGTGTCGGTAGTTTCGGGGGATGCTCGATGTTTGAGTATTATGCTAATTAGCTCATTGATTTGGTGCTCTTCCTGGACGCTATTGGCAAAGATGTCAATGTCGACAGTGCTGGCCTTGCCTTCGAGATTGAAGGTTTGCTCGAGCTGGAAGAACATATCGTTTGGATTCACCTTTTTGATTATGGGATCCTCGAACCGGCGATTCCATGCCTCGTTGCATTGATACGCTTCCGAGAGGAAGGTTCGTTCGGTGATCGTCAAATTCTTCACACGACGAAGAACCGTTCCTCCGAATCTGAACGTTTTCAACATTTTCTATGCGATTATAATCGCCGGCACATAAGTTTCGACTTATACAGTTCCAGTACAACTTTGGTAGGTTAGACAAATTTTAGCCTGATGTATATATATATATATATATAGCAGTCGATGTATACAAGATGGAAATGATTCGTCTGTTTATAGTTGGTCATGCTGGTTTATACCAGTGATCTCAGAAGTGGCATCCTGCCGCATTGCGGCACGCGTGGTGGGGGAAGGCGAGAGTTGTATGCGTGCTGTGTCCGTGAGCGCTGCGCGCGCACCGTACGTAGACAAGGAAGGAGCTATGGTTTTCGTCTTTCTTCTACCAATGTAGAGAAAAATGACGTTAGAAACTGCGCGCGCACCGTACGTAGAGACAAGGAAGGAGCTATACTTCTCGTCTTCTTTCTCTTTCTATCAATGTAGACTACAATGACGTCACAAGTTGCGCGCGCACCGTTGAGGACAAGGAAGGCGCTACGCTTCTCGTCTTCTTTCTACCAATGTAGAATAAAATGACGTCAGAAGCTGCGCGCGCACCCAATAGAAAGAGACACAGAATTATGCTCCGTCTTCTTTCCACCACGATCGCACGCACGTGCTTCGTTCGGCATGCGACAGCGGTACCGAATTCACTTTTCGGCTGAGCGTTGAGCCGGCTGAAATTGTCAAAAACGCACTTGTACCAAATTTATCTCGCAAGGCGTCATTCGATAGGGGATGAAAAGAAAAACGCTCTATGCCAAGTTTCAACCCTCTATCTCCATCAGAAGGGTAGTTATAGGGGAAATAAAAAAATCGGTTTTTGACACATTTTTCGCATTTAGCGGCGCGGAAAAATTCTGAAATAATTTGAGAATATTCAGAACATGTGAATTTATGGTTGGGAATTTTTGCAGATTTTTGTCTAGCAAATCCTAAGCATAAAAAATCAGAAACCCCCCAAAAACACGAAAAATTCCAATTACGTGTTGAAGTTTCCGACGCACAGAATTTTTATAAATGCTGTAGTGAAGTATTGGCATAAGTAGTAACACCAATTTTTTTTACATTTTTTGGTAGTGTGCGTCGTAGTTCAAATAAATAAAAACCGATATTTACGACATATTTCGTGTAATAACTTATTGAATACTTAAAATAATTGCGTTTTCTTGATATTACCAGTCAGTTATACGATGCTCTATGTTTTTGCATGCGAGAGAGCAATGTGCAAATAAAGGGAATTAAATTATTTCGAGTTTATTGAAAGTCTGTGTGTACAATATGTACTTTGAAAAATATTGAACGGTAAACCAACAGGACGAGTAGCTCGTTGGTTAAGGTATTACTACCGCTGGGTGCCGTATCAAGAAGGGGCTTCATTATTTGTTTTCAATTGCGTCAGAAATTTCTTACGGTCCTGATTCAATCCATGCAGACATTCCGTATACATATGTGCACACTAGTATACTTGGCAATAATGCATACTAGCGTTTGTACCGCAGTTCAGGCTGAACACAAGCACTCAATTTACAATTTTATATTCACCATTTTTTTTCTCCTGAACTAGACGGTGAAAAGTCTTTTTTTTTCTTTTAAAATGTTCCTCGAATGTTAATCTATAACCTGGAATTTTGTCAAAGAAAGTTTAAGAGCCGTTTTTGAGTTATTATCAAAAAACCGTTTTATTGTGATCATTACCATTGCTTTAGATGGAGAAAACGCTAAACTTTAATTGTTAATAACTCGAGTTCTAGACGGTGGATCAAGTTCATTTATAAGAAAAAAATTGTTATTTTTTAAAAATCTTCAATTTAAGTCTGGTTTAAAAAAAAGTTTAAGAAAAGTGATTCAGCGCTAGTAATACCTTAAGCTACACCCGCCTGCGACATCGTTAGACACATTTGTCAGAGTTTCGCGCCCAGGAGGCGCTCACCTTTTTTTTCTTTCTAACAACTACACGACGGTAAGCGATATTCACTTACAAGTATTTTAAACATACTTCTATAATATTTAACTGTATTGTGTATGAAATATATATGCACGCGTTGCATTATTTATGTAATCTTTACTTATATTATATCACCCAATCAAGCTTCCAATGCGTGTCATGCATTCGAACACAGGAGCATTCTACGAATCTACTAGTATAAGTATTTTATTCTCCAAATATAAATTTTCACGTGGTCTTCCACGCCACCCATGAAGTGCCACGACTAGCGCGTTCGGTTTTTGATTGTGGACCTTCGCCGGTAGTCCTATTGTACCACATTTTTAATTTATTAAATTACACAGGTAATGGGATATGTGTAAAGAAAAGCATATTTTCAACACATGACAGCAATCACCATACCACAGATTTCTTAAACGTAAAGACATGCGGTCTGACACAAGTGAGGCCAGATCAATTTTTTTTTGCTGTAGCTCTCCTTTTCGGATAGGTACGGTCTGACACAGGTGAGGCCAGACCAATGTTTTTTTTGCTTTTTCTTATTCTTTTATAAAAAGTCAATATACCTATACCATTCCTTGAAACATATCCCATCACCACTGTAATTTAACACATTGCGTACGGCGCTCTGCGCGCTCAAACCGCGCTCAAAACCCGTACATTTCCGAACGCTGTAAAAGCATGCTTGGCGAGCAATAGAAAGCGGATACGTACAATTCTACTTTTTATTTGATATTATATTCACATATATTATTCTTAAATATTACTATATATATAGTTTACTGTATCAGATTTTTATTACCTATTTATTGTATCAGATTTTTTACATTTTAACCATTATTTATTTCACAAACTTGGATAATTCTTTAGAGTATGATATTTGGTAAAGCATACTCCTTTGTGCAATGCTGTTCGACACAATTTGCAACAATATCTTGTTTCGCTCCTTTTTTTATTGGACGAACAAACTATATTGTTTGGTTGGGAACTTCTTCTTGCCTGTACTCGTTATTGGTTCCAGTATATGCTCTTTCATATTACCTGAGAGTCTACATGGTGAATCAATGTGTAGATAATTGGTTGTATTTGAAACACTTTGTTCTATGTCCAAATGGGGGAGGCTTTGTTGCCCTGGTAACGTAACAAAAATATTTGCCGTTGCTTCTTTACGTTGCCGATTGAATCGAAATAAAACATGACAACGAGATATCTCGTGACCCGTACGCAACGTTTGAGTGCATAAAAACGAGATATCTCGTGACCCGTACGCAATGTGTTAATAAATTAAAAATGTGGTACAATAGGGCTACCGGCGAAGGTCCACAATCAAAAACCGAACGCGCTAGTCGTGGCACCTCATGGGTGGCGTGGAAGACCACGTGAAAATGTATATTTGGAGAATAAAATACTTATACTAGCAGATTCGTAGAATGTTCCTGTGTTCGAATGCATTACACGCATTGGAAGTTTCATTGGGTGATAAAATATAAGTAAAGGTCACATAAATAACGCAATGCGTGCTTACATCATTCATACACAATACAGTTAAATATTATAGAAGTATGTTTAAAATATTTGTAAGTGAATATCGCTTACCGTGGTGTAGTTGTTAGAAAGAAAAAAAAGACCAGCCTTACTGGGCACGAACCTCCAACGAAAGTGTCCAACGATGTCGCAGATGGGTGTAGCTTAACCAACGAGCTACTCGTGCTGTTGGCTTATCATTCAATATTTTTCAAAGTACGGTGCACACAGACTTTCAATAAACTCGAAATAACTTAATTCCCTTTATTTGTACATTGCTCTCTCGCATGCAAAAACATAGAGCATCGTATAACTGACTGGCAATATCAAGAAAACGCAATTATTTTAAGTATTCAATAAGTTATTACACGAAATATGTCGTAAATATCGGTTTTTATTTATTTGCACTACGACGCACACTACAAAAAATCTAAAAAAAATTGGTGTTACTACTTATGCCAATACTTCACTACAGCATTTATAAAAATTCTGTGGGTCGGAAAGTTCAACACGTAATTGGAATTTTTCGTGTTTTTTGGGGGTTTTTGATTTTTTATGCTTAGGATTTGCTAGACAAAAATCTGCAAAAATTCCCAACCATAAATTCACATGTTCTGAATATTCTCAAATTATTTCAGAATTTTTCCGCGCCGCTAAATACGAAAAATGGGTTAAAAACTGATTTTTTTATTTCCCCTATAACTACCCTTCTGATGGAGATAGAGGGTTGAAACTTGGCATAGAGCGTTTTTCTTTTGATCCCCTATCGAATGACGCCTTGCCAGATAAATTTGGTACAAGTGCATTTTTGACCATTTCAGCCGGCTCAACGCTCAGCCGAAAAGTGAATTCGGTACCGCTGTCGCATGCCGAACGAAGCACGTGCGTGCGATCGTGGTGGAAAGAAGACGGAGCATAATTCTGTGTCTCTTTCTTTTGGGTGCGCGCGCAGCTTCTGACGTCATTTTATTCTACATTGGTAGAAAGAAGACGAGAAGCATAGCGCCTTCCTTGTCCTCAACGGTGCGCGCGCAGCTTGTGACGTCATTGTAGTCTACATTGATAGAAAGAGAAAGAAGACGAGAAGTATAGCTCCTTCCTTGTCTCTACGTACGGTGCGCGCGCAGTTTCTAACGTCATTTTTCTCTACATTGGTAGAAGAAAGACGAAAAGCATAGCTCCTTCCTTGTCTACGTACGGTGCGCGCGCAGCGCTCACGGACACGGCACGCATACAAGCGTGCCGCAATGCGGCAGGATGCCACTTCTGAGATCACTGGTTTATACACTTGCGAGCAGTGTCATCAGATCCGGCCTAAAACCGCACACTTGGCGACCGTAGTGGGGGAAAACGCAAGGTGTGTGCGTGCCGTGTCTGTGAGCGCCGCGTGCGCACCGCCGAGGCTTCCTTGCACGCACGCGGTGCGCGCGCTGCGCTCACAGACACAGCACGCACACACCTTGCGTGTTCCCCCACTACGGTCGCCAAGTGTGCGGTTTTAGGCCGGATCTGATGACACTGCTTGCGAGAACTTCTCTGAAATATAAGTCGTTTCTAATATATACAAACATTAGTGTTGCTTTATAAACTAACAAGTAGATTAATCTTCATAATAGTTAATGGCATGGTGCGTTTGCTTCGGATTGATTAAACATGTAATTAAATCCACTGGGCGTTTACGTGTAGTATTTCATTTGAAGAAGTTTTTGAGTTTCCTGCATTGCTCTAATATCTACGGTACGGTGGCGCCGCAAAAAAAACGGAGAAACGCTCAAACTAATAATTGGACAGCAACAGCAGTCGGTATTTTTTAAGAAAAATGTCGGATTTTTTGCCCGGGCGGTTTGGGCTGCGGGTTAATCATAATACATTTTTTTTTATAATACAAATATTTAGAGTTTGATTTGGGGGAAATCCTGAAATTTGTTTTTAGGCATTTGTATGAGCAAGCTTTGGAATCTAAAACAAGTTCGGTATGTCAACGAGCTTAAGAGATATCGAGGAATTTTTAAAGACACACTTTACCCCTTTTCACTCCCTTAGGGGTTGTATTTCGAAAAATCCCTTCGTGGGTGCTGACGTCACGGAGGCAACATTGTCAAAAATTTCAGATTTTTTGACCGAGCGGTTTGCATTGGGCATTGATGAGTCAGTCAGTCAGTCAGGGCACTTTCTTTTATATATAAAAATATACAGTTAATTTAGTAATATTCTAATTATATATTTGACACAAAGAGAATGTAAGGCATGCGTTTCCATATCAATACATTTCATTTTCGGCGCAATGTTATATGCAAAATGCGAGTACAGCGGAACCTCTCATAGCGTACCCTCTCATAGCGTACGAGGGCGGAGCGTCGGGACGCAGCAGGTTAGTTGGAGGGGGATTGATCAGGGCCGTCGATGTTATACGATGTTGTCGCGGTTTTGTTACAATATCTCATACCGGCACGAGCGAACACGGGGTCTGCAGTCACGGCACTGCACGAGTGTCAAGGAAGGGGAATGGTGGGGATAGCAGTCTGTCGACTACAGCCGGTTCTGGCTCGCGATTGGTACTTCAGATAGCGTACATTGTCTCCCTATTAGGTACGCTATCAGAGGTTCCACTGTACTTAACGTTTTATTCCCGAAGCGGTATTGAGGAAGTGATTGAGGATTGAGGAAGTAATCGACTGTCTGTACTGTCGTGTTCTGCTGATAGTGCTGATGCTCCTGCTACCGAACAGCTGATTCTGAGCGTAACTCGCCGCTCCGCTACCCGGCGCTGGTGTGCGCGGGAAAGAAAGTAAACGACCTTCTATGCCATTGTGCTCTCCTGATACTCCTGCTACCCAACAGCGGATTTTGACCGTAAACAGTGTGGCCAGATCTGGCGCCCGAGCACCATTGGTGCCCGCGGGAGTGGGGATACGGAAAAGTATGCGTGCCTTGTCCGTGAGAGCTGCGCGCGCCGTTTCTGGCCGAATCGCGCTCGGCTTGGAGAGAAGGACGGAACTATGCTGCGTCTCCCTTCCACTAACGTCGTGTGACGTCAGGTATCGTGACGACACATAAGAAGGACAGAACTTAGAACTATGCTCCGTCCGTCGTGACAGTGTTACCAGATTTCGCATAAGGCATCGCACGTACCATTGCGTTCTTTCAGCCGGAAGGCAAATCGGGCACCACCGCCCTGAGCAGAGCGCGATCCAGAGAAAAGTGAATCGAGGAGAGTTTGGGATTGATTCGTCGTACTCATCGTTGCTCGTCGACGCGTTGGTTTTTTTCGCAGGTTCGCTCCCAGTCATGATCAATTTTTTTTCGCAGAATAATTTTTTCTTTTAATTATTGATCACACGGCAACAAACGACATTCATTTACAAATATTTTAGTACTTACTACGGATAGTTTTTAATATTTTGTCAGCGGAATAGATGTGTCGTATTGATTTACAATAGATATGGGCAAAATATATATTTCATAAATTTTTGTTTCAGTAACATTAATCTTTCTGTGGTAGTAATAAATAAGAAAGTATATAATAAATGTAAATTATTGCGTATTATGCATTAAGCGTGAAACAAGTAATAGGAGCTTCTTGCACTAGAACGTTCTGAGGGATCGTACTAATACACGATTTTAACACACGACAGCGTACGTCAGGAAGAATTTGCTTGACACGACGCGACGACGGTGCGAATGTTTCTATGAGTTGTTCTTTATGATTTGTTTTCTAAATAGAAGGTGTCCAAATTGTGCATATATTCTAACAGTTCTCATCAAGTCCCATCACATTGATTTGAAACCTTTTTCTTACTACGCACGTTTAGTTTAACAACGCTATCCCCATTTGGAGAAAGAAGAAGGTGGATTGCCTTCTTTGGCAATGCACCATGCATACTGTAATCCATATGTACGTCCATTGTCGCATTCTACCCACGAAATGTCGCAACGTGCGTCTTGTCGAAGAAGGCATGATAAAAGACGACAATAATAGCAAAAACCCTGTCAATGGAAAACCGAAACTCACATTGTGCCGCTCCCGACTACTTGAAATATCTGAAAAGTCCAACCATTCTGAGCGCGTATTTTACGTACCTACTGCAAATTATTTCCCCGGGACTCTAACTGACTTTTCCAATGTCATTTATTCATCATTATTTTGTAACCAATTGTACGATATGTATTACTTTTAAATGCACATGTACTGGATCCACAGGTTGCGCTAATCAGCTTTTTCCCTCTAAACGGTAAGTATTAGACAAAATTATAGAGGAAAGGGTTTAATGGGATCGTAATATCTATCTTCTACGAGACTTCATTCTATGGAAAAGTGTAACGCTGCACCCGACAAATGCAAATGCGTATGTAAGGTTGTAGTTTATATAATTTCAGATAGATTCAGTCTCCTATTGCCCTATTGTACCACATTTTATGATAATCATACAGCGTGTGGCAATAACTCTGTCCACCTTGAATATCTCCGTCGTTCAAAGTGGACAGAGGTATTGCCGCACGCTGTATGATTATCATAAAATGTGGTACAATAGGGCTATGGCGACGGTCCACGTTAAAAAACCGAACGCGCTAGTCGTGGCACCTCATGGGTGGCGTGGAAGTTCACGTATCAGAAATTATATAAACTACAACCTTACATACGCATTTGCAATTGTCGGGTGCAGCGTTGCACTTTTCAATAGAATGAAGTCTCGTAGAAGATAGATATTACGATCCGATTGAACCCTTTCCTCTGTAATTTTGTCTAATACTTACCGTTTACAGGAAAAAAGCTGACTAGCGCAACCTGTGGACCCTGTACATGTGCATTTAAAAGTAATACATATCGTACAATTGGTTGCAAAGTAATGATGAATAAACGACATTGGCAAAGTCCGTTAGAATTCCGGGGAAATAATTTGCAGTAGGTACGTAAAATACGCGCTCAGAATGGTTTGACTTTCCAGATATTTCAAGTAGTCGGGAGCGGCACAATGTGAGTTTCGGTTTTCCATTGACAGGGTTTTTGCTATTATTGTAGTCTTTTATCATGCCTTCTTCGACAATACGCACGTTGCGACATTTCGTGGGTAAAATGCGACAATGGACGTACATATGGATTACAGTATGCATGGTGCATTGCCAAAGAAGGAACACCTTCTTCTTTCTCCAAATGGGGATAGCGTTGTTAAACTAAACGTGCGTAGTAAGAAAAAGGTTTCAAATCAATGTGATGGGACTTGATGAGAACTGTTAGAATATATGCACAATTTGGTCACCTTCTATTTAGAAAACAAATCATAAAGAACAACTCATAGAAACATTCGCACCGTCGTCGCGTCGTGTCAAGCAAATTCTTCCTGACGTACGCTGTCGTGTGTTAAAATCGCGTGTTAGTACGATCCCTCGGAACGTTCTAGTGCAAGAAGCTCCTGTTACTTGTTTCACGGTTAATGCATAATACGCAATAATTGACATTTATTATATACTTTCTTATTGTGACACGCGTGCCACAAGTTCTGCAGGCCTGCTGCAGGCGATCTCTTCCTGCACGTCGTGACGACACATGTGGTTTTATACTTTTGTACTTTGTACCTGATTTTCATAAGTGTTTTTGTGTGCTCAAATATATATACTGTTATCAACATACTGGTCAGCGAGTTCTCTTTATGATGCAATTTGAAATTAAAAGTGACATATAGCAACTTATAAGGCAGGAAACCTTGAAACATATTATATTTAGGATATCTTTTATTCCAACACCTGTTCATTTAACGTGACATCGATACATTTTATATAAGTATATGCTTTTATAGCTGTCGATAGAAATATGAAATATATACTCTCGCAGAAAATGTTTGCAAAAGAATCATCTGACGGCAGTTTCGAAAATTCAATTTAGACCTTGACAATGGCCTTGCCGATATTTTCGCCTTGCAGCATTCCGGTAAACGCTTCGAACATATTATCAAATCCATTGGTCACCTTCTCGCGGGGAACGACCTTTCCCGCGCGAACGTACTCCAGATTTTTTGCGAATCCTTTCATCCAATCCTTCTTCCAACGAAGTACAATGAAAGCTTCCATCTTTAATTGCTTGAACAGCATGTACAGTTGTGGAATGGTACATTTTGGTAGTTTAGACATCTCGTTATATGCAGAAATACTTCCACACACTGATATGCGACCAAAGTCATTCATTTGGCTCATGATTGTGCTGGAAATTTCACCACCCACCTGTTCCCAATGATACAATATTTATGATATCAAAATGCCTTGCAAAGGGGAAGTCAACTTCTAACACGTGTCTTTATATGCATGAGCTTACGTTATCAAAGTAGCAATCAATGCCCTCCGGTGCAGCCCTTTTCAAAGCTTTCACAATATCTTCAGTCTTATAATTAATAGCAACATCAAAGCCCAGATCATCCACAAGCCACTTGCATTTAGCATCACTTCCTGCTATCCCAATGACTCTCATCTTGTAAATATTCTTTGCTATCTGACCAACATGAGATCCCACTGCACCTGCAGCACCAGTTACTACCAAAGTTTCACCTTCCTTTGGCTGACAGATTTCCGTGAAACCAAACAATGCTGTGTTTCTACAATATTGTTTTCCAGTTAAAACCTTTGATACTATCATGAATTATTTCTATATGTGTCTGACAAAATTGTGGACTATATAATTTGAATTTGCATTTATACCCTGGCATTCCTAGTACACCCAAACATAAAGATGGAGATAGATCTCCTATGTCAGGTAAAAGATATACCATCTGCACTCCATCAGGTTCTGATAACAGTTTCTTAGTAATTACTGTGTGACTTCTCCAGCCCACATTTGCCATAACTTTAGATCCAACTGGAAACTTATCATTCTTTGACTCAATGATCTTGGCAACCTGGCCACCAACCATTACACTATTAACTGGAAAGCGTATCATATACCATGTCATATATGGGTCCACTGATAAATATTCAGCTTCTATTAGAAATTCTGTGAAGTAATAAATATTACATTAGAATACATGTGGGTATGCGTGTGTGGATGACGAATGAAATATGTGAGGAGTGAGGATGCGTGAAAGGAGAGTATGATCAGAGTGCAGCGAAAGAGACAAAAAAGATGCGTGAACGGGAGACTGGCGTGCCTGCAGATCGATGCGAAAAAATTAGTCTATAAGAAGCATTAGTGAGGAGAGGATGTGCGACTTTTGTGTAGTATTATATTGAATAAAACCTAATTTTAACGGCAACACATGACGGAATCCTACATACATATAGATATTGGAAGCACTCTTATAATTGCAAATCATTTGTAATATTTGTATATTTTCAACAACGTCCCATACTATAACTTTAAGCACTCTTCAATTGTAAATATTGTTTTACCTCCATCCTGTATCGTCGGCAATTCTTCTTCGACGATTTGCACATCTGTCGACTTTGGTTCACCGTCAAAATGCTTCAGAAGAACGTATTTCTTTGCTTTTACCATGGTGGATATTCAACAAGTGTTGGTCACGACTGGTCACGCCACTCACGACCTGACTGTATCTGAATTGATTTGAATGTGCAATTGTACAGATAATTCGGCCACTTGCCTATATACATATATATAATGTTGCCGGCTGCCCGTGAATATAAGTATACCTATATATATAGTTGAGTTAGTAACGAAACAGTGATTAAAAGGTAAGTGAAGTGCAAACTCACTCACGCTGACAAGTGATTTATAATCTGATTTAAGATGGGTAGCTGGAGTACAAACAGAGAAGGTGGACGGTACTTACCGTTGAAATATTTAACGAATATGCATATGATGCCATTTAAACGATTTTATTCATTCCCGTTAAGAAATCCAGGAATAGAACTTTGTCGATGATTTACGGCTTCTACAACATTTTGAAATTGCTAAAGTGTAGTAGAATGTATTCTAGTTGGCATATTCTACTGGTTTTATTTAAATTTAAATTCGTGGAAATTATGCAGTACAATGTTACAGATTTTAAGAATGTTTATATATGTACTTGTGATTAAAACGTAAGTGAAGTGCAAACTCACGCTGACAAGTGATTTATAATCTGATTTAAGATGGGTACCTGGAGTACAAACAGAGAAGGTGGACGGTACTTACCGTTGAAATATTCAACGAATATGCATATGATGCCATTTAAACGATTTTATTCATTCCCGTTAAGAAATCCAGGAATAGAACTTTGTCGATGATTTACGGCTTCTACAACATTTTGAAATTGCTAAAATGTAGTAGAATGTATTCTAGTTGGCATATTCTACTGGTTTTATTTAAATTTAAGTTCGTGGAAATTATGCAGTACAATGTTACAGATTTTAAGAATGTTTATATATGTACTTGTGATTAAAACGTAAGTGAAGTGCAAACTCACGCTGACAAGTGATTTATAATCTGATTTAAGATGGGTACCTGGAGTACAAACAGAGAAGGTGGACGGTACTTACCGTTCAAATATTTAACGAATATGCATATGATGCCATTTAAACGATTTTATTCATTCCCGTTAACACGTTAAACGCCACGTCGGTCCCTAGGGACCGGGGTTAGACTTTCCGTTCAGACTACTGAGTAGAATATGCCAACTAGAATACATTCTACTACATTTTAGCAATTTCAAAATGTTGTGGAAGCCGTAAATCATCGACAAAGTTCTATTCCTGGATTTCTTAACGGGAATGAATAAAATCGTTTAAATGGCATCATATGCATATTCGTTAAATATTTCAACGGTAAGTACCGTCCACCTTCTCTGTTTGTACTCCAGCTACCCATCTTAAATCAGATTATAAATCACTTGTCAGCGTGAGTGAGTTTGCACTTCACTTACCTTTTAATCACTGTTTCGTTACTAACTCAACTATATATATAGGTATACTTATATTCACGGGCAGCCGGCAACATTATATATATGTATATAGGCACGTGGCCGAATTATCTGTACAATTGCACATTCAAATCAATTCAGATACAGTCAGGTCGTGAGTGGCGTGACCAGTCGTGACCAACACTTGTTGAATATCCACCATGGTAAAAGCAAAGAAATACGTTCTTCTGAAGCATTTTGACGGTGAACCAAAGTCGACAGATGTGCAAATCGTCGAAGAAGAATTGCCGACGATACAGGATGGAGGTAAAACAATATTTACAATTGAAGAGTGCTTAAAGTTATAGTATGGGACGTTGTTGAAAATATACAAATATTACAAATGATTTGCAATTATAAGAGTGCTTCCAATATCTATATGTATGTAGGATTCCGTCATGTGTTGCCGTTAAAATTAGGTTTTATTCAATATAATACTACACAAAAGTCGCACATCCTCTCCTCACTAATGCTTCTTATAGACTAATTTTTTCGCATCGATCTGCAGGCACGCCAGTCTCCCGTTCACGCATCTTTTTTGTCTCTTTCGCTGCACTCTGATCATACTCTCCTTTCACGCATCCTCACTCCTCACATATTTCATTCGTCATCCACACACGCATACCCACATGTATTCTAATGTAATATTTATTACTTCACAGAATTTCTAATAGAAGCTGAATATTTATCAGTGGACCCATATATGACATGGTATATGATACGCTTTCCAGTTAATAGTGTAATGGTTGGTGGCCAGGTTGCCAAGATCATTGAGTCAAAGAATGATAAGTTTCCAGTTGGATCTAAAGTTATGGCAAATGTGGGCTGGAGAAGTCACACAGTAATTACTAAGAAACTGTTATCAGAACCTGATGGAGTGCAGATGGTATATCTTTTACCTGACATAGGAGATCTATCTCCATCTTTATGTTTGGGTGTACTAGGAATGCCAGGGTATAAATGCAAATTCAAATTATATAGTCCACAATTTTGTCAGACACATATAGAAATAATTCATGATAGTATCAAAGGTTTTAACTGGAAAACAATATTGTAGAAACACAGCATTGTTTGGTTTCACGGAAATCTGTCAGCCAAAGGAAGGTGAAACTTTGGTAGTAACTGGTGCTGCAGGTGCAGTGGGATCTCATGTTGGTCAGATAGCAAAGAATATTTACAAGATGAGAGTCATTGGGATAGCAGGAAGTGATGCTAAATGCAAGTGGCTTGTGGATGATCTGGGCTTTGATGTTGCTATTAATTATAAGACTGAAGATATTGTGAAGGCTTTGAAAAGGGCTGCACCGGAGGGCATTGATTGCTACTTTGATAATGTAAGCTCATGCATATAAAGACACATGTTAGAAGTTGACTTCCCATTTGCAAGGCATTTTGATATCATAAATATTGTATCATTGGGAACAAGTGGGTGGTGAAATTTCCAGCACAATCATGAGCCAAATGAATGACTTTGGTCGCATATCAGTGTGTGGAAGTATTTCTGCATATAACGAGATGTCTAAACTACCAAAATGTACCATTCCACAACTGTACATGCTGTTCAAGCAATTAAAGATGGAAGCTTTCATTGTACTTCGTTGGAAGAAGGATTGGATGAAAGGATGCGCAAAAAATCTGGAGTACGTTCGCGCGGGAAAGGTCGTTCCCCGCGAGAAGGTGACCAATGGATTTGATAATATGTTCGAAGCGTTTACCGGAATGCTGCAAGGCGAAAATATCGGCAAGGCCATTGTCAAGGTCTAACTTGAATTTTCGAAACTGCCGTCAGATGATTCTTTTGGAAACATTTTCTGCGAGAGCATATATTTCATATTTCTATCGACAGCTATAAAAGCATATACTTATATAAAATGTATCGATGTCACGTTAAATGAACAGGTGTTGGAATAAAAGATATCCTAAATATAATATGTTTCAAGGTTTCCTGCCTTATAAGTTTTGCTATATGTCACTTTTGATTTCAAATTGCATCATAAAGAGAACTCGCTGACCAGTATGTTGATAACAGTATATATATTTGAGCACACAAAAACACTTATGAAAATCAGGTACAAAGTACAAAAGTATAAAAGCACATGTGTCGTCACGACGTGCAGGAAGAGATCGCTTGCAGCAGGCCTGCAGAACTTGTGGCACGCGTGTCACATCTCCCCCCCCTGGCACGGAGGAGGAGAATTGCCCCCTCTCCTGTAATATTTACAATGAGGCGACAACAGTCGAACATCGAAGACGTAGCCAGAGGTGTCCGTATCACGGTGCCCACTCTCTGATCTCAGAGCAGTGGCCATAGAGAGGGGGCTCTTCTCCTCGGTGGCACCGCGGGGCGGTACGGTGCCAGGGGGGGAGATGTGGCACGCGTGCCACAACTGTTCAATGGCTGACACTGTTCAGAGACTCCATATGCTGACACTGTTGTCCATAGACAGTGTCAGCCATTGAACTATAGAATACCTGGAATGTGCACGGGTGCAGGAACAGCCGCGCCTCGCTGTTAGAGAGAGAAGAAAGATATTTTGGTATTCTGTCTCACTCTTACCACTGGACCTTTGGGACATACAGTCGATTAGCGCCTTTCGACGTAAGTTCCACAGAGATTTGACTAGATATGACCGGTTCGAAAAGAGTTGCTCTTTTCTATTTAGATATTTCAGTAGGTGATGTCAGTACGTCACAGAAATTAATGTATATGATCACAAAATAAAGTAAAAAATATTATCAAACGCATTAAAATTACACATGATTTTTTGTTTTAGAGGTAGTGAAGGTGTTAATTGTTAATACATATCGAAATTGCTTCCTTTTGGGAATTGTTCATGCTGGATGTAAAAATATAATACTTGCTCATCTTTTGTTTTTTCCAAATAGACATAGACAATAAATAAAATAAATATTACAATAATTGTGATTGATATTATTCATTTTGTTTGAGAAAGTATCCTTTTTAACAGACTTCAAAAATGCACTGAAAAATATAAAATAATGTTCAATTTTTTAAGTTGGTGTTACTTTTTTTTAAGTTTTTTGTGCGTTTGAAAGTAGTGTTTCCTCGTTCAGGTTCACCCATTAACATTTTAGGAATAGAATAGAAGTCAGAAATTGTAATAATAAGATGCCTGATTGATATACACATTTGGAATTATCTCTCTGTTTACAAATTGCAAATTATGAAATATATATAGTCTATATTTCTTGTATGGTAACAGTTTTTCTTCAAACACATCCTGTTTTTATTACGACTTACTATAAATCCTTTTGTCAAAAGGATAGTACAGCTAAGATAGTTCAGTTCCGTATATTTTAACGGCGTACACAACATTTTTGAAAGGGTAGTACAGGTAACAAAGGACAGAATACCAAAATATCTTCTTTCTCTCTCGGCGCGGCTCGACTGCAGCTCTACATACGGCCGTGCACATTCCAGGTATTCTATAGTGCAATGGTGTCAGCTCCATATGCTGACACCATTCGTGTAGCAGTGTGCGTGCGCGTCTGTGTGCGAGAGACTGACGGCGCGCATGCACACGCGACACGAATGGTGTTCAGAACCCGATATGCTCACGCGACACGAATGGTGTTCAGACTCCGATATGCTCACGCGACACGAATGGTGTTCAGAACCCGATATGCTCACACTAGCCTAACTCCACGAAAACATCCAGGTTATATGGTTATATCTGGTAACAATCCGGTAAGCAAAACTGACTCGTGGGTTCGACACTCAATTTACATTCCTTTTGGAATGCATTTCAAATAACACAATTGAACATTCTCCGAACTAATTTTGACTGGATAACTTGATTTCAACCAAGGGTATATTAGTCTGTTTCATTGTGATCTTACATTACAGGTCTTCACTAACCTTTTGTGCCTTGTTCTTCTGAGACATACTATACTACATAGTACTATTGCAAAAGGAGCAATGCATTAATTGCAAGGTATAATTCTTTTATGTTCTTTTAAGTTATCATTTCCCTGTCATACTTACACAGTGCCGTAACTTGGCAGGTGCAACAGGTGCACTCGCACAGGGCCCACTTGGAAGGGGGGCCCAAAATGCTGTTTACAGGAAATGATATTTACAAATTTTTAACTTTTCCACCTTTCTACTGCGCGGTTTGACGATTAAAGTTTGCCTTACTCAGACTCTAGATCAGAATCTAAATAATAGTTAGTTTTACGTCACGCAACATTCTATTTATACGGATTTTAACTCTATCGCTTAACGGCTCAACGCATCACCGACCGACATTGTTTTGTTTTTGCACTCGTGCACTGATCCACGAACCAAAATCTTGCTAGACATGGAAAATTACTGGCATAGCACTATCATTTATTTCTTCGCGACGACCGACAACCGCTTGCACACCTCTCCTTTCTGACAAAAGCAGTCTCAGAATCATCGTTGACCAAACGACACGTTCGTAAAATTCCTACCACTCGATTACGTTATTCAATTTGTGTGCGGCATCATAATTCACAAAATAATTTTCATATTGGGAACTCGACGTAAAGAATCGTAGGCGAAACCGCGACGAACTCTTGCGTACTGAATAATTAGTGTACAGTTTAAACATGTCTAAGCAACTGTCGGGTGCACAAAAGAGGAACATAAGGAAACAAAAATTAGAAGAATGCAAGTCAAAGTCGCAACAATTTATGAAATGGCTAAGAACCGAAACACCAGAGAACGGAGGAAGTGCGGAAGAGGTCAAATTTACTACTGCTTTACAAGCTGATGATACAGCATTACCTTCGACATATACCTCTTCAATACTGGACAATTCTCAGAGAAATAAAAATATGGGACCACTACAAGAAGAAAATTCTACCGCTTCAGAAGATATTTTACTACAGTTGTTCCATAATAATCCAAAAGAGGACGAGCCTGCACAAAGTACAGTTTCACAATCCGATAATACCGTTCAAAATATGTGCGCTACTGATCCAGACGAAATACTGCTAAATTACAACAATCCACAATCTTGGCCTCCTATTACAAATAAATTAATATATTCCCTTGTCACACATGGTCCAGATCAAGGCGACAACATTAACTTTAACATGTTGAAAGCAGACGATTCAGGGCGAAAGTTTACAAAGGACTGGTTTTATGTGAAACAAATTAATGGAGAAACTGTTAAAAGAAAATGGATTTTATATTCCATTAATCATAATGCAGTATTTTGCTTTCCTTGCATGCTTTTTGGATACAAGTTGCACAATCTTTCCGACCCACAAAAAGGATTTCATGATTGGAGCCATCTTCACCCGGTTATTCCCCAACACTAAAATTCCCCGGAGCACCGAAAATCATATGTGAAATGGAAAGTGATGGGAAAAAATCTAAAATCAGGAAATGCAATGGATGATTATGTATTTAATTCAATTAACAAGGAAAAAATGAGATGGCGCGAAATATTGAAAATAATATTAGACGCTGTTCTATTCTGTGCCAAAAATAATATTGCGCTTAGAGGTTCAAATTAAATTATTGGAGATCCAAATTGCGGCATTTTTTTAAATTTGATTGAATTTGCAAGCCGTTATAACACTACTTTACAAAAACACATTGAAAAACATAAAAAGGGTTCAGTTTCTTATTTCTCACCCACTATTCAAAACGAAGTAATAAAATTAGTTGGGGACAAAACTAGAAATGAAATTATATCCAGAATTAAGGAAGCAAAGTACTACACCATTTTATTCAACTGCACCCCTGATATTTCAAGAAAAGAGCAAATGAGTCAGTTAATAAGATATGTCCATGTTGACTGTAACGGAAAAGTAATGGTTGAAGAAAGCTTCATCAACTTGAAAAAACGGGAGAAGGTTTATCGATTGACATTTTAAATGAACTAAAAGCTGATAAATTAGATATTCAGGATTGCAGAGGGCAAGGATTTGACAACGGTGCCAATATGGCTGGCAAATATAAGGGAGTAAGTGCACGTATTTTGGAAATTAATAAGCAAATAGCACCCGACGGGAGAATCTGAATATGTTTTTCATTTCTTCTAACAGGTACAATATCAGCATATTAGTTCCACATCAATAAAACTTCCCTTGGCTTAAATTCGGTAAAAGCAGCCAAAATTTCGTTAAATTTACTGATATGGTCAGTTGATAATACGTCACTGTTTGATAATTCACGAATTGCTGATTCGGACAAAGAAAGAATTGGCAAAGACATATTTACAGTTATTTTATATGTGTTACTTTACTGCGAAATATACAAAAGCCTACGATAGATTTTTCGTTCCCGTACTTTATAATCACAAAAATAGCGAAGCATACTATCTACTGGTACGCAATAGAATTACTGCCACGTATAGAATTGTAAACGTACCAGCAATTGTAAATAATTCAATCTAAATACTAAATTCTAACTAATCTAAGAAAAGAGAAATGGAAAAAAATGAGAAGGAAAAGAGCCAAACAAACATCAGAAGGAAAGGTGAATAAGAAAATTAGGAAAGAGAAAGAAATTAGAAAAGGTAATTAATAAATTAAATAGAAAAACTTGCGCCTATACTAAATAGTCCAGTTGAGTAATTCAAACACGCACTGAAGCTAGCACACACTTCACTTATAGCTGTAGTGCGATATTAAATAAAACTGTGTACTTTGTTTCTACTAAGCAGTACTTTCTCAACGCTGAACTGTCATGACTGTTCACGCTGAAATGATCATTCCCATTGTAAAAGATCCCTGTAATCAGTGCCGTAACTTGGCAGGTGCAACAGGTGCACTCGCACAGGGCCCACTTGGAAGGGGGGCCCAAAATGCTGTTTACAGGAAATGATATTTACAAATTTTTAACTTTTCCACCTTCCTACTGCGCGGTTTGACGATTAAATTTTGCCTTACTCAGACTCTAGATCAGAATCTAAATAATAGTTAGTTTTACGTCACTCTTCGTCTATTTTTAACCCTTCCTGTGTCTATTGCTTCGTGCGAGAGAAGTTTTAGCAAATTAAAATTAATAAAAAATTATTTAAGATCAACTATCGGAGAAGAACGGTTATCCAATATATCTATTATTTCTATAGAATTTGACAATGTTAAAAACATAAATTATGATGATGTGATTAATGAATTTACCGAAATGAAAGCCAGAAAAGTGTTAACAACATTTTTCTTATTAAATCTATTGTAATGTATTTGTTTTATTATTTTCCTAAATGTAATTAATTAAGGGGCCTAAATGCAAATTCTTGCACAGGGCACAGGAACGGCTAGTTACGCCACTGCCTGTAATACATCAGCCGTGTTCGCTTACGGATTGGGAGACATGTTGCTGGTAACGCAACATTGTTACAACGGCTATTGTGTGCGTTATCGCCAAAGACGTTTGCGGATGTATGTAAGCGCTTTCGATAAACGCGTTTTGGGATGTGGATTCGAAACAAAATTAATATTTTCAATGGTATTGTCATGAATTCTTGGGCTTGTAAGAAAAATTATTGTCAGGCACAAAGATAAATAGCGCATTTAGTACCAACATTTGAAGACTGGTGTAGAACGTTACTAAATAAGGACGCAGAATAATGTAGGGAGTCGATGCTCGACAAAAGCCGGATACGCGCAATTGTCTGCTTGTGCTACTTATCTATTCTGTTCAGCGCGAACTTCTTACACAGATTAAGAACATAAACAATCAACTTTTTGTAACTTTTCGGACTTATTTCGTTATTCGTAGAACAGGATCTAACAAATGAGAAAAGAATGAAATCTTTAGCACAGCAAACGCCCGAAATCAAAGTCGTCATACCTTTGTTAATGTTTTTCATGTGGAAGGAGTAAACTTTTTCAAATTTGAAAGCATTTCCGTGTGTCTAAGAGGAAGAACTAATAGAAAAAAGATTGTCAAGTGGCTAGCACTTAGGAAAGCATGACGCTTTATTGTTTAAACAATTAGCAATAAACTTTTGCAACTTTTCGGATTTTTCTGGTTGCCGGGAGAGCAGGTCTTAACGAATGCAAAAAGAATCAAATCTCTACCCCATCTGGAAGTATGAGAACAAAAGCGTTCACATCTTTGTTAATGTTTCTCACACGGAAGGAATAAACTTTTTCGACTTTTGAAAGCATTCTCGTGTGTCTAAGAGGAAGAACTAATAGAAAAAAGAGTGTCAAGTGGCTAGTACTTAGGAAAGCAAGACGCTTTATTGTTTAAACAATTAGCAATAAACTTTTGCAACTTTTCGGATTTTTCTGGCTGCCGGGAGAGCAGGTCTTAACGAATGCAAAAAGAAACAAATCTCTAGCACATCTGGAAGTAGGAGAACAAAAGCGTTCACATCTTTGTTAATGTTTTTCACATGGAAGGAGTAAACTTTTTCGACTTTTGAAAGCATTCCCGTGTATCTAAGAGGAATAACTAATAGAGAAAAGATTGTCAAGTGGCTAGCACTTAGGAAAGCATGACGCTTTATTGTTTAAACAATTAGTAATAAACTTTTGCAACTTTTCGGATTTTTCTGGTTGTCGGGAGAGCAGGTCTTAACGAATGCAAAAAGAATCAAATCTATAGCACATCTGGAAGTATGAGAACAAAAGCGTTCATATCTTTGTTAATGTTTTTCACATGGAAGGAGTCAACTTTTTCAACTTTTTCAAGCTTCCTGAGTGGTTTGACAGTGAAAGGTAGTAGAGGACCAAATTGCAAGTGGCTAGCACTTGGGGAAGTACGAAATCTGGAAGATCGGTTAATTTCAATTTGCCGTTCCTTCGACGTTTAAACATATTAGTGGTAAACTTTTGCAACTTTTTCGACCGTTTTCGTTAGTTTGAGAGCAGGATCTAACGAATGCAAAAAAAATTAAGTCGCTAGCACGTCGGGAAGTGGTCTAACCGAATAAACGAACATTTGCCTTTTATATATTAAGATGTAACAATAATATTATGCAATTAAAGAATTATGCAATTAAGTCGATCAAATCTTTGAGAAAATATTATTTTAAAATAAAAATGTAGTAATTAACACATCTTAAGCAGGTGTTTTCTTGCCAATCTCTTACCATACAGCGGGCGATTTTTTGCAATTTTTCAAATTTGAAAGTTTACCACCGATAACAATAATCCACCGACAATTCGTAGAAAACGAGTTCTGTCGTCTCCTGCGCTTTAATAACAATATGCACAAAACGAGTTCAGTCGTTTCCCGCTTAAGATGTTAATATACACGACGTATAAGTGACTACAAGTAGATGGTAACGATGGCTTATAAATTTAGTTTATACTCTACGTCAGTGCGGTCCAAGAAAGTGCCCCGGGGCATTTTCGGTTCCCCCACCGAGCTACTGTTGCCCTGGAAACGACGGACGCTCAGTGTGTGTCAGTGTGGCCAGAAGTGGCGCCGGGCACCATCGGTGACCGCGGGAGTGGGGATACGCACAAGTGTGCGTGCCCTGTCTGCGAGTCCTGTGGAGTGTGGAGTCCACGCAGCTCTCACCGACAGGGCACGTACACTTGCGCGTATCCCCACTCCCGCGACACCGCTGGTGCCCGGCGCGACTTCTGGCCACACTGGTGTGTGTTATGATCGGCATACGAAAGAAGTTGTACCTAGTGGAGGTGGAACTAGCGGCGTGAGGGGCCCCACTCGTGGACCGCACTGCTCTACGTCTACGTCAGTGTGGTCCAAGATCCGCACCTAGGTGCGATTTCGAGTCCCCACCCGACTACCCGTTGTTATGGTGACGGACGACGCTGAGTGCGTCACATGATCGCTTGCGCTGAGCCGGTAGGGTATATGGGGGGAGGGGAGGGGGGTCGGTGTTGCGTCCAGCTAGTGGAGGTGGAAGCAGCCGCGTGAGGGGCCCCACCGTGACCACACTGGTCTACGTGAAGAGTCTCATGAGTCGACTTACGACTGCCTGGCCAACCAATTGTAGTCAAGTAACTAGCATTTTATGAAAAATTTTATATAATTTAATTTTGATGGCAAAAAGGACATAAACCACTATTACTGCGTCAACTGTCCAGAACACGTCACAATAAGCGAGGGTGTCGAAGAGTAAACAACCGCTCTAGCTCTAGACGCGTGTGTGGGCCCACAATCCCGCCCTTACTCCCACACACATTTATTTTACATGCGTAGGAAAACCCACGCATGGGAAACGTTGAGCTCGGTCATTAACCGGTGGTTTAATTTCCAATGTCGCTCTATCCGGAATTGGTATTTATGCCAACCTCACTGTTGAGAGAGAGCCAGTGAGAAAGGGGCTTTGATAGTGGCCATCTATTAGCGAATGAATCAACTTCAACACCCGAAGCGTACTGAGTCAGTACGCGGCGCGTGTAGCTCCATCCTTCTCGGCTCGGGCCTCGTCAGGCCTCGTCGACAGCCAAGCGGCACGCGCACCGCTCACGCACACGCATGCACACTATTGCACACTTGCGGATGTTTTCCCACCATCGCGGACTCCAATGGAGTAGGGTTCTGAATTTGCTGACACCAGACACCAGACACTGACTTCATCTCTTGCGCGAGCGCGCAGTGCATGTATACAAGGTCTATGGTGCGCCCGTACACTGTGCATTATGTGTTTATGTTTACTAATTTGGAACTAATTCGGTGATCTATGTGAAATATATACAATCACAATTTCATTAGATTGAGTTGAGTAATTGAAAGAGTATTAACTGGATCGATAGAAGAGACTCATCTGTGAAACCATGGTGAGTACATTTTGTACGTAGAGGTTATAACCGGTCAACGTGTGTCTACCCAATCAGAAGACATGATTTGAACTAAATATTGTTACAGTACTCTTTAATACATAAAACTGAAAGTGCTCATGAAGACAGTATATGGACCTGTGCATGGGGTAGTCAAAGAAAAAAAGAGTCACAACCTGACAACGAGGACTCTAGGTAACCCTGCACATTGGAGCTGTGTTAATCAACAAGTATATTGTATACATAGTGGATTGAACTTTTCAGAAGCTCTATGAGATCAAATGAGGAAGAAGTAACTCAATACATAGTGACCGGATCTGTGGATGATTCTGTAAAAGTTTGGGAACAAAAGGATGATGGCTTACAAATGAAACACAAACTAACTGGTCATTCTCTTGGAGTAGTATCAGTTGCTATTAACTCAGATGGCTCAAGTGGGTACTTGTACTGTTATTAACATTGTTCCATATTCCAATCAATACAAATGTACAAATTCTTAGAATGTGCATCTAGCTCTCTTGACTCGAGCTTAAGACTATGGGACCTAGAGTCAGGTGAAAAAATATCTAGCATAGAAGTAGGTCCCATAGACATTTGGACAGTGGTATTTTCTCCAGATGACAAGTTCATTGTGTCTGGTAGTCATGCCGGTAAGATACACTTGTATGGAACTGAAAGTGGTAAGCAGGAGCAAACCTTAGACACAAGAGGTGGAAAGTTTACCCTTAGTGTGGCATATGTAAGTGTCCCTTATTCTTTTTGTTTTATTACGTCAAGATGCATTATATGTTTCCTTCTTGCAGAGCCCTAATGGCAAATACATTGCCAGCGGCGCAATTGATGGAATTATAAATATTTTTGATGTTACGTATGGCAAAGTCTTGCGTACATTAGAAGGTACTACACACTAAGTTAGTGCTAATTGATTTGGTTCCAAAGAGTATGTCTACTTTTATACTGAATTTTATAGGACACGCAATGCCTATCAGGTCGCTATGTTTCTCACCCGATTCTCAATTACTATTGACAGCATCAGACGACGGACACATGAAGTTATATGACGTGTACGTTCCTGCGAAAGGCGATTATCTTCCGTATTCGGACTGACGCCATTTTGAATGTTTGTTTTTCTTTTTAATGTAGGAAAGATGCTAATTTAGCGGGAACAATGTCGGGTCATGCTAGCTGGGTTCTCGGAGTTGCATTTTCCACCGACGGTCAACAGTTTGCATCTAGCAGTTCTGATTATACAGTTAAAGTTTGGGAATTAGCGCAACGGCAATGTTTGCATACATTCACTGAACACAACGACCAAGTGTGGTCAGTAAAATACAATCCCCAACAAAACAATGTACTTATGTCCGTTTCTGAAGATAAGTCAATTAATATTTATAAATGCCCTACATAAGATACATGAATAATGTTGTACAGATAAATAAACATTTTTATGTACGATGTCGTTTATTTTATTTTGTATTTAAATGACATGGGGAACAACCGTATTCCATTACGTTATCTAATAATAAAAGACGTCTCAAATATGAGCTATAAATTTTATTGTACTGCAATTAATGACGTACAAATTATAGGGACACCTGTCAAATCTATAGCGCAATGTAACGAAATAAAAACGAAATGATGCTTAAGACCTACGAGAAAATGAAGACGTTACAAAGAGATTACATAGAAAAATCGAGTGTACAGACCAAATAGAAATTGAAAGATAAAATGAAAAGTACCCTGACTTTGTTCCAAGTTGCAAGAGTTAAAGCTAATTAACTCGCACTGGAGCAGGGTCGAATACATACAACAAAAAATCTTCATAATTGAACTAAGCATGATAATTTTTGCTCCACACCACGCCAAACGTAATCCTTCTGATGAAAGTTAAGAGTTATTCCTCGTTCATGCAGAAGAAATGGTGGCGCGGTACAGAATGAACTGAATCAAGGTACATATCCTGAAATCCACAGGCACGTACTCTATTCTTAAATAAATTAAACTCAAAATGAAACATACTGATGAAACAGAAACGCTAATAAGATCTTTACATTTTTATGTTTTTTAGATCTGCAAACGCATAATTGATCCGTACACACTCATTCTATTATAGATGGGGTAACGGTTGAGTTGGTAGACATTTCTTACATGCGAATTAGTTTATGTTGTACACATATTGATCAAAATAGAAGCTATATTGCCTGTAGATTTGTAAGTAGACTAGAAACTTAAGGTAATGTTTACAAAAATTTTCCCTTGTTCACGTAATGCCACCTTAGCGTTACTTAGACCGCTACGTTGATATAAACGATTCTATCGCTTTATCGTAACTTTCTGTCGCGTTGAAGATGTCATGCATGTCCAAATCTTCATCGTGTTTTACTATCAGTCTTAAAAAGTAATTAGACTTTGCACCCAACGATTGGACACAAACTGGTTACGATGAAAACAAAATACAGATCTCGTACCTCTTAATTTTCTTCTAATACGATGTGTACAATATAGTATATCACCAGCGTTATACATTGTATATTATAACATGTAATCACTAACCTTTTCTACATTCTTTATCCACGTTCAATATATACAAAATTGAATAAATAATCGAGCGTAATTACCACTACACATTACCGATTTTTTAGACTAAGTTTATAATCATGGAATTACTCGGTATCATTATGTATGTACAGCACACAAAACCAACAGGAATGGTCATGGTTACTTCCTGCGAACATTTTACTTTGTGTTAGATATCCCAAAGTAGACATTTGTCGTGTGAATTGGCGAATTATGATTTCAATGACGTTGAAGATCCACTGATCGTCAAAGACGACTACCCGGTAGAACGAAAATATGATAAGTCGTACGCAATGCAAACGATGCAGGGAGAGCGGAATATCAAGCGAATGTACAATGACTAGCCTGAGACGATGTGAAGATGTCACGAAACATAACTCGTTTCAAAGATGATGAGCGAATTATCTCTCTTTCGGTCTCCACTCCTTTATACGGTCGTTACCCTTGTCGAAGCTGTGACTATCTCGGCGTGATATTCCGCGTCCAGTTTGCTATCACCATCGTCTGACATAGGCTTCGTGGCCTGTGAGGGAATGTCTTGCTTTGGATTGTAATTAAAGGGCGACACAATGGCCGAAGCCGGCGTTCGTACACCGTTGCTGCCAACGTGGATTTGTGCGACGTTCTCTGGATTTGTAGGATCGACTCGTATGAAGGAACCGAGACGCGATATTCTCTTGGTAACATCCACCTCGATCTGTTGTCCGTCGGCAGTTTGTTGCCTTCGTAAAATCACCCCATTATCCCCCAATTGGCCAATGTCCTTCTTTGTGTCCGATGATTTGATAGGAATTTTGCATGGTGCTTCGCTGGCATTCATGCCACTTAGGTCACAGGAATTTCTGTACTTTAAACCATTCGCTTGTATGCTCATCACAGAAGGCCTCTTTGATTTGGCTTTATACCGTGCTGTACTAGCCGGACCGTCATGCTCCTCCTGAGGAACTCCCTCGAACGTTGAACTACGAAATAGCCGCAACGGTTGTCTCTTGCTCAGACCACTTGGAGCATCAGTCTCTGTGGCTCCGTTACTGGGCGATATCCATTGTCTCGTGTCCGTAACTTTTTCAAGTCGCTGTTTCGTCTTGCATTCTTCAACTTTCTTTCGTAAACTCGCAATCTTGCTGGTTGCATCCTTTACTAATTTTCGACTTTGTACCGCTGCTGCGGCATTTGACACAATGCTTGAATTGCTATTGGATCTTTGTCCAAGGGGTCCTATTTTGCGGTAAGTCTTTCCTGCTTCGTTTTGTGTCGCGTTCGGATTTCCACTTGACACTTTTCCAACTCCCGTTGCTTTGCCGATTGGTAATCGTTTACCCGAGCCAACCAAAAGAGGCAATCCTTTCGACGTTGGAATCTTCTCAGCACTATTAGCCTTTGAAATTTTTGGTTGATAAGCTTGATGCGTTCTGACTGAAATCTTTGACTTGCCAGCTGTAGGATGTATCTTCGAAGCCGTGCTCCTTATAGGTTTAGCAATTTTTGTCTTGATCGGCGAGTCAGAAGAGGGAACAGTGGGAGCGTTTTCTACTTCAGGTTCATCTTTTGTAAAAGTACCCTGACGTTCCAAAGGTTTGACTCCAGCCGGCTCTGGTTTAGGTTCAGTTTGGTAATTCGCAGAGCATGCAGGTGGTGTGCTGTGACGTTTTGTGGATTTCGTAAATGTTAACGTTGAACCCTTCTGAGGTACAGACACTCTTTTTGACGCTATAGCAATACTTCTTGCACTCTTCTCATCCGTCAACGGTGGTGTCATTTTGGGGCTGCTGTTCGATTTTGGCGAATCTTTAGTCACCAAGTTCGGACTGTTATTATTCTGTCTTAGAGTAGTTGCTCTGGTGGCTCTGACGATTGGCGAGGTGTTACTGCGCCCAATCGGAATTCCGCTAACTGGATTAGGTTGTTTCAGCGGAGAAGATTGTGGCGTAGACTTCCTCGTTATAGGATTAGAATAAAGAGCCTTTCTTCTTCCACGAATAGCCTTTGGACTGCCGGGTTCGGATTTATCAGTCGTATTTGAATCAGCGCTGAGATCTCTGCTGGCCATTCCGGGTTTAATTATGCGCGGTCGTTTAGTCTCTTGAGGCTGCTCATCGAGACAATTCGACGATTCGTCGTCGCTTTGCGAAGAGGCGTGATCCACGCTTCCTGGATCTTCGGGACATGTGGCTACTCTGTTTTCACGCGGCTCTCTTCGTTCTTCTGCCTCTTCTCTGGAAGGCGAAACTACCGCACTTTCCATTGGAAGTGGAGAAACGCCGATAAGTTTCTGCGACAATCCATTCACAAAGCGCATTCGCAAACTACGTTCGGATTCTGAATCGTTGGATACAAGACTCAGAGTTTCGCAGTCCAACATCAGGTCGTCACCGAGAGAATCATGAGCTTTGCTAGACTCATTCAAAGTGTTAATCACAATGGTGGCATTCTGCTCCAACAAGGTCTGAATCTCTTCCGAACAAATGTCATGGATATCAGGTTGCTTCACTTGAGGTGGGATTACAGCTGACAAAGGACTGCACTCCCCGTCCTTCAGTATGCTTTCTGCGTCGTTCAATGTTCTCGTTCTGTATCTCTCGCTCTCTCCATTCTCCATTCGTTTCTTCCTTAAAGCCCTGCACACTGGCAGTTTCGTGAGCGTTGGAATAAAAGACTTAACAGGAGACGTTGTCTCAGGTTTCTCTTGTTGCTCGACGATTTGTTCGGGTTCCTGTCTTTTGGCAATTGCATTGATATCGGGAAACGGATTCTCAAGTACTTGGGTTTGGAACCGAGCTCTATCTTCTTGCCTTCGCTGTCTAGGAGTTAGTTTCGAAAATGGCGAACACTTTCCACGTGGAATCTTGTTACCATCAGCCGAGCCAGAGTTCTCCAATTTTCTTCTTTGTTCTTCCTCTTTCTTCACAATTTCCGCCGCGATAGTGTACGTTTTATATCTTTCTTTCGCGAGATTTCTCTTCTGTTTAGGTGTCAGATGATTTTTATTAAGACGCCTCTTTGGCGTGGACTCCGCTGAACTACTGACGCAATATTCGGAAGAAAGTGGCGTGGCACCTTCGTCAGTGTCATTGTCACCCTCATCAATCTTCTCTCCCACAAGAGTTCGCGAAGCCTCGTCCGTGTGTAATTCAGTTTCAATGCATAAAGTGTCACTGCATAAAGTGTCCGTCGTGGCTTCCATCGTGGATTCTTCCATTTCACTTACTTCGTTGAATAACGACGGTGGGTTGATATTCTCCAAACATTCGCTTAAACTATTATTTGCACTGGTTTGCATTGCTTCCGCGTACCTCATGCAAGTTATGGACAGAACGTTGGCCACCGGTTTGAGAAGATCGAAGACAGGATCACTTCCGGTTAAACTATGAGAGTCGTGTTCCTTTCCATCGGCAATTTCTGACGTAATGCTTGCCACACTTAACATGCTGTTCTCCATATCCCCAACGTCTGGTAAGTCGTCCATCATCGATGGCGGCTTCACGTTCTCCAAATGCGAGTTTGTGCATTCGTTCAACAAGTTTTCAAGACTGCCAGTATTACTTTGTCCCTGACCCAAGGCCCGTCGAGCGACCATTCCGATGGGAAGCGACTTCTTCCGGCCACCTGAAGGAGACTGAGTCTTCATCTGTACCACTGGGAGGGATGTAGAGTGACATCTGTCTCGATTGACAAAGGTTTCCGTATTATCAGCAGAACCAGCATAACTGGCGGTTAAAGATATCAAACTTCCCATCGACGATGGCGGCTTAATTGCATCTAAATCAATCGATGTAATACTTGTAGCGTCTAATTCGTTGTGCTTACTCGCTTCTGCGACAACAGCTTCAGCCAGCTTGATGGCCTCTCGTTGAATGATCTTAGAATCTGTCATGCCGTTCTCCCCACTTTCCATCTCTACCAATTCCGACATAATGGTGCCTTGATCCTCCGGCACGTCACTCTTGAAGGATGCGATCAGCGGTGCACTAATACTGATGCTAGGGAAGGATACTTCATTGGGTGAATCCTCGTTCCAAGTGTCGCTTATCGTGCTTTGCTTCATCGTTGTCGTGGCCTCACGTTCGCGCATTGCTTCAGTTTGCTGCACCAAGGCGGCAGTTAATCGATCGAGAGATGCTATCATGGCATCTGGGTCTCTCTGTCTTCTGTACACTTCCTCCTTTGCATACTTTGGCGGGTGATCAACCTCGTCGCTCCTGGTAACATCGAATACCGGCCCAATCGAGACATCTTCACTGTGCACCCCGTCTGAAATTTGTTCCTTTGTGTCATCACTCTTCTCATCGAAGGAATCTTCGATTTTGGCAGGCGCTTTACCGAGCAGCTTGTTCAACTTTATTGTTTGAGTGTCATGGGTGTCAACTGTATTTGGTATTCCTGGCTTTATGCATAGTTCCAGAAGAGCGTGCTCCGAACGTTCAATAGAATCGATGGATTCGCTACTTTCCGAATCTTTGGTTTCTAAAGTATCTTTCATTTGCATATCTTCAATATTGTCATCGTTGAGAGTGGCTGGACAAACCTGAGCATTTTGCCTTTCAGCCGTGTCCTTGTGCAGTGCATTAATTGGGATTTTGTCTGAGTTTGAAATAACAGAAGAATTGCAGATACCGATATTGTCTCTTACTAGCGTGAAAACTGATTTACTGTCTTGAATCTCTACTTTGCTTGGAATCTCCTTATCTAGATTCTGCAGAATTGTGGAAATCTGCCAACCACACTTTGATTCCTGAAAAGATTGAGCAATACATTTCAACGTTCATTCAATTTATACCTTCAGTAAGGATGTAAAATAATACTAACTGTATGTTGTGTATCTGCTTCAGAGTCATATTGGGATTTGTTGACCTTATTCGACAGTATACCAGACGGTTCCATGGAGTTAATGTTTGATGTACTCTTAGTAGAAGTTGATTGCTTTACATTGAACGGACTTACTAGATCGTTATCAGCTTTACTAGATTCTACTTGATCTAGGGCAACGCTGGTCTGATACCTAGTTAGGTTACATTCTGGTCTTGGTAGCTTCTCGAAGCTGTTTCCTATGAACGAATGCCTATGCCTATAAAATTATGAACAACTTGAAAATATGTAGGATTAAAATGAGAATGTCTATTTGTGTGTCAGTATTCAATTTATAGGGTTAGTACCTATTATTTTGCATTCCGATATTAATGCAAGCTGCAAGTAGATCTTCATCATCTTCGTCCCCATCACTGACTTGATCTAAACATTTGGAATAATTTGTTAGTATCCGCAATAGTGTACAACCCTATATTAACACACTGAACGCTAGATGCAATGTGGTAACTAATTATAGATTCTTGTCCTTACATCCTGAATCATTGGACGTCTTCGATGCCGAGTTCCCAGCGTAAGTACCAATTTCATTCGAGGACAAGTCTTTATCCAATACAGTTCCGTAAATAGCATTTTGTGACATAAATTCATTTGAGACATCTAGAATTAGAGCAACAGTGTCACCAGAAAGAAATCCACGTATAGTGCGGAATCAAAGAAAATATTTTGTTCCTAAACGCACCTAACTTGCCACTCGTACGGTTGGAAATCACGGTAGTATCACTATATTCGGAACTATTTGAAGTCATTTGCGTGGGCGTCGTTCGCACACTGCTCATAAATCAATTTCCATTAGTAAAATTGCCACGTCTGTGAGCATGCAAGATTAAAAGGAGAAATCCTAAGCATGCAAATATACATACCTCGATGGACTTCTGATGGAGCCGTCATCATAGTCATTGCTTCTCATTTGCTGAAACATGGCTTTTACCTTTGCATCATAATTGTGCAGATTCGGCAATTTGTCTTCCATAAGCTGAGTCGCGTCCCGTACATTTGAATCTACTCTAGGTTTGTTCAATTTTTCGTCATTAAGCACCGTTACACATTGGGTTTTGCCTGCACCGGCGGATTTGATGGTCAAGTTCTTGATCAAATTCTTTCTCGTGTCTTCCTGTAAGTCGGTGGCGGATGCTGCTCTGGAAGAGTTCAAAGAAGTTCCACGTGGTGTGCCTTCCGTGCAGTAAGTTTTAATTGTGTCCTCATGGATTAGACCCTGCTCATTGCTCGGAAAGTACCCGGAGTGTGGTTTCCGTTCGTCTTCTTCAAGAGTACCCTCAGCATAACGTAAACTGTAGTCCGTTGGTTGATCCAAATCCGTCTCGGCGTAATTTCCAAACAAATCACCATCGGCATGCGCAATGGTCGGTGAAATTGTTTTCTGAATAACCTTTAATGAATCCCGTTGACGGATTAAAGGTTTGTCACCGTAAATATTATTGTAGTTAACAGTTTCAGTAACGGGAGAGGAAACTTTCTCTTTATAAGACAATGGCTTAGGCTCGGTTGACTGATATTCGGTCGCGCAAACAGTAGCCTCTGTCTCTTCAGTAATACTTGACTGGATATCTCCTTTTGACGAAGATAAAAGACTCTGGCTGGTGACAGACAGATTATCCTCGACAGATGAATGAAGCAACATTTGCGAACAGGCGGATTCTTGATCGGGTGCTGAGGCCCAGGATATCGTTGAGTTGGTACACTTTAACTCAGTAATATCAGTATATGCAATATCCGTTGTTTTCAAACGATCAGGGATAGCATTCTTATAACGCAAGGTGTACTTCTTTTCTGAAGTCGTTGCCTTCGCATGACTATCACCCGCACTGGTATCGAATCCAACGGCAGAATGGAGAGATGACGATTGCTGTTTCATTTGAACATCCGTAGGTGACATTCCATTAACTACATGACGATTAACCCTTTCAAACATAGTATCCGAATGAGTGCTTGTGACAGAACGCATGGATTCCCTGCTCTCACTCCTGGGGACCCCGTTACTCTTGCCATTGGCAACGCTAGAACTCGTGCTCGGTTGATTGTGAGGCTGATAAGAACGTAGTCCCCGAGCGCCAAGTCCCAAAAAGCTATGATCCATCTTGAAAGCAAACTTATCGTCTTTGTTTGTGGGCGATGTACTCGGTTCAATATTATCGCAAGTTTCTGCCAGATTCTGATCAATTTCTTGCTCCAGAGCCTTCTGCCTGCGAGCTACCAGAGTGGGCAGAGTTGGTAAGCCAAGCCCACGGGCTGTTGAGTCCAAGTGGACAAGGTTACTGCAACCTGGTCGAGCACTTAATAAATTCTTTAGAGCTGCACTCGACCCCATCGAGATCATTTTGTGCTTCGAATGAACGAGGCTCCTTAACATGGGCACTGCTCCGAGGTCCCACAGTAATCGTTGATCTTGTGGACACTTTGCTGACAAATTCCAAAGCGCACCACAGGCATTGCTGACCACGGTTAGACTCGGTGACTTCAATTGTTGAAGCAAAACTTGCAGACAGCCTCTTTCTCTGACAATTGCTCTATAGTCTTCTCTGACTGCCACGTGGCTGCTGACGTTCCTCAAGATTCCTCCAGCATTTTCAACGATGGCCAGCGTCTTCGACGGTGCTTTGTAACTTAACATATCGACAAGGAATGCCAAAGCTCCCTCCACTGCGCAAATGTCCACTTTATTCTCACTGCAATGAGCAGAAAGGTTCCACAAGGCAGAAAGAATGGACTTCAAGGTGGATTCTTTTCTTCCTTCCATAGCAGCCTTCATCAATCCCGTAACTGCTCCAACTTGCCTCAGTGTTTGTTTACTGCTGCTATCAGCCCTCCACGATAAGTTCCTCAATACGCTTGCTGTGACTTGTCTTAGATCGTCACTTGGACTCCTAAGCTGACTGACCAGAGCCTTCATGAACTCTCGAAACGAGCAAAGCAGTGCTTTATTGTTGCCATCGCCGAATGTTAAGTTAGTTAGAGCCATTCCTGCATAGCGTCTTAAAGTGATACGGTTCTGATCCTCGCACTCACTCCCGTGTGCCATGTGGTCCATCTCAATTAATTCAGCAACCGCATGCAACCCTCCTAACTGACACATCGCATGGCGATGAGCCTCATCAAAGGAGAGTTTCATCAACGCCGCTATCGTGGGACCAGGATGTCGTTCAAGATCTTCAGGTATATGACGAGTCTCAAGAGAAGCTCGCAGTGTTTGGCAATAATCTCGAAGTTGTTCGAGGAATCGAAGTACCCTCGCCTCCCGACGACCAGCGCGCTCATCACTCTTAGCATGTACCACGTTATGTAAGGCTCGGGATGCTCTTTCTCTAGTTTCGGGATCCTGACCAGGTGCGTGGATCAACTGGACCAACAGTGGCAAGCAGCCCGACTGTCTCATCACCAAACAACTGTCGATCGAGTTGCTCATAGATAAGAGGGTTGCGCTCATGTCTTCGCGACCTTCCGTACTTCCCAGCATGCCTAGCAAGTTGTAGACTACGTCCACTTTTGCGCCCAGTCTTCGGTGACCCTGCATTTCCGCGGAACACCCAAATGCCCCGCTGGCGTTCGATGAGAAACTCATCACGCTTGCCATGTCCTGTGTAAAAGAATTCGCGTAATGTTCAAACTCTCGAATACGTCAATTTTTTGTACGGGTAGTGTCTGAACGTCTGACGGTCTCAATGACAAAGTGATTGGTTCATTATTCGATATAGGTGGCCTATGCGTTTGATTAAACGTGCACAATGAATACGGTTACAAGCTAAGGAACACATAATTTTCCCAAAACGAAGAGCGCTGACGAGAAGGCATTATTTTACTCACATTGTGCACTGCAGTCGATGAGCCCTGCTGATTCGAAAAGCCCATTTGCTGATTAGCCCATAAGTCTCTTCTGATGGGCCACGTGCCTCTGTAAGAGGATGGTATCCTCCGGCTCTGCGACGTCGAGTCCAGCCGATTTTCATCTTCGCTACTCCCATCCTCGTTGTAGTGCTTGCTTCTCCTCACGTAGAGCTGCAACAGGAAAGTTTCGCGTCATTCATTCGCTGCGAAAATCTCCGAAAATAAAGTGCAGCTCGGAAGGAGAATGGCACCGTTGATTCTTGCCACTTGAAAGGGTTGCAGGTGAAAAAAGGCTGAGCGCATACATTGTTCGAGCACAAAGACGATTGGGTTTTCGAAGTTTCCGGCGATCGCGTACCAAGGTCACACATCTCGGAAGCCATCTTGGCTACTGAAAATGCATGATCGTTGTTCCAGGGTTAGGGAGGCGTGATGCGAAGCGCGGGAACGAGGGAATGTCCTTAAAAGGGCAAGGCAGAAACGGATGGAGACAGAAAGGATACTGCGGGGAGGGCACGAGAGGCTGAGCGAGGGGGATGAAAAACGGAAGGGAGAGAGGAAGTGTATGTACGTGCGCGTCGAAGGAGAGGACGTGTGAGAGAGGGAAAGCAGGGGAGTGCGAGAAAACGAGAGGAGCGGAGAAAGAGAGGAACGCGCGGACAGAGCGAGAGAGCAGTGTAAAATCAATACGGGGTACGGTAGTGGAGGTGTATATAGAGGGACCGTGCGCTACAAGCACGAGGCAATACCCACGCCAATGGTTCTCAACCTTGGCTCGATTCACACCGGCACATCTTCTTTTACTGTCCTTAAATCCTACATAATCTGACGCAGCCTATGGTATTCTAAGCTTCGAATCATGTTCGCGGAGACGATACTTCAGTTCATTTATCGACGTTCTGAACCACAAGACGGAAGAAATAGTAACAAACATCTATGCGCAATGGTATAGGGAACGAACATTGTCACAGTCACGTTTTGTCTCGATGATTTGTTTGAATGGGTGCTGGGTAGACATATTTTTTGTTAAGCTTACGAGACGCCGAAGTTTTTAATGGAAACATGGCTTTGCAGCAGCGTCCTTGTTTCCTATTGTGCTCGATCAATCGGAGCACGACTCGTGGACGGCACGTCGAGCCTGCTGCAGTAGTCTGAGGCAGATGACATACAAAATACTATTCTTGTGTGGTAAAAACTGACTGTCAAATTGATCGTGAACGTTTTATATTGGTTCAATCATCGACAACGATTCGAAAACTCCTTAATTAAATCGACAGTGCGAGGACCATTGCATTCAGCAATTTATAAAGATCCACGAGACGATAAAAACAGAGTGCAGCGAAAGTGACGTTTCGCCTGCACTGAACAGAACCGCGGATGGTCGATTTCTCATCACAGCCGACTAGAGGCAAAGAACCTATCCCAGAAGATCGAAACAAAACCACATTACCTCAACGTCTGGCCTCAGACGAGCAGAACCACGCACACATATATCAAGCTCGGAGCCTTGACGTTATCAGGTTTTACTTAACAAGGGTTTACGACATCTAACACGATGTCTCAAACATCCAATCTCAGACATTCCTGCGTCGAGCGAACAGTCCTATTCTATTCTCCCAAGCACCAGCACACTTCCGAAGGTACACATCTGTCAACTGGGACGCGATGCTTGGAACGAATACTCTACAGAAGGTTCTAAATCCGGTAAAGCTTGTCGTCGATGACGTTACTTCCTAAACAAACACTGCTCACGATGCACAACTCACCTCCGGGCTCGGCGTGGTGGACCTGCGCTCGTCCTCCTCCTTGACTTCGGGCTCCATGGCATCTTCTTTATTGTTGGCCTCGCTGTCGACGCATCTCGGCTCGACGACGTCGCGTGCGGGCGTCCTGATGGTTCGGGCGCATCGCGTCGCGGCCGACGTCGACGTCGCGGCGCCCTTCTGGCCAGAATCTGTGCCGTTTACGGGCCTAACGGTGGCTGCGGCGTCCGTCGACGACTCCGGCTCGTGCGCCGCGACGCTCGCCAGGGGCGTAGCTCCAGACGGCCGATGGGGGCGCCGCTGCTGGGCCGCCCACGAGGCCGTCGCTTCCACGCCGACGCCGACGCCGACGCCGACGTCCCGACTGCTAGCACGCCCCGCGCAACCTGCTCGCGAGTCGGAGGATGAATTCTCTTCCGGATGATGCCCTTGGCGCGGATGTTGACGATGATCGGATTCGTCGTAGAGGACTCGTTGGGAGCGTTTTGGCCAGACGTCGGTGTCGTCCTGGAAGTGAAAAGAAGACTGTTAAGTTGGTATTCTCGGCTCTCTGAGAGGCGATTGAACATTTTTTTCTAGGCTATTTTTTTTCCCTTTCAAACTTATTCTTTGTGGAACACGTGCAGGTAACATGTTACGGCCGAAGTGGAACGAGCGTCGTGACATGATTAGTTACGTAATTATGCGTGGGCGATGCGTCCTTATCAATGACGGCGAGCGTATGGGCCGCGGGAACGAGTTAGTTTTTAGTGCGTAGCGAGCTGCACGGTCTTTTCATGCAGTTAACTAAGTGATTCATAGTTTCATGAGCAAGGGCATAGGCTGCGAAAAATCAATGAGATCTCTCAAGTCAATACATCTTTCTGGCAGAGAGTCTGCACGACGCACGGGAAGAGGTATTGCATGATTCATCAGTGCAATCCCACTTCCGTCCGATGCACGAGTCATCTTCTTAACCCTTTTACGGCGCAGCGTCGACATTAAAGTCGACGGTGTGTTTCATTTCACCGCAATATTTCAGGCGCCTCCAAGCAATTCCGCGCTGCCAGTTGAGGAATATTGATACGAATTTTTTTCAATCGATACGCAGAACAAGTATCACTTCAATAACGCGCACGAGGGGCCGAATCGCTTATGATTCATGGTTGGCTTCCCACTTCCGCCCTCCGTTCGAAAACCCTATCTACATTTATGTTTCAATAGATTCACCAGACTTGTACTCGCTGCAAGGACAAATTTGAATGGGAACGTATCGTATCACACACGTAGTTAATAGTTAATTGTACTAAAAATCCCACGCATTATTATGCAAACGATACAGCCTCTATCACAGAGGACAGACAACTGCCGTAACGTTTCTTGTTCGACGACGTACATTCTACGCGCAGCAAGATACCCGATTTCTTAATATCTCGATGATTCACTCCTCGTAAAACACTCGTGCGAGCGATTATTGAGCCTAAAACTCGGATTCCTCGAAATAGCTCGTCGAAAGTGCGACGCGCACAGTGTACTGGCCGGTCGTGCAAGTCAATTTTCAAGCGCCACATCTGCTCGACACGGGTATACGGGCCAATGAGACGGTCGGGTGAAAGGTTAAGGCGTCCACGGACAGTCTCTCTCGGGCTCGGGAAAACGATCGCTTCTCTCGGCCGAAGACCTTGCAGCAGAGCGTTGTCGATTGCAATGAGCCAATAAACGAGTACCCTCCGATGAATCACCGCTAAAATCCCACTTCCTTCCGACGCTCGATCATTATCGTGGCGGCCGAGCCGTACGTTCTCATTAAGTCGAGCGAAAACGATAGCCGAAAAAGGATGGGAGAAAAGACGCGGTCGCTTTCGTTGACCGGGACAACGCCCCTCCAGGTTCAAGGACATCGACATGCCCGCGTTACACCTCGATCATTATTACAACGAGATTGTGCGGTTAATACTCGTTCATTATGCCCGGGCAAGGTGTGCGTGCACGCGCGATGTGTGCGTGAGCGAAGGCTATTACCAGCCGTGTGGCACACTGGAGAAAACAAAAGGTCACGTTACGAGCGCCGATCATGCACTGCGGAGTGCAGACGCGCAACGCTGCGGCTGCTGAGTGCGGACGTGGTCGAGGAGGATCGGCACGAGGTTGATGACGTGATAAAAACATGCGGCCACTTTCTTACGGAAATATAGCGCGTGCTATTGACGTTCTGTGACGCACGGTGGCGTCGGCAAGTACTCGTTGCTTGCGTACCTACTACTTGCCGGAGCAAAAGACTGTTCAGGCTTAAAACCAGTCTCGGTATCCAGCTATATGCCTGATGCTGTTTGTAGAAAGTCGGCAAAGACACTGATGAAGAGAGAGATTTAATGAGAAGTCAATAGTGGCTTCTCGACTTTGATCATGCCGGGAAATCGTGGTGAGAACATGTGCAAGAGTGAGGCTTGAGAAATGGGGTATACCTTTCCTGTGTCGGCACGTTGGCCCGTACGGGAAACATCTCTAACGCGGACGTAACAAATAGCGATGTAAATAAAAGAAAGTGCCGCATTCTGTTTGCATGCTCGACGCGGCACACGTGCCGCATTCAGTATAATGTTTGGCTAATGAGGAGTCAGGCAGGCTCTTGCACCGAGAGTATCGCCGGCTAATGAAAAGTGCACCGAAGACGTCGGAGAATAATTACGGCAACGGTAATTAATGCTTTGTAATTGGCATCGTTAAAGGTTGACGTGCTCGCCGGTTGGCGGCTCGTGTCCGGACTTCGGTTGCGTGCATAATTAAATGATGCCCAGAAGCCGATTCACGGGATAATGATAATTCAGAAAGGCGCGAGCGGTGTCCGTCCGCGAATAGCGCACTTTCACGGCCAGTTTTCACCGTGGTATCAAGATCATCGTTAGATCAGCAGGGACCATTCACAGAACCGAGTAGCAGTGAGGTCGTCATAATGTTGCAGGGTAGCATTAGCGAATAAAGTTGGGGGGATGATTAAGTGAGCCGGTTCTTGTACGAAATAAACGCTGCACCTGTGCACTTGAAAATGCGCTGACTAACGCAATCAGATGGCATAACGCAGACCGGTATTGGATATTTATCTTCATCGGTTCATTTAAGCTCCACCATTTATAACGCTTACTTGTGATGTGCGGCGCAAGCTTGAGTATTTAATTATTCTTGCATGTTACGGCTGCTCGGGAATTCTTTCTAATTGGGGCAACTGTTGATCTATTACGATTATGTTTATTCGAACGCTAGAGCGCGGATTGTACATTTTACGGCAGAATGACGCTGGAATCTGCATCGTGCTAGGCGCTCTATCATATTCGATGATAACATAATGAATTAGTCGTGCAAATCCATACGGCGCTAAATGGCTGGAGGTAAATCTTGATTGATTTCTGAAATTATTAGGGCGTGAACTAATGAGCCGAGTTAGGAACCTTATTAGCTTTCACCCCGCGAAACAGTCAGTTTCCTTTTCCATGCACGCTTATTAACCGACGACTCTAAATTCGTAAGCAATTCGCAGATTGGAAATATGTGAATGGACGTTGGCAATATGAACCTGTCTGACATCGATTATTTACTGAATACTGGAAGAAGCAAAAATACATATATCTTCCAATCTACTGATACCATAGCATCTGCATCGGAAAGTCGTCGAATTAATAGAATTCTACTGGACAGCGCGTTTCACATCATGGAATGAAAGAAACGGTGAAAAGAGATTGCTTTTATTCCGAGAATTACAAGCGTCGACTTGCACATCGAATCCAGTCGTGATTAATCCCCTCGCCAAACTGTGCGCCGTTGAAAGTCCTGGCAGATAGCAGATCGCGATAAAGGCCGATTAAGAGGAGAGGATTGAGAAACTTAATGAGGAACCCGTTATCCGCACGAGACGACTATACCGGGTTGAAGTTTTGATAGATACGATCTTCGCGGTCCGACTTGTGCGGAGACCGACCGACGTTCTTTCTTGCGATAGAAAGTGCTCGTTTTCGAGATACTATCGCTCCGTTTTGTTTCGGATCGCGAAAAATTTAGGTCTTGTCCGTTTGCTTTCGAGTCTCGAGCCGCTGAGTGCGGTCTGTCATGAGAAACGGTTTCAACGTATAACACGATGCAAGCGCGATGTGTTTGATCTGATGACTTTATTAGCTACAAGAATCCACGGGACTGGAAACTAGGTAACGCGTTGCTCAGTCGGATGGGACGCACGGTTCTTTCAGAAAGCGCCGACCCTCGCTTTTTCACGGTATAATTTCATCGATCTCTGTATCGTGATAGGAGTGCATCAGATTGCGCAGCCTTCGTTTTACCTAGAATATATAAATAGAGAAGAATCGATTCTCTGCTACACCTCGGCCGAAGAGCGACATTTTTCTCAGCGTCGTCTTAATTAACGCTGCCCCATTAATTTTCAAGCCCATACAACAAACGCATCAAACGTTCAGCTCTTTTTACCGGCGAAATAAAGGGAGCGTCGTTTTATCGTCGAGTACACGGTAAATTTGCTTTACCCGCGATAGCGTTACATCGGAAGTGATTCGCTGGAAGTCGAATTTTATTTCTGACACGACCGAGCGAGGAAGTGTATTTTAGTCACGAACGGCCGGCGCACACACGTCTTACCGCAGAACTTCTTGTCGGCTCTTTTCCTGCCACGAGGAAGAGGCATTATTCTCTGCTCAGCTGGTCGGACCGACTTGCTCGAGAGGAGCGGCATGAAATCAGCATTTCCGCTTAGATGCTTAGAAGATCACAGCGTGCTTCGTCAAAGAGACATCACTATTGCAAAATCCTCGCCACGCATTCTTCTTCCAGCTATTCTGTTTGACTGACAACTCACCGAGTCAGACAGCGGCCATCTATCTTTGAACCGACCAGTTTTTGCACATGCTGCCGATGACTACTCCATCATTATGCCAAATTGAATTGTAAAACAGGGACGGTTTTAATAGTTTCATTTCGTTAGAGGCCCGCTAGCTAACGCGGTTATGGAAGCAGGCAGAATTGGGACTGACAAGAGTGCACTTTTGCGGCGTAACCAACGAATTTGATTATGTGCCGGAACATCGAGGAGCGGCGTTGTATCACGCGCGGACTGCTGCCGATGGAAACGGGTTAATGAGCTATGGTACGTAATGAAGGCGACATTGCTCGTGCTCGATGACGTTGACGTTCGACGTGCGCGTACTTACCACGTGCGCAAAGAGACCAAACGACGAAAGGAAGCGTCGAACTCACCGCGAAACGAGGGAGAGTTTTACGTTCCGGTGTGCTTACAAAGAGGGGCATGCCGATCAGTGAGGCGGGAAAGACGAGAGTAACGGCTCAATTGCTACTTCGACGCTCGCCTTTGCACTCGGTGGCCGGCGTGAAAGCTCGCGTAATGAACGCACGATCGATAGGAGGTGATGTTAACAAGGAGATGGGTGTGCACCTTCTCGATCGACGAAATGGAAACGACGCAGTTCTGACATGAATATGAGAAGCTGCTGGAGCGGATCCGATTTAAAGCCAAGTGGACGGCGTATGCGATGTGGCAACTTTTTTAGGTAAGTACGCTGCACCGATCGATCGAACCTGAGGGAATATTGGAACAAGGGGCGTGTTCTAAAAATCAAGCCGTGCCATTAACGGGATGAGGGAAAAGAGAGTAAAGCTTCGTGCCGATACCTCGATGTTCGCTGTCACAATTTGTACTTGACATTTGTATTCCACTCACGCACGCCCGTTCGCACGGCCTCATTCTCTCTCTTTCTCTCCATCTCTCTACTGTCTTTGCTTCCTGTACACTTCTCCCTCGTTCTCTATGCCAATGAGCAAGTTGCCGGTGCCGCCGAACGAAAGTGCATGTGGAAAAAGAGAATCTTTACCCAGCGTCACATACTCATCTAAACGGTTGCGCAACGTGACGAACGATTAATGAAAGTAAGAGTACATTTTCCTAAATAACGGTATGTAGAAACAAGACTACAGCAACATATTCGATATTTCGAGAATCACCTTGCGCTCTGTTGTTCGATAGATGTCGGAGGACACAATGGGGCAGGGTATCTCGGAATATCGTGGAATCGTGGAAGTTCTCGAACCAGACCGCCTTCGATTGTTCTCGCCCTCCACGCCAATCCTCTGCTCCTTTTCGAGGACATCGGTCGTTTCTCTCCCGTCCATAATAAGCCGCAGTCGATTCCTCTCGGTCTTCGCCACTTTTTGATTCGCCGACGCATACTGGCCGCTGCAAGGCAACGGAATCATCGTCCCGGAGACTGATCCTCGTGCGCGAGCACTCGTTTCTGACTCCCTCGAGGACGACACGTCCCTTCGTCCTTGAGAGTGCACGCCGTGCTCACGGCTCTCGCCCGGCATTCTGACGGTCAGAGACTGCGCACTCGAGGATCCTTCTTCGTGGAACGTCAAACGAATTCAAATCGAGAACGAAAGACAGATTTGCTCGGTCCAATTGGCTTGCGCATTTGACGTATCGATCCTCCTCACCCCTTTATCCACGTTGGGAGGGTACTCCTTGTTCGCGCACGTTTTCGAAGCAATTGATCGATGTGACGAGAGCTCAACTCCGACGTCAGGCGCACGGATGCGTTCGTGGTATTTGAAATTTGATTTTCTGCTTCTTGCCAACACTCACGAATCCCTGTCTCTGTTCTTCCTTCCCGAAGCGCACCTCGTAACTTTGAAGCACCGAACGAGACTCGAGTGAACAATGAGCGGAAACTTTGTGCGAGGAGTGAAAAATGTTTCTACGCGTCACGACGCCCGGCTTCCGGGCTCATCCGACGTCGTATCACCGGCGCGTCGTTCTTCTCCGAGCCTTCAGGTTCCTCCGTCTCTCCCTCTTCGTCTCTCCTCTCACCTCCTACCCTGACACGGGGCAGCAGCAGCAGCAGCTTCATCGCGCTCCATCGGGCGTCGAGTGTACGCCGACGCATGCGCCGGGGCAAAGATTTTCAAAATGTCCCTCTGGCATTTCGAACCCCCTCGCCGTGGGTCGTGGTGGCAACGAGCGTGCGTGCTCTCTCGAGTGGATGCCACGAGAGGCGCCGTAATTTATTCTCTACCCTTCGCGAAGGGTCATGCCTTCGGCGAAACGAGTCCGCATACGTGAGAGCTCCTTCCACAAGGATTATTCACAATCTAATTATCCGAATGCTTTCATGCTCAACCTTTGACTCGCAGAGCTTCGAGAGCGTGTCTCGGACAAAGTCGACGTGGCCTTCTGGAAACGAATGCTCTCGTGCAATCCAGCTGCCTCGTAAGATCAAGTCGATGCAGGCATCTAGTTATCCGCCGAGCTGACATTTAACAAGCGTGGGTCGGCTAGTGTGTTCGACTCTTATCAACGCCGGGGCTGGTCGGCGATTCAAGTTAGCCTTGACGATACTCAGGTGGGCCCTTCAGGCCCGACACATGTGCCGATGCCTTCCCATCAACCGTTCCATTTATAGTTGCACGCAGCTGCACTTTTGCGGCCCACGTTTCGCGGCGCGTTTCGCAAACAAACCGGACGTCCACGCACACCGGGATAGGTTGGGTGTAGAGACACGACGTGGGCTCGTGTCCGCGACACTCGCTTCTGCAACTTTTGCTTCTCGCACTCTCTTTCTCTCTCTCTCTCTCTCTCGGGAAACGCGAACTTTGAAAATGTGCACTTCTGCTCAGATTGAGATAAAGGGGTCTCCGTGGAGAACAGCTATTGTCTGCTTTTCACTAGGAGGGTCCACGCCACTACTTCAGAACGCCGAACCGCCACTGCACCAATCCTTGCGGTCAACTAGCTTCTCACTATCGATTCACTTCGTCTAACCCGCAACTCCGAACAAGAGTGCGACATGCTCCTTGCTATCGATTGACTGTTTCCTTTCGTCCGCGTGATGAAACGGGTAGCAGGACGAAGAAGAATGGGAGGACCGCTGGACGGAGATAGGCTAATGAAAAGACGGGTGAGTGAGAATGCGATAAGAACGAAAGGTCGTCAGATAACGACGACTCTTCCTAGGATCAGCTCGCGAGGCATTCGTGACTGAGGACGAGCGACGCGAGTCAAGGGATGTGATAGCGGCTAATTAAGAGCCAATCAATGTGAGCAGCTGCCATGCCGTACTCTCACGCACGCCCGCATCCGCGCACTGACACACTACTGTCGAAGAACTTGAGACGCGGAAAGTATGAAATGCGCCGGAGACCACGAGGAAGAATCAAAACTGTCACATGTTCGCCGTCAACCGGTTCTACAGAACGCACTGAATGACCATTCTTATCAGCGGCCACTATTCCTCTCGGGTCGAGGGTTGGCGACGTAGGGGAGGGAAGATGGAAATGTGGGAGACGTTCGGAAGACGGTATCCGAAGGATAGTGAGATTTCCGATAAAGCACGGAAGGTCTTTGGATAACGAGAGTCTCTGGCCGCGAGGAGTGTTCGGAGGCCACGGCGTGTGTTAGTGGCTGAAATAAACTGGCGTAGGTTAGGGGATCGAAGAACAGCTGGGCTCGGCCTGGCTGCTGTGCGCCATCACTGACTCACTCGATCTGTCGCTCTCTTTCTTCGTCTTTCTCGCTCCAAGTTCAGCCTCCGCTCACGTTCCCTCTCTTTCTCTATTCGATCTCCCCCCATCTCGCCTCCCTGTCACTCCCTCATTCTGTCTCTGTCACCCTCGAACCCCCCGGTTTTATCTCTCCTACGCGACCTCCCTCCTTCTGCATCTCTCTCCTACTCTCCTCTCCTGCCTCTCCCTTCCCACGTTTCACTTTATACGAGCCATGCACTGCGAAGACCCTCCCGCGTCTCTCTCTCTTTCTAATCAAAAGAATCTATCCTCCGTCTCTCTCCCATCCGCACACACGCGCTTCCCCCAAAGGCACTTGACGTTTCATTTCGATTAGATCGACGGAAAAGAGTCGCGTCGACGGTCAGTTGCTTTTTCCTAAAATTCCCTTCGATCGTCGAAACGACTCGATTCCGATTTGTACCCGACAATTCTCGATTTTATCTCTCTTTGCTCATTTAGTTTGTATCAGTCGCAGAAGTACTGCTGTAGGAACGCGTTAAACCATTGTGCTCGAGCGGACAGTCGTTCGCCGTTGAGTAAACGCTCTACCGTGTGCTCGAGCATCCTCGAACGGTATATTGCGTGCTGTAATGCCTCTCGTGGGTTTTCTCTTTTTTTCCTCAAGTATTTCCGCAATCCCTATCCGGCCGGATAGAGCTGCTTCGCACACTTTTCCTCCTCGATCCATCGCCCGTGCGCTAAAGAGAGCGCTTCGGCGTGAAAATTTGAACCCGTCGACGCTTGCCAGCGTGCAAGAATACAGACGAAAATTCTAACGAATACGTTTTTGAGTGCGATAGTCGCCTAACGAGACGCCGGCAAACGGAAGGCGAGGGCGGAAAAAATAAATCTTCGTTATGGGGGCATTTCGAGGCGAGAATACGAGAAAATACTCCGCGCGCTATCCCATGGGGTGGAGGTGGTATATTCGCCGTGCGCCGAGGCGGCTAAGGAAGGAAGAAGTCCTGATCAATAACATCGGCCACCGTCGAGGAGGGGTTGCAACCCCTCCGATGATTCTCCCCCATAGAGTATGGCGCATGCCCGGGAATTAAATGCCGCCCTACCTTTGCCAATTTCACCATGCTTCCCTTTCTCACCTCACCCCTGTCCTCATTTTGCCCCCACCCCCTCATCCTCGCATACTCTACCCCTTGTATCATTATATTGTCACGCGCCACTACGGCTCTTTTTCCCGGATTACGCACGGAGACCCGTAACGTGAAACGACACTGTGTGGCAATAGCGCAGCAAACGATTTCTTGCTAAGTTTGGGGGAATTTTTTGTTTTGTTTCTATGTTGAACCATTTGATGTCATAGCGCGGAATATTAAAGTTGCATACGCATATGTTGCAACGATCGATCGAGATTACCTTTACATACACTGGGGATGGTCTGGGTTTTTGTTTTTTTTTAAGCCGCGGTATAATAAAAATGTTCTCCCCTTCATTCATTCTACATCCATCGGAGCTCTCGTGATCTTTTGATGTCAGGTAAAATACTGGTGAAAAATGCGTAGGTCGAAGTACACGCGATGTACTTATACGAATGCGTATGCGTGAGCAGCCGGCGCTATGTGCAGGCGGTTGGTTCGGCTGTTCGTGTCGGTGAACTTTGCGATCGTAAATTCTGTGACCTTGATCGTACGACTGCCGACATAGTCGACTCTCTGACACTGGCGGTTTCGACCGATCCGCTGATCGTTACAACACCCAAATAGTCTGCGTATATGTTGAGTCGTACGAGAAATACAGATATTAGTGTGAAAGTTCGATATAAAGATTTCATTTTGTTGAGAATTACGAGCGGGTGGTCGGAACTCAGGCTTGCCTAGGCAGTCCACAAAGCACTGGTGACTATTGTAAACTGCGTAATAGCTTCGGCTCCAGATATTATCCTGCGAATGCTCGAGCCAATTAAGTCCACCGGACCGTATCGATTTCGTCCAAGCTCAAACAGTACGCTTGACATTTAACATTGACTGCGCTGCGCTGGGAGTATCCAGGACAAATTAGCACGGATGCTACGCATTACCTTGTTCGCCACTTCAGCGTATCACCGTCATTAATGTTGGCACGCCGCGACAACGCCCTCTCGCCATCGCCGAGAGACTGATTAATGCGCAAGAAGGGCACGCAGAAGGCTTGCAGCGTATCCGCGAAACGACGACAAAATTCGGCGAGCAGATGCGCCAGAGGTCCGCGTAACACATTTCGCATTTTGCCATTATAATATCAGTCTTTTTCGGTGTCTTGAAAACTATATTATAATGGCAACGTGCGTCCTTTGAAATCATTCTAATTACGATAAATCTCTATTTCGAATCTTTAAATCCGACAGACATTTTAGCTGTTGTGCTTCTCGTCACTCACTCTGTGTATTCAGGGAGCTTATAGCCAGCTTCGGGCATAGTGGACGACTGTTTGTCGCAGGCATTTTGCGTATTGCGAAGATCGCGCCGATGTGAATTGTCGGTCCAACAAAAATGCTATCCTCCATTCAGAGGACTCCGCGTGCGTCGCGTTGACGTACGAAAGTTTAACGTGTATGCAGTGCGTCAAATTTGTCGTGTCGTGCCGTGCTTCAATCATGGGATGCGGGCCGTTCATAAATCTGCCCATAATTCGCGGGTGCACAGCACTATACTCCTGCCAGGTGAGGCCGATGTTTTATGCGCGGATTGCACCTGCCGATTCTGGGACCAGGTGCGCGAACTTACCTGACGGATTATTGGGCGATGTTCGCAGCCTCGTGGCCAGCTAGGCTGAAAGTCCTGATCCGAGAACTGCTTAGACAGAAAGGCGGGCTTCAGGTCCTCGTCCGAGAGACGATTGATGAGAAAACCAGGTGGGAAGTTTTCGTCCGACGAACGTTTGATCAGAAAATCAGGTTGGAAGTCTTCGTTCGAGCAACGTTTGCTCAGAAAGCCAGAGTGAACGTTCTCGTCTGAGTAACGTTTGCTCAAAGAGTCTGGTTGGATTTCGTCCGTAGGACGGATGTTCATAAAGCCGGGCTGACTGTGAGCGTCGAAGTTCGATTGGACTCGTGGATGGAATCCTAGATTGCTGTAAATTATAGCGATCCGTCAGTCTCGATCAGACAGAGGCACAAAAGGGAGAGACAGAAAGAGTCAATGCAAATCGCGACATCGCGCAATATCCCGTTGCCAACGACCGAAAGTAATTTCGTGCAATATTCACGGTGGCGGGGCATTAATCTCGGGCGGAATTTTTAAATTCGTCCGTATACAAGGCAGAGCTGACGGGAATGTAGTGAGAGACGCAACAGTCTGTACAATATTCAGCGCATGCTGAGTTAATCTTGAACGAAATTAGATTACGTCGTCTGACGATGGCAACGTTCTGCGGGGAAGTGAAACAAATTTGTGCGTGGGATATTCGTTGCATACAAAAATTAATTTTGCACAACTCGCGATAATTATAATTTCACGATGTGACAGCGACGACAGACAAACAATTTGTTCGCTCATACTCACTTGTGATCGAGGTTGTTCTGACCGACATCTGTTTTCCGATCGCAGTTATGTATCAAGATGTCAGCGAGAATTTTTTCTGAAACACGGGAATTATCTGTTAGACGAAGCTTTGTCGGACTACCTTTCTCTGTTACGCGTACAGTTTACGGTTCCTTAACTTCGCCGATAGTAATCTACGCGCATCGTCTGGTGCCGAATTGATTAAACAAGGCAAGTATAACTGTTGCCAGTTTTCAACGGGCATCTGCATGGTAAACAAGAGCGTTAATCATATAATCAGAGCACTTTCATTGGGGTCGCCATCCGATTGGGCCGTCAAAACTGTTCAGCGCTATTCAAAGAAACTGGCTTTTCCGTTTACACAGCAAGGTGTCGAAGTGTCAGAAGAGACTCTCGTCGACCATCGCATGTAACGAGCTCGGCTTTTAATTCCGGCGCACTCGACGTTTTCCACAAAAATAACCAAAGCTCTGGAGTAGAGCGGCGAAGGAAGGGGGAGACTGGAAAAGAAAAGTAAACCGCGAAGAGACGCTCAACAGAAAAGTACGGTTGTTCGGTGAGGACGAAGCAGAAAGTACGAGCGAGGAACGAGGAGTATGTACAGCACTCGTCGGTTGTTTTCTTTTCCTGATTTCGCCCTGGCCCCCGGAGTCCTCGATGTGTTTCCACCATAACGAGACTGCCTTACTCTCGTTTAATCGCGCAGGAGGTGCGTGCAAACATCGAGGACGAAGCAATCAGAGACTCCGAGCGGCGACAACTAAGTATGGAATATCGTACACTTACTCATTCATTTCCACGCTTAATATTCATTTATTCGTCGGCCGGTACCGTTAATCACTCAACACTTACTTTGCATCTATCCTCATGCGCCTGACAATGACCGAGATCATAAGAGTGATTTCTCACTTGTGAAAAGAAGGAAAAAAAAAAGCGTGCTTAAGAAGCGACAATTGTTGAGCGATTAAGGGGACGAGCAGGCGGCATTGTATGTAAAACTTGGAGCGGCGGGATGTGTGACGAAGCCGTGCAAATATGCGGCGGGTTCGCACGTTCGCGTAATTCGCAATTGAACGGCGCGTTACGCGCTAGACAGGATCAAGCGACGATGGTCTTTAAATAGAACACTCGCGCACTTTTGCGCTCACGATTGCCTCTCGTCGCCTCATGTCTCATCGTAAGAAAATGCAAGATTTGATCGATTCGACGGCCGATCGTATACGGTATTCAAGTTCAACACCTATCGGCAGCCTTCCATTATCCACGATCACATACTTATGCGACAAATGCGCGCTGACGGTCAAACGAGCTATTGATTCGTTAAGATTATCACAGTGCACGGCTTACTGAAGAAATCCAACATGTTGGAACGTGTGTTTTCGTTTAATTTCGAGCCGCGTGCGTTTCACGTCTCTGAAGTCATCGGGACGTAATTGGCGTAACCTCGTTAGCGATCACTCCAATCGACTGCTCGGCGTGGCGGTTGCTTACTCATCGTCCGATGCGAACGGTGGAAGATTCGTCGATGGTCTTACGGAAAGCGTTGAATTTACTGACGGAATTTCGAGGATTTGACGCGAAAGTTGCTTTGTATTGAACGGGTTCTGATTAATTTTGAAATCTTGTCAGTGTCGTGCGAACAACTGCTGTCTGACCTGCGCTGCCAACTGAAGGTTGCCGCATGATCGAGATACGGCGTGCGGCAAATTAAAAATGGACGGGCAAGAAAAACTAAAGGGAAGTTTGCAGTCGATCGAGTTCCACTCGACCGCAAAATCTTCGTGTTTGACGATGCACCGATCTTCGCGTCCTCCGACGCGACACGCGAGTGGATGAAAGGAGACGACTCGCGTGACCGGGATGACAAAAGGTAAAGGAGAACATTTGTGCGAGAGAGGACGATAAAACCGAACGCCGCAACCGGCCGTTCGACGACAGGAGGAACGGGTTGGAAAAAGTTGATAAATGCTTGATGCCGGTGAATGAATTTCTGCGGAGTGGAGAAGCCGGTTTGATGAAAAATGCTGCCCGACAAAAAAGCCGCTAATAGAATGGAGCACGACTTGCGCGTGCAGGTCAGTAAATGAGATAATAAATAACAGTGCATATGCACCGAAATGGCATGGGGGACAAGAAACGTTTTGATATATTAAAACTGACCGTTCGGGGGGACATTATTTACGCCCTCACCTCGGATGTGAATAGAGTGGAAATAATGTGGTGAAAAGCGCGAAGGGAGGAGAGAGCAAGAATACGTGAAGGTGGGCACACGTGATTAAGCCCGACGTCGGTGTACGGCTTTTGACGACACGACGACGACGACGACGATAAAGACGAAGACGAGAGAGAGAACCAGTAGACCAAGGCTCGTTCCAAGGTGTCACGTCACTTTTACTTTTGTTTCTCGCCATCCCGCCGCTCAGCCCATTTTCCTTTCGGCTCTTCTTGTTCTCTCATCCGAAGAAGAGTGCTTTGGCACCGCGGTGGCAGTGCTCCAACTGTTGCCTTTCGGCTTCAGACGCCACTCTGCCAGACATAGCACGCCCCAGGATCGCTCTCTGTTTAAATCGAGACTGCTCGTGCTATTCATTTGGCCACCATCGATAACACGTACAACTCAAACGTAGATTCCAAGGAAGAATTCTCTTCGTCCCTTACAGACGTGTGAGAGTCTGAGCGGATACATATATCAGCGGTATCAATCAGAGAATCTACTGCATTCGGTGCAAGGTCTGACGTGTATTATCAGTATACCGCAGAAACTTTCGTGCGAGGTGCTAAGGCCCCCTCGCTGTTCGTGAACGAGTTCGGACGTCATGTCGTATCTGTCATTTCCTCACGAGACGGTCTTCTTGTATCTGTGTCATCGGAAGTTGGTCAAACCGGTATTGAACCGGTTCGACTGGCTGCTTACAATGCGTCCGCTGGTCGTACAATGTTACGTGCGACAAGGTACGAGAGCCGGTCAAACGCGGGTCATTCGAAAATGACATCGAGCCTACCTGGGAATAACGTCTATATTTGTCCGCGTCACTGCTCGAACGACGGTAATTGATAAACGAAGCGGAACGCTTTCCTCTCGCGGCTATCCTTCCGCATATGAAACTTTGTTAGAAAGTCGGCAGTTAACGCGTCACAGCATGCAGATCCGTAGCGCCGTTTTATCATGGGTTCAACGTACTGTATGCGCGCGATGCACCGCAGCCACTCTATTATGCGACTAGTGCAGCGGGCGCATTCCTAGGAAATCGATACTTTAACGATGTGTTAGTTGACCGAGAGAAACTCGTCACATTGTACGCTTTTGATGAGCTATAGACACTGGCAGGACCGGCCACGTCAATACGCCGGTCGCGAAAACCTAGAAGAATGCGTGAAAGGTATATCCGTACCTTTCTCATAGTACTGCTCGTCGAATGAGAAATTGTGATTCTCATCGGGCGACTCTCGGTTGTAAAGATCCAAGCGCACCTGCCGATGAAGGCGGAGCGTCTCAATTTTAAGTTTTCTGACCTCAGCGAGAAGATCCTCATAGCTCGATACCGGAAGCGTCATTGCTGGTCTTTCTAGACTTCACCGCGCCCCTGCGCCCGATTTTGACGAGAACAGCCATCCGACTTTAATTAATCTGAAACAAAAACCAAGAGGACGGTCAAGCGAAGTACGAGCGTCATTGCGAAAACGACGATCTACCACCAGGCTCTATCTGTCCGACGCCGACGTCACGCGACGTAAGCAGTTCTTGTTACTTTTCGCACTGTTACAACGTCCAACGTTTTCTCGCCAACGAACGAATGCGCGCGGAACAACGGACTCGCGTTACATCATGTCGTAAATGGAACGACAGAAGCACTGTCGCGCGCTCGCTCTCGCTTCATTCGCGCGGCAATCGACGGGGAAAATGCATTTGGCTCGTGTGACGTGCCTGGACGGTCATATCAGAAAGAACTCAGCTGCGTGTGATCGCGAGAAACAGACGTCGAATCATCCGCGGCTGCATTATCCATCTCAGCGCTCGCGCGCTGGAAAGCACTGCTCTCGGCTTCATCTAAAAAGAGCTTTTGTCGGGCGAAAGAGACAGAGTGAAGGGAGACGAGATGGAGAACGCAGGCCTGCTTCCTCTCTACTCGCACTTGCATCGTGGTACTTGCGTCTCCATCGTGCCACTTGCACCTCCGTCGTGCCATTTGCACTCGGCTTCCCACGGTATATGTACGAAGATGTGTGCCCGTGTGCACGCTTCATCGTGCGTGCACTCCGCATCGACGTGTGTTTGTGTCGCGGATGTGGTAGTCGAAAGTGCAACATTCGCCCCACGGGGGATGCAGTCGTCTCGTGCTGGCCAAACGCTCGATCGATTGTCAGGAAAGGCAACTTTGCGCGCACGTGCACCCGAGTACATAGATAGAAACGTATAGGGTGCTCGCTGCGGAGGATAATGTGGAATTAAGTTCGCTAAACGTTTACAATTCTTCTCTCTTTCTCACATCACTACCTTCTATAGACGACTCCTCAGCATAAAATATGGATTACATGCGTACATATGAAATACAAACACGATTTTCAATACTGTCAACTTAAACAAAATATCCACATTCTAAAGTTTAAATAAATAAGAGGAATAGAAAAATGCGAGGATCACATTCTCGATGTCTCGAATTACGTTTCTAAGGAACACGTGTTTTCGGAACGTTGGGACAAAATTTAGATGTCACCCCGAGGACACCCTGTATATACACGTTCGTACATGGGGTAAACTTGCTAACTTGCAGGAAGGCGTCTGTGTATGTAAGAGTATCGAGGTCTTAGTATAGGGCAATCGTGTACGGAAAAAGAGAGGCGAAGGCGAGGGCGAAGCTCTAAGGTCGAAAGAAACGAGGGTGGAGGGTGACAAGGGGATTTTCGCCGCGACCGTCCTGTTTCGTGGACAAGCCGTATGTACAGAGTGTTTCAACGTCGAACGTTCATATCTTTAAACCGCACATACATCGTAAACAAGGATTATTCCAACTTCAACATTCATCCGACCTTCAGGACAGTCCCATATTTTACTGGCACCGTGGTAAGGTTGGGAAACGAAAAGAATTCCAGCAAAACTTGCTATTCATTATTGAAACTGCCTGTATAATCCGGCTTCTCCCCTGCTCCACGATCGGCGCTACGTGAGTCACGAGGGCAAACAGGCGATGTCTTTTGTCGCACAGAAAATGAATCTGGAATTATTGATGCCGCGCTGGAGAGAGCCTCTTGTTTTGCGTGCATTTCAAGTGTCACACGATACGCGACCTCATCTCGCGCATGCAAATTGTGAACTTAGGGTGTGACGAGTCTGCTTGGAGGGTAGCGGGAAGCGTGCCCATCGAGGCTCTGTATTTCTTTATAATTAGCCCGCCGTGTAATTTGGAAAATTGAGCGCGCCTCAATGGCAATCACGCGTCCACGTTTCGAATGACGAAGGATAAATGATTTTCCCTTGAAGCTGTATGGGGAAATGACGAGGAGCGCCGAATCGGAGGGTAACTAATTATAGTACCGTGCCTGGATTTCCAAGTTTATCCCAAAGATGGTGGGGCCTTGGCGAGAATGCCGACCGGTTTGCCCGCGGTCGCCATAAAAGTGCGTAGCCCGATGTGTGACCTGCATCTGGTCGTCCGTGAAGAAAAGTCATATGTTTTACGGGGATGCCGGCACATCCGCCAGAGGATTGATGGCCCGAGAGCGGAGCCTGGCATTTTCACAGTCTAGAGTCTAGACTCTAGACGACAATGCGCACGATGCGACGCGGGTTAAGCGGCGCGTGTCTGATTGTTGATGAGGAGACAAGTTACCTGTATAAACAGCCGACCGAGATCACTGAGATCTGTAAGAATTGCACGGCAATTTTCAGTCGATCATAAACGGTCGATGTGCCATCACGGGCGTATAGAGCAGTCCGTTATCCCGCGCTGACTTCGTACTCGCTTTCGAGCGGTTGGCTAATCGAAAATGCGGGTAGAAGGAGCGATTCGGCTCATATAGTGCGCGCGTATGGAGGAACGTCGAGGGTCCCTTCTACCGTGTAGTGCAGTCGTGAGACTGGCTCTTCGTCACGTGCGAAGTCTTTCGCGTTTCCCTATTTTCTATTGTCTGCGCGCTGTCGGAGTGGAGCGCTCGCTATTCGAAATGCCAACGGTATTCTTTCGGCAGAAATTAGATCTGGCCGTCCGGTATCGTTGTCGCACGCGAGAGGCGAGATCCTTCTTCAGACTCCACTTCCGCCGATGTTCAACGCCGAGAGCGAGAAGAGCTCTCGTCCCGCGCGCCACACGAGTTGCAGGAAACCGAAATCTAATACGCTCACGGTAATTCCAACCGAGACGCGGGCTCACGTGTGCATTGCCGCACCCTGGGAATCGAATATTGCAGACGTTACGTTGACGTATGTTGAGCGCCATTTGAGATACGCGCGATTCGTGTCGTCCGTGGCTCGATGACCGATCGATTAATGGGATATCTGCGTGATATCGATACGCGAAAGTCGGCGTCATCTCGCGTGACGGCTAGATTTCGTTCCTGTAATTAATATTTCTGTCTTTCGGTCGGTCCGTCCACTCTTTCCCCTTCTCCCCACTAATTTTACTCAAATCCATTAAGCCCTTAAGCTATTGCAAATTGTGTTATTCTTGATTTATTTATTCGGATAAATATTACGTTAATCTTTATATAGCGTAGATTTTTTTATATCCTATCGTAATTTCAGGTAATCCGAGTTTAGTCGAGGGAATTTTCGCTGGCGATCGATATTTTTACGTCGTTGCGTCATGCTATCTTAACAATGTGGCACGCTATCAATTTTCTTTACGACGGTATTTGTATTCCGTGAAATTGCAGATTGGGTCAACTGGCACTCGTAATTCTAGAAACGCGAGAGGCGGAAGGACAATGCGGAATTAACTTTCGACCCGAATCCTTTCTTCTTCGTTCCGTGGCCGATTCGTGATCACCCAAGTCCGTCACTGTGCTTTTTCTTCTAACTTCAGTAAGATGAAAGTAACAAAAGCAAACATATCCGTGAATTGAATAAATAGATAAATATCTGATTGATTAGTGACGTTTGACATAATCAAAGCGACGCTGGTCGCTAGTCCAGATATAACTAGAATCGTCCTTGGTTTTAATCGTCGTGTCGATTCGAAAGTTATCTTTGTAGTCTTAATCATTGACGGACATATGGACTCGAAACTGGAGAAATTTATGCGACGTCGCGCGAACATTGGGAGACGTTCAGCAGGGCGAGGATCGATTTGTTTGAACTGGGTAGCTTAATTCAGGAGACACTCGACGAAAGAATGATCCGAAATTATCTCGCGACCTAGATCACGTTTTTTCTTCTTTGTGTCTCTCTTCTCTCATGCTTCTCCGCCCTTCGCTTCTTACCATTCGACGGTCTATGCTAAATAGTCATCGGAATAATCATTATCCCGTGAACGACCGTACAATAGCGTAACTTTGAAGCGAAGCTCATTAGGAACCAAAAGCGCTCGAAATAAATTCTCAGCCCCGGACATCCTTGCTGAAGTTCTCGACATTCGCTAGCTGGAAACGGAGAAAGGCTAATGGCACGGTATCGTTAAAGGACAATAACTACAGTGCCGAGGATTACCGGGCTGTAATTACAAAGCAACATTCCGAACACGAGAATGCATGTCCACCCATCTAATTCGAATTTCCAGGACATCGGAAACGAGCGAAACTTTTCACGCGAACCGAAACGCCACGACGTCAGAGAGTGCGCCCCGACAATGCGACGAACTCGGAGTCGAGGGAAGAGTTTTCCCGTTCCAGAAGTGCATCGCGATACACTCACGCACGCGCACACATTACTCGGTTCATTATCGTTGTCGGCTTAATTACGAGCTCACAGCTTTCCCGTCCCTCGCCGACGGCAGCGGCCAGAGTCGACGAGAATCGTAAATTCTCGCAGAATTCATGAAAGACGAGTACAGCGCTTCTTTATGATAATGCCGGATAATGGAGGCATAGCGGATTTGCGGAGCGCGTCTGGCGTGCTTCATGACTGGAACCAAGTCTCTCGATTGTAAGGAAGAAGAAGCGGACAGGTGTGGGCGATCCTGAACACAGGCCATCGTTCCTCAACGAACGAGCATCGCTGTCCCGTTTCTTCCGGTGCGACAGAAAATTGAGGGAGAAAAAGGGTTGACGCGCGAAGCACATTCCTCTTGTCCAGGTCTTGACTCCAGATTTTACAATGCAACGCGATACCGATTTCCCTCAAAGTCCACACAAACTGGTCCCTCGGTGCCCGAAACACTCGGCCGCGGTCGAAAAGTGACGTTTTCATTGACAAACGGCAGGATGTCGGATTGTTCTTCGCGAAATTTAAGGTGTCGAGAGTACGCGTCGGGTTTACGGTTCCGTTGACCCCAGAGCTCCGCTGCATTCTGCATTATGTTGCGTGATAACATCGCGATATTATTGGCCCCGTGTAGCGAGCTGCGTGTGCGGTATCTTGCACGCGAAAAAGGGTATATAATAGAGATACGCAACAATTTCGTTGGCGCCGGAGAGCTGTGAGAGAGCAGCGAGGTCGCGTTATGTGCGTCATGCAACCGCGTTTGCTCCTGTATTCGCCAGAATTCTGATGCTACTTAAGTACAATTACGGCGAGCCGCTGTAGCGAGACGGGGGCGGAGCGTACATTCAGCAACGGAATTGCTAATTCTATTTCGGCGGCGAGAGCAACACTACGCGTTGTTGCTCGCCACAATTTCCGCGTTCGGAGTGCGGGACCTTAGACAGAAGATTTATGAAGACGCTCGCTCTCTGAATAATTTCCCGAGCAAGGTGCAGGATTGTTTGACGCTGCGACGAGTTCGCTGAAGCGTCTTATCATCGAACAGTTATTAGGTGGAGGAAGAAGGATTCGAGTGGCGAGTTGCAATTAGTCTCGTCGGATCGCACGGAAATCGTTGGCGAAACCATCGAAGTTCGTCGCTACGTAGGTGGGTATTCGCTGGCGAGTTTTAGGATTCTTATGCAAGCAGACGCGCGTTGCGTGTACCTCAGATCGACGTACTATATTTCTTGTATCGATTCTATCGGGTCGTTCTACGTAACACGACCGTGCTATCGAAGCCGCACACTGGATGTAGGCAGAATTTTTCGGACGACCACTCCGAGTCTCGAAGAAAATCTGGAAGCTATTTAGCTTGCGGTACCTACGTTACGCCAGACATTAGACCTAGTATCGTACAAAATCGTTCGGTCATGAATCACTGTGAGCATCCGAGCGTGGCAGGCGAGAGACGATCGGGGCTCGGAAGCAACACGAAAATCCACTCCACTCGTCTTTATTAGCATACGCGGAGTCATCGATTCCATATTCGATTTCACTTGGACTGAGGAAGGTGTCATTACCGAAGAAAGTCGATGCGTCGGCTCGCACACGTAAGCTCGCCAACGACCATTGGCATGCTCGACGCTCGTACGCAGGAAGGCGACTCTCCGCGGGTTTAAAAATTGCGACGTTTCTGGCAGATTGCCGGATCATTATCAGGCGAAGGATACTCGATTATGCATCGGGTCGTCGAACCTCTGCTACTCTTCCTCTTCCTCCCCGTCCAACTGCAGCGACGTAGACCACCTTCCACTCCGCCTTCTCGCTGCTCGATTGTCGCAGTCGTGCAAACCGAATCGTTCCTCGAACATTGAAGAGATCGATCACGGTACGTGGCCGTTCACGTGCAACGAAGCCAGACAGTCGGCCGACGTTACCTCGCCGGCCTTAGTTTATGCCAGAAACGTGCTCCGAGAATATACCTGGCGCTCGCAACGGTAGCGCACACCGCTAAACTCCGCTCCCCGTTAGGCCGTTACGTAAAATTTATTAATGCAGCCGCGCCTGCAACTTCATCGCCCTCGCAGGAGACGCTCGCCAGCCACCCACCCCCACCGGCCGCAAATTCCGTGGATTTTTGCTAATTATAGTATTCCGCCCACGCCGATGGTCCCGCGAAAATGCGCCACCGGCTATTACCGGTGTCCCTCGCGAGCGTCAATACGCTCGGCCGTTTGTTTATTCACGGTACACGGCCTCTCTCGTCTCCTCGATACGTCGCCGCGTGTTGTCGGAACGGAACGTATTCCGGCCGTTCTCGGGCGAATATTCGCTTCACGCTCGATTATCCGCGCTGATCGCCTTCAAGCAGTTCAAGCCTTCATTGTTCCCCATCTCGCACGGAAATCTCCTCGGTCAGTTTTGCCGGATAAGCGCGTCGTAAAGCGGTAACAATATTCGCTTGCCGCCCGCGACCGCGGGGAGAAGTTTGCCGAGAGCGCTGTCGGTGCTGTTGCAAAAGAGAGGGCCCACGCGAGATTGTTGGTCGACACGGTAATCGGCGGACATCGATGAAGGAAAAAAAAAAAGACGTTTCGCAACTCTCTGGCCCCCGGCCGATCGCGGCCGACAGGCGGGAAACATTAAGCTCCGTCCCCGGAAGACTTTGGCAGTGAAATTTCATAATCCGCCCACGCGGCACATTTCTCGGGCCGCGAATCCGAAAGTTTGCTTCGCCCTAATTGGGGAAGCCGGCAACGGTGCGTGTAATGTAATACAACCCGCTTGTCACGAACGCCGCCGTCGACGGCTTCTTATGTCTTTATTGTCGAAATGTGCGGCCAGGTAAGCGTGGATTTGTAAGGAGGGCCGCAACAATGCCGGTACACGCCGAGTTCTCGTGCTTTTACCCGGCGCACTTGCCTCGCGTGTGCCGTTACATTTCGTCGTTCTGAGGAAAGTGCGTGGTGTTTCGTGTTCGAGGGTGCTACGGCGGCGATGCATTGTCAAGCGGCGAGAGGATGATAGTCCACACTTTGCCGGCTTGCCACTCGACCCAGTTCGCCGCGATTCGTTTTAGCTGTCCATCCTCGCGCTTTATGAATCCGCGATGGCCGTGCTGCACTCGCTGTCTCACTTCCTCGGTAATTACGGATATTCACCTTGAACGCGCTTAACAACGTTCTTCACCTCGTCCCGTTACTTCTTGCCAAAGAAAGCTACCGCGCTGAGGGTGCTATATGAGTGGGCTCATTGTCTCGCGCGAAGATGATAATCTTGGCCAGGTCGAAGCGTTGCTTCAATCCACGACGCCAAGAAGCACGTTCCTCAATCGCGATTATGGCGAAGGACTGTTTCGTTGGCGTCGCAAGAAAACTGTACAAATAACCGGTTTGCATTTCAGTAATTGCAGATATTTTCTGCCCATCGCGTTCGAGTTTCTCGACTGCCTGAATCCGTCTCTCTGGCGTCGTTCGCGAGAAGAAAAGTGCGTCCCGACGTCGAAACAAATTGCATCGCTGTCAGAACCGGAGAAAGGTGCAACATGGTGCAGACTGCGAGTGGCTGCAATTAGCTGTGTTGCTCGTTGCGGTCTCTGAGTGAGATCCAGCCGAGATTCGCTAGATCGCCGACAATGATAGAGCTAAGATCCTTATCTTTGACCATTAGGGTCACTCAACGTGAAATCTCGATGCCAGCTTTTGCCGTCTGTAAAGGCTTGTTATTGCCGGCGTGTAATTCGTGTGCCGTAGTAAGTCGCCGACGTTTTCCAATGGGACAGATAGCGTGGCATACTACGACGTCGTATTATTGTAGTAATAATATTCATCGTTCAATTCCGGGAAAATAAAGTACTACACGGAAGTGTATGCGAAAGGTAACAGATATGATACCAGGTCAATTGCGTGTTGCAGGATTTCTGTTCCTTTTATTCCTCGCCACTTTTCCCGTTTTGGGATGCCGTGCACTTTACCCAAGAAGGAAAACCCACAGATAAAAGTGCACGTGCGAGGATACACCGCATTACTGGCCACTGTCCGGATTAGCAAAGTACATATTAAGGTCCGAAAGCGGTACTAGCTAAGCGCACAAGAGCTCTTCCTCTTACCGCTTCGACCGACTAATAGATCACACGTACTTGGACACAGGGGAAATATTAGTGCAATATACAGGTAGAATAGTACAACGTGCGGTCGCTTCAAAATTTTCACGAAACCCACCTACGCATTACGGACAAGTTCTCAGAATTCTTAATATAAACGTTACACTCGACAGCACGATCCAAAATTAAACCACGCACGGCTCATTACGAGGTACGAAAAATTCGACATCGGTACTACTACTTCATTCGAAGCCGCTACTCTCAAAACTTTCGTGCAAACATATTTTACTTTTACCAATCGAAATTTTCAGTTGACACGAAGCGTTTGAAACTTCAGGATCGCAAACTTCAGCTACCGACCAACAGACTCATCTAACGAACGGGGTCTACGAAAGTTCGTAGTAGCTGGCAGGAAATTTTGAGTACCCTGACACCTGCTCGGGGCAAAGTCTGTCGATCTCTCGACAGTGTTCAGCGACGCGAGTACCGCGAGCTAACGAACTAATTGCAATGAAATGTTCGAAACTACCTTACTGGTGTCCGCCGCAACCACGAGGACGTGAGAGAGGGCCAGCGCTCGTCAGGCACACTACGGCATCGTCGTCGTTGAAGGAAATACGGGAAAGCACTCTTCTCCGGTACACTGGAGAAACGACGCACAAGTTCGTTCATACGACGAGTGTGCTCCTTTACTCCCGGTCGCGCATCTAACACGGTTTTTTCCGGCTTTCAAAGCGGAACCGCGGCCACACGCGTTCGCGAGCACAACGCGGGCACGGAGGCGAGTGACAATAATACGAACGAAGGCGGTCGCGGGCTGATAGTCGGGAGCAGTCGGGAGCGACAGAGAAGGAGACCTGCCTCGTGGCGTTGCCGTCCGAAAACTCGTGGCGCGCGCTTGATGCAGCCGTCACGGCCTTCCCCACCGCTTCCAGGGAACCCGACTATCCGCCCCTACCCGCTGCTCTGCCCTCACGCCGCAGAAGTTAATCGCGGAGAGGAGGAACGAGGAACTTTCCTCTTTTTCCCGCTAGCCACCGCTGCCTTCCTCGCTCTCGATGTCTACACAGCGCTTCGCTCCTTTTCCATTGCACGCGAATGTCTTTCTCCTCGACGCCGTGGGTGTTCTCTATCACACTCTCGTTTCCTCTCTGTCCGTCCTTCACGATTTCACCTCGTCCTTCTTGCTTCAATTCAACCGTCTCACTCTCTGTCTCTCTTTCTCTCTCTGTTTTTCCCTCTCTCTATGCCTTTGCCTATTTGCCACTCTGTCTCTGTTCGTCACAAGTTCCCTCTCTCCAGCGATTCTGGGTAGCACTCCTGACGTATCTGCTTGGTGCAGTAATACGCAGGTATACACGTACGATACCGAGGGATCGGTAAGGCACAATTCCCGAGGGTAGGTCCTTTTCCGCCGGTAGGAAGACTAGAGCTGGAGAAAGAGATAGGAGAAAAATACGCCGCCATGTTCTGCGACCGAGGGCGGAATGGTTTTTAATTTTCTAAGCGACGCGCCGTTTTCGTCGCCAACCGTGGTATACGAACGTTATTGGCTGAAAGCGTGTCAGGAAAATTTGGGACATAGAGGCTCGTCGCCATCCGGTACTAACCGGGCCGAGGGACGCAGGGAGGGTCCAGGAGACGAAAACTTTCGTAGAAGAACGGCTGCCGTGAATAGTAATTACGAGGGCAATTAAAATTGTGCTTCCCCCGGTCTGGCAATTCATGGCCGAGGGAGCTCCGATTGAAAGTGTGCGCGTATTATTTGGAGTGTGAAGAAGGAGGTGCGCATACGAAATGCGGCATTTCCATTGTGATGATCGAACACAGTGTACGCCCACGTCGAATTGCAGCCAAAATGATTTACAACGGACGCTCTGATTGAAAAGGCACGCCAGCTATTCAATACGGGAAAGCAGTAACGCGCACAGAATGCATCTTTTTTTCTGTGCTAGGTACTGCAAATGCCCTCCACTCCGTAAAATTTAAGTGAAAATCAGATACGACCACGGCGAGAGGCTCCCTCCTCGTCGGCAGGTCGCTACTCTCGAGCGAGAGTTTGGCGTGTTGAAATTCTCAAGAGGCTTATCGCAAAGACTACGGAATGATAAAATCGCTCGACCAACCAGGGCGTACAAACACATGCACACACACACACACACACACACTCGTGCATGCAGCGTTTTACTATATGTCATATGAGACGCTTACAGGAATGTACCACAGAGTCAAGAGTGCATACCGGGTGTGCATCATCGGAGAATTCATCCTCAACTAAAAGCACCGACTGTCAGTCATCGTACTGCTTCATATAAATGTAATGAAGGGATTGCACGTGTCGCTGCATGTGACGTGTACGTACGAACGCGATATCGATTGGCGTCCAAGACCTTACAGTAGAACGCGTACGGTCACAGTCGGTGTCAGAAGTGTTTAGTAGTTCAATGAACCGATGTCCATCCTGCACGTTATCCCTGCGTACTCTGACGGCTGTCACTTGTGTCGCTGACGCCATCCAAACCGGACATTGTGCATACGTCGATTCTCGACGCGACTTACCGGCGCGCTTGCTTCTCGTCGTTTTCCCTCTCTGAGGGACTGAGGGTGCACCCTCTTAGGCCGCCGATATCTTTCTACGATGCATCGCGGCTGGCAACGTGACGCACGACCTCGACGAGACTGGTAGGCGGCCCCTAAGGGCGCCTCACGCAGCACTTGGTAAACGGACATTCCACCGAGCACGGTGGAGAATCAGCCGTGTCGACGTACGGAGATATATGGCAATATATAGCGAATTGCACAGAATACGCGAAATAATAAATGCAATATAAGATGCTCGTTCCAAAGTATCCTATATGGTACAGCCTTTCTTAACCTACTCGCGTTTCTGTTCCGTGGATTTGACGGACAGAGAAGGCTCTGTTGTCACGATCGTTATCTTCCGCTGCCAAAGATCAGTGCATCCACTATCTGATCTCTTTGCCTCTTGTGTCGCTTGTATTTCCTTCCACACGCGACTCCTACGCATGATTTTGATCCGCGCACTCTTGATCCGACGTATGTTATCAGAAAGGAACACTTCACGGCCCCCCTCACAACTGTCGTCGATTAAGTGCTAGAGAAACGTAAGGCTGGAAATGTGGAGGATATGATTAAACATCACACGATTAAGCATACAATGCACGCATTGTCACGCTATGTGCGTCCGCAATGCGCGAATGTTCTTTACATCCTGGGTGCGTCAGTAACCATTCGGCGGTTTCCTTTTCATAATGGCTGGCCCAAAACTGTCATACTTTCTAAGTATTCTGAAGATAATGCGGTTTCTAACTTTCTCGCCAAATAATATCGCGGAATGATTAGATTGCAATCAGCGCTGGGAGAGTGAAGCGGATGACGGTAGAAAACTGGATGATGGAAGAGCGACACGCGGGGGAAGCCAAAGGGGAAACAAGGTGGAAAGGGGGTTAGGTTTGTTTCGGGATCGGAAACGTTTCGAGTAGCCCGAGGCAGTTGAGCGCATGTCCTTGACGCAGATAAAACATCCGACGAAGCAACTGTCAAAGCCATGCAACGTCAATAAGACTATAGTTAACGAGCAACTTCGTTCCTGATCGAACTTTTCTAAGGTTTATTCCAAACAACTCGATGATAGCTTAAAATTTTGTTCTTAAACCAAATAGAAACTTATAATCAGCGTGTCTAGATACGGGTTTTGATATTAACAATTATGAGGGTTAATAAGTTGAAACCTTTAAGCGCAGTCAGATGACGTCAGAAGTGGATGTACGTCATAACAATGATGAAGCATGGGCAAAGGGGCGCAGTAAACAAACTCTCAGAGGGGATAGTTGAAAAAAAGCACATACAGCGCAAGGGCACTTTTTCGAAGCTTCACGAATGAGGACGATACATGATTTTGTTTGGAGTGCTTGCCGTGCTCGAAACATGAATTCGGAGGTAAGAGCGGTCCGATCCCATGAGGGCGTAGAATGAGAGCACATACTCTGAGCCTAAAGTGTTCCAATGAAGATCGATCGATAGTTGAACATTTTCGGGAACTGTTGCTGATCGGATGAAAGAGAGATTTGTGAATTAACGCGGCATTTGCTCTGTTTCCGATGTTGGACACTTAAAATCGTTGTAAATAATGATTGAAAGTGCGACGCGGTAATGAGGGAAGCAGTCACACATCATTGTTGATTAATGACATTGATTGGCGGTGCTCACAAACAAAGGAAAATATACTTTACCAACAATGTACGATATGTACTTGGATTCCCTAAAAGTCACGTTTCCATGTCACCTTTTTCTTACCAAAAACGACTAACGGATTTGTCGAAGTTTAGGTTAAGTTCAGTATGAATATTGTTAACCTCCAAGTCATGTATTTTCGCCAGCAATTATGTTTTAGTTATGTGTACGCTGAATAACAATTGTTTAGGGCGTTTGAATTTCGAGGCAGCAAAATGCCATTCGTTCCGGCGTGAACGTAGCCACTTCCTTTTCAGATGTCGCTTCGCGTCGCGAATTACGGCGACTAATATCCGGCCACGTTAAAATAGCTTGTTTAGAGTAAATTTTGGCCGGGGAACTTGCTGGCGTACGACGAAATAGCGATTCGTAAACTGTCGCACGGTCGCGAATGCATGTTAATCAGTGAAATACGTCGTAGAATATAACGAAGAATGGACTACTGGTCGGTCTGGCTGCTTCTCGTCTCGTTACTCGGTACTTTACTACTGACGGGTGGCGTCGAGTTAACCTTCGAGCTGCCAGACAATGCCAAGGAATGCTTTTATCAAGAAATTGAAAAGAACGTCTCGTCGACGCTTGAATTTCAGGTACTGTTCTCTTTTCTTGCTCCCGAAAATATTTCGAAAATTACGAATATGTTTCTATAATTATATTGAACTAGAATGGGGTGATTAGAGTTACTCTGTTTGTCCGTCTTTCTGATTCCGGCAAATAAATGTTCACGTCATACGTAATACGTATTTGGTTTAACATAAAGTTTACTCATTTGCATGTTCAATACGTTATACTCTGCTCCAAAATGCCATATTGTAGTGTTGTTGCTTATGTCAAATGTCTGTCAACTTTATCATCAGGTGGTGACCGGTGGCCAGTATGATGTAGATGTCACATTAGAAGCTCCGAACAAAGAAATTATCTATAGGCAGGTGAAGACGCAGTTTGACTCGCACTCTTTTGTGCCTGCTGTGTCTGGAGTATACAAAGCTTGCTTTAGCAACGAATTTTCCACATTCTCCCATAAACTGGTATATATGGATTTCCAAGTAGGAGATGAGTTGCCACTTCCAGGTCTTGGTGAACAGGTCACTGTAATGACACAGGTAATTTTTTCAGTATCTCTGACATCACTAAAAACTTACGAAAGAAAATTTACATGAATCTTATTCTTTAGATGGAATCCTCTGCACAAGAGGTGCACAAGAACTTGATTAGTATTCTGGACTATCAAACACATCATCGACTACGCGAAGCGCAAGGCCGTAAAAGAGCAGAGGACCTCAACGAGAGGGTACTTTGGTGGTCCGTAATGGAAACAATTTCAATCCTATTTATCTCCGTGGGACAAGTGTTTGTCCTTAAGAACTTTTTCACAGAGAGAAACCAGTACCAACGTCTTTAGTGTGTTCACGACGGTAAAAGAGATGGTTTCCCGAACTCGCGATCGATTTAAACACAGTATCCGTCTGAATTTGTTGATTCTCCGACGGTACACCAACAGAGGTTTTAACTGTCCTTCTGACCAGCGGTATAAGTGCCATGATATCGCTCGGTGGTTGTTTATTCGCACCTGTGACTTCCCCGGATAATACAGGGAAGCCCGGACTTTGTGAGAGAATCTCGCGGGAAAACGTTAAGCAGGAAAAAGGCAGAGTTTTATAGCGTCTGTCGCGAAAGGTTCGATCGTGCGTGTTTCGTTTGGATATTAATTTATGAGAGAATAGGACATTTTAATACGGGTGCTGCTACAACTATGAGTAACAAGAGGGAAAAGTGCAAGCAATTGGACTGTCCTACTTCCCTTCACAGTAAAACTCTTAAGTTGTACTTATACTGACACAGGCAGTATAATAGACACTGGCATAGAAGGTCATGTTTTTCTTACTGTGAATGTGTAACATAATAAATTAAAGTATTTGCGTGTACATCTTCATTGCACAACCATTCAACTCCTACGTTTTACGTTGGACCGCACATGTGTCCCATACGTGTTCCGCGATATAAAACCATTGCCAATCTACATGGCCTTGAACGGTGACGTAACATTCCATTTGCGCCAGCTGTATGACCCTGTCATCAGAATAATTCCGAAGAACTTCGGCCGGCGTAAAAACCAATCTCATCCGATTTAACTTCATCCAAAACGCCCGATATACATATATATGTCGATACGTGTACCATCCGCTTTTCTTATCGTGGGACGCGTGGCATGGTCTACGTATCCATGGCTCATTCATGTCACGCTACGTGTGTAATCATTGAGAGGAAAAATTCTGTAGTCAGGCAACCTACATTTACGAGCTAGCAATGCAAAAAGAAGTAAGTGGGTCCAACGATAAACGCACTATATAGGATAATGAATTTCTTGTTATGTATCATTTTTAGTCTATTGTGTTGTATATTCTAGATAAATTACTGTTGTATTAGTATCAGTTGAGTAAACAGGCCAGCAGGTGCACGAAACTTAAATGTCTTTATTATTATCAGCGGACACGTTCAAGTTGTTTTGTTACATTGAATCAAAAGCTATACCTAACATTATAAATATATAATACGTTATTCCAATTTCCTATTTGCAGCTAAGAGTACCGTTAAGCATTACGATTAAGTAAGATCGGTAAATCGCAGTTATTCCTACAACACATCTACATAAAGATGTGACTTGTACTTGCAGATACCCAAAATGGGGAGACTTATTTCCCGAATCAATACTAAATAATTTTCTCATATATTCTGTTATCCTATATTGTAGATATATATGTATATATTGTCTCCCATGGCAAAATACTGTTATTCCATTTATAACACCATCTATCGCTCATTATGCCGGAATTAAGTATTCTGCTGTTGGCCAGAAAACAAACAAGTAGCGACTTGCGCGCTTTATAATGATTGTGCAGTCGCGAGATTCATTGAAAATCTCATTACTAAGACGTATGTACAATTTGTTTATTCCGTGTGATTCGCTCAATCGCAGGCGAATCAGGAACGGAAATATTTCAATGCTAGATGAGATGTATTTTATTTACAAGATGAGAGCGATGTCTATATATAAACATGAAATATCAGGATTGCATTCGTGCATGTGAGTTTAAGTGAATGCTTCACTGTTCATGGTAGAGTGTATCTAGTCGGTGTAGTATCTGCAGTTATTCAGATATATTAATAAATGAAAGTGCAGTACTCGGTGAAACGTTCGCTTAGACATATCCACATACGGAGCCAGTGTAGAGGTCCTAAGATTGAGATCTAAGCAAGTTCCTTTGGCTTAGATTTAGACGAGGACTTTCGAGGTAGAAGCAGTACGAAGAATGCGGCAACTAAAACAGAAACATTACGGCATTGTCAATCTCGAATACTTTTAGTATTTGCAATAAAGGCAACGAACTTTACCTAAGCAGGCAGACCCGATCATAAAGAACGGCCCGAGACAAGATAAGCCAAACAAGATTGGGAACAAGAGATTGCCTATTACCGCGCCAATTCTTCCAACCATCATCGTCAAACTCACTGCCATCGTTCTGGAATGAAAATTAAGATTTTGTGATATTCTGCGCATTACACGGAATAATGTCTAGTATACCTTAAACAAGTTGGGAAATTATCCACAATTATGTTTGTCACCGTTGCACCGCCAATACTCGACATCGCGACAAAAACTGAAGACAATCCTAAAACACTGTTAGTATCTTCGGCCCAATAAAGCGATCCGCAGCACGCAGCAGCCACGAGGAAGCATATGCCTGAAATTTTCATGATAATCAGTTTGACACTGATTTGACACAACGGTGTTCGAATAACGTCGCGCGTGGTATTCAATAAAACAGCTTACCCATAAGCTTTTTCTTCCCCACTACAGTAATCAAGCTGCCCGCTAAAGTGTATCCTATGACGCCGGTTAAGGAGATCACGATAGAATTAATGAAAACCCTTGAGTTCAACTCCGCCTAGGAATAAGGAGCAGATCAAGTTGAGGCAAGAAAGTTGACATGGAGTAATGTACAAAAGTAACATGTGTAAGTAGATGTAATAACGTACGGGAGTACACGTGGCCATGTCCACCATAGTATGGTTGACAACTTGCACGGTAGTGTTAAATGTACTATCTTGACCCAACATAAGGCAGAATGACGGTTGCATCGACGAGTCCTTTTTTGATGTATGACTCAACTTGTAGCTTTCTATCATGGCGAATAACTGTGGCATCCATAGGCGAAGTGAGTTTGATCTGAAAAATTGAACGTCAATTGAAGACGAATATCGATGACGTCATCCCAAAACATCCATCGTTACTCACCCTATAGTGGCGCCCAATTGAATTAAGGAAATTAGAGTGAGTTTGAAGATGTTGGGGGGCAGGAAGAGGGGCTTTATTCGCAGCCAACAAGTATAAATCCTATCCAGCAGGCTCTCACCCGTTGACTTCACGGAATACTCGTCCTCGAGATCTTTTATCTAGCGATTAAATGAATGGTTAACACGAACCGATCAACGATTCATTATCACCGCGAACATAGTTATGTGCACGGTGGGGACGATTATACTCCTCGTTTTTTGCTTTTCAAACGAATAATTAATATATGCGAGCTACATTTTTTCCACGTGGACAAGTTTTGTTGATTCGCGCATTCGCGAAGTACGGCTACAAAATAATATGCAGTTAAATTCGCAAAGATTGTATTTTGAGCAGTACCGTAGTCGTCGTAACGACTGTAGGAAGGAGATTCGTTCCTTTAATAATATTTTACATTTTCTCCGCCATTTTAAATTGCATGATCATTCCTCGTTGGGCTTGCACACACGTGACGAGGTCTCTTGCATCACAGGGGAGAGATGATTTAAACGAGTTTTTACAGCGTCATTCAAACGGTGCAATAAAAAAGTCTAATTTATGCCTTACCGGATAGGTTTCTGGGTCTTTGCCAGTATTGATGGTATATATCTTCTTGAAAACCTCGAGCGCCTCCTCGCGACGTCCTTTGAGAAGAAGAAAACGGGGACTTTCCGGGAACGCGGCGAGAGCCATGCAGGCAAGAAATTCCGGCAAAGAACAAGCGGCGATGAACACTCGCCACGAGTTTATTTCTACGGTGTCGTTCAGAATGCTCCAGTTCCATTTCTGCGGGATGATGAGCCACGCGATACCTGATCAGAAAAGAAGGGACGCTCGTAAACAGGGAGCGGTGGTTGCGTCGTAAGATTCTATGAACATGGTCGAAACTGCTTACATGGTAGAGAAATGTTTCCAAGAGAAAAGAAAACGCCAAGCCACATATAAGTTCGCGAGCGATGCGTGTCGTCATGTACTTCGGCTAAATATGACATTAACGCAGCGTAGGGCCCGGAAATACTGCAAACAAAAAGAACATTGTCATGTAAGTAGTAATAAGACTTTAGTAGTCGGAGACCTCCGTAAATAATTAGTGCGGAACTAATGGAGGATTGTAAATTAATACAGTCGATGTCTGAGTTAAACCTTTATTTGGCAGGAAATAAATGTGTGTATTTGTGTATCCAGTTGCAGAAGGAAACTTACAGAACGCCGTCGAAAAACTTGAACACCACTAAGAGCCACGATCTATGAGAGAAGCTCGTTGCTAAGCTAAGTGCACCGGTGAACAAGTATCCGTAGAACATTATCCTCTTCCGACCAAACGTATCTGTCATGAATCCCCAGAAAAACGACGTGCTGATCATACCTGAAACGATTTCATGGTGGTCAAACTCACAATGCACAAATGATCGCGCACAATACAATCCGTTTGTGAGTAATTGATAAATCATTTTCTCACGTTCACTGTCAGTGAACCAAGAAACACACATGATCCGAGTACGATAAATCTTTCGGCCGAATGCCACGTATTGCCGAGAGCACAATGTTTCCCGGTAACAAGAATGTACAACAATGGAATCTGAAATGGAATCTGAAAGAAGACTTAGGTTTGGCTGTACAACCTGCAAAGGACATGGAGTTGACCAGGCCCTTGTCGAACATCGTGAGCCCGAGGTCACATTCCGCGGAGGGTAGAACGTAGGACATAGCGGACGACGAGAAGATGATGGCGAAGCTGGCCGGCATGACGGCCAGCAGTAACAGGTAGTTGAACTTTCCATATCCTAGATGAAAAGTGTTGAATAGGTTAAAACGACTTCGACGTCAGGAAGCGATGTTCCTATGCATCCCACGCATTTTGCGCGGCTAATTAACATCGAGAATGAGGCGCACTTACCTGCCACGGTTATTGCCCTTTCGAAATCAGCCGGGCCCGCATCCTCAGGCTTAACGTCCTCACCTTCAAGTCAAAAACAGAAGAGCATGAAGTTGTAACGTGGCCTGGCTACCTTGGCTCGCACAAGTTAATCGAAAAATGACAATGCTTAATCAAAATTTGCCAAAAAAAAAGTTGTTCCTACATACGCAACGTACGTCGCATACGCTTGCATCCATACATGGAGAGACGTTCGAGAAATCGTTTAATGACCATTCTTCACGTACGCACGTGTTGGAGCGAGTTTTTCGCGATTTGCAACGTGAACGTGTTTATTGGGAGCGTCGCTTATCGGGCTGGAAAAATGTTCAATTGACGCGCAAGCCTAAGCGTGCCACGTCCAAAGGTCTTCAAAATGACTCCCCTGGTGTCTTGCCCTTTCTTGTACAGTTTTTACCTCGCTGATTGGCATACAATCTACTGGAATAGGCCGTTGAGTAATCGACTTGAGTTGTGGTCTAAACTTAACAGCAGTACCTCGACTTTATTAGACACTGGTGTGCACTTTCTAATTAATTGACTATCCGCCTAGTCGAGTTTGTCCTGGTTGCGATAACGACCAGGCTCGACTAAGAGCGAGACGTCCTCGGACACTCTCGAACATCGGCACCACCGCCGCTCTTGTTTTCACAAATCGGGAACGTAAATATTATAAGTCATACGAGTAAATAAGCTGAGCAACGGTGGAAATGTTTGAGGATATGTTGTAACAGCGCAGTCTCGGTAGAATATCGTAATCAATCACGTAACGTGAAAAGGAACTTTCGGTGAGCGGATTCAATATATTCAGTGGGTCGTAAATTGCATACGCATGAAATAATACCGTCAACATTTCTCTGCTTCTTATTGAAAATTGGTGTAATGAATAAATTTGGGAAATGCAGCTAAAGCGGCTGGCTGAAGGCTAGCCATTATCGTATTATCGATAAAAACGTGTTCATCTAATTCATGGGTTTTTGATCAATTTTTTTTCAAAAATGTACATTAAATATCCTTTGCAATCTGTGTCAGTATACACACTTTCATAGCGACATAGAAAACGTTGTAATTGTAACCAATGAATAGTTAGATACACGAATAGATAACGCACATGTTCGAATAACTGGGCAGTTAATAAAAATGTGGCATGATAATGGTGTCAAGTATGAAGCACTTTTGTTGAAACGAAAGAGAGCCTTCACCGTCTTGATAATATGTTGCACATGGGAGATAGGACACGTCCTGGATAAATTGGCGATATGTGCTAATGCCTCTCCAAAGTAAGAGTGAGAAGCATGAAACAAATGGAAAGTGACAGTTATTGCCGGAAAATAAAACCGGTTGGATATCAGTTTCAGCGATTCCCATGTGATTGACATAGTTACGGAAAGTGCTTCCTACAAATCACCTTTATCGCCTTCCGTCATAGTATAGTCATTCACAGCACAGTGCTATTAACATTTTTTAAACATTCAATACTACGGTGAAAACACATAAAATCACAGCAAGGTAAACATCGTTCAGTATCGCATAAGTACACCTCATGCCATATCTGACAACAAAAAATATCGGTCTTCGTTGGAACGTACAACCCCCTTTCCGAAGTCAATCAATTTCCCTCCGTTTACCTTAAATACGCAAATTATTCTCGAACACAAGATTCACCGATCACTTGCCTTTGACATTCGCCGTGGAAACCATCAAATGTCCTTTCCTTCTGCGCCGTCGTCCGCGATTTCTTGAATTCCAAATCAAAACTGTTTGTACCAGCGAAGAAAGGATTGCTTTAGAGTAACGCAGATTCGTATGAAACTGAACAGAACAGTGAACTTATGGCTGAACGCCTCGCAAGGTACTCGATCCTGCGGGCTGTCAGAGCAAAATGCTAAAGAGCGAAGAAAACGATCGGTCGCGTTGGATTTCGAGCTTCGCAGTCCGTGTATGCCCGCTAAACTGTTCGATTCACATTAAAACCATAGCGAATACAAACGCTCCCCCGCCGAGACGATCTGTCGAGAATGGAGGGACAGGACAGGTGGGGAGGAACAGGTTGACTGAAATAAGTTACGTGTCCGAGAGTGATAGATAAAAAGTGTAATGAAGGAGAAGTACTGTCGACTCCCGCGCAAAGCTTAATGTACATGAACACAAAGCCACGTGACGTTTGCATCGCGGTTGGTGCGAAAGAAAATTTCCTCTCTACAGGTCTTGACGATAAATCGTTCAACCAACAATCTACGGGTTCATTGTCGAGGTGTCGAAATTAGTAATTTATGGATTTGTTGAAATGAAACATGGGTACTGATTTTACGTATTATATGTGCGGTATTGGTCCCGTTGTGCGATGGCACTGTTCGTCATGTGTGGTGCTTAATATTCAACGAGAATTAGGATAGTGTCAATTATAGCAAACGGATCTGTCGATTAGTCACCAGTAAACAATTTGCAGAAACCGGATAATATCATAACTACCTACTTGTTAGTAATATCGCGGTATGGTCATTATAGTAGAATTATCGTTCGATATCCGCGGATTTCCAACAATATGCACGACGATATGTACATAATGTAAGGAAACAAAGTAGAGTTAAATTGAATGCTGCTGGGACGTGTATGAAAGGCTATGACGCTGGTTTCGACCATCCATATGACTCTGCGCAAGTTTCTTCTCCGTTTCACAAGGATATGATAATCAACGTCACAGACAACTTTCGTACATTACCGATCACTTTCCCATCATAGGCAAAAAGCCGAAAATGCTGTTTACCGGGACGAAGTCAGGCGTCGCACGACAGGTCTGTTGAAGGAAGTGAAACATTTTTTCGACGCTGCCGCGAGCGTCCGTGACCGATTTTAGTTTTAGAGAACAGAAGTGCGAACGTACGCGAAATTTCGAGCGCCGAGGGTGGCGTCATCGACGACACACTTATTGCTCCTTCTACCTCAAAAAAGGTGAAAAAAATGACAGATCTCGGATAGCGCGTGTTGTGCGCGGAAAGAAACGATGCTCTTGTTTTCTGTCATGAAAGCCGACGAGACGGGTGAAAAAGTTTCCGCTGTCCCTCGTTCAGCGGGTAACAACGGAACATTAATAACAGGTAAACCGGAAATTTGTATTGTCTCCTCCCTACCCTTTCTTAGTTCACGATCGGGCGTTTTTAGTGGCCCGATTTAAGGAAACGTTTCCATTGTCGCGCATTGTTTGCGGAATCCTCATCCTTCACGCGATTTTCGAGATAGCAAGCATCGCGTTTGCAGTAGCGAGATACCAGCGTGCCGATATGATGCTCGCGTGGCATTATTGTGAAATTCGGCAGCTCAGTGAATTTCTGTAAAATGATTGTCCTTGGTCGACCGTTACTCGCAAATTGCTTGTAATACTTTTTTCTTTGATAGGTTAATACTCTATGTATGTGCTACCAATGCAGCAATATGAATAATACTTATTCCTTTTTATAATGTCGAAGTTTTTCACAGATAATTATCGACATTATGTGAAAAATACCATTGCACGGTATTTTAATTAATGGGGCGTAGGCGTTTGTTCTACATTAATCAACTTTCAATTTTCACGTGCTGATATTCATCGATAAGGAAACGTAGGGGTGACGACATTTCTGATTGAATTGCGTGATTCCTGTAATTGCTGATACCGCCGACTAGATAGTACTAATAATGAATTATAACAGCAGTCAAATATTCATGAGACCTACCGTTTGTGTACACTATTACAGGCTCAATGACAAATGATGAATTTGTACGTTTGCCCTGAAAGAAATTAAAAAAATCTGAACAGTTGGCACCCCACCATATTCGTAGAGAAATGAAAAATCTCCAGAAATTTGTTGCTTTGAGGGATGAAAGATGGTCCAAAGAATCTCCGAAAATTCAACGCACCCCCAAATTTGCACTAGTTTAAGAAATATGACTAAAAATAGATGAATAATGTTGCAATTTTCTTGTATCTAAAGAATTAATTTTTCAAGATATTTTCAGGAGGTCGTTTTTTGTCCTGAAGACAACAGTTTAACAACAGTTTAAGTTAGATACACATATAGCCAATGAGGTAGTCAATGTGTTAAGCCAACCAGTCAAAGAATGTAAGTCTATGCAGAACTTGCTGCAACTCGCAGAGGGGAGAATGCAAAATGCATGCAAATCGAAAAATATAATTATTCGATGCAGATTGTAGGCAGTCACATATCCCGTTTCCACGTTTAACCAATGACGCGTTTGTCAAAGAAAAACGATCACGAAGGAATACGTGTTTACTGATTATAAACCGTCCGAACTACGCGGGAGGCTAGATGAGATCGTATCGCATTGGTTCTACTGGGGTTGCAAAAAGTAACTCAAGCCTACTATGCGTCACGTGATTTATTAAAAAACACGATATGAAAAAGAGACTCGATATGCGACGAGTGCAATCGTTAATATCTAAAAATTAAAGTACCCGCCATTAATGTTGCATAAAAAACACAATCTTTTCAAAGATGCCTTTAGAAAATATGTGTATAGCATTTCACAATACGTCTTTCAATATGAAGAACTTTTGGTTGCACTTGTTAACGTTATGACGGACGGCTGAAGACGGAAAAGTAACAAGATATGCCGTTTACCGGGCGGGGTTGATGGTCGAGAAATCTATGTGGCTGCACGCCAGTTGGCTGACGTCCTTTCTCATCAGTCACGCACGTCTCCAAAAGCAGGTTGTCCATCCAGGAAAAGTTTTGATCGGACGATGCTAGCATCTCCTGATACACTTGCGGCGACTAAATGCAATCATTAACAGAGACCGCATACGTCTGTTATCCACCATGCATTATTCACAATAGCCTATAGCCAGACTCAGATGGACGATAATGGAAAACGAAAAGCTACGCTACAGTGAAATTATCGGTGACGTTTCGTCTAGCGATGCAAATATAAGTCATTACGTTCGATTGGGTAACGCGATAAAAGTCTGATTGTGAGTCACAATAATCACATATGTTTACTGATACTGCACGCGATACTGCGTTGGACAATAATTTATTCGACCGCGGTCTTACCACGATCTCGAAGATGGGTGGTAGCTCATCGTTGGGTGGCATTTTGTTGAATGGTTCCGTGAGATGGCCACTTCGCAGGACTAAAAGGAGTACCCACGAATAACAATTTCTGGTGTACAACGCCTCTTTGTTGCCTTTTATATTCTGCAGCCTCTCCAGCCACATGTGTATTATTAAACGTTCTGTATACGTCGAAACGTAAATGGTTATAAACAATTTGATCGGAAAATGAAGAAATTATTTTTAATTAGGATCGGTCGATCGCTATAGTCTGCAATCTATTTCTTATACCATTTGCATACTTGTTTACGACGGGCGTTATCTTTCCTCGACGTGCAGAGTCGTGTTTGAATTACCAGAAGATTCGAGATTTCGGGATGAGAAAATGAATAAAATATATATATGTGAATGGTATCGAAAGGCAGCTCGTGACTAACAACGCGATACGCGGAATAATATCTTATGCACTGTCGGGAGAAATAACGATGTTATGTTCAAACCAACCCTCTTCGGGGAACAGTTGTACTAGGGCTCTTGCCAGCATATCATTGTACTCGAAATTTTCATTTACGGAATCACTCTCACTCTTTGCGGCCATTTCGACGTATTCGACACAAATTTAACGTAAACTTTCGGGACAGTTTTAGGCATCAACTGGACAATTTTCAAGGTTGTGTCGAACGAACGTCGCTCGTCGCGGATTTCGTCAAATTCGGTTTTCATTTGTTCAATATCGGCTAGAAGCGTCGTTAAGGTTAAGTCCGCGTTTAGTTTTTGCAGGTACTTCTCAGACTTTTTGTGGAGAATAATAGTCAGTGGAAACCGGATCGTGACAGTGATCGGATGCCAACATTGGATAAGCGACGTAATTTTGAAAACGGCACATCTTCGTAAATGAGGTAGAAACTAGTTGTTAAATGAGAGATAGCGATCGTAATTCTTTGACGCACTTAGACCGTTAAATTAAGTCATCTAAGTATTTTCCCCTCAGAAAAGAAACATTAGCGTGGCAGTTATAGAACGCCGGAGCCTACCATCGATATATTTCACTACAGAGTCAGCTTTCGTGCAACTAGAATATGCATGCCGATCTAAGATTAGTAATTTTGCTACGACTCTGTACTAAATATATTAGGTCCAAAATTATCTTCCTAATGTGACGACCACGAATATTTATGACTGGTCACCTCGGTTATCAGGGCTTTCATGAGAAGTAATTTTCCTCGGGTGACACGTGACAAGGAGTTTAGGTAATGACAGGCAAATTATCTCGGACAGGTTATAAAAAAAATAATCCGGATTTTTGTCTTAGTAGAGCTTGCTCAAGAATCCAACAAAAAATATTAAAGGAAAGTGTGGCACTGTCCGCGAACGATGACGCATCTTTCCGACACGTAAATGAGATAATAGCGGGGAAAACTAAACCAAAGAAAACTTTGTACTTCGTCGAACGTCGCAATTACGTCCTCTATATACGACATCGTTATGTCGCGTTCTCAATTGGCAAACTGGCCGATCGCAGTGTCACGATTAACTTTCCGTTGCCCGGATTTATTTTCATAGAAACCGAAGGTCAGCTTGGGGCAAATTATGCACTCTAGTAAGCAATTGCTGAAGATGCTCAGAAGACTACTTGACCGAGTTTCCAGTTCATCTGGAACAATCGGATCATTCGAACTGTCGCAACATTCTTCGAAACACTGCAACAGCGCTATGACTTCAGCAACGACCCGTACCACTCGACTTCCCTTTCGCGCCGAGACAATTTCATTAACGTCTGAGGCCATCGCGATCGATAATTATTGTAACAAGATACTTTCGGTGAGTATATAGCGAGTTCCCGAGAGAATAACGAGTCAGTGTAGCAGAAGGTCGTAATCTGGGGTAATGAGCGACCCATGACGACCTCTAGCTGATACGCTCGCAAAAGACTACTTGAGTAGAAGAAGGAGAATGTCGAAAGTAGGCGGGGAGGAGTGACATAGAGAGCGAGAGAGAGAGAGAAGATGATCAACAGAAGGAAGAATAAAAAAAGAAAAGAAGAAAGAGAGAGAGAGAGAGAGAGAAACATGTCGAGTGACCGCCGATATCCGAACATAAGAAGGGACACTGTATGGGTGCGTGGTATCTGAGAGTTAGACTCGAACGGGGAGCACAGTACAGTACACAGCTGCAGATGCAAAAAGAGGGATCATCTGCCCAGAAGGAAGGCGCGCACAACAGGAGAGGAGAAGAGGTTTCGAAGATCACGGTCTAATATAAACTGAGCGTGGTGCCCGAGGAACGGACCAGTAGTCGTCTGAGTTTTAGGCGGAAAAGCAGTGTGTAGGTCGGTCTGACCACCCTGTGTCGTCCCTCAGTTCCTACCTGGATGTGACGTTCATTCATACAATCGACGTTATCTGCTCGCACGTTACTTCTATTATTAACGTCATCTGCTAACGGGGATTCGTCTCTTAATGTGAGTAAATGTTGGCAAAATTCACGGGGCATGGGATTAATCGTGAACTCACCCTTGCTGACGTGTCGACCTGTACTACTTGGATTCAAGCCGAGTTCTAATTATACGCGTTGATTACATATTCAATTGTGGGATCAATTTGGCCTGCGTGATCTGAAATGGGTACAAACTGTACAAAGTGTTTCCTAAAAGGGCCATAGCCTCTTTTATTATTCCGTTTGGCATACTTGTTGTTGCCGATTGCACATCCTGTGATTGCTTCATTGGAACACTTGCTATTGTTTTGGCACACAACATTATTTATTTTGCATTGCGAACTTTCTTTAACATCAGGGGTCTGAGTCGTTACGTTAGTTACTGACCTATACATTTTTTATTCAACGCATGAATGATAAGATTCGATAATGTTGGCACGCATTTGTGGATTCGTCATGAATGAGGATTTTCGCGTTTATAGTATTTCGCGTTCATAGTATTTCATTTAGTTATTTTACATAGAATGTATTAATTTTAAGCGTGAGTAATGTGTGATTCAATCGTTTGAGCATTTAAGTATCTTACGAATGTCTATTCAATCTAGCGTCATTATTTCATTTTGAAAGCATCTATTATTACGACGTTGAAGTGTATATAACATACATTACGGAGCTAAAATGCCGGTTATCCTATGAGCAACAGAGAGCGCATACAAGCTTTGCGTTCCCGTCGAAAGACGACGCTACACGCAGATACTGACAGTGATGCACGCTACAAACTACATGCGGTAAAAATCTGTCATAACACTCATAACTACGTCGTCATAAAAACAATTTTATACGACCATTGTGCAACATTCTCTTCGATTTTGCTTCAAAACTCTATCACGAAAACTTAGCTCTTCTATCACCTAAATTAACAAAGTTAATACGAAATGACAGATGTCATCCCTAATTCACACATTCCTCCTCACCTTTGGATCACAATAGCCCTCGTTACCCTGTTGATCGGACGCTAAAAATAGCGGAAAAATATACGACACTCGACCTAGGCCAACCTAGGCCAAGTGGACGACAGCGTATTCGATGCACCATTAGTCACGATAATTTCACATTCAGTTCCAACTCAGTTCAGAATGGCGCGTATCATCGGGCATCGTCCATATCGTTGCCGATACATTACTCCCGTGCAAATTGCACTCGGGATCCCGCGAATTAAATGATCCGGCCCTCACGTTCGTTGGGTCGAATAAGCGCAACAGAAAAGCAGTCGAATAGTGGGGCCTAAAATGGCAGGGCAAACGACGAGCACGCACGGTTTTTTTCGCAGGCAAAATTGCAACGGGCAGTGGTAGAGTGAGGGGAAGGTTACCCATTGGAACATCGCGTGGAACGGTTAGGCATCACGTTCGTATCACGTGCTCGTTTAACCGGCCCCGAGAACCTCGCGAACGCCTCCTTCTCTCTCAATGCTCGAAGCCCCTCCGACGCCGTCGTCCACTTAGACGTAGGATTTCCATTAATGTCAAATGCGGATTATCCCCGATCGAAGATAACGCGGACTTCCTAACAGCGAACCAGTTCTTTTGATCGAATTCTTGCTTATAGGCGGTCACTTCTTGTTACGCTTCCGAGAAGATGGGCTTGTTATAGGATCAGGAAATTTCCGTATGGGTTCACCGTGCAGGTGGACGGGAAACGCAAACGTTACTCCATATTTGGGATCATTATTGGCTTCTGTGTAGTTGTCGCGTTTCATTTTCAGCATTATGCCGAGTTAGTTACTTTGTATCGATTGGAGGAAAAGTTGTATAACTGACGGACGAATCGAATGGGAGGAAAGTTCGTAAGGTTTCGAAGGTATATTGACGACTATCTCGACGCACAATCGAAAAGGGCATAATTGAAGGGATATGCGAGCAATTTTGAGCTTGCCCAGGCACAACCCTCGGGGCAAGGACGAATGCATGCATTTCTTCGAGAGTGGGGACTCCCTTTACACCCATAGGCGCATGTAGGTACACACGGAACCCTACAGGTTTTGCGCATGCGTTCCGTGAGAGAAACGCGTCTCCAAAACAGTGCCGAGGGGAGGAGTCGTTTTCCGGTGGTCGATGAGACGGGTCAGAAGAAATAACAAAGCTATTCGTGGCAAACGTTCGCGTTCGAGCGGGCAAGTCCATTGAGACGTACGCTCGTCGGACGAAAAATTGCATCTGTTAGTATATCATGTATGTATAGTGATAGTTGTTGGTTCGAAAGAAGAACTTTTGAGTCGTGTGTGAATTGACTTTAAAGCGGAATAGAAGTTAGTGTTCCGATAAGAACGTGTTGTTGTTCCTGCTGCAAGAGAACGAACGGTTAATATTTATAAACTGATGCGCCGAGAGAACATGGGAATTAACGAGTTCTCCTTTCTGCGCGATAATCTAAGAGTCGAACGGTACAAGAAAACGTGTCTGGGTAAGCTTCGTGACTTTTTCGATTTGGCGTGCACGTCGCCATTGCGGGGTGACATGTAGGCATGGAAAAATTATCGGATAAAAAGATTCGTTTGCCCAGCGGCTTTGGACAGTTTCACGAACGGCAGTCATAATGTGAAATACGTATGGCTTAGAATAACCCGCCGTCAAATCCTTTCTCCGCGCACGTTGCATGCTGCCAAAAGGCAACTGTTTTCTCCACTATGATCGATTTGTATCTCTGAGTAGTTACCTTCTAATTAATTTGATTAAGGCGATGCGAAAATGACGCACTATTTTCTGCAGTCACACCACACATCATATTAAATAATACACGGCTGTTTCGAACTGGCCGGCTAATTGTAAGTTCTATTATTGTGTTCACTTCATATAATGTACTAGGTTATACGGCAATCAATTAATGCGCTCATTCTTTATTTGGGCTCGCCTTGCATGACCCCAGCGAACCTATTTGAATTCTATTGAATCATCAGTCACTTGATCAGGAAACGACATGGGAATCTTGTGGAGAAAGAACGATGCGCACGTCGAAGAAAACAAAGCTTATCGCGAAAACGTTATATTATCTGCAAAAATTGCAGCTATATAAAGTACTTTCATCGAACGTCATTGCATTTCACTGAACAGAAACACATAACTTGTCACGACAACATAGTTGCAACATTTTCGTATGTATAGTTGCTTCACGTTTCAGTCGCATGATCGACGAATTTATTTAGTGTTACCGAATCAATTAGACAACGTACACTTGTCAAATGGTCAAGTGAGCATTGACGTGTCATCATATGTTCCACGCAACAATGTACTCACAGAATAAACTTACAGTTAATTGTATCTACGTGTCGATTCTTGGCACCCACTTCAATTGGCACAGACACAATATTTCTACAACTCCGAAGTGCATGATTTAAGCTTCAAGGAATGTGCTCTTGCAAAGTTTTGTTTTATTCTTAGTTACCTTTATAATTGTCAAAAAGTTCGCAGATCATGATTTTCTGTCTCGTGCTCGTCTACCGCAAGTTCAGTACTGAAATGTTGTAGATCGCAAGAAGCATTGAAAACTGTAACATTGCAATATCGTGCTTCCTGTTCTCATCACGATAAGAAACCATGGTGTTTAATCGTGGAATTTTAATGACTACAGCATTTGTGTACCATTTATAGCTATAGATATTCCGCTCTTGCGAAAAGTTAATTAACTTCTTTATCGTTTTCGATAAGAAACTGTTTGAGTTGGTGTTAGGCTATTAAGACAATCTTTAACAATGTCTGCACGGTCACCTTAGTATAGTCCTGTGAAAACATCAGCGATGCAGATCAACGACAGACTTGGTCATTCGATGCTATGATCTTAAATTGCAAAATACGGTATATTGAAAGGAATTAAATTAATTCTCAAGATAGAAAGGAACCACGCAAAAATCACGAATTTACGTGCCTTGCCCGTAAAGAAAACAAGTGATTATACTCGAACAATCATTGGTCGGTATGGGTCCCCAGCAAAGGCTTATTTCCTTGTTTTGGTCAGATAGTCACGGTCAAGGTTATCGTACTGTCAGCCTTCCTTGATGTAATCTTCGCCGTGCACGATTAGTTTTCACTGTTATAATTCACGGCCTTGATAATGTATCAGTCCCGTATTACACTACGAGCAAAGAATAGAATATCGACCATGCCAGACACGCTCACCTTATAATATAAATTATAAAGAATCACAGACATCACGTGAAAACGGTTGAATGTAATTCAACGTATGCAGGTATCTATGAAGTTCAGAACCAGATGGGATAAAACATAGGATACCGTGTTATCGTGCGTCTTAAAGCATCAACAATAATAATTTATATAACTGCTACCGATGCCATTTTTTCTTTAAAACAACATTTTTGTCATCGGCACTCCTGGATCTGATTTCATTGACGATGGCAATGAAAACAAACCAGTTACTTCACTGCTACAGCAGATAGTAGAATATACGGCTAGTGCGTAACAAGCGAACTGCGTTAACTTATGACAAAACCGTCTCTTTACTCATCAGCGGAAAATGTTCCGTTAATTGAACTTGATAAGACGTTCGTTCCTACTTTCCTCTTTAACTGTGTAGAGTGCGCAGCTCCTATCTTATATGTTAAACCAGTTAAACTGACAGGACTTTGAGTATTCTCTGCGGATGGTGATGGATAAGAAGACCAATACGGTACCGTCTAAACTGAATTGTGCAGTCGGTTACGAGATGTCGTACAGAGCTCGTGAGAGAAATACCGATAATAATTTCAGAGACCGGCTTCGCATACACGCCATACGCGCAAGTGGGACGCGAGAGGCACGCGGAGGCGAGGGGTGGACGAGCACGTGCTCAGCGAGTGATAGAACTTTTTTCTGACTCGAATAAGGTGACCCGACTAAGGTGGGAGTCAAGATTATGGCGGAACGCGGAGTAGCACGCAAGTATCGCTGAATGAGCGAGTGAGTAAGGAGAGAGAAGAAGCATCGTATACCGGCGGGTGTACGCGCGAGAGAGTTGGAACAGGAAAGAGAAAAAGAACGATTATGCCGGATAGAAGGAATAAGAACTATCGGCGAGTTGTACGATAAAGTGAGTAAGAGGAACACGGGTAAAGTGGGATAGAAGGTGTTTATATGAGCAAGACGGACAGACGAAGGCCTGTTGGAGGGTGCGAGACGGCAGAAAAGAAGAGAGCGACGGAGAGTGAGAGGGACGATTGGAAGGAGATAGGACGAGAACAAGAGTGAGATAGAAGTACGGGAACCTCCTTGTCGGCGACGAGCTCTCGCGGATCGAAACTCACGTTCAGTCGCTCGCTGCATTACCACCGTTGACGTGCGCTGAGCGTTCTCACGGTCGCAGACGACGCGATTTCTCCTGCGTATATCCGTATATCTGCCTAAGTTTTCACCTTAGCACCTGAGTAGGGTGATCGCACCTGAAACGAGGGACAATAACGAATTCTTGCAGTGCGTTGATTCGGTTCGAGGTTTGTTCGAACGGCTCAAAACGTCAAGTTTTGTCCCCTTGGTCTCTTTCACAGCAGACGAAACGGGGACTTGGAAAACACGGCGTTTTTTCGAACAATTCAGACTTTGTCGGTTTGTAAAAGTAACGCGCAGAGGTTGCGAGACTTGAGTAGAGTGAACTTTGTCTTGCGTGCATTTGAGGGGGAACATCATCGCACCTGGTGGTTGATCGTCAAGGGGTTACGTCCATGCGTCGTTAGACGTCTGACCACAGCCACAGCTGTTCCATTAGCGTCGATAAAGTATGTTCCTTCTCGGTCCTGTTGAAAATAATCGCTGGATCTACACGATGTACGGGCTGGAGAAACCCATGGATCATGTGTCCGGTAACTATTGTTAATAACTTTCACAAGCGAATGGAAAAACGTAGATGTTCCCGGGTTCGAGATCTTGCTGGCGTGAACTTTGTTTATGTCTGCTGTATGTATGTGCGTCCAGAGCAACTTTCTCAAAACGTTAGAAGAACGTTTGAGTAAGATTCTGACACAATCACCCGTGTGTGATATCGTACCGGTACGACAGGTACGTTCTCTGCATCCAATGAACGGGCACAGCATGCGGTACTTTTCCGTAGTCGGTTTTCACAATATTTGGAAGAACAACAGAAACGCCTGCCTACCATGGTCGTTCCGTGTTTGTATGCGTTTAAGAAATAAACGGTGTGCCGTCTCCGTTACACCTGCATTTGAGAGACTACATACGACATACGTCTATGATACGTCAGAGAAAAAAAACAGCGTCTTCCCAAGCATCTGTCAATACGCCGTTTGAAAACATAACACCAATTGTCAGGTTCGAAGCTTGAAGGATGCAAGAGCCATTATGCTAAAAAATATTGTCACGGTGGCGTTTAATCTATGCATATCGGCCGACTGCATTTCTGTTATGCAGCCGAACGATTTCCTGCATCGCAGACACAACAGAACAGCACCGCGGCGTCGTTCGGAACGGGAAAGAGAAGGATGAAACCGGTGGTGTGATAATCGAGCACGTGCACGGTGCGTGAACGCTAGCCGATTCGCATGCATGTGCCGCCTGCTGTTCGCATTAACGGGGTACACATTGAAAAATAATGCGCGCGTGTACGCGGATACCTATGCATGCACATGCGCGGTGAAGCACAGGGGACTAATTTATTTAGAATGTGCGGTTAGTTTCTCCACCTCGGTTCATAGTATCGAGTGTATATCTACTACCGCACATGTAAAAAAGGTTTTCACTGTCAGTCTTTTTTTAATCAAACTTACAAAACAAGTAAGGGATACAGGGCGACCTCGGCATTTCATTTTTATAGGTGCAAGCGCAATTTCCACTTTTTTCCATAGATAGTTACATACATATGTAAGGCTGCCGACTAACTAACATATTCAGGGCCAATGTGAGTCCCCCATGTCACTTTAGAAATTGACGTTTTCCTTTGAGACACAGTTTGTTACATGCAAACTGGACCATTTTATGCAAATATGAAATATGTATATATGTATTTAATAACATGTATGCATTACACTAAATTCAAAACAAGTGGAACGTTAATAGCATAGGAGAGTTACTAGAAAATCTGTACAAAGCAAGAGGGTGAACTTGAGGGTATCGATGTCGTTTATAGCATACTCTATTCACGTGTCAAGGCGGAAAGAACTCTCGTCGGTTCGACCGTAGAAACGTAGAACTTTCAGATTTACGCTTCAAGCGACTGTGTTTCAATCTCCCTCTACAAGTCTACACAGTACATCGGCAGGAATAAGATAAAGCTATCTTGAAATTGGAAACGTTGTCTGCTACGCTGGAACGCATCCTGTACACGTTGATAGCGTTCCAGGTACATTGAGTACAGTGGTATGCAAATAAAATATATGTGCACAAACGAATGTTTGCTGGAGTCCCTGCCCACGAGCCTATAAATAACTGCGTAAAATCGTCGTTTACGAAGGTTGGGACTGTTGGGAGAGAGACGGAAAAAGGCTATTGTTCAGCAACTCAATGGCTCGTTTACACCGAATTGTCCATGCCTTGCATCTTACATTAAAAACGTTGGCCATTCTCTGTTTACAATGTTGAGGATTTATTAGAAGACGCAGTTAGAACAAGTCGGTCACGACCACGCGATTTTCACCACAAAACATTAGTGTTCATGAAAGTTGACCACGTGAACATGAATGGCGTTGGGATGTATAATGTGACGGATGTTCTAGCTGCTGACATTTTGGCCTCTGCGGCCTAAGGCACGGATGAATGTGTATGTGTGAACCTCGTCTGAACGTCCTGCGCATTTCTCATCTAGCAAGGTCAATCGTTCTGTTTTCCTCGGTCAAAGCCTTCAACGTTCTTCATTCTCCTTTTCGTTTATATTAGTCACACTTTCTCGTAAAACGACTGGATTTTATGGTATTTTAAATCGCGTTATCTGATTCTGAGTCATTCGGTTGGTAAGGTTGAGCAAGGTCAGTCACTTTTTCGAAAACTCATATTCATTTCCTTCCTATGTTTCGTAACTCAATCCCTATTCAACAATTACTATACGATAGTGATGTAACGTTATAACATGATTGAGAAGCTGACGATTTTTCACGTGATCACTGTCAATTGCTTCTAGTATCTAAATTCAGTCAATATTCATTCTCTTGCAGTGCTACATATTTATGTAAGTACATTATTTTGACCGTCATGAATTGTCAAAAATAATACACCAAAAAGACAAGGCTAGTAATAATGTAACTAATCATTGCTTCAATTATAAACGTTGCATGACTAATTATGTGACGAGCACTGAACAGGAGTTGTTCCCATAGAATTGGTATATATCTTATCGCATCTCATCCTCACACTATCAAAGAATGCTTTCTAGTCCTCCGTCCGATAACACCGAGGTTACATTTTTGCGGTCAGCCTGAATTATCTCACATTTATAAATAAGCCTGTTGTTTTAAAACCGCATACAGTATTTATAGTAAGCGCACGTTTAGTCCGAAGGTGGGAGAACTTGGAGCGCAGGATAAAAACAAATAATAAGTCCTTCGTCACGTTCTTTTTGAGACGCAGTTGCACCTCTTCTACGACTGACACGACGCATTGTGTCGAATGCAAAGAGCAAGACTACATTGTCCCACGATGACAATAATTAAATAAACACGCTCGATAATGTTATGGGCTTATACACTTTGATCCTCAGTCAGAAAATTGTGTTGGTCTGGACCGGCTAGTCTCATCAGATACCATTATCTTCCCTCACATAAATTTCTGTTACATTACCGCAACGTGTACCATGAATGATTTGCCGCCTAAAGGACGTGCCTACATGTATAGAACAGGGTGACGGTGACGTATAGGAACAGTCAGTGTATAATCTCGTTACCATTTTCTAAAGAATAGTTTACATTTCGACATCACGTTCAGGCTAGCTAATAGCTAGAAGTTGAAACGTCAACTTTGTCACGTCGCATTAGCTCGCGATACACGTCGCCTGACTCACTGTCGACTTCGTGTACCGGGTAAAAAGATCCTGCGAGCGTCTTTTTACCGATCATTCTGTTTTCGCAGCCGGAGGCGTGATGGCGGGATCCGTGGCAACCCTTGCCATACTCTGGGTGTCCCTTCAGACAATGGGACTCCTTGGGAATTCGCACTCTATCGGTACTTACAATCTTCCAGCCTCTTTACAAAATTACTTGGCTGGTTACAATGGTAAGCATTCATATTACTTGTTAATCGAGGCTCATTTTATGCCATTGTTTTCCCATCGAACCATTGACATCGGTGACATGTCACTTACAGGCTTGCCTACCTCGGATACAACGCCCGAAGGCGTCGTGGACACTGGCTACTTCCAAAATCGTCGATTTCCGCGCATTGATCAGCTGGCCATCAATAAGTCGCTCTCATTCGCGCAGTCGTTAATCGACCGGATGAGCACTCTCGAGAGGAACATTGACAATGCTGGGGTGGCATTTGACACCAATAGCAGCACGCAAAATCAATACCTGACATCGTATACGTCCGATGATGCGTTCGAAAAGGGTCTTCAAGCGATTCTCGCGATAAAGGCTACGTCGTACCTTACTCATCAGAACTGTCGAAGGTACTATTCTTTCATTGTTCACAATCGTTATCGAGTGTCATTTTTCTTAGTCATGACAGCCACAATTGATCGTCGCCTGTGAATCATGAAACGAATCGTCCGCAGATTCGGCTTGAGCAAGGAGGATTGCGCTCGTTTCATATCAACAGTGAAGCTACAGGGCACTGCTCTCGGTACAGAGTGCGAGGCGATGCAGCGTGCCAATTGCAACCACCGTTCGAAGTACAGGAGCATCGACGGCAGTTGCAACAATATTGAGAACCCGAGTTGGGGTAGAGCGATGACCGCGTATACGAGAATTCTCTTCCCCCAGTACTTCGACGGTAAGAGCCGCCTCCATTGGGCTAATCAAACTTCAGCTTCCCCTAATCTTTGCCTCTCTATTTATTCCTCCAGCCTGTCCGCATCTTAATATTTCTATTCTTCTATGTATGTATATCTGTCCTACATACTGATACATATGTCGATCCATGTTCCATTCTTATAATTGACAAATTTTCTTCTATCCTACCTATACCTATCCTACCTCGCCGCTTCTCTTCTCATTCTGTCTCTTTTTCTCTCTCTTTTTCACATCCCATCAGCCTTGAACATATATTAACGACATGGCCGCGCCGCATATCATCGGTTTTCATCAATTATATATATATATATATTCAGCCCGTCGTCTTTTCGTAGGCTCGCGCGTCGCAATTTTGATGTTCAAAAACCGCGATCGGCACGTAATCGCGTGCGTCGTTTCAGTTTTCTGTAACGTTACGGCTTTGTCGCGCGTCAAATTCTGTCGAGAGTCGAGGCTCGAGGAAGGAAGAAGACGGATTCGGAAGATTTCTTTGTCGTCCTGTGAAAACGTAATTCTTCTGTGGAATAATAATCGTACCAATTATTTGCAGCCTTTGAACGTTTGGCGCCTTCCTTTTTTCCTTATCGCCTTTCCAGTCATTCCGATTCTTTCGTTGCTCCGCGAAAGTCATATTCTACGAATCTTTTCACTATATAGAGGTATAATTTTGTTGGTCAAGTTTACGCTTAAAAAATGCTCCTTAAATTTTTTATAATATTTCATAGTGAATTATCAGAATCTAAGAACCGTAGTTAGTAGAACTCGCAAATATTCTGTACAGTACCATTAAGCAACATCGAGCCGAGCTGTTGTTTTCATCCGAGCGCAGTATGCACTGCGCGATAAATGTCTTCGTAAAACGTCTTAGCAAATAGTTTGAACTCTGACGTTATCGGTCGCGTGGTTGTCAACAGACTTCGATAGACAGGCTGCTTTGTTTGATTAAAACTGGTACTTCCTGTTTGCGCTTCACAATCGAGAATCGAATTTGCATTCAGTTTGTCGTGGACCAATCTGTCGTCATCAGTTACCGACCTCGACCCACTGACCCACCCAGTTCCACTTATCTGACTTATCACAACGTTTCCACATCAAGGACATTACACATACATACTGTCAAAAGCATATGTATGCGCGGGACACTGCAAAATTCTCCATACTTATCCTGACGTTAAACTTAGGTCTGACTACATACATGTCCGTTCATGCGCAAAATATTTCAGTCATTATGCATGCCTCTACGCGAAAAATACTCTGACAGATGTACAGATGCCAGTTTACTACGTTCATACATATGCTACCGCGTAATCGCGTGCAGAAGTTAAATAGAAAGAACACTCCAGGGAGTAAACACACGCGCACCCACACACGCACACCAAAAACCTGAGATTTCCTGGCGCTAGTGGATAAACGTTCGTCGATTGGCTTAACAAAATATATTCTGTGATTTACGTTACAGTTGTTGTGCGATAACGCACATAGAACATAAAATGCCTGAGTGTAGCAGTGAATAATACTGTCTACCATAGGGTGCCCCCGGTCGGGAGATTCTATCCAGCAGTAGCAGTGTATGTAAACTAATTCGGCTATACCTAATAATGTATCATAATTATTATGTAACACTAGTTCGAAGTTTTTCTGTTCACTGCGGTATACGGGTTTCGTTGAAGAAAAGGTATCCGAGCAAGCGAATGCAATTTGGGGGGGGGGGGGGGGGGGGCGTCAGTCGAATACACTTGTCAAGATGTTCTCTACGCGGCGGAATTTCCACGGGGCAATTATCGAAATACGGAGAGCAAAACGGTCAACGTGTTTGAATACGCGAAAATTTATCACCTGCGGATCCTACTTTCACCCTTCAATTAATTGCCAGGATCATATTAACGCGAGAGAGAGAACGTTGTCGGTTCGAACGACTTTCTCCCAGCTTGGTTCACTCGCTTGGGAACCTTCATCAATCACCTAGATAATTGTGAGACATTTCTGCGGGCATTTTCGACGCGACCCGATCACAAGATTGCGGACATTTCTTGCATTCCTGTTAGTCTCGCTTAACCCATTGGCTTGAGACCAATTTTTCACTATCTGTCACCATTTATCAAGCATGCTACGGCGTGTGCACGTCATGAGTGAATTGCTTTGTATAATTTCCGGAGGATATAAGAATCAGGTATTTTCATACTTGCGGAGTGGGTCACGTCGACAACGCTTTAGAATGTCATGACGAAGTAGACGTTTTATGCTTCGACTCTGCAGCGCGAGAGTCGCGATTCCCTTATTCGACATACGTGCATAATATTGTTTCGAGACAATACGTAGCTTCGCGAGAAGAAGAATAGATTATATTCACTGAATGATGATGTAATCTGTTCTCTTGGTTTTGTGAACGATCGTTGTTCGTCCGTTAATGGATCTTTCTGCATCATTTCTCGGGGAGAAGGCAGGCATTGCCGAATTTAGATACGACATTGGCACCGTCAGCCTGACTCCACTATTTGGCAATTTTTCTCTCTCGCTGCAGACACATAATCGTTCTCGTTAAAATCGGAGTAACAATTGGAATAATGAAATACTTGAGATTGTGACACTCGTCTCGAACGCGTCAGTTATCAGTCTCCGAACTCATTCGAGTGATTTCTGTGAGATGCAAATATTTTTCTTGATGAGCTACTCGTCCGAAGTGCCGTTTACTCCGATTTGACGATGAAATACGTTGGGAGGATGGGGGGGTAATGTTTTTTTTGGAAGCAGGCATCCAAGAGCCGAGACGGCTTGGGCAAACGAAGAGACCATTGCCGAGTGCGAGGGTTGTTAGTTCTTCCTTGTCGATCCCAACCGACCAAGCTGATGTCAGCAGAACGCTAGCGGTCGTACAATGGAGCCAGTTTATCTCTCACGATCTCGCACATACGTCAGTTCGCAAAATGGGTAAGCACTCCGAATTGTCCTAACACAGCTTCTTATAAGCCATAAACCACATGCAGCAGAGCTTCATGTAATCCTTGCTCTTCAATACAGTTTCGTCGGGAAAACCAATTTCTTGTTGCCGACCGGACGGTGGCAAATTGTCACCGCGTTACATTCACCCAGATTGTTCCGCCATCATTGTCCCAGACGCTGATCCAGTCTACGGTGATCATTATGTTCGATGCATGAACTACGTACGATCGCTACCGGTCCTCAGGTCGGAGTGTACTCTTGGTCCCGCAGAACAGGTAAGGTAAGCGACATAACTGTCGCAAATTGCGTACTCAGTCAGTATACTTGTGCTTCCGGCAAACGATGATTTTTGCGAATTACAGATGAACCAAGTGAGCCACTTTTTGGATGGCTCCACAATCTACGGCTCGACTGTAACTAAGGCTCGCGAAATACGTGCGTTCGAGGGCGGTCGACTTCGCGTTGACGTTCGTGACAATCGTGAATTCTTGACAGTTTCCGGCGAGACGCATAGTTCTCCGTGTAGGGAAAACTGTTACAACGCTGGTGACTTCCGTGCTAACATTGATCCCCAACTTGCCGCCATACACACAGTCTGGCATCGTGAGCATAATCGAGTAGCCGGCCAACTTGCCAGTCTGAATCCGAGCTGGTCCGACGAGGTCCTGTATCAGGAGGCAAGGCGCATCGTTATTGCTGAGATTCAGCACATCACATACAAAGAATGGCTGCCGGTTTTGCTGGGGAGAAGATACACTCATGCGGTCGGCCTTAGCGCCGGAAGCAGTTACAGCCGTAATTATGATTCCGACGATGATCCGGCGGTTAGTAATGAAGCTGCTACCGCTGGCTTGCGATTCCATAATTCGCTCATGCAAGGGAGATTGAAGTGAGTTTGATCGCATAATTCATTAAATGTCGCGGCATCAAGACATATCGTGGGTATTGATTCATCATGATTATGTATTGTTTTTTCGGCAGCATGCCCGATGATGCGCGTCAAATGAATAAGACTCTGCAACTGTCGGAGCATTTCTACAAACCACGCATCATTGAATCAGACGATATGCTCGATAATCTCATTCGTGGTCTTGCCACTCAAAGTAGTCAGAAAATGGACATCAGTATAGTTTCCGATGTAAGTGAATATTAGTTGGCAGTATCGATAGAAGTATTGCGGTTGAATTTGGGTCAACCTGTATATCTGTGCTCTTTACAGATGACAAGTAAATTGTACAACACCAACGTTGGTGGTCTTGGCTTGGATGCTATTAGCTTAGACATCCAGCGAGGACGGGATCATGGTCTTCCTGGGTATAATCACTATCGAAGACATTGTGGAAACTCAGCCGCCAGGACCTTCGATGATTTTCTGGATTACATTCCATCGGACGTTGTAAAGAAACTGCGGACTATCTATCAACATCCCAATGATGTGGATCTTGTTGTCGGTGGAATGGCTGAACGGCCGACCGAAGATGGAATTCTTGGTCCAACTTTCAGATGCCTTTTGCACGAACAATTCGCACGAACTCGTCGTACAGATCGATTTTTCTACGATTCCGTTGCTCAACCGAATCCCTTCACGCCAGGTAAAGATCGTTCTGCATTTATGACTGCCGACGAAGTGCGAAAAAGTATCGTTAAGCCACGTCCGTTTATGATTACATTATCATGACGTGTTGTTATGTGATTTTACAGAGCAATTGGCGGAGATACGCAATGTTACCTTGGCAAGAATTTTCTGTGATAACGGCGATAATATTGCGCGCATGCAGCCCAATGTTTTCATTAAGCCCCATCTAGGGTAAGTTTAAATGATCTGGGTGAACGAATTGAAATGTAATTGATAATGCGCGTCAACTTTGTGACAGTGTACACTGGAATATTATTTTGAACGTCGTATTCTTTGTGTAGAAACGACTTAGCGTCCTGCGCCGATTTCGAGGCGATACCTAGCGTGGATTTATTCGCCTGGGCGGAGAGGGCAAAGGCGTATCGTTGAAGCAGCTCGTTAATTGGCTGGTCACATTGCCGCATCGGTTCGCTTGGGACATAAAACGGGCTTCCGCGACGGAAGAGTAGGCAAGGGACTGAGGAATAAGTCCCAAATCCCTGCAATGTCGGCGAAAACGAAGCGACGAATTGACTGTCAAGAGACTAGGTGGATGAGAAACCACGTGACTAGTCAATAACGAGGAGGAATGGTTATCTTGGATGCAGAAGAGAGGTACCCTTCGATGATAAGAGAAGAAAAATGGGCCAATTAGGTCAACGAGAAGAGCAAGGAGGATACAGAGTTACTCGAAAATGGAGACCTCTTTAGAATATGCTGTGTAGACTTTTTGGATAAAGAAGGATCTCGAAGGTATCATTTGCAAAATGAAAGATAATCATCGTAACAACCCTTGGGACCTCGCAAACGAGTGGGAGTGATTCTTGAGGGCTTTGTATATGGAAGAGTGGGCTTGCTTAGTTTACCTCAGGACTTTGCGTTAAAAGACAGTCTCGCTTAGTGTAAGCAGCCCGCATAAATGGGCTTGTGCAAATTCTCCCTGAGGATATACGTGCGCGCGTGTGTGTATAAAAGTCCAAAATCGAAACCAATTCATACGGCTCGCGTTAAGGATACTCGTCAATCAATGCATTTCAAAAGGAAGATTACTTAATTGATGGATGGATAATGTATTGAAGGTGAATGGCTAACCCATTTCGCAAGAAGCAATAACAAAATCGTTTTATCTTCGCAATTGTTTAGTAAAGTCCTTTATTTGATTGGGATTCTGCTAATTGCACTACCGAGTTTGACTTAAGGTGAATGCAATATGCGTTCGGTATGAGTAAATGTTTTCCTTTCTAAATGATTCACTCTTTCTTTGCCAATGCTCGAAATACTGCATATTGAGATTATTACCTCAGTGAGGATTTGTAGACTTGGGGATGTTTCAGGTCCAGAGTTCTTGCGTAAGAACAATCGATGGAGCGCTGGAAGAAGTAGCTTTATGGACTGATTAGTTTTTAATGTTGAGCGTTTTGTACGTCTAGTACTTGTACTTAAGGCAGGCAACGTGACATATGCTTGTATTGAATCTGGTCGAACGCACTCGATTCGTATTGCGCGTTTGCCGAATAAAGATCATAGTACTGAGTTTTTTCCGCCTCGTCAATCATACATACCCAACTTTCATTTAATTAACGTGTTTTTTACCACTTTAACAGATGAAGCTGCTGTTTCCTGTATGTGTCGCGCATCAGGTCTAACTCGTACGTCAAAAAATCGTGTAAGATAGGTATAGCTACATTGTATTTCCAGCATCGCTTGGCAAAAACTAGAGATTTTAATCGATATCATAACCCTGGGCTTCGATTTACAAATAGCTGAATTTGCAACAGTCGTTCTTATACAGCGAGCGTTCGTTGGTCAAATGGTTCTTGTCAATTAATTAAGAAACCCTGACGTGAAGCTCGGCGAGATGTCAATTCATTATTAGTCACGCTGTTACATAATCCTGATTGTAATAATTGTCTCACCTCGGCGCGACTTTCTCCCACGAGCGCACTTTTTCACTGTTTCCTGTCGACTATTATGTTTTATATTTCGCAAGGTTCTTGCGCGTCGTCGTTAAGACCATTTTCACCGTCAGTCCCTATCCAATGGTCGCAAATGTTTAAGTAACACAGCGCAAACAATCTCACTTATCACTCTGCCAGCTTATGTTGTCGTCGCAGTGGGCAAAGGAGACTTTCTATGTAATAACGTTGTGCTTCGTCGTAATTACCGAGAAATATGTGCAGCTACTTATGGGGCACGGTAAACTGATCTATCACGAAAGAAAGGCAAATGTTTCGCCGGAAAGTTGAGTAGCTTGCTTTCCGAGGGAATGAAACGTCGCCGTGTCAATCTGTCTCTTCTCAATGGAAGACCATTTGAAGTGACAAGACGGGGCAAGGCATTCGGACTGCACCATTTAAAGTGTATTCCACCGGACGTAAGAATGCAGCTGTATTAAGAGTGACGCGTAATTTATATCGACGTTGCTGCTAACCACGTGCTAGACGTAAGAACGATCAGTTTGCTGAAAAAATGAGGACGCGTGTCTAGGTCTCTGCGTCGTAGCGAAGAATTCTGTTTTCGAAGGACAATGGAAATTCCAGTCTGATTTTGTAGCAGTTTTGCAACTGGTAGCACAGAGGAGAGAAAAAAAGAACTGTTTCCAAGAATGAAGGACTCGCAGCTGGACGACGATAGTGCGTCCAAATGTGGGATGGGTGAACGCGCTTTGAGCTTTTGTGCGGCTGACCTCAGAATGGTTCACTAATAAATGGTCGGAATACTCTTTCTATGTCTATGCAAAAACGCCTGTTAATACAGATATTACAAAAACGGCATCTAGTGCATTACTTCTCTCACTTTTAATGAAGAATAACTTTGTACATTTTTAACCGAATCAAAATACTCGCACCCATACGATCACACGACGTACAGATAAATTGTCAATAAAGGTCTTACGTACGTGACAGGATGAGTGACGTAAATTTGATATGAGAAAAGCGTTTACAAATATTCTCAGCTTCCTGGGCAAGCGTGCAGTTCCTTCTTGCGACATAAAGTGCAGTGTACGACCGTGCGGTGAAGTACGATCAGTATTGTGTGTGACGTATAATAGTGGAATTGATTTTGGTGTCATCCACGTTCGGGTCCAAGGATAAATGGTGAGATATCACAGATGGCCAATTTTTGCTTACGTTATTAATATTATTTATGTTCATATACGACACGCGGATAGCCCGGGCTGCTCATTGAAGGACGACGTTTGTCGATGAAACCAAGTTCGTGTTTATTAACATTCGTTGTTTCTTAACCACTGTGCAGTATTGGCCTGGGCGGATCAAATACGGCAGGATTTTATTGCTATGATGGTTTGCTCGTGCACTAGTTTGCTTGAATGCCACGGTTGGCGTCAAAATTGCGACAATTTGACGTCAACCGTATTCATTCTAATATGCATTGTGGAATAATCTTTGTCTTTCAATCCGTTGACTATAAACGTGGACACTTGCGTCAATGGACAGTTTAAACAGTCCGCTTCCAGTACTGTTTTTGTTCTGTCTGTTGACAGTAGATATTAACACGTGGAGTAACAAGAAGACCACGATAGTATTAGTGTTATCTTTAGAATATTTTGTGCGGAGGAAGACACCGTGAAAATGATTTTGCTGTGGCCAGTCGCAGAAGATTACTGAATTTCATGTAGCAGTTAATGTCTTAATGACTTCTTATGGTGAATTCTTCAGCTATTATCAGTTAGATTCGGTGGGATTGTTCTCGTGGGATAATATCGTTTAGACATTCTTTCCGCTTTCACGCAAGCCAGATTCACGTAACTCGAACTTGGCGCAGCCTTGTACGTATATACTGCTCATACCGGCCGACCAATTTGTACAATTAAACGGAATATTCCGCCAAACCAGCAACGTAACAAATTTTCCAGGCTACGTATTGCGGTATAAGTAGTTACGTTAGCTGTATTATCACTGCAGTTCGCAATGTTGCTCCGTGGAATGTAACATGTTTAACTTCATTTACCTGTGTAGAAGTTTACAAAGCGTCTATTCCATGATTCCATTAATTTGCGGAAATTGTATTATTTTGCTTCATACTTGTAAAGACAAAATTATATTCGTGGCATTCTCTACAGCCACCGAGGAAGCGTAAAATCGAAAAAAGCAATGACAAGAGAGAAAGGGAGTCTTGACATTGTTGGAAAGAATTGTTTCTTAAACCAAATCATGTTATCGCACTGATACTATCAAGACTTACAATAACAAACAATTGATTGACGTAGTGGAATATTTTCTGGCACGGCCGATAAAGGTATGTATCTGTAAAACTGAAGATTGTTATACCTTCGAAAGACGGGGTGATTATGGACGACCGAACGCAAAGAGAAATTTTCTTGAAATTCCCACGCGTCTCAGATTAACCCGGGATCATTAATAACCGCGACATTTTAATAAATCCATTATTATTAGTCGACCGTACACTAATGGCGAGTTTTTTTGGGGTGCAAATTAGTGCAAGGACTGAGGCGCGATCCAGGAACTGGGAACGGTCGGCCGTAACTCACAAGTGAGAAGAGACGAGCGGTTGGAACGAAAAAAAAAGCTACGTAGCCGAAATGGCAAAGTGGTCGATTTGGCTGTCATTGAACAACTTCATTCGCGCACGCTTGTTTTACAACGATGCCGCGTGTGTAGGAATCGCGTAATTGATTGCAAAATAAATGGACGCGTAAGTTGCGAACGGTCATCGTCGGACATAAAATCAGGGCGAGAAGAGAAAGCCCCTTATGAAGGATCAGTGCATTTTTATATTCGTGGAATTTATAAATATTAATGATTGAGTGATTGGAGTGGCTTAAATATTTATACGGTTGTCCGTGACCATTTAATTACTTAATTCGCGTGTATCTCCCTTTCCAAGTTTCGCGACTTAACCTGCGCTTTCTCCTCGCATCTACGAACTTTGGCGGTTCCCAATAGTCGCCATAGTTTCACGGTAGTAAAGCCCGTACCGTGAATATTCAGTACACTTTCACGAAAAGCGACCAGGTCATTGTATTCGCCTCATGAATTGTATTCAACGTGTAACACCCCTCGATTCGCCACTCGTGACCACATTTCTCTTATCGCAAATTGCGTCACTCTTTCTAACGATCACACTCACGTTCGCACGTTTCGATCGGGATTTCTCCCGTGTCTGGCTGAGGACCGTATTATTTCGGAAGAATTTAATTCTGCGTATCTGTAACAGATACGACCAATGTCAGGACGATACCAATTAATAATGTTCTATCAAAGGATTTGCTATCATTGACAATTTGTCGAGATATTCTGCAGGGACGATCGTCGTTTTCAAAATCGTCTCTGTTATGTCGCTTCTAACGTTGATGCAAACTCTCACGATCGACCGATATGAAAAGAGAGACAAGGGGAGGGGATCGGAGATTATTTTCCACCCCGCCTGAAGGCACTTTGAAAAGTCGGCGTCGGACATCGAGAGCGAACGCGATCTTGATACCGTCCCCGTCGACACGTCATTGGCTGCAAGGAGGTTAAACGGCCGAACGGAACGGACACATGTCGAATCGTGCACGGACCTTTCGGTCGGCGTGTGGGGTGGCTAGTGCCCCTACACTTTCTCCCGTCATTTATAAACTTCGCACTGTACCCCGAGCTCCTTCAGTCGTTTATCGCCACTACTCCTCGGAATAATATCCGGTCAACCGCTGTTCATCCATCGTCGTTGCATGTCGCGCGGGTACCTCACGGAAACATTCACGATTGCCGGTGACGTTTAGTGAGTTTGGCAGCTAACTATTTCATGGATCGTAGGAAACTCGTAAGCGGCTAACTCGCGACAGGAAGGGATTGAGGAATTACCGACCACGCACCGTGCGTCCTCGTCATTTCTGTCAACGCTCCTTGGTTCAACGCAAAAGGTTCTTTCTTATATCATTTTGACGAGTTTATTATTCGTTGTGCTGTCACTCGAAAGCACGGTGGACTATGGTTTGCCAGATCTGCATCATGTTTCTATCTAATTGCGTAGGTGGAGGTTGTTACTCTCTTAAAAAAAAAAAGTCACTGTTCTCTTTCCTTGTTTTCACCTGCTTTGCATTGCGACGCGATCAGTTCCGCTCCGTCGGCTCAATTATCGAGCGGCCGATCTATGAGCGATATGTTTGCGTAAATATACGCGTTCAGCAGAAAATGAGAGTGTGTTTTCGTGCTCAGAACGATACCTGCTTCGTGCGCGTTTCCGCGCATTTCTTCAGACTGTTCACCAACGATGCAGATCGTACGGTAGGAGTTACACGTCGCCACGCTAAATGTTCTACGTTAATTGCGGAACGAGTTTTTAAGCGGCAGTGTTCATGGATTTTATCTTTTGTTGGCAGACACCTTTCACATCAAACATTTCACTGATTTCTGGATTTTACGGTCAAATTCAGAGAGTTGTCAATGTTAGTATAATCAATTAATATTACACCTGTTAACTGACGCACATGCCGCAAGTGCAAGATCGACATATGCGATTGAGGAGAAAGTTTGTTTTGCTAAATTAGATCTGTGATTATGGTAATTGCTAATAAATTCGTCCGACCTTCGTTCGTTCAGTGCAAGTCAATTGCATCAGATCATTCGTTTAGAAGCGAAAGTCAGCAAGTATCGCACGCGATATGCACTCGCGTTATCACGCCTCTATATCCGAAAAAATAGAAAACCGGTTCTTATTTTAATATTGATTTGCGAGAATTGGGTGTCCGGTAAATTTCGTGTGAGCTCAAAGTAGTTCACGACCGGAAAACCTAATCCCGGTATCGAATCGATCGGTTACGATGATGTAAATAGTCGGTTTAATTATGCGATTTTGTCATTCCGTTTTGACCAATTAAATTAAGTGATATCTCGCATTCTTTCGATCATCGAGCACTCAGTTTCTCTTTCCATGCTTCGCTTATCTCTTAAACTGCCAGGAATTATTTCCGTCCATGCGAACTCCTCCCGTGTCTCCTTTCCTTACTGATCACGGAAGCGCGTCACATCGCTTCGTTAATTATTCAATATGCATAATTATTGATGAATTCACTCACGATCACGAGATCAAACTTCCCGCGCAGTCTCACGTTGAAAGGCTTTGACACTTAGAACTTGGGCTCATAAATTAACTAGCCTTTTTGATATTTGGCGTTATTTTTAAACTCGACATCGTACGTGGTACTTTTACATCTATATACAATCAAGCAAACTGAGTGATACGGGGGATAGTTGCGCAATTTTCTGAAAATTCGTCTAGTCATGTTACTCAATCCGAACGTCTATTATGAGGCAGTAAGTCGATACACTCGAACTACATCGGAGAAACTCTTTATGCAGTCGCCGTTTTGTTCGAGTTTTTACGTTCACTCGTTCACAGACAAAGAGCTAAGTAGAGTCAGTTGGTAATTACGCGACGTCGACGATCGGGCCGAAAGGATTGCCAATTTGGCCTCACCGAAACTTTGAGCATTTGGAAAATTACGCCAACACATTGCGTAACGTAATTGCCAGTCCATTTTTTTGACAATATTCGGCGCTCGCGCAATTATCTATTCGCACTGCCATGTTCCGGGCGGAATTGCGATCGGACTCCTTGCCCGTTCGACCGTATTTCCGACGAGATCAGCTTACGGTACCATCGCGCTAGTAAACGAAATTGCTCCCATGCGAAATGCGAGGAAAGTAAGAGGATGGGCCGGCCGAATGACATTGAGAAAACGTAGATGCGTGAATGTTCGACGATTTTTTTTTTCATTGTATCGCAATTATTCATGCCCACCCATTCGGAGGGAAGATTGCGCCCACGTGCTCGACGATCTCGGAACAGTTTCTAGTTCACCCGCCAGGGTCAAGTTGAATTAATTCGTGATTATGCCGCCGCAGGTTGAAAGATTGCTCTTGCTTAAACGAATCGCTGATAATTGCGCAAAAATGTGGGAACGCGCTCGCGGCTTTTTGCTCTTGACAGGAATGTAGTTTCTGCGTGTCAGTTTCCAGCGTTTTCGTAGCATCGGCAGATCTGCCGATCGGTCCTATCAGGTTGTTGCTCAATCAAAATGAATACGCCCGTCCTCGCGGCGACTCGTCAGGTCGCTGAACTAAATCTCCGAAAGTTTCGCACAGATCCAGAGCCGTACGAATTGTTCGAAGTTTTTCGACACTTCCTGCGTCCGCGCAATTATCCCATTTTGGCGGTGACTTTCTATCAATCCGCGGCGGGACGATGGCGTATAATTGCAGTCGCGGGCGAGTTTCTAGCCGGACGCTGAGGTCACTCGACACATCTTGAATGCGTAACGAGACACGGGCAAAGGTCATTTCGAGAAAAACAGGGCCGAGCGGAAGAAAGTACCGGACCCGATGCTCCTCTAAACTAGTACAGAAGTAAAAGTGCACGGCCATGGTTAAAAGTGCAATGAGCTGGGACGAGAGAGAAAAGAAAAGAAATCTGCGTACCCGATTGTTCTACCCTAATCTCGAGTATGCAAAGCACCTACATACACCGGTTATCCAAATTCGCGAGTGACATCCTGAGGCCGGAGGTTGAGTGGCGGCTGAACGATAACATCAAAGTGAGCCGACACGAGTTGGGATTCGCAAGCAACTTCCCAAGCCAGTGTGGCAATTTGCATGATAAGCGACGTTAACACTTGAACTACCGAGCAGCCAAACTGACTGGTTTGACATTTTGCTATAACGAAGACTCATTGTTAAGTGATCTCTTACTTTCTGGAATTGTGCTCCACTGTTCTGTATCAATGACGTACATATTTCGATGAAAGTCAGGAAAAATTTCAGGAAACAAAATGTCATACACGTCATTGCGACTGCTTTCTGTAGTTCTAGTGGTAAATCAACGCGAATAGCGTAATTAGTATTGGCTGTATATTATATCACAGCGGTTGTGTAATGCGAGAAGAAAAGAGCTTTCGTCCTGTTTGGCGAGTAGAATGGCAGCTCGTGCATGACTATCGCCTCACGAAATCGTCGGTAATACTGTATACCGTGCGATCGGGAGGAAAAAAAGCAACGCGCTAAACGAGACTGTTTCGCCTCTTTCTCCGCCAATTAGCTCGACATCGACGATGAACTATCTTGATGGATTCTCGCCGAGGTTCATCAACGACGTCGGTTGCCGTCTTCGCACGCAAATTTCGAGCAATCTACATGCACGCTCATTCACTCTAAATCGGACCTCTTCCTCCCTGATTCAATTTTAGAATGTACTCGTGGCCCGCGCTTTCGTTTTACACGATACGTAATTGCCATTCGCATAGACACTGGCAAAGCAGCAGCAACAGTGTCTTAGTACGGGAGATTGATACCTTAAGGGTGTAAAAATGACAAAATGTAGATTTCGCAATTTTTATGTTTCAGGGTCATGAAAGTTGGGAATTTTAAATGGACGTCGAGCTTGCTCGGTGTGACGTTACTGCAACTATGTGTCTATGTCCATGGCAGAAAAATGACGCTGAAGAATGGGGGTGAGTCAACCAAAAAAGGTGTCCAGTTGCCTAATAGCAAATTTTCGCTAGACATACTAATTGCACGATCATGGGCATGGAGCATTATGAGAAGTCATTGGGCCGAGAAAGGTGTCGGCGATGGAATTGCACAATTTTACGGGAAGAATAATAACGGTGTTCGATCCAAGGTCGTGAATGACGATATTCCTGGCATTTCTACGGATTAAAATCAGATTTCAATGGTTCGCGAGCTCCACTTCGTGGGATTACTAGATCGTGAACAGCTCAGACAGCAGGTGGTTTCTTTGCAATCACAGAAACACAATGTTGCAACGATAGCGAGTCTGTTGCCGTCGATGGTCGAACGCGTAACTTACCAGCAACGACACTTGGCACAAATCTATTCGTGCACTAAAAAAACGTTTGCTTTTTATGCCAACCTTGACTGTATCGATTTACGAAAGTACGTCGAAGTACGCGGGAAGACAATTATTGACAGAATCGTGGAATTCTCGTTGCGATATCCACCCTCTTATTCGTGGCGAACGTTGAGACTCTGCGAAAGTGACATTCCTTCCCTGCTCACTTGCTCAGGACTGAACAGAAGGCGACTCGTAAAGCAGAGATATTCCTTTTTTACGTAGGCGTTGCACGTTCGACCATTTTTATTGCCCCGTTCAAATGTTCGTTTGCCGCGAGGCCGGCGGCAGCCAGAATTCCTCTAGTGTGGCAAAAACGACGCCTCTGGCGCGACTCGATTCACGTCCGGCTTCGCACGGCTCTCAGCTCTCAAGCTTTTTGATTGCGCCCGTTCTTTCTGCCACGTCGATATGTCCATCCGCGCCGACTTACAAGCGCTCGAACGGCGACGTAACGGAATTTACGACCAGAAGCACTGCCGATCACAGAAATTTCCCTTACGCGGCGCTAATTATGGTAATGGCCTCATGGTAATACGAAGAGCGCGGAGTACGAAAAATAATCAACGAGTCCGCTTGTCCGCGTGACGCTTAATTAAGCTTCCGCTTCAGTGTCCTTTGAGCAAAACCGGGACTGGTGCGGGACAGCAGTTGCCGAGGGTCTCGATAGAGTCAGCAAGCAACGTAATGGGGCTTTAAATGCTGCCACCCGCACGATAATGGAAAAATGATACCCTTCGTTAGACGCTCTTATACCTCTCGTCGTCGTCTGCAGTCGCGAAAGGGACATTAAGCGAGATAGTCCGTGACCGAGGACCGACAAAATCAGGACGTCGCATTTACTCGAGTGCGCAACAGGTGGGAGTTAATATCGGGAGTGTGCGCTCCGTCGGAATGCAGGTTATGTTTTCGAATGTGCAGGCTGCGAAAATGCCACGAGCTAGGCCGGCACGTCCGGTATAATTGCTGCGGCCGATTCCGGAATCGGCACGAGCCGGTACTCGGCCACTCGATCTTATTGATACAGTTTCACTAACGTACCGCGCAGTAAGAAAGGCGGGCGCAATTTTATCGGAATCTTATCCGGTTTTGCTTGACGATCAAAATCTCCGATCCCATGCGTTGTGTCGCTCTCTTGGACGCATTAATATTCTCCGTAAAAGGAGCGAAACTCGGGCGGGACTACTCTTGGACCTTGAAAACGGAGCATTTCCACACCTTCGGAACTCCGATTCCATGTTCGAGTTCTTCACTTAATGACACACCTAGCCCGTACAATCAATTTGGCGAGCCCGTCTTACGGTTACAGTGAAAGTCATAAAGCGAACACGCCGAGTTTCTCTAGTCCGATAGGAATATTCATATCCGCAGTCATCATTTGCGCGGTGGTGATGATTTAGCGGCGTGCGTGTAATTTTTCCAGTTAAAATTTTGCAATTAGAGAGGAAGCATCGAGGAGTCGCAATAAACGAGTGCATCAAGTGTTGGCAGCCTTTCACATTAGCATTTTGCGTCGTCGTAACGCCACTTGCGCTGAGGATCCAACGATATTGCCGGACGTCGCGTGATAAAAAATGTATCGCGTTAAAAATTCACGCGCGGCGATGCTCGGTTTCGATTTATCACGTTCCGACTAGTTTCTGGCCAGACAGTCTGCCAGTAGTTTACACCTCGCCGGTGCGATCGCACGCGTAAAATGCAAGCTGCAGATGGCGAGTCGCGATAATTAGACGCGTAAAAAGCTTGAGACCGAGTAAAAGCAAGTAAGTAGAGGTTATTCGCGCGATCCTGTCGAAACGGTGAAAGTAATTAAACACTGAAATTTTCTTCTCAATTCCGGAAACACGCATTTTCTGTGACAGATAGCTTGTTAAGCTGTACAGCTAGACTCGAAGCAAATAGAACATCTCGCCAACGCAGGAGTGGTTCTTTAAGAATCTCTTGTAGAAGAATGTTTGCCCAGCGATTAGGAGACTGTGCAAGAAGCTAAGAGAATAGAGAGCGAATTGAGAAACTGTAGTTCTGAGTAAACCGATTGTAACGTGGTCTTGATCACCGGTTTAGCGCACTAATCATCGCTGTACACATATGGTCTGCCACCTCGAGCGTGGCCTGAACTTGATTCTTCGGGTCTGTTACGTCGGCTTACACAACTGCGTCGCGTCCGAATGCGATTAAACAACAACCTGCAAGTATCGTCCCACACGCGTAATTGAACATACAAACGTTCAACCCGATTATCACGCATTGTTCATTTTAGCACTGCGGCTTTGACGTCGTCAAAATCGAGTTCGTCGTAGGAAAAATATTATCACTACGATATGATGTAATCGCGATCGTGGGGTTCGCTGGCTGTTGCATTTTGCAACGGGTTTGCGCGTGACACTCTCGCTGGAACGACCTTTCCTTTGACGACCTTAAAGGTTTTCTCGTGAGAACCTCACGAATACAAGGAGGGGTCCTCATATGCCACACACGATTCAATATACAGGCTAGGCAAGTCATACCTTTTCCTCGGCTAAACTTGTTAACTTGTCGGCGACATAGAGCTGAGGGAAACTTCCGGGATTACCATTCGATGCGGTAAGATCAAAGGCCATCGTTCATAGTGTGGATCTAATGTGAACAGCGAGGTTGACACGGCAAGATATGCAATAAAAAGAAGCTTTGCATCAAAGCTGATTAATTTTGTCGCATGCTTTCCGCGTACACCGTTGACGGTCTAGTTTTTCAAACGCAGCACCTTGGCGAAACGTGAAAATCGCATTAGTGAAACTGTACAGTGTCGACGCTCATGAATATTGAAAAAGTAGCCGTAACATTAAGCATTAGGTAATACTTTTTTGACGCGATAGTTAGCCGTGTGCGAGCACGGGACTATAAGATCGAAGGAGAAGACACACGATAAAATCTGTCTTCAGCATGTACCGTTTGCAACATTTACCATGCGCTTGAAACCAGTGAAAGGGTACACCCTCGATCGTGAGTCCGTTCTACCGCGCGCGGTTAATGTCTCAGATGCATTGCACGATGCTAATGAATGCGAGCACTCGTCTCTTTGTCCGCCTGATCAAGTCAATTAAACGAAATCGATCTCGCCAATTGCCTTTCCCCACAATTTTTCCTGTTACTTACTTAATCTAATAGCTGATACCGCCGATTATGCTTGTAACCTATTCTGGGCGTAAGTTTCTGTCGCAATTTGTTGTCTTGCTGATGAAAGATACATTTTCTTGGTTACTTAGACTTAATCGAGACCTTCAGCTGACAGTGTTTCATGGTAAGAGCCGGCGTCCTCAACTGTAACCTTTTGCGATCCAAGTGCACCTACAACGCACACGGCTCAATGAATTTATATTATGACTGATTATATAAGCGATATCAATAAGAATACATTATTTTCGACCGACTGGTAGTCCGGCGCGTTCGAACTGTGAACCGCGAACGGTTATGTTGAAGAAGCGTGCTCGTTGATACCGTTGAATCGGAATGTAGACATTCCCAGCTTCTTTGTCAGCTGGGGTGGTAGAAGTAAATTGTCTGATCGGGAGACAAGCCCCGGTACGATCGTGTACAACGTCGGTATCAGCAATGAATCTTTCGACTCGATCGTTTCGCAGCGTGCTCAAGTGAACGTGCCGGATCCGCTGCACGTAAATAAATTGAATCAGTTGAGCAATCGAGATTTAACGCGTCGCTCACGAGGCACACGGTTGCGTGCGATTGGTATCATTCACTGCGAGTCATTGTTGTACTTTCGATCCTCGCGTGGGAATGCCAGAGAGTGGAAGAATGGGTAACAGGAGCCGTTTCGCTTGGCGATATCGCTCACGACTTACGAGTGGTCAAATCGAGCGAGAATCACTGTCAGGAATGCGAATGCGAACAAATGATCTCGATTATGGCTGTACCCAGAACGGATTGGTTCGTTCAGTTTCTCGAAACAAGACGTAAACGTAACTATTAAAAATTGAAATAGGCGGACCGACAGAGATAGCGAGTGAAGAGATAACAGTTTATTTTGCCAACATCCGGCGAACGACGGAGTTTCAAAAACGTTTGACTAGTTCGGTGTTTCACCGTTATCGTTACAACATGCACGTGCAAACGCGAGGGAGTGAAAATTAATTACAAACGTTGCGTATTCGAAATCGAACGGACGATCGAGATTACGCGGGGCGTTTTCGCGAACATCGCGTGGGAATGCAGCAGTGAGAGCATGAGAGGAAAAATGTTTCCACCTATTTTCATGCGCTCAATAAAATTTTGGACGTTGTCGGGAGTTCGACAAAACAAAAAAAGGGAGAGCGTTGATTCCGCGCGGAAACGGTTCGAGCGTGTTTCTGTTCACGGGCCATTTCGTAGCGAGCTCGCGATTCATCGATGCAAAAAAGCGGTATCTCGTTATTCGTCTGCGTGCTTCGTTCAACTTTCAACCCATTCACCACGTGCCCATCCAAAACGACGCTCGTATCGTTTGCCGCGACCGCTTTCAATCCGAATAACCATCACTCCAAACATGATTGAAGTACTTCATACCTTTCCCCTCCTCGCCGATTCTAAATATTACAGCAGCGACATTAATCTTGATGTACTTGAATTGCAGGGAATTGCGTACACAGAATAGATGATTTGGAAGCATCAGCGACGTCGTACTTCAGCAGTTACACACCGTACAAAAATATCTATACCCCGTCCGTTGGATCAGTGAATTACTACGGAATTTCACCGCCTAGCGCGTGAGTAGAAATGCTTTTGCAATCGAAAACTTGTTTTGACGGTTATACATTCAACACTCGGACAGGTACCGCTCTATCTAATTCTCAACTAGCCTCGTTAATTTTGAAAAGTGTTGACTGTTCGAATCGTAATGGCGTTTCCACATTACGATCACGCGATCTGGATTAAAAAGCGTGAATCGACGAACGCCGTCGCACGTACGCCGCACGACAGACTGGTGAAAAGTTTAATTTGGTTTGTTGCAAGTTTCAGTTTCGGTTTCGGGGGTAACGTCACTTGCGGCGACACCTTCTCAAACCAGTGCCAGAACTCGAGGTATCGAACATACGATGGATCGTGCAACAATCCCTATCATTCGACATGGGGGATGGCCAACACCCGCTATGGGCGTCTGATACCAGCTAGTTACGCCGACGGTGAGTAAGACGTTTGATTTGTGACTTACATGCATGAGACGACATGCGGGCCCGTTAATTAGCGGGTAGGCTCTGATCACGACTCGATTACAACGTTTACATTTCCGAGTGATATGATCGGTGGGAAACGCGAGCTCATCGGTCGTGTTTGGCACACACTTATAATTCATACGTGCACCGTAATGTAAATCCGTGATTAATAATAGTGATTATGGCTGGATAGGTTGCGCAAGTGATTAGCGGTCTCAGACATACGAGCGCGGTACTACTCGGAGCGGAAAATCATTGCAAGCCGGGTTCGTTGATTACGCGCCGCGAATTGTACAAGGGTAGTCGAAAGTTCGCAATTTCAGAAGAAACGTCATGACGATCGTAAAACCAACAAGTGGTTGTAATGGTGCTGCTATCTAAACTGTTCTTGCAGCAAATTAACTGCCGCACTGAAATCCAGGACAGTTATTGACTGGCGTTACCATTACTGTTGAAAGCTCTCGTTGTGCAATCTACCCTATCATTTCACTATTACAATGAACGCAGTATCGTAAGTGTACGTATACGAGTCATTTTGACAGTATTGTTGGACGTAAATGCTGTCTCATATCCGGCAGGATTTCCAAAGTAACGCGGAAGCTATGATACACTTGCTGCACGAAGCTGGTGATGGAAATCTTGTGAGAACAAGCTAACTTTTCCCCGGTCATAGATTCGGTCACTGCTTAAGGCTCTCATGCGTCATTACAATATGCATCGCGATATCTGATCGCTACATTCCGAGTACTGTGTCAGAGGCCATAACGGATACTGATGATAAGAAAACAGCATTCTCCCGCGAATGATCATTTCTACGAAAATTGAAATATTATTCAACCCCGATTGCTGCGAAAGATAGCCGATCGAACGATACGTGTATCTCACTGTACGACGAATGCAGCGCGCTCAGAACGTAACCTTATCGTTGCCTAAGCGGCTGTCTCGGTAATAAGCAAACTTTCTTTGACTGACATCGGTCAACAAGCGATTCTTTCATTCGGTGGACGTGGCGGCTAACGATGCTGTACCGGCAATGGAAGGATTTGCAAATTTCGTTCCCTTTGCTTGTGAAAATCGTGCCTAAGCCCACACCCTTCACCGTTGCGCAACGAACGCGTAAACGAGCCAAGGAAGAAAAGATACGCGTACATACAACGATCGATTGTCGTCACCTTTCACGAGCCAGACGCGACCACGGTTCCCTTAGTAAATCCGTCGCGTAATTGATTCCGATCGCGATAAATCGAAGGTATCGACGGTTGCGCGTGCGATTTAATGGGCTTCTTATACCGCGTCGTCTATCCAGTGCAACACATATGTCACTGATCAAACCTGTCAATTTAGTTGAGCTCAATACCCTGCGCCACCATTGCGAACGACTGTGAATGTACGTATCTAACTTGACGGGTGCAGAAAAGTATGAACAATTGTATAAATTTGTTCCCATCTGGGCGTTAGTTTTTTACGAGATCTCCTAACTAATCTCACTTGCAGGTTAAAAATGCGCTGCAAAGGATTAGGTTTTGTCATCTATTTCCTTAGTCCATAACATACCCTATCATTATCACGAAAGGAAAACATTTCTAGAATGTAGTTGTGTTAGAAAGTAAAGCGTGCTAACAGTATGTCTGGATTCCATGCGGAACGATATTTCGATAAAGGTTCTTACTTTTACGCAGCGTCTGGTTCAGTTATCAGGCACCTTGTGCTTGCCACGAAAAATCTATGACACATGACGCACGCAACTGCGGAAAGAAGTCGACATGTTTGTGTACTACTAACGGCACGCCTAAAATTGGCGCACCGAACCGTGATATAACTGCATTACTTCGCGAACGAGTCGCCGTGCAAGTCTTTTCAATTTTGTAATTACTCAATATGCTAGCGGGGGCAACTTCTTTGTGACATTTTCTCTTACCAGTAACACAACTCTCACTTCGCTCTGCAATATCTGTATGCCGCGGCGTGTTGCACAGTGCGAGCTCATGTTTACCGAATGACACGGTTTGTTATCAATTTTCTACTTAAAAAGCATAGGTATGGAAAACGAAAAGTATTCGAATGCTCGCGCATTATTGCATACATTTCTGGAATGCATATTGTATTTCGAGTGGTGCTTTACGAAATTACCAGTGCCGACTTTCTACCGAAAGAATTCCCATCGAATCGTACGTAACGATTACGAAATTTCGTTAACCAGGTAAAATAATATGTTCCTTCGAACTCGAAATGCACGATTTTTCGTCGAAACATCGTTAGCTACACGCGATACTTGGCTAAATAAAACGAAACGAACGGTGTCTGTGTTCGTAGGCATAAAAGCACCCACGAGGTCTCTTTCCGGCCAGGAGCTACCGTTGTCGCGGCTTGTGAGTTTTGTGCTCTTCCCTCACGCTGACATCGACGATCCAAAATGGACGTTGCTGGCGATGCAGTGGGGACAAATAATGACGCACGACATGGCTATGATTGACGGTACCACGCAAGCCAGTAAGTCATCAGCTTCGTTTATCCACACCTGTGCCATACGATATGATCAAATCTAAAAATCGCATGGCGTTTTACAGAGGCCCACACGACGAAATGTTGCTCGAACGGTAGACTACTGGACAAACGCTTCTTGTCGTCCTTATGTTATCCCATTATCGTGCCCCACGAGGATCCTGTCTATGGACCAGCGAACATCGACTGCCTCAACTTCGTTCGCAGCCTTACCGACCTTGACCGTGGCTGTGCACTGAGATACAAGCATGCGGAACAGGTTTGATAGTACATACTTACATCTCAACGACCTTATTCAGTCATTCACTTTCGTTACATAAGAGTGCGAATATCTGTGATATCGTGCTGCAGCGGAACGCTGCACTGTTATATTGCCCGTGCATATATGTACGTTTTCTCAATCGCAGCTTAATTGCACGTCTCGGTACGACTGGTAATCACCAGTAAACATGAAGAAATTCACCTTGCGCGTCGACCGAAACACCGTTTCAGTCAATCAAGCGACTATTAACGGGAGCATGAGGCTTGTTTTATTTTAATTTGTTTTCTGAGAAAAGTGCAACCTGCTTATCTGGTCCATTACGGCGTCGACCGCGTAAATCGGAATTACCATTTGCACTTTTGCCGTTTGGCAATCTTGGCTATGTGGAAAATGACGCAGCAAACAATGATTTGCAGTTGTCCGTTGTCACACACTTTTTGGATCTGTCGATCATCTACGGATCCAGTGATCAAACGGTTGCTGGTCTCCGGTCTGGCATTGCAGGGCGACTGAGGGCAGATATTCGTCATAATAAAGAATGGCTCATGTCAGCTACCAACAAAACAGCTACCTGCGACTTGAATGAGTTTCAGAATGAAGTCTGTTATCAAACGGGTACGCTAACAATCTCACTGCTAAGAAACATTTTCATTTTGCATGCATTTATTTGTTATATCCGATTTTGTTAAAGGCGATGTCCGCGTGAATCAAAATCCTCAGCTGACGATTCTGCACATTATACTGTTGAGAGAACATAATCGTGTAGCAGGTGAACTGGCGAAGATAAATCCGCATTGGAACGATGAAACTATCTTCCAGGAGGCGCGACGAATTACCATCGCCGAGCATCAGCATATTTCATATGTCGAGTGGCTCCCTATTTTCTTAGGCACGGCTAGCAATTATATAAAACTATGTAAAAATCAAAGTTATGATGTACCTTGCATAAAATTTATAATTCATTATCTTCAGGACAACAAAACCTGCTACAGAACAAAGTTATCTACAACACAAAAGATTATGTAAACGACTACAATCCCACTGTCGATCCGAGCGTCTTGAATGAACACTCGACCGCCGCCTTCCGATACTTCCACTCGTTGATCGCCGGTTTCCTTAAGTAAGTGGTGCACTTTTATCGAAAGTCCGCTTCGGCGTACTTGCGGAACAAATTGACCGACACAGTAGTTTCTGCATTGTTTAGTCAGCCGTCTCAAACAGCCTGCTTTCTAATTCCACGCAGCTGATCATGTGGCTAATATATTCATGTGACTAAACGATGTCGATCGTTACATATTCCGCAATCTTTTACATCTAACACCTCTTCCGATACGCAGCTTGGTAACTGAAAATCGATTCACAACTGGTGCCCTGCGGCTAAGCGATTACTTTAATAGGCCAGGAATTATCGAACGAGGCAATAATATGGATGATTTAACGAGGGGCATGGCTTATCAGGCAGAGAAAGCAAGCGATCAGTACTTCGATAGAGAGGTAAGGGCTTAAGTTACGACATAAAGGAGGGATCTTCAGGGGTGGGTCGGTTGTTGTGCTCTGCTTCGGTCCTCGGCATTCTCCTTTGGTCGCAGATCACGCAATACCTGTTCAGAAACGGAAGGAAATTGGGCGAAGATCTACGTGCCACCGATATTCAAAGGAACCGCGACCACGGCCTGGCATCTTATAACGACTACCGTCAGTATTGTGGATTACCTAGAGCCAAGACATGGACTGACTTCCTCGACTGGATATCGACGGACGTAAGCCAATTAGACGATCTTATGATACAGACAAATAAATGTGAACCGAATGTATATGTAATTAAAATATGCGCAATTGTAGAATGTCCAGAAATTAGCAACGTTGTACGTCTACCCAGACGACGTCGACCTCACTGTTGGAGGATCTTTGGAACAGCATATAGCTGGTACACTTTCTGGTCCAACGTTCCTGTGCATCATGACCGAACAGTTCTACAGAACTCGCGTTGGTGATCGTTACTGGTATGAGACCGGGAAGCACGACCTTGCGTTTACTATAGGCGAGTATCGAGCAATTACTTAAGGGCAGGATCAGTAAGAGAGACTGTAGATGAAGCCCGCGGGATAAGAGATTGGGATTGAAGGATTTTGGTTACATTTACAGAACAACTGAACGAGATTAGGAAATCCAGTATTTCGAGGTTGCTGTGTGATAATGGCGACAATATCGAAATTATGCAGTCGCGCGGTTTCGAGCGAGTTTCTGAGAAGTACGTTTCGCTATTCACAAGGATATCTTCCGAAAATAGAAAAGTTTCACCAGTAACTAACGACGGCATTCGTATTTCAGAAATCCAATCGAGAACTGCAAAGATTTGCCGGAAGTGAACCTCCTGCTGTGGAAGGATTTCGCGCCAGAACTGGCAAGCCAGGTGCACAACTTTAATCACATACCGTCTTATAGGAGAAAATAAAGTTTCCTCAGTTGTTTGCCAAAATTTTGTTGTTCATCGCGTAGTTAATATATGTATAATTGATTAAGCGTGCCAGTCACTGCCGACAGTCTAATTGTGATTGAAATGTACAGGGTAGTGATGCGAGTGAAGCTCATTGAATAAATCATAATTTTCTAAGATATCGTAGTGTCGATTTGTTGAATTGAAATTATCTATTCGAAGGGGCGAGTATTGGCATCGAAACAGCAGGTGTTGGAAGATTGATCGGCGCTGGCAATGTAAGTGTAAATTACTACGACGAAAGAGTGTGAAAGGCACACTTAGTCCTACTTATGGTCAAGCGGTTCATTACCGACGTACGAACAAGCACGTTCATCGTGAAACAATTATCGTTAAATAGAGGTCTTTAACATTTTAAGCGACAGTTAAATAGTAAGTGAAATTTGAATATACCGATCATTCATGGTAGCACACTTTTCTTTCTTGTTAAAAATGTGGTGCTTTCATTAACTCCGTACACTTTATGCTTTATTGCTTTCAAACTAATCTTGGCAATACGAGCGTGTAATTAACGCTCGCACACCTCCTTACGTGCAATGTGTGACGCGAGTCAAAATCCTCAGCTGGCGATGCTGTGCAGACACTATTCATCAAGAAACACAATCTTCTGGCAGACATATGACGTGTCCCAAATCCGCATCGGTGCGAGGAGGGTATTTTCCGAGGAAAGCAGACACGGCTATTATGGCAGATTGCTCGGATATCATTTATCACCTATGGGTCTTCTGCTCAAAGTTGGTAAAACGTCGAACGATCACCGAGCAGAATGTAGCTTTCGTCACCTCGGAAAATTATCTAACGGACGCGCTCGGAAGAAAATTAAAATCTGGAAAAATTCTTCGTTTATTATGACGCGCCAATATGTTTCTTGTCAATTGAACTGCAGCACGATTGGTTTTTCGGACAAGATGACAGAAGTGAAAAAATAAACATTGTGACGAGCGTAACATATCATTGCGCTGACAGTAACTATCGCGTTATTACATGCATACATTGCAATTAACATATTGATCATTACATAATTCAAGGTTATGAAATAATTTTGTGACTTATGACGTATCAACGTAAATGCTTATCAGTAAGATGTTTACAACTGACGGAATACTTGTCGCATTCGGGAATGGAATGTGTCACGGACATACTTGAGGATAGTATTATAGCGAGAGATGCTTCATTAACATATTGACAACCATGTCAACCACATGTACATAGCTGACACCGCGAGTACCGTAGTGAACCGTGATAGAATGTATATTAATCCATACCATTTATAGTAGTCCCAATGCGAAATTTTTCATCTATTTCCAACTAATTTTGGTCGGCTCCATTGATATATTAAAAACCCTCTATCGAAAGGTAAAGGTTCGGGGCAAAATTGTTTTTTTATCTGTTTTTGGCCATATAAAATGTATTCACTTTTTGATCCTTCCTATTCTCAATCAGTTTGGGAGTAGTATTTTGAATTCTTCATCAGGTCTTAATTAAACTTGTACCTAGAGCACGACTAAACACGACAACCAAACTTTACGAACAATTATTTTACGTGGCAGTCAACGTGTTAAGGAAGCACAAAGGAATATCCGTTAACAAAGGACACACAGTAGATGTCATAAAAGAAAACAGAGAGACAAAAAACGATGATCACAAAACGGTCTGAATGAATCAGCATTTTATTTGTGTCGGTGAATATCGTGACTGGTACAAAATATTTGTCAGCGCATATGCAACAAACGTATAGCGTACAAAAACTGTATAGATATGTATATATATATATAGGTGTGTATATATATGCGGGATTTATAAAAATTCCTCATTAACTTAGAAGACTGTAAATTGAGTACTCTGAAAATTGCGATACATCCTGATTAGCTGCCACCGATATCGTTTTGATTGGAAATATGATTAATCCGTCGCACGATATGTGATATAAAATTATTGAATGGCACATCGTTCGAACGAACCGCTGGCAACCATTTGCATTCCCCGCAACGCACGTCATTCGGATATTTTACGTAGATATACGTACTTCGATCGAATACCTTGCTCTCTCATTTCCGTGCGATTTCGAACGACTTCTCGAACGTAATGCGAAAGGGAAGAGAGTGGTCCGTCGACGGTTCCCTTGTAAGAGGAACCAAGTTTCCCTTGGCAAATTTGACCTACCCCTATTTAAAGGCTCTCTAATACTGCTTAAATAACAAAGTTCGCTCCCTTTGCAGTTCTCAACTTCTCCGGCAGCGTTGGCTTAGAGAACATGCTCGTTATTTTGTTGTGCAGATGTTTGATGCATTCAGGGAGCGGAGCATTCTCTGCCCAATTCTCTAAAAGCGGTCGCTTAAAAAGCCTCCTCGCCTCCTGACGTTGTTCCGATGTTACCGTCCGGTCGTCCAAATGCACCAATTGCGGGAACAGTGATATCACGAACAACCTTCGCGGTAATTCAAGAGCGTGAAAATTCAACCACCAGAGAGACGAGAACTTTCAACGGCGCGCGGTTTATTCTCGCGAGCAAATTGTCATGTACCTGTATTGAAGATAGTCGTAGAAAGATCCGCCGTTAAGGTAGCTCGGCGCCGCTTTATTCCCCATAAGGCATAGGTATTTCAAGTTTGGTACGCTCTCGTAGAGATTCTTAATGAAAGGATACAAATCCTCCACGTTATTATGATTTATCCAGAGAAGCTGAAGCTTCGGCATGTACGGGAGTACAGTGTAGGCATCTACGTTATTGTGATCGAGATTGAGAGAATTCAGGTTTTCGAATTCCGAGAGAAACTGTAAGTTCCTGGGCAAGAATATCACGCGAATTATTACCCTGTCCTCCTACCTACCGCTTTGCAACCAGTCATGTTCATTCTGATGCTCGTCTAACAAAACACACTTACCTACTGAACTTATTGTGACTGATATCTAAGGTACGCACAGTACTGCCGTAATTCTCGATAATGTCAAAAGGCACATAAAAAAGATTTTCGAACGCGAGCGACAGACTTTCGACAAAATCAATGGACGGATCGTCGGAAGACAACGACCTGGGATGCCTACAGTGTATGTCCACGAAAATCAGCTTTCCTAGGGACGTCATGGCAAACTGTTCCACCTCCTCCACCTCTTCTTGTAAATCTACCTCATTCCTGCAGTCCAACCTACCCAACATGCGCATAAATAATCACTTGTAAATATTGCGCCATAATCACGGCACCAATGATGGGAAGGGGGGATCGGTCGTTTGCGTAAAAAATGCGTAAATTAAATTTTGTAACGTCCCATAAACTACGCGCTACATCTAAAACGATAACGACGGAATCAACAATCAATTAACGCAGACAGCCATGATTATCGCCGATCCAATTCTGCTCGATTGTCGTTAAATGCAAAAATTAATCTAGCTAGTATGCTCCTAACTTTTTCACTATTATCACGCTAATCGTTGTTTGAACTAAAATTATATACTTATCTATTTTGTCATGGCATAGGAGTGTGCGTTATCAGGCAGTTATTACCATTAATGAGTACATTTTTTTTATGTACTTCACCTTAAATATCTTGATTCTTACATCTTGTAGGAATGATCTTTGGACACTAGAAATTTTTGATGTTCCCTGACTGTTTTGTACCAATTATGTATTGTATTTAAGAATTTTGCAACAGTGTATATTATGGGTCTAATCTGGCAAGCATAATCAGTATTCCGTTTGCAGTCTAGAACAATGTTTTATGCAATTTTTGAAAAACAGATTATAACAATTTTAAATAGTTCATATATATTGATTTTTACTCACTGAAGACAATTATAATGTTTGTGCGTTACATTGATAAATTGAAGAAAGTCGATAAGCTCTTATTCCTATTTTTTCTGATGTTCACTGAATACGTTAAGGCATCTGCCATAAGTATTTTTAGTCATACATATAAAACTACATTCTTGAAACAATTGAGATGAGAAGCGGTTTGAATAATGTTTCAATACCGTGGCTATTGGCAGAGACAATACAGCATTTATAAATGGCAATTAGTCAGTAGTTACGTATGCCTGGAAATTTATCACCTTGGACAGCCAAGAGATAGTGAGTCGATTGATAATGAAATTCTCAGTTGAGCGAACTCTCTTGAGTTTAAGAAACGCTTAATCTTGATACTTACATTTTGTTTTACACTTTTCTATTGCCAGGCACAACAAGAAACTTTAATCAAACAATTAGAGCACAGACTCTGAGGCGCACTATTAACTTCTCACTCTCTGGAGCTATCGATACGGTTTACCATGCCATCAGCTGGTGCTACAGCTGACATTAATAGATAATATTCAGCGAGCAAATGAACGTGCAAAACTTCTGAGGAAGATTCAACTTTAAATATGACCACAGGCTTGCTCATAGTGACTCCTCGCGTGAGATAATACACACTAAACCTCGAATCGAGCAGGTAGCAGGTAATATTATCGTCCGGCCGCGGATAATACACGATAAGATATCGGAGTACGAGGCAAATTAAATGTCGAACCGCTATCTGCGCAGATAACGGAAGCAGTCAACAGAGAACCATCGTTTGAGGTTAGCCCTCACAATTATGTAATGCTTCTAGGCCCTGTGTAACGAATATTCGAGGGACCGTGGTATCCGAACGTGACATAACGAACTCGGGACATGTTTAACAGTAATTACATTCGTCGTACTTACAGAATTCTCCTGCATTATCTTGTTTATTCAACACGTCCCACTCGATACGGATAAGACACTGTTCGTTCACGCACTTCACATCGACGATGCGAGATGGAGCTGCTGTACCGGTTCACGGGCAACGCACCATCGAATCGAGAAGCGATTCGATAATCGATCACGATTAATTTCGAAAATATGCCAGTTTGTGATGCCGGCGTGCGCGATGATCATCGAACATTTTGGGTGCATAATTTGTGTGTGTTATATGGTGTTTAGAAGCAATTGTTCGATACCACTTCATAGGATTACAGCGTTGGAAAGCATCAATTCCAATGGGCAAAAGGTAATTTCCGTTAAACTATGATATTTTGCCGAGAATTGACGCTTAGTACCGAGCCATTGTCATATAGCACATGTCTAGCGGTTATGTTGTCAACACGACGGTGTAGTTAAAGTGGTCTAGTTCGATCGGGAGAAAACAAAATTTGGTCACTGAGCGAAGTGAATTTAATACGTCGACCAGTGAGTAACATCTATGGTCCGCGATACATGACATTTTGGACTAATATATTTACGACTGCGGGCGTAATAAATCATGGCGGAAGCGGTAAATTTAATGTTCGGATAACATCGTTGATTACCATCGCCACCGTTTGTGTTGCGCATTACCCGCGCCATTACTTATTACCGAACTCATTGTCAGTGGAATATTTTTGATGCGGGAGCATTAGAAGCAGGGTCTTTTAATTCGGACATCTTTATTTAAACGTCGATTCCATTGACATTTTTACACAACTCATCTCTGGCTCGAGTAACATTCTGCCGACCTGACAAATAGAGGGATATCGTTATATTTATTCCCGGATCCGGGGGGGAAAGGATAAATGCGGTTCACACACGTGCGTATTACAATAATAACAAGGAAGCACGTCGTGGCTCTCCTTTTTTCAACCCCCTAACTGCCGCGTGCACGTCTGAAGACGAGGGTCTAAGTCTACCTCCCCCCCCCTTCCTCCACCCCCTTCGCTATTTCCGCGTACCACCCCCGAGCCTTCGGGCGTAAACGAATATTATCCGAGCAGAGTAGCGTACGCAACGCAAATTGCATGCAAATACATGTACCGCGTATTACACGGCGCGGCGTGTTTAAACATTGAGATTGAACGTGCTGCCCGTGCTTTGGGGGAAATATTTTGCACCCCGTTAAAGGGTGCCGGGTGAGCGGTCGTGTTAATCAAACAGTGCTCGCGCGCGCTGTCGTATCGTGTAAAACGTTCGGCTCGCTTTGTGGCAATCGCGCTGCCCATAAATCCGTCGCGCGACAATTGAAGGGTTAAAAGTCTCGTTTGTTCTCCATCGAGTGACAAGAGTGAGCCATCTTTCAGCCGGGTGATAGCCACGCGCGCGTAACGTGACTTCGCCGTGTTATTATAATAATCGTCGGCGTAAACGATTGCTTGGGTAAATTTATCGCCGGCACACTGTACATATACTTCTAACAAATATCGGCGGCGCTCGATATTTTATTTACACGACCGATACGTTCGTTCGTCTCAGGTTATGCACACTCGCTGCAACTACGGTTATATATTTATGCGCTCATACGGTATGTGCGCGTGTATATGCACGCATACGTATGCACAGGAGGGTCCAGGCACGTTTGACTGAAAAACTCAAAATGACGACTCCAGGTGCCCGAAATTGAGTCAGGTGTTTGCAGCAGACGATACTGCTCCTTTGCAGGCTTTCTTGATGTCACGGTTGTTTCCATCGAAAATGATGTATAGTAGACGCGAACGAAACTGACGCATGCTTGATCAACGAGCAGTGTACTAGCAGAAGGCAAAGCAATTATGTTCTTGAAAGATAGTCCGAGAGAAATGTTTCTTCGCGTTATCGTTATAAGCTGCAGCGCTCCGCGAAGCAGCCGGCGTAAATTTACGGAAACAAAATGCTCGTAACATTGAAGTTAACGACACAATTATAATTTCCCGTTTTAACTGCGACTACAAGTTATGCTCGCATTAGTCTCTTCTTCTATGTAACGTTCATCCCTTTAATGAAGCGCTTATTGCCATGGAACGTAATAGCATCTTGTTATAATCATAAAGTTCATCCTGGTGCAAGAAATTTCAAGTAACTGAGATGACCATAAAGAAAACAAAAGATAAGACCGCCCTCTGCTGCCGGAACAATTGGACCGTCTTGCGCAAATACATATGTATACATATATATATCCACGGGCAGTGATTGATAATGAAAGAGAAAGCCGAGGCCCGTAACTCTTTCAATAGAACAACCAGGCGCCATGCACGCGAAACGGAAGAGAGACAAACGTACTCGCATACCAGGATCCGATCGAAAAGCTCGCGTCTAATTTCCGTCTTGCCTCGTTCGATTATTTTATAGTATTCGTTGCTACTTGTCCGCTCCTTCGGGACAGCGGTAACGCTTCGTATATCATGCACGTTTATACGCATGTGTTATAGATAGAGATAGAGAGTGAAAGATAGAATTATATTATAGGGACAATCTCATCGAACTCCGAAACAAATAGGTAACATGCACTGACCTTTCGCCTCCGACCGTTCCCACTGTATTTTCGCCGCAACCTTCGTTGTTCCGTTCCGCGCGGCGTGTACGATGCGGCACGAGGCTCGTTACCTACTCCCCCGTGTTTGCAAATCAGATATGACAGGCAGCACACGCGTTTCTTTTTCCGTCCCGCACTTTCGCGGAACGTCGCGTGCGCTTTGTATATTGCTCTTTTCCGTTCGACCGAACAAACGCACGGCCACCGAAATTTCTACAGTCGTTCTTCGTCCCTGCCTCGTGGGTTTGTCGGACCTACGCTCCGGCGACTTTCGTCGCGGAACAGAGATCTCGGCGATGGTCAAAGGAAATTACCGCGTATCGATCACGTTTATTTTCGGTACTCGAAATATCTCGCGCGCACAGAGCTGTGGAGGAACGATTTTGTTGAAACGCCGAACGTTGCGATCGGTTTTGTGTGTCCGTCGGAAGATTTGCGCAGGCACGTCGCGTGTTGCGTGTACATTGCGCGCAGCAGGGGAAACAAAGAGAGCCGCGGAAAAGACGAGAAACACATCGTGGCACTCGCAGTGAAACGGTCGGGTATCGAACGTAATCGAACCCCACGTTCCTTCCCTTGTGCGGGAGCACGCCTGCACGTTGCCGTAAACATTCGCGAGCGCAACGATTGGAAGGAGGATCCTTGCGCCTCATCCACTGTCCCCGCGATAAATAATATTCCATTCTCATTTTCGTCTAGTATCTGATGCCCGAGAAAAATAGTTCGACGATCTTCGGCTGCGTCTCTATTACGATCGACGAGTACGATTATTTACACATTATATGAGACACTCAATTAATCAATGCGAATAGAGGGCGGTTAATAATAATAATAATAATAATAACCCCATGACTCTTCCATTGACTCGTGTTTTCGAACTAACAGAGGCAGGATGAAAATTAACGAAGTAGAGTTAAAGGTAACCTAGTTAACGCTAGACTAACTAGCAGCCAATAGTCTTCGCGGGCGGTGTTGAACAAAAATCGGGATTGGGGTTGGGCCAAAGTAACGTGTCGCACCGCAAGAGCACGGGAAAAAACGTACGCCCCGCTTTGATAAGCGCAGTGGAGCGTTGCGGGGACGAGGGAGAGAAGGACGAGACGAGTTAGTACGAAGTTTTTCCAAATATAAAGTTTCCGGCTACGTTCGGGTCGTCGGAGGAGAAATATTGCTTCCAGAGGTCAGCAAATTTCTCGCGAGTTACCTCCTTGCCCTGCGAAAGAGAAGGGGTGGTTTTATAAAAATCATGAGAACGCCGCGCGACACCATTTTCGGCCGGCAGGTCGTCTCAAGTTAATCTGGTACTCACTACTCCTAATTTTTTAAAGGCTTCCCGCGCCTCGGACTCCGGCATGCCATAACTGCTGCAGACGCTGCTGAACTCGTCCTCGTCGATCGATCCGTCACCTGATAAGGAAACAGAGCGGTGAGTAATGCCTCGTCACGATTGTATAACGTCCAGGAGGCGTCGATAGCCAATCAATGAATGACGTGTGTGAAAATATTACGCATTGTCGCGACACAACCGGCACGCACTCTTTGCAGACAGGTTTTCCTTGCGAATGAGTGACGACCGTATTGCGTCAATAGTCTGAAGCGAAGGATCCGCGACGTATCAAAGGCATTCCGTCGGAATTAATTTCATTGCAACGTGAAACAATTTCGTCGGGAGCTCGCGCGAGTTTCGATTGATTTGCGAAGGAACTTATTTACGGCTTGCAATGCCGTGTCTTTTGGAGTTTGCGCGTGAACGCTTTCGTATGCACGGCTGGAGTGCGGATCCTCCAAGAAGTATTTAATAAACGGTCGAATCGAATGGAAACTTTCGACACGTGCCCGCGGATGCAGAGGCCGCACGTACGCCCCGTTGCAATTTGAAATATTCGCCGTTCGTCGTTGTGCGTCGGAAATGCATTAAACTCACCGGACGAATCCTCCAGATCGAACATGAAGTTCATGTATATTTGTTGCCATTCGAGGGCATGAGCGGGATCCTTCGCGTATTCCTCCCACATCGAGTACCATTCATCTCGACTGATCTGATAAATAATTGCAACAGTTATCAGTGCTCCGTCCTCAAAGAAGCCCGGGGAAGTAGCGTCGAAATTATTGCCGGCTTCTAAATTCACTTTGCATATAATTGAATCTCACTTGAAAAATGTTACGTTCCTTGCGCGCCGACTATCTCAGCTAAATCAACTTTTTAAATTGCGCGAATAAGAGCATGAAATCCCAGGGATATTTCGCGCGATTTGCATGTTCCCGACGACCTCGTATAAAATATCAATTTTTCGATGACGGTTTTGATTGCAGTTTGGGAGGGGGGATTGTCGCTGCGGCTAGTCAATAACTAGATGCTACTTAAAGGGGAATTGATTGACACACACGTACCTGGCCATCTTGATTGGCGTCCGCTCGTTGTCTCAAACCATCCCATACTTTGAGCAACGTCTCTCTGGTTTGTTGTATTTTCGGGTTATCGGCAGACCAGCGTCTCGAATCGCAAATTCGCTGAAATTTTGAATCAAAGTGAAGTGTAATTCACGTTACCGTTGAGAGGAATGCATTCGCAGCCAGGCCCGTACATACCTTTACAGCTAGGTCAAAGTCCTTCTTGTCGATGGTACCGCTTTGATTAACATCTGAGAAAAATGTCATTAATTCGTATAAAGTCTTAGCTGCAAAACGCGAATCCAAACAATGCGTACTTTAAGATTTCGAGACAAAGCGCTTTGTTACCCGCCGGATATATCACTAGCTATCGAAGTATGATACCGTGGGCGAGGAAAAAGGAGGAGAAGAATCGCGCGGAAAATGTGGAAAATTGACGATAGGAGAAGGTGGTGCCTTTCGTAAGTGAAACGATGTCCCGGGTGAAACGAAGTGACGCGGGGTAACAGGACGCGGAATAAGAAGGAAAGTTCCTGGCGCGGGCCCAGGCGACTGTCAGCGTGTGAAATTTTCCAGCTCGGGCAGCGTGTAAAGTCCTACGGTCCGGCCATCGGCGTCGATCGTGCCATTCAGTCGCGTGAATTCGACGCCGTTTGAATCGGACGTCATTAGTTTTCTCGAGCCCGACCCAATTTCGTTTTCGTACGACACCCCAGAGTTAGTCTTCTAGACGGCCGGCCACTGGCTCCAACATCTTCTTCCCACAAACCTTCTCGGAGTTCCGAAAGATACATAGAGACATTGTGCGGAATGTGACTGCGAGTTTATCATTCTTCAACTCTGCCCTATGCCGGATCGCTTTCGAGGCTTCTAATAATTTCTGCTGCAACACCGAGCAGCTCGTAGGCTCCGACGTTCGTCGGCCAATTGTGTTAAGGACCCATTCCGATTCAACGACGTAGAATTTATCGTCTTGCCGCAATACCTCGGTCGCCCGAAGCCGAGGTCATGCCGGAATAATTCATTTCGCCAACGATCTCGGAATATGTTCGGCGGTGGCTTCGACAGTGGTTTCGCGATATACCGCGATAAAAATGCATCGAGACCGCGAGTGGGAGGACTCGGTGGGAATAAGGAGAAAAAAGGAATTGAGGGGTGGAAAAAGAAAAGCGAGCGTCGTGGCACGGTAAGAATTTCGGGATTTTCCGGGTAGACCCGAGACTCCAATGGTGGAATGCGGAGCTGGGCGCGTATCGTGCCAGTAGTTTCCAATGTTGGCTCGAGCCAAAGGAGCGTGATACACCCGGAATGAAACGTAACGCCGCGAGGGTGCGAATCGAACGCATCCGTATCATGGAGCATTTCGACTTCGGCCGAAAACTCCGACAGCGAGAAATTTGCATGACGTCGTTACTAAGCTCATTTGTGCAGTTCGAAAAAGTGCGGAGTGCGGGAAATCCGTGCGCGACGTCGGACGTAAATAGGAGGAAATAGGACGGAGACTGATAACTTCGTATTTGACTGGGGCAAATATCGTCAGGTGCCGAAAGCTGGATGTAAATCGAGGTGTAAAAAGATATCTCTAACGATACCTCTTCACCGGATGAAGCCGTCTCCGATGAGCGGGGTGGAGCACGTTGAATTTCCGGATTACGACCCTTTTTGATATCAAATTCTCGGCCAAGCCAAACTCGGCTTATATTCCGGATGATGACCAGCATTCATCTTTCGATAAATATCTATTTCCGAGGGAAATATTTTCAATGGCCGTTTCTACAGTTAGATTGATGTCATGTATTTACGTTTTTCGTACAAGAAAGTAAATCAGCGTGCAGCTCCGCACAAGATTGAGAACGCCGATGATGAACGGTCCGAGAATAATACTTGGAATTTTTGCTTTATTCCAGAGAGAATCGATCGGCCGGTTGATCCGCTATGCGTAGCTTTGTTATACTGCCGAATATACCTTCGCTATTAATATCTTTTTTATAATCCGACGATAAATATGTGGTTCTATATCTGTTCTTCGGTAACGAAATTTCATCGTTTTCGCGTATCGATTCAAATGATGTCTCTACATGCAAAGAAAATACTTGCTTCATCAATTCCACAGAGAACAAATAATTTGAAAATTCTCCAACGACTCGATATCAGCGATACACATTGTTCGAGCACTGGGAAAATCTACGGCAAATCACGGTGCAATGTACTTACAAAGGAACTACCCCCGTCAACCCAATACGTACTGATTTTCTTTGTACGTTTTACTGAAGGGTGCTCAAAGTTTCCATGGGTTCGATCAATCGGCCGAACTTTATCGAAGCAATACTACTTCTTTCTCTTATCCACACACACACTGTCCGCTGCCTTAAACTCGCTCCATCAACAACATACATTCCTGTCCGCCTACGACCGATTAGAACTCGAAACCGAGCCATGCACAGAGTCCTCTCCCTCGACGTACCTTGACCACGGTACACAGGCGACGTCGAATGAACGAGAAGAATTCCGCACAGTTAATCGGCTCGCGTCGTTTCCTAGGTCACGACGGAATAGCCGTGCGGGGCTATCGACGGCGAGAGCTTATCCCGTTGGGGATATGTTTAGCAGCGAATCGGCGGTCAAAGAAGCGAAGAAAGTGAGGGGCTAATGAGAGCTGCGAGGCGTGTACACGCCGCGGCGACCTCCACGGCGATCCACACGAGGAGGCGCATTACGGTGTTTGGCCGCACGTGAACGTAAGCGCGATATCTCGCAACGGTGCGCCGCCGTGTGAGGAGAGACATACACGCACGAAGCACGAACACGTAAAATAATTCCATCACCGCACCAACCCCTTAACCGGACCCACCGCGCTCCGTCCATTGTTTATCTCCTCCGGTCGACACCATAAATAGGTGCCCGACCCTGCCACACTTTTGCCCGTCGTACACCCCCCCACGCCGAGATACACCCGTAGGTACCATGGAGAGACCGGAACGCCCCTCGCACACCCTCCATTCCGTTTGGCCACCGTCCCGAGCCATCGTCTTACCCCCGTGTTCCCCGGTTCCGCCGAAAAAGACCCTCGGGGCTCGAAAGGGCGGCTGCCAGAGACTAGCGCCGTCCACTATTTCATCGGACTCGCAAGTGGCGTGGGCGCGGCGGCTTTCCGTTTTGGAACGGACAGGGGCTGTTCCCCGCGAGAGCGGGAAGAATGAAAGAGCGAAGTTGGCGGTCGGAGAGGGTGTTTAGCTCGAATGGCCCGAGATGAACGTGTATCGTGAGCCAAGAGACAACATCTCCCTCGTTGTTTCCTATCTCGGCACGTGCGCGAGTATGCCACTCTGTCCTTGGTAGGGTGTACGTTCGCTTCTTTTTCTTCTGTCCTCCCCCTACCCCTCTCCCCCGCACACACACACACACACACCCTCTGATTCCGTTGCTCGTTTGCCCTTCCTAACCGCGACCGCCTGCCGATAGCGCGTTCGTTTTCCGAGAATCGCTCCCTCGAGCGTGTTCGTAGTCACCGTTTATTACTCACCGAAAAAGCCGTTGAAGACGAAGAGGAGCTTCTTCTTGCGGTACTCCGACAGCGGCATCTTCGTCTACCTGCGGCAGAAGATGAGAAGGGGAGGTGTCGTTAAAAGCACGCGTGCATATGTATATGCGGATAGATGTATATATATATATATATATATATATATATATATAACAAAGATGGGGGCATGTACGGGAAGGAGCTGAACGCGGGAGCCGCTCTAAGATTCGTTTTCGATCGAGTGACGATCAGGGTCAATTGTCTCGAGCGACCTACCCTTATTTTATCTACGGAGTAAAAAGTAATTCTGGCTCGCTTATATCGAGTCACACCCGCCGGTACACTTCCTCTCTTTCTCTCGCTCGCTCCTTCTCTTGCCCACCTTCCTCCGTGTCTCTTCTCACGTTCTTCCTCCTCCTCTTTTACGGGAACTAACGAGCCCGTGACGGTGGAAGTACAAAGTTTACTTAACGCTTTGTAATCTGACAGTGACGAAAGAAAATTTCAGCGCAAGACTCGTTCGATCCTCTGTTTTCGGGAGATGAAAGAGTGGTTGGGGGGCGGGAGAGTAAAACAAAATCAATGTGTGCCGTCGCGCGCGAACGTGTTCTCTTGTTTTATTCGAGCCCGTTTAAGGGTCGCCGTGCAGGCGGAAGGGCCTTTCCTCTTACGTTTCTTGCGTTCCTTATGTTCCTCGCGACAAAATCGACAAGTGCGCTTCCCCGGAGACACAGTGATTAGGAGCAGAATAATTGGGAAGCTGTAAATGTTTTATCTGTACACTCGTAGGAACTTCCACCTAAGGTGTCGTCTTTTTCATTTCCAATAGTACCAATGCCGAAAACTAATTCTTCGTCCCAATAACCTATATATTTTTTAGCACATGTCCAAATATCGTCCGATAGCAGAGCTGTCAGACGGAACCGTATAATATAATGTCGGCGAGAGCGCTTTCCTGGGTAGCGATAAGTCGCCTATCTGAGCGCCCAATGACGCACGTCCCGTCATTTTTTTCGCCATCGCCCGGAACGGTAATTGCAGCCGGTTCGTAAAGATAGATCGCAAACACTGTCAGCCCTTATCGCTCCATCGCCGGACTCTCCCTTAACGATATACGTCCTTTCCTTCCCTCCCTCCATGCCTCTGCGTGCTTTTTCTTTCCTGTCGACGTCCAGGAGTGCTCGATTAAATCAGGACATCGGAGTCGATGCGAAAGCGCCAATTGATTTTTCTCCCGGCACGCCGAGGTATGCGAAACATCCGCCGTATAATTTTCCGAGCACGCGGCGGTGCACGTGCGTGTTGCCATGACAATGTGAGTCGATGGCCGCAAGTATGCGCAATAGGAAATTGTGCCGCGTAAAATTGAACGCGGCAGTAACGTATTGCTGGCGTGCCAGGCATGACACGTGCGCTCGGCACTTTTCATCCCCCCGGGAGCGGGGCTGCTGGAAAGTAGCCGTGGTTTTTCCTTTAAACGAGACTTTAATGTGGCCAGAGTGAAACGTCAATAGTTTGGTTTAATACGGCCACTCTCGAGCACTCGCTACTCGCCGCACCGCGATACGATCTGAGCGATGTACTTGAGTTAGGAGGCTGCTTTTCTCGAATCGACACTTTCCACTACTCCCGGCCTTGCCGTGCACGAGGATCGATTTGTCGACCGGAGTGTACCAAAAATTCTTAACGAGCTTACTCCGTTGTCGGCGCGCCAGAAGCAAAATGCGTCTCAGGTTTTCTAGTTGCTTCTTCCTGAATAATTCAGTTCTGAAAATCTCGTTCGCAGACGGTCTCGCCCGGAGCTACGTCAAAGCGTCCTTAATGCCGGCGAGCTATTCGCCGGGACGGCATTCCGTACACTTTTGACTAGCGGCGAATTAGTCGTCGGCGAAAACAATTCCGGGTAAACGAGCGTAGCGCGCTCTCGGCGCGAAATGATCGCGTTTATTTGCAACTCGTAACGTCGTTGGGTTAATTTTCCTGACGGATACGGCGAAGCGGGCTCGAAAGTTAGAGTGATCCCGGAAGATAATAGGCAGCCACAGATAATTGTCAAGGAACGCGCCGTTGTTTTTTCCGCGGTACAGTCCACGCTCAGCGAGCGAGAAGACTCCTTCAATCGTCAAGGTCAATTTTGACGTCAATCCGCGCGGATGTCAGCCTTGTGTCGTACCCATTAGTCCTCCTCCCAGTTGCATGTTGGGCCGGTCAAAAGATACGCGTCGAATCGACGAAGTGGCTCGCGGCTAACCGGGCAACGCTCGTTATCTATTATTTATTTCTCATTTAACGCGATTGTCGATCCGATAGAACTTGGCGTGCATGCACGGCTTACCTGAGGGAATAGAGATTCATTATCGAGTAATTAGATAATTAGCAGGCCGCTAGAACGCGGAACGCGGTAAACCGATCGGTTTGTTGCGCTCGCGGCGGTGCTTGATCCGTTACATGCGGCCCATTCCACGTATTTCAACAGAAACCGACATGGTCAGATGCACGGCTCGTACCTCTCCGATTAATGAAATTGAACCGAACGTTTTATCGGAAGAATCATTGACATTTACCGTTGACCGTATTTATCAATGACACGTAAATCTGCTTTCCGGCAAATTGAACCAGCTCGGTTAGCTGTGACCAACGGATGCTTGAATAACAAACCGGTAAGAAGGTGAGCTTGATAGGGGAGGAGCGCTTGGCTGCGGGGACAATAGGTACCTGGAAAGCCGCGGTGGTTAGTGCGCGCGGCAGTACAAAGATCTGTCTTAAGCTTCTGCGGACCATTGTCTTCGTTAGCAGCAGCGACTTCGATTGAGTCGCGACGCATAATGAGGACAAAACGGTATCGCAGCCGGCGTACTCTCGCTATCAGCACCTGCCTGTACGTTATGCCACGACACTTTAAACATCGCGCTGTTATACCACTGTGCGCGTAATCCTAATCGCTTCGGCGCTGTTTATTGAAATCTTGAAAGACACAAGCTTTTCGACGCTATACGTATGTATGAACGAACGTACACATCGAGAGCACTGTCGCTATCGGTACTTGTTTCCCTGGAGACGGGAAGTTTGTTGTTGACAAACGTCAGTGGTCGCTGTTTGGTTTATCGTTTTTTGGCGAAAGGATAAAGGCCTAGAAATGTTATCAATTTATCAATTAGACTATCTATATTTGTGCGAAGCCACAGCGTATAGCTTGCTTCTTTTTTGATTGCCTGTCACCTGAACTTCAGTTATTAATAACAGTCAGAAAGTTGTGGAAACTCCAGTTCACTCAGAGCGCGGTAAGTGCGATTATATCTCTCCTTTTCAAATCAGCCAGCACCTGCTAAGTTTCGGTCGAATAACGCCAGATCGAATAGCAGCGGGGCGAAAATTGAACGGACAAGAAAACGGGAAACGAGGAGTCATCCCTACTGTATAACGCATCGTTTCGCGGACGGTATCGTTCCTTGTTACCACGAGGAACTACGATGAGAGTCGTTCGTGTTCTTACGAGTCACGAGCTGGGCAGAAACTGCAGAAAGTTTTCTATGGCCGACGTCAATCGAGAGGGAACATTTACGTTGGATGGTGGAAAAAGAGGTACATATATGCAGGAATATGTCGACGGAAGTCGGTGCTCTTGATGTACTACTTTAGCTATTCTTTTTATCATTTCAAAGCAAACTGTGTGAGAAAATAGTTGGAGAAAATGAAGGACCTGAAAAACAGGAGCGTCGTTGTCAATTACGCTGTAATGATGTTGAATGAATATATTTCACCACGGCTCTCCCAGACACTCGCAGCTGACTGTCATGGCAGTCAATGTGTTAATTGTCAGAGTTGAGGAAGTCTTTTGGCATACGGCTTCCGGCGGAAGAAAACGCTCACGAGTCGTTTGCCGGGCAAAGAAATACATTAGCGCGTTTCGCCGTGCCAGAAGCAGTTTACAATATCTGGACTTTCGTTGTAATCTGCACGCCGACGACGGCGAACAGGTCCTCTTTGAAAGTTTCCTCCCGAATGTTGACGTTCTCGCTTCTGCCGTACTTTCAGCTGGTGCCTGACGATATTTCAACCGTGCGCAGACTTCGCCGTCTGCGCGTAAAAGTGGTCGTTATGACTTCTCTTTCTATCTCCCTGGGCGAGGCGTCACGCTTAAAGACGGCGGTGAGCATGAAATACGAGGCTCTTTGGAAGTACGAATGCGCGATTCTTCGAAATTGTTATTCACCTTTGTCTCCCGTCCGCGATTCGTTACGGGCATTTTTACCGGCGCACGGAATCGTTTTCCCACGGCGAAGGAGAGTTGTGAGAGCGCCGGTAATGCCGAGGTGACACGAGTGCCCGATGGCCACATTTGTTCTCTGATCGGAGGCATTTTTTGCCCGCGCGATTTTTGACTCGCCATCTCGCCAATCCCTAGCTTTAGGCAAACCTCCTCGACGCGTCACGGGCTTCGCTCCTCCGACGCAGTTTTCACCTAGAGCGGACCGCAGACTCATCGCATTTGTACCGCAAAGCACGTGTGTCCGCGGGGAAATTAAGGAAAAACGAAGACAGGCGTTTAAAGAGGGTCACGCTCGGCGGAGCGTAAAATTCGGGCCGTCGCCGAAAATGCGCTGCGCGTACCTCTCTTTTTTCCTCTCCTCTCCACCGTCCTCCAGCAGTCTCCACGTCGACTGCGAGACGCGGCGCGGAAATGATCTTTAATTGGTATTCCCCGACTCGGCGTCCGCCGGATTGCCGCCGGAGCGATTTGCGGATCCGACCCACGCCGATTGATTCGCCCCGGAGGCCGGAGCTCGTAAACTCGGCTCCTTGTTAGCCGGCGAGCTCGAGCTCGGCCTCGACGAACTTCCTCGCGGTCGGGGAAGACGAAAAATTGCGCGCAAAGGATGAGTTTGTGTTTGTCGTCGGAGCAGCCGAGGCTTTTTGCGGCGCCCATCTCAGCCTGAGAGACCGCCCGCTGAAAGATACCGCGGCCGAGGCCTGTCACGCTCGCAGTTTATGCACCGCGCAACAAACCGAGTTTCCTGTGGGAGAGCGGAGGGAGCGAGAACGCACTCACGGCCGAGTGGAAGCGGAGGAGGTCACGGAAAACAATGGATCACTCCCGCGAAATGAGCGCGGCTGCGAGGAGAAAACGGTAATGCGAGTACCTTGTAGCGTCAATCAGCCGGCGACATCCAGACACCGGCGTCCGACGTCACGGGGCGACGAGAATGATCCTCGCGAGAGAAAAGCGCCCGCGCGTGTAATCACTTTGCGACATTGTCGCCGAGGAACTAATTTTCCGCGGGCCGATACAAAGGCTGGGGCGTGCGAGGGGAGGAACGGGGGCGGGAAGATACGGCGTTCGCGAGCCATTAAGAAATATGGACGGAAGTGTAACCGGGTTACGTGCAATTTTTCACGCAGGGGCGCTTTCGAAAAAATGCTTATCTTCGACTACTGGATTGCGCGTGCTTTTGTTTATTACCGCGCTACCCGAGAATTCGCTGCGGCTTTTGTGACGAGTCCCCTCCGCGGTGCATTCGCCGTGATTCGCGAGGAATGGGTAGGTGGGAAAAAAAAAGTGTAACGGCGGAGCGGATTATAGGTTGAAAATGTAGCGCGAAGGACGAATTGGAGAATGATACGAGATGGCGATGAAACAATGGCGAAGCGCGAACAGTGCGTTCATTGTCCGAAATCCATGATTGAATAGGGTTTCGTCGGAGCGCTACCTTTCAGGGCCTATTTTCCATTTCCTCTCGGCGTTCGAAAATAATGGGTAGAATCGTTTCGGTGCTTAACGGCAGGTGGCAATAAAACGTCTAGACGATGATAATAGGATGAGGAAAGTGTCCCATTGAAGCGCGGGCGAATACTGTTGCGGCGCAAATATACATAACAGGTGGCCTACTTGTTACTCCAGAGGCTTTTAATGTTTAATTAAAATCACGCTCGCCGTTCTCCCCGCGACGTGTATCGCTCTTATCGTCCGCGTCGAATAATGTATGACGTTTGTGTTGGTATGTGTGAGTGTGTTTTACGCATGCTCCGGCAAGAGGGGTTGGTAAGGGGGCGAAATGGAAACTGAAACGTAACGAGCGAGTTATAATCTTTGGCCGCCCTCGATATACGCGATAAACAACCGGCAACGAATGAGATTTTATCGAATTCCCTTTGCATCGCTTTATGTAAAATATAGTTGATATCATGTAAGCATTTTGCCGCTGCGCGATGGGCCATCATTTATTCAGCGGGGCATGTCTTTCACTTCGCGGTCCTACGTGCTCGAAAAGTTCGCCGAGGGCAGTGTTTGCGGAGCTTTGGAATCAGTAAATCCGTAACTTTTAACAGCAGACATCCGATCCCGTGACGGGAAGATCGATTGTTTCAAATAATTGCTTCAATTTCCGCGCTAATCGTTGAGTTCGAGTCAAGCTGGATATTTAACGTGACGTTGGCCTTTTCTCATCACTGCGATTCGATGGTTTTGGAAAGTGGAAAAAATCGAAATTGTACGAACCATCGCGAACGCGGCATTATATTTCGGAGTTTTTTTTAACCGAGCGACAGTGACACGGCACTGTGCAGGCTTCGACGGTATTTTTTTGACGCGGATCATTGAGAGACCATCCGAAGCCGCGACGCGGCATAAATCATACGATTGGATCGTATTTTGACGTTGGATATTTTTCGATAAATCGTTTCCGGTAAATGACAGACCGCTTCCGTCGCCGGAATTCGGGTCTATACCGCGTTCGTGTATTTACGATCGGCGCATAATGTGCTTCTGCGGAATATGTGCCACTAAGCACAGTTTAATGAGGGAAGTTTATCGTGCAATTCGAGCGGGTAGTAAAAATCCGTCAGCAACTTTACACGCATGGATGGGGGTAATTAAAAAATCCGATAAAAGCATCCGTAAAAGTGGCGCTGACCTTTTCCATTGGCATGCTAACTTATCGCCAGCCGTTACTGGGAAATTCTGGCCGAATATAGGAATATAAATTTACAAGCGTCTCAGCGCAGACTGGATTTCGGAACTGAGATCGTTCGGAGGCAACATTGACAATTTTAAATAATCTGGCATTTCGATGCAATTCGAAATTTGCTCGGGTGAAATTCCGCGTCGAGCGACGAATATATTCGGCAAAATAACGAAGAGACGAAATAAATATTTGTCGGGCGGACGAAAACGAGGTGGTGATAAATTGAAACGTTCGAACGAAATTCCACGGGTCCTCGAAAACTGCCCGGGAAAAAGCGGCATCATTTTCTGGAACATAGATTGAGAAAGAAATTGGCCATCCCGAAGTGTCTTCTATCGTTAGTCCGCTCTCCCCTCCCAGCGCGGTTGGATTACGTCGAGTATCGCTCATTCTTCGGTATGCACAAAGCCTTTTTCAATTATCTTGCACGCGAGTCTTCATGTAATTTTATTACTCGACTGCGGCAGCTGATCACATTGATATCCCATTTATCAACATAATACGCTCCAGGCGACCAGTTCATCGAAATTACGCTGAGAGAATTAATTTCCCCGATGGAATATTCACGGAGCTTTTACAGATTTGAGACAGATATGCGCTTGTTAATTCCAGCTCAACCGTTACCACCGACGTACCTAATGTTCATTAGTCTATTAGCAGCGCAGCGTGTGCTTAAGTACCGATATATATAATAATTCCACCGGTACATAGCGTATGATTAGATACCCGATACGTGTATGTTGTATCGGAAAATTAATATGCCTTGCCACAAGGCGAGGCGCGGTTAGCAGAAATCGATGAAGGCCGCGTTTCTTCGGAAAGAGAAAATTTCAAACTGCGTCGGTCCGTCTGCTTCAAGTCGCTCGTTGAAACCTACCACAGACGCTGTCGCGATAAATAGGATTCTTCCCTATATCCTGGCGCAGCCGGCGCTCTCGCGCTCAACGTTGCCCCTCAAAGAAGCGGAAACATTAATAAGCTTCGAGATTCCGAACGGTGCACAAAAAGAATTTCGTAATATAGCCCACCGGTTGTCGGTATGTATTCTCGAGAGGAGGGCCGCGCCCGGCTGAATGTCTTGCGAGTTTTCCGCGCTAATTCTTCAAAGAGGCGAAAACACCGGCGAGTCGCAGGCACGGTACGGTTCGCGGAAAAACGAGTTCCCAGGTTTTCGCTCGCCGCGAAACTTTTCGAACAGAGCATTCCTTCGGCGGAAATGCGAGAGCGGCGGTTCGCCGACGGAGAATTCGAGACGAAGATTCATGTAATCTCTTCTTAAATGTGTGTCACTTTTTCTTTGGTCAGAGCTGACGTCAGATTATGCACGAATACGCTTTTTGACCAGTTTATTATTTATCCCGGCATTGTTTGTACGAATTACGTGCACACGTGTGTGCGCACAAAATCAGTACGGCCTCTCCGATGTCGGAAAGTGCTAATGTGTCTGGTTGTACGGAATATAGATAAAGTCTCATAAATATTCCGCGCGTAAATCCTATTCGAGATTATTGTACGCTGCGGCAATTTTTCGCCAAACTGACTAGCAGTCTCAGCCACCCACGGTCGGGCGGCAAAAAACATTGAGCGGCAAATTTCGCGAGGGAAGTTTCGTTTTAGCGTTCGACGAGCTATTCTAATCGGTCGTGATCACGCAGCACGGGATACGCATTAAGTCGATAGAGACTTCAATTGACGCCATCGGAAAATTTGACCCAACAGTCGACCCTTACCGATGGAGTTAAGCTAATAGAACGCGCCAGGATCAGGTCAAATGAGGTCGAAAATTAGCTCGCTGAAAATTGGCATAGCTTAGGACAAAAAGGGGAGATCTTCAAGCAGAATTATATTAGCATAATTGGACCCAGAGTAAAAAGAAGGAACTGCACCGAAGACTAACGACTGCTTCAACCTAAATATTTCGAAATTAAATATGAAATGTCATGTAGCTTATACTTATTGTCGGCTGAAAAAATGAAGATAACGTAATCCGACGATGCACAATGGTATCTCGCGGAACAGGGGGGAAAAAAATGTCGAACACACTGGGGGAGAGTGAAAAGGTTAACAAGATCCTGGTGTGTGTGCGAGCGTGTGTGCGGGTCAATTCTCAGGAAGCGTTTCTCGTCTGACATCAACGTCGAGCAAACTGTTCGACAGAAAGGTTTATAATGGATTGCCCTTATTATTACAAGAGGCAAGGTAAAGCGCGAGGGCGAGATGTGGGATCCTCGCCAGCAGTGCCTCCAGGTGGATTCTGAAGCTTCATTTTCGCCCCCTTCGTGGAAAAATGCTCGCCTTCAAAGGAGAGCAGGGTGTTAGTGATCTTCCTCATAAAGGCGATATTTCGCGGTAGGAAGGGGTTCTTCTTCGACTTAAGCTTTCGAATAAACGTATCAACCGGCACAAGGGTCCAATGGACGGATGATAAAATCTTTAATTTACTAAAATACGGCTCAGACGGGGCAGCACACTGGACTAGTTCCAGTAGCAAAGGCAAACTCCATACTCGGATGTCAAGTCTGGGTCAGTAGGACTCTTCTAGATTGAAACTTCAGCCTCGAGACAGTATCATTTAACTTTGTTACACCTTTATTTCAACGACGTCTCCGATGTAAATACTAGTCAATACTGGAGATGCCGAAAAATGGGAATAATGGTTGGCAATTCCTTTCGCTCCACTAACCCAGTGATCTAGTTCTGATTTCTGCCGATACTTCCGGGATTTTCAGTCATAAAACTCATTTGTCGAACAAGATTATGTACGAGCTGATGCATACACATCCCGCACGCGCACAATCTCAGAATCTGAGTATCAGTGGTTGCGCCACAATTTAAGGCAAGATGTTTCATAAATAACAAATCATGCGAACGCAAGATATACTGCACTTAACTTATCTCGAAACATATTTTTCAGCGACGTAGAGCGTCGTGGTCGGTATCTCGTAAAACTGTTACAGAGGCGCAATGGAACATAAGGGTACAGTTCAAGAATCCTTGAGTCGTACGATAAAGTCACTATAATTCTCGCATGAGCAAATGGGATTGGCCGAGTGACGAGAGAGCCATTGGAACGAAGGACTGCTTGGGGAACATTATGGACCAAGCCTGTTATTGCCTAAATTTGAATCTGAGAGAGTGGAGTAAGTTTATCGTAGCCGAGTGTGCATAACGGCAGCGGGGAAGATATTCATTGTCACGTACGTCGCGCATTTCTTTTGCACGCCCGCCGCAGAATTTTTCACGGATATTAGCCCGCGCTCCATCACTTTACCGAGGCGTAGAGAACAGGAATGAATTGAGACTGCGACGATATAGAGATGAAAATGTTCGGATAAATCCGTTCTGCCAGAAAAAATCGTTATGCACGCTGGCCACCACATCTGGCCGCACACACGTGAAACTTATAATCCGCGGCATAGCGTCCGCGGGGTAAATACGCAAACTCCTCGCATTAACCGAAGCGTTCGCGTAAAAAGCATTTGGCAAGCAAGTCGGTCGAAAGTTTCAACGATAACGCTTACGATACTTGAACAATGGAGCAGCCTCATGGCTCCGTAATCAGGTCTTTTAGCGGACACCACCAATACGTAGAGTGCTGAGTTTGCATTGCCCATCGCCCACTGATGGGGTGGCCAACGATAAAAAGAACGACCGCATATGTGATATAAAATGCCAACAGCGAGAGTTTCTATGGAAATAGCAAAAAATCGCAGAAATCTGAAAATCGCCGCCTCGAACTACATACCTTGCTGCCCTCGATCGCACGTCGACGTCCAGACTCTGCGGCAGTCGAGAAGACGTTCGCTTCCCGAATTAATCGTTTCTCGCTTCGTGGAAAGGGCATTATAGTTCATTGAAGGCATTAGAGTGTCGTAGGTATGCCGATTGGCCTTAAACGGCGGAGCTAAGCCGCGAGCACGAGAGCGTATGATCGTCGAGCGGCACAAACGATGCCGGAAGTTTCATTTGAATCGTGCCGCATTTATTGCCTGCCCGGCTGGCTGCCAACTGTGATGAATGAAGTGCACGTGCACCGTGCACGACGAACGACGATGCATCCGACGTAAGAAGCTTACTAAATTACCACGAGACGCGATCCGAATCGTTCAGCTAATATGACGGGAGCTTGCTCTTGATCGAATTACGCCATCGCGGACTGTCAGCGAAGAAATCTAGAACGTCAGAGTCCGGAGACCTCAGAGAGAGAGAGAGTGAGAGAGAAAGAGGGGGAGAGAGTACAGCAAGGACCAATGTCGTCGAATGTCCTGCTCCACTTCGATCGCGGATAAAATTAATTAGTTCCGATTTAATGATCCGATCGCATTGGAAGGTATCGTCGCTTGAACCCGGGATTCATTTAAGAACGTGAGCCGTCGCGATGTGAGCATCTTCGAAAATTGCAATCCAGTTTGGCCTTTGGTATATACCGGTAAGATCTGAAATTGGGGTCTGTTTGAACGTCTAACCCGTCACAAATTACAAACGGTTGAATATCGGATTTTCTGATTGACCTGTGCCTGATTCGATTCGGGGGGATCTTGCCTGGCGAGGGGTCCAGAAATAAGTTTTCATTTAGGTCATAAGTATCGGTTGTGCTAACTGATGTACGGTATGCAGCGGTTACATAATAATGATAACGCAAAGCGCGAAGTGAATTCGGCGAAGTTCGGCTAAGCAAAGCTGGTAATTGAGTTACATTACTCCTTGGTAAAACGGAATCTCGAGGCGTATAACTGATTCGATGAAGTACACGGGGGTTGATCGAGACTTCAGAGGCTGGAGTAAGTTAAGCAATACCCGGCAACGTCTCTCGAACGGTTTTAATCGGCGAAGAAATTAACCGATACCGATCCGCTAGCTGGAAACGTCCCACTGCGCACACAAGTTCCAGTTAAGAACTGCATCATAGTTATTTCATTATTTCGCTCGATTGCTTCCACCCACCGGCGACATGCCGGGAATCGATGCACTTTCAATTTATTGTCTCGCAGTTCGAACTTCGGGGAAGAGATTATGAAGCTGCGAAGGCACAACGATTTCTGTCCCTTTCTTTTCATCTGCTTCGAACGGCAGTCAGTCTCGCGCAGTCTTACCTTTCTTGCCACGTTCCGCTCGTTTTTTGCACTATGGACGAGTGTAGAAATGAAGCCGGCGTGATAATCACACTCGAGTGCGGTGTAGAATAAATTCGCGAGCTGCGCGACCGACTGCGTGAGAAATATGAATTTTTTCTGATGATTCTCTTCCGTGGCTTTGTGCAAATTGTACATGATTCGCGTGGACAGATTCTCGTTTCTCCCGTCTGACTGAAAATCGAATCGAAAGAGAGGGCTTTCATCGGTTAATCGACAGCTTCGGCCGCGAGCATTACGCCCCCAGCCGGCTTCGTCTCCAATCATATCTCCCGCTGAATATTCTGCGCGAGTCAGCCAAGCGTCGTACAAGAAAGTTGTAGCTATTGGCAGCCTGTCGAATCAACGGAGCGTCATCAATCTATGTTGCTCTCGGAAGAAAACTTCCAGCGCGCGAGAGCGTGCCATACAGCAAGGAAGCAAACGACGGCCAATGTTTGAATGCTTTCATATAATTGAAACAAAGTGTGATCAATAATACCGACGTCTATCCGACGGTGTGCCTCCGATTAATCACCTTCGTTACCGTTCAGATTGGCGGTCCGTATAATCGAAAAAGTACGTTCCCAAAAAGGTGACTAGAAATATGTTGAGATTGAAGTGTCGGCCTCTGGCAAAACACGGAATAGGAATATCAAAGATTTATGTGCGATCCAAAGTTCGTGCGCGACGATTTTAAATTCAACGGGACCCAGTTCCGAAACTAGTCCCCTCATTGCAAAGTAAAAACAGCACCGCTCAAGGCGTTCGCCTCTGTCCTTTGATTATTGCGGATGTCGCGTGATCACCTTTGCCTTGCCTAATAACACGTTGCCGGGCGAAAACGCGGCGCATTGCGCTTTGACACCCTGCACCCGTGGGATCGAATGAACATCGGGCCGAGCTGAAAGGTTCCTGGCGCAGGAAGTTCGCGGAACTGGATCGTGGAGGTTGAATTTATTAACGACGCCAAATTCAGCCGGTCGCCGTTGTCGGCTCTCCGCTATCCGGACAATGTGACTTCTCAACGGATCGTAAACCATATACATACTCGTTGACGATGTGTCGGACTCACAAAGAACCGGCGCTAGCCGAGAGTCGTGTATGCCGTGAGATAATGCACTCCCGTTCGCGGGCGTTCGCTTTAAAGCGAGCGTCACGGCAGACCTCATGCGTTCCATAATAAATATTCGCCGATGAGACGGCGGTAAATCGGAAGTCGAGTGTACCGTGTGCAAATAAACCGACGGCATACCTTGGGCAAATAAACGGATTCCTGCCGCGGAAGATTCTCCGGCGTTCCTTGACATTGACTGCCGGCACGCTATTTTCGACGATCGCGTAAGGCTAATGACGGACGACGCAGGTCCGACAGTGAACCGAACGCGGGGAGTTGAACGGCGCTAGGTAAATTAATGAGGGAAAGAAACATGAAAGTTCCCGGCCGCGCCTAGCAACTCCCTGTGGCCCCCGAGGACCTCCGCTGGCCACCGCGAAAAAAGATTCATCGCGTCCAGAATATCCAGTCTAATAATTACGGCGAAAGTTAATTACTTCCCGATGATAAACAGTACGGAACAAGTGCAAGTCTGACTCTGCCGCGCGTTAATTACTGTTGACGCTGGAAATTGAATGCGCGCCGAAGTTAGATTTGACATTGCTAGTGTTCTGTGTCACAGACGTCATTAAAGGATTTATGGAGTATACGGCGTGCGGCAAAGGAGGGAGAGAGTATGCTGGATCGACAGAAACGAGGGAATAAATAATTGCCGTTTGGAGGCTGGTAAATATACTATCCTTCGGCAAACAATGCGTCACGGAGTTAATTACTTCCCGATGATAAGCCCTGTACACAGATCAGGAGACGTACAGATTTTCGTCGTTATAGAAAGATAAATCCGTGGCGAGACGATAGTGGAACGCTTACGGTGCTGGCGGTGGTCGTAGGATATCAAGATGATTTTAGCTGGGTGATAAAATAGGAGCGCAGACTACAGGAACAATCAGGACGACGATGGGTATGCAGGGAACGATAATGACAAAGTTATTGACGCTGAGCTTAGATGCATTCATTATTGAATGCCCGGTGGGTGTGTTGAGATTCAATCAAATTCTAATGTCTCGTGAACAAAGCATCGTGCGGCCGTTTTGCGCGCTCCGTCAGAAGCCGGGATGCAAGGGAGAAGTCTGCTTCAGCGTAAGACCGGTATAATGGCCGGGTTCTAATTATTCGGTTAATAAGCAGCGTGCCGCAAACGTGTGCCGTCGCTGCAACGTCGTTACAGATAAGTAGATAACGCGTCCATTGTAAATAGTTAAACGGCTTATTTCGGTAATCTGATTTTATTTGACCATTTCACAAATTTCCAACTTCTATCCACGGTACAGAAATACTTAAGACAACGTATCATATCTCTCGATGAAGTTGAATAACGTCTATCTTTTAGAACGGGTGACGGGCAAAAAATGTTCCATGTTCCACGTTTCTCGTCGGTCCGCGTTTTTTCCTGCGCGCCACTTTGCAATTTGATTTGTGTCAAAATGTGCTGCGGTTCATTTTTCTGTCCCGACAATTACGTCGCTAATCACGCGCCTCTGTCTGCATTTGAAATGAATTAGGGATGGACGCGAGCACGTCGCGTCGGCCGCACGTGCTCAAAATGCGGTTTTTCACGCTTCCTTCGTCACACATTTTCCAACGGAAATTTTGCGCAACTGCGCCAGTTTATTTGTTCTGCGGTCGCGGCCGTCGGAAGAGAGAAAAATGAAAAACTGACGAAATGCGGACTTTTTCGTATGGTTTATTTAACTCCATGGTGTGTCAGATCCGCGAAAAAATTCAGAGGCACGATGATTTTGGACGATAGACCGAAGATTATTCATGCCATTAGCATATCACAACGTCGTCATCGTACCTTTTCGCTCGAAACTTATATTTCAGATTGAAAGACCGATCGAGCGTTGGGAGAATTGACAATGATGAATGAACTGATGATATATTACAAGGTGCCGCTCGATTAACACTAGAACAAAGGTGGGGGTCAAACTGACTTGCTTGACATTTTACTACGATGAAGGCTCATATTTAAATCCTTTTATTTCTTGATTTCATCGTGATTCGAAGCATAATCATGTGACGGATCAAGACAAAACGCCGGAGCGCCGTCGAGGCAGAAGCACATAAGCAAACTGTAATCCCGATTAATCCCAAGTCGAGTGTCGGGAGTTAGCTTCCGCTGGAAAAGTGACTTCCAGGCGTTCGAAATTAATTACGAGGAGCCTCGGCACGCCGTCCGACGTCACCATCTACATCAACTTTCTAAGCTCTCTACGTACTCACATTCAAATCCCGCCGAGGATTTCTGAGCCATCGAAACTACACAGCGTGTACGCCGGATACAAGCCACTTATTGTTAGTTTCCCGGCGACATCGAGAAGAAAGCCGCAACTCACCTACAACTGACAGTGACGTATTAAATAATAAAGATGGCTGTGAGCTTTCTTGCAGAGGAGCATCAAAGATGCTTCGCAAAACCTTCGTCCTGAGGTCCATGCACGCTATTAATCGATCGCCCGCGCAATTCAAGCTTCGACCGTTAAATTGGTCGGCTACTTCAAAGACTATGCGCCGTCGTGTCCTTTGGCAGCACCCACACCTTTATCATACACAGTGAGGCTCTGCTTTGACGCGAGCGGCCTCGGCACATTATACCGCTGACATTTTGAAGGCAACGAGCAATATCGATAAACGAACGTAATGAGATATGACGGCCGGCGATCCCGTTGTCCGCGTTTCGAACGACCTGTGAACCAGTGTAATGAGAAATGAAGCAAGCCCTTAACTCGGTGCGGAGATTATTAAACCTGAAATCCTGCATTGCACATTAAGTCTGTATTGACCGTTGTCGTCCGATGATGTATGCACCTGCACGGGGTAAGATGACACCGATAGCGATACACGCAAAGAATGAACTGACATCTGCCGAGGCTCGTTACGCAATCCCACGATTAGTTTAAATCTAATATTAGACTTACGCGTACGAGAGAGAGGCTTATCGTCAATGCACTGCCAGTGATCGTCTGACACGGGGCTCAGGTAGATTGGATTAGTCTTATGGGTGGTATAACGATATTGAAGTTAATCCAGTATTGTAATCGTTGCTTGTAGTACGGCTTGAATTTGTGAGTCGCCGAGTAAATCGCTGCTTCTCACGAAACGTCATAAAATCGTACGGATTAAGATTGGCCTGACTAAATGTGCACGAAGCTGCGAAGCCTTCGGATGACAGTGCAGATGATTCTACTAAACAAGTTACGACGGGTTCGAAGTAGCTGAGTACACGTAACGAGTGACAAATTGAGTCGTACATCCAGTACGTGGAGCTATTTGCTTAGCAGGAAAGTACGTCCCGCAAATTGCGAGCCGTACCCGTCGTCTCTGCAAGCCTATGGCATGCATATATTACGTCACGAATAACTCAATCCTTCGTTCCGTTCCCGAACGCGCCTTCGCGACTCTCCCCGAGGAATGTCGGCTTTTCACGAGATCGTCGTTATTGTCAACTCGAAGAATCCTCAATTTTAGCCGGCGTGCGAGCAACCAATGCATCGCACACTCGTACGTCGCGGTTGTCCCGATACTCCACAGTAGTCCACAGTCGTTAGCGTCTCCAGATACTGTGATTCGCCGGCATCGATCGCCGATATTCAATCGGCGTAATTAAGCGACGCGTGGCAAATTTTCGCGGCTCGACGATGTAATTGCGCGACGTTCGAACACGTTCCGCACAAGCGCACCGTAACTCCGTCCTTCAGCTATGACGGTGCACTCAGTTCGCTCTCAGTCTCGCAACAGGTTCAACCCTCCACCTATGATCTATGGCTCGTGTAAATTATGCAACCCACCGAAAATACGCACCGAGGATGGCGATGCATCGCTAATGACCGATTTTGCATAGTCCTCTTGGTAGACGGGACTCTCGAGCAATTTATTGGCTTTTAAAAGCTGCTCGAAGGGCACAATAACTGGCCGACGGTATCGAGGATCGATAGCGACGTCAGCCTATATCCGTAACCCCCGTAACACGCGTGCCGCGATAATCTACTTTTACTTAATTGTCGACTTTGTTTGACAGCGAACACACGAGCGGACGAGGTGCAATTATTGCACGGTGTATCGGCGCCGGAACGAGGTCGCCGTTCTACTGGGAGTTCGAGTTCTATTTGGTCGCGTGTAGAATGCACTCGGAGCCGGCTGAGTTTAGGTTGAAGTCTCATTGTTAGGCGATTCATTGCTGGACGTCTTCGAGCGCGCACCAGCCGATGGCGTTTGATTAATTGAGATCAAAAAAATTAAAAGGTCGCCAGTAATATTAACTCCGCTTCGTTTCATTGTCGGTCATATCGTAACTTCGTTGCTAGCGTCCCACACGACGCGCAAATCAGGTTAACGGAAGTTCGTGCTTCGGTGTAATTAGAGTTTGACTGGCAATGCATATTTCGAAGACTCGATCAGACCCCTCTGACCGTTCGCCGATGGACGCGTAAGTGTCCGCGTATCGGAATGGCGTGTAAAACTCAACATTAGGCGAACTCGACAAAATGACGTAAGCCTAGGAATTTCGCGAACTATGAGTAGATCCGTTAAGTTTCATCATGATCGGATCAGGGATGCCGAAGATGTAAATCGCCGGACGTAAATTCCGGAACTTACACAGATCTTGTCTATGTAAATTTCGGAACTTAAAGCACACAGTACAGAACAAGCTTGTGCATCTGTAGGATAAATAAATGCTGCAAGTGCGATGAAATTTTGATGAACCAACACACCGGCGAAGTTCTAGGCAGTGACTTCAATCCACGGAAAATATGCAGATTACGCTGCAAACTCTTGGGTTATTGGTTTAGTTTTGCGCAGATCCTGTTTTCCCAAAAGTCGATGACAGTTTACTGACTTTCGCATTAACACTGACACCTATCGCTGTCGCGAGTGCTCGAAGCATGCCAAAAAATGCAACATTTGTCAACTATTATGGGAAGTGTGCTGAGGACCGATTCGCTTTTCCCGTTCGCCTGTATCGTTTTCACGATCTACGAAGGTAAAGTTCATTCGTAAAAATCGGGAACAAGCGGAAATCAACTAACCGTCCTCGGGAACGGCCTGCAACGTTAGCGGGGTTTTATTCTTGAAAACTGTGCGACGTCGAGAGCACCGTACACAGACGTGTTAACTTCGTTAAGGATGTATTGCCAGCCGCGAGCGTGTCGCGGCCACATGTAAACGCGTCTGGGCGTCTAGTCTCGGCTGAATGGCGAGAAAATTTCGAGCACGTGCATTTCTTATTCAAATTTGCGCGTGCGGAACATGCGGCGTGCATGCATGTACCGGGGGTAACGCAAAATGTACGACGTGATTTTATATCCAAAATGCAGAGCGTTGCTATGGGCGGCTTGTAAACGCTGGTAATATGTTCAAGGATGCCTCTTGTATATTACGCTTGGCGCCATTAAAGCACATTCTCACATGCAGGGAGCCCACTATACGAGGAAGGACTGTGTGTCGAGCGTGTGCCGAATTGTTAAATTTACTGTCATCGATTCCTTGCCAACGTACCGGCACGGACGCGAGTCTGGAATTTCACGAAATTTCGAGCACCTGCATCAATTTCGAAATTACGCACATTTCGACAGCGTTACATTAATCGGACGCGTGGAATTAGCCAAGGCGGGAGACATATTCTGTATGCTCATTAACGACTGTCGGGGCAAAGAGTGCGTCGAGCGCGACGAATTTCTTGCCCGTGCCGTGAAATAAAATTGGAAAAAATTCGGGTAGCGGAATATGCCTAATGCAGGGTGAGTACAATTATTTGACGCACATTGAAACGAAGCGGAAGTGCGTAAGGGTAGAAAAAAAAAACCCGCGGAATCGAGGACTTTCATCGATCGTTTTCGCCGTGGAAACGTTTCAAACGTAATGCCGTCCGTGGACCGCCAGCAGAATAATGCAAACCGTATTGTACTCGTCCGTATGGAAACTACTATTCAACTGGTGCGGTGGTTGGTCGTCGGCTTGGTCCTTAGACAATCCTAAGAGACGTAATTGACTTAACTGTATCTCCCAATTCACATGCAAACGATCTTTTCAAAGACGAACACGTTAAGCAACCGAATTGAGCCGGCAATCCGCGTCCGAGAACCGAACATTCCTCGCGAGAGATTTGTATGCTGTAACAATTTTTAATCATACTTTAAATGGGCCATTCCAGAAGTTAACGCACCCCGCCTTATCTCGCCGCAAGGTAGCGAAGTAATTTCCCACATTTACATAGATGAGATTATTCAATTACGCGGATTTCTTGATTCTTAGTATGAGATCATTATGTTCCAGTCCATATCGATGTCAGGGAGTATCGATCGATAAATAAGAATACGATATCATAGAATTGGCCAACAAAAAAGATGACCTCGCAGCAGAGAGAAATAAAGAACCACCTATCCCCCGATGTCGCTCGTCGCAACTATAACAAACTTTCCAAATTCGATGTCGTAATAAACAGCGAGCGGCGTAAAACATTCTCGTCGCGAGATTCCTCGCATATCTCCTCGGCGAAACTTTTCGCACGAAGTCTCAGCGGGTCGGGCTAAATTTCCAGCGCAAAATCACGCAGAGACTCGCCCTGCGATCGACGCTCGAGCGTGTACTGTCTACCGCACGAAGGTAAAATCCGGTGGAGCCCGTGTAGAATGTGGCAACGATGGAAATTTCAAAGTTCGTCCGAACCTTCCCGCAACGTGGAGCAAAAGGGCTTGCCGCAAAGTATCGACACTTTTAACGGCTGCTTTCCGATACGCACTGTCTGTTTTAGTAAGCGAGGCAACGCAAACACATGGCTCGCGCGGCGTTCGAAAAGTTGGCTAAACATATTTCACCGTTAAAGTAACCAGGGCAACCCGGATAGCGGTGCCGATTTTTGCTCGAAGCCACTTGTGTGCGCGCACACTGTACAGGTGTCCGTCGAGCTTCCACGCGTTAATTGTCGGTGACGCTGACAGCGCACTTAGGGTGTTTCACTCCGCTAACTCCACTTCAGCTCTGCTACCAGTTCGAGATAAGCGCGATAACGGCTCCTCGACCACGCTATGGACAGCGAAATCGCGCGGAGTGTAAGTGTAGAAAATTCCGATACCCCGGGAGGAGTGCGTTCGAGAGCGTAAGCGTTGCATCGGCTTGGCGCGAGAGTCGGAAAATCTGGGAACGCCTTTGAAGAATATTTTTTCCCCCTCGCTGAGCAGTTAGCGCTGATGACGGAGTCTTGCGCGTGACCACAGGGCGAAGGGTGGCGATGCCGGAGGGTAAACCGGGGACCTGACCGTGTTCCTTAGCCAAACTCTCTCGCTTACTCCTTTTCACCCTACCACCCTTCCACCCGGTTGCTACACGTACCAGGTATCCGTGTCCAGCTGCCACATGCAGGGAGCGCGTTTAGTTATAATTTCGAAACTTGCGCGAATCCGTGTATTCTAGCGCGGGGTAGTGGGAGGGGAGTGTGCGGCAGAATGCGGCATGTTATCGCGTACGGGCACCGTCAAATTAAACCTCGCCGAGCTGAATGGATCGCTTGGTCGGCGGGTTCGGACTTCAAGAGCAAACCGCGAATAATTTATGGTCGGCCGACTGACGGCGTTCGATCTGCCCGCGCCGCTCGGACGATTTGTCACCGCCGCCTCCCGAGAAGTAAATTCTAAGAGGACGGAAATCCGAGGAGTGACGTCCGCGATATCGAACTCGAAGCTACGAGGATCCGCGGGATGCTGACGCGGGCGGGCGTCGGGAAGTCGGTTTTGCTCGAAACGAAAGAAGGATCAGTAATCGATCAACGAGGGGTTCACCCAAATGTATTTCCCGACAGCGTGTCTTCGAAAGAAGACTCGGTGCGGTGCGACAGAGAAACGAGCGTAACTTGTCTCTTCAATAACAGAGCGAGATAGCGCGCGACGTTCGTTCTATTAATGCGGGATAAATATGCGATTCTTATCATTTTAATCCTCCCCGCGGCAGATTTATTGCAGCGATATCGATAGGGTATCGATAAATGGCGGCAGAGGGGAGAGCGGATCCAAGTCGAACGAAGAATCGGGGTTTACTAGATCTGATATAAATGTGGCATTCTTTTTTCCGCGCCGAGCGGCGAACGCGAAGTGCCATTCCGCTTATCTCGTGCATTACCAATGGAACTTCATTCGTATTCGTAGCGCGGATGTCAAAGTCACGTGCCAGACTCTCTATACCCGGCCGCGATATATATTTCGCTTTGCCGAGGTATGTAAGGTGATTCAGAGGGAAATTACGGCCGATTCTCAAGCGGGCATTGGACGTAATAGGATAATTGCTCGAGGGGAAAATTACATTACAAGCGTCGTCTTCTTCGACTGCCGACCGCATAGAAATTGCTCCCGCGGCGCTGATCGCGGGAAAAAAGAATTGTTCCCACGGTGCCGTGATGCCTGGGCACCAGAAGAATCAAGCTAAATCCCATTGATTTTACGAAAGCGCGACCCTGAAATCCCTGTGGCGAGTGCGTGACGATTTACTCTGGAAGGAGTTCCCGGACAAGGGAATTCGCTAATTTCACGCGAAACGTCTCATTTGGGAATGCCGTTTTCAACTAAATGAGCGGGTAGAATCGTAGACTAGGGAAACTATTCCTGCAGCGGGTCGTCTACTGTAGAACTCAGAAAAAAATCGAGTTTTTGCATTTCCTTGGAGAATAAAGCTTGACAAATATATTCCCCAACCTATATGTCCGAATTACGAAAACTAACGCAGATGCGGTGGTTTAAAAGGTGCGACGAACAATAGCTTTAAAACGGTATGATAAACTTAAAATGCGTTTTTCACAAAAGCATGTTTTACGAAAGGACTTTCAATTGCCGTAATGTGTTTATTCCCGATGAGCGGAATGGTGGGAATCGTGGAAGCCGTGAAAAGACGTTTTTCTTAAGAAATTACGTTTGAGATATTTCACTATATTCAACTCAACGTTTCTTCTTTTCTCGAAAGATCTTAGAAGTTTCGCTTCGACGATATCTTCACCGATCGTCAATCCCAATTGCTGAGAACTCTGCAAAGACACGAAATTCGATCAGCACCGTTAACGGTTGTAACGGCAAAGCGCTGTAACCCCAAATCTGCCAACTTCAATAAATCCCGTGCGAACGTAATGGAAGTTGGAATTTCATTCGTTGCAAATAGACGGATCATCTTCCGGCAGGAAATATAATACTGTCTCGCGGTTGTCGCGACTTCATCGACGCTCGCGGACGAGAATATAAGTTGCGGAGGCCTTCGCGCGAAGAAGACTCGACAGAAGCACCGCGCCATTAAACCCTGCGATCGTCCGCTCGTAAGAGCGCCTCGGACAAAAGTTTGTCGAGGACTCGCAGCGTGCCGCAATAGTCGTCCCCGTTAAAGAGATGAAAATTAAAGGAGCGAAGATTCCGCGCGAATCCCCCGACGATCGGCTAATGCGGCCTGCTAATTGCTCGAGGGTAAAAAGACAAACAGAATAAAGAAGATTCGCGGGCGAGATTCACGGCTATCGCGCGGATCCCGAAAATTCGAGTTGGCGCTGCGAGGCGGACGGAGACAGGGGGCTTTCATCTTCCCGTCCGCCCGCTTTGCGGAAACGTCAGGAACGAGCGTCGGCATTGTTGGCCGGCTCTCGCGTTCGCGGGCATCCTAACAGAATCACTTCTCGTCCGGGGGAAGATTAAACTTTTGTGACGCCGCGCGCCGAATGTCCGCTCCTCCGGGCTCCGCGACAATGCGTCGACGGAAATACAACGTGTCGTCGGGCGAGCGAGAGGACGCCGGGTGGGCTTCAAGAGATTTCGAGGGATCAATTATTATCATCGCGCAAGCCGCGATTATTATCATCGACGTTGTTCGTCGTTCCAGAGAACGCTTCTGTGGCCGATGACGAGAAAGACGGGAGGAAGAGTAGGATAGCACCGGGCCAATTTTACTTCTAGCATACTTCGCCCGTAACGTTCGCTGGGACGCGTCGAAAGGGAACAGCCGTAGTGCGGGTTTCGTACCTGGGTTGCCGTGAGTCGCGAAAATTGCGGCGCTGTGATTAGCGTCCTGTTTATCGTCCGCCCGACGAGCGAGAGGACACCGGGAGGGTTTCAGAGTTTTCGGGGGATCAATTATTATCATCGCGCAAGCCGCGGCGTTGTTCCTCGTTCCAGGGGACGCGTCTGTGGCTGATGACGAGAAAAACGGGAGGAAGGGTAGGATAGCACCGGACCAATTTGACTTCTATCATACTTCGCCCGTAACGTTCGCTGGGACGCGTCGAAGGGAATCGGTCGTAGTACGAGTTTCGTACCTAGGCTGTCGTGAGTCGCGAAAATTGCGCCGCTGTGATTAGCGTCCTGTTTATCGCCCGGCCGACGACGTGCGAACGACGTATCTTCGTAAAAGTTTTATAACCCTGGAAGAGTGGAACATCCCGGTGCACGGCGGACGATTGTGATCTTTAACGGTTGAGCGGAAAACCGCGACGACGAGTCGGGTGATCGATTGTCTGGGTTAAACGTTACGCTCGATAGGCGAACGGCGGTTTTGAAGTATTGCGAGTACGTGGAATTGCGCATTTACGACTGTTGCGCGAGCGTGGCAATTCCTTCGAGTGGTGCCATGAAGATTTCATGGGCCAATATCGTCGGAACCTTATTGCGTGTATTGAAAAAGCGTTATAGCGAAGGCAAACTCTTCTACGGCTTGATCGGACAGTCTGTGCGGCACACGGATTAGCTTTTCGGAATAAGGGTGCGCGGAAATGCTCCGGGAGTTATGAGTGAATCGCGACAATGCGTTTTAAGATTAACTTTTAGGACAAACATTGTTCGCACGTGGGCAGCTTCCGTGCTCGTCCGCGAGTTAATTATTCCAGAGATGTAATTTTGATCGCGCGAGAGGATGCGTTGAGTTCGCTGCCTGCAATTCTCTTGAGATAATAGTACACCTGAATGCTCGTTTTCATTTTCCCTCGTACGTGCTATCTCGCGCATGACACGTCATTATTCCACACAGCCGTATACCGTACATTCGTTGAAGTGTCTTGGCTGCGCAAATAAAATTTCCCTTTCCTCGTACCAGGATTAACCCGTCATTCGGAAAAGCTATTACGGCAACAAGGAAACCTGCCTGTCGATCCAACCGATACCGGACGAAAGGTGGTTCCCAATCGAAACAGAACTCTTTCTCGCCGCGAAACGTATCGACATAACCGTGGCCGCGAAATAACAATGGTACTAAGTGCACCAGAGCGATCTTCCTTTCACAGAGCAGATCCGATAATAAAAGTCGCGAACGAAACTTAGAGGCCGGCAAACCCATTGATTCTCGAGCCAATCGACCAAGAAGACACCTGCACGGCGAACACCTAACTTCTCTCACCCCAAAAATGCCAACACCTCGGCTCACGCTGTCTCTCCAGCTACACTTATCAAAACTCATCGATCATCAGAACGATCGGACTACCGGATAAATTCCACTGTCGCACGCTATCCATTGCGTCTCCCCATCGTTAATGTTACGCGAGAGACGATCGTTCCAATCACAACCGACCGGTACCGCGCAAGGGAGAAAGATGGAAAAACGTTGGCATGGACTCACCTTATCACTTGTCCCCGCTAATGGCACAGCACGATGAAAATTCGTTGACAGCCGGATCGTTCGCCGCTGCGAGCCCGTTAATGCGTAGCACGTGCTGGGCTCTCGGGTAAAGGGCACACGCAAGTGCGGAGGAGCAGAAGGTCGGCAGGAGTAACTCGCAAACGGGAGCGTGTATCGGCACGAAAGTGAGCGTGCGACGTGAATGACAGGCAGATGAAGCACAAAGTGCGCACCGCGAGCTCGAGCTTCTCCCTCTTTATACCCCTCGAAGTTGCACCTGTGCTTGCGCAGATCGGCCCCTTACAGTTTCGCTCGCTCGCTTCCTTCGCCTCTCGGCGCGCTCTCACACTCTTTCCGCTCCGTCTCCTGCCTCCTCACCACGCATCTCCTCTCCTCTCCTCTTCGCTCGCTTCCTGCGCTCTCTTTCTCTCTCGCCGCGGATCCACGTGCACCGACGTTAAACTTCCTGTTTGTTTGCTCACGAGAAGCGCGTGTTTTACTTCCACTTTTACCGACGAGCGAACTTCGCGAATATTTCGTCCCGGAGATACCTCTCGACGCGTCGTGCCACAGGACAATGGAGTGGCTCGAAAAAGAGGGACGATGATGAAATCTCGAAGGTGTGTGTTCTCGAGTATGTAGATGATGCTGTTTGAAACGTAAAGCCGATGCTGCAATGAAGTAAGCGTGGACGTAGGCGGTTGTAAGCCTAACAGGCAACGAGGCAGAGTGCTCTTATTCGCGCTACAACCGGAAGTGCTAGTTAGAAACGGCTTCTTACGAACAGTGTCAGAATTTTAAAACTTACGCTTAGTTGTTGTAGCATGGGCTTAAGACAGAACGGACGGGATTGCTGGGATTTCCGAAGAATTTGCAGGGCTGACTGGAAATTCTGTTTGGGTACGTTATTCTTTGCTGATTCGTTGCTGCGTTGATGATGGCTTCCTGTCTGTTTGCACGAGAGACGCGTTGCGAGTTCGTATATAGGAAACATGTGCTAGACGAAATTTCGGCCTGTGTTTGTCGGAGTTTGCAGAGGAATAATAAAAAGGTGCGAAGAATTCTTGCCGTACGGCCGACTTGCTTGCAATGCGTGGAATCGAATTATCCCGATGTTATCGAGTCAACAGCGTGATTGAGTACCAATCAGCCACGCACTGGTCTGATTGACGTGTGAACGGACGCACAATAGTTCATCATTTTCAGCAACTAATTAGAATCCGAGTAGCTACTATGTAATCGAATAACCCTTAAATTAATTGCGCACCTGCAACAAGTGCAAGTGCTTGAGAAGCGTGCCGACTGGAAATTGTTCGCGAACCGCCACACGCCTATCTTCCGCACCATCCGACTGACATTTCCGATGAAGAACCCTTTCATCCGGCTTCTATTAGCACACGGGGTACCACTTATAATAATAGTTTTCAAAGTTTGGCTTTTCTTACATACTTAAGTACGATTCTAACTGACATCTGATAAGAAGTTTAAAATACGGCGTCCAGAGTGAACCAGATCCATCAGAAAGGGACTACAATTTCCACATGAGGCCAAAAATAGATAAACCGATTCAACATTATTTTTTTTTTGCCCGGACCTATACGTATTTTATTCCAACACAGCTCCCGAAACACTCACAGCGTCAGTCGTATCTGACTGACATGGCCAGCGAATGTGTTAATTTCGTATCATTTCTTTCGCAACGGATCATCTGTCCCGTAAAATCTTCCCGCCGACCAAAGAGTCTGGTGCGATTAATTAGAAAGTAGAGTGACCCAGATATCCGAATTTGCAACCCGAGCGGAGATTCGTCAACGTGGGACGAAAATTACGACAAATTAATTTGCTCCTGCCTCGCTCATTCTCCAAGCCAAAGTCTATTTTGGTTTCGGCGTAATTTCCATGGAGCATTATACCCGGATAGAGTTATTTCAATGAATGTCAGTATGCTCGATGTTCGGATAGCCGAAGCACACGATACACGCGGATTACACGCACCGATCAGGCAACAATGTAGAAACGAATGGCGTTGAGGCCCCTTAACAGTTGAACGCATTGTTCGATTATCGATTTACCGGCACCGAATTTCGGCATCGCCCATGCCTGCCGTGAGGACAGGATGCGGAGGCAGGGGGGGGGGGGGGGGGGGGGGAGGGAGAGAGAGAGAGAGAGGGAGAGTGGGAAGCGTATACACGCGACTTAGTCGACGAGCACTAATTATTTTACAGAGATTAATGAAGTGCCCTTGCGATTTTACACCCCTTCGAGCTTTTTCAAGGGCGATTACCGTTCGCTGAATGTTGCGAACGATGAAGTGTGTCGAACGTCGTTTTTTCTACCTTTCCCGCCGCCTGCGACCGTTCCATTAACAGGCCGCCATTTACCGATACCCTGTTTCATAATAATAGTAAAGTGCGATCGAACGACACGGTCGTTTTTGTTAAAACGCGATCATGACATTTTTCTTTGGGCAAAGAAAAACTGAATGGATGAACTTTTAATTTAATGCGATGAATGCGAAAATCAGGGCAAGGCTTTCTATTTTTCCGTGGGATTTATTTGGATGGTTCGCGTGTGCAGGCGACGGGAGTCGGTAATTGTCCGGCACCGGCAAGCGAGAGGCGCGCGGTGAGTGACTTTTTCGAAGACACAGAAACAAAACCGCAGCGGTGCGATAATTAACTCTGGTACAAATGTGCGAGCCAGTCGTCCGAGCTTTAATTTGCCGCTTCTCGTTACGCAGGCACTGCGAAGCATGAGGCTCAGTCGATTATTGCACATTTACCATTTACGTCTCTTTCCTCGGTCGACGCTTCGTCCCGAACAAAGGAATCGGGCGTGCGCATTCGCGCACGAATTTTCTAAAATGTTAATTACAAGGGCTTCCCTCCCCAGCTGCGTTTATTTATAGCCGCATCCAGCTCCTTGTGTCCGCGGATACGATATCGCTCCGTACCGACGAAGGTCGTTCGGATATTCCGACGTGACATAAGACACTGTCATAAGTACAGAAGACGTTCCACCGATGAAATCGGATTATTTTCATTTTCCCGCGATGTCATTGCGGACGTGACTCGACTCGAGATGAGGACGAGGGATGGTGGATGATCGCTGAGGGATGCGGCAAATTACGGAAATCTATCGAAATGCGGAACAACGTGAGATATTCTACTCTTGTTTATATCGAGCCGACGCCGACGCCGACGCCGACGGCCGGCTCCAAATCGACTGTTTTACGACTCGAGTGGCGAGCCTAAGCCAAGTGGTTCTGAAGGGTCTGACAGATCAGCAGCAGCGCGAGCTGCCGCGAGAAGAAGTGAGAAATCGTTGGGTCGCATAGAGGAAGGCCTACTTGGAGCAGATGAGATTTTTGTACTGCTCGCCGGCCTGCTCGCAGTCGACTCAGCACTCGCATACACAGGTCGATCCGGGACACCACTCCGCAGCCGCCGGTTGCACGTAGACGACGATTTCCTGACAAGTCGAGTTTTCTTCCCTTGCCACCCCTGCGCCCCGCTCAGCGGCGCGGCTTATCGCATCTCGTCACCTGACAACAGACAGGGGAACCTTGCATTTCGGCTCTTCACGTTCGACGGCTAAACGAGTTTCGTGCCCTCCCATCTTCCGCCGCACTGCCGCAGAGCTCGAGCACCTCGTCGACGAGTGCCGCTCGGCGAACGTCGCGGACGACGCGAGATTCGCGCGAGCCAATTCTCAAGCACCCCATACTCCGCAACATTCGCGATCGCTCCCATTGACCCACCCGACGAATCGCTTTACGATCATTAATTCTGATTCAATTGCGCGCTATAAGTGTGAATATTGCTTTACGCCGCCGAGACTCGTAATCTCTGAGATTGCCCATCACTTAGAGTAATCCGCGCGCTATCATTGCCGCGCTGTGCGTCCCCATTAAAATTCAACTAGAGCAGCGAATCCGCGAACTTGATGGAGTAGCAAATATTTGCGAGCAGCGTGTAGCGACGGCTTGCGGGCGGCAGTGTGTTGGTTGGCGCGAAACAAGAAAACGGCTCGTACTTCGTCACGTTTTGCGGCGCGATAACGATCGTTCGACGTAGGCCGGAATGAAGTGGATAAGGGCCGGTCCCAGTCGACGATTTATCCGCGCGGGTAACGTCTTTGATCCGGCCCAAACTGCGTCCCTACCCAGAATGTCCCCCCTTTAGAAAATGACACAATGGTGTCCCTTACGGTTTCCTCGAGTATCGACGTTTTTTTCGGGGCCGAAAGTGCCGAAAGCAATGTCCTGCGACCTTTCCGATTCTCGACTTGACACGATCAGCGTAGAGAGGGATGAGTATTTGTCAGCGATTCATGCCATTTCGATGGGCGAGGTCGACGGCGAACGCGGTAGCTTAGAATCTCGTTCGGAATTTGTCGCGATTTATGGAAGGAGGATATTAAAACCGCGGCAGCGCTTCGGGGTTGAAGCGTCAGCTGGCCAATGGGAGAGCGTCGAACGAAATGACGATACATTCGTAACGAACGACTCCTCCGATAATGAACGATAAAACGGGTATGGCTGCGGCTATGCGAAAATCATCCTCGCGCACAACAGTTTTGAAATTAAGCTAAATATTGAATTGAGAAGTGAAGGGCGCTGGTCGAGAGAAAAGTTTTTGCTAAGGTTGGGCAAAGAAAAAGTCAAAGCGAAGCTTGGTATGCGCGGCGCGCGGGTTGAAAGGGAAATTGGAGGGGTGCTATGGTGCGAGGGTATCGTTTGGGGGTTGGCAAAGTTTCGGTGTATCGCCGATAACGTCGTTAGCGTCTCTAAAGGTCCACGGTAACTCGTGTAAACGGTGTAACGCGAACTCGCCGAATTCGATTACGGAGTTTGTCGCCTATCCGCAGTCGGTAAAACGATACGCCGTTGCGTGCACTGATAACACAGTGTCTTATCACCGACACGTTCTCGGCTGGAGGTCTGTCGAATTGCTGGAAATGTTTTTCCGACACTTCCGGTTAGTATCGAAGTCAGAATTAGACTGCAGCGACAATGGGAAAGAGAATTAGTAGCAGGAACTTCGAAGTTTCACTGAACCACCGGGCTAAGGTAATAGCATTTTTCGTAGACACTTTTCAGCGGTCAGCCACGATGTCTCTTGCGTTCTTCGATTTAAGTTTAACCAATTTCGAGATAGGACTAGATTTTGTCGATTTTCTAAAAAAGATGAACTGCTCTGCCTACAATCGATCTTTTAACATTCAAGAGAAACTATTCATTAGCCCCACAGAACATGCCGCTAATGCTCTGAATGATGTTTTCGAATTTCTGCCAATCACAACTTGGCGATCATTAAAAGTGCGGCCGTATACTGCGTTCTTTCTTTAATATACACATCGTTTCGACGTAAATAACAACGTAAAGTCCTGCGAATAAGCCACCCGCGGTTACTTTCGCGAATACATAGTTATTAAGCGCGGGGCAGAACTTCGCCGATAATTGAACTTTACACACCCACCATCATCCATTCTCCGAGCTGCTTTTCTTTTTACGTCTCTTACACACGCACGACCCCCGCGTACGATTCGTTCGACCGACGAACGCTAATAGTGTCCCGGGCTAGTGCAAACTTTAAATTAAGAATTACACAAACGTCTATCGACTCGGGGCTGCATTTTTAAAGAGCGCCGCTTACATTTTTCGATAATGTCGGCGCGGTAATACTCGCACAGTGTTGATTCTTTCCTCGAGCTACACATAGCGGCTTGTACCGCGCGCAGAAGAGACCACGTGTAACGTTCAACTTTCTTCGTTTGCGTTGCGATTATCGATTGCACGTCCAACACTAACGCGATTGACCGGAGTGTGTCTATAATCATAAATTTCTTAATAAAGCACTCCTACGTGTGCCCTTATTTAAACGCAAAAGTTTACACGGCCGCGAATTTGCCGCTCCGCGCGCAAACGTTCGATGATGAAAACGACTCTCGACCGTGCACGCAGGAAAATTGCGTTCGTGGGTGATACGTGAGGGTGCTTCCTTTTTAATGGGATTGTCATTCACGGCGCATCCGCGTACGCGGTAACAAATTCAAATACTATGCGGCAAAGCCGAGAGCTTTCGACGTCGCTCTTCACTCCTCGCATTCAGATTCCGCGTTCGCTCGCTCAGTCACGCAGCGGGAATAAGTTGAGGGCAAGTGGAACCAGCAAACGGGCAACGTCACTGCCTCGTTAGTTGTCCCGCGGCACATAAGTCTGTGCCCGAAAAGGCATTTTCAACCTCAATTTCTTCGCGAAGTATCCTCGCCGCACTTTAAAGGCCGGCGATGAGTGAGAGACTTTTCATCGGCAACGACTGACTGCGCAACAACAGGCGGCAGAGTAATTCGTGCGTTCAAATTTTCGTATCAGGAGGGACGAAATGGTAAAGGACAGGGACGAGGCCACGCGCGCAAGTACGTACAACGGTACGTTCGACAGGGTGCGACATTTAACTCGCGGATCGTTTGGTCCCCCTCCCCACACCCTGCCTCCCCCATATTTTTTCGAATATTTCCTACTCGCTGGCAGTCGGTTGCGAAGGCGTATTCGGCGTAGTCGTCGCTCAATGGCCCGTGAACTCTCCCTGCTCATGCCCCATTGACTGCGACGCACCAAGTATCCGTGTGTTGTGCGTAAAAAAAATCGCCTCGTTTATAGACTCGCAATTTGTATACGCGTACACGAGTGCCGCGATCTATAATCGGATCGCGCCATAATCGCTTTTACTTGTTTACGCCTCTGCCTGACGACTCTGCTTACGAGATTACTCCCGCTCATTCTTCTCACGAACTCTCGCTGGAATCGTTCGTCGCTCGGTGACTTGTCGAACAATGAACGTGGGCTCGATTCTTTCAGCCTCTCTTTTTTTTTTTTTTTCATTAGTGATTGTTGGCGCGTTTAACGTCATACGCGCAATGACGCGTGCGCTTCCCTTGGCCCATTGACTTTCGTACTCCTGCGTTCGGCAATGTGTAAAAAAGTTACAACGATTTCGCGACTGCTCTGTTAATTCTCGTTATTATTCTGGCAGTGCGGGAAGATCTAGCATTGGTTGGGCGGTAAGGGAGTATTCAATTTTCCATGATTTCCTGAATGGAATTCGATATTGGGAAGCCTGTGCGATTATCATCGGTGGGGGCCGCTGACATATTCCGAGCGACTAGTACCTACGTTCGCTGAGAATCTCTTCGTATACTACGGATCCTTTCACGGAAACCGTCTGTCCCGTAGGGCCTAAAGAATCGCGAATAAATTCAATCTAGATAGAGCGAGTGAAACTTGAACGGACCGCCGTTCAATACGTCTCAACGCTACTTCCACTAGCTGAGCTAAACATCAAGAGAGATAGAAATTGCATAGTTAATTTAATTCTCTTTGTCCAAACAATCGATCGTCATCATCAAACAGCTGTATTCGCAACAGAACGTTTCTCTGTGCATTCTGTGCCTACATTCGCCTGCGACTGATGTTTGCGCGATTGCCAGAAAAGAGAAAGAGAGAAAGGGGGGGAGGGCCGAGAGGCATTAACGATAATACACGGGCGTTAAATTAAACTGCGGATGGTGAAAGTGTTATTGCGTTATCCGCGCGAGGGCGACAAACTAAGCGGCTAGAATGAACGATCTGCCACTCTTCCTCCTTCTGATGACACAGGCTTTACGACTGGCGCACACATCGCTGTTGACAGACACTCTCAGCGAGTCAAGATGAGTTTCGGTCCACGAATCGTGTGGGGTGTAAACGCGAGTCGAGTGCACTATTCTTCTTTCACAAATGAATACTTGACCTCGCACTGTGTCCTTCGCTACTTGAAGAGATCAGAATGTTGCAGGCGCAGCTGAAGCGGTCGTTATCGTAATGACTGCTGCACGTCCCACGTAATGATATAGTTAATAAGGGAATATATTGTCACACTGTTCTCGGTGCAGGTTACAGGTGCGCAACCGTGCAATATTGTGTATCATGCGGTTCGACTATGCCTACGCAACGCTACTCGCAACCGCAGTCTCGCGAAACTGTTTGAAACAACTGCTTTGTTAGGTATATTCTCACACCCACTGTCGTATGTCGAATAAGATTTCCACGCAATTCCAGGGCATCGGGTGATCAAGGAACGAATATTTTTGTTCTGCTTCCCATCCTACAGTCAGTGCGAAATTCTTCATCAGTCACGCTCGTGGGAAGTACGCGTTTTTCGATTTTACAGTCGTTCACGTTTCAAGGGAAAAAATGTTGGTCGTATTCATTTCGCCGAATCAATCGTATCCGCAGCCATCAGAATCGACTTCGAGGATCCCAAGATGCAATCAGTCGTGCCGCAGTTACACGCCTCAATTCATTGACGTCGCCTAATTGTCTGGCAGTTCGATTATCCTATTATCCGCTCGCGCGGTAAAAGTGTCTACGCGATTATGCGCTTACGCCCGGCATATATTGGCGCGCCGCATTAGGGAAAGCTTTCTGGCCGATCCGTGCGTCTATTGGTCCGTTACACGTGGTTCCAGGTGCAGCGCTACGCTAGTTTATGCATTGTGCGGTCGGGCCAAGACCAGTCGTTACTACTTGCGATCGCGTTCGAACGACCCTTTCAGCGCTTGCAGCGTGCACTCGCACGAGACTCGGAAACGTTCGTGTCACTTCAAGCATGCCCGCAGGCAATTCTCTCGACTAGGAACTTCCTTGAACGCAGATAGAGAGACCGGGCTTACGCACTCGAGATTATCTATTTTCCCATAATCGTCGATCTCTGAACGACCTTTGAACGATTCTTAGAATGCACATCTTCCGCTAGTACGCTAGTTCGCGCGGATCTTCTTTATTAGACTGCTGAGGAACATTAAGTAGATGATCTCTCCCTTCAAACTTCATAATCGAGCATTCCCGATGCGACGGGTACAATTACCTACTCGCCTGTCAGTGTTGCGAGGGGAAAGTTTGCAATCAGCGGAATTACCTGAGAGTTTACTCGGCAACAAAGAAAGCTTTCTTCGGTCGACGCTAATGAATTCGCCGCGAGATTAACAACCCCTGTGTCTAGTTGGAAAGTTGTGAGCCCCTTTGATCGTCGCGGACATTTTCATAGGGTTAGTCGCAGGTTTAACGAGATTACGGGACGTTTCCGCGCGGAAAAGCGGCGACGCTTAATTCGGTCGTCCGCATTCGGCAGGGACAAATTCAATTTTCGAGTTGGCCATTTTTCCTTCCCGCTGACCAGAGGCAGCGACTCAACGCTCGTCATTACACCGGGTGTATCTCATTCCGAATTTGTAATCGCGAACAGTGTCAAGCGTCGCGCAATTATTTTTAACAAATCCGAAGCGTAAATCAGTCGCCAGCGGTGGCTGGCGTTCGTAAAATACACTTCCGTCGAGCGAGACTTATCAAATTCTTATGCTTGCCTCGTTCGGAGTCTAGCTACGTGGAAGGTATCGTACATTGCGTTCGGAGGAGAAATAAGAAACAAATGAGGACAAACATCGTTCACCGAATGGCTCGACGACGGATCGCGCGGAAATATCCGGTGACTAGAAAAGTATTGCTTGTCTCAGACTTGGAATCAAACAGGTGGCTCATAGAGCAGGAGCGCGCCAGTAAGCTTGGAACGATGTCACCGAGATCTTGTTTGTAGTCCTCCGGAACGTGGCGGGATCGCGTCGCTCCGTGGAGAATGTCGACCAGCATCTCAATGAAAACGGTTTATGACCTGGGCCGCATAAAATTGTATTACTTCTTCGCAACGACTTACACGCCATGAATCTCTGTAATCGTATAGCATTCTGAACAAGACATCCTGCCGCGACACCACTCAAAGGACTCCTTTTTAAAACTCGTTCCCCTATCTTACGATCGATTCACAACGATCCACCGTTCATTACTATTTCGACGTTAATGAAATACCACGAGACGTTTGTGAACAGCCCAGAAAGGAAGCAAGAAACGTCCTGGAAAGCGAAACCGTGTGCCTACGCACGGAGCCAGTAAAAATATCGAAAAGACCGCAAAGTCTAAACAAAGAAAGCAAGCGCGGAAGGGGCGGAAAGGTTGGAGGAGGTAGGGAAAGGTGAGGAAAGGGGTGGGAAAGAGAGGAGGAGGGTGAAAAAGGGTGGTGCTTCCACACCTGATCTCTTACCAAAAGTGTTTCTCCGACCGCCAACGCAGGTGCGCATCCTGAAGGCGCGCGGATCAGCAGCCCCACCACCACCATGTACCACCATGCTCGAGCATGTACCAGCAGACAGGTCTATAAAAGCCCTCGTCGCACTGCTTGCCGGCTTCGAGTACGACCGTCGAGTCCTTCGATCAGAGATCATTCCCGACGCAGCTTCCGGAACGGAGACCACGAATTTCACGGATTTTGGCGAACGGATTTCTCTTTCTCTCTTCTCTCGGCAACGTGCCAGCGGACGTCTACTTTATCAGCCGACTTTCTCCGATTTCGACGAAATTTTCATCCACGCTTAGTGACGAGAGTGAATCCCGGCGCTGTCGAGGCGGAAACTAACTGCGGAAGTGACCTCTCACCAGTCAATTTCGATTTGGTTCGTACAGTTTCATGGCTACTGGGTATCGTTGCTCGATCGTCGGTTCTGTCTCTTCTCTCTTTATTTCGACTATTATTTCCTGAGGTTTTCAAGGTGTCGTTCAAACAGTTTTATTCGGTCTATGTCGTCTGTTAATAGAGAATGGTGTCGTACTCGTGGCGCGTAGTTTGATTGAGTTGTCTTTCTTCTGCTTTAAGATTAATTGGTGAAATAGGTTCTTGAAATAGGGCAGGTTTAATCGAGTGTCTTAATTATCGCTACAGAATAATATCTGAGGGTGAACGACGAAAGCATATCACATGGCGATCTCAAGAGGCTCTTACACACTCAGGCTCGTTACCTACACGTGTGTGTTCATGTTGATCTTCTGCTTCGCCGGATGTGTTGCGGGTATGTTAAGATAACTCAATTTTTACTGTCAAGAAAGATCCTACGTTATTTTATTTCATTTGTACAACTACTTCTCCTCCCGCCTCTGCGCGTGTTTAATAACTCAGCATGCTTTGCTATTATTCATCAAGGAGTTTCAATAATTATTAGATATTCGAATGAGAAAATTCGATTGCATGAAAATTCTATTTTCGCGTACACAAACTCACACAATACAATGACGACCCTGCGAATGTACTGGAATAACAAAAGCAATCGGTCTCATCTACTTGATCATTTGCAATGCTAGTTACCAACCGGCTGGCCGCGTTCAAATTGATTGCTACCCACATTTAAATTAGTTGTAAACAATTATGTAAAAGCAAGGCTTATCACCCGTGCTCAGTTGGAAATACATCACAGAGGTCGAACGATCCTTTCGTGGTCTGTTAAAGTTTTAGTTCCGAAAGTGGCGAACGACACCAAATGTTGCACGTCAAACAAAATTGGAGTATCCACTCTCCTTCTCCTTCTTTTTCTTCGCCAATGGTTTTCGTCGGAACCAACATATCACAAGCCCACGCTCTTCGTGTCTTCAGGTGGCTCTCTCGCTTCACCTGACACATTTTGAATATCTTTTCCGATGATAGTCGGAGTACTCGACATCCACAGACCGTAAGAACAGACAACACAGAAAATATCATTGTCCAATATGTACGCGAAGCACTTTTCCGGCATATATTGGATTACGATGAAATACGCAGATAGTGCAGACGAATTGGATAGAGCACCCACGTAAATATAATTCCAATGGTGAATTTAGCATTTCCTTGACGGTCTAAGCTTCTACGCACGGCACCGCACACGATCAAATGATAAACATTCAATTGTCTAACTCTCTGCACAGTGCGATTTTACAATACACATTGAGCGCATAATTAATCCGCATACATTAAAACGACCGAGTGATTGCGTTGAACTTTTTCGGAACGCTGACATCGTTTTCTGCCATATAAGACGGCTGATTTCGAAGCTATCCGGGAAGAGTGAAATCGGCGTAAAAATAGGTTCGCTCGGTGGCGAAAGGATTGGCGGACTTTGAAAAGCGAATAATAAGCGGGCGTGATGAGGTCTCGGGGCGAATTGCTGAAATCAAGAAAGCAATTCTGCGCGAGAAATTCTGTTCACCCCCATGGGCGCGCCGGATATGACGGGATATCGAAACGCATATTTCAATTATTCCTTCTTTTCCTCACGATCAGATCGCTCTGTCGCAATGCGCACGTTATCCACGACGATATAATAATTGTCATCCACCTCAGGTGCACCGGTTATTACATTCCTGTTACGCGAACGATTACGCATCTGTGCCTGAGACCTGACTGCCTCTTAGGTATAATTGGTAATACAGATGGCTGACAATTTTTAATCTATAAGCGCGGGCAAGCGTGAGAAGAATCAATGGAATTGCGTCGGCGAGAATCTTTATCGAACGCGCGATGTCTGTAGAAATGGATTTGGTCTTCAAACGCGACAATTAACAATCTATATGATCCAGTGCTAACCACAAAGCATTTATAATAATATGCATATTTTTCTGAAACCAGATGAGATCACGTTTAATGTCGATGACCGGAATCCACGTTGTTATATGAAATGCTCACAATCAGTATCTTGTTCACGGCAGTACATCCGATACATCAGGCCAAATAATTACTGGCCGTGAGAACTTTTGTTTTCCGAAATATAATACGACCGAGAATTTTTGTTTCCCGAAATATAATACGATCGAGAATTTATACATTTTCGTAAAGGCATATCATGCGTAAATTGTTGCAGTACAGTTGTACCAAATTAGACACCTCTCGTCATCATGATTATCTTGTCGTGTTCGCGCGCGGCTTGGTCCCTTAATTAACTTAACCGAGGACAAAAGGGTACACATCATGCGCGTCTTATACTTCTAGTGTAGGCGCCCACAATGTTTTATGAAATGCTAACATTGCTCAGTCACTCGAGCCTGCCATTCATGCGCGATGGAATTCAATAGGTGAGAGGTGCGCCTAGTGGTACGTAGATGCACTATAGGATTCCCCATGTGCACACACTTATATCTTTCCTTTCGACCTTCCATATTGCATCTACATCTGCAACGGATCTAAATATCCCGGATGCCACTCCGCGAAGTGCACCCCATCGATGTTGACGTCATATCCTGTCTTCGAGTTCAATGACTAAGTTCTACCACTTTTTCAGGTTCCTGCATGAGCTATGGACACTCCTGCTGGGGAGGTATGATCTTTCTTCGATTTTCGCCTGTTTGTCCTTACGCTTTAGCATTGATCAACGCGAGTGCCATGATGCGTCTCGTGAATTGTTAGTGAATTCGTTATTAATTGTGCGACTTATTTTCAAACAGATTCTACCTTAAATTGTTTCATTCTCGTAAGAATGCAATTTTGACGCACGCTATTTACTCTATAATACGGTAGATTCCTAAATAACGCGTGTTCTTAGAACACGAATTCTTATAAGGCGCCATAGATACTGCGGCTACTCTTTTCATATAACATATTATACGAGCATAATTTTCATGCAGCTCGATTCCCTATAACACCGATTCACACAACGCGTATCATATTTACCGCATTATACGGGAGTATACTGTATACAATATATCCAGCGTACGTTGTTCCTGGAACGTTATCTGGTATTGATGAAAATATATGCTTTAATATTAAATTTCGTACTTTCTACCCGTAAAATTCGTTACATTCATTAACTCCGTACACAAAGATTGCACCATGTTTTCCGCTTCAGCGAAAATTCCCGCGTTCACGGCATTCTTATAATTCGCCGTTCTTCGTTGCAACAGTTTTTCAAACTGCCGCTTCATCGGACGTCGAGGTCCTTGTACAATGTCCGAATGCGTCCTCTCGATTTGTTCCGTCGGTGGGCAACGTTTGCACGCGCGTTTAACATTTACATCGAGAGCCTGCCACTGTTTCCCCCATTGCATTCGTTTAGTGGCGATTCGATATTTACTCGGTTCTCTGCTTAACGTCGCGCTTCGGCTTAATGTCCTACGAATAATGCAGTGCGTTCGGCGAATTGTAGAGCGGTCGTAAAGTTCCAAAAATAAACTCCAAAGTCAATCTGCGGCGACCAGAATACACATTATAGAGAGCAGCGGAAAAAAAGAATCCACAGAAATTGATTTTCCGATTAACAAAACACAGCTCCCCATTTTTAACCGACTTCAGAAAACTAGGCGTTTCTCTTCTGGACATATATATATTTTGTGAATTCACGTGAAGTCGGAAATCGCTTTGTTCAAATGCACGAATGTTTCGTCTTTGCACGCCTGTCGCAACTTTCGTATTCGTGTCGCGCTTTTTTCCATCGTTTGACGCGAAGGTGATGACGTCGATGATTTTAGCGCACGGCAAACGAAGCGGCATTCGTTCTGAAAATGATCAACGGGTGGGCTTAACGAGACAATCAACGCACGACGCGGCCGATGTTCATAATTTCGCACCGTCCGCGAGGGAGCAATGGCTACTGTCTCGACTGATAGGCAAACGTCCGCTGGCATCGATGTCCAACAGGCAGCACGTCAGATGGAACGACATTGCCAAGTCGGGACTTTTGTCTCGACCGTGGAACAACGAGGAAGCTACGACCAGAGTGATCAATGACGACCCACTTGGGTAACTACGAACACTTGTGCTCCATGACTCTCAATACATTCTAATTCTTTCGCTCTGCACTCTGACGACTTCGACAGATAGAATTCGTATGGTCTGGGATTGTCTAACGCTTTGACATTTCAGAGCACAAAATAACGACGACAGTGGCGAGGATGAGAAAAAGATCAACGAAGTTCAGGAGATGGTACGTGACATCAACGACGATCCTATCGAAAATCCGGAATTTTTGTTCATACCTCGTAACGAATATCGCGGCGAGAACGATCCGCAGACGCTGAGCTTACTCCAAATCTTGGTAAATGGTAGCGTATGGTAGTGTGCTTCGCACGTCGTTGCAGCCTCGCTAATCTTTGTGTCTTTCTTTTAGGGTAAGTCCGGGGAAAAGTTTAAGTAAGGGCGATCAGCTAGTGGCATCGCGATTGCTGTGCGAAGAATATTAGACGAAAATTATGGAAATGTTCGAATTTAATTAATCCTCATTCGCTTAGCGGCCAGTGTCTTTTAGCGACAACATTCCACCACCCACTGGAACTGGAATCTTCGTTATTTCTTGTAGAAAACATCTTTCATACTTCTCGCTAACTGTAATTTATTGAATTCATTTCAATCCTGGTAGGTTTCGTATCTAAGTGTCTTAATTAATGTCATCGTCACTCAAATATAATTTTGAAGAAATATATACCTCATTGAGCCCCTTCTCCGTCTTTACATTCGCAATTTATATTGTATACTCGCACGCTATATAACTCTAATAAATCCACAAGACAATTCATCCTTTATTAATTTCTGTAAAAGTCAATTATTAGATTAAATTTAGTCACTATTGTATCTGGAAGAGCATGTAAGAGACTCCAAGATATTCCCGCTGTCAAATAAATGATTCGACTTTCACGCTTGTTCCAATGCTGCGACGTTCATTACTCGTCCACGTTTGTTCGTGTATTTACTAAGCCACATTCGCCGAAGAACATGGAATTCAATTTCTGAATTCCGTACGTACTTCGCTGCTCGGATAATCGTCTTCGACGTTTCATTGTAACGGATCGAATTATCGAACCTACGTGTTAACGGCGTCTGCACTCGTACCGACTTTTACCACTTGCGACAGACTTTCCACGCTCTCCTATTACCAGCCGCCAGCGTAGAGCGCTCGCTTATCAGCCGTCGAGTCTGATAACAGAAATGCACGCACCTTGTTGCCGGAAGTCCTACTTATTGTTAGTGAGGCAGGTTACTCGACACAGCGGTCGGGACTAAAGAAATGGCGTCGAAGAGGGTTTGCGAAATAAAGCTTGTCCGTTGCGACGAATTAATTGCACCCGCGATTTATTTCACATAAATCAATAAATCCACCAATAGCCCAGTAATCATCGTGCGAGAATAATCAAACTCATCTGTCATCATAGTTCGCCGTAGAGATTTAAGGAAAACGCAACGAAGTGTCCGTGGTGAGAGTCGCAATCCGTACAAAGTCGTCGAGCACGTGTGTCGTGTCAGCGTAACGACGAATTGCTCATTGCTTTATATAGACGTTCTCACGCTTATTATACTCTTATCGCCTTAAAATTATGGAAGAAGTTATGCGGCGCCGTGGTGCGGTTCCTCTTATTTGCTATTGACTTCTAATTCCGCACGATGAGGGCGACGATGGGACGCCAGCTGGAAATGCAAAATCGTTCAGTGAAATTACAGACGGTCATAGCGGGCGGACGGCGTAAAAGAATTTTTCAGTGTTCAAGTCTATCTTCAAGTTCAAGTAACAGTTATGTCGAGCGATCGAAAAGAATAGCTTCTGTAATGATTGAGTGTGCTCTTATTGAATCGATAAAAGCGCACTAGAAACACTGGAGTCTATGTAAGTCTCGATTGAATCGACCAGTGGCTGTGATCAGACTTCATGCAAGCGTCGAACTTCGCGCGCACATAACTGTTTTCTAATTCAATTTCCTTACCCATTGACCAACCAATAGTGATAGAGTGTAGGGATCGAGACGCTGAGAGTCTCGATGAGGGGTGCCGGTGAAAGATCGTTCTTGATCACCTTGAACTCCTCTGTCTCGATCGACGAGGAAAAGGTCAGGATCGATGTAGTCCTCGACTTTGCCGCTGGCGATCGGTTTATTGTTGTCCAATTGTTGTAGATTCTCCTGAAATTGCGGATCGAATCTCTTCCCGTGGCCACCGAAGCAGGAATGACCAAACGCCGTGCAGCCACCTGTTAATGAACAATTACAGCTAATCGCAAAGCAAAGTCACCGCATGGAATTAGTCAGTTTCATTACAATTTTGTTTCGGAGCAAGCGTGGACATTTGTTACGCAGTGCAGTTCCGGCACTCTCTCCTTGATTATGTTTTTCATAGTTCATTTTATTGCGGGTCATTTGTCGCCGAATCATAAAGCAGGTTCTTTTATTTAGAATGTCAACCGTGTGCGCAGTATTAAAAGTTGTGTGCTTAACGCGGAAGCTCTATGCTCTTTGAATAATTGATACGGGCAACCAAGATACATCGTATTCGCGTACACCGTATAGTATAGAGTTAGGTACATGTCGTTCCGTGGAATTACTATTGCGGATGGGGACCGTGCGCCTTTTTTTCCCCCCCCCCCCACAACGAACTCGCCTGACATTAAAACGTAGATGATATTAGTTGCGCGAACAAAGTCGCCACTAAAACGCGGCGAGCATTTCCTGCCACTGACCACGTAGCTACTTCAATTTGCAAAGGCTGAGCGGTAGGCGGTAAAACAATATTTCATTATCCGATACCGAAAGAAGGTGTTGCGGTTAATTTATCGGCACTGCGACGTTGATTGTCTAACTGATTACATTCGTTCGCGAAGAAGAGCGGACGCGGACTTAACAATAAACTTTGATCTAACTAAGCTTCCATTCGTTGTGTATTCGTTATTACATCGATTCTTAAAAAACCCATCGAAGCAGGCTCTCTCGACATTGCTGTGGGGAATAAAAAAGAAAGAAAAGAAGAAAAAATAGGAGTGCTCTTTTTCTTTCCGGCGGCGCGTTAAAAAAGCGATCGGGTGGGGTTGCGCTTGGATGCGTCGTTGCAGGTGAGGATGCGCGTCACGTTCGCAACACTTCGCCGTGCAAATTTCGCCCTTTTGTGCAGCGAGCTCGTCGAGCGCGCACTTTGAAGCGGCGCATCCCCCGAAACACACGTTCCCGACCATTTTGTCGCCTGGCTTCGGTCAAAGGATACACACGCCCCCTCACGCCTGCCGATACTAGTTTCGATTCTGCCTACCTCCTTTTCCGCGCCGCGTCCGTTATGTCTTTGTAAAAATCCCATTGCGACTAGTGCTTAAGGTATTACTAGCGCTGGGTGCCCTATCAAGAAGGGGCTTCATTATTTGTTTTCAATTGCGTCAGAAATTTCTTACGGCCCTGATTCAATCCATGCAGACATTCCGTATACATATGTGCACACTAGTATACTTGGCAATAATGCATACTAGCGTTTGTACCGCAGTTCAGGCTGAACACAAGCACTCAATTTACAATTTTATATTCACCATTTTTTTTCTCCTGAACTAGACGGTGAAAAGTCTTTTTTTTTCTTTTAAAATGTTCCTCAAATGTTAATTTATAACCTGCAATTTTTTCAAAAAAAGTTTAAGAGCCGTTTTTGTGTTATTATCAAAAAACCGTTTTATTGTGATCATTACCATTGCTTTAGATGGAGAAAACGCTAAACTTTAATTGTTAATAACTCGAGTTCTAGACGGTGGATCAAGTTCATTTATAAGAAAAAAATTGTTATTTTTTAAAAATCTTCAATTTAAGACTGGTTTAAAAAAAAGTTTAAGAAAAGTGATTCAGCGCTAGTAATACCTTAACGCAGGCGTGATCGCGCATTTCGAAATCGTCGTTTTGCTGACTCGCGGATATTTTTGTTTTTCTCCCGATCAACGAATCCGTCGAGCAGTCAGACGTACGGCCGGGAGACAGGCGTCAATCAAGAAGAGTGTACCTGCGATTCTCGGATTTGTAACAACATTTTGCTGGGCGAAGTGACACGCTCGCAGATCCGATTAACCATGGTCAGATATATCGACGGATGACTTATGTAACACGTCTGTATCTGGTCGGTTCGCTGCGTGTAAATCTGCCGCGTTAATTACCGACAGTTCATGACACGTTACATTTTCAGCCGTAATTCGTATGCGCACGTTGAGGCATTGTAATTTTCAAATGTTTTCGGTTAAACTTCGTGGACAGAAGGACAGAACACGCGACTTTTCGATTGTGCACCGCCTGAGCGGTGGCTTCGAAATTCTACACACAGAAATCTCGAAATAGTAGTTGCGCTCAAGCACGTAATCAGTCGAGCCGGACACGCGGCCGACCAGGAGTGGGTCTCGCATTTCCGTGAATCGCAAATTTATAGAAGTAGGAGGCACATTCTTTGCCACCGTTCGAATGCGTATTTCGCACAATGGCTTCATGTGATAAAAGTGTCCCTTTAACCGTATTCGCACCACGTTCGTTTCATTTCCCAAGTAAACATTATTAATATCCGTACTTCATAGTCCAAGTAACAATGCGATTATCCATTAAAAGCAGGAACCGAGAAATTTATATTTCATCCTAAACGTCATTACGCACATTGTCGCACTGAAATTGACCGAGTAAAAAGGTAATTTGACGTTGAAACGTACAATCCCGGTGTCCCGCGGCACTGATAGCAAAGCGTACATAACTTCAGGCTGCGGCCAGTTAGCCGGTAAATCGTATCAATCACGATGACCGAAATATTTACATGGAAGTGTGCAAATGGAAAAAAGGGCTCGCTGCCCAATTTCCAGCCCGTACTATTTCACGTTTTTTTTTGTTTCATCCATCTACCGGCGGCGGTTTGAATATTAAACGGGGGAAAAAAAAGTTGATAGCGGTAATTGCAGGTTGCACGTCAAACTCCCCTGTTGACTATCAACGCGGAACGATCAAAGGTCCCGAAAATATTCCGATGAAACCTATCGGACGGTGGTCGTTGTTGACCCCGTGTACATCCTCCCACGGATCTCGCGTAACGTGAGCCAATAATAACTGATTATAGAACGACGGACTGTTTGTTTCATTACAACGTGTACACAGTGTTATGTAGAAAATGTAAGAATTGCTGGAAGCACTCGCGGGATAGAAGAAAGGGGTAGGGAGAGAGAAATGTGAAACAGCGTCGTAACGTATCTGTCCATCTTCAGACGGTTTACTGTCTTCAAACATCGGATAAGACCAAGCCCACGAGTTTCGTGTCGCGCACGTCAGCGAGGGCTGAGAAGTTATTTTGTTCTTTTGCCCGTTCACTTTCCATGAATTTACTCTTTTTGTTAGTCCCCAGTTCTAATTCAGAATCGCGCGCGCCCCAACAAGAAGTGCGCACCCAATCGTTTGTAGAGAGAAACAGAGAGAGTGAGAGTCTATTACAAGTGGATCGCATTGCGCAATTACGATTAATCCTCCCGCTCGATTGTGCCCGGTCTCCTAATAAACAGCCAATTTTAATATTGTTGAGTAACGATTGTAACGGACTCGTTGACAAAGTATTTTCACCATAGGGATCTGCGTCTAATGATCATCACCCGTTATGCAACTAGTGTGCATTCTTTGTTTCACGGCTGTCAACGTAGTGGCTCGTTATTTTTCGATTGATCCACTTTTTCTTTTTCATCGACGCGATGACGGGAAGCTGTGTCGCGTCAAAGTGTTCTGCATAAGTTGGGTCATAGTACATCCGACGGCTTAACTTCTTCCTCGCTGTAGGAAGATTGAAGAGCTCGAAGGACTACTTTGACACGGCATAAATAAGTGGCGCCTTAACTTTGTCGCCCGCCTTTCAATACTTCACATTGGAATACATTAAAATATCTAACGTTTCTCATATTTGCACTACGCGAATGCCCGAAGGAGTGCGCGCGTTCCGCGTGAAAACCTCCTCGAACGTAGACGAAGTCCCGTGTAAAACAGTGAAATTTGAATTGGAGATTTGGGAGACAGAGAAATGTTGAAAACGCCGAATGCCTGGCACGCCCGCGATCTCAATCGTCCGCGGCAATCGGATATATTTCAAACATTCGTTTCCGAAGTTTGTCCAACTTTCGGGTGAAGTTTGAAGTCTGAAAATCTTCGCGTCATCACGTCGCGGGCAAAGACAAATGTTTGCAATAAAGTGTCCGACGCGGGAGTTCGCGGGCGTGCAATGGGATCGATCGATGGCTCTCAATTTCATTGGAGAAATAGCGAAACGACGACGACGCGCACGAATGCGGCTGCCTTAAACGCGAGTATATGCGCCCGGAGTGTGCTTTGGTAATTGGGGAACACCGGGGTCCGCCGAATACATAATCGGAGCGTCGGGCAAAGAAGTGCGGCGCGGGGGTGGATCAAGTTGCCCGATGGTCCGTAGTGTGTCCCTCCAATCGTACGTTCGGGGACAATCGCGTTAACGAGGCCAGTTATGTTAAGGCAGTTAGTTAAGGGCAAAGTGCACACTGTATCAAATATCCTTTTACAGCTCTTTTCACGCCCTGCTGTTTCCTTTTATCGACACTCGTTCGATCGAGTTTTAAATTAAATACCAATTCAGGTTGGCGTAACTAATTCCATCGAAATTAATTTAATTCTCGTCGGTCCGTCTTTGAAAAATACGACCGTCGACCTGGAATCGTTATTTGACGAATAAATAGCAAAATCAATTCGCTCTCTAAACATCCCGACGACTACAAAAGTGATGTGCAAGTATGAAGACGTAAATTGTCTGGCCACTCTACCGTACCGTGCTTCAGAGAAATTCTTCCACCTCGACGGGACCCGATTGTTCGATTTTATTTGCGACGATGTATCGGTGTTCGCGCGGCGAAGATTCCTGTCAAACGATTCGGAAGGAGTGTGTCAAAGGGCATACCGGCGACGGACGGTGTACACGTTTGTGCGGCGATACACTTCGGATTAGAGATACGATATAAAATGCGTCTCCAGTTACTGACGGGTCGGGGATCTTTGTGCATTCGACTCGTTGCGACGCGAATAGGAAAATAGCTGTCGTTTAAGACGAGGGCACTGGGTACAAAGCTTTGCCGGTTCTTTCGGGCGAAGGTGGAGCTTCAGACGTTGAGAAAGAAGAGGCCCAGGGGGGAAGGACTAAAAAGATTGACGGAGCAAGGTGCGAGTGAAAGGAATCAGGCCTGTTATGAATAAAAACCCACGCAGAAGGAAGGCTGTTCCGGAGTTACAGTCGCCTGTGTGATTTATTTCTCCTCTGGATCAGCGAATGAAACGTATCTCACTGCATGCGTATTACATTTTTCCCTGTAACCCGCGACGGCCAACGCGCGTTTGCATTTCGCTGATGAAAAATGCAATTCACATTACACCGCAGTCATGAATGATTTCCGAGATGTCGCGCACACGTCGCAAAATGATTTTCGACTCGTGCCTCCGATTTTCGAACTGGAAGAGCCCGCGATCTCAGCCGGCTGAATGTTAATTTCCCGCAGATCGTTAATGAACACCAGTGTCCCGGGTAACTATCTTCCACGCTCTCTCTCCACTCGCAGTTTTCGCGAGTGATTCTATCTTTCCATTAAAGCTGCGCGCATAACGCACGCAAGGTCCGGTAATCGTGTCACGGAAGCGCGAGCAAACAATCAATGGCATTACAGTATCAGTTGCGTGTGAGCGGAAGGATTTGTCGCGGTAATAGGGAATCGATCATTCAGTTTAATTAATCGTCATACCCAAACCACCGTCACCACCGGGGTCCCTGCACGGACATTTTCAAACACAACCGCGCAACTAGTTTCAACCCTTTCCAATCACTTCGAAATCCTACGCGATCGAAAATTCGGTCCCTCGACCCCTTATCGAAAATCTGTACAACAAGAAGGAGGTCGAAAGAATGAAAATACTCACGTTTAGCGTGGACCTGGTCGGTGACGCTGGCAAGGACCATCACTATTACGACGGACACGCAGATAGGAAGTGCGTGGGGCCCGGCAGTCACGTCTGTCCTCCTCATTCTCTCTCTCTCTCTCTCTCTCTCTTTGCCCGCAAAGTCGTGACGAGTTCTCTCGAAGATGGACAGCGTCTGCTGTCGTCGTGGCTGGCAAGCGAGTGAAGATTCTAACAGGTCTCGGGCGTCGGTGATGAACGACGGCGACTGAGTGTCAAAGGACGGTCCGCGATAAACGGGCGTGAGCGTGGAGGGTGGAAGCGACGAGGGGATGCTTCCTCGGCGAGCAGGTGGTTGTGAGTGAACGACGAGGACGGCGCGCGTTCCCTCTTTTACGGGAGCGGAAGCCGGAGTGGCGCAGTCGGATGTCGCTGTGGAGCATGCCGGGTATGGTGGTTTGTGGGTGGTGTCTTGATATCTGTCAGTTTGTGGTAGTGAACGTGTTCGCGGGACCGGTGCTAGTGGTGGTTGTTGCGGCAACGGCTCCTGATTGCGGTACCGATATCGCTCACAAAATGTATGACCATGTGGACTTTAGACGGGTGGACCAACGGTTAATCCCTGCGCGCGTGACGTAAATTGAGAGAGTGTCGCTGAGAACTTAAACGGTTCCTCTCGATACGACTGGTAATGGCTCTTTCTGTTAGACGGTCATTTTAGATTTTGTTGTACTCGGGTGACTGTATAGGTTTTCGTAATGTTACAGGAACGGGCATGAAGGATCGTGGGACGAATTGGAGAGCTCGATGGCGCACGCTCGGCTGGGGGTGAGTGAAATAATTTTGCATGTGAAGAACGTGTCGAAGACGTTTTGATAGAAAGTGTCGGTTTGTACTGACAGAGATGGCTTCTCGGTCGTTTGTCAAAAGACGACACGCTACTGATATTCGCTACGAATCGTCTCTGAAGTTTTCTAATAACACGATGTTTCATTGCAAATGGCTACGTTGTCTTCTTGCTTTAATAAACGTCATAATATCATGCTATCGATGCTGGATGCTGAATAACGGGATATCAATATAGTTCATAAAAAATTCGAAATTGTGCGAGAAAAAACGGAGCATAATTGTTTCGAACGGTTGAAACGCAAGAATTGAATGAAACAATAAGAGAAGCACGAGTCCACACGGCGCATCTTTTATATCTGTGCGCCGGCGTTCACGTATCGAAATGTTCTCGAATAACAAATTGGATTGCGTATGGTATTCGACACCTGCCAGGTTACACTGATATTTTTCCTATTGAGTACGCTCCCACGTTTGTGACGTGTCAGCGATACTAAAATGCAGAATTTGGTTAGAAATCCTATTCTAGAACGGGAGGTGATAATAAGGAAAACGTAGCGGGTGCCAATGAGAAAACTGAGAGAAAAAGAAAGAGAGAGGTGGACAGAGTAATATTCTTTAATGAGAAAATAATCGTTGGCCAGTTGAAGGAACATCAACAGGTCCGCATCGGGTATAAATCGCGAGAAAATTGAATTTAATCGTCCGCAAAGCTTGGCGCCAGGAATTCCATGAAAAGCACAGCTGCGCGCAAACACAATGAAAAGCTCCGCAAGAAATTAAGAGTTAAGAATCACGCTCGGTGTATACTCCTGAAATTGCCCTCTTTCGGGTAATTCCGGTGTTCGCAAGGTCCCCTGACTCGGCTACTAGTATTTCCCAATTGATATATGGTCCGTGGCGCGGAGAAATTTTAATTCTTCGCTCTTGGGAACAAAACAGAGAAAGGTGGCGGAGAATAGTGCCGATTTATGTGCCAACCGGACAGTGCACAGACGGAAATATCGTCAGGCAGGATCATCTACGCTCGTTCGGTCATTGTCGTGCGCGACTGCAGCGGAGTTTCGGTGTGTTTCGAAGAAATTTATCGGATCGCGGCTGACCTTTTTAATCGACCCGGCCGCGACCATTTATCGCGATAAAGCCACTCGCCATCGAGCGGGGAAAAAAACGTAAAGTGCAGCGCTGATCGCTAATCCGACTGTCTACATCGCGCAGCAAACCTATTTTACCGCCGAAAGTGTGTGTTCGACAAAGCTTCGTGGCGACGAAAAATGTAATAACGTCATGGAGTCGCACGACCTGTCTTGAGTGCGCTCCGATGTTTTCCGCTGTCACTCTTGAACGTTCATCGGGATCGAATAATTGGCTAAAAAGTGAATATTCCGACGTCATAGCCGAGCATTTTTTTCCGCTCTTTTTATCACGTAGAAAGATCCAGCTGGCACGAATTCTTGGGCAAATCGCATTGCCGGCACAGCCACTCGTAAATGACGGACGATCCATAAGCCAGAAGCGGAACGGATGAATCTGATTTACAAGGAAGCCACAACCGTCGGCGCAGTTGATTTTTCTCCTAAATAATCCTATTACGCTCGCGTAAGCGATTTATCCATTCTCGACTACCGTCGATAAACGAGAGTCGAGATCTTCAATAATATCGTATAACGTTCGTCTCGATTTTCAGTCGAGCGTAAGCTGGATACAAAAAGAAGCGTATTTCAAATTGGTCGCCGCACTTGATAGGCTCTCCCAGTATTATCGTAACGGTAGCGAACGCGAGCTTCGGAAACAATGAGCGTTACACAGTTACACCTGAATAGCGCTGGCATCAAAGTCAAAAGTCTAAACTGCTCTAAACGTAAAACGGGCGTCGGATAACGCCGAACGATGTTTCAATACTGCTCGCAACGAGGACATCGCGGAAGTTCGTTGTGAGTGAACGGTGCCTGTCGACGAGGCGCTTGACAAAGTAGATCAGAACGACGCACAGTCGTCGATCGCAATATGCATACATATATAACGTCACCGATATGTTACCGTCGTAATTTACGAAAGCACGAACGTTTCCTACACGCTAATTAAGACCTGCCGTCGGGCAGTGATCTTTTGTTAAGTCACAGAGCGTCAGCGATGTATATTCCGAGGGAGCAGGGCTTGAAAAGAGAAGAATCGATCACGACACGACGTTCGCCCATTGTTCGATGTTTCCGAACTTGACAATACCGCGTCAAAACGGGGCGGCGCGGGGCGAATTAAGAGGCTTCGCGGCGGAGAAAGTTCACAGGCACGCCGGCCAAGACAATATACTTCCCTGAGCCGCGCGAATCCCGGCGCGGATCCCGCGCTCGCCTCATAAATTCGCAGCATTGTCAATGGAACTTTCATAAAACTCCCGGCCGGTCCTGATTACGATCCCTTTGTCGTCGCCCGTATTGCTTATATTACGCGGGTAGCGATGCAGCAATCAGAGACGTCGTCTAATGATCACGTTCGACGAATTAAATTAGAACGGCGCTTGGCCGTGGTTGCCGCGACAACAAGTCGGACACGGTAGTTCGGCCGGCAGAGAGACGCTTGTCTCGTCTCGCGCGGACTTGTTCATTTCCGTGGACGGTAGCGGGTTACGCATAGCTGCTGCCGTGAAACGTATTGTCGCGCTGGCGGCGGGCGTCGAGAAAGAAAATATCGCCGGCGTAACGAGGCAAGAGTTTACGATCGCGGTGCCTCGTCAAAAGCGCGCGCCCTGCATTAACGGAGCGCGAGCCAAAGGAAGCGCGTCTTGTAATGCTTGCGGGCGACGGCGGAAGCAATTATTTTCCTTCATTTGCCGCTTCCTTTTCGCCGCGCTAAATTGAACCCGCGCAACGCCGACTCCTTTGGCACGGCCTGCCAAAGGTTAATCGTTGATCGACGTGAAATGGGAAAAAATTATCGGTCGCGCGCGCGAGAGAGGCCGCGTACGAGAGTACGACGACGACGTTTCTCTTGTTTCTTCCCTCGGACGCGGTGAGATCGACGTTATTGTCAAAGGCATCTGTCGATGGCGCTCGCTTAATGAGCCTCGTTAAAAGCTGCGCCTTCCGCCGGCGGACTGATCGAGCAATACTAATAGCATTTGCGCGTATCAAAGAGTTACCACGGACGATGAGCGCTCGTACGCTCGCTCGTGCTTATCGTTGGCCTCTGTGCCATTCGAATTAATTCCCAGAATTTAGACGGTTCCGCTGCAATTATCACGCTGCCCACGCGTCCAACTTATTTTTGTCACGATTTTATTAACCTGCCCTCCAGTGAGCGGAGCGTTGAAAACTATTGTTCGCGGATAAACTTTACGCTTCGCGAGGACCGATTTTGGCGGGCAATATTTCGCCGGGAATATTAGTCGGTACGTATGACGTACGAGAGTTTAAAAACGTCCTGATAACAAAGGCGTTCGCAGAAGATGTCACGCTTGCTTTCCTGAAAGAGCGTAGAACTATTTACGAGCGCCCACCCTCAATCTAGTTTAATCCGCGTACGTGTTATGATGTTATGAAACGCATCAAGGATCAGTAATAAACATGCGCTAACGGTACATTAAGAGACGCGTACACCGCGCTCGTCCAACTTGCAGTGAACTTGGCTAGATATTACCTGGAGAATTAGTAGCGTGCGCGCGCCAGGCTATTGTTTCTAAGAAGATGTTCATTAATACAGCGAGTCCAGCGTCACAGCCGCGCAATCAACTGCTGCAATCGTCGTCAGCGTACTCCGATGGATGATAGAGCATGTAGTATTTTGAATAAAAATATGGTTACCTCTCCAACGACGCTAGATTTTAATTCATTGACTGCGACGTGAGAAATAGTTCCTAAACTTTGGTCGTTGTATTTTCCAAATTTCGTTTATTAGGGACCTATTCCGTTCAATGGGAAATCATGTGGGTTCATATTATTACAAAATATAATGAGCTCTGTTGAATGATATGAAATTTTAATTTTGTAATTGTAATATTGACCAAGGTCGCTGAACAAGTAACACAATTATACGCACAATTAATAATCACTGTGCTATTCTTTTCCATGAAAATGATTTCCCGGCGCATGAGGTAGCCAATTTGAATGGAGTGTAGGTGGCGGAACATTCCGCCAGGAGGAATAGATGGAAACACAAGGATGTCATTACGCAACATTTCATTCAATGCTCGCGACTTCAAAGTTCTCATGCACGCCCCCGTCTATATAAATACCTTCTTTTAACAGCATCGGCCCGATTTATCGCCGTACCGTACACGTCCCGTTATTATCGGATGCGCTGTGAATAAGCGTTAGGTTTGTCGCGCCTACGCTGAAACAAGTTCATTGCATTCAGCTTCGGATGTAGCCCCCGAGAAGACGATACTCCTGAGACTTTACGTCACGGCCGTTTCGCTCATAGACAAGAGCCGTTGTTCTAAGTACGCCGTACCAGTGTTCAAGTAGATCGTCAGAGACGATAGAGAGACGCGTACTTCTGTATTGAAAAAGAGCGAAGAGTTCAGGGCGATTGATATTTTAATACGGACACCTTTGGTCGTACGGTATCATTGAATTTATGGCGCGCGTTAAACGGTTTATTATCCGGGGGTGAGATTATTAATTGGCGAACCATACGGACGAGCGAGGTTAGTGGCTACGTGCGGCCAACTTTATCGGACGTGGGCGAAACGGTTTTGGAAGAAGATCGACGCGTCCCAGATAAACCGTGTAATGAGTTAATAACATTCGTCAGCGATACGGTGGGCTGGTAAATGTTTGCGTGTAACCGACGCGTATTGCGCGCGTACCGTGTCCCGTCTAACACTCGAGGCAATCGGTGCTCTCCCACGATATATTGGACGGACGCGCTGCTTTATCAGGTGCGTTGGTGTCGTTGTCGAAGGGCCTTCTGATAATTCAATTCCAGCAGTCAGTCGAATGCGAGGCGTTACTGGCGCGAGCGAAACTTCCCGGACGCGTTAAATTCACCGGAATCACGGCGAAACGTTCTCCGCCAGAGCATTCTCCCGCTTCTACTTATTGTCATCCGAACGACTCTTCCCCATTGTTTCGGAGCGCAGGCTTTTTCTTTCTTTAGAACCGTCCTTTCTAATTCCGTGGACGGCTTCGTCGTTATTTATTCCGCAATCAATCGTATCGAAGCGCGTGCGGTTATTTTTTTCTCCCTCCCACCAGCCTGGCCTTTCATCGCTGCTCACGGCACAGCATGAAACGACGCGTATAGATACAGGAGCTGGGAACATTCCGGTCGCGAATGACGATAATCCGAATCCTTCGGTTAGTCGGCGACAGAATGAATGGCACGAGTACGCGCGCGCGCCCACGGTACGATATTAAAGAATTTTCGTAATTCGAAAGTTTTGTCATGCCCGTCAGCTGTACCGTCGCGAAATTACCTCGTAAAGGGTGGGGAGAGAGGGGCGTAGAGAATATCCAATAACCCCGGGGGGCTACTCGTTCAGAGATTTATTCCGAGCGTCTCTGTTTTTCAGCGCGCCCTGTCGTCGTTTAACGCGCTGTTAGGCAATCGTCGGGAGCTCAAAGCGTTTGTCATCTTTTGCGCGGATTAGTTAAATATGCGATCGCGACGTACTGCGTCTGTCAAACTCTGCACTCGCCACGGGCAGACTCTCAAACGGACAAATGGCAAGACAAATGAAAATTCTCGTTCGCTGGGAGCTTCGATTAGAAGTCCCTGGCGCGCGAGATGCGCGCAGCAATTTCGTGGAGTACGATTCGCGTGGCCAGCCGTCTAGAAAATGATCTCCGTCGTCTGAAGAATGATATCGTCCGGAGGAGCGGTGCCAGGCGGAAAAACTCTGTTTTTCATAGCGCCGAGAGTTTCGTAAACGGGAGAGCGAGCGTGGCCGGCCGCGAACGGTACGGACGACGCGGCTGCACTTTGAAAAATTCAACGCCGCGAAACGATTGGCGCCGCCGAACGTTTAGTCGGCATCGAACGCTGACTGGCAGTGCAGTTCAAACGAGCTATTTCTCCGTCGTTAAAACGAGTACAGTCACCCACGCGTAATACCGGTCGACGGTGCGCTGTTAGAAAGAGCCCATAACCAGATCTCACGGTTTGCTGATGCCGCTGCTGTATTTACTCGCGGCGGAGCCATCCCACTGCTTCGTCGAGCAGCCTTCTTTTTGCTGTCGCGTCGCGGAGAACGTTTCGCACAGAGATAGCGCGCGAGATCATCGTAATGTCCCGTTCACAGATATGTTGTTCGCCAATGGCATCGATTGGCCACATTTTCGATGGTTGCAGAAATAATACTGATGTCGGGTTACATTTTTTTCGGCCAATTGTCGCGATCCTCGTTCGCGTTTTCTCGATTTTCTGTCTACGTAACTATTTCATCGAATGCGAGGCGGGAGACGCTTAACGGAAAAGCAACGGGAGATCGGACGCGAAGTTGGACTCGATCGGGAGAAATACGTCTTAACGACGTGCACGATGCACAATACGCTCGGACAGCTTAGTGAGGCTAATCATCGAATATCCGGTTTGATCGAACGGATGAAACTTTTCATTCAACCCATTCACCGTGCGCAGGACAAATGTGTGCGTCCACCCCGCAATCGGACACGTCAATCAGTGCGTAATTACTGGCCGATCGATCGGCGCACAATTACCGATGACGCGTCAATAACAGATTTAATTTCGTCGCTGAAGGATGCGCGAAGCCGCGCCATTAAATCTGTCGAATTTTCCCGAACCGTCTTATCAATAGCCGCTACTTCGTAGAAGCAGTGAGCAAGGATGAACAATATGTGCAGCGATCATTTTGACGGACTCGATTCTTCGCGCCTCTCCCGTGCGAAGTGCGCGAGTGGAAAAACTCGTACGAGAGTGGTCGGCTTTAAAAGTAAAGCGGTGCTAGAAGCGAGAAGGCGCACGCAATAATAAAATGACGTTCCGCGAAGGTAGGGAACGAGTTGCGAACGACGACGAGAACGAGCAACACGTGCCCTGTAAAATCACGCTACGATGCGCCCGGTTGCGTAGATGGGTTACTTTTCAAAAGAACACCAGCGCGGCTCGATTTGCATACGTAGGCGCGGATAATTGCGAGTAGGTGAAATCCGAGAGTTTTGTAACAGTTTCGGAAGCGTCCGTTTAACGGATGGGAAGTCCGCGAGGAAATGTTTCGTCATAGGCCATTGTGTCGTCAGAGTTCCTTTCAAGTTCGAGAACTTGACCATCGAATCGTACAGACGCATTTTTTCTATCTCTCTCTCTCTCTCTCTCATTCAACACTGTGATCAGAGATTGCAGCAGTACGTATTTCGTACAAAGTTATTATTGTCAGTTTGGTGTCTTTATCGATTACATGCTGTCCCGTCGATTTTCACATTATGCTATGCATCGCTATAAATAGTATTAAGCGTGCAAGATGTTTCGCGAATAGAAAATTGTAATGGAGACTTGCAAATCGTCGTGAGAGGAGCGAACGTCCGACGAAAACGATTCAGTCACGCCTGCATAACTCTCACGCCGCATTTGCTCGCCAAAACAATCTCCGAGATGCAATTACCGTCACGACTCTGATAATGTTGTCCATTCTCTCTCTTTTTCTACCTCTTCCTCGGGCCCCTTCTGCCTACCCCGGTAAATGCCGGTGTGGAAATATCGGGGTAGGCTAGCCGTGTTCTGCATGCTCGTTACGCGATGTCCACTTCCCGGCCAGACGCAATTAGTCGTTTAGCGTAAAGTTTTGCGATTGTGCAACCTTTCTAACCGACGTTCCGTGTCACGGGACGACCCTGTGTTTCGCCGATCGTCGCTACACGAATTTATTCTTACGTCTATGAAGACCTGTGCGTCAGATTTAAAAGTTACGATTGGGTTGCACAAACCTGCGAACGGTATCGTTTGCAGAATAAATGGACGTCCTTCGTTTTCGGGCGACGCGGTGCGTCAATGTGTTAATGCGTTTTTAACGGTGCCAATAAAAATGTTGCTCGGCAGAGAGCCGCATACGTTATGTGCGTCTGAATTTGACGCTGATCGTACGTCAAATATTGCGAACCGCATTCAACGGAGCGTTCGGCTTAATCTGGTTAATCCCCCGCCTTTTGCCGTCTTTATTTGCCTCCGGGTGCGGAACGAGGCACGCGGATTATCGCGGACATCGTCGGGTACCGCTATGATGCAGCTCTATGCACCGCGAATGCACGGAGAATGCGAAAGGTTCGACTACTTCCCACCGATACACGGCCAGTCGGTCAATCGATTATTATTATTCGAATACCGTTCTCTTTTCCCTTCCTCAAAATCGAACGTCCTCACTCGCCTATATGCACGTCATTTGCATCAACTTTTTTTCCCCTAAACACGAAAACAAGTAAATCGAGAAAATAAAATGCGGGACAGCGGATAATGTCTCGAGCTAACAATAAGCCTCAGAAGTAGAATAAACACAGTGTTTCGAGTTCGACGACTCATTAGAGAACAGCGGAATGCAGGCCTCGCGTTAATTCTTAAAACTTAAAAACCTGGACTAGCGTGCGTCATTGTGATACCATCTACAATGACGTATACCGTAAATAACGTTACATCGACAGCTTAGATTCGCGTGATGCGCACATGACTCGCGGCCATCTGAAAGGGTTCCCCCCGGCAGCCGATCGCTGCGTCTCAGCAAATAAATGATCCTCTCGCTACCTTTCGGTGACAATCGAAGAATCGTGACGTGAGAGAACGAGCATGGCTGGCGCGAAGTTTTCCCATATGCCCAGGACGCTGGGACGACGACGGAGCGGAAGCGGGAGAAGATCGACGGATGGCAAGGAGTTAACGAGCACGCCAGGGGTCCATCCAGTTTCGGCCTCGTTAGCCTTAAGTTCCCATCATCGCGATGCCCTTTGAGCCTTTGCCCCGGCGAGCGGGAAGGATCCTCGCAAGGATTAGAAACAAGGACGGCGTCCGAGCGGGCGCAAGAGAGAAGGCAGAGGAGAAGGAGAACGACGAAGGAGGTGGAACGCCGGCTCGGATCTCCTTCGAGGAAGTCGAGGAAAGTGTAACAGTGTAACAGCACAGATTTCTCAACGTGCCAGCCACGCGCCACCTATTTCCGCGAGTCGAAGAAGCGCGGGACCCACTTGAGTTCCACGCACGGCGCGCTATTCCAGTTGCTCGCGACACGGGACTCCATAGATCGTCGGCCAGGGCGCGACGGGCGCATGGCGAATCCGCGATTATCATCCAAGGGAGACCATCTGCGTCATGGTGGAAGGAGGGAACGTGTGGAGTAACCGATGGACCAACCTCGTTTCGCCAAAGCGACCGGTACTCCATTCGTTCGCTCGTCGTTAACGCGGAATGTGAGGCTTGCATGGAAAGGACGAGGAGTGGTGCGACTCGACTGAAATTCGATCCGTTTGCCCCGTTCGCTTGGATTAGGATTTCGTTCATTGTCCTCTCGCGACAGATGTCGAATATCGAACCCAACAGCAACGTGTCCGCGTTGGTGGGCAGGAATCGACGCGAACGAGGAAGTTTCAGGAGTGAATGATTGTTGCTGGGAGAATTGGAAGAAGTTTCTTAAGTCGAGTGAAGAGGATCGGTCGTGAGTGCGAAGGTTCGTCTGGGAATAGAGTACCTCGTGTTCCGCTGGCTCACCGATTGAGGATGAACGGAGCATGAGCCGTCCGACGGCGGCGAATATTGACTGCAATACGACGATTTCGTCGGGCATGGTGGATCTCGCGATGCCAGACGAATTGACAAGGACTCGCAGGTGACAAGAGGAAGGGAGGTTCGCGTCGATTGATCCGCATTCTCGCGCAACCCAAAACGAGCACCATGCCCGCATGCTTCGCAGATGGCAATGGATTCGGCTCGAATTCACGTGGCTTTCATCGATTCCGTCGGCGATCTCGATCAGTCTTCCGTGTTGTTTTGATCCTGACGGCCCTCACGATCCACGGTGCAGAGGCGCGAGGTATGTAGAAGAAAGTCGTGAAGGCAGAACATTGAATGGAGCTTCATTGAATAGATACAACCTCGGGCCAGAAATTTGGACTGTGAAAGTGAAAAGTCTTTATTCCTGCTCGATGGTGAGCATGTGAAAGAACATGTAATTAACGCAGTTCACACGACGGTACCGTTAGGGTTGAACGACGGTCGGAGATTAGTAATTGTTGCGGGTAAATGTAACGCTGACTTCGTTAATTGGCCTTCATGCAGATGCATCTTTTCTCTTCTCATTTCAGTCAGTTATCGCAAACGGGATAAACGCGTTTGTTCACACGCATTTATCGATCATCGACCTTGCAACGTTCTTCTCAATGGGCCATTGTCGACTGGAAAAGTTTCACTTAATTAAGTCGATTCCGGCACAAGGCCGACGCAGTCATTGTTTTAACGAATATATTCGACACCGACCTACACCCGAACTAAAGATTGTCTACTGCTAAAAAAACCGTATCAAAGTCGTAATAATCATAGCCGACAGGCGGCAGAATGTTAAACGTGACAGGTGCTTTGAATTACAGGTCTTTATTATAGAGAGCCGCTATGATGTGTACGGCGAGCACGTGTCTCGTTAATTAGCTTGATATAAAGGCACCCCGAAAGATACCATCTACTTCACAAAAGGCGCGCGCGCAGTCCCACGTTAAACAAACCCGACGAACTAAATACGTTATTTTCCCGTTTTTCGAGCGGAGCATTCAGCGAGGTGAAAAGTTGCTAACAGTCACCCAACGTGTCAAATGCCGTGAGGCCATTTCACTCCTTATCCGACGACGAGAGTCATATTCTCATCCTAGTTTAGGTAATTCCACAAGATTCGCAGCTGAAGGGTACTTTGACCTTGAAGAATTTTCGCGGAGAAGATATTGGGAGGCACGGTCGATTAGGAAATTGGGTCGAATGTAGTTTCGATGACCGATAAGTATGCAGCGCAATCATATGATGCATCGTGATTGCACGGCTCGCGAGCGTAAATGGTGGCTCGACGTGTTTTTCCGGATCGCCATGGGGAACGTGTACGCATCGAGCGGCAAGAAAGAACGGTTCGGGCATCTGGAAACTCGGGCGGTCGAGAAATTAGAGCCACGCGATGAGCGCAAAGTAACTTCAATGGAACATGGGTCTCGAACTGTACCGCGCGATACTGTTTCGGCGTCATCCGAAGAAATTGAGAGTAAAAGATATGGTATAAGAGAGTGAAACGGAGGAAAATTCGCTGGCGTTTGTCGTCATGATTGCTGAAAGAATCCGCGCACGCGACACCGGGACGTCAGTTTGCGGACGGTGAAACCGTGAAACTCCCGAAGATCAGTGCCGCACCAGCCCGAAACGCTTATCATGTCGGGTAGGTCTGGATCAAGGTGAAAGACGCGCATGGTCTATGAGCAAAACAATGCCTCTGCGTGTAAAGCACACAAGGAAGTAAGCGTGCACGCCGTCGTCGTGCCTTGACCCCCCAGACTATCCGGCACAGCGACGGACCAACTCTCCCGACAATTTTACCATCTTGTTATTGTACCAGCACGAGGCACAAGACGATTAACTGCGCTGTTCCTCGTAATCCGTTTACATTTTCTAACAATTATTCCGTATATGTATGCTCAGGCTGCGTTTCACGTTTCTTCGACTACTGAATTCATATATAGTTGATCCGTGCACAGGTGACGGACGAGTGCAGAGAATGCGCCGAGGCGACTATCAAGTGAAGAGGAACCGGGAGAATTGGAAGGACGAAAAATTGTACATTGGACGTAGCGGGGATCCATGGGGACAATCGTCGATAAATCATGGCGAAAGTGTGTATTCGCGGATATCGCCAGCAAACGTTACATCGAACAGCACTAACGGATCGTCGTAAGTCGGATAAGACACCGTTCACCACACGCGAATGAAAAATGTTGCATAACTTCTGATCGGAAGGCAGGGCCAGTTTTTGTGAGAAGGATGATTGATTTCAGAGCTGGGAGGAAAAGTTTGGTCCGCACAAGATTCAAAAGAGGTGTCGTTCATCTGTACAATATGGTAGTTTGTGCGACTGGGTGCAACCCCTTAGCGTACAAAGGATACGGTTGCTATTGCGGATTCCTTGGATCCGGATACGTTATAGATGGCATCGATAAGTATGTTTGTCAGAAAAAGGACTACTGTATGCGCAGTTACTGAACTACTCTGTCGACGTTTTCAGATGTTGCAAAATGCATGACTGGTGTTACGACGCAACTGACTGCCCGATGTTCATGGAATACTTCGTGCCGTATTATTGGAGGTGTTCTCGGGGCTATCAACCAGTCTGCGGTAACTTCATTGAAATTCTTTGGAAATACTGTAGAGGAGGCTTTAGGCAGTCGTGTGTGACAATATGATTCCTGGCATTACAGCTGTGGAACACGGAAATTGGGGAGCATCGGGGTCATGTGCGCAAAGATTATGTGAATGTGACCGATCGTTGGCAGAATGTCTGCGACGATATCCCTGTCCAACGACGAAAGCTGTCTGCACCTCATCTCCTTGGAGGCTCGTGCAAAATTTGTTCATGGTTATGTAGCCTCATGAAAGGGATTGTTCGGGATACATGTTGTGCTGGGATGCCAAAGAAAGTGTGAAACACGTCAAAGTATTGTCAATACCTTTGCAGTGCCTCTATCGCACGCGTCAACTTATGTTTAGCAATAATTGAGCGATCATTTTACGTAAAAGTGGTCTTTAATTCAATAGCGTTACATTGCGAAAAAGAATATAATTCTTGATCACAAATTTTTATACGATATACCGCTGGGCATGCTTGGTCGTTATTTTGTAGATGTTACAAACCCTCAGAAATACGTAGGTTCTCGGCGTATTCAGAAACAGATGCGTCTGTCAAGTGCACGAGTCGATTATTGTACCTCTTTGAAATGTCTAGTACGATCTGTGAACATAAAAACCGAGGCCATATAAAATTGTATAAGTATAATCTAATTCTACCTTTCCAGGAATAGTTTCAAGTACCTCTTCGTGCAGTTCAGCGGTTCTCTGTTTAACCAGTTCGCATATTGACAGCAAAGGCGGCGTTTTCGCCCTTATTTCTTCCAATTTTTCTTTGAGCTTCTGTTGCTGCGGTACCATTCTCCTTGCCACAGCTAATTTATGTTTTAAGGAAGACGCCAGTACGTTAACGTATCTCGCATTGTGCTTAATTTTGTGCAGCTGCTTAAGTTTATACTCTGAAAATTCGGAAAGAACACTTCGGACATCGCTAAGCATGTCCTCTGTATTTTCTTCAATGACTTTTTGTATGGTGGGTGACCCCTGGAATGCTTCAATGAGGAATATAGGCATCTTCCCTTTGGAATCTTCCATTCGCATGATCAAGAATGCTTCAAGCTGCCATAAAATGTTTACATTGCACAACGATGGAACGATTATGTCTCATAAAGATTTTATTGGAAGTTACCTCGTACAACTGATTAATAAAATCATTTCTCGTCGATGGATTGTCTAAGATTGTATAGGCTAAGTCTCCAGTCGCAACGCCACCTTCTTGTCCTCCGCTTTCTACCACGATTCCAGATTCTTCCAACGAGATATTATAGTTTACATTTTCTACCGCAGGCTCTCCTGCTCCCTCATTATCATCACCCCAATCAATAGCATCTCCTACATCTAGATCAGCTAGATTATGAAGTTCTATATCAGCATTCAAATCTAGTCCACCAAAATCGATCTCCTGCAATAGATTTTACAGTCACAATAGGCTGATTGGAAGAAATCTCGTGTATGAACGAGGTCACTACCATATCGTTCACTTCCTCAACTGGTTTGTCGCCAGTATCATCATTATCGTCATCATTATCTTCACAATCAACATCTAATACAGGTTCAACAACAGATAATGGTAGTTCTCCATAAGTCCATTCATAAGTTGTGGTATTTCCCTTTTCTAAAGGGTAAATAACGTAATGAATTATTACTGAAATATTTCTTGGTAAATGCTGAATTTCATACCAATGATATATTTCACCATTGGAACACAACCGCCGTCGTATTCCTTTCCAAGAACAAATTCCACAAAGGCAGTATATACATTTACAATTTTTTCCAACGTTTTTGCTTTCTCCACTATCTGACTATGAATTGCTGGTAAGTCTGAAACTTTTGCCCTCAACTCCTGTTTAATTTTCTTCCCGACAATATCCAGCTCTTTGCAGCTCTTATTGAATTCTTCTAGGGCCGCAATTTCTGCTTTCTTACGGTCAGATATACTTTTTTCCGTAGCCTAAATTTATAGAGGATCTAAGATCTGACATTGAAACAGAGGACGTTCTGATTTTCGAACAGACGAGTTTCGAAAAAAATTTACCTGTGCGGATATTTCCAATCTCCTTATTTGCTCCTTTATACTGGGTATTTCATACTTTACATTTTTAATTAACATATGTGCAGCTTCTGCCAGATATAGATTGTCCTCCTTATACAAACGCACAATTTCTTGCCAGTCTTTCATTCTTTGAGAGCCATACCGCCCAAACAGATTTTTTGTGTCTGCCTCAGTTTCTTTTAGAATGTCTATGATCTTAAGGCAGTGAAAGTAATTTATATCTGCAACAACCCATGCGGCAACAAATAATAATAAAAATAAGAGTTATCTTCCATGAGAAGAACATACACAAGCATGAGGGAGACCAATGAGATTAAGAAATGAAAATATAATGAAAATTGCTTACGAGTCCCAGACAATAGTTTGAGAATATCTTCGTGAGGGGGCATGTCTTGTATGGCATTGTTTATCTTCTCTCTAATAATTAAATCTTTATTCTGCCATGTTTTAGCACAGTGCCTCCTACTGATCAGCCAGTCTAACAACTTGCTAATGCTGATGTTAATAGGAAGGTCTTCCTAAAAAGATAATTCATTTATTATAAAGTAAATTATACCGATTTAATGCGAACGCTCACCGTTTGCCACGACTCGACCATTTCTTGATGTCTATAGGTTAAAACAGCTGTTGATCCTTAAAGCATTCGAATCACCGTAGTATTTAGTGTAAACCTGTGTCAACCTGTGCTTTTTTCGCGCAGTATTTACTAGACGTCTGACACGTTGAATACGTCAGCTGTTGCTGATTTCAACAAAACAGAGAAACGCTCAAACTAATCATTGGACAGCAGTCGATATTTTTTTAAGGGGATTGCAGTTATCAGCATTACCTACTGCTGTCCAATGATTAGTTTGAACGTCTCTCCGTTTTCTTTGGAGGCGCCACCATACCGAAGATATTACAAACAACGCGGGAAATTCAAGTTTTTCTTTGAGAATTAGCACTAAACTAGCTTTTCAGCTTTTTAGGGGCCGATTTTGCCGCGTCTGGGTAAACTGTCAGGTAGCTAGCTAATAGATAAAAGTGTAACTAACGTTGTTTCATGGACAATATATACATGGATTGGCGGATTGCGCGTTTGGGCCAAGAGATGAAGACAACATGGGAAAGACAGAAAATGGTTGTTTCTCTCCTGTTTCTCCTTTTTCCATGAAGAAGAACATTTGCTACGCTGCAAAGGAGAGACAGACAGAAACGATCATCCTCTCTCCTTCCCATGTTGACTTCATCTCCTGCCCCGAGCGCGCAGTTGAAGCATAACGTGCATGTTGGAACTGGTGCCACTGGTGGAAGTCATGCATTGCAACATTGTAAACCATATCAAGCATCCGCAAGTTGTGCACCGCTGCACCAAGATTAGCCAACAAGCCAACATAAACACACTAGACACCCTAGAAACTCTTCAAACCTTCATTACCTTTCCGTCTAACTTCCAATCCATTCATTCGTCGCTCCTCATTCAAACGGCATTGTTTGCTAAGCGATAATCTTTCGTTCAGCGAAACGTTCGCTGCATCCCATATATCGAACAACGCACAAGCCCATTGCCAGCCCAAGCTCATTGCTTATCGACTCGCCCCGCGCATAACTGGGGTCTTTCGTGTCACGGCATAACCTGGTGACAGTCAGACCGACAGCGCGGAGTCGTTCAGTCTGGCCAGTTCGTCGGCAATGAACACAGAGGTTGTTGACGTGATGTGAGGTTCGGCCGCACGAAGACGAGCCCTCCGTAGATTCGTAGGCGATAATTCTGATTCCGCGATCGTGTCGTTGAGCGCGCACCGAAATCATGGAAGAGGTCTTTCAGAACGGGAACTATCAGAGGGAGACGAACGCGAACATGACTTCGAGCACGGAAACACCGAAAGAGGTATGAACGGCGGAAAGAGAAAGGGCAGGGAGTGAGGGAGAGAGAGAGAGAGAGAGAGAGAGAGAGAGAGAGAGAGACACGTTGAAAGTTCTTGGCTGCCCTCGCGCGCGCGTCCCCCCATGGTTAAACGTTTAGTCTCGAAATCGATACTCTCCCACATACACACAGGCCCCGGACACGTCGCTTTCTCTACCTGGCTTTCTTTCTCGCCTGTCCCCGAGCGTGCTGGCATCGTTTATTTAGGCGGCGCGGAGACGGCAGAGGTGTCCGAGGTCACGTCAGCGGGAATTGTCGCGGCACTTGCGGCCCTTGGGTCACAACGCTACTCATTTGTTCGAAGTTATTGGCGTGACACACAGCGCGCGCCAGCGAACCCGGCGGAACATATGTGTGTCAAACGATAGAACGACTCTCTCCCTCTTTCTCTGTTTCTTTCTCGCGTTCTCTGTCTGATCTGTTGATGCGACCGACCACTGTTCCCGCCTTGTCGGCTAGCTAATCGCCTTTTACTTACACCCGCGATCAGTTCAACTCACTGTCACAAAGTGACGCGGCCGATGATGAGGCTCGATGGCGATGGACAGTATGAGGATACTTATGCTCGCACTTCGTAATTATTGCAGATTGTTTCTTTGCGAGTCTCACGGACGATATGAATGTGGGAGTGCAGCGGAGAGGTTTTGTGCAATTGCTGTTGCTGTTTCTCATAACGAGGAAGCGGCTTCTTGTTAGAGTATAAGTTCCATGGTGCAGACGGTGCGGAGGTCAGAGATGCGATATTGGTTACACAACGATTTCTGCGAACACGGATTTGTTTTTCGTTTCGACGCGATTGTTTCGTCTCGTCGTCGCGGGAGTAAGGGAAATTGGTTGAGGGAATGAGCGAACAATTATTCAAAATATAGTCTTTCTCGGATCATTATATTTGTTGTTCTGACTCAACAGCAATTCTAATTTAATGTTACGTACTGATTCCTTCCCATCGAACAAATGTGTTCAGACGGACACTTCTTTTTATACGATTAACGGGGCACTATTGACCTATCACTTTCTGTTCTAATTATCACCGGGGTCATTATACTGTGCTCGGTTTAGTTATTAATAAAGTGGGTCATCCGGCCGTTTAACACCTTCGCTTTACGAGACACACAGTGTCGACGATATGGTCACAGCGTCGGCTGTATTTCAGCTGGTACCATGGCCACCTGTAACGTTTTGATGCTCTTATTATAGTACCTCAAAGGTTTCGCACGTGTATCAACGAGTTGTGTGATCGGTAAAGCGAAACCTCATTCTGGATTACGAATCGTCACGTACCTACACGTATCGCCGCCTGATAATGCACATTAGTTAGAAAACGATCAACTGCACCGAGTGAGTGATGTATGCAAGTCTGCACCGTCAGTAGTCCAGACTCGTGCAACGCAGACACGTCTGTCAGAGTGGAGCAATCATTTCGTTGTCATGCAACGATCATCACGATTCGTAATGCAGCGTTACCGATGCAAATACGCTAACTCAATCCGTTTTCTCGCGTCTCGCATTCCAGGACTCCCTTCTCGACCACATGGAGATCTCGATCGTAGAGGCTGAGAAAAGGGCGAACGGACCACTGAATTTAAGGGAATTCTATACGGTCTACCTCATTGAGACAAAGTAAGCGTCACGTGGGATCGACGGGATCGTTTGGCTGCACTCGATCCGGATGGAATATCATCCTAATCTCGCGCCGTTTTGTCGTAGAGTCACCGATCCGGACTTCAAGGGCGCCCTGACTAGAATAAGCTCGCTATGGCGACGCTACACGGAGTTCGAGCTGCTCCGCGCATACCTGGAGATCTCGTATCCTTACGTCGTACTGCCGCCGTTGCCGGAAAAGAAAGTCCTTTACGCATGGCAAAAAGTCACCACCGACACATTCGATCCCGACTTCGTCGATCGTCGACGCGCCGGCCTGGAGGTAGGATATTCAAAGAAAATGTGCAGTTCCATTAACAGTGGCTAGACTTTAATTTTCCTTCGATTCTGTTAATACTCGTATGGGTCAGTTTAATTTATCTTTTTATATTCTGTTTGCAACTTACCTATTTACGATTTCATAGGGTTCGTTGCGTTTGAACGTTCGTTAAATGTATTCACTTTGTCGGTAGAATTTCTTGTTGAGAGTGGCATCGCATCCCGTTTTGTCTCGCGACGAACACTTCATGGGTTTTCTGCAGCAGAAGGACGGCTGGCGGGAGAGTATCAAGGAAACTGGTAAGTGGTGATCCCTGGCTACTCCAGTGGTTGTTGTGTAGGCTGTAACAATGGTAATTGGGCATTGTCGTGCTTATCGTGCATGTTTCTACGGACAGGGTATTTGCAGCTGGCGGAATCGAAACTGAAAGCTCTCACGGTGGCCGTTCGACTGAGAAAGCCAGATAAGCGCTTTGAGACCATTAAAAATTATGGAATCGAACTTCAGGTACTCTGACACGATGGGGTTAGACACACGGGTCGATCGTATCTAATTGCTAGCACTATTATTATGCGGTAGTCCGAAGGTAGGCTTTAGCAGGCTGAAAGTAGAATTTCTGCAAGTTTGTCGATCGACCTCAACCCAAGTACGCGAGCAGCGCGTTGCATTCGATCGCACGTACAGCTCGACCCGCCAATTTCTTGTTCCAGAATAATTTGTGCAATCTACTGCGAGTGCGTGCCCGCCTCGTCGAGAAGCAGTATAGTCTGTACAAGTTGCACGCGAACTACGGTCGCGTGTTCAGCGAATGGAGTGCCATAGAGAGAGAGATGGGCGACGGACTGCAGGTACCTTCAATATCAATAGTTCCCGGCACGAAATTTCCATCGAGACGAGGAGGTCGAAGCACACACAAAAAAATAACCAGACAAATTACAAAGACAATATACCATATGCGCGCGCTTTCCCTTGGAAAACGCATCCGTCACCGCAATCGAGACACCCCGAGAGTCGAGTAAAAAAAGACTTACGTTAAGTGCGCGCTCGCGCGAGTACACGCATTACAGGCTGGTTTTCCTAGAAATCGGGCCACTACTTGGACTCGTTAGCAGCGGCAATAGACACCACCCTCGAGGAGGAAGAGCTTATTGCTGATCAACTGAAGGAATGGCTCTTCGGAGCTTCGGCGTTGCAAGCCGTCGTTCGGCGAAGGGAAGCCTTGCAATTGGCCAAGGACGAGGCACACGACGCCTTGACCGCCGCATGCGATCAGAAGGACAAAGTGATGCAAGGTATTGCCCGACATCCACCCCAGACAATTTTCACTCTTCATCGCGGAATGCCGACATAACAGAATTGCCGTTGTAACGAAATTGCCGTTATGCACACGTCACACTTCCAATTGTAAATGCGCCTCGTTACCTTTCTCCACGTTCTACTTCACGTGAAACTGTGCACTGAGACGAAGATCAGGAGGGTTGTTCTCGTGACGGTTCACTTGGAAAAGACTGACATATTTTCAGGCAAGTCGGGACTGATGTCCCGGTTATTTGGGTCGGTGGATACGGAGGAAGTTCGTGAACTGAAAATTCTTCAGCTGGAGCAGAGAATTGCCCAGCATGACGAGGCTGTGAAACAGGTGGACGAGGACTTGAAGTAAGAGACATAGTCAGGGTTTCGGTCGTGCATTTCATTCGGCCTTTTCTTCGTACTATCGGTCAACTCGTTCGCAGGTCTTTTTCCGCTAAGGCCTTGATGGATATCGAGAGATTTCAGCATCAGAAGGTGATAGACTTAAAGGAAACTTTAGCAGCTTACTGCGTCCTACAGTTCAAGTTAGCCCGAAAGGTGAGTAATGATGTTCTTATTCTTTCGTTTGCAACGGCAAACAATAACTTCTACATTACCGAATTACAGGGCCTTCAAGCTTGGCAGCATATCAAAGCGTGTCTGGAGAGTATGCCATAAAGATCTCGAGTCATTTTTCCAGAGTACAATTTCTAACTGATACAGAAGAACAATAATCGTTCCCGCGGCTCGTGCGATATACATTCCTGCATTTGTAAGTTTCACTCATACTGTACGCTTATTACCGTATCGATGTACAAGATTGTTTTTATTATTTAATGTTAGAATAGGAGATATTATATATATATACACACATTATTCATGTTGGATATATAAAATCTGCGGAATGACATTATTTAATGTTTATATGTATTTAGTATACAGCGTGTTACGGGACACGCGTAACGAATTAATCTATATCACGTGGAAGACCAAGCAGTACTTAAAGTTAAAACACTTTCAACAATAATATGTGGATTATATCTGATACGGAATCTATCGCGCAGAAGTGACTATCGCATATTAAATTTCCTCCTCGATGATGAAGTTGCAGGCTCCGTTGCTATATGACGTTTTATACTCCGTCGTTTATTCGCTGGGTGTTTAATTGCGCATTAATCGTACATTCCTTTCAATATAGAGCTGCCTTCACGATCGTATGCCCGCGCGCATTTTATGACCGTTGCATCGGCTGTTTTATGTAACGATGAGTTAGTATTATTGAATACATCACACCGATCTGATATTGTAAACTAAATAAGTATGTGTTTTTCCCGCATCTTCTCTCGTTATTAGGGTAGCTCGGCTAACGCATTCCCCTTTATGCGTTATGAAACGAAAATATCTCCACGCATTGTGCGGTTTATGAATTCTTAATTCACGCATTCCGCCTTTATTCCAATGCCTGATTGGCATGCAATAATAAATGAAACAATTTATCATCAATCGTGGAATATTCAGCCTTTCTCCTTTGGAATCAATCCTATTTCTGCCGTTTCCTCTGCTTTCACATTCTCTACCCTACCGTGAACCCTTTTAGTTCACATTAGGTATCACGAATATTGAAGACGTCTTTATTACTGTTATTTGCAGATAGTTCTAAGTACAGGATCGACGCGTTGTTTATACTGTTTTCTTCTACCTTGTAGCCAGGGATCACTAGTTTTGTTTGAAATCGTACTTACTGACTGCTGCTCAACGGAAACATTGGCAATTTTATGAGAAACGTGTCGTGGGAACAATAAGTAACGCTTTTAATTGCAGTCTTTTTTTAACGGTGAGATAGGCACGGTCTATAATTATTGTCAAGCCACTGCCACACAGAAGTTGACCGGTTCCGAAGCTAATCGTGGAAAACTGGTGGTTGCTTCAGATCTATTTTCAATCGATTTACCCACGCGGTCCTATTTGCGATAATCGTCAAGTTTGTTCTCACCCACGCGTGTTTATATTTTCGCTGAACTGTTAGAATATCAGTGAAATCATTTTACGACGAACGCTGCGATTATTATAAGCCTCTCGAAATAGTAGCGAAGTAAGTTCCTATAATTACGTTCGCCAATCTTCGTGAAGTTCCGGTTGCTAGAAATGCAGCACGTGGTCAGGAATCCCCGAAACGAGTCATAAATTAATTATCCGTTGAAATATGACAGTCAGGTTAGCTGCGCCATCTTGTTATCGAAATATGCGTTTCGAAAGGAATCGTACACACGATAGGGAAGGAATGCGTACAAGCACCGACGAGATATTCCTAAAGACTGCCAGCCTTATGGGACTTTGTGTCTCCAGCAAAATTCGCTGTTCTCGGGCGCCCTCTAGAATATATTGCGGCCAGAGTAAGAAACTGATGTCGAATCACTACCGTACTGAACTATTATCATGAGATGTCACCTGTGTGTGGGCAAGTGAAGCTCTCTTTACAGACGATTTCAAGTGGAATTTTAAGTTTCAAAATAATAGAAGCAAAATTACTATTAACGGCAGAAAAGGGTGTACGAAACATAAAATGAAAGATAAAAAGTTCACTAAAATGTTAATAAATGTTCAACTATTCAACGTTAACCGTAAAAATATATGTACAACATTGGACGCGGAAATTTTGATATACAAACCTGACCATGTCTTGTTGGTCTGAATTTGGAATATATATTATTGCATGTTGAAATGAAGTTCGCGTATAGTTTCAATGCAATTTGCTCATTTGTTCCACCATTTGAAGCTGTGTGAGATACATGAAATTGACAATTGGAGAACAGGTGCCCGGAAAAATCTGCCGTATAGGTCATGATCGCTATAGGTGAGATTGAAAATAAGTAAGGCTGCCGTTACAATGGTCGCGGTTTTGGTCGATCTTCTGTAGTCCGAAACAATTTGTCAGTAGTGACACTCAGCTACATCGACAAATACGTCGCATAGCAACAACGGTATCGCTGCGAGAGTAGGCATAGTCCATGCGTGCATCTACACATGCATATCCACTCTCAAGGTCATGCTTTCGTTTGTTTAGCGATCGACGAAAACGCACGCAACCACGCCGAAACATGGCTATGAAGTGGTTAGAATGCGGGCGGGCGTTGACTTTTTCGTCTGGCAATAATGACAGCTACAATGAGTTTTACAAAATCAGCACTAGAAGCACCGAGAGAATCAAGTTCCCTCGTTTGGCTTTTATTTATATATAGTGATCAAATCTTTTCAAGACGTTTTATTTATTAGCGCGGCTGCGAATTTTGACCAATGACACGCGCTAATTGAAGAGTGCCATGCATTGACCCATTGCTATGCCACTTGATACTTCTAGTGTTCAGTCTTCCAAATTTAATATAGTTGTCAGACGAAAAAGCGAAACATGCTTGAAACACCAGCTCTTGAGACACATCGTAACTGCTCTCACCGTGCCACTGTTGCTTGTTTGTGTGCGTGTTCGTCGGTCGTCAAACAAATGAAGCATCGTCTTGTGAGTGAGTATGCATGTGTAGGTGAACGCATGGACTATGGCCACTCTCAAAACGATGCTGCTGTCAACGATGAGTGAACCCGATGTACGAGCTGTCTATGAATATTTTTATTCAGACTATACAAGGATACTCTACTTGTCGCCAATTTGGTGCTAACCGTGTTATCTAAGCCACCGGAGTGTACGAGTAAATCTCTACCGCAATTAAATAATAATATAAAATACCCTTTTCAAACTTTACAAAATCATATTTGGCCTATGGCCCTTAACAGTCATAGTCGCTAATCGATTCGTTGCCAAAGATGTGTCAAGGAGCTTCGTTGCGAATTGTCCCGTCGCGTCGTCCTCCCGACTCGACCCAATCTCGTGACGGACAAGGAGAACCGCGACTGTTTGTCTGAGCGGGTGAACGAGAAGTCATTGGTGTGTTGGAGATTCATTCTAGTATGGGAGAATCGGTGTAGCTTGCTTGCTTGGCCCGATCCGCGACTGTCCAGAAGTGGCTCTTTTACACCATCGGTGCCCGCGGGAGTGGGGATACGCGCAAGTGTGCGTGCCCTGTCTGTGAGAGCTGCACGCGCCGTTTCTCGCTGAATCGCGCCCGGCGTGGAGAGAAGGACGGAACTATGCTGCGTCTTCCTTCCACCAATGTCGTGTGACGTCAGGTATCGTGACGACACATAAGAAGGACAGAACTATGTTCCGCACACAGGCCGGTGACAGTGGTGCCAGATTTCATATAAGGCATCACACGTACCATTGCGTTCTTTCAGCCGGAAGGCAAATCGGGCACCACCGCCTGCAGCAGAGCACGATCCAGAGAAAAGTGAAACGAGGAGAGTTTGGGATTGACTCGTCGTACCCATTGTCGCTCGTCGACGCTGTCGCTTTTGTCGTAGGTTCGCGCCCAGCCAGGGTTCAATTTTTTTTGACAGAATAATTTTTTTTTGATTGTTTATCACACGGCAACAAACGATATTCATTTAAAAATATTTTAGTACTTACTACGGATAGTTTTTAATATTTTGTCAGCGGAATAAATGTGTCGCATTGGTTTATAATAGATATGGGCAAAATATATATTTCATAAATTTTCGTTTCAGTAACATTAATCTTTCTGTGGTAGTAATAAATAAGAAAGTATACAATAAATGTCAATTATTGCGTATTATGCATGGACCGTGAAACAAGCAATAGGAGCTTCTGGCACTAGAACGTTCTGAGGGACCGTACTAACACGCGATTTTAACACACGACAGCGTACGTCCGGAAGAATTTGCTTGACACGACGCGACCACTAAATACTGATGAATAAATGACATTAGAAAAGTCAGTTAGAGTCCCGGGGAAATAATTTGCAGTAGGTACGTAAAATACGCGGTCAGAATGGTTAGACTTTTCAGATATTTCATTTAGTCCAACCGCGACCCGCGGTCGGTCGGGAGCGGCACAATGCCAGTTTCGGTTTTCCATTACCAGGGATTTTGCTATTATTGTCGTGAGTTATCATGCCTTCTTCGACGATACGCACGTTGCGACATTTCGTGGGCAGAATGCGACAATGGACGTATATATGGATTACAGTATGCATGGTGCATTGCCAAAGAAGGAACACCTTCTTCTTTCTCGAAATGGGGATAGCATTCTTAAACTAAACGTGCGTAGTAAGAGAAAGTTTTCAAATCAATGTGATGGGACTTGATGAGAACTGTTAGAATATATGCACAACTTGGTCACCTTCTATTTAGAAAACAAATCATAAAGAACAACTCATAGAAACGTTCGAACCGTCGTCGCGTCGTGTCAAGCAAATTCTTCTTGGCGTACGCTGTCCTTTGTTAAAATCGCGTGTTAGCACGATCCCTCACAACTTTCTAGTGCAAGAAGCTCCTATTACTTGTTTCACGGTTAATGCATAATACGCAATAATTGACATTTATTATATACTTTCTTATTTATTACTACGACAGAAAGATTAATGTTACTGAAACGAAAATTTATGAAATATATATTTTGGCCATATCTATTATAAACCAATACGACACATCTATTCCGCTGACAAAATATTAAAAACTATCCGTAGTAAGTACAAAAATATGTTTAAATGAATATCGTTTGTTGCCGTGTGATAAACAAATAAAAAAAAAATTATTCTGTGACAAAAAATTGAACCATGGCTGGGCTCGAACCTACGAAAAAAACCACAGCGTCGACGAGCGACAATGAGTACGACGAGTCAATCCCAAATTCTCCTCGTTTCACTTTTCTCTGGATCGCGCTCTGCTCCAGGCGGTGGTGCCCGATTTGCCTTCCGGCTGAAAGAACGCAATGGTACGTGTGATGCCTTATGCGAAATCTGGCACCACTGTCACCGGCTTATGTGCGGAACGAAGACACGACGCCGCGACTGTATGTCGAACAAAGACGCAACGCGCGATATTGGTTGAAAGGGGACGGAGCATAGTTCTGTCCTTCTCTCCACGCCGAGCGCGATTCGGCGAGAAACGGTGCGAGCAGCTCTGACAGACAGGGCACGCACACTTGCGCATATCCCCACTCCCGCGGGCACCGATGGTGTAAAAGAGCCACTTCTGGCCACACTGGTGAACGAGAAATCATTGGTGTGTTGGAGATTCATTCTAGTATTGGAGAATCGGTGTTGCTTGCTCGGGCCGATCCGCGACTGTCGGATCGGGCTGTGAGCAAATGTCGGCAACGGAAGAGTGGCAATATTTTAATGAATTATAATCCTTTTTATACTTTTTAAATATCACAAAGTTAGAGATGTTTTTCCTCAGTCTGATTTGCTTTTGGAAAAGAGCAAGCTACACCGATTCATCGAAGACTAGAATGAATCTCCAACCACCAATGATTTCTCGATCACCCGCTCAGACAGACAGTCGCGGATCGGCCTGAGCAAGCTACACCGATTCTCTAACATTAGGCAAAATCTCCAACACACATTTTCTTTCGTACGGCGGCGAACCGATCAATCGATGAGGGCAATGTGAAACCATTGAATCGGTTTGCCTCGGCTTGCCTACGCGCCTCTGTGACATAATGCTGAGGTCGAACATGTATTTTATTACATAAGAGCATCTGTTGGTTAATTTTTAGACTTTGACGCGCTGAAAACAAATCTAAAATCCGTTTATCTCCGTCATCCTCAGTTTTTAGAAAGGAAAAAATAAATATTTGTTGTACGTTGAATAACATTCTGTGGGGAGGGACACACACGCCACACCAGTCCCCTGCCGCGTATCGCCGGCCCGGCACCGAGCCTCGGCGTGCGTCCGGCGAAAAACATAAGCGTCGCGGAGCGTGAAGGGGGGAGAGAGGTGACGATGCACGACTCACGAGGCAGTCAGCCACGGATGTATGTACATTGTACAAATGTATATGATTGTAGGACACACGTGCGTAAAAATAAAAAAGCGAATTTGATTTCCGATTACAAGCTTTACCTGATACCCACACATTCAGATCGTCAATTTAAAAGTTACACTATTATTAGTTATGGCAAAAGAATCTGGCAACTTTTCTGAATAAGATCATTGCGCACACCTATTTTTCCGAATCCTTTCCAATTTTTAGTCAAAATGACTAATCTGCCATAAATTCTAGCGTTTAATTTTACTGCATCATACAACAGGTATATTTCTTCTGAAACGATAAATAAAATAGTTGTCGAAGTCACGCACTGACAGCAGAAATTCCCCGACCGTTTTAATAGCGTCCTGCGCTGCGCGTGTAAACGATATTTTATATTCTTATAAAAACGATTAATGAGCAATTACATAAAAAAATCGGGTAGGCTCAAGTTCGATTGAGTTGTCAGTTGGGTAGGAGTGTAGGACTAAGACTTGCAGATTGGAGAGTGAAGTTGAGCTAGTCAAGTACGGTTTCTAAGCGTTTATTTCATGCGGGTGCGCTGCCGCGTTTAACTCATTGTCAGTCTATCTCGGCAACTGTGAGTGGAACACGACGAATTTGGTAAAGACTGTTTAAAATGTTCAGCTTAAAACAATGCAAAATGTTCTTCGTATATTCGAACAGATCTTGTCGAGAGCTTCAAAGCGATACCATGCACGGTTGTGTTCTATTGACGGTTTCCGAGACAAGCCAAGATAAACGAAGTCAAACGTGACCGCACAGTGCACACCCATAAATATTGCACCGTTTCCCCGGGCACTCGATATTTTCCGCAATGCACTAATCGGACTTCTTACGCTTTCATTGGTCTATTTAAACAAGTTTTTCATTTTGTTGCAAAACATGCAGCCGCGTACCAATTTGAACTCGAATGCACATGAGGGCAGCCCAAGGCCGCATGAAAAGTTGATCCGAGGCCCAACGAACTGTTTTGATATATTAAACAGATATTGCAAAGTAGCGAAAGAAACTGACGTTATTTTTAAATCACGTGCTAATTACTCTTTAATTATGTATGCATCTGTGAAGTATCGATTACAAAGGTGAGGGTGAAATAAAATTATAAAATAAAATCTCATTACGTTTTAAGCAGTTACACAATGGGTAATGTCAACGTTCTATGTTTGTCTATTACCTACGGTACTAGCCCCAATTACCGACGCCAACCGACGCCGCCAAGAGACCTCAGCGCCCCCTCAGACCCCATCCAGCCCCCATTTGCGGGCCGCTGTTTAACACAGGCGCTGGCAGTCTTTAAGAATATCTCGTCGGTGGTACAAGGTATAAATAATGCCAGCAGAATACTGAGTAGTTATTAAAAATATTGATACTTAAGAAATACGTACACTCACATACAGTCGTAGATCGAAAAACGAAAATGATAATCTATTCTTACCGTTAATACGTTATCTGGCGTAATAAATAATATCACATTTTGAAAATTCCATTAACCTTTAGCCGACAGAAGACTACAACGTCGCGTTATACTACTTAGACTCTGGCTTATGACCTAAACGTTCGATACACAATGATATCGACGATTTTTTATCCAGAATCAATGTTTGCGGTGCGCATTTCGATGGACGACTTATCATGCACTCTGCGCCCTATCCCTTTTTCGATCGAACGCTTACCGACGAATATAACATTCTGAATGACAACTTATTCTCTACTACCACCCACTGGCGTGAAAACGAAGTATGCCTTGGTAGGAATTTGTTCAGGCAGAAGTGGTATTTTTTTTCATTCTCATAATAATTATACCGGTCGAAGTATTAAGTCCGGACAAGACAGATATTCGATTAGACCTGGCTTATCAACTATACTATGCACGAGTTACCTTGAAGGTCTTGAATTAATATACACAGAGTAATTGTATACGTCTTGAGACGGATGTTTCAATTAATAGCGTGTAATGATTGTACTTGAGACTTAACTTTCGTTCGTAACAATCATTCCGCGAACGTAGTCCAGTCAACGTGAAGTCCGAATCTGTTATCTTTGCTGATTGCAGCCGTGAGTATTCGTTTCACTTTACTGAGGTAGTTTCCGCGAACTCATTTCTATCCGAGATCATCCGCTTTGATTTTTATGATTGCAAGAACAATTTTGGCGAAGATACAGTGACACAGATTCCTAGGGTCGCCGAGGGAAACTTTGATCAGTGCACAGGTGAGTCAAGATGTCTCTGTACGCCGTGTCACCGAGAAAAGCTGGTCTCTGTTCATCTAAGAAAGTAAAGCTGTCGCGAGGCAGAGCGAGTATTGTTTGTCGATTGAAACAAATCGTCACAGTGACTCGGAATAATCCGATCTGAACGGAACGTGGAAAGTTCAGTTCAGTCCGACAAACATAATACCGGAAACTGACCGTTCGATAATCATTGTTGATGATTAAATCGTCTGTTACGGTGACGCGCAACGATTCGTGATCAATAACGTCCGACCTTGGCGCGGAAGTTATGCGAGAAAGATTTATGCGACACGCGTGAACTCATCCTCATCGTTTGATTTATATCGGACGATTTCGCCGACCCGCTAAAAATCTCCGCTCGCTTACTCGTTCCTCATCGATCATCCACGCCCAACGAATGCCAATGTCCGATACTTCGAACGTCATCAAACGTGTCAGTCCGCTTCATTGTCAATTTGATCGACCTTTAGGCCAGCACAGGTGACGCTCGATTTACGTCACGGTTGGAAGCATCGTTAATCGAGGATAGAATAAAGATTTCTCGCTTTTGTAATCGTAACCGAGCGATTCAGGGACAATGTCTATCTGTTTACATATTTTTTAATCAGGACAATACGGGTTGAAATTAGCATGTCATCACACGCGTCGCTGTAAGTTTAACTCACGAGAGGTACAAGTACAGCGAGTACAGAATCTAATATAGGGCCCACTTATGATTCCGACATACGTCGAGCCTCACCTGTACAACAGAGACATCGGCAGCGCGTTAAATAATTCATTCTAAAGCAAGTCGCGCAATTGCACTCTGGCACAACGTGCCAGCTCGCTTGCCGTCCAATTGTCCATTTCACTCTCAGACGGGACGTTGTTCATTGTCACTGACAGCGTTTCTTATTGTCATCGAGAATTCCTCTCGATTACCATCCAGATCGTCCAGAACCTTGTTCTCGGGCATTGCATAAGTCGCTCTGCCGGCGAACTTCAAGGACTTGAAGCCGGGTAGCCACTTGAAAATGCGCCACCATTTCTTGCTAGACCCGTCCACGTTAGTCACTTTTACGGCGGTGAACCTCGAGAGTCTCTGCCTCTGCGATCTGTCGTCCTTTCCCCGATCCGCGTTCCTCGAATTATTCTGAAACGGCCTCTGCCCTCTGCCACATCCATTTTCCTTCCGTCGAGAGCTCCTTGCCTCGTCTTTGTTACACCTTAGACTCTTCGGTCTCCTACATGGCGTGCCGTCGTCGTTCACCGAATCGACGACCTGGCAGCCATTTTTCGACGGCTGTTCGATCAGCGAGTTCCTTTGGCCGTTTCGAGGACTGTCGTCTTTCGCAGAATTGCCAGAACAGTCTGTGATGTCGTGCGCCAAGCCTGTTCCGCCGGTTCCCATGGTCCTCGAGCCGTAAGCTCCGAGTGTCCTTTGCTGGGAACGCGACAGGCTCGAGTACGAACGTTGCTCGTGACGAAACGCCAGTCCTGGCAATCTGCAACTCCTCGACAGCGTCTCCTGCGAAACAGTCAACGTTTTATCAAGTGCTCGCTTTCCGTCAGATTTTTGTCTGCTACGTATACTGAATTGCAATGAGTGACGATAGAATCTCATCTGGGTTAAGGTGCAAGCTCTACTGTCTGAACACTCCGAAGGAGTGCAAAGTAATCATGGAATTGTGCGAGCGAAATGTCTCATGCTACTTACTTAAGCCATTTCCTTCGAATACTGAAAGGGGAGTATGGGCGATTAAATTAGCAGAAAATGAGTCTAGTTATGAAGCTGAGTGAGACAGAGCCGAATTACGCTAATTGGGGGCGGTAAATGAGGAGAGCGGTAAAAAATGATTTCAAGTGATTCCGCGTCGACGCTAGACATGAATCTGTTTTCACAAGTGTCCTCGCCGATGCGGCGATGACTGAAGCTGACTGATTATTTTTCGCAAACCCGACGAAGTTGCGCGAAGATGAAACTGGTTCAAGCCGAGCGAACCGTCCTCGTCCTTTTACTAGGTTCATGGAAAATGAAGAGTATATTTTACAGCGTCGTTTGGCGTCCCGCCAAATGCGTATTATAATCCGCGGATGACCTCGTCGTCGAAGTAATGGCCCGAGTGGGAGAGGAAGCGCGAAATGCTCGGTCGTCTTTGATATCGCTAGGAAATCTTCGTCCTCGACACTTGAACGTGCACTTACCATGAACGCAACGCGGAATTTGTTTGACATGATGTTGTAGAGAATGGGGTTGATGCTGGTGGACACGTAGTAAAGCACGCCCGATACGTAGGTGAGCGAGAGGTAAAGGAACTCCATCCATTTGCTGTTCGACGTAATGTGGTCGTCTTTGTTGGTCCCGTAAATGGCGACCAAGCGCTGCACGTGGAACGGTGCCCAACAGATGAAAAATGCAACTACCACGGCGACTGAAACAGAGATGCGGGAACAATTATATGCGTCCCGATGAGCATGTTGTGCGGATGAAAATCGTCGGCCCGACAAACTCGTTTGTCAAGATCGGGACGAATTTAACGGTCGACTTGAGGAGATTCGACAAAGAGCGCGAAAGGAAAATTGATTAAAAAGTTGCCTGCGCTCTCGTTTATACGTATTACGGACTTTCCGACGTCCATTGTTCTCCGCCCACTCTGAACGTCAGGCAATTTGATGGGATATTGTGGTTGTTGGCTTCGCTTACGCGATAACGTGGCAGGAGGGACGTACCGATACGAATACGTACAGAAATTCTGATTTGCGTTAATTAATGACATACAAACGGTTCGATGGGGTGGGATTCATTCGCGATTACCTCACGGTGCCAGTCGTGTACAGTTTTTATTATGTACCGGTTCAAGTCAATTTTCAACTTCAACTTCTGTGAATGTTATGGATTTATTAAGAGCACGCGATGTAACTGTCCAAACCGTCTATATAACTCGATTTTTGGACGCTCCTTTCTGTAATCAATTACAGTTGCCGATGGCTCTGACATGCAGCATGGCAGGGGGCAGACATGATATCTAATACATCGTCGGATAACATTTGCAGGGACGTACTCACGATGAGCGGCTGTCAGTCCGAGCAAACGTCGCACTGACGTCAAGAGAAGAAAATTAATTGTGACCTGCATCAAGTGTCACGGCACGAAAAATGACAAAACCAATCGGGAAACTGACCCTGGAGAAGACAAATGCAGTTACGCTGCGTACGCTATGATTACGACACACAAATTTCGATTCTGGTTGTGTACGAATGACAGGTGAAGCGTGGTTGAGAAAAAAGTCCCCGACCTCACATTTCCGCTGGCACGCCGTCATTACGAATGTTTACTGAGATCAACGTTATGTATGCTGCGAACGTTTCCTGGTGCTTTTTTTCGTCCGCTTTAATCCGACAACCGATCTGTGCTTTGGTCGCGAGAATGACGCCGCGCCAGTGCTCCCAATATTATTTATCAATTCCGCGATAATAGGGCGACTAATAAATTCACGTCGCCCGACTCGCTGGAGTTCCCCGACTTTTTGTTCAACTTGCTTCTCCGATGGCCGTTTACGGACAGGCGTGTTGGTCGTATGATATACATATGTCCAATCTCATTAACATAACGCTTCGCCTCAGCTAATTATGTGCCTGCACGCGCTAAGCAACGTGGCCTATAATGCACTTATAATGCTTTCCGGTTCGTGCCACTGGACGTCTTTTTGTGCGACAATTGTTTACCGTCGTGTGTCACTTCATCTCTTAACCGCACGCCATCGTGTCCGACCGAACCGGAAGGGCGGTAAATAGCATCGATTATAGGGGGCGATTCACCCCTAGTGTGCACTGCACGGTTACTGAAAAATGGCTCGTGACAAGAGAAGTGGAGGCAGCAATATTATCGTCGAGAGGAAAGAAATCCATCACGTCGTTATCTTGGATGACATTGCAAGTAATTCAATCTAGGGACAATGAACAGCCGAGAATTTAAAGACTTTTTACCTCTTCGTTTTAACACCCTTCCATAACCACACAGCACAATATTGACGGCACGACACTGTGCTGGCTTAATTAAAAGATCATTTCACGTTATTTTCCGGTAAACTGTAATGTACACCAACAGCGAGCCGCCCTGCATAAACGGCCATGTACTACGATCAACCCCCGTACTACGAGTACCACCGAGGCGCAGCTTTTTCATTCAGCTTTCATATTCTCAGGCACGTACGCTCGCGCTATGCCGCGCTAATGAGACAGATATAATCGGACGGTGGCTAATCAAAATGCGGCCGGCGAGAACGGTGCACGGCGTAAAATGAGCCAGCGTAACTGTAAGGACAGGCGCGCGTCGCTTCCGTAGCTGAACAAATGAAGCAATCATCATGATACGGACGTCCTATAATTCGAAATAAATAGACGGCAAATAAGTCCGGCTAATAATGTGGCGGGGAACATAGGTGGAAACGCGAAGTGGCGCTTGGAGTGAGGTCACGTATCTACCCAAGTGGCTCGTAAAAAAAGGCGAGTGAGACCTCCTGGGAAGTGGCGCAATTTATTGGCCGGTAGATAGGAAGTGGCGGACGCAATAATTGGCCGACTAATTGTCCGCAGTTGTGTTCCTCGAAACGAACATGAGGAGCTCGATGGCGAACGACCGAAGGAGTCCTGCCTAGCTAACATTTCATCAATCGACTCGAGAAGCAAGGGACTGATTAATCGTCATACCAAACCGAGTGGACTGATTAAATTGATGGGCGATAATATTCTACGAACGCACCGTGCCAGTGGCCGCGCGCTTTTTTGCCCAGTTCTTCACCGATTAAAACAACTCTCGAGGGCAAGCAGTGAACTAAACGTACGGCTCGATTGCTCTACGCGAGCCGATACGCACACGGTGTGCTAATTAAACTTTCATGCATCATTCTCTTGCGGCTCTTGAGTTGTTGCCGATTGGTTCAATTAAAATTTATACACGCTCATGCATTCCCGGAAACATACAAAGCCATTCACGCGTCCACTCATGCATACTCTCTTGCGCCTAGACGACGCACCGAAGGTTCTCGCTGTTTCTTTTCTTTCTGCAGCCGGTCGCCACAAATTCAATTACAAGCGGGTCTTCCCGATCGCGACGTATTCTATTTGCGGGGTAACTTGTTCTCACCAGCAAAACTTCAACCCTGAGACATTATCGCGAGCATTGAACTAAGTCGCGGCGGGCACGGAGGACGGGGTCGCATCGATCTCGGAGACGCAAATATTGTTTGTCCTGGGCTCCAGTTTTACAGTGTCACGCGTCGAGCGAGCAGAGGAGGGTCTCTACTTATCCAGTTCCGACGAACTTACAAGGACGACGGGTGACGGGATCAGGTGTGTTGTATACCTTGATAAAGACGAATCAATATCGGAGCTTTTTCATACTGGCAGAGTGGAGAAAAAAAAAAGAAATTATAGCGTAATCCTCGTAGATTATGCGTGATCCGTGTTGCGAGGAGGAGAGATCTCTTTTAAGACACGCCAGCGGAGATAATCGATATTGACGGTGGCAAGGATGCACGAAAAAGTGTTTGCGAAATTTCACTTCGTTTGCCCCGTTCCGAAGACGGAGCGTCGCGTCAAGTAATACACATTTTGTTCACGACGATTCAGAATGCGGTACGGAAGAATTGTATACTCAACAGAACCGCGTGACTAGTTTGGATAACTCTGGAACAATGTTTTGCTGGCCATCAGATTATTTTTTCCTTCGCGAAAATCCGGCTCACCCATTAATATTAATGGCAAAAAGTAGTCCGGCCTCGGGAATAGTCGTCGATGCTCGCGGGTTAACGACACAACCCCAGTCGTTGAATAATTCACAATTCGATCGACGTAATCCGTCCGGCGATCTAATTCTTTGCCCGAAAGCCTGTAAATAGTCTCTTTCATTCATTGCGTGACGGGGTCTAATTTTTTCGCGTCCGCACGGTTTTCGACGAAACGGCGTGACGTAGTTCGCAAATTGAACCGCGAGATTTATCGCGCTGTAAAGTTAGCAGCTCGTGTACTATAATGCGTTGTAAGGTAAAGGCCCTTACCTAGTGAAATTTCTCTCTCCGTTCTACATATGCATATTTGTGTGTCGCTCTTCATAGAAGCAAACGTCGTTGTAGTCTTAGCATCGCAAAAAGCGAACATGCATTGCTATATCTGTATCCGGTTGGTTCTATCGTACGTCGGTGATTGGTTCACTCGAAAGTAGGGATCTTCCTGATTCGATTCAAAAATCGATTCTTTCAAGAGAATCGAATGTTCATACTATTGCCATCAAGGAATTAATCGGCATTGCGCCACACGGAAGAAGATGCGGTGACACTGAAGAAGTAAAGAGGCCGGTCGGACCTTTTGCATCTACTGTGCGGAGATGAGATATAATCTTACAATCAGCAATTCAGATTAAGTGTTTACATCTACCGGTCGATGATTAACGACAATTATGCCTTGGGAGTAATCGCATTTTGATTGATGAATACCTTTTTATCACATTTTTCATATCCATCATGGAGCAGATGGTGCGATGAGCTTGAAAAAAAAAAGTTGTTGCTTTCCTTGGAAGACGCGAGCCATGGGAGCCGTGGTCGGAGTACATTATCATAAACTGACATAAACCTTTCAGGCATTAGTTCGACTTTTTACTGCCGAATCGCAAAAATTGCGGCAGAAGCAATGTCATTACACTATCGAGCGATTTGCGGCATCCGACACATCCCGGATTCGCTAATTTATCGTAATATATTCACAGTGTCCCCACTACCTCGTTCGTTATTTTTTACTGGCTCGTCGTTGCGGCGAACAAAATATTACCTATCGCTGCTCGTAATTTATCGTGAGCGTCGGCGAGGCTAACGTTTGTTTGCATATTGCGTCGGGAAACAGTCGACACGAGATCGGCTGAATTTATTGGTCCGCCAAGAGCGCATCATGTGCCTCGATACACGAGCAATCGTTAAGCAATTTATTACGTCTGCTGACTTCGCGGACCAACACGAATCGGTATTTACAGCCGATCGTCGTCTTCATTCATCCTCTGTCTTTTTTTCCTTGCATCTGGATATTGCTAAAATTGGACACTGGCGACGGCGAAAATATTCGGCACGGTGGACGTTATCGTCTCGGGCGTTATCGTCTACGAGCGACGAATAAACATTCAAAGTTGCTCGAAAATGTGGCCTTACTTGTCAAATTATGCACGATTACGCGTGCGCTCTGGTCGTCGCGCCAAACACGTGATCGGGAGGTTTTTGATAAAGAGCATAATTCAGATTAGCGAGAAAAGGGCGGACACGGCTAATGAGCGCGATCGTCGACAGAGCCGATTCAGCTGATTTCCCGGGAAATTCATAGGCGGAGGTTCTCTTCGCGACTGGAGTTTTTCTACTGATCGGACGATAAAAAGTGTCGAGCTGCCAGAGGTCGTTTCCCCGCATCGCAGATACCTGGCCTGTAGCGTGGTAGAATGTGCTCACGGCCCGCATCCAATGCCAGGACTCTTGTCTAATTATAATTGGACTTCGAAACCGGTTCCGTAAAATTTCCACGGGATTTGCGAGCCGCAGAATCTGAATGAACTTGAAAACATATTTCTGCTCTTCAATCATCGCGCTGTGGATCAGAGAAATGTCTGAAATTCTGCGGAACTCCCGATCAAAATCGTGATTCGAAGACAAAAGCAGCCCAGGCCAGCCGGCAAGTCGAACTACTGTAACAATAAAAATTCCTGTGCGAAGATTGTGATAATTAGTCGTCAAAGTTGTCGAGCGTTCACCTGTTTTGACGTTGAATACAGCCATATCAGCGGTCATCGACTCTCTCTTTCTCTCTCTCTCTCTCTCTCTAAAATATGACTCCAAGAATTTTTAATGATCTTCGTGCTGAAAGCCGAGCTGCAGCTGAATTAGGCTCAGGAATCCCAATGACGGGTTGCCGAGGAATGCGAAGTTTATGACACGAGAGTAATAATCGTTCGCGTACATTTTGGCCGTACGATAGCAGGGTGGCCGTACTTTGAAAGAACTGGATCTGAATTGTCGGCTCAAGGCGAAGCTTTTTTTCCTGCCGCGGGGACGGGAATTAAGTATGCAGTTTCATATAATCGTAATCGTTAACGTCACTATAAATCAAGATTCGGATTTTTTTGCCACGCTCACCGCCGTTCTCTCGTAAAACACTATCGATTTGTATGCTCGTGGTTCGTCGGCTGATATATTTTTGGATGAGGATAGGTCTTCTTTTTGCGCTCGAGAACGGTAAATCGCGGAGTAAAATATATTATGACTCACGCCATGTTATGTCGCTCCATCAATTATTCGATTGCAAAAACGAAATGACAGGAGAGAAATTATGCCGTGACAGGTGTACTGGCCGCTTGCTAGACGGACATTGGGCTTGGAATGATTGCTGTCTTGCGTGGAGGCAAAATTTTTCCACGATTACGAGGATAAGTCATTGAAACGATGATATAAGACGCGATCTGCGATAGGAAGCCGAAGTACAGGGACGGTTCAAAGGTTCGTGTTGGATGTTAATTTTTAATTTTTCGTAACCAAACGTCACGAGCAAGGACGAAGAAGCATTAATCTGCAAGAAACGATTGGTGCGTATGGTAATGGTAGTCGGCAAAAAGATCCGATTTTTCTGTTGTCAACTGAATTTATGGCGCCCTTTGAATTAGGCGCCGGACGACCGGGAGCGCGGGGCGAAGAAGCGCGGTAGTCCGAGCGTGCGAGATCAAGGGCACGGACGACAGTTGGGCATCGACGAGTGATGCGTGCGGATGTGTTGACTCACTTATGTACCTTATTGTTGGCTTAATAAACTTATTTCGTTGGAGACGTTGGGAGTACGTTTACTCGGAAGCATTCTTCCGGACGAAGTCCACTACAAATTTAAACTCTCGAGTCTGCGGTTTGACTGAATTTCTGAACTCGTCTCATCTAATTTGTATCATCATTGCCAGGCAGCAACCGACTAACGTTTATGTAACTTTTTATTCATCTTGTCTCATCGTATAACTCTGCGAGCAATTTATAGTCTGATAGTATACTTTCATAATGTGTAACTAACATAATTTGATATACAATCCATTTACTCCCATCTTCATGCAAGTTTTTGCGCGTATTCCGTCGTTGCGGATCGTTCCAGCAGTTAATATCGACGATGATATGTAGTGCTTGTTATGTACGCCGCACGACAACCATATTCGGACACGGTGAGATATCAAAGTATAAAAATACGGAATGCGAAAACATGATTTGAGCGGCTCCGTAAATGAAGCAATTTTATGCCCCAATCGGCGACTTCGAAAACGGCCAAATTACGTGGGTCAATGAGACCATTGTATGAAAAGTAAGTGGTCTACTTTCGCGGTTGCTCGTGCGCAATTCAATTGAATCGGCCGCGAAGGAACGCGCGGAAGCTAAAAGTTTGTTTCTGAGAGTGTGGCAACGAAGGTAGCAGTGCACCGGCTCGAAGCGACGACTACGAAAAAACAGGCGCGACCAAGAAACGAGGGATAACGACAACGAGCGTGATCGTGCGAAAAATTACGCAATCCGAGTGCCGTGCGTGGATAGGCAATCGATCAGAGGTGGGGGGGAAACAAAAAAGTGCCGGCCGAGGAAGGCAATAAACAATCCAGCGCGAAAGCGCACGTGACGATCAAGCGAAATTCATTAGGTTCGCTCGCTCACTGATTATTTATCCGAGCGAAGGCGATACTCGAGTCACTCCACATGCATACGCTTATTCATTTATGTCGAGCGATCGGTGAACGCTGAAAAAGTGTAACGAATGCCACGACATCATTAAGTGGTCGATGATTAAGTCTCGCGGCTCTTCTTCTCTCTCTCTCTCTCTCTCTCTCGATGCCTCCGCGACGAGGAACAATGGTAATCAGAAGTGCGAGGGAACGTGGAAAGACAATATTGCCGCAGCAGCACAGTTATGAGTTGACGACGAAAATTTGCTAGAGGCACGCTTGGCAATGAAACTGCGCGGCGAGGGAAAGAATGTAGGGGAAATAAGCGTCCATGTGCGACTTCTTCGCGAGCGACCGTTGTAATTGGGACTTGCCTATGCGTGTGTCATGCGTGTTCAGATGTGCGAGGGTTAGCAATTTTCGAGTTGCCGTGCCCTGGATATTGCGTCGCGACTCTTTGCTTCAAGGGCGCCTGGTTGCGCGACATTCCGACGATCTAGCGGAATGCTTCGTCGGAAACAAGCCGAAATCTCGCCTGCACTGCATCAGGACGCTGCATCGGCAAAGGTCGACTTCGATCCCCCGTTGAATTACACGCACTTCGAACTTCGAGCGAAAGACACTCTGAAATTGGGATTAGCTTCGAGTCCTCCCCCTGCCAGCGGATTCCATGTGCTCAACGAGAATGTTCACACATCATAATCTCTCAATGACGTGCTCTCGGTGAATTTTGATTTGCCGATAAAACACTTGAATTCGCGTACCGTGCGTGTCCTCGACTTTCATCATTGTGCTCCGCCGGCGTCGCTTTTTTGTCCTTTGATCATCGAAGCGGCAAAAGGGTGGACGAAGGAAGCAAGACGTTTCACGAAAGTTTAATGCTGAAACGCCGAGGGGCGGCTTGTCTCGATGCCTGTCACTGCAGCGGACGTCCCGCGGGTTGCGCAATGTGCGGGGCAGGCTATTTACCGTCGGGATGCTTTTAATATTCTAGCACGAAAGTATGACGAGTGACCCTCCAGTCTCCAGTTAGGCCAGGACGACGTTTCTCGACAACGGTCGCTCGCTGCCGTGATGCCACGAATTATTCAGCTAGACAACAACATTTCCCGCTCAATAATGTGGGTCAAGAGCCTGCGAATACTTTTTCGGCCGACATTAGTCGGGTGTCAGGACTGTCAGGTGCAAACACGAGCGAGCGGGGCAGAGATGAAAGAATTACTGGACTACCGACGAACGTCGAAACGAAATATAGCTCCTCTTTCCGATAATCTCGTAAGACCTTGGACGAATTAATGGAAACTCACCCAGCATCTTGAGCACCCTCCTCGAGGATCTTCCGGCGTGATGCCTGCAGTGCTTGCCGGCTTCCCCGCTGTCAGCGTCCCTCTTCATCATATTGGACTTTCGTAACTTGAGGCCAATCAGAGCGTAGAGTACGGTGATGAGGCTCATCGGCACGATGAAAAAGAGGAACGTCGAGAGCTCGAACGAGTGCTTGACAATGATCCTCTTGACCGTGCACGCGACCATATGCGGATTCGTCTCGTGCCTGACCACGCCGAACTGAAGGGCTTGCGGGAGAGCGAAACAAAGCGCAACGAGCCACACAACGAGAATCAGCTTGATCGCTCTCGACAGCTTTGACATCGTCTGCGCCAGAAAGGGATGACAGATGGCGAGGTATCGTTCGACGGTAAAGGCCGTGATCGTTAGCACCGAGGCGTTCGTCGAGGTCTCGGCGGCCAAGCCACGCAGCACGCAGAATCCTTCGCCGAAAATGTACGGGTACTTGCACCAGACCATGTAGATCTCCGGCGGCAGGCCGGAGACCAGCAGCAACAGGTCGGAGACCGCGAGACTGAAGAGATAGTAGTTGGTCGCCGTGTGCATCGACTTGTTGCGCGCGATCACGATGCACGTGCTGATGTTGCCGATTGTGCCGGTTATGAAGATCGACACATAGATTATTGTCACCGGTACCACCACGTACAGAGAGTCGCGCGAGACGCTGGCCGTGTACACGTCCACCGTCGACTCAGTCAAGCCGTTCTTCAGGTACGTGTCGTTCGACTGGAGTCGGAGGTCTTGAGAAATGTCCTCGATAAGATTCGGATACGTGCCGTTAGAGAGGACGCCGGACGACAGAGGCGTAATAGTGCTATCCATGGCTGATGGTGCTTGATGGGCCAGCAAGTCATTCCACGATGCGCCAGTCCCTCTTGTCCATTGTCGATCTCTTTTCGCTGATAGCTCGAGAACGACTGACTCGGCGGCAGAAGATCGCGCGGATATCACCTCCGATCTCCGAGAGGTTGCTCTTTTTCGGGTGGAAATATTTCGAGTCTCGTGAGTCGTCTCGTGATAAATATTACTCGATAAACGGTGGGCCGAAGGCGTCGTGTAATTGATTGGGTACGCCGTTCCCGCGTGATAGGTTTCTGGAAGGAACTAGTTTTCGGAGAGTCTCTTAGGGTTTTTAATGGCTTTTTTAAAACGACCTCACTGGTTTTGTTGGATTCGTAAGCGGTTACGAATTATTAGTGTCGGCTGTTTCTAGGCAAATAGCCAAGCGACTACCGGCGCATTTATCATAGGCCCGTGGGTCTCGTTTTGGGTATTCGCTAACTAGCCGAGTGATAAGTGGCGGATTAAATCAACGCGTAATGCATTTTGGAAGGTGGTAACCGGGCCATAAATTATGTAGAAGAAACTAATTTGCGAAAGCCCTCTCGCCATAGGGGTCTGTCGCAATGCTTTACGCGCGCGATGGGGTCCGTGGATTAGGTAGGTGGGTAGGTAGTTTAAGATAAGTACCGTCGACGTTCGGAAGCTGACTCCGAATAAGACGTCCCTTCGTCGCAAGACCCTTCGCTCGCATCGAGCGAAATTCGTCGAAACGATTCTCGTCCACGCGTGAAACGTTTACCCTCGCTATTTTTCCGAACGATCGTCCTCAATCACTACGATCAGCACACTTATCAATCATCATTAGCTATCTCGCACACTGTCCTTTCCATCCGATACACACTTCACCGCGTGACGCTGTGAGAAATTCTGCGGTATTCTCACAATCTTCTCTTTCCAATCCACAGTTCGTCGAACAGTCCGTCAAATACTTGCGCACGCGTGCGTGAAGTGCACAAAAGTACGTGGGATGATAAGCCGCTTACTTTATGACCTGTTCTGACATTCTCGTCCAGAATACTCCACGACTGTCGCGCACGTACGAAACGCGTGAGTGCAATCTATGCCGATGACTTTCGAATTAATAAGCGACATTCACTGAATATCGCACGCTTCGTCGTTAACTATCGGCGTCGATTCGACTGGAGTGCGGAGGAACTAACCGATCGTTCCGAAGTATCGCGGGCGCCGCGCGAATCACAACTGCAAACGCCTCCGGCTGACGAAGCGTCGAAGGACGTCGGGCAGGCAAGTTCACTGCTGCTGCGCCGATGCGCCGTGCGTAGCTCCGATGATGATCCCTCGTTCGCGTTGGCACTCTTTATTCTCCCTTCTCTTCCCTAGTCTTCCCTTCTCCACCGCCTCCACGCACCCCGCGGTCAAAAGATTCTTCACGGATCTGCGATCAGTAGCGGCGCCGATTCTTTTTTCTGACGATTACTCGCAGCCACCATGCCATTCCATTTTTCTCTTCGTTTCTTCTCTTTTCCGCGACAGGGTCGCTGTACGTAGTCCTAATGGACGTATCGGGTGATACTCTATCGACGCATCGTGTTTCTCATGGGCCGCCGATGACTGACATTTTCTTCGACAAGTTTACGGCCGAATTTCTCCGCTCACGGGATCGGCATGCTGTTTGACGACCTGTTTAGCGGTTTTACGAGCTTCTAAGGCGGTATCCTTGGATACCGTGATCAATCGCGGTAAATTAGTCACTTTTTCTCCTCGCCTTTTCGGGATTGTTCTTCATCGAATTTTGCGGTTCATTTTTGCGCGGGAACGGGAATTATGCTGTCCTTTTCTTACGCGCGCACAGGATTGTCTCCGTGAGGCGTGATGAATTGGAGCAAATTGCTCGTTTCGTGATGCTTATTCTTTAGGCAAGTGCTCCATTTTCATTGGTATGCCGTCAATTTTTGCGTGCACCGCACCGCATCTCCTCGCATTCCACGCCAAGTTGTTTGTTGTGATTTGATGAATTCAAAAGTTTTCATTTTTTTCTCTTCGCTCAGAGATACGTCTTTTGTAGTGAACATTTTTTAATGGATAACGGACGAGCGGGAGGTCCTGATTCGAAAGGGATTCTTATATACCTTGAGGGTCTTCCATTTTATTTTCACCTTCTTGGATACCTTTCTTTTTCTTTTGTCGACTGAATTCTTTGCAAAAGTCACTCGTGGTGCACGAGACGTTCCACGCTATTCATGCGTTCCTCCTCTCCAGCCCAAAGCGATCTTTTTCACCTTCTAATGGAAGTGAAACGCCCACTTGTTTCTTTTTGTAGTCAGCCCTTCCTCTCTTCTCATCCTTGAAGTCTGTATCCCTTACACTCCTGCATTGATCTGTTCCTATTTTTATTCCCTATGATTTTTAAATGTTCCGAAACAACGCCAAACGATCATGGACGGGGAATTGAAAATTCTCTCCGTTTCATTTTTCGTATGCTAATGTCGAGTGTAGAGTCGCCGGAGTGCTGACTACGGAATCCGTCAACGAGACGATCCGGAGATTCGGGAAAGAAATGAAATCGTTCCCGGCGATAAGCATGAGTGTCACGTAAAAATTTGGACGGAATCGCGTCATTAAACTCGCCGACCACTCAATGGTACGGCCCATTACGAATGACAAACAGGCGTCGGCGTATCTCAAAATAGCCCGTATATATCCGCACCTTGCGGCAACTTTCTCAAAAAGACCAAAGGGTGGAACGGGCCTTTATTACACCTGGACTCCGAAAAACGCCGTATCGTTCAAGGGAGGAGAGTTGATTATTCAAGCGCTGCTTAGACAGGATGATAATTTTATCCGCCAACGGTTGGCTGGCTTTCGATAATACGCGAGACCTTGCGTTAAGTGGTCCCATGCCTTCTGCCGTACTCGGCAGCGAGAATAGTTTACGATGCATAAGGGTAAATGTTCATTTAGATAGCAGGCAGTATCTAATTGGAATTGAGTATGATATCAGCGATACGTACAATCTGTGCCTCCGGTTCCGTTTTGACACGCTTTGTGGCGTCTATGATATCGTGGCTAGCGCAACGCAATCGTTGCACGTTTATAGAATGCCATGAAACGTTCATAAATTACCCCGCCAGTTCGAGTACTTATCAATACTTGTCTACTCGAGTCTCCCGCGTGTATCTGTCTGCCTCATGGGTGGATGATCTTTCTGGAGTCTCTATTTCCCAAGGCGCTCGTGCCAGGATTTTCAACCGTCCGACGCGATCCATATATAGGTCAATAATACTCTTCCATTTTCTTTGATCGGCCAGTGAATAGGGACACGCGAATGATCGTCGTGATTTCTCGACGGAGGATTACGTGCCTGTCAAGTCGAATTTATTGAGAAGAATATGCTGGCCGCGATGGGCACTCTAAATGGAGAGGAGATTTCTGTTAGGCATTGGCCTTCAGATAGTTTCAGTCGCCTCAAGCTAGTTGTGGTTGACCTAAAACCTCGCTGAAATCATCGCCGCGGATGTCGCGGGATGCACATATGTTGTAGTAATGGACGAACAGATTAAGACTTTTGTTCGAAGTAAATTGCTGTAACCTACTACAAACTTCGCTAACTTTAACTTCAGCCAATTTCTGTACGAAATACAATAATGTGCTAGTGGAGTGACGAACAACCGTACCTCGCAAGGACATGGTCTTATATTGGTTCATTTAAACTCGTGCGAATGTGGGCATATACAGGGTTCACGGAGCGCAGGTTGTTCAATACTAGTTAGCATCGAAATATTTACACAACAATTTGCTTATAATGATTATTGACAAATGCTCGGATTACATGAAACCATTCTGAAATGACAATCATTCTCGGGACACGTGTGTCCGCACGTGGCTGCTTACCCATTATACTGCTACTCTCAAACGATCAACGTAATATTCTAAGTATACCTGCAGGCGCACAGCTTTCCATTGCGTCTTCGTAAAAAGATAAGTATTTCCTACATTATGTAATACCGAAATACTGTAGATTTTCTGATCAGGCGTTTAAAATACAATATAATGTGTTTTTCTTAAGATAAACTGAAACGCTGATAATGTTTCCATTATAACTGTTGTTTACTTATCCGAATATAGTGTGTAACTAAAGCGCAGCACGGTATTGAGCCGAGGGTAAGAATTGCTAGGATCATTTGGCAGTAGCTTTGCGGTAGGATGGGATTCGCCCGGAGGGATTCTTCATGACATTCAAACGTAATGCTTTGTTCACATCGTACGATATCACGACACAGTCTGCGCAAGTTTGTATGTCATACATACATTAAAAAATTCCTTGTCATCCCTACATACCGATGTGCAGGAATGTTAACAATGAAGATTAGCACGGGAGTAAAGATCAGTGCGATGGCAAACACGCGCATAGTAAATGAGTTTCCCACAAGTTTGTCTCTATCGGCGTACAACAATCGCGTGAACCGCTGACAGTCACGGTCGGATCCCTGATCTCTGCGTGCCGCATGTCAAAAAAGGGCGTTACGACATTTCTCGTTCGTGCACCACGACAGGTCGGCTTTCGAGTCTTGAGACAATCGGAGCGACGTTAAGTCATCCAGCCGAATTGTGGACGCGGCCTTACCCTCAATTGCGACCTTTCTCAACCGCCCAATTCTAGTTGTTCGCAAGACTCCTTTCGTCCCTCTGTCGCGTCCTTCTTGGCGTCTCATCTCGTTTCCCGCCCTCACCACCTCAACTTTCTATCCTGCTCCTGTCATCCCCCTCGACTTGCCGCCGTTCACCACCCACGTCTGCTTTCACCTCTTTCCGTTTCAACCCGTTACCCTCCCCCCGACTTTATATCTCGTTCCTCGAAACCGGGCAAATGACCCGTCTCGAACGCTTGTTTACAGAAGCCCGTTCCTGTTTCGCAGTGTCGACACAGGCACAGACTGCTTAACCTCCTAGAAGCGATGCCGGATTCTGTTAATCGCAGGATCTGCATCAGCGTTCTTACTAAAACGGTAACTGCCGAGGCTTTCCTTGCGACTTGCGAGGCTTTCCTTGCGAGTTGCGAGGCTTTCCTGCGACTTGCGAGGCTTCCCAGACCTCAAACGTTTGCCGACGGCAAAGAAGTTCGCTCCGTCGTAGTACGAGCTACACTATGACCATTTTTACGAAAACTCTCTTCTTAACGGATACGACTAATAGCATAGTACACTTGCGTTCTCGTATTATTCGCCTTTACATCGCAGCGCTAATGAGAATGCACCCCCTGACGGTGTCCATTCATTTCGGCGTTAAGCTTGAGTAAGTCCGCGCGCGCATCGTCGCGACAAAGGATATCCCTTGAGATCGCGTTTCCTTCTTTTGCCTGTCATCGGATTCCCGAGCTCGCCCAGCAGTTTTCTCGGTCCTCGAAAGTGGACCTAAGTACGGCGCATTACGGAGACTACCGCAAGCGAAGAAAGCGCGCTGCACTTGAATTGCTCGAAACTGCCGGGAAGGCCGTGAAGTATAAACAGCGGAAGAGGAAGTAGATGATATTCTTTCGCGAAGTCGCACACCCTGAGCGCAAGCTCACGAGTCGAGACTTGCGGTGAGCGAGCCTCGGTTTCCTCGTTCGGCGAATTATTACCGGGGATCGTGTTGCCGAGAGTGAATGCGGAACGCGATCTCTTCGGCAGCTCACGTTACACGCGCCAATGACACGCGTATTGAGAATAATGTGACAAGTTCAAGAACTCTTTTCAAGCTCACTCGCTGACGATGGAGTAATGTGGTGTGTAGATTAGTCTGCGTCACGGTCTCAATTGAATGTTACCCGACCAGTGGCAGCTTGCCAACAACATCGCCAATCAGCGATCGGCTCGATTGACGATTGATATCAATCATTTTCACGCGTCCTGCAAATAAATGTGCCCAGCCGGACTTGATTACTGAATAAACGCGCGACGCAATTACGATCTCACTACAATGAGATCACAGTTTTATGCGGCTAAATATTTTCGTAGCGCCGGATCATCAATCACTCTCGAGTGTCGGGTATCGATTGGTAAGCATCGAAATATGATTTTCCGGCAGATGGAGACCGCAATTATCGGACTCGTAATTAGAGATGTCATTAAGTCGAATATCGCGTGCGCGCGGACGGGATGCAATTAGCGAAATGCGGATTGTCGGAGACGATTGTTAATTCTCGACTAGGTCCGTGTCAATCAGTCGCGAGCGAGTCGCCGGCCGGTGTCGCTGGTCCGTTGCCGGATTAACTCCGCCAATTAAATGAACATTCTACTTAAATTGTCACGTGCGGGCATCATGTGCGCCACGACGCTCGACCGATCTTGGTTTTTCTCGTTCCTCCGATTAACGCCGCTAACACGTCGATCGTGTTGGCTTCGTCCCCGAAACTGACTCTTCGAAAGCAAGTCGATCTTTTCAGGAATGTCTTACGCTGCTTTCGCTCACTGCGTCGTGGCGTGCTTCGCAGAGCTTCGCCGATTAAAAGGATGTATGGAGTACTCTTTGAAATGTTCGACTGGTAAAGTATTCCCTCACCTCGCCGGCAATTCGAGGGGGAGGAAGCGTTAAACGTTCAACCCTCGGCTGATTTTGCGTGTCATCTTACTCGGCCTTGATTGCAATCCCACGTTCTGGATTCCATTCATGCTGGCGCCTTCTTTATAGGACCTTGAATTGGCGGCATTATCGTTTCGACACGTACGCACGCACGTATGTCGTGCCGTCTTACCATATGCTTAGGACCTCACTCTTCCCTTTCATACTTCTTTCATCGATTCCTCTTGCTATTTCTAGAGTTTCCTCGTGAAAGTTGAACGAAGCCGCAAACTTATTGGGCTTCGACAATAAAATATTGATTCGCTCCAAGCGTTGCTATATTTGCAGATATTGGAACTCACATGCTTTCCCTACGATGATGGATTTGAGGGGTTGTCGGCGTATTGAGGATACTGTTTGCCAGTGTCACTCAATTAGGAAACATTTTTTCAACAATAGGCAACTTGCAACACTGTTAACATTGGGCATAAAGCAGTTTCATAGATAACGTGTAAGTATGTATAGTAATGCTCTCGGATTACTTTTGTGAGGAATTTTAGGGTGACTCAGAGGGCTAATGGGGAAATACTGGGCGGGTATGTCTTTGATAATGCTTTTCCCGCTTTTACGACGCATTTCTACGCGGTACACCTAATTTATGAATAGGACGTGACTTGCTTCATTCTATTACTTTCGGTAGAATTGCCTAAACGTACGAATGCCGCGGTGGCTATATATGATTGACACTATTCGTTCTCCAGGGCAGAGAACGACCCATTTTCAATGCAAATGATTCTCCATCGGCCGGTAAGCGTAATCGTGATCAATTTACCTTGCTCGCCTCGCCTTGGCGGCGTGATCGAATTAGTAAGTGCACTGGACACGAGTCGAGGCGCGATCACTGTTTGCAGCGAACTTTGGCACAAAGGGATCAGGCAACTGTAATAAATAGACTGTGTATACGTATGACTACGTATCTGCCGGGAGAGAGATTTCATCAAACCGCGAAAGTGTTTGTTTGCGTCTCGTGGAAGGTTCATCGGCTTGTTGAGTTTAGTCGTACGTACTGCAAGCTCGAGCATCAAGGTCAGCTTCATGGTCGCTTCCATTCGCCACTTTCCCCGTGATTTGCTCCCCAGAGACTGAACTTGATACACTAACCGCTACGTACATATGTAGGCGGACACCAAACATGAACTTGTAGGAAAACTAAAGATATCGGCGTCATATCAGACTTTTTCGGCTTTCTCGTTCGATTGCGCATTTGTCACGCTTGTTGCGGAGTACGATGCATCGATACACTGTTACGTCATACGTTTATACAATCGGTCGCTGATTGAATATCCGGAAAGGCAAGCATCGAAAACAACAGGTACGAATGTAGCTTGCCACCGATCGGATTAACACGTGTCTGCTGCTAAAAGGACTGGGAGAGGAAAAGACCGGAAAAATACTGGGTGATTATTTCCGTTTTTTGTAATATATCGGTTTCGGCATGGCTTTGTCAACACAATACCGGTTTCAAGTCCCCAACGGAAACAAAGGATCGTTGATGAGAAATTTTAAATGAGTTCGACGTGTCCGTAATGGCAAAATTTTTGCTATAATGTCGGCAGCGAGAGAGACAGAGAGAGAGAGAAAGAGAGAGACTGTAAATAAACTGCCGGAGCTCCGATCGCGAGATTCTAGAGTTAAATCAAAGTTGTTTGTTGGATGAGCGAACTCGAGAGACGGGGAAATAAATTACGAGCCCGCTTTCGCGGTAATCTCGCTCATTCCCTTTCGTCGTTTCTTCTCACCGTCGCCGTCTGAATTTTCTCTTACAATTAGCTTCATAGAGATCTTGCGGTGGGTGGACATTTTTTTTCTACGTGCAAAAAACGACGAGTGCACTTTGCTTACAACGTAGGGGAGGAATTTTGTTTTAGAGGACTTTCTGAGAATGTTCGGCTCGTCCTTCTCAAGCGCAAATACTTTATTCAGGCTTCCGACACAATACGCATTCATTTATCATATGTATACTCAAGGTACGTTTCACTCATCACGCTTCGTCTCCATCACAGGTCGCAGATATTTTACAGTCTTTCACGCACACGACTATTCGATACGAGCTTAACAAATAATTTCGCGCATGGAACAATTGTCATCGAGGTATCCTTGTACAGCCCGGCCACCGAGACCGTAATTTAAGCGTATCCATTTCATTAACGACTAAAGGCACGTAGGACATTAATATCACCAGAAACGAAGTTGGAGGTTGTATGCTGCGAGGTCCAGCACCTAGATAAAGAATATCAAACGTTATGATAAAAGGCGGGCTTCAATCTCTCGGATAACGGAAGAGTAACTTTTCCAGTGACATTCAATTACCCTTCCTTCCTCACAGTTCGACCTGCGAGTAATAGAGAAGAAACTTAACAGACCCATATTATCTCTTAAGCTTTTAGACGGGGGTGATTCTTGGTAAGAGAAAAAAAAAAACCAATGAGTCGTTCCTTTTACCACAAGTCGTAGCAGATAAAACGTAATTGGCCTTTCAGAGAAACGTTATGAAGCGAGATGTGAATGAATTTTTAAAGCAAAAAAAAGCTCGACTCGTAATTAAGCATCAATTGGTGGTTGTAGTAAATCTCATGGATCGAGCATTTGAAGGGGTTGCTCAAATGACGGTTCCAGATTTTGCGTCGCGATGAATTGCAAGCAACTTACTTGGAAAAGATTGGTGACGCCTTGGTAAGGGTAGACGCCGCCGAGTATATAACGATAGTAACCGTTATGCCTGATACGATATTGACCCTGTTTAACGTCCGTCGGCACTTCCCACGTAATTGTCACCTGACTCGATCCAAGAACAACCGACGTTCTCGTCCACTCGAATCTATAGTGATCGTCGCAAGATCGTTTTTAATGCATCGATGAATGCTGTGTGCCATTCTGTGAAGACTAAAAGATCATCATCGGTGAAATGTACGCACCTGGTTTCCCAATCAGCGTCAGTCGCTACTGATACCCAATCGCCATCCGGCTCTTGCCTTTCGATCGTTACGAAAGTACTCCCGGTCATGAGATTATTTCGGGGGTGACCGGATATCTGTAACAGTCGCATCGAATTCTGAGCAGCAGGAAAGAGTATTTGCAAAGCACATTCTGTCACGACGTTTACGTTAACTGGTTCGTTTGGACCGAAGATGTTCCATGCAGATTAGATGAAACGTCTTCAAATTACTTTCTCGATTCTTGCTTCCCCCGTCGTCAGGAAGTAACCGTCGCGGAATAATATAAGTAGACTCAACTTCCACGGGAAGCGCGCGATGAAACGGAAGAAACGTTCGCGAGTTCCGCGAGAATAAATGAGAAAGTGAGTCGAGGAAGCGTTTCTTCGATTGGACCCAGCCATGGCATCGCGCGTACGAACGGCCATTCTGTCGAAGCACATATTGGATGCTGATATGAAAATTGGCGACGTTGATTGCAAGATTCATGTCCAGCACGAACGACGAATTTCTGCCGATGTCCCTTTCAAGCGCAGACACTAGAAGGCGATAACGAAGTAGTTTTCTTCGTCGAAGGCTACGCCCACGCGTAAACACACGTCCCGACAGCCAACACACTCGCGCGTCACACGCGAACGACAATGGACGGCACAAAAGAAACGATAGCCGTCTAATGTTCTCCATTGTCGTTACGTCCGAAAGAATAATCCGGAAGTCGCCGGCGTGACAGATAATTTTCGGCCGAGGCAAATTCACGCGCTCCGAGGCGTCCTCCGTTCTTTTCGCCGGAGATTCTCTCTATTCTTACGTCCTTTTCCCTAACTTCGCCGTGACCCAGATACTATGACACTTGAACGCTTCAGCTGATTCTCGGTCGACAGGCCGTCGGCTCCTTTTTATTCCAATCCATATTACGTAACGTTTCAATCTGATAAAAGGAAGATGCCGAAAAAGCGGAAGGCAAAAAGCTTTCGGCTGGGGCTTTTTCTCTGGTTTGTCAAGAACGAAACCCGGCGCCGGGTGGTCGAATTCTGCTCGGACGAGTATGGTTGCGCCGTGCTGACGGACGCGTATAATGAGGTATCGTTTACGTGTCGATGCCTCGCCTTTCTGGTCGGTCAGTTTTATGAAGCGGGTCGTTCAATGATTCGCGCAAACACGCTTTCTGGCGCGTTACCCCCCTTCGCAGATTTCCACTCGCCAAATGGAATTGCTCGCGCTTGCGTAATACCCTGTCTCATACTCCGCGAAACGATTCGACTTAATGCAATTACCTCTGCAATTTTTGCGTAACATCCTTATACAACCGCGAGGAGTGCGAGGACTCGTCCCGGTCGGTCACGGTCATCGAAACCGATTGTTCGAAAATCGAGCAATTCTCTGACATTGAACCGACGAGAGTATTGATTTCGCCAACTTCTCCTCATTCAGATTTCGTATGTATGCTGTTCAGGGTACCCCGTTTTAACGTGTTCTTCCCTAATGTTCTTTAATACACTAGCATCATCTTTAGATCCCGTCGAAAAATAAATATGCATCATTTTGGGTTCCGTATTAAGAAATGATTGACCTTCATGTTTGACGCTTGCAGACGGGTGACGAACCTCGAAGTTTCTGCGATAAATCGAGTGTCCTAACGAAAGTGCAACACCGGCGTAACTTAAATATTGATGGTGTCTCGCATATAGAACAATCGCGTCATCGGGTCGCGAATATATCGACGATGCACCGCCGATGGAGATTTACTTACGAAAATAGCCGAAACTACGTCACCGGGTGCAGCGACCTTAGCCGGCTGCTTAATGCAATCGCCAAAGTTGCGACCCCACTTCGGAGTGTCGTACAACACAGGTGGTACCAGGCTAATGAGACTCTTCGTCGACAGTTCCTCCGGCGTTGGACCCGGCTCAATATCCTTCTTCTGTCAACAGAAACATTGATCCGGCGTGAAAGGCAGGTCTTTGAGTCCTAATTGACTATGAAATCGATCAGCCTTAAGAATCGCTGATGCGACGTTTCACACACTAGAACTGCGCACGACATACTTTTTTGCGCTCTTATTAGAAAATGATAGATGTGGCTCCGGGAGCAGCTTTGATGGGCGAGAAAATTGGGACACATAGCATGACATTTTTTACATTTACCCACCAGAATGGCAGCCGTTACGAGCTCCTGGTATTGCTTCAGATATATGGTGAGGGTGTGTGGCCCGTATATAGTCGAGGCGCCCTCGTATCTCTGTATCTGCAAGCAAATGATTTAGACGCTCATAACATTATGCACTTTAGGTGCAGTCGCCGCAATGTATATCAGTTTACGCCAGCAATGATTTAAGAGCAATATCGACGGTGTGCTCTATCGCCGCTCATACATATTTACTCGCCTCGTTTTCCTAGAGACTACAACTACAAAGGACTTCAAAACAGCCGTAAGCACCCAGCGAAGACTGCCGAAAAGACGATTTTTATTTCGCCAGCTCGAATGCTGCCGGTTAATATTTATTAGATACACGACGGAAGAGCTTCCTCACGATGTAATGCGAAGGACACACGAAGTCATCGATACTGGTCTCAGAGACACGCGCGATGGTAATTTCGAGCCTCGTACGTTGACTTACCAATTCATGCCGTACGTCGACCGCGCGTTCTATAGCGTGAAAGAAATATATGACAGTCTTCCGTCGAAGCAGTTTCTATATGTAAACGTAAACTCCGTCGCGCCTCGATATTGTAATCGAAATCGCTCCAATTTTCCTCCTGACGACAATTCTCGTTTGGCCGGACACAATGGAGTTGCTTCGACAAAGTGGAAGTAGTAGGAAAGGAACGCCGAGATATCGTTGGCGGTAACGGTTCGCGGAAATGACGACTATCTCTCGAAATATTATAATTTCCCCGCGTGATCCGCGGGCCCGACTCACTTGGTACTCTTCCGGCGTTGTAATGTAATCGCTGTAAGTGTTGCAGAGTCCCGCAACTATTACGGCGCTTTCCTCTTCCGACGCTTCGTTTATGACAGCTTTGATAGCCTCTTGCAATCTTCTTCCGGACATTGTCGTGAACTCGCCGGGCACGCCGGCTATCACGACATTCCCAATGACCGCGACTTGCGTCGAGATGATTTTCGGTTGCCACTGATACGGAAGCACCATCTGCCAGAGAAAGCGGAAGTCACGGTGAGAGTTAGCATAGATATGCGTTTATATATGTTTATATTATATGTACGCTTCATACGTCGCACGATACACGAAGTGTATATCCACGAATTTCCCGTACTCCGATAAAACCGGCAGAAACTTTCTCAGCGCGAGTGTTATTTCTGGCGTAACTTTGCCGAAGTCGACGAAGGAGAATTATATCGAAGAAACGGGTATCGCCGCAATTGTCAGCCGAGGAAGGCTTCTGGCTTGTGAAAAATTAATTTGCCGCAACTAGTGTCCAGCGGAAGATGAGGGCGAAAAGTGTCGACCGAAGTTGACTCAGTGACCTGTCGCCCACTCGCCGACATCATGCTTACCCGACCGGTGGCGAGTAAAATTGGTTTCGCGCCATGACAGCTGATATCCTTCGACGTGGGGGCGGCCAAGAAATTTCTCACCGCATTCCAAAGAGGATTCGACGTCGTCGTACCTTGCTCAAAGGCGAACGATCCCGGCCCGTCCGTTGTCCCGGCCGCGAAACTATAGCCCATCGCCGGAACGCATCCGTGCACCTAGGTTTTGTGTACAGAAAGATTGTGAATTTTCATGAGTCAGTTTCCGCATTTTTACGTTCTTTCTTTTTTCTCGTCTTTTTCCATCACCGTTTGGCGAGTTTCGATTCCAATGAGATAGCTCTGAGAGAAAAGCGTCATAGTACCTCTTCGACTTTGTCGGTGGTGCGGTTGTAGTATTGTGCAGACTGCGACGGCATGTCGACGTATCGATGCACCACTCGGACGGGTCCGATGACTTCCCGCGCGTCGCCGGCTTTCCATAATCTCTGCAAATCAATAGCGGCGAGCACGATTATTCGAGCGAACGTTTGCTTCATATCGTTCTCTGTAAATCTAGAGAGTCCCTGGCTTGACGTCATAAAATCAATTAGGAATCTGTGTCGTAATCTAAGGATTCAATTTGAGGCGAGAGAACCGACGTAGAACGTAGTTCGGAAAATTATTACGAGTACCATCGCCGTTGACAATCGATGTGTACCGAGGCAGCCGTCGAAGTTCGGTTTAATAGAATAAACGACATTCCGGTGTGAGCTACTTTTAACATGGGTAAACATCAATCTTGATCGTCAAAAGAAAAAGAAAAAAAAACTCCGCGCCCAAGTAAAAAGGAATTACGTGATGTAGGTAGGTCGGAGATGAAAAAACGAAGACGCCGTCCCTCCCTGCTCGATCTTTACCGTAAAGTCGTCTGGTGTCGTCTCAAGAACGTCTAATTGTACGTTCTTAGTTTGCGGTCCCTCGACGCAGGAATCGCGGCCTTAGCGTCGTGGACGTAACATTTGGGAAATGTGTGGCCGACATGGTTTACTTTCCCTGAACATGCGTGAGACGCAAGTCACCGGTGACGGAACGATGCTCGTACGCAACGGCTGCCAATAATTAACATACATTCGCATGCTCCTTACCCGTGACGGCGGCCCATCCCACGGCGCCGCGACGCCGGGCTTCGAGGAGATGGATTAGCATCATAAAGACGAAACAGTTTCCGTGCGTGAGCTCGCCCCGGCAACGGTGTGTGCGTGCGATCCGTTGACGCAATGGGTTATACAGTTTGCGCACTCACTCTTACCTGCTCCACGCATCGAACGGAACGCGGAGCAGACTTTACGTTTCTCGATACTTTCATGACGCCCGTTTACGGCGAATTTTCATCAAAATGGATATCTTACAAATTGAACGAGCCAGCTTCTTTCGACGGTGATTGATCGGAATCCTCACGAGTCACCAGCTTACGCCTTTTCATGGTCCCGTTTTCCCTCGTCAAAGGGAAAGATCTTGCGCTCCCACAAAAAAAAAGAACGACTGCCAGGCTCTCGTTGCCAAGTAGCGCTGTTTAGCAATCGACCGAATCCTTTGGCATAGCGCGTAGTCACAATAAAGAGCCCCCGCGCTCGCAGGGATGCATTATGTGTAGTACGGTATGCGCGTGTAGATGCACGTGGGTAATGTGTAATCATAGTGCGTACGTGACTGCCCACGTGCATCGCATGTAGGGGTGTATTCGGGTATGCCAAGCTTTACTATCTACACATGTGCATCTACCGCCTGCGCAAGCTCAACGGCCTGCGATAATGCCGTGTAATGTAGTCCCTTTAATATATTCAAAACCACGTCAGCCAAATAAAGGACACACTTTTATCTAGAATCTCGTCGCCTAAAAATCGTCGATTATGCACCGTGGCTTCTCGTTAACTTTCGACTCATTTGTAGTAATTTCTCCGAAATTATTGAAAGTTCAACGGGCAAACAGTGGCCTATATTTAGCGCAAATTTCATTCTATCGACTAAGTGCGGAAAGGGCGCAAAACAAGTATTTCAATATTTCACGTACTTTTAGTAATACGCCCAGAACGAAGAGCTTCCTTTACGACACTAATTCGGTTTGCAGGTATTATCATTATTATCAACTCCTCGTCAGATTTTGCATGAAATTATACTTTACAATTTGAACTTCTAAAGGGATCTCTCCGCCTTGGTGTCTAGAAAACATTAGTAAAATTCAGGCGCCAATGAGTGCCTTAGAACTTAGTAATGCTCTGCTCTCATTGTTAGTAATACTCTGCTTTCTGTCGAGTTTGATGTATTAACGCTTGCTCTATATGATGTCATAGCGAGGAAACCAATGAAACGCGATCTCTGGCGAGAGATAGTTCTAGAGTACGAGTATCTCGATTCATAGTACAGTGTTCGGCATAGATGGCGTGTCCGACCACGATGTGACTGTCTCTACTGTCGACTCACTTGTGAGTCGTCTCGTCAGGAGCCATTACAACAAAGTCACTTTTTCTTCGCGGATCGCGTCTCCATTAACCCTCATTGTCACACGTCTATCCGGCTTTGCAACTACATACCCAAAAAGAGAATGATTTCGCAAATATATTCAGTTTGCCATGTGCATTCATCTATCCAATTCACTAAATTGAGCGCAGAACGAGTTACCCGTACCAGATCCCAAAAAGCCAAGTTGGATGTCGGCGATGATCATTAAAATGTCTCGGCATTAAAATGCGTTATTGTACCACAGGTGACAACTTCCTGTTTCCATCCACGTGGTCTCCTCGCGTTTCTCCGCGACCCCGGAGAGTAAACGGCCCGCAGGGAAAGTGGCGGAAGGCGACGTTGCGTGCGCGAGAGATGCGATGTCAGAGATATTCCACAACGACATCAAATTGCTGTGGTAGTGGGGAATCGAACAGGTGGGAGTGGGGTGCAGATTGCGGGACGGAGGAAGCAGAAAGGAAACGGCCCAGTAGAATGCGATCCGCACGAGGTGGACAAGAGGCGAACAATGGACGCGTCGTCTAGCTTTCCTGGTTTTCAACAAGCACGATTACGTGTACGTTGCGTACGCGTAGCGTTCCATTTTCGTTTTCATGACGATTGCGCTTTCGACGGGACAGACTCTAGCCAATGGCATTGGACCGTACGATGAAGTTCAGCGATGATCGTGTAACACGGCGTAGTTCTCATCCAAACCGACACGCGTGCTAATTCTGCGTCGGTCGCAAAGTTTTTCTCTTACGTACTCCTGTAACTCGATGCGAGAGCGTTGAGATACGAGTGCCGATCTGACCGGCGGATAAGTTTTTTTTGTTATTGAATTATGTACACCTACCGCGGCGCGAGAGTTCTCGACACGAGACGAGAGAAACCGAAAGTGAAGGCTCTGGGAGATTCGTTATCGGAAGGAGCGTGTATTTCGAAACCTTGCCCTGAATATTCGCCGGTATCGACGTCGCGCCGAACTTGTTAGCGAGCCAATGGGCTTCGAGGAATCAATCATTCCGGCCCCTTTTTAAGGACGAGAGACCGCGACCTGCATGCATTATTCGTTATCGTGCATCTTTAAAAACGCAATCCTACGTTCGTCCGGAATAGAGGAGCTGGCCGAGTGTGCGGCGTCGTTCGATACTTGCGTGGGAATGTCTTAGCTCACGAGACACTTGGTACCTTTAGGCCGCCACCGGCGTCGGGCAAAGGTTTCCACTTGGAGCGCGAACCTCGTCAGACATCGTTCGAAATCACGGTGATCGTGAGGCTCCCCGTGGAATTGCATTTCAGCTATCGAACGGAGGAAAGAGGCCGACGGCGTGACGAAGTGTGGAAACACGACGGCAAATACCAAACGTATCATTTCGTTTCCTCGCGCCGCTGGGACACGTCGTACGTCTCGATGTGTCGAAATTATTTCACTTCCCAGCATCACGCGAAACGTTATATCGATTCGTGATTCGCAGGATTGCCGGTGCAGTCGAATCGATGTGTCGAATTTATTTCACTCGCCGGCACCGCAGGAAACATTACGTCAATTCTTGACTCGCATGACATCCTGTATGCTCGAAACGAAGAGAGTTGCGTAAATGTCGACCGGCGAGCTACGGGCAGTCGAGCGCGCTGATGATAATGAACGAAGAAGGACTATAAATAAGTACAGTTTGCCTTAATGCTAGGATCGTTCTTGCTCTCTCTCAGATTTAAACACTCGACTCTCTTACAATGTGTGTAATACGAGCGCTTAACGCTCGCTGATTTCCACGTTGGTCCCTCGTCGAAAGATTACCATAATTTCCTTTCCTCCGACCCGAGCAAGAACGCGTATTCGAAATATCCGTTTTCCAATTATGGAGTTTCTTTACGCTTCGAGTGCAAACAAAAGTTAGCGAGGCCGGCAGAAGGGGAGAGAAGCGGAGAAAGGAAGAAATTATGTTTGCCGATGAACAAGAAGAAAAAAGTGTAAAAATATTAGACTGAACCCGTGAATGTTAACAATGCTACATAAGCTCCCGTTACTACCGTCCGATTTTTTTGCCCACCCTACGCGGATGATCCCCTGCTTTTTATTTTCTCGCTATTCATTCCGGGTAGAAAGGCGAACGAGGCGGATGAATGAAAAAGAGCGGAGATTACACTCGACGCACTCGGCAAGGAAATGAGCGCCTCGCAGTTTCCTCGATCAAAGCGCTCCTCTAGTTTTTCGACGCAGAAGAATTTTACGCAACGCAAGGACAGTCTGTCGGCGGCGTAACGGCGTGGCTCGAGATGGAGATTGATACGAGTTCCAGAATCGTCGCTATTACGTGAACCGGCCTGCTAATTATTTACGTTTCATGGGGTGAGCTCGAGGCCTGGCACTTGGCGCGAGGAAGAATTCTTGCGCGATTTGCATATACATCGCGAGAGCGTTCTTCTTCACGCTTGTTGCACGCGCGTACGCGAAGCACGTGCCGGTTTGCCGGCTGGTGGCGTGTCTTCGAGCATGGTTTCGTTACGTATACGAAACGCGGCTCGCAGTCTCCGACAGCCATAACGCTTTCGGGAACGAGCGTTTTCACTTGAGCGTCAAAGTGTCCGCCGAACGGCTAACCCTTCCACCGCCCTCGCCGAATGCATTTTTTCCGTATACATCAGCTTGGGTTATCAATACGAAACGATGTGTCCATATCTCGGATTAAAGCGCACCGTTGACAGACTTCCGACAATTTATATGTCATAATTACGTCAGCGACGATCGAAGGTCGGATCGCAGTGGCCGGAAGCTCGCGGAATGGTATTGAAATGAATGCACGGGGGCCAAAATGCTTGACACTAACCTGCATCATATTTTCGGGCCCTGCGTCGTATCGCGTGCGCGACAAATAAAAACAGAGAATAATCCGGCGAGCGGCAATGGGACCGCGCCGTTGCGCAAAGTGTATCTTTCATTCTCGTTCTGGCGAAAACCGGATTTCGTAACGCTAATTGCGACTTTCGTCTGCCGGCGGGCCGGCGAATGAAAAGTTTCCCAACTGAATATTCAAATGTGCCGATTACGGCGCCGCACCGTCGAAATTCGTTGGTTATGAATCGGGTTAAACAGGCTGGTCGCCACACAATTGGCATGTGAGTCGCGACGGCATTATCGTCTCTTTGTAATCCATTATTCTGGACAAAATTATTGCGTGAACTGCGCGCAAGTTCAAGACGAAACTTATTTCATCGATTTGATTGATGTGACTCACGGGATTAACAACATCCATTTCAACAATAAATATCCCAAACACTATATGACATAAGATAACATAACATAAAATAAATAAAATCATGTAATAATGAATTAAAATAAAATAGCAAGTGTTTGGCCGTGGTTGCGAACCAGCGAATCGTTAAAATGAATTCTAACAAATTACATTGTCAGGAAAATTAAAGGGTTTAGGTAGGAAACCGGGAAAACCGAAGGACGACCGAGAAATTAAGCTAGTCTCCGGGACCTAATTCTCTCCAGTCTTCCGATCATTACGCTAATGGATTTACAACTCCAGCATTCTTGCGTACAATTTCTCATCTAACGCACCCAATGCTGTGCGGCAAACGGAAACTTTGTAAGACTATTAATTCCCGTACGCGCCGTGCCGGTGCTCCCGCAAATCGGTCGCTAATTCGCGCTCTCTCGCAATTTTGCCGAAGCCACGCGTTTCGCGAGACGCCCGTTTGCTTTTCATCGCAAGCAGAGACTCTTAATTGCGCAAACGTATTTTTACAGCGTCGCGTCAAGCGTAGGTGCATCTATAATGAAGTGGGAGCACGCGTGCTCTTACGTTCACACGACACGAGTTACAGTTATTAGCGGTACGTTAACGTCGTCATATGCACCTTCCTGCAATCGGCATTGAACCATTTCCTATTCGCAATCGGCATTGAACCATTTCCTATTCGCAATCGGCATCGGTCGACGTCGCTCAATCCTGTCGCTTCATACGCGCGAAGGACGCTATTACGTCTGCCTTTAATTTCTCGCATTAAAGCCGAGGTCCCCGCGGAATTGCAGTTCTCGTGAGACATTCAATCGCGACCGACGAATCGTTCATATAGCTAAGTCGATCAATGCTCGGAGGCAGTACTCAATGTTGCGTGTTATTACGTTATATTATACGGTAGCCAACTGACGGTCGGGTGCGTGCATGGGTCTTTCTTCAATGCTTCCACATTTTGTACATTTACCCCGAGCAAGATCCGCTTCACTGAGAATGCAAGATCAGCATCCCAGTTGGCTCCGTTCCGGATCCATAAACCTTTCGATATTCATGCACCAGTCAATGGCACGACGGACGCTGAAGTGGTGTGCCTTGATGCTGTGTCCCTTTGCAGAAAGATCGACGTTTACCGCGAAAGGGTCAAACGTCGCAGGAAACACGCGATACTGTCATCGGCAGGCAGTCGAATCGATCACGTCTGCATTCTGAAGTCGACGCTGCATCGGAGACTGGGAACTGTCCTCCGCTCATATCACTTAGGAAAAACGTCGTCCTTGTGCCTAATGCAGACGGAAGGATTCCGTAATTCGTAGCACGGGGCGTGGCGTCTCTTCTGAGAACGAACGAAACAAAGCGGCACAGCAGAACGTCTAGTGCAATTCTCTGTTGCTTGCACTTTCCCACTTCAGACCTGACTCTTCGTTCGCGTGCGACATTTAGCTTGGCTCACAGTTTGATCCACTGGGAACACTCGCTAAACACATCGAGTCCTTCGACGGAGCTGTTCATTCGTCATTATTATGATGAAGTGCTGTTAATTTATGGAAGGATGACAGCCATCTAAGCCGGACATTGTACAGCACCAAGATCTAGCACCTCAATAACAACGATGACGCGAGGCCATCTACACGGGTCTCACACAGCACCAGCCGCACGCCTGATGCTGAGATCTATCCAGCCTACCTTGGAAACGCTTCTCATTCGGACGGATCGCGTGATGGTGATTTAATCGGACGGATAGAATTAGCATCCAGACTGTGCGATCCACGTTCACTCCATTATCGAACGGGACTGGTCCAAAATAGTTCAGCGTTTCCACGTAATAAAGCATGCATCGACGCGTCTTTGGTCGAAATTGATTCTGAGCGTGCAGGCTAACTGGTGCGATCCGTATCTCACTTATGTAATCATTCTCCGAAAGTCGAACGGAGCCAAAGACGATGACATGCGTCCAAGAAGGAAAGGAAGCAGGTGTCGATATGAGTCCGCGAATGATGAGGCAAGAATGGCGGAAAGTGTAGCGCGATAGGAAATCGAAAGTACGCACGTTCGTCTCGACGGCGCAACGAGTGTGCGGCACAACGAGAGACGATGGCGCAGATTTTCAGGCGCGGAAGCAGAATCGTGTCTCTACAGATCTGAGATAAGCGGTATAATGAGACGAGACGCTATGCAATTGCCGGGGGAGTCCTGTTTTCAGACGTGGGAACAGGAACGTGTAAACACGTGGATCGCAGCAGTGACTCGTTCCATTTTTTCCCTCCCTCTCTCTACTTTTAGCTCTTCTCTCTCTCTTCGTCTCATTCCCGACAACGCCCCCCACGCTAATCGATCGTTGCACAAGCGGTAATATCGGGGTGTGTGGCGTTGTTCCGGCGTGGGATAAAATTGGCCCGAGCCAATTAAAAGTAACGCGCCTTTTTCGCCTAATCGTCGCTGGGATTAAACCATTAGCTCGTGCACGATAAACAATCACGAAGGTTCGGACGTGTCAGCATGCTAACGAACCGACGCCGACGCCGCGCGTCTCGATATTGAAATATGTCGAAATCACACCGATCTTTTCCTCCCACACGGCGTCAATTGTGACAATTACAGGTTATGAACGCTCGCGCGTTACGTGTCCCCGGAACCGTTTATAAAACGTCTACGAATAACTGAAGCGTTCGAAAATGCCGTACATTCTGGCGGACTCGAAATTACGAAAATTAATAAACGGGGCAGTGGAACGGGTCTGTCTCCGTTGAAGAGAATTGTTTTGCAACCGCGTCTAATTTCGACGGACTTCGGTCATCTGCGTCGTTTGCCAATTTATCGAGTTTAGCAATTAAGGGTCCGCTCGCTGAAGTCCGCCGTTCCATGAAGCGCGGACCATTCTCGCGGCGGGACAATCGTCGCCAAGCAAGCACACTTTGCTCAATGATTAGTCGTCCGCCAGACATTATGCGCGGTCAGGGAAAGTTATTTTCCGGTGATTTTTTGCCATCCGCGTGATCTAACGTTCCATGCGATGACGGGCGTGTTAACCTCTAACCGCGAGCGCTACTCGGCTCTGTGTGTCTCTCCTCGCGCACACGTACGCATGTGCAGTGTGTGGCGCGTCCGTTCATAAGTACTCTCGCGCGGGCTGACGCTTCGCCTTGATGGCCGGCGGCCCCGGCTTTCCACAAATTGTTTTGCGGTACTTCCGCGCACGCGACGCAAAAGACAAATACTGGTGGTGGTAAAAGAGAAAAAGAAAAAAAAAAGAAGACGTATAATAAAAACTAATTTGATGATCTCTTTTGTCGTTCATAAACTCGTCTAATTGTCCCGTGGACTTATGTGAGCGTCTGGAAAGTGTCACGTTTGACCAGTGTGCGCTCGTTACACGATTACACATTTTGTTCTGCTAAGAGAAGGAACGAAATTGAAATGAATAAAACGTCCTCGCTCGTGCGATACCCTGTTGTGACGGCGTCTCGCGGAAATTGAAGGCGAACGCGCATCTTCGCCGATTCGATCATCCGTACCCGTCGTCGGTCAGGAAGTCGCGACGCATCAGGAAGAGACGGAGTTCGGTGAAAAAAGAAGCTTCCTCCCCATTACGACACTGTTACTCAACCGAAGCGGTTTCACTCGCATTTGCCGCTGAATGACGGGTGCGCGCGTGAAATTCAAATGCAGCCGCGTTACTCTATTCACGATTTCGTTACACAGTCCTTTCGCCGCGGAATGACAAGCGCATCTGGCTCGGGGCTCGTTGCATTTTCAGCCGGCGTGCCAGGAAACGACTCGGTTCCATTTTCATTCCTCGCGTACGAGCGCGTCGAACAATTATCCCGAGTGTCCTCGTTTCGAATCCACCGAATTCGCACGAATTACAGCGTAACAAAAACGACTCACGTTTTGGGCGACGCTTCGATTAGAATTCCAGCGTCATCGTCTTTTCTGGTTCTTCGATCTTTTCTCATCGACGCTTCGCAACCACTGCGGCATGTACGGTACTCAACATTATAGACAGTGCAGTTCACAATGCGGTTGCTTGAAGAAAAACGAAGAAACGAGGCACAAACGCGCGTTTCCTCTTTAGCGCGCCCGTACTTAGGCGAAGTACCTCAAGGACCATTATCCGGTAGCAGCGGACATGCTCCCACACTGAGGCATCGAGGAATTCTATTCTTTTTCCTCTCCCCCCCCCCCCCCTCCCGCTTCCCCCCTTTTCAAAGTCCCATTCAGGAGTTGTGAATCGCAGTGGTGCAACCGGGTCTAATCTCCCTAACGATCTACTCGGTTCCATTCAGCGAAACCAGTTTTATTCAAGTCGTCGGTGTTATCCGCTAAACACTTTGCCGTGCAATTAGAAGAATCACGTCTGTTACGTACTGCAGCAGAAGGGGGGGGGGGGGGGCGGGTAATTATTGGCTCCCCCTAATCGTTTGCCGGGCGAAATAAGCCTTCAGGTGGTCGTTCGGCCGTAAAGTGTGTGAGCGTCGGGAACTCTTCTGTTATAATTGCACCCTGACGGTCTACAACTCGACACCTTCATGCTTCGCGCATGACGCACGCGTATATGCATGTGCGCGTAACATCGTGTTTAACGAAGCGCGTAAACGTTTTCAAAGGAAACATTTTCCAATTACGGTAGAAACTGTCTCAATCAATTTTGTCGACTCTTATACAATGTTCGTTATTTCGCAGGCGTTCGGCTGTATCTGTTATTAGGGCAATGCCGGTGACGGTGCGGTACGGTTTTGTTCTGTGACGCAGAAATGGGGGTTGAGTGGAAAGTTATTTTGACCGATTGGCGTTCTCCGGCGACATCGACGGCAGGTCAGCTTCGATATTGGGGCGTGCCAAGGATACGTCTTGAGGGATTTCTTCCCCACGTTTCGCCGAGTACCGTTCTCAGACGATTGTATTGAAATGTCGCTCGTAAACAATGCGTTGCATAACAGTCGCCTAGGTCTAATATAGCGGGTTGACATAAGCTCGGCAGAAGGAGAGCAACGAACGAAAACCGCGGGACGACGAGGGGTGAGGGACGAACGAGGTCTTAACACACTCTCATGCGATATTCAGTGCCGTGTCGCAGTCAAATTTCATGCCCCTTTCCTTTCAGACGAGTCTACGCATTTCGGTGTAATTGCTATTTCAAACGGAGCAGATTGATGCTGGAACGGCAAAGGGTTTCAATGCAGAATATTCGGAAGATGAGTGGCGAGTAGATGATGTCTCTCATAATTTGTACATGATTTAGAGTTAAAGAGTTTATTTCAATCGGAACAGCGAAAGGCTGCAGCGTTCGACACGTAGAACATTCAGAGTCGCGACTCGATAGCACCGTAATAACTCACACATCGAATCGCGTGGGAGTGGAGGACAGGGTTCCGCGACCCCGACAAAGCAGCCCTTTCTGCTGTTTCAGTCTGCAGTTTGCTATCCATACTAAATACCAACATTGGCACGCGTGTACGTGCTCTCGTACGTGGCTACTGTCAATGCGGCGGCATGCACTGCCGCCTATCCTCGTTGCCATTGCGGTCACGAGCCAACCTTTCACGGTTTCGCAGCTGTTACAATCGTAACGCGAGCCCAGAAGACATCCAAGTCTCTTCCAGGTTCTAGTTGAACAAGGTATGGTAAAAGCGCTGCGCCGTCAAACCGTTCGCCGAATTGATTGACATTGCATTCTGACATTCGCTTGCCGACGCGCGACATAAATGACGCAACTTGCCGCGACAAAGAATAGATGTACTAATAAGGCGTTTTCTAGTGACTTCTCGCGCCGTAACACTCCCCATGTGCGGGGAAAGTCTCTATGGGCGTGATCACGATACGGAAACGATTAATGTTACGAGCGCGTTTAAATCGTGGACACGTGATCGGTATCATAAAGCGATGCTAAATCGATGCGAACAATGCGTTGAGATACGCCGCGGCCAAGAACGAGCTCCTCTGCCGCGTCAAGGCAGATTTTCTAATAGCACGTTGATAAGAATAACAGATCAGGCCGTAAACGTTTCGAATTGTGCTTTAAAATCGTCCCGGAGAAAGTTCTGATGCACCTGCATCCAATCGTGATCGCTCGCCGGGAGCTGGCGTGCTCAGAATTGTAGCAGCGCGAGCCACCGAATCAGTTGACTTTGAAGGAACGGAGCAGATGTAATCTCGACGCAAAGACTCTCCTCGAATTGTCCATTTTACGTCGACATCTTGCCTCCTCGCAGTTCCTCCGGGAAACTTTCCAAATTAACGAAGCTTCGATATTCAGATACGATATAACGCGTTTCACTGGAGACTCCGAGAAAACATGCGTCTCTCGATCGAGGATCGATAGAAGTTCGATGGTAACCTGCTCGTGGATTAAACCTAAATTTCTATATTTAATTAAACATTAATTATTCCAATTCAGGGTGAGATCGTCGCAAGGAGTGTTGCTTTATGTTTCGCGAAAGAAAGCACGGCTATCCCTGTCGGCGATTGCGGCTTAGGAACGTGCAGAGGCGGATCTAGGGTCTAAAACCCTTGAGGCAAAAGCCCAAATTTGCGACCCCATTTGCTAAATGTTTTTCCTATAACTAAGCAAATAAACCAATTTAAAAAAGAATAATATTAAAATTTAATAAATTTAAAAACACAACATTAACTTCAACATTTTTAATTCTAGCGGGTCCACTATTTAAAATTACACTTTCCTTGCTTTAGCTGAAGAAAATTCATCAATTACTGAATCATAATTGATAGTTTTACATAAAGAATTTTCAATTGATAATATTGCTATATTTGTTACGTTTTGTTAAGGGCTTATGCAACTCCATACTTAAGAGAACGACATTTTTACGCCCCTTGTATTTTAAACTTGAGGCAAGAGCCTCATTCGCCTCGCCCTTAATCCGGCTCTGGGAACGTGTACACATTATCGTGACGTCCAAATCGGGCACGGGAACTCATTCAGCAGGAATTGAAACGTTACACCATTTAGCAGCGCATTTCCATCTGCGCCTATTTCGACTAGAAGGGAATGAGGTTGCTTTGGTCCTGCCGCCCAGGACCTTGGCGTGCCGTGGGCGTGTTTTACGAGCGGCTAAAGCGTATAATGTCCCTGGCCAGACGGTGTAAGAGGGTCATTAAAGAAGGACACTAGCTGCGGGCGCTGTTACTACTGCGCCGCGAGAACGGAAGCGTAGGCCGGCTCGCGAGGCAAACTTTTTTCATCAGCGGACCTATCTTTCCAGTTCGCCCATTGTCACTGGCGACGAGGAGAGAAAGAAATGGCGCTAAGCGTATCGGCAGTGAGCGCGCGCGTTTCAAGGATCGAGGAAACGTCCCGAGCGTCGAGATCGCCGGGAATAGAAACGGCGATTGTTGATCTGCCCGACGAAAGGCGGTCTAGGCCAATCACGCCTCCGTAATTTTCTGTTACGTGAACGACCGAATTTGGCTGTATCTAACTACCGCCATCTGTTCGCGTCTATGTAGGTCCGGCCGCCGCCGCGGCGTGTAGCGAATGGTCTGCAAATGGCACATTGACGTACGATGATCGGCAATCGTCTCGCACCTGCGCGCCCGTTCAGCGAAACGTTCCCGGCAATCATAGTAATTTCAAATACGAACGCCCACGCAAGCTTTCGAGCCTAATTCCGTATTGAAGTTTCCTCATGAAATGTGCAGTTGCCACAGCGTCGAATAATGAGCGACTGCGTAAGAGTCGCCGACGAGTCCGGTCGTGTTGAAAAGAACGAAAGCGGCGATATCCTCGTGGGTTAACGAAATCGTCCGCGGAAGCGGGTAACCTTCGCGCCGCGCGTTCCAGGCAATGTCGCCGGAGGATAGATGGAGAGGGGCCACTGTTCTCGTTCCCGCCGCCCTCTCCTACTCCTTCGCCACGGGATTACGCGTGCGGATTCGCACGACGTCCGCCTTCGACGAAATCCACCAAACGATACCGACTACACGGACGACCGTTTCTACTTTTTGCCATTGTCGTCGACGGGACATACGAGATCGTCGAGCGTGCAGGATATCGCGTGATGAATTACGCGGCTTAGATTTAGATGAATGGCTTGTTCTTCCGCGATTATGAAGATCTTTGGCCAATAAGGGACGCACGGTCCTTTAACGTCGTGCGTCCCGAATTACGGAATGTCGAATTTACGTCAATTAACCTGATATTACGTGGGGCAAGGAATCATGTCGTTCGGTATAACGAGCAAAAAGTAATGTAATCTCTTGGTATGCCCTGCGATTATGTTATGAAACGTTTTACTAGGATTGTTATGGTTAAAAGCGGAGTCTACTGAGATTTTCGTGGCATATGCGTCGGTGACTGGGGAACAATAGAGTGGGACTGCGTCGTTGAAATCGACCGTTTCGGCCTGGAACAGTGAAATGCCGAGAATTCGGTGGACCGAAGAAATTCGATGATCACCGAGATCTTGATTGTACGCTGGCAGAGAGAGAGAGAGAGAGAGATAATGTTAGAAATGGACTAGCTCCGCCGGAATCGTCAGGCATCACGCCACATTGCAACGTAACGTCAAAGGCATCAGGCGCATTGTCTGCAAATCTTTTTCATCCTTTCACCTCGCTTACCTCCCTTAGTTTTCGACCACCGCCCTCTCTCAATGTCAGAGAACACACGTGAGCAAACGTATCGGTGCGCGTGTCGCACGCACGCTGCTCGCAACTCCTGCCCTCCCAGCGTTTTCAGAGAAATGGGACTGATGAGCACATAGGCACAGACAACCCATTGTTTCGAGAGTCATAAAAATGATGCAACATCCTAAATGTAACGTCGTCGACCACGCCCGGCCGCGCGTTTGATCCGCTGCGCTAATTACCCGAACTTTACTGCACGCGCAAACAATTGCAATACTTATTACCCTGTTCAATCCAGAAATAATTCTCCGACTATCCTTCCCTGCTAATTACGAAAGAACCGACAGAGTCCATCGACAGGGCAACGTTCGATTTGAAAGCAATCCTTGATATCCGCCTATCGAGCGTCCTCGTCCTCCTCCCCGTCGAGGAAGCGAAGAAATGAAAATGAAAATCGCACCGTAGGATTCCCACGCCAGCCGTCCGGGTCCGGCAATTCGTCATACACACATCGTACTTCGACGAGACCCGTCGCCTCGACATCTCGACATTTCGACCGGCAGTATCCATAAACGACACGTGGAGGCCACGTCTGGCATCCTATGCGTCTTTTCCACCGTGAGAGGGGGTGCGGGTGAAAGGCGGGTGAGGGGAAGAGCGAGGAAGACGAGGACCGCTGGGAGTGGTGGAGACGAGAAGCTTTTGCCCGGAACGAAGCCATTGCGGGTGGGAGATATATATAAGCCCCATCGGCTGAGAATAATGCTATCAGTGAGTACGTGAGTGCTCTCTACGCATACGAGTAACGTAAAGCTGCTAAAACGTAAACGACGTGGAAACATCATGCTGAAGGTACGGATAAAGAGTCCCGGTCGATATGTGCGTGCATGTGACGGTTGTGTGTGCCTGGATGTCGAAGACGGTCGGTTGTCGGGACCCTTCAGATGGTAGTCTCGAGTGTCACCCTGTCTATCCTGTTGACTATGGCGCGGATACGATGTCCTTTGTATCTTTTCGCCCCCAACTGCCAGACGACGGAACGTCGACATTAGCTTTGATCTCATCTGTCGCATTTAGTTTCTGTCCTGGGATAGGAAAGATTGTTTGGGGGAGGTAGACGGTTTCTGTTTTCGAAATTATGCTTCGGTTTCATGCGGAGTGTTTGTATTGAAATCGTAGGATTGAGATAGGTCAGTCGGAGGTCGATGCGCTGCTGCGTAGATTAATATATTTGGACGTTAGGTCTGAGAGAATATAATACAATGCTTCTTTCGATTGAAGATCTCGGAAGCTTGGGAAATAGCCCGTATCATCGACCGGAAATTGATTGAGCCGACTGAAGGATAACGTCCCTTCAATAAAGAACCGTCACTGAGCGTTGTTCAATTTCCGTACACTTGCCAAGTCGCCAGTGAGTTCGGCGTGTAAATAAATCTGCGCGCATCTCCGGCAAGCACATCGCTCACGCGAGTCTCGGGAGGAAAATCCGAATCGTGCCCTCCATCGGATCCAATCGATTCCATGAAAACAGGCAGTCACTACGTAAAAGCAATAATCCGACAACTTTCTCCCTCAACAAAAAAAAATCATAATTTCTAATTCATTCGAATAGAAAACTCGAAACAATAATAACTAAACCCTCGGCAATCCGAAACGATTCAGCGAGAGAAATTGGCGAGCGAGTATGAAACCGTCTGTGTCGCAGTGGCGCGTGTACGCAATATGCACAGCGGTAATTTTACAAAACGCTCATTGCGGTCTCGCTCGACACCGACGACAGCTCGACTAGTCTCAAGCAGCTAACACGGTATAACGCCGTCGCTGGCTTCCGTAATATCACTTCCGCACCTAGCGCGTCGCGCCGCTTGCTGGCCCCCGAGAGCAAGGTCGGCGAGAAAGTGAATAAGCGACGGTCTCCTCCGCGCCGAGAAGAACACGCAGAAAACAAGGGGGTCCTCGGCGGGCGATTGTGACACGGGAGACGCGAGGCGTCGCGAAACACGAGAAGCCTCGCTCCCCGCCAACTTTCCCGGGCCCATCGACCGTTGACTTTCGATCGAACACGCAGGAGAGCACTCGTTGGGTCCTGCGTTTGCACGTCGCAGACAATCGGACGGCTCTTCGGCACGGCTGTCATCACGAAAATCACACAGCTTATCTATTCCCGGTGCAAAGCATTCTGCGTCGTTCGCCAGACGCGCGCACTGTGGGAGTCGTGCATGGCGGATGGTCTATTGAAAATCTTTGACTCGTTAAACATTGTCGTGGACGAATAAGGGGCGCAATTAGCGCGGGGCTCCGCGACAATGTCAGTAGAGAACGTCGAATTCCGGAGAAGTCCCACGCTGGGGAAGTAACTTTCGTTGCACTCGGGACTCAGGCAACAGGCTGCCGAGCGAACGTGGAAATCCGTTGGGACAACGAACTCGCGCAAAAGTCCGTCGCCGCGGACGTTCGCGACTTCGCTCGCGGCAATTCCGAGGAAAATGCTGTTAATGATCTGTATTGTTGTCGCAGCTTCTGTGCTTTCTTTGCGCGACGATCGGCTGGTGCCGGGCCGTGCTCGTCAGCGGGTATAACGGAGGACACAGCATCTCGTACGCCGACTACGACGGCCTGAGTGGATACGGGTCGGTGGACTATGATGGACACGGGGTTCTGCCGACAGTGGCAGTTCCGGTGCATGCAGTTTCGGCCTCGCCGGTTCATCATGTCAGCAGTCACGGATATCACGACTACGGTCATCAGGAACAGAAGGATCACGATTATTATGTGAGTTCTGTGTAATTAGATGACTCGCAAATGACTAATACGTGATCGACGTAACGATACAGTTGAACAGTCACGTAGACTTAAGAGCTGTATACTTTTATGCATTAATTCTCGTACGAGAAAACAGTGATAGATATGAAGCAACATAATATAAAGTGCGCATTAACGTATGCCTGGGAATCGAAATTAACAATGACATTGGGTTCTCGGGCTCGGAACAAGTTCAGATCCCTGATGATACTCAATTCAATTCAATCGCGTCGGCCACGCACCCGCTACCGCCGGATAGAAACTTCGCGGCGCGTGAAAACGTTCGCGCGCTCTCGTGCGAAACGAATGATAAATTTTAATAGCAACGACCCATTAGACAAATCCCCGTAACCCACATTTTTCGATACATCGACGCGCGCAATCGGAAGGCTTGAAACTGACATCGCGATCGAAAGGCAAGATAGACTATTGAATCCAATTAACGCATTTGTAAGCCTAGAAAGATTCACGTTTCATTTATATGGCGCGTGCGAACTTCTTTACAAAACACTCAGAGATGAACTTCAGATCGAGCTGGCGTTGTTCTTTGTGGGTCGTGGAATTCAATTAGAGACTTCAGTTGGCCGCGATATAAGGTGCCTGTATATAAATGCGTGCTTTGCCTACCACGTGCACCGTGCGATTCACGATTCTCATGTCGGACTCGCAACGTATCGTGGATTGCGTGCGCGTATGTTAATTCGGATTCTTTGCTGTGAAAAAAGGTCTCGAGGTGTATGCGTGTTTGTTAGGTGCATAGGAGTGCACCTCCTTCCGCGACTCGCGCCTCATTGTCGTCGCTTTTTCTGCGCGCCAAGCGTATTGTCGTCACTTTCTCGCGATGCTAATTGGCCGGCAGAAGTGGCGCACTGCGTAATGCCTTGCAGTATAGACAGTTTCTTTGGGAAAAATGAACGCCTCGCAAACTCTTGCCTCAGAGGTGATTAGCCCCGGCATTCGATCGAAGCTTCTGTTAAACGCAGGCGATTGTATATCGTAGGCGATCGAGATTCTTATGCTACATATTGTGAGCTAATATTCATTACACTCGATAGACATTGACCTTCTAACGATGGCGTTTGAACGCGTACTATTTATGGATAGTAGTTGTAAGCGTGCGAAGTGTCTTTATATAGCCGCACGCACCGACAGCGCAAGCAAATCAAGGATATAACTATTTTTATATGAACATTTCTTTCATTCTCACACGCTTCGCACTTGTACCAGGTTTGACTTTGATCGAAATCAATGCTCTTCACTAATCTGTTGCGCTAATTTCAGTCCCACCCGCAATACACCTTCAACTACGGCGTGCACGATCCTCATACCGGCGACGTGAAGACTCAGCATGAAGTACGCGATGGCGACGTCGTTCATGGATCGTACAGCGTGAATGAGCCGGACGGAAGTGTCAGGATCGTGGAATACACGGCCGACGATCACAACGGCTTCAACGCGGTCGTCAAGAAAGTTGGGCCTGCGATACATCCGAAACCGATCGCGAAATACGTCTCACCAGTCTATTACAACAACTACGATTACGACAAGCATTACTAACACGCACGATCAGCGTTCCCTATTTAATTTAATGCTAGCGATAACAATGGTGCGAGAATGATTGAAATGCGCCAAAAGCCGCTTCGAACTTTCACCGTTTCCGTATCGAATCTCTCCGGCGTAAGTTGTAAGACGACAATTTCCAAGGTGTTGATTCGACAATGAGCGAGGGCTCAGCGTCCCATTCTCTACTGTACATATGTTAGTCTGGAGCTCGATAATGTAATACTGGCTGTAATAATGGTCTTACATATGCGCACGCAGTGCGTACGTTGTACATACGAACGAAGTTTCTGTTCTACCACAAAACCTTCTCTGTATCGAAATCATTGTTACTCCGATCGAACTGTAATTTTTGTTCTCTTCCGTAGTGATTAAAGTAAACCGTTTTATATTCAAAATTCATTCTCTTACGATTCTTCCCGCATACTTCGCAGACTTTCATATGTTTCACAGTACAGATTGGCGCTGCCGTTGATCGTCGTTGATATCACTTTGCGAGTGCGAAGCGAACTCCTCGCCAGCAGCGCGATACGCAAGTGTGCAATTTAGTTTTAATATATACGAGGAGCGTATCTTAGAAACGACGCAGCCGTATACATAGTTTAGAAGCGGACGATATGGCTGAGATGATTCCGGGTAGGGGAGGCGCGTACGGACGTGCGAGTAGTTAGCGTTTTAGAAAGCATTCTCGCTAATTATGTTTAGAATCTTCGGACTCTCGTTGTGCGTGCACCGCTATCATCCGAATGTACGCTTCTTTTTTACACAGTGCCACGCGACGAACGAACGAACGCCTTCCGGGTGGAAATTTTTTTTCTTATCCTATGGGCAAGCATGCTAGATTGATAGTGTACCCGTAATGTAGTCAGTAGCAGCTTAGAATCATCGTCTTCCGGCTAAACATCTGGATCAAGCGTCGATCTTACATTGTAACCATCTAAAGCTGAGGTGAAAGGAAAAATCGAACGTTTCCGTGGACGGTTTTTAAAGTCGGATTAAGTAAGGATTAGCATGCGCCGTTAGATAACGAGTGCATCGACCATTTTGTACGTAAGAAGACAATCAACAATAAAGGACGAGCGAGTGTAAATAAGAGGACGTATTTTATTTCGCCGCGTACGAATGGCGCGGTACTCAGACACCGGAACAGTTGTTCAGAATTTTTGCAGGTTTTCACGGCAACACCTTTCCTTCGACACGGATTCAGAGACAATTCATCAAGGCCGTTAATTGTAATCCGGAGTTCGAGAGAAAACAAGAACAAGAGAAGACGTGAGTCTAACTAGCAGAGGAGTCGGAGCGAAGTGTACAGCAAGTTCACTTTCTGCGTATAATTGTGACGCTTGATTAGTCAGCGCAAGGAGGATCGAGTAATGTCGTCAGTTGTGCCTCTCAAGAGCGGATCGCAAAAAACAATCGGCCTATTGCGGAATCCAATATTCCCGTCCGCGTCCGCCGACAGTATCGTCGTTGTAACGACAAGGAGCGACAACGAGTGGGCGGGCGATACGGTTCAAGTAATCGCGGGGAGACGATGCGTATTCCGCTCCATCCCTGATTCCCACGGCGTACCTGAACATAATGACACAGTTTCTCGTATCGTTGACTCAGTGCCGGCGATTATGAGGAAGGCTGCGCCAGTTTATTCGTCCCCGCTTATATTCATGCCACGCGACTGCTCGGAATGACTCCTCTCGTTTTTTATACCACCTTTACGACTCACTCCGTAAAAGCCTCAGGCGTGTCGGACTTACGTTACCCGCTGCCAATGGTTTATTGCACTTATCATATACAGGTATAAATAATTTCGCGCGCGTGCACCTTTCAGGAAAATGGCTCTCGTTACGCTGCGGCAAAAAGCTCATTACGCTGCAGCTTGCGAGCGCGAAAGAGCGCGGATCAGGCTTTTTAATTGGCCGCGACGAAATGCTCTTTAGCCGCTGTCACTTTCACCGCTCCTGTCTACGGCGAGCGAACAATGTGCGATACGTTCATCCCGACGATCGACCGATAATGCAAAATCCCTCGCGGAAATCAGTCTCGGGCCAGAGACCGGAGGCGTGCTTCGGAGAAGTGGCAAAGATTGTTTACAGCGGTAATGGGAGTTTAATTTCGCTGCCAATTAAGGGTTGCACGGTTACCTTAACGAAGCCACGAGGCACGGTCCGACGAGTAGCGTGCGAGCAGGTATACGCGCGTGTAGCTATGTACGGTTACTTCACTCGATTCTATGCTCGACGCGGGCAGCACGTGCCCGTGACTTTGTCCGCTGCCGTGGTCGCGTGCGATTCACGGTATTAAGCCGCGCGTCCTGTTCGTCAACTCGCGCGGCGCGTGCCGTAATTGCCAATGTCCGCGGAAGAGAGCCTCCGTCGCGACTTCTGCGTTTCATTCAATTAGCGGTGCGTATATTTATCCGCGGCGAGTGCCAATTTGCCACCCGTCCGATTACAGGGGACCATCCGGACCATCTGGGCGGCACTGTGTGCGGCCTGCAATTCTTCGAACGCATTCGATCTGCCTTGTTCCGTGCAGGAAGTCGACGGAAGAGCTGCATTTCGACTTAATTGAACGGAGGCCCGTAAAAAGGCTAAAGAGGGTTATCAAGAAAGGAGCGGAGCAGTGAAAGTACGCGATGCGGACGTTTTTGTTATGATAACTCGGCACGACTTCACAATCTCTTGCGAGTATTATCTCAACAGGGCACTCGGTGCTAATTTTTGTAGGAGAAAACAGTTTGTCAGTGTTATATGTACAATCGGAGGTGGGGCAGAGATTGGTACGCTGGCGGACTGTAATACGGGTAGAAAGTAAATTGTAATAAATAAGTGTAGCACGTACAGAATCGTGACGTGTCGTTTTCGGCGGAATGCTCGCTCCTGACGGGCCAACGGAATTCAGCGTCTTTGTATTGAGCAATGCTCTAGTAATTGTGCTTATAATTTTCTGTCTTTCGACATGTGTTATGTCATGCAGTGGCAGCAGTGTCAAACCTGTCCCCCAAACCCCCCCCCCCCCCCCCCCTCACCCCTTCCCTTCACCTACCAAAATCAGCCAATTTTCAGAACCTTTGTTAAACATCTGATGAGACTATGAGTAACTAATAAAATGCTCTTAGCGAACTCGACGAAATCGAAAGACGCGTGGAATCATTATCAGTCAAACGATTCCCCATTTCTTAATGAACGTTAACCGACGACCTTCTACGCACGGGAATGCACTGGAAAAACAATTGGCTGACGTGAATCGGACGCAACTACTCGGCCATGTCGAAAGGGAATCTGATCGTGTGGCTGGTGCCGGTCATGCTCCACTCCGTCCGCATTCTTTGTTCTCGAAAAGTGTCTTGGTCACTACTTTTTCTCGGACGATCGTGCGTTCGGCGTCCTTCGTGGCGGTTAACGCAAGTACCGCGCTCCCGAAAAAAAAAGAACAGAGAGCGAACGAACGAACGAACGAACGAACGGGGACCTTGAATTACGCAATTGCCTCAGATAGAGGAGCCGTTAGGGGGTCCTGTAACATTGTGCACCAACGATCCCGACTATAAAAGGCATCGATCCCCGACCGAAGTTATCAGTTCGCATCTCGCCAACGTCCAACAATCACCGACCCAGCAAACATGTTCGTGAAGGTGCGCTTCGTAAGATACGCCGAATCGGCTCAGAGTCGCGTAAAGTGTCGCAGAGGCTTCTTAGCAAAGTCTCAGCGAAGCTCTTTAAGATTCGTCGAATCATCTTCGTGTCATCGACGAAGTACAATAATTTGTATACGAAACGAGCGTTCTGACGATTTCAGGTAGTAGCTCTCGTCGTTCTGGCCGCCGCCTGCGAGGCAGTCTCGCTAGGATACGAAGGGTACGCTGATGGAGGATACGTAGCAGGATATGCAGGTCACGGAGGATACGGCGGATATGCTGGATATGGACCCGCAGTCTCTCATGCCGCCGTGCTCGCACCAACTGTCGCCAAAATCGGCTATGAGGTTCCAGCGTACGGATACGATCATGGATACGGACACGACGACCATCACGACAGCTATGTGAGTATTTCGGACCCTCTTATCTGACGCTCGTCATCCCTAATTACCGCAGTTCGTTACATTCGTACGAACGTGGCATATTGCGCATAAAGATAGCGAAACGGACATCGGTTCGGGTCTAAAAAAAAAAAAGCGTAAATATCTCGCGACATGAATTTTTGCCAAAACGCAAACGTCCAGCACGGCGAGGACTCGCTTCGTGCGCGGTGCACGTCGAACGGTCGACCGCACGATACTGAAGCAGCGAGGTGGAGTGAGAGAAGGATGCCTTTTCTATTCCCCTACCGCGAACTTCTCCATAACACGATTTGACTCCCACTGCCTTCAAACGTCGTGCCTTTTCAACTCTGTTCTCCACCACGCAGGCTTACCCCAAATACTCGTACGAGTACGGAGTGAAGGACCCGCATACCGGCGACGTCAAGAGCCAGCACGAGGTCCGCGACGGCGATGTTGTCAAAGGATCGTACAGCCTGAACGAGCCCGACGGCACCGTTCGCGTCGTCGACTACACCGCCGACCCGCACAACGGATTCAACGCTGTGGTCAAGAAGATCGGACACGCCGTCCACCCCGCGCCGATCGTCAAATACGTCGCCCCTGCTGTCGTCGCCGCACCGGCCCACCTCGACTACGGCTACGACAAGCACTACTGAACTTCCAGTCCGGTGACAGAGCGAACGAATGTTTTATACGACAGATAACACGAAACATGGCATCGTAAACACGTAAACGTGCCACGTGCGCCGATCGTTTGACGAAACTGTGATTCCGTTTGTACGTACTACATCCTCGCTTTACGATTCGCTGGCCCTCTCCAAATGTTACATCGCACGCGTCCACGCTATGTAACATGTTCCCTCTACCTCATTTAATAAAGAACGTCTATTTAACCTGAGCTGTGCTGTTTCAATCGTCCTGGAACTCGGGCCTGACCCATTCGGTGTTACAGAGAACGAGGTCGTATTAATGTTGTGTTACTTACGAGCGACTCCTGGAACAACTTATTCGCGATGATACTCGTGCTGTCGAACATGTCCTTCCCAGGCCCTGACGCGAAACATCTTTCCTTCTTCCCGGGACACGTGTACTGTTCCGTGCAGTCTTCTCCGGTGAACTCGCACTTTGGTCCACGTGTGTTCGGTGAAACGTCGCCGAGGTTCGTCGACGCGAATGCGGCCACGAATGGACCCTATGCACAGCAACACGGAAACCCAATTAGAAACGCGAGCAGGTAGAGAGTAAAAGGATTTTTTTATCCCGGAAAATGTATGCAAATTTCATCGGGATTGTAGTGCAGAAATTTGCGCGAACTGATACGGTAACTGTTGGTACAGCGGCATCTTCGCATTTAAAGCCGATGTAGCGAGAAAACACGTTATCATCGATTTCCCTTAAGCCGTATTCCGAGACATTGGTAGTGGAACGATGCAACGCACACGCCGTTGGATCCGATAAGCTCTAAACAACCACTCAACTTGGCAAACATATATGCTGTCATACGTGTCCAGCATTACGCGTCATGTGCAGAGTATTATATTAAGTCATGTGAACAGTCGTTCAGTGTTTCAATTCGCTCGGTTCGTTGGCGCATGAGTGATAAGTACTTTACGTGTGGGATCATAGATTGTTGTCATCGCGCGGGATATTTCATGGTCAATTTTGTATAATTCGGCGACTTTAGCTAGGTTTACATTCTCCAGTTTTGCGAGACGATTGCGTTTTGAAGAACGTTTTACCTTGCCTATCATCGCGTGCTGGTTAATCGACTTCTCGAAGAGTACGGAAGCGTAGCCGACGTTATCGCTGGATATTAAGTGATTTGTATTGTTCATGCTAGTCGGATGAACGGCGAACCAATTAATGACGCCTAACGGCCGATCTGCTCCGAGAAATTGGATCTGCGTCATGGTTTTGTCGACGTCGTACTCGTATCTGCAAATAGATATAGTAAACACATATGTACGCAAAGTACTCGGCTGGCAAGAAATGTGCCGAGCTAAACAGTTGTCGGAATAGTATTGGTGACTACACTGACTGATGAACTCACTTGTCTCTTTCTGATTTCGGGTTGTTGAGATATGCGAATGGGCTCCTGTTAACGTTTGCATCTAGGACTTTTCCGTGTGCGATGAATATTCGACCAGGCACGACGGCCCTGTGTGCGCGTTCGATACTCTGAAAATGTTATTAACACAGTTGTTACATTTACATCATCGTTAGGAGCGAGAGTCAAAACGCAAAACTTAAGGTTTTCAATGTAAGGATAAATAGAAACATTTTGCCGTTTAAGTCATAGAATAAAAGTTTTCTAATTAATTCGTTCTTTTGTGGACGTGAAAAGGGGCGTCATTAGCTATAATTAAAATGCAACCCCAGAAGTTTTGATCATATTTACGTAACCTGATTTCCCGCGAATCAATCTTGTTCAAACAGTTGGATATTCCAAACGTTAACCAAATTAAAAAGTTCAGCAGTGCGTGCACGTACCTTGGTTATTCCATTAACCAATGCTGTGTACGATTCCCGCACGAAACCGAACGTTGTGAGATCAAAAAGCATGTCCATCATAAAACCGCCGGGACTAGAATGGGTGTGGGTGCCGCTGATCATGACATTTTTTTCCGTATAGAGATTCTCGAATTCAGATTGCAGCTTCTTGATGACCTGCGCAGAGAGGAAACACACGTTACCACGGACAGTTTCAGACTATAAACAAAATCGAACATCTTCACAATAATTTGACGACACATACCGCTCTTCGGACATCATTTCCAATCATGGCACTGTCGACGCTCACGAAGACGAACCTTTCTTCTCCGTCGTCCATGATAAACGCCCGGGAGAACGTCCGAAGATGAATTCCGGATCCCTTCTGGTCGATCATGGCATAGCCGAGCTGTCGGAAGAAAATAACTGCATGATACTTTCATACACTTCACCAATAGACCACGAATAAATTGCACAGCGCGCGATAGAACTCATACATTCAACGGACCCGCAAAGCCGGAACATTGAAAAGATCGGGCATATATCATTAAACAGAACATGATTGCTACCGCGCGTGCTATAACTGGGCAAGCTAAATCATACCTGTTTCGAATCGGGTTAAATCCCCATTTATTACGCATAACGGGGCACAATTTCAATTTTACTTCGAACAAGTACGTATCGAACTGAAAGCACAAAAGCTTTTGTGCCTTCGAACTTTTTCGGCTGACACGTTTTATTTATTCGGATTGTGAGCAGGGCCGACGCGTGGGCGAAGAAAAAAGTTTACTTACGAAAACCACTTCCGCGGACGGTCCAGTGGTGTCAGCTATGCCAACGCCGATGCTGTACGAGGCAAGAGCGGTGGGCAGAAGCAGCAATAGCGGCAGAAGTATCCATAGTGCGGACAGTGATCCACAGAATCGCTTGCACCGTGAAACTGTTGTAGCCATTCAAGCTGTCGATGCCCGCGGGCCACCTGTATCCGAAGCAAATCACACGGAATGAAGTCGACAGGCTACGTGATCACTTATCCGTCTATCCTATCCACCTGCCAGCAACGTCGATACTCCCTTATTCGCGCCACTCAAAAGATAAAGAAGTCGCCGCTGCTGGATCCGAGAAAATGACGACGCAAATGCGGCTGAATTGTGTTAACTGATAATGAAAACAACGAGAGACAGAGAGAAAAGAGAGAAAAATCGACACTCATTGGTATTGTGCTGAATTTGTCGCTCGGTGTCGATTAATTATTGATTTGTGTCGGATGGATCGATAAGATACGATGCACTACGGAGTAGGCCGATTCGTCAATGCAGCTCTTCTGTGTACGGCCTTGAGCGCGGATAACCGTGGCCAAGACAAGATTATTGTTCGGATATTGACGGGGATTCAAAGTGTGACCATTAGTAAACAATGTTAATACTGATATTAGGAAATGCGTGCACTATCGATATCGCGCTCGATTTTTCTCTGGAATTCCAACACGAGCTTATCTAATCATCGACTCGCGAGTGAAGTAATAGTTGGACATACGGTGCTAACAGTAATGTCACGAGAGTTCATTTGTTTTGGCCGATCGTGGTGGAAATTATCTAACATTTGTTGTGCAAGCTTTTATTGCATCGAACGCATTTACCGCGTTGCGTGTTACACAGATGCATTTAATAAGTTTCGCGACTCGTGCGAATTACACGATCTTTTCAAATGACGGATAACGTTTTACGCGGCCTCGCCTTTCGTGACTGACGCGGTTTGCACGACACGTGTCCAACGCCTAAGTAAGCATATTACAAGTATGTGCCGTCTGAATCACACTCCTACTCATTCACTCGGACGAATAACGGCAACAGCAACGGACCCGAGCACGAAGTTATTTATCTAAGTCATTTAGCGCGATGACTAAACTAATTACGCGTTAATTGAAACTAATTCGTCAAAATGCCCGACATACATTAGACGCGAAGATTGACTTTCCGACAGTAGACGCGAGCGTGTATAGTAACCGAAAATGACCTTTTCGTACTTCAACCCCGACAAACACGTCATCAGATGTGTTCTAACCTGTAAAGTAAACGCTTTCCCGGTAACCTATTCGAGCGAGATTCCGAGGCAAGCTAATTTTCTGAAAGTTATGTTTGCGCGATTAGACGCTTTTCGCTGTGAAGCGTGCTTGCAGCACGTGCTGCACGACAGCGAATGCGTATGAACAGGACGACGACGTATACGATCGCGTGTCGAAGCAGTGCGCCTGAATAAGGACGGCAAATGTGTGCGACTCTCGCCCAATGTGCATGTCAATGCACAGAATAGGTGTATAGAGCGATAATCTAGAGCTCGCGCATGCTATAGACATCGCTGCACCTATTTCGTAGATTATTAGGCACTAGAATGGCTTATTCATGCGAAACGCACATGTGTTAGTTTATACTTGTATATTCAATTTACCGGACTTCGTAGCTTCTAAATTGGACTTCCTTTTTCCTGCACAGTTGAAACGTGTGTAGGACGTGTGTGTCATGACAGTATCAAGGCACAAGGTGCTCCCGCGTCCGAATTTGTATGCAATTGTAAGAAACCGCGAGATACAATTTCAACGTTGATTCAGCCGCAATGATCATGTCACGAAGACGCGTAGTTGAACGCAAACGGAATGTGAAGTTAGCGACAAACGTGCGTTTACAATGAGTCAAATGAGACTCTGGTCTACCGAACAAGCCTGCCTAATGAATTTATTTTTTCTCCTTTCCAACACGTGATCGAGGCTGCTCTCGCACGATCGTATCATAAGTTGTGCAAGAAAGAGGTAAGCGGTTACGATATCAATTGACGGAACAAAACCTACATGGAGTATCTGTTTAAAATGATTACACAGGTCGCTCATGAAACACAATTTATGGAAACATAACGCCGAACTTTTATACTTTTAATTAACATTACTGTTAATGAAAATGTTTTTTTGTTGTGCATTATTTTGTATAGTACATGATGAAACACATAAAAAAAGTTAAAGCTTGTTGAACAGTGCAATAGTCAGGTGAAATCATTTGCAGACTTGTAAATCATAACAATCATACAGTAAGCGTACGAATGATTGAAGGTTGTGTATTCAATCTGTTATAGCACCTGCACCAATTTCTCGATATCCAGTGCGATTTAGCAAAACTATTTATCCTTCACTTTGTGTGCACACGTCTGACGAAATTAGTCAGTCATCTGATATGCAGCTGATTATGTCGAACGAAGCAGCTTTGCTACAAAAAAGGTCCTTGGTCCCTTATCACGGCCAACGGTCTTCTACGTAGGGGTAGGGCAATGCACAACTGGTAAATGTTTTGATAGCCTAGCCTGGCGGATTACGTCAAGCGTAGTTTTAGAACAAACTTATCTCATTACTCGCGGGTGATGTCATTCGTGTCGAGACGCTCTCCGTAATGCAATATAATGAACATTCTCCGTAGATATTGAAAATTGGTCCGAATCAGAAGCACATACTACATACTTGTGTCGCTTCTCAGCGCAGGCAATGATGAAAACGACATGAAGTATAATTTACACAAGCCACCGAACGAATTCTAAGTGGACACCTACTATCATTTTCTGAGAGTAGGATGGTTGCCTACGGAGTTATTTATTATAATTTTTTCTACTGTAGAAAGTGAGGCTAGACACTCGCTGACAGATGATCCATGTGCAGTCACGTACACACGAAACTGATACTCTATCGCCTGTGTTATGCGCAATGATGCTAATAAGTCTTGACTCACGCCATATTCATGCTCAATTGCATTTCTGTCTCGAGGGTCTATTGCCGACAGGTCGTTTATTCAAATGACATCTCAAAGACACTGCCATTGATCGTTTGGCATTACTGCATGGTGAAGAATAAAATGCATGTGGCTAGGTGACAATAGAAAACTCATCGATTATAAGAATTTCTTTACGTATTCCAAATGGGGAGTGAAAATATATAATGCAGGTTGAGTCATCTAACTCGACGACCTCGAGTATGTCGTAGAATATTCCATTATTTCAAGCTAGTAAAACAATGGCTGCACAATGATTGTACTACTTATATGTCCCCCTCGACAATATGCAAATTGTGCATAAACAAGTTTTTCGTGCAGCAAGAATTTTTAGGACTTGTCGAAGGCCATGAGGTGAAGCGAGGCACCCTGTATATGACTTGAATCAATGGAAACATTGTTTTCAATTCGAGAAACATCAGGCACGCACGGTGGTGCAATCTTAACGGAAATAGAAATATTTGCAGTTCTAATATTAGGCACGACAAACTCACCAAAGTGTTTACTGCGCTACAGGAATAGGATAAACGATCACCTTCGCGAGCACGTGTACTCCGACAGAATATCTAGCGACAATCAGATTGTTCACTGTTCTTCCGTTGTTCTGTTTCACCATTCTAACGAGTACTTAACAATCCTCGACCGCAGACCCCCACGACACTGATGTACAGTTCACTAGTTGCGATAACTGAACGCAACCGAACTCGCAAATTGAACGTTGACGTATTCATCCGTAAAATACTTCGAACAAACACTTGTGCAATTACGACCGTTTCAGAGCTTATTTTACCTGTAGTTATTACCGATACTTGCGTGCCGAACGAAGGAAGGCCAATGTCGAGGTGTCGGCCTGTGTTCGGCGGCCACGATCGATGAGTTCAGTGAATCAGAGTTCGATCTCAGGTATCGTCGTGGCGCGCTCCTGCTCTCCAAGTCGACCCACTGTACCAGTTCCCTCGTGCACAATTTGCACACGATTTATATGGACCGCTCTTCTTATTAATCGTGTATTCTCGCCGACAAATCGTCCGCGTCTTCTGCGTTGACTCGAAATCCGTTAACGTGCGCTCTCGCACACGAGAATTGAAACGATGTGAAACTCGGATGCTGCCGAATTCGGACGATGTTCACTGTTCACTCGCAATTACCGAACCCGAGCTCGATAAAATACTTTCACTTTTCTGCCGAAACTCGTCCCTCCATTCACTGGATCTTCGGATCGCGACTCCGGTGACGACGATTCTTCTCACGCGCGATCATTCGAGTAGCCATGTAGTGGCGGGCGATAAGAATATTCTCGAAAATATCAATCAGCACGACGGTTACTTGAATCGTGACCGCCACTTTCTTCTGGTCCAATGTCGTATTAGCGAGACGACGAGTGCTCTTAACGCTTCCGATAAGCTCGCGCACGAAGCAGTCTACAAATATTACAGAAGCACATGTAACAGCTCGCTGTCCACGAGATGACCGTTGAATGAGATTTACTATCTACTAGGCCGAGATCCAGGGTTTCGTCATAGTGAGAGCGATACCCAGCGAGTTATCTACTAACTAAGGCTACCGAAAAGTACGTACGAATTCGCATGACCGCGCGCGTCTGTGTATACGATATGTCGTCGGGTTCCGTTCAAATATAATTCCAACCCAAACACGTCGCCAGTCTCGATCTTTTCGCCGGCAGGGATGACGATCGCGTGATCATCGGATGAAGATCTTGGGCCTGACTATCGAGGGCCAAACGAGAGACTGGCCTGGCCACTGGTCGCCAACGACACTCGACGCATTTCGAGCATCAAATGGTTGGAACTGACATGCCGGTGGTTTGAGAAGGGGAAACGGAAACTATGGCTATTCTGACTCCTCCGCCTCTCTATCTTCTTCTCTGTCCTCCGTACTTATTCACGCGCTTCATTCACATCATGCCTTCCTATACTCTATCCTGTTCTTTCATGCTGGGCCTTTGTGTCTGGCCGTGCCTCCACCTTCGCTTTCCCGGTACACTTATTCGGCTCTATCAGTTTCTTTCTTCTTAGAGGACACTGTCGTCCCTTTTCATATTTTAAGATTCGTGCGCTTGTACGCGCGGCAACGCGAGGAACCGAAAATGTTTACGTTGCTACGTTTGAACGTATTATTACGTGACTTTTAGTACGCCGAATACGATGTGTTAGAATAATTTTCAGCTGGTAGTGATTTTTACTCATCGTTCGGAAACTGTGCGCTGTCGCGGTCTATGAAGTTTAACGCTCAGCGTTTTAGTACTGCGCACTGCATCGTAACAATGAAACAGATGGCGAATGATAGGAACGGAGTCGGGGCAGGAAGTGTAACACATATATATTGCAATAAATGTCAAAGCATGCTCACTATTGTTCACGCGCAATTATTGTCAGCCGTAAGCGTTACCTAACACAAATAATGTTGAACATATAACGGTGCACAGAAAATGTTACTGCAACCATGCTTGTTACTTAATTCATACGTAACGATTCACGTGTGCATGTCAACCACGTCATATTTAAGATTTCTTAAGACGAAAGAAGTGACCCGTCCGTTTCGATAGAGAAGAAATGTTTCCTTCTGTCCAATCGATCTTGCGTAACATTTATTTACATTATAATCTACACTTTCTTTCTGCCATTAAAATACCTTGCGTGGTTTCATAATCCCACGAACACTCGTAGCGAAATACCAAGCAGAACGCCGATGCCGTAATAACTGGACGCGGGAATAGAGCCATACCAGGCCACTCGCGGCTCAACTTACGAATCTCATAAACGACTGTCATCATGCCCGTAGGCGCATCTACGATATCGTCGTGAAATCTTACACTTTCCATTTCATTTGATATTTTCTTCGCTCTACTAAATAAGTCATTTTATAATTTGATGTCACCTTCGTTCACTAATAAGACTTAGTACGCATGCGTGACTCGCGTTAACATACGACTTTTATGTCTTTCAACGATTGAACGCGTTTAAGATAGATTCGCGCAAAACGAAGATAGCCGTTCTACATGGTAATTTATGGACGACATTGATGACACTGGACGACTGGACGGTACTATTCAATGCCCGACGCACGAAGTTTTCTCGCGAAAACGAGCGCTTTTCTTGAGAAACGATCGTTGCATTGAAAGGAATCATTTACGAATCATTTGGGACGAATGAAAGAGCAAGGTATACGGTGCACGTTTGACATCGTTGGCGCGATTGAAATGTGCATTTTCTGTGTTACCTATGCCTGGTAAGGCACTGTGTCCGGTAGCTACAACCATCGCCTCAATAGAGCATGCTTGTAAATGAGTGCAAGGGTAGAAACAAGAATAAACATTTTGTATTTCGCCGTACACATTGCGCGTCGTCGCACGATTGCAAGCTATACGCAAATAAAACTCATTTACTATGCATCAGCGTGATGGAGTAAACCAGCCGCAGAGAAAGATGATTTCGCATAATTCACGCGATGTATTCAGAAGCGTCTACAAAGAGGCCAGAAATAAATCTGCCATTTAATCTTGTCCATTCGCGTCTCTTATTATTACCTTCAATCTCGACTCACCTGCACAGTAGCGATTCGTACCTTGCCGTCCGACCGAGACAATACAGCATTAGCCCCGAGGCCAATCTTATGTTACTCAAACCACGTTCGCACACTTCATTCTGTCGCCGCGTCTTTATCGAGTGTCCCAATCGAGATGCAACTTTCGGCATCGCGCGATGTTACAAAAGTCGTCATCCGACGGCGTATTCAAATTCGACGCTTAAATTCGAATCAACGCGTGCAGCATGCGCGGTGCTCGGTAGGCAGCGAGAGATAAATGACTGACTGGTGATCGTGAATGCAGAGAGCTTTACCCGTGGAAAGAGACAAATGTACCGGTGCATTCCGGTCTTCCTTGGCTCCGATATCGAGCGCGGCCCGTCAACCGTGACGCAGTCGAGCGAACACTATCTCCGCGTTTCTTTTTCTCCCCATAAGTCTATGCAGAATGCGATGTCTTAAGGAGTAGCGGCGTTCTCTCGCAAACATATACGCCGAATTCCATAAAGTGCTGTATCTGTGCGCTGACCGATTTTGTGCTCTTGATTCGTGATTATCGAATGGATCGGTGTCATCGCATGCCTATGGACTCACCGAAATGATTAGGAACTCAGTACCCAGAGTAACGAATGCTCATTGGTGCGTCACGAAAGAATGTGACTCGAGATCATGTCTGGTCCGACAAAAGGAGAACTTCCGATGGCCGATTTTCGTCGCACTGATCATTGCGTAATTGTCCGGAGTCGAATTGTGTCTCAAGTCAACGAATCGAGCACCACACTGCGGCAGCTAGGACGCGGCCAGCGCGATGCCAGGAGAACGGAGTGCATTGTCTCGCGTTTCTCTTGAACACCGCTTTCCAAGCGTGGATCCTACTTTTCCTTTTTAAGGCGACATACATACGTGGAACACGATCGCGTCGTTTAATATAAGAGGACACACTAAATTGTGACTAAGTCAAACACTGGCAAATGTGTTTGCTTTTTCTTTCAAATATTTCTTGCGTATAATCACTGCCCGAATTCGTTTGAGTATGATGATGACGCACTTGAAGATTGAGGAAAATCAACCAATATTTTACTTGAATTTTATTTGATAGAACTCGTCGATATGAGTTCCGTTACGACTCCACGGCGTAATGTTAGGAGGACGACTGTCACTTTCGTCGATAGGCCGCCGCTCGAACTTGTTACAAGAGAAAGTAAGAAGAATGGCATTGCGCAATAATTGTCGTTACACCCGGGCTCTAAATAGTCCTAGCGTAATAAAAGCCACCTTCGCATGCCGATCGCGCGAGGCTCTACATTGACAAGGCCGCGAACGAATGGATAATCAGTTTGAAACTATTTTTCTATACCCCAATAATCTTGATAAATTACGAATTTTATTTGCCATTCCAGTTGTTAGCGAGCGCGCTGAACGGTCGCCATTAATCTGGCGGCAGTTATTGATATTCGATTAGTAGCGACTCATTTGAACGTTTCGGTATTCGCTTGGCAATACCAGATTAATATCGCATTTATTCAGGACTATGTAAATCATCCGTGGGAGGATATTGAACGATTGAAATAATGGTGGAAAAAGCGACAGCGCAATCTTAGCGTTTCGAAACGAATGTAACGTTCGATCGTATCGACGTTGATACAGGGAAGTCGCGAAGACCGATGACCCCATTTCCGCGTCCGCAAATTTTTCGCTGTTCCAAGCGAAGAACGCTGGCGCGCATGTATCGCGGATTCCAGTGTCACGCGTGCACGCATCGATCGGAGTCAACGACACGAGGTGTCATGTTACAGGAGTTACAGCGTTCCAATGCGATAGAAGCTCAAAATTGAAACATTCCGTACGCGAGTTACGAATGAAAAATTCGCGTACCGCGTAAACGGTAGATTGTGCGAGCTATCGCGCGCTACAAATCATCGCACGCTGTACGAAATAGGAATCGACACGGACGGTTAAAACGATCCTCCCATTATTTTTCATCGACAAATTATCAAATCCTGGCCGCACCGCACGGTCGATGGATTTGATCAATATCGACGTTCGAATTTAAGATTGGATTTGTCGCGTTTCCGTCACTATGGTTTAACCAATTTGAGCGAAAATATGGACCGAACGAATTGAACGTGTCAATGCGCAGTGCCGCGTGAACTCGCGTCGATAATACTTCAACGTTCGTCTGATGATTAGTTTTCCACGCCGCGCATAATACATTTTCGCGGGAGCGATAAGCCAGACTCCGGCATCTCGAAGTTCGGGCAATAAAACAAAAGAATTTGGCCTGCAGTGCGTATGAAATGCACAATGTCCGCGGGCGTAGTCATTCCAGCCACGGATGCGAAAGTATTTGAAACATTTCAATGGCGCAAGGCGCGTTTCTGCAAAATCTGCATTATCCAATAATTGATACGCAAGTTCGTTAGCATGTCGAGCGTATGACGAAACCGTTTTACAATTGCCAGCGTTAGTGCTGACGCAAACTGAACACGGAGGGTCACTTTGCCCAGCCGAATTTCTGGTTATTCATTGTCGTGATTATCCAGCGTGCGGCACATCCTCGGACAATTCTCTGCGTAACGGTAAGTTCGTTCAAGAATCTACCGTGCCACTGCTAGCAGTCATATTATATGGATTAGAGTGTTCAATAACCTGTTGCCTTCGCACCGTACGCGCTACTCAAGGTGACGGCAGCTAACTAGTTCTGCTTACTAAGTAAGCTGCTTCGATGGTTAACAAAGAAACTTCATTATTATTGTTTGACTCGAAGTACATTAATCTCTGAATTATTCATGATCTTGATGCGCGATTAAAAATGTTTAATTCTATCTGCAGAAAGCCACAGGTGCATGGAATATACTAGAAGTATCATATTCCGAAAGCGTTGCGTAAATAAGAACTTGAAACCTGTCCCCGTAAAGTGACCGTCGAAAGTGACTTTTGTGCTTCTCAGTTTAACAAACTTATGTGTGTTTAGGACACCGGGCAAAAGACTGAGGATGCCTGTTGGGCACAACATTTCGACAAGCGACATGGTCAACATTCCGATTCATCCGGAATGCTGTCCAAAGCAAAAGGTTCCGAAGAAATTAGGTATCCAAACTACGTTCCAGTCCTATTGTCGCGTGCCACTCTTTCTGTACAAACGTAATTTGAATTTTAGCGGAACTTAACAAGAAGTTGGACGAAAATCTACGGGCGGACAGATACTGGCATGCTTTGGAACGGCACAGGTTCATTGTCACAGGGGTATTCCTAAGTATGACGGTTGGCATCGTCTGCTTTCTCGCTGCAATGATTTACATATCAACGCAATCAGGTAATTAAATCTCTTTCGCATCAAATATTCACTCCACCGATGCATGATGTTATTGAAATTAATAAATATCGCAAATTGTGCGCAAATACGTTTTGGTGCACCAATATCGCGGTTCCGAAAACCCAGGAATGTAAACATAATGCAATGAGAAGCAGAACGTATTAAATATTTGCCAAATTCACAGGACAAACGATATCGTACCGTACTAATCGACTCGTAGCCAAAACGTACGTGTTATGACTTCAAAGATCTTTTTTCGCTCTTTAATCCTTGCACGTTTGCATTGGCTTACATGGTAATTGAAAGTATGATTACCTTTAGCTTTTCATAATAAATAATTTGATGTATGACTCGTTATGAAATAAACTTTGCACTTTCCTCTCTTTTTCCATTAACTTATACATCGCTTGACAATCTGTTCAGATGTTAGCGGAAAAGAATCTCTCGACGTGCAGAATAATATGAAACCCGCTGTTAATCCACGGTCCTGGAACCACAGCCCCGAAGAAATCGTTCGTCAAGAATTGTCTCAACTAGTAGACGATCGAGGAAAAAACTTTCGATTACATAACAACTCGAATTTTGAAGGAGACATAAAATATGAAAGGCTAAAACGTCAGGCCGGTGCGGACGAAAGTGCGTGCAAAATGCGGGACGAGCATTGCAAAGCTCTTCTTCATTCCATGAGCAAGATTGTGGAGATCATTGATAATAACAAGACATATATGAACAACCTTCCAAATGGTCTAACAAAAACTGCAAAAAATGCAGCGCTGCGAGACATCATGGATTGTCTTGCTTGCGCAAAGCTAGAATTAACGCAGGATAATATGGTGATTAATTCTGACGAATCTAATGACATTGGCTGGCAACCATCGCGGGATCCTTCGACAATGATGGAAATTCAGAACAAAACTGACACTGCCCACGGGGCGTTAGGCGATGAGATAGAAGTGAAGAATGTGGAACGTTGGGAGATATTTTCCGGCACCAGGGGTAGCGAAACTATCGGAGATCAGGAGTCGAAAGGATTTAATGTAAGCGAAAATGATCGCCGCAACGTGAGTGTCATAGCGAGCAACGAGATAAGGAACGACAAAACGGACGTGACGTCGGCGGGCAAAGCGGCAATTCGGTCGATCGATGTAAATGCGAATATTTCCGAGAGTCGTCGAAAGGAACAGCCGATTGTCAAGAGCGCGTCGACGGATGCAGAAGGGCACAACGTGACAATAATGATAAACGAGGAGACGGTGCATGCTTCTCATCAAGGACAAGTGGACGCGAAGACAGCCGCTTCTGTCAATGAAACGGAGTCGAAAGAAAAAGAATCTGGTAACATTGCCTACGCACACGTTCTTACTATATTGTATCGTATCTACTATTCATAGCTACATTTGACACATTAACTTCCCACGTAAAATGATAGTTTGCATTCATATGATGTGTGCATCGTTTTAGCGATGGCAAAATTTTCGACGAACCTCAACGGACGCGTACTGAACAAGTATGAGCAAAGAGGAAACATCGATCAAAACCAAGGGTTGATCCCGACTGCCGAGACCATCAAATCAAGCCAACAACTTCAATTGACGCCTACGATGTCCTGGATGCCATATCCAGTCTGCTTTTACGGCCCACCACAATCGAGCGGCGCGAAGCAATCGTCTTCCGGACAAGTGATCTTTCCGCCATCGTCGTCAGGTGCCCAATTTCCGTTTTCAATGCCTCAGCATCGTGGCTTTTTAAATTCCGGAAGCCAGCAGGGCTCCGGCCAACCGAATTATGTGCAAGTACGTATCAATGAATTTAACTCAACTAAACAGATCCGAATTCGATCCAAACACTCGATTGCAAATGATTCGTTTCTCGATTTTTTCTTCAAATACAGGTTCAAGCGCAGTCGGTGCAATTTATGCCAATGCAACAATATCCAGCGAACCAAGGTGGACAAAGAGTTGGACCCATCGGGCCAAGCGGGCCAGGAATGCAAAACTTGCCAATGTATCCCGGAAATCCACCCACCGGTTCAGGTGCTTCTGCAAGAGCACCATATTTCTGCACGTACATACCAGCGCCGACATTCCAATTTCCTGCCATCCCAGGAGTGTCGGAGTATCAGAGAGCCGCGGGCAACAGTAATTCTGGAAACGTACGCGAGCTTTCTACGTACGGCCCCTGGAATACTAAGGGAGCATTTTTCTCAGGTACGCAGATGTAATCTGGCAGCTAGTATTAGCTTCGGAAAAATCGAGAGATACGTAGTGAAATATATTCAAATGCGCACGGATGAGAGATTGAAAGGAATGATTGATTTTAGGGTACCCTCGAGCTTGCCCGTCGCATTCTTATAGCTGCGCCGACAAAAGTCGTTGCATTAAAAAGCAACAACGATGCGATGGCCACGTGGATTGTCCCGATGCCAGCGACGAAACAACTTGCACCTGCAGGGATCGCATAGCAAGAGAAAGACTTTGTGACGGATACTTTGATTGTCCGCATGGCGAGGATGAGCTGGGCTGCTTTGGTATGGTTCTGTGTTTATACAATGATGCGTACGTACAGGGGCAGAGTACATACTATTTGATCGAATGAGTTCGTTCAAGCGAGTTTCTGAGTGAAGTGCGCAAGGTGGCAGCAGCCTACGTGACTTTCTCTGCCGCGGTTGTTTTTACCGACGTTGCTCCGTTCCTACTAAGCGGCTGGATAAATGAAATGAAATATACCGGACGAAATGGTAGAACTATTAAAAAATAAATTTAACACTGATTCTAGGTTGTCCTGCGAATACTTTTAATTGCGGCGACTGGAAAAGACAATACACGACGGAAAATTGCGTTTTACTTTCGCAACGTTGCGATGGCATTAGACAATGTCCGAATGGTCGAGACGAAATGGACTGCACGATTCTTACTGACTCGTATATGGAAGGGAAAGATGTATGTGACAAAGAAAACTTTGAGTTATCATCGTTCGTTAAGTAGGCCTGTACAAACTTTGTCTTTCTCTCCAGATGTTTACCGTTGGATATACTTCAGGGTACCTGCACAAAAATTATCAGGGTCAATGGTACCCAGCATGTACGGGGGCAAAGTCCTGGGTACTCGATGCGTGTGTTTCCGAAATTGGCACAAGCATGAAGTACGTGTCAATCATACCGGTACGTCGATTTTTGAAAACGTACCGATGAAAACACATTTCTGTTTTGCAGTGGAGAGCCTGAGATCGAGGTGCACGGAATACCAGAAAACACATACGATGGCTCGTACTTGATGGAATTAAATGACGAAATCAAAATCGTTCCGACTTGCATGAACACCACGATATTCGCTAGATGTCCACCGATTCCGTGCGGAACCAACGTCCTATCTCGCTTCGAATATTATCCACACCACAATGCTCTTGAAGACGCGGTAATGAGGCGCACCCTGGAATCGGGGTCCGACGATGCTGAAACCATTTTCGAAAACGTTTACGCGGAAACGACGAAGTTGCTCGATCAAAATTGGAAAACCGATACGAACGATACGGATGACATCGTTGGGGTCGTCGGTGGTCGTGCGAGTAAGCCGAAGGCTTGGCCGTTTTTGGTTGCTATATATAAGAATGGCAATTTCCACTGCGGCGGCGTCATCGTGAACGAATATTGGATTTTAACAGCGGCTCATTGTCTCGACGGGTAAGTCGCAAAACAACACGGAATTTCGAGTTGTAGCTCACGTGAATTATGCGTCGACAGGTATTCAAATCATTACTACGAGGTCCAAGCAGGAATGCTCCGACGATTCTCGTTCTCGCCGATGGCTCAGATCAGGAAAGCAAAGAACGTTATCACACATCCCGATTACGATAGTCGAGTAATGACGAACGACCTTGGAATGATACTTTTGGACGAGCAATTGCGTTTCAATCGTTGGATTCGACCTGCTTGCCTGCCAGAGATTGCTACGGCTGGTCCGATGTGGCGGCAAGGACCTCCGGTAAATTCGGCTTGTATAACGATCGGATGGGGAGCCGTACGGGAACATGGACCTGATCGTAAGTAGTAGAGAAGCGAAGTTTTACGTATGCACGCTAACCAATACTCATTTAAATCGCCAGCTGATCATCTCCGAGAGGTAGAAGTGCCGATTCTACCATATTGCACGCATGTAGCAGATCAAAACGATGGCATTATATGCGCTGGCTACCGTCAAGGTGGTTACGATGCTTGTCAGGGAGACAGTGGTGGTCCATTAATGTGCAGGTACGAGATTCGCTGGAGGTATGATTTTCTTTAAGAGAGCGCCCGGAAAATGACGTTTTTCATTCCAGAAATCCATCTTCATCATCTCAGTGGTATATTGCCGGTATAGTTAGTCATGGAGAAGGTTGTGCGCGACCAAACGAACCGGGTGCTTATACGAAAGTTAGTAATTTCGTGGATTGGATCGAAAACATCTCACGTAAGTGTTGAGGAAAATCCAGCGAGTCGCCTCGCGCTCACGACAGAAAATTGATAAGTCTTTTTCGCAGATGGGCAAATAATTCGACCCCTTGACCGACTGCCGTTGAACCGATGCCCGGGATTCAGTTGCGACGGTGGTTTAGGGAAGTGTTTGCCGATCGAGAGTCGATGCGATCAAATGATCGATTGCCTCGACGGCGAGGACGAAATTAATTGTTCGTGGGGGAAGGATTTCGAGCTGTTCAAGGAACCTGATCAAGACGTCGAACTTGTTAATTCGGTAGAAGGCAAAAGCAGAGAGGGAAAGAATCTGACGAAATTGGCGAGTGATTCGAAGACAAAGGAGAATTTGTGTAAGGAATTTGTGTATTTTGCGACGAAATCGGAATAACCGTCTTATAATGCAAAACGCTAACACATTATAAACGCATGATCTTACAGTCGAACAGACTTACAACATTGTTAACGCTGCCGTGTCGCCTACAACTTTCTCTCCATCATCCTCGCCATCGGAAGTTGAGAGTGGTAAAGTTTTCGACTCCCCAACTTCTGCCATCGACACGACTACAAGTCAAACAACGACCGCGGCGGTTCCAGTAACGTTTACATGCGAGGAGTAAGTAGAAAATCCGTAATTCCAGAAGGGTCTTGAGGGTACAAACACTCGATTACAGATTAATGCAGAGCATCTCGATAAGCAAACGTTGTGACAAAGTCATCGATTGCGAGGACGGTACAGACGAGAGAGACTGTACTTGCAGGGATTATTTGCACAATTTGCAGCCGACCGCCATTTGCAACGGACAAATCGACTGTGCCGATCTAACGGACGAAGCCGATTGCCGTAATTGATCTCCATTTTTCGGACTCGCTAGAATCACTTTCCGATAACCTTCCGTTCCGATAGCTGATCAATTTTGTTTCATTCCTCTAGGAATATGTAAAGACGACGAGTTCCTCTGCGGACGAAGCAAAACGTGTATTCCGTTAAAGAAGAAGTGCGACGCGGAGTTCGATTGTCCTCTGATGGAAGACGAAGTTGACTGCAGTAAGTGGATTCGTTTGAAGAACTCGGAGAGATGTAATGAAGTACCGACAGAGTGAGACCTTTGACTTTGTTCCCCAGTGACCCTAAGCAACGGAGAATACGTGGTGACGGACGTCGACGACCGACCAGAATTGAATATCGAGGGTGTGCTCACCAGATACACAAATGCCGACTGGCGGCCGACGTGTCATCGTTCGATCACGTATCAAAATGAGTCCACAGCGACGATGGTCGGCGAGAATGTGTGCCAATACCTTGGTTTCGCGTAAGTTCCGGGTCGATCGATCCATCTCCCAACTTTCTACGTTAATTTCCCCGTAATTCCTCCGAATTTCATCGGAGAAAGTAATCATGGCGTCCAAGGAACGCTGCTTTACTCCGAAGCTTCGCCGTATCTATCCGACGAGTGTTCGCGCAATTCAACTGACGCACGTGAAACTTGAAATGTGGAGCATTGTCGAAACTTTTGTGTCTCATTCAGAAGCCTCGAGACGGTGGAGGAAATTTCGGTGAGGGACACGAGCTTGTGGACGGTATCCCTGGGCGATGGAAAGCGGACTCGACGTACACCGATGCAAGTCACAGAGACAGGCAGCGACGACAAAATGTGCCCGGGATTGTACGTTCGCTGCAGACCGGTTCTGAGCAGCGTCGTGAACGCACACCTGGTCGTCGATCAGAGTACCGGAAGTCAGGCTTACTTCTGGCCATGGGCAGCCGCCATTTTCGTCGACGGTCGATATCGATGCACGGCTTTGCTTCTCGAGTCGGACTGGCTCTTGTCCAGCTCGAAATGCATCGAGGACGTCAGGTGAGCATTAATGAGCCTCGATTAAATATGCAAATCAACGGCGACTGCACGCCACATGCGGGTCGTGTTATTATTAACAATATTCTTGCATATTTGGCTGATTATGATTTTGTACGAATAATGTAGGATGTGTGTGCTTAACTTTGCAGCTTGTCGGAGAAGTATACGACGGCGTTGTTTGGTCAGTCGGATAGCTATCTGCATGTAGATGGGCCGTTCGAACAAGTATCGATGATTGATGCAATCAAATTGGTGAAGAATTCCGAAGCGGCGTTACTTCATTTGCAGACGCCGGTCAACATGACTCGGCACGTTCAACCGATGTTCATTGAAAAAAAGTGAGAGTACCTATTACTTCTATTTGTTCCTGCATCTATGATATGAGGATACGGTGAAGATAATCTTCATGCATTGTTATTGCAGAATTTACCCGGCTCTGAAGAAAGATGCTTGTATTGCCGTCGGAACGGATAGTGATCATGTGACGAAGTCGATATTTGTTCAACCTCTGCTTCAGAATTGTCAAAAGTGCCATCGTTGCTTTGTTAACGAAACTCTGAAGAATCATTCGGTATGTAAAATTGACGGTACCGTTTTTGACACAATGAATGACTCTTCGTTAAATACCTCTAGAAAAACGACACGAGTGACTGGAGTGGAACAGTGTTCTGCCTTGGCCCAAAGGGCTGGTACCCGTCAGCAGTATTCCACGAGAAAAACGGATCCAGCAGTTTCGGAACACCTAAGACTCTCACCAGCATCGATTACATAAATGCATATCTCACAGAAGCGATGGGTATAATATTTGCTCATTATCCTCATCCATCCTGATTCTTCAACTAGTGCTCATAACTCCATGCATTTGCAGAGGAGGACATAGAACCCTTCGACGAGCCGAATTGCGATGGCGTTCGATGCACACTCGGAGAATGCATCGGCTGGCATAAAGTTTGCGATGGAATTCAGGATTGCCGAGACGGCGACGACGAGGATGCGGAATCTTGTGTCTTGCAAAAGGAACTTTGCAGCAACGAAATCGGCGGCTGCAGTAAGTCGGTGCACTCCCTCGCACTACGATATAGTACCGTTAATATAAGCTTTCCAATTTTCGCCGGCGATCGTGAACATGAGATTTTCTTCGGGGAACACGGAATCAGGATCGTGCGCTTTGGTTTGCAGAGTGTGCGAAGTCAGAAATGCGTTGCGGTAACGGGCAGTGCGTGTCGAAGAGTGCATTTTGCAATGACGAAGTGGATTGCAGTGACGGGACCGACGAGCCGGCAAGTTGCAGTTGCGCGAAATACTTAAAGATGACGGCACCGGAACGAGTTTGCGACGGCATCCGACACTGTCTGGATAAAAGCGATGAACTGCCGGACGAGTGTCTATGCAAAGACGCCAGTTTCAGGTGTCAGAGGTGAGCGTCAAGCGACATAAATATTCGACGACCATAATGTAACGGACAGTGCAACGCCAAGACACATTACTTTTTTCATCAGCGGGAACGAGACGTGCATCCCGTGGGACTTCGTTTGCGACGGCGAACAAGATTGTCCCCAAGGTGAAGACGAGAAGGACTGCAGAAGAGTGAAAGGATCGTTGAAGGACCCGTGAGTATTGTCGCGGCGAATCATTTACTCAAATTACGTTCGCCCAAGTGGGTCAGACGTCGTTAGACATAATTTCGCGCGATCAACGCACCACCTGCAATCAGAAGCGTTGAAACGCGAGTGGCGCAAATTTGCATAGTCCTCAAATTGTCTCCTCCCTCTATTTCCTCAAATTGCATCGCGTCGTTTGTCGTGCGCCTAACAAATCTGTACTTTAAGCAAACCTTATTCCCGGACGACAGTCTAACATCGCCGACTCTGTTAATAGACCCGGCACAGGCGAAGTTCTGCGACGATCTTACGGTGTGTGGCATTCGGACTGTCTTCCGAGACCAGTGACGTCACAGGAAGAGGCTTCGGAACTATGTAAATCGTTCGGATACCAGTCCGGCGAGTTGATGAGTGAAGCTACGAATAGCAGCGCTCCGCTCGTTCCATCTCGCGACGATTTCAGTCTCGTCAGACTAAATCCTGAGGTTTGGATCTCGATGAGAAGCGATAAGCCGCTGGTAACTCTGGTATCACCGACGGACACCTGTTACCGTGCATTCATCAGCTGCTCTTAGTCACCGTCTAAACCGTCGGTAACCCTCGATTGGCGCGCAAGCCACGATCGATTACCGACAAAGCGAATAGTCGATATATTATTCTATAACGCGCGCTAACTTAAGAATGTTATTTATTTACGAGAGAAAAATTGATCGATGGAAATGATTCAGGAGTACCAGGAAACACGTTCCGTGATATGTTCTTCTACATCATATCGTATTAATTATCGTTACATTATCAAACTCTTATCGAAATTTCATTAAGACAATCTTGTGATAAGATGAACCATCTTTAAGAATCGCATTAATCACATAGATAATCAGTGTCGTGACATTTTCATTCTCAGATAGGAAATGTTCATTGTACTTGATTGTAAGAATAGATTATCTCATTGACACACGGGTATGAGTTCTTATTGTGGAAGTGATTTGGTACATTGTACGGTCCAAAGTGGTCGATGACGCCGCTCTTGAAATTTCAGCGGCCACTCGACTCGATCGAACCATCCGTTCTAGACAGGGTCGCGCGCGGAATATCGGCGAATTAGTCACTCGGGGAATGTGAATGGGCGCCGTTTTCTGTCGGTTCCACGGCATTCGAAGGCAGCCAGCTCGGGCCAGGAGGAGCAGGGGCGGCAGTCGTTTGCCTTCAACGGCAGCGACCCCATTCGCTACATTCTTTCTCCTTCTCCCATCTCCCTTTCTCGCCGTCCCCTGACTCTTTCTCCGATTCCTTCTGTACGTCATCCACTTTGAACGCTATTGTGTCCGTCATAAGCATCGTCGGTCTACTACGGACAAATATTTTCCCGGGTGCAGGTGCGGCATCAACGAAAATGTCCAAGTATTTGACCTATTCTCGGTCACGTACTAAACATTTCGAATTTTGCATTGCCCGGTGCGTTTTTCGAACATTTGTTGGCGGTTTCCTTCTACTTCCAAAAAGGACATTGTTTCCTAAGAGCACCTTCTGGTAAAAGAGACCCCATGGGTGCCTCTTCTGTCGTCCTCCCAAAGAAAAATGGACGAAGACTGCGCATTCTTCTAAGCTGCGCATGCCAATTCGTTGCGAAAACACTGCGATCGTTTTGTTCAGATCGTTGAATCGTCTAACGACGGACGGAAGCATACCTTTCCACGTTCCGGCCTCTAGTTATCCATTCGCTAGGTGATCCATGACAAACCAAAACCGATTCTTACTCTTTCCCATTTATACCATTGCCCCCCCCCCCCCCCCCCACTTTTAATCCACCAAAATCGTCTACGAAATTCTCAAAACGCCTTCGCGAGAGAATGAAAACGTTCGGTTTTCGTTTTGCGCGAATATTCCAAGAAGTCGTGACGGTCGTTTGAAGCAGAACTGGAAGGTTTCGAATGCACTTACGGAGCCGAGGAAGCCTGCTCCCCTACGGATAATCTCTTCTATTACCATGCAGCCATCAAAGATGGCCGACAGACGTTCAGGAGGTGCTGGGTACCGAACTTTTCCTTCCTCGGTTCGTGCCGCGCGCCGATTATGTAATCAACACCGAGTACTACGAGTACGTGTAATTTCGTTCTGAAAAGTACCGTTGATCCTGCCGCTGGTCGTGTTGGCGTGAACCTTTGTGTGGGTAAATGTATCCGAACAGGGGGGCGGGGCGAGAGCAGAAGCACTATGCATACGTGTGTATACGACGGCGTTAGGTGAAAAAAGATAGAATGAAACAGGTATGAAGAGCGACAGAAGATGAGGAAGAAAAGAAAGGAAGATGTTCGTATGTGTAGTAGCGTGCACCGCAGCGCGCGGTTCGTTCACTCTATACGTACACGCGGCTAATGCGTGTCTGTAACTATATTATCGTACGTGCGGAGAGGGAAAACGTAATTGTGTGGACGTATAGGTGTGCGTTATAAAAGGGAGGTAGAGCTAAGAAAGAGAGCCGCGGCGCATGCCAGGGAAGAGGCGATTCGAGGAGGTGAGAGACGAACGCAGAGAAATCTTTCCTTAGGCAAGGAGCCGGGTCCGAGTTGGAGAGAGACAGAGAAAGCGGGTAACGTTGAGGAATGTGTGAAGTCCTCATTACGAATTACCCACATTACGTCGTTGCGGCACCGTCGTCGTATATCCTTGATGAGCCCACTCTATCCTGTGTGCACTACGAGTCCATTGTACGCCGGTGAATTATGATTCATCCGCGGGCCAGAGGATATCCCCGTCCACGGTTTAATCCGCGCGCGACTTCTTGCCTGAATTTGACTCATGATTGATAGTCCGTCGGACGTCGCGAATCGCCGATTTGAGGGGCGACGAATCGGCGGACCGTACGGTTAAGTACCGTATTGATGTGTGCTTTTTGTATGCCTAATATGAAGCGCCCGACGCTCCCGGTTTCACGGGGCTTGGTCAGTTAGCAATAATAAGGTGTGCGTTATCAAACGTAATTTCTCGATCGGATCATTCTCATCGGCGAGTGCCTCTCGAGCAGTGCAAATTGCTGCTCAATGCTGTGCTCTGCGAAAAAGAAAATCGGTAACGGAATAAAGCAAATATAGTAATGTCCGGCAGAGTATCAACGGGATCTGAGTGAAAATAAAATCGTCGTTAAGAATTACGTTACGGTGGTACGCAGGGTCGTCGTGTATCCTTCCTAAGCTCGGCGTATCCTGTTTGCGCTTCGAACCGTTGTACGGAGCTGAGTTATGATTCATCATCGCGGTTGAATCCGCGTGCAATTTCTTCGTTGATCTTAACGCGGGCACTCGTCTCGCCATGATACCTGGCAAACATACACCGTAACGCGCGACATCTCACACCATAAATTCGTCCCGCAGGTTCGTTTTGATATCGTAACATGCGATATCCTATCGTTCGGGTGCATGGAAACGTTATTTTCATAAATTCCGGAATACAAGCCGCCGAAGTCACGACCGGGTGAACTTAAGAACACGAGATATTTAACGATTTTAATCATTCGCAGGTTGGGCACCAACGAGCGACAACGAACGCAACGGACAGAGACTGATAAAATGGCGAGGAAGAAAAGTCTTATCTACGAACGGTATGCACGTGCAGATGACAAGTGCAAATGCGGTGGGCGTGCTCGGTGCCATGATGGAACAGAAGAAGGAAGACGGTCGAGAGAAGGTGGCCGATTGAGGATGACGGCGAGCGATTAGGTGGTACGCAGGAATTATTCGCTGCGTTGGCAATCGCTGCGACCGTTAGTGTCAACAATGGTTAACGGAACGTTACACGCTCGGCAGATTCGTGCTCGATACTTTACATCGAGACGGAACGAACGGTAACGCTGGAAATGGCGGGACGCATTCCGATGTCGTAAATCGGCACGATATTAAGGAAAGTCGCGTAACTCATGTCGTCGCTTTGTTCGAGCGACGATCGGAGACCCGTTAACAGCCGCGATCGTTTTCCATTTCTTCTTATTCTTCGCACAGACACGCGCCGGCGCTGCTCGGAGAATCGAAGATGGACGCCAGGTTCGTCCCACATCGCTCGCGGGCAGAATGCCTGCGTACGTCAAGCTGCGGAATTTTGGCAGATGTCCCACGCCGCTAATCGCCCTTTCTCGCGTCAAAGCGAAATCTCGCAAATCACATATGTACATACTCCTCCACTTTCACGCGACCTCTTCTCAATGCTCGCGCCGAAAGCGTTGCCGACGGAAGTGACAAGTCTGCGACAGTGCCGCTAACTAGACAGCGTACCGATGATTTTGTACTTATGATAGACTCCCCATAAAACGCTGCGGTGCGATCTTCGGAAAACGGACGACTGACCTACTACAGAGAGCAAAGCACAAAAGCGAAGAGTCATCCGCGAAGTCTCGCCGTCTACCTCTATACCTCTCCGTCTCTGTCTTTCTCGCTGGCAGGTCGTTGATACGCCGCGAGAAAAAAGCCTCTCTATGGCAAACGCTCGCTTACCTATATTTATCGACGACGTGAAATCGTCCACGGTGCGTGAAGGCTCTCCGCATCGGCACGAAGTAGTCGGGCTCCGGGTACCGTTACACTTGGCAGCTTCCTGCCGGTCGGACTACGGCCTCCATCGTCCGTGCTCGCTTCTCCTCTGCATACTCATAGCTCCTTTTCGGTATCGTCATTGTCACCCACTCGTCCAGCCCGAGTTCAATGTGATCGGGCAGCGTGCACACGTCGACGCTATCGAAGACACAGATATAGACTTGTATAATATGCATACTGTTGAAACTGGCGGGCATTTTCACCGCACGCATTCTGAGGAAAAAAATCATGACACTCGCCAAATGAAGCATGTCGACAGAGCGCTCGCGTATAAGTAAATAATTTGTACCTTTGCAGATGAAAATCTGGAAGTACGGAGACTTTTGCTGTTAACCTTCTTGTTAGAGAGTTTTACGGTTTTCGTGAAGGAAAAAATGCGGAAATGATAGAGGTTGGGTTCTTGTAAACGTGTAAAGCTGCATTAGTACGAGCGGAAAGCGACGCAGCGAGAAGGTAGAAGAAGTATTACTTATTGAAACGTCGGGCGCCTGCATTGTGTCATAACTCAAGGCAAACCGCACTTAAACCTTTCGAATCGGTCGTCTAAGCGGGCACGCTGTTTATGTTCGTTATTTAAGGCAGACGTCTTACTAGGCTGGGCATGAATTCTGCGTAAATGGATTCGTATATCATCGGAATATGTTCCCGGTGCGAGTGGCCGAGTTCAGCCGACTCGTCTGTGGGACGCGCGAGCGTTAGTTCTCCAAATCCGGTTCAAGCTGCGTGTACTTCGGATTGCGACGACAATGAATGCCGACGCATCGGAGGAGAAACGGAGGGAAATCTGACAATCACCGAACGTGATTGCAATTCGGCGGAGCTCCTTTCAATTAGCGCCGCGAACGTGTGACTCTCCCATCAATTCCAATCGACCCATTCCGTGGCCCCGATTCGATCTGAATTCATACGTCGGTAATTCAGCGTTCACTCGATTTAGCCGTGACAGTGCGCGAAAAGAAATTCATTTGCGGAGAGAGGACACGTGTGTGCCCGATCGCGGTATCACATTGAACTTTGCGAAAAATACGGTATCCAAAAATGTCTATAATCGGAGACGAAGAAATAGCTGCAAAATCAACAACAGAGCTTCACACTACTGACTCCGATTTAGTAATGAATCCACGAACGATTGAAATAGCGCGAGAAAATAGTACCGCTGCCGGGTGCGAAATAGGACGGCGCGAATCAAGATGAAAATGCGAGAGCAACTGTACCTGCAAAAATCCGCCGAGTAACGCGCGACCTTTCACCGCGAGTACGTGCGGCTCGTTTCAAGACGCTGCTGACCGAATGCAACGAATTCCGACTGCTCACACTCGGCGTCAGCCTCGCTCGACTCCCATCGAGTCAATCGGCCGTCCTCTTCCTCCGAACATTGCTCCCCGGCACTGCAGTTCGAACGATTTGTCGTGGCTGCATGAGACGGGAATTTCTGCCCGAATCCTCGGAAACGGTATATGAGAGAATATCCGTGAAATACCGAGCCACCCATCCCAATCCGTGCGTGCTCGCGAATAAAGAGGTCGTCGTAAACGCCGCGACGTTAATTTGCCGCGCGTTTTGTAGGACACCGAGGCGCATTGGCGATGGAGGAAGGAGAGACGCGGAGAAGACGAGAGGAGAGGAGAGGATTGTGTGGCCCTCCTATACGGCATTACACGGCGGCACGCATTACAGCGCGTACACCTGCGCCGCTACGTCTTGCCCGGACGTTTCGCGTCGAACGGTTTCTCGCGCGGGTCGACGCCCTGCCGAAACTTCCTAATCGTCGTGCCACGAAACTCTCGTCCTTGGCACCTAATGGTCGTCGACGACCTGTAAACGACAAGTTTTTCGTTAGAAATATCTCATAATAAATACGGATTGCTCGGATTTAGGCGGGGTTTTAAAAGTAGCAGACTGCTCGTGTGAGACTGAATTGACAAATCGTAGTAGAATAAGGGCCAACTGTTCCATCTATTGTAATAATCGTAACTGAGAAATATATTTGGCCCTTGAAGAGTTATTTTAGGAGCCTGCTTAATTAATGTCAGCGAAAACAGTTAGATCTTTCTCACTCGTGTCACTGATAAAATGATTTGTAACGTGTGTCACGAAATTCTGAGCTGGTCAACGACCTGCCAAACACTTTTCAATGCCGCGAGATGCTTCGGTAATCGTGCCTAATACCTCTCGACCCTGGGAGCATCGTATTAAAATATCTGTCGTAACGTGATCGGACTGCGCTGTACGATTCAACACAATTCGCGAGGCACGTAAAAGTTACAGTGCTCGAACCTCTCGTCGATCCATGATTACTTCGAGGAACCGGGTAGGAAACTTCATTCCTGCCTGCACATTCATCGGCAAGACATCTGGAGTGTATTGCTAGTACGATCCGAGTGAGATCATGAGTCGTATCGTGTCATCACGGTGAAAAGGAAATGAATGATTCGTAATTCTTTATTTCTGGATCGTGTTACGCTGACGTAACGTGTGCCGAGCGAAACCACGATGCATATAATAAATAGGAAGTTGCGGTAAATGATTCGATCGATCTGCACGGTGGTTGTTTGCTCTTATTGTTAGAAAGGGATTGCGTGTTAGGCGTTCAAATGTGAGAAATGTGAGCACACCGTGTAAAGAGCCACTGATACAGAGAATGTCGGAACAATTGCAGCGTGACCAGTAGCATGACACTCGTGTCACGGCTCGTTCGCGACACTTTGATCGTCCATTCGGAAAAGGATTACACGTGTGCGATCGAAGCGGGCGCATAACTGCCAGTCGCCGGATGAAAGTCGCGAAAGTGTGTAATTGAACGGTAGCGCATATCGAAAGTCTCTGATAACCGAACGAAAGCGCAGTAGCAGTGAGCACGACGACTGCACCGATGAAAAAGGTCGTGTACCGAAGGCCTCTACGCGGCGGAAAAATTTACACGCCGCTCGAACCTCGCCCGTTCCCATGCGAGCGCAGTCCGACCTCGTAGAAAGCAAAATCGTGCAAATAAAGACTGACGTTTTCACCCGGGCGGAAATAGCTTGTTAACGATCGGTGGGATCGAGCCGCGCGAATCGTAGACTCGGTTTAAAAATCGCTGGCCACGCAGGTAGGAATATCGAAACTGACTGGCCATCGCTTGAACGATACAGAAATCACGACGGAAAACGAATTTAACGTCCACATTTCTATTCCCCGCGCACTTTCCTAGCGCAACAAGTTTTTTTCCATCCAGCGAAGGAAAATTCTCGCGTTACGGCGCAGCGAAGTTGCAAGGCGACGATGCATGTTCCCGCAGGGCCCAGGGGCCTTCTTTTCTGGCTTGGTAGGCAACGTAAGGATGATGGTTCCGTTTTATTTATAAACGGCACGACGAGCGCTCGCGTGTGAGCATCGAGTTGGCGAGTTGAACGCCTCCAAGTGCAGCAGACCTGATAAGACGCTAACGGAGTTCGGCTTTGAGACGCTTTGCTCTGTCACAAAGTTGTCCGACCGACTTTCGTCTCGACTCCCGACTAGGCCCTCGACGTCGGGTGACCAATTAAAGCCGCCGAATTAATTATTGCGTCGCCCGGCGAGGCCTTCTCTTGCATAACCGAGGAGTTACGGTCGAGGAAAAAGTGTTACGCTCGCTTCAGATAGTCGGAACTAAGGCAGATTCGCGAGATGAATTGAGCATAGTGTGGATACAAGGGGCGTGCGAGAATAACGATACTCACGCAACCGACGCACCTAGTAGCTGCGATTCTTCCGAGCGCCGTTCATTCACTACCGAGCTCGTCGTAATCTTCCGACGCGCGATACCGTAATTATTTCACTCTTTCGAGATTGCAAAATCGGCGGACTCGTTTCGCGACGCGTTAAATAAAACTTTTACATGACACGTCATTATAGGCTCATCCTCTAAACTTATGACGCTATTCGAATTCTCTGTTTTCATATTATTGAAAGGATTTCATAAACTGTGTAGACTAGAGAAGTCAAACAGTTCCGTATCGCAGATCGCCCTAAAGTTTTAATGTTACGTTGCTAAAAGCTCGCAATTTGTGAAAATCGATAAATGGTGCACCTCGTGAGCTTGGCACTTCAATGAAAACCGTTAATCCGAGCTAGTTAACGTTTGGTTCAACTTAGCCTGTTGAATGAGGTGGGCAAAAAACCGAAACCGCATAGTGTACCCCATTAAAAGGCACGGAATTAGTGGAAACGTGAATTAGCAGCGCGTGGCAGAGACGCCCGTCGTTTTTAACATCCACGAGATGATCGCGGAGATAATCAACTGTGACGTCGTACTCCGGAGGCAGCGAGACTGACAAACGACGAAACTATGTCGCCTCTGAAAGCACCACGGGCAATTACAACTTTCATTCGAGTTCGCAAGAAAAAGAAATCTGCCGGTCCTCGTGTCTGCGTCAAACGCCGCCGTGACTTCGCAACTGATCTCGCTCGGCGACCTTTCTTACGCAGGCATCGATGTCTCCTGCGCTGCCCTTTAATTATGTGCAACAGCGTGCCTTGCGCGCGCATTCATGTCTCTAGCCAATGCCCCTTAATTGCGCGCCACGTCACGCATCGACGCTCGTCCTATAATCTAATTTCGGTGCAACTTTGCGTGCGCTCATAAACTCGAGTATGCCAATTATTTCAATGCTGGCGGTAGCTGCGATTCTAGTTTTATTTAACGATTGAAATAATTGCGTGGGATTTCTCTTTTTTGGGTGACGGGTTTTCAATGCTCGTGGACCAAACACTTGACGATAATGGAACAGACCCACCTCTTGCTGTCTCTCTCTCTCTCCGTTCCTTGTCCTCGACCAGACTCAGCCTGGGAGGATAGAAATCGAACCATTACGGCTCCTTTACCTCGAACTTAAGTTCTTATCCACTGCTCCCCTGTTCCGGGTAAAGACCTCCGCGACCTACACGACGAAAAAGACATTGTACTCGCGCCATCAAACGCTTTTTCCATTCACGAAGAAGATCCGATCGGAGATGTTGAGAAGCTCGAGCCATTGCAGCGTCGGACGAAGCTTCGATAATGACGTTACTCGAGCCAGAATTCTTGGCGATCAGCGGCGCCACGTGACAGTTATTTAAACCGTGGCACGTAAATACAGCAACCCTCGTGGCATCGCGTAGAAGAAACAACAACGAGCGAGCAGTTAGAGGAGCGCAAGAGACACGCTCGGCCGTGCTCGGCTCGATTCACGACTGCTGCCGAGCGTTTTCCTCCACCTTTCGCTTTGCTGCGCGCCTACGTTCACGGCTGCTTCCTTTTCTCTCTCCCCCTGGGCTTAAGGAGAGGAGGGCTCCTTCTCAGGTAAACCGGCGCCGTTCACCTGGAGAGAGAGAGCCCTGTTCTTCAGTCTCGAAACGGTGGGCCGGAGGGAAGGAGCTCCGTGACCCTGAATTCATTTTCTTACGCGCGTCATTGCAAGTCACACGACTGCTTCTGTACTCCTTTCATCGCGCACTTCTTCCCCGCATCCTGCGTCGCTCGTTATATGTCGCGATCGACCGTGCCGATCGACGTGCCGGTGCTAAAGAATTCGCAGAGAGTCCCGCGGTTGACTATCTGGTTTGTTCCTCCACGGTGATCGACTCCATCTTCGGAGTCTCGCGCCTCCCGGATATCGTAAGCCTGCGGATTTCGCGGTTTGTGCAGTGCAATTCAGGAAGCGAGCAGAGAACCTCAGTGGTGCACGTATGTTCCCGGGACAAGGATCGCTTCGTAGAACGTAGAAGGAGCAACAAACGTAAGTCTCACGAAGCGTGGAGCGAGTGTCTGATTCGTCCTCTCCCGCCACTTAATTCCTCCGCTCCCTTTTGCTCGCTTTCGTTCGAACGAGCAGCCTCGCTGCGCGTCGGGAGTTGAATTTTTCGAACCTAGCCGTGCGAATATACGCCCTGCCAGCCGCCCACGCGTTCACGGAGGAGCGAATTCCGCGATGCGTGTAGGTTTACTGACCTTGCGCGTGAACGACCGGGAGGTTAATTAATGTGTTAATAAAAGCGAGATGACGAGCGTCCAAGCGGACGCTCAACGATCGACGATGTATCGGGAGAAGATCGTTATATCGCGCGCCAGAGTCGCTGTTCTGATTTGTCTCGATGTGTCGCTGAAAAGTTGGGGAGATAATTAATGAGGGCCATTATTCGTGACTTGTTGCGCGGCATCAGGTACCAGGCACTGGCGCGTCAGATGTTACGAGTGCTGCGTCCGTTGTCGCCAATTTGCAGCCTCCTGCGAGGAGCGACACTTTACGAGCAACCGTAAAAATGCAATTAAGTGAGAGCGTCTGGGTGAGCTTGATTTGCAACCTGTTGCTCGGGGAAAAGAACTACCTCTATATTTCCTGGCCATCGTGAACCAACGAATTTCGTCGGGATTATCACTTGAGATCGGCGAAGATGTGCGTGCGTACCGTGGCTCGATGCGCGTCCACGGAAATGGGAAGGATCTAGTTACATTTGGTCGCGTGACAATTCGTTGGTGCTAATTTCTGCTCATCCGCAAACGTCAATTTCCTGCTCACAAATGAGCCCCGATACTCGCGAGAGCTACCGACGTACGTCGTGCGCTTTCGCAATATGTTTCAGCTCACTAACCAGAAGTCGATTATTAATTCCCAGCGAATTCTAATGGGCGGAAGCGGTTCTTCGGGAGGAATACCGTACGGCCGAATTGAATTTCCTATTCCCCATATTTATTGCAATCGTTCGACGTGTACCGACGTTTACTCCAATCGTGTAGCCTCATCCCGTTCCTCGTCGAGCGGCAACTTGACTTTCATGAAGTGCCACTCAACCTCGACGTACAACTATATCGCCGGCCGGTGTCCACTGGTCCAACTAATTAACGACCTATTATTACCGATGCCGAGCGTGCGTGAACCCACGTCCTCCTCGAGACATTACTCCGTGAAAGGAAGGCAATTTCAGCGCCATTAATACCGACGTACGAATACGGTATTAATCAAATTGCCCCGCCACTTATTACGGCAACGAGCAAGTAGAGCGTCTTAAAGCGCGCAGAAGTTCACACGCGAATAAATCTCTATCGTCCACCGGGAAGATGTTTAACGTTCAATCTCGCGATACACAGCTCGCCGTCTTTATCTCGAGCCGAGAGCCCGGGAGTCGGCAGTACTAGCTGGCGGGACATTTGGAGCGAACGAACTCGCTCATGGCGAATAAATTCACAATCCGTTGCACACCAGGTAACAAGGGGCCCCTCGCTAGGAGTGTGCGCGCGCGCACGCGTTTGCGGATGAGAGTGGATTATTCGTGCAGATAAATTCCGCGCGGTGATTTTAGTGGGAAGCCGCCGAGTTGTATCAGGCGTCTCGTGAGTAAGTTCACAGGACCGTCTGCGAGCATCTGACGTCTAGACGTCGGAGAATTGTCCCCGCGTGCTCGATGAAGATTCTTATCCGGCGGATCGCATACCTCGCAGCGATTATCCCGGCATTCCTGCGGATTCTTCTATAATACGTATCTTTTATACGCGCGCGGACGCGAATCTATCTCTCTTTGGGTCAAGGATTTCACGGGCGCGCGAGAAACTAAACCGGTGAATTGTAACGGTATTGGCTGGAGCAATGAGTGCGTCGATACTTTCGAGCGTGGGCATTCTTAGTTGATGTACAGCAATTACGTTCTTCGCGCCGAACAAAACTCGTGCAGGAATTGGAGGACTCGAAAAGATGAAAAGTGGAAGCGCTGTACCTCTTTTAATATTAAATACACGATCTCCGGGCTATTGATACAATGGCGCTACTGTAATGTTGTAAAGTGTGCAAGAGTTTAATGGTTAATCTGGGCATAATTGACGCGTTCGTGCATGGAAGCTGAGTGCGAGCTGAGTTCAGGTCAAAACTTCGCTCTCGTGGGAGAAATCTTCGTGACGCGGCTTGTTCGGGGGAATGCAGAGGCGGTTATGCAGCTCTTGAGTTAGGTTGGTAGGTAGGTAGGTAGGTAGGTAGGTAGGTAGGTTGGTAGGCAGGTAGACGGTTATGCGTTGACGGTACGTGGGCGGATGAGGACGTGTACGCGGGTACCCTCACACGCTCCTAAGGTCCTGATCCAATTTCTACGCTCTCGAGGAACGTTCAGAACGCTTCGTGCTCTTCTTGTCTCGACGACCAACACTTCCCGCATCTCATCGTACTAAAAACCACGCGCGCTGGTAATGCTTTCCGAGCAACGCAGAGAGATGCTTTGGATCGGCAGTAATGAAATTCGGCCAGATTTAATATACCCGATAAAATTCTGTCAGCGACACCTCCGACGCGGTGATTTAATCGACGAATCCACGGCCGAGCCGAGGCGTAACTTGGTTAAGGTACCGTTACCGCCTGACAGATTCGTCGGTTATCTTCGTCATAGTACATTCCGATCACGTAACTGACTTCGATGATAGAATTAAAAAAATATCGCCTCATAATGCACGCGATGACCTCATGTCCACCTCTGTCCCGTCGCCCAACAGTGCCCAGCCGGATTCTCGTTCGATAAAGCGGCGAGTGTAATAGACAGGTGGTTAGCAAAAATTTCGTACCACCTGCCTTCGACGGCGCGCCAAGGCATCCTTCGGGGCCGGTACCACGGAAAGCACTGTCTCGCATAAGCGTGTGTCGAGATACGCGTGTATGCAAACTATGCAGACGATTCATGTTGAAGACCGCCCATTACGCGTTGCTTTTTATTAATACTATGATTTACGACATTGTGCCTGAAACACTTCCTCATGCAACGGCACACAAGTGTGCGTATAAAATGCATCGAGTCTTGCACCTGTTGACCGGACAACCCTTCGATTTAGCAATATTCGCCATTTCCCCTCAACTCTCTCGTCTTGCTCGCAAAGATGATGTGGGTGGAATGTCTGACGGTCGCTTACGTACAATTAACTTTTTCGCGCCGCGTTCAATTGCGCCAGGTGGAATGTTCGCTTTAACGCAGAACAAGACGTTGGCGTGCTCAGCTCGCAGGCTAGCTGTATCAAGAGAGCCACGCAACAACTATGGCCACGCCCTGAGTGCTACCACGAGCGCAATACGGACTGAGCGCTGCGCGCCTGGCATTCGCCTAGGCGCACCTCATATTTTCACCGTACAATTTCCTCTCCCCATTCCCTCATTCTCTCCTCCTCCATTTTTTCCATACTAACCCACGTACACACGGGTTCGGGCTGGAAAGAATATCTGTTTTACTGGCAGAGGGGCAGCGGCGATCGCGCCTGCGACAAGCCGGTTTGACGGAGGGAAAACGTGCGCAGTTAAAGAGTGATCCATCTATCATGCTGCTGGCTAGGCAGGAACACCATAGGCATTAGCTTAGACGACATTGCGATTAGCGTTCGCTTCGCTGTTTATAGTTTATTATTATCATGATTCGCCGACCGTACGGTACTTTGGTCAGTGATCGTTCGGAAAAATGTCAGCTACTTGTCAGCTATCAATTTCGTGGCTGCCGGGAATTATTTTGCAGCTTTAAATGCGTCCTGTCAATAACATACATTGGACAAGCCATCAGACGCGCAGACCCGTGTTTTACTCACCGCGATGGCTACCTATCCGCGGCCTGTTCGGTTCGAACGGGGCATAGAGTACCGTGCCCGTTCGAGCGGTAAGTTTCTCGTGTCCTTTGCACCGGTGGCTCGCAATGCGACAGACGGAGCAACACTCTCTCGCCGCACTCTCTTGCATTGGCCACGTGGCCTATGCTGGTGACCAAGCTGGAGATGGTGCATCGAGGCGGCGGGCCTGTGTCGGTCGACGAACCGCGAGAAATGTGAAACTAAGTGCAGCGCGCGGCTCATGGCGCGAGGCCGAGGAAAAGCAAACTTAACGTCCGACGTCCGACCCTCTTCCCTTCTTTCGCGCCATTTTTAATTCCTCCCTGGCAGTGCCGGCCACAGGGCCCCTCGCGCTTCTCGCGACGCAGCGAGACAGGCGTAGGCGATAATCGTGATACATAACGGGAACGCTATACAGTGCGGCGTGATACTTTCCACTTTTCCGCTTATCTGCCCCCGGCACCCTGTCGGAATTCCTTCAGAGTTTCACTCGACGACAAATCGACGTTACCGTTTGGCCCGATAAGACGCATAATGGATCATGAGTGAATCACGAGCTCGTTTCCCCGGCGAAACTTCGACGCTAACGCGCATAACGCACTCGCGTTTATTTCCCATTGACTGGTTTTATCGGTCGGCGAGCCGTGAGAAGCTCAAAGGAGGTGACTACGCGTATAGGTCATTCGACGGGAACAGCGCCGGTTCGAACCTCGACCCTGAATTTCCAGCCTCGATTGTTCTATCGCGCCACGCGCGCGACCCGCATCGCGAAAAAGAACGGTACAAGTTTCTCCTGGTACGTTTATCGGCGCGCCACTTGCGCGATGCATCTCATCATATCTCTCCGGCGGCGCAAAGTTCTCAGGCAGCTTCTCCGCTCGCGCGTTTCGTAACCGAAGCCCGCGCGCCCGTCGTTCGTACCGTTCGCGCGAGTTGCGTCAGTCACTTTGAATACAACAGCCCCTCTCGCGACGCGACACACGACCCTCCTTGTATCGAACTCTAATTAAGCTAACGACTCCAGTCTCAGCGACGTCGCCTTCTAATTGGCCGACGTCGACGAAAATTGCGGGCTCAAGAGTTATGGCCCCGCGACCGAGCGAGCGTCGAACAAAGCTCGGCAATTAACGCGGCCGGAATTCAGGCAGAGAAACGCGGCTTACGTGAAAACGCGCGCAATTAACTAATAAGTCCCCGTAAATGGGCCGCGAGGTATCGCGGGGCCGGACGCGAGAGGGAACCCTCGATTCCCGATTCGCTTAACGAACGGATTAAACGGGCGACGAGTGAAATTGATGTCCCGGCGAGAACGGTACCACGGCGTAGAATGACAGCTAGACCGCAGGTGAGTCGACGGTGCTCGGGATGTGGAATGCACTTGCACAATCGTCGGTTAGACCGCGCGGAGTAAGGCTGGCCGGTCGAGTTTCAGCCCGGGCACCTCACTCTCGATTATCCGACGTCGAACAAAGGAATTATTGTTCGCCGGAAACGTACGTTTATTGTTAGTCGGCTTTCGGCGCTACGCCGGTACGGTGCCGAAATGCATGCTCAGCGAAATAGTTGCGGTGAAAGGGAAGAATCGTTAGAGCGGCGTGATCTTGTCGTCTTGCGTAACATCTAGCACGTAACGCGTGACCGAAGTGCGTTCTACGCGCAACATTCTTCGAATTGTATATGACGGAATAATAAGAGTTTGTCAGTGGTTAGGTAGGTGTCGTGGGGTGATAAGTAGAGATCGCTCATGCGGGGACCTCGTAAAGTGGAAATCAGTCGGCGCGCACGAATGCTTCCGTTCGGTTTCGACCTATTTTTGGTCATGCCGAGTAAATTACTGCGCACAAGGTGCAGTGCAAATTATACATATGAAGAAACTATGATGAGTTGATTGGGGCTGACAAAGAATGATCTGTCTGCGGTCTTTCGCAAAGCGATACCTGCTGTACAACAGGTGGCAGTCAGTGTGTTAATAAAGGGCGACCGTGTTCAAGGAAACGGAACACATTGTCGTATGCAAACGTCCATTACGGTGGTAAGTAAGGGAAGAAGGAGGGTCGCATTCTAAGGGTCCCTGCGCACAAAGACGAGTCTACTCAAACTTCCTTCACCGCACCGTTCCCACACAGAACTTGACTAGTATACTCACCGTCAAAAGTATGCCCTCCGTCTTTCAAACAATCGAATAATCAAAAAACATAGAACGCGTGAAACAGAAAAAATATCGATCACACACGCTGAGCGTTGAACCAGCGGAACGTTAAGTTCCCTGCCGACCCGATCCAAAACTATTATTCGCTGGACATAATCCGCGACCACCTTCAATATCTGCGACGAAGGAACGCCATAAATGCCGCGAATGCCATCGCGGACGATAAACGGCCGCAGCACAGTTAGACAATTTTACGCGCAGATCATATCTGGCAGCAGGCAGGAAATTAGAACGTGCCTCGTTACATCTACCGCCGAGATCAAGCTCGCGCTTGTCGATTCATGCGAGGCATGCAGGTATTACCGTAACACCCCGCGTGTAATTAGGCCACGTTATGCCATTCAGTGACAGAGACACGACGCACAGAATTCTCACGGCCATCTTATCGAGAACCACGCATCGGTCGTTAATCGCTCGTAACGTTAAAACAATAAGGGTCATCTAACCAATGAGTTCTTGTGCGGTTCAGTCGTCTTTGCTATCCATCAACGGCGCGGGGGAGTATAAACAGTAAAAAGGAAATGTAAGAAGACGTTCCGATGACCAATTTCGTCGACGGACGGAAGTGAACGACGAAAGTCCATCTACGGACCCGGAAATCGCTGGTGAACAATACGATCGAGCGGTACCCGGACTCCGTGATGTACGATCTATCCGTCGTGTCGTTGCCTTTTCGGGACCTTAACCTTAAAGATCATCTGTACGGGCACGTATGTCCGTGACGAGAGGCAGACGTGTTTATGGAAATGCATGCAACCAACAATGCACCGTGAATGAGAATAATGAAGGTTAGCGTACGTGTGTTCAATTCGATCGCACTTAGGAGACTTTCATCTCGTTAGTCTCGCATGAGAGTTTATCAGGCTGATATCCAGGGGCAAGAAATACGCGTCAGTGGAACGTCATTACTTACTTACGTCGCTTAGGTAAGCGTTGTCTGATAAGGGATATGGCGAAACGTGATACTCCGGTCGGCAGCGATACGAAAGTCGTACAGCGAACATCCTTCGAATACGGCTAACGATGTAACCAGGCAGTCTGAAAGCAGAATCACATCCTTAAACATTTCTTCGTGCCCCCGTAGCCGCATCATTCAATTTTGACGGTGTTATTCATTTCTGCTGGACGATATTTGACGAGAAGTTCGTTCATGGTACACCGCCGCCGTGTCCTTCTAACATCGATCGTGTTCTCTGTAAGCTAGACACGATACTGGTCAGCGGAACTCGGAGATCTCGGGGGAGAATGCACGCAACGAGACGGTCCGATTTCTACGAAACGAATTACACGCACGCGGGGACAAATTTGTCCTCTGTCCGTTCTCACGAGCATTGCCGCGTCTCCGGCACGCACACGCGATTAATTACGACGTCAGTCGTCGCGTTATAAATAATACAAAATATATCACTCGGGATCCAGTTAGAAAGTATGTTTGCCGTATCATCATAATTACGGCGCTACAAATGTTTCCTGGTAACGGTAAGACCGTTACTCGGCACAGTGGGTATGATACGTAAATTCCTCGATCACAGATGTTCGCGTCGATCAGTAGGTTCAAAAGGCACAATGTCTCTTACGATTCTCCCGCGTCAAGGAAACTGGCGTCCGAGCAGTGGGTCGTGGTAAATACGAATCTCGCACAGTAGCGCGTCTCGAGTGCGCGGGGAGCATTAGATCGCGACGACGCGACGCCGGCGTCGGGTTTCTCGTCGTCGGTATTATGTAAACCAGTGTCTATCGTCGATCCGGATGGCGCAATCGCGAGGGCGGGTACTCTCGTCCGGTTTCCAGCGACGAATTATTTGGCCCGACTCGACTGCGTTACACGCTTCGTCGCCGCGAAGTAGGCACATCGGTCCGCGCCTCAGAAGTCATTGCTCGCTTTTTACACGCACCGTTTCGTACGGGTTAGCAGGAAACACGAATACTTTCTAGTACTGACCTACAGGCGGCGCATACACGGCGCATACACGGCGCCCGCGGACCCCCTTCTTTGTCTCCCCTCCTTCGACAAAAGACGCGGCCCATTATCGTCGGCCAAGCCGTCCGAGCGATTTAGCGAAATTAAATGTGGAAAAGAAAAAAACGAAACGCCTTCCCCGTCGGCGAAAAGCAAGATCGGCGATACTTATCCTCGTTCCGCCGATTTACGGCGGGCAACATGTGCGATGCCGATGTTCGGTTACTCTCGCGTAAGCGCGTTTTCTTCCGACGATCTTGCCCCGCGGATTTCTAATTGCCGCGGCAACAGGGTCAGTCGGAGCATGGAGGAAAAGGGAATTGTCGAAAGGCAGGAAAGTGGTGAAAGTTCGGGAGTCATCGATCCGATAAAGAGATAATTGTCGACGATGAGAATCGAACGTTGCCGTGAATCGAATGGAATTGCTCGGAAATTAATTGTCGGCTCCGCAAGAGGCCGCACGAAATATCGATTAATGGAACTCTCGAGTCCGCCGACCTGTTCTAAAAGCTCACATAGATAGCCCGATAACAGGCATTAACTGCGCTAATTGCAAAGTTTTCTAATTAACTCCGTGAAACGCACTGCTCATATTTCGCCCCATAATTCGAAGCCGTCTCGTAATAATTCGATGAGAGGTTACACGTAATTATCGGCCAATGACTCTTCCTGCGACTCGAATCTATGCTCGAGAAGTGTCTGACGCATATATCATCTCGTGCGACAGGGGTTACCGTTCGGAGAAAACAAAAAGAAACGACAACGAATCCATTTTATCGGATTCCTCCGGAGTCCGGAGTGAAATACCGAGCGAGATGCGGGAATACTCAAGGCGTCGGGGCACAAAACGACACGTATGTACAAGAAGCGAGCGAGTTCTGCCGATGTACGCACACATCGAAGCGGAAGGCGTGACGCGTCTGGATTCTCTGGACAACCGTTATACCTACTCCGGATGGTCGATTATCGAACGTCCAAGGTGAAGGTGGGATATTTACGCGACTCCACCGTTGCATACCTGCGACTCCCGCTTCGCTCGCATTTTCTGCGACCGTAATCGTAATCACGGCGTAATTGTAACGACATGGCGGGTGGCCTGGCCGATACGAGACTTCCTGCGAATTCTAACGGCTCTTCTGCCCAGCCGAATGACCGGCGAGGCGTTCCGATAACTGTTTCGCGATTAGACCAAGCCGCTCGCTATCGAATTGGGTTTCCCGTGCGACACGTCGATGAGCGCCATGCATTACGCAACGTTCGTGTGTCGTGCAGCACGCCACAAAGTGCATCGAAGGTACTGTTCGCCTCGCGAGCGTTCGTGCACTCTTCCGTACTCTGTACAATGTACATCGACATCCGCGTGTAACTTTGCTCGCGCTTATGAGTAGCATATCCAGTCTCGATAAATAATGTCAAACTATTCGTGCCACGTAAGACGAGAGGATGCGAACGCGCGTATACAGACGCGTCGGCATACTGAATTTCGCTCCAGTTAACTGGAGCCGCGCGATGAGATACACAATGGAGCGTTGCATAAAAGCGACTGTATAACGGTGAACCCCGATCTCTCGCAAGTCTCGCAGCGACGATACAATAAACTTTCGCGATTCTTTCGAGTTTCCACGGGGTGTCCAGAAGCCAGGCGAGGCGAGCGTGAAGGGGTGGGGATGTCGAGTGAAGGGGAGGAAGGAACCTCTGTTTTCGAGGCACATCCGCACATGCACTTTGCAAGGAGGTAACGATTGCTTTCCAACTCTTCCCACGAGCAACGCTCGACCGATTCTTCGTTGCGGTAGTTGCGTCATACGTCGTCGTGCACCTCGCACAATTAGTCGCAGCTCGCCGTACGAACTACAGACGCGCGTGCATACTGTAACGCCACGTTTGATTGTGTTCTTCCTACCCAGTCGCTGCCGCGCGACACGTGAACGACGTTCGACGTCGAGTCGATTTCGTCGCACGTGCCGCGTAAGTGCACGAGGAAAGAATACAGTAGCAGTGCGCATGCGGTCCGTGTGAATGACCGCGCGAAGAATCGATGTGAATCCTCAGGTGTGACGCACCTTCCATTCGCCTCCTTCGAAATATTCCTAGATGTTCTATGGAATCGTTTAGGTTGGTGTATTGAGAAAGTTGAGGTAGTGGTACGGTTGTCCTGCACGCGTGTGTCTCGTGGAAACCGCAATGTGCATGGAGAACGGTCGATAATAATTTCACGCTTAACAACATTTATCGGTGCTGTCGGTTAGGCGGCAAGGTATGCCGACAGCCGTGCCACAATTCAAGCCGCAGAAACCGTAAGGAATTTTATGGGAACCGGTGTGTATCCTATACGTACCCGAGTGACGATAACTTCCGCATACTTTCTCGCGTATGACGAGCACCGATGAATGCATTTGGAGTGAAAGATACCCGCGTAATTGAGTGCCGTTGCACTCGGATGCTTTGTGTGGGCAGACGGATTCTCAGGGCGAAACAATGAGTCCATTAATTTCGAAAGGGTTCGTGCCCAACTATTTCTGGCCGCTGCTTCGGTTCTCTCGTTTTCATTATGGTTATCGAGTGACAAGTGTCAAGCATTGCTGAATTATTTTGTACGAATCTGATGAGAAAGACGCATTCTTGTCCAGCGCAGTTGTAACGTCGATTAAATTCAAGGATGAGACTTTCATTTCTCACCAGAATGATATTTGCATCCTTGAATTCCAGCTGAATGGAGGGAAAACGATCTACGCGAAGGCCGAAGTAACCTTCGTGTATGACAACATACGTAACCAGAAATGATCTAATTGCACAACTTTTCGGCCAAACACGACTTCCGTATCGACGCGCACAAGTTTTTTAATTAAGTCGCAAGCGAAATCGAAGTTTCCGCAGAAGTCTTAATTATCCATAACCCAGTCGCCGCCGGCGGCGCCGTGATTTCTCTCGCATTTTATTGAAATTCGACTCTCTTTTTCTCTCATGCTCCTCCTCGTTTCCGTCCCATAATAACGGCATTGTGACGTTTGAGAATGAACTCTTTTGGTAGAGAGCACCATTATTTCTTAATATTGCGTGCATCTCCATTGTTACCTACATCTTCTCCGCGAGTGTGCCACTAAATTTTGTTACACGTACTCCCTTGCACATTGCGTAATTACTAATTTAGGAATCTGCCTTCGCGCATGTGCGTCGATCGACTTTAACGTGCAATATCTCTCTGTTACAGGAATATGCTGATAAGAGAATTGGCGACCGTCTGGGTCGCCGTCCTCTTGTGCCATCTTCAGCTAACGGAGTCACAGGTGAGCGTTTATATCGTAACTCAAACGAAACGACCCGCGTTTACGAAGACGTTACAGCGTTGTGTAACGGGTTACAGCTGGCTTGCGATGATTTTTCAGCCGGCCAATTTTACGGCGTACCGAGCAGCGTTCCCTTTAATCGGCTGGATTAACTTTTCCCATAAAATTCCTCTTTCGGTGCGCATGAGCCGAGAAAGAATTCGAGAAAAATCGGTTGCGTCGTTGAAGTACCGCACGCACGTGGCAGGCGTGCAGGTACAACGTGAATTAAAGCGACCAGGTGTCTGGCCTCGGACGCATTGTGAGCGAATCGGAGTACGATACGATCGAGACAATAAATCAAATAGTTCGGCGAAACGAAAAGTGTCTGCCTACGAATTTCTCTGACGTCGAATCCAGCAGGCGTTGCCCAATTTTGATAGTGACGCGGCGTCGCTCGGGGATATCAATTAAGGCCCAACTTCGTTGTTGTTAGGCAGGGACTATTTGCACAATGGGACCCGAAGCCACCGGGTAACGGTAATTTCGATTCAAGAACAACGAGCCGCGAGAGAAAGAGAGACGATGGCTTCATTTTGCCACGAGGGCAGGAGGAGCGCTCATAGTCGGGCACCGAGATAAGACCTTCTTGAGAATTCTTGAGAAATTTAGCCGTGGATTATGCAGTAATTGGTGTGTCGCCTCCATAGGAGTTACACTGCCTACTCGTTTCCACCGAGATGGTGGCATATGTGAGGTGAAAGTGAATTTCAGCGCACGCTCGCGCGCGCGCACCAGCACGAGCGAACGCACACGCGCGCTTACGTCCGTTCTACCTACTGTATATGTACACTGGCAATGTCACAATATACACAGTTACAACACATTTTGAGCACAGGACGGTGCCGGGCTGCGAGATTTACGGAGACGAAGAGCGCCGGACGAAAACGAGACTGCGAGAAAATGTCATTGAGTACGGTCTCCGCGGTCCAGCGATATCCACCTTATACTGTGATTCTGTTGAGAGAGAATCGACGAGGCTGAAAGTAAACACGATCATTGTTAAGACTGCTTCGCTTCTTGTCGACGTTTCTAATTTTCGCGCAACTCAGCCGTCTGTGTCATTTCGATCCCAGCCTCGGTCTCAAACTAGCGACTTTCAATGTTACTTTTTCCGACGCCACGGTAACACCGCCACGTTCGTATTTTGTGACATTACTGGCATACTGATGCTAACGGTTCGACATCGATAGCGTCGCCAGAATCGCAATGACCGAGCGAGCAAAATTCCCGAAAGCCTCATTATGCAGATTACAGACGCTCGCGCACTTCACTCGGAATGCGCTGGCGCGAGGTTGCACCTCGCAGGAATGCAATCACCGTTATGTCACTGATATTCTGGTGCGCGCGCGCGCGCGCGCTCGACGAAAAGAGGACGAAGAAGCGTGTGCAGCTTTTTCCTCTGTCGCCGATGATCGCGAGCCGCGCAGGACGATATCCGGACGCTAGCTAGTCGGCCGAGAATCGAAGATGGCCGAGCGGAGATTGCATCTTCTCACTTTCTCCCCGGCAAATAACAATGTGTACCGGGTACGGCTATTCCGGTAGGCTGCAGCCGCCATTGCGAACCCGGTAGAGGATTAATTCTCTTTTCCTGCCGTCGACGCGCCTTATCGACTGCGAATCGTGTTTTCAGGTCGGCGAATATGTCCGCGTTCAGCACCCGGCAGCTGAATATTTTCGAGCACTCCGCGAGATCAAAGTGCAAGTCGGCAATTTAGCGTGCGATGCGTTTAACTGACAATGAGACTATGAGGATAACCTGCGGCCTCAGCTGGTCGGCTATATTGGCTATTTAACATCAGAATGTCTGTCACTTGACAATGCGTAACATGTTCCGTTTCACGTTTCAGGTTCCTACTACGAATGTCTTCACCTGTCCTAACGGTGAGTAGCACTTGCCTCATCTTTTTGGTAGTTTGCACTCGCTGCTGCACACAGATGCACGAGATGCGCGCGCGCGCGGAGTCAGGTAACGGTTAAGCCGAACCCACTGCTACCTTGAAAAGGTCACACCTGGTGGCCCGCTGTACCTGTGCAGGTAGGGACAGGTACCGAGGTCAGTCCTTTGTCATGATTCGAAGCTACGGCGGATTTGGACGAACCCGAAGCAGCAGGAACCGAGGAAAATGGAAACCGGCTTTTCACAGTGTTGCAAGAGTATCGCCATCGGCAGTCGTCTGTATCGTGACCAGTCGATGTGAAAATCTGCCGGCATAGCGTTCGGAGCATGTTGCATACATTCGGTGAAAGTCTGCCTTTTCGAAATGTGGAAGGCCGATGCGTCGGTGTAATTTCAGCTTGTCTAGCAGAGTACTCTTACTCTCGAGATTGGTGCCCGGAAAATATTAGCGTTGACTGATCGTGAGAGCACCGCGGGATAATAATGGAACCTGTCAAGACCCCGACGAGAGGTGTTAACTGTCTGACAATGAGACCCGCAATAACTTCCGCCGGACAACGACGGTAAATTATCGAAACGCGAACGGTGACAACCGTCGTTTCCTCACCACGCCAATGTCTCAATTCGACGTTTGGCTAACAATAAGGTTAGCGGCTGGTGGCACAACGCGGACGTATAATCGACTGAAATCTACAATAAAAGAAATTCGCTAAATTGCACTCGGCTAATGGGCCTTAATAGAAGCCTTTCGATTTCATCGTACGAGGTATCGATTTCTCGCTCGACGATTGGATAATCGGTACGTGACGAAATATGGGCATGTCACATTTTTCAAAGGTCACCTAACGTACAGCGCAATCGCCTTCTGCGCACTCCTTCAACATTCGCCGCTTTCTTTGTCGTCGCGCAGTCGAGAACACCGTTCAGCAGGCCGAGAACGGTTTAGCAAGGCCCGAATCTCGAGCATTTAACAGCTGATACGAAGCGTTCAGGAGTTTCGAGAAACGAGGCTCGCGCGTGTCCGAGAAATAAATCTTCGTGAAAGACAGTGAGGATAAGAGTTCGGCCATTCGTAACGTTGCTCCACTTTTCCTCGTTACTGGCAGTGCAATTAAGTAGGTTGCACGTACCAGTTCGAAGGCACTTCTTTGGTCGGCGGGCAACGCCATTGCGTCGCGTGCCTTCGACGTCGGAAATCTGGCTCCGTATGCAAATCCCTAGAAAAGTTCGCGGTTTCTCGGCTTTTCGCCGCGCTCCGTTTCGTCGAAGCGCGTGTTCTGAGGCCGCTCGACGGAACCCTGACTTGGCCCTCAAACCAGGACCGCCAGAAGATCCAGTCTCTCTCTCTCTCTCCTTCCTGGCCGGCTCACCTTCGGAATCAGCGCGTTAATTAACGGGCCGCAACGTCGATCGTTCGTAAATTTCGTGCGGGATAGTTATCGTATCGGCGTAAAACCGCGGCCTTCGTCCTACAAGTTTCCTCCCCACTCCCCAAAAGGAACGTGGAGTCCGGAATGTGCCGACCAGAAGCTTCGATCTAGTGCGGCACGCCGGGAAAACTCTTCCGAGTGCAACGTAAAGCCCGAGGAGATGGTAATGGACGACGGAAGATAGGCGCGCGTAGATGGTAGATGCTCGCGAGCGTAGCAGAGCCGCCGCTGCTGGTGGGTCCGAGTTATTTAAGAAGGGATGAGTACGTTGCGATACAGCGCGCTCCAAACGTCGAATGTCGGCTCGCCGTGAAGCGGTCCTCCATCTGGCCCGTAATTCTCAACCCGGGTACACAATAATACCGTGTTGACGGTGCCGGGCCAGGTAGGTCCAGGAGGCAGGAGGAAGGACAGGACGAGACGGCATTCCTAAACCATGACTCTTCCTCCTCCTTCTGGCGCGCGCGCGCGCGCGCCTTCCCACATCTCCTTCCCATCTTCTTCCTCTTCTCAACAACCCCGCTCACCTCCGCCGGCCACTCTTTCTGCCCATCGCCCTGTCCTGTCGTCCTCCCCTCTTTCGCGACGCATCCTTCTGCGTACAACGAGCCTAAAAATACACATCGCAGATTCGCCACCACGGTTATCCACCTTCCACGAGGAAACTCGACCGCGCACAACGTCGAACGGGATTCCAAAAAGTGGAACATCCGGTGGTGTACGCTCCTACTCCCGAGCGGTGCCGCGAACGTGACGATCGTTCGTCGGTCTTGTATCCTCGCTTCGGATCCTTGTACGATCCTCCTTCGCTCGTCACTGCTTTGTTTTTTCTTTGATTTATTCTTTACCCGCGCCACAATTGGGGCGCGTGAAATTACGTATCGTAATGAGTCGTGTCTGTTGAGGAGAATGTTCGGTGTGGCTAGGATCGGTATGGAAATCGGTGTAAATAATTATAGAGCGCACGGGAAGAATGGTTGTTCTCGATGCAGTATTGGAGAGAAGTGCATTTATCGAAACCGTACCCGCATCGTAATAGCCGTTCATGTACCGCATTGTATGCCTGTCAACGGAAATAAACGCGAATAATAATCAACGGGCGTCCCGTTGGCGAAACATTGAACGCGCGAACGCGACTGAATAGCGAGCCGTGCGAATGTGCCTTTATCGTTGACGATGTTATCGTTATAATGGTGATGGCATGAGAAATCTCGATGCATCACTTTCTCGAGCCGCACGGTTCCTCAAACTACATTCAATGGTCCGACGACGGCTTCTGTCGCGTACACAACGCGTGTCGCCCGTTTTGTTCAGCTCGGTCCCGAGGAAATATTGTACGCGAGTGTGTCGAACGCGAAATGCTAATGGACGGGCGGGAGAACAGCATACGTGGTAGGAGCATGGCCGTTTGACCTTTCCGAAGAAAGGAAGGCCACCATCGGAGCTCTCATGCGAAGTCCGACTGCATCAGTACGCCGTTGAAGGATTCTACTAGATTTTCTCATAACTCGCCGTTTCACATTCAACGAACCAACGAGAAACGCTTCGCGATATTCAGTCAGTACGCGTTCATATACAAGATTGGGAGCCGATGAATTTTTAGCTTGAGCCCGTAACTGGTTCCGGCGTAGAATGAAATATGGCGTGCTGTAATAGGCACATAGTCGAGCGGGTGATTGCGCAATGGGGTCCGTGAAGGTACAAAATATCTTCACGAAAAACATTCGTAATCGAGTCGCTTAGAAATTACACGCGGGTAATTAAGCCGGACTGGGTGAGAGAGTGCGATCGGAAAACCGCTGCTCTGCATCGTGGAACGAGTCAAATCGTTAACTGACCGAGGCATTAAATTCACAGTTTTACTATTAACGACACAACGAAGCGACGCGTCGGATAAGCCGCATAAGTCGACGGAGTGGTTTACTTTGATCGCGCGCTGACACCGATTGGCTTCCCAGAAGCCAAAGTAAACCTCCGCAGATGGTAAATGCGCGGCCAACATGGGAGCACTGCGCTACGGGACGAAATTTGAATAAGCCCACAATGTGATGCATCCGCCTCGACGAAACGGCTTAAAACGAGACTTGGCGGTTTAGCTGAACAAACGACACCGGTCCGAGGAGGCTTTAAACTGCTCACTTCTCTGAAACTCATCGGGGCTAACTATACGACTGATGATATTCCGTCGTACGGCGGGACGGACGCTTTTCACGCTCGTAGCGGGGTCTGTTGTACTACTAATAGCACGGTAAGCGTGACGCGAAAGGTTCGCGATGATAGAAAGGCGGCACCGATCGGTTTCTCGGAAGTCTAGGGAAATTTCCAGCCAACGAACTATCTCCGGTTTCCGTCATCACGCACATTAACGCAGCGTGTCAATGAACCGCTGCAAAGTCGATCTGCAGCGCAGTATCTCGACGCACACTGCGTTCTATCAAGCGATGTAGGAAAAGGGGTCCAAAAATTGTACAAGTTTCTTGCGTATAGTACATACCACCGCAAAAACAGCTGTCTTATTTGATGCCATACCTAAACGATGAAGGTATTCACATCCAGCACTCGACGTGTGCTGAACTTACCCAAGTTGCCGAGTGACAGCTGGCTAAAATCTGCCTAATCGAATCAGCTGTGCCGTGCTCCGACTCGCGAGATGACGTTTCGTTTCGCGATGAACTTCATGCGGCGAGGCGCCCCTCGTTCACCTACCAACCTACCTCCGCAGCCGCATACACGGTGTGCACTAAAAACGATTGAGGTCGTTGCATCCGTCGTCGCTGTGCGAACGGGTCAGCCGCATTTCGTCATCTCTTTATGCTCCGACATTCGGTCGTAGGCGTTGACCTAATTGCTTTCAGATCGGCGAGTCCCTTGCGGATACTCCAAACTCGCAGGCGAAATAAATGATCGGGCAGTGTGCACGAGGCGACCGAGATCGACGGTTACTCATTCGACTTCCAATTCCAACGTACGAATTCCGTGGCTACTTCAGCCGCATTAATTTCTCTCATTCGGCAGCTTTCTTTCTACGAGCCTCGAGCCAGCTAATTTGAGTTAATTGGACGCGGTCTTTATGCATTCACATTCAGCGACAATTTACGTATTCAGCGTGAAAACGAGTGGCCGTTTGCCGGGCGAAACAGCAGTGGGTTCGTGCCAAGGAAAAGTCTGTATAAATTGAGCTGCTTTCGCGAAATTATGTTACTCATTCGTGCGAGCGGAACGCAGTGGCAACGCGCGGCGAATAATTGCGAATTAATGAGTCGGCAGTCGGGGCGATGATTTTCGAAGATTAGCCGCTGCTGATGCCTAACTCGCCGACGATTGTATAACGCCTTTATGTGTTACGCAGGATGGGAATTGCGGGGCATACACTGCTACAAATTCTTCAACATCAGGCACTCCTGGGAAAAGGCGGCGGAACTATGCAGGAGGTGAGCCCGAGGAGTTACGGCGCGATCGCGGTTTACAGTTAGAGTCGACAATGTCAAATTCGCGGTTTAACTGTGCCAGATATACCAACATAGATTTCCGATTGTTCAAGTCGACGCAGCTAATGATCCAGAAAATTTGACAATATTCCACGACCACTCGAGCTGCCTAATAACGAAAAGATCATCGTTGACAAATTGATTTCGATCAGAACACCACACGTGATAGGCTCGAACAAACAATCTTCTAAATTTACTGCAATTATGACGTACGACGTTGCGTGCGATGAACCGCGACATACTTTATCGCGACTCGGAACAGGATCTGAAAATGATTCGCAAGACGGAGTATCCGACACTCTTCTCATTCTCATCGTCGGGCGTTCTGTAACGGGACGGTACTGGGTGGACGATGGATGGATTTGTTGTTCGATTACAGGTACGGGAGCGAGCTGATGGTGGTGGAGTCGTACAGCGAGAACAACATGTCGGCAAGCATGATCGGCCGGCATTTGGATCGTTACTGGCTGGGATTGGCCTCCCTCGACGACTTACGGACCAACACGCTCGAGTCTGCAGCAGGAATGCTCGTCTCTCAATATGCAGGTTCGTACTGCCACCTCGGTAACCGACTTACGTTCTCGCGGGGCAGACGCGCGTGACAGAATGCGTTATCGAAATTTCGAATCCGCGCTACCCGACATCCCGACCGATCTTTACTGTTCCGAGTAAACCATACTGCTGAAATTTCTCGCAATCAACCGTGCACGCATAACGTCGTGTTCGTTGCGAGATCCCGAAGGCAAGCGTATTTCTCAATTTGTCTCGCCGCGACCGATTGAACGCGCTCGACGCTAACAATGAGTCGTTCGAGCGGGGATGAAGGCGGAACAAGCGCGACGGAAGTTTAGCCGGCAAAAAGCTCCCGTTCTCGTGGTCCCTACGCGAGGCCGGTTCTGCGATCGGGGTCACGGAAACGCGGAACTCGCGCCTCGCGCCTCGCGTCTCGCACACACGGCACGAAGACACACTTTTCCCACAACAATGCTCTCAGACGCGCCGCGCCGGCTCACAGCTGCCCGCGTCTGCCGCAAGCTGCAATTTGCTCGTACGCGACGTAACGACGTCATAACCCGAGCGCGACGTCGGTAACGCGCCTGTCGAGACGCGTCCTAGGCAACGAGAATGTTCTCGTTCGAGAAATTCGGGAAGCGTGGCTGATTGTCGTGATGTCGAAGAAATCGGAATCTTCAGCACAAGCTGCGGCGCGGTGTAATTCGGTTCCGTGGCTGGCACGATGAATGAACTGACGCAGTGCTTAGGGGTGTGACGCAAGATTCGGATCACGTCCGTTCTTTCTGGCCTCATATGTTCTATCGGGCGCAGGCATGCGCCCGTACGTGTCTATCGAAAGAGGTCAATTAGACGTTTCACTTTTTTTTTCAATGCTTCGCGAGGAAATCGTACGCGCAGTCCGTCGGTGTTTTCCGGTTAAAGAGAGCAACGCTGCGATTAGAAAGCATTACCAGGTTGCTGCGTTACCGGTGCTAGGTCCAATGCTTTGTGCATAAAACGCTTTCTAGGGTAAGTTTCGCGGAACTTCTTTCTAGCGTTCGCTGTCGAATGAAATAGATGCTGTCGAGCTAATCGTCTATGTCGGTCGGTCGACGTTTTATGCGAGGGCAATTTCAACTTCATCATAACGAACGAGCTCCACCGTGAATCAATAAATCCATCCTTCGGCTTGCTGGTACAATTTGCTACCGACAGTAGCGATGGGTCGATGCGTTCGGAAGATCGTTCAACAAACTGTCACGGACGCCTGCCAATCGGACCTTGTTACCTCAGCGAGGACTTAAAAGATATGTAATGTAAATTTCTGCACAGGATTTTGGGCGTCGAGACAACCAAATTCCCAGTCAGGTGAATGCGTGGACGTGACGCTTTCAGATGATCGGCAAACTTGGGAGCTCACCACATGTGAATCGCTACTTCCCTTCATGTGTCGAGCTAACGCCTGTCCTTCCGGTAAATAACGAAAAATACTGTACAATGGAAACGCGTTAGGTTTTGTGTTCCACATTATCTCTTATTGCTCTGTACGCAGGCTCGTTTCATTGCTCAAACGGCAAGTGCATAAACGCGGCGTTCAAATGTGACAAGCAAGACGACTGCGGCGACTATTCCGACGAAATCGACTGTTCCGCCAACTGTCAATTTTACATGGCCAGCAGCGGAGACGTAGTGGAGAGTCCGAATTATCCGCACAAATACGCTCCCTTGAGCAATTGCAAGTGGACGCTGGAAGGCCCGCAGGGACACAACATCCTCTTGCAGGTAACGTCTTCCGCTACGTACTCTTTCATCCGATAGACACCGCACACTGGGTTGCGCACGAAGGAATATTTCTAAGATCGTGCGAGCCAAGTCGTGGAGACGCTAGGAATCTGGCTGCGGTAAAAGCCAAGCAATAAACTCGTAGACGATTACCACGGGACTGATACTGTTCTTAAGTAGCCGTACCGTGCGATCAAACCAGGAAACCGATTTACTCGCGAGAAATGAAGCGGAGAATGCGCTTGAAAAATGTCCTGATCGATGTTCGTCCTGAGGGACCGCAGCCTATGTCAGTTCCCCTTTTCCATTCTTTTATCGAACTCGATACAATTGCGAAATTACAGAGTTCATGAGACACGAGTTCTTTAACTTTCGATTGAACTCAAAGGAGACGCCCGATTGACGTTTACAGTTCCAAGAGTTCGAGACGGAGAAGAGCTTCGACATAGTGCAGATTCTCGTTGGCGGAAGAACCGAGGAGAAGTCAGTGAATCTGGCCACGCTTTCGGGCAAGGAGGAGCTGAGCAACAAGCTGTTCGTTTCGGCGTCGAACTTTATGATCATCAAATTCAGCACCGACGCGTCGGTGGAGAGGAAAGGTTTCCGTGCATCGTGGAAAACGGAACCGCAAACTTGCGGTGGAATTCTCAGAGCAACTCCTCAGGGACAGGTACTGACCTCGCCAGGATATCCGCAAAACTATCCCGGAGGACTCGAGTGTCTGTATATCCTACAAGCTCAACCTGGTCGTATCATGTCGTTGGAGGTAACGAAATTTGTAATATTTAATGTATATTGCACGCGTTACACTCTGTCGGGATAATTTAACAATCAAACTCTTTATCCTTACAGATCGAAGATCTGGACCTCGAAATGAATCGAGATTACATTCTGATAAGAGATGGCGAGTCGCCGATGAGCAGGCCAATAGCACGCTTAACTGGAAAGTCAGAGGACAATCCCACAGTGATCATGTCCACAGGGAACAACCTGTACCTGTACTTCAAGACGAGTCTCGGAGATTCCAGACGAGGATTCAGCATTCGCTATACTCAGGGCTGCAAAGCTACGATCATCGCGAGGAATGGAACGGTTCAGTCACCGTCATACGGCCTGAACGACTATCCGAATAACCAAGAATGTCTGTACCGTGTGAAGAATCCTCAAGGCGGGCCGCTGTCCCTAAAATTCGTTGACTTCAACGTTCACAAGACTGACTTCGTCCAGGTATGCTTCGTGATTCTATATCTTTGCGAACAGCGAGTTTAATACCGTTTTCCTGCCGATAGATATACGACGGCTCCAATACCAATGGCCTCCGTCTTCATCCTGGAAGTGGCTTCACGTCCAACACTCGACCAAAGATTACTCTCACCGCTGAAAGCGGAGAGATGCTCGTCCGATTTGCGTCAGATGCTCTGCACAGTAGTCCAGGCTGGCAAGCTTCATTCTCAGCAGGTACGTTTTTCTCTTCAGCTGTATCGATCGTTTTCTCCTGCTTCTCAGCTAACAATTCTGTTTTGCTTATTTCAGACTGCCCACCGCTGCAGCCTGGCGAAGGTGCATTGGCATCGAGCAGAGACACTGCGTTCGGCACGATCGTGACCTTCTCCTGCCCTCTGGGTCAAGAGTTCGCAACGGGGAAGCCGAAAATCACAACTGAGTGTCTGCCAGGAGGCAACTGGTCCGTCACGTACATTCCAAAATGTCAGGAAGTGTACTGTGGTCCTGTGCCACAAATCGACAATGGATTCTCGATTGGATCGTCCAACGTCACTTATCGCGGGCTGGCTACTTATCAGTGCTACGCCGGATTTGCATTCCCGTCTGGCAGGCCGACGGAAAAGATTTCGTGTCTCGCCGATGGTAGATGGGAAAAGAAACCGTCCTGCTTGGGTGAGTTTTTTTCACAATTTTAGAGACTTAGTCACGTTATTGGGATTGCTTTGAAGAAACTGACGATGATTGTATTTCGTAGCGTCGCAATGCACGCCATTGCCAGAGGCTCCGCATTCGAATATAACGATTCTGAACGGAGGTGGACGCAGTTATGGTACGATTGTTAGGTTTGAGTGTGAACCTGGTTACGTCAGAACTGGACATCCTGTTATACTTTGTATGAGCAATGGAACGTGGTCTGATGAAGTGCCAACGTGTTCTCGTAAGTAAAGTTTATTGGGACAATAACGTTTACATCGTGGTAGCGATTTATTTACTATGAATATGAATTATTCGCAGGTGCAAAGTGCTCATTATTGCCAGTGATAAAGAACGGATTTGTCGTTGACATGTCGAGAGAATACTTGTTTGGAGACGAAGCCAGAGTTCAATGTAACAGGGGCTACAAACTCACAGGGTCGAACATTATACAGTGCGGGCCCAATCAACGATTCGACAACGTCCCCACTTGCGAAGGTACATCATCACCGACATTAATATGTATAACTAGCGCCAGCGTAATGAGGAATTTGATGGTGAAATAATCGACTTCTTAACAGATATCAATGAATGCGCATCGAGTCAATGCGACCTCGCGTCCACCGAATGCATAAATAATCCCGGAGCCTTCACTTGCAAATGCAAACCTGGATTCGCACCTACGATGGAATGTCGACCGATAGGAGATCTGGGCTTGATCAACGGCGGCATTCCTGACGAATCAATAACAGTCTCGAGCTCGGAGAATGGATACACGAAATCGGTGAGTTATATTCGCTCACGCACTCTGCTGCTTCCTAAACATTCGTATTCGCATGCTCGACGTCAACGATCATCCGCTTTCAGGGCATTCGACTTAATAACGGCGATGGCTGGTGCGGCAACAATATCGAACCAGGCGCAAACTGGGCAATGATCGACATGAAGGCTCCCGCCATCATTCGTGGATTCCGAACACAGGTGGTGGCACGTGTGGACGGAAATATTGCCTTTACGTCGGCCGTCAGAATTCAATACACGGACGATCTGACGGACACGTTCAAAGATTATACAAACCCCGACGGCACCCCCGTCGAATTTCGCATTCTGGAACCAACCCTCTCGGTTCTAAACCTTCCTGTTCCGATCGAGGCGCGCTACGTTAAATTCCGAATTCAGGATTACGTCAGTGCGCCGTGTATGAAGCTCGAAATCATGGGATGCACGCGATTAGAATGCACGGACGTGAATGAGTGCGCCGTTCGGAACGGTGGCTGCCATCAGAAGTGCATCAACAATCCTGGAAGTTACGCCTGCATGTGTAACACGGGCTTTGAGCTGTACAAAGGCAACGGTACGGCTGGATTCCATGTAGAGAAATCAGAATCGGGAGAGAGAGATGGGGATATTTATCAGAGGAATAAGACTTGCGTGCCGGTTATGTGTCCGGCAATGCTCGCTCCTGATAACGGAAAGATTTTGTCTACCAAGGACGAACATCACTTCGGTGACGTCGTTAGATTTCAGTGCAACTTTGGATACGTTTTATCAGGTTCTTCCGCTGTTATTTGCACGTCTAGTGGTGCTTGGAACGGAACCACTCCCGAGTGTCAATGTAAGCGATACTCTTCATTAACGCTACACGATCAAAATAATGACAGTATATACTATATATGCAACTCTCTTCTTCACTTTCTTTTTCACAGATGCTAAATGTGTATCTCTCCCCGACGACAAGAACGAGGGTCTCTCCGTAATCCGAACAGACGAAGCCAGCGTTCTCGTACCTTTCAAACAGAACGTGACTCTGAAATGCGGCAGTAACGGACGTTCACTCCGAAACACCGCCACTTCCGGATTCCGCCAGTGCGTGTACGATCCAAAGCCGGGTTTGCCCGACTATTGGCTCTCCGGCTTCCAGCCAGCTTGCCCTCGGGCTGACTGCGGAAAACCACTGCCAACTCCTGGGGCCGAATACGGGCAGTATTTGGACACGAAGTACCAGTCGTCTTTCTTCTTCGGCTGTCAGGACACTTTCAAACTCGCCGGCCAAACTAATAGACACGATAACGTCGTTCGCTGTCAAGCCAACGGCGTCTGGGACTTTGGGAACTTAAGATGCGAGGGTCCTGTCTGCGAGGACCCTGGCAGGCCGAGCGACGGATATCAAGTTGCGAGGAGTTACGAGCAGGGCTCGGAAGTTCAATTCGGATGCAGCAGACCAGGATACATCTTGATCAATCCAAGACCCATCGTCTGTCTTCGAGAACCAGAATGCAGGGTCGTGAAGCCTTTGGGATTGGCCTCGGGACGAATTCCGGATTCCGTGATCAACGCCACTTCCGAAAGGCCGAATTACGAGGCGAAAAACGTTCGACTGAATTCCGTGACTGGCTGGTGCGGAAAACAGGAGGCATTCACCTATGTGAGCGTCGATCTTGGACAAGTGTTCCGAGTGAAAGCAATTCTGGTGAAAGGTGTGGTGACGAACGACATCGTCGGCCGACCGACGGAAATCCGATTCTTCTACAAGCAAGCGGAAAGCGAGAATTACGTCGTGTACTTCCCGAACTTCAATCTGACGATGAGAGACCCCGGAAACTACGGCGAGCTGGCGATGATCACACTGCCGAAATATGTTCAAGCCCGCTTCGTCATTCTCGGCATCGTCAGTTACATGGACAACGCGTGTCTGAAGTTCGAATTGATGGGCTGCGAGGAATCAGCCGCCGAGCCTCTGTTGGGCTACGATTACGGATTCTCGCCGTGCGTCGACAACGAGCCTCCGGTGTTCCAGAACTGTCCGCAGCAACCGATCGTCGTCCAAAAAGGAGCCGACGGCGGTTTGCTGCCGGTCAACTTCACCGAGCCAACGGCCATCGACAACAGTGGCAGCATCGCAAGACTCGAAGTTAAACCCCAAAGCTTTAGAACTCCGATTCGCGTCTTCCAAGACACTGTCGTCAAATACGTGGCGTTCGATTATGACGGGAACGTCGCCATCTGCGAGATAAACATAACTGTACCAGGTTGGTTTATCGAATGATGATGCAGTATCTGTCTCGTCTCAGGGAATGCAATTTAATATCGGTCGTTAATTTCAGACGTGACACCGCCCAAGCTGAGCTGCCCACAAAGCTACGTCATCGAATTGGTAGACAGGCAAGAGAGTTACTCGGTCAATTTCAATGAAACCCGAAGACGTATCAATGCGACCGACGCGTCGGGTCCAGTTAAGATTACGTTCGTTCCGGAAAGATCGGTCATACCAATCGGTGGATTCGAGAATGTGACAGTGTACGCGACGGATTCAAGTGGAAACCGAGCGTCGTGCCACTTTCAAGTTTCTGTACAAGCTACGCCCTGCGTCGACTGGGAACTGAAGCCACCGGCAAACGGAGGCCTCAAATGTCTCCCAGGCGACAAAGGACTGCAGTGCATTGCTACTTGTAAGTCTGGATACAGATTCACGGACGGTGCGCCGGTTAAGACGTTTGCGTGTGACACTAAGAAGCATTGGTCGCCGGCTTCCGTTGTACCGGATTGCGTGTCTGAAAGTGAGTATAGATCGGATTGCCTGGCTGGCAATGAGAAATTTGGAAGAATGAATCGTAAGATGTGAGCCATTTTTGCTTGCATTTTCAGATACGCAACAGGCTGACTATCATGTGATTGCTTCTGTGACGTATCGAGCGAACGGTGCGGTCTCTCGATCATGCCTGCCACAATATCAGGATCTCATGGCCCAGTATTACATGAATCTGAACACTATTTTGACGCAACGATGTTCCGCTGTTAACGTGAACATGAACGTCTCCTTCGTAAGGTCCTTACCGCTCTTGGTGGAAGAAAACGTTTTAAAGGTAGGCTGCTTCACGGTAAATCTTATCTGATTTGTCTACGAAAATGGAAACATGAAATTCTAAACATCTTTCGTGATCCTCCTTTAGATGGACTTTGTTCTCGTGATTGTACCCGCCGTACGTCAACCGCAATTGTACGATCTGTGCGGTTCCACGCTGAGCTTAATTTTCGATCTATCAGTACCCTACGCCAGTGCAGTGATCGAGCCTCTGCTAAATGTCTCTTCAATTGGAAACCAATGTCCTCCCCTCCGCGCCCTCAAATCAGCCATCACCCGAGGCTTCACTTGCAGCGTCGGCGAAGTTCTGAACATGGACACCACCGACGTTCCACGATGCTGTACGTACCGACACATTCGAAACGCACCAAACCCACAATCCATGCCCAGGCATACGCTCACACAAATATTCTCCTTTCAGTACACTGTCCCGCGGGAACGTTCGCCGGCGAAAAACAGAAGCAGTGCACCTCCTGTCCGAAAGGCTTCTATCAAAACAGCGATCGCCAAGGCTCTTGCCTCCGTTGCCCATTCGGCACATACACCAAAGAAGAAGGCTCGAAGAGTATCGACGACTGTATCCCGGTCTGCGGATACGGGACGTATTCTCCGACCGGACTGGTCCCGTGCTTGGAGTGCCCGAGAAACAGTTACACAGGTGAGCCACCGATCGGTGGCTACAAGGACTGCCAAACCTGTCCAGCGGGAACGTTCACTTACCAACCGGCGGCGCCGGGAAGGGATCGTTGTCGCGCCAAATGTTCTCCCGGCATGTACTCGGACACAGGACTCGCTCCATGCGCCCAGTGCCCGAAGGACTTCTTCCAGCCTCAACACGGAGCGACGACTTGTGTCGAGTGTCCGACGAATATGTATACCGACGGGGCCGGCGCTGTTGGACGAGAGGAATGCAAGCCAGTTCAATGCACTGACAACGTTTGCCAACACGGCGGACTGTGCGTGTCGATGGGCCACGGTGTTCAATGTCTGTGTCCTGCAGGATTCTCTGGGAGACGATGCGAAATTGACATCGACGAATGTGCCTCGCAGCCGTGTTATAACGGTGCGACGTGCATCGACTTACCGCAGGGGTACAGGTGCCAGTGTGCTAACGGATACTCTGGCGTCAACTGTCAGGAGGAGAAGTCGGATTGTAGTAACGATACTTGTCCGGAAAGAGCTATGTGCAAGGACGAGCCTGGATTCAATAATTACACCTGCCTGTGCCGGTCCGGATATACTGGAGTCGATTGTGACATTACGGTAATATTGTAATATATATAAGAAAATTTATGTGACAGTTTACTTATACAGATGATTAACGCTGGAACTGTATGTTCTTCTCACAGATCAATCCATGCACGGCAAGCGGAAATCCTTGCAACAACGGCGCAAGCTGCGTAGCTCTTCAGCAAGGTCGATACAAATGCGAATGTCTACCCGGTTGGGAGGGTCAGAGCTGTGAGATTAACACCGACGACTGTGCTGAAAGACCGTGTCTGCTTGGCGCAAACTGTACAGACTTGATCGCTGACTTTAGCTGCGACTGCCCGCCAGGCTTCACCGGCAAACGTTGTCACGCGAAAATCGATCTGTGCTCCGGAAACCCATGTTTGAACGGTATATGCGTCGACAAGCTGTTCAGCCATGAATGCATCTGTCATCCTGGCTGGGCCGGCTCAGCTTGCGAAACGAACACGAACGAATGCTCCAGCAAACCGTGTCGCAACAACGGTCAATGTATAGATCAGGTCGACGGATATTCATGTACCTGCGAACCAGGCTACACTGGCAAGCAATGTCAGCACACCATCGACGATTGTGCATCGGAGCCTTGTCAAAACGGAGCCACGTGCGTTGACCAACTCGAAGGATTCGTTTGCAAGTGTCGGCCGGGATTCGTCGGGCTGCAATGCGAAGCTGAGATCGACGAATGTTTGAGCGATCCATGCAGTCCAGTCGGCACAGATCGTTGCGTCGATCTGGACAACACTTTCGTGTGCCACTGTCGAGAAGGATATACGGGCGCTTCGTGCGAAGTTAACATAGACGATTGCTCGTCCAGTCCTTGTTTGAACGGAGCGACGTGCAGGGACGAGGTCGGAGGGTTCAAATGCATGTGTTCCGAAGGCTGGACCGGCTTCCATTGCGAAATCGACGTTGGCATGTGCCAAAATCGGCCTTGCCAGAACGACGCCGCATGCGTTGATCTCTTCCTCGATTACTTCTGCGTGTGTCCCTCTGGCACTGACGGGAAGCAATGTGAGACGGCACCGGAACGTTGTATAGGAAATCCGTGCATGCATCACGGCCGCTGTCAAGATTTCGGATCTGGACTGAACTGCACGTGCCCTGACGACTACACTGGAATCGGCTGTCAGTACGAGTACGACGCCTGTCAAGCGGGAGCATGTAAAAATGGGGCCACTTGCATCGACGAGGGCGCAGGATTCACGTGCATCTGCCCGCCAGGATATACAGGAAAGACGTGTGAAGAGGATATCGTCGATTGCAAAGAAAATTCTTGCCCACCTTCGGCCACTTGCATCGATCTCACCGGAAAGTTCTTCTGCCAGTGCCCGTTCAATTTGACCGGCGACGACTGTAGGAAATCTATTCAAGTAGACTATGACTTATACTTCAGCGACCCTGCACGCAGTAGCGCGTCACAGATTATTCCGTTCTTCACCGGAGGTCGAAAGAGTTTGACTATGGCATTGTGGGTGCAATTCACTCAACGCGACGAGGCTGGCATTTTCTTCACACTCTACAGCGTTAGGTAAATTTGGTAAACTATGCACATTTCTCTTCTACGTTGTGACCGTGACAATAATATTATATTCTCTTACTACAGCTCTCCGCACGTGCCAACAAATCGTCGACTGATGGTACAGGCTCACAGTAACGGTGTTCAAGTGTCACTGTTCCACGATCTACAGGACGTGTACTTACCCTTCAGAGAATACGCAACTATCAACGACGGACAATGGCACCACGTCGCAGTGGTATGGAATGGCGAAAACGGTGGCGAGCTCATACTCATTACGGAAGGTCTAATCGCGAGTAAAACTGAAGGCTACGGCAGTGGTAGATCTCTACCAGCCTAGTAAGTACAGAAAGATATCGATACATGAAAAAGCACTGTACCTTATACTCATATACTAAGACTCTATCTCCACGTTATTTTTAGTGCATGGGCGGTATTGGGAAAACCTCAAACGGAGAACACGAAGGGCTACACCGAATCTGGCTTCCAAGGACACTTGACGAAGGTGCAAGTCTGGAGTCGTGCCCTGCACGTAACGAACGAAATTCAGAAGCAGGTGCGCGACTGTCGGACGGAACCGGTTCTGTATCAAGGACTCGTTCTCACGTGGGCAGGATACGACGAGACGGTCGGCGGAGTCGAGAGGGTCGTTCCTTCTCATTGTGGACAACGGGTGTGTCCACCCGGCTATGGCGGAAATAAATGTCAGCAGTTGGAAGCCGACAAGATTCCGCCGAGGGTTGAACACTGCCCGGGAGATCTGTGGGTGATCGCAAAGAATGGATCGTCGATCGTCACGTGGGACGAGCCTCGATTCAGTGACAACGTCGGTATCGTCAAAATTCAGGAGAAGAATGGACATAGATCGGGACAGACTCTTCTGTGGGGCACTTACGATATAAGTTATGTCGCTTATGATCAAGCCGGAAACTCTGCCAGCTGCAACTTCAAGGTCTACGTACTATGTAAGTGCTCGCCGGAGAAACAAATTTGATCCTTGTTCATTTTGTATGTTTTAACCGTAGAAGAAGGCACCCCTATATTTTATTGTACCAAACGGTACAGACTTATTCTGAAATCTTGCTCTTCGTCATTACGAAATATTTAACTAGTGATTCTTTTTTGGTGTAGCTGATTTCTGCCCGGAATTGGCGGATCCTATCGGAGGAAGTCAGCAATGCAAAGATTGGGGATCTGGTGGTCAATTCAAAGTCTGCGAAATATTATGCAACTCTGGTCTACGATTCTCTCAGGAAGTTCCGAAGTTCTATACATGCGGAGCAGAAGGTTTCTGGCGACCGACCAATGATCCAGCTTTGCCTCTCATATACCCTGCTTGCACGAGTATGTATCGTCCAACACTTTAAACATTTCTTATTAACGTTTCATCTACCACGTTATTAAATTTATCTTAAGGTGCGACACCGGCGCAACGCGTGTTCAGAATCAAAATGAACTTCCCTACGTCAGTCTTGTGCAATGAGGCCGGACAGGGTGTTCTGAAACAGAAAGTTCGAAATGCCGTCAACTCTCTGAACAGAGATTGGAACTTCTGCTCTTACTCGTTCGAGGGCACACGAGAATGTAAGGATCTGAACATCGACGTGCAGTGCGACCATCGTGCGCGCACGACGAGAGAGGCAAACGAAGAAGACGGCGGTACCTACATTATTTCTGCCGTCGTTCCTGCTGAACCGTAAGTATAACGTGTTGCCACAGTTTTCTACCGAGCTTAGAATATTTTTGCATTTCGCCAAAGCGGCGCTCCTCGCAAAGCCTTCGTTCCACTTTGACGCAAATATTAAAGTTTAATATAAGAGCTACGCCGCTGTTAAAACCAGGCTTAACATCAATCAGTACTGAGCATTTGTGTTACTTGTGTTACATCATAGAACGAGACAGGCGCGCCAAGGCAGCGATACCTACGAGGTGGAGATCTCGTTCCCAGCGATAAAGTAAGAACCCTCGATTCACGCAATGTGCATCAATCATCTATACACGTCTGCCGCGCCATTCGGTGAACGGTGTCATCTGGCATATAATATCGCCTCTCTAATAATTCGCTCTCATTCTAAGAATCATCCAACTAGTATCGGGCACACGTCGATCACTAGAAGGCTATACGTTTTATCGAAGCTGACAGCAATAACATCGTAACACGTTACCCACCTAACACTCGTTTTACAACGGAGCTGTTTTCCTCCCACCCATGTACCATGCGTGTTCGTCCATATTGTATTAACAACCTGTATTATACGTACGTGTATTTAGTCATGCAGCGAGACTCTCAGGCAACTCATTCCCGCAGCGTGGTTGGCTGTAGCTAACAGTAACAAAGTACATCGCATCACGAACAACATGATACAGATACCGACATATTATCATATTGATTACGGACGATATTCATAGATGTTAGTAACAATTACATGCGATTTAACCTGCTGCACACGAAAGTTTGAGGAGGATCCCGGTCCAATGGATAAACGCCTTACGACACACTCACCCCCCAGGATAACGGCTGTATATATATGCATCCCCCCCCCCCCAAGCCTGTTGCTACGTACACGACACAATGGTAATACGACAGCGATTAACAAGCGACTTCTTTTTTATAGCGATCCTATTCTGAACGCCAACTCGAACGAACGCGCGACGGTTCAGACTCTTCTCGAGAGACTGATTCTTGAAGAGGATCAATTTGATGTTCATGATATACTACCGAATACCGTCCCTGATCCGGCATCATTACTCCTTGAATCGGATTATGCGTGCCCCGTGGGACAAGTCGTTATGGCTCCCGACTGCGGTAAGTTTAACATTCATATTCTATCATATTAACTCGTCCAAGCCGTCACCTAGAACAGTATAAGTAAGCCATGGGCAGGTAACATTAATTAGAGCCATGTGAATAGAAAATTGATGCCATGTTATCGCTAAAAATGTTTGTTTTTTTCGACTATTATAAGTCTCGATGATTTATCGTCATTCCAATGGTTCTGATTTAGTTCGATGAAGCATTTATTTCATCGTGTTAAATCAATTGGAATATTCAGTATTCGTACTTTGCACTGTGCGATTTGAGCACCTCTACTGGCGTTGCGGAAATGCCCCACTGACCTATATTCGGTTCGCGGAAGCCGTGAAAAAGCAAGACGAAATTCGGCACGATAGCAAAAAGGGTCGGCAACAAGTGCGCCTTGAGACATAATGAAAAAAAACCGTACCTATATGCGGCACCAACGTATGTAGGAAACGAGAAGGTGTGCGGTGTCAGACAGGTTGGACGGTCCGCCGCTGATGGCACCACGTCTCGGAGGGTAAAAATTCGAAGTTGGAAATGTAGCCAGGCTAGATAACCAAATAATTTGAAACTGATCAAAACTTACAGATTCTACGCGGATTCCAAACAAACGGAATATGAAATATCGCAATAATGCTTTCGTTCTTCAACAGTACCATGCGCAGTGGGCACTTTCTACGACGAAGAGTCGAAGCAGTGTGTCTCCTGTCCCGTCGGCACATACCAAAGTGAATCCGGACAACTGAAATGCAGTTCCTGCCCGGTGATCGCTGGTCGTCCAAGCGTAACTGTTGGGCCAGGTGCGCGAAGTGCAGCCGACTGCAAGGAACGATGTCCCGCCGGAAAATACTACGACGATGCCGCCGGACTCTGCCGAAGCTGCGGGCATGGATTCTATCAGCCCAGCGAAGGAAGCTTCTCATGTCTGCTGTGCGGCCTCGGAAAGACGACGAGGACCGCCGAGGCAGTCTCCAGAGAGGAATGCAGAGATGAGTGCGGTTCCGGACAACAGCTGGCGGTCGAAGGAAAGTGCGAGCCATGTCCTCGTGGCACATACAGAACCCAGGGAGTGCAGGCATCGTGCCAGGCGTGTCCTCTTGGCAGGACGACGCCGAACATGGGATCGGCCGCCGTAGAAGAGTGCTCACTGCCTGTATGCGAACCAGGAACTCATTTGAACGGCACCCTCAACGAGTGTGTCGAATGTAAGAAAGGAACTTATCAGTCGGAGCCTCAGCAAACGTTCTGCATACCATGCCCGCCGAATACTAGCACCAAAGGACCTGCGGCTGTAAGTATTTCTTGTATTCAGGGAACATGTTTTTTGTCTCCAATCGCAAGCTAAACTCTGTGTATTGTGTGCAGACGAGTAAGGCAGCCTGTACGAATCCTTGCGAGACCAGCGGGGAAGAGATGCACTGCGATGCTAACGCTTATTGCCTCCTGATACCGGAAACCAGTGACTTTAAGTGTGAATGCAAGCCTGGTTATAATGGCACTGGCACCGAGTGCACCGACGTCTGCCTGGGATACTGCGACAACGAGGGCCTTTGTATGAAAGATTCGCGGGGACAACCGTCGTGCAGATGCAGCGGCAGTTTCACTGGCAAGCACTGCACAGAGAAATCCGAATTCTTCTATATAACCGGTGGTATTGCTGGTGGCGTTATTCTCATCATCATCGTTGTTCTCCTCGTATGGATGATCTGTGTCAGGTGATGATCAAATAATTTCTTTAACCCGCTCTATTAATTTCGGCTTCCAAGTATATCTAAGCTTAACTTTGCATCATATGACTAATGTCTGCTGTGTTATTTCCCCAGGGCATCTCGAAAGAAGGAACCGAAGAAGATGCTAACACCAGCCACTGATCAGAATGGATCACAAGTGAATTTCTATTACGGAGCACCCACGCCTTATGCAGAGTCTATTGCACCGTCACATCACAGTACTTATGCTCATTATTACGACGATGAAGAGGATGGCTGGGAAATGCCCAACTTCTACAACGAGACTTATATGAAAGGTGAGCAACCCTTTCGTTAAGTGAACAATGCGAAGGTACAAAATAGTTGCGTGTACTTTAACGCACCTGTCAATTCTTTGTGTTCAGAGAGTCTTCACAACGGCGGCAAGATGAACAGTCTTGCCCGTTCTAACGCCAGTATTTATGGTACTAAGGACGATCTTTACGACAGACTGAAACGTCACGCGTATCCTGGCAAGAAAGGTGCGTCACTCCAACGGATTCCCAATAACCTTTGAAGATAACGGCAAGCGCTCGATTACAAAGCGTGCTAGACAGGGATGGACTAATGGCAGAAAAATTGTTTTTACAGATAAAAGTGACAGTGACAGCGAGGGTCAGTGACCGAAACGGATTGGGGCGAAGTGATGTCAGAGTAAAGTGTTGAGAAATACCCAGAGATATCGACGAAGGGGAGAGAGAGAGAATTAATCGGCAACGAGACCTTGTACAGGCTAAGTTGCCCAATTCGGGAGATCTTATTATTTATTACGAATTCGCGGCGAGGATTTGAGCGCTCTATGTCTCACGGGAATTCGCGAGTGTGGATCTTAGTAACGCAAACGCCAGAATGAGAACGTGTACGAAGAGAAAGGTTTAAAAGCGTGTGTGTGTGAGAGAGAGAGAGAATATCGAGAGTGTGCGAATTTCTTGTCGCGGACGTGTTCACGTGGAGCGTGGGTACAATGCAATAACGAACTGATGTGCGCGTTAATCGGCAGTGAGTCGCAATTGCAAACGAGTCCTGGAGCGACGATTGGCCGTGGGACGATCGTTGCTTCGGCACGAGTCTGCCGATTAACGGCTTCGAATTCGGAGAAGGGGGACGCACAAAGTCGCTAGATTCGCTAGATAAATTCCCTCCTCGAAGTGAAAACAGTCGTCCGGTGATGGGTCGACGACGGGTCGCATCCGATGGGACCGCACAGAGACTACGACGTGTGAGGTTGTAATTTTTTGTAATTTAATACCGTATTAGCCAGTTAAGGAACACTCCCATTCTGATTAACTACTACGAATTAACGGTGCGAACGAGCGAAGGAAGTGTGTGCTTGTATGTTAATATCACCTACACCGTAAGTGGATCTATATTTTGTTACGTATAAATAATGTATCACGTTGTAATATAAATACCGTGCGCGAGACCTCGACTAAGCACGACTAAGCACGGAGAATATATAAAGATGTATGGTAATTCTGCGGGCTGCAAACGGCGAGTGTATTACGAGATTCGATCTAGACTAGAGTAGAACACGGCCGCATCTCAAACGGCGATGAACCGAGATGGGAGTGATCGTTCTTCGCGCTACGATCGTACGTTTCGCGATCTGTGATTACTCGGAAACTCGCGCGAGCTGCTTTGTGGGCCACCGACACTCGACCAAAACTTGCATATTCGCGCCAGTTCGCCAGCAGAACGGACATGCATCGAATGATGCCTGTCATGCTGTTTTCATTTATGTTGTAAAAACTTTAACAAATAGTTGTTTTTTTTATTAATAAAATGTATTTCAATAAAAGATATCTTGCTCAACGTATCGAAACCTCATGTAGCATTACAAAAGAAGATGTGGGCACTTTGTTAGGTTAAGTCCTTGCTGGGATTAATTAAGAGTACCCTGTGCAATTTATTTTCGAAATTAAAATAGCTGGTTTCTTTTTTAGTCATGCGGGATAGGTATTGAGTAATGAAATCGCATTCAGATACAGGTGTGCGCTCAGTTTGACAGAATCTTTTGGCGTCAATTTTGACCTCGGAATCACTACCCTCGTCAGCATCGGATTCAGGTTCGTCTGAATTATCGTTTGAGCTTTGCTCACATTCCGAATCATCCGTCATACTACTGCTATCCGAGGAACTGTCATGCTCTGACGCTATTTCAATTTGCTCTTGTATAAAATAAGAAAAGTTATGTTACGCAAAGTGATAAATTGATCGACGTAATTTGGAAAGACCTACTCTGTCTGAGCAAAGAGACTGCATCTGCAATTTCTAAATTCTCGGGTTCCCCTTCTAATACTATTCGCAGGAAGTAGAATAAGTTCGGTTGCGTTAAGGGTCGCAAGAAAGGTATAAAATGGTCATCTTACTTTTACGCCCAAACTCTTCCGCATTCGCATATTCTTTCGTCATTAGAGCAATGAGGAACTAAACATACTGTACAGTTAGCGACCAACTTCGTCATCGGCGCTATATGTGTAATAGGTCGGCCACTCACCTCCATACGATCCGTATAACTGGAATTGTTCTTATTACTCATGATTAAGCCAGACAATTTTAAACCCGAAAGTTATAAGTTATTAATTTTAAGCCTAAACGTGTTGTGATATATTTTTTGGTTAAAATAATTTTGTATTCATTATGAAGTATGCAGCATGTACAGTAGTGCGTACAAACTGATACAAATATGCTCGCGTATGTTCTACGTAGAGCATGCGCACTACCCCCATGTGATACGCTGCAAAAAGGAGAAATGGGAAACCACCATCTTCTGTCCTTCCCACGTTGTGTTCATCTCTTGGCCTGTTTGGCCCGAATCAGCCCGAACGCGCAGTCCTTGTATATGTGGTCTATGAGACAACCTTAGTTCCAGTTTTATGTATTAGATATAGTTACCTGACAGTTTACCCGGACGTGGAAAAATCGGATCCTAAACAGCTAAAAAATTAGTTTCCCGCGTCGCTATAATATCTTCGGTACGGTGGCGCCTCCAAAAAAAACCAGCGCCGCCATCTAGCACAGTGTCTGAACATGGGACCAGGCAAGTGTACTCCACTGATAAAACGAGCAATGAGAAGACGGTTTGTTTGCACAGGCTCCAACCTGCTCCAACCTGCTCCAACCACACAGCACCTTGCTATTCTTCAGATACTTACACCGCTGCTTCGAGCCACACGTATCTGCGAAGTTTATTGCAGACGAAATTATTCTCTCGACATAAACCTCATTTTGCATTCGTCATCGGGACAAAATTCGCTTATCATATTTTGCAAAAATGCGACCTATCGAATATGACCCTAAATTTCAGCGTTGAATAAATGGCATGAAACGGCTGAGTTTCGGAAGGAGAGAAAGTCGATTCGCCCGATCCATTCTCGGGGCACTTGACTCGAAATCGACAAGGAGCGGGTTGAGAAATGCAAAAGGAACGACAGGGACGATTATCGACTCGACACTCGACAGATTATCGCGGCGAGTTCCACGAATAACGCGTCCTAACCTGACCGTCGCGACTCCCCAGGCCGACGATTGGCGCAGTATGAGCTCACCGCGCTCCCGATTGGCCGGCACTGACGTAGTGACGACGAGATACGAGTCAGAGTAGTCAGACTGGGTGAAAGCGCTCTGATCGTCTGTCTCGTGACGTGTTTAATCCCGCACCGCCGACTGGCAAACTCACATTCCGTGGACGGCGACCGCAGAGCTACGACGTACTGATACGCGCGTATCAGTTCTGTCCGCATTCTGACACACCGGCTACGAGAAGAGAACATTCGCTCCAAACGACAGCCACGTCCGCCGGCCACTCGACACTTTCAAGCCCATCGCGCGTGCAACCGCAAGTGGACGTTACAACAGTACCCGTTGTCTCAGGGAGGGTGAGTAGGCCATATTTCGAGCGCGTTTCACCACTCGCTTCGTGCATCGCGTGCTAATACCTTCTTATCGCAATATGTCTCGTCCCTCGCGAGCCAGCGCTGTGTGGACGTAATGACGACGTTATATAACTGGCCAGCATCGGGTTAATTCCGTCCGCGATAGGTTGCAAATGATCGTTGGACTCGCGATGCGTCGCAGTGAAACAAACGGATCGATCGGGCGAATATGTATATGTATCGCGACGCAGAGACTATACCGAGATGCCCGAGGAGTGAGGACCGCATCAGCTCGATTCTAGAAGCGTCGCAGTCGGCCGTGCCAAAGCCGCGTCGCAACCGCATGATGTCCCGCATTTTCCGACAAGTACCGCGCGATTTTCGCAGTGACGAAGGAGAGAGCGAGGAAACGGAGAGAGTGATGTAACTTCGACCGGTTGGCGAAAAGCTAGTCACATGCCGCGGAGCGCCGAGCGTTACGTAACTTTGCTTTTAGATAGGAGAGTCAGATTAACGGTTTTCTACGAAACACATTTACTTGCCGGCTAGATAAACGATCTTGCCGGGGGAATTACCGTCTGCATCGTTGCAGACGGCGCGTGGGTGGTCGCGGATCAGACATTTTGCGGAATCCGGTCGGGAAGATAGGGTAATATCGTCGAGACAAACAAGTCGAAATTCATTCGGAGGCGAGGTTGTTTGCGTATCAGAATAGTTCATATTGATCTAACGTTGGACGATGGGCGTATTTGTCGGGGCAGCTACCCAGATAGCACAAATGAGTATGTGCCGAGTAGAAGCTGACTTTGAGTCTAAAAAGTCGATCCTCAGTCGCCAAATTGCCATTTTGTGCTGTCTGGGTAGCGCACCGCTCGCTTCGACACGATATCTGTCAGTCGGCAGGTATACGTGTACGCGGCTTGTAATTGACGTCGTGTGGATGACGTTCATCGTGCGGTAGCGGTGCGAATTTATCGAACGTGGAGGCACAATTTTTCTCCGACACCTTAAAAACGCCCCGATACCCTTTTTATCGCCCCCGATACCTATCTAACGTAACATCCATTGGCGAAGATACGGACCCGTTCCGTTATCATGATAAATTAGTATGATGTTTACCGGTTCGCCAGCAGCGCCGTACAGCGAAGTAGAGCCGCGATATTCCTTTATCATTTGCACAATGTCTGCAGCCAGCGGCAATAGTGTGTGCAAACGCTTCTTAATCGGAATCATTATCTTTTAGAAAATCAAACCGATATTGCTGCTTCTTTGCGATCCAGGAATTCGTTAACTGACATATCGTAAATTAGATAACGTTGAGCCGTTTTTGTGTTAAGGTAACTACTAACCGTCTCTAATAATCGAGCGCGTAATGGAGCGGCCCGAGCGGGGCATTAATCGAAGGTAAAATATTGCAGGCTTCCAAAATCCCTCCCATCTACGAACGTCCAACGGCCAGCAACATTTCATTTGAGGAAGGAGGCGTGCTTAACGTGAGTAGCACTCGGACAGATCCTCACGATGAACTTCGAGAGTGTGCTAAGGATGAGCACGCCTGTTGGCCATGGCAGAACTATAGAGAGGACAAACACGTTTCAGGTATCACAAAAATGCAGCCGTCAGCCGCGTCTGTCATTTGCTTCACGTGGCGTGAGATCGCGGCCACCAGAGGAAGAAGTTTTGGCGCCAAAAAAGGTCGAAACGATTCCTCTGCTAAGCCCTACGATGGAGTCCGAGCTACTGAAGGAACCCTGGGTCTTTCCGTCGACAAACACAACTCCGTCGAGAGAAGACGACAACACGGGATTCTCCATCTGGGAAGAGAACTTTCAAGATCTAAGCGGTTGGTGCATGGACCCATTCCAGGGTCAATACGATTTTCCTATAGGTGAATCGACCACTTTCAAAATATTAGGTGAGCGCAGCTTTCTGGCGTCCTCCTTACCAAAATTCGCACGAGAGGTGGCGAGTGGGCAAGACACTGTAGACGAGCGAACGTTTTTAGGTACGAAATACGAGGGTGATTGCGCGTCGACTTCAGAAGAGGGGGTATTGAAGGAGTTTGCGGGTGTGACCGATGAGGAGAAGTGGAACTTAAAAATGGACCCGATCGAGCCGTTTGAACATCCGGATAGCGGTGGCGACGCAATGCTCCCTGCATTGCAGCCGACTAATAAACTTAAGCAGGAACTCGGTAGCGCAGAATGCAGCGTATCCAATTCTTGGTTAAGTGTAGCCAGGAACAGCACCGCAGCCGCCGTCGCCGCCGCCTCCGCCGCCTCCGCCGCCGCCACAGACGTAGCAGCAATAGCGATAACAACACCAACATTAACAGCATCTGCATCTGCAACATCGAAGGCAACGGCGACGACAGCGTGGAGCAAACAAAACGGTACAGATGTTAGTGCACCATTCCATCCCGGGTATCACATAGCCAACCTTGATTTGGACGATGCTTCCCCAACTTCTTTCGATTCCGTCGAAAGCCAGCGTGAACCGTGGGACGTGCTTCGTACGGTCGAAACCACTGGATCGGATTCGTTTGACTTGCTGTCATACCTTTGCGACGTGAGTTGATATGTCTAATTCAAACACTTCTGCCAGACAGGCAGAGTCGATAAATGCTTCGATGCGGGGGCTCCAGGGACAGGAGACACGAGATACGTTTTTCCTGCTGCAGCGTCCGTGAAGTATATTATTTTGCGAGCAACTAGGAAGCCAGCACGGTAGCCATTAAACGGTTTCAATGAAAAAGAACAAAAACATTCAAATTAATACACACTCAATGGCGCCGGCTGTAGTACGATTGACTTATTGCTTCTGTGCTATTAAATTCGTGTTTGTGGGGTCTTGACGTGATGACGCTAAAACTACTTCGTGTTTTGCAGGATGAAATGCGTTCGTCAAGTGGTAGCACTTCTGCCGATTCGGTGGTGACAGCAAAGTCGAGGTCGTCGAGGTCGTCGACGACGAAGTCAGCAGGATCGCTGGCGAACACATCGAAGTCGTTGAAGGCGAGGATAGAGAGGAGGAACGAGTCGACAAGAAGAAAACTGGAAAACCGTTTGGCAGCCGCGATGACGTCATCTTCATCGGAGATCAGCGTGCTACCATCTCGAAGATCTGAAAGGACGAGGACACAGCCTATTGTCGCACAACCGGAAACGAGCTGTACGAGGGAGAGGAGAGAGAGGCACGGGAAGAAACGATATATAGAGAGCGATTCCGATGATCAGATGTCCACTTCAAGCTACAGGGAGTCGCGGGAGAAGAACAATGAAGCATCAAGAAAGTCGAGGATGAACAAGAAGGCGAAGGAGAGTGAGATGTCGGTGAAAGCCACCGAGCTGGAAAGGGACAACAGGATATTGAAGATGAAGGTAGAAGAGCTCGAGAAGCTGGTAACATCGATGCGCAATGCTTTGTTGCGATCCGCTTTAAAGAAGGAGTTTTAATGATTCACTAAGTGTGTCCGTCGTATATTAATTTGCGACATCAACCATTGTACGGGAAACGATCACTGTACCATTCTGTTTGCCTTGCATGCGATTATTTTTATCTTCCCAGAATATAACGTGAAAAACGTCTCCGCGTTATTTCTTCAATCTTTATAGGGGCAAGGTTTAATTAGTTTAAGTTTGAACGATTATGACACGTCGTTGATCTTTATATTTTTAATATGAATTAAAATGTAAACTGTAATATATATCGAAAAATCATGGATATATCTGGTTTAATTCGACACCGCGTGTAGGCCATAACTGTCGGTGCAATATTTGAAAGTTTATCTAGGGTGTTATTCAAATCTTTCTTTAGACTCGATTTCAATCTGTGTATAACGCATTATTGTGAGCGATACTTGAACACGTTCTGTTACCAAATGGAGCGCTGCGGAGACGCGAACGGAGTTTGATGACTATGATCATACTTTTGACTCGGCGATTTCATTAGATCACAAAAATCATACGGTCATGTTATGTTCGGCCTTGTATTGTACCTGATACAAAAATGTGAAAAAAAAATATATACATATATATATATCTAAATGAAGACAGATATCGCGAACAGGTCAAGAGTAATTCAGAGAATATAATTTTTTTACTGGTGTGGATTATATGATAGTTCTATAATGTGTAACAAACGTCTAATAAAAAATTTGTTTTGAAATACCACTGTTTTATACCCGAACGTACACGTTCTTGCAAGAAGGCGATCTCTGTTATTGAAGAAGTTCTGCCGCCGAAAATATGTCATTCCCTGCACCGCCAGTGGGTGTGTAATTTCATTTCCAACGTCCATTACGTAGAACCGACGCAATTCTCACCACGGCCCACTCTGCTCGGCAACATCTGGAACCGACATTACAGTGCTTTTCTGTGCTCAAAGCTAGGCGGCAGGGTTCGTAGGGAAAAGGGGAGAGTCGAGACCTCTTTTCGCTAATTGAATTTCCGGCATCATAACCCAGGCCACGTGTCTAGACGCTTGTTTCGAGAGCACAGATGAACGCGACGGTTTTCGTACAGTGCGCGCCATGAATTTGTAGAATTATTCTCACTTAAGAATCGAGCCGAAGATATTACGGACAGATTTGTTGAAAGCTTGAAACGGTGAAGACCGGAATTGTGTGTGCGTAGTTTCAAAGGCAGGACGTGGGGCGTGTTTAGTTTCGTGAGCTGTGACTATTTAAATAAGATGAAAAGCAGGCATGCGTGCATCGGCTGCCCGCATGGATTACCATTCCGCACCCGCATACCGTTACCTTCCTCATGTCCTATCGTCATGCATTATCTCGCTCTTCCTGGCCCTTATTGCTATTCTCCTTACATTAGCCTATGTTCCCTAATTACATACACCGACGTCAAGCGACCAACCAACAATTTCTACGAAACTAGACTGACGAAGAAATCGCGACCTGAACGCCGACATTGAAATAAAACCAAGTCGACAATCTTTTCTTCATTCCACTTATCGCTTCTCAAAAACAAAGTTTCGAATTTGTGCCCAAAAACACAGTCCGCCGATTTCGAAGCAAGGCGGAACGATTCGAGGAGTCGGGCGCGTAATTTCGAAAACATCGACACCGTCCAGCCTGAAAGACGCATGCCCCGTTCCGATGCGCGCGCAGTTCGGCCTCTATGCGGCCTGAGAAGTCAGTACGCTCGTAACAGGTGGTTCGAGCGGATTGGTGGATACGGTCCGCGACAGAAGTGGCTTCGAACGGACAGCACGTGCGAGCTGCGGAGCGCATTCACGCGGAGGACGTTGTCGCGCGCGGTTCTCTCTCGAAACACGCATCTTCCGACACTCGACATTCTTTCCCCTCCTTTCTCCGTCCCATTCTATACCGCCGATTTCAAATTCGAGTTTTGCATTTGCCGCTCGAAGGTCGCGGCGCGCCAAATTGTGAACGTCGAAGCAGAGATTGAGAGAGGGAGAGGAGTGTTTGTGCGTGCAGCATATTCCGCGTGGGTACGAAACCAACCCGATTGGTGGCTCGATTCACTCGTACGTGCGCGGGTGTTGGCTATCGATCCCCGTTGTCTCGCTTTTCCTGCGAGCTCATTGGCGCCTCCGTGCAATCGCGCCGTGTATACGTGCACAGGCACATTGACACAGTGCGTCGTATGGTACAGTGCCGACTTAGATTCGGGTTCGATCAGTGTCCGTACCCTACTGTTGCATTCTCGCCACTGCCGTGATCTTTTCCTCCCCGAGGAGCTTTTCACGTTGGAGTGGGCGTGCGGTTCCTTCGATCAGGTAAGCCAGCCGGACGTATGTATCTGCTTCGCGGCCTTTTCGGCGCGTCCTTCGCTGCTTTTACCGCTCGTCGAGCGGACAGTTTCGCTCGGCGATGCAGTCCGGTGCACGTGCACGCGCCCCTATGCTAGCAGGTTGTCGCGCATACCCGGCGTTCCGTTCCATCTGGTGCACTTTCCTGCACCTTTATCGCACCGCGAGGTTCTAATATCGCGAGCTGATATCGTTCGATTGTTCACTAAGCCTCCAGGCCGTCGACCGCGCGCCTCTTTACGGTAAATTCACAGCTTTTCCGTGCAAGCTGTTAAAGTTCGCTCGCAAATCCTACCGTACGGTCTGCGTGTGTTTCATCATTTTCTTGGAGCAGATTTATCATTGTTTGAGACTAGCAGCAGTTACAATGTTACGTTGTATATTCGCTAATAATGAGCTCTGTACCGAATGTGGACGTCTGTATTCGAATCCGGTGCGAGTCGAACTCGTTGTAATTGAAGCACGAAATCGAGAAGTGAAACTGTAGTTATTGCAATTTTGAAGCTGTTCGAAGTTTCTGGCATAAATGATCACGGACGAGTCAGCGGCGATGCGCATGCTTAATCAGCGTAGAATCTCATGCAACAGAGTGTAAGTGTCGGAGATTGATCATTATCGGGATGCACGCGTTTGATATTTTCAAGCGCGTGCAACAAGCGGCACTCGACTAACAGGCGGCGTTTACGCGGGATTCTGCGGTCGGTGAATGATCGGTCATTGGGTGACATTTCTAAAGGCCGGCGCAGTGTAGTTTTTTTGTTCCACAAACAATTGAACCCGATAGACAAAAAGTCCGCCGCGGACAATTTGCACTTTAACCGGCGGCGACGGCGGGCGAACCTTCGTGCGAATAGGCTGAGTCGGAGCTTGCTAATCGTCGAAATATTTTCCGCAAACACTTGGACCGTGACCGAGCGGACGGCTGTCTTCCAGTCGACGTCGTAAAACTTTCGAACTGACTCCAGCGGCATTTCCATTAAGCTGATTCACTGGGAAAGGAATTTTTATCGCATCGACCTTCGGCACCCTTCCGGCATTGCCAGCATTTTATTTGTAATCTACGCGACCAGCGTCGGTATCTCACGGTGATTTAGGGCTACTCCATAATTACGGTATTTCGTTCGCGTAGGGCCGTAGGTCGTGCTCGAAATTCCACGTTCCCGGAAGAGCTGGAAAATAAAAGTTAGCTGGATCATAGATGCCTGCCAGTATGCGACGAACAGTCCCAACTTGCGCGTTTTCTCATGCACCGTCTCGTTCCGGCAACGGATCAAATCATGACTCTTTCCCCCGCATGACTTCATGCACTTCGTTTTATTGCGCGTGCTGTTACACGCATCCCTCGTCACGAACAGTATACTTAACCTATAAAGATGGGTCCATTGATCTCGTTACGCCGCGCTATGACCTGTAATGCAGCTGTGCACCGCATCATAATGGGACAAAGGCCATTAGATACGAAAGGAGGCGCATGTATAATGCAACATTACACTACATTAAGCCAACATGTTGTTCGGGCGTGGACATGAGCCGAAATCGTGTTCGCGCATACCCGACGAATTCGACCCCATGCGCTTATTCTGCCTTGCACCCACAACGACGCCCGCTTGTTTTCAGGTTTCAGAAGCGAAAAGGCTAACGCTGATCATGGTCTCGTTTTAATTCCCCTCATCCATGGGCGAGGAACACGTCGTCCCATTGACTGATTGCACCGTTTCAACTAGTAACACCTTAACCGGCATCGACTTCGCCGCGGCGTCGCGGAGGGCAGAAGGAAGCGAGAGATGATGGAGTTCTACGACGTGGGAACGAGCGACCTCAGGGAATTGTGGGAGTCTTACCTCTCCGAGCCGGTGAGTGCATCGCGAGGGCTCTCAGCCTTTATTTATGCGCGCCGCTTGTCCTCCGGCGTGCCGATCGTAGAAAGATTCGCAACGCGCCAGCGCCTTGAGCCGTGATCCGCGAGAAAGTGGACGGCCTCGGCCACGAAAGTGAGAGACATGCCTCTCTTCCGATTTTCTCTGCAGTTTACGTCTGACGCGCTGCTAGCTACCAGCGTGCGATTAGGTGGCATTAATGAAGCGTTTCGCAAGTCGGACTGACAAGATGAATTGGGGTCTCGTCTTGGGAGTAGTCAGGTGTACGTTGCAAGGCGCCGTTTTTCGAGCGGCTCGGCTCTCACAATCAGTCCTGCACGAGTCTCGCCGGCGAGCCGTGGTTATCGGACAAATTAAACAAATGTGCCAGCCTCTGAGATCCCGCGTCTGGCTTCCACTCTCGGTTTTCAGGCATCCGCTTCTCGTCGCTCCCACAACCGAAGCGGCAGTTGGCCCAGTGTTTGTTTAAAGCATTAACGAGCGCGTGCACCGAAAACCGTCTAAATCGGAAACGTTATGAAATCCGTCACTCGACTTGTCGATTGAGAGAAATAAAGCAAAACAAGGAATCCGCTCCGGCTGCGGTAACCCATTTCGATTAGCCTTGCAGTATCTCGGCCGTTATCGCGTTTATCAACACAAGTGCCAGAATTAGGCGTTGCGACGCTTCGCTAGGCTCTCCTTTCTCGCGCCGTAAGGTTTTCGTTGACGAAGCGGCGGGCGGCGCCGCGCGGCGCCGCGCGTGCCGGCAGAAATTCAACCCCGCCAGCAATAATAAATCCTTATTCCCGCTAAATGCGGCGCGCGGCGAGCGTGAGTCGAGCTCTCTCTTCTATGGACCTGCTAGAAGTCGTCGCATTTTACGCCTACTGCCCTCCCGCTTGCCCTCTCCCGCTCCAACATATTCTTAGTTATTGTTCTCCTTATCGTCGCCCTCGGTCGATGCATATTGTACGATCGACGATTTCGCGAGCTTCGGCCATTGCGAATGGCGCGCCACAGCACAGCGTCTCGCTGCTCCTGCTGGACGAGACATCCCGTAATCATTGTATTTCCGACGCTGTCTCGTCGTATTCTAGGCGGCGTATTAAAGTGTCCAGCTTTGGAAGGGTGAATCTCGCACGTGAAGTAGACAGTGTCTCGGCTCTTCGACGCTTCAGTTTTTCCAGCTGTTACGCGAGAGCAGAGAGGATCGGACAGGGCGGTTGATCAATTTTTCGCGCGCAAGCTCGCGCGTTGAGTTTTACGAGGGGGGAAGCCTGGTTCCGTTACGGCTCACTTGACGCTCAGCGAACACGTCGAACACGAAACTCGCAAGGCAGAAGTCGACGTGCGAGTCCTTTAGAACGTCTTCGACGGGGGAGGCTTTGGCGCTCGGGAACAAGCTTCTACGCACATATGCACGTGCTCGCGCGTATCTTCGATGCCGTCTGCGCGACCACTTGTTCAAATACCGTTTCTAACGAACGCGTGGCGAGATCATTTATTTTCACATAGCTCATGTTTTCTTCGACTCGTTCTACACCTGCTCGCGATCGAGCAATAAGTACCGAGGGTGCTTATAATGGGTTAAATAGACGAGTTGAGCATGATCGTAGATCACGTCGCACCTCGCGACGATAATGACAAATTGGTGGCCGGTACGGTACGGTAAATCGGACGTTCAATGCGCGCTGTTACGGTCTAAAGTTACAGTTATAACTGTTGTTTTCGCGGAAGAAAACAGCGGGTGCACGAGGCGAAAGGGAAGATTAAGCGGGCGTCTGTTGCATGCAAAATGTAGCAATTTATATATTTACGTCAATCCTCGCGTCTCTCGAATGAGAACGCTCTACTGGGTTTTCTCCGTTAATCAGTATTTATCGAGCTGCCCGCCTTCCGCTTCTTGTTCTTCTTCTTCTTCTTACCCGCCTCCGCTCTCGTTGCATATTCATAGAGTAATTTTCTTCCCGAGCAATTTTCCCTTCGGTCAGTATTTCTCTTGCAGCGATCAGTCAAGCCACTGACGGCTAATAATAATCGTCTCTCTACCAACTGTCTTACCCGATAAAGCGTTAACTTCATTTAAGATCGATTCGCTCGCAGACATGTAAATCGAAAGGCACCGAACCAGAGGTGCATGGCAAGTGCCCTACACAGTGCACACCCTCCATTCATTGTATCGAAACATGTAAGGCAAGCTTAGCGCACAACATACAACGTTGAACCGTAGTATTCCATTTACGCACTCGATTATATTTGGGAAGTCAGTCACCTTTAGCAATTACGTCAGCGGAGCCCGACGACTGACTGTGCAAGCAAACAGCCTATTCAATAACGGTATAAAATTAGACTTCCCGTGTAGTTTTTGTACACCGTCAAGCTTAGGCATAGACTCCTGGATCGAAAGTTTTCTAACATATGCTCGTGGGTCGATTCGTTCACACGTATCTGCCACTGGACTTGGCGACCCTGTGATGCGCATAGTTTTGAAAGTTTCACGATCTCGCGATATCGGATGTCACGTATCAAGTACAGCTACTAAAACTCTGCGGAAAGATTATCGGACCTACAGTTACAGTTAGGCCTCGACTGCATACCTTCTTTTGGCGTATCTAGTCTGGATACTTAGGGCTTGAGTGCGCTCTAATTACTCCGGGAATACCGCTAACGAGTACAGTTGTTAGGTTCGACCGTCAATCAGTAATGACGGTATATAATATACAGGTCATTTATGAACGTCAGTTACACCCACCCTCATTTTGAATCGATTAGGGACTGAACGCCGGACGTCGATAGTCCCCTCGCAAAAATGGATAGATCATCGATTTAACGACTACCGTTCGCCCACTCATAGCCTTTTGCTTTTTAATTCCTAAAGAGGGTACTTCACGGAAGATTTACTCACGTGCCAGCCTCGTGCGCGTTTGTTTCCAATTCGCGTTCGACCGCGAATAGGAAATGGTCTCGTGACCTCGTGCTACCTCAGAGGGAACATAAATCGATAGTGTGTCTCTAGGTACGCTAGTATCGTACAGTTTGTCATTAGCGATATGAGGCAATTTCCTTCGATCGTGCCTTCTTGCTTGCGCAGCTGCCACTGACGCAAGTGTTCGTACGAGCCGCGACGCGTTACAAGCATGTGCATCGGCGGTTCGTATTCGAACCTAGGTACCTTCTTTCGCTCCATCCCGCTCATGCGATCGTCTCGATCGGCATACTGCCGTGGGAGAGACTCGCGAAACTCGGGCGCGAAAATTTGCCCATTGTTCGGAGACGCTTGACATGGCCGGAAGAAGGTCGCGGAAATAGTTTTCCTCGGGCGCGAGAAAAGCGATAGAACGCTGCCGATTGTCTTGGGCCGACTGCCTGACAGCGGAAGGAGCCGTCTCACGATATGTCATTACCGTGTACGTCTGACACGCGTGGAGCTGTATATCATAGATAAACGGACGGGTCTCGAGGGAATTGCAAATGTTGTTTCTTCTCTCGCTGCGTCGTTAGCCGACGTCGATCGTTCGTCTTGCTTTCTGTGCGGCGCGCCCGATAAAGAGAACTTTTCCATGCGAATGGCGAGCGACGGAAAAAGAGTGCCTGCCCGTGACTCCCGAATGCAGAGCGCGTTGACGGTTTATTCGCGCCTGTCACGTCGACGCCGCCGTCCTGCAGTACGACTTTGCGTGTCACGGAGAGTTACCGGTGAAAATCGTCGAAAGGTCAACGACGTCTCGAGACGACCTTCACGCGATTACCTCACGAAGCCAGATAAAACTACGGCCAGATACGATTATGGCGTAACAGGGCGATCATTCATATCGCCTTTCTACCACTGCGTTGTTCAAGCGTCGGCCGACGTCCAGTGCCGACGGCTCTGATAAACTAGTTTCGAATTTTTGTCAGCGAGAGAATTGCGGGACCAGGCGGGATTCGGGATGTAACTGGCGGTATATTTTTCGCGGCGGCTTCGCTGAGAGCACTGGGACGACCGGACGACGGCCCTGGTGAAAGCAAGTCGATCGTGGGAAAAGTCCTCGACACCTCGCGGCGGGCCTCGAAAAATCCGGCACCCGCGTCAATTTCGCTCGACGAGACTCGCGCTCGCACGCATCGAGACCGTCGGACCGCGTTTATCGTCCGCCAAACTGCCGTGCAGCGTTGTCGATTAAGTATCTAATCTAATTGGGGTAAAGATAAATCCGGCCGCCGCGCCGCCGCTGACATGTAGCACGCGATATTGACAGTAACTATCATCAACGCTAGGCGAGGGAGACTATGAGGAATGTCGTGGTTGGCTGACTTCTGGCGCAAAACCGGAAGCGCCGAGCCGGTGTGCCCGGCCTGCCAACCGGAAACGTAGAACCGTAGGAAGAGAGAAAGAGTCTCTAACAATAACAAGCTCAAACTATTCCGGCGATTCGGCCGCCGTGAAAAATTCGGCCTAATTGGTCGGCCGATATAACCGAGCGCGCCAGATTGCCATCTGAAAGTAACGTAAACGGCGAGCGGGCCACTTATCGTCGTCATCGCTGATCTTCGAACAAACCAATAAAAAGACGCTCGCTCTCGACGTGACGAGAGCGAAAAAACACTCTCTGTTTTCGAGCATACAGTCCGTATCGAGAAGCGCGCGAGATTAAAGAAGCGGCGCGGCCTGCTAATGTATCGCCCCCGACTGCGACATTCATTCGTCACGCGTTCGAAATCGTTTGTCACGAGCCCCGTCATTCCTCATTCAACCAGCCAGGAAATCTGCCTTATTGCGTTATCTGACTCCCGCGTTTTTCATGCCTAGTGCTGCACGGGGTTGACACAATGCGCGGGAAAATGGTACAAGGTAACGGAATGAGTCATTGTACGTGCAACTTTGTTCCAAGTACATTTTATCAGCGCGGGCATACGGTATCGAGAAAACGTGCGTACTCCACCGTAATCGTGAACTCTGACACGGTCGCTGATCGCTGATCGTCCTCTCGGTTGTCTCCCGAAGTACGACACTGCAAATACAAAGGTCGCAGAGTGCACGGCGGAGTCTTGCATGACGAAACTCGGGCAAGATTTTACTTCGTCTAACGCGCTCGCTCGGCGCAGGCTTCTAAAAATAAAGACTGACAAGGATCTGTTATCGACAGCCATCGTTATCAAGTGGAATGTCAAACGGTCTTTGGTTCGAACGAATCCTCCACATCGTTTCTCAATCGTCGTCGGTTGCGGCGAGCAGCGAGCTGCTTCGTGAACTTATCGGTTCGACCGGCCACCTTTTTCCGAGCCCGTTCCACTCGATCGTTCCCCGTTATGCATCCGTCTGACGCAGGCCGAGGAAAGAAAGCCAGATCGCGGGGCTCTACGAGAACCCCGACGCTGTCCTCTGTCTCATAAATTCGCCGCCTGCGACGTCGGATTTTTCCCAGAAACCGCCGCCAGATTAATCTGGTTTCGACTCGCGGAAGTATGAGACGTTCGCGGCCGAGGGGTGGGACGCGAGTGCAGACTTGAGCTGAAATACGTGAGCGCGGGGGAAGGAAATATTTATCGGAGCTTTGGCGTTTTCGCGTGCTCTCGCGAAACGTTTGGCGGATGAAAAAGGAAGACGAGCCGTCTCATTGAGCATCGTACCTTCGCTCGCCTTGCGCTTTCCACTTGGCGCGCCTCCGATAGAGTACGATTCGATCCGCGGTAAACAAATCCGGGAGGGTCGTGGCAGCTGCCGTAGCGTGAATCCTCTGGCTTCGCTCGGCTTTTCCGGAATTGCGACAGTCAATCAACGGGCACAAACGAATGCGGTGCCTCGAATTTCTTCGAATCGTACGCGGTGCTGACGAGAGATATCGCGCGACGGCCTGGCTAGAAATGAATAGGCGACGGGGACGTAATTGTTGGCTGCTTCTATCTCTGACACTTTTTCTCTCTCTCTCTCTCTCTCTCTTTCTTTCTCTTGGCGCATCTTCCTCTCGCTCATTAGCCTCGACGCTTGCCCCAACACGCTCGCTGCATACACTTCCCATCGCCCAACACCGTTAGCTTCGAGAGATGCACAGCCCCGTGCGTCTGTTCCTTCGCGAACGTTTCTTCTAGCGAGTGCCGTACGAACTTATTGTTCCCGCCGTTACTCGCAGGCCACCGTCTTTCGGAGATCGATGGAGACGTCTTCGGTCTCAGCTTTCGGTACGAACGTTGGCTGAATAATATTTCGTATTTCAGTGCAGATGATCGAAAGCGTTCGCGGAAAAAGTAATCGTTTGATAAACAACTCCATTTCCGGCCATGCGCTCACTCGCGAGTTTTTTCGCAGAACTCTCATCACAGACGAACGCTCGTATCGCGCCGTTATCATCGATCGCCGACTTCGCCGATACTTGCTCCGTTCCTCTTTAAGATCAAGGATTAATTCGCGATACGAGCGCGCGTCGCCAATACAAATCAACATTTGTATGCTCTCTGTGGGCGCATTATGTAAGTGTAAGCGAAGCTAGAAACTTATTATGATATCGATTCGCGCCTCCACGCTCGACGCCGCGTTCTCTATTGAAAATACGTTTGACCCGCCTCCACGAGTCTGCTCCCGCCACCCTCTGACACTCCACATTCACCATCCCCTCTTTCTGTCGGCTACTATACGTGCATTATCGGAGGAAGCAGATAAAACACGCCGTGATTGCTCGCAGACTCACGCGCTCATTGGAGAACGAGCACGAAAGGGTCGTTTCACACTGCGAAATCTCTTTGACACCGCGCACATTCGGTTGGCCAAGTAGGCTAATCGAGCAATTTGCACAATTCATAAACAAAAGAAAAGAACTGTTCGCCCGGTCGCTCGGCTGGAAGTTTCATAGACAGGAGTCAGGAATTCTTATCTCCTCGAAGCGTCGCTTCAACAATACTCGCTCGTCTGAGAGGCTTTGCGAGAGTGAGCTCGCGCACGTTTGACCCGCTGCTAGGCAGAGAACGTTACTCGGGCCGATGTTCTCCGGATTGGCGGCGGTGCCTGTGGAATTCTTGCCGCAAGGGAGGCACGTCGATCGAATCCTGGGTGCAGTTGCATTCCTGTACGTGACGCTCGCCTAACGTCTCCCCTGTACCGTAACCCGCGACTACGATAATGTCACGATCTGTAGCGTTAATCGAGACGGTTTAATACCACGGTGACCCTGCGCAGAAGCCAAACAACGACCCCCGATCACTGTTGACCGACATTTTCCCGCGATGCATCCGCGAAACGCATTCAAACCGTTTGCGACAATCCAATATATTATACGAGGACTCATTTTGTACTCTCCCAGACGAGGACGTTATTAGGGTAATTTGGATTAATCGTGGCGCAGACTCGGTTGTGAACGAAGCGCCGTCAGTATGTAACGTATTACGCAAACAGCGCCTTATCGTGTCCAGTGCATTACGTTGCAAATTGTCGAGCATTAAGGACATTAATTACGGCGTAGCGCGCGCGCTACTCCGTTTAATTTGAAATTCCAAGGGTTCGTTTTCTCTTTCGCTCCAATTAAGTCTTTCCCTCTATCGAAAGTTCAGCGTCCCTCGAGGTGCACCCGACTCACTTGTTCCCGCGTGCGCATCGTAATTTCGATGTTTTTCGACAGTTCGTTCGCCCGTTGCAGTCAAGGGGCGTGTTTATTGGCCGTGCAAAACGAGCGTGACTCGTATAGATGCAGGTACACGTATATTGGCGCGATAAAGCGTGACTTTGCCGCTGCATTCGGACCTGTTCGTACAAATATGCTCAAACATACGGTGCAATAAGCGTCCATGTAACAGCCGTTGAATAGTTACACGCACAAACGGCCAACGATAAGCCTTATCAGCCGTCAACTAACGCCGACCTCCCCCGCTTTTACATTTTCCTATTTCTCCTGCCTGTCGCGATACTCTTTCTTCTTTTTTCAACCCCGCGACACACCTTTTGTTCGCTGGCCTCATTGATAAGAGCAACAAGTGGCCCGAGTACGTGCCTTGCCGTGCGTTTTTAATCAAGATTCGTTTCAAGTCCGTGTATCGACTGTCCGCATTTATTAGAACGTCACCTCACGCTGCACTGTCGCACGATAGTGAAGTTAGCTTAATTGAAATGGTTGCAAAGTTGCGACTCATTTTTGCAGATGAAACTTGCAGCGTCGGACGAAGCGGAATGAACCGTGTGCTCCTTCCTTTTTTCATGGAATTTACTTTGGGTAACGGTTTGCTTTGTGGTTTCAACGTTATCAAGATAACCTTACTCATTCCAGCACCGGCGACAAACACCGTAACCCCGTATATAATCTTTAAAGCGCCTCCGACAGTGGAGGCAAACCGCGGGGCTTGCGCAAATCGTAAATGGCCGTGTCGCGTCTAATGTGTCTAATAAACGAGCAGCGCCCGGAGTTTCGCGCGCACAGATTTTAGGCTCCGAACGTTTTGGGTCGCGAACGCGCCGCTCCGCGCCGGTTGCAGGCATGCAATCGCGTATCATTAAAACCACCGCCAGGTGTTCAGTGCAAACATCGCCGGCGGTCCTTAGATTATTTTTATAGCGCACATGAAGTTTATCGTGTTCCACGTGCTTCGCGCGCATTATTGGCGCCGTCGTCTTCGCTGATTGTCCGCGAGGTCGGTCGACGAATATTACTCGCGATTTGCCATGGCCCAGGGTCTCGCGAAATGTGCACTAAATAGCGAAGAAGATAGGGTGCGGGGGAGAGAAGAAGAGTCGCTTAACCTTTTCGCCGTGACCCAATTCAACCTCGCGCACCGATGTCGAGTCCTCGACTCCGACGGGCAGGTTCCCACGGGGTCATTTGCGCTACGAAACATTTCAGCCCGCCCGCGACCGACATGGTTCGCGTTCGCATTTAAGTCGGCCCACCCGCAACGTGGCGCTTGAAAGCGCACGGACGTGCTGCGAGACGATTTTTGCCTGCGCTCGAGAGAAGCACGCGACGATGATCGTCGTTGATAATAATTGCAAGTGCCTGCTCGCTTACACGTCGCGTATCGGGACGTTACATCAACGGTCACAAGGCGAGAGGAAGTGGCCGTGTCACGTAACAATGTTAAGCCGGCCGTCGTTTCGCGATGAACATAGACTGGGTCGCAGCCAGTCTCTTCGAGCCTCTCCCACACCCCCGCAACGTTTCGATTCGTCGGACAACATTAAATCGCATGCGAGCGGTATCGATCGACTCCTTCCGTCGCCTTTCGCCCTCCCGCTCGTTCATTCTCGCGAATCACGATACGGGCAATTAGAGGAATAAAAAAAATTTCTCTCGATGAGTGGGACGAGCCTCGTCCCCGGCTGCAACAAAGTCCCGTCGTGTAATTACCGCGTCCCAGTTACTCTGCGCCGCGGTGACTTCACTTTGCTTAAACTTTTCCCGAGCTAAATTTCACCGTTGCCTGGGCACGGATTCGATTTTTGCGATTTCAGAGCAGAACGTCTTAAGTGAACGTTCCGGAGTGGACGTTCTTTATTTTTTTTTCTCTCCCGTCGGCAGAACGATGCGCCGATACGATGGGTATCATTTGCGGCGGCGATTGTACGTGGAATTATTGCGGGTCGTAGCTGTAGACGACATAACTTAGCTAATGTTTCCGGTCAATCGGATGTCTCAAATGAAATGAAAGTTCGACGCGTAAGAACGATGAGTTTTGCGTCCGCGCTGAAAGTATGCGTATATTATTTAAAAGAATTTACGACGAAGAGATTTGTGTACTTTACTCGTTTCTATTTGCCGACACCGTCATTGCTGTAATGATGATCGGAGCTCATAGTGCGGCCATTGTACAGCAACAGGGCTAATAATAATTAGTACCGATGGCGGCCGATCACTTCTCAATTCAAGGACGACGGACAGACGTTCGCCGTCTTTTATTCGCTCCTCCCATACGACGTCGGTTTTCAAATACTAACATCGCACCGACGCAATCTCGAGGTTACTCTATGCCGAACGGCCGGCACGTCCTTGAAATTCGTCGCGCCGATCGTTGAATCGCTTTTATTGCTGACACGGCCGATAGAAGGTGTAAATCCCCGCACCACTGTCTACGTCTGCAATTTTTTTCTCGCCCGCGGCTTTATTCTGCTCGCCGAAGCGTTCTCGTGCGAGCGTTTAGACGTTGAAATCGACAGAAAGTACTCCGCTAAGGCCGGCAAGCGATGTTTATGAGGCGATTCGAAGATGCGAGCAAAAATTGAGTTATCAAGCCCTCGGTGGAGTTCGATTTCGATCAGTGGCATGATGCTACACACAGCCCCGGTCCCTCTGAAAATTCTCCCTCGTCACCTGTCGACAGGAACTACCTGTTGAATCGTGCCTCAAATGCGGTATAACTATTGTCCACGCCTGGCTGCCCCGAGGGGACGTTGAGGTGTGAATAATTTCCACGGGAACGTGCAAACTCCGTCAATTCCGTGAGCATTCCACCGAGTACGATGAATTCCGATGAAGTGCGGCAACGTAAAAAGTTAAACTCATGTTTGGCGAGCGTAACCTATTCCGTGCGACACGTTACGGTACACGTCGGACACACGACAATTTTCATACTCTCTACTCACGTTTTCCCAAAATGACCTGTAACCTATTCTCATATCCAGCATCACCGAGTTCGTCGGAAGAATATTCAGATTGTAACTGGAACGCAACTGAACCACTATTCGAATCCCAGTATCCGGCTATTTCTGAATCCGTCTCCTCGTTCCCAGTCTCTCACAATCAGTATACTTTCGTGCACCTGGTATATTTCTCTCCGGAAATTATCTGTACACCATGTACGGCGTGTCAGGGGGCGTTTCGGGGTTTCTCGAGTCTGTCGACTCTCTTGGCACGGTTCATGGCTACAGCACTGCCCGTTAAGAAGGGATCTGGTTTTGAAACGAGTTGTATGGGTATGCGGGTAGGGAGAGGCAGAGAGCAAGAGAGAGAGAGAGCAGTCGACTGAACAGGAAAGAGAAGGACATTGACGGAGATAGGGAGCAGCAGAGAGAGAGAGAGAAGACTGTCGTGGTCGTTCATCGAAGTAGAGGGGAGTAGACGAAGTGACGGGACGGTTTGGATGGGACTCGAGGACGTTCACCTTTTTTCGTGACTTCGTCGAGACTGGTACACGATGGCAAAGTACCTTCTTCTACTGGCTAGGCTCCTTTTGAAAGAGCAGCCGGTCCGTCTAGACCGGTATAAATGTGCCCGCCGAGGCCATATAGAAATCACGTAACCGGCGTCTCCTCCTTTTGCCGGGCTTTCGCGGACTTTCGGTCCGCGTAACCGTTAAATACCGGAAAAGGACCGAGCTACGCCGCTTTAGGAATTTTTACGATCATCGCCGATCACGCGCAGAGACATCGTTTCGTATTTCGCGTACGCACGCCTGCAGCGTTATGGGTTAATTAACGATTCGGTCGAATATTACTGTACGATCGGTATCGAGAGTCGATACGCAAAATGAATCGTGCTTATGAAACGCGAGGCGAACCGTTCATTTGCCCGAGCTCCGTAATTTCAGAGACCGACGAATCGATGCACCTAATTTCGCGTTGCTTTCGAAGATATATAACGCTGGTCGTGCTTTGCGCCTCTCAGTCGATAAACGGCGCCATGTCTTTGCCGCGGCAACGGCACTATTATAGCTCGCGCAAGAAATTCATTATCATAATTTCTCAAGGAAGCCGCTGACGTAAGTTACCCAATTTTTCGACGTGCACGAACGAGGAATCGCTCGCCAGCTGAGTGGCGCCTTATGTCCCACGGTCGTAGTTGATATATTCGTTGAGTGTAACATTTTGAATCGGATATTAGATGACCGGCAATTTCGATGCGGATTCGTTTACCTGATCCGGACGTGCTCGGGCCCTCGAAGAGGTAACGTGATCGGGAGTCCTTCGAATCAACCGTGCCACCTATCTAAACCGGAATAGATTACAGTTTACTTTGCCCATGCCACTAATTTCATGCACGCGATAACCGTCGCTGCGTGGTTCTTGGAACAAACACCTGATTTGCATGATATAACAAAGTTAGAGTATATCCGAATTGCGTCAAAGATTCTATATAAGTTCCATGCCAATTCTGCCGCACTTGATGCTCCGCCGAAACAGCAAATGCTCAGAACTCATCCACGAGTCCCACTGATATTGAGGTAGTACGACGAAAGGAAACAGCTATGCCGGCTGAACTTTGTCAGTCGTGAAAACGACGATCAGTAGCACGGCCACCATTCGCCTGGTGCCATGAATATGATTATTACGTGAACGTCTGCATTGAATGCATCAGTGCACAATTGCTTTTCAAAGCGTGCGTCGGGTGTTTTTGCCGGCGGCCTGACAAGTGGAAAGGTCAGTTCAGTTAATACTTGGCATACCTCCGTTGGCAATGCCCCGCCATGATGCTCAAGGCTTGCGCGTCCTAAAGTATTTCCCCGATCGTTGTCGAGACCGACAGTTTCACAATAAGCTAGCTCTCTCAGACTGGCCTGAAAAATCGTCTTTATCGCCTCTCCTGGAAATTCCCAGGCTGCAGAAAGCGTTTAAGGGGCGGATAAGGCATTTCCACCGACACTTCCGCCCATGGATATTTATTCCCTGCAAAGTCTCCCCACCGAATTTATGCTTCGACTCTGACACGCGCGAAGCTCGTCCGGCTAGTGCAGAGTTCTTTGCGAAAGCGAGGAAGATGAAACCGGGGAGTAGCAGAGTGGGTGGACACTTGGCTGTCGGAAAGTTTCTGTGGTTTCACGACGTTGGCATCGACGACGAAGTGTCTCGACAGCGAAATAGTTGGTCGCGAAAATTGCTGAGCTACGACGACCCTGCGTCTCCGTGCACTTCCCGCGCGACTCTTGATAATAATGATGAACAAATAATGACGTACGACGGGCGAATTCAATCGGAATTCCTTCCCCGTTTACAATAATCAGTCATCTACGTCTCTCTGCCCTTACCTATACCTCGCTCGCCTAGCAACACGCACGATCTCGAAACATAAAAAAAATTAAAAAATAAGAGGAATTAGAAATCTACAAAGTCGCGGTTCGTATACACTATACAGCATAACGGGCAGAATTTGCATCTGCGCCGAGTGTAAAAATCCCAACCGAACGGCGGATGCTCTTCGCGTGCTCGGGGAACGGACTCTGACAAAACGAGTCCAACGGGCAAGAAAATGAGACGGACACGCACGAGGAGCCCTTATCTTCGAACAAGACAGCGCGGGGAATCGTGCTTCCGGCGGAAGCGAGACTGGGAAGGCGGGAGATAAGTGTCGACGGCCGAGGCATAACGGAGACTCGGATGGTCTGTAGGTGCTGTAGAAGGTAGAAGGGAGCCGAAGAAGGGAGCAGGAGGAGCGCGGCCGCCGCAAGAGGTGGATCAACCCAGCGAGGAAGACAGAGGATGGAAGAAAAGGAAGAGTCGTGTCGTGACCTTGGAGCCTGGAGTTCCGCATTGCTGGAGCATTCCTATACGATATCGCGGCGAGCGGTAGGGCCCGACTACGTACAATCCTGTGCGACCGGATTACGATTTTCGCGGGAGCGTTTGTGATTCTTCACTCCGGGCTCAATACGTCTGTATGTATTAATGATGCAGGCACGCGATACAGTGATTTGCGTGCTAGGAATGTAGAAAGCGTGACCCGAAGTAAAGAATGGAAACGTAGGCTGGAAGGATGACGGACCGCGGCTGGAAACATGGTAGCCACGGCGGAACAGGGTAACGCTGGTAACGCGACGTAATTCGCCGTAGAGAGAAATAATGTAACAGAACGGTCGCAGAAGCCGTGTCACGGTTTTTCTTGAGAAGGCACTCTTGGAAAACGTGTCGCAAAAAGTCATCCCCGAGAGATCGCTGGAGGAAGAACTAGGAGGAGAGGGACGGTCGGGGTGCAGAGGAGAAATGAGTTGATGGCGGGGATGAGGAGCGAGGATCGCAAGAAGTGAAGTAGCAAGGGAGACGCGCCCTGACCTTGGCAGCAAGTTCCGCATTGCCGTGGCAGCGTAGGGCTGAAAGGAGGGACGAATACGGGTCGGCGGCAGAGTAAGAAGGGCATTCGTGACGACGATGCCTGGTCCGCGGCCGCAGCCCACGAACCGAGCTCGCTGTCTCGATCCTCGGCTAGTGTCCGACCTTCAACTTGACCGTCCAACTCGCGGGAGCGCCCTTCTCCTTCGCTCGTGACCGCTCGCGGAACGCGCGAGCGTATATAATTTTAGAAGTGGGGTCCTTGACACCTTGCCTCGAGTCAGCCGACCGGCAGTCATTGACAGCCGGGCACGCCGCTTGTTGGTTGCTACCTAACCCGCTCCGTCCATTGACTTGCACCGAACGTACGCGCTCGAGTGCCTGTACATCCGTTGCGTGAGTGTGCGTCCTTGTGGCACGCCTCCCATGTGCGTCGTCAATGCAAGGCGCATTAGGCGCACGCTCGCGTTAATTGGACACTCTCGTGACGTCCAGCAAACGCATCTTCCCAGCACTCTTCACTTTCGACTAACCTATCCGTTCTGGCGACCGGTGAACAACGCGTTGAGATTACTTGAGTCTCCGCTACTGTACTCGAGACTATTGGGCGGGGTGGTTGGGTCAGGGTCACTTAATTCTTCATGCTGACGCGTTCGACGGAGGATAAGAGTCTATGCTGGTGCGATGCGACCCGGACATTATTGTTTCAGGAGTCGTTAATGTTAATCGTATAATTAAGCGAAGTGCGCGAATGTAGGTAGTAAAAGAGACAATTTTCACCAGCAGGGACTCGGACAGGATGTCCTGATGGCTACCAAGGAGGAAGAATGGGGCAACGTCCTGAGTCTGAAGGATAAGACGACCTTCGGCGTCGTCTTGAGGGATCGTTTAATGACGGATGCTGCTCTCGGTGGCCCTAGGCCAATAAAATGCGAGCACAGCTACAGTCTCTTAGCGTCGAGTCCACCACCGAGTCCCGCAACCCCGGGGGCGAATCCTCCCACGCCAAATTCTGGATCTTCCGCAGGCACCGTCGGTAACACAGTGACGAGCGTCAGTTCCTCGATAGGATCCACGAATTTGGATCATAAATCCTTGGACATTCGTGGCAGAATCGACGGTAAGCTTTCTTGCCTTACCAGATCGGAAAAGAAGATAGTGCACATTGCCAGTGCGAAAGAAGAAGTCATTTTTAGGGCGTCTAATTCAAATAATTTACTTCTTCCGACTTTCCGACATCTAGATCCTCGCGTGTCCAGTTACACTTCTCTTGGCAACACTTTGCGAACATTGCAGGTTGCCTCACCATAGGTCTGATACGGTGTCAGTGCGTGCAGTAGAGCCTGACGAGGCAAAGTGCAGCGTTTGCAAAGCGTCAGGAACCTACGCAACGTTCGCGTTGCAAAACATTTGAGCACACCGTCTCACAGTAGCCTGGCAATAAACTTGGTTATTGAGCTCGTTGCTCGTATATTTATCCTAAGGATCCTTAATTATAGACATGGAGGAGGAATGTTTCCCGGCAATTTCAATGAACACCGCATCGAATCGTGGAGAATCATCATCGTCATGCTCCTCCTCCTCATCGTGCACCTCTACCTCAGCCATCATCATCCATAGACACGACCTAGTACCTGAAGGGAGTAATGGTCCCACGATCAAGGGCGAACCCTTAAGCGCACCGAGCAGCCCGTGCAGCGTACCTTGCCAATCCACGTTGATCGACGACAAGAGCACGATCACCATGGTGTCACCTCAGAGCCTTCACTTTGCGAGGGATCCCCTGTCGCACACTAGCGATAGCGAGGAGGACGACGACGAATATTATCAGGTACTACCATACCATTACATAAACATATATTCACCTTTGCGCCGTGTCAATTCCTACGACAAGTTTAAAAGCATTTCTAATTACGATCCTGCAAATGATTGTACCCTTCAAATGCTACGTTATACAATATAAAATATGTGAATTACGGATGTAACGAATTTCAAGAGACGCGCGTATACTATACAGGGTATAACATACCTAAATACATTTGTTATTGCTTCTGTCGATAAAAGAGCATGGAGGTGGAGGAGTACGGGCAGGCCTGCGCGGATAACGAGGCCAGCGTGCATGCCTCGAGACAGGGTTTGCCACCCACGCCGCCGAGCAGCGCAAGCTCAGACAGCGAGGGCACCGCTTCCGCTTCCTGTTCGCCGGAACGGCGAGATTCCCAGAGCTCGACGCACGTGCAGAATCTCAGGGGTCTTCTGACGCCCAGGCTATACGTCACCAATAACGCGCACACCACCAGGCAGCCCATTCATACGCCCCTGATTTCCTGTCAGCCGGTAAGACGCGAGAACGGCACGAGAGCGAAAATGTGTTCATCCTGCTTTGTCAATACCTTTGCACTTTTCCACGAGCGAGTCGATGCTCGTAGAGTTATCAACATGGCACAATGTCTGCCATATCATGCTCGGCTGATTGCATGCCGTAATGGCAGTGGAATGAGATAAGCGCGCTTTGCAGTCGTAAAGTTTGACGTTATCGAAGTATTGACTGGGAAATTTGTATCGCCGCAGAAAGGATCGACGGGAATCCTTACTCTGACGGAGGAGGAGAAGAGGACTTTGATAGCCGAGGGTTATCCGGTGCCAACGAAATTGCCACTTACGAAGCAGGAGGAGAAGTCGCTGAAGAAGGTCCGGAGGAAAATTAAGAATAAGGTGGGTGGAACTTGGAGGGAATAGTCGCATCTTTTCCTTGACTTCGTAAGGTCTTCGTGGCTGACTCATTTTTCTTGCAGATATCTGCACAGGAGTCGCGTAGAAAGAAAAAGGAATACATGGACGGCCTTGAAAGGCGGGTCACAATGTTAACCAACGAGAATTCATCGTACAGGGACAGACTCAACGTACTCGAAGACACGAATCGTGAGCTGCTGAAGGAGCTGCAACGTCTACAAGCTCTCCTACACCTACAGAACTCTTAGCTTATTCTGCGAAATACGACCGCGCTTACTCGCACGCCTTATTTCAATGAGTAAGCCAGATGCTTGGCAAAGATCCGCATCGTCCCGCGAAAGAAACCCGGAAGCGTTTCTTGCGCATTGTTCTTGGAGGATCCACATTTCACGGTCCAGAAGTCACGGACTTCTTCTTATTAGTCGTTGATAATTCGTTGAGGTAATCGGTCATGCACAATTTTTCTTCTACAAGTGAAGAAGACATTTGAGTCTGCTTGAACAGCCTCCGCAGAACTTAAGCTAATCCGGACTGCATGGTTTTCTTTCGCGTGTCTGACGCACGGTCTAAGCCGGGAGTGCCTTCATCCATTTATTTCGAAGCGTATGGATGTCGAACTTTCTTCGGTACAACTCTAATTTTAGGGCTATGCTTGGATTTCCGAACGCTTGATGGAAGGCGAAAAGGGATTTTAATGCCTCGTTGTGTCTTTCGATAAATGTCGCAGCTTGCGTAGCAAACAAATTGAGCGGAGTCATTTCGATTACCCATTGTCGTATTTATTCGTCGAGCAACGCGATGATTATTCAATTCGTCCAGTCAAAGAGATATTTTAGGGGTCCATACTAGCATAGAACCATACTGTCGCATTACTGATCTTCACATACTGTCGAGGAACGAATTTCTTGCATTAGTGGAATTGCGTGCACGTGTATACGGTAAGAATCATAGGAAAAAATATAGGTATATATATATATAATATAAATAACGTATATTTTAAAATCGAAGATGAATGGAATGCCGAAACAGGGCAATGCGTATTACTAGGAACATATTTTATCTAATGTAAAATTTAACGAATTTATTTGCACGGGGCGAATAATTACACTGGTCAACTGGCATCATGTTTGTTCACGTGCAATGGTCGAAATGTGCTAGAAGCGGCACTGGAAATTTTTGAAAAATTTGACAGATCTGATTTGGCACTGGCAACCGACTGCAAGTAAAACTTTTTTCATTATTCGTGGTAATTGTCAATAACGCTTGTTTCGAAAGTCGTTGTTTTAGCTGTAAATTGTAGGTAATACTTTTGCGTTAGGATTTAACCACGTTTAGACAAATCGCATTGGCCAGTGTTCTTACCATAATCGACCGACTTGAGAGACGTATTATGTTCTTAAACAATTTGTGGGACTCTGTGCATTATTCACGTATAGATCATTCCATTAGTGTAATAGCAGTAAGACGTAAAGCTGGTAATTATTAACGTTCATCTTAAATTCGTGCAATAGAAATGCCGTTGGAGTGTCTTATTGTTAGCGAAACGTCAGAGTGTGACTAATCTTTCACTCATCGGATCAAAAGATTTTACGATATGCCGCGTTACATAAAGGTGCTTCGTTGTAATAGTGCCGCCGCATTTTCGAATTTACGTTAGCGTACAAATTGTCATGAATTATTCATCATGTTTCTTATGGTCGCCAATTTTTCACATTAGCCGAACATAGGCAATATCTCGTTTATTGTCCCTTTCACTCACCAAGTGCAGTAAATGATTCACGAATAAAATCGCTGTGAAGGAGAACGTAAACCGATAGCATAATCCGATTGCTCCAAAGCATCGTATCAAAGACGCAGGGACCAATGTTTGAAGAAAGAACATTACCTTTCTTTCTTTCTTCCAATGTTCTTAAACCCCTTTACTTTTATACGTTACCAAATAACGTGAAAACTAGACAGGGCGTTTCAAAAAATTGGTGCATTGAACGAACCGTGTCAATGATTAATAGTCAATAAGATTAGTACACGGTACTAAGTGACTGAAAACGTTAGCGCTTTCTGAAAACTTGAAAAGCGGCCAACTTCCACCCCTTTGTCTTGAAATCCGTTCGGGTTCTCGCACGGACCGCGACAGAAAAAACGACAAAGAGTTATACTTCTGTACAAATATGCCGACCTAACAGTTTTACCGTGAACAGAGTTTAATATATTCTATGAATAAAGCTTTATAAATGATTGAATATATATATATATATATATAAATGTATACATGGAGATACTTCTATTTACAGCAAATTATGTATGTTGGAAACAATAGCGAGAGAACTTTGGTACGTCGCACTGTTGCCTGTTATTATTACTTACCGTTAAGATTATGGATATCATTATTAAGTATCGATTACCGTTATGGCAAATATTATTGTATCTAGGACGACTTTCATCATCATACAATCGATACCATTTTCGATTCATGCACCACCGCCGATTGTGTTATCGTGTACTCGTTGTATATTTATCCACAAGAAAGAGAGAGTATGTGTGAAAGCGAGAGAGTTCCACGTGCACTAGCATTGTACGTTCGCGCGGCATTAAGTCTATTATCTCGTATGTGTAAGTCTCTACGTGCTGACACTGTACCAGCGCCACGTGATCGATGCAGCACGTGGCGCATGCCAACCTCGTATGGATGTTGTCTGACAATAAAAATAAACACGTGTGACCCAATATTGAGGGATCCTTCATAACGGCCAATTGTGTCAACGCTTCTCTGATCTCCCGTTTAATCCTTCGACCGGACCTACATCTGTTTTCTTCAGCCAGTTGCGTTTGGATCTTAGCAGCAGATGGATAAGCAAACAGGTTGCCGCGCATGCAAATGCAACATCACACCCTGAAAGCGGTCTTTAAAAGTAAGCAATGGTCCGCATAGGCTCACTGTGCACTGGCGCAGAAAGCGTCCATGGCTGCGATAAAAGGAATTAATGGTGCATGTGCAAGAACTTTATCCTTCGACATCAACCTATTTTCTATTTTAAAACATTATTTAAAGGTGTCAATCAGGGATAGGAGTCGTTTTATGATCTACCGATATTACACAGCTAATTGTGGCAATACTAAACACATACTTTCATTGTTCAATATCCATTTCGATTTCTTCGACACTGCCTTCCACCGCATCTTTAAGAGTGGTAAGACTGAGAGAGGCATCAGCTTCTAAAATGCTCGGCTCAGCGTGCTTCTTGTCTCTTTTCGACCTGTACAAAGGGTTCTCGAATCTTCCACCGGTTGACTCCCCCTGCACATCGTCACCGCCTTGACGAACATTCTGTCCAGCTGCTTCCGTCGATCCGGTGATCTCCACGTTTCCTTCGGAGATATTTTCGAAACGCGCGAAGCTGAATGGCTTGCCCGACTTCGGCTTCTCGGCTCGAACGCCTTCGCGAACCGACGACCATGCCTCGCCACAGCTTGACCATACCCTGCAACAAATTCAGCGGTGTTAGCAAAAAGTCGACAACTCCGATCATTCCGTTTCGGTATTTTGGAGTGAATCAATACTTCAGATTTTTTCTTTCTAAGGAAACGTCTTACGAGGCAGGAGGCTCGCGCGTTGTATGCATAGCCAGATTACGCACGCGAAACGCTTGGCGAACACTTGAGCAAATTTGTTGCACATGTCGTTCCCTCTCCCGTTAGAAATTCAACAATATCTTTTTTTTTTTGTTCTTGTTCCGCGCCGGCGAGACGTTCGACGAGGCGGTCTGTCGTTATTAATAGACCGCCTACGGAACGAGGCCCACATAGCAGAAGCAATAAGTTGCAATTGCCCTGTGAGATATGGTTCCGTTTGATCTCAGGGTTATGACGATGAAAGCCGACGGGCCGGCAAATCGAATGGAAATGGCTGCGAGATGAGTTTCTGCGCGACGGCATTCGTAAAAAGGTACAAATCGAATTTGTCATGTGCCACTATGCTCGATGGGACGCTCGAGAGGCTCGGTCCTGCCGCAGGGACAATTTCGAGGCTTGCGGAGGGAAATAACAGACGTGGCCTGCCCCTGTCGGGGGAATTAAATTAATTAAACGCTACCGCCGACCGACCGGTCCTGCTCGCTCGACGTAGGTGATGAAGCGTGTGGAAAACTTGCCACGTGCGCGACCGAAAGCACGGCCTGGGAGCAGGGGGAGTAAGGCGCAGGAGGAAAGGAAACGTCGGAGAACGAAAACACAGGGTGGCGGGCAGGTTAGTGGAGGAATGTGTCCGGGAAGAAATTACACTTGAGAGGGTGGCACGACAATTGGAGAAGGGAAGTGCAAAACGGTAAATGAAACCGTACTGGCTGGCAGCCGCGTCTTGCCTACTTGGCAAATTAAAACGCGCCTTCGCCCTCCTACACCCCCATAACGCGAACCACCCTTTCTTAATCCTTTTCCACTTTCTCCTGGTCGAGCGGCCACGCTGCTTCGAGCTTCCCCGAGATACCAGATAAACGTGGAAAATTTTACCCCGCCAACGTCGACCAGGAGACATGACAGGGTTAGAGCGAAAATCGTGCACTCGACTAGTTCGACGGTTCGTATAGGAAAGTTTGGTCTCGCTTGGCGTCAATGCGCCGCCGTCGATCGAACGTTTGACTCGTCAATGTTGAATGTTGAGGAGGGCTGTAAAAACTTTCACAGGCTGCTACTGACGTCCCTATCTATTTGTAAAGATTTATTGTGCGCGCGTCGATAGTGGGTGAAATTGATACACGAACATCGAGAAGTCGAAGTGCGTGGTCTGTCAAAGGCTAACCTGCTAATCTCCTCCTCATACGCGATGCGAAGTGGAGTTTTAGCATGTTTCATTTCTCCCGAATGACTACGTTCTTTGTTGGCGGAGCGAGGATTTCATATGTTTCGCCACGGAATTTAATAAGGCCATTCCGTGTCCCGCGTAATATACAATGGCAAAGAAGAACGCAGGCACGAGCGGGATTCGTGTAGGAGCGATTCATCGCGCATTACCCATAACGCGTGCGTCGTATATCGAGATTAAATCTCAACGAGGCTCCTTTTACGCGCCCGTCGGCACGATCTACGCAAATCTCCGTTTATTCGGAATCTATTTCGCGCGTTTCACGGAAAATTATGCTCGCTCAGGAAATCGAGATTCCGAAGGGCTACATTGACTCGTTGTCCCTTTTTTGCTCCACCCTTCCTTTTCCCGCTCGCTTCTTGGCATCCTTCGTATATTCTATCGATTTCTCGCGCCGATGGTAATTTCGCTTGCTTCCGGTCACCGGACGTTTTTCAAGAAAAAAAGAAAAAGCAAATGTCCGCCTAACGTGTAGGTACAGACATACTGACGTACATGCCTCGGTAGCCTGCCGCTCTTTCACCCTCCACACTCCTATATACGCTTGTGTATGTGAAGTGTGGACGCATACGTACGTCTGCACACAATATGAAAGCGATATCGGTATGCTCGATCGACGTGGATGTCTGTAGTGAGGTCGTGACGTGTTTCATATTCCGTCTAATTACTTTTTCGCCCGCTCTTGGCGGCCACGTGTGCCGAGCTGTCGAAAAACGGCAATACCGGGGTGAAGCGCGGAAATATTCCGCCTGCCAAAAAGAGACCCGAGACAATTCTACTGCTTTCGACATCACATTCTCCGAGCTTTCCATATTGCGTGGGAGGGTGTGTGCACTCGTAACACTAAAAAGTCCCTCCCGCTTCCTTACAGAACTTCCTTTTCTCGTCTTCGATGTTGTAATAATATAGTCGAGCGGCTGGCTGGCTGACGAGCTGACGGCAGAAGTAGAAATTATTAAAATTTAACGTCGCGTAGCCCTCCGCCACTTTCCCGTTATTCCGTGTTATTGCAGGGAGACAAACTGCGTTCGCTCTAAAGTGTTCACACACTGGAAGGTCTACGGTAAAGTCTTCAAGCAAATGCCGAGTGGGCGTGTGCGTTCCCGGCATACGCCCGTGCATTGCTTTCTTCATCTCTCGCAGTTTCTTCCGTTATTGTTGCCTTAAATAACAATGAGCGGAACGACTCGGTCAACTGGTAGGAAAACGCAGTGGAAACGGCCGCCCGTTAAATATTTCACGCTACCCGGTAATGAGAAGTATGAAAATGAAAAACCCCGGTGTCGCGTATAATGCGGAAGAAGGGTGAGGGGAAAAAAGGTGGGAGAGAGAGAGAGGTAAGAGAAGTGACGTCGTGCATGCTGGAAAACGATCGTCGACGTCTCCTGGGATGACTCCGGTTGACATTTCCCTTTTACGGTTTTCCGTTCGTTACGCCTCGCCGTGGATCTGACACAGCTAACGTTTGCGGACGGAGCTCTCGAACGTTTTCGCGAAAAATTTATCCTCACGTCATCCGAAGATTGTCAGCTTCCGTAATGGTGTTCACAAGTTGCTCTCAATGCACTTGCATTCCGGTTTACTTTGTTACGCACTGTCGCGTCGAGTGATATTCTTAAGGTATTTTTAGTGGGAAATTTTATGAAAATGTGGGATGTATACATTTTGTCCCCAAACCTTCTTTCCGTTTCAATCTGCTGGTGGCTACTCTGCGATAGTGGTCTGCGAATAAAGGTTCTGTACTTACTGCCCGAATGAATAACCGAAGTAGCAGAAGGCGAGAAGTAGAAAGGCAAACACGGCCAAGGGTGCACCGAAGAATGTTCCTAGTGCAACTGCCAGTCGGGCATCAACAACTGCTGCACCTGTGGTTTCTATCGCCAGAATCTCGATACCATCTCCTATATAAGGTAACACTCGATAAAACATAGAACATAGGTTTACATTATTACACCAAGGGAATGATAAAGAAAATCCTCTACTAAGTAACTTAAATATGAAAAATATTGCAAAATATTTTCTCGCATGAAACCTCCACAATACAATGCAGAATCGATTATTAAGGCGGGACATGTGTAGGTGGCCACTTCTGAAAGTCACTGAGCATAAGCCGGCTATATTAAAAGACAGAGTTTAGCTGGACATATTAAGAGACTTTTAATCACGTCTAAGTTCGAAACTTTTCTTCAAGCGACTTTCCTGATAAAGCGGAAGCCTCGGGAGAGGAGGTGAGTGCGCGTGCGAAACTGGAGAAACGGTGGAACAGTGGAACGGGATTTTGCTCCAGTCGGACGAAAGAAATGCCTCCACCTTCATCCTGCGCGCCCGAGCGTGAAAAGGAATTGCGGAAAAGATTCATCGCGAGTCCGTCATTATTGGAAAACACGGCAACTACTTCCCGTAGTTATCGTCACGAGAACAATTCGAGTTATCGAAGAAATGTATTGCAATATCGGGGTGGAGGACGAGCGACGAGATTTTTTTGTAGATCCGTCAAATTATGTGCGTTTTGTTAGCATCAAAATACAGTAATGTACGCGTCTGTCCCTAAGGATCGACGGCTTCCAGTTCTCTCAACAGTTCATAATGCGCATACGGTCAAGTTTGCTGTGTCATTTTCATTCCCTTTGACAAGGACCGGCTTTGAGTTCTCGCCAGTCTCCTTCTCGTTTGAAGGAGATTCAATGGAGGAATATCTCAATAGTAAAGAGAAAATAAGCGTCGCACAAAAACGAGGAGCATCGTGGCGGAAAGATAGGGTGTGACGTATGTCTTTCGATTCTAGCATCGATGTACAATGGGACCACATTCTTGGGATCAACGAGAAAAGATTCTCAGCTTTATTCAAGCACTTGACTGAACGTAGGAAATTCGATGGGAGCAGGAAATAGCGTTTATCACCTGCACTCTCATTACAGCCTAACGTAATCAGGAAGTCATTTTCCTCGTTTGCATCCTCGGTAATGGGAAACTCCTTATATTTTGAAGCGCAAATGTCATGGATATTGGAATGACGGAACTAACCTCGCAGTACTCGTTGCAATCGGTCCGCAGCATCCAAACTCTCCAGGCCAGTGTAGCGACCCGTCTCTTTGATAAGAATCTCTGTGTTCGCATTCGGTGCTCGTCTAACGTACCAACTGACTTCATTCTCGTATCCCTCCAGTGCCTCGTCTACCGTGGATCGAATGACAGTCAGCGACAGACTTTTCGACAGCGAGATTCTCGCGCCACAGTAGAAACAACAGTGGCCGTCCACCTAAAAACGTCGGAAGGTTTCAGAGAATGCAGACAGCAACACATTCGTTTACCATATGTCAATATATTCTAAACGTTCCTACACGAAGTGGATATTCGCAATACGTGAATCCACACTTGGGTCGTTCGATCGCGCAGATTTCCTCCAAATAATCCTTGTAATCGTCCTGACACTGGCACTGTCCGCAGCCCAACCGATTCATTCTAAGGAATTGAACCAGATCAATGACGCCGCCCACCGAAGCACATTAGCTATTACGCTGGTAGCCTCTACCTCACGGTCAATCTGCCCTGCGAAAATTCTCTTCGATCCTCCGACTTCTCCCACTCGTAGTCGCTGAAAGATACGTTTCGATTTTCCAGTCGGATCGATCTCACTACGACGTCCATTATCGGCAGTACGATGTTGACGGTGTGCTCGCTACTCGGCAAAACGACGTCGTCACTGCTGCAAGGAACGCGCTCGAGATGCGGCGCAGCAGCAGAGATTGTGTTCCAGTTTTCTGGATCGGCCCAGAAATAGCGACCCTCTTTTGACCATCGCGCTATTTTCCCTTTTGTCCTCGTCGAATCACTCATCTAGATGAGTTTCAGAATGACTGTTCCGAGGGTTCACAGTTTCAACGAGCTCGCATTAACGCTAGTCTCGTGTATTGCTCGATTTAATCGATCCGCACTTACCTCTAATTTACCATCTCTCGAAAGGACCAACGAGCCCTCCCTGGGCAGATCAATCTGCGAAAGTCTCATTTCGTCAGACTTTGCCAAGCCAACGGCATGCCTCGTGGCGAGTGGAAAAATGACGTGGGCATCGACTTCTGGCATAAGACCGTTCTCCCAATTGTTCGTCGTCCGCCATTCTAAGTCCGGCAGCCAATGTTTCTCAAAAGCAAACGACGACACGAGGAACGCAAGAAAAATGAATAAGACTGAAGCACAACGCATATTTACTTTCATATCATTCACTTGGCAGTTCACGAACTCTACGTTGCGAAAATAACTGGTATCGCGAGAACTAATGAGTCATCATCTCTTCCGATTCCTATCCAATTATCGCGGAGACGGAGGATTGATCGGTACGAATTAAATCATTTAACTTTCACGAAACGTTCGCTCGACTCGCGTGGCGACGCGAGCTGTAGTCGAAAACGGTTCGGGCACTTGGACCAGTGGAAAACTGCGCCGGATAATCGGAATTGAAAGGGGGCGTGTCTGATTCACGGATGTCTGGCGCAGACTGACGTTATTTATCACGATTAGGCCCGAGTAAGAGGCACTGATCGTTCGAGGCGAGATTTGTCGAGCGTACGGTCGCCGCCTTTTGCTAATTTATTGCCCAGTGAAATACCAATTCTGCAGCGCACGCTATCCGAACAACGAATACGTACGAAGCGTATACGTAAAGTACGGTTTATATATTAATCATTCCTAAGATCGGGGTTTGACGAGGCACATATACGTTGGAATGACGAAAGGAAGATTACAAGATTTATTGACATCTGAGATACAAGTACAGTTATACAACTATGTAACACCTCGCAACAGTGATTGAAATTAATTTGAGGGTTGTAACTCGGAGATAGGATCGCCATGATCGTCACATTTGTATGCTCAACAAGCGCAACGGCGTACAATTAATGCCTGGGCTTGCGTCGAAACAAAGCCAGAGCGCAACAAAAATCCTCTACATCTCACACTTTCATTCACCGAAAGCCTGTCAAGCCGGTGCACATGTCGGTGAGAAGATGACGAACAGGAAATAGGGGAGCGGAAGAAAAATATATAGACTATATTTTCACGGAGAATTACATTTGCACTGTACTCGAGATTCCGCGATCAGAACTGAATACGCCAACGCAAAATCAAATTATCATCTCTACTATCTACCTTAATAATTAGTTCACGCTTATCGCGACTGAAACATTTACACCCCAAGGCCCGGACGGTCTGTCGATGAGAACGTGTGCGACTCGTAAAAAATCCGAGGAACGCTCGAGAGGGATAAAGTGCAGAAGATCAAAGAAGATAGCTGATCGAAAATACATTTCCTCGGCGCATGAAGGTATACACATTTGCTTGACGGATAATACGCATGTTGCCCCCTTCTTCATTTCCCTTTATTCGCATATAGATATATTTATGTATTTATATATGTGTGTGTTTGTATGTATATATATTTGTATATATATGTAGAGAAAGAGAGAGAGCGAGAGAGAGACTTGAGATTTGTATACTCTTTGTCGTGGATCCGAGATGAAATCGAAAGGAAGACCGTCCGCACTCTTTACCCATGAGAGCCGTTTGACTATTGAGAAGCGTCCTCGTCCTCGATCATCCTCTTACCGATGCCGAACCTGAACATTTGACGCACAGCATCGCTCGGTCTCTTCTCCGTCCCAACAGAATCCGACCTGGCAGCGTTCCAAGCCCTCTTCCCCAAACCGAAACTGTACTGTCGTCCGCTCCTCTTATCTTCCAGCGGGTCGTCCAAATTATTCTCCCGCGAGTGATAATTCTCGTAGTAGTCGTACGGCAGGTACTCCATTCGTAGGGGATAGTACTCGTGACCGTCGTCCCGTTTGTGCATGTCGAGACCGAATGGCTGCGATCGTCTGCCGAGCCCGAAACCGTACGGCTGTATTCTCTGTGGAAACAGGGAAGGAATTGTGAACGAGTCATTTCAGCTTAAGCGAATGATCAGTTTTGCAGGTTGCATTGTTCGAGGGTATTAATATTTATGAACAAAATGTATAATTTCTGCATACCTTTCCTTTGCCAGTGGCACCGTCGACCCTTCGTTTCCCTAATCCAAAGTTGAAGACCGGCAATCTCTTGTACTCGGACACATAGGTGTAAGCCCTCTTCTCAAGCGGTTCTTCGAACCCTAGCTCGTTCATTATCGGATTCATACGATCGGTATGCGTTTCCAACGACGACGACGATTCCTCCATAGCTACCGTCGATCCGCCGATGAAGATCAATACACAAAACGCCAGCATCCTCGACGCAACTGGAATCGTTCTCGCTTTCATTTCAGACATAACTCTCGTCGTCGGGTCGCTTCAAAGGCTGTAAGCAAATTGTTCCGCTTGTATGAGGAGGTAGGAACGGACGACAGATAAATATAGACAAATATCGAAACGTTGAGAGTAAGTATAATTAGATGAACCCAATTATTGGGGCAGACAGTTTGGTCAAAGGAAGAAGACATTGCTCATGAAACCGTTTCCTTGCGACAATGGAGGACGCAGTGGGCGTCCTCCTGGTAGATAATCGAGTTTTTACAAGTGCCCCTTATCAAAGCGCATTAACGGAATCTCGAGCCAGTAATTTGTTTAGTCTCGCTGGCGGTCTCTTAACTTCCCTTCCGATTCAACCCTCCCGATCTGTTTCCGAAAGCTTCGACAAGCCGCTCCCGGCTGCGTCAACTGCTCGATACGATTATTGAGATACATTCAACGAAAATGAACTCGGTGACGCACTGAATTATCGGGCCGTGCGGAAGAAGGTGGAGACATTTAATATTTTACACTGGTCGGCCGTGCCGCGCGGTGCGGCATTTAATGAATGTCGTTAATTCATCTCGGGCGTCATTGAAAATTAGTTTTCACGCCGACAGTGTCGCTCGCCGTAAATCGTCTCCTTGCTGCGCCGAGAGTAATCGGGAGCCGTGACAATTTCCCACGCAATTAAAACGACGAACGAGGCTCGTATTTTTTCCGAAAATCTAATTAAATTATCCGCCGCGTGACAATTAATGCAATTCCATTCGAAGCGCTGCGTCGGGGAAGCGTCCTCAAACACGGCGAACAGAATTGTTGCGACTTCACGCGAGCGCGAGGAAAATGATCTTTTCGGTGGGAGTCTTTTATAGGGGTTCCTGGGGAAGGACTCGTGTCATTGCCAGTGTCAGTGCGTGTGGAACAGGTGGGCGCGGGGCGGTCTTGAAAATAGAAATATAAAAGCGAGTTGCAGCGGACGGCTTTACGGGGGTGCCCGGTCGTTTCCATTGGAGGAGCTGCTGTCGGCAACTTTACGAGCCGGATTCCGTGGCGGTTGGATTTATTTTTTACGCGGATCTGTACCGCCGAGGCCTGCAATATTCGCAGCCTACGGAGATAGATTAATCAGTAAGAACGTAAAAAGAATGGCGGAATGAGGAGTCGAGAGATGCGAGAGAAATATTTAGGCGCCATATTTTTGGATGATAACGCGGCGGTTCAATATATTAAACTCGTTATAAATCTTGCATATTTTACCTTTATGAATAATTACGGGCACCGGTATGAATACATTATGACGCTAATCGGGACACGTTACGGCCGCATTAATGATGAAATACAAAACGATCAACATAAATTCCACGGTTTATAGTCTCATTCGAAAATAGTATAAACCCTCGGCGTGATAAGCTGCAGGCTAAATAATCTGTCGACCGTTGGTGTCAAATAATTCATAGTGACACAGATTATCAATGATACATGATAGACAACGTACATCATATTGCAAACATATATTGAAATATTTACTAGTACCGGATAAGTGCACATTACTACACATACACGAATACGAGTACAATAAGCTCTTTCAAGACACACAACTACCTTCCGCGTTCGACGCTCCCGGCATCCGTATCTTACCGACGCAAACGACGTAATCCGGCAAACATTAAGCAACAATCCTAGAGCAGGATGATACACGTGATTGGATGTGGGCAGATCGATTGATCTGCCTCAACCGAAATCCCACCGATACCCCGAAGGCAAGAGGTCCAATATTTGATACCGGAATCCACTGATCCGCGAGTCTCCTTCACTCGGCACGGCCACGTGGCTGCTCGAAGGACTTAAGACGAAGACGTCAAAGGACATCGATGTCCCGTAGGCCGGCGATAAGAGGAAGGAGAAAGTGAACTCGAGGGAAAAACGCGCAAACTGGAAGTGGTAGGAGGCGAAGTATTTACGACAGCTAAAGGCGAGAGGAGAAGACGAGAGGCTATATCCTTGAATTACATTCAAGGGCCGCTCCTTTTGTTCGTCCCGCTCGCCCTACCCGATCGTGCCCTTTTTCCACGTGCCATTCTCCTCGCTGCTGCGAGGGCTTAAACGGACCGGCACGACGCCGGCTGTAAATGAGAAGGAGATCGAGGTGTGTCTTAAGGGCTGACGTCGAGATTGTGCTTCGCGCACAATGCTGACAATGGAGACGATACAATGCGGAATGACAATTACACGAGAACCCCCCACGTCTCCGATTTTACTCTCATTTGATCCGGGGAATAGTGTGTCAACCACTCCATCAGACTGTCATGCTACGACGCTGACGTACAGTGGCCAACGTTGGCGCTCATTATTCTTAGCGGAAAATGAGTGCAGTGACACTCCTTGCCACGCTTGTCTTCACGAAATTCTTCTTACTCGTAGGATGAAGTGAAGAAAGAATATGTATCTCGTAATGTTCAGTGACAGTTGACGTCGTCGGTGGAACGTGAGGCTTTGCTCAATGGTGAAGATAGAAGAAGGAACAGAAACTTCGACACGCCTTTGCCGTGAAGTTTACATTCGCGGATGTATTGTTACATGAACGTATCTCCGAGCCGTGAATAATTCGCAAGCAACTTCATGCTGCTTCGTACCATCGTACAACAAGCCCGATGTTCTGACTTTGAAACTTCGACCTACGAGTCTCGGTGCATTTCTTAGATAGAGATGAAAGCAAATGTAAACAATTGATCATCTTCGCTTCAACATCATGCCACTGAATGCAGTGCAAAAATCGCATTGACGATTTTTCAACGTATCGACCGAACAAGGCCGCTGTATGGTTTAAAAATAGAAATCGCTCCAAGCCCTGAATCTTCCTCCCCGTTTCATTTCGACGTCGCGGCTCACACAAATTAGATTCGCGGAAGATTAAGATGGCAATTCCATTAGAAAAAAAAAAAGTGATGACGATGGGAATGAAATGTTATGGGGTTTGAGGAAACGTAATAAACGTTTTCGAGGCTCCCGCCGGGGCCACGCGTAATTGCGCGGCGGTGCGCCGAGTCGGAAGATTTTATCGCTGATGCACGGGGTGTCGATAAAAGTATGACCCGTTGCGCTTAAGATACATCAGAGGGTTCCGACCTTCGTTTCGTTAAGATGAAAAGGGATCGACTTCCATGCAAAAGTCCGATATGAGCTTCGTCAGACCCTCCCTTCCGATCTTTCTGTCAATCGACCCGCCCTCTCGCCATAAATCGGAAACTCTTTTTCAGCGATTTTCAACTTCCGCCGTCAGAGCTTAACAGTCGCTTTGTTAACGACGTCGTACCGCGAGCAGCGGTCGGAGGGCTTTACAAGGACGAAGAAAAGTTTCGAGGCTTGCCGAAGCCACAGCACGGCAAATGAGCACGATGCTCGCAACAGGTGCTCTCACTTGAATCTTATTGCTGAGCGCTGGGGACCGCTCCGTTCGATCGAAACTTTAATTCGCGGACGACGTATAGGGAACGAGCATAATCTCGACACCTTTCCATGACTTATCCGCCGATATCGCGGTTAGGGATCATCACGAATGAATCGTCGGACGCTAAGCTGTCGCGGACGCAGCAGAGGAAGCGTGAAATACGTCAGAGAATTACTGGGTGCACCGTGCTGCCGAGAGCAACAACTGCCGTGAATTAATTAAAACGGGACGCTCGGCGTCCCCGAAGCGGCTAAATTTATTCGCGGCGCCCCGAGTTCTGAACTTATTCCAGCCATATCCCGTGAATCCTTCATCCCCGTTCGCGGCGACCATTGCTTTTCCACAATTCTCGGCAGGACGAGAAGCGACGGAGCCGGGCTGAAATGGGCAGAGGACGGGGTGTAAGTGTCTCCGCATCGTCTCTCAACGGGCGGTGGCCAAGATTGCACCCAACCACGGCCAGTAATTACCGCGAAACTTCGTCCCACGCTTTCTCCCCCCTCTCCACGCTCCTTCGTTCTCTCTCCCTCTCTCTCTCTCTCGCTTTCCTTCAGGATCCGCTAAGAACAGCTTCTCATCCGCCGAGGAAAACCTTAAGCATTCATCGGATTACTGGCTCAGTCCTCCCCAAAGTGAAATCTCATTTCTCCCGTCTCCTCGATCCTCCGACTCGTACTTTTCCCTTCTCCCATTCCTATTGTGCGTCTACGCTTCTGCCTGTCCACGCGCCGCCCGCCACTAGTCCTCTCGCTACGTCTTCATTTTCATCTCTCCTGCCCTGTTTTTCGGGCGAAAGGGTGGACGGACGACTGACTGAGAGACGCGTCGTGCGCTCTCCGCTCGTTGGAGCACGTTTAATGAAGAAGGGCGAGCGCGGAGAGAAAACGAGTGGGCCGAGCCGTGGCTTTGCGACGAATAATTTCATTTCGTCGACTTAACAGGAGTTGTGCAGCCTGCGAGTGCGTCTAACGATTCTCGTCGACGCCGTGCGACCTGTCTCACGCGGCCCAAGGAACGGAGCAACCTTCGCGAGCGGCGCTCAAGGTAAAAAGGCGTGCATCCGACGAAAATCTGCGCCGGGCGCTCCATTTTCCTTGAACGGAAATTAAGTACGCCCTTTCTGGCGCGCTTTATCAACCTTTCCACGGCGAATCTTTCAAGGCGCCTGGGAATTTGCGTCGCGACCCTCTTTCGAATCACGCTCGAAGAAACTGACCACAAAGACTCGACCAGGATTCAAGTTCAATGAAGCGTGGTACATTTGGCCCGCGATCGTTGCTCATTTGGTACGCAAAAGAGAGAGAGAGAGAAATGGGAAGGAGAATGAGAGGGAAAGTGAACGAAAGTGCGTACGTTGCGTCGCGGTTTTCAAAGAGCGACATCAATCACCGACGTTCTGAAAGACACGTGACGGATGACTGGATGGTGAGTTTCCAATTACCATGTTTGTCCCTTTTTTGGCGCCGAGGAAAAAAAAAGTATGTGCGCATATCTATTCGTGCAACACCGAGACAGGTGACTGCTCGCTTTCTGGACTCGATGTTTCTGACTAACTCTTCGCCCCGCACTGAAACCTCGCAAGTAGCATGAAACTCTCGACGCAGTGGTTAGCAAGCATGAGTGAAAGTCGCCTTCGAACTTCGCTTCGCGTGCCGTGCTACCACGTGTCGTCGGTTAATATGAACGAAATCTCAAGATCTAGCACGTTTTCGTGGACGTCGCTGCGCTTTACTCGCGGTACGTAGTCTTTGAGAACTCTACTTTTTAAGAATGCAGACAAATAATTTTTCAGCCATTTGCATCGCCGTCTCAGACAATAAAGTGCAACCTGATCCCTATGTACCTGAAAAGACTCCATAGACCTTTAGCGCGGAAAGTTATAAGCTTTAAAGTACATAAGCCGTAATGCGATTTACGAAGAGAAACACTTGAAAATGGTAATAAACGCCGTCGCGGCGACGGGAGGAGGGGATAAGTGGTCGAGATGAGCGCGAAAAAGAGGGTGGTAAGGAACTTTCTTTAAGCCGAACAAGCCACTCAGACGGAAATTAGGGGGACTCCCGAGGATTTCTTCGCTTTCGTAGTTTTCTCGCGAGCAAATACGCGAACACGATGACAGTGTCTCGTTGAGACCGTGACGCACCACCCACGATACGCGCGTAACGATATTTTGCATTTTTGATCGGGATTAACCTTGGCCGGGGTTGATCTTTCCGCGTAATGATTTTTTCCTCATTGTTGACGGATCGTCGGTTTCTAGCCAGCGAGCGAGGGCAAAGATCAAAGGAGGGAAAAAATGATCGGCGAAACAAACGAAGCGGGAAACGAGAATTCAGAAAGTCGTCCCCGATCGATCGAGTCCCGGAGCCCGTGTCTGTTGCGTCGATCTTTATCGTCGGATTGATGTCGAGGTCCTTTCGTTGCAACGTTCCACGCCCGCAAATATCTGGATTTTGTGTTCGCGGACGAAGCCTTTCGTTTAGACACGCTAAGACGGCTCTAATCGCGTCGCAGAGATATTTGATTAAAAGCTCGGACGATTACTCTTTGAAAGTTCCCATGTTCCGACGTCTTTAATTAAACACCCGTAAAATGAGGCTTGTTCGAAAATAATTTCACGAAGCTACAGCCGCTTTCATCGGCGTCTCTCAGAACTCTGCGCAATTTCCGCGCTTAACCTTTTCAATGAGGAAAAAAATCTGCAAACTGAAGGATGAAGGAGACGCTCGAGTATTTTCCCTCTCGAACACTTCGAGCATCGGTACTCGAACACGATTGACGTCTTTGCATTACAGTTTCATGGAAGTCTTCTTCCCGCTCTCCACCCTCTCGCCCAGCTTATTTACTGACGAATACACTGATGTCTGCATACGACGGCTTTTTTTTAGCCGGCTCTACTCTTTCCACCCGAAGAAGCTCTAAACTCGCGACGACAGGGTTTGATTCCGCAACGTGATCTCGCGGTGCTCTCGCAAATGGTAGAACCGAATCATTTTCGTTGTATGCATAATGAATGATTCGCCGCCGGTAAGGTCGTTCGCTTCCCGAACGCAGTACGCTCACCGCGAGAATTTCGTGTACGACGAATATATAAATAAATAATGTCCGTCGCTCAGCCCCGAATCCTCGTTACAATGTCATCTTTATCGACGTGCCGCGTCTTTTACAATGTCAGATCGCCTCTCATTATTAATGATGAGAACTTAGGCGCGAAGTTAAAGGATTTCGCACGATGCCACATTTACATTTTGTGATTTCTTGCTCGGGGACGGGGCGACAGGTAAGGCCCCGTCGAGATTACTCTACCCTTATGCATAATGTATAATTGCGCAAATGAATTGATTTCCCAATTGAAATTCTCCCTCATAATTCCAATTGACAGTTACGTGATTAATTGACGGAGAATTGATAGGAGGGACACTTAAACGATGCGATATGGTAAGTCACTCTCCGGTCTTGAAGCTGCGAAATGTGTCGGAACAAAGTCGATTTGAAACGCACCCCGTGCCGTTCCTGTTATAGTTAGGATTATTTTATTGCGAAATTGAAGGTTTCTTTAGAACTTTTTCGCTCATTACTGGATTTAAGAAGTTCTCCGTAGAAATTGTTACGAAAATTCCGGGACGCGGGTGTGCGACGAGATTTTGTTTGGCCGGGAAGCCGCGTTAAAGTACAATGCCTGGGACTCGACTCAGCTTTACCGTATGCATAACAAATGATCCTCGCCAGGCATACTTTCCCGCGAAGTATTTCACACACTCCGCACTCCCGATACGACGAGAAAACGAAGGAGTGGCAGAGGTGCGTATCGACTGCAACTTTTATCCCAAACATTCCGCTTCGCCGCCAGTTTCATCAATACTCGGTTGATTGCTGCCGATACATCTGCCGAGCGCGATATATAATACTCGGCGATTGAAACGTCAAATTTTTATCACGCACACCGCCTTTGTTCGCGCACTTTCGTAGACAGAGAGAAGAGTGAGTAGGTACTTGGAGGTATTGAGAACTATCGAACTCGTCACTATCTTGCCCTATTCTTTTTATCGACACTCGCCATCACGTTATATGTGCTACCGGCAGCGTGTGCAAAAGCGGAATAGCTGCACGATGATACCGCAGATCGCACTTGGGCATAAGCAATCTCCCGGGACGGGCATCGATGAGTCGCGATGACGAACCACCCGGGCAACAATAGTCGGCTCGGACAAGAAAGACCTTTCTTCCGCGAGCTCACAATTTTTCGATAGATTGACGCATAGTACCCGCCCTCGCCGTCTCTCGTGATTTATACACGCCATTTTGGCCGCTCGCGTCGAGCCCTTAAACTTCAGCTCGCCACTTCCGCGGGCACGTTTCATTATTTCACATTGTTAACGATAGCTTCAAGCCCTCTTTTTGGTTTTATCAGAATTAATGCATATCTCCGTAATTTCCTATTCAGAAGTGATCGCTTAGTAAGTTTAAAAATAAAACAGAAAGACGTTCATTCTGATGCAACGAAAAAGACGACGTGACAGCATTATTAACGTTCGCACAAGGTTGGAAGAAAGCGATGTATATGATTTTACAATTGCCGAGGCCGCCGATCGGGCGCCCATCGATCCGTCATTCGCCGACAATCAGACCTGAGCTCGCCTCCCACCGGAAATCATAAATTGCCGCGACCGGAAGTCGGACAATTTATCGCGAACAATCGCGCCGGGAAGCGCGACAATGCCGCGCGATACGCCGGCGGAGGAATTTCGCGAAAATATTGTCGCCCCTCGCGCGCCACAGCGTCGAAAGCGGCGTCGCACGTGCGGTCGGTGAAAAGCGATTGAAATATTTGTCGTGTTTCCTCCTTCACCCTCAACGCGGCCGTTCCATTTTTTCACCCTCTCCCCGTGTCCATTGTTTCTCTTTTCTCTTCCCACGTTCGCCCGCCAAATGACATGTTTTCTTTTGCAGCGGCAACCGCCAATACCCGCTGATGTTTTTCGTTGCGTTTGTGAGTTCGTTAAAAACTAATCGCTCTTTCGTTCGTCAGTGCGCTAGTTCGAGTTGACGCGCGCGAACCTGTGCACTTTCAACGAGATCCTCGCTGGGTCACTGACGACAGCGAGCGTACTCGCAGGCTCAACTGTGTCAGTCATGAAGAAGTTCGTAACTCGCGATGAGGCGAGGGGCTGTGCAATCGGGACCCGGGGTTGGATATTTCTTAATGGACCGCGAGTAACTTGAGTTAATGCAAACGACCTTGAAATCAAGCTGAACACCGCGCTCTCACCTCCTCCGGCAGGATTATCGCGAGAGGTGAAGAGGGAAATCGTGTTTCAGGATAATTCATCGCAACCATTGCCATCCACCTACGTGGCCTTTGGTGTCGGCTCGCCTTTCTGCTGCACGGAATTTAAGGCGTTCCATACGCATTGTTGCCGGCGAATTATTCGAAAGGTCAGGGGCAAGGAGTCGCGAACGCTGAGAACTGGGAAGGGAGAGAAATCAAAGTGTATCAGATTTCGCGTTCGTAAGCCAGCCGTCGCAAGGGCTAGTCGAAGCGTTGCAGCCAAATTGCCAAGAAAAAGGAACTGATTGCACGGCAGACAATGTGTCTCGAAGTGGGACGTGGCCGAAGGCCGAGGCGCGCGAAGCAGATGAGCCGCGGCGGAAAAATGGGAGGAAGGGTAAATCGAGCGAATCGTCGAGGCACTATTTCGCAGCGTGCACCGTAAGGGTGCACGGCTACAAGGTGCTTTCAATAGGGGCGTGAGAGGCAGCGGAGTGAAGGGTGGCGAGTATCCAACAGTCACCCCATTGGCCGACGAGAGATGCACATCGTAGGAAGCGGAGTCCTCGGGAAATCGAGGAAGCAGACGCACGCTTTTGTCTGCGTGGGCGCGCATTGGCAAACGCCCGACCGGAAGTGCAGATCGATGCGCGCTTAATTACGAGTAATCAACAGGGTCAAGCCCTTTTTCGATATCCCATGCGTTGGATATGGGTACCGTCGAACTTCTGCGCGCCACTTCAGGTACACCCCTGTCCTTATCCTCGCCTATCTGCCCCACCTTTCTGCTAGCACCCCTTCGGCCCCATCCACGCCCGGAAATGAGATTAACTCACCCTACTCTTGCCCCCAGGCTATCCGCGTACGTGGCCGTCCGGCGTGTGCGTATCCACAAAGTGAAATTAAGGGTGGGTATTTGTCTTCTGTTCTCCCGGCTGCACGTCCTCCCCGAACGTTTATCCCTGCACACTAATTACTCGTCGATTGGAACTCGTCGGCGAATTATCGATAATCACTCGGCGCTCGGGGTGTATATAGCTATATAGATCGATCGTTACTCATTGCGATTTGTATCTTTTCTGTTCGCCCACCTTCTCGTGCTTAGAGACGCGCGATATTGAATGGAAATATGACATTTTAACTTCGTTACCCTCGAAAAGACTGCCACCCACGAAGATGTTAAGTGACCTGTTGATTTCTCGCCTATGCTTTCTAATATCTTCGAGGAATCGTGCTGCTCGTACAATTGTCTCCCTCTACAACATCCTACTCCGTACAATGTGCTTATCGTCCCGAACCGCTTCGACACTCCTCCGCCATCGGCACGATCTTGATAAACGGCAGATGATTTCGTTCGTCCTCCCACGTTCTTACTCGCCTTCTGCATGGCGAGGACGATCGAGCAAGCGAAAACAATGGTACGCAGAAACAAGGGACGATCTCTCCGGCGATAAGCCGCAAACGATACGGAAACTGAAGAAGAATGAGGAACGGCGAAAGTGAAGCAAATGCGGCTATCTAGCTGGAAACACGTTACTTCAAGTTCAGCGAATACTATAACATTTCACGCCGAATTAAGTCCGGCAGGCGTCGTGCCGACACGAGAGAAAGATGGTGCCGGGGGACAGATGCGTTTTTATCATTATTGTCGATCTCATCCAAGTGCCGCGTACAGCATCTTGGTCCAGTAGTTTGAGTCCGGAAACGAGATTAACGTCACTTCGATATTCCTTCCTCCGGAGAGATGGAAGACGTCTCTCCTGGTGTGAAATTAAACCTCGTTAGACTCTTTCCTCGTCCACCCCTCGCCGTGACATCCCCCTCTTATTCGCCCCTAGCGACTTTCGTGGCTAGGTAACCATTCCATTCACCATGCTACATCCGCGATGTGTAGCTCCCGACTTAAGCCCGCAAATCGCCTTTCGATTATGATCGAAGGTGCGTGGAATAAGAGCCAGCAGATGTTTGCTCTCGCGAGTCAAGCACGGATCGTATCGAGTTTCGAATTAACTCGATCGATGTTGTATTCGTAGGAGAACAAGCGGAATACGTTCCAATTTAAAATGTCGGATAATTGACACGAAGACAGTTCGTCTCGCAGAAATGTGAACGTTGACTGTAAATCGATTTGATAAATATGAAGAATAATATGTCAGAACCATCAAGATCCGTCCTCTCGTTTACGAATGATGCGCGAACACACATACAACAAAAAGTATACGTGTCAAATGGAGAACCTCCTTCTTTGTTGAAGACAGTTACAAAGATTAATAAATAATTTGTCGACGGCGGCGGAGACGGGGGGTGCATTCTCTTTGACATTGCCATTTCACGGGAATATTAAAGAATGACGTACGTATTATTAATCGCAAAGGAGTCTGCAAAGGCACGACTTACTCGGCAAAGTCTCCGCTTCGGCGATGTGGAAACCGGATCGGCGAATTAGCCGGCAGGCATGCACGGTTTAAAGGCACGGCAAATTAATCGAAAGAGAAGCGGTAAAGCCGAAAGAAATACAGGACCGGCCGAGAATCCTTTATTAAGCAGCCGACTCGTTTCGCGGCGATAATTAATTAGTCGCCTCCGCCGAACAGACCGTCCTGCCGGAACTAAATAATTTGAGCGCCTAAGCGTAAGCCAAGGGACATCGAGTCGAGGCGTTGGACGCAAAGGGCTGCAAATTACACGGTAGGCTCCGCGTAATTAAAGACATAATGTCAAGGCCGGAGCAAACAGATTTAATGGCAATCCACGTTAGCTCTGTTATCGATGTCATCGTTGCCGGGCTCCTCGAAAGATAAATGAAGGAAAGACGGTCTAGATTTCATAACATTCCGCCACTTTATAGCTAATCATCCGCCATGCCCGACCAATCATCGTTGCTACGATATTCGCGAGCGAACTTTATCGGTAATGTTCGCGGATGGTATCTAGCGTGTACCTACGCGAAAGAGGATTAAATGCGGAAATATGTTTCGTAACGTTTTATTAATTCCATAGCCGTCCCTAATGGATACTCTGGCTTGCCCATTTTACGCAAACTATCCGCGCATTCTTCAGCACCGTTTCATGTATTATGCAGAGCGCATTTTTTCGGCCGCTATCGTTTCACCTTGAGCTTCGCTATTGGATTATGCCGAGCAACAATCTCGACGAACAGTCGGATGCGAGTAAACGGAAATGCACTTTCGTTTTATTACCAACGTGAGCCCCGGCTCCTGGGACGTTATCCTCGCCCCCTCATTAGCCAAATTCATGATTTCATTCGCGCCATGTAAACGGCGCGAACGTTACGATATTGCACGACGCACTGTTCCCGCCGGGAGGGAGTGCTAATTCGCTCCACGACTTTCTGAAAATGCAAGCCACACTTAATGGCGGAACAACGCCAGCATCGGCCATCGGGAAGTCGCCATACACGCGATCCGAACGACACTCTATTTCGTTTGCTGAAAATTAGCCGACGGCATTAACGAGGAATTAGGTCGAATTAAGCGCTGAAATTTACGCGAGCCCACCATAAATTTATCGCGGCTGCCTCGGTTGTTAGGAAACTAACGAGGCCAGTTACAGATTTCATTCTAATTAGCGGGAGGACAAATTAAGCCGTGAAAATTTACGCGGATGCGCTTCATTTTTATCGCCGCCCACTAACGTTGTCGGTTGTTTAATTAGTGTCGCACGCAAACGCGGGCTTCGTAACGGGCGTATTTGAATTTATCGAGAAAAATTAGTCGCGCCCGAACAAATCCTCCCGTGCCCGTCGCCGCGTTGTAAACGATTGAATTCGCGTTTCGGACAGTTCAATTTCACGACGAGTCGCGTTGTTATTGGCAGCCGCTGTTGCGAGCTGTCGCACACCGTGCGAAGCACCGTAAGTACGCGAGGCTTGGAATCTGCCGAGGAACCAGTGAATTAGCTCTGAATTAGAGGCACAGGAATGCGGGCCAAATTTATGCCCGCAATCTTACGTTACCCGAACGAACTTGGCCGATGGTAATCGACTGTGCCGAATATCGTGCGAGCTCTATCCGTGTTCGGCCAATGCGTCTAATGCCATCGCGGCTCAGACACACACAGGCACCTTCTCATTCCCCCGAATCGAGGAAACCAATCGATCGGATGCGCTTTGAGCGTCGATCTCGCGAGATATATCGCCGTCGACAGTATTCACGACGGTATCATGCAGGCGGTACTCGCCGTTTCGTATTTATCGGTGTGAATTAGCGGCTGCGGGTGTTATATTAAGCGACGGAATTTACGTGCCTTACATTGGCAGAGGACTGCGAAACGCGCGTCGCCTCTCGCAGCCTGATTAGCCCAGTTTCGCGTTTCCTTCGCACGAAATAAACGCGCGGAGAGCACGATGGTGAGGTCCGGATCCCAAGTAATAAGGCACGTTTATAAGCGACGGATAATTCCGCGAGCAGGTGAGCGCGGCCTTATAAACCGCAAACAAGTCTCGCAATAACGGCCGCTTAATAACCTTCCTACGCACATATTTTTACGTTCTTCTTCTCATTATCTTCCTCGCGTCAACCCTTTCACTCTTTCTCTCTCTCTCTCTCTTTTTTCATCATTCACGTCCTCGTTTCCGTTATCCCGCATTCGACTGCCAGCGCCATACTTCAATAAGATCGGACTGGATGGGCAACAGTTTGCTTCAAGCCCAATTACTTTGCTCCGCTTTATCGCTCTTGTCCGTCTGTCTCCGAAACGGTGTCGCGAACGATCAATTCGTCGCGCGGCACGAGTGAAGGGAGATTATTAAAGTCCGAGAAGACGGTCTCGATTAACGAATGTTCGCTGTCTATAAATCTGTGTTCGGTTTCCGTCATTTCACGGCCCGCGATTGCCGCGATAAATGTTTGTTCATTACTGTTTAGGTTAAATGAACAATTAAGAAGTTTTCTTCCGTAAGAGGGAGAGACATTGTTTAGTAAAGTATCCACAAGCCCGTGCGCCTCGGTAATATTAATTAGTTCGGAAGAGTCTTAAAGTATTCCATACTTTACGAAAGCGCATCGGGGCACTACAACCTAATGCATTTTCTACCTTCCACTCAGAGTCTAGGGGCTGAAGCATGAAAGGGCTCCTGCTGCTAGCGTATTTTGTTTCGCGACGTCCCGAAATTTATGTCGACGCGCATAAAGCTGAAAGACGAGAGGACGATGCGAAAATGAGATAGGGTGAACGACCGGCTATCACCACCAGATACGACGGATTCAGTTTTATGCCGCGCAATAATTGTATCGGGCACGAGGCTGGAATCGGATTCCGACTGTCCGTAAAACAAATTTTATTTTTCCTGTATGTAGGTGAAGTCTCCGGGAAGAAGAGGTTTCCACCGAGCCGATGCTTTCTTCGAGATGCCTTTTCAAAGAATCATTCGCGGATCTCAGTCTCCTCAAAGAGTATATAGGAGTGATTGATACGCATTCATTTGCCGGAGAGGAACGTTCAATTGTCTTCCTCGACTGAGCCGACGATTGTTCGAATAAAATCGTTGTGTCAGCGAGCTAATTTCCCCCGTAACTCCAGAGAATCTATTGAAATGTCGTTCTCAGGCAGGACGATCGTTCTAATAGAACGAGAAGTTAAAGCGCTTTGTCGCGCAGAACATTACTGTCCAGCGCTGCAGAATACTTTATATTCAACGAATTCAAGGCACGCTCTACGCCGCGGTACTCAATCTGTTGTTTCTGGACAGCGTGTGTTTCTTACAAATGAAACAAAAATATCTATGAAAATGCTGGAAACTCGTAAATTCGTTTGAAAAGCAAGCTAATCGCATTCCACCTGTGCGCGTCCTGCGGAAGGAAATGACAAAGTGAGCGAATGACGATATCTGCTTTCTTGGTACTCGCTTGTTTGCACAGGTAGTCTCGAAAATGGTCCGAACTGAATTATGCAAATGATAAAGGAATATTTGTACTGCCGGTACTTCGCACGATGTACGTTAAAGCGAAGAGGCATGCCGGCACATTTTTTACGTCGGTCGCGTGATAATTAATTCCGCGTCTAATGGCACCTTTTTTTCCTTTTTATTCATGAGCCCACTATAAAGCGCTCACCTGTTGCTGTAGCATCAGCGAAGAAATGCTCTCTGGCAGGTCGGAAGATGAGAACAAGGGATTACGCGAGGGCCAGACGAGGAGGGGACACTCCTGGACCGCCCTTTGAACTCACACGTTAGGGTCTCGAATAAATTCGTGGCGGAGACGTTCACGGATCGAGGGATGAAACGAGCGATCTTACCAAGTGCTGCCTTACAGCACCATATTCTCCCTGTCATTCTGCCGGAAATCACTACGTAGTAGCGCGAAGGAACATTTCATTTGAAACTCGTGCTACGCGCTAAGCTTATTTCACATTCGATTCGCCCGATACGTCGACAGGCGTTGAAGCCTAACGCGATTCCTGCACCCACATCCCACGTTCGTACGGTAAATTTTGCACGTCGCGCGAAACGCAAGCCACGAAATATAAGCCCGCGATTGTTCGGCACCATTATTCGGTCGTCGAAAATGACAGTTTCGTCCGTGCACACGGAATTACTCACCTGTTGCTGAGCGACAGGCAGAGGTGCGAACAGGTGAGTCCTCGGGGCTGTGAGCCGATCTGGTTGTACTATGCGACGTCTTTGCACGAGCTCCGCTCTCCACGTCCGCGTCTAGATCCTCGTCGGTTGTGTCTCACGTGGCTCGGAATACCACTCTGCTGTCGTACTGTCTCTGTCTATCTGCGTGCCGACCACGACCACGACGTCGACGCCGGGCACCGCGACTTTGCTGTCTGCGCGGGAATGACGGGCCGAGCGTCGCGACGCCACCATTTATACGTGTATGCGTGCGTACGTGCCTCCGTGTGCGCGTACTCTCTCCTCTCCCGCCCACGACCGCTCGCTCCGTCTCTGTCCTTCGACAGCGCTCCTCTCACGTCCCTTCGCTCCTTCTCCTCTTCCCTTACCCACTTTCTTTACCGTCCTCTCTTCGCGCAGCCACGCGCACACTTCTCTCCTTGTCCTGCGTCTTCGTTCCTCGTTCTTCTCCGTCTCAGGCCGTACCGGCGCGGCGGCCCGTACTATTTTTCCACCCTCCTCGTTTTCCGCTACTTCCGTCATCGTCTCTCCTTCGCTCCTGCCTACGTATTGCCCGCGTGACGGTGTGCGTTTGCGTCTGTTGACAACAGGTTCGAGTCGGGAGAACGACGCATGACGTTTTCTCTTGCTCGTCAGTCCGGACCAATTGCGACCGAGTATTCTGCGGACGATCTTTAAAAACCGTTCGTCGTGGCCTGCCTCCTACTCGGAGAGGGGAAATGGAAAATGGAAAAGTCGTCGCTCGCTACGATTTTCTTTGCCTACGCTATTTTTACCGTCTACCCGATGCGCCGCGACTCTTATTCGCTTGTAAAGTTGTTCGATGTACGCGAGAGTGTACACGGTGCGTCTTCATGTAATTCATTTCCGTCGGCACTGTTATTCTTGCGAACAATAAATAATATCCGCGCACAATCGTTGCTCAGGGTAACGTAATGTGTTCCGTGGAATCTGTTCAAAGGAGATATAAGAGCGCGCCGCAAGTAGAGGAAGCAGGCATTGATCAGACATTGTCGGGAGCGCAGCATCGTGTCTCTGAACGGTACACATCGCTTAACCCTTACACTGTCCTGTCTCTAAATTCACAATGAAATTTTCCATCCGCAGTGCAGTCGTGAATGGAAATTTTGTCATTTAAATTACGAGAACGTCGTTATTGCGTCATTTGCCCACGCAATTTTACGGAGGATCATGTCCTCGCGGCGACGTAAAGAGGAAGACGAAAGTTTTGCCATAATCGGCCGTACTGGCCGCGTCCTGCGCGCGAGACGATGGTCAGAGTTAAATCCGCGAATTGTGCCTAAGCGTTTACGGGCCTCCTTTGTGGATGATAACCCAGGTAAGCGACGCGGACGACGACGACGACGACGACGAGCGCATTGTCGGCCGCTCTTCGATGCACGCTCTCTGTGGGATTTCCTTGCTAAACCGCTCGTAAACGCTAAGGCTCCCGTTCTGCTCCCCGAGACTCTATCGCATCGTAAAGGTTCGTCCACGAAAAGGCGCGAATGCTGTGTAACGTGGAAATCCTCCCGTGGGATATTTGCATGCTTATGGGTTCGGTAGAACAGCGCAACACCGAAAATGTCTACCAACCGATTGCCTTGGCCCATCCGAATTGTTTCCGAATGGCAAAGTCTGCTTTCATTATCGGTGTAATATTATCCTACGACGTCCACCTCACGCAGTATCTGGATATCGTTTAATCGTCGGCTATGTAAATTGAAGTCATTTCGAAGCTGCTGGCTGTGTCCACCGAAGAGACGGTCCAATTATTTCGTCTACCGCCGTTCGAAATTAGAATTGAAAGCATCGAGCCATCGTCGAAAAAATGTCGAATTTGCGTGATTAAGGCGTAGATTGCGTAGGATAATGATCGGAACGGAAATTCGAGTTGGCCGTCAGCAGTGCAGCGCGCGAGCGCGATGTATCATCGATGCACGCGGCCGCTCGCAATTCTCAGTAATTCTCACCCTCCCGCAACAGGAAGATATCGCGCGTCAAGAGTTTACAGAGAAAACGACGGCGAAGGGAAGGTCGTCCACGTGAGAAGGGTATACCGAGGGCGAGGGGCCAGTTTTGTCTCACCGTAATTGCACGCATCGTGTGCGTTTGCCTTCGCTCGACTCTCCACAGTCTTTCCTCGTCTCTGTCGCATATTTTCGAATCTCTACCTCGTGCACCACTATTTCTACGATATTCACTTCCATCGCCAACATTGCCCCCAATATCCGCCACGATTTTTCCTGCGTCTTATGCTAACTTATTCTCGCCTCGGGGCGACTTTTTGACATCAACGCGAGAAACTTTCGAGTTTTCTCACGCAACACGCTGCCGAGTAGAGGCCTAGCCACGATTTGATGCAGGTTTAGATGCCGATGCGCTTCGGTACATATACTGTAAAAGAGCGGGTCTGTCGATGGCCAAACATATGTGCTAACTGATAACGTCGAAACTGAAAGTTTGGAGTGGCGAACAGGTTCGGACGTCAGTGATCGGCGAAAGCGAAGAAACGAAGAGCTATCTTAGACCAATTGCGACGCGCTTGTAAGTTTGGAACGCGGACTTCTACTTCGAAGCTGTCGGCGCGCTCGACTTCGATCCCATTGTTGATTCTACCTTCCGCAATTCCAGTCAGGAGAATAGGCGCGATACATCGGCTCCGCGCGAGAACCTCGAAGTTCGCGGCACGAAATAAATGTGCAAAAGGGGCGTTACGGGCGAAGAAGAATGGAACTTAAAACTCGCTCCGTTCATGTCAAACGAGGTCCGTATTTTCTCGGTGAGCGTAAAACGACTTCCAGCGTGGACGTTTTAAAAGTTCGCCGTTTTCTTAATCAAGAAACATCAAGAGAATAATCGAGCAAATAATATCAGCGTGTACAAAGTTAACGTAAATGTGTGTAGTGCGCAAGAAGGCGTGGGCAGACATTTTAACCTTAACGAGTACGCTTGAACGACTAAGGGGAGGGAAAGACAGAGAGTGCGAGAGAACGCTGGAACGCAATAGGCAGTCAATTTTATGCATGGCTTGTAAACTGTTTCATTAAACCGAATGCACTCCGGCGCCGATTACGTTCGAATTTAATTTTCACGGAATAATAACTGTGATAATGTCCGATCGACTAATGAGCGTGTTTGATGTTTGCATATCTTTACGACCGAGAGAAATGCAATTTATTTCAGACCTCATCCCGGCCTCTGACATGCATAACGACACGTAAAGACACACTCTCCCAAATGGATTGATATTCCGGAATAAAAACTGAGATTGTGCCCAGTGACAGCAGTCGGCTAACTTCGAGGGAACTGCGTGGGTACTGACGCAAGTTGGCGGCGCTGCATGTACATGTGTGAGATTCGTGCGCGTTGACATATTTTTTTGCGTGGGATCCGTTGAATGAAGTCCTGTCACGAATCCTGACGTTTCATAATTGTGGGCTCACTTTCCACGAAATCGGTGTAAGGACGGACGAGGACGACGATAATGCACGCCACTCGCACCGTTTCTGAAAACCAACGTATAACGCGATTTTCCGACCGAGAACAAATTTGATTTCTATGTAGTTGGCCAGAATGAAAAAATACCTCGTCGCTACTTCAAACCGAACGCACAAACAGCAGGCGTGAGCGCGAAAACGTTTGTCATGCAGCTCCGGAAAATTTACCAATATTTTCATACTGCAACGCGCCGCCAACGTAGGCGTAGAGTTTATTTGTGCCGTTCGCACAAATTTCGCCCTGTGACGCGGAAATTCGTGCTCGCGCATGCTGTAAACTCGTGAAGATTCGACCCATTCTATTTCAACGTTCACTCTCGTCTGCAATGTCGTGCGCGGCACGGGTCATCCGTGACCTTAATCTTCGACTACCCGGTGCTTGAAAGTTTCAAGATCAACCGGTGAAAGTGGGAAAACTCTCGAAAATAGCCGACGCAGTACGCTGAATCTGTAAAGAGCCCTTCACCGGCGGATAGGCCGGAAAGGGGTGGGAGAGGAAGAGAGAATAAATGGCCGTAGTTCGTGCGTTACTCCGGGATTTCATATGCCGTCTTCTCTTTCGGCCGAACTTTTACGAGGGACGCTACATACGTGACCGTATCAAATGAGAGCTGCAATGAGAAACGGCGACCGGGAAAAAATCGGACTTCGGGTCGGATGATGTTCACGGGCGCGATCACAGGGAAAATCGCAAAAGTCGTCCCTCCGAAGAATTATCCGTACGAGGGAGGGCGATCGGTCGAGGGACGACCGGACGACAACTTAACTGTCCCCTGACGCTCTCCTTCCTCATCCTCGTCAGCCTCGCGCGTGTTTTCCGACCAACTTTCGTCAAGAAGACGCGACCCACCCCTCCCCCACCCCCGCTTTGGCGACCGATCGACCGAGATAATGCGAAAGGAAAGTCGTGTCATCGTTCGCCACTTCAAAGTATCCTTCAAAATTCCGAAAACGGCGGTATTCGATGAATATTAAAGATCACCTGTTTTCGAGGACAAGCGACTTGAGACCCATGCTCTGTTGCGATTAAAGGGCAGGCATTCACTCGTCGTCTACTACGTCTATTCAATACTAACAATTAACCAGGCCGACCGTTATAAAACTGAACGTCCTCTTTCTACAATTACCCGACCAGCATTCGCGGAGAATGTCTGAATAAATTCGGGGACCGAATTCGTTGGAAAAGTGCACTCATTCCGCGACCTGTACATCGCGAAAACCGTGGAACGGTCTCTTGGTCGTTTGAACATTTCTCAACAGCTCGCCCGGCGCGTGTTAATGAAATTCTGGAAAATCGAGGGATTAACAGAGCTGCGAGCGCGGATGCGCGGGTCACGGGAGGGTTTGTTAAAATCACTCGAGAAAATTAACGGGACAACTGTGTTGGAGCTCGGTGGCCGCTGCTACACATCCCGTATACAGAGCTCCCGTGCGTGTTACGATGTAACTCGCCTGATTAAGCCCGCCTACTTGGCACGGTTTACCTAATTAAAATCTGCAATACCCGCGGATAATGCCGGCTGATCGACCTACGGATCCTTTCCACACACGAGCCCCGTCGCACGCCCGACGATAATTGCCTTACCAATCTTCCGGCGCGTAACGAACGCCTCGGATGAATTTCCGTAAAATGCTTGCATTCGCGGCCGAATTTCGCCGACTTAGGCGGCATCGCTGGTGAGCGAGATTACAGGTGGACGTGAGTCTGTGAGGGACTGGTGTCGGGCATAAAGTAGCTCGCTTGTAATACGCGACGATCGCCAGTCAGCGCACGCCGCCGATTCTCACGGGGCTCAGCGAGAACAGAGCGCGGCGACGAGTCTCGCTCGATCGACTAACTAATCACGCCCGATATCTCCTTTATTAGCTCCATTTCTGCATCCAACGAGTCCCCCGTAATCCACGCCGTCTTTTATCTCACGCGTCGACGTGTTGACGCGGCGTCCAATAAAGTTTCGATCATAAATCGTCTGTCGCTCGCATTTGCCTACGAGTGATCGTCGTGTGAAATTAGTCAGGCGCTCGTACGAGTTAATTTGGACGTGACCAGCGACGCCTGGAAGATTGTTCGAATGTCAAGTGACGCGGGGAAATCGATGCTGTATGAGACGGAAAGCGAGGGGGGGGGGGGGAGAGGAAAGAATCATCGCGGACTGACGAGAACGGAAGGGTGGAAAAGTGAAACGCGTGACTGGTCCTTACGATCGTTCTCGTTAAAGCCTTAGAGGAGGAGACTTTAAGGATCGGCCATAGGTGCCGCGGGAACGACCAGTTAGACGGCAGTTTTTTTAAAGCCTCCTTTCCCCACGTGTCGTAAAACGCCGTAAACGGCGCCGACTTTTTCTCGCGAGTCCTTTGCAAGTTTAATGCGAGAATTAGTGTGAACGACGTCACTTTTAACGAGCATGCGCGAAAAGTCGAGCGACAGATTTTGTCTTACACGTGTATAAGCTGCATGTGCCGCAGCTGTTCTCTCAATGACAGTATATATAATTGTACATCGACGCGCTCGCCGATGAGAATAGGCGAGTAAGTCGTAAGACGATTTCAAGCGACTGCAAGCTGCTCTACGAATTTTCTAAACTCCGCGAATCAGGCATTTGAAACATCGCGAGCGCTTGATGAAAGTTATTTGCCCGTAAGCGTTGTACCTGACGATTCGCGGAAATAAGCTGCAGCGGTCTGCTGAGTACTGCGTATTTCGCAGTTAGCTTAACAATGGCAATAAGAGCCCCTTTACTGCAGATCTATGTCGCTGGTGTTCTGAATATATTGCAAGGATCAGAATACGCTAGTTTGCACAGCCAAGGGGAGTCGACACATAGTGGCGCGTGGGTCTACGTGGCGCGGAGAAATGAATCATCGCTTTTAACAAACTTAACGTAAGACATTTAATAATTATCAAGCTTAACAACCTCGCTACCTACACGAACGAAGTAACAAGGTGGAGGTACGACGAACAAACTTAACGGATAGTGCTTACATATTAGCATAACAGGAGATAAGTCAGCGTTCGAGCGCGTCGAACGATGCTCGTTGATTGAAACGTCACGAGTGCGAAAAGCGGATTATTGAAGGTCTGAAGGGCGAAAATCTGTTAGATTTAGACGGCTGTTGGACGAGTTAACATCTGTCATGTGGGTCCTACGAATTGGATTCAAACCTTGCCTATACTTCGTTATCGTTTAAACAACCTTTGCTGCGGGTAAAAACTCAGGGAATATGACTAACTGGTCCACTCATACCTAGTACCTGTTCCTTTAACACGGAACAAAGACTGTCTACGTCACATCTGTAAAGCACGTTTCTTTAACGAACGTCCGCTTCAATAATTTCTCGTTGTGATAGATCAATGTCCTTTGTCACCCCCACCCTTTTTGTACATCCACTTCTTCCCATCGTGTTCGTCACCTTTCTTGCCATGTTTGCTGTTGTTGTCATAATGATGTTCATGGCCCTCGGAAACCTTATGGCCTTTGCCGTCGTGATGATGTCCACCCTTAGCGTACTTTGACTCTTTTCCATGCTTCTCGTCGTGGTCCTTCTTTTCGTAGTGGCCTACCTTCTTGTGATCACCTTTCTTCTCCTCATGCTCATGATGATATTCGCCATCCTTCTCACTGTCTCCACCTTCATGGAACTCATCGAAGAATTCCGTCTTCTTCTCATACTCGTCCTAAAATATTGATTTTCCGTGTTAGTGAAGCTACGGGGAAGGTATTTTTTCACATTCGTTTCTCAGGATAACATATCGAAATACTGAAAATACTTTTTGTTAAAACTTAAGCGGCAATGTTATCCGTGATAATTGTTCATACAGTTTTCCGAAAATCTATCAAACAGCGACGTTTCATCAGGAGTGTGAGAGAGAGATTGCTCTAATTTATTTACCTTCTTATGCACGAAATGCTCGCCTTTCGTGCTGTGCCCCTTGTTGTGCTCACCCTTCTCGTTGAATTTCGCTCCCTTCTCACCCTCCTGGCCCTCGTGATGTTCCTCATGGTACCCACCCTCGTCTTCGTGGTCCTTTTTGGCACCGTTCTCCTCGTCATATTGTTTGCTGTGACGTTCCTTGTCGTGGTGACCTTTCTTGGCTTTGTCGCTTTCGTGCCAACTCTTGTACCCCTGTGAATGCAGCGAACAGTAATCAAAAAAGTTCCAAGCTAAACGAATAGTCAAGACACGAACAGTGTCGTTTTGTGCCATTGCTATAATGAAATGCATACTTTATCACCCTCTTGTCCGTGAGATGCATGATGAGCCTCTTCTTTCTTTCCTCCGCCACCCATCTCAAACTTCTGATCCCCACCTCCGTGACCACCTTCTCCTTTACCACCATCACCACTAGCAGCATCTTTCTGATCGGCGTGATCTTCTACTGCTTCCTCATGACCTTGGTCGTGTCTACGGTAGTCGCCGTGATCTTGACCCAGCCCTTCGTACTTCTGTCGTAGTTGCTCAATGTGCTCGTAACCGAAGCCGCCCGGACTTCCATGATCCACCTGTTGATAATTACTGCGGTCATAGCCGCCATCTTGTCCGTCTTGAAGGTTCGCGGTGTGTCCCTCATGACTGCCGCTCGCTCCACTTTCGTCGTGGCCACCGTCGCCTGCCCGATCGCCATGGTAATTCTCATAATCCTCGCCAGTGCCTCGATAATCACCGTGATCGACGAAGTGGCCCTGATCTTCTACGTAATGACCGTCATTTTCGACTCCTTCGTCACGAGCTTGTCCCGATTCATAATTTCCCGAATATTTGCCGCTGCCGCTAGCTTCGGCAGACTCACCGTCGTAGCTGGAATACCTTCCGTGAGCGTTATCGTATTCGTGATCTCGTCGATGGCCGTGCCCATGACTCTCGTCGGGTGTCTCATTGATTTTGTACTCGATAGGCTGCGATTGAGCTGCATAACTACCTTGCTCGTTCCTACCAATCTCACGGCCACGACTATTGGCCCGCTGAGGCCTCTCTTTTTCCGTCTCCCGGAGAATCTCCACGGACTTCACGGATTCCTCGTCGGTATTGTCGAACCTTCGTTTCTTCTCGACAGGCGCATTTTTTGCCGGCGATCTTCTTAAACTGCCGTAGGACTTAACGGCGGCCTGGGCGGAGATTTCTTTAGATTCCGGATTAGGTACTGCGTCGGCGTAGCGAGAAGGTTTCTTAGGCGCAGTGTCGTACAACGCACTTCTGCCGCTATAATTCACCGGATTGTTTCCCCTTTCCGCCTTCATCGGTATCGGTTGCGACGTTGTTAGAAGGTCAATCATCGTGCTCAGTGGCTGGTAAGATGCACCTGCCGCAGGAGGCAGTGAAAATGGCCTCGGCACTACGTTGTACTTAGAGGTTAAGACAAAGTCGTTCTCCCTACCTCGACTATCAGTCGTTTCCCGTACAGCAGAGAATGCTGGAGACAATGCATGAACTTTTTCGCCGTCCAACGAACCTTCTATTTGGAGCCTGCCACGAGCCTTTACTTTTCTCCGTTTCGTTGGCTCGACATAGTGGGTCGAAGAACTCGCGGGCGTTAATTGAGCGGGCTTCCTCGGGTTAACCGCTCTCTCTGCTAATCCAACGTAATCAGAAGCCGTCGGCTCAGGGTTCTCTTTAAGCCGGCCATCGTTAAACTTCGTCCCTTCAGTCGGATTCGCGGCGAACGTCGTCTGAGCCATCTTCAAATTCTGACTTCCGGTCGTGAGTGGATAGAACGTCGATGGCGGGGTAATGAACAGTTTCTCGCTCGCGGCAGGTTGCACAGGATACAACGTTGCGGCTGCTAAAATTGGATTTGGATACTCCGTGTTACTAGGATACTGTCCCACATTCTGGAACGACGGTGGAGCAACAGCGTACTGCGCTCTTCTGTCCACTCTTTCATTATTCACGAGCAATAGCGGTGGTATCGTCTTTGCTTGTGCATGGCCTGTGAAGAAAAAACGTAATAACGTCAGCAACGCTCAGCTGTTTATGCAACGAACACATGAAGGCAAGAAGGCTGTATTACAAAACCGCACTGGTTTCAATCCCGGCTCTAACTTTATTGCGCGCATCACGTGCGTCGTGTCGGGCAAACGAGAAGCCACCTAAACTTTACCTGGATAATCGTTCGACGCTCGCGTGACCTTACGCTTGCTCTTAGAATCGATCTTCTGCGGCTCGTACCCAGCGACGGCGAGGACATCCTCGAGATCCTCCACGTCCCCGAATTCCGGCAGGTTCAGAAAAATCGACTCCGAGGCCGCTGGATCCTGATCGCCGGCCGAATGATTCAGCTGCTTCTCGAGCTCAGCCTTGTTCACTATCAGAGTCAGAATTTTGTCGTTTGCAGGTATGCTTCCTGACCTTACACTGCCACTGTTTTTGTCCGAAATCGTGATTTCGTCAAGGATCAAATCCTCAGGCCGCGGAGGTGCACTAGTCCTGGCAACGAGTCCATCGTTTGTCCTCGATTCTTCCGCGGCGAGCGTCGCTGGACTGTCTTGAACGTTCACGACAAATCCGTTCGAATGCGTTACCTGAAACGTACGAACACGGGTGTCAGATGAATCGAGCAGAGGAACGAAATTTCGTTTGCTGCTTGCAAGCGTTGCTCGAGGATACACCACGATCACAAGCACTCTGTTGTCGTCGGTTTACCAGTTGAAGAAGCAGTGACAGGCCAACGGCCAGAGATCGTCGCAGGGATCCCATGACTGGTCGAGACCAGGACGAGAACTGAACTGCGATCCTTCAGTGGCCGGGCAATTATATCAGTCCGATTCTCGTATTAGAAAATCGTTCGCGAATGATGTGACAATTTCACAGCGATTAGACTCACGAACGAGTGTACACCTGCCGATCCACGAGATCGCGATCGATCCTTCCTCCGTTCGCAGCCCACTCAATCTGGCTTCCTCCTTTCTCTATCGGTTGCACAAGATCAACGCTCTGAGAGCGGGCCGTGGGCCAATCGAATGCAGAAAGCATCCCGACGCGTCGCGCTGGAATGATCATCTTATTACGCAACACGAAAGGACGTACTTGATCGATTGATTAAGCGATTTCGTGATTGGCAGACGAAGCGTGAGCTGGATTTCGGGAATCCCGATCACAATGAAGTTCGCGGATCCGTGTCGTTTACTCAGTTTTTACCTCATTCCGTGTCCGAGGTCGAACGCCTTTCGGACGGAACAGGGGCGGAACAATTCTAAATGTTCTCCGGCAGCGACATTTTCTTTCGGAATTTTCGTACACGCAGAGCAACGAATGGTGGCGTAAACATGACTGCTGTACAGAAATGACAGCTGACATTCTACGATGTGCGCTAATGGTACATGACGTTTGGTAGAATGATGCACTTTGGCACACTAGATCGTTCATTATTCATATTGTAATTTGTAGCAGCGGAAAATTGCTATAGCGTTCTATTAATCGACATTTCAAATGGTTTGACGTTCTGTTCCTGATCGGACGTTGATGAACGATAATTTTTCTTCGGTACTCTTTATCGAAGGGTGATGGCATCGAGACAGTGCGAATGTGAAAGGTCAGAAGAAACGCATTAATTTTTAGAAGGAAGTAGCTGTCGAATGTTTCTTTTTCCGATTTTGCAACGGTAGCTGCAATGCGCCATTGCACTCGCGCTTTTTCAATCATTATGCCACGGAGCGCAGTGCATCGGATGAAAAAGAAACAAATGACGTGTTGCGATTTCATACGCCGGGCAGAATTGAATTGCATCGCGGGGCGTGGATCGAACGAATCGAAGAAACCACGCAATTTTTAGAAACGAATCTGTCCCGTCCGCTTTTTCGCCGTCGTGCGTTTATTCGGTCCTATTGATGTTGAAAATCCTGCCACTCGGTCCGTTCAGATTTCTCTACCCGTCCCTTTCTCATTATCTGCAGCCAAGTACACAACAGGCGAAGCACAAAGAATCGAACGGCGAGCGACAACGTAATTTCGAAACGAATTGATCTTTACCTCGTCGACTCGATTTTTTCCGCAAACCTCTTGCATAATTTGAAAATTCAGCTCGGCGCTCGTTTCGCTTGTCAATCAGTCCTTATTTCAAGCACTTTTTTCGGCCTGGAAAAAGATGCTTCGTACCGTAAGTGCCGTTCGCACGTAAATGTACTTACGTAGACTACGCGGCAACGTTTTTGACAACGTCCATCAATTATGTCGTTAACCGACCATGGCCGTTGCGACAAGCTTCGTCCGAGGAACGACGTTCTTTGAGAGTGTCTTGTAAAACCGATTCGCCCTGTGGTTAGTGACGATTAAATTTCACTGATCTTTAAATTTCGAAAATAAGTGAAGAATAGCCGTGTCCTGTCTTCCGCGACCGATCGATCAGCGACGGGTCTTAATCGAGTTTGATTATTGTGCGTACTTCGCCGAGAATTCGTTATGCAACACTGTCGGGGCAGGAAGCAGTGTCGAAACTTCGAGAAATTCGATTTGTTCGGATAAGACTAACGAGGTTTAATCCAATCGTTGCAAGCCGGAATTTCGTCTGACTATGTACCATGTCCCTTCGGGGTTTAAACGGAACACACGCTCACACGCTGCATCATAATTGTGGATTTTGCCGTAAAAACGATTGGCACGGGAGTTGAAAGAGCTAGCATGAAAAACATGCTCGAAAATTGAATCACGGCGGGAGATAAATTACGAAAATGTCGCCCGACCGCAGATTAAATGGCGAGCATCAGGCTATCAGACATGACCGTATGTTCCTGTCGATATCAATTAAATTAGAAAGAAAAAAAAAGCAGCAACATACTGGGATTCGCTCGGGACGGGGAAAGTTATGCGGTTTCACGCTGAATCGGGGAAACAAATTGGCGTTAAAAAACATTCGAAGTAACTTGCGCGAACCCCGTCGACGGCGTACGGGGCGAGGCGAGAAAAAAAAGAATGCCGATTGCAGATTGAATGGCGCGCGTCAAATATCAAACTGTAACGACGCACTCGGGTCACGATTGTTCTCGACGGTTCTTAGCGAGAGAGGGGAGAAAAATGTAGCGACACATTTCTCACTCTCTTCTCTCATATTATCCTGACAAACAGTCGCTTTTAACGTTCCCGCGGCGCAATCTGCAAGAGGGTCGCCCTAGAAATTTCATTCCTTTCATGCACGCGCAGTTGACCCCGTTGCCAACTAAGATCTCAATCTTCCGAGTCATCCCCGAAGTCGTTTCACATCGTTAATTCGCCGAATACTGCGCGCGCTGACGCTAATAATTAATCGGGCACGCCTTGTCACACAAATATCGTACTTCCCGCAGAGAATTATGGGCATAATAGGTGCGCACAGTTCTTATCAGGCTTCGTGTACGCCGTTCTCCGCGGAAGATCGAAATTCGCTCGACAATCGCGACAACAGCGTAGTTGGCAGACCGTAGCCAATTTCACGCCAGGATTTTCACTCTTCACGGCGATCCAGCTGCCGCGCACGGCCTCGTGCGATTTGGGGTGCCGACTAGGCTAAATAAGTGACAGCATGTCGACGAGCTGATGTCGACTTACTTAAGCGACTTCGCGCTCGATCGCACCCCATAATCGAAGACGTTTCTTCATCGTCGGCGCGATCTATCTACCGCGGGAAGATTGAAAGGGCACAGCTTGGGACGGAAGGCAGAGCATGCTGGATTCGTAATGGAATTCTTGCCGAGGATAGTGCAACTTCACAGCGACGTTTACGAAGTATGATCTATATATTCGTTACAGGCTTACATGGATATACCCCGAGGTGACACAATAGACCCTCCTTGCGTTCACCGTGTTAACCGGTAAATCGCAAAAAAGCATTAGCATAAGATGTGTAGAACAAAATGTGAGAGCATGAAATATCACGGTGACACGCGAGTCGAACGAGCGACTTTCTGGCGCAAATCGATTCGACGTACAATGCTCATATCGCGCCAATCAGTGCGTGGCCTTCGATCGTGAGTGCCAACGAGGCCTGCTCTGCGACAAAATCTTCTCAGGCAGCTTATGAAAGCTGCTTTCGCAGCCGAAAGGGGTCCATCAGAGATGCTCAACGTTTGCTCTTCTTCGACCACTTCTTGCCGGACTCGTGACTGCCCTTCTTTCCGTAGTTCTCGTCATGTCGATGATGACGATCGTGGCCTTCAGCAGCTTTGTGACCCTTCCTATCGAGATAGTCGTGGCCCTTCTCGTGCTTCTTCTCCGCGCTATGACGATCCTGAAGAAAATAATCGTTATCAGCGAATAAATAATCTTGCACTCAGCGTTCGACATTAAGTTCCAACCTCGTCGTGACCGGAATCATGATAGCCCTTCTTCTCGTGGCCACCTTTCTTGCCCTCGTGCTCATGCTGATACTCTCCATCCTTCTCGTTCTCGTCGTCTTCGTGGTACTCGTCGTAAAAGTCATGCTTCTTCTCGTACTCGTCCTTCTTGAATATGATATGTTCTCCTTTCGTGCTGTATCCCTTCTCGTGCTTCCCGTCTTCCCCGAACTTGGCGCTTTTCTCGCCTTCTTCTCCGTGATGGCGTTCTCCGTAATGACCGCCCTCGTCATGTTTCTTTCCACCGTGACCCTGCTTCTCGTCGTAGCTCGTCTCATGGTCCTGCTTATCATGGTGACCCTTCTTCGCCTTGTCATACTCGTGAATCACCTCGTAACCCTATTTACGACAAATCGCGCATTTCGCCTTGTTATTTCAATCGGGCCGTTAAGGCGCAGGAAAGTTTGATTGGGAGTTCATGAGATAACGCATCGAATTGCCCGTCGCTATGGAAAACAGCCAGAAGGTTGTCAATATCGACGAGCATGGCGCATTATACCTTGTCGCCCTCCTCTCCTTTCGATTCGTGATGGTCCTCTTCGTGTTTCGAGCCGCCACCGTTCTCGTGGTGTTTGTCTCCGCCTGGTCAAATCAAATGCAAATAAAGCCTCGAGTCGCGACTGGTTAAAGCCGAGCTCCCACATGACCAGCACATGATTTTACTGCGCAATTCGTGACAAGTTGGTAAGTTTGATGAATCGTTGCAATCGCAAGCTACTTTCCTGTGTTTCGCTAAAGCTCTATCTTACAGACCTCTTTAAAATAGCGAAAATCTGTCGCTTGCGAAAACAAACGATTCATCGTAGTCACTGTTATCGAGCTAACAATTCATTGATTTCGCAGTCGAAAATGAAATATCGCTGGAAAGCAATGAAATGCCACCGGTCAGCAATTATATAAGAGCCATCGTTTTTATCTCCAGACACTACCTCCGATTCAACACTTTCCTCCGTTGCATTCTATCATGGCTGCAGTACACCCACAAAAGCCTTTAACGCAATTTCTAATAGGTCAAGAAAGGGGGGCGAAAAGACTGAATAACGAAAATTTCTTTTTATCACGTGCCTGCCTCGTGTTTAGTTGCTTCAGCCACAAGATCGTCGGCAAATTGGAAACCCCTAGGTCTTCCAGGCACCTTCGTAGCAGACGATGCGAATGCCAGAAGGCTGGCAATCGTCAACAATAAGCAAAAAGCTCGCGTCGCGCTCCTGTACGCCATTTTGATACCACTCATCGTTAACTCCGAATGAAGAAAGCGAGCTCGCGTTTACCCCGTTGTGGAATGATCTTGACGCGACACTGAGAAGAAGCAGCGAATTCGCTGCGATTTATTGGAGACGCTCTTCCTACTCGGTCGCGATCATTTTTCCGCGTGCAAACTTTCTTCCCGTGCAACAAAAGCGTCCTGGCAAAAGGTCTGAGAAAGACGTCTGTCTACGGCCGCTGCCCGCCTCGTTCTCCGAATTGCGCAAACTTTCACTCGCTATTTTGCTGGAGCCTAGTCCGCGCCAGCAATGATGCCTGACGGAGAAATATGTCTGTCAACGATCGTCGTCCGTCAGCTCATTTCCGCCGGTTGCGCAAACTTTCACTCTATCCGTCAGAAGCAGCGATTCCTGACATGGAGCATGTACTAATCTGCTTTCAAAGGTGCGGACGACGAAAAAGTAATGGAAAACGTGGAGCAAGAAGAACTACTTTAAGCTGCCTTGCAAGCCCTGCCTGCGTGCCATCGGAAACTACTGTGGTCGTTCTTGCGAGCCAGAGGAACACTGGCGAGGCCGGACCAATTCATCGGCATAATTCGTTCAATAATATGGACACGCGTTATGCAATTAGAAACGACGCTCGATGGCGTCGGTGAAATGGAAAGAGATGGAGGGACTGCGAGAGAAGGTAGGTGGCTCGCACCCGCGTTGGATCTCCATGGATGAAGTTACTGGGCAAACACTAAGCGCTGCGATGGCCGAGTGGATGAAGCCACAGTGCAAACAGCTAAACCGCTTTCGTCTCTCTTTTACTCTTTCTCTCCGTACCGCACTCTATCCCCAGAGCCGCAATGTTACCCGCGACTCGCATCATCTTCGTCGTTATTACGGAAAAAAGGAAAAGTCGGCAAGACGAAGTAATTGTAATGGGAGGAGCCGTTGCGCACGGGGTCGGAATTTATTTTGTTCCACTGGCCGATACGTTGTCGCTCTCTCCTCTAGATATAAAATGCTATTCTTCATTGATATTATTTATTTTTCCGCGACAGGCAGCCATTCTAATTTCCATCCATGCCCCGCACCCGGCTCTGTTTGTTTTTGGACGGTCCAAACGTTTTCCTCAATTGCTGGCACCGTTTTGAAACTATGGGGTAAAGCAAATAAACCAATAATCACCCGAACAAATACCGTTCCGGCAGTGTAGCTGCTGGCCATTAACAGTCTTCGACAGTTTTCGGTTGAATGTTGTATAAACGTTTAAATAAGAACATCACTAATTCTCAGTAAATGGGAACTGTGGCCATTGTTCGCGACGAAGACGTAGCAATTGCGTTAGTCCCTACGAGACCCTAGTATACCTCAAACGCTCAAGTAACGCTGCTCTTTCTTAAGTTGACACACTTGCGCTTCCGTACCCTTCAACCCTTTTCCGACTCTTTTTCTTTCGCGGCAGCCACTCACGTGGCTAACGAGATATTGGTAAGCAAATTAGCCCCCGCGACAACAGTAGATAGATGCGCGGATAGCTATTGTCCGCTCGGCCACCTTAAACGACCCCGCAAATAAACAGGGTCTGGGTTAATACCCGTAATTAGATTTTCCTCATCCCCTATATAACCTAGATAGCCGTCGAGCTCCTGCTCAGCCTATCCGGGAACAGCGCACGCGTTCCGACACTCATGACCGGTGCCTCTGTCAACCGATTGACGATCCAAGAGAGCACGGCGTCCTTGTGCAACTGGAAGCAGTGTCGAAAAGTTTCGGCGCACTGTTGGGGAACGTCCAGAAAACGACCGAGGCCAACAACTGACGGATGGACGACTCTTCTAGTCAGGACGAAGGGTGACCGACGAAATGAGTGTTGAAAAATCGGAGAAGGAGATGGAGGCGTCTGCGGACGATGCGGAGGATTATATACTTCATCTACCGAGATCGCTGAACATCGAAGAAAAGAAGTACCTGTTGGCTGTGGAGAGAGGCGACCTGCCTAACGTTAAGCGAATATTGCAAGTTGCTGCTAGAGGAGGGATAAATGTGAGTGACGGTGGTGAAAATGGCCGGACTTCTAGGAAGGAATAGGAAAGTCTACTGTCTATTTTCCGTGAACTCGTGTCACGGACGGTGCTGTTTTGCAGGGCAAGGCACTCGATGTCAACTGCGTGGACAGCCTCGGTCGCGGTGCATTGACGCTCGCGATCGAGGCGGAGAATCTCGAGATGGTGGAGCTGCTGGTGGTGATGGGAGTCGAGACGAAAGACGGCCTGCTACACGCGATCGATCAGGAGTTCGTCGAGGCCGTGGAGCTGTTGCTCGAGCACGAGGAGCTTGTTACGGCGAGTCAGATGAATGAGGGAGACGGTGAGGGTGCCGATAAAGAAACCTTTGCTGCGCCATTGAAATATGAAACTCAAGTGATACTCTGATAGTCCTACTGAATTTGAACGTAGACGCAAACGTGTTTCTCCAATCATTTCGCAACGTGTGAGTAGAATTTTTTTATCCTGGCTGTAGGAGAGAAGGAAATCATCCACAGCTGGCAGAAAGTCGACGCCGCCTCGGCGCGATATCCGACCGACATGACGCCTCTGGTTTTGGCAGCTCAACGTAACAACTACGAAATTCTGAAGCTCTTGCTCGATCGAGGGGCAACTCTACCAATGCCGCACGACGTCAGATGCGGATGTCCCGATTGCCTTCGTTCGGCAACAGGTGCGCGACACTCTGAGCAATTAGGGAAAGTCAGGGCAAACGTACTTTATACACTGTATATTCTGATCATCAGGGGATCCGCTGAGGCTCTCGACGACCAGAATTTCCGAATATAAAGCGCTGGCTAGTTCCAGCCTGATTGCGCTCAGTTCGCCGGATCCTTTGATGACTGCCTTCCAATTAAGCTGGGAACTGAAGGAATTAGCGACGGCCGAACCGGAGAGCAGGTCGGAATACTTGAAACTGAGACGACAAGTTGAAAAGTAAGCTCTGTCTATCAGAAAACAGATCTAATGAGGAAGTGGAGAATTATTCCACAATTTATACTTTATTAGGTTTGCCGTCGATCTGCTGCAGCAGGTGCGAACTACAACGGAACTGCAGACTGTCCTGAATTATGATCATGAAGAGGAAAATGCCATGAGTACAAGGCAACTGGCCAGACTGGAGCTGGCCATTCAATACAAGCAGAAGAGATTCGTCTCGCACTCTCACGTTCAACAACTGTTGGCGGCGATTTGGTACGAAGGCGTGCCCGGATTCAGAAGGATGACGAATCCGCAGAGGCTCAAGATTCTCGCCAAAACTGCACTTCTGTTCCCGTATTACTGTTTCGTCTACTTCCTGTTTCCAGACTCTAAGACCGGTCAACTGATGCGGAGGCCATTCATGAAATTTCTTGTACATGCTGCGTCTTATCTGTTCTTCTTATGTAAGTATCTCTTTAACGCACAAATCGAATACCGGCAACGATTATATTATCAAGAGAAAGAACAAACTTTGCAACGTGAATGTGTTCAGTCATACTGATGTTGGTGTCACAACGGGCTGAAGTAGAGATCGTTAGGCTCCTTGGATCGGCAGATATGAAACGGAATCTCGAAGACCAATTAGCTCGACAACGAGGGGCGGGTCCAACGCCTTTAGAAGTGGTCGTGGTCTTATACGTACTCGGGTTCATATGTCAAGAAATGAGAGAGGTACGTCAAATGAATTCAACAGCGTTCCCTTCAATTATTCCGCACGAAATCGAATAGCAATTCTTCGCAAAACGCTCAGGTCTACGTCGATGGACTGAAAGGCTATTTGCGCGATATGTGGAACTTCATCGACTTCACGCGGAACTTCTTGTACGTCGCAACGGGAATCCTAAGAACTGCCGCGTATGTTCAGCAAAGGGCAGAAATTAGCGTAGACCGGTCGGCGGCGTTGATACCGAGAGAAAGTTGGAGTGACTTCGATCCTCAGCTAATTGCTGAAGGTCTGTTCGCTGCGGCAAACGTATTCAGTGCTCTAAAACTGGTGCATCTCTTCAGTATCAATCCACATCTCGGACCCCTTCAGGTGACCTCTACCACTCAGTTTTGTCTCACAAATCTCATTTTCGATGAGTTGGAGAAGATTCGTTTGCTTGCAGATCTCTCTCGGCAGGATGGTCATCGATATCGTGAAGTTCTTCTTCATCTACACTCTCGTCCTATTTGCGTTTGCCTGTGGTTTGAATCAGTTACTTTGGTACTTTGCCGAACTAGAAAGACGCAAATGTTATGCCGACATAGCGAGTCCAATGTGGGATGCGGGTAGCGATGCGTGTATAAGATGGAGAAGGTGGGTGAAGCAATTGCTCATGGCATTCGATGTGATTTAACATTCGGGCAACATTAACGCCCGCACGTTCCTATTCCTTTTACAGATTTAGTAGCCTGTTTGAATCTTGCCAGAGTCTCTTCTGGGCCAGTTTTGGCAGCGTTGGCATCGAGACATTCGAACTCACCGGTATGACTCCAAATCTTGTGACGTTTACCCCCAAATCTTGTCTTCACTAATTTGTCAATGTATCCACACAGGAATCAAGTCCTACACTCGATTCTGGGGCCTGTTGATGTTCGGTTCGTACTCCGTGATCAATGTGATCGTCTTGCTGAATCTGCTTATTGCTATGATGAGCAACAGCTACGCCGTTATCGAGGTAATAAAAGATGTCAATTGAATCAAGTATTCTGGTTTGTCCATTCATCGAGCACCTCTCACAAAACAGGAACATTCTGACACTGAATGGAAATTCGCGAGAACTAAACTATGGATGAGTTACTTTGAGGAGGGTGGCACTCTTCCGCCACCGTTCAATGTCTTCCCGACACCGAAATTCTTGCTCAGACTTTGCGGTCTTCAGAAGAAGAAAGACATCGGTCGAAACAGCGTGCGACGACGTGCACGAGAATACAAGTACAATGCCAAACATTCTCGACCGACTGCGAAGCGAAAGACCTATCTAATGATAATGATATATATTCTCCGCATTGACTCAGGTATAGTAGTGTAATGAAAGCTTTGGTCTGGCGCTTCGTGGTAAACGCACATTCCGAGCACGAGCAGGAACCAGTTACCGAGGATGACGTACACGAATTGAAGACTGATATGTCGGCATGGCGCTGTGAACTCTTAGACGTCCTGCACAGGAACGGCATGGATATCGGTGATGCTGAGACTAAAGAGAAAAGTATGTATAGGACACATAGGCAGATAGCTTTATATTTAGATATATGCGTCTCAAGGTACGTGTTCATAGGTTTTTAATGTATGTATTGTGTGCAGCTATATTGGGGAAGAAAATGAAAGTGTGGGAGAGGAGGCTGATGAAGGACTTCAACGTAACTGGACCAACGTCGACTTTGGAGGAGGAAGCTAAGGAAGAACTTGAGTTGCAGCAACGTCCTGAGGGAGAAGATAATATCGCTAGGTGGAAAAGAGTGGCAAGACTAGCTGTGTTAAAATCAGCGGAACATCGTTGGGGACAGGTAAGCTACCGGAAATACTGTGAACGTTTACTTTACATTGCGAATTCAAGAATTACACGATGCTATTTTATGTTTTATGTCCAGTTGATAAGTAGCGCGGTGAAGAGTTCCCAAATCGGCAAGAGCAACAGCAGGTTGTCGCTGCAAAGTCAGCAAAGCTTGAAGAGAGCCATGGAGGAGGCTAAAAAGCTGACTGACAAGAATGCAGTGCCTGCGTCCATTCCGAGAGAACTCTCGCAAAGCACGGCCGCCACTATCATGCATGTCTTACAGGATATTGTCGAGACGGACGAAGTTAAGCCTGGCACAACGAAATCAAACGATCCACCTACATTTGACAGTCTGTGTGATTCAATTCCTGTAGCCCAGGTAACAATTAATATTACAAAATTAGTAGACATTGTAAAAGTAAAGTGAGCAGATATTTGTGAATAATACTACTTTCATTCTAATAGTCCCATCAAAAGCCAATGACAGAAATCGGATACGTTGATGAGAAAATACATAATTCTCCCGCGCCATTGGTAGCATTGCGAACATCGCCTCCACGAGTGATCAAGCGAAAACCGCCAAATCCTTCTCCTGGCCAACAACTTGGCCAACAATTCAGTCAGCAATCACCAAATTCCAACTACGCGGCTGCAGCTATGAATAATGTACAACAGGATCCGAAAATGATAGTAAAGCGTGAAGCCTCTTGCCCGTCCATCGTAAAATCGTCGCCACCTAGTACTGGAAACTTCTCCAATTCCCCTAAGAACGGAATCAATTCGCCAAAGAGTAAGAAACTGCAGGCTTCGCAATCATCTGCCTTATCACCCGGACATGCAACTTTGGATACGACCATAGTTAGGGCTCGACCAAGGGCCAGTCTTAGCCCAAGGAGAGTAGCCAACGAAGAAGACAAAGCTAGGCTAGTGAACATCACGCCTAAATCACCACGAATCAATAATACCAGATCGCCGAGAAGAGGAGGGTGGCTGTGAATGTTTGCAGTTGAACAACCGACATAAATAAAGGTGTTGTCATAAATGATTTCGGAATAATTTTACATACAATTAGATCCACTGGGCGTTTACGTGTAGTGTTTTAAGTTATTTTAAGAAGTTTTTAAATTTCCCGCGTCGCCTTAATGTCTCCGGTACGGTGGCGTCTCAAAAAAAAAACGGAGAAACGCTTAAACTAATCATTGGACAGCAATCGGTAATTTTTTAAGGGTATGCAGTTATCCACATTACCGACTGCTGTTCAATGATTAGTTTGAGCGTTTCTCTGTTTTTTTTTTGATCCGCCACCGTACCGATGATATTAGGGCGACACGGGAAATTCAAATTTTTCCTTAAAAATTAACACTAAACTAGCTTTTTAGGTCTTTTAGGGCAGATTTTTCCACGTCTGGGTAAACTGTCAGGTAGCTACCTAACAGATAAAATTGTAACTAACGTTGTCCCATAGACCAGTGTTTCTCAAAGTGTGGTACGCGTACCCCCTGGGGTACGGGAAGAGTTCGGTGGGGGTACGCGCTGCACCGGGCTTTGGCTGCGCCTGGTGCAACAAGCAGCTTACTTTTGTATGATGCGTAGCCTACATGGGACTCAGTGTTACGAAAATTAGAGAAGGGGTACACAGATGTTGAAAGTTTGAGAAACACTGCCATAGACCATATACGACATGAACTGCTCGTTCAGGCCAGGAGCTGAAGACAAGATGGGAAGACATCATTGTTTATATTACAAAACCATTGTTGTTAATTATGAACATTTACAACTGTTTAAAATACAACAAATTTTACCTACCTCAATTTTAATTAAGGGTATCACTCAATGCCTGGACGAACCTAGATAAAATGGAGAACTTATAGGTAAAGTATCGTATATATTTATTTTCTCATCTATATCAATACATGATTATTTCATTCGCTGACGCTCATCCGTTGTTATGATAACGGCGAATATCAGACAGAAATATAACGGCATCAATGTATATGCATAAATTAAAATAGTTGCGGATGTACACTGTGAAACTGATTGATTGTTCATTATAGTTGAGAGTTACTTGGATATCCCGCAAAGGTGAATAGACTCCTAGGATCGTCGGGAATTGTTCAACACTGTTTTTCTTATAAAATCATTCGGTCCTGTGGGACCTGCCTTTCTTTCAAGTAGATTTGAATACTGTGACATAAAATTATTCAAACAATGCGGTTCAAGCGGCTTGTACGACTTTGCTTTGCGGTCCTTTCTGTGTGGAATTGATCTTGTCACCCAATGAAAGCGCCATGCCTTGGCTCTTCGCTCTAATCCGTATATGACCAACGACAGGTGCATCGGGTTTATTCAATGGCTTCTCAATAGACAAGTTTGCAAGTGCATCCTCACCGAATATCGACTTAGCGTACATGTTTGCGGCCATAAAGCCGCACTGACCTGAAAGAGCCTAGAAACAAGAAGTTATATTTTTGAACATACTAAACACGCAAAAACCTAAATATCTTAAACGTGCTTACCTTTTCTGGGGTCAAGCAACGCATATTTGTAGATTTTAGCAAATGAGCCAAATACTCTCTTAAGTCGGATAACGTTGTGTTCACGGACACCTTATTTTCCCATTCGAATTCCGCCCACATTTGACGGAACTCTGCGTCAGTACACGTTGCCGGTACGATGTAATCCATTATATCAATATGAATGTCATTCAAAACGACAACACTTCTGTCAGAGCCAGCCCCAGATACATCGTAGACTACAGTCGGAGCACAACCTCTATATTCCTGATCTTTTACGAAAAATCTCAAAACAATGAAAGAAACGCTTACATACCTATGTTTCCAAATATGATACCATTTTCTGTTGATGCAACCTTCACGTTCGCTTTAATGCTGGCGAAGTCCCTTGGTGCAAGAACAATTGGCTGCGGTCTTTCAACGAGTTTCAGGTCACCCATTGTCGCTAACTCGAGAGTGCAATTCTGCAAAGTGTCCTCTGTTTGATTGACTATCAGCACATCGAGGACAATGTCGTACTGATTGACGTGAACAAGCGCCTCAGCGTAAACTGGATCAGAAAATCCTGTGAGTTGAGTAACTTTACTCAATGCACTTGGAGCTGGTGCATCGCCTGCACCGCCTGGTCTGCCTGCCACTGCTGCACTCAAACTCTGTTCGAACATATCCCCAGCTCCGCCTGCCAAGTCTGAACCGCGATTTAATTGCAGGAATTGGATTGCATCATCGACTTGAACGACACTGCCTGGTTTCTCTTTCGCCTGTAGAAATTCAATTTTGATCACTTCATGTCGAAGTCGTTGATCTATTTCGATATTAGTGTTACCTTTTGATTTTGTGAATCTTCCTCTGCCTTCGCCGTCAGCATTCGACCAAGAGCATCGCGGCAACCTTCAGTGAAGACGTCCTGAACAAGTGGCGTTGGGCAAGCCAAAGATCTGAGACATAGAGATATACGCTCGGCATCATCGTGGGTCATGGCTTTCGTTGGTAGCCCAGATCGGCCCAACTGAAGAACGCTTGACATAATGAACATCGCCTCTGCCTGCATTCGATTGCTCTTTTGAAGGTTGCTTTCCATGGACTTATGGCGGAGGGCCAGTTTTGCCAAAGTCGTAGCCAAGGATGCGCCAATGAAGAAGTCACCTTCCATCATGTACTGAACAAGGGCCGGGCGCTTTTCTTCCCTCTTCCCTATTGAACAGTGAATCCTGTCTCAGTAGTTGTTCCTCACTTTCAATGGGGTAGAAGTCAATATAGACTCGGATAATTACTTGCTGTGGCTGCGCTGAACGCACTTTGCGTTGCGTACGTTCCGTCAGATGTGACCAACTGTGCTGGTGCCGTTTGTCCAGTTCCATCTTCTACCGGTTTTTCGCCAGCTTGACGTTTGTCCTCGGCCTCTAGTAATGGCAGTTCTCCCAAGGCACCCCGTATGCGAGCCATTACAGCTTCAATGTCTTCCTTCGATGCTGCATACTCACCCAATATCCACAGCGCGGCTCTATGGACTTTTACCGAGCGAATATGAGGAAATACCTCCAAAAGCTTTTCGACAATTAGTGGTCTAAGATCTTCGAATCTCTGAATCGCTTCGCGAACAAAGACCAGCACGTCGGTGGCGGCGGCTTCGTTATTTTCAGAGAGGAAATCTGTGAGCACTGGAATGACTGTAGCGGCGACATCGGAGAACTTAATAGAGCAGGCGTGTAAAGTTCTTACGAGAAGCTGTCTGTATCGGCCAGCATCCTCGTGTTCACCACCGGCCGTTCTCAGAACTTCTTTCTTTAAAAGCTGAACCATTTCCTCGATCGTACGTGTTGTTACCAGATCCATAGCCAGTGCCAATGTCTTTGTTCGAACCTCCAATGCCGGTGATCCTGAGCAAGACATCGATACATGCACGAACACGGCTTGATTGCCTCATGTCAAAAGAACTACTAAATACGTACCCAAAACTCGAAGAATGTCCATGACGAGATCCTGAAGAACCCTCTCATACACAGGACTGTCCTTCATGGCAATCAAACGATCGAGAACAATGAGTTTAACATTGTTATCGCTCTCTTTAACAACCAATTCAATGTAGCAAGAGGCTGCTGCTTTAATTGCTGTGGGAGCACTTGAAAGTGTTACCAGCGTGCCAGCTGCCTCATATCTTACTGCAGCACTTGGCGAGTTTAGTAAACTGTATATGCATCTTATGAAACGTGCCCTTTCAGATGGATTAGCGAGACAAACCTGCAATCATGAAATTTGTATAATACAGAAAGTTCTAACAGGCTTAATGTTGTTCAAATAAACTTGCCGACCTTATAGATTAATTCAACAATGACCAACTGCAATATGTCCCCAAAACTAGGCACTTGATCTAGACATGCGGCTAAGTAGGCCAGTGCTCTGCTCTGGTCAGCATGTAATAACATAAGAAAAGCATTCCTTCTACAGGACATATCCTGCTCTCCCTCCAGATATTTTGCTATTAGCTCTGGTGCATCCGGAATGAGGAACTCAAAGTTTCTATATATAGTGAATATTGCCAGAACAGCATTGCGCCTTACGTACGAATGCCTATGTTTTAGGCAGCCAATAATCGCTGGCATCAGTGGTTCTAAAAGTTCCGGTTCCTTTAACTTGCACAGAAACCTACAAACAGCATCCTTTAAAATTCTACATAAACAGTAAAAATCCTAAAAGACATTCTCAAATTGTGCTTGTACCTAAGAGTGGATCCTCTGACAAACTCATTCGGATGCTGCAAGTCCTTCCTATATGCGTCACACACTAAAATCATCTCTTGCAGCAGCTTACCATCAGGGGATGTCTTTGGGACAATCTCCCAGAAGATGAGAAGAAGTTTCTTAATGGTGTGATCTTGTAGGGGCAGGACGAATCTAATGATAGTCATGAGGAGACCTGGGAGACGTTCACCGCCCAATATCATGTGAATAGTTTTCTTCAGTGCCTCGATTTTCGTCGGTACGTCGCCTTTTTCGAGGTACTGCTTTAACTGGAGCTCGTTTACGGGCTCCGTGTCGGTTGGAATGTTTATCAAGGTATAACATGGTTGCTCCGCGATGGTACTCATCTTTCCGCATGTATATTATCCCTTTTTGCAATTAAACCGTGTCCTTATACTCTGTCGAACACGAAAACGTGCGCCCCTTTAGTGCCACAAACCTGACAATTTTATCCTAGTATGCCATAGGTATCGTAAGCGTGATATCTCTCAAAGTGAGGTTAGGGAGCTGTGTATTTGGACTAAAAATATGATACTACGAAATACGGTCAGCCGTGAGAATTACTGGCATTTAGATTTTACTCACCTAGTATCTAGAAAATATCGTGGAAAAAAATAACTCCAGTATCTGTCAACAGTAATCGACATTGATATACACCTGGAAACAAGGCGGAACGGCATACGTGTCAAACCCTACGTCAGGAACCATTGAACGATGGCGCCACTTTACAGGGATCTGCTATTTGAACGTGATGATATGCATGAATGGGGAACGCATTAGATAAATCCGACTTGTTATCCCGATTATTTCTCACAATGATAACGCATTGCAATAATGGAGTTGATTGAAAGTAGCAGAATTTCGCCATGAGCGGATAATTTGTCTTGCGCTTCCATTCCATCTTTTCGCATTTGACCTCAGAGCTGCGTGCAGCCTTCGGTTAACCTCTTGTCAGCCCATATGAGTAACGTACAATTTTGCAATATAATTATCTTTTACCTTCACCCACCAAAATCTGATGGATATGTTAAAGTGTATCAATGATCGAAAACGTTTTCTGCTATTTCAATGTTGATTGCATTTCTGATAATAATAACGGTGTCGAGGAGTACATGACGCAACAACAGGTTGCTTGCACTCCGATTGATTTATAAACAATGCACGTAATGCACACGTGGAACATAAATGCCTTCCCTCAATATGTAACTGCGGATCTGGTATTCGTTGAAAGCGCACGTACTGACTTTATCGGGTTATATACAATAGTTCGAACACAACGATGTAATTGCATGTTTTCGCAAGCACGTTCGGCCCGAATGTGATAACAGTCCGATGTGTTTTTAGAATGCGCAAAAATTGGGAAATTTGCAGCCACGTGTCAAACTTTTGTACGATATACTATCACTGCATTCGTAAGCGTGTACTTCTTATCGAGAGATGCAACCTTTGTGACGTCTGCGAAGACGCAACGTCAGAAAAATATTTTCTTACACAGACGTCCCTGCCACCCTCGCGTTCAATTTCGATGTAATACGAGTACATATTTAGAAAAAAGAAAAAGAAGTAAGTATAAGTAAGTACAAGAATTGGCTAAATCACATGCACAACGAAGTAACGTGTTCTCAGGTTTACATAGAAAATCATGTGACTGTCAATGTTGGAACAACTGGCCGTCTAGCACTCTGCCATCGATACCATGAAACGATATGGTAATAGAACGTCCTAATAACAGAACTTCTGTTGCACACAGTCGATGCGTTCCGTCGCAGTCGTGACGCCCCCGCGATCGCACGCTTAAGAAGAACCGGTGAAAGGTGTTGAAGAGACTCGTCAAAGTTACATGATAAGTAGCTCTCGCAGGTGAGATGTTTGGCGTACACACCTCCGCCAAGCACACGCGCCTCGCGTCTTTCCCGCTGTCTTCTCGCGCTCCTCGTCTTGTCGCGGGCTGCGCATTGAGGTCTCCCGCCTTGCATTCCGCGCCCATAAGCGATTAATTAATCGACACGCACCGGCATCTGTATACGTGCAACAGGTACGCAAACCTTCGACGTAGCCGCGATTGCGGGAGCGTATTTTCAACACGTACCACCGGATAAGGAAGGGATTAAAAACGTGATGGCCCGACGCTCGCACACCGAGTGGAGCAAGAGCCAGCGAAAGGAACGGGACTTTTTCGAGAAACGCCGCAGGGTTAACGCAATTGTCGGCAACAGGGAGAACTCAAGATGTACCTGACACGCGTGGGTGCGCCATTCTGGACGGCGTCTTTGATGGTCCTGGCGGCTGTCGCTGTCCTCTCGACACCGACTGCGCGGGCGCTGCCGAATTCGCGATGCATGGATAAAGCCTTGAACAACGTGATGAAGTACTGCAGCACTCGGGGCACGAAGCACAAGAGAAGCGTCGAGATCCTCGGTGCCGATAAGGAGAACGAGGCGGGACTTCTGTTATCGGATGCACCAGGTGAGCACGACGATTGTCAACGACACGGGGGTGTATAGGGGATCGTGCTTGGTTGTCTACAAGGGAAAGAATCGTTTCGTTAGTATGAGTTCTAAAACATCCAATGCGTATAACGTGTATACATATTGTTTACATTAAAGAAAAGTTACGTGACCTAGCCTGTATTAAAATGACCAAAGCGCGGTCGATTGAGTAATGAAAAAGCGTTGCGCGGAAAAGGGTAACGGCCGGTCAGCGCAAGAAAGAGGAGCTCGACAAGCGGTGACCCAATTTTCTTTCAGATCTGCCAATTCAAACGTTTGAGCCGGACAGCAATAAGGCGTACGCGAAGAGGCAGCTGCAACGGTTCGGCAGTGATGTCGCCATGCCGATGTCCGACAACGAAGCGGGCCCGAACGATCAAGGAGACGAACATGGGCCGAGATTCTTCTACCGAGGACATCATCGCCATGGCTTCCATATCCCAATCGGGCACCTGATCAAATATGGCCTGCCTTTCATTTTCCCGGTAAGATTCACGACTTCTAGCTGAAATTGAAGAAGTAACCAGCACTCGAGATATAGTCACCGGCTACATGCGAAGGTCAAATTCTTAAAATTTTATCGTTTCCATTGTAAGGGTAAAAGCTGACGTTCGCATTTCGCTGGATACCGTGCGGAAATCACGAGTTCGGGACTGGCCAGAGTAGAGTTAACGCATTTCGTTAAACGGACAGCCCCGAACCGTGCCAAAGCTCGCTGAAATTAACGACTCTAATAATATATCCATACAAGTACTAAATCAATCGATGTAGCGTTGTGCTAACATCGTTCTATTATCAATGGTCGCATTCACGTACTTAACTACCAACCCCCTCGCGTTACTTAACAATAAAAACACGAGAAGACAAAAGCGAATTGTATCTGTTGCTTTGCATGATCTCGCTTGCTCACACTCGTGAACGCATCCTGGTGGTACATGGGTCATCTGGCGGTACCAGTAAGATAATTCGTCTGTCAACGGGAGAAAATGGTCGGTCAGCAGAATGAACCGAATCCTCGATGTAAGTAATCGTTACTCCCGCTTAAGTCTAGCGCCTTGAGGGCTTGAGGCTTGCCGTCCGTTAACACTCGTTAACCCTTTCCAGGCACTCTGCATTGAGGAGGAATAACATTTAATTCTTATCGTTAGAAACGTATCATGGTTGGGCACGCTTAACGTATTACTTCTCTAATCGAGCATATATGTATAAACATTTATTTCACATAACATTATCACATAAATTGGGGAATTCTGTTAAAGCAAGTAGTTGCTGCTGGAAAGGATTAGCCTGCAAACTTTATAGCAGTTAATGCGTGTGCGGCAAAAAAAAAAGGATCAGAAGTTGTGTAATAGACTTTCTTCCGTAGGCTGATGACCCAGAGCTGGATCCACTGAACGACGAGGAATTTGACGATATGTACAACGATTTAGTGTATGAGAGATCACCGAGAGGATCCAAGGAGAAGCCAGGCAATCTTTTCATGTTGGACAGCGTGAAATGTTGTAGTGATGTCAGGGCGTGCCGCAAAGAAATTATAATCAAACTGTGCTCTCGACCGTGAAGGAAAATGTGAACACACTGGGATACAGTTTCACTGTGAACTCGATCCCTGGAGTGGATCGATATTGTTTTGGCGAAGAACTGTATGACGCGCGAATGTAATGTGCATAGTAACAAAATTCGATTAATCATTAAGATCATTGGAATAATTAGCGTCCAGTACCTATTGACAATCCTATTAGACCTAAAATGAGGCATCTGATTGGGAATGTTAACTCTAACGAAGCGTTCCATTAACGACATCGGCTGTAATCCTGACTGCCACTACAATTAGACTAGCAATAAACAAGTAAGAAAACTACAAGTTCACAAACAAAAGTTGTAAATTGAACAGAAAATAATTTTAATTCGATTTAAAATATAGTGAAACAAAACCAATATGCTGACTGGATCTTTTTCTCAATGTACTGCGTTCTCCCTTATACCTAATTTGTATACTCTCGGTAGTAATGGTAAATGCGTGTTGCAACAATATTTTCACTACACAAAGCCCTTTACCACAAAAACCCCGACTTGAGTGGGCCTCATAGTTTTGCGTAACTTATGGATCTTTATTGCAAACTAAACAGAGATCCTCAATTGCTGATCATGTTAGCGTAAAAACCACTTGATGCTTGAGCAAAACGGCAAAACAATAAAATGATAATACAATAGCTTCATAAAGTTGATCAAAATTATATTTTGCCTAAAGGATCTGGCACACTTATCCGACACGACACGACACGACAAAAAACGGAACAAAATTGAACGCATGTAAATAAATGAAACTGCGCACACTCGTCCGGCACGACACGACATTTATTTACAATAATTCAATTGTTACCGTTTTTGTCCTGTCGTGTCGTGTCGGATAAGTGTGCCAGATCCTTAAGGTATTACTAGCGCTGGGTGCCGTATCAAAAAGGGGCTTCATTATTTGTTTTCAATTGCGTCAAAAATTTCTTACGGCCCTGATTCAATCCATGCACACATTCCGTATACATATGTGCACACTAGTATACTTAGCAATAATGCATACTAGCGTTTGTACCGCAGTTCAGGCTGAACACAAGCAATCAATTTACAATTTTATATTCACAATTTTTTTTTCTCCTGAACTAGACGGTGAAAAGTCTTTTTTTTTCTTTTAAAATGTTCGTCGAATGTTAACCTACAACCTGGAATTTTTTCAAAAAAAGTTTAAGTGCCGTTTTCGAGTTATTATCAAAAAACTTGTCTTGGATCAAGTTCATTTATAAGAAAAAAATTGTTATTTTTTTTAAATCTTCAATTTAAGTCTGGTTTAAAAAAAAGTTTAAGTAAAGTGATTCAGCGCTAGTAATACCTTAAGGGGTTACACCACCTTGGCACTTAGTAAAAGTAGCACAAAATGAGACAATTTTTTTGACGCAACTATTATCTATACAAATTTGATTTTATTATCACTATTTACAATACACATCAGTGAATATATCATATAAAAATGACTAAAAAATATTTACAAATAGCGGAGATATAAGGTGACCCGCAAAACGCCTTCGCTGTGATGCTCGCCGACGGTGGAACATGTAGCATGGTCAAAATTCGTTTAAAAAAAAAAAGTCAGCAATTTTCATGTAAATAAACGTAATAGCTAATAAGTAGCATAGGGAAAACATTTTTTAAACATTTTTGTGGAATTGACCGTCGTTTGTAACATGATATTGATTTTTTCGTTAAAAATTGGATCCTAAAACATTAAAAACAAATTTATGAGGCATCCGATCAAAAAACGGCTATGCTACTTGATAGATATTAGCGTAGAGAAGATATAGTGTAAATTTGAGTAAAATCGGTTCAGTAGTTTTCGAGATATCGTGTCTACCAGTTTGAGAAAACTCGTTTCGAGTAAAACGCAAAAGAAGAAAAAGTACCGCTTCAGCATGTTAAGATCCAGAATTTTTGTATGTTACCTTTAATCTGCGAGTCCTGGTCCATACATACCTAGTCCTTCTATAGACGCGTAAAGATCCATTCCGAAATAATTTGGCTTCATTATAACAGACCTTCAATAACGGTTACAAACGGATATGCCTATCTGAGCGGACAGACACTCTCTGCGACTCTCTGCCGTGCTCACTTCAAGTTGCTATAACTCTGGTAATTTTTGGAATATTAACATGCTTAACATCGCAAATTCTTCTTGAAAGTACAAGTAATGAAATAAGGCAAAAAAAAAAAAATCGTTTTTTTTTAAAACCTCATTTTTAAGGCCTCTAACGAATATAGCGCGAGCCTAGTTACAATAACTATGAATTATTACTGTCCTAAGGAAAGGAAAAGTATATTTGGTTCCATAGGTAAGCAGTTTTAAACTACATCATTTTTCATTCGTGTAAACATTTTATTATTTTATTAATTCCTATTGTACGATCCAAATACTTGCGAAATATCAAAAATAGGAACTTTAAGAGAACATTCAATATTTCTCATGGCATTTCCGTAAACACCCTCAGAAACGAGTCAAGAAACTTCAGAGTTCATATTAATTTAACTTTCGCATGTAAGGGAAATCGTACAACAAACTATACTTCTCAATTCATGGCTAATCAATAATTAAGATTTAATACTAGTGAGATCATCAGTCGGTAAGAGAGCTAAAGTCATCGGCAGCTTAATTAAATTCTACTGTCCGTTGCACTCGAAAATGCTTTTGATTCGATGGCCGGAATTAGATTCTCGGATCGAATCGATCACAATTATCTCGTGAAGTGCATGCAACCGGTTATCACACAAACTTCACTTTCATTAATTGTCTTTTAGAGACGAAACGTCATTAATGTTCTTCTCGTGGGGCCCGAATATCCCTGTTGAAAAATTTCACTAAAACTCGACGAATTTATCAGCAATTCGCAGGTCTCGCTGGTTAGCGCGTTCCGTCAAGTCCTCTCTTCCCTTGATTCTGTGAAAGCGTATGTTATCTTGTACGGCCCGACAATGTCGGCCGCGTATCATCTTTAATACAACGACTAATTATCACCCCGTTATGAGACTAGACTTCTTTTTCTCCGATTCTCCGATCTTCTCCGTTCTCTAACGTCTATCTCCATTATTTTCCTCCCCCAATGGCATCGTCGACTGTCTGAATTATTAGTCTAGATGATCATCAATGCGCTCACACGTCCTGCCCATCTTGACTGTATCCTGACAAAGTAGCCGGCACAAAAATAGGTCCTCGTCCGCGATGGTCGTGTGTTTCGTTGATGATCAATCGACGGAGGCCGGAGGAGTGAAGTGCTGTTACACCTTGATGAAGAAACACGCGGAGCGCTTCTCTCGTGTCACCCCGACAAATCAATTCCTCGACACAATGTGGCCCATGATGAAATAATGGTCTCCTGTTTGGTGGGTCGTTCAAGGCCCCCATGTAATTTCAAAATAGGCAATAAGGTCTAGTCCGTCGGATTGGTCGATGTTCTACCCTCCTTTCTGCACCTTGGGCGTAAGTATCTCTTGTCTAGCCTGCAACGAAAGAAAATTTGACATAAGAAAAAGAATGTCTACTACGTTCTCGGAATATAGCAATTTTTCTGCGATGTAGCGAAATTTGGCGAAAATAAAATTCTACGTCAGGTGCATGCAGCGTTTAAAGTCCACGTCAAACGACAACAAAAAGACTACTATTCCTACTCTACTCGGCGTGAAGTACATCTGATAAAATGTTCTTTCGAGTATTGTAATCACTGCCGAAAACCACCGTGAACATGAACCAGGAAATCGAGAGTGTTAATAAATATTCTGCGGTTGAAGCGGCGCGAGTGAAAGCATTGCGCGTGAGACAGATGAGTAGACAGATGCAGGGATAATCGGGAGGCAGCATTGAGATAGTCAGACCGAAGAGAAAGAAGACAAAGAGCTACAAGTAGGAAGAATCAAAGAAAATTGCTTCTCGTCCGCGTTCGAGATGAGCGGGACGGATCGAGGGCGAGGCCAAGTACCCTCTAAAAAAAGATACTAACAAGAAGCGGCCACCGAGAGACAATAAGCAAGAATAATAAAGTCGAATGCAGCGACAAACAAGAAGCGCGAAGTCGCGTCAATAGAGAGGGCCTCGAGCCCGCCGACAAGTATCCAGTCACCGCGAGGAGATTTCTGAAGCAAAGCGTTCCGCGTCGATTTATTTTGGCACCTCGTCGAGGAAGCATCTTTGCCAAAGCAAGAGCGCCTTCTGTGACGATGTCTACAGTGCCGTCCGCGACTTTTCTTCCTATGCTTGCCATGATTTATCCCAATGCGGCTCTCATGATCGTCATCATCGTCGTCACTATCGTCGTAACCGTCACTGTCATTATCGGCAACGCGATCATCGCGCCCGTTCTTCCGTACTCTTTTCGCACAGCGATGGTGCTTACGTTTCAACGTGCCGTCGGCATAGTCGACCCCCGTTGATTGTGGCGTCTCTTCCGAGGACGGTTCCCTTCTCACGGAGGCGTGCGGTAACTTCACTATCGTAAACGATTCCTCTCTGAAAAAATAAGAAAAACATTGACGATAAGCGACAGCGCTCGTTTTCGCTTACGAAAGTACTGCTCCTCCGTAACGTTATGGACACTGAGAATTGCAGAGAGAAGGAGGGCAGAGATACACCGGCCCGACGATAATATTTTCCCTCTGCAAGTCCATTTATGCCATTTACGCTCGTTGATTCAGCGGGGTATTAAGCGTTTCATAAAACTACGGGACGAGTAAAAGGATTAAGGCGACACTTATCTTCCTTGCCTTCTGACAATTTAACCGGGCGATAAACGTTTCGTGCAACTTGGCCAAATGGGTAAATATCTGATAAAATCGTAAGGATAGGGGAAGGAGCGACGAGTATGAAGGTAAACGTCGAGTTAGACGTAGAGCATATTTTCGCAGGATCAACGTCAAACGCACTAGTAAATAATTGTGTAGGAGGACGAATTAAGTAATTTTTGTCTTTTTTTTTCGGAAAATCAGCTCGAATGTCAAGATAAACGGATGTGCAAGCGGGTGTGGACAAAAGAAAGAACTATAAGGAGACAGAGAGATAGCGACGAGCCGTCCTAGTACTTCGGACTAACCTTCCTTCTGAGGCCAGTTAATACAACCGTGAACTTTAGGAAAAGCAACAGAGATTATCGTCGAGCCATTGATAAGCGGGCTCTGCCTTCACTTACTCGCCTGTCTCTATGCCTCGTTCTCCGTCGCACGATTCAGTGCCTAATATTTCTCTCTCCTTCGTTCTTTCATTCTCACGCTACTCCGGATTCTTATTCCGATGGACTCGTGCAGGATTTTTTCATCACGTCTACTTATAACAACCCAATGGAAACTACCTACTATCGCGGTCAGTTGTAAAGTCCACTGGCAACGACCGGGTCCCTCCACGTATATCCGCCAAGAGCGGCAATAACAAGTTACCGATTAAGAGAATCAATTCATTGGGCCACTCGTTGTTTTCGCATAAATTCGATATCGACGGTGACTACACGCATCGAGAGGGTACTGGCCGAAAGTGATGCGCCGAAGCGGATTGACAGGCACGGCAGAGGCTGCCGAGCAAAAAACGACTACCGATATGTGGCGCCTGAGCCAACGATTAAGGAGTCATTGTACCAGTGAGATACCATTCGCGTCTGGTGCGAACGCGAGTCAAACCAAACGATAGTGTTTTTAGAACAATAATATCTGACGTTTGACCCGCGATTGGAGCGTTACTTCGGCAACTTAAGTTTCAATCTGCTTATTACGGAATCAAAGGTTGTCCACCAGGACTAAGAGATATGACCCGAAGAAAAGAAGCACTCGGTCAGTTTTGAGCTCTCGCAAGATCCTATCCACGCATCAGCCTATTAACTAGGAGCGATCGTGAGCTTTAGTCATCCCTCGAGTTAACAGATCGATCGCCCCAACGATCCAGGAGCGGGAGCGTGGCGGGGCTTGTTAAAAAGTCAGAGGTTAGTGTCAATAAGTGTGAAAGGCGATCGCACGCGGCGCTGACCTTTCCATTTACCCTCTCGCGATGCACGGCACATTGTCTGCAATCGCTACCAATAGACGCGACGAGGGAGACGCGGTAATCGTGCGCGCCCGGCCACCGGTGTGAAGGACCCAGTGTCGTAAACCGGCACGACTTCCATTAGCAGCGAGAGAACGCCGGAGGCCGAACTAACGAATGTAATACTTTAGAAGAGTGGAAAATAATAGAGAATAGATACCAATGTCTACTCACGTGACGTCTCTAGAGTCGCCGCGCTTTTCCTCGGACGATGCTTTGCAATATTTGTCGAGCTGCTCGAAGCTGCACGGGTGATAGCAACACTCTTCGACGAGTCCGGGCCCGTCGGGGATCCTTCGGTCTTCCTCGCCGCTGTACGAGAAGGGCTCGTTGTATCCGCGGTCGCGGCACCTCAGGTACAGAGCGTCGCTCAAGCTCCTCGAGCAAAGCCTCAGAGTTCCCCGGTACGGCATCGTGTACGGGGCGCCGTGGACCACGTTGACAGCTCCAAGGACAATTAACATGGCCAAGATCATCGTTCTCGAGACTCCTCCTTGCATACTCCATCTCATCGTAATAGCCTCCATTGTGTGTTTCTCTCTCTCTCTCTCTCTCTCTCTGTCTTATTTTCTCCTTTACGTCTCGGTGTCTACACGCGAACAAACCGCACACTCTAGTATGTACCTCGACGCTCTGGACGTCCGGATCGCGAGGACTCGTCAGTCGGAAGGTGCAGTTTAGTAATTGACAGTCTTTCCTCTCGAACGCTGCTGGCCTACGCTGCTCCGGCTGGACGCTCTTCAGGAATCGTGTCTTGTCTTCTGACAGGAGCGTTCGGGATCCTCCGGAATCTCCCGGTTTACTGTCCTGTCCGTCGTAGCCGAAGCGACTCGAAGGACGCGCTCTCCACTTGAGTTGGGTCGACGAGAATCCGGAAGGTGCGGATTTGTCGTAGACTGCAGTCTCGTTCGTGGAGAGAGACGTCCGCTGGTACCGAGTTCCCCGGTGCCACTGGTACCGGCCTGGCTCGCCACGCGGTTCTTGTTCCAGATTTCACGGCCTGGAGGAGAGGAACGATAAGGCGGTAAGGGTGGGGAGCCGAGGGTAAGACGAGGGAAGAGGAAGAAGAGAAGGCAGAGAAGACGGCCGAGGAGAAGGAGATCGTGAGAGGTGGTAGACACTCATGTCGCACCCAAGTCCATCCCAGTGAAGGGGCCAGGGGGTGGGAGTGGGATTTGATTGCGCGATCTCTTTCTCGCTCGACCGTTCCGTCTGTCTGTCTGTCGCCATGTCTGTCCGTCGTCGGCCACCGCAGAGACCCAGGCCAGACTCTTCTTTCGCCACGGAGGGGATGATCAGCCGAGTGCTCGGGCACTCGTGGAAACGTCGGGAAACGTCGGGAAACGTCAATCCGCTTCTTTCCCGGGAAACGATAAGATCAGGCCGATGCTGTTATTGCCTTCTAAAGGATTCCGCGCACTTATCCGGCACGCGACGGCAAAAGACGCTTCGGATTCAATGCATGTAAATAAATGAAGCCGCGTACATTCGCCCGGCACGACATTTATTTACATGCTTCCGATGCTAACCGTTTTTAGGCAGCGTCGCGGGACGCGTTGGCTTCATAAATGTGCAGTGCCTTTCTTCTTCACAACGCACACAGCCGCGTAAACATAGCACGCTTCGATATTCTTCCGTAATGTCAAATTATCGGAGCTTTAAAACCAGCAGATAATACTGGGAGCGACGTAAGAATAATAAATGTGTCCATAAGGAGCTATGTATGAAACGAAATAAAATGACGACCGCTTATCGCGATGCAAGCCTATCAAATTTACGACTTCCTACATTTGCAGGATGCTACGGTACGACGATGATACAGTTGTAATATCTAAAAGCTCGGCGATTAAGAAATAATCAGGACTAAAGTCCGGTAAATAGCTTCTAGATTTATCAGGAAATGGCACGATGCTTCGAAGCGGGCGAAGCAGCGGTCTATCGCGAATCTGTCCGGAATGAAAGAGATCGGAGAGTCGGACCGATTGATCATCGGGGAAATTGATCAGTGATTAGCGATTGACCGTAACAAAGGGTGGTCCGTATCATTGGGGCCATTAAATTAATCATAGTGCCTGTTTTGTCTCGGTACGATAAGTGCGGAGAATTTTTTCGGCGATACAGAGACTCTCCTCCGCGATCGACCTCCTGCCCTCGTTTCTTTCCGTCGATCGTACTAGTTCCTCCGATATCATTTGACGAATAAGGATGCCGCCCGACGACCCTCTTCTATTCATAGACCGCCATCGTCGGGTGGGTTGCAAGTTGTAAACAATACTGATTACATCCCGCCTTCTTTGTGCGCTGCCGTATGGACGCGTTTATTGTTGCCGTCGTTCCAGGTAATGACCGATTAAAGGATGTTCACCGTGATCAAGCGTTAACGGGGTCGCGGAAACCGCCAAAGGGGGATGGTTCAAGCACGAGACATCTTATCATTTTATTTTCCGCTGCGTGTCCTTTTCATATACAATTCCTCTCCTCCCACCTACGGACAACTCCTACTCCTACCCGTATTTCCCTTATACGCATCTGTCTTGGCGACTCCACGGAGAAAATTAAATTACGCATACGTTTATTAAATTTTCATCATCAAACGAAACGGGTCTGTGCCGAGCGCAGGCATGCACTTGCTCCAGTCGAAGCCGGCCACACTCAATGAGACGGGAGCGAAAACGTGAATTTTGCATCAGGACTATCAGGAGCCTTTGCCGGCTGCCATTATTGCCGTGATCGTCGCGCATCGCGCGTGCAGTACGCCCAGGAGGTGGAAGTCGACCGTCTTCTGTTCTATTTATGGCTGTAATTGCAACTGCCCGAGCGCGATGAAACCGTAGTCGGATAGCTTTACCTTTACGTCACGTTCGAGCAAGGGGACCATCGACAACGACTGCGCCACGTGTACGGCGATATTAAGGCTCGTGAAAACGTGATCCAACTGAGGGAAAAGGAATCCTTCAGTTGGCACGTTTTTGCGTGACGCTGAAGGCGGCGCGATGCGGCGCGGCGCGGCGTGCGAAGAGGAAGACGGACCCGAGTCCTTCCTCAAGTGAGCAAGGTCGTCTTACGCGCAAGTAACCGATGCACGTGGCTCGCGAGCGATGCACTTTCGGTAGTCACTTCGTTACACACGTGCGTGTCACGCGAATGCGGCTCACTCGGTGCAATCGCAACTTCAGCAGGAGCGGCTCTCTTGATTAATGCCAGACTTATCGTCGCTTCCGTTCAAACAAATACTCGCAACGAAACACTGATCTCTGCGTGAAATCGTGGACGCTGGTGGATTTCAATGAAAATTTCGGTAGAACTAGACGAGAAAATCTATCGAATGTAATAGTTGAATTTTGTCGAGCTTCTCTTTACTTTAAATCGGAGAAAGGTACGGTGCCATAGGTGCACGTGAAACAATCTTATGTCAAGCGCTGCTGGCCGCTGTTCCTCGCAAGAGTTGCAAGACCAGTCATGTCATGAGTGTGATCGTTGCGTGACTGTGCCAATTGGGAAATTGCTCAAATTGATAGTACACTCGTTTCAATCCTTAAACTCGATAGCGCAACGATAATTCGTGCGTTTGCTCGACAATTGCAATTATGAAGCATTTGAAACATTACAATTTTGTTTCAATCGAATCAACGCACGTCGCGCGCAAACGTTAAATCGCGACTTATCGTGCCCCGCATCGCGGCGCATTTTGCGAATAAACGTTCGCGGAAATTTTCTAATGTGACTCATTGTAGTCTACATGAATTTCACGGAATGCACGTCGGCAAGAAAGCTCTGGATTACGAGAATTACCACCAATTGCTACTGTTACTAAGTAATCGCTACTTTAATCGGCTCTCGCAGCGAACTTGACGAGACATCTAAGGGAACGAATTCGGTTATGTAATCAGTTAAAAGGTACAACGGGTGAATTAAAGAATCAGTCATCGCCGGCATACGACGACCTTTCGAACCACGGCAGACTGAGACCGCGCTAATCGCGAATCCTCGCGATTACATACCGCGCAAAAACCGAGGCCGTGGCAACATCTTTGCATTTACATTTTGTTAGCCCATATTGTCAGTTAATCCACTGCATGCCAGAATGTCACTTTCGTCCCCGCGATAAACTTAGGGAAAGATAATTTTTAGTAGATGCAAAAGCGTGTAGTCAAATATATATGTATATTTATATATTCGGCTCTCTTCTTTCTTTTCGCTTTTTCCCGATGCCACTGACCGCGTAATTGTCTCAAGTACTTGTCAGAAACCCGCATCGCACTTCGCACCCGGAGAAGAAGAGGATTGTTCGTTTTTGTTATTTTTAGCCAACGAATTATCTGGTGTGGCATAAATGCCGTCGGGAGAATGATGGCAACCGGGGTGTGTAGGGGTAAAGGGGAGGAGAAAGATGAAGTCGCCGCTGAGGCGCTGAGGGAAGTTTGATTGCACTGCACGCACTATACTTCTATAGTATGTTTTGAAAGCAACGGTCTGGGAACGTTCAACTTCAAAGAGTCGACGTTGCCGTAACTCCTTACCGTAAACGGAAACGAACTACCTCCGCCTAAATGCTGAATTTTTCTCCTTTCACAAATAATTCCATGTTGCACCGTTAGACGGTATCGCTTTTGGATCTGCTTCCACTGGCCCATTGAAGAGCTATCAGTAGACTTCGAACCATCAATGTAACAGACGGCTGGCAACGGCGCGGATCACCCAGGGATTATTCTAAACGGGGTTAAGTTCGACGTTCCCTATCGCCGTCCGTCGATCATCTCTCTATCCGCTGTTTTCCGGTCGAGACTTTTTGGATAAGCGGGCATGCCGTTTCGAAGATCGCGAAACTCGGTCGTGCAGCTGCCCATCATCCGAATCTAGGTCCGATTTGCGGAGGATATCACGTGATGCGATTGCCTCTGTTGTACTTTGAAATCGTTTCATCCGCTGCTCCAGGGGGGACAGGCATCACACGCATAAACTATATTTTCCTATACGAGCATGCCTGTACAATACGTCGCATAAATATTCGCAACTCCGAGTCGATCTTCTGAGTATAGACGATGGAGATAACGTAGTCCTCTGTCCTGAAGAAAGTATCTACTTTAATTCCGCATTAGTGGTAGCGTAATACACGTAAATAGTACCTACGGCAATTGTCATAAACGAGCTGATTGAGGCGGGCAATTGAAATAATTCGTGGCAATCTTTGGCGGGCCAGAAATCAGGCGGGAAACATTAGCTAAATTGATTAAAAAGCTACGAAAGAAGCATGAAGAGATTGTAAAGAGACGCGGCGCGTCGGGGGTCAGAGCAACTCAGGGTGTAAATTCGTCGACGCTGATCTTCGAGAATAAATGGAACGTGCATGTGATTCGTCTAACAATAAGCTATCGAGAACAAACAAGTAACGGGTTGGCACGATTTACTATGCGAGCCCGAACACTTAGGCAGACTTACATATACGTGCAAACGTGTCTGTCGAGATTGGTGGCAGCCCGCCTTCCACCCACGAGTTTTGTTGCGCTGGATCACGTGTCAATTACGATATACATATTTGTCTATGGATGCACTTTGAGATCGAGGCTGCTCTTACGGGGGGCCCCAGACCGATAACTGAATGCGTCTTCTAGAATGATACCGTTTATGCATAGAATATTAACCGGCCGCGTACGTCAATGTCCCACCCACTCGAGTATCATTTTTCAAATTGTCATGATCCTTTTCCTCGCTTCTCATATTACAAGTAGTGTGCGCGTCTTTATCTGATCGCGTCAGAATCTGTCGATTAAGCAGAGTATATACCATCATTATTACATATTACATGTATCACCAGCGGCTAGCAAACTAGCCTCGCAGCGTCGTAGCAACTAGACTTTAGACCAGGCCTGGCCAACCCAAATGGTTTGACGGGCCACTTTGATGACGCGTAACGTTACAGCGGGCCGCACTTTAGGTGAACATGCGTTTAAAAAATGGAATACAAATAGAAAATGAAACCGGCACAACATGAAACAATACCGGTTACAAACCGGCCGACAGCATACGATGCCGCCAGTGCACGTGGCCGACTACATCTCGGCGATTAGACAACGAGAAACAAAAGTTTCAATAGAAATCTAAAATCGCCGGCGGGCCGCGTGTTGGGCAGGCCTGCTTTAGACAAACACGAAGAAACAACAAAACGGATATGGGTGGTTCACTGCTTTGCACAATATTGTTTCAAGGCACGAGACTGCAGCTTACAAAGTACTCCGTCTAAGGGTGTCGCTTATCGAAAAAAATGATTCAATACGTAATTTCTATCTACAATTACTCACCCTATTAGTCGTTACCAGCTGTACCAAATCGTTGGAATTCCATCGTCATATTAACTATCGTGGCAGTTTATCGACGGTACATTGTTTGCATTGTATCCTGTTGACTAGAGTACATTGTCTGCGCCAATTCCATTGTATACACATATGTACATTCTGACCAAACGGAGCCTCTGGCGAAGTTCGTCTGGCAATCAGTGTGTCAAACTACATCAGTTACAGATCGCCACCAGTATCCTTCGTTATCTTTGTTATGAAGGCTTTGCACCAAAGACGCACAGTTATAGCCATGCATTTTATTTACCTTGCAGATAACAGCCACACGAGCTGCATTCTCGCTTGCATAGCAACTCTGTTGCTACGGAGGTCCAAATTCGATACCCAATCAACCTGCCAACTGATACGATAGGAGAATGTGAGTCGGTGACCCCTTCATGGCCAGCTCCATACGTATGTTTCGACGTTCCAAGTCTGCGAATCAATGAAGGTTTTTCGACCCGCCTATATCGGTGGGCAAATTTTGACAGACAGCTGGCTATCTTTTTCGTACAAGTTTACTACATACATTTGCAGGACAACGTCGACAACAACAATGTAGCTTTACACGATCTTCGACCATCAACGCTGTAATTGCGAAGGCCAAGAACCGCATAGGAATATTCCAATAACCCGCGATTGCGATAACGGCAAATATATGCATATGTATATCTAAAGGTTTTCTTATTACATTGAACTCTCACTCTTCCAGGTCCAAATTCTATCGCTGCACAGCTGGTGTACCGACGTAATCGAGGAAGGATCGAGACTCAATGGCGGCTTTATCGGAAAATTCGTACAATTCTGTTGATTCTGTTTAAATATATTCGGAAAAGGGATCGGTAACAGGTACAATTGTAATACGCTGGCAACATAAAATATTAAGTACATGCTGGTATTATACTAGTCTGGTTTTATGGTGTTTACCTCGGGTCTTAATCCACTGTTTACATTCATCATGTGTCACCTATTCAGGTTGAAAATCCATAAATTTTTATTGCATCGACAATTTACGGTCGTAAAGCCAATATACTGGTAAGAACTAACGGGAGTGCAAGACTATGGTTCAGGTATACGATTATGTGTCTATTGACATTTAATTTCCCTCGATGTACCTATCGCTTTTGTCGAAGTTTTTGCTTGAGCGCAAAGGATCAAAGCACGCAGAACAATGCCTCTTAAGACAGAAACACTAGCGCAGGCTGAAATACGTGCTTTCTCATAATCGTTACACGAGCCGCGCACGACAACAAGAAAGCCATTCTCCTTCCCCTTCCGTTTTGCCTTTACCGCATTCATATCGTTACGGATTGAACGCAACTCGTTTTACAAGCCACGACTCGCGTGACGTGCGTGCAATTATTGTACAATAAGAGCCGCCAACTTCTTTTACCTTTGCGAACAATTAAGGTTACGATTAGTAAGGCCGGCGAAAGAAATCTTCGTTTAATAACTCTGGAGCTAATAATAATTTATACGCGAAGAGGACGGACACGAACATAGCGGATCGCATGTTGAGCGTCGCACCGCTACTATTGCCGCGAATGTCAGTATATACTTATTGTCTGTCATTAATAAACGCATCCGTTCGTGAAAGCGATACTATTTTGACGCGACCGTCAAAACACAACCCTTTGTGTAATTTGTTAGGGATCAATCGCTGCGATCGTCAGGCCACCCTTGGCGCGTCACCCTACAAACCGTGCGAAAGGAGAATCGAAATAAGTAGTTAGTCAGTGGGAAGGAAACGGGAACTGCGCGCTTCGTGTGAACAGACGCGAAGTGTTGTGTACGATAACTCGTGTCCCACGCGGACGTGTATAGGTACGCGTTCTCGTTTATGCATGTTTTGATGTTGATTCACTCGAACCGCATCGGTCAACCGCCCCGGCACTAAAGGAGGAATGCTGTCGTATATCTTCGTTTCATATACCTTCGTTTCACATACCTACGTTACATACCATAGTATTCGCGTCTCACTTGCCGTCGATTATACATATATGCTATTACAATGTCTCTCGCGCCGCGCTATGCCTTGGCATATATCTTAGGCAAACAGACCTCTCCCAATATACCTCTCCTTAAACCCCTACTTTTCCTCTCCTTCGAACTCCTTCCAAATAGCCGTAGCCCTTTTGTCTTCACTTCATATTCTGCAAACCTCGTGTGCGCATCGTAACGTCCGTCAGAGAAAACTTTCGTCCTACACACGTGTTTCTTAAGAGTTCGTCGTTGATTTCGTAGACTATGTAATTCTGTTCAGATAATAAAAGAATTATTTAACGAAATCCAACATAAAACTGGCGACGAGGATGGGATTGTCCAGCACTCTATATACAGTGAAATAAGTGGAATTAGCAATTCTATCCTGTGACGAGTGGCAAAGTTTATTTTGCTGAGAACTTGGACATCGAACAAGACGAAACACAAGGAAGCTGTGTGCCGGAGAAGTGCCTTGCAACCTGGTTGGAAATACTGGACGTAGCAACGCCAGCACCGATTGCAGAGGACTATATCCGGGGATCAAGGTCGAATAAGACGGAACACGTGGAAGCAGCGTATCAGGGAAACCTTGCAACCTGGTTGGAAATACTGGACCTAGCAACGCCAGCACCGATTGCAGAGGACTATACCCGGAGATCGAGGTCGAATAAGACGAGACACGTGGAAGCAGCGTATCAGGGAAATCTTGCTTTCTGGTTTGAAACACTGGATCTATCAACGCCAGCACCGATCGCAGAGAATTACATCAACAGTAAGTGCTGCTCAATAGATATTCGTTAATCTTGACAATTCTATTTTCCTATTCCTTTCAAATTTCCTAAATCCTACTTAATCATGACTAATAACGGAAACGGCGTTCCAGCCACCGTATATGAGCTCTCATTCTTAATTAAATTAATACCTGAAAAATTTGACGGTGATCGATACAAGATTCGTAGTTTCGTGAAACAAGTCGACGGAGTTTTTGAACTAGCCTCTGACACCCAGAAACCCGCTCTATTGCTTTACGTGAAAAGCCGCATTACCGGCAAAGCACGGGAACAAATCGATATACATTGTAACCTCGCGACTTGGGAAGAAGTTTCTGATCTCCTCTTAAATCTCTATCAAGATAAGAAATCTCTCGGTCAGTTATTTGAGGATTTAAATTCCATGATTCAAAAGAAAAATGAAAACGTTTCTCAATTCTTTCAAAGGATCGAAGACCTTTCGTCTCGAATCCTTGCAGCCGTTCATACGTCAGAACAAGACGAAAAACTTTTACCGGGTAGTGTCGCAATGGTAACTAAGATGACCCTTAATCGATTCGTTTATCACACTCACCCCCAAATTTCGCAAATGCTCAGGTATAGAGAATTTCAAACAATTAATCAGGCTTTTACCGCCGCGTCAGCAGAAGAAAAGGTCCTTCGAATTCGTTATGATACTTTCTCGAGATGCATGTATTGTAGTAGAACAAATCACGCGAGTGAAGATTGCCATCAAAAACATTCTAGATCAAACCCTTCGACATCTCGATATCCTAAGCCGATTCATTTTACGCAACAAAGTCAACCTCCTAGACAAAATACCTTTCAAAATTTCCATAAAAATACAAATCAATCGCCGAAACCAAATCAATTCGTCAATCCAAGACTCAATCAAACCCCACAACGAGCCAATGATCAAAATCAATGTCGCTATTGTAAAAATATGGGACATTCTATCGATGACTGCATAAAAAGATTTGCCGCGAACGTTCGACGGAATAAAGCTAACGGGAACAGACCGAATCCCCAAAATACTCAATATTCGAGCGTCCACTTAAGTGATCAAGACTTTCAATCTTCAGAACAAAATCCCAGTCGTTCCGAACAAATGCCCATGGGTAATGATGATTCAAACGTTACGACACATCTCAGTTCATTTACTTATCATAACGTCTATTTGAATAATAGCGAGTTAATGTTTGTCCTATTCGAATCGCTTTCGTCAAACTCTCCTGACAGAGTCTTAAAATTTTTAATCGATACGGGAGCGTCTCTGTCTTTAGTAAAACAGTCAAGCCTCGGTAATTTTGAAATTTCTAATCCTAAATCAATCATGCTCAACGGTATCAATGTCGATACGCCTATCGCAACTCTCGGAGAAACGATACTCAATTTACAAATTCATAAGTATTCGTTCAATTGCAAATTTCAAATCCTCGATTCTAACACGAGTATTCCGTTTGATGGTCTTCTAGGACAAGACTTTTTCGAAGCGCAAAATTGCAAAATTGATTTTCAAAAAACATCAATATCAATAGAGGCAATTCCTTTTTCGATTCCTTTGCAACGAAATATAAATCAACATTCAGACGTATCATCAATATCGATTAATCCTCGATCAGAGATAGTGGCAAAGATATCAGTAATAAATCCTCTTAACCTAAAAGAAGGAATAATTCTAAATCAATCGCTGGATGAAAAAGAATCCTTAATCACCCCTAGTGCCTTAGTAAAGGTAATAAATGAAAACGAAGCCTTAATTACGATTATCAACCGATCTTTAGAAAACAAAATAATTACTAGACCTCGATTACCGCTACTACGTCCTTCTGAACAGATTCGTACGTTCCGCTGTTCTAGTGTCAGCTCGGAGAACAAAAACGAACGATACCAGTTATTAGACGAAAACTTACGCACCGAACACTTAAATTTCGAAGAGAAAAATTCGTTAATCAAAATATGTCACGAGTTTGAAGATATTTTTCATCTCCCCAATGATGCGTTAACATCCACCTCCGCGGTAATTAATAAAATTCCAACTACTGATAATATTCCTATTCACGTAAAACCTTATAGGTATCCCGAAGTACACAAAAATGAAGTGTCAAAGCAAATCGAAAAGATGCTAGAACAAGGTATTATTAAACCCTCTATGAGTCCATGGTCCAGCCCACTATGGGTTGTACCCAAGAAAACAGACGCATCTGGTCAGCAAAAATGGCGAATCGTCATAGATTACAGGCAACTCAACGAAAAAACCGTTGGAGACGCCTATCCACTCCCTCACATAGAGGATATTTTAGACCAATTAGGTCACGCTCATTATTTCACAACCTTAGATTTGGCAAATGGCTTTCACCAAATCCCTATGGATCCAGTCGATGCTCAAAAAACTGGCTTCTCGACCTCGGAAGGTCATTTCGAATATACGAGAATGCCTTTTGGCTTAAAAAATGCACCCGCTGTATTTCAGAGAATGATGAACAACGTCCTGACCGGACTTAGTAATAATCAATGTTTTGTTTATATGGATGACGTGGTCATCCACGGATCCAGCCTCTCAGATCACAATACAAAATTGCGTAGCGTCTTTAATAGATTCCGTGATCATAATCTCAAACTTCAACCGAATAAGTGCGAATTTTTACGCGAATCCTGTCAGTATCTCGGACACGTCATTTCTAAGGACGGAGTCAGACCGAATCCACAAAAGATAGAATCAATTCAGAAAATTAATCCTCCTAAGAACGTAAAACATATTAAGGTATTTCTCGGAATGATAGGATACTACCGGAAATTTATTCCTAATCTTGCTACAATCGCGAAACCGTTAACGCTGTTATTAAAGAAAGACTCTGAATTCATTTGGTCCGAACAACATCAAAATGCGTTCGAGACATTAAAATCGATTTTAATAAATGAACCCTTACTGCAATATCCCAACTTTTCGTTACCGTTCGTAGTCACTTGTGACGCCTCCAATGTAGGCATTGGCGGTGTTCTGTCGCAGATTAAAGACGACCAAGATTTACCCGTTGCTTATTATTCAAGAACTTTAAACGATTCAGAACGAAACTATTCTACAACCGAGAAGGAACTTTTAGCCATCATAAATACGATCGAACACTTTAGACCCTACCTGTATGGTAGAACATTTACTATTTACACGGATCACAGACCGCTTCAATGGCTCTTTAATTGTAAAAACCCTTCTTCGAAACTCGTACGTTGGCGTTTACGTCTTAACGAATATTCATACGTAATCAAATATAAACCAGGAAGAGTAAATTCCAACGCAGACGGACTTTCTCGTCTACACACCGATCCGGAAAGAACTGATAAATCTTTATTCTTCGCCGCAAAACACAGTAAAACATATCAGGATTTTATAAAATTTCACTATATGAATTCGAACGTCATTGAATTCCCTAAGGAAGAGACGCCTCTTCCAAGCTTAAAAGGTTTAATAGTCCTCTTGTGGTCTGAAGATTTAGATAGAGAAAATCAATACGCCGACTATGTGACCGAAAATTTTGACGCAAATGCGCTAGTCTCAAGCCCGAATGGATTGTGTAAAATAGAAAATAGAAATCAAACTGTAGTCATACTATTTCCCAGAAATCTACATCACGACAAAATTGACTATCGTAATTTATTACAATGTTTCTTGACCCTTTCAGACACAATAAAATCAAAAGATTTCACCCTTGTTCCACCCAAAAAGAAAAATGGTGTTAAACCCGAATTGTTAAATGAAATGATTAAATTCGTTTTTGCATCTAATAAAATTAAATTTTTAAATACCGAGAAAATTATACCTAAAGATCGCGAAGAAGTAAGAATCATTCTTAAAGAATGTCATGATAGTAAACTATCCGGACACTCCGGTTTTAATCGAACCTATTCTAGAATCAAGGAAAGATATCACTGGCCTACGATGAAAAGTGACATTCGAAATTATATTAAAACATGCCATTCCTGTCAACTAAACAAAACTAATTTTAAACCCACTAAACAACCTATGGAAATTACTACTACGGCAGAAAAGCCCTTTCAAAGACTTGCCATCGATGTAGTAGGACCGCTACCCCTGACCGAACAGGGCAATCGATTCATAATCACAGCTCAGGACGATCTCACTAAATATTCTTTCGCTTTTGCTGTCCCGAATCATGAAGCAGCAACGATAGTTGAGAAATTACTTTTTATTTTTACGTACTTTGGTATTCCTCAAACGTTCCTTACCGACCAAGGTGCAGATTTCATGTCGAATCTTATTAAAGAAGTGAGCCAACTTTTCAAAACACGACACATATCGACTACGCCTTATCACCCCCAAACTAACGGAGCATTAGAGAGATCTCATCTCACACTTAAAGACTACCTTAAACACTATATAAATCAAAAACAAACAGATTGGGACTCTTATATAACTTTTGCTATGTTCAGCTATAATACAGCTGTTCATAAATCCACCCGTTATTCGCCATACGAACTCCTTTTTGGACGAAAGGCCTACTTGCCTTCGTCGATAACACAAGATCCAGAATTCCACTATTCTTATGATGACTATATTAGAACACTTCAATTCAAACTCAACACGTCTTTCCAAATGGCACGCGAGAATCTTATAGACTCAAAGGTTCGTAGTAAAGAACATCACGATAAAAAACTAAATCCAATTGAATTTAAAGTTAATGATCTCGTTACATTAAAAAATAAACAGACCCCGCCGGGATTGTCAAAGAAACTAACTAGCAATGCCAAAGGTCCTTATAGAATCATCCGGCTTTTTCCGAATCAAACGGCCGAAATCCAAATCGGTCGGAAATCAGTCAAATATCACACTAACTTACTTAAACCATATCTTACAGATGAATCTGACAATCTTAATTCTTCTCCTATTCCCTCTTCTAACAAATAACCTTCCTTTTTCTCACCATACCCTTGAAAAATCAAGTGGAATATTTTATAACAAATTGGGAACAGCCCAAATTACGAATTCCGGACTTACACTCCTCTCATATATGAACAAAACTCATTTAAATAATGCTCTCAAGATTGTTCGCACTTACCTTGCTAAAACAAAAGGTATTTGTCTTTTGACATTACGTGACCCGCCGCGAGAAGATCGTATTAGTTTTCATTGCGAACATACTGTCCATCTAATTGAAGCCGAAGTATCGGAACTCGGAACTAAATGGGAAATTCTTCGGGGACTGACCGGGAGATCTTTTGTCAGAAATAAACGTGGTATATTAAATGGCATGTCGTACTTGCTGAAATTGGCAATTGGTACGCCCGATGCTGATGATGCTCAATTTTATGAAGATAGTATCGAAACACTGGTAAACAGTAATAGAAAAACGCATGCTTTACTCAAATCGCAAGTTCAAGTAATCACAAACAGTATCAGAAGCTTCAACAACTCTCGATATTCCCTTCAAAGTCAAGAGGAAACGATGAACGACAATATTGAAAAAATTAACTCTTTCTTTGCTCAAACAAATTCCTACATTTCACGTTTAGAAATAGAGTCCGTGATAAACCTGCAAGTTGCTACTTTAAGCATCGTCGTAAACCAAATTAATCGCGAAATTTCGAAATTCATAGAAGCTATTAGTCTGGCAGAACATCACATTGTTTCACCGTTCATTATTACTCCGAAAATGTTATTCGAAGAATTAAAAGACTATAAAAATATACACAGTTTAGTTATGAAACCAGATTTAGAAAATATACACGATTTTTATAAATTCATTCGACTTGACGTAATTTCAACAAACGATAATACGATTTTTGCACTTCAAATTCCGCTGGTCGTACAAATCAAATTTGTCCTCTATGAGCTCATTCCTCTCCCTATGCAACACAACGATTCAGAATTCTTTTCTTACATTATTCCACAGAACCGTTACCTCCTTCTATCTCAGACCAAATCCCACTTTACCTTTCTAAAAGAATTGTCTGATTGCAACGAGTACCGAGACGAGCAGTACATCTGTCACCATGTACGTGTCACTGCCTCTACGGTTCAACCAGCCTGCGAGGTCGAAATGATGACTTCTCACATCGACACAATTCCCTCTACTTGCACAACAAGAACTATTAGAGCAAGTATCGAAACCTGGCATCATGTTTCAAGGAATCAATGGATCTACATCCTGTATAAGCCTACGACTCTCACCGTCGTGTGCGAAGGAAGCCAAGATCAAATAGAAAACGTCGTTCTCCAGAAGAGCGGTATCATAACACTACAGCCCCGCTGTAAAGGATACACCGATCATTACATGATCGAAGCCACAAATAAGGAAAGTAAAAACTCCACCTTCTACGTTCCGCACGTGAACTTGCTGCTGGACGACTGCTGTATTTTGACGCCTCATTCTGAAGTGCTCAAGCCTGACGTTTTAAAACCAATACTTTTAACCAATATTGACCTCTCTGAACTCAGATACGCTAATAAAAAGTTAAGCGAATTTGAGGAGATTGTCACCAAACATGCCGAGCAGCCGACCACCGTGACTCGCTCGAGTTGGTACACCATCACCTTTGGGATAATCGCAGTTCTCCTGGCCTTATTCATAAGCCTAAGATGCTGCCGAAACAACGGATGTCTTCGCTGGTTACAGCGCCTTTACTGTTCAACCACGGACACAAGGCATCGAGAACTCAACCCTCCACTGATCAAGAACTTTGTCAACTGTATCTTCGACTCTTCATCCTCATCGACGAATCGACTGTCAACCTCAACCTCTGACATAGTCACCTACCAGACAAGGCGGAATCAACCTGTCATCGTCAACCCGATGGAAGGCATATCGGATGATGAAGGAACTATTCCCGTTATACGAGTTCAAAACCGTCAAAGGACTCGTAGAAGTACTACACCGTTATAAAGAAAACATTATAATTATATATTTAGATATTCTTTTTGTTAAGTTAGTACTCCATCGTTACGTTTTTATATATATATATATATACTTATCTCCTTATACTTTAGAATAACTATTTAGCTTTAGTCACATTACGTGTCTTCTAATTTTAAATTTAACGTTATATATATGTACTTATCTCCTTATACTTTAGAATAACTATTTAGCTTTAGTCACATTACGTGTCTTCTAATTTTAAATTTAACGTTATATATATATACTTTTCGTTTACTGTTAATTTTTGAAACTTTAACGTTTATATCTTTTTGCTCTTCACACTATTATCGCTTTTTAAAGTAAACTTTCAGTTTATGCAACTACTTGTACCTTATTGTTAACCTCCTGTTAACAATCTTATGGCGGAAGGTGTCGTATATCTTCGTTTCATATACCTTCGTTTCACATACCTACGTTACATACCATAGTATTCGCGTCTCACTTGCCGTCGATTATACATATATGCTATTACAATGTCTCTCGCGCCGCGCTATGCCTTGGCATATATCTTAGGCAAACAGACCTCTCCCAATATACCTCTCCTTAAACCCCTACTTTTCCTCTCCTTCGAACTCCTTCCAAATAGCCGTAGCCCTTTTGTCTTCACTTCATATTCTGCAAACCTCGTGTGCGCATCGTAACGTCCGTCAGAGAAAACTTTCGTCCTACACACGTGTTTCTTAAGAGTTCGTCGTTGATTTCGTAGACTATGTAATTCTGTTCAGATAATAAAAGAATTATTTAACGAAATCCAACAATGCGTCCAGGGAGAAAGAGAGAGAGAGAGAAAATTAAAAGGAGAAATCTCCAGGTACACAACGGGTGGGCATTTTCGGTTTTACGATCCACGGCTTGGCATGGCGGTCAGCATGCAATTAACAGGCAATGAGTATTAACCGACCGTTTCTCATTTCGCATACCTCCATTTGGTAGGTCGTTGACCATTAATGGTCGCAAGCGAGCAATAAAGCTGTCTCCGTTTACGCGATCGTATATCATAGAAATAATTAGCTACGGATTATATTAGCGACCGTGCACGATGGTCGAAAGTGTAATTGATGTATCCGCAATTTCGCTGACCAATGCAATGGTAACGCGAATTCCTTCGTCTAACGCTCTCGCCGGGACTTTAAGATCAGTCCGCTTCTTCTAATGAACTTTATCGGTGCACCTCATTCGCCTTTACGCAACTGGACGACACGCGACTCCGGTATTCCCATTGTCGTGCTAGTTCAAGGAATTTTGGGGTTGCCGCCTAGTCGAACGAAGCGGCCTGCAGACCGCGCTCCGTTACTCCGGTACTGTTGCATCGGATTTAACTAGAAGATTCGGGACCACCTTGTACGAGCATTATCGCCCGCACATCGTGTTCGCGCCGAGCAAACAAACGATATTTAACAAGGTACATGACACGTCGGGCAACAAGACGCTGATGAGAGAATTCTCCCGCTATCGCGACCATTCGCACACATGGGGTCGTGGGTCAATCGATTGGCGAGCGAGCAAAAAGTAATTAATGAGGTCTTAACGATCACCGGTTTATATCATAATTGAAACGAGAATATCCCATTGTAATAATTCTTCTCGTAACAGCGAATATAGACACATACGGAGTCCCCCCTTCCCCGTTTCTTTTCCTTTGTGCGAGACGTCGCATTTATTATTAGATGAGTCGGATTCTCAACGGGACGGGCGCGCGTCGTGTGGGTGCCGATAATGTGTTTACATTGCGGGAAAAATCGTGTCAAGTAAAACGACCGCTTGCATTCCGCGATTCGTCCGTTTCGTATTCTGGCCGAGGCCGATTTTGGCTAAGAACGGGATTTATTCCTTCCGCCCGACCACGCGAGTGCAATATATAAAAATAAGATGGCCGAACGGACAGGCGCTGTGACGTGGGCTCTTTAAATTACGGAACGAACGATCCACGTGGAACGTTCGATCGTTATCTGCCTCTCGGTGAGCATCGCGAAGCGGTTCGACGAATGCGATAGAATGCGACACGTCAATCTACAGCGATGCAGAACAATGCACGCGAAGTTGAACGACGTAGGAACGAAATATTGACAGTGCATTCTGCACGAAGCGAGAGCCACGTGGCGTCTCATACGTCACGAGGCGATCATCACAACGTGAACATCAATTGAATACGATGCCTCGTGTGCGAGTTATCGCAACCAGACTTACGTCTGCAACCTCGTACACGTGCATTGTCCGCAAAAGTAGATATGCATGTTTCGAGGAGATTACGGAGACTGTTTTTCTAATAACAAACGCTTCTGCGTTCACAGACTTCCACTTTCAAAGACCTACGGTAATGACGAAGCGGTTTGGCTGGAAACATGAAAAATCGTAATGCCGCATTTTTCCTTAATGTCACGTGTTCCACGTTCCACCTTTCTTGCATACGTACTGACCGTTTTTCATTCTCGTAAACAATTGCACTCGTGTGGTCGCAGCCGTCTGGGAACGGCGTCTATCGAATTTAGCCAAACAGCCATCAGCCTCCTTATCGACTGGCAGGCAGTACGACGTTTCAGGATGTCCCGGATACGCGAACAGACGACGGCGCTTGAAAAAAAGAGACGATCCGTCTGATTGTGAGTCAATAATCTCAGAAAGACGTTGGTCGAACTGACTCGGACCGCCATTGCCCGGGCTATCAAAACGGTCAAATCGCGCCAATTTGTTTTTGCACAGCTACGAGGAAACCCCCAATTTATCATATCGCCACATTCTTCCGTTGTCGTCCCGTTGCACTACCCCACAAAAGTTGATACGACCCTCGGCGTATCTCGAAAATTGGTACACACATACGCCGACGTTTCTCGCGGAGCGCTACAATGTCAGGAACGGTACACTTACCGCTGGCACCCGTTCTCAGAATGTTTGTCTCGGGCCTTCACACCGTGCTTAGGGCTGTTTCCAGTATCTCGGGGCTGATAACGATATTCATTTCCAGCGGAGCATCCCTTGCAATATCGCGTGGCATTTCACATCAAGCCCTGATATCAGCTGGCAACCTCGTGTACAAACAATGTGTCGGCGATCGCGTTACGAAAACAGATTTAACGACCTTTCCTCTTTCCGCTCTCTCGCTCTCTCCTTCATTCTTTCCCCTGCCTTGCCACTCACGCCCCGTCACGTTCCCTCTTTCAGCCGACTCTTCCCGTCTACCGCCCCCACCCCCGCGCCCCTTTTTCGTCCTCTTTACCGCGGCGATTGATCGATGAGAGAATAGAACCCCGACGTTATCTTATCCGCGCAACAGGTCGTGATCACCCCTACGATTCGTCGGTGTTTTTCTCCGTCCCTTTTTCTCTACCGCAGCGGCGGACCAAGAAAAAAAAAAACAGAACCAACAGAAAAAAAGGAAAGAAAAGAAAAAAGGAAGAGAAGCGTAAACTTTTGAGTAACAATTTCGTGGGGCCGGCCGATAAGTGATAAGGGCACGGATTCTCGAGCCGACGATAACCCCAGGGTGCTCCACGGGGGTCAGATTGAGCGGCACGCTTTCCTGATACTCGGGCCCCTATGAATCGCTGGCATGTATATTTAGATTATCAATGGGTCTAGTTACTAGGAAATCCGAGCGAAGTACGAGGAAACAGACGAAGGGATTCCGAAAGTCGAGCAAGGGAGACAGCCTGCCAGACTTATCTGACAATGAGCGCAGCGGCACTCCCGCGAAAAAATAAATTACTCACCTACGACGCTATCGCGTATCGGGAATTAATAATAGACAGCATCGTGACCTCTGAATCATCCGCGGCACGTTGTATCGGTCACTTCTCCGACAGAGGACATTTACCACATTTCCTGATCACCCACGGCCTGCTAGCAAGGAGAATGAAAAAAGAATACGGTTGACTGGCGAACGAGAGGAATTGGCGTCGAGCGATTTTCGAATAATGAGAATCTTTTGGGGCTGTCGTAAAGGAGCTGCGGAGCTCAAATAAGTTCTCGTCGATTAAGTTGATATATCGATAGTCGTCGGTGAGAGAATTATTTGGGTAATAGTGCGACCTAAATCCGGCATAAATATATCCGTATATTCTTATAATTAGCTACAAAGCTGCCCTTAATTGTATTGTAAAAGGCGCGTTAGTCGAAGAACATGAGTGTTCCGTTCTTTGAAAGCCGAGGCATGAAATATTGGGCAGGTTAAGAAAATATCTCTCTCAAGGCCTGCGTTTGAATACTATATCTCGTACTTGGAAAAAGTTCTGTTAACCGCATCTTCTTATTTCATCGACGGGCCATCAATAACTTCAAGTTCATCTAAATATAGCCTCCTTCGGTTACTTTACGTTCCTTTTTTTCTTTAATTTTTTAAAGGTAAGCCAACATAACTATATCTGGGTTAAGTCTACACAGGGCTTATCGGGGGTCCATCGACAAAGCAGTACTTTGAACGAGACTATCCCATGATAGGCGACGTTTTAGAGATGTTAGATGTTGGCTCCCTCTCGGAAGGGCAAGCGCAGGGCCATGGTGCACACGATTTTCACTTCTCGGTGGGATACGTGTCTGTCATGGCGTCGGTTTCTGATAATCCATAGGAGTAATAGTCGGAGGTGCGACGAACCGTGTCCGGCTAGACGCGCCAGTCAGTCGACAAGGCACGATCTAATCTGCGAGGGTCGTGAGGAAGACTGCCGATAAAAATATTCTTCACTTCTAAAGTCCACGTTTAATATAAACTTTATAACGAGCTCGCCGCCGAGTATCATTACGAGTATGTGTTATAATTGTGCTCTCCGTTATTTCGGCGTCACCAGTGAGACCATTGAGATACGAAGCGCGAAGTGATCTCTCTTCAAGTGCCTGAAAGCAGGTGCCGGGCGAAGTTATCAATTCAACGGCAAAGGTCTTTTGCCACAGCCAGTTCGGTTCGGTTGCACCCGGCGTGGAAGTCTAAATTTGATTGCACTCCTCTGTCTGTCTAGGGCAGTCTAGGCGCAAGTAGTTACCAACTAGTTCCTTATTCGCAGTAAACGCGCAATGATCGTTGACTCAGTAATCGCGACGGAGAATCTAGGAGGCAATTACGCGGGGATTGCTTCTGCCGCTTTGCACGGCGCTCGAGCCGAACCACGCCGACCTCATCGGGGCTGAATCGAATGGGAAGAAATGAATTTCCAAATATTATGCTGCGCGCGACGTGAGTAGCCAAGTGATAATTCCGAAGTGAATACAACGAGGTTGTCGTTTTTGAGGCCACGTGCGATCGCATCGACAGTACATCGAACCGTAATGCCCCGGTCGCGAAACATAATCTGCGTACAGCGCACTTTCCGTCGTTCAACGATGCCTGACGACTGCGACGACCGCCACGCGTAACGAGACGATAAACGAAACGCGATATGTACTGCGCTCTTACGTAAAATCGACGATGGCCTGTTGATGCGTTTCGAGATGTTACGAGCACAACTCCCGCAAACGTCTCGATAAGTATGCTTAATCTTATTTTATGAGCGAAATTAAACGGATAGGCGTCACGTGTGGCTATCGCGACCTCGAATTATCGGTGAACCAATGACTTTTAAGAGGGTAGGTAGTGGCGGTGACGCAAGAACAGTTGGACGCCGACTCTTACGCAAAACTTTAACTACCCTCGTTAACCATTCGGAGTGCATGTAAATCGGCTTACGATACTCCTGCACGCTGTAAACGTTATGAACGCGGCCGTGGGAAATAATATCGTAATAAACACGGAATTCGCCAGTGGTACGGTAAATTAACGGTAAATTCCCTGTACCGTTGAATGCGCACTTTTTATAATTCGCGTCTCGAGGCACGCGTCAATTCTAGCTGTTGACCAACTGCGAAAATCTTATCATATCACCTTTATTTACATGCGACCTACTCGCCCGATGTAACCTACATTGACCGTTATGTTTGTACAACCGTCCCTTTTCCTAGATTGGGAGACAACGAACATTTCTTTCAAAATGGACTATTGGTACTCACGCCATATGAAAATATAGCCAGACAGCTTTGAGAAACAGAATTAGATACACATATTATGCTTTTCCATTGCTAGATTGATGTAAGTGCTGACAAAAATCGAAGGAACTACCCCCCTTACCGTGTTCGCAATAAAAATGTGAGTCTCCCAAAAAAATTCTCCCTTTACAAGCCGAAAAGAGTTTAAAGAGGCTCGAAAATAATGCAAACTTTGCAACATTTGCAATTGTGCGGAAGTTATGGCATAAAATAGATCGGTAGCAATGTGTCCTACCCGCGTGCGGCTGGCACTGCAGTCGACGTGTTTACGCATACGGTCATCACAAGGGTGCCAGCGAGGCATTATAAAAAATGAACCGCTATTTGGAGGCTCTGCGAGTTAGTTGAAAATGCCATGTGTCGTAACGGTAATAAAACGAGAGTGCCGTAACGGGTCAAGGGGTTACTCTTAGAAAGTGCATCAAAACGCCGGGGCCGATGCATGAGTAAGTCCGGAGCTCGCAATAGCCGGCCGGTATCAACGAACGACGCAGTTAACGTCGTCGTAATAAAGCGATAAAAAGAGTCGTTGGCTTTTAGATAGCATTGGTGCGAAATTACTGATGAGCGTTTTGACGCGTGATTTTCCTCCGCGCAATATTTTTTCTGGCCGCGGTGGTCGGCCCGGCAAAGAGTAGTTACGAGTAGTTGCATCGGTTACGACGTTTGCTAGCACATATTGCGCTAGGAGTATGGCACATTACTCGACATATCTCCGACTGACGAGAGAAGATGCACGCGCCTCTTGCGTGTGGCGGCTCAAGGGAACAGAAGTGTAGGAAACTTTATAATTAGCGTGGACACCCACACGTACCCGTATCTGGTCGTTCTGAAGGAAGCGAGACACGCATACACGTCCCGCACGAATTACACGAGCGATTAAGGGACTGTGAAAACATGACCTTAGCACATTTTACTAACGGTCAGTTATAAATATATTATCTTCGTTGCGTAAGGGTTGCTGCTGCGGCTTGGCACGGTGTTTACTCCGTGCCAACCACCAAGGAAGAGGCCGAAGGACGCGCCGAGATTGTTATGAATAATGCAGCCACTGATTATTGTCCGTGCAGCCCGTAGGCTTCATAATCGATGAGACACCGTCGGTTGGAAGCAGTATCCCTTAAGGCATGGAGAGTCATAGTTCACCGCCAGGCTCAACCAGGAAGAGGATTAACGCCACGGCTGGATGGAACCTCGGCATTACGACTAAGGACTCATCTAGGAATGTCAAAGTGATTCTGCTTGGACAACCCGGAGTGGGAAAGACCGGTGAGAACGTGGGTATTAAACGGACGTTCATTCGAGTACAGTAGAAGGCGACACATCGACATAAAACAATGATTCAGTGATTTCTATATGGAAAAAATGGTTGTCGGTATATCTCCGCGATCAAATGGACTATTAATTTAATACGGTGCTTTCGCCGATGCTGCAATCGCAGGTAAGGCGTCTTAGCAACGCTCATTTTGTACACGTTATTACACGTTGACATCTTGTAATTTGCTGTACTCGATGGAATCTTCGTTTTATTTTACCACGAAATTTCAGTTCAAATTCACTGTACAAGAACATGTACAGCTGGTTTTAGCTTAAAATTATAGATTATGTTCACCAACATGGACAGGTTTGCATTAGAAGAATGCTCCATGGCATAGTTGTCTGATTATTTATTAAATGATGGGCGGTATTAAACTATCACAATTGTTCACACTTTTAGCTCTTGCCGTGCGATTCGCCACTAAGCGTTTTATCGGCGAGTACGACTGTACTACGGAGCGAATCTATCGCGTGGACGATCACATTGGATCTTCGTGGGAAATATCGGATCCACCCGGATATCCCCCTACTCTGATAGAGTCGAAATTACGGTGGGCCGATGCCTTTGTTCTTGTCTATTCAGTGACTGATCGTGTTAGTTTCGAGGAAACGTCGCGTCTGAGGTGCATCAACTATTTTGACTGTTGTCCAAGTGTACGCAATTATGGTCAGAAATTGAAAATGAAATATTTCCCTAACAGATTTTTGGTCTCACACGCTAGGAGAGGGAGAAAAGTATCGCCCGTGGTGGTACTTGTGGGGAACAAAGCGGACTTATCTGGATCACCTGGAGAAAGAATGGTCTCACCCCTGGAGGGTAGAAGGAGGGCTGAAGAGATTGAGGCCGATGTCTTTCACGAAATATCTGTACGCGAATCAGTCGATCAGGTAAAGGATTTTGATTTTCATTGCTACCAGAAGACTGTTTTAGCGTATTAACGTTTATGAAATACTGACCACTGAAGTGACTAGGACATTAAATATTTGCGATCGAGCTCTCCAGTTCAGTATGTCGCCCACTAACCCGCAATACCCGTGCCAGTCCGGAAATGAACGGGTTGTAAATCGTGTAACCCTGCCGTCTTCGACAGTTTGATTTAATCGCACTGAACTTTATTTTTCTAAAACGATTGTTTACTTACGCTGAAGCCGGTCATGGCGTTTACGCGTGATCGCTAAGCCGTAAACAAAATCTATATCGCTTGTTCTCAAGGAGCGATACGGAGCTGGGGACATTTTCGTCTGATTAGCCAGTCCTATCGAGAAGAGCGGGTAATTAAAATTTGTTTCATTCCGATAAATAATTGTACGCCCGCTGCCGTTACAATGTTGTTAATATGTGTACCGAACGAGCCTACCGCGTCATTAAACCAGTCAACGCAGAAATTTCGCGATATCATCGGATAGTTCTGGTTTTCGTTTTGGACATGCAATCATTCATCCTAATCAGCACGCGCCAAATTCGTTCCAAAGAGAAAGCATTGACCGCGCTTTATCGAAAGTCGACCCGAGTTAAGTAATTTTTGCAAAATTCTATCAGATACCGGTTAACCAGTATTTTGTATTCTTGACACGACTAACACTATTTTTGCGGCAGATTATCGCGTGGTATGTAACCCCGAAAGCGAAAGATTACGCGGCAATCGGTTTCACGCATAGTCAATACTCTTGACGGAAACGTTCTGCAAAAAACGCCACGAGCGATAATAAATCCGCGGTGTTAATGAAATGAGCGCACACGAGAGGGAAAAAAATATATCTGCTAGTGGGAGACTAGATATCCCCTGTGCATTACATAACTACGGGAGCGATACGAGTAGACGGATCTTTTTTATTCGACAGGTCATGGCCGTTTTTACGGATATACTTAGACTGTCCGCAGAATTGCATGCCAATTCTGTCCATCAAGGAGGTTCCTTCAGACTGCGGGCATCCACCGATAGTACTCTTAACGCATTACGTCGACCGTTGCCCACACCCGGAAGAAGATTCAGTATTTCTGCTCGTGGCACTCAACTTTAATCGTACACAGTTTTTGCTATGCGAACGAATCTTGCCACCATTTTGCAATATTGAGTATTAACGAATAATATATTTAACATGAACTGTTGGCATTAAAAGAGAAGTTTATTTATTGTACATTGCAATAAACCTACCTCGGTGCATTTGTCACCAACTGTGAGTGTAATAGAAAAGTAAAAACACGTTTACTCAATTCATTTTCACACTGCGTATCATTGCTCATCCGTGCCTTATCGCTAAAGCAAGAGCCTTAGGATTCTCGTCTTGCATAGCTGCTCTGCAACGTGCCACAGTGTTGGTCGCCCCTTTACCAACTTAACGAAAGCAATTTCTCAGATCAATATAAAATTCTGAATAATGAGAAGCATTTCTTCACGTACCCCTTAATCTCGCTGCGCGTTGTACTCCAATATTGAGCTCCTTCAAATTAGCTGTAAGTTCTCGATGACTGTTCATACGAATCTCATGGTCTCGGATTAGGTCGCCATTGATATTCTTTAACTGGGTTAGCCTTCGTCGCATTTCGTCTACATTCTCCAAAATCCGAGCATCCTCCAAACGTATGACGATGTTTTTTAAGAACGCTGCACCCCCTGCAGCTTCCGCTTGCAATCTGGCGTCAACCTCTTTCAAACCTAGCTTACAATACCAAGTAGGAAAATAGGATAACCAGAGTTTAAAAACTATTATTTCACATTGCTGTCAATATATTAACGCATTCACCTTTAACGCGTTCTAATGCATCCAGAATTTTCTCCTCTTCTAATGGAAACTTGGCTTCCGCGACGAGTTCTCTAAGTCCTAAGTACATGGCTAGAGACTGAATTACGTCACCCGCAAAAACACAATCTTCGGTTTGAAGTGTCACTTTACCAGCTGCATTAGCCGAAAAGCAATGAAGCTTATTGTCCCTCTGCCCCAAAAGCCATAGCTCGATACATCCAGGATTTGCACCCTCCTCAGTTACTTCAATTTCTTCAGCAAGAATTAAAGTTTGATTCAGCCAAAGAGCAAGGCGTTGAGGTCTCTCTGCAACCTATACACATACGTGTGACTTCGTCTATTTATAGTCACTCGATAGTAGTTTTCAAGAAATGTTGTTTCACATTTGGAAGGACCACGTCACTAATGGATATTTCTAATGCTCCGCATACATTCCCGAAATTGATAACTGTCTGCATATTCAGCTGACTTACTGCATTACCTCAACAGTCACGCCACAATCAACAAGACTATCTGGAACACGCTGCGGCCGTCGAACAACTTCGTACATACAGAATCTAGGTAACTGCCGAGTCATTTCAAAAACCTGCAACAGATCTGCACCTGGTGGTCCTACACAAGCCTTGACATGGATGTCTATTGGACCATTTTTTGGAGGTCGGAGTTCAATCTCCAATTCGCCCCTTGGTCGATTTGGATGACAGACTAAAGTTTCTCCGTCAAAAACACCCTCGGCGAAAACGACAGCACAATGAACCTTCAAGCGGATGAGAACGTTGTCCATAAAGAATTGTGTTGATGATCGAAGAAACTTACTAAAAGGCCTGGGCCAGATGCAAGAGCAAGGCGTGCAGCTCCCCTCGTTGTTGTCAGATTAACTGCTAATTTAGTGCCATGGTAAGTACTTGGTACTGACGCTGCTCTTTGACGAATTTCCATTTGTAACGCTTGTCTTTTGGCAAGCAATTCTCGAATTATTTCACCGGGTTCTGGAGCCTCTATCGCAGAGCCAGTACCGTATCCACGAACTGAAATAATGCCCTGATGCAGTTTTCAAGTATGAAAAAGAATCAATATCAGTACCTTCGCCAGTGACAGATACAACAACTAAATCCGGTCGGCCCGTTCGTCTGTAATCAGCCTCCACAACACCAGCAATGCTCGAAGACAATTGAATTTTAAACATAACTTCGCCCGTGCTGCTTGTTCTAGCATCTACTTTGCCACTACTCCACCCAGTTATAAGTTCCAAGACCCCGTCACCGTTTATATCAAAACACCGTGTTGATACCACCCTATGTTTCGACTGTAACGTATGATAATGAGAACTTTGTTTGCACTATGCGCCTATGCGGTGTTATAATATATTGTCGAATGCTTGCCTTGACCCGCCATAATCTTTGACCAGAATCATAGACGCCAATGGTTCCATTTTTAACTGCATACGCGAATTGTCTGTTTGGAAGTCCTGTTAACGCAGCGACGGCTGCCGTTTCTTTGGTCTCCCAAAGCACATTTTCTGCCTTCTGTATTCTAATCTCGAAATCTTCTGTACCCGCGAGAAGCTGAAGACAACGAGACTGTCGATCCAGGCTAACAAGTCATTTTCAAATAACGTACAATTTCAGAAAATCTACCTCATTTTCACCATCCCCATCAAAGTCAAATATAGTCACTGAACTAACAACATCCCCCATAACTATCCAAAAAATTTCCACTCCCTGGTCATCTAGAATTGTTACCGAAGAGTTGCCACCTACAATTGCTACCTGATTTGGCAACCACCCTAATTTTCCAATAGTTATACACCTTGCGCCATCAGACATCTAAATATGAGTATATATCAGGAAGATATTGAGCCATGTATGTATAACTGGAATACCTCTTTATAAAACATGTCAGAATTATCCTCCACATGATATGCGAGAACATGGCTGGCAGTTCCAATAAGAAGGATGTCTTTTTCATCTTTTCCTAAATGTCCAGTACACAGGGCTGTTACCTGCAACACAAATGTTTATTAGTCTAGAGTTTAGGTCTAGAGGAAGGCAAATCTGTGTGCAATGCAATTGTATTTTACTTGTCCAAGTTGTGCTGGCATAAAGGGTTGTAAGGTTCATTACATGTGCAGACATTATATTCCAAACTTTGGAAAAGTCAAACCTGGATACCGATACGAAGCTCGGCCAATTCTCCACTCCAGGATAATCTTCCATCAGATTGTTCAAGTTCAGATGCAGTTTGTGGCTGTCTATGAGGACTATGTACCAAAACATTACCAGCAGATGTTGCGGCTGCTAAGCATGCATGTGAACCATCAAACTTGCCACTAGCTACAAGACTAGGTTCCAAATGTTTTTCTATATTTATAGTAAATGCTGCCATTTGAAGTAAATTGTTGCAGGTTAAATGTGGTTAGAGCTGAAGTAGGTGACTGTCTGTCTAGTAGCAATGGTTAAGTGCAAGTGTATTGATTTTTCTTATACCATACCACACTGTCTGTATACCCTATTATCCTGTAGTCAATAAACTCCGGAATAGATTGCTAGGAAGGACGTATAAATCAATTTAAAATATGTCAGCAAAAATGTTAAATACCCGTTTATTTTCTTTGTAGCTGTGGACGGGGTGGTCGGGGAATGAATGCGAAAAAATATTATGAACTTTGGTTAAAATCATCATTAAACCTCTCCTTGTGGAAATAATTCAAACATATGTAAATTGTATTTTTATTTTAGCGGAAATGTGATTATTATTTTAATAATAATAATAATTAATGTTATGAAATTTTATCCTAAAATCGGACATATTTCGCAACAACGCGTCTTGGGACACAATGCACACACAGGTACAATAAAGTAGTCTTTGTATGGAAATCACTGCCTCTGCATACTTCCACCGCCTCCACTACCTGCACCACCACCACCAGCTTCTGGATTTGTTGCCGACGTCAAAACAATAAAGATGAGTGCAGGAACAATGTACATCCACTGAAAAATACAAATAGTAGACCGTTCACTTTAAGGTCATGTAATATATTAGTATATTGTTTAAAGAACTTCTTGAAATCATAAGTGGGCATACATATTTTGCAAGGAATGATCGGTTATCTTTGGTCTCCCCCCTTTCTCTTGCTTCACGCTCCCTTTCAAGTTTTTGGATATACGTAGCAGTATCCGGCACTGGTCCTCCATCAGGATACTTGACCAAAACATTAGTGGTCCACATATTTGTGAACGGATTTTCCTTACTACAAGGACCTTGCGCTGAAAGACTTACAGCTATAGGTTCTGCGCTGCTGTCCAACCATACTGTTAGAATATCTTCCAGATCAGTACCAAGTAGATAACACTAATCATATAGAAAAACATAAATACATATTTGAAATTGTCAGGAGGCTTGAATGTGTCTGGAATTATCAATTCCCCCAAAATTCATCAAATTACCGCTGGCACTGAGGTCAAAAACGTTGTCTCACTTCCAGAAGATGTACGCGCTATTGCTTTCAACCGATACTTGCCATCATGCTCAGCTAAATTTTTAAGCATTTTGATTTGAGGCTGCAGGAGTCCATTCTGTCCTACAACAGAAGCTCCACTACGCACACTGGAAACTGTAACGTTACCTCTCTCAACATAATCTGGTACAGGATCATCATTAAACGCATGGTATAACCTTAATTGAAGCCATCCGTCGTAATCGAGTTCACTCTGTAACTGTATGAAATAATTGTTACGATGACTGTGACTATATACTTAGTTTAATAGACAGTATCTTTAGCCTACTAACCCCGTCGACAACCGCAGATATGCTAAATAATAAGCTAACAATGACACATAATAAATACATGTCCGCTTTGGCTATTTATTTACTACACCTTAGCAATAGAATGTATGGGCAAATCGTGAGTTCACTAATTGGTGGATTTCATTGTACAATTTTCAATACGTGAGACTTAAAAGATATTGTTCACATAACAGAGTGTACGCATAAACTCAACTCGAGCAGACTGCACACTGCACTGTCAGATCATTTGGTAGCCATGTTTCTTATCGGGCCTGCGAGCCTCGTATATACAACACATGCAATATCAATGTATTTTGCGTTGGGTATGGGATATGGGATATTTACAATTAAACTAACACTTTGTTCTTATTCATATAAATATTGAGTTTTGTACGCAATACTTAATAAATATTGCTGCCAAACCAATTTGACGCTCTTTCCTATAAAGAATACACATGTAGCACACCGTACAGTAGTAAATACGAACAATAATAAAAGATATAGAAGTGAATTATCAGTAAAAGTGTATGTTGTTCATTGATGCAAGCGGTGATCTGTGTTACGTATCACATCATTTTCGTAGGTAAATGGACCTCTAAATTTATAATGTTTAACGATTACTAAAATGTAAGAGAGTTGAAAATTAGTACCAGCAGTTATTTAAGTGTCCAACTCCTGCCACGTCTGTGCTCCTGGTACAGAGACGCAGTTTTCGCGCTTTGAAATTTGAACTTGCGCTGTGCCTTTCCCAACTCCTGCGTCATTATGTTCTCCGGGTATCGAGCCGCATTTTCAAGATCTAATTTCAGAAATTTAAACCCGCTTCTATAGCTCGATAAGAACGCCATCGACCTACGTGGCTTGCCTGAGGTCCTGATACGTCGACGTATTATCTGAATTCGAAAATTCCTATCTGAACCCCGATTCTAGGGCTATAAGGGGATAACGGTTCAACCGCTTCCTTTATATTTATGCTCCCCTAATGCGAAGATGTACTTCCCGGACTAAAAATTCATCTTATGAATCGAGATCAAGGAGTTAATTGCCAAAGTGTCAAGCGTATCGTCGACTTCTTCTATCCGCGTGATACCCTAGCACGAAGATGTACTTTCTGGTCTACGAAACATCAATCGAAGATTAATAGTACGGGTGTCGACTACCTTCTCCGGATGCTTCATACTTTCCTGGTAGAAAATCGCAATGGATGCGCGCTTAAATCTAACATCTGGCCATTTTGTGACACTCCTCAATGTTTGTCTAATAACGAGCAACAGTCTTCCAAGGATACCTAGTGGAATTTAAAACAAAAATCAAACAAATATATCCTATCACTATTTATAGGCGTATTGTAAGCTTCTATTATTGTATATGAATAAAATAATGTTATTCGAAATAGTCCTTTTTAATATTTTGGTAGTAAACCTTTGCAGAACTATACTATGCATACTGACCATACTTTATATCTGCGCAAGATACTGATACTGGTACTGGTACTTCCACAGTTTCGATCAAACAAGCTACTGCGGATACCCTGGGATACCCCTAGGTCGACCGAACCCAACCGAACCCAGTCCCTACTGACGCTTTCTAGGGAAAAGATAGGTCTCTTATAACCTTATCTGAGGACTGAGTGTTTACCTGTATTTATACTGTCTTGGCCATAAATATTTATTCCACAGGAAAGCGACAGTGGTTTTTGAACTAACTCTGAATGTACAAGTTTTGAGACTCAGAAAATCGCACCCTAATAGCCAATGAAAGGTATGAAATGATTGCTGCTTTTAATATTGTTATAACAAGATATTTTGGTGCTTTAAAAAATTCTTTCTGATAGCAAGTATCATCAATATTCTGAATCATTACAAAATTTACGCAGATGGATGACAAAGATCCAACAAGTGTCATAAAGATGATAAAAGATCTACGAGCTGGGTCTGAGATTTTCCGTCGAAGTAGTAGCAACAACATATCCATCAGCTTGTCAGGCACAGGATATACACCACCATTATTTAGTGACAGCATTATTTCACCCAAAAGAGCTAAGCTAGATGAGTCCCCCAGTTCTACATTAAACAAAAGTGAGATTGAGCCACCAGGTAGTCCATGGGAATGGAGACGATTAAAAGGAGAGGTAAACAGATATCATATAATTAAAATATATCCAATCTTCATCGTATTATCTACACTGGTGCAATCTTATTTAATTCGGGTTATGCAGGTTATATCACTACGTACAAGATTATCGCATCAAGAGGCTGCTGTACAGCAACATCACAAAATACGTAAGCAAATGGAAGAAGTTTTTGAGAAAGAAAAGAGCCTTTTAGAGATGCAATTAGCACAAGAAAAGGATACTATGAAACAGTTAGAACTTCGACTTGATGTTGCACGGAGAAACTTGCAAGATGCTCAACAAGCCCAATCTACTGCTGAAAAAGAGTTACATCAAGTACTAGGATTATTGTATATAGTATTCTGTTAATCGTAAGGGGTTTAAAATAATATTAATCTTTCTTTGATATAGGTGAAAGCCAATTTGGATCAAAAGACTGTTGTATTAATGAATGAAAATACCAAACTATTGGAAGAAGTGAGAAATGCTTCTGTACAAGAGAAGATAACTCTGCAAACGAATACTATACTATCACCGGAGACTGAGTTAAAATTAGAAGCTACTGAAACAAGGGTGGCACAGTTGGAGGAAAAGTTAAAAGAGCATCTAACATTGCAGCAGAGTTACGAGCTTCAAAATGTTGAGCTACAAAATTTGAAAATTAAGCTTGAAAAGATTGAGTCAGAAAGAGCACTATGGGCTGAAGGTAAGCAGATGCTTGTTAGAGCTGCAAAAGCGACTGAGCTTGAAAAGGAACTGCACATGGCGGCAGAAACTGTTATGAAGTTGAGAGAATCGGTTCGAGGAAAACTGCTGTTAGAAGAGCAGATGGCTAATATGACAAAAAGACTAGAGCATGTCGAAAATTTAGAGCAACAAGTTGCAACGTTAGAGGTTAAAAAATCCGAGATACTAAGTCGTCTTCAAGAGTATGAATCTATTGGCATCATTGGAGGACCACCAGCACTAAAACGAGAACTGAACAGACTTCAACAAGCCGAAGCGGTTCTTCTCGCGGAGGAAGGTCAATTGAAGTCGAAACTTGATGCGGCGCACAGAGAATGCCAAAATTTGTCGAGAAATTATGAGGAAGCTAAGAAATTAGCCACAGACGTGACTACTTCGAAAGAGAAACTCAATATGTTAGTGAGCAGACTGCAGAAGAAGATGCTCCTCATCACTAGGGAACGGGATAGTTATAGACAACAGTTAGATTTGTATGAAAAAGAAATGACAACAGTCGATGGTAATAATGCAATCACCGAACGAATTCCTGCTTTAGAACGTACGATTGACGGATATAGGTAATTCTTGATATATTCATCCACGTCTTTTAAATCCAGTTGAGCAAAAATAAGATGTGTATAAATTTTAGGGAACTGGTGGCGAAACTCGAAGCCGATCTGCAGACTGCTGACAGTTATGCACAGAGAGATGAGTGTAATAAATTACGAGAGGAGATTGATAGGTTAAAAGGTGAACTCGAACATCGTGCGTTGAAGGGCGACTTTAACTGCGACGCGAGAGTATTGCATTTTATGATGAATCCTGCAGCTGTAGCGGAACAGCAAGCTGAAGAAAAGCGAATAGCTTTGTTAAAGGAGCTTGAAGAACTCCGAACAAAAGTGAATTTAGGCGTCGTGGGACCAGCTACTCCTTCTTCTCTTCAAGCACAAGGTAACATATTCTCGTGCAAGGTCTTCACAATCTTCATTTTCTACTTCATCGATAATTTATATGTATAGAAATGGCGGCACTGAAACAAACTAATGAAATAAAAATAGCGAGGTTGAAGGAAGCGTTTAAAGCATCTTCGCAGGAATATCGGCAAGCTTGCTATCAGTTATTCGGCTGGAGAATCGATAGGACTAAGGAGGGACGTTACAAGTTATCTAGTCAATATGCTGAATCGCCCGAAGATTTCCTCTTCTTCAATGTTGGAGAAGAGGGTGTCGATCTCCTGGAGACTGCCTTCTCGGCTACTCTTGGGCATTGGATCGAGCAACATTTGCAAAAACAGCATAGCGTCCCAATGTTTCTTAACGCCGTGCAGTCCGAACTCTTCTCTCAGCAAACTGTGACGAACATCGTGAACTAAGTTTCGCTAACTGCACGATAGAAGATTATACTTTTCCGTGGACGAGTATTATAAACCTACAAAACTTTTTTAATTAGTTTTACGATCATGATGCCAATTGTTCCCTTTTGTTGGGAATCGATGTAATAATATGTTCTTTACGAATTCCTAAAGTTGTGTAGGGAAAGAATATTGCAATAAATGATACAATTTTTGTGATGATCTTAAATTATATCCTGTTTTGTATGCTAAGAATGATGAAAATCAAAACTCGTGTTGCAAAAAGGAGAAACAGGAGAGAAACTACAATCTGTCGTTACCATGCAGGACATGCAGGTTGTCTTCATCTCTTGGCCGGACGCGCAGTCAATGTATACAAGTTCTATGGGACAACGTTAGTTCCAATTTTATCTGTTAGGTAGCTACCTGATACCTGATATCTTACCCAAACGTGGAAAAATATGCCCTTAAAAAGCTACAAGCTAGTTTAGTGTTAATTTTCAATGAAATATTTGAATTTACCGCATCGCTCTAATATTTTCCACCGACGAGATATTCCTAAAGACTGCCAGCCTTATGGGACTTTGTGTCTCCAGCAAAATTCGCTGTTCTCGGGCGCCCTCTAGAATATATTGCGGCCAGAGTAAGAAACTGATGTCGAATCACTACCGTACTGAACTATTATCATGAGATGTCACGCGTGTGTGGGCAAGTCAAGCTCTCTTTACACACGATTTCAAGTGGAATTTTAAGTTTAAAAATATTAGAAGCAAAATTACTATCAACGGCAGAAAAGGGTGTACGAAACATAAAATGAAAGATAAAAAGTTCACTAAAATTTTAATAAATGTTCAACTATTCAACGTTAACCGTAAAAATATATGTACAACATTGGACGCGGAAATTTTGATATACAAACCTTACCATGTCTTGTTGGTCTGAATTTGGAATATATATTATTGTATGTTCAAATGAAGTTCACGTATAGTTTCAATGCAATTTGCTCATTTGTTCCACCATTTGAAGCTGTGTGAGATACATGAAACTGACAATTGGAGAACGGGTGCCCGGAAAAATCTGCCGTATGGGTCATGATCGCTGTAGGTGAGATTGAAAATAAGTAAAGCTGCCGTTACAATGGTCGCGGTTTTGGTCGATCTTCTGTAGTCCGAAACAATTTGTCAGTAGTCTCAGCTACATCGACAAATACGTCGCATAGCATCAACGGTATCGCTGCGAGAGTAGGTATAGTCCATGCGTGCATCTACATCTACACATGCATATCCACTCTCAAGGTCATGCTTTCGTTTGTTTAGCGATCGACGAAAACGCACGCAACCACGCCGAAGACAGCTACAATGAGTTTTACAAAATCAGCACTAGAAGCACCGAGAGAACCAACTTCCCTCGTTTGGTTTTTATTTATATATAGTGATCAAATCTTTTCAAGACGTTTTATTTATTAGCGCAGCTGCGAATTTTGACCAGTGACACGCGCTAATTGAAGAGTGCCATGCGTTGACGCATTGCTATGCGACTTGTTTGAGAAGTATCAAGGGGCTGACGGCTGACGAGCATATGCTCACCTCGGGGCATTGACCCGTATAGAAAGAGTGGACATAAAAACAAATGCGAGAATGGATCTGGCCGAAAATCGGAGCAAGAGTTACCTGTTGGGAAAAGGACGGAGATTGACCCTTCCGCGCTTACCCCAGAACTGTCATGAAAGTTCATTTCATATAGACATATACCGTTATTTTCTAAGATCTAAGATATTATTTTAAAGAACATTTTGTGTTTCATTAATATATAATCACTCTATTACAAAGTGCCAGAGAAGAGATTTTCTCCCCCTTGATACTTCTAGTGTTTAGTCTTCCAAATTTAATATACTTGTTGGACGAAAAAGCGAAACATGTTTGAAACACCAGCTCTTGACCACATCGTAACTACGTAACTGCTCTCACTGTTGCTTGTTGTGTGCGTTTTCGTCGGTTGTCAAACAAATAAAGCATCGTCTTGTGAGTGAGTATGCATGTGTAGGTGCACGCATGGACTATGGCCACTCTCAAAACGATGCTGCTGTTAACGATGAGTGAACCCGATGTACGAGCTGTCTATGAATATTTAATTCAGACTATACAAGGATACCCTACTTGTCGCCAATTTGGTGCTAACCGTGTTATCTAAACCACCGGAGTGTACGAGTAAATCTCTACCGCAATTAAATAATAATATAAAATACCCTTTTCAAACTTTACAAAATCATATTTGGCCTATAGCCCCTAACAGTCACAGTGGCTACTCGATTCGTTGCCAAATATGTGTCAAGGAGCTTCGTTGCGAAAAACATAAGCGTCGCGATGAGTGAAGGGGGGAGAGAGGTGACGAGTGACGAGGCACGACTCACGAGGCAGTCAGCCACGGATGTATGTACATTGTACAAATGTATATGATTGTAGGACACACGTGCGTAAAAATAAAAAAGCGAATTTGATTTCCGATTACAAGCTTTACCCGATACCCACACATTCAGATCGTCAATTTAAAAGTTAGACTATTATTAGTTATAGCAAAAGAATCTGGCAACTTTTCTGAATAACATCATTGCGCACACCTATTTTTCCGAATCCTTTCCAATTTTTAGTCAAAATGACTAATCTGCTATAAATTCTAGTGTCTAATTTTACTGCATCATACAACAGGTATATTTCTTCTGAAACGATAAATAAAACAGTTGTGGAAGTCACGCACTGACAAGACTGACAACAGAAGTTCTCCGACCGTTTTAATAGCGTCCTGCGCTGCGGATGTAAACGATATTTTATATTCTTATAAAAACGATTAATGAGCAATTAAATACAAAAATCGGGTAGGCTCAAGTTCGATTGAGTTGTCAGTTGGGTAGGAGTGTAGGACTAAGACTTGCAGATTGGAGAGTGAAGTTGAGCTAGTCAAGTACGGTTTCTAAGCGTTTATTTCATGCGGGTGCGCTGCCGCGTTTAACTCATTGTCAGTCTATCTCGGCAACTGTGAGTGCAACACGACGAATTTGGTAAAGAATGTTTAAAATGTTCAGCTTAAAACAATGCAAAATGTTCTTCGTATATTCGAACAGATCTTGTCGAGAGCTTCAAAGCGATACCATGCACGGTTGTGTTCTATTGACGGTTTCCGAGACAAGCCAAGATAAACGAAGTCAAACGTGACCGCACAGTGCACACCCATAAATATTGCACCGTTTCCCCGGGCACTCGATATTTTCCGCAATGCACTAATCGGACTTCTTACGCTTTCATTGGTCTATTTAAACAACTTTTTCGTTTTGTTGCAAAACATGCAGCCGCGTACCAATTTGAACTCGAATGCACATGAGGGCAGCCCAAGGCCGCATGAAAACTTGATCCGAGGCCCAACGAACTGTTTTGATATATTAAACAGATATTGCAAAGTAGCGAAAGAAACTGATGTTATTTTTAAATCACGTGCTAATTACTCTTTAATTATGTATGCATCTGTGAAGTATCGATTACAAAGGTGAGGGTGAAATAAAATTATAAAATAAAATCTCATTACGTTTTAAGCAGTTACACAATGGGTAATGTCAACGTTCTATGTTTGTCTATTACCTACGGTACTAGCCCCAATTACCGACGCCAACCGACGCCGCCAAGAGACCTCAGCGCCCCCTGAGACCCCATCCAGGCCCCATTTGCGGGCCGCTGTTTAACACAGGCGCTGGCAGTCTTTAAGAATATCTCGTCGGTGGTTTGAGCTTTTTTTGCAGGCGCCACCGTACTGTTGATATTAAAGCGACGCGGGCAATTCAAAAACTTGTTAAACTAATAATATAATACGCGTAAACGCCCAGTGGATCTGATTGTATGTTTAATTATTCCGAAGCAAACGCAGTATGCCATTATCTATTATAAAGGTTAATATATTTATTAGCTTATAAAGTCTTGTGTGGATTAATTTGACGCCCGCGCATAATAAGTATTTCGCCGAAGTAAAGAAAGGAATATATGAAGGCGCTCCGGAGTATGGTCTATAAAAGGTGCCTGGTTGCGGCGCACGCTTCACGCTTTCAGCGGTTTGTCCAAATGCACTGTTACACTGAAGATATATCGGTAGGAATAAGGTAGCAGATTAAGATCAATGTGGTACCAATTATACATCAATTATATTCGACAAAAAATGGTTAATACATGATATTTACCCTTGGTATATTATAATGTTATAATGTACGTTTGCATTAATTTATGTTTTATCTATAGACATTGATTATGATTTCAATTAGTACTACAGTGAAAAGCAAAGAACAACTACTAAAGGTATTTATTAAAGCTTAAATTAGAGATGCTTTATGACGAGGAGTGAAACATAACACGTCCAGCTCCGTATCCTTCGTACGCGATCGTACCCATAAGTTTCCTTGCAAGCGGATGAATTTCATTGTTCATGTAGTTGGAGTATTCTAGTTTTTGCATTATCCACGCCGTCAGCCTTGCTCTCGTTGGATGTTGGGTGATGTTGAACGAAGTGACGATGTCATGCGGCACATCTTGTAGCAAATATTGTGATATTGTCTTATAGTCCTCCGAGTAAACATCCAAATCGCGGAAAACTTGCAGAAGATCGTCCAGATCGACATCTTCGAAACGCCTCGGTTGACTATCACTGGCCACCGACGTCGTTACGCTGGCAAACTGCGCCTTTAACGCATTGAAGCAGTTCGATTCACACGATTGAGACCTTTCTCGAAATACGGAGAGTAGAGCTTTGACGTTTTCTCTTAATCTTCCTTGAGCAACACCAACGTCCAACAAACCCTGAAGAGTGGACAGGAGCGCCTCAGTTGGTCCGGGTATCGCCAAATTTGTTGCCTGAGCCTTCTTCCAGAGAATAGGGTCAACGTTTCTCAAATCGAAAGCGGCGTCGGTTAATAAACGCCGCACCATCATCGACTCTTCCTCTTTCCTCATTAACAGCAGAAGCCCTCTTGCTGTTGCGACACTTCTTAACATTCCATAATGCCGTCCCATTTGATTGAATTGCCTCTTTAATAAAGCACCGTAGGCATTCATTGGCATATCGGAAGTAAAGTTAAGTCCACCAGTATGGCGTCTCAATGTACCGACCAGCGCAAGAAGTTGGTCTTCGACGTTGGTGTACTCGAACGGATAAAAATCTTCCATGATCGTTTTGAAGTCGATATATTCTTTACTATTGATCAGAGACATGGCGCTGTCTACGAATGTTGGCGGGATGATTTTTTTAGCGTGAGCAATGAGCTGTGCATAGTCAAGTTCGTCATCTTGAAAAACAGAATGGAGCTGCGGCGATTTTCGACATTCTTTCGGATTCGTTAGATAAGCAAGGGCACCGTCGGCAGGAAACATGTGCTCGTAGTTGGCGGTCGTGGCCGATATGATACTCCTGACGAAGTCGTGGGGCTCGGGGGGCAACTCGAGATTCTGCAACTCGCGAACTGTCAAGTTTTCGAAGAATTTCACGAATTTACGAATGGCCTCTCTCGTTTCCGGCGTGCCATCCGGTATTCTCAAGTTAGCTAGAACGTGAGCGACGAGCTGTGGTCGAACCGGTATGAGTTTCTGCGCCATCAAGGCCGTAACGTGACCAACTAATTTCGGCCACGGGCCGTCGCTAACGTAAATTTGTCGATGGACCAAGGGCAGTGCAGCTTCTTTCAGCTCTCTCGGTGATACCTTCTCGAACAAATCGATCTTGAGCGGGCCGAAGTTTGGCCGAAATACGTCGACAAGTTGAGACGTGGCGTTGCTCGACGACGACACCTCTCTGCGCACGAACGAAATGGCGGGCATCAATTGACGCGGAAGCGTTTCCTCCATCGATCTCAAAATCCCGTCCAATTGCTCTTGAAACGGTAAGTAAGCCAAGGTGCAAATAACGTCGATGCAGTCCAGCAGCGATCCACCATTTTTCAAATAGTCACCTATTAACTTGATCGAGTGATGAAGCTCGTAACTGTTTACCGGTAATTCCTTTAAAACCTTGCCCAGATTGTCCCTTACGCGTGTTCCTACACTCAATTTCACCGCAGCTTTCAATTCCAAACGAGTCGGAGAATCGGCGTTCTCGAAGGAATCTTGGAGGGAAGCACCAGCGGTGAGGAAATGTAGCCAAAAGACCGAGGAAAAGATCCACATCGTATCGATCCACATTTCTCTCAACTCTGGATTGAGCACTGCACTCCGTGGTGTACAAAGAGTTTTTGCCACATCATATGACTCGTCAAAGGCTTTATGATCGTCTAATCTGCTCCGATAATAATTCACTTCTGCATCCGATCAATCGCGGTTTATACTCTAGATACTAGTTTTATAACCGTGCCTGATGTTAATGCGTGAAATGTAACGGTGTATTGCTGAAGCATATTTATCGGTGCGACGAAATATATATATATGTATGTTCTATTAAAATACAAATAAAGTTATTTCGCAATGTATTCGGTGTAACTTTCTTTTAATAAAGTCTTTCATCAAGTTTACATCGCTTCACAATAACTTGCGACTGCTCGACGTTAATAAATATTTTTCATAAACTTAGACGTAACCAGACAGCATTAAGTTAAATAAATAATCCCGACTTATTGGCCATTGAAAATATGTTGGACGTTGGATGAATGATCAGGCGCGATGGCAAAAGTTGTTGGCATAAGCGTAAGCGGGAGACTCAATATAAACACATAAACAGCTCACTGTAGTGAATCGAGACGATACAAGAGGGCGCAATAATAAAATATACAATTATTTACATTACTCTGTCGGGTGTAAAACGTTTCCCGTCACACTCTCGAGGTAGGTTTAGTTGATTGTTATGAAGATTGGTTTTGAAAAGCAATTAAACAGAAGCATCGGTGGCTAGTTGCTCTTGAATCCAGTCCAAGTGCGTTGCCACGTCGGCATAGACGACGAACTGGGTGAGATCGCAGAACGTAGTGATCTCGTCCCTAAGAGAACGCGACACTACCCCCCGAAGTTGATAGCGTCCAGTGGAAGGATCCCGAATAACCAGGCCGCTTCCGCTGTCGCCATTGCAAGGCCCACTGCCGTCTCGCAGGCCAGCACAGAAGGTACGATTCGACGTGAATGCGATAAAGTTTGGGTTCGTCCACAGGCAGTCCTCCTGAAACATTCAGATTCTCTCGTAGCGATGCACTGGAAAAACGCAAAACCCTTTGCCTCTACACTCACAAAACACCGACACCGCATTTACCTGAGACACTATTGGCACCTTTGCCATGCGTGGTTCTGCCAGATAAGGATTGCCCAACTCATCTCGACCCCAGCCGACAACGTATCCGGACTTGCCGACTATACCGGCTAAATTCTTCGATCCGCTCCACATACAAATCGGTTTTATCACGTTGGTATAGTCAACCCTCTCTCTCAGCACGACCACGGCCAAATCAGAGTCCGCGCTAGCCTGGTGCTTATACGACGGATGGAATCGATAATTGTCTACTTCTCGATTCACAGATCCTCTCTCACGCCAGTCCCGCAAACGATAACGGCCTAGTGATACGAGCAAAGCACTCGCAGGCACGTTTACACCGTTCTCAAGCTTGAAACAATGCGCCGCTGTAATACCGAAATCGTTTCAAATCTTGCCATCAATTTTTTTACAAAACAGCATACTAAACTAGAGGCTACCCTACTACATACTAGAATTTTTCGCAAATTATGTACCTGTTATCACGTGTTTATTTGTAACGAGAGTCCCAGCACATTGAAATTCAAATTCGATTTTGACAAGAAAAATCGCCACCACCCAGGGCCATTGGCCAGGTGAGGTCTTAACGCCTCTTGCAATTAGTAAATTGATATTGCTGGCACTCGAACTGCTACGTCCGCACTCTTCATGTTTCACAAGTAGCTGGTTGTTGTTGTTGTTGTTGCTGTTGTTGTTGTTGTTATTGCCCGGCGAAGGTAGAAAAACGTTGACATGGCTTGGTGATTGAGTGGGTAGAGATGGTCGTGGTGCATTCGGTGGTCGTGGATTTGTGAAAGCTGGGAAGATCGACGGCGCCGGCGTTGCCTGTTCAACAGCTGGTCTCGATCGGTTCGAATTCACCTGGCTTTCGGAAAGCGGCAAAACCCCCGGTGGGAACAGCGTGTGCTCCAAAACGATAGAAGTCACGATCTGCCCGACCGCTGAAACAAACAATTTCTTCACTTATATAAGAACAGACATCAATCATTAGATTAACTAATTGAAAAGATGTGTGCGCGCGCGCGCGCGCGTGCGTGTGTGTGTGTGTTTGTGCGTATGTGTGTGTGTGAAAATTACCCCGTGGTCCTGTACAGTAACTTTGCTGATTAAACCAAAGCCCGGTGAGCAGTGGGAGTGGTTGACGCAGAGGGAAAAGAAGTCGATACTTTAGGGGCCTGCCCGAGTAAACATCTCTCACCGATTCCTCCCTCGACTGGGCCAACTCAAGTCTACCGACGTATTTCTGTCAAGCAAAAAAGGAATAAATTGTCCAAATGACTATTGGGCACGTAAGCACTTGCTAATGAAAGTTCATAATTACCGACGGAAGCGCAGCGGCAATACTTAGTCCCACTTTCAAATGCAACGCAGTTTGGGTTGGAGGGTTCGGGATCTCAATGTGGCCCGCAATTAGGTTCGTGTTTTCGTCGCGAATGTATCGAAAGTAGTTAGGGCACGGTGATTGTCCAGCCATTTGTACGATTTGCTGGAGAAGCAGTAACAGTGTAATCTTAAGAGTAATGTCGTCCATCCTGGAAATCTAAAAGAAGGAAAATCATATCATCGTCTAATACTTATTGAAAAGAGGATTACTGGATACTCCATAAGAACGCAAAACAGTAGCTGGAGTACTTTTATCTGCGTGATTAAGCCTTCTCTATCCGATAACCTTCGCAAAAGATCAAATGTTACTCCAATATATCGAAGAAAAGTAGTACACAGGAGAAAGCCACATAATATCATGCACTTGACGACACACGCTACGTATGCCTTGCACAATTTTCTTCTCATACTCATGATGTGGGTGTTTTATAAAGTTTGTCATTATGTAGGAACTTGAATATATGGGAAGTACCGAACGAAAAACGATCAAATGACTTGCCAATTTAATCGGCGAGTGTCTTTAACTTCATTTAGCTAAAAGAGAAATATCCCATATTGCAGTGACAGTGAGACATGCGAGATCACTGACATTTTTATGATCCGGAAGTAAGACAGGATTGTAGTCATTCTATATACGTTGTTGTCCGATAAATATCAATGAATTTGGTATGAATCACTCTTATCGTACGTCACCATTTCGATACCGGAAGAGAATTTTCTTACTGCACCGTTTGAAGGTCTTCAGACGAAATTTGGGCGTGTGAGAGTGTGCACAGGCTTCTTGTTAGAAATCTATCCCCATTCGCAAAGCGAAAATTGCACTTGGTGTTACACTTGGAGTTCCATTGACGCACCACTGCACCAATACATTCGGTGAAAATGAACTCACTGTAATGGGCACACACAGGTTGAAAGAGGCATCCACGTTGTCCTTAAACGTGAAGACGAAAGTTTCAGGTCTGTATCCGGTTCGTTGTTATTCGCACTAGTTGTCGTCAAGGAAGATGCAGAATGCATAAATATGAGCGTTACACTGGGCAAGATCGGAGGTTGCACGTTGCATTGCCGCGGGCGCGTCTTGATTGTTGATCAGCTGTTGAAATTGGACTGGATCCACTTTATATCCGTGGATTCGACCGATCCGATTGGCGGCGTCGATAAAGGAATGAATTATAGGTGACTGTCTCCGGGACAGGATGAATCGTTGGGCAAAGCAACAGGTCGCACGACCGGTTCAGGAAATAGTGTGTGACGAGGGAAGGAGACTCCCGCCGAAAGTCGAAACGTCGCGGTCGACGTCGTCGCGCTCGCATGCAACAGCTTCAAGTTTGCGCGCTTTTCGAGCGACGTACTTATCAAATGAATAAACAGTCGTTTACGCGACAAGTTATGTATAATCGTGGTTTGTGAGGCGTATTCGAAGAAATCTCGAAACTTCCTTTCATAAATTTTCAATAGCGCAAATAGCGAATGGTGAAATGTGTCTAAACGGTTGAAACACTCCCTACAATGTACGTCTGCCTCGACTTACTGCCATCCCTACTTCTTATCGCTGCACTGGGGAGTCCCCCGTTGTGTTGGTTTGCGATGAGCCACGAGCCTACAATTGCTTGCTCATTTGCATCCAGAGGCGGTTGCCTGTCGCCCCGCGCGCCTACCGGGGAAACAGTCGTGACGAGGTAAGAGAAAGACGTCACAGATGTGTCAACCCTCTCTTTCACTGTACTCCAGGCATTTTACACTCCTTCTCGCTCCCTCTCTCCCGGTACCGACAAGTACGGAAGGAGGGCTTGCAAAATCCGCGGTTCCATGTCCGGTTAGTCACGTCCAGCATGAAACAGGACGCGGTGAGCGCGTGCACACGCTTACTTACAACCTATTTCCATCAATTCTTCAACTCTCATATTTCCGTGTCCCTCTCTAGTCTTACAGAAATTGCCTACATATTAAAAGATAGATTCGACGAGAGAACCGTGAGAAGAGGCGTGAAGAGTGCTACAAAAGCCGGACACGTCGAATTGCGCGTGGGCGTGAACGCATGCGAGTGACGTTGGTCGATCGAACGAATCTTATCCTCCGGCTCGACGTACCGGCTACCAGGAATTCGACTTCCTCGATCGTGTAGTCTGGACAATACGTACGCCGATTTCAATCTGTCTATCTTCATATCGTTCCGGAGCGGAAGCAAGTAGGGGATAGCGCGAGCTTACATTCAATGAATCAGGCTGCATCGATCGCCAACGAAACGTCCGAAAAAGTTCCGGATGTTTAACTAACTGCTCGGCATGTAAATGCCACGAACGTCTGAAAATTAATTATTTCCTCTCGTCACAGCAAGACGACAAAGTTCTTTTCACACCCGCCATCAAAGAATTTTCTAATGAAGTATAATCCGCTAGCCGAAGTCAAATCGCCTGTATTATACTATTATGTTATTCTGACGCAATTTTCTCATCAAGCGACTGCTGCGTCGTGTATAATTAAGAGCTGCAAGCTGCCATTAGAATCGGTGAGCAATCGGTTAATAGTGTACGGCGAATTTGCTGAAATATCTTGTTTATCGCGCTGACCGGAGATCGGGGAATTCTCTAATACCGCTGTGTGCGCCATTCGTATTCCCCAGCGACGCTCAGCGTTTACGTGAAAAACAGCCAACGCCAGCTGTCACTTTCTAGGCGCTTTGATAACGTCACTCCGATGCAGAGCTCGTTCTGTCATAATCTTTCAATCAAAATATCGCTACGTAGGAGTTCAAAAATTAAACATTAAGTTAAATCAGTTCACTCTGCAAAAGGTCTCGAAAGCGGAATAACCGATGAGAAAGGTAATGAGTATAATAAAAATACGTCAACAATATATAGCTAAACAGTTTACAGAGGCAAGACAAACAACGAATTGTACGACTTCAGAGGATTTTGCGGTTGCATCAGTCAATGTTTGCACTACCATTATCACAGCGTCCATTTCGCGTGCCGTCGTTTCTTTCCTGTTTTTCCTCAACGTACGTCGTGTCGTCAAAAGTTTCGTGTGGAAGGAGGAAAATGTTAGCGATAGCTTATTGCAAAATATGCAAATTCTCTCATTTAAGTATAACAAAGCGGCAAAGAAGGCCCAACAATAACTCCGAAAAAAACAGGAACGACAAATTTCAACATTTTGTCCTATCCTCTGTCTCTCTATAAAAGCGATCGTCTTTGCAACTGATACAGATCCAACTTGGCTAGGTTTTCCCACGGAATGGTCCAATCAGTAAGATGAGTAATTGATCGGACAATTTCTGTGTTGAACGCTTGCGTGTGTACGATACCAGAAGCTTGAATTTCCCTATGAGTAAGCAATTACTATTGTACGCAGAATTAAGGGAGCACTGAATTCTTTCGATATTCCATTGAAATGGATTTGCATTGAAATTCGTCGTGCACGTGCGAAAGATGCGGCGCATACTTCATCGTTTTACGACACAGACATTGCTGGTGGCGATGTGCTAAGAACATCATGTTCGCCGTCGCCATCGATGGCACCGATTAATCAGAAGCGTATATACATACATACATACAGCGTTCCATGCACCGTCTCGAACGGTGTGGATCGTAGATCAATTTGCAGCTATTACGATATTCTTTCTATTTCAAGGTAAAACACTTTTAACCTCTGCTGTGGTCAAAAAGAATAATTGCAAACACGAAGCAAGAATGTATATCATTCTTTTGTAATGGTTTCTAACGATTTGTAAAAGAACTCACCCCTTCATGCCAACGATTTGTAGGCTCCGTAAAGAACATAAGGGACATGCGACAAATCAAAGACTTCTCTTCATGTCCACCGCGTAAAAGCCGCGAGGACCCTGAAAAATAACCCGCATTCCTTTTTTAACCATTCTCAGACTCTTCGGACGACAACGACTGCATTTTGGATACGGTTTTAGTGCTATTTCATTGCACATTTCACTGTTGGAGAAACTTACCTGAAATCTCCTATCATGCTTCTGGTAGCGAATTAAAGGAAATTTCCGACGGTTTCCACGATGCTTAGTAGTATATTTCCTTTTTCCTTTCCCACGAAAGGTTCCTCTGTCTACGATATAACAAAACAACTCCCGCACATTAATCACTTTTCGGTTTCATCATATTGCAGTAATACGAATAACGCGAGTGATACAAAGAAATAGTTTTAAATTAGAGAAAGAAGTGAAAGGAAGCGGAAGAATTCTAAAATCACTGTAATACCCAGATTATCATTACAGAAAGTTCGTTCACTTTCGATTCGCTTCTGTTTATCAACAGGTCTGTTATTGACCACGTCATACACACACAGAAACGCGTGCGCGGTCAGCGTTCACAATCAAAATGTCGTATCGCAATTTTAATAGGTTGTAAAATTGACGTTCATGCGCGAGGAACGAAGCAAATGAATTTTTACACTTGCTTCATGCATAACTTCGACCCAACAGTAATATGTAAATCATGTATTGCTTCTCAAAGTATGCATCAAGTTTTGTTAGGGATCCAAAAATAGTTGTGATTTCTGAATAAATCAAATAATTGTAGTTAGATAAAATTGTTAACGTGTAAGTTGACGTGCATCGATCGTGCACTGGGCAAGCACATGCGGTAATGGTAAACAAGTTATAGCCGTCAATTAAATCATGATTGTCAACATGTGTAGCTGTATATTGTGTAAATTGTGCTGTACGTTGAGAACTTCGATTATAAGACAAGCATTTTATTTGGCGAAAAAACTTCAAAACACAGGCACCAGTTACAATTCGTAAGATTCTCAAGGTTTCCAAGGAGTTGTATGCATTTTTTCAGTTGAATCTGCAATTTCCTGTCATGGAATATTTTTCTCTCAGTCAGTTGAAAGCATATTTTTACTTGAAATTATGTCTATTTGCAATTGTAATATTCCCTTGTTCTCGAAATTGTCTTAATCCGTTTACAAGAGGCAAGTAGGAACTATTGAAAAGTCTTCCGTTGAACTGTAGACCAGTGTCAGCATATGGAACTCTGAACACGTACCATTTGTGTCGCAGGGTGCGTGCGCGTCTGTGTGCGATGCTAAGGCCCTGATTGGGCCTAAGCTGCGCACATCGCATACATACGTGCACGCACACTGCGACACGAATGGTGTTCTGATCTCCATATGCTGACACTGCTGTAGAGTAGACTACTTGTTTTAGTAACTTTTAAATGTCGTACCAAATTTTAAATTCTTTCCTACGGTGGCGCCATTCTGAAGCAGCTGAGCGGAAAAATGCTTAAACTACTCGTCGGACACGTCGATATTTGATATCTGTACTTCGTCGAATAGTTGATCCGCGTAACTGTTAGATGGAGCCAGTAAAGAGGGTCAAGGTCTCTAGAATAGCGACGGGTGTCCAATGACTAGTTTAAGTTTTTCTCCGCTATGGCTGGCGCCACCGTATCAAAGAATTTAATATCTGGCACGAAATTTGAAAGCGTGCGAGATCAACATAGTATAAACCACGCACTAACGGCTAGTAAATTTTATTGTAAATTTTCCCACTTCGAAACAAATATCTGGTGACGTTATCGATAGATTGTAATAAGTATTCCACCCAAGCAAAAAAACGAAAGTATGACGATCTCCTGCAGTGCCAAGTTGTTGCAAGAGTATAAAAAGATAAGCCTTGCACGGATGAGCACTCTGTGTCCTGTGATTCTTAGAAAACGAAAGGCGTTGTTATAGAAAGGTAGGAAGAAAAAGAGAAAGAGAGAGAGAGAGAGAGAACGTTGACATTTGATATCCCTCTCTCACTCTTACATACTGTGTCTTATGGGCATTTATTTAACTCGTATGCGATCATGTGCATAAGCTTTACTCTGCGTGTGGGTAAACCCGTGTGTATGCACATTATTCTATGCCGAATACTTACGAGATGTTAGTACTGCTAATAAAGAAGGGTAGAGGGATATACCTATAAGTTCCAACAAGGTTCCAACTATCCAGTGTCAACGTATGGCAACATATGGAGCTCTGAGCACCATTTGTGTCGTTAGGGCGGATGAAACAGCTTTCAGTGTCGTGCGCGTCAGTGTGCGATACTAAGGCTCTAACCCTTAACTGAGAGCTGTTTCCCCCACCCTGCCGACGCGAATGGCGTTCGGTTCGGAGCTCCATATGCTGACACTGCAACTATCTCTCTTGCACAAGCGTGAGTCTACTTTGGTGTATCTCTATACATATGGATGTGTTCATTCCAATTGTAGTTACAGTTTACACTGTTTACAGTAGGTTACAGACTATATATTACACAGTTCGCTAGTGAAACAAACGAAAGGAAAGTAATATCGTGCAGTCGTGCACAGAAGGCGTTTACAGCGAAAATTTGGTTACGTTAGACGTTACAGTGCGCTGATGAGTACCCGGCTTTAACAGGTCTGACTTGGTCTGACTGACCTACAATAAAAACAGAACTATAAACATAAAGTTCTGCGTTTAAACCTGTAGGGACGCACAGAGGACTGAATGTCCTTTCTGTTTTTTTAATAATACTGTATGTGAGCATTAACGTGTAACGTATATAATTAAGTAGGTAACGGTAACTGCCCCTGATCGTCCGTTAAGTGAGAATCATGGACGAGACGGAAACGGAGGAGATGGACACATCAAAGAATGAGGAAAATCTCGACGACAACGGTAACACTGACTCGCCCGACGAGAATAAATTAGATCAGTTTGAGTCGCAAATGGTCGATAGTGAAGAGGAGAAAAATTCCGGCGAGAAAAGCGATCTGAGTAGGGACAGCGAGAATGACGACGAAGAGGATGCGGACGAAGCAGAGGTGAAGAGCCTAAACTCCAGGCTCGCACAAAATCCTTATGACTATGCCAGCCATGTAGCGCTGATAAGAAAACTTCAAAGAATGGGAGAATTGGAACGTTTACGAACGGCCAGGGAAAACATGAATGCCAAATATCCTCTCAGTCCGGAGTTGTGGCTGACGTGGATGAGGGATGAGATAAAACTTGCCACTACAAGCGAACAGAAGGCCGATGTTGTTGCACTATGCGAGAGGGCAATTAAGGACTACCTTTGTAAGATTTTCCTATCACTTTTGTATCCATGATATTTATATATTGCCCAGTGCGTATTAGAAAATATTATATACATTTTTAATAACACATAAAAGTATAGTTTTACAACACTCTACACTGTCACGCATACGTTTCAGCCGTGGAAGTCTGGTTGGAATATTTACAATTTAGCATTGGAAATATGGGAACAGAGAAGGACTCTGCTAAGAACGTTCGTCAGTTGTTTGAACGTGCATTAACTGCTGTCGGTTTACATACCATTAAAGGAGCCATAATTTGGGAAGCTTTCAGAGAATTTGAAGCGGTCTTGTTTGCTTTAGTAAGTATTCATAACATAACGTATGTACTTTGTATTACTGTAATATGCATTTCCACCGTGGTTCTTGCATCTACTCTTGCTCGTATTAAGATGAGACATTGCTATGTACAGATTGATCCTACCAACCAAGCAGAAAAGAAAGAACAGTTGGATCGGATGGGTAATTTGTTTCGAAGACAACTAGCTTGCCCACTTCTTGACATGGAGAAAACACTTGAAGAGTATGAATCTTGGCGTGCAGGCGATGGAGCTGACGCAGTTATAGACGATACTATTGTAATTGGTGGATATAACAGAGCTTTTCAGAAGCTCAACGCTCGCCTCCCTTTCGAAGAGAAGATCGTTTCTGCGCAGGGTGAAAGTGAATTGCTCGATGCTTACAAAGCATATTTTATGCATGAAAAACAAAACGGGGATCCAGGAAGAATGACAGTTCTGTATGAAAGAGCAGTAACCGATATCAGTCTGGAAGCATCATTATGGACTGATTACCTCACATATTTGGAAACGAATATTAAGATTGAATCTGTATTGGAAAAAGTGTATCACAGAGCATCCAGAAATGTACCTTGGTGTTCAGCTATTTGGCAAAAGTGGATCAAGTCCTATGAAAAATGGGAAAAACCTGTTTTAGAAGTGCAGTCCCTGCTGGAAGATGCCTTGTCAGCTGGTTTCTCAACAGCGCAAGATTACCGAAATATATGGATGACGTATCTTGAATACTTAAGACGTAGAATAGATCAATATTCAGACGAAGAGGAAAAGCAAATGGATATTATTCGTAATACATTTAATAGAGCTTGTGAGCATTTAGCCAAAACGTACGGTTTGGAGGGCGATCCAAATTGCATTATTTTACAATATTGGGCTCGAACCGAAGCTATACATGCTAATAACATGGAAAAGGCAAGAACGCTATGGTCTGACATATTATCTCAAGGCCATTCTGTAACAGCTTCATACTGGTTAGAATACATTTCCTTGGAAAGGTAATATTGTTTCTTTTTTAAAGTTCTCGTTGTTTCACATAAACTCAAAAAGCTGATTGATTACTTGTTCCGCAACAGATGTTACGGTGACACAAAGCACTTAAGAAAGCTGTACCAAAAGGCTCTGATTGCAGTGAAGGATTGGCCAGAGAGTGTGGCAAACTCTTGGATAGATTTTGAACGTGATGAAGGTACTCTCGAACAAATGGAATTATGTGAATGCAAAACAAAGGAAAAGTTAGAAAAAGTTGCTGACGAACGTCAACGTACGCAACAAACAACCACATATCACGAATCTTCCTCTATGCAAAGTAAGAAATCGGGCAAAAGAAAATGTGATGATAGTGGCGGGAGATGGAAAAATCTAGGCAGCTCTCCGAACAAAGTGGTAAAAGTTGATTCACAGGCAAAAATAAAATTACGTGAAAGTCGTTTGCAATTGGGCAAAAAGCCGGAAGATGACAGCGACACTGTCAAGGCAAAGATTGCGCCACCCCCTGGATTTAAACCCCCTGAAAACGAAACAATGGAGATAGATGGTAATCACGAAGTAGACGATAAAGTAACAGTTTTCGTTAGTAACTTGGATTATACGGCTACTGAGGAAGAAGTGCGGGATGCATTGGAACCGGCTGGACCGATTACATTATTTAAAATGATAAAAGACTATAAAGGGCGGAGCAAAGGTTACTGTTATGTTCAACTAAGCAGCTCGGTGCGTAAAGAAATGATGCGTTACTATTATCAGAATAACGATGAAGCCAATACTTGTCATCTGTGTTCTTGCAGGAAGCTGTTGAAGAAGCATTAAAATTAGACAGAACTCCTATAAAAGGACGACCGATGTTTGTTTCGCGATGTGATCCTGATAAAACAAAACGAGTACCGGGATTTAAGTACAGCTCTACGTTGGAAAAGAATAAGCTTTTCGTCAAAGGTAAGGAAATCTGAAAAAAGAAGAACATTCATAGAAACGTATCATGTTTTACGTATTATCGTGAAAATGATCACATTTTCGCAGGACTTCCGGTTACGACGACAAAGGAAGAACTGGAAGAAATTTTCAAGGTACATGGCACTTTGAAGGAAGTACGTTTGGTGACTTACCGTAATGGGCACTCGAAAGGACTAGCTTACGTTGACTTTGAGGACCAGGCTAGTGCTGGAAAGGCTCTGATCGCTACTGACGGCATGAAAATCGATGACAAAGTTATCGGTGTAGCCATAAGCCAGCCACCCGAACGCAAAAAAGCTTCACTCGCTGAAGAAGTATTGTTAATTAAGTCTCTGGGTGGTACCACGGTGAGTAGAACAACGTTTGGTATGCCGAAAACGTTATTATCTATGGTACCACGCACCGTTAAAACTACTGCGAGCAATGGCAGCTCAACTACCTCCGGGAACGGAGCTCCACAACCGATGAGCAACCAAGAGTTTCGGAGTATGTTTCTAAATAAAAAATAACATGCTATATGTTGCAGACTTATTTCGCCCGTCCACCCAGATTCCTTATAGATCCTGCCTGATTCAACGTGCAAATATCGACTAATATATCTTTCTTACTTAAAGCATTCTTTACCACCAAATGCAAGAATTAGACAAATGCGTCTGTCTCTCGCCGCTTCTGCAATGGCCTACAACGTATTTTTTGCCGTCAAACTTACGTCGTGTGTGGACAATGAAAATTTACGATTACATTCGTGCTTTGACTGGTGAAGATCCCTTGACCCGCTTACAATAGATTTCTATACCAAACAGTCCGGGTGAAATACCTAACCAGAAGCCACAAGGTGTCGTATAAAATAAATACCTTTAATGTGAGACAGTTCATATATACAGGATGGATATAATGTGCCGAATATGAAGTATAGATCTAAATATTGCAGGCAGTTTCAACGCATGACAATGAGAAGCTGGGAAGTCTCTGTTCGCATTGAATGATCTGATCAATGATTTTAGAGCTGCATGTGTGCGCCCGCGGTATTGTGTTTTTTCTGCCTCGGCGGGGCAACCGGTGGACTCTCAGGAGTGAGGAGCCTTCCAGCCATGAGCCACTTCTTTGCTCTACCAGCGTGGTAGTAGTACGTGTAAAGCAATGCCATAGCAGCTAACACAACCAGCAGAGACGTACCAGCGATAATGACACTGAGCAACCAATACGGTGTGCCCAATTTCGGTACTGATGTTGGATGGACTGGCGATTTGTCAGCTGGCGATTGACCTGGCGGTTCCTTCGGCAATCTCGGAGGCAGCGCGGCTTCATTGTCACCTATCGTAATGTCTGCGCACGAACGAAACTCTTCCTGCGGTCCGCAACCTACGGCCTCTGAATACCGGTCAAAATGTTCATTTCTATCAACCGCAACATCGTCTTTGCAAGTTTCAAACGAAATTGGGGAGCGAATAATAGTGATTGGTATGAGTATTTGAATAACAAGTCAAATGATTACCTGTGCCGTTCCCGCAATTACCCCAATTATTTCCCGCTATATATCTCCACTGGAAGACACATTGGGTGCAGGTCAATCCATCCGGAAGCTTGTAATAACTCTCGAAGACTTTACTGCCTGGGCCCGGATAGTAATGAGCCGAACCGTTCTCCATTCGTAACAAATATTTGTCCAAACACTCCTGCGTCACCTCCTTATCACGGTAAACCATGGCGCACGTACGAAACTCAAAGTAGCCGTGATGATTTGCCGTCAACTCCACCTTCACTGGTATCACCGATCCCGTACGATATCTTCGAACGATCACACCATTTCCGTACTTTCCTCCCGTCTCGTGTGCACGTGGCTACGAGAGAACACGATATTTCTTATCTTTACTATGCCAGTTGCCAGCGTACACTTACAGTTCTACTTGCAAGCACATTGAACAATGGCATTTCACAGTTATCGATCGACAAGTTTCATCGCCCAATAATGGCATGTTGACATAGAATACGATAATTGATAACGGATCAATTTCCCTTTGCGGGGTAGAACTTTCTACACGCTTGCAACAGTGCCCGTTTCCGAAATAATTACATAATTATAATTCAACAATACCAAGCAAACAAGGATATATGCAACCCCGCTTTCATTATTTCGAGAAAATCTAGTGGTATTAAGCAGAAACTCTCTTGATGCCCTGTGCCCTGCCCCGTCTTTTCAGTCGTCTGTGTATCACAATGTATGATAATAATTGTCATAACATGAAGATGAATATATTTATATAATAACAATAATAATATCTATAATTTGTTCTTATTCCTTTTCGTGACAGAGAAGAGATTGAGCCGGCGATCTTAGAAAAGAAAAAGAGGCTGCACTGTAAAACTTGGTCAGAGTGAAGTACAGCTGCAGCGCATAGCGCATGTTGCAAGCGAGACGTCGACAAAATATTTATGCGCCCGTTGCGGTCGTGTGATTATCCGCGCGTACTAAACTATCATTTGCAAAAACTTTTTCCCTTTGTATTCTCATTTCTCAGTTAGTAAGATAAAGCAATAATGGGTCGTGAAAGTTCGCAAACTGCAGGAGGAAGCAACTCCGTTTACTAAGTTTCCTAGCGCACGCCCCCACACTTTTTCCTCATATTCTTCGTAAATTAGACCAGCAGCACCGACGAGGAGGCGGGCAAATTCCTATTATGCGACGAGTAACGAGCCGCTTCTTAGAGTGCACTGTGTGTGTGTGTGTGTGCTTACTTAACTACCTAAGCGAATTTGAATTAATGCGAAAACACCGTTACCCATAACACGCCTCGCGGACTTTAGTAAAGATAGTAAGAATTAGCTTGTGTGAATGATAGTAATATGTAATAGGTGAACAACACGTGCCGTACAATTGCATCCCTTCATATTTTGTTACGTTGACGCACTCCCATTTATTGTTTTTATCTTTGATCGAGGCTCGTTGGTATATAGGTACAGGTTTTGTGCAGTTGATGTTGATGCCCTACCGTAGACGCGTCCCAGGCATCGCCGCATATGCCGCACTTTCCTTTGTTGCGCTGCCACTGCCTGCTAAATCCACCGCAATAGCACTCATGATCGTTGTAATCAGGGGGTGTGTCGAAGCCGTATCTCCACATCGACGCTCTCGAGGGAGGTTCGATCAGTCTTCCGTGAGCTGAGACCTGCTCAATGACTAGTACGTTTGCGAGAAACGCCACGGTGAGGATCGGTAAACGCATGTTTCCGCCAAGTAGTAGTCAGCCTCTGAAAAAAGGATTGACCGCATTTTAGTCCCGCACGCTACACGTCCGTGTCCGTGTCCGTCTTTCTCTCTGATATTGAGAAAGTTCATCATAAGCGGCCCAATGTCGCTCTATTTTCAACAGTTTCAAACCGATTGTAAGGAGGGTCCTTCATAGTATTGTCTTGCTTTTCTGAGCTTATAATAAGAAGTTAGAGAACGCAGTAGAGCGCGTAAAAATATATTGTAAAGGCCTGGTGCAATCGTGAGGCGTGAGGCGTGAGGCAATTCAGTACATGAGAATCTTACTGACTATTCAATTTTCTCCATTCGCGTATATTACAACTGAATGAAATAGCGGAAAAAAATGGACTGGCTTGAAAGTTGAAAGCATGCCGGTGGTTAATAAGTAAATACATTACGTGGACTTGAATATTTTGGCGGCGGCTGTAACGGTAAAAAACGAGGCACTGATGTCAGACGTAACACAACCTTCACAGTTTCCTAAGCATTACTAAGCAATATGCTCAACCAGCGCATACACAATGACTTCTCACAGATCATTTCATTTATCTTGCTTACTTATTTTTTCTCGTGACAAGGTCAACTACGTGTTAAGAATGGCGATATCCAGCGGTTTGAAGGCATTCAGGATGTATGCACTTATTTATACCGTGCACGATGTGCAACGTTACCCTACCGAGTACAATGGCAAACAAATAAATAAGACAATAGTTGATACTACTAGATGGATGAACCGTTAAGAGTTGAATGAACGAATTGTTTCAAGGAAAGCTTAGAACTTACAACGTGAAATTGAGAAACTATCTTACCAGTGTTTCAGCCGCAAGAAATCGCAAACCGGTTAGCAATAGAATTGTGGTAATTTGTACTTTACTTGTTCCGTTGATTCTCCGTATCACGCTCAGCAAAAATAAAATCTAAAGCTTAATAGGGTTAAAGCATATTTGTAGAAACGACATATGTACATACCCTGCTGACAACAAACATTGTCCCTGGCACAAAGAGAAGATACCAAACCGGTTTCTGTCGAACATTTACTGCCGGCGTTGTTAAAATTAGGTAGCGCAATTATTGTATGACTCGATGAAAGAAAGACTGTAAATAATTTTGTCCAGTCTAAACGACGCGACGTTCGATAGGGAAAAATGAATCGTGTGTGGTATTTTATGTAAAAGTAGTTACTTGTTACGTACCGTCTGTGCAAATGAAGCGAAGGCTCTCCTGCTTTCTCGTGGCGCTGCTCTCGCATTGGTCGACAGTGAATCAGGCCCGTGTGCGAGGGCCCGGACCTCGGAACCGGTCGGTCAACGACTGAACTCGACTTTGCCGTGGAGAAGCATCATGGGCAGGCGACGAGCGACGGTGTGGGAGTAGGTCATTAGAACGGCCTGCCTGACCGTATTCGCGGCACGACCCCGAGGATGCGTTCAGGTGAAAATCAACTCTGCCGCGCCACTCCACTCCACTCCAATCCTTCTTTCCTTTTCGATCTTACGGAGGAAGTACGACGTACGACTGTACGAACCGCTAGACGTATTCGCGTTTACCTCTTTCAGCGGATTTCCATGCTGATCGCACGACAGCGGTTTAAGCGGTGATGCCTGGTGATGCCGCGTGCCGTTACTTCCAGCAAACTTCAAACTGAATTTCTATTATCTCATCTTTCTATTACGTCATCATATCTATATTCATAGATATACTCGTACATGGCTACGAAATGCATCAAGCTACGGTTAAGGGCCCAAAACCCTTAATATCTCCTTTCCGCCATACTTTCGCTGGCCTGCTTTTCTACTTACACATCATTACGTACCTCTTCTCCAACATGCATTTCCAAATCGTTAAGATTTCTTCGTACTTACGCATCAAAATTAACAGAGATTGCAGGAATATAATGAGCCATATAAAAAAGGATATGCATCAATAACTAAGCATCGTCAAACATTCAGATTGAATCCTGACTATTGTATTGAAGAACCCATGTGATATGGCTTATCAAAACAGATGTTTTCTGTATTTTCATCATTATACCTATATTATATATTTTCTCTTCCATTTGTTGCCTTTCATGACTGTTCATTCAAGAATGAATTATCAATACTACAAAATTTTGAATATTTTAGGGATTTGTCTCAACTCTCGACACTCGCAATAAACATATCGAAGTGGAGACGGATTTTCACGTTCAGACACTCCCTCTAGTTAAATGCAAAGAATGGCGATTCGGCAAGTAGATGAGCTCATTGTCAGTAAACTCTCCTCCACTCTGACTTCGGTAAACTTAATAGCACGCGAATGCCAGTAAATAATAATGCCAGTCAAAAAAAGTTTCAACGTTTCTTGTAAGGTTTCCGTGTAAAAAAGGAATGAGCCCTGATTGAAAGTTACGCTTGATAAATCGAATTTAACGAACGGTGAAATGAATCGTTTGCAAGGTGCAATGCTCATCACCACGACAACGACGACAACAACGGTGATACGCGAAAGACATCAGTCACGAACTTTTATTTTCTTTTAGCTTTTCTTCAACTTTTTCCTTCACCATAAAGCGATAGGTGATACGTGTCGTCTTATCACTCGTAGATATAGATAGTGATTTTATCAACATCTTCAATCCGTCTCGAATGTTACTTTTTATCGTTTCCTTGCATTTACTCTATTACTCAGAGCGCATTCCAGCTGTGTTGTAATCTGAATTGTCCATGTTGACTTCCAGGCCCTGCCGACGGCTTATTCTGAATAAAAGATGACACGTTTTACACGCACTTAGCCATCACTTAAGCCGCGCTTGCACTCATCTAAACAACCGAGACATGTTCTAACGGATCCCGCAAATGCAGAAAAAGGGGCACCCGTAACACTATACGTTGCATTTCACAATCAGATTTTCGGTCAGCTTCTTCTACTATAATATGTAAGAGTACGAAATATGTTGGACCTGAATGCTATTTGTATTTGATTTGCTGCTTTCGCACTCTTACCGATCGATCGTTGCCTGTCGCAGCCGAGTGCATCGACATCGACATCGACATCGACATCGACATCGACATAAATGAGAATTGCGCGGTTGACAATTCGTCGCGTGGTTGGGGCTTGGGGCACGGCCACTTTCTCGCGCGCCATCGATGAAAATTAAGCGGAAAGTGCGCTCGTACTGACAACTGAGGCGAGTCGTGTGAATTATCGAGAAAGGAAGGAAATCCGGGGATAGTCCGAGGCGTCCACCGCGACTCCGTAACATTTCCAGCAATTTCTAATCGGCGACGATCCGCACGTTTCACCAATGACATGCTCCGCGATCGGGCTACTTCACCGGAACCGCTCCATAATCGGCTATAATACTTGGCCTTTTTACTTGGCCACTCACAACAAATGTGTCGATACTCTTAATGAAAAGCCTACACTTAGAAAGTGACCAGTCTAGATTAATAATCTATCTTCTTCGTTTTTTCAATTCCTACTTTCTTTCTTGATGTACGAGTAGGGACATTTCACTGATCTTTGTCTGCAAATATGCTTTTCAATTATTGCGGTTCTGCGAAATTTCATTTATTTCATTATTTCCATCAAATAAGTAGGTATATCTTTAGTCTTAAAAAAAAAAAGTTTCTCAGACAGTCGTGAATCGAGCACCGCCACGACGAAAATCCGACTTCGTGTTCATAGCACAAGTCACGCTTGAATCTCAAATTTTGTCTGCACGATCGATTGAGCATTGAGCAGAACGAATTATTTAGATCGGCTGGCGATGAGACAAGACAATGAAACTGCCAAAAACACAAAATGTCGAATTAATGTTTAAAAACAAAATATAATGCACACGTCATACTTATACAATATTGTGTGTAATCATTATTACGTAGATCTGACAATAAAAATCGATTGTCTCCAATAATCTCGTTATCGTCCTTATTATAATACAAAGTACTCGTCATTATACTGATCTTTATTAAACAGATAGCATGTCTGTACTATACGAATGAATCAACCGGACGATGAAAATGTTTCATTCCATTGTAAACTGATGTAGAGGACCAATCGATTTCTGTTGAAGAATGCCGTCTTCGCCACTCCTTGCAAACTGTGAGCGCACGCGCATCTGTGTGAGTGTCCAACAATTCACTGCTCGACTTTCAAAATACCCATCAATTTGAATTACACGAACGTATTCGGCATTCTATTAGCTTTCGACCCAGTTCAAAATAAGTAGTACTCGTGAAAATGTAGACTTCACAAATGCAAGTAATCGTGCGTTGTTATTGCTAGAAAACTTGGTCGATCAAGACAATATGTGCATACAATTTTGACATACAGGTATATAGATTTTATTAGAGAATGTGAAATGTTACACCTGGCGTATACGTATACTGAAATCAGAAATTGCGCAACTATTGTAGCAGAAGGTCTACAACCTCGCTTCTGTTTAAACGAAATACAAGGACCTTGACTCGTGAACGGGACAACCGGTCCTATCTGCGATTCCACCTACGTTGTGATTCTGCCTCATGTACAAATAAGCTGCCTCAGAACTTGTACAATTATTATTATTATTCAAGTATAAGTTCTTACAAAGGAAAGAGGCCTAATGAGGATGCAATTTATTTCTATCGAGTCGTCTTAATATCATTGCATTTTATCTTAAATTTATGTTTCGGATCGTCTTCAGCACTGGCCCTGCAAAATTGAACCTGCAATCCTTAGATTATCATGTCGAGACATCTCTTCCGTGGCCCCCTTCACACCGTTCAGCTTAATACGAAGTGTTTCTTCGTAACTACCCGATACGTCACCTCCTTCCAACCTTGTTACTTCACCACGATGCCAGTTATAGCTCTCAAATGTTCCTGGAGAGTTGATGGTCATTTTGCTTGTGGACGACGTCTGCAACGAGAATGAATGATTAGATTCACGATAGTTTCAATTTACTATGCAGCATAACAAGCGGATAGGATACGTACGACTATAATCGTTGTACCGTATTGTGGTAAAAAGGCTAAGTAATTGGCCGTTCCGTTACAAGAGTTAATATCTCTCATCTTGGTAAGGTCTATTTGAATATTCTCATCAGAAATTGACATCGGTATCACGTTCAATTTGAGTTTCGGCTCAAGCTCGTCCTCGGTTTGTTCAGGAGTTGTGTTGACCTTAAAATCGAATTGTTGTTAGTAAGGTTTGGTGTGAATGAATTATGAATTTATCCGATTGATATCCTGTCGAGTACATTTACTGTATACCCTCTGCTTGTCAGTGACGACGAAATGTGGCTTAAGGACGATGGCTACGCTATAAGCGGTCTTCTGACATTTTCCTAACATGACGTCTCCAAAGGTCTCGAAATCACTGTCCTTGTTTTTCAGATCGGTCCCGACATTCAACAGATTGACGATTCTTTTCAAGAATTCCATTTTTGTACAGGAAAGCTGCTCAGTCGCCGCCAAGCTTTTAACGCCATCCTCGTCGAATCGAATATGAAAGGTGCCGATGTCGGAAATGACGTCCTCATTGCGTTTGTCTGAATTTCCTAGACTCATTGACGCCAGTCCATCTCGCACAGCACAACGTAGTGTTTCTTCGTCCGGTTGACAGATGAGTTTGAAAGTGATATTTCCATTGAATCCCGGCAAATCCTCTGACGACGTAATCAATTTCGTGTACAGGGAAAGATCGAAATCAAGCTCAGGTCCGTGTGACCATGAACTTACGTCCTGGGAGGACATATTGGCCGCTAAAATAATCGATCAAAGGTTAATCTCGTTACTCTCATTACGTGAAGACATGAAGATGGAGTGAGCGGATGAATAAATCGAACACGACAGATTATCGTACGACGAATAACAGTGTAACAATTACTTTACCAACCTAAGAAGAACGGAATCAGTGGAACGAGCATATTGACAAATGCGCACAAACTACTCTATATCTTCCGCTGTCGAAGTCTCTTATTTATCTAGTATTTCACAGCCGCAAAGAGATAGCGAGCAGCATGGATTGGTTTCTTTTCATTTGATCCCCGATATTAACAGTACGACCAAGATGTTGATAGAGTTTCTTATTGACCCTGTATCCATATAAAGTGCAATCGTTACCCGCTACGTGCAGAAATTAAAGTTCAACATCGGCTTATCTTAACGATACATTTTTTATACGACCAGTATAAATCCGTAGAACCAATTCGGAGAAACAGAGAGGAAAAATATTGGTAGAACTGCGCGTTCTTCACTTCAGTTGTTCAACTATCGAATGTACGAAAAGGGTGGAGGAAATAAATGGACCATCAGTGGAATTTCCTACAGAGATAACAATTTATTACACAATAATATGATAAATGTCTAAAAAGATACAGTTGTTATTATTATTGTATTGTGGTTGGTTTAAATATACATCGAAATAATTGAGCAAATTTATAAACTTTACGTAATCACACAGAATTGCACAGCCAATTCCAGCGCGCAAGTTTCAACGATCTTTCCCTTGTATTATATACACATACATCTTCACATATATTGATCAAATAACTTAATAATAACGCAAGTGGTATGCAATCGTAAACGTAACTCCTTAACGGCAACGCAAACTTACTAAAACGCGTGTCATTTCACGCTGCTACTTCCAATACTTTAGAAATAATCCTCAACTTATCCGAAACTGTTACTAAGCCTTAATTCAACGTACAACATAAAAATATTGAAGTTTGAACAAATACGGTGTTGGCATTTAAAGGGTTTTTATGTAAGTACATAAACCGGAAGAAAAACGTATGTTATTAAAATTGTTATTCTTTCTTCGTTATGCGTTCGAGTGAAAAACGATAAAAGAGCGTGATGATAAAACTTTCAATTTGGAAGACATCTTGGATATCACGAATGATTTTGTGCGCCTGCTACTTTGCCCATTCCCGGTACGCATTTTTTACTCCTATGTATACTGGAATTGAAGCTGCTCAATTTCAGGGAATATGTAATCCTTTATGTGCGGGTGAATAGACTACAGACTATACTTGTAGAGTTCCACGATCGATACGTTAGTACTAAGCGTGCAACATGCAGTGAGGTACCGTTTTCTTCTTTCTTATTTTCAGGGACCACATACAAGAGTTGCCTTATTCAAGGATTAAGCGTAACCAAATAGACCAAATGGTTAAAATATGTCATTTTTGACTGATCGAATCAGGGCACGAGCGACTTACTACATAACAAAGTTCAATTAATAGATTTTTGTCATGTGGAAAATCGCCAACATGCGCAAAAATGATCACGTTTGGTCCTTTAATAAAGTATGTTGCCGTGACGTTATTACAATAATTGTGTGTCTGAAAACAAAAGGCATCTCGTAAGTTTATCGAAAACGCTCGGTAGAAAGTGCGATAAACATTAGAAAAGTCTTGTTAATTGTGATATGTAGACTACAAATATGTGTATGCGTGTATGTATATACATGTACTAATGACAATAATCAATAATATCGTTTTTTTCTATACACAGACGGGAAGCGGCATTGTCAGAAAGCCGTTCCCACGAAAAAATGAAAGGTATATTACTAATTGACCAAAGTTTTGGCACGTTTTCAATGTGTTCCAGACCATTTTTCTCTTAATCTTAATCATTAAAACTATACTATCATTAGAATTAACGAAGAGCGAGCTATTAATTGTCTAATCAAAGTCACATGCATGCATCGATGCAATTATGTCGTTACACAAGCTGTGAGATAGGTAAAGTAGCATCTATCCGACTTTCCGATTGATAAGATCTAATGCAATGATGTAGTTATAAATTATCATAAACTGATGATGAAGTGTCATAAAGTAGAATTATTTCTTGACGCAGTTAATGCACCGTGCAAGCAGCACTTTTGTCGACTGACTACTATCTGAAATAGATACGTTCAGCTACGAGCTACGAAAAAGGCTGTAAAATCGTACAATGCATTAATTCCGTCAATTCTCGCAGGTACTGTGAACTGTGTGTTATCTAACATGAAACTGTTATCGATAAAAAAATAACAGATGCATATGACTCTGGATCGACACTCCGCTATGACGTACGTAGATGCACGCAATCGTCGTCGCAATTAAGTCGAAAGATTCTAATGATTCAGGTAAAGACTATACATGTTAATACGGCGGCTAAATTTATAAAGGTCGAAGGATGTATCGACTCCTATAACTCGTAGCGAAACCTCGAAATATAAGTGACATATAATATACATAGTGACATGGCCGCTCACCCGCATGTTGCGGCGTCGCTGAGTATCACGGTTCTTTTTCCTTCCTTTCCCAGCATTAATATTGACTGACAGGAGTTTTCGTCGCCGAGAACAATAAGAGCTATAACTATATGGTATAACACCTTAATTCCGTTTCGCCAATTTCTTTGCTATTGTGTTTTTTATTTCTCATCAGTAAGTTTTCAAAGAATCGAATAACACGAATGGAAGTAGGAAACTTACGGGCCGTGAAACTCAGTTTTCTTGAGCCGGGAAAAAAGTGTGCAGTGGAAATAGCCGTCGACTTTTTGCGCACTCGTCTAATTAGGATTACACTAATGACCGTTCCGATTAAAGGTAAGGCCCGAATTTGATAAAGTCTTTCGAACCACTGTACCCTGACAGTACAGCAACAGCCAATAATGTATACTTCATCGCACGAGTCAATATCCTCGCGCATAACGACACCATCACCATCTTTTACGCTACGTCACTTCCATACACGCCGCTTATTCAAAACGAGAAAAAAGTACAATAAATACGAAAAGAAGGAGTTTGCTATTGAAGATCTACATTTAGCAATCTTCTCAGCATTTAACGAGTTACTACACTTCATATCTTACCAACCGAACAATATTAGTCTCTGAGGAACCGAATTTTAAGCCGCTCTTCTTCTATATATTTGTACACCCGTCAGTACACGTATAAAGCGCGATCACTTAACAGGATCAAGTACATTATAAATAGATTGGTTTGAACTATAAGGTGAGTCCTTAAATTATGTTTTGCCAATATCCCCGCTATCATAGTATTGACTCTGCCATTGACCAGACCTTGATAGAGCTAGTTAAAATGCTAGTGAAACGTCATGACCTATGGGCAACGACTCCCGGTGAAAATTTATACGGCAAAGTATTAAGGACACACCCTACATGCCGAAGCTTTAAATAATCTTTCCAACAGTGCTGGCCGTGAAAGCAAACCAAGGCCCAGTTCAGTTCATCTACGCACTAGCCCAGTAGTTCTATCTTGCTACAGATTAACGATATTTGGTCAAACATGTATTGCATTTTATATGTAAGCTACTTAAATTCCACTTTATCGTTTCGTGAAGCTCGGCAAGCTTCACTGACCCAATGGAGAGTTAAGTGAAAGTATGTAACGCCATGCTGTCAGACTACGTCAGCGTAAGGCTCATACAGTATCTTGCATTATCTCGAATGAATATTAGTTGCGCACACTGTTTGCATACATAAGTGGCGATCGCTCGATCAGCTCATTCTGTATGCAGAAGTACGTGCAAAACTAACAAGCTTCTAAAGCCCGCTCTCGTATAAAGTTCTACAAGATCAACAAATATATCAAATTTAGCATGACGAGTACACTTTCGACTACCTCTCGTGAATACGTTGAAAAGTGATATGGTCTATTCTACAACATATCATTCCTATGAACAAAATTGTCAGTAAATTCCACGGTACACACTGCTCTGAATATGTCGATTAACAATCTTGCAAAGCGGTGACGTCTTAAGTCGCTAAATAAGACACTCAAACAATGCCATGCTGTGATTCCTGGTGACGTACCTCGTCAACTTAAATAATCGAAGCAGTGAAGAAACTTAATAGATTCTAATTACGTCTCTAAGAAACTTGCTTCGCTCGCGAAAAAGTTCAAATGTCATTATACAGTCACAGTCGATTACGAACAAATCGCTATTCAGCAAGGCATGAAGAGTAAATTGTTGTGTGAGAGGTGAGAGACATAATGTCGGTGAATCCTTTATACGCGTTGTGTGCACAATTCAATTAGCAAGCATAACGATAAATTGCAATTTTTCTTTTGTCGCGTATGTCTGCAAAGAATAAACGGGCAATGCAAATACGAATTATTGAACTCTTGTAGCCGTCTCTTCTGGACTGGAGTGTACAAGCATGTATTATTGGCCCCAGCACCATATTTATATAGCGCGTGTCAAACAATTTATTTGTCTCTATCGTACCTGTTGATCCCATTCGGTTTAAAAACTGATCGATAAGACTGAAATAACTTTCGCCAAACAGATTAATTGAATTTCAACGTGCGTCGAATATTACGAACGTGTCTACCGGGTATTGATTATTGCTCAAACATTTATTATGTTCATCCGAAGAAACAAAATTGCGAAATGTTTCGTAAAGTGCCTGCGTTTGCTCGGCGTAACGATTTGGACATAGAAACAAAGTCATTCATTAGGTTATTCAGATTTTCATTAATAAAAAAAATAACATTAATTATACATTGCTTTCAAATTCAAATGAAGCAGGTTTTTCGCGAAAGAACGTATCGTTTTGAATTTCCTCTCTTGCTCTTTCTGCGTGTTTGTTTCCATCAAATAAAACAAATCAAATTTTGCCATTTTACAGTTGTGTAAAGCAGACCTTTATTTAAAAAGAAAAGAAAAGAAAAGATAAAAAATTACAATAAAGTCAGTATACGCTAAACTGTAAATGTAACATAAAGAACCTTAAAATAAAAGAATGTATGTACTGAAAGATGGATTATGTACCCTTCATGTATGACAGTCTCCGATCAATATTATATACAATTGAATAATTTATGTCTGTCGGATACGTAATTTGTCTTGTTTCGTTATACGAAGATACTGTACGACTTTGACAGTCACGTATTTTACAGAGAGATATAATGTTCGAAACGATTTAGGAATCAATGAACACAAAATTTAACCGAAAGTTCATAATTTGTCTAATGTATAAATGAAACAATGAAATTCCTAAGTATACAGAGACTCTGTCCTTATCTTGTTTCTGGAGACTTATTTTGTCCTACTATCTTATTACGTAACACGTTAAAATGTCCATGCACCTGGGATAATTGAGCTTTAAGAGAATCTGCGAGTTGCTTTTGTAACTGCTGGACCTCCAATATTTCCTGACGAAGATTCTGATAATCTTTTGTCACCTGATGGACAGATCTTAATAGGCGTAGCACAGATATCTGTTAGGACCACAAAATGTAAAGAAACTGAATAATTAATAACCTTCGTAGCGAGGTGGGGAATAATTGACATATGAAGAAAGAAAAATGTTCTTTTAGAAAGTCCAAATGATTATGATCAATCTAGTATAAAGAGTATACTGGCCTGACAACCGCTTAGGAATGCACAGCAAAAAGTTTGAAGAATTTCAAATCTATTGTGATACACACGAGAAAAGTGAAATATCAGTGAGAAAGCGTACGAAAGCATGTAACATGAGATGTCAAAGAAATCCGTTCGCGGCTGTAAGCGGTAGCGCGGCGAAGAAAACACTGGTACCTCATTGTCAGGATCCTCAAACTCCTTCTCGAAGCTTTCAATCTGCCAGGCAATCATGTCTAATTTTCTATCGGCTTCCTGTACCTGCAACGAAACGGAACAAACGCTTTCCGGACTGTGACATTTGATATTTACAAGAGGTTAACCTGGATGACAATGAACGATTATTGCACGAATCAACATTTTTCTCGAGGAAAGGCAGAAACTATGCAAAATCGAGCTACTCACACTTTGCTCGAGGTGCACGATCGCCGACTCCATATTTCTTGGTTTTGCTCTCGATAGAACTCTCTGGAATAAGTTTTTTGCAACGAGAATTCCCGAAAATGCCGTCGGTTACCTTATTGCCCGCGAATCGATTTGTCTTTCGCCGAGACACTTTTGAAAAGCTCTGCAAAGCGGTTACAGCCATTGATTCCCCTTACCGTTGGAAGATGGCGGCTCAATCAACTCAGTTGATAACAACAAATGTTATTTTACAAGCTCCGTATAGTTAGCACCCCATCCTCAACCGATTTGAGTTTTAATACTTGCAATCGTTTGAAGGTCGTTTGATAGCGTTTGATAGTCCAAAATAAACGTTTGATAGTTAACCGTTTATTTATAATAAAAGCCGTGTTCGGAAATTGGCTGACAGTACTGTCAGTACTGGATTTCCGCAGTGTCATCAGAAATAGCATCCTGCCGCAGTGATCTCAGAAGTGGCATGCTGCCGCACACAGAGAAGTAGTATGCGTGCATGCCGTGAGAGCTACGAGCCAATCGAGTGGCGCGTAGCTCTCACGGACACGACGCATACTCCTTCTCTCTCTTCCCCCACCACGCGTGCCGCATGCGGCAGGATGCCACTTCTGAGATCATTGTCCTGCCGCACACAGAGAAGTAGTATGCATGCATGCCGTGAGAGCTATGAGCCAATCGAGTGGCGCGTAGCTCTCATGGACACGACGCATACTACTTCTCTCTCTTCCCCCACCACGCGTGAAACATGCGGCAGGATGCTCTTTCTGATGACACTGGATTTCCGTTCGAAAATGCTTTTCAGTATGGCTGACGCATTGAATTCATTGAACTATAGAATATCTGGAACGCGCACGGCCGTATGTACAGCTGCAGTCGACCCGCGCCGAGAGAGAAAGAAGATATTTTGGTATTCTGTCCTTTGTTACCTGTACTACCCTTTCAATAATGTTGTGTACGCCGTTAAAATATACGGAACTGAACTATCTTTGCTGTACTATCCTTTTGACAAAAGGGTTTATGGTAAGTCGTAATAAAAACAAGATATGTATTATTCTATTCCTACAATGTTAATGGGTGAACATGAACGAGGAAACACTACATTCAAACGCATAAAAAACTTAAAAAAAGTAACACCGACTTGAAAAATTGAACATTATTTTATATTTTTCAGTGCATTTTTGAAGTCTGTTAAAAAGGATACTTTCTCAAACAAAATTAATAATATCAATCAAAATTATTGTAATATTTATTTTATTTATTGTCTATGTCTATTTGGAAAAGAACAAAAAATGAGCAAGTATTATATTTTTACATCCAGCATGATGAACAATTCCCAAAGGAAAGCAATTTCGATATGTATTAACAATTAACCTTCACTACCTCTAAAACAAAAAATCATGTGTAATTTTAATGCGTTTGATAATATTTTTCACTTTGTTTTGTGATCATATACATTAATTTCTGTGACATACTGACATCACCTACTGAAATATCTAAATAGAAGAGAGCAACTCTTTTCGAACCGGTCATATCTAGTCAAATCTCTGTGGAACTTACGTCGAAAGGCGCAAATCGACTGTATGTCCCAAAGGTCCAGTGGTAAGAGTGAGACAGAATACCAAAATGTCTTTCTTCTCTCTCTAACAGCGAGGCGCGGCTGTTCCTGCATCCGTGCGCATTCCAGGTAGTATATAGTTCAATGATTGAATTATACTCTAAGGCCGTGTTCGGAAATTGGCTGACAGTACTGTCAGTACTGGATTTCCGTTCGAAAATGCTATTCAGTATGGCTGACGCATTGAACTATATACTACCTGGAATGCGCACGGATGCAGGAACAGCCGCGCCTCGCTGTTAGAGAGAGAAGAAAGACATTTTGGTATTCTGTCTCACTCTTACCACTGGACCTTTGGGACATACAGTCGATTTGCGCCTTTCGACGTAAGTTCCACAGAGATTTTACTAGATATGACCGGTTCGAAAAGAGTTGCTCTCTTCTATTTAGATATTTCAGTAGGTGATGTCAGTATGTCACAGAAATTAATGTATATGATCACAAAACAAAGTGAAAAATACTATCAAACGCATTAAAATTACACATGATTTTTTGTTTTAGAGGTAGTGAAGGTTAATTGTTAATACATATCGAAATTGCTTTCCTTTGGGAATTGTTCATCATGCTGGATGTAAAAATATAATACTTGCTCATTTTTTGTTTTTTTCCAAATAGACATAGACAATAAATAAAATAAATATTACAATAATTTTTATTGATATTATTAATTTTGTTTGAGAAAGTATCCTTTTTAACAGACTTCAAAAATGCACTGAAAAATATAAAATAATGTTCAATTTTTCAAGTCGGTGTTACTTTTTTTAAGTTTTTTATGCGTTTGAAAGTAGTGTTTCCTCGTTCAGGTTCACCCATTAACATTTTAGGAATAGAATAATACATATCCTGTTTTTATTACGACTTACCATAAACCCTTTTGTCAAAAGGATAGTACAGCAAAGATAGTTCAGTTCCGTATATTTTAACGGCGTACACAACATTATTGAAAGGGTAGTACAGGTAACAAAGGACAGAATACCAAAATATCTTCTTTCTCTCTCGGCGCGGGTCGACTGCAGCTGTACATACGGCCGTGCGCGTTCCAGATATTCTATAGTTCAATGGGCTGACGAGACTGTAACGTACTACCATTTTGTCAGACATCGGTCCTAGGGAATTGCGGACTTCCGGCTGTCGAGACTGTCAGCAGAGAGGTAGTGCAAAGCTGTGTAAATAAATCAATAAATTACCTGCGATGTGTACTGCCAAACTATGTTTACAAATATTTATTTACAGTTTATAGCGATGTGTACAATGATGCATATCATGACAAATAATAACAAAATAGCGATTAATTGTTATTTATGATTCTCAATTCATTATTTACATTCATAAATTTTGTATATTTACAGTAATTAGTTTTTTTTCTTTCGTTCATATACATCGACGTCATGATAGATACATAAAAACAAGAACAGCCGTTTTGTCGCTTGGCCACTTTATGATGCTTGACCGGATACTCATTAATGCCCTGACCACTCGTCTGACGATGTACAGTCCAGTACTTTTTCCAACACTGAAGCGTTCATATATTGACCTACAAACATATGTCAATACTTTCTTTAGTATCTATAGTAACAGTAATATATTACCTGTACGAATCAGTAGTTGCAAGTGTCCACATAGCAATCATTAACTGCTTATTTGGTTCAATGCGATGACGACCAACCCCTAAACGGTCTCAAAGAATCCTTAGTGGAGCCAGTTTTGGCCCCAAGATATTCAATAAGGCTTCAAATGTAGTTTTCATCATCCTGTTGAAAAATCAATTAGTTAGAATACAGTTTAATTGTTATTAACCTTCTATGAGCATCGTAGCAGATAATTCATGTCCCAGATGATATATCAAAATCTAAACAACCTGATATGTGTCGAATTTATAATTTCAAGATTGTATTCTAGAACATATCAGGGTTAAGTAATCATTTTTAAATATTTTTCAAATCGTTTTAAGAACGAAAAATGAGTCTAGAGCCATGAAAGATCCACGATGCCAAGTTAGTCCGAAAAAGTAACACGCACCCATAAAGGATTAATAATCAAACACAATCATATAAATTAGAATGTAATTTAATTAAATGCAATAATATAGTATTTTTTCTTACCGAAAATCTGATTTGAAGTCCGCATCTGACAACAACGGGACTAACCTTTCGCAATATCCTTGAATGCGAGGCTTTCTTTCTCGTCGTCGTAATGCTACCATATTAATATAATCTAATAGAAGTTCATCTTCCGAAGAGTCACTACCATCACTACTCACAATTTCATTAACAATCATATTTAATACAGCTTGATTTATCGCGTTCATGTTGCTCCGATTTAAGCAGATGAGGTTATGACGCACAAATATATATATTTGTACGTACAGTGCTGGCAGTACTGGAAAACGCGTTCACATTTAGCAGTTTCGGCAGCACTGTCAGTAAAACAGAACGCCCATTTTTCAGTAACACCAGCGTTAGTACACCGCCGTATAGTTAGCAGACAACTATCACCGATTTCGCTTATTTTGGTCTCAATCGTTTACGGATAGTTTACGCAAGTTACGCAATCGATTTCAGAGTTTACGAAATCGTAGTTTGCCCGTAATTAACAATTTTTAGGTGGGTGTATAGTTAGCAGACGACTATCACAGTTTTCGGCTATTTTGGTCTCAATCGTTTACGAATAGTTTACGCAAGTTTACGCAATCGATTTCAGAGTTTACGAAATCGTAGTTTGCCCGTAATTAACAATTTCGGGAATGGGGTAATGTAGATCTTGCGAGCGCCTCCAGTGGCCGAAAGGAGAAGCTGACCAGATGCAAACTCTAGCGAAATAATTTTGACGTATCTCGTGTGTAACGGTCTCAATCGTTTACGAATAGTTATCGCAAGCTGCTGTATCGATTTCGGAGTTTACGAAATCGTAGTTTGCCTGTAATTAACAATTTCATAATCGGCTATCGTGCAGCGTTGATTTGCTCGCAAGCGCCGCCGTTGGCGAAAGGAGATGCAGAAAGTGGCGAAATAACTTTGACGTATCTCGTGTGTAACGGTCTCAATCGTTTACGAATAGTTTACGCAAGCCACTGTAACGATTTCAGAGTTTACGAAATCGTAGTAATTAACAATTTCAGTTTCGCCTATCGTGCAGCTTGCAAGCGCCGCCATTGGCGGAAGGGAGAAGCTGACTTGATGCAGAGAGTGCAGAGATTTTAAAGTTGACGAAACGATAGTTTACTCGGAATTAAAAATTTAAATATTTCGTAATCAGCGTCTGCTGGTAGCAGCACCGCGGCGAATTTCTGTTTGGGTGTTTGAAGTAGTCGATAAGTAAATAGAAGTAATCAATTTTTAATTAGCCGAAGGACAGTCTAGCTTTCACGCGATGCAACGCGTTGCATACAATATAGAATACAATCGATTGCATGCGACGCGCTGCGTCGTGTGAAAGGGTCTTTAAGGTAGCCTTCTGCTGTGCGCGACTGCGGGTCGCGGGTTCCAGGCGCGACCAATCGAAAAATATATATACATATTGAAACCGTACCGGGTGTCGAGTAAGTAGTGGATGTTGCACGGACGCGAGTGGTTTCGGATTCGCAATCCGGCCTTCCGCGTTAGAGTGAATCGGTCCTCCTTTGTGCGGGCGGGTTCGTCTGAATGTTACGCAGCCGCGGCCTTAAGAGCGTTCGCGGTCGCAGTAGTCAGAGCCGGGAAGTTTGAATCGGGAAATATGTGTTTAATATGTCGAAGATCGTTTTATTTGGTATTATGTTTTCTTACAGTTCTTGTATGTAGTGTCGGTTAAGCGGTCTACAATGAATATCGCGTCGGTGATCCTATGCGCGTATATCGCCGACTGTCTTTGATCTTTTAGTTTGAAAGTCAGTGTAGGTAGGATGTAAAGTCAGGGATTGTTCTTTCGACTAACCACTCGTATCCGTGACCGGTACCAAGAGCGGGGATGGTATACCGTGGCAGTCGTCAGAGGTTCACGAATTACTCGCAGCCGTGGCCGGTGCCTAGAGCGGGGGAGGCTTACGGTAACCGTGGAGGAGACGATCTTTCAAACTACTCACTGCGTAACGAAGGCCGGTACCAAGAGCGGAGAGAGTTACGGTGAGAGTTCTCAGACTGTCGAGGCGTTTTAGGTGTAGGATATATTAGACATTGTCCACGAATCACACGCAGCCGTGGCCGGTGCCGAGAGCGGGGGAGGCTTACGGTGACCGTGTAGGAACTACTCTTTCAAACCACTTGCAACGTAACGAAGGCCGGTACCAAGAGCGGAGAGAGTTACGGCAAGAATTCTCAGAGTATATAGGTCGGTGTTTGATGTGAAGCTTCTGTTATCGTCCACGAATTACATGCAGCCGTAGCCGGTGCCGAGAGCGGGGGAGGCTTACAGTAACCGTTTAGAACACAGATTTTAATGTGAGATGGCAATCATTCGCAAAACGCAGCCGTGACCGGTGCCAAGAGCGGGGATGGCTTACGGCGAAGATTGAGTGAATATATGGCGATGATGTAGGAGGATATTGTGTAATTTAAATGAATTTACTTTATCTAATTGAAATTAATTTATTGAATTGTATGTTATGTATGCAAATTGGCGAGTCAAGCTAGTCGAGTCGGAGATAGGCTATACCGCGTGTATGCGACGAACGCGGCTGTGCATTACTAACCGCGAACCCTCGGTGGGCGATCGTAGTCTTCGATTCGGTAGAGGTTCTGTCTATGCAAAAGTCTTCCCTAGCGTCTTAAATTGTACGTCGTTCGATACCGTCAGTTATATGCGTGATCTACGGGACCCGATACTCGGAAGGATCACTCCTGGGATCTCTTCTACAAGTGTAGGCTCGAAGTAAATCTCGCCTCGAGTGGCTTGTCTTCTCGCCTTTTATACTCATTTTGGTATAGGGGAAGGTTCCACTCGAGCGCGTATACTCTTCGGTGGGAGTCGCTTCTCCTCGTTTGCCGGAGCTCAGTTACCGTTATGTCTTATTCTAATAATGAGATGATTGACAATGAAATGAGTGAATGTCGCTGTGATTTGTGTTTGTGTCGCGTTTACATGTATGCGTAGATGTTTGTCGCGTGTATATTGCTTTGTCCGTGTCTATATGTGTTGAGTATGTCCGTGAGTCTAGGCTGGGTAGTATGCGTAGATGTTTGTCGCGTGTATAACGCTTGTCCGCGTCTTATATGTATTGTATATATCCGAGAGTCGAAGTCAAGTGGTGTGCGTTCGTGCGTGTACGGGCTAGGTCGAGAGAGACGGCAGGTAAGTAAGAAGAGGATAGCGCGAAAATAAGACTGTGAAGTAGATAGAGTGAAACAGGTAAGTAGAGAGAGAGTCGCGATGTCTAGACTACGGCTAGTGAAGACAGAAAGAAAGACGGCCTTGAAGTGAAAAGAAAGTATGTAGTACGACTGAAAGAAGTGATCGGAGTATGTGTATGTTAAACAAGGAGAAACTGCTGTATCGAATCCGGTAAATCAGTAATATTTCCCGTACACGTGCGAACGTTTTCAGTGATTTTATCTGGCGGCACTTTTGTACGGTTACAATATATATTGGCTCGAAATGATACTTGTTTTTATCTTCGCGATAAAACCATGTGTACATATATTTATCAATCGATCGCCCGTCGTGGCCGCGTGTAGCCGTTTTCGCGAAGAAACAAACTATATTTATATATATTCATCAATCGGTCGCGCGTCGTTGCCGCGTAACGACGTTTTCACGATGAACAAAACTTAATCTATATATGTGTAGATTGGTAGGGCGTCGCGGTGGCGAGCAGCGGAAGGCTACCTTTAGGGCTAAGTGGGAGGAAAAGGACGTATAAACATTTATAAGTGAATTTTAATCCTTTGCACTCGAGAGGTGACTCTCAGTCACCACTTGGTTTCGTGAACGACGAAAAATGAAACTCATATTGTATTGTCGGTATTGTTGTAACGTACCGCGCCGCCGAGCGCCCGCTGAGCGCCGCCAACCAGCGCTGCGGCCCATGACGTCGTACCTGCTTACCCCGCTGTGACGTCAGCACGCATCGAGAAACGCAGTGACGCGCCCGATATAGTGACGTAGCCCCGAACAGTGACGCGCCCGATCTAGTGACGCGCCCGCATAGTGACGTACCTCCGAACAAAGCGCAGTGGCCACGCGCGATCACGTGCACAGCGCATGCATAGCGACGGTTGGGAACGTGATGCCCCCGAAAATGCGCCCCACCTCGGTGCAGTACTTCCTCGCATCTCAAGACCCCTGCCTAAGGTCTAGTACTATAAAAGAGGCATCCGACCGGCCTCACTAGTTCAGGTTGCTACAGAAAAAGACCGTGCAAGAGTCTGCGTCAGAAATTCCCGAGCGTTACGTACTTAGAGAAAACAGTGATTCCAGGATCACTAAAGTGTCTTTTTTGCCGTCTGTTCTCATTGCAAGGAACAACTTGTGCGTGTTCCGAGCGTCTCTAGTCTAAAATCTGAGTCTCAGTCAGCTGCAGAAAAGAGAATCTTTTCGCTGACCGTGCTCACTGCAAGGAATAACTTGTGCGTATTCCGAGCGACTCTAGTCTTAGTGGTTTTGCCACACTTCTGTGTGTAGTCTTACATTCTCAAATTCAGTTCTTTCCTTCAAATCCAAAACTTACATTTCTAGTCATTAATCGTATTCTGTAAATTTATACGCGTCGAATTTTAATAACGTTATTGCCAGTAGTAGTTGAATTATCCTTGTGTTTGTTATATTTAGCTGCTTTTTGTGTATTTATTTTATTCAATATAATCTATTTTATTGTTTTCCATAATTCTTTGCCATCACGCTATTTAATCGCCTAGAACTCGAATCCTACGAACAAGGTTTCCCTTTACCGCTCAAGGGAACCAACGAGCCCAAAAGAAATTATAATATCCTCTATCCTCAAAGTTCGCAAGGGGTGCCGCAGTGAAACACACGTTAAGGTCCTTTTCAGCTATCCTTTCGAGTCTACTCGTCCAGGGTGCCGCGGTGAAACACACGTTAAGGCGTGGGCAGTGACTCAAAGACCAAATCAACCGATAGGTGCAGCCGTGAAAAATCGGACGAAGCTTGAGGCGATTTTCCTATACCCCCTCACCAGTGGTCTCAGACTTGGCACCCGAGCACCACAGATGCCCGCGGGAGTGGGGATACGGAAAAGTATGCGTGCCCTGTCTGTGAGCTGACAGACCAATGCGTGGAGTCCACAGCTCTCACAGACGGGCACGCACACTTGCGCGTATCCCCACTTCCGCGGGCACCTGTGGTGCTCGGGTCCCAAGTCTGAGACCACTGCCCCTCACTCCTCCTTTCGACCGGCGACACGTATTTCCGCGAGAGAGTACGGAGAACCGTTAGAGAGGCATCGCGAAGGGTAGCAACGTGCAGGGTGCCGCGGTGAAACACACGTTAAGGCCTGTACCGAACTGCTCACTCCTCTCATTTATATCATTTCCTACCGGCACTGACAATAACACAAATCCTCACCACGTCAGGCCGTGGCTCGTAACATTGTCATGACTATTATCTCAATTTTTTTCCAGATTTTTTGGTAGGGTCCGTCGCAGTTGAAATAAATAAAAACCGATGTTTTCGGCGTATTTTGAGTGCTAACCGAATGAATACTTTAAATATTTGCATTACCTTGGTATAGTCACTGAATTGGACGATTCTTCGTACGTCTGCACATAAACGAGTAATATACATATCGAGGGAATTTAGTCGTTTCGATTTAATTGAGAGCGTGCGCACCTTACCTTCAGAAATATTAAATACCTTTTAAAGAGTGCGGCTAGTGCAGCGGTTAAGAGCTTTCGTGTCGCAGGTTCGCGCCCCGTATTGGTAAATTTGTTTTCCTTGCGATAATTGTTTTTTCTTGCTTAAATCACACGACGATGAGCCACATTCCCTTACAAATAATGTTCGACACACTACCGTCAGTAATAAACTCATACATAATGAAAAATTCGATTGAAATGGATTGCATAGCCTACCTACTGACCCGGGGTCGCATTTCGACTAGTTCAACCGGTTAGGAAGTGCAACATTTCTTATCCCATATTTCCGAAAGCATTTGAAAGGATCCCACCCCAGGGATGCATTTGACTTTTTAATTGATATGTAAGTGGCGATCCCTGGCCCCCTACCATGAATACGGTGACAGGTTCAGTGAGTAACATGATAGAGAGGGGAAAGATGCCACCACGTCCTGCAGGTATGTGAAGCACATCTAAATCATCGAAGCAATCGGTGGCGAATTGCGTATGGTGCCGGCCTCAGAATCCGAAGGTTACGAGTTCGAGTCTCCGCACCGACGCCCGCGTGTATATTACTATTTTGATCGAACATTTTTTTTTTTTTTAATATGCACACGGTTTGCCGACGTGCCGACATGTACATTTGTATGTTATTGCATATGTGATCGAATTTATGTTATGAGAACAATTTTTACGTGGTCTTCCACGCCACCCATGAAGTGCCACGACTAGCGCGTTCGGTTTTTTATTGTGGACCTTCGACAATAGCCCTATTGTACCACATTTTTGAAGTTGTCATTAGCGACTACTTTTAAAATGTGGTACAATAGGGCTATTGGCGAAGGTCCACAATAAAAAACAGAACGCCCTGGTCGTGGCACCTCATGGGTGGCGTGGAAGACGACGTAAAAATTTGTATCAGAAAAGAAATTCGGTCACTTATGTAATAACACACAAATGTAATGCACATACATATCAATTAAACAATCAAATGTATCCCTGGGGTGGGATCCTTTCAAATGCTTTCGGAAATATGGGATAAGAAATGTTGCACTTCCTAGCCGGTTGAACTAGTTGAAATGCGACCCCGGGTCAGTAGGTAGGCTATGCAATCCATTTCAATCTAATTTTTCATTATGTATGAGTTTATTACTGATGGTAGTGTGACCGTACTAGATTTTGCTAAGCGCGATGTATTATTTTATCGCGAATTAATGTGTGTTCTTTCGTAATGTTTCGGAGGGTCGTCCGTGATTTGTAGGTAACGCGGTTTGTTGTGATGTCCGCCGCGTCGGTGTGCCGGCACGCTGGTGTGAGCGGTCACTTTTTAACTCACACCAGTGCTCTGGTTATACGTCGGAGATAGAAGCTCGTGCTCCTGCTAAGGAGGCGGATGGTGGGGGAGAGTGTTCGGGCGTTGAACTCAGTTTTTATATATGTATACCCGTTTATTTCTTAGCTCGGTACAGCTGATCGCTCGCAGATTTAAATTTAAAGATATACGTTGACTCGCTGTCTTATGGAATAGATAGGGCTACCACAGGTCCTCAGTACCCTATGGCGTTTTAAGACCAAAATGCGCACAATGCCCCAGCCGGTACGTGAGCGGGGAGGGCTTGGCGCCGGTCGTTTCCCTTTAAAGAAACAATGCTATCTCAGGCCGAGTTCGTATCACACACACATCTGCGCGGCCGGTACGTGAGCGGAGGCGAGACGGCGTGGATCTTCACTCTTAACTCCCTTACTACAATTGTGGTATTTGAAGGAAGAGAAGAATGCCGGAAAAGAGAAAGGTGAGAGAAAGAAAGAGAAAGCGTTGCCGGGATAGAAAATTAAAGCAGAATTTGATATGTGAAATGTAAAGTTGTATTGAACGAGAAAAAGAGTGTTGAAAAGAAAAGATTTAGTTAGGATTAGTACAGGAAGAAAGAGTTCGAATCGCAAAACTGTTTCACAATGTTCGTAATCGCCTAGGAATCGCACTAGTATATCACACGTCTGTTCGCTTTGATCGTCCATACAGGAGAGAGCGCAAAACGTGCTCAGCCCGCGCGGCTGCCCTCCGACCTCCAGAAAACCTTTTAACGCTTAGATTTGAATTAGCGAAACAGTCATGCTCTTCGAAAACAAAAGAGGTTTCTGGAAGTCGGAGGGCCCTCGTCCTAGAGGGGACTTGGCGGGTGGGACGCACGACCCGCCGTTGTGGTGCGCGCGCACAGCCGAGCCTACGTGCTCGCGACACGTCGGCTCATGGGCGCGCGCTCGCAGGCACCGAGGTGTGAGTCCCGATCGCCCGCAAGACGGCGGGAGTGCGCATGATTTCAAACATCCCGCCCGCCTTGTCGTGAGGCACGACAAAAATTTGAACTTGCGCTGACCAATCGGAACCCACACCGCGGTGCTCAATTAACCATTGACACCTCGGAGTCAATGAACTGCTCGCAGTTGGGCAAGAATGAATCGTAGTGGTGAGTCATTCATTGATGCCGCATCCATTTTCCCATTTTCCGTGCGACGACGAAACGAGCACATGTCGCTGTGCTCCACACGCGAGTGTAGTGGTAGTGAAGTGCTGGAATTTACGCTTCTGATGGTTGGGGCATCAACTCCTGACTCCGCCGATGAGGTAAGTGGACTGTAATGAAATGAAAGATTTGTATGAGAAGGTGTGAATGAAATGCGGACGCGATGAGGTTAATGACCGAATGTATACAGTAGTGACGGTGAGCGCAGGGCGGATGAGGCGAGAAATGGTATGAACGACGCTATACAACAAAACGCAGAACGAACGATGGACACGATACTGAAAAGAGACGACGACACAGAAGATACCGAAGATAACGTGAAACGGCCTCACACGTTCCTTAGCCTTCGGAGCCCGGAAGGGGCACAAGCTTTGCAACTGGACGAGTGAGTACTCCCTTTGTGGTTCGCACTTCGACGACCCGTACTTCCCCGTCGGTTCCGGGAAATTGCCGCAATACCCGGGCTAACGGCCATCGTGTGGGAGGCAGGGTCTCGCTTTTAATCAGGCAGAGTTGGCCGTCGGTGAGTCCGCCACTGGTACGCCACCATTTTGGAAGCGGTGTTAAGGCCTGGAGGTATTCCTTCGTCCATCGCTGCCACCAGTGATCCCGCATTTGTTGGAGAAGGCGCCATCGCGTCAGGTGGCTGGACGACGCATCCAGCAGTGAGGGCTCCGGAATCCCGTTCAGAGGCCCTCCGATAATGAAGTGGCCTGGCGTGAGAGCTTCGAGGTCCTCCGGATCGTCGCTGAGGGCCTGCAATGGACGTGAGTTGAGACACGCTTCTATTTCGGCGAGCAACGTGCTCAACTCTTGAAAAGTGAGAGTTTGCTCGCCAATCACCCGTCGCAGGTGATGTTTGGTGCTTTTGACCGCTGCCTCCCACAGGCCGCCGAAGTGCGGGGCTGATGGAGGGTTAAACTTCCAGCGGACACCGTCATTCGCAAGGTGACCCGCAATCGCACGGGCCTCGGGGTTGGCGCGTCGAAACAGCGCTCGCAGTTCAGAGTCAGCGCCTACAAAGTTCGTCCCGCAGTCGCTATATATGACCTCGCATAGGCCTCGGCGAGCGACAAAACGGCGGAAGGCCGCGAGAAACGCTGCGGAGGAGTAGTCGCTCACTACATCGAGGTGCACCGCTCGCGTGCTGAAACAAACGAAAACCGCAACGAATCCCTTGTGCGACTTCTGGCCTCGTCCTCTGGTCGTTCGTATCGGATAGGGGCCCGCGAAGTCCACTCCGGTATGGAGGAATGGCCGGTGAGGGGTTGTCCTTGGCGCCGGCACACTGCCCATCCGTGGCTGTGGGGTTGCCGCTCGAAGTCGGACGCAGGTGGGGCACTGACGCAGCACTCCCTTGATGAGCTGCCGCCCTCGAGGGACCCAAAACCGCTGGCGGATGGCTGGCAGGGTCGTCTGAACGCCGCCATGAAGCGTTCGGAGGTGTGCACTCCTGAGTATGAGGAGCGTTAGGTGAGACTTCGGAGGCATGATGATTGGATGGCGCTGGTCAGCCGCTAAAACAGAATTTTTTAGACGGCCCCCAACCCGCAGCAACCCGTCGTCATCGAGGAAGGGGGTGAGCGATCGCAGCCCACTAGTCGTCGCCACCGGTCGTCCTTGCTTAATATCCCGAATGTCGCTCGGGAAAGCGAGGCCTTGCGCCAGCCGGATGCAGCTCCACAAGGCCTCATGCAGCTCCTCCGGCTGGAGCACCTGCGATGTCGCTGCCCGGGACGGCCTCTTGACCCATCGCCGCATCCACGCCGTTACTCGAGTCAGGCGCAGCAGGGAAGAGAAGCGACACAACTCCTCCGGTTCGCCATCGGGGAGTTTTGCTGCGAGGCACCGTACCGCTCGCTGTTCCGGAAGGTCGTCGTCTCCGTGAGGGCTGCTCGACTGAGGCCATAGCGCTTCGTCTTCCTGCAAAAAGGAAGGCCCCTGCCACCACAGTGGGTGATCCCGGAGCTCGGAGGGAAAGAGCCCCCGCGAAGCGCAGTCGGCGGGATTCATTTTGCCCGGAACGTGCCGCCACTGCGCCGTCGGATCTCGCCGGTGGATTTCGGCCACACGATTGGCCATAAACGTCGTCCATCAGGTCGGATGTCCGTGAATCCACGCGAGAGTCACTGTCGAGTCCGACCACAACACCGTCTTTGCCGAGGCGAGTTGCATCGCCTCCTTGACTCGCACTGCTACCTTGCTGAGGAGATCTGCTGCGCAAAGTTCAAGCCGCGGAAGAGAGATCCTTCGACATACCGGAGATAAACCACAGCGGCGACTGCTCGTTCCGAAGCGTCCGCGAAACCGTGCACTTCGACCGTCGCACCAGGGCCCGCGCCCTGAAACCATCGTGGCACTCGAACATCCTCCAGGAGAGGAAGTTCTTCCTGCAGGCGCTTCCACCCCTGAGCCTCCTCGTCAGCCACCGGGGCATCCCAGTCCAGTTGCTGCAACCAGGTAACCTGTATAATCAGTTTTGCGCGGATAACGATCGGCGCCAGCCACCCGAGTGGATCAAAGAGACGCGCAGTTCCTGAAACTATCTCTCGTTTAGTAGCTCCCGGAGTTGGTTGGGTGCGAACGACCACCGACAGGTCGTCGCGTTCAGGGTTCCACCGCAACCCTAGCACTGACTGCTGCGCGACCGGGAGGTCGGCGTCGGAGGATGACAGCGCGCGGTCTTCTTCGGGCACACCGTGGAGGAGACCGCTGTGGTTAGCCGCCCACTTGCGCAAGCGGAACCCGCCCGCCGTGCAGATCGCTGCGAGCTCCCTTTGCAGGCGAGCTCCCGATTCCAGGGAGTCGGCGCCGGTAAGGACATCGTCGACGTACGTGTCCCTCTCGAGTGCTTCGGCTCCGGCCTTGTACTTCTCCCCTTCGTCACTCGCGAGTTGCCGCGTTACGCGAATAGCTAGGAAAGGGGCGCACGCCAACCCGTACGTCACCGTATTTAATCGGAATTCTTCCAAAGGTCCGCCATCCGCCGCCGGCCACAAGATTCTTTGGAGATCCCAATCGTTAGGATGTACGAGAATCTGACGGTACATCTTCTCGATGTCCGCCACGAACGCGAATCGATGCCGACGCCACCGCAGCACAACGTCGGGTAGAGGCGGAAGGAGATTCGGGCCCGAAAGCAACGAAGAGTTCAAAGATGCACCCGACTGCACCGAGGCCGAACCGTTAAAAACTACTCGGAGTTTTCCCTCGGCCTCCGATTGTTTCCGGACTCCGTGAAGAGGCAGGTAGCACACCCGATTACCCGACGACGCGTCGAACGGGGCCACCTGTGACATGTGTCCAAGCTTCTCATACTCGCTCATAAAGGCAACGTATTGTTCTTTTAGAACGGCATCGCGGACAAGTCGCCGATCCATTGCGCCGCACATTCGTTCCGCGACGCGCCTTGTACCGGTGAGATCGGGGAGGTGTGCGCGGGTTGGAAGGCGCACCTGGTATCGCCCCCCCACCACGCGCTCCGTCGTGAGTGCGAAGAGTCGCTCGCACTCCTCGTCGGCGAGAGTGAGAGGTAGAGGCACCGACAGCGGCTCCTCCCACTCCCAAAATTTGCGCAGCGCGGCCGACACGTCTTCCTGGCATGAGCACTGCAGGGCCGTGATCGCCAGGTCCTGGCCCCCGCTCCCGACGCTGCCAAGCAAGATCCACCCGAGCTTGGTTTTTTGAGCGATGGGCTCCTGGGGCCCTCCGCGGCGTAGCCCGTCCATGGCCACCGTGGCGTACGCGTCTGCGCCGAGCAAAAGTTCGACCGGGTCTTTTGCGAAGTAAGTCGGATCTGCTAAGGAGAGCCCTCTGACGTGGGGCCACGCGGTCGACGCGTACGGCACTGCGCCCGAATACGCAGACAAGCGCGGCAGAATAAGTGACGACACCATGACACAGAACTGTCCGGCGCGCGCCTTGACCGTCAAGGAAACTCGTCCGCGCGCATGCCCTGAGTGCTGGCCGTCGATACCGTATATCGCCACGGCCGTCGGAGTTCGCGGAAGCCGAAGGCGCTGCGCCAGGGATTCCGAGATGAGGGACGTTTCCGACCCGGAGTCAATGAGCGCACGGACCGAGTGTTCGACACCGTCCTTGTCACACACGAGCACTCGCGCTGTCGCTAGAAGCACGGAAGCACCTCCCGATGGTGCCTGCTTCGCGACATGAACAGTTTGATTCTGTCCGGAGAACGCGGGTGCGTCGGCACGCAGCGCGGGTAAGAAGGCGTCGTGCAATGAGGTGTGATGCTTCCCGGAGCACCTAAAGCAGGTTTTTTCTGAATTACAGGCACTAACCTCGTGCCGGCCTAGGCAATTACAGCACCGTCCATACCGCCGTGCCACTTCACGCCGCTCCTTGGGAGAGTTCCGAATGAAGAGCTCGCACGCCGCGAGGTAATGGTCTCCCTTGCACATCGGACAGGCGCGATTGGACTCGGCCTTTGCAGGTCGCGTCGAGGCCGTTCGACCGACGCGGACAGTACGAGGTGCGGGTTTCGAAGCACCCCCGCATCCTTCTTGGACTTCTTGCAACGCGTCCTGCGTCCGTAGCTGCTCCTGTAAGAACTCGCGGAGCACGCTATATCCCGGAGGATCTGAAGTCTTGCCGAGCGAGTGCTCCCATTCGCGCCGCGTTTTGAGGTCGAGTCGTTCGACAACAAGGAATACGAACAAGTCTTCGCACGAGGTAATGGGCCGCCCGATGCCTTCCAACGCTCCGACGGTGGATAGCATTCCGTGAAAGATGCGCCTCAGATCTGCCGCACAGTCGCTCTTCATTTTCGGCAATGAGTTGAACGCGGCGAGATACGACCGCACTAAGAGCCTCTTATTTTCGTAATGCTCCGTTAAAAGTTTCCACGCCCGCTCGTAGCTTTCTGCGGTCGACGGTAAGTCGCGGATGAGGCATTCCGCATCCCCTTTCACGCACGTTTTCAAATAATGCAGTTTCTCTACTTTTGACAGGGACGAATCTTCCCCCACGAGAGAAGCGACCAGATCGCGGAAGGACGGCCAGTCTTCGAAATGGCCGCTAAACTTCGGCAATTCGATGCGCGGAAGCGTTGCGCGGAGTGGGGCCTGCTCGGCTTTGCCCGGAGGAGGCGGCGCGGAGGCCAGAAGGTGCTTCTCAGCTTGGAGAAGATGTGCGCGTTGCTGCGAATAAGCTAACTCTACCGCACTAACGAAGTCCGACGTTACATAATCGTGCTTCTCCAACTGAGCTCTATAGTCCCGCATGAGCTCGTAATGCTGTTCCTCGAACTTGTTCCACTTGGCCTCAAGCAAGGGCAAGGTTGAGCGAATGAGCTCGATAGTAATTTTCGCCAATCCTACCTTTTTCATGTTCTCCCAAGTTCGAGAAATGCGGCCGTGCAATTCCCGCTGGGCCTCGATCCGACCCTCCATGTCGCTCATTTTCTTCTTTCTCTTGTTTCAGAGACACTTCACCACTGCACTGACTCGAAGGATTCGTTCACGAATCCGGCTCGAAGGACCAAATCTGGTATTTGAAGGAAGAGAAGAATGCCGGAAAAGAGAAAGGAGAGAGAAAGAAAGAGAAAGCGTTGCCGGGATAGAAAATTAAAGCAGAATTTGATATGTGAAATGTAAAGTTGTATTGAACGAGAAAGAGAGTGTTGAAAAGAAAAGATTTAGTTAGGATTAGTACAGGAAGAAAGAGTTCGAATCGCAAAACTGTTTCACAATGTTCGTAATCGCCTAGGAATCGCACTAGTATATCACACGTCTGTTCGCTTTGATCGTCCATACAGGAGAGAGCGCAAAACGTGCTCAGCCCGCGCGGCTGCCCTCCGACCTCCAGAAAACCTTTTAACGCTTAGATTTGAATTAGCGAAACAGTCATGCTCTTCGAAAACAAAAGAGGTTTCTGGAAGTCGGAGGGCCCTCGTCCTAGAGGGGACTTGGCGGGTGGGACGCACGACCCGCCGTTGTGGTGCGCGCGCACAGCCGAGCCTACGTGTTTGCGACACGTCGGCTCATGGGCGCGCGCTCGCAGGCACCGAGGTGTGAGTCCCGATCGCCCGCAAGACGGCGGGAGTGCGCATGATTTCAAACAACAATCCTTAGGCAAAGTCCTCGGAGGAGGCGCGCTTATTACTGAGCACGTGGAACGGAAGGTTCCCAGATACCGCACTCTCGTGGAGTCTTAGCACTCGCAGTGCTTTACAGCTGACTCGGCACGAAAGGCCCTGATTGCCTAATTTCGGCGCCTTATATACTCGTCAGTGGTGGGGATTGTTTAGAGAAAATTAATGTTACATTAGCTTAGACGCACCCTACCGGCCGGCGGTGTGGTGTCTGGGGTTGTTCCCCTCGCCGGTGGTGGGGGCACCTCCACCACTGTGTATATATTTCGCGTTCTTCTGCGCCTACAGGTCGTACGGTTACACAAACCCCCCCCTTAAACTATATTATAGGGAGCAGAACGCCGTGAAATGCTCCCTACGCGGATTGCTCAGTCGTGGTGATTGTTCCGGCCGACCTTTTCGGCCGTTTGAACATCAGGAGAGGCGATAAAGATCCGCGGGGCGCGGCCGTCAGCGGTCGGAAAGTCGCACACCTGACGCTTGCTTGCCGCAATGTTGTGACAAGCGGGCTGACGGTTTCCCCCGATCGCTGACCCGAGGCTGCGCCCCCTTGCCTCTCAGGCCACCATCGGAGGACCGTTACGTTCAAAATGATATGACCGAAAAGGAGCGAGACCGCGCGGCGGCTAGATTACCGTTACCTCTGCTCCTGCGAGCACGTAAGCGAGCCCACTGGTGCGAAATTGCGAAAAAACCGAAAACGTTCCTTCGGACGCGAGTGCTGTACTCTTAAGCGACAATAAAGGTACGCCCACGCGGCCTTAAAACGCCCTGGGATTGTTCGGAAATTCGAGCTGAGAAATTCTGCTAACGACCACCTGCCAACCTCCTATCCTCCGCGTGGAGTAACGCCGGCCATCTTTACAAACTGGTGATAATTTATCAAAATCAAAAAAAAAGATTTAACAAAGCAAAGAAAAATAAAATGATTATGCTCGCATTGACTTAACCTATTTAAAACTAAACATTGTTCTTGCACTCTTATCCTACTTGCTTATTGCTAGACGGAAATCATACTGTTCTTGTTCTTTGTCTCTTATCCTAATGCCGATGCGCGGCCATATCCCATACTATCACAAACTTAAAATGCTCTCCCGTCACGCACGGTGTTCACTGGGATATCACTGTCATATGGCCACTCACCACACTCTCATCGTCGTGCTTCGGCTGCCTGGAGATCCGCTGCTGACCAGTACAATCCAAGGGGGTTGCGCCAGTCCACCACGGGGATGTCCACTGGTACGTCAGAGTTGTCCGGCATTCTAGTCACCAGTCGTCCTTCCCGTCGCAGCTGTCGTCTCTGCTCCTGGGTGAGCGGGGGCGGTACCAGCAGATAGTCGGAGATTATCCGGGGTTTGGCTCGTGCTGGCGGAGGTGCATATGGCCGCACCCGATGCACCGGTCGTCCGTCCGGGCCTCGTGCTGGCGCCTCCTGCTGTCCCTGCCCGGGGGCTGGAGGTGTAGTCAGCCACTCCCGGGGTGTCTGTGTCCTTGCTTCCACCCGACGCATCGTTGTCTGCGTCTCCTTGCCTAGGCGGTACTCGCCTTCCGTGGCCTCTTTCCATGGACGGGGCGTGATCACTGGTAGCTGCAGCGGGGCTGTCGGTCGATATCGGAAATCGACGCCCGTTTGTGTGGCACGCGACACCATGGCCCATGCCGCATAACTCTGCGTTGCTACACTTTTCGCGTCGGACATTGTCAGTTGATGTGTTACCGTCCCGTACTTGATCGGTTCTGATCCTCTCGCGCCGCGTGTCCGCTTCGTCCGCAGGCCGTGCTCCGCCCGAAGGTGACTGTTTTTGTAGTTTGTTTGTTTCGTTAGTCACATATCGGCGAAAACACGTGGCGTGGTATGATCCCTTTTCTTTCGTGCTTCCTCGCTCTGCTAATACGAAGGTGGCGGGGCCCTTTTTTCGCACGATCTCATATGGTCCTTCGTACAGGTGAAAGAATTTTGCAATCTCTCGGTCGGCGGCATTTGATACGGGATTAGATCGAATCAGCACCCAGTCCCCGACTTCATAATGGATCATTGTCCTTCCCTCATTTGCTCGTTGTTGTCGTTTACGAGCTCGTTGGTCCATGCGCTTGAATGCGAGTTCGATGTGTCGTGCGTGTTCTTCCTCCTTGATGTCGTTGTCTCGCACCTCCAGCTGCAGCCAGTCCTTCCAGGGTCGTTCCGGGCGTTTGCGGAGGAATAGTTCCGTCGCCGTGTAGCCCGTGCTTTCATGTACCGTTTCATTACAGCACACCTCGATTAATGCGACCCAGGTTGCCCAAGCGGTGTGGGAATCTGCTGCCATGGTGCGGAAGATGCGACCGATTTCCCGATTTACTCGCTCCACCGGATTGCTTTCAGGATGTCGTATGGACGACAATGAGTGGGCTATTCCTTCGTCCTTTAACGTGTTCACCCAATTCCTCGCCGTAAATTGTGTCCCATGGTCTGTAATGATTTTTTCCGGCTTCCCGTACTTTGGAATGAAGTCCGAAAAAATGCGTTTGACCGTAATTTGCGATGTTGCTCGTTTCACTGGGTACAATTTGACGAATTTGGAGAATACGTCTTCCACCGCCAAGATGTAACGAACTCCCCCACGAGAGGCGGGCAGTGGTCCATAATAGTCCACGGAGAGAACTTCCAATGGTCTCTTTGGAATTATCTTGCTCATGTCCACATGATGCGCATGCGTTGATGTCTTTACGCGTTGACAGGTGTCGCATTCCGCCAAACATCGCCGGACTGTGCGTGCCAGATGGGGCATGTAATAGTCCGTGGTGATTAACGCAATCGTTTTGTCACTACCCGGGTGTGCATATAATTCGTGCACCTCCCGAATGGTCTTCTCCCGCAAGTGTGCTGGGATCACAGGTCTTAGTTTGCCGTTGATGGATGCATGGTATAGGATTCCGTTGGCGGTCGTGTATCTCCCTGTCCCGGTGTGGTGTGCCTCCTGGATGGCTTTCTTGATCTTTAACAGTTCTGGGTCCTGGTCTTGTTCGATTCCTATATTACGGAGCGCTGTTCCGATTTCTTCGGACACACTTCGTGCCAAATTCAAAAAGATTTGCACTGCTCGCTCCCTCTCCTTACCTCCTGTCTGACTCGTCACGCGGCTCATAGCATCCGCGAGTATATTTTCCTTTCCAGGAAGATACTGGAAACTGATGTCGTAGTCTTGTATGGCCAGTATCCATCGAGTCAATCTTTGATTCTGCAGCTTACTGCGGAGCAGAAAGGTAAGGGCCTTATGGTCGGTGCGCAATATGATGTGTGCTCCATACAAGAATTGTCGAAATTTCGCCAGCGCCCAGACAATCGCCAAGAGCTCCTTTTCTGTGGTGAAGTAATTCAGTTCTGGTCCCTTCAGCGCCCGGCTTGCGAACATGATCGGTCGTCGAATTCCCTCGTCGTCCGTCTGCTCAATCACCGCTCCCAGTGCCGTGTCACTAGCGTCTGTCGTAAGGTAGTATTCCTTACTTGCGTCGGCAAATTTCAACACAACTTCCTGGCAAAAGATTTCTTTAATCCCCTCGAAGGCTTGTTGTGTCTGCTCCTTCCAGCACCACTTCCTGTCCTTCTTCAATAAGTTGAGGAGAGGGTCCGCTATGCCTGCGTGTTTGTCGGTGAATTTGCCGTAGTAATTCACGAGGCCTAAAAATCCTCGCACCTGCTTGACGTTTTGTGGCGTCGGATAACGGCGGATCTCTTGTACCTTGGCCGGGTCCTGTCGGAGACCTTCTGATGATAATATGTGACCGAGGAATTTCACCGCCTTCTGCATGAAACGACACTTCGCGAGGTTTAGTGTGAGATTGTGTTCCTCCAGGCGTTGCAACACGGCGGTAACATGTGTCACATGTTCTTCGTATGTGTTTGAGACACATAGGATATCATCAATAAAATTGATGACGTATTCCTCCATGCCCTGAAGGATGATACGTAGGGCTCGCACCAACGCCGCACTACTTGACTTTAGCCCAAAGGGCGTTACCTCGTGTTCATAACAGATTCCTCGATAGAGGAAGGCGGTGTATTTTTTCGAATCCTCGGTTAAAGGCACTTGCCAAAAGCTGCTGTTCAGATCAAGGCTGGTCATGAATTGAACACCCTTCAACCGTGCAAAGATTGCGTCAGCTGATTCAGACATTTCGTGATCCGCCTCGAGCGTGGTGTTGAGATGGTGTGCATCGAGACATAATCGTACTGTTCCGTCCTTTTTCATAACAGGCACCAACGGATTGATGTACTGGCTCTTGCTGGCCCGAATGATGAAGTGTTCCACCATCCTTCCGATTTCCTGATCCGCTGCTGCTTGATATTTGAGGGGAATCGGATATGTTCGAAGAAAGTATGGTGTGTCCTCGAAGATTTTCAGTTTGTGTTCGTAACAGGCGATTCGTCCAATGCCGCTTCGCCAGACTTCGGGAAATCCCTTAATGATCTCCCGCATTTTCTGTTTTTGTTGCGGTGTTCCTGCCTCCATCTCCATCAATGGTTCGGTATTCGTTGCTTCTGTTTCCCCTGTCTTCCTGACTATGCATATTTCTTCCGGTGACTCCTCTGGTGCTTGGTTGAGGCGTAATGTACGATGGCCGTCTCCGTCTCTAAGGGTAATTAACTCCTTTTTCGTGTCAATGACTGCCTCAAATTCCTGGAGTCCGTCAATACCCAGGACGCAGTCACAAATCAATCCAGGCACGATGATAATTGTTAATTCCCTTGAGACCTCCTGTGCACCAACTTTTGCCCAAAACTGCCGATTCACCTTGGTGGCACGGTTTCCAGTTGCCCCTATCACACTCGTGACTGGAATTGGTAAGACAAGGCAGTTTGACAAATTTTGTGTGTTTCGAGAGTGCCACTCTTCAGACACGGCTGTTATCGTACTGCCAGTGTCGATCAGTGCTTCGACAGGAATTGCTTCGATGGTCATCTTTAATCTCGGGCTCCTCTCCTTGCTTCTACGCCAGTGGTCTTGCGATTCCTCCCGGAGGAGCTCTTCCCGCGTGTTCAGGAAGATGGTGCCAATCCTTTTTGTGTCGTCACCCCCCCCTTGTCCTATTGGATCTCCGCACGTCTGGACGGGAGGTTGTCCTGGACGTTCTGTTGTGAGACCCATTCCTCGTTTTCCGGCCGTTCCTCCTCTGGGTGCTCTGGTTCTTCTGGCACCTGGATTGCCCTTATTTGGCCGAATGGGGCTCGCGGCGCTTGATTGGCCGGCCTTCGGTTTTCTTCATATCGCACGACGTCTCCTCTCTGATGCGGAGCGCCGCCTCGCGATTGCCAATTTCGGTGGTTTGGCTCCATTTGTTGTTGGTACCCCGTTTGTCGTGTCCGGTCCTCTTGTCGGTACTGGAATCTGTTCGGACGGTCCTGGATCTGGTAAGCTGGTTGTCGGTATCCTCCTTGTCGATGTCCAGTCTCCTGTGGTCCTTCCCGTTCGTGGCCCCGGTAGTAGTCCCTTCCTTGATTGACCGTTCCTCCGGTGTCGAACCTTTCGAGTATGGACAGTAACCCGTCAATCGTACAGATGTTTTGTCCCGTAATGCTGTCGTTTACGGTTTGGGAGAAATGCCTGGCAACGGTGAGCACGATCTCCTCGTCAGGTTGTCTGGGAACAAGGTCCCGTGCTGCACCCACTAGGCGCATCGCGTAATTGACGCGTGACATGCCGCTCTCCGGTCGGTATGCTCCTGCATTTAACTGCACTCGCACTTCGCGCTGTGCGGCCGGTCCCCAGAATCGTCTTAGGAACAAGTATCTAAAATCATCCCAGTCCTCGATCTCGTCGGCCACTATGTCCCACCATTCGCTGGCGGTGTCCTTCAGCGCTTGCGTGATGATAAATTTTAGTTCCTCGTCCGGAACGGCGGCTGCATTTAGAAACGTAGCGAGTTCCCGTATGAACTTCGGGGGCTTCTCGCCTACTCTCCCTTCAAAGGTCGGCAATTGGGGTTTCACGATAAAGGGACGTGTGCTCGTTGTCGTTGTTGCCGTTTCCGTGCGGGTTATTGGTTGCCTTATTTCGCCTGCATATCGATCCCGCGGCGTAGTTTCTCGGCTGTGCCTTGATGTGTTTAGTAACGGTCGTGCTGTCCTCGGCCTGTCCCGTTCTAATGGTGGAAGCGCGTTCTCCCTTCCTGAACTATTATGTCCTAGTTCCTCCTGTCGTGGTCGTCTTACTGTTCCTTCTTCTTCTATTGTCTCCCGAATTTTTAGTCTCCTCATTGCGGCTTCTAGTCCGTGGCATCTCGCATGCACTTCTTCCTTGAATTCTTGCTGCTTCGACGCAATGCTTTCGATCTCGTCCTCCATCTGTACTTTCCAGTCCTGTATGGCACCGTTTACGTTGTGCTTATGTACAATAAATCTTTCTGTAATTTCATTCCTCGCTTCTTGTATGTTTGCGCTTGTTTGTGCCTCCAATCGCTCTTCCAATTTTTCGATTCGCGTGTTTTGTTCCTCGACATATTGAAGGATATCTTCGAGCATCTTCTCGAGTTGTTGTGTCCGTCCTTGTCTGATCTCTTGTCCTTGTTCTGTATCATCATTGTCACCCGGGGACAGAGTCCTATGTGTTTCCCTGCGCAAGTGTTCTACCGTTTCGTTAAGCGCCGCTTGTAGCGCGTTTGCATCTATTCGGTGTTGATTTGCGGCCGCTTGTTCTGCTTCATTTTCAATTTCTACTTGTGCCGATCTAGCCTCATTGGCTTTCTTTCGTGTCTGGACTCCCGTGTCCTTACTCATGGTGCCTTTGTATGCTATTTCCTTCTAAATTAGTTTATTAATTTGCTTATATTCTATACCGCGTGTTCTTGCCCTTCCTCTCACCGCGCTTTCAAACCATCCGCCCCACGTTGGGCGCCATTTGTGACCGTACTAGATTTTGCTAAGCGCGATGTATTATTTTATCGCGAATTAATGTGTGTTCTTCGGTATGTTTCGGAGGGTCGTCCGTGATTTGTAGGTAACGCGGTTTGTTGTGATGTCCGCCGCGTCGATGTACCGGCACGCTGGTGTGAGCGGTCACTTTTTAACTCACACCAGTGCTCTAGTTATACGTCGGAGATAGAAGCTCGTGCTCCTGCTAAGGAGGCGGATGGTGGGGGAGAGTGTTCGGGCGTTGAACTCAGTTTTTATATATGTATACCCGTTTATTTCTTAGCTCGGTACAGCTGATCGCTCGCAGATTTAAATTTAAAGATATACGTTGACTCGCTGTCTTATGGAATAGATAGGGCTACCACTGGTCCTCAGCACCCTATGGCGTTTTAAGACCAAAATGCGCACAATGCCCCAGCCGGTACGTGAGCGGGGAGGGCTTGGCGCCGGTCGTTTCCCTTTAACCCTCGCACTACCGACGAATATCAGCGCGACGCGGCGTACCACGATGGGTCCATTTACACCCCAGCCTGATGAGCTGCAACCCGTATACATCGGTATGCCGGTAAAGTCACACGTTACAAAAGTTAGTCGTACTGCATGTTACCCACGAAGCGCAAGCTGACGTCACTGAGGTGAAGGAAAGAAATGTATAAAGGCGGGATTACACATATGTTATTTATTCGACAAAAATCGTATTTTCTGGCTACATACATAATTGTACTTGATGTTTTCAAATATTTTATGCATTCTTAACAATTTGTTTATAAATTCGTTATAATATTTTTTTAGTAAAGTTTCCATTTTTGCTTTGGTACATTTTAAAGACGTTACAGTGTGTTTTATAAATTGTTAACAATTTGTTTATAAATTTGTTATAATATTTTTTTAGTAAAATTTACATTTTCGTTTAGGTACATTTTAGCGATGTTATAGTGAGTTTCATGAAATGTTAACAATTTTTTTTGTTTTGCTTGGAATTTTCAAAAGACACCCATGTAGTGCCTTAACTTCAGTGCTACCTCTGGTTGTGCAGGGTAGTGCCGGATTTTTACCGGCTTCTTTCTTATTTCTTCAGCCTCTTCCGTGACGTCGGCCTCCTCGATACCGTTGTCCTCCACGGTTCCGTCGTCTTCTCGACCGGGTTGAGGGCGGTCTCCTCCTGTGATTCACGCACGGCATTCATAGACGCACATACACATACTGCCACGAGTGTCAGCAGATTTGGGCTTGAGCCGAAAAAATGATTGCAGTGGTGGCGAAGGAGCACATGTGTGCGTGCCATGTCTCCGTACGGTGCGGACACCGATGCCCACAGAGCTCACAGGCACGGCACGGCCACATGTGCTCCTTCGTCACCACTGCAACCACTTTTCCGGCTCGAGCCCAAACCTGCAACCCACTCAGTCACTCACACACACTCCTACAATGGACGTATTTCCAAGTGCCACCGGACACTTCATGATTTCTAGAATAATTAGCGTTGTCGTCGCTTTCGTAACCTAAAAATGCGTCGTCCTCAGACTCGTTCGCCTCGGGTTCCTTGTTCCTTATTTCTAAAGTCACTGTCTGTATTGTTTTCACTTGAACATTGTTTACCACCACTTTCACTATCACTGGAATGTTCCTTTGCCACAACGATACATTTCCGCACCACCGCCGGATTCACACGCGTTTGTCGTCGCCATCGTACGAATTTGACTTTGTTGTCGAATACGGCGTACTGACAAGAAGCGAGTGAGCGTGGCCGAGTAACGTGTGGCCACGCGCGGCACACACTTCTTTTCACGGACTTCGACGGCGGAAAAGATGAAATAATGTACATGAGAAATAATGTACATGAGAAAATTTTGCGAATACTAAATTGTGTATTTATGATAGAGTACATGCGTACATATTCATTCAACAGAAGGAATATAAGTATAAAATTCATCATTTGATACACTGCCAAAGCGTATACGTCTGGCGAACTGAAACGAAACGGACAATGTAATCCGACCTTTATATGATTCCAACCAGCAGTGCTGACGTTCAGTCGGTATCCGTCTTTCTACAGTTTCGCGAATGTGTGGTAACATTGACTTTTGCAGTGAGTGACATGTACCGGCCTACCGGCAGACCGATATGCATCAATGTAGAGACGGTTGCCTATATCCTGGCACCGAAAAATGGACCCATCGTGGTAGTGCGAGGGTTAAAGAAACAATGCTATCTGAGGCCGAGTTCGTATCACACACACATCTGCGCGGCCGGTACGTGAGCGGAGGCGAGACGGCGTGGATCTTCACTCTTAACTCCCTTACTACAATCCTTAGGCAAAGTCCTCGGAGGAGGCGCGCTTATTACTGAGCACGTGGAACGGAAGGTTCCCAGATACCGCACTCTCGTGGAGTCTTAGCACTCGCAGTGCTTTACAGCTGACTCGGCACGAAAGGCCCTGATTGCCTAATTTCGGCGCCTTATATACTCGTCAGTGGTGGGGATTGTTGAGAGAAAATTAATGTTACATTAGCTTAGACGCACCCTACCGGCCGGCGGTGTGGTGTCTGGGGTTGTTCCCCTCGCCGGTGGTGGGGGCACCTCCACCACTGTGTATATATTTCGCGTTCTTCTGCGCCTACAGGTCGTACGGTTACAGTAGTGTGTCGAACATTATTTGTAAGGGAATATGGGTCATTGTCGTGTGATTTAAGCAAGGAAAAACAACTATTGTAAGGAAAAAAATTTACCAATACGGGACGCGAACCTGCGACACGAAAGCTCTTAACCGCTGCGCTAGCCGCACTCTTTAAAAGGTATTTAATATTTCTGAAAGTAAGGTGCGCACGCTCTCAATTAAATCGAAACGACTAAATGCCCTTGATATGTAAATTACTCGCTTGTGTGCAGACGTACGAAGAATCGCCCAATTCAGTGACTGTATGAAGGTAATGCAAATATTTAAAGTATTTATTCGGTTAGCGCTCAACATACGCCGAAAACATCGGTTTTTATTTATTTCAACTGCGATGGACCCTACCAAAAAATCTGAAAAAAAAATTGAGATAATAGTCATAACAATAGTTAACTACAGAATTTGTAAAAATTCGGTCGGTCGAAAACATCAACACGTAATCGAAATTTTTCATTTTTGATGCTTAGGCTTTGCAAGAATAAAATCTGCAAAAATTCCTAACTGTAAATACATATGTTCAGAATATTTAGGATTTTTTGCAGAATTTTTGCGTACCGTTAAATACGGAAAATGTGTAAAAAACTGGTATTTCATTTATCCTATAACTACCCGTATGATGGAGATAGAGGGCTCAAACTTTAACAAAGCGCGATTTCTTTTAATTACCTATCGAATGACGTCTTGCGAGATAAATTTGGTTAAAGTGCATTTTTGACCATTTCGGCCTGCCCAACCGAAAGGGAATTTCGTTGCCGCTGTCGGATGCCAAACGAAGCACATGGGTACGACCGTGGTGGAAAGAAGCCGGAGCATAGTTCTGTCTTTCTTCTATTGGGTGCGCGCGCAGTGTCTGACGTCATAATACGCTTCGTTGGTTGAAAGAGGACGGAGCATAGCTCCTTCCTTGTCTTCGTGCGGTGCGCGCGCGGCGCTCACAGACACGGCACGCACACACCTTGCGTTTTCCCCCACCACGGTCGCCACGAATGCGGTTTTAGGCCAGAACTGCTGTCACTGGCTCTGCCCCAGGGCCTTTAGGGACCCCACCCCCCTAGTAGCATGGGCAGAGATGACGAGAATGCGCGGCGACTTTCCCCCACAATATCATTGCGAATCCCCCCCCACCCTCTTAGCGGTTGGGACGTGTTAACAGTGGGTTATTACAAACGAAATTAATATTAGTAACAAACTATACGCGCGGGTATGCTTTATACTTATACTATACTTCATTAAAAAAAATCTCAATGCTTGAAGTTGATAATATCTTCATAAAAAAGATTTTTTAGTATATATATTTTTCTATGTACAGCACTACCGGTGCGTTAAGCTTTTCTTCTGAAAGGGTTACTATGCGTAAATAATTTTTTACCAGTTTTAACACGGAAAATGAGCGGTCTCCTTCGGCATTGCTTATTGGCAATGTTAAAAATAATCTCAAAATGATAGCGCGACCGACGCAAGCGGAACGTAGAGGAGCGGCGCTAAATTGTAAAAACTGCTCTTTTATATGTCAATCCCGTGCCGCCAAAATATCGACAAAAGATACTCTGATATTGCTCAAATATGACGTGGGCAAACTGGCGGGTTTACACGAAGTACAACGGAATAATTGGCCAAATCCTTCTGCCATTGGTTGTTCTAACCGAATTATTCCGAAGAATGCCGAATCCCAATAAGCATTCACTTCAGTCAGTGTCAGTATATTTGGCTCGAACTCAGTGATCTCAGAAGTGGCATCCTGCCGCATTACGGCACACGTGGTGGGGAAAGGCGAGAAGTTGTATGCGTGCCGTGTCCGTGAGCGCTGCGCGCGCACCGTATATAGACAAGGAAGGAGCTATGCTTCTCGTCTTCTTTCTACCAATATGGAGTAAAATGGCGTCAGACGCTGCGCGCGCACCGTACGAGGGCAAGGAAGGAGCTATGCTCTTCGTCCCTTGTCCACCAATGTAGCGTAAAATGACGTCGGACGCCGCGCGCGCACCCAATAGAAAGAGGCACAGAATTATGCTCCGTCTTCTTTCCAAGTCGAACTCCATCTGTGTCGCAGTGTGCGTGCGCGTCTGTGTGCGATGCTAAGGCCCTGATTGGGCGTAAGCTGCCCGCATCGCACACAGCCGCACACGCATGATGGAGTTCGAGCCAAATATGCTGACACTGACTCCAGTTCGGCCTTTGCAAAGTCTAGCTTACGCTGATGCTGAGGATTTGCTTGATCATAGCAACTGCTTGAGTCATAACTGTGAATGCAGGAAATAATTGAGTCGAACTTGTAGCCGTACGGGTTACATACACCCTGTACGCCGCCTCTCTTTAGCGGACGCTCCCGAAAACACGCCAGCGGGCACACGCGACAATAAAGCGAGCGATCTCCGCAAGAGGGAAATAAAAGCCACGACCAACAAGGGAAGTTTCGCGCTGACCCGAAGGTCCGCGGATTAGTATTAAAGGCGTCTCTACGGCCGTAGAAGACACTCTTGGGTCAGCCTGGATGCGTGGGCATCCAGCGCTTCGAGTCTTACCTTGCCAACGGATGGTATCGCTCAGCCGCTGCGTCTTGCAGTGCCTGCCGAATCACCGCGTTAGTTGTAGAATCAGTAACTGTGCTTTAACGAGTAAGAGCTCCCAGCTCGCTGCGTCTTGCAGTGCCTGCCGCCTTACCTTCGTTATTTAGCGTCATATTGCTCTAACGAGTAAGTGTGCCTAGCTCGCTGCGTCTTGCAGTGCCTGCCGCCTTACTTTCGTTATTTTAGCGTCATATTGCTCTAACGAGTAAGAGCGCCCAGCTCGCTGCGTCTTGCAGTGCCTGCCGCCTTACTTTCGTTATTATAGATTCAATTGCTGTAACGAGTAAGAGCGCCCAGCTCGCTGCGTTTTGCAGTGCCTGCCGCATTACCTCCGTTATTATCGAGTCAAACTCTTTGCATCAACGAGTGATCGCGCCCAGCTCGCTGCATCTTGCAGTGCCTGCCGCCTCACTTTCGTTGTGATAGATGCACATAATTTCTACTTAGTGATACCGCCAGCTCACTGCGTCGTGCCGTGCCTGACGTATCACTCTCTTCGCCGAACTTTACCGCATCGCGGAGAAACTAGCAGTACGAGGCATAGCGGCCAAAGCGTACCGACAATTATATCGAAGCAGCGTAATAGATCGCGATATAATTCGAAAATCATTTCAGCGCGATAGACCGCTTCAACGCGAATAAAATAGCTCGGCGATGCAGTGCCCTAAGCACACCACGAACGTAACTGTCAATAATAACATCGAAACAGCTGTATAGAAAAATAAACGGCTAAATTTAGAGCCATATATACTCAATACAAACTGATCGTACCCAAACGTCTACACTCCTCTCACCGTCCCGAGTACGAACTCGCACCGCACGGCCCGTAACCACCGTCGGTGTTTACATTTACATCGCACTCGCTCGCAGCCGAAGGAAGGAAGACGCCTGGACGCGCAGAGACGACATCTGCGAAATAATAACGGTTACAAACTTAAAGCCCATGCTACAATCAAGTAAGCGTAGGTTTTAAGAAATTAAAACCGTTGTAGGCAGTAGTTTGTAACTAGCACTTCCAGTTAAAGAACCCTCTGATTGGTTGGATGTCACTCATACGACTACAACCTACAACTGCAAACTCCGCTTACTTGATTGTAGCATGGGCTTCATGCAGTAAGTGAGACTTCGTAAAGCGTGACTTTGTTGCGTTATCACTCCACCCCTTCCCAAAAGTCGCTACGTTACCTGTCGCCTGCCTAGCGAAGTATCTAGTAGTATGTTTTCCCGCCACAAACGGGGCGCTACAAATCCCTTCCGCCAAGAACCCGCAAGCAGAAGAAACAACGAGTCGCCATAATGGTTACCTAAGGGTGGGGAGCAACAGCCAACCCAATAGCTCCGTATAGTTAGCACCCCCAACTCAACGGATTTGAGTTTAAATAGTTGCAATCGTTTGAAGGTCGTTTGATAGTGTTTGATAGTCCAAAATAAACGTTTGATAGTCAACCGTTTATTTATAATTAAAGAAACAAATTTCTAGGGGAATTTTTCGTATAGTTAGCACCCCCATGTTCGCAAATTTGATTTTAAACTATACCAGTCGATGTAGAATCGTTTGATAGCGTTTGATAGTCCAAAACAAACGTTTGATAGTCAACCGTTTGCTTGTAATCACAGAAATAAGTATCTAGGGGAAATTGTTGTCGAAATTTTTGTGAAAAATCAAATTTCTATCTGCGCCAGTAGATGTCAAATCGTTTGATAGTGACTGATATTCAATACAAACGTTTGATAGTCAACCGTTTGCTTGTAATCAAAGAAACAAGTTTCTGGGGAAATTGTTGTCGAAATTTTTGTGAAAAATCAAATTTCTATCTGCGCCAGTAGATGTCAAATCGTTTGATAGTGAGTAATATTCAATACAAACGTTTGATAGTCAACCGTTTGCTTGTAATCAAAGAAACAAGTTTCTGGGGAAATTGTTGTCGAAATTTTTGTGAAAAATCAAATTTCTATCTGCGCCAGTAGATGTCAAATCGTTTGATAGTGAGTGATATTCAATACAAACGTTTGATAGTCAACCGTTTGCTTGTAATCAAAGAAACAAGTTTCTGGGGAAATTGTTGTCGAAATTTTTGTGAAAAATCAAATTTCTATCTGCGCCAGTAGATGTCAAATCGTTTGATAGTGAGTGATATTCAATACAAACGTTTGATAGTCAACCGTTTGCTTGTAATCAAAGAAACAAGTTTCTGAGGGAATTGTTGTCGAAATTTTTGTGAAAAATCAAATTTCTATCTGCGCCAGTAGATGTCAAATCGTTTGATAGTGAGTGATATTCAATACAAACGTTTGATAGTCAACCGTTTGCTTGTAATCAAAGAAACAAGTTTCTGGGGAAATTGTTGTCGAAATTTTTGTGAAAAATCAAATTTCTATCTGCGCCAGTAGATGTCAAATCGTTTGATAGTGAGTGATATTCAATACAAACGTTTGATAGTCAACCGTTTCCTTGTAATCAAAGAAACAAGTTTCCGGGGAAATTGTTGTCGAAATTTTTGTGAAAAATTGAATGTTTATCTGCGCCAGTAGCTGTAAAATCGTTTGATAGTGAGTGATATTCAATACAAACGTTTGATAGTCAACCGTTTGCTTGTAATCAAAGAAACAAGTTTCTGGGAGAATTGTTGTCGAAATTTTTGTGAAAAATTGAATGTTTATCTGCGCCGGTAGATGTCAAATCGTTTGATAGTGAGTGATATTCAATACAAACGTTTGATAGTCAACCGTTTGCTTGTAATCAAAGAAACAAGTTTCTGGGGGAATTGTTGTCGAAATTTTTGTGAAAAATTGAATGTTTATCTGCGCCAGTAGATGTCAAATCGTTTGATAGCGAGTGATATTCAATACAAACGTTTGATAGTCAACCGTTTGCTTGTAATCAAAGAAACAAGTTTCTGGGGGAATTGTTGTCGAAATTTTTGTGAAAAATCAAATTTCTATCTCCGCCAGTAGATGTCAAATCGTTTGATAGTGAGTGATATTCAATACAAACGTTTGATAGTTAACCGTTTCCTTGTAATCAAAGAAACAAGTTTCTGGGGGAATTGTTGTCGAAATTTTTGTGAAAAATTGAATGTTTATCTGCGCCAGTAGATGTCAAATCGTTTGATAGTGAGTGATATTCAATACAAACGTTTGATAGTCAACCGTTTGCTTGTAATCAAAGAAACAAGTTTCTGGGGGAATTGTTGTCGAAATTTTTGAGAAAAATTGAATGTTTATCTGCGCCAGTAGATGTCAAATCGTTTGATAGTGAGTGATATTCAATACAAACGTTTGATAGTTAACCGTTTCCTTGTAATCAAAGAAACAAGTTTCTGGGGGAATTGTTGTCGAAATTTTTGTGAAAAATTGAATGTTTATCTGCGCCAGTAGATGTCAAATCGTTTGATAGTGAGTGATATTCAATACAAACGTTTGATAGTCAACCGTTTGCTTGTAATCAAAGAAACAAGTTTCTGGGGGAATTGTTATCGAAATTTTTGAGAAAAATTGAATGTTTATCTGCGCCAGTACATGTCAAATCGTTTGATAGTGAGTGATATTCAATACAAACGTTTGATAGTTAATCGTTTCCTTGTAATCAAAGAAACAAGTTTCTGGGGGAATTTTTGTCGAAATTTTTGTGAAAAATTGAATGTTTATCTGCGCCAGTAGATGTCAAATCGTTTGATAGTGAGTGATATTCAATACAAACGTTTGATAGTTAACCGTTTCCTTGTAATCAAAGAAACAAGTTTCTGGGGGAATTGTTGTCGAAATTTTTGTGAAAAATTGAATGTTTATCTGCGCCAGTAGATGTCAAATCGTTTGATAGTGAGTGATATTCAATACAAACGTTTGATAGTTAACCGTTTCCTTGTAATCAAAGAAACAAGTTTCTGGGGGAATTGTTGTCGAAATTTTTGTGAAAAATTGAATGTTTATCTGCGCCAGTAGATGTCAAATCGTTTGATAGTGAGTGATATTCAATACAAACGTTTGATAGTTAGTCGGTTGCTTGTAATCAAAGAAACAAATGTCTAGGGGAAATTTTGTCGTAGGCATACTCTCACATTTCATTATTAATCTGCGGAAATTGATGTAAAATCGTTTGATAGTGATTGATAATCGGGTTCAAACGTTTGATAGTCCGGTGCAGACGTTTGATAGTTCTTCGTTTGCTTGCAATCGGAGAAATAAGTGTCTAGGGGAAATTTTGTCGTAGGCATACGCTCGCATTTCATTATTAATCTGCGTAAATAGACGTAAAATCGGTTGATTGTGATTGATAGTCGGGTATAAACGTTTGATAGTCCGGTGCAGACGTTTGATAGTTATCCGTTTGCTTGCGATCAAAGTAATTATTGTCTAGGGGAAATTTTGTCAAGGATAATACCCCTATAGTCGTGTATTTAATTATTATTTATATAAATACAGGTAGCAGCGCTTGATAGAATTTGATGATTATCTATTTTCACAGACCGGCCTCAAGCAAATGCTTAATTTCGTCTTGACTAAGATCTTCCCATTCCAATAAGATCCTCATAAGACCTTGTGTATTTACACTCGGAGAATAGGAAAGTCTGAAGTAAGAAGTTGATGCCTGCTATTGCTTAGGATATCCTTACGGAAGCAAATGCTTAAGAGTTTCCTATTTCACGTTGAGCAATCTTCGGAATTCTTCCTATGTATCAACAAATGATTGTACATAGAATCGTTGGGCAAATTTTATGAGGTATACATCGTATATGATCGTATACATCATTCATCTTAAGTTTGGAAATATTATGTTTTGTGACGTGCGTGATAATCTCCGTTTGTTTGATCTTTCATTTATAATATGTGTATTGCTATATTTTGTTGCTCGGCGCATTGTCCAGAGTTGTGTTTTCATCAAGACCGGCGTTTGGACATATTGTTTTATGATGTATATCGAGGATCTTACGCGGTAAGATATCCGGCTTTATGCAGGTTTGGTTATATTTGACGCTTGTCATTGTGTTTCAATGTATGTAATCAGTTGCAGGACGACGCTGGGTGAACCGATAATCCAACAGTGTCTTTCTTAGACCTAGGTAAAATGATACATTGTAAGAAGGAATTGCTATCATTGTATGGAGGAATTGCTAACATTGTATGGAGGAATTGATAACATTATAAGAATTCCTGACGTTCTTTTCCGTAAGCGAAGATTTCTGAATGGTAAGGCTTTGTAATTTTTCTGTCATAGTAGTCATTTCTGTGCCAGCCTCTACAGAGGACACATTTTACAAAATAACTTGCCAAAATAGCACTTGTGTGAATTATTTTATTTTCTGTGGCTATAGTTTTCTTTAGTGTGTGCGCACATATTTAGTTAAATCTTTCCTTTTTAATATTTTGATTATATAAACACTAAACATATCCAAAAAACATTACATCAAGAATGAAAAGAATTAAGCTATTGTTGCAACTATTAAAGACATTTGCTCACATTATAGAGAAAAAAAAAGTGATGCAGCTGCACTAGTGGACAAAGAAGAGGCTTGGCAGGAAATTGAAGAAACATACAATACCTCATCAGTTATTATGACAATGGTGAGAAATCTGCACGTATTTCCTAATTAGTTATGTTAACTGTGCAAAATAAAATTTTGATCATGTAAGGTGAAGTGGGGTAAATACTTAAGGCTCTCGGTATCAAACGCTTTGCACAGTTATTACCGGTGAATTAATATTACGTAGGATTATAATTTTCCTTGAACATTTTCATTTGGATAGGTTATTGTACAAAATATCAACTACTCTGCACTTCCCCTGAAAATGGAGCAAGAGCGTAACTTAGAGCTAAAAATATTTCAAACCTTCTTTCATGTGCGACCAGGGCAAGAGCAGAATTATTAATATTTGCCCTGTGTACTCACTTACCCCACTCCATCTTATAAGAAAAATCTAGCATAATATATGTGGTTCAGATCATTTTATATATGCCGTACTGTATTTTTGTTTTGTAATATTCTGGTTAATTGTTATAGCCGTCTCTTGTCCAATTAAAAAAATTGTGGAGCAACATAAAAACTGCTCAAAGGAATGTCCCTAGAGAGGCAGGCTAGGCTGGCAACAGGTGGTGCACCGGAAACAGGCAATGCCACCATTGACCCAGACGTTTCCATGATAGTTCCGCAACTTATGGCCACAACACAGTATCTACATCCAATGTAGTGCCAAAAATATTGCAGGGTAATTACATCTTCATTTCATTTATGTAATTACATAAAAGATAGATGTATAAAAGTAGGAAGTAACATATGTTTTTTTAGAACGACAACAGAAAGTGGCTGGTGGGACCCATGATGTGCAACAATTGCTCGAAAATGAAACTTTAATATTGGACTCGCCCAGAATAGAAGGTCCATATTTAGAATTGGACGAGATGGCAATACAATATGAAGTTGTAGGAACGGCGGCAAACGAAATTGATAATGCTGTGGCCAGCACATCGGAAGGTACCTAAGGAGTCAACATTTATGCATTTATATCTATCATTACTTTAACCATCAGTATTGATACACCTATATAAATATTTTCTGTTTTTATTATACAGCATTTACATCAAGAACGGACAGAATTGAAGCTGAAAAACACATGAGACATCATATAAACGATATTCGTAAGCAAAAACATCAAAATTTGATCGTTATATCTGCCTATCCATTACATTAATGTAATAAAAAACATGTATGTTTCTCTAATGCAGTTGCACCAAGCCAGAAATTTCAAAAAGGCCGCAGAATTTATCAGAATCTAAGTGAGAAAGACTTGACCGGCTGAAACGAATTACAGAGCGCGAGGAAGAATTGGCAGATTTTAAATTGGAAAATTCCCCTACACTTATTTCTTTGATTGCAAGCAAACGACCAACTTAAAACTGTTGTATTGAATATCGTTCACTATCAAACGATTTTACATCTATTGGTATAGATAATAATTAAATTTATACAAAAATGTCGACAAAAATAACCCTGGAGATTTGTTTCTTTAATTATAAATAAACGAATAACCTTAGACTAAATATCAAACGTCTGCACTGGACTATTAAACGTTTATATCCCACTATCAAACGATTTTACATCTGTTTCGTAGATTAATAATGAAATGCCTACGACAAAAATTTCCCCTAGACACTTATTTCTCCGATTGCAAGCAAACGAAGAACTATCAAATGTCTGCACCGGACTATCAAACGTTTGAACCCGAAAATAACCCTGGAGATTTGTTTCTTTAATTATAAATAAACGAATAACCTTAGACTAAATATCAAACGTCTGCACTGGACTATTAAACGTTTATATCCCACTATCAAACGATTTTACATCTGTTTCGTAGATTAATAATGAAATGCCTACGACAAAAATTTCCCCTAGACACTTATTTCTCCGATTGCAAGCAAACGAAGAACTATCAAATGTCTGCACCGGACTATCAAACGTTTGAACCCGATTATCAATCACTATCAAACGATTTTACATCAATTTCCGCAGATTAATAATGAAATGTGAGAGTATGCCTACGACAAAATTTCCCCTAGACATTTGTTTCTTTGATTACAAGCAAACGGTTGACTATCAAACGTTTGTATTGAATATCACTCACTATCAAACGATTTGACATCTACTGGCGCAGATAAACATTCAATTTTTCACAAAAATTTCGACAACAATTCCCCCAGAAACTTGTTTCTTTGATTACAAGCAAACGGTTGACTATCAAACGTTTGTATTGAATATCACTCACTATCAAACGATTTGACATCTACTGGCGTAGATAGAAATTTGATTTTTCACAAAAATTTCGACAACAATTTCCCCAGAAACTTGTTTCTTTGATTACAAGCAAACGGTTGACTATCAAACGTTTGTATTGAATATCACTCACTATCAAACGATTTGACATCTACTGGCGCAGATAGAAATTTGATTTTTCACAAAAATTTCGACAACAATTCCCCCAGAAACTTGTTTCTTTGATTACAAGCAAACGGTTGACTATCAAACGTTTGTATTGAATATCACTCACTATCAAACGATTTGACATCTACTGGCGCAGATAAACATTCAATTTTTCACAAAAATTTCGACAACAATTCCCCCAGAAACTTGTTTGTTTGATTACAAGGAAACGGTTAACTATCAAACGTTTGTATTGAATATCACTCACTATCAAACGATTTGACATCTACTGGCGCAGATAGAAATTTGATTTTTCACAAAAATTTCGACAACAATTCCCCCAGAAACTTGTTTCTTTGATTACAAGCAAACGGTTGACTATCAAACGTTTGTATTGAATATCACTCACTATCAAACGATTTGACATCTACTGGCGCAGATAAACATTCAATTTTTCACAAAAATTTCGACAACAATTCCCCCAGAAACTTGTTTCTTTGATTACAAGCAAACGGTTGACTATCAAACGTTTGTATTGAATACCACTCACTATCAAACGATTTGACATCTACTGGCGCAGATAAACATTCAATTTTTCACAAAAATTTCGACAACAATTCCCCCAGAAACTTGTTTCTTTGATTACAAGCAAACGGTTGACTATCAAACGTTTGTATTGAATATCACTCACTATCAAACGATTTGACATCTACTGGCGCAGATAGAAATTTGATTTTTCACAAAAATTTCGACAACAATTTCCCCAGAAACTTGTTTCTTTGATTACAAGCAAACGGTTGACTATCAAACGTTTGTATTGAATATCACTCACTATCAAACGATTTGACATCTACTGGCGCAGATAGAAATTTGATTTTTCACAAAAATTTCGACAACAATTCCCCCAGAAACTTGTTTCTTTGATTACAAGCAAACGGTTGACTATCAAACGTTTGTATTGAATATCACTCACTATCAAACGATTTGACATCTACTGGCGCAGATAGAAATTTGATTTTTCACAAAAATTTCGACAACAATTCCCTCAGAAACTTGTTTCTTTGATTACAAGCAAACGGTTGACTATCAAACGTTTGTATTGAATATCACTCACTATCAAACGATTTGACATCTACTGGCGCAGATAGAAATTTGATTTTTCACAAAAATTTCGACAACAATTCCCTCAGAAACTTGTTTCTTTGATTACAAGCAAACGGTTGACTATCAAACGTTTGTATTGAATATCACTCACTATCAAACGATTTGACATCTACTGGCGCAGATAGAAATTTAATTTTTCACAAAAATTTCGACACCAATTCCCCCAGAAACTTGTTTCTTTGATTACAAGCAAACGGTTAACTATCAAACGTTTGTATTGAATATCACTCACTATCAAACGATTTGACATCTACTGGCGCAGATAGAAATTTAATTTTTCATAAAAATTTCGACACCAATTTCCCCTAGAAACTTGTTTCTTTAATTATAAATAAACGACTAACTATCAAACGTTAGTATTGAATATCACTCACTATCAAACGATTTTACATCTACTGGCGCAGATAAACATTCAATTTTTCACAAAAATTTCGACATCAATTTCCCCTAGACACTTATTTCTTTGATTACAACCAAACGGCTGACTATCAAACGTTTGTTTTGGACTATCAAACGCTATCAAACGATTCTACATCGACTGGTATAGTTTAAAATCAAATTTGCGAACATGGGGGTGCTAACTATACGAAAAATTCCCCTAGAAATTTGTTTCTTTAATTATAAATAAACGGTTGACTATCAAACGTTTATTTTGGACTATCAAACACTATCAAACGACCTTCAAACGATTGCAACTATTTAAACTCAAATCGGTTGAGTTGGGGGTGCTAACTATACGGAGCTCAACCCAATTGGAGCTGCAAAATCGAGGAAGACTGGACGGCACTCAACGCGGGAGTTTAATTTACTACCATTGAGATGATCGCTATGACGATTAATAATTCATTATGTTGTCAACGAGGAGGATGTTGTAATGAGAAGGAGGAGAATAAACTCACTTGATTAACAACCACCAAACTGGGAAGACATATTTTATTTTTTCCTCCTTTTAATTTCACCTGATCTCAAACTTAAAGTTACTACTAGGGTATGCAACAACTTAAGCGTTCACTGGAGTCGTGACTGCGAATACCGCCATATACAATGGATGCGAGATCAGGATCTGGGAAATGAAGCCCACATGAACGGTGGAGTCACAGACGGTCTTGCAGGGTACTACGTATAGTGCCGGGCCTATTATTCCGCAAAGTGGGTACCCTTGTAGGGTGCCGCTCTCTGAAAATTGTTCTGCAACATTTTTTTTCTTCGGTGTGCCCCCCGTTTCCTTAAGAAAAATTGCTATCTGTGGGTTTGAAACGTTTAATGCCGGCCCTTCACTCTGCTAAAGGTAAACATACCGACACCACAAACACTTCTTGGGAGACATCGAGTCATATACTTTGACATAAATATAATCATCCGTAAGTATGTGTTGGGTATTTCTGAATTAGAGGGGCCTCCTCACAGATTTCGTTGAAACTCGGCAATATGATGTATTTTTCCCAAAAAATTACAACGGTAAAAGTTTTAAGTGTCGCTCTCAATTGGTTTAGAAGTTATGAAGTGCTGAAATGCGACAGTTTCGTGGTTAGGAAATCTGCTACACCGACCGTGTTTAGGTATCTGAGCATGCGCAGTAATGCGCAATGACGTGTGGGGGGGGGGGGGGGGGTCTGGAGTGAGGTAAGGTTTTGTAATTGTTTGAATTTTGAGTATGAAGAATCTTGATCAATTAAAGGAAATAGAGTGACGCCTGTACTTTGAACTGGAATCGTTGCCACAATGAGGGGGTTTGTATATATTAATTTGCGCCTAAGGCGCGTCAAGCGTTACACTGAGGCGCTAGCGCATATCAAAGAAAATCCTCTCATTGTGGCAACGATTCCAGTTCAAAGTACAGGCGTCACTCTATTTTCTTTCATACTTGCTACATTTTACTGTAGGAAAGGGTGTGGGGAGTACCAGAATTAATAGTGGTATACTGTTAAAAATGACATGAAACATAATATAAACTATTAAATAGTATTTTATTCTTGTCTATAATAGGGCAAATTTAATTGATTTTCTTAATAAAGTAAACATTTTGAAGTCGACAATGATATGTCCTGTGACCGTCGTTTATTTCGAGTTAATTTCTTATTCGCGATGTGTGCGTTTTATTCCCCGAAATAAATGCAATAATCCGCGATGTGTCTCGAACTGTCTGTGCCTTCGATCTATAGGTCGCGGTTTGTTATGATCTCGCCGAGTCTCGTTCGTGTGTCGGTGTACCGGCACGTCAGTGGTAGTGGTCACAGCTACCACCGTGCTCGTGTGTCGGAGAGCAGGCTCGTGCAGTGGTAGAAGATTTGGCCCGTTTGCACCATCGGCGGCCGGCGGCACAGAAGTGTGCGTGCCCTGTCCGTGAGAGCTGCGCGCGCCGTTTCTCACCGAATCGCGCTCGGCTTGGTGAGAAGGACGGAGCTATGCCGCGTCTCCCTTCCACCAACGTCGCGTGACGTCAGGTATCGTGACGACACGTAAGAAGGACAGAACTATGCTCCGTCCCCTTTCAACCAACATCGCGCGTTGCGTCTTTGTTGGACATGCAGTCGCGGCGTCGCGTCTTCGTTCCGCACACAGGCCGGTGACAGTGGTGCCAGATTTCGCATAAGGCATCGCACGTACCATTGCGTTCAGTCAGCCGGTAGGCAAATCGGGCACCACCGCCCTGAGCAGAGCGCGATCCACAGAAAAGTGAATCGAGGAGAGTTTCGGATTGACTCGTCGTACTCATCGTCGCTCGTCGACGCGGTCGTTTCGTTCGTAATTTCGCGCCCGGCAATGGTTCCATTTTTTTTTCACAGAATATTTTTTTTTTTAATTATTCATCACACGGCAACAAACGATATTCATTTAAAAATATTTTAGTACTTACTACGGATAGTTTTTAATATTTTGTCAGCGGAATAGACGTGTCGTATTGGTTTATAATAGATATGGGCAAAATATATATTTCATAAATTTTGGTTTCAGTAACATTAATCTTTCTGTGGTAGTAATAAATAAGAAAGTATATAATAAATGTCAATTATTGCGGATTATGCATTAACCGTGAAACAAGTAATAGGAGTACTTATTGCACTGGAACGTTCTGAGGGATCGTACTAACACGCGATTTGAACACACGACAGCGTACGTCACTGAAGAATTTGCTTGACACGACGCGACGACGGTGCGAATGTTTCTATGAGTTGTTGTTTACGATTTCTTTTCTAAATAGAAGGTGACCAAATTGTGCATATATTGTAACAGTTCTCATCAAGTCCCATCACATAGATTTGAAACCTTTTTCTTACTACGCACGTTTACTTTAGCAACGCTATCCCCATTTCGAGAAAGAAGAAGGTGTTCCTTCTTCGGCAATGCAGTATGCATACTGTAATCCATATGTACGTCCATTGTCGCATTCTACCCACGAAATGTCGCAACGTGCGTATTGTCGAAGAAGGCATGAGAAAACACGACAATAATAGTAAAAAGCCTGTCAATGGAAAACCGAAACTCACATTGTGTCGCTCCGGACTAATTCAAATATCTGAAAACTCAAACCATTCTGACCGCGTATTTTACGTACCTACTGCAAATTATTTCCCTGGGACTCTAACTTACTTTTCCAATGTCATTTATTCATCATTATTTTGCAACCAATTGTACGATATGTATTACTTTTAAATGCACATGTACAGGGTCCACGGGTTGCGGTGGTCAGCTTTTTTCCTGCAAACGGTAAGTATTAGACAAAATTATAGAGGAAAGGGTTCAATGGGATCGTAATATGTATCTTCTACGAGACTTCACTCTATTGAGAAGTGCAACCCGACAAATGCGTATGTAAGGTTGTAGTTTCTACAATTTGAGATACGTGAACTTCCACGCCACCCATGAGGTGCCACGACTAGCGCGTTCGGTTTTTTAACGTGGACCGTCGCCTGTAGCCCTATTGTACCACATGCTATGACGATGATGCCATTTGTGGAATCTGATAAAATATATGCCAGACCGCGTTGTGGAATCTGATAAAAAATATGCCAGACCGCGTTGTGGAAACTGATAAAAAATATGCCACACCTCTTTGTGGAATCTGATAAAAGATATGCCAGACCGCTCATTGACACATACGTTCTTTATGTCTGCATCTTCATAACATAAATGAAACGTTACTGTTTATGTACTTATTGAATAACATTAGACGAGGAGGGACCAGCCATTTCATCAACATGTAGTACATGCTGTCTCGATTTTTGTTTCTTTGGACATGCTGCATATAATATATGAGATGACATGCGAGACAAATGGTCGTTATTAACCGTCATAGTTATTGCTGTTTCCCCTCTCGCCTTTAATGCTGATTTAAGGACACAACCAGCATTGATATTCACGGACGACAGATTACTTCTTTTTTTCGTTTTGAAGTCTGGTAAGTAGGAAAACACTCTTTCTGAATCAGCATTAGAGTTAGGTAACGATCGAACAGCATTGACAAGAGATTTCAAACTGGGATATTGTCGACTACCTTGTAGGATGTTTATCCACATTTCGTCAAATTCACTTAACGAAAGAGAATCTTTTTGTGTTTGTGTGAAATCGTCATATAAAGCAAACCATTCTTGTTGTAAAGAAAATGTATCAAATCCGCCAAGAGTTTCTGCGATAAAACAAACATCATCAAATGAAGTTTCTCTGTCATTATCGTGCAAAACTGTGGCGGGTTCAAAAACTTCTAATTTACATAAAAATGGATCATTGATTGGTAATCTTTTGCAAATTTCTTGAGCGGCACATACGTAAAATTGCAAACAATTCTGTCGAATATTTTCAACTTTATCGATGTGCCCCTCTGTTATTAATTTGTTAAGATATTCATCACAATCAATGCCCAATGCGATATCATGTACAGATTTTTGATTTTCTTTTTCCGAAAAATCTACGTTATTGTTACAATGTGTTAAAAGCTCTGGTTTTAAAAAGTTTTTACATACAATTTGTAATAAATGTATTGATTTACGCTGTAATAAATGAATTCTAGTATCCAGAGCTTGGAAAAATAGCGTAAAAGAGTTAAAAAAATGTAAAATATATCTCAGAAACAATAAGTATGCTTTAACATCAGGATTCTGCATCACGGCTACAAATTGTGTAGCTTTGTCGGACTTCTCTTTCGTGAGTAATTGTTTTAAAAACTTGTCAATACTATCCCATGAATCCAGAATTCTACTGATGCATAATTGCCGGGAAAGCCATCGTGTTTCGGCCAATTTCAAAATTTTCAGATTATTGTCCTCGCTACAATCAGTAAAAATAGCTGATCGCTTGGGGCTACAGTTTATAAAATTTGAAATTTGTTTTACAAAGTTTTCGCATTTGTTAGGAATCGTTCTGGATGCTGTATTTGCGGCTAACGCTACAGAATGGCATGGACATGTCAGTGTTAATACACGTCCACACTTTTCCTGTAACTTTGTTCGAAATGATAAATGTTTACCCGTCATGACACGCGCATTATCGCATGACAAAGCAACAATGTTCATAAACGGAATCTGTAAACGGTACATTTCCTGCCGAAACGCGTCAAATATCATTTCAGCGCCACAATTTCTTGCATCAAGATCGATTAGTTTGACTAACTGCGACATACTTTGCAATGTATCCGGATGGACATACCGAACATGAAACGTCATCCATTTCGTATTAGTAATGTCAGACGTTTCATCAATAAAAATACTAAACTTTGTATTTCGTAGAATGGCCGAAAGACGTTCTGTTTCAACCGGACACAAGACGTTTGCAATTATTTTAGTGCATTTCGTGTCACTCATACTCATGTTTTCCAACACGTCAGGATCTGTTCCACATTTTTGGAAAAATGCTAACAATTTTGCTGCTGACGTAAACGGAATGCCAAGTTCGGTGATAAGAGCAGCGTACTGCATTTCCGCTGCTTTACGTCGCGCATCTAATGACAATTCCGATTCGTCCGTGAAATCATCTTGTTCCTCTGTTTCTTGCGTTTCTATACATCTTTCGTTTCGTATATGAACCGCGGATTCTGCGTGACGATAAATGTGATTTAATCGAGCCGTTATCACCTTCTTACAAAAAGCACAGAAACACAATGTTTGCTGATCTGATATTTCCCGTAACCACGGTTGGAACTCTTTCAAATCTAACCATTGTTTCCGAAATGTCCGTTCCACAGAAGAATGTTGCTTCGATACTTGGTCGTCGCTAGTTGGTACGGGTGCAGACATTTTCTTGACATTGTTTATGTGACCCACAGAATTCGCGTGTCTGGAAATGCGCGTATCACACGAGAATTCTTTTTTACAGATTACGCAATGAAATAAAGTAATGTCGGATGCCACGGGTCGCACCCATGAGTTATATTTTGTATCGCGAAGCCATGTTTCGCAGAACTTCCGTGTATATTTCTTTGACTGCAAATCAGACATTCCTGTTTAAAACCGCAAGAAACAGACTGATATAAATAAATGAATAAATAAATAAAACTTACCCCGCGCCACACGCTGAGCCACTGACACATACACACACGCGTAGAAGTTACAAACTATGTTTCGCGGATTGCCGGAACGACTACTCTGTCACTGTACACGGCATGAAATGGTACAATTATGCGATTGTAACGTGCACGACCGAGGCATTTAGAGGTGATCGCGTCCGCGGATACACAAGCCTCAATCCACCAATAAGGGCATTCGAGCACTTGTAAACACGAGAGTCCGCGAGAAAATTTGGTGACTGGGACCGTTAGTCTTTTGTGTCACCTCGCCGTAAGAGCAGCAATGGATACATTCCGTAAGTACATAATACGTATTGCCATATATTCCAATTCTTTTAGATATGACGTGAGGCCGTTTGTAATGAAATTGTACATTGATGATGATATTGATTCAGAGAATTTAATGAAGTCTGTTCGGGAGATACATTTCTAGCAAAAAATACTTCACATTCGAGTTTTACGTATATATGCGCCTTTCCCATTGTTACAGTATTAAAGATTCCGTACATTCCTACAATTTATTCTTTCGTACAATGCAGAAATATACTTTTCAATGTCTGAAACTTCGATTCCGAACATTTTTATTAGAATTTCATAATTATGTTAATTTTATCATGTAGGAAGGTTGCTTTTACAAGCGGACCGCCGTCCTACTCCATCGCGTTTGAATTCTCGCGTCTCACAATAAATGTTAGTGAAGGGGGAATGGTCACTGCAAATTACTTAACGCGTCGGTTCTCTTTGCTTTCCTTTTATTTTCTGCCTTTTCGTCTTCGATCGCTCACCTCACACGCATTCGCATTCTCCCTTCAGATTTTCTCAACGTTCGCACCAAATTCGCTAATGTCAGTCGTACGATCGCCTTTCTCTCTCGCAGCTATCTGCTGCCTCTCTCCAAACACAAACATTCGCTCTATCACTCTCTCTCTTTCTCTCTCTCTCTCTCTCTCTCTCTCTCTCTATCTCTCTCTGACACAGACACACTCGATCTCATTCTGTCTCTCTCTCTCTCTCTCACGCTCATCCTTCGTACTTGCCACAATCACCATTTTCAATTGTCTTTCAAGTACATATCTATAAATTCATGTGACTTTCTTTTCACGAACAGAAAACCTTAGAATCAGCGCGCCACCGCCGCCACCCGTGGAGGAGGCGAAGGCGGAGGAGGAGGCTGGGCCGTCCGGGGCAACCGGACCCAAGGCCGAGCAGGAGGCGCCGGCTCCTGCCGCAGCCTCACCACCGGCTCCGGCCCCGCAAACCGAAATTGCGCCGGCCACAACGAAATATAGTAAGTTCATACAAATTCACACATGACGCATTCTAACATTATTCGATACAAGATATCATAATCTGCTTTCATTAACTGCATGTATGTCTGTTCATTGTTTAGGAAAGAAAAGGAGGGGTGCGGGCGTTGAGAAAGCGAGAAGACGCGCCCAGGCACGAGGATACTGGAGATGGCACACACGTGGCGGCGGGCGCGGTGGCGGCGGCCGCGGTGGCGGCGGGCGCGGTGACGGCCGGGCCACCAATATTTATTATTGCAATAATATTTACATGAGTTGAAATAAAAATAATGTATAAAATTCTGCTTTCATTCATTTCATTAAGTAGATTAGTACATGTACAGATATACCATTGCCACCACCATCCAATAATGGGCATAGCATGTGGTACAAAAGGGCTACAGGCGACGGTCCACGTTAAAAAACCGAACGCGCTAGTCGTGGCACCTCATGGGTGGCGTGGAAGTTCACGTATCTCAAATTGTAGAAACTACAACCTTACATACGCATTTGTCGGGTTGCACTTCTCAATAGAGTGAAGTCTCGTAGAAGATACATATTACGATCCCATTGAACCCTTTCCTCTATAATTTTGTCTAATACTTACCGTTTGCAGGAAAAAAGCTGACCACCGCAACCCGTGGACCCTGTACATGTGCATTTAAAAGTAATACATATCGTACAATTGGTTGCAAAATAATGATGAATAAATGACATTGGAAAAGTAAGTTAGAGTCCCAGGGAAATAATTTGCAGTAGGTACGTAAAATACGCGGTCAGAATGGTTTGACTTTTCAGATATTTGAATTAGTCCGGAGCGACACAATGTGAGTTTCGGTTTTCCATTGACAGGCTTTTTGCTATTATTGTCGTGTTTTCTCATGCCTTCTTCGACAATACGCACGTTGCGACATTTCGTGGGTAGAACGCGACAATGGACGTACATATGGATTACAGTATGCATACTGCATTGCCGAAGAAGGAACACCTTCTTCTTTCTCGAAATGGGGATAGCGTTGCTAAAGTAAACGTGCGTAGTAAGAAAAAGGTTTCAAATCTATGTGATGGGACTTGATGAGAACTGTTACAATATATGCACAATTTGGTCACCTTCTATTTAGAAAAGAAATCGTAAACAACAACTCATAGAAACATTCGCACCGTCGTCGCGTCGTGTCAAGCAAATTCTTCAGTGACGTACGCTGTCGTGTGTTCAAATCGCGTGTTAGTACGATCCCTCAGAACGTTCCAGTGCAATAAGTACTCCTATTACTTGTTTCACGGTTAATGCATAATCCGCAATAATTGACATTTATTATATACTTTCTTATTTATTACTACCACAGAAAGATTAATGTTACTGAAACCAAAATTTATGAAATATATATTTTGCCCATATCTATTATAAACCAATACGACACGTCTATTCCGCTGACAAAATATTAAAAACTATCCGTAGTAAGTACTAAAATATTTTTAAATGAATATCGTTTGTTGCCGTGTGATGAATAATTAAAAAAAAAATATTCTGTGAAAAAAAAATGGAACCATTGCCGGGCGCGAAATTACGAACGAAACGACCGCGTCGACGAGCGACGATGAGTACGACGAGTCAATCCGAAACTCTCCTCGATTCACTTTTCTGTGGATCGCGCTCTGCTCAGGGCGGTGGTGCCCGATTTGCCTACCGGCTGACTGAACGCAATGGTACGTGCGATGCCTTATGCGAAATCTGGCACCACTGTCACCGGCCTGTGTGCGGAACGAAGACGCGACGCCGCGACTGCATGTCCAAAAAAGACGCAACGCGCGATGTTGGTTGAAAGGGGACGGAGCATAGTTCTGTCCTTCTTACGTGTCGTCACGATACCTGACGTCACGCGACGTTGGTGGAAGGGAGACGCGGCATAGCTCCGTCCTTCTCACCAAGCCGAGCGCGATTCGGTGAGAAACGGCGCGCGCAGCTCTCACGGACAGGGCACGCACACTTCTGTGCCGCCGGCCGCCGATGGTGCAAACGGGCCAAATCTTCTACCACTGCCTACGTACATTGTGGGTATTCTGAAATTTCAGAATTTTTATGTTTTTCTGTATAATATGACGAAACAGTTGTTACATAACTCTTAAAAAAGTATGCATACAAGACAATTCCAAAGTGCCATTGAAAGACGTAAGTGCGAACATCGAAGACTACCGATGCGCAATGTGCACACTGCGCGGCGCGGTGCCCCGTTCAGTGGCGCTACACTCGCGGAACGGACTGCCGTAGCGAAAGGGTTAAGGAAGCGGATGGTGGGGGTTCGTTCGGGCAATGAACTTTGTATATTGACAATTCTGTATTTTCACGATGCTACAGTACAGCTGTTTCGTATTTACATCAACCGCTCGCTTTTATTCGTATGCCGATGCAATTCTCGATCGTATAATATTCGCTCGTGATTCTAGTCGGGCTACCACTGGGCTTCAGCTTCCCAATGGCGTTTTCTGACCAAAAAGCACACGGGACCCCGGCCGGTACGTGAGCGGAGGAGGTCGCGGCGCAAGTCGTTTCCCTTTACAAATTAGATCTAGCTGAAGTCGCTTTGAACGCCAACAACCTTAACACAACCCAGCGGCCGGTGCGTGAGCGGAGGCAGGGGAGGTCAGTGTTGGTATTCCACTCGAATCTTATTCGTCGCAGATACGTTGAGTTTTCAGCAACCTTAACACAACCCAGCGGCCGGTGCGTGAGCGGAGGCTGGGGAGGTCAGTGCTTCTTCTCGACTTTTCTGTAACGTTCTAAGCAAGTCCTCAGGAGAGGTGCGCCGGTTGCATGCGCAAGGAGATTAAGTCTCCAGGTTAAACGCTCGTGTATCAACTAGTCGTGCTACGGCACGTCGCTAATTTGGCACACAGGCCCCGATTGCCAGATTTCGGTGGCTTTTATACTCCGCCAGAGGTGGGGTGTCTTCCGCGAATTTTCTAGAGATCGCGCCTCACGCACCCTGTCGGTCGGTGCGAGGTTGGGGTCGTTCCCCTTGCCGGTAGTGGGGGTACATCTACCACTCATGTGTGGCCGTCCGAATATGCCTAGGCACGTGTACGGTCACAGTCCCAAGTGCAATGCACAGGTACAAATAAATAAAAACGATCTGACATTTCGTTGTCGGCAAACTTATAAAAATTATAATATAATAATACTAAATTAATAATAAACTTATAATATAATAATACTAAATTAATAATAAACTTATAATATAATAATACTAAATTAATAATAAACTTATAATATAATAATATAAAAAACAGTAGACATTTAAAGCTAGCGCAAAAGTGGACACGTGGCTTGGGAAGTCCAATTGGAGTTTGGAGACGATATGCAGACTAGCTGCATGTTATTTTGCTGGGTCATCCAGTGTGATTCTCGATGGATAGAGCTGCCCAATTACCTGATAGAACGCAAGTAATCGTTCTTTGTATGTATGAACGCGTTTGAAAAGAAATTCGGCCAAATATCCCACTAAGTGTGGACTGCGAGTTCCATACCGTGGAATATTTGCCCGAACTTCTGTCCAAACGCGTTCAATGTGCTGCGTGTGAGCACCTGAAAAATAGGTAAATACAAATAAGTTGAAGTACCACGCAAAATCATTTTTATATATTTTAATGTCTGTACTCACCAGTCTCCGGGTCAACAAAGTTTATTGAGTGATTTACCCTCAGATGTTGGAAGCCCTCACTGTCTAAACAGTCGTAGGATTTCCAACAATCTGAGATCACTGTTGTCCCCGGAAGGATCCACTCCTGGATCACAGGCAGCAATGTTCCTCGCGTCCTATCAGGTACGGGTACAATAAAGATGTTTTTTGTGCCTCGCTCATATCCACCGAAAATCCACTTCCTAGTGATGAGGCGGCCACGGTTGTATTTCCTTTAGCCGATTTTTGGTTCGTCGATTTCGACGGTCACACCTGGGCCTCCCAGCTTGGGGGACCGCTGTTCCACCCAGTATGTGCAGACCTAAAACATTTTGTAGATCATACAAACTGAATAATGTTAAACGTATCAAGTGTCACATACGGACTCTCCGTTTTTCTCCGTTCCCACGGATTCAACGTAGCCTCCTTTTGGAGTCCCTACCGCCCTTGTTTAGATAGTAAGATAGTACGTTCTGGCAGTGGGAGCAGTTCTCCCACTAACTTCACCTATCTTCATCTCTTTCAGACACACGCATTTTCTTCAAGATTTCGGGTATAAAAAGGCGAGCTGCAGCGAGCTCAACTGCAGTCTTACCACGGGAGTCAACTCTGTAAAGTCGAGCCGTAGTCTATTGACCACTCGAATTTCACGTTGTATCGTACGTTTGCTCGGTACGATGTCGAGGGTGGACACTCTCGTGTTCACTCCCGTAGTTTCGCGTGATGATGTGTGAATGATTTTGCACTTATTGAATTATCACAAATCGTCTTTATTCAAAAATATTCTGGAGCTCGCGTGTTCACCGCGAGACAGTTCTATATGGAATAAATGCAAGTGTCCGTCTTGGCGACGACGCGACGGTCAAAAACACTTATCCCTCCTTCGGAATAAACCCAAGACAAGGAGAGAAAGTGTGACAAAAGCCAGGGCCCACGTGCGTCGCCGTGTCGCAGGGTTGAAGGATGACGGTCGCTATAATAAAGGCGTAAAAGACATGCACTCGAACGCATGAGGAACGCACGTGACCCATCGACGGTTACCTATAGCTACGCAGTACAATTCGTTATATTTTAGACAAAGGCGCCTTTCGTTCTTTTTGGTATCTGTTCTATGTCGTGCACGACCTCGAGAAATGCTACAGAACACACGTCGATCTCTCAAGTACTGTCAGCAAGATCGGGCTCAAGTTCCCTTTCGAGCAAAATTCTAGAGCATACTCTATTGAGTACTCTGTTGCAAGCGAGCCTAACTCCTTGCAACCCTATAAAAGTAGAGTCCTTTTGTTCAAAACTCACTGCCAGAACGGGTACGAGTCCCCTTCGGAGCAAAACTAGTCTAAGTAACAACTCGCCTAGCAATTGTCGGCTAGTAGTCAGTAAGTAGCTTTAATCTCAATTTCATTCATTTTCAATTCATTTCATTGTACATATTTTTATCTTTACAATATATTCAAGTTAACTGTAGTAATTGTGCTACTCTGTACCAAATTCTTTTCCTTCCATATTAATCTTAAATTCGTGACAGATTAGAGAACCCACACATTCTCCACAACCGCTCGAGAAGAATCAATTACGAGTCATTTTCCCTTAAACACATACTCTACGTTCTTGAACAGGCCACCCGACGTATTCCCGTCGTGGCGTTCTATACAGAACTCCTTTCTATACCCAGTGTTCTTGAATTGGCCACCCGACGTATTCCCGTCGCGGCGCATGCACTCTTAAGGTCCTTTTCCTTGAACAGCAAAACACACGACGTTTCGCGTCGTGTCGGACGTTGACAAGGAATCCTACCAGTTGACGGTACCCCTTCCGGGTACCGAACACCAATCACGCAAACCCATATTCGGCGTGTGCCTCAAAACACTCGCTGCGTACCTTGGCTCGTAACACAAGTTATACTTACTTCACGTCAGAAGGAAATCCAGTCCACTATTGAATGATCTGATATATCAAGTTCATTCGATAGGAAACTGAACTGTGGCGGCCTCAACATGATAAAATATGCAGTTATTCTGCATATCGTCGCCAAAGGCAATTTGGACTTCCCAAACCATGTGTCCACTTTTGCGCTACCTTTAAACGTGCATTGTTTTTTTACATATTTCTTGTTTTTGTCCTTTATTTTAACTGTTTGCCGACAACGAAATGTCAGATCGTTTTTATTTATTTGTACCTGTGCATTGCACTTGGGACATATCATTGTCGACTTCAAAACATTTACCTCATTGAGAAAATCAATTAAATTGGCCCTATTATTGCACAGGGTGAGGAACTCGTACAGCTTTATTGTTGCTACTACTTGTTTTACACGCGTTGTCAAGGAGAAATAAGTGAAATACACATTTTGAAATCAATTGTTTTAAACACTTACCACTCCAACAGCAACCGACGTTCAAATCGCGCGGAAATCTGCGTCACTGCACCTTTCTGCGCATGCTGAGATACCTAAACACGGTCGGTGTGGCAGATTTCATAACCACGAAACTGTCACTTTTCAACATTTCATAACTTCTAAATCAATTCAGAGCGACACTTTCAACTTTTACCGTTCTCATTTTTAGGCAAAAATACATCATATTGCCGAGTTTCAACGAAATCTGTGAGGAGGTCCCTCTCCTTCAGATTTACCCACTTTTGTATGTTATAGACTTCTGATGAGGAAACTAATTGTTTTGAAACATGTAAGGGATGAAATATATTGATTCATTCCATTCTCAACCCAGAAGAGGGCAATCCTACATTATACATTATGTATACAATTCTTTTCCTGATTCCGCTGTTTAACTTGGTGTTGGAAACAAATGTAAAATTTTGTTGTTGCTATGGTGGGTTAGTCCCTGTTCAGGGTATTGGATTTGGTATGAAGTTTCAATGTAATAAATGTCTTCATTTTATATTACCAAGAATGACCTGAGCAGTAAATTGACCTGGCCCCATATTGGTGACTGGAAGTAACATGGACGGCAAAAGTCATGTACATTATGAGACGATTGATCTGAGGTACGTGTACATTTATATTTTTAGCTATTGACTGTCAATATAATTTTCATCGGTTCTTCACATTGTTAAAACAATTTTGTATGAACCCACTCAGCATGATCTTCAGAAAATCGCAAGGACATTCAATACCGACATAACGAATATCCGGGGGAAATACACATATGCTATTCCGATATGTGGCCAGAATATCGTGAGAAAGAGGAATTCAGAGGTGAATACTCCTTCGCCATACATACAGGTGAGATCGCGTTAGGCAGCTTTTGAATGTTCTGTCAGTTTATATGGATAGGATACGTTTTATTGATTTGACGACGCGAATAAATACTATTGTTTGTAAACCAAAATGTACTTCACATATGTCACTGATATTTGATGTATATTCACGTGAATTATAATAGGATTAATAAATTTATTACAGTGTTATTGTGAATTTACTTTAATGTAACTCTTCAAATATAATAAAAAGTACCGTATTACATATACTATTACTTATATATATATATATACCGGACTTCCGTTTCCGGCGTGCGGTGAGAGTAGCTGAGAACGAGTGACCGGAGTGAAAGTAGTGTGTGTGAGCGAGAAATAGGAAGAAATCGGGGGTTTGAAAGTGTAGGAGGGTAAAGAGAGGGAAGCGGGAGGTGGGAGAGTGTGGGTGGCGAGAAAGAATGCGTAGGAGTGAAGAGAGGGAAGGGAGAAGGTGTGGGTAGGAAAGAGGTTAGGGAAGAACGTGGCAGGAAGGCGGGAAGGTGGTGATAGGAGGAGGAGGAAGCGACACCTGGTGGAAGTGACAGGAAGGGGATTAGAGTCGGTAAGATAGAGAAGAGGGAAAAGGAATGGCAGGGGGAACCGAGAGAGGGCAGAGCGGGAGTGGGCAAGGAGATTTTGTGTGGGAAGAGATGGCGAAGAGGAAGAGAGAAAGCGGGGGGAATGAGAAGGGGGAGGAAAGAAGCGATGAGGACACGGTATTCAAGCCCTCCAAGAGGCTTCAGAGGTTGCCGGGGAAGGGAGCAGGGAAGAAAGAAGGAGAGGGGGAGGAGAGGGAATGGAGAAGGGAGATGAGAAAGATATGAGGGAGGAGATGAGGGAGGGGGTGAAGAGTATGATGGAAATGATGGTCAGGCAAGAAGGGGGGCTGAGGGAAGAGATAAAGGAGATGAAGGAGACGGTAAGAGGAGAGATAGAGGAGCTGAGGAAACAGCTAAGGGAGGGAGAGGAGAAATGGGGAAAGGAGAAAAGGGAGCTGGAGAAAAGGATAGAGGAATTAGAGGGGATGAAGAGGGAAGAGGCGGAGGAAGGGAGGGAGGAAGGATGGGGGAGGGAGGGGAGGGAAAAAAATGGAAGAGATAGTGAGGAAGGTAAAGGGAATGAATGGAGGGAGGAGAGGAAGGAGGGAGAGGAAAGAAGGAATAATATAATGATAAGAGGGCTAAAGAAAAAGGGGGAGGAGAGGAAGCAAGAGATAGAAGGGATGTTAGGAGGAATGGGGGTGAGTATGAAGATAGAGGGACTGAGAGAGATAGGAAGAGGGCTGAGGGAAGGGCAGGGGGGAACAGTGATAGTAGACTTAAAGGACAGGGAGAAAAAGAAGGAGGTGATGCTGGGAAGGAGGAAAATAAAGAATAAAGAAATAAGGATAGATGATGATTTAACATGGAGAGAGAGGAGGATGAGGTGGAAGGTCGAGGAGATAGCAAGAGAGGAGAGGAGTAAAGGGAAGAATGTATGGGTGGGCTACGGGAAGGTGAGAATAGAGGGGAAATGGTGGAGATGGGATGAAAAAGAGGAAAGACTGATGGAGAGAAGCGATGGGGGGGAGGGGCAAGGGAAGCGTGGGAGAGGAAGGGATGGAGGCTAGAGGGGGGGGGGGATTTAGAGGAAGGAGAAAGAATGGGAAGAGAGGAAGGGGTAGGAGAGGGAGAGAGGGGCGGTGAGGGAGGAGGGGAGTGGAAGCTGGCTTTTTGGAACGTGGCGAGGATAGGAAATAAGGACAGGGAATTCTGGGAGGGCGTGAAGGAATGGGATGTGGTACTGTGGGCGGAGACGTAGATAGAGGAAAAAGGGTGGGAAAGATTAAAGGAAAGCCTATAGAAAGAATTTGAGTGGAAGGCGAGGTATGCAAAGAGGTGGAATAGGAAAGGCAGGGCGTGCGGGGGAATGATTGGGGGTACGAAAAGGGGGATAATGATTGAGGAGGAAGAGTGGGGGGGGGGGGAGGAAGACGGGAAATGGGAATGGGTGATGAGGGTAGGAGGGGACAGATGGAGGGTAATAGGAATATATGTGAGGGGGGATATAGAAAGGAAGTTAGAGGGGTTGAAGAATAGGATGGAAGGGGTGGAGGAGGAGGGAACGTCCATAATAGTGGTAGGGGATTTTAATGCCAGGACAGGAAGGAGGGGGGGATGGCTAGAGGGGGATGAGGAAGATGAAGAGAAGGAGGGAAGAAGATCGAAGGACGGAAAAATGAACAGGGAGCGAAGGTTACTAGTAGAGTCTGAACAGGAGGGGGGGGGGGGGGGGGTAATAATGAATGGATGCACAAAGAGGGATGAGGCGGGTGAGTTCACGTATGTGGGGGCAAGGGGCAGGACGGTGATAGACTACGTGATAGGGGATAGTAGGACGAAGGAGAAGGTAGAGAGGATAGAGGTGGGAGAAAAAGTGGATTCCGACCACCAGCCGATAGTGGTGGCGATAAAGGGAAAGATGGAAAGGGGAAGTGGAGGAAGAAAAGAGAGGAAGAGGGGGACGAGAGTATAGGGAAAAAAGAAGGAATATGAGGAACTGTGCGAGAGGAAGAAGGAGGAGGAGAGAGAGAGGGTGCTAAGGGAAGTGGGGGAGCCAAGGACGGAGAGGGACGTGTGGGGGGTGGTAAGAAGGAACAGGAGAGGCAGGAAGGGGATCTGCGGGGACATTACGGAGGAGGAGTGGAAGGAGCACTTCATGGGGTTAGAAAGGAAGGTAGTGTGCGGGGGGAGTGCAAGGGGGAGTGAACGGGATGCGGAGAGACAGCTGAGCATGGAGGAAATAGGGGGGGGGGGTGATGAGTAGGATGAAGGAAGGGAAGGCGGTAGGGGGGATGGGATTCCTAACGAGGTGTGGAAGTTTGGGGGAACGGAGGTAAGAGAGTGGGGAGGGGAAATTTGCAGGAGGGTTTGGGAGGGAGAGGGATGGCCGGGGGAGTGGTGTGAAGGAGAGACAGTGCCAATTGTGAAGAAAGGAGAGGGGAAGAAAGCGGGGGATTATAGGGGTGTTACGCTAATGCCTTCGCTATACAGGATATACGCGAAGGTATTAGCGGACAGGTTGAGGGAGGAGGTAGAGGGCTTGAGGTTGAGGGGTGTCCGCTCAGTCCGATCCTATTTAATATTCTGGTGGCGGATTTGAAAGAGGATCTAAGAAGAGGTGGATGGGGAGGGATAAAGGTGGGGGGGGGGGGGAGGTGTTCTCACTGTCCTATGCAGATGTTGTAGTAGTGATGGCGAAGGATGAAGGGGAGATGAGAACACTGATGGCGAGGATGGAGCGATATATGGAGAGGAAGGGCCTAGAAGTGAACACGGGAAAGACAAAGGTAATGAGGTTTAGAAAGGGGGGAGGGAGAAAAAGAAGAATAGACTGGTGGTGGGGGGGTAAGAAATTGGAGGAGGTAAAGGAGGTAAAGTACCTGGGATACTGGGTGGAGCAGGGAGGTGGGAGCGAGAAGAATGTAAGGGAGAGAGTCAGAAGGGCGTCGGCGGCGATGAAGGAGGTGTGGGGAATGGGGAACAGGCTATGGAGTAAGGACTGGCAGAGACGGATGTGGCTGTCCGACACGTTAGTGTGGACGGTGGCGGAACATGGGGTGGAGGTATGGGGCTGGAGGGAAAGGAAGACAGTAGAGGCGCTACAGGAGAGGTATGTGAGTTGGGTACTGGGGCTAGATTGGGGAACGCCAGGGTGTATGGTGAGGGAGGAATCGGACAGAGGAAAGATGAGGGTAAGGGCGGGAAGAAGTGCTTGGAACTATGAGAAGGGACTGGAGGAGGAGAAAGAGGGGGCGATAGCGAGAGAATGCTGGAGGGAGATGAGGGAGAGATGGCAAAAGGGAAAGGTGGTAGGGAAATGGGAGGAGGAAAGAAGGGAGTTTTTCAGGGAAAGAGGGATAAAGATGGTTGAGGATCTAGGGGTGGAATATGGGGAGATAGAGAAGAGGAGCGAAATAGAACAGAGAAGAGAAAGGGAGAAAAGGATAAAGAAATCGAGGTCGAATAGGTGGTACAGGGAAGTAGTAGGGGAGAGAGGGAAAGGATACCTGAGGAAGGGGTGGAATGAAAGAAGAGTGAGTAGAGTGGCAAGGTTTAGGATGGGGAATGAAATGAGAGAAGGATTGTATTGGGCAGGGGAGGAAGAAAGGAAATGTAGGATGTGTGGGGAAGAGGAAAAGACGTGGGAGCACGTGTGGGAGAGGTGCAGAGGCTGGGGGGGGGGGGAGTAGAGGAGAGAAAGGAGGGGTGGGAGGTGAAGGAAAAGGAAATACTGGATGGGTGTAACGTACCGCGCCGCCGAGCGCCGCTGAGCGCCGCCGACCAGCGCTGCGGCCCATGCCGTCGTACGCGCCTGCCTGCCGTGACGTCATCATGCATCGCCCGAGCTAGTGACGCGCCCGGGCTAGTGACGTAGCCCCGCATGAAGCGCAGCAGCCACGCGCGATCACGTGCACAGCGAGTGCCCGGCGCATGCACAGCGGGTGCGTGCCGACGTTTGGGGACGTTCGGGAACGTGATGCCCCCCGAAAGAGCGCCCCACCTCAATGCACTGTTTCCTTGCATCTCGCTACCCCTAGCCTAAGATCTAGCCATATAAAAGAGGGCCCCGCCAGGGCTCGCGAGTCTCAGACAGCTTTTGAAAAGGACCGTGCAAGGGTCTGCGTACGAAATTCCCGAGCGTTTATAAATACTTAGAAAAAGTGATTCCAGAATCGCTTAAAGTGTCTTTTTCGCTGTTTGTCCTCATTGCAAGGAACAACCTGTGCGTGTTCCGAGCGTTTAGTTCAAAATCAAAGTTATGTAGCCACAGAAAAGAGTGTCTTTTCGCTGTCCATGATTTCTGGCGAGGAATAACTTGTAAATATTCCGAGCGTTATTAGTCTTAGTCGTTTTGCCACACTCCTGTGTGTAGGTTTAGTTCTCAATTTAGCTCGATTTCCTTAAACCAAATATTCTTTTACTAGTCATTAAACGTTTTCTGTATACTTATTTGCGTCGCATTGTAATCGCGTTATTAGAAATAGTAGTTGAATTATTGTTTTGTTCGTTATACCTAACTGCTTTTTCTGTATTTATTTTTCTCAATATAGTTCATTTTATTGTTTTCCATATTCCTTTGCTATCACGTTATTTAATCGCCTAGAACTCGAATCACACGAACGAGGTTTCCCTTTACCGCTCGAGGGAACCAACGAGCCTAAAAAGAGTTACAAAATCCAATATCCTCAAAGTTGCGCAAGGGGTGCAGCCGTGAAAAATCGGCCGAGGCTTGAAGTGATTTTCCTAAACACCCTCTCTCCTCCTTTCGACCAGCGACACGTATTTCCGCGAGGGAGTACGGAGAGCTGTTAGAAAGGCATCACTAAGGGTAGCGACGTGCAGGGTGCAGCCGTGAAAAATCGGACGAGGCCTGTAAATAGCTGCTCACTCCTCTCACATTTACTCATTCTTAACGGCACTGACAAAAAATCCTCACCACGTCAGGCCGTGGCTCGTAACATGGGGAAGGAGGGGGAGAGGAATGGATGAAGAAACTGGAGAGAGTGAGATGGGAGAAGGAGGAGAGAGAAGGAGAGGGCGGGAGGGAAAGAAGGGAAGGGAGGGAGAGGAATGAATGAGAACAGGAATGGAAGAATTGGGAGAAATGGATGGATGGAAGAGAGTGAACACAAGGAGTGAGAGGAAGAAAGAATGTGTGGAAGCGGAAGTCTGAAGGGCAGGGAGGAAGGGGGAGTAGGATAAGAATATAGAATAAGATAGAAAATAAGAAGAGAGGAAGGAAAGTTGGATAAGAAGGGAAGGAGGAAAGAGGGAGTAAGAGGGCGGTATAATGTAAGACAAATATAAGGAAGTAGTGAAATAAGAATGGAGAGAAGGAAGAGAGGAGAGAGTGAGCGAGAGAGAGGGCAGCGTGCGGGATGAGTAGGGAACGGCGGGCGAGCGAGGTAGGATAGGAGGAAAATAGAATAATATAGAATAAGATAGTTTTAAGGTAGACGTAAGGAGCGGTGCGTTGTTTGGTAGTGGAGGTGTAAGAAAGAATTGTAACCCGGAAGGGAACAATAAAGAATACATATAGGGTAATAAAATATATATATATATACCCTATTTTATGTTACACTATTACTTTAATTTCATATAAATAATTCATTTTAAACGTGCGTTATTGTGTATAATGAGCACGTCGCGAGTCCAATGATTTGGAAACCAACGTATATATATTCCTAGTAACTTTTGTAGTTCCCTGCAAGACCGTCTGTCACTCCACCATTCAATTGGGTACGCATAGCCAGCACGGATCTCGGATCCATTGTATATAGATCAGCGGTTTCACCACCAACGCGCCATGCCCCCACGCTAAGGGCCGTACCCCTTCCTTAGCGGCGTTCCCTTGCAATTAGATTTAAGCCCGGGTCGAACCAGCAAAATCAGTTGTATTAATTCCTCCTTCGAGCATTCATACTAATTCCTTAGATCAAGATCAGTAATCGTAAGAATTCCTTGTTAGAAACAAGTTGTAAGATCTGCAGTTAGAACAGATCAGTCGTATTAATTTCAAGTCTGAATCAGCTGTAGTAAAAGCTCAGTTCAACCCCAATCCAATTCTGTCTAAATCACAAACTCAAAAGCTTAAATCAAAAGAACAGTGCTGAAGCTACATCTGAAGACTCAACTAAAGCTACTCTCCGTAAGCAAACTGACTTGCCGGTTCGACACTCACCTAACACTGTAACTATTAATGTAGAATCTAGTTCCTTTAATTGTTCAATCGGATAACTCAATACTGTAAGGATCATATAACCAAAGTCAATATATATACCTTTTGTTACACAAAACACTTTCGTTCATTAAAACCTTCGCGTTTATTAAAGTAAATGAAGCCTTCTGTAACGCTCTACGTCTGAGTATTCCCTCATCACACATATCCAGGAAGTCAACGAGAGGACGTTAGCTCGACGACACGTATTCCTTCAACCCCATACTTACCCTCACCTTACTAGTCCGGTTATCCGCCAGCAAGAGGACGATTCGCTTGATAACATATACATCGACCTCGAGACCAAAGTTTACCCTTACACCGTATGCCTAGACAAAAGAGAGCCGGCCGGAAGAATCAACTGCGTAAACTCCTCAGGAACTTCTACGCCATACCATCAGAAACTAACAGGCCTCCGACGCCAAAGCCGAAACCGCGTATAGTCGAGTGTCGTACCATTAGATCCAACGTAAAAGTAGTAAAGCCTTTTGTAAGCAACGTAAGAGAAGTAAAGCCTTCCGCTAGAAACGTACTAGTGATAAAGTCATCCGCGAGTTTAGTAAAGACCGGTAAATCCGCGAAGTGGGAACTTATCCCACTAGAATTTGAATCACCAATATAACCCGCGACTGTACCGAGATCCGATCCGCGGTTCGCGGTATACATTCAAAAGAGGCGCGAACCCCTCTATCCGAAATTCATCGCGCTCGACCAATAAAACACCGCTAGGATCCCCAAGTCGCTGAGGTCACACTCTGGGGCCTCTCGACTAAAGGAGGAATTACAAGTCGCTTCCCGGATGTAACGTCGTGAAAACTCCTCTTTTCGCGAAACCACCAATCGGGACGTGACATTGGAGTAAAGCAAATTAAAATATTTGGTATATGTCTCAGTGAGTGGCCTCACCTCCGTTTGACGCGATTGGAGTATGTTATAGATTTCGACATTCTAAACAACTTTGTCCTCTGACTATATGGTGGGGGGGGGGGGGGGGGGGGGGCATCCGTTTCCGAGATATTTGCCCTTAAAGTTTTGTAATAAATTCGCTTCGTTTCACCGTAAACGGCCGCAGTGCGCTCTTAGGGCCGTATTCACGTACTCCGCGGAGGCCTAAGCGCAGTACGTGAATACCGCCCTTAATGCCCGACCAACCGGGCGCACAACAATTACAACGATCTGTACATGGTCAAAAACACAGTCACAGTCAACGACACCAGCGTATATATGCAAAAGAAAATAGAGTGACGCCTGTACTTTTAACTGGAATCGTTGCCACAATGATAGAATTGCTTTATATTTATCCGCGCCGAAGGCGCGTCAAGCGTTGCACTCGGATGATAGCGCATGTGACAGCAAATAGAGTGACGCCTGTACTTTTAACTGGAATCGTTGCCACAATGATAGGATTGTTATATATTTATCCGCGCCGAAGGCGCGTCAAGCGTTACAATCGGACGCTAGCGCATATGAGACAGCAAATCCTCTCATTCAGGCGTTACTTTATTTCCTTTTATTCTCTTATTTTCTTTCAACGCTTGACGCGCCTTCGACGCGGATAAATAAATAGCAATTCTATCATTGTGGCAACGATTCCAGTTAAAAATACAGGCATCACTCTATTTTCTTTTGCATATATACGCTGGTGTCGTTGACAGTGACTGTGACTGTGACTGTGTTTTTGAGCATGTACACATCGTTGTTATTGTTGTGCCCTCGGTAGGTCGCGCATTAAAAGCGTACTGCGGCCGCTTACGGTGAAACAAAGCGAATTTATTACAAAACTTTAAGGGCGGATATCTCGGAAACGAAAGCCGACCCCCCCCCCCCCCCCCCCCCCCATATAGTCGGAGGAAAAAGTTGTTTAGAATGTCGAAATCTATAACATAGTTCACGGCCAAAAAAATCGGAGGTGAGGCCACTCATCGAGACATTAACCAAATATTTTACAGAGCACCATTTCATAGACAGAGGATACATACTATATCGGAATGAAAATGAAGAAAATGCCGAAGATGTTGTAACCGTATTTTTGGACGGTCACATCCGCGTATATGTTACGTCCGGGCGAGGCTTTTTCACGACTTTATACTGTCAAGACGGTCGATGAGAATCCGCCAGCAGTCTACCGTGCGACCGGGCGTAACGCTTGAATAATTTTGTTACTTAGTTACAATAAATAACGGTAATCTAACTAAAGATCAATATTGCAAGGTATTCTAACCCCTTCCTGGAAGAGTGGGATTCTCTAGGTTATTTGGATAAGCTAAACGGAGAAGTTAATTTAGAAGTTAATGTCGCGTTTAGTTATATGCAGGACTAATAGGATTCGTGTGCCTCCGTAAGACCCGTACAGGTCCCCAATTGTTTCGCGCGAGGTTATGTTTCCGGTCTGTACAATACTACGGTAGATGAGGTGTGACGTCACAACACAGATGAAATCAAAGAAAATAGTATAAGGGGAAAACAAAAGTAGATATATTCAGTCGAAAAATAGTAATATAAAGAAAATAGAAAAGAGATGTTATGAATCCGATAAACGATGATAAGAATGACTGCAGCTGATATTATTCGCAGTATTGAGAGTGTTCAGAAATAGTGCGCGACAATTATGCGCCTTAGTACGAGCGCTCTTACAAGGTTACGGATGCGCTCTCGGTAATTAACAGTTACTCGCCCTTACAATCGAAAGTTAAACAGGAGGAACGTGCATGGTCAAATGATTGTGCCCGTGGGATCCCGCCGTGGCCTAAGCTCGGGCATGGTCATACAATGAGATGGTATAACATTCGTCGTACTTCGCGACTGGAGGTTCCTACCATGTCGCTGGTCTTCGGCTATGTTCGGACAACTTCGCTCTGCGCACGCGCTATTCGTCTCTCTCTCTCTCTATCCTTCGCTCTGTCTCTCTCTCTTTCGCTCGCTCGCTCTATCTCTCTCTCCCTCTTCCTCTTTGGCGTAGGTCGGTGGAATTTTCAGAGGTTTTGGTGTTAAAACGATGATAGTACCTTCGAATCGAAATATAATTTCAGTACTTTGAGCTTCCTTGATTTGCCTATGCTCTGTGACAATTGAGCCCGGATGTAGCCCGTTACAAGGTTCGACAAGTCAGGAAGTTAATGCTTCTATTCGTTAGTTCCGTTAGATAATTCCGACTTTAATCGCCACATGAGCGAGGAGCAAACTTTCGCGTTCTGTTCAAGTTTATTTAAATATAGAAAAGAATAATGTGAATGAAATCAGAGAAGAGGAAACTTAAAGCTAACGCGTCCGACACGATTTGTCGGGCACGTGCAAACGAACGCGCACACCTTCGCACTTTTCACTTAAACAAAAGGAAAACTGAGTCTGTGTCTCAAATTATAATTAGAATTTATAAACTATGGCTTTACGAGGATAATTGAGTCCTTGGTAACACACTACAAGAAGAATATGCACAATTAGGCTCAGAAATTAATGATATCTAAGATACCCTCGGACAGCGACCACGTACCTCACGACTTTACAGCCAACTGCCCAGAGAAATCCGCCGCGAGACGGCTCCTGGGCTCGCTCTAGGCCAGTTTTTCATACCCTATCCATGGAAACGGTCGATCAGCGGTCGATCCGGTGTACAAATATTGTGTTACTATGCTCGCTCGATGCTCAGTGAGATATTTTCGCTTACTCCTTTATCCTTTTCCAATTATTAAGTTTTATTTCAAATAAGATATAATTGCATTGACTCTGTCATCTAAGATTTTAGTAGCGCACGCTCCTGATTTCGTATGCTTGAACAGAACTAGGTTGATATTCGAGCAATGCCTTGTTGCCGAGAAAATAATAATTTTGTTTTGAGAGACAGAGAAACTAAAAATTTAACACGCGGAACCTCATCGCAGTTTCCTTAACCTACGCACACACACGTCTATACCGCACACACACACTCGTACTATATTCACGCATTCATACCCACTCACTCTCTTACAACTATACTTACATTTACCTATAACCTACTTATATATATATACGATGGGACGAGTATGACTCCACGGTGAGGGAATTCCACTACATGTTACTGCTCGACAGTACCACGTATACGATGGACCTAAGTCGTGATACGAATATTTCGCATACGCGGCCTGGAGGAAAAATGAAATAATAATGATTTTACAACTAATACTCTAACAACGCACCGGATGCGATGGACCTAAGTCATGATACGAATAATTCATATCCGGCGCCCGGAATAAACGAAAGAAAAGAGAGTTTAATTAAGAAATTATGCTAAAAGAAAAGGAAAAATCAAAAAGTTACGCTGGGACGTAACATATATATGACTCATATACGCGCGTATACCAGCAGCGATGGGTCGAGCGCCCAGTAGAGGGAGATCTTTTCGCTCGCGCCGCAGCAATAATATCAATAGAGGGACACCCCCTCTCGCTTGCGTAATCACCTCACCGCGTATATAGAAACCCCGCGATCGCAACGATCAAGCGTCTTATCTCACCACTTCCCAAGTTACGCCCGCCGGAGTTAGACGTCCGACGAGTGCTCTCAGCGTTATTTACTATTACGTCCGGTTCACAGCCTGTGCCCGCGTCCTATAGCGCGGCGGCCCGCTCTCGGGCTTTTCATATTTTATAGTTTATTCTTTTCTTTTGCGTACATCGCCTTATTCTTTACTATTCTCTATTTCCCTTTTGATTTCTTTATTATTTTTGTACAAATCTATCCTTGAGTATCCTGCTGATTCGCTCTTCGTATCGACAGCTTGTCCTCATCTGGCACCTCCAACGCCGACTACCTATAAAATTCTGAAAAAGGCCTCGGCAGCTCGAAAGGCTTCCGCTCCAAGGCGGTCAGGGCTTGCCCTGCAAATGCAGCCTGCCGCCTCGAAACCAACTCCGACGTCGGGAAGATTGAATCTCTCGAAGCCTAAGTTGATCCTCCCGGAGCAGAGGGGTCTCAAAGGTGAGTCCAGCCAGAGTTCCGATATCTTAAATGAAGCAATCGCGCCGTCGACGTCGTGCTCAAATCTCATTGCTCTCGATCTAGACGCTCGTATGGACCAGTCCCTGTCGCCGTCCGATATTTTGTCGGTTCCGACGCAAGGAACGTTCCAATTTAAAAACATAAAATCTGTTTCGGACACCAAAATCGTGGGCAAAAAGGTGGTCGTTAACATGCCGTACGCAAAAGACTTGCTTGCTTCCCACTCATCTCATTCCGGTAAAATCCAAAACGTAGTCAAATCCCCGGCGGTAAACAAGCCCGTTCCCATGGACGTTAGCTCGATTCCACTCCAAAACAAATTTGCCGCGCTCGCTGCCTTTGGGGACGTGGACGGCGTTGCTACACCTGCTGCTCCGACTGTAAACATACCCAACACTACGTCTGTTATTACGGGTGCCCTTAAATGTCTGCCGCCGCTGTACATCGCTAACTTCAAATCAAACTTGGCTGAGTTAGAAAAACAGATCAAGGCTGATTTCGGTAACGACTCGTTTCAATTAAAATTTTTAGGCAACCAAATTAGGCTACAATTTTTTAACACGGAACATTTCACCCAATTCAAATCACAGTTAGTTGCAGCAAATAAGCAATTTTTCACCTTTTCGTTAAATAGCAGTAAAGAGCACTCCATGGTTCTCAAAGGCTTGCCCCGCATGCCCCTCGAGGACCTGGAAGCTGAGCTTGCTAGCAAGGGTATCAAGCCGATGTACCTAAACTTCGTTAATCCCAAAAACACCACGTCCAGTTTTGCTCTCTACAAGGTCGTTTTCGCTTCATATATCCCTCCCGCGACCGTTTCTAAAACGGAATTCTTATTCAGCACTCGAGTATACTGGGATAAATTTCTCTCGGCCAAAAATTATACCCAACGTTTTCGTTGCCAGGCTTTTGGTCATACCGCCGGGAACTGCAACCTCGCGGAGTATTGCGTCAAGTGCGCTGTCCCTCACGCCTCCAGCAAGTGCACCAAAACCATGGAGATTGCGCCGTTTTGCAAAAACTGTGGCGCCGTTCACACCGCTAATTACTCCGGGTGTCCGGCGCTTGCTGCCTATTTGAAAAAAAGGGACGCAAATAAGCCATACAAAAAACCGGTCATTAGAAGCGTGCAGACATTAAACCCGCTGTTGTCGTCGTTTCCCCTTCTTTCCTCTCGCCGACCGTCTACAGTTCCCTCGGGCCTCTTACCTCAAAAGTCCTTTGCTCAGGTGCTTGCTGGCCCTCCTGGTGGGGGAAACAGAGCCCCTCCTTCCCCTCCTGTCTTCGACCATCCATCAAATACGAACAGATTGAGTCCCCACTCCCAGCTCGATCTGTTTAATCAACTTACGGCGGCGATGAAGGAGCTAAACTCGCTTGCCGACGTGCAAGAAATGCCAACATAGCAAACCTCCTTATCGAAAAGCTGAAATCTTGCAGAACTAAGGTAGAGAAATTTCAAGCGTACTTCTCCGTCATGTCCTCCTTGTCGGACTAATGGCGAATTTTCCTACCATTATCTTATGGAACGCTGGCTCCATCGTCAGCAAGCGAAATGAGCTCCTTCTCGTCGCCGCTCAAAATGCATACGACATTTTCCTCATCTCTGAATCCTGGCTTACCCCCTCCTCATCCTTCAATCTGCCCGGTTACCGTGTTGTTAGATTTGATCGTGTGCATAACTCGAACATGACGAGAGGTGGGGGTGTGCTCCTGCTTATTAAAAATCATATTACTTTTACAGTTATCCGAACCCCCGACATTGCGGGGATAGAGTTTGCAGCAGTCCAGCTCGCATCTCCTAAGCTCACCTTGGGAGTTGTTTATGTTTCTCCCCAAACGCGTTTAGATTCAAACGCTTTAAACCTCATCATCTCTGTCCCGTCTCCGTACATCATCGGCGGGGACTGGAACGCCAAACACCGGGCTTGGGGAAACTTCACTGCCAACAGTGCTGGGAACAATCTTTTCCAACACTCTTGCAGATCTGAGTACAGGATTGTCACACTGATATACTTCATTCTGCACTGGGCATGCCCATCATCAGTACATAAAACAAAACAGAGACCGATAGATATCTCGGTCCTCCTCCCTCTCACTTTCTGCGCGGAGCATGCGCATTAGTGACCAACGTCAGTACATAAAGAAAAACAGAGGACCGACAGATATCTCTGTCCTTACATTTGTTCCCGCTTCCCGTGCATTGCCAGCAGAGGGAACGCGCAGTCCATGTACATAAGGTCTATGGGGCCGAGTCACACGCGGTATTCATGCGAGCGCGCCTTTAACACGCGCGGAACGCGGGCGGCGTTCCCGCCGAATCGGTCGGTCATTATCGTCTCAGCAATTAACGAGAACGCACACGGATTTTCGCATTCACGTCTTTCTGGTTTTATCTCACGCATTGCTGTATTTTAGATCGACTCGTGAAATCACGGACTTGCGCACACAAATCCCGGACCAAGTGCCGAGAAATCTCACGGTACATCAACACCGACGACACAGGCTCTGTACGCGGCGCGAATCGTGCACGTGCACCCGCAACAGGTACTAATCATTGTAAGGCGGATGCAATTCATACAATTTACTATCTCGCACAATATGACTGTTACTTTCACTACCGTAGAGCACCTGTGACCGCTATTTTTACTGATAATAAAGACTCTGTTAAACGGACATTGTAGACCACGTGGAAACATAACCTCTCCACCGCCAATAGATCTTCTCATTTCCCCCCTTTCCTCTTTCCTTTCATTCCCTCTCATTTCCTCAAACCGGGAATCGCGAGATTCTCGAACATCATCCCTGTACCGAAGCCTTGTAAAGATCACACCAAACCCGAGAACTATAGACCGATCAGCCTCCTGCCTATTTTAAGTAAAATATTCGAGCGCTGTATTTATCAAAACATTAATGAATATATAAAAAAGGTGGGTATACTCATCGACCAACAATTCGGTTTTCGCTCCGGTCACTCCACAATTCAGCAAGCTCTCAGGATCACCCAGCATCTGGCGGTAAACCTAAACACAAAACGCCATACCGTCATGGTCCTGCTCGATCTGGCCAAAGCGTTCGATTCTGTATGACATGACACGTTACTCTACATACTCAACACTCTAGGAATAGATCACTGCATTATTGCAACATTACGTTCATACCTTCGTGATCGCTTCATCTTTGTAAATATTCAGGAGCATCACTCCATGCCGTGTCGGATTTCCGCCGGCGTTCCGCAAGGTTCAATCCTTGGTCCTCTACTTTTTAACCTATACATTAATGACGTTCCGCTTAGTCCTAGCTCAAATCTTGCCCTATATGTCGACGATACCGCGGTATATGCTTCATCTACTAAATTAAAACAAATCATCATGTACACGCAGCGTCACCTCTCTCTAATAGTTGACTTTTTTTATAAATGGAAACTTACCTTAAATACAGATAAAACACAGGCCATACTTTTCACGAGAAATCCGATAGTGCGTCGTGAGTCCGTCGGCGTTCAGGTCTCCCTTATAGGGCATCTTGTCCCATGGGATAAGGAAGTTACTTATCTGGGTATAGTGTTGGATCAAAAACTTACATATAGTGCGGCGATCGACGATCGAATAAAAAAATCAAATGCGGCTTTCTACTCTATCGTTAAACACATCGGCGTCAAGTCCCCGCTTAAGCGGAAATTAAGGCTTCTACTGTATAAAATGTGCATTCGACCGGTCCTCACGTACGGCATTTTAATCTGGGCTACTGCAGCCAAAACGCACTTTAAACGCGTTCAGGTTGCTCAGAGCAAATGTATTAAAACCATTCTGGGCCTTCCCATGGATTCTCCTACTATCGAGACACATCGTGATGCCGATATTCCGCTTATTGCGACTTTCCGGGACGACCTAAAAGAGCGTTATTTAAATTCTGTCTTTGAAAATCCGCTTGCCAAGTCTACATGCACTTTCAATATACATACCATACCATATAAGATTAAATATCCGCATCCCATGCAATTTTTCGGTGACCCATAGCTACTCCCATTCACTTTCGCCATTTCACGCTTACTATTTATGATTGTCTATCAAGCTGGTTCACCACACGCATGTCGTCGGCGCGCGTTTCTCTCCCTGTTTAAACTGTGTTTAATCCCAGTTCATAGGTTCTCTGGCTGCACCTGCCTGCTCACCCCCCCCCCCCCCACCCCCTGTGCAAGGTGGGTAAACTTTTTTCAGGCTCTTGATTCCTCTCACTGTCTAGGTCGGTGATATCACTGCCCGATCTACTCGCCCGCCAGTTCGGCAAGGCGCGCGACCATTTTAAATCTTGCCTAGCTCAAGCCTTTCTCTTCGGCTTTGGTATATATCCTCGTGATTTTTCTTTTTGTTGGTTATAGGCAGCCTCCCTGCCTATCACTGCTTCCTCCGCTGGCTGTAACTTTTCTTGTGCGACAGTGGGGTCTCTCTCTCTTTTTTCTCTTATTCCTTTGTTTTCCCATCGGGGCATAATTCTGCCTTCGGACTACGTTATTTCTCATTTTTTATAGTAAACGGTTTTTTGAAAATTTATCCGTTGCTACTCTAGAGTCACGTACTTTCCCACTTCAATGTCCGGTAACACCATTCGCATTCATATGCGTTATCTTTATGTGCCCGATAACGGCGCCAAAGAGGTGCCTAGGCGCGGGTTTACGGAGCTCCCTTCAACCCTTTTCATGCTTTTTGGTGGAGGGACTCTAGATCATGCCAACCCAATAAAAAAAAAAAAAAAAAAACGATCAAGCGTCTTATCTTGAGTACAGAGGACTAGTCACCCTTAACACGAAAGAACAGACCCAACGTAAATTCCGTAGCCTACGATTATTGATACAAGTCGAGATACGTACAGTATACTCCAAGCACGCGGATTAGAAAATTACAATACGGTTTTAAACCACGTCGAACGTCTCAGGAAAGTCTGGGTGAATACTGAGGGATTCACGAGTAGATCGTGTTCTCTATCATTAAATTCATTCAGGACTAAAAGAGTTAAACTCACGTTCCGTCACTTTAAATTCACGCATGTAACATCCAGCAAGCTGACTCCCTTAGTCCAGGAATCACTACGTCGAATTAACGCGGCGTTCTTCAAGATAATTCCAAAGAGTAGCGAGTAGGAATATTTATATATTAGATCCACGGAGGAATAAGGTGCCTGACCAAGACACTCGACCGGTACTTGACTGTACCCCTTGCTGTCCGTCTTCGGCCTACCCGACTCCTCGCAGTGCGTTAACCTTTTGGTGGACGATCTGCGCTCTTGCTGGCTTTGCGTAGTTGCGAGTCCACTTTGGCAAAGACTTAGCCCACTCAGAAGGCAGTTTGCGTAAATAAAAAGCACTACGAGATATCTAACGGCTGGTAGATTGGATGCACGGCTGGCACTTGACTGTGTCCCCCGCCGTCTGGTTAGATTCCTTCGCCGAAGTGTTCTCGTAGTAAGAATTATAAAGAACATATTGCAGTCGAGACATAGTTTGTATTGACCTAAGTCCGAGTCACGTATTAAATACAAAAGACCTGTGATATCAAGGTAAAACTGTCTGGTTGCACGGCTGGTACATTGGCTGTATCCCCCGCCGACTGGTCGTTGTTGTAACCGAAGTGTTCACAGGTACATTCGTAATGTACCTGTGAACACTTCAGTTACGAATGTCACCTCAGAGGGAAAATCTTGATTGACGTCGCGTTTTACCGACTCGTCAGTGCAGCCCTCTGCAGAACCGATATTTGCACCTCACGCCCAGGCTTTCCTAATTAAGGATTTCAGTATCAACACCGTCGCGTTTTTGTATAGAAACAGCTGTAAGACTCTCGAAGTCACCGTCCGTCGTTCCCGGCAATACGCGTAAGCGCCTGTGTGTGCAACTTCGGCATGTAAATAGAAATAGCATATATAGCGTGTAAGCTAAGACCACGCGCATCTCTGTGTAGAGATCACCCATACACTGCCGTCAAGCAACACGTACGGTTTGTCGCACGTATTGCCCCACGCTTACATTCGCATTCATACACCGACCATCTGTATCACAGCACTCATCATTTACACAGAATATACTCACTTTTTACCAAATACATTACAAACCCACTTACTACATTACCTCTCGTCGCCTAGTGGTTCGAATCCACGGGCATAGTCACGTATGCCCATTACAATAGTCAGTGACAACTATCTGATATCTATTTTTGTTTTACCTCGGTCACAGCCTCGGGGATCTGATACTCCTTCAGAGTACCTTTCTGCTGTAGCCGAGGAGTAGTAACGTGTCACGGTTACAATGTCTAGGCCAAGTAACAAAATCCAGAGGGTGTCGATCAAAGATTCATTAATGCAGAATATTCCTGTGGTATATAGACAAAAGTCATCACTGGTGAGCGAAATTATATAGTTCCTCTAACAAGTCAATGTAAGATTCAAATTATAACGGCGCGTACTCCAAAATAGAGCGCATGACCTCCGTACGGCTCTCGAGGCCCGGGAACATTCGGGGAAACGGACGATCTCACATCAGTTCGACGACAGATCTTGTACAGTAGAGGTGACACGTGAGAATATACATTAGACTGTGAAAATATCCCGCATAATTTAATATAGTCCCACCCAAAACTCCATTTCCAACCAGCCTCCTACAATCTCAGAAGTGGGATCTACCAACCTAAGCTCTCAAAACAAGTGTTTTAAGTTTTTTTTCAACCGAAATATATCGTTGGGACTCTGAATAACACCGTCGGACTCGTGGAATCGCTGAAAGCTGAAAACGGTGTTCGAAGTTTAACTGGTGAACGCAGGTGTCGGATCGCGAATGCCATAACGAAACAAGTGCACGGCTTTGTGGTTCGTGTATGGTTCACGTCGCGATCATCGCGTTTGGTGACTTGTGAGCACGTTGTTCTGTTTCTTTTTTGAGGCTCTGATTATTGCGAGAGAGCCAGAACCGACGATAAAGTCATCTTCGGTTTGAGAAAACGGGGTAGTAGCTACAAGAGCGTTAGCAGCGGGATCGTGTGGACCAGAGGCTGGTAAAATAACGCTGGTAGCAAGATTTTGTGTGGATGGGCGTTGGCGAAAGGGCGGGAAACGCTATCTAGACGAAGATTTCGCGAGTTGCGAGGTAACGGCCCGTTCGAAATCACGGGATCTGTGACGTGTTAGTGACGGGGTTACGTAACGTTACAGTAGCGCTTTATATGTATTGCGGACGGCCCGAAACGTTCGCGAGTCGTAAAGCTAGAAGAGGGAGAGAGATAGCGATAGAACGCATCGAACGCGTGGACTGGGACAAGCGTGATATACCTACATATGTTTAGGTGACCGGCCCGCTTGTGTCGAACTTGAGTGTGTGTGAGCGTTTGTTGTGTGTGCGTCAGTACTTACGTGTACACGTTGTGGATGAGTGATACACAAATATCACGACAATGAAGGAACCGACCGATCTCACTGTCGCTCAATTTAAAATAAAACTGCAAGAACGCAACCTCCCGTCCTCGGGAACGAAAATCGAATTGATTGCTCGACTCCATGAAGCCGATCCAACGCGAGAATGGATCAACGATGTGTCCAATCCCAGAGAAGAAGTGCCAGAGCAACCGGCAAACCGAGAACGGCAACAGAATTCGCTATCTTCATGCCTTGCACCTGCAGCCGATATGCAGCGAGAAATTGAGTTTTTGAGAAGAGAGCGAGCACTAACGCAGCGAGAGCTGGCGATGACACAGAAAGAACTCGCCCTTGCTCGTGCGACTTCTTCGTCGAAAGGGAGTAGAACCCCCAAAGTGAATGTAAAAATCTTATCGGACTTGCTAAGCGATTTTAACGGAGTACAGGACGCCTTCTGGAAGTGGGAGAAGCAGTTAGAATTATTGAGACTCGTATGATTTGGATGACAACTCAACCAGGATGCTGGCGGGACTGAAGTTAAAGGGACCTGCACTTGAATGGTTTCATTCGAAACCCGAACATATCGTATTGGGACTCGAAGAATTGCTCCATGAAATGCGGGCAATGTTCGACCAACGGCCAAATAAAGTCGCACTTCGTCGACAATTTGAAAGCAGGCAGTGGAGACCCCATGAGAACTTCAACGAATACTATCACGACAAGATTATATTGGCCAATCGTATCGCCGTGCCGGAAGACGAAATCGTGGACCATCTGATTGACGGGATCCCCGATTATCAACTGCAGAACCAGGCTCGGATACAGATGTTCAGTAATAAGGCATCGCTACTGACAGCACTCGGGAAAGTCACGCTCCGATCAACGAATGGAGAAGGAGCGAATCGCAATCGGCACGACCATGCGAAGCGACCATCGAGCGGCCCGAGCGAGACAACGACGGAAAACCGCGCAGGGCGAAAATGCTTCCACTGCAACATGGAGGGACACATGAGACCGCAGTGTCCTCAACAGCAGAAGAAGAGTCCTACTTGCTTCACGTGTAATGCACCGGGTCACTATGCGAGGGATTGCCCTAAACGATCAAGTCAAGTCCATAATGTCTGTCCAGCTCCGGTCGAGGAAAATGAGTATTTTAAACGTGTTTCGTACACCATGCATCCGAACAATAGGGAGGATAAGTGCGAACTAGAACCATTACTAGACACGGGAAGTCCGATTAGCTTTATTAAATTACGGTATGTTTCAGGAGAAGCAATCGAATCGGCGGATGATTATTGTAATACATTTCAAGGCATTAATAGCACTAATCTCGTTATTTTAGGAACGGTCCACCTCGATATTCAGATGGACGGAGAGCTCTGTAGAAATGTAAGGTTAATGGTTGTACCAGATTTTACTATGTCCTCGAGCGCAGTTTTAGGTCGCGATATTTTAAAAAGTTTCGGTCTCGGATTAAGACAGGCTACAAGTGCCCTTGACGAAGCGATTGCGAGTATCGCTAATATTGATGTCTGCGCCGTGAGCGATGACGAGGCGAATGCGCTGATAATAAACGAGGCGATACCGATCGAAATGCAGAAACAAGTACAACAAATATTTCGGGAAAACTATGTAGAGCCTATCCGGCCCGAGGAACCGAAGGTGAGGGCGGAGTTAAAATTGTCACTGACCGAAAGTCGTCAACCGTTCCGTTTCGCACCGAGGAGATTGTCGTACGTTGAAAAGGAGCAGGTTAGCAAGATAATCGATGGGCTCGTGGAGAAGGGGATCGTTAGACCGAGCGAGTCGGAATATGCCTCACCAATCGTCTTGGTGAGGCAGAAAAACGGCGAAACGCGAATGTGTGTAGACTCTCGCACACTAAACAAACTGACGCTCTGCGGCAATTACCCCCTTCCCTCATTGAGGATCAGCTGGACGTCCTACAGGTTAAACAATACTTTACAGTACTCCACTTAAAGGACGGGTTCCACCAGATAGCGGTGGCGAAGATTCGATTCGGTATACGGCGTTCGTCACGCCGGTCGGACAGTACGAGTACGTAAAGATGCCGTTCGGGCTTAAGGGTGCACTGACAACATTTCAGAGATGGGTTAACGAGATCTTAAAAGAATTCATCGATCGAGGCGACGTGATTGCGTACTTCGACGATTTTTTGATCGCGGCGGAAAGCGCTGAACGCCATCTGCGCGTACTCGAGTCGGTCCTTAGAACTCTTGTGGCAAATAAGGTGGAACTTCGTATCGAAAAATGCAAGTTCTTGTTTACCGTCGTCGAGTATTTGGGGTATTGGGTGTCGCGAGACGGGATCCACAAATCGACGGGATCCACAAATTCGCGAAGTCCGTATCCATATCGCGTATTTCTATCCTACCTCGATTCGCGACGTAACAAGTAAAACAAAATTGGTCTGGCCTCACTTGTATCAGACCGTACTTCTCCGAAAAGGAGAGGTACAGCAAAAATTGGTCTGGCCTCACTTGTGTCAGACCGCATGTCTTTACGTTTAAGAAACTTTAAGAAATCTGTCGTATGGTGATTGCTGTCCTGTGTTGAAAATATGCTTTTCTTTACACATATCCCATCACCACTGTAATTTAATAAATTAAAATGTGGTACAATAGGGCTACCGGCGAAGGTCCACAATAAAAAACCGAACGCGCTAGTCGTGGCACCCCATGGGCGGCGGGGAAGACCACGTGAAAATTTATATTTGGAGAATAAAATATTTATACTAGCAGATTCGTAGAATGTTCCTGTGTTCGAATGCATTACACGCATTGGAAGCTTCATTGGGTGATAAAATATAAGTAAAGGTCACATAAATAACGCAATGCGTGCATACATATTTCATATACAATACAGTTAAATATTATAGAAGTATGTTTGAAATCTTTGTAAGTGAATATCGCTTACCGTCGTGTAGTTGTTAGAAAGAAAAAAAAGGTGAGCCTTCCTGGGCGCGAAATTCCGACAAAAGTCTCCAACGATGTCGCAGACGGGTGTAGCTTAACCAACGAGCTACTCGTGCTGTTGGCTTATCGTTCAATATTTTTTAAAGTACGGTGCACACAGACTTTTAATAAACTCGAAATAACTTAATTCCCTTTATTTGTACATTGCTCTCTCGCGTGCAAAAACATAGAGCATCGTATAACTGACTGGCAATATCAAGAAAACGCAATTATTTTAAGTATTCAATATGTTATTACGCGAAATATGTCGTAAATATCGGTTTTTATTTATTTGAACTACGACGCACACTACCAAAAAATCTAAAAAAAATTGGTGGTACTACTTATGCCCATACTTCACCACAAAATTTATAAAAATTCTGTGCGTCGGAAACTTCAACACGTAATTGGAATTTTTCGTGTTTTTGGGGGGTTTTTCATTTTTTATGCTTAGGATTTGCGTGACAAAAATGTGCAAAAATTCCCAACCATAAATTCACATGTTCTGAATATTCTCAATTTTTTTCAGAATTTTTCCGCGCCGCTAAATACGAAAAATATGTCAAAAACTGATTTTTTTATTTCCCCTATAACTACCCTTCTGATGGAGATGGAGGGTTGAAACTTGGCATAGAGCGTTTTAGACGCCTTGCGATATAAATTTGGTACAAGTGCCTTTTGACAATTTCAGCCGGCTCAACGCTCAGCCGAAAGGTAAATTCGGTACCGCTGTCGCATGCCGAACGAAGCACGTGCGTGCGATCGTGGTGGAAAGAAGACGGAGCATAGTTTTGTGCCTCTTTCTGTTGGGTGCGCGCGCAGCTTCTGACGTCATTTTATTCTACATTGGTAGAAAGAAGACGAGAAGCATAGCTCCTTCCTTGTCCTCCATCGGTGCGAGCGCAGCTTCTGACGTCAGTTTACCCTGCATTGGTAGAAGAAAGACGAAAAGCATAGCTCCTTCCTTGCCTACGTACGGTGCGCGCGCAGCGCTCACGGACACGGCACGCACACACTTCTCGCCTTCCCCCAGCACGCGTGCCGCAATGCGGCAGGATGCTATTTCTGAGATCACTGGCTTAAGCTGGGTACGCACCGGGCGAGCATGCGAGCCTCGAGCCTCTCACACACTCAAATAACGATGTCTGTATAAGGCCTAAGTCTTTCATTGTGTAAGGCTCGGGCACGAGCCGTGTTTCTTCTCTTGTCTCTCCCCATCCCGCAGCCCCTAGTCTTTGCCCAGCCGAGTATCGCAGGATGCTACTGACACACCCAAAACACGATGTCGGTGTACTTTTTGCGCGTGTATACGTGCATCGCGTGGATGTTCGCGGGCGATCCATCGCCGATGGAAAGCATGCGAGCCTTTCCCAGTCTCCCGTGTTTCGGTTCCGAAATATTTTCCAATTGGATACTGAACACACTATTTTTATGCAATAAAATAGGAAAGGACATTTTTTTTTATCATACAAAGTAATTATCAAACATAATTACGTAAGTCAGTTTTAATGACGAGAAACCAAAAACAGTAATAATAAACATCGAAAGTATAGTAATGAAGGAAAATAAATTATTGCCTCATATTTATCCGGTAACGCTAAATTCTCGCTATAATCGTCCCATTAACAATAGAATACAATTGCAACGTCTTATTTTATCAATGTTATACTATTTCGAGTGCAACAAATGCGAACAACTTCTTATAACAGTTCGTTGAATTGAAATGTGGAGACGTAGCGGTTCAATCGTGTCGTTAAGCTGTCTAAAAGTATTCCGGTTATTTGTGCTATAAATGCGTATATTTTCTTCTATTTCAAAATTGTGCCAAATTACATGCACGTATGGTAACCGGACTTGAACTCACTCTTGAGTCCGCAGGGGAAGGGATTCAGACAAAGGATTGAGATTAGATAGGTCGCCATGGGGGAAGGTATATTGAAATATTGTAACAGAATATACTTACGCATTATAAATTCACATTTTCTGACCAAAGTGCATAATTAGTAATAATATAGTTGCAGTTACAATAATAATAAACAATACATTGAACACCGTCTCATATTCATCCGATAATGGTTAATGTCTCAATTATCTGTGGCATTATTTGAAATAGGCGCGCATGCGATGGTATCGGATGCATGGACTGATGGGTGCGATGAGCGAGAATGCGTGTGCGTGACTGAAAGTGTGTGCGTGACCGAAAGTGTGTGAGTGGCACAGAAAGATTCGTATATACGTGAGCATTGTGTCACCTAGGTCCGCTGAGGCCATAGACCTTATATACATGGACTGCGCGTTAGGAACAAGAGGCGGGAACAAATGTAAGGATAGAGATATCTGTCCGTCCTCCGTCCTGTATCGGTTCTTTTTGAAGCTTTTGCTCTTGGCGTTTTGGAGCCCAGTTTAAACTCCCGAATTAGTTCTATTTAGGCGGGTCTTGTGAGGGGGCGATACTGTCGCTGTGTCGATGGTCTCGCAAGAGGGGAGTGGGCGCCCCATGCACGTAGCTCAGTCGATTTCTGATTGTTGTCTGTCGGAAGCCGAGGTCGTGAGGTCGAGCATGTACTGTTACGTCCTACGTTCTCCACCCGCCTACCCAGTAGCCATACTCTCGCAACGGGTTCACCGCACCATGTACCCGCTCATTATCAATAAGTCGCGCATAAGCGACATAAGGATCATCGCCCCGGGTAGCCTTCCATCATTAGTAAATCGCGAATAAGTAGAATAAGAGCCACCGAAATTCCTCCACGAAACGCTGACACCCATCCGCGCTACGCGGAGGAATGACCGCGCGCAACAATACAATAGATGTAGGTCGAAATACAAGAATGCCAACGCCGAACCGACCCGCAGGTCAACCACCCAATAACCGATCAGCAATTCTCGACAATAGAGTTCCGAGAATACAAACGCCAGTTCCACGAAGCGCCTAACGATATCAGCAAAAACCTACTAGATAAATATGCGCGGAACCACAGGGCGGCGTTTTTTCACTAACAGTCCGACACCAAACGTAAACCCAGGTCGCGTCAGTTCAGTTCGGCTATTCGCTCAAACTAAGTTATTCATTGTCAGGCTCCCAGTAGCCAACCTTTAGTTCAATAAAGATAATTGTGAACCGTAATACAAGTGTACTGCTGCCTGTACGACACCTCATCCACCACAAGGTAAGTGACCAACACTTAGTCTCCTCACCCGACGATATTCCCCGGCAACCGAACACCGCGATTATATTCTGTCGCCGCGATAACCCACTCAGCTACCGGCACACATATTAGGTCAGGGATACGTCAGTGAACCGCTCCACTGACGGATCCAAATCTTTCGGTGCGATCCATCCTTCCGTCCGTCCTCGATCCCCGGCATACCCGGTGAACGCAGGGTGCCAAAAACGAGGACGTAACAGTACGCCGACTAAAATTTCGCGACTTCAAATAAATGTCCATAAAATCAGAATAATGACTTTCTAAACTAGATAAAATCCATGCAGTACAGTATTTTAACATAGACATGGCTGGTATAACGTTGTACGTGTATGTACAGTCAGTCTCAGAAACATTCGGACACGAAAATATTTTGAATTCATCCCTTCGTATCTCGGTCATTTGTCGATGTATTGTAGTTTTTCTTAGTTCACCTGATTCGTCTTTCATTCATGTTAACAAAAGTGTGTATTTATTAAAAAATAATAAGTGGGTTATTTTATATTAAATAATGAATTCAATCATGTCACGTTTTTGGGTTGCAAAAAGATTCGGACACTTGTGCTTCTATCATTGTTTAATTCGTCGTGCACTATTTTTAAACTTTTGCCGCACGTCCTTGTTGACTTAATACTTCCTGTCGCGGCGAATTCATAATCGCCGCGCAACTAGAGCGCAGCGCTAGCGCCAGGCGGAGGAAACTCCCGTGTTAAACGGTGGCGCAGTGTTTGGCTACTTTCGTTAATTTATGAAACCCATTTATTTCCGGTGAAATTCAATATGGCGGAAATAACCGCTAAATTTGAACGTACATAAATTTGCTTGCTTAAATATAAAGTAAAGGGTATAACTAATGGCATGTGAAAAAAATTGTATAAACAATATTGATAGCATGAGAAGTATAAAATCTAAGCATGAAGAAATACAATGTTATTTATGTAATGCAGAAAAAGAAACTTTCGTAAGAACAATTGTAATTTTCTGCATTAGAAAATAACGTTATAATTCTTTATAATTAAATTGAATACTACCAATATTGTCTACACAATTTCTGTTACATGCCAATAGCTGCAAAAATAAAAACAGTTAGTAATTGTTTGAATCACGCCATGTATATTTAACAAATAAGTTTTTGAAATGAAAGTACACACAGCTGTTTTCGCTACAATAATTGGATTAGCAAAGGCGCCTCACCCTCGCGCTCAGTACTCTATTCCGGCTCCCTGCCGGACCGGTCTCGAGCTACTCGGTCCACCCGAGCCCGGCCGGATCTCGAGCTACTCGGTCCACCCGAGATCGGCGGACACCGGCCGGTGAGAGCGGAACAGGGCCGAGACAAGAGTGAGGCAACGTAACAAGGGTAACGCGAAGGCTTATTATCTATTTGTTTTACGCAAAGATTTTTTATGTTGAACAATCGCTTGCTTAGACAAATACGCCTCGGCGGCTCGCTACCGGACTCCTTTCCTTTCAACAACCTGGTCATGAACCTGCACCAACACGTTATATAATTCGAAACTATCGCGGTGAGTACTTCCTCTTTTAGAATTTCGTAATGGACTGTGCAAATAATAAAAGAAAAATCTAAGACTAATGAAAGAGGCATTTTTAAATTTCTAGCAATGTTATTTTTAAAACAAAAGAAAGGAATGTTCATTTCCAAACTGCTGTGAGCTACATTAAATAAATCGTTGAAATTTTGAATATTGCAAATGCTGTTAACACAATCACAGCAGCGTCTACTTTTAATTTTGTTGAATAAATTTGTTACAGTGCGTTGGTTGTTGGTGCTGGTTCCAGTCCGGCTTGCTTCGACATCCTGGAACAGAAGGTACCTGTGTTCACCTTTATCGACGTTTTGCTTTTCAGATTCTGTGAGGCTACTTTGTGCAGTCACGGAATTCTGAACCAACAAAGCGATGTTACGAAGTGAACACAGTGCTTCTGATCCATCGTCTTCGCAATTACCTTTGACTGTTTTTGCAGAAGTCAGGTTGTTAACCAGGAGAGTTTTATACGAACTTTGGAATTGTGTACAAGTCGGATTAATATTTCTCCTTCCGTGACTTCGTACCATTCCAAAGAAATTTTCGAGGGCATCTTGATTCACGAAACGCGGCGAGAATGTCTTGAACCCTTTTTCCTGTAACTTGGTCCATAACCGCTGAAACCCCCACAACGTTCAAACCCAGTTCCTATGCGAGGGAACGGATTTTGGCACCTGATGAAGTGGATCGATGAAGCGCAGGTCCTTCTTCATACAGGTTGCAGCTTCCAGAACGTTGGATGCAGTGTCTTTCGGGTAACTTCTCGACGGAGACTGTTTTTCTGCTCTTTGGTCAGATGCTTGCTGCCGTTGACGGAGTCGAAAACATCATTAAAAAATTGCAGTACTGCAGAAGTGGTCATTCCTCCATTTATTGGCATGGACTTGGGGCCATCAACCAACATTATTTCACCTGTAAAACAACAATTTGCAATTATGCCATTCTTAGAATCTCATGGTACGCAAAGTTCGTTGTAAAAAAGAAACAAACCGTTAATGGATGTGAGGAAGCGAATGAATCCAGCTGTTGTTCGACTTAGAGTGTGGGCTGCCAGCTTAACTCTCATCTTTGCAATTTTATGTTTCCTGATATGTCCGTCGTGGAGTTTTGGCATTTGCCCCTTGATGGCGTGGGCAGTCTTTGTGTCGATGTCGTATTGTTAGGTTGTAGCCACCACTAGATTTAAGCATTTCTCTGTTAGGTCTAAGCCACCACTATTTTTATAGCTATCCGTTAGGGCAAGCCCTTCATCTTGCGTAAATAACTTAAGTTTCAAGACAACGAAGCTTTGTGCCAATGGTGATGTCACCATATGCACCGCGTGCCTACGCGACCGACGCTAAGGGTTTTTCCCCCACTAGACAGCACCTAGAAAACGCCCAAATCTGGGCCCGACACTCTAAGAAATACCATCGAGCAAGCAACATCGTAACGCTGCTCGATACTCCGCTCAATCACTTAGTTCATTTTGCAAACTGTACGCTATTTCTAATAAACCTTAAGTTGTGCTTGTGAGAAGAGGAGTGAATACCGAGACTATCACCCCACACCTTCCCAACGCGGCATAACAGTATGCCAGTTCTAAAATATCCCACGACGCAATATATTTCTCCGTTTCCATTGAATTTTGACCCCCCTCTGTTGTAACGTAATTTTAATGAAATCAGCAACATCGCTTGTTATGAGGAATTTCTTGACTTCCTCGGAACAATCTATTTTTTTTTAATCTCGAAATTGAACTTCGAGATTTTTATTTAATAGATTGTTCCTGATTCCTTTAATTAAGTGTGGGGGGTCATAAAGCGGGATTACATTTTGTCCGCATATTTCCATTTCTCCTTCTGGAAAAGTAGATTTTGTTACAATTAGTTTTATGTAGAACCATTGAAATAAATGGAAAAATATGAATACATACTTGTCAGAGAAATCTATATTGCCGACTAACTTCACCTCACTTCACGCTCATTACTCATGCGAGATCTCGAATCGATAACTTGTCCACCTATCAGCGATCAATACAGATCTAATCGATTACTTTTCGAGAACTCACGTGACGAGCCGGTGTGCTTCCGGCGCCCGCCTTTTATTCTCACTCACCTCGCAACCATTGTATCACGCGGACGTCACTTCTTGTACTACCTCACACGGTTCTCAAATAAGACGGTTTCACATCAACTCTTTTCTCTCAGTATTATCTCTTGTACGGTGCAACTCAACACGGGTTCACTCAGTATGTAAATAACTGTTATCTAGTGTCTTAAATAAATAGTCTATCGTGTTTTCATAACTTCACCGCCTGCGCTTACTTGCCACTCACCCGTCCACTATCCACTCGCTTTACATCTTGGCGAGCACTTCATATCTCAACAATACTGAAGTGTTTTTTTTTTCATTGAAGTACTTTACTTTACTGTCGTTCAGTAGAGTATTGACACAAGACACATTTGTTGTGCCTTGGTCACAGACAGTGGCAGCAATGTTGAATCCAGCATTTGTCACAGCGCGGACTATTTCTTTAATGCACCTTGCTAATTGTGCCGCGCTGGTGCTGGATTTGCAAAAATTATAGGAAATTGGAATCATCCAATTCCTATGTATTCCTCGCAAAACGAAGACTAGGGCATGATCGGCAAACCTATTCGATCTAGCATTACCCCCGTCTTCAAACCCAAGGATTCGATTCAATCCCTCGTCGTAGTGCAAGTGGGTGTCGATCGATAATTCATCCCATGCCAAAACGCAGACTTTGTCTACGTCGGGCATGTTCCTGCCTTGGTTTTCGAGGTGACTCATTATGATCTGATTGACTCCAGGTTTCAAAGATATCCTGTGCAGAAAAGTGCGCAACGACCGTGGTGTTGGCAAAATAAAATTTCTGCTTAGCAGTCAATAACACTGCGCTGACTGTTTTAAAATTGCCAGTGCCAGGATTTTTTCATACAATGAAAACCTTCTTGCCTTAAAAAAAAAATAAACATTATGCAAAATTAAATTTAAGCTAAAACATACATGTTGTATTCAAATATATTGTACAATATATGAAGCACTTCACTCAATCGCACATAATCAATCAATTTCAAAACTTACATTAACTTTGATGTGCCTATTTCGTATCTGCATTTCTATAAATGCTAACTGTTCCTTTGGCAGGCTTAGCAATGTGCTCATCTCATGAGAATTCATAAATGCCTCACCGCTTGCAACCCGTTCTTTTGCGGTTTGCAATTTTCGCTGCTGTTTTCTTTGCCGTTTCAACAAATCTGAGGCAATTCCGTGCAAACGTGAGGCCATTGGAGTCAATTTGTGCTTCCTTGTAATTGTTCCAAGAAGTGGCCTCCTTCTTGACGTTGTTGGCGTCGAATAAGGAACAATGTCTGTTTTGAAAAAGGATCATGTGTTCTTATACTGGATTTAATGAAAGTGTATGCATCAAACAGTTTTACAAAATCTTCATCAATAAATGTCATATGAGAGACTCACTCGCATCTTCATTTGATGGGAGACTTTCATTTAAAGTTTCCTCTGTGCTAATATTGTCCGCAGTCGTCATTTCTTGTTCTGCATGTCCCAGTCTTCCATGTTCTCCCATGCCACCAGAGGTTACGTTTAATGGAAAATCTCTCGTTGCGTCATTTGAGGACGATGTGAGATTTAAACCTCTGGAAAAGCATTTTTTTTTAATACCTGGCGGACAGAGGTGTTAGAATAAGAATTTTTATTGAAATGTAGTAAGCAAACGCGATGTCTTCTCAAATCTTCCGGCGTCAGGTTGGCAAGGTCCGGATTTTGTAGTTGCTCGATCCACTTCTTGCAGAGTGCAGGATCCTTTGGAAATGAATGTCGCCGGACTGATTTATTAGCGTTGCAACCTCTTGCAGCACACCGCCAATAAATCTTTCCTGCGTTTCCTAATTGAGAAAATAAAAAACAGAATTATTTACAGTATTTCTTTCTGTTAATAATTCTATTGATTGTAATACTTAGTTGCTTATTAAAAACATTTTGTCATAAACTTATCTGAAATAGATTATTACCTCAAAGCAGATAGTAATATGCCTCACCTGTACGACATGCTGCCTTTTCTCCTTCTATTCGTATCTTGCGCGCCTCCATCCTAAAAAAATGTGCTTTTGGTAAAATAACTTATAATATAATTTGCGTCGGATATATTATAATTTAATATAGTTTGATAATCAGTAGTCCTGTTCTCCTGTGTCCTGTTTGCTATGTGGTCGCGGTTGTTTCCAAATTGAAACTGTTTAGAAGCCCGCCTGGTCCCGCCAATTCTGCTGCTAAATGGTCACGTGGGTCACGTACACTCGCCTAGAATCACGTAACGATATAAACTCACACAATTACTCAGTTAAGAAACCCATTTACTTCCGGTTTCAAACACTGTACCGGAAACTCGTATCTCAGTTTCCACCGCCTGGCTAGCGCCTTCCTCGCCTTCGGCTCCCTCCGTCGCTCCTCGGCCGACGCCGGATGGACCGAGTAGTTCGGTGGTCGGGTCGAGGCGGGACGGGGGAGCACGGGTGAGGTAAGGCGCCGGTGTCCGACGGTCCGTGTCCTTCTTCCTTTTTGGGCATCCGATCTGTACAGGTGACACAATCATTCTAGACCAGGCCTGGCCAACCAAAATGGTTTGACGGGCCACTTTGATGACGTATAACGTTACAGCGGGCCGCACTTTAGGTGAACATGCGTTTAAAAAATGGAATACAAATAGAAAATGAAACCAGCACAACATGAAACAATACCGGCTACAAACGGGCCGACAGCATACGATGCCGCCAGTGCACGTGGCCGACTACATCTCGGCGACTAGACAACGAGAAACGAAAGTTTCAATAGAAATATAAAATCGCCGGCGGGCCGCACAATTTGACGTGGCGGGCCGCGTGCTGGCCAGGCCTGTTCTAGACCATTTTTTGTAGCGACCGTGGCCGGACCGTCGGACACCACGTTGTTAGTGAGCACGCTTCCCGTCCGCTTTCCTTTGCTTTAATTCATTTCGTTTAATATTCTTCATTATTTTCCTTTATTAGATTTGCCTTTTATTTCATTTTGCTTTATATACTTTATTATTTCATTTCGTATTCGTTGCTTTGCCTTAGTTGCACATTTCATTTTCTTTCGCGTTTAGTTTCTTTAAGACCTAGACCTAGTACAATTTAGTTTCTTTAACCCTCGGACAGCCACGGTGGGTCCATTTTTCGGTGCCTGAAGATAGGCAGCCGTGTCTGCACTGGCGCATACCGGGCTGCCGGTAGGCCGGTACATGCCACTCGCTGCAAAAGTCAATGTTGCCACACATTCGCGAAACTGTAGCAGGACGGATACCGACCGAACGTCATCACTGCTCGTTGGAATTATGTAAAGGTCGGATTACACTTCTCGGTTTCCTTCCAGCGTGCCAGACGTACGCTTTGACAGTGTATCAAATGATGAATTTTATACTTATATTCCTTCTGTTGAATGAATATGTACGTATTTACTCTATCATCAATACAGAATGTAATATTCGCAAAATTTTCTGAAAGTGATACTTTTTCCCTTATTACTTTTATCCTTTATAATATTTGAAATATGATCGTGATTTGTTGTATGCTGCGTAAGCAATTCAGATATTTTGAATATTTGAGATAATGAACTGGTAGTGTGGCCAGAAAGCATCTTGCAAACGTTGCGGAGATGGACTACGCGAGAAATGTGCGTGCCGTGTCGAAGTACCTCGGCACCGTTGAATTGCGATATACACTCAGAATCAGACTAACGACACACACACACACACACCGGGCGGTATCTATCCATGTCCGCCGTCGAAGCCGTGAAACATGTGTGACTCACGTGACCGCGTGACCGCGTGGCCGCGCGTTACCCGGGCGCAGTGTGGCCAGAAGTGGCCTCGAGTACCATCGGTTCCCGCGGAATTGGGGATACGCGCACGTGTACGTGCCTGTCTGTGAGAGCTATGGATTCCACGCATTGGCCTGTCAGCTCACAGACAGGGCACGCACACCTCGCATCGATGGTGCTCGGAGCCGCTTCTGGCCACACTGCCCGGGCGCGCTCAGTCGCTTGTTATCGGTGCGTCGGTCGTGATCGATGAAAAACGCCAATTTATACAATGGCGACGCGAGACGTGGGTGAACCCAGTGGTAGTGCGGGTACTGTGTCTTTGTGGGAACGCGGAAGTGACAGTGACAGTGAAAGTGGTAGTAATTTAAGTAAACACAGCTCGGACAGTGAGCTTAGTGACGGACAAATCGAAGCGAACGTTTCCGAGGACGACATATTTTCAGGTTCCGAAAGCGACGACGACGCAAATGATTCCAGAAATCATACAGTGTCCGGTCGCACCTGGAAATACATCGCTCCTAATAACATCACTGCTGAGTCAAGTATTCCTCGCGAACCAACATTGACATCAAAAAATGAAAATGTGGAAACCATCTTGGATTGTTTCCGCCTTTTCATGAATGATGATATAATGGATTGTATCGCGAGAAATACTAATAAACGGGCGATTGAATATTGTAGAACACACCCTGGACAGTCGTGGACAGAGGTAACGCGGACTGAATTAGAAGCTTTTCTCGGCATATTGTTAATGACAGGCCGATTTAGAGAATCGCGAGAAGATATAGCCCATATGTGGCGTAATGACTCCTTCCTATCTCGCCAGTTTTACACAGCAGCGATGTCGCGTAATAGATTTAAAAGTATTTTAAGATTTATCCGGTTTGACGATGGCGAAACGAGACCAGAGAGGCAATCCGCGGATAAATTAGCATCAATTCGTGAAGTGTCGGATATCTTTGCGGCGAATTGTCGGGAAAGTTATTCAGCCTCCGATAAAGGCACAATTGACGAGCAGCTGATGAAATTTCGGGGTCGCTGCTCATTTAAAGTTTATATGCCCAATAAACCCGGCAAATACGGTGTCAAAATCTGGACACTTTGCGATGCGAAGACGAGTTATTGTTGTAATTTACAGATTTATTTAGGAAAGACCGGCAATACTCCCGAAAAAGGGCAGGGGCCACGCGTTGTCAGGGATCTTATAGATTATTGGAAAAATTCAATGCGGACAATCACAACTGACAATTTTTTTACGGACATAACATTAGCTGAGGACTTACTAGAACAGGGACTATTTCTCATCGGCACAATGAGGAAGAATAGGACAGATTTACCGAAAGTACTGACAGAGACATACGGACGGCCCGTTTATTCTTCCCATTTTTTGTTCACACACAACTTGTCTCTCGTCTCGTACGTGCCGAAACCGCGTAGATGCGTGTGTCTTTTGTCGAGTGTGCACCACGATCACGATGTCTCCGATCAAGAACATAAATTTAAACCAGAAATTATTCAATATTATAATTCGACCAAAAGTGGCGTGGACACACTCGATAAATTAGTTCGCGAATACACGTGCCGTAGGTGTACACGACGCTGGCCGAATGCCATTTTCATGCATTTCCTTGACATTGCCGCATATAATGCTCTCATTATTTGGATCACAAAAAATCCTGAATGGGAAGCGGCAGGTAGGTCCATCCGACACCGGAGAAAGCTCTTCCTGGAAGAGCTAGGAAAACAATTGGTTGCCGCAAATATGGAAAATCGGGCAAAGAACCCGACGGTAGTATGTAACCGGAACGTTGTAAGGGCCCTTGAGACCGCCGGACAAACAATTTCAAAACCAGCAAAGGTAACTCCTCCTGTTTCTCGAAAACGTGGCAGGTGCTACCTTTGTCAAACGGACTTAAAGCATTCCAATGTTTGCAAAATTTGTAAACAATTTGTGTGTTTAGCGCATGGAAGGCGAGAATATAGATGCGATAATTGTACAGAATAAAAGTAACTCTCGTTTTCCATGCGATTTCGTGTAAAATATTTGCGGGAAACAATTACTTCTGCAACGACCGGCCTCGTTCTATACGGTTACAAATTGTTCATATTTAATTAATTAATACAAAAAATTGTATATATTGTTGTGCAAGACACTCCAGCGAGTATGTGTGTGTGCGTGCATGTGTGTATGTCGCGCGCGACTCAAGACAGACCGCCCCCAACCCGGCCACCGAAGACGGCAGCAAGAAGACCACGGCACCGAAGAGGACGACGTCTCGGAAGAGAGCAACGAATGAAGAAGCGCCGTGGGGGTTTTAGCCGGTAAAAATCCGGCACTACCCTGCACAACCAGGGGTAGCGTGAAAATGAGGCAGTACCTCTGGTGGAGCGGGGTGTCTTTCGAAGATTTCCCCCACGTTAAAAAAAAAAAAAAAAAAATTGTTAACAATTTCTGAAACTCATTGTAACATCATGAAAATGTTCCTGAGCGAAAATGGAAATTTTCCTAAAAAAATATTGTAAAAAATTTATAAACAAATTGTTAACAATTTTTAAAACACACTGTGACGTCGTTAAAGTGTACCTAAGCGAAAATGGAAATTTTGATAAAAACATTATGTACAAAATTTATAAACAAATTGTTAACAATTTTTAAAACACACCGTAACGTCGTTAAAATGTACCTGGGCAAAGATGTAAATTTTACTCAGAACATATTATAAACAAATTATAAACAACGTATAAAATATTTGAAAACATCAAGAACAATTATGTATGTAGCCAGAAAATACGATTTTTGTGGAATAAATAACATATGTGGAATCCCGGCTTTATACATTTCTTTCCTTCACCTGCGTGACGTCACTTTGCGCTTAATGGGTAACATGCGGTACGACTAACTTTTGCAACGATTGACTTTACCGGCATACCCATGTATACGGGTTGCAGCTCGCCAGGCTGAGGCACAAATGGACCCAGCGTGGCCCGCCGTGTCGCGCTGATATTCGTCGGTCGTCCGAGGGTTAATTGCTTTAGATAGTAGTTAGCCGCTTAAGTTCTTTCGTTTTAATTCGCTTCTAGTCATTAACTTTACGCTTACTTTCTCGTCGCTTCGCATACACGCGCCTTTAATTTCAGTGCCGTATTTTGTTTTCTTGTCAATATTTTGCGTAGAATATACTAGACTAATTTATTTTCTAACAAGCTCCTATTCTTCTTAAGCCTTTTCCATCACACCGCTTCCCGGCAACTCGTTCCGTTTGAAAAAAGGGATAATCTACCGCGCTCAATTTCGAGCGGGCGATTTCTCTGAACACTCCCCTCAACCGATGTAACACGTGAAACCATTTTTATTGTTAATATTTAATGGTATATCTGTTCATTTCTCTTTTAATTCTCATTTCGATCTTATTATTGTTTTTTTCCTTTTTTTCCGGCTACTTTTTCCGAAAATGTTTTGGTGGGATTGAAGCGCGAGTGTTGTGAAGACCGATGGAGGGTTTTAGACCAGTGGTGCAATGCCAATTGTTGCTCCCTGCGTGCTTTTTGTTTGGTTTTGGTGCCTCGATAGAATGTACGATCCACGTAGAACGCCATTTTCTCAGCACTCCGTACCAATTTTTTTATTCTTATACTGAAATAATGAACCTTATGTACGAGAGAACTAATAAATCCTAATTTTGCAACTCCATTGTTTAAATTACAGATTTTACAAGCTAGTAGTATGCTGTGGCACAGTGTCCGAATGTTTTTGAAACTTTTCACTACAGGTGTATAAAAGCCTCCGAATCTTTTGGAACTTTTCAGTACAGGTTTATATAAGCGTCCGAATCTTTTTGGAACATTTTACTACAGGTGTATAAAAGTGTCCGAATCTTTTTGTGATATTTCGGATATACAATTTTTGACAAGTGTCAGAGAAATCTATATTACCGACCAACTTCACCTCACTTCACGCTCATCACTCACGCGAGATCTCGAATCGATAACTTGTCCACCTATCAGAGATCAATACAGATCTAATCGATTATTATCGAGAACTCACGTGACGAGCCGGTGCGCTTCCGGCGCCCGCCTTTTATTCTCACTCACCTCGCAACCATTGTATCGCGCGGACGTCACCTCTTGTACCACCTCACACGGTTCTCAGATAAGACGGTTTCACATCAACTCTTTACTCTCATTATTACTTCTCGTACGGTGCAACTCAACACGGGTTCACTCAGTGTGTAAATAACTGTTATCTAGTGTCTAAAATAAATAGTCTATCGTGTTTTTATAACTTCACCGCCTGCGCTTACTTGCCACTCACCCGTCCACTATCCACTCGCTTTCCATCTACGCGAGCACTTCATATCTCAACATTCTGGTCCTTCGAGCCGGATAGTGGAATCGGTGGCTATCGCGAATAGTGAGTGAGAGTTCGTGCAGTGCAAAGACGGTTACGGTTACACTTCAAATCGCCGAGCAAAGATGGCCGACAAGGGAGACGAAGAGTCATGGGCAGCGAGCCACGAGGTGGTTGAGGTCGAAGAGCCCCCTCCCACCACACCGGCCATCACAACACCGGCCATCACACCACCTGCCATAACAACACCGGCAGTCTCACTCGCTCCGCCGAAAGATGGCACAACGGCGCACTCCTCGCGAAAAACCGGCACTTCAAAACCGCCCGTCACACGGAGCACATCACCGGCAGCACTCCCAACCGAACTCACAATCATGGCTTGCGCTCAAATGAGTCGACTGAATGAGATCGAAACCATTATGGAAATAGATCCTAATAATCTCGTCATCTACGATCTGGACGAAGTGGAATTCATGACTCAACACCTGGAACGGACACACCTCAAATTCGCGGAGCAACACACCCATTTCGAACTCAACTGGCCGGCCCGACACCTCTGTCATCCCTATTTTAACGAGGACTCACACGGCAGGGAGGCCAAAGCATATCGGACGGCGCGGCTCCACCTCATAAAACTAAAAAGGGCACTCACGGTGGCATCTCAAACGGAGACACGAGCAACCACGGATACACGGGCAACCACGGACACACTTCACACACGACTCCCGGACATCACCCTGCCCACATTCAAGGGCGATTACAAGGAATGGCCCTCATTCTCCGATCTGTTCACTCAACTTGTCACCAACAACCCCAAGTTGAGTGACATTGCACGTCTCTACTACCTCCGTGGCTGCTTGGTCGGAGAGCCAGCCTCGATGGTAGCCAACCTTCCTGTTAGCGCCACCTCATTTCAACCAGCGTGGGAGTTGCTGGAACGAAGATACCGTAACAGGAGGTTGCTGATCGACTCTCAACTCACCCACCTCATGCAACGGAGCACTAGTCAAGGAACGGCAAAGGGACTCACGGAACTGATCTCACGAACGGCGGAAGCACGGACGGCTCTGCAGTCACTCGAAGTGGCAGATCTCGGTGACTGCATCCTCATTCACCACCCCACCAGGCAGCTCGATCGGGCGACGTATGAACAGTGGGAAACGTCACTGGGGAACTCAACGGAATATCCCACGTTCACGAAACTGGAGGACTTCATACGCGCTCGAGCGCGCGCACTCGAAAGGGTTGAAGGCTCAACATCACAACAGCAGCAACAACCACGGCGCACCTCACACACTACGAGCACGTCAACGCCTGCACGTCAACCACGGCAAGAGCCAACGTCATCCAAATATGTGTGTGATTGCTGCAATGAAGAGCACTTCATGGTGCGGTGTGAAAAGTTCCGCAATCTCGGAGTCACTCAACGCCGGGCAATAGTCGTTGCGAAGCGGCTATGTTTTAATTGTTTGGGTCGGCACAGTGTGGCTGCCTGTCGCAACGCCATGAGCTGCGCAAATTGCTCTGGCAGGCACCATACTATGCTGCACGATAATGCCTACCACGGAACTACCTCATCCGCCTCCTCAACACGGCCAAACACATCACACGTCAATAGGATGTCGGTGCAGTCGTCAAGCAACTCACCTCACCTCAAGAAACGGAGCACGTCACCAGGGAGATCAACAATCAGCACGTCACAATGAAGAATTCAGTGCACGTCACAGGAACCGACTCATCGCTGCTCGCCACAGCAATAGCCACGGTGCACTCCACGGTATGCAATCAAATCACTCGTCTGTTAATAGATCCTGGATCAGAGCTCTCTTTTGTCACGGAGAAACTCATCAAGGACCTCAACGTACCACGTCAACACTCGTCAATCTCCATCCTTGGCATTGGTGGAACAAAATCAGCAGAAACAAGAGGCGTGGTGTCACTCAAGCTGCAGTCAATTTACAGCAAGGAAACTGTTACGGTGAGAGCACACATCTTAAAGAATGTGACATCAATACTGCCATCATTCCAGCCTCGGAGTCACTCATGGCCTCACCTCAAGAACCTGCAGCTGGCAGATCCAGACTTCACCACACCACGCAAAATTGATATAGTTTTGGGAGCAAATTTCTATGGTCACATCATTTTGCCTGACGTCATCAAGGGCGATCCATCAATGCCAATAGCACAGCACTCAATATTTGGATGGCTTATTACAGGCCCAGTGTCATCAGCTCCTGCAGTGTCATCTCATGCTTACCATGTGTCAGTGCAACGTCAAAATTGTGAACTTCAAGAGCTCTTAACCAAATTTTGGACTCAAGAGGAGGTTAGGATGGACAACGTCAACAAACTGACACCTGAGGAGCAAAAGTGCGAGGATCACTTCAATTCAACTCACTCTCGTGACACATCTGGACGGTATACTGTGCGTATACCTTTAAAATCTCCAACATCACTCCTAGGAACTTCATATTCAACGGCACATCAGTGCCTTCAACGCACTTTAAGGAAATTCTCAAGAGATGACACATACAAACAAATGTACACTTCATTCATGAGGGAATATGAAACACTTGGACACATGCAACCAGTGGCAGGCAACTCACCACGGATAACTCAACAAGGAGGGTTGAGGGTCTCACACGGTGGCACGTCGACTCAGGTTTCACTTCAACCATATTATTTACCTCACCACGGAGTCCTACGGCCTGACAGCACCACAACAAAACTACGGGTTGTGTTCAATGGCTCAAGTTCCACATCATCTGGGAAATCTCTAAATGACCTCATGTACACAGGTGCAAATCTACTGCTGGACGTCACGGATGTGCTCACTTGGATCAGACATCACCGTCACATATTCGCAACTGACATCACCAAGATGTACAGGCAGATACGGGTACACAAGGATGATTGGGATCTGCAGCGAATATTGTGGATTGACGAGAACTTCAATGAAACTTCATACCACCTCACTACGGTTACATACGGAACAAAGGCAACTCCATTTTTGGCGATAAGAACACTCTTGCAGTTGGCTGAAGACGAGGGCCAACATTATCCACTTGCCTTACCATCAATCACAAAGGGAAGATACGTTGACGACATATTCGGGGGTGCGGATTCAGTGCGTTGTTACGTCCGGGCGAGGCTTATCACGACTTTGATGTTTGTCAAGACGGTCGATGAGAAATCCGCGAGCGGCCTGCCGTGCGACCGGTCGTAACGCTTGAATATTTTTGTTAATTTAATTACAATAAATCAACGGCAATCTAACTGAAGATCATCATTGCGGTATTCTAATCCCTTCCTGGAAGAGGAGGGATTTTCTAGTTTATTTGGTACAAGCTAAACGGAGAAGTTAAGTTAAAAATCTAATATCGCGTTTAGTTGTTTGCAGGACTAATAGGATTCGTGTGTCTTCTCAAGACCCGTACAGGTCCCCAATTGTTCTCGCGAGGTTATGTTTCGGCCGGTGTACAATGCTATGGTATATGAGGTGTGACGTCACAACACAGATTAAATTAAAGAGAGTAATATAAGGGGAAAACAAAAGTAGTTATATTCAATTGAAAATAATCGTATAAAGAAAAGATAGAATATATAGAGAAAAGTAGAACAGATGTGTTACGAATTCGCTAACTATGTAAGAATTACTGCAAGAGATATTATCGCAGTATTGAGAAAAGTTCATGTGTAGTGCGCGACAATGATGCGCCTTAACACGAGCGCTTTCGGATATCAGTAATTACGCCTTTACAATCGACAAGTTAACAAGGAATCTTGCACGGTCAAATGACCGTGCCCGTGGGATCCCGCCGTGGCCTAAGCTCGGGTATGATCATACAATAAGATGGTAATTGTCGTCGTGTTTCGCGACTGGAGGTTCCTACCGTGTCGCTGGTCTTCGGCTACGTTCGAGTCGCTTCGGCTACGTTCGCGCTCTTACTCGCTTTGTCTCTCTCTCTCTCTCTGTCTCCTTCGCTACTCGCTCTATCCTTCTTTCTCTCTCTGGCGTATCGTCGGTGGAGTTTTCAAAGGTTTTCGATGGAAAAACGATGATAGTACCTTCGAATCGAAACGTAATTTTAGTACTGTGAACTTCCTCGATTTGCCTATGCTCGGTGATAATTGAGCCGGGAACTAGTCCGTTACAAGGTTCGGCAAGTCAGGAAGATAGTGCTTCTATTCAAATATCTCGACAATTAATTCCGACTTTAATCGCCATACGAGCGAGGAACAACCTTTCCGCGTTCTGTTCAAGTTAAAGAATAAAAGAAAGAGTAATGTAAATGAAATCGAAAAGGAAACTTAAGCTAACGTGTCCGACGCAATTTGTCGGCCACGTGCAAAACGCAACGCGCACACTTTCGCACTTCCGCTAAATTAAAGAAAACTGAGTCTGTGTCTCACTTAAACTGAATTTATAAACTAAAGCTTTTACGAGGATAATTGAGTCCGTATCGTTGCACACTGCGAGAAGAATATGCACTTTAGGCTCAGTAAATTAAAGATATCTAAGCTATCCTCGGACAGCGACCTGCGTACCTCACGACTTTACAGCCAACTGCCCAGAGAAATCCGTCGCGAGACGGCTCCTGGGCTCGCTCTAGGCCAGTTTTTCATACCCTAACCATGGAAACGGTCGATCAGCGGTCGATTTAGTGTACAAATATTGTGTTACTATGCTCGCTCGATGTTCAGCGAGAGACTTTCGTTTGCTCATTTATCCTCCTTTAATTATTCTGTTTTATTGCAAATAAAATATGATTGCCTTGACTCAGCTATTCAAAACTTTAGTAGTGCACGCTCCTGACTTATATGCTTGAACAGAATCAGGTTGATATCTGGGCAATGCCTTATTGCCACGAAAATAATAATTTACTTTTGAGAGAGAGAGAAACTAAAAATTAACACGCGGAACCTCATCGCTTTTTCCTTAGCCTATACACGCACACACTCATACCGCACGCACACACTCATACTCTGCTCACACGCATTCATTTCCACTCACACGCTTACATTTACTTACATCTACTTATATCTACTTATATATATATACGATGGGACGAATATGATTCCACGGTGAGGGAATTCCACTACATATTAACAACTCAACAGCACCACATATACGATGGGGCTAAACCGTAATACAAGTAATTCATATACGCGGCCTGGAGGAAAAATAGAATAACATGATTTTACAACTAATACTCTAACAGCGCACCGGATGCGATGAGCCTAAGCCGTTATGAGTAATTCGTCATCCGGCGGCCGGAGTGAAGGAAAGGAAAGAGAGTTTAACACGAAAGATAATAAAAGAGAAGGGAAAATCAAAAAGTTACGCTGGGACGTAACATCCTCCCCCCCTTGGAATCATCATCGTCCCCGATGATGTGTCGCGCGCGGGTCTCAACCATAGGGGCATACCGACGTCCGGTGGTAGCGTATGATGACATGAAGCATACGCCTGTCACGCCGGTGAGGTTTGGCGTTCGTTCCTCCAACCCTCAGGTCGAACCGTACCCCCCTCGTGTCCCCTCGGAAAACCTCCAGGACGCAGTCTATCAACGGGCGGCGTACGCCCAAACAGCCCTCCACGTCGATCTCCCTGATGGGTATACAATTTCGGACAAGCCCGCAGATATCCTCGTCGGTGACGCCCTGGTTGTCCCTACACTCCAAGACTTCCAAGGCCCTCAGTCTTAGTAGGAACTGCGCTCCGACAGTGGGGTACATGTAGTTCATCTTGAGCTTCACGAGACGGGAGAGGTCGCCAAGGCTATCCAGGGAGTATTCGCCGCGGACATTCGTGCACCCAGTGATGTCCAGGTCGACGAGGCCCCGCATGTGCTCCCCCATCCTCTCGACAAATGTGATATCCACCCAGCTGCATCCAAGGAGACACAATTCCGTCACCTGCGTGAACCGCGGGGGCAGCAACAGCGCCTCCGCCACCGATCCGTACCCTAGTTCGATAAAGTTGGCCACGTTGCCATCCTCCTCCGCTTCTTCGAGCTCCTGCTCCAACACCTCATCACGCTGATCACAAAAGCGCAGGGTCATTCGTCTCATCGTATCGCCCAGTGCCCTGTTGTGCCCCAGAGCTGAAAGGACTTCCTCGGCGAAGTTCACGGGCCGGTCTATGATCAGCTCCACTAGTGCGAGATTCTTCTCTAGTAACCCAGCCAGGTTGAGTGGTCTGATAGTGGCACGCCTCAGTTCTAAACGCTGGACACACGAACTCAAAACGCGGAACGAACTCCCCGTCATCGCGGTTTCAAGCGCGCCAAATTGGGTCAGTTTCCTAGCAGCGAATACCCACTTCAACTCGGTATCCACCGGACCGCTGCACTCCCCTATGGTGAGATAACTTAGTCTAGTACAACCCTCCGATATCGCCCGCAACCCGGATGGGAGTATTCGAATACCGGCAACGTTTAATTCCTCTAATCCTTTCGCCCATCCCGCCGTTATCGTTAGAACCTGGGGCCGCAGTGCCCTACATGCGCTTCGATCCGCCAGGTGCACTGCTCGGAGCCCGCGAGCGCAGCGTTGAACCAGCCAGTGGTACGAGTCGTTGGTCGGCGCTGGGTCACTCCGGTAAGTCGGCCATCGCCAGTCCTCCGCGTCGATCGCCCTCTCCCTGGACAGCGCTCGCCGTACCCCCTCCTGCCAGCTCTTGCTGACTTGCTCCATTCGCGCTAGGTCTCGGAATGATACGAAAGGTGCCAGGAGCGCTACTACCTCCATCGGGAGTGGCGGGGCATACTCAAACGGATACCCCAACCCGTCGAACGGTTGCATCGCACCGTCGTTTACAAGGGCGGAGGTGGACGGCCCTCGATGGTGCCAGGCGTCGGCCATCTGCACCCCTAGGACACGGTTCCGCAGTGTGATCGGAGCCAGTCGAGTCGCTTCCATGGCAGCTCGCGCCTCTTCGGATGTCGTGAAGGTTACGAAGCCGGTAGCTCCGCTGTGCCCCCGCCGCACCACCGCGTGAATAGCCCCCAGGGGTCGAAACGCCTGCAGGAGTTGGGCCTGCCGGGTGTTTGGCGACATTCGGGCAACGAACAAGCGATTCGTTACCAAATTCTTTGGTCCTTCCATTTCGGGTCTTAATAAGAGGTTACATGATTATATTTATATTACGCATACAAGTATTATCTCATGCCGTCGCCATTCCACGGGGAGATCGGCATTCGCAGGAAGCTGGCTGTAAAGATTATTATCGGTAAAGACGCCCGAGACGAATGTGTGAGCTTGTTCCTCACTCAGAGGGAGAGAGTCTTAGTTCATAGGCAAGACTTTATCCGCGTGCTTAAGGAGACGTTTTCCCTCCTCAGTCTCCAGCAACACGGTATTTCCCTCCAGCCTTTTTACGACGCGGTAAGGACCCCGATATCGACTGCCAAATTTGCCCTTCTTGGGCTCGATAAGGACCCGCACCATGTCACCTTCTTTCGCCTCAAGCGGCCGCGCGCGCGCGTCGTAGTGCACTTTGGACTTCTGCTTTGCTTTCAATAGATTTTCCCCTGCCGCGATCTGCATTTCCGAAAGGTGGGGAATAAGCTCCCGTAGATACGCGGAGTACGTATCACTCCTCTCGTCCACGCAGATCGAGTTTGGGTAACGCGCGATTCTACCATATACGAGCTCGTACGGTGTAAAATTCGTAGCTTCGTGTACCGAGGTCTTATACGAGAACATTGCAAACGGTACCAGCCTATCCCAGTCGTCATATTCGTCTAAGTAATGCTTTATGTATTCTGTAAGCACGATGTGGCTGCGTTCTAACGCACCATTAGACTGAGGGCGGTATCCTGACGTCGTCACATGATCGATATCAAAAAGTCGCGCGATTTCCCTAATTACTCTATTTATAAAGCTAGTGCCTCTATCTGTTAATATCGTTCGCGGCGCTCCGAATTGCAGTATGAGATTTGTAACCATCGCATGGGCTATTGTTTCTGCTTTTATATCCGGTACGGGCACTGCAATGCAATATTTAGTGAGGTTATCCTGCATTGTCAATATGTGTTTGTTCCCTTCCGGCGTTGTGGGAAGCGGCCCGACAGTGTCTAAGGATATTTTAACAAAAGGTTCAATTGGCGTATCCGTTATGATCATTGGCTCGCGCGTTCTCGCGCGGACTAACTTCTTCTCCAAACACCCCGTACAAGTTCGAATAAAATTTTGAATCTCATTTTTCATACCCGGCCAATAATATCGTTCACGAATACGATGATAAGTCTTTGTCACACCTTTGTGACCACCCATACGCCCTGCGTGCAATTCGGATATTATCTTCGGTCGCAACGCCTCAGCTGGTATCGAGACGTTCCCGGTGAACAAGGTAATAGTTATTCCGGAATCTTCAAATATTTCATCTAGTAAGTCCGGATAAATTCCGCACGACAGTTTTTCCGTTATATCTCCTTTCAGTGATAGCCCGCACGATGTTTGCCCGTAGCTGGTTAAAACGTCCCGTAATCTAGTCAATCCGTCCCTGAATTCAGCAACGGTGGGGGTATCGTAAAATCTCTTTGCTACTACTATGCTGTAAATAAAATGTTTCTTGTAGCGTGTAACTAAAATTTTTCCTTCTTTTGGATTAACGGACTTCATGTCCTCGATGTTAATTGCACGCAATTCCGTTAACAACCGCGATACCGTATTGTCGAATTCGCAATCGGCTGTTATGAAATGGGCTATGTTCCCCCGTCGCGCTGTTAGATTCTCGCGCGAATATCGTACAGGCTTTACTCCGCTCCTTAGGTTATCTCGTGGTAGGCTCTGTGGACGAGACTGATCAAGCTCGCGAGGCACACTCTCGCTCACGGGAATCCCGACGATAGTTGTGTTCGGTGCTCGGTCAGCGTATAGTCGTCGTGACGGTACGTCTCTCGATAATGTTTCCTTTGTCGGAGGGTTCGGTGTCGAAAGTGCCAATGGTCGCGTCGCGGGAATAGGCGTCGGTATAAATGATCGCCGTATCGGTTTCGAAATTATAGTATCGTTAATTTTCCCCGGCGCTTCCTCGGTTTCTTTGATAGGTGTTAAAGGCCCTGTAGAGGGACGCGCGATAGTCCCGGCACGGGCAGGACGGGTGGGGAACTCCATTGTGTCTAACGCATTTCCCGACCTGTCCGGCACTAAGATTTCCCCCACTTCCTCTACCGGTTCTCGTTCATGTAAGTCGTCAAAGAGTGTTGAATTTTGTTTATTCGCGCTGCTGTCGTCATGCGGCAGTTCGTCCGCGCTTTCGTCGTCAGTCCGTTGGTCATGTCTGAATAGAGCGTCGTGAAAACGTACGATCGAGTCGGACAACTCCTCCAGCGTGATCGGCCCTTCCGATTCTTCACTAGAGGATTCGCCCTCATCGGTCGCGTAGTGGTGCCGGGTGGGAACCTCCATGGTGGGTAGTGCGCTTCCCGGCGCCTCCACCTCTTCGCTCGCGCCCGGTTCTGTTTCTGGTATATTGTCTGTCTCCGGCGGCGGTCGACTCGGTAGTCTCGGTTTTACACTAGGCAACACGCTTCTACGTTCAACGAATATTGGCGTGTCGGAAACGTCTGATGACGGGTCATCGCTGTCTGCTGTCGCCTCTGTCTGTGTCGACGGTACAACCGGAGCACGATTACGCGTTCTTGAAGCTACCGCGCTTGTATCTAAAGGATTTGGCAACCTCGGATTTACTCGAACTCTACCCGTTCTTTCCTCCGGTGGAGAAGAATCGCTTGTTGACACGCGTGGGTTATCCGAGCCTGATTCCGCGGTCCCTTGTCTCAACGGTAACACCTTCATTTCTGAACGCTCCTTACTTTCCTCGTCGGAACTTAGTATACTTGGTTTGACTGGATTACGCGACAACGCGTCGGCATTAGTATTGAGCTTTCCCGGTTTGTGCATGAACTCATATTCATAGTCCCTTAGTTTCAGTCTCCAACGTACAAGTCGTTGTCCCGGATCTTTTACAGAATCTATCCATTTCAATGGTTCGTGATCACTAAAGAGCGTGAACTTTCTACCGTATAAGTATGGTCTGAAATGCAGTACCGCGTAAAGAACAGCTAAGCACTCCTTTTCAGTGGTAGTATAATTCTGTTCCGGTTTTGTTAAGTTTCGCGACAAGTACGCAACGGGCAGATCATTACCGTTAGTATTCTGACTGAGCACTGCGCCTATCGCAACGTCTGAGGCGTCAGTTGTTAAAGTAAAGGGCTCATTAAAATTAGGAAACTGTAGAATAGGAGACTTGCACAATGCTCCGCGTAATATCTTAAAACTTTTAGTATGTTCCGCGTTCCAACCAAACTTTGCGTTTTTCTTTAATAGTTCAGTCAACGGTTTCGCGATCGCGGCGAAGTTCTCAATAAAGCGACGATAGTAGCCTACTAAGCCTAGGAACTCCCGAACATTGCGCTGTGTCTGTGGATACGGAAAATTCTTCACAGCGCTTATTTTACCTGGGTCTGGGCGTACCCCGTTTCGACCTATTATGTGTCCTAGGTAAGCTACTTCCGTACGCAGAAAGTCGCACTTATCCGGTTGCAATGTAAGTTTCGCGTCGCGTAGTCTATTAAATAACCGTTGTACTTTCCTCCGGTGTTCTTCCAGAGATTTGGCGTATACGACTATGTCATCTAAGTAAACGAAAACTTCTACTCCTTGCAATCCACGCAACACCTGATCCATTAATCGTTGGAAGGTCGCCGGCGCGTTCTTAAGCCCTTCCGGCATTCGTACATATTCGTAATGACCGTTCGGTGTCGTGAATGCAGTTTTCGCGCGATCTTTCGGTTCCATGCCGATTTGCTGAAACCCGCTTGCCAAATCAAATACTGAGAAATAACGCGCCTCGCCTAGGTGATCCATGATATCAGTGATATTGGGCAATGGATACGCGTCCCCGATCGTCTTCTCATTTAATTTCCTAAAATCTATCACCATACGCCAGCGTTTATTCCCGTGGGAATCTGGTTTTTTCGGTACTATCCAGAGTGGCGAATTGTATGGTGAGCTTGATGGTGTTATAATATTGTCGGTTAATTTCAAGGAGATTTGCCGCGCGATCTCGTCTTTATGTATCGGTGGAAATCTGTATTGACGTGTATTAATCGGTAGGTCGTCTGTTGTCGGTATTGTGTGAGTGATGCACGGTGTCGATTGTAGTCTGTCACCCGGCAGATGGAAGGTTTTAGGGTATTCCTCTATCAAATCGATTACGTGCTCGCGTTCTTCGGCGTTAAGGTGTTCGAGCCGCAAGCGAGAGAGCACCTCACTCACCCGATCAGTCGTCACCGGCTTTTCCGCGCGTTCGGAGTCTGTATCGAAATACTCCTATTCTTCGGGAAAATTATGGTACTCGAACGGCACTATGCTTTGTGGCGGAATCTCAATTTCCACGCGCTTGTCTAAGGTGTTAATCGCCAGCACGTGGCACGCGCCCTGACTGACTGAGACGGCTGCTTCACCGATATAGATACCGTCTGCAATGTTCATTCGCGGCAAATAGCCCTCCGTTAAATCTCTCCCTTCGTCCACGTCGATCCTAAGTACTTGTCGCGCGCGCGGCTGCAGATGGTATACTCGCGTCGCTGGCGAGCTGCGTCGCGCGCTGTTCGGTTCGGATTCTCCGACGAATCGCATTGGTCTTATCGGATCGCTTTGTGTTACTAAAGTGTTGTGTGCAAATGAAATCTCTGCACGTTCTTGTCGCAGGTATTCTTTACCGAGAATTCCGTCGCTTCGTATTGGAAAGTTAGATCGTACTACGTGGAATTTTACTACTTGCCCGAGCAAGGTTAAAGTGGTCGTGCCTAGAGTTTCGGTTTGCTCCATAGTAATCCCTGTTATAATTACTGATTCGTCTAGCGCGACAGACACGTCTTCCCCGAGAGCTTTTAACTTTATTATATTTACATCTGCTCCAGTATCGATTAAAAAGTAGGCAAATTCCCGTCGCAATTCTACCGCGTGCATTTTAACCTGCGGTGAATCTCGGTTCGATTCGAAGCGTATTACTGCGGGTTTTCCTCCAGAAACCTCACGGTTGCTCGACGCTCCATGCTGTGCGGGCTCGGCGGCGCGTCCGACCGACGAGCTCCTCGAGAGTTTAAATCTGGTTCCCTAGTCAATTCAGGTGACGCTTGTTCACGCCTTGGCGGTGGTTGCCATTGCGGTTGTGATCGCGAAGGTGGCGGAGAGTCATTTCGTCGCATTGGTTCGTAATCGCGGTTATTTCCCGGGCGGTTAGTTCCGTAACGATACTGGCGTTCTGGCGACATGGCGCGGGGCGGTGTCAAGCGTTGTGCGGCACATTGACAAGTGCACGGCGCAGCGTACGGTGTCGGCGGGTACAGTGCGTTCGGCGGCGGATAGTAACCCGTCGGTGGCAAACCCGAATGATGCGAGCTCAAAGGCGGCGATTTTAATATACTAGCAGACGCTCCCAGATGTTCGTGAGACGGTCCCGCTGCCCGCTGGTCGTAAGGGCTAAGCGGTCGGGGTGAAGGAGTACGCGACGGCACTTCCTCCTCTCTGCGCGATACGAGCAGTCTCGCCGACTCCAAACCCGTGTTTCTGGACGCCTTCATTCGGTGTTCTATTTGTGCCGCAATTCCTACAGCTGCATCTAGATCTTTCGGCGCACGCGCTTCTATTTCTCGCATCATTTCGTCCGGTAACCCCCGCACGAACCCCTCAAGGGCACTTTCCCTAACCGGAATTATCATTATTTCCGCCCCAGTCGGATGCGTTTCCTGCAGCGCTATCCTTGCCCCTGAGACGAGTGCCGATAATCTATCGTAAAACCCGTAAACCCCCTCATCGCGTCGCATCCTGATAGTAACGATATCCTTCATGTATTGCGCGAAAGTTCTGTGGCCCCCAAAACGCGTCTTTAGATGTTTAATTAGCGAGTCGACGGTGGAAAAATCTTTTTCATAAGTGCTTACTCCCGCTCGACCCTCGAGTTTATTTATCACTCCGCGCACGAACGCGTCCTCCCAAGCCGGCGGTACGAGAGCCGCGCCTCCGCGTACTCTCCTAACGAATTCGCTCAATGGTATATTTGACCCGTCATAACTGGGTATCCCGACTAACCCCTGTTGGAGGGCATATATCTCCGCCATCATAGAGGTCGATGCATCGGGATCTGCGCCGATCTGCGCCCGATCTACGCGTGGTGTTGTTCGCGGTCGATTCGTTTGGCTGACTCATTTTTGGCTAGTCGATACCGGGGCGCTTGTGTCTAATTACGTGCAGCGCTCCTGTGTTGTGTCGACCGTAAAGGACAAAGCTAATCTAAGCGTTTATCGAATTCAAAACAACATGCACATAACCTAAAAATAAAATTATTACTCTGTCTTGATTCGTCACACCGTTAATCAGAAATATAACCTCAAAGGTGGAAATTTAAGTAAATAAAAGGAAATATCCAATGAAAATTATAATTAATAATATATATATATATAAGGAAAGAGGAAATAATTAATAGCAATTGGTGAAAACACGATCAAACCCCACTCCTTGAATTAATTCAATTCAGAAGTGGATATAATAATAATAGAAATATGAAGTATAATAATATATATATTTGAAATAAAAAGAATGCTGAAAAACCTAATTGGTGGAAGACACAAAATGAATCCCACTTCTGACACCAATTCAGCTGTTACGTCCGGGCGAGGCTTATCACGACTTTGATGTTTGTCAAGACGGTCGATGAGAAATCCGCGAGCGGCCTGCCGTGCGACCGGTCGTAACGCTTGAATATTTTTGTTAATTTAATTACAATAAATCAACGGCAATCTAACTGAAGATCATCATTGCGGTATTCTAATCCCTTCCTGGAAGAGGAGGGATTTTCTAGTTTATTTGGTACAAGCTAAACGGAGAAGTTAAGTTAAAAATCTAATATCGCGTTTAGTTGTTTGCAGGACTAATAGGATTCGTGTGTCTTCTCAAGACCCGTACAGGTCCCCAATTGTTCTCGCGAGGTTATGTTTCGGCCGGTGTACAATGCTATGGTATATGAGGTGTGACGTCACAACACAGATTAAATTAAAGAGAGTAATATAAGGGGAAAACAAAAGTAGTTATATTCAATTGAAAATAATCGTATAAAGAAAAGATAGAATATATAGAGAAAAGTAGAACAGATGTGTTACGAATTCGCTAACTATGTAAGAATTACTGCAAGAGATATTATCGCAGTATTGAGAAAAGTTCATGTGTAGTGCGCGACAATGATGCGCCTTAACACGAGCGCTTTCGGATATCAGTAATTACGCCTTTACAATCGACAAGTTAACAAGGAATCTTGCACGGTCAAATGACCGTGCCCGTGGGATCCCGCCGTGGCCTAAGCTCGGGTATGATCATACAATAAGATGGTAATTGTCGTCGTGTTTCGCGACTGGAGGTTCCTACCGTGTCGCTGGTCTTCGGCTACGTTCGAGTCGCTTCGGCTACGTTCGCGCTCTTACTCGCTTTGTCTCTCTCTCTCTCTCTGTCTCCTTCGCTACTCGCTCTATCCTTCTTTCTCTCTCTGGCGTATCGTCGGTGGAGTTTTCAAAGGTTTTCGATGGAAAAACGATGATAGTACCTTCGAATCGAAACGTAATTTTAGTACTGTGAACTTCCTCGATTTGCCTATGCTCGGTGATAATTGAGCCGGGAACTAGTCCGTTACAAGGTTCGGCAAGTCAGGAAGATAGTGCTTCTATTCAAATATCTCGACAATTAATTCCGACTTTAATCGCCATACGAGCGAGGAACAACCTTTCCGCGTTCTGTTCAAGTTAAAGAATAAAAGAAAGAGTAATGTAAATGAAATCGAAAAGGAAACTTAAGCTAACGTGTCCGACGCAATTTGTCGGCCACGTGCAAAACGCAACGCGCACACTTTCGCACTTCCGCTAAATTAAAGAAAACTGAGTCTGTGTCTCACTTAAACTGAATTTATAAACTAAAGCTTTTACGAGGATAATTGAGTCCGTATCGTTGCACACTGCGAGAAGAATATGCACTTTAGGCTCAGTAAATTAAAGATATCTAAGCTATCCTCGGACAGCGACCTGCGTACCTCACGACTTTACAGCCAACTGCCCAGAGAAATCCGTCGCGAGACGGCTCCTGGGCTCGCTCTAGGCCAGTTTTTCATACCCTAACCATGGAAACGGTCGATCAGCGGTCGATTTAGTGTACAAATATTGTGTTACTATGCTCGCTCGATGTTCAGCGAGAGACTTTCGTTTGCTCATTTATCCTCCTTTAATTATTCTGTTTTATTGCAAATAAAATATGATTGCCTTGACTCAGCTATTCAAAACTTTAGTAGTGCACGCTCCTGACTTATATGCTTGAACAGAATCAGGTTGATATCTGGGCAATGCCTTATTGCCACGAAAATAATAATTTACTTTTGAGAGAGAGAGAAACTAAAAATTAACACGCGGAACCTCATCGCTTTTTCCTTAGCCTATACACGCACACACTCATACCGCACGCACACACTCATACTCTGCTCACACGCATTCATTTCCACTCACACGCTTACATTTACTTACATCTACTTATATCTACTTATATATATATACGATGGGACGAATATGATTCCACGGTGAGGGAATTCCACTACATATTAACAACTCAACAGCACCACATATACGATGGGGCTAAACCGTAATACAAGTAATTCATATACGCGGCCTGGAGGAAAAATAGAATAACATGATTTTACAACTAATACTCTAACAGCGCACCGGATGCGATGAGCCTAAGCCGTTATGAGTAATTCGTCATCCGGCGGCCGGAGTGAAGGAAAGGAAAGAGAGTTTAACACGAAAGATAATAAAAGAGAAGGGAAAATCAAAAAGTTACGCTGGGACGTAACAGCGTCAACTCAAACGGGTTGCTAAACAATTAACGGGATTGTGCAACGCGGGCGGATTTCCTTTGGCAAAGTGGCACTCAACAAGTCACGATCTCTTCAAGGCAACTTCCTTAAATGAAACATCGACATCAATATCTCTCGACGACTGCGCGACCAAAATACTCGGATTACGGTGGCACCCTCAAACTGACAACTTCACCTTCTTTCCACAACTTCAAGACCATGCGGGAGCACTTACAAAGAGACACGTCCTATCTGAAGTGGCACAGATATTTGATCCACTCGGCTTCATTTCACCAGTTGTAATCAGAGCAAAGATGCTTCTCCAAGAACTCTGGTTGCACAAACTCAACTGGGATGACCCATTACCGGTCAGAATTTCAACACGATGGTTGGCTATCAGAGAAGACTTCAAATGCTTGGCCAAGCTCTCAATACCACGGTGGTTCCACACTTACACGAACTCTACGGTTGAAATTCACGGTTTCTCTGATGCATCTCAACTCGCAATGTCAGCGGTAGTGTACATTGTGACAACTTCACCGTCCACAGGCGCCAAGGCTTCACTCGTCACATCAAAAACTAAAGTAGCTCCAATCAAGACACTCACTATCCCGAGATTAGAACTCTCTGCAGCGCTGCTACTTTCAAAACTCGTGAAGCACGTCACAGCCACTCTACAATACAAGATTACGGATACTCATATGTGGACGGATTCACAAGTCACCCTCACATGGATCAAGACTCACCCCTCACGGTGGAAGGATTTCGTACGGAATAGAGTGACACAAATTCAAGAACTCACTCCAACTGGTCATTGGAGACATGTACCGGGAACATCAAACCCAGCTGATTGCGCTTCGCGGGGCGTAACCACAAAGGAACTCGAAAGGCATGCCCTATGGTGGACGGGACCACCATGGATAACACAATCACCAGCCTCATGGCCACCTCAACCGACGGAATTGGACGACTCATGTGCACTAGAAGCTCGTCCAGGCATTTCACTTACGGCAGCCGCGCCCAAAATCGACTACCATTGGGACCTCATTTACAAATACTCTTCACTTCACAAACTACTTCGACTCACGGCTATTTGTTTCAGAGCACTTTCAAAATTCAAGGGAACTTCAGACTCATCACCAATCACGTCACTTCAATCTGCTGACATGGAAAGAGCTCAGATTTTTTGGATTAAATCAACTCAAGCGGCATTTTTCTCACATGAGCTGAGGACGCTTAGCTCACATGGGACATTGCCGAAGAATCACCCATTCAACCGCCTTACTGCATTCCTGGATCACCAAGGAGTCGTACGAGTCGGCGGCCGGCTCAACCTGTCAGCACTCAGCCACGACGAAAAACACCCAGTCATTCTACCTCGCCATTCACGACTATCGTCGCTGGTTATAGACGACGCACATCAACGCACTCTCCATGGCGGCACTCAGCTCACTCTGGCAACTGTACGACAATCGTTTTGGATTATTGGAGGCAGGGCGCCAGTAAAGTCCCACATCCTTCGGTGCATGCCCTGTGCACGACAGAGAGGGATATGAGCCCAACAACTTATGGGCCAGCTGCCAGAGTCACGAGTCTCACCATCTCGGGCTTTCCACCACACGGGTGTGGACTACGCCGGGCCATACTCCATGAAGACGTGGAAGGGTCGCGGCGCGAAAACTTCAAAGGGGTGGATCTGCATTTTTGTTTGTTTTAGCACTTCAGCAGTCCACCTTGAGACGGTAAGCGACTATTCCACGGAAGGATTCATTGCCGCTTACCGCCGGTTCACCTCACGACGGGGCATCCCACACACGGTCTACTCTGATTGCGGCACCAATTTCATCGGTGCAGACATCAGCCTCCAGAAACTATTCATCCAGAGCACTCGAGAACATCAGGCCATCACTTCAATTCTGTCAAGGGACAGAACTCAATGGAACTTCAACCCACCTGCAGCGCCACACAAGGGTGGCAAATGGGAAGCGGTGGTGAAGTCCATGAAGTTTCACCTCCGTCGCACTGTGGGCGACACCTTGCTCACATTTGAAGAGCTCACCACGGTGCTTACTCAAATAGAGGCGGTCTTAAATTCAAGACCACTGGAGGCACTCAGCGACGACCCCGACGACATCTCAGCACTCACACCTGGCCACTTTCTCTCAGGCGGTGCGCTTACAACCCTGCCTGAACCGTCACTCGACGATGTGAAAATCGGTCGGCTCTCTCGATGGCAACTACTTCAACAAAAACTTCAACAATTCTGGAATCAATGGTCGGCTCACTACCTACAACGGCAGCAATCAATCTCCAAGTGGCATCATCCCTCCAATGACATCAAGGTGGGTTCACTCGTGCTCATCACCGATGAGAGACTCCCACCATCCAAATGGCCACTAGCACGGGTCATCACACTCCATCCAGGGAAGGACGGTCTCACCAGGGTAGTGACCATCAAGACGGCAACAACCACTCTCATGCGGCCAATCGCAAAGCTTGCGCCACTCCCACTTCACCAAACGGGGTGATCCAACTTACACCTGGACATCAACTTCAATTACATCAGCGCACTCGCTGATGGCGGGCGGAAATGTCAGAGAAATCTATATTACCGACCAACTTCACCTCACTTCACGCTCATCACTCACGCGAGATCTCGAATCGATAACTTGTCCACCTATCAGAGATCAATACAGATCTAATCGATTATTATCGAGAACTCACGTGACGAGCCGGTGCGCTTCCGGCGCCCGCCTTTTATTCTCACTCACCTCGCAACCATTGTATCGCGCGGACGTCACCTCTTGTACCACCTCACACGGTTCTCAGATAAGACGGTTTCACATCAACTCTTTACTCTCATTATTACTTCTCGTACGGTGCAACTCAACACGGGTTCACTCAGTGTGTAAATAACTGTTATCTAGTGTCTAAAATAAATAGTCTATCGTGTTTTTATAACTTCACCGCCTGCGCTTACTTGCCACTCACCCGTCCACTATCCACTCGCTTTCCATCTACGCGAGCACTTCATATCTCAACAACAAGTATTGTCCAAATATTTATTCGTCCAGAGACAGAACAGCCATCACATAGGGTATTAGGTAGGACTTGCGATTGTCTTACCGAAATTATCTGTACAAATATACTATAAAAATTGTTATTAAAAAACATGTATAGATTAACAGTTAAAAATTACAGAATTTCGTAATAGGGGTGGAATTCCTAATTTGAGAGGGTGGAAAATGTAGATAGAGATTCAACAAATTTTTTTGAACAATTTTTACAAAAGGAGAAGATTTAGACATAATTACAGTAGTACATGTAGTAAATGAAATGGAAAAGACAAGATTACGTACAGCGTGCTATTCAAAATCAGAGCCTCACGCGTGATCAACCATCACGATTGTGCATGATGAATCGAGACACTCGAGATCGTTGCGCGCTTGTCATAGGAGTTCAGTCACGTCAAGACCACCGTCAGTGTAGCAACAATTGTGTGTAGAGTACCGACAATAGCATTGCACCGTAATTCTTTGAGTTTACCGTCAACAGCTGAAAACTAATTTATTCCTTTCAAAGTAATCAATTGTAACATCTGGCATGCATTTCTTTCACACAGGCTTAGCCGCGGCACTCTTTGTTGCGGATCGCATGTTTTCGACCGCGATGTACTAGCCGTCTCGGTTACCATTGAAAAAACAATATTGTAACCCCTTCATACGATTGACCACTTCTTCCGAATTTTCCGTAGCGAGGGACAAGCGCGAGCTTCAGCGGCCTTTTTTGATTCTCTGTTGACACATCTCCGCATTCGCACGGAACAGAGTTTGTAGATTCCGTTGTGACAAAACGCTGCATATCCCAATATATTAATTTGTTGTGAAGTGACAGGGATTTTATTCACCTACACCCATTTCCAATAACTACAACTACGGTGTACAAGATTAGTTTGGCGTACGCCCTGAAAGTGCTCGGTAGAAGTCCTACGCTCAACTAGAGACTTCTACCGAAATCTTCATTGGCGTGCATTTGCTGCAAGACGAGACATTGTGAATGTGTCAGTTTTGCTTCAACAATCGACGAGATAATATCTTCCGCTAATATAGCATTGGATTTATAGGTTATTACAATGCAATAGTGAAGTGAACACTGACAGTGAATATTGACAGTGACTTTTGACAGTGACTTTTGACAGTGACTTATAACAGTGACTTCTGACAGTGACTTCTCACAGTGACGTTTGACTATGGACAGTGACAGTGCCTTTTGACTATGGACAGTGACAGTGACTTCTAACAGTGACTTCTCACAGTGATTTTTGACTATGGACAGTGACAGTGCCTTTTGACTATGGACAGTGACAGTGCCTTCTGATTATGGGCACTGACAGTGCCTATTAACTGTTACGTCCTCCGTTTTTCGGCACCCTGCATAAAACGGGATATACCCGGGACCGGGGGACAGACGAAGTGACCGGCCCGATAAGAGATGGCCAGCAACCCGATAGACTGGGAGCAGTTTACTGCCCGTTGATCGAGCGTGATCTCGATGATTGAATGGGTGCGTGCTACATATAGACCATTGTGTCGAGGTGGTAGCCGGCCTGCGGGCCCACCCGCGTTGAGTACAATAGATGACCTTGGGGCCGAACCATCGTGCGCTGAAAGCAGCTGAATAGCTACGATCACAGCGAAGACCGCTGGTGGTCGCCGGAACTAATGTCCTGTGGTCGCAGCGAATGAATCGCTCTAGAAGTCACCGGAACACGGAGGTTCTACAGTGACAGCGAGCGTGTCGCTCTTGGGGTCACCGGAACTCGGAGGTTCGACGGTGCCAGCGGGGTATTGCCCGCTAGGCGACTCAGGCACAAGCTCTACGGTGGCAGCGAAGACCGCTCGGTTGACGCGCCCGGTGGTGTCGGTAGTCCAAGTTACTGCGGAGGGGGGAAGGGGTGTAATGGCCCGTTTGATCAGACTCAGAGAACACTCGGATGATCAGGTTCTATACGCGTGTGTGTGTGTGTGTACGCGTCGCGAAGGATGGTGGTAGAGTAGGTGATTCACGAGATTGTTTACTTAGTGTTTATTAAATGATCGAGCCCTACAATTTGTAGAAGTGAAACGGCGCCACCTTTTTGTCGCGAGAGGAGGGTCGGAGGTCGGGACTAGACGCCGTGTCTCGACCACGCAGGTTACTTATAATTATTCGAATTACAAGAGTTACTCAACTGCTCAAAACTGAGGTTGCTCGACGAGGTGCAAGGAACGATGTCACTGATTCTATCGCGTTAACTATTCACTAGACTTGACTTGATTGTATTCGCTAGACTTGGCTTGATTCTATTCACTTGACTCGACTTGATTCTATTCGCTAGACTTGGCTTGATTCTATTTACTTGACTTGACTTCATTCTATTCGTTAGATTTGCTTCACTTAAAAGGTAACGAAGGAAAATATTAAGTCGGGTGTTACACTTTGCACCCGCACTTGGACTAACTACGAAGTGTGAAGCGAATTAATGCGCGAAAAGCGGTGCAGATCGAAGTACTGCCCTGACAGAAGTCAAGTCAAAAAGAAGCACTCGAAAAGGTCTCCTATTGCCCTATATACCCGGCACGCTCCGCTGAGCAGGGTTCGCTTGCTGAAGCTGTATCAGCATTCTTTCCTGGGACCGGCGCGACAGATGCCTTTCCCAGGACTCGGCTATACGTGTCTTATCTTTTGAGATCCTTTTTCCTGCATACAACGTTATTAGGCGCTCGTCCGGTCGGCGTGCGCGAGAATTTGGCGGCGTCATATCCCCTACGCTTCGCCCGTTTGCTACTCGCGTCATCTCGGTTATCGACCGGGTGTAGGTTACCTTTACTTGTCGCACGTGGCATGTCTTATCGCTAACGGGAGTCCGTGAGAACTGCGCTACATTCCTAAAGTTAGCTTATAGTAAATCTTAGGAACTATTCAACGAGCAGCAGATTGCTGCGAGAGCAATCGATTAGTTAATTCTTGAATAATTTAGAAAAGTAAAAATTTGCGGGCGGGTGGAGGACGCAGGACGTAACATAACAATAATTTTTGTTTTAATGTGGATGATCCTATTGATTGTAAATATTAACAGTGATTTTAACAATCAATTTTAAATAAAAATCTCAACAATGACAGTGAGATATAGCGCATACTGTTTGTTGTGACAGTTATATGTTCACATGAGATGCAGCAACAGGTGTCTACTTCTTACATATAGCACTGCCATGCTTATACTGGACGTCTGAGCTACAGTACTCTACTCTGCGTTGGTGATTCATAATTGTTTTTACTATACGTTCTCTTTTAGATTATCTGAACGAGTTTACTACTTATTACTATATTTTTGCACATACTACACGGTTGCTTCTGTATAATATTTCCCACCCCTACTATAATTATTTCACCTTTCTTTGCATTTATCCTCACGTTATTTACCATAGCTTAAACCATCAATACACTCATTATTCTACATATTATTGTAGAAAGGAGATAATCACGGTAGTGACAACCGTGTCCGCGGTTAAAGAAATTGCGTATCGCGGAAGAATCGGCAACGGTGTCTGAGCCGATGCAGCGTCGTGTCGGAAGGAATAAGACAATTGGCGAGCGACTGCCGTACGGCAACCACTTTTTTGTTCTGCGCAGCCAATTAATAAATGTCTTTTCACACATCTGAGAGTGTTAAATCTACTACATTATATGACACACTTTTATTTTATTTCCATTGATTATTCCAACATTTTTCAAGTCCTTCCACTGAATTAATGCCGCTTTACATCCTTTACTGTGTTACGTCCCAGCGTACCTTTTTGATTTTTCCTTTCTATTAGTATATTTTCTTAATTAATCATGCTTTCTATTTCCTTTATTGCGGCCGCCGGATGCGGCAATACTTGTATTATGGCGTGTGCCCTCCGTATCCGGCGTGCTGTTTGAGTATTAGCGTTAAAATCATACTTATTTCATTTTTCCTCCGGGCCTCGAATGCGGCAATAGGTATTCGTATTATGGCTTATGCCCTTCGTATACGTGGTACTGTTGACCAGTAACGTGTAGTGGAACTCCCTTACCGTGGAAAATAGTCGTCCCACCCAATGTACTGTAACCGTTATTTTCGCGGATGTCGTCTCTGCGCGTCCAGGCGTCTTCCTTCCTTCGGCTGCGAGCGAGTGCGATGTAAATGTAAACACCGACGGTGGTTACGGGCCGTGCGGTGCGAGTTCGTGCTCAGGACGGTGAGAGGAGTGTAGACGTGTGGGTAAGATCAGTTTGTATTGGGTATATGTGGCTCTAAATTTAGCCGTTTATTTTTCTATACAGCTGTTTTGGTGTTATTGTTGACGGTTACGTTCGCGGTTTGCTTAGGGCACTGTATCGCCGAGTTTATTACTCGTGTTGGAGCGGTCTATCGCGCTGCGATGATTGTCGAATTATATCGCGATCTATTTTACAATGCTTCGATGTATTTATCGGTACGCTTTGGCCGCTATACCTTGTACTGTTAGTTTCTCTGCGATGCGGTAAAGTTCGGCAAAGAGAGTGATACGTCAGGCACTGCACGACGCAGTGAGCTGGCGGTATCACTAAGTAGGGATTATATGACTCTATCACAACGAAAGTGAAGCGGCAGGCACTGCAAGACGCAGCGAGCTGGCCGCGATCACTCGTTGGTGCAAAGAAGTTGACTCGATAATAACGAAAGTAAGGCGGCAGACACTGCAAGACGCAGCGAGCTGGGCGCTCTTACTCGTTACAGCACAGTTACTGAATCTACTAAATAACAAGGTGATTCGGCAGGCACTGCAAGACGCAGTGGCTGAGCGATATCACCCGTTGGCAAAGGTAAGACTCGTGGCGCTGGATGCCCACGCATCCAGGCTGACCCAAGAGTGTTTTCTACGGCCGCGGAGACGCCTTTTATACTAATCCGCGGATCTTCGGGTCAGCGCGAAACTTCCCTTGTTGGGCCTGGCGTGTATATCCCTCTCGTGGGGATCGCTCGCTTTATCGTTACGGGTGCCCGCTGGCGTGTTTTCGGGAGCGTCCGCTAAAGAGAGGCGGCGTACGGAGCGTATGTAATCGTACGGTTACAGTACATATACTATATATCTACTCATATACGAATGTGTGTATATATTGTTAGATATAAGATAGTCTGTAAGCTAGGTTAAGTGATCTAAGTACAGTTCACGATGTCAGCACCTCCGGAAACACTCGGAGCTCTCGGAAGTAATCGGAGCGTTAGGAGTGGGGAGAGATTTTCGGAGCAGGGCCGACTCAGTGTTGCGGCTGGCTGCGCTTTCTCGCGCATGCGCAGTGCAATTCACGAAAAATTCAGGGACGAGCATGCAGTATGGCCTATTGCAGACCCCAGCCCACAGCACTTGCAGTGGTGGGGGTCGCGGTTACGCACTAAATGTGTGTGCCGTGTGTGTGAGTACCTATTGCGCAGACTCCGCTCGTACACATGGCACGCAACTGCGATCTGCGACCGCATGGTACGTACATGTGCACTTGTGTACAGTATTTTGGCGCGCGTCAGGTTGGCGGGATCGGGATCCGGAGGTTAGTTTTAAGGTAAGTTAGGGAAGTACTTAAATATTATTATTTTTGTATATGAAGTAAATATATATATATATATACATGTTAGATCGTTAACATCGATAGACAAAATAAGCAAGGAGCCGTAAAGAAAGAAAGGCTATTGCCTAGTTCGTGGCTAGATGAAGATATTTTGAAAGGATGGTTGGCTTCTCATCCTACTGAAAATAAAGCTTTTTGCAATATTTGTAATGTAGCCATCAGAGTTCACAGATCAGATATAATACGGCATTCACAAAGGGCCAAACATATAGAAAATGTATCCAATGTACCTCAAAGCACGGATCATAATAATAAGAACAATGTTCTGTATGTTGATAAAGTCGTACGCGCGGAAATAAAATTAGCAGCCTTTTTTGCAGAACATAATATAGCTTTTTACACTACAAACCATCTACGATGTTTCATTGGATCGAAAAAAGTGTACTAATATTGTAAAAAATGTGATTGCCAATTATTAGTTAAAGCTGTTTTTTCTCTTCCCCATTCGAATGCCGAAGCTGAACGGATTTTTTCAATAGTTTCAGATGTTAAAAATAAAAAACGAAACCTCTTATCCAATGAAACTATTGCCGCAATTTGCATACCTCGCTTAAGTTTCCAGGCTGCAGGAATTGATTGCGCAAATTTTGAAATTGATTCGGGCCATTTAGAATTTTATAATAGTATGAAAAATCGTAACGAATAGTTTAATTGCTCTGATGGCGTTTTCATTTAATTTTCTTAACTTTTATAATTGTACTTTCATCTAGCCCGTCTATATATATATATTAGATATTTATTATTTATAATTTTCCTTCCTCAACAAATATGTATATACATTTTACTTATTTATTTACAATCTACCTTGTGAGTACCTGCGATATGCAATAGTTTTTATTTCGTTTATTTTAATAAATTATTTTTGTGTTTTTATATAATTATTTTGATGTATTTTATATTGTTATTTAAATATTGAATACTTATTTTAAAGTTTTAATCAAATTGTGATATTTTTATTACGAATACTGGTAAGGTTTTTGGCAGTTTTCCTTACCCTTGCAACAAATGTTGGTATTTGTTGCAATTCTGCCAAATAAAATCTTTTTATTTAATGACAAAATCATTTAAAAATTCTTGTAATACCCTATTCCACCTTATTTTTCTTTCCCTATTTATTATAATGTCAATATTTTCTAATTATGTGTGTGTATGTACATTGCTTACTATAATATACTTAATGTCTCACATTTTTTAACCTTGTGACCGTTTTAGTTTTGTAGGCAGTGAATACGTCGAGAAGCGACTGACGGTCGAGGGGTCACCGCCTCGACCGTACTACTAGATAGGAGATTCGGCCACTGAGCGGAGGGTGCCAGGAGGAATCGTGGAGGTGTCGGTAAAACGAATGATGTGCTCTGCACATGGGATAATTTATTATTCCGTAAAAATAACTGAAATGTACAAACGCGCGGTCGGTCGGCGACGTACGCCGTTCTCACTCGATGCGGTAGCGCACACGCGAACTCTCTCTCTCTCTCTCTCTCTCTCTCTTTCTCTTTTTCTCGCTCTGTCCCAGACTAGCGAGAAGGATTCCAGATCGTTCGGTCTTGCACGGTTCGTCTATGACGGGTATTGCCACTCAAGGAGGATACGGGCTAACTGCTCCGGCGAGTCACATTAGTGAGTCGAGCGAAGCCAGTGCCGCCTCCTTCGAAGGCCCCTTTTTACTCGCGGATAGTCGTTCGCAGATAGTCTGCTCCGATCTGGTATCTCTCCTTAGTCCGTCCTCGCCTTTGACTCCTTCCTCGCGACAATTTCGGCTAGAAGTAGTCTGCGCGGCCCCCTGTATCCCCTTTTATAGCTTCGATCAGCTGTTCGACATTGAGCGGGGCGGCGGGAAGACGGTGGCTTGTTCCACTCCCGTCTTCCCCCTTGCCATTACTACTGGGATCCCGGAGAGATGGTATGCCGGCACTGTTGGGGCCGTACCTACCGGCCGTGGCGGGTACGTGTACGGTCACAACCTGATCCTTTTATCGTTTTTTATTAAATTGTTAATTATTTATTTATGATTTATTAATTTGTAAAATTAAAAATTTGTTTTCAAATGATATCTGAGCGGAGGGGCCAAACAGGACCTCTTTTTCATGAATTTCAGCACTTACTTTAAGCAGGATTTCATACGCATGCGCGAGATAGCTGTAACAACCGCTAGTATGTATAGACCAGTGTTTCCCAAACTTTTCGAAGCCATCGCCCCCTTTCTTGCACAAACGGATGCCCAACGCCCCCCACCTGCAATTTAAAAAAAAACAGAGCACAGACTTCTCTGACTACACGAACAAATTGGAAAGTTAATCTGTATTTATTTTGCGATAAATAAGGCAACAATTTATTTTGCACGAACTTATGTGCGCATAATTGAATACAAAATAAATTAGCCGAAAATTGTTCTTCTTTAGTTTCTTTATTTTTACATTACAATGAAGCAACATATTTTTGGGAACCAACGTTTCAATGCGATGGATGGGCTTGATGAGATGATACCAATTTCTCAACGTCCGGTTTTAATTGGGTAAGCAAGAGTCTTAAATCTCCACGTTCACAAATCTGAAGTCGATTTCTTTGCTTCGAAACAAGACGAGTGACTGCACTAAAACCGCGTTCCACCAAATAGCAAGTTGGGAAAGCAATTACAAGTTTTTTGACCACCGTCTATAGTCCAGGATAGCGATCACAAACTTCCTTCTGTAACCAAAATTCTTGATAGCTTTTCCTAAACTTCGGTTTCAGTTCGATATTGTTTTGCAATTCAATTAATTCTTCCTCATGGGCTCCAGCTCCCTCAATATCTCCAAATGGATTAATTACCCAATCTGGAACTTCCATGATAAGATCCTTAAATCGTTCTGACATATCTTTATGCATAATGTCTAAATGATCACAAAATGCTCTCAGATCATCGTCAGTTACACCAACTTTCTTTTCTAGCTTGTTACGTCCGGGCGAGGCTTTTTCACGACTTTGTACTTGTCAAGACGGTCGATGTGAATCCGCGAGCGGCCTGCCGTGCGACCGGGCGTAACGCTTGAATATTTTTGTTACTTAATTACAATAAGTAACGGTAATCTAACTGAAGATTATTATTGCGAAGATTCTAATCCCTTCCTGGAAGAGGTGGGATTTTCTAGTTTATTGTATAAGCTAAACGAAGAAGTTAAATAGAAGTTAATGTCACGTTTAGTTATATGCAGGACTAATAGGATTCGCGTGCCTCCGTAAGACCCGTACAGGTCCCCAATTGTTCGCGTGAGGTTATGTTTTCGGTTCGTACTATACTACGGCAGATGAGGTGTGACGTCACAACATAGATGAAATCAGAGAAAATCATATAAGGGGGAAAACAAAAGTGGATATATTCAATCGAAAAATACTGTTATAAAGAAAAATAGAAAAGATATATTATGAATCCGATAAACGATTAATAGAATGACTGCAGCTGATATTATCCGCAGTATTGAGAAACGTTTGATATTGGTGCGCGACAATTATGCGCCTTAATACGAGCGCTCTCACAAGGATACGGATGCGCTCTCGGTAATTAACAGTTACTCGCCCTTACAATCGAAAGTTAAACAGGAGGAACGTGCATGGTCGAATGATCGTGCCCGTGGGATCCCGCCGTGGCCTAAGCTCGGGCATGGTCATACAATGAGATGGTATAATATTCGTCGTACTTCGCGACTGGAGGTTCCTACCATGTCGCTGGTCTTCGGCTATGTTCGGACAACTTCGCTCTGCGCACGCGCTATTCGTCTCTCTCTCTCTCTATCCTTCGCTCTGTCTCTCTCTCTTTCGCTCGCTCGCTCTATCTCTCTCTCCCTCTTCCTCTTTGGCGTAGGTCGGTGGAATTTTCAGAGGTTTTGGTGTTAAAACGATGATAGTACCTTCGAATCGAAATATAATTTCAGTACTTTGAGCTTCCTTGATTTGCCTATGCTCTGTGATAATTGAGCCGGGATGTAGCCCGTTACAAGGTTCGACAAGTCAGGAAGTTAATGCTTCTATTCGTTAGTTTCGTTAGATAATTCCGACTTTAATCGCCACATGAGCGAGGAGCAAACTTTCGCGTTCTGTTCAAGTTTATTTAAATATAGAAAAGAATAATGTGAATGAAATCAGAGAAGAGGAAACTTAAAGCTAACGCGTCCGACACGATTTGTCGGGCACGTGCAAACGAACGCGCACACCTTCGCACTTTTCACTTAAACAAAAGGAAAACTGAGTCTGTATCTCAAATTATAATTAGAATTTATAAACTATGGCTTTACGAGGATAATTGAGTCCCTTTTGTAACACACTGCAAGAAGAATATGCACTTTTAGGCTCAGAAATGAATGATATCTAAGATACCCTCGGACAATCGACCACGTACCTCACGACTTTACAGCCAACTGCCCAGAGAAATCCGTCGCGAGACGGCTCCTGGGCTCGCTCTAGGCCAGTTTTTCATACCCTATCCATGGAAACGGTCGATCAGTGGTCGATCCAGTGTACAAATATTGTGTTACCATGCTCGCTCGATGCTCAGCGAGAGACTTTCGCTTACTCCTTTATCCTTTTCCAATTATTAAGTTTTATTTCAAATAAGATGTAATTGCATTGATTCAGTCATCTAAAATTTTAGTAGCGCACGCTCCTGATTTCGTATGCTTGAACAGAACTAGGTTGATATTCGAGCAATGCCTTGTTGCCGAGAAAATAATAATTTTGTTTTGAGAGACAGAGAAACTACAAATTTAACACGCGGAACCTCATCGCAAATTCCTTAACCTATGCACACACACACTCACACTGCACACTCACACTCATACCCGCTCGCTTTCTTATACTATACTTACATCTACCTTGTAACCGTAATTTTTGCTGGCCCCAGAATGGGTGCCAATTTGTGACTGAATCCTTTTTCCCTACGTTGGGAGGTCAGTGAGTGACCGCGCTTTTGCCCCGACGTGAATGTCGTGGAAAAAGTACACGTATTCCGCAGCGGTGTAGACGGGATACGATATCAAAAATTTCGCTACGTGATTTAATCGCAGCAAAAGATTCTTACAGGAAAGCAGCGGTTACATTATTTTTCCACTTTCCTGGAGTCGACACTGAAGGTGTCGGTAGGTTCGTGCACGGGACGAGCAAAGAGAAAGCAAGCGAATTATATTGCACACAGAAATAAATGTATTCTCGTCAAAAATATATACAGGAAATGAAATGGTCGAGCGTCGGTGTATTAACGGCAATGACTCGCAAGTCTTTTGTACACACTAGGTGCTGCCAGGACAAGAACGACCTAGACCTGTTATCTTAACGAACTTTAGCAAATATCATGTGTTTCTAGACCAGGGAACACCTGGGCGAATACTAGGATCGTCAGGCGGGGGACACCGTAGTGCATGGGCCGTGCGTCTGATCCGTCTGCCAGAGGTTATCCCGTGTCCTGTTCTAAGATTTGTTCGGACTCAGGTGTAAACTAATCTATGTGATTCTACAGCAAATGTTTTCAATATGTCTACAGGAACTCTGCGGTTATGAAATCGACTTACGGCGGGAGCGCTAAGCTGGCCGTGCAATGGGTCTATCGCACCACAGATATCCTGTATTACTTTTTCTACTAGATGCAAAATGCCTGCAAGAGAGGCTAGGAGTATCCTTTGGGGGGGGGGGGGGGCAGTTGCCGCCGTAGGATACGTCCGCCTGCTTACAGGGTTACTTAGAGAGGTTAGAAGAACGGTACACGATACTGTTCTGCGGGAGCGCTAAGCTGGCCGGGAGTCAATCTGGCCACTTCAACCTCTCTGGAGCTAAGCCTGATTCTAATAACTCTAATTCTCCCTTTTTATGACTTTTTGTTCTTGTTTGGAACTATCCTGGTCTTGTACGCGACGCTCTTACTACAAGCGGTAACACTCTTGTATATTGGAATTTCAGTATGCGAGTATGAACGTACGCGAGAAAGTACGGAATGTCGGCGATGCTTTTATATTCAATTGACTTAACACGCGTTTACAGTGGCAATCAGTTTGACGGGGCAGCGACTGACGCAAACTTCGGCGTCGTGAGCAATGTATAAAAGGAGAGCGCTCCTTCGTAGTTTCTATATGCGATTTATATGTTCAGTGAGTCGTCTTGTAACTGTTCTGTCTTCCGAATATATTGTGTCCGGCGGTACGGCGTAATGCGTTCGATGATAAGGGCGACATCTGTTTTACTTATACGCGGGTGGGCCCGCAGGCCGGCGGCCACCTCGACTCATGGTCTATATGCCGCACGCATCCTTCAATGATCGAGATGTCGCTCGATCAACGCGCAATAAATTGCTACCAGTCTATCGGGGTGCTGGCCCCAGCATCTTACTGGTGGAGGCGAGGCCTTTCTAAACCTCTCCCATAGTTCTGCCAACCATGGTAAGGCGAGCTGATTGAGTGCAGCTCCCACACCGGGGTGTCACCCCCCAGCCAGCTATGGCTTCACCACTGCCACGACGATTGCAGCCCCGGTGCCTTAGATAATATATATTCAGTTAGTACCCAGGGTGCCGTCCCAAATGTGGGGGACCGGTGGCAGCTAAGGGCAACGCGGGTGGGACGTTCCCACACGCTACCCTACCACTACCACCGGTGGGCCCCCCACCCCGTCTACCGATTATCCTCCGGTCGAGTGGACCCACAGCCCAGCAGCCGATTAAGGGTCCAGTAAAAGCGTATGTCAGGTCCGTGGGTACGCCAAGCCCCAAAGGTCCCCACCACCAAGGGCGGGACCCCCCTGCGGGGTGATAAGGGCGACAGCGATTAAGCGTGCTCCTTAGTGTGGGCGACAGCCGTAGCGTGCACCACAAATTTGACTCAGGATATGAACGATTTGCTACTGCCGCCGAGCACAATATATTCCTTATAGCGCATGATTCCGATGGCGAGAAAAGGAGGCATCTAGCGCCTGGGTTCCGTAACTCGGATTACGTTGCACGCGTGTGGTCGGTGTCTTACGCGCTCCCCGTGCGCACACACACCCTTTAAGCCCGGGCGTGCCGCGTAGGGCACTTGCGAGAAATCCGGTGGTGGATCTAACGCTCCAAAAATTGGACGGTTGCAACCTTAATGCTACCTATATGTATACGATGGGACGAGTATGATTCCATGGTGAGGGAATTCCACTACATATTACTGCTCGACAGCACCACGTATACGATGGACCTAAGTCATGATACGAATAATTCGTATACGCGGCCTGGAGGAAAAATGAAGTAATAATGACTTTACAACTAATACTCTAACAGCGCACCGGATGCGATGGACCTAAGTCATGATACGAATAATTCGTATCCGGCGGCCGAAATAAAGGAAAGAAAAGAGAGTTTAATTAAGAAATTATGCTACAAGAAAAGGAAAAATCAAAAAGTTACGCTGGGACGTAACAAGCTCATGCAGGGAGGGAAATTGGTGTAGTATACGGCGGCCTATATTATGTTTAAATAAAATTAACTTTGAAATGAAAGTAGATACCGCGGATTTTGCCTTAATTAGGTTGATCTTGTTACGTCCGGGCGAGGCTTTTCACGACTTTTATCCGTCGGAATGGTCGATGAGTATCCGCGAGCGGTCTGCCGTGCGACCGGGCGTAACGCTTGAATAATTTTGCTATTTAATTATAATAAATAACGGTAATCTAACTGAAGATCAATATTGCATGTATTTTAATCCCTTTCTGGAAGAGTGGGATTATTAGGTTATATGTATAAGCTAAACGGAGAAGTTAATTAGAAAATGATATCGCGTTTAGTTATTTGCAGGACTTATAGGATTCGTGTGCTTCCGAAAGACCCGTACAGGTCCCGAATCGTTCGCGAGGTTATGTTTTCGGTTTGTGTAGTACTACGTTGATGAGGTGTGACGTCACAACATAAATGAAATCAGAGAGAATAATATAGGTGGAAAACAAAATAGATATTGTTACGGACGTGAAGGCGCGAAGAACACGGCGAAGACACAAACCCTATATTGATTATGTGTTATGTTATAATGTTATATTAGTTCTATCGATTTTATGACGTTCGAATGTTATTGTTATTGGTAACCAAACCAGAGAGTCTGCATCTGGTCTTGATACCAGACGGACGTGATATATTAAAACCGTTGTCGTTGATAATCCTGGTACGTTGAAATGTCTCGCCCGCGTCCACGTAACAATATATTGCATTGAAAAATATTAATATAAAGAAAGAATTAAAATAAAGAGTATGATGAATTCGAAAGGCAGCTAATAGAGTTCTGCAGTAGTTTTCGTTGCAGTTATCATGGAAAAGTAAGAATGCAAGTGCGCGACAATAGTGCGCGACAATAGTGCGCCTTAATACGAACGCTATTCACGGGGTGATACGATAGCGTTCTCGATAGTTAACAATCAAACGCTTCACAATCGACAAATCGTTTTCAGGAAGGTATTCACGCAGTCAGCGACCGTGCCCGGTGGATCTCTCCGTGGTGCGAAGCGCGGGCATGGTCAGACGAAATAGATGGTTTACAATTTTGTCGGACGGCGCGACTGGAGGTTCTTACCGTGTCGCTGGTCTTCGGCTACAATCGGCAATATTGAGTGTGCGCACGCGCTCTTTCTCTCCCTCTATCGCTCTATCTCTCTCTCTCTTGCTCGCTCTTTCCTTCTCGGCGGTAAGTCGTGGTAATTTTCAGGTTTTCGATGGTAAAACGATGATAGTACCTTCGAATCGTAATAGAATTTTAGTACTTTGATCTCACTTGGTTTGCCTATGCTCGGTGGTGGATGAGCCGGGATAGTGCCCGTTACAAGGGTCGGCAAATCAAGAACGTGATGCTTCTATTCGTTAGAGTTTCTCGACTTTAATCGCTCCGCGAGCGAGGAACAACCCTTCGCGTTCGTTCAAGAATATGCACAATAAAAAGAATAATTAATAAAAAATCAAAGAAAGCTTAATCTCTAACGGGTCCGACATAGAATTTGTCGGCCACGTGCAAGAACGGTCGCGATCGCACTTTCGCACTGTTCACTAACAAAACTGAGTCTGTATCTCATATAATAACTAGAGTTTATAAACTAAGGCTTTACGAGGATAATTGAGTCGTTTTGTAACACACTGCAAGAAGAATATGTACTATTAGGCTCGAAATAAAGTGATATCTAAGATATCCTCGGACAATCGACTACGCACCTCGCGACTTTACAGCCAACTGCCCAGAGGAATTCGTCGCGAGACGGTTCCTCGGCTCGCTCTAGGGCGGTTTTTCATGCCCTATTCGCGGAATCGGCCGGCTAGCGGTCGATCCGGTGCACAAATATTACGCTAAAGCGCTCGCTCGGTGTTCAACGAGACATTTCCTTCGTTTTTTGTCCCTTTCCAATTATCAAGTTTTATTTCAAATGCAGTATGACTGCATCGACTCAGTTATCCAAGATTTTACAGGCGCACGCTCTCGACTTTATATACTTGAACAAAATTAGATTGGTGTCTGAGCGATGGCTTATTGTCGTGAAAAATAACAATTGAACTTGAGAGAGAGAGAAACTGAAAATTAACATGCGGAACCTCATCGCGTTCTTAGTCTATATACACACATTCATACTATATACACACATTCATACTTGTCGCTCGGTTTTCGCGCTTACATCTATCCTTATACGTACATAAGGTGGGACGAGCAAGCTTATATGTACATAAGGCAGTGTGGTCACGGTGGGGCCCCTCACGCGGCTGCTTCCACCTCCACTAGCTGGATGCAACACCGACCCCCCTCCCCTCCCCCCATATACCCTACCGCCTCAGCGCAAGCGATCATGTGACGTACTCAGCGTCGTCCGTCACCATAACAACGGGTAGTCGGGTGGGGACTCGAAATCGCACCTAGGTGCGGATCTTGGACCACACTGACATAAGGTGAGACGAGCATGATTCCACGGTGAGGGAACTCCACTACACGTTAACGCTCAACAGTGCCACGTATACGATGGCATGATCCGTAATACGAGTATTGTCGCATACGAGGCCTGGAGGAAAAATTAAATAATTATGATTTTAAAGCTAATACTCAAACAGCGCGCCGGCTGCGAAGGCCCAAGCCGTAATATGAATATTGTCGCAACCGGTGGAGGCCGGAATAAAGGAAGTAAAAGAAAGATTAATTAAGAAAATCAAAAAGTTACGCTGGGCCGTAACAATCTCATTTCCCTGCAACTGTAAATTCAGCTCATTGAACTTTGCGAATAGTTCGGATAAATATGCAATATCATGTCTGATATCTTTAAGTTTTTTACTGAGCATAGCATCCTTCTTTCAAAAAATTCCACGTCAGTATCAAAAAGGTTATAAAAACGGCTTATACAGTTTCCTTTTGATAGCCAACGAACTTCAGTATGCAGTAGCAAACATTGAAAATCTTCATCATTTTCCAAGCACAAATCCCGAAATAGTCGATCGTTAAGAGTATGAGCTTTGATTTTGTTAACAGCAGTAATTACAGTGTGTAATGACTTGTGGAGGTGATCACTGAGCTTCTTGGCAACCAGGTGTTGTCGGTGAATGACACAATGAATTGTGAAAACATTTGGTACATCTTTCCTCAAGTATGCAATGCACCCATGATAACGACCAGTCATTGATGGCGCTCCATCCGTCGCAACAGCAAGTATGTTACTAAGTGGAATTTCCTTGTCTCTGAAGAACTGCTCAACAACACGAAATATTGACTCCCCTTTAGTATCTGTTTCCAATTGTCTTGCAAACAACAAGTCCTGAGTTAAATTTTCATTTTTGATAAAGCGCACATAAGCTAGAAGCAAGGACTCATTTCCTGGCAAAGTTGACTCGTCTAGCTGTAATGCAAATTCAGTTATTCTTAATATTCTGCACAACATATCGTCCACATTTTCTGCCATTTCATCTATGCGCCTTTGCACTGTAGTGTTGCTCAGAGGAATACTTTTTAATATATCTTGTGGTGACATATGTAGAACAGTGTTCAGGGTTTCACTTATTGCTGGCAATATGAGTCCTTCACCAATTGTATGTGGCTTTCCAGACTTTGCAATCAACATTGAAATGTTATATGATGCACGCAAGCCGTCAATGGTTTGCTTTGAAGAATTGCACATCATACTTGACAATGTTGGACGACTTAGCAATTTGCCACGAAGAGATTGAAAAAATGTTAAATTTTTTTCCGCTTTTTCAGGATGTGCCTTTCTCAAGTGTTCACCTAGTCTGGAAGGCTTCATGGCTTCATTAGAAAATACCTTTTGGCATAATAAGCACATTGGCATGTGCTTGTTTGTAGGCGATTCTATAAACCCATACTTCAGATAATCCACATTATATTGTCTACATTTCTTCTTTGGTGTTTCAGTGCCTGCCATTATTTTTCTGGGACAAGGGTTTAGTTATTAAATTTTGTTAAAAATAAAAATTATCAAATATAAATATTCAGTGTTTGTATGAGAAGTGGATTTGATCTTTAAGTAGTGGAATTGTTTAAGAAAATGACTGTTCAGTACACGAAATTCTCCAACGTTCCGCGTACGAATCCTCTACGACGGAGTTCCGAGGTACAGGGTTTTTTGTGAATTTGTGATTTAACTTTCAGCCCTTTAACACATCATTATTTTTATTTCTAAAATATACAAACTAAAGAAACTTAATATGTAACGTAAGTTAAAAAATACTAGAGAATCGAAGAATGAATTCACACACACACATGCTGCTCAGTCGAAGGCAGAGTGTTTTAAGAAAATAGAGTAAAATCTGCATTTTACAAGTCGTTGGATAACGACGATTTGTATAAAGTTAGAGTCATATTAAAGTAGAGTCAACACGTTCGTATTTAAGAACTTACCGCTTGCGATCGTATATGATTAATTCTAATAAGCAAGGTGGCATTTCGCGACGAGTAGATTCTATCATAGAGCGACAAGTGTGTCATAATTTTATGGTATAGAAAAGTTGCTTCTATGGTAGGATCACTCAAGGAATTTTATTTTTGCATGATAAATACATAACAGAAAAGTCGAGTCATTAATTCACGTCAAGTTTGCTTCTGAAATGAAATAAAATTAAAGGCCGTTCTGCCTTTGTCCCGGCTGTAGCGCGCGAGGTTCCTTTGTCCGCTCGCGAAAGGGGAGGTGATCATGATGTCACGACTGGACGAATGCGTACGTCGACAGAAACGTCGCACGTGCGGACTTCCTCAGCGAGCGCCTCGCGCGATGCAACATTCTCCCCCCGTTGAGAGGGTTACCGATCAAGTGATTAATCTAGATGCTCCTACACTTATGATAATATGAAAACAAATATAACTTAATAAGTAGACCTAGTAAATATACGATTAATGCTATCTGGAAGTATTTGTTAATTGGATGGCACGCTTGTGCGTGCTCGGTTGACGCTATTGCTCCGCAGTTCCTTTCCTCAGGTTGATAGGGCAGCGGCACAAGCCGTTTGACGCTCCGATTCAGCTGGTTGGTGGCTGTCTTAACGGTGACAACACAAATCACGCCGTCAGCCCCTGGGTGTACGTGAGTAACTCGTCCTAGAGGCCACTGCAGTGGAGGTGAGTTGGTCTCTCTGAGAAGGACCAAGGTGCCCTCTTTTATGCAATGGTGTCCTGTGTTCCACTTGGTGCGGCTAGTTATCTCGTTCAGATATTCCTGATGCCAACGAACCCAAAAGTCCTGTTTGATCTTCTGGATGTGCTGCCAGGATGATAATCGATTTGAAGGAGTTTCTCTGAAATCTTGTTCATGCAGGCTCGTTAGTGAATCGCCGATAAGAAAATGGCCTAGAGTGAGTACAATGAGATCGTTTGGGTCCGACGAAACAGGAGTGAGAGGATGGGAGTTGAGAAAGGATTCAATTTCTGTGATAAGTGTATTCATGACTTCGAATGTAAATAGTTGAGTGCCCACAACGCGTTTTAAGTGGTGCTTGAATGATTTAACTGCCGCTTCCCAAAGGCCTCCAAAATATGGCGTCTGCGGTGGAATGAAATGCCAGTCGATGGATTTAATGGCCAGGAAAGTATGTACCTTTTCGTTATGAGCATCCGATAGTAGAAGGTTTCGAATATCACGGAGTTCATTGTTGGCTCCAACAAAATTCGTCCCGTTATCTGAGTATATATTGGCACAGAATCCCCGTCGGGCGATAAAGCGTCGCAAGGCCGCGATGAATTCTTCGCTGGTAAGGTCACTGACCAGCTCCAAATGCACAGCTTTCACTGAGAGGCAGACAAAAACTGCCACGTATACCTTCAATTTGCTCCGATTGCGGTGTCGTCGCTCCTTGATGAAGAATGGGCCGCAGTAATCGACACCTACGTTGGTGAACGGACGAGACTGTGTGACCCGGTATTTCGGTAAATTCCCCATGACGTAGTCGACGTTTGGAGGCTGCAAACGCTGGCATCGCACGCGAGTCTTGACGGCTCTCCACACCTGACTTCGACCATCCAACGGCCAGTACCGTCGGCGTAATGCGTAGAGTGTAGTTTGTACACTGGCATGAAGATGTGTTCGGTGTTCGTTCTCGATGATTAATGAAGTTACGTGTGATGCTTTTGGAAGAATGATTGGGTGTTTTTGGCAGAATGGAATGGATGAATTTTTCAGTCGGCCTCTGACTCGTAATAGTCCTTGACTGTCGATGAATGGGTTCAAACGGAGAAGTTTGCTGTTGGAGCATATCGGTTGTTTCTTATTAAGGGAGTCGAGTTCTTGAGCAAATTCATCTTGTTGGACGGATCGCATTACAATGGTGTGAGCGGCAGTGAGCTCAGATGACTTGATGGGACTCTTGTGATGATTGGTTGGTTTCCATCGTAGGCAATAAGCGATCACTCTCAGTAATTTTCCGAGTGTTGAAAAACGCGTGAATAAACTTAGATTCGGGTTTTTGATGGTTACTGCTGTTAGACATACTGTTTTGCGTTGTTCTGGTAAGCTGATTCCTGTTTGTGGCGTCCAGATCGGCCAATCATTGTCCAGTGCCAACCAGGGTGGTCCGTGTTGCCAGAGTGACGGTTGAATGAATTCGGCAGGTGTTTGGCCTCTGGAGAGTAGATCTGCTGGATTGTCGGATGACCGCACGTGCCGCCAATCTTGAATTGCTGTTTTCCTTTGGATTTCTGCAACCCTGTTCGCTACAAAAGTTTGTAGATTCTGAGGGGGCGTATGAAGCCAGTGAAGGACTATTGTCGAATCTGTCCAGAAGAGGTATTATCAATTTCAATGTATGAGGCCCTTTTAACTATTGAAAAGATTGATGTCAAGAGGACTGCACTGCACAGCTCCAGTCTTGGTATGGAGAGTTGTTTCAGAGGGGCCACGCGAGACTTTGCCATCAACAACTCTGCGTGCGCCTTGCCGAATTGGTCAACAGTGCGCAGATAGACGCAGGCTCCATACGCTCACTGACTGACGTCGCAGAAACCGTGCAATTCGATCCTCCCAGTTGAGTTCTGGTTTGCATGTCGGGGGAAGGTGACCTTGCTTTGTAAAGTAAGTTGGTTATGGTATTGCAGCCATTCGGTGTGAATGGACGTCGGAAGTGATTCGTCCCAATCGATCTTTAGAGTCAAAAGCTTTTGAATCAGTATTTTGGCGAGAATGATGACGGGTCTGAGCAGACCTAAAAGATCGTATATTTTGGCTGTCTCAGAGAGTATGTGTCGTTTCGTGACACGTGGTGGTGGTAATGCGGTTGTGACGGAATACATGATGGAATCGTCGGTTGAATTCCAGAAAATCCCCAATGTCTTGAGAGTCGAGTTATCTCCTAAATGTAAATGCTTATTGATGCTTTCCGCCGGTAGCCCTTCCAGAATGTGCTTGTCGTTCGAAGCCCATTGTCGGATGTTGAGGTTTCCGCGTTTCAAGAGGGAATCAAGATCGTCTCGCAGCGCGATAGCCTCTTCCTTGGTGGGGGCGCCTGTCAGCTGATCGTCTACGTAGAAATCGGGTTGTAGTATTTCGGCAGCTCGAGGATACTGCGAAGCTTCGTCCTTGGCGAGTTGGTTTAAACAACCGATTGCAAGATAAGGAGCGGCGGCTAAGCCGAATGTGACCGTGGCTAATTCGTAGGTACGCAATACCCCATCGGAAGTCCGCCAAAGGACTCGTTGGTACTTGCGATCATCGGGTCGCACAAGGAACTGGCGATACATCTTTTCAATATCTCCCGTGAGAACGTATCGATGAAGGCGGAAGCGCAGAAGTAAGTACAAGAGGTCATCTTGTATCGTAGGACCGACATGAAGCGCGTCATTGAGAGAGATGCCGCTGCTTTTTGCGGCCGAGGCGTCGAAAACAACACGTAATTTTGTTGTTAAACTGGATGTTTTGATGTCTGCGTGGTGTGGTAGATAGTATCCTTCGGGGGTTGATTGATCGGTCATGATTTCTGACATATGTCCGAGATCTAGGTATTCTTGCATCACTGCATGGTATTGCTTCTTTCGCTCTGGATTGTTGTTGAGTTGGCGTTCGAGTGCATTGAACCTTTTCAAGGGCTGGAGACGTGATTCACCTAGCTGATGCTGCTTGTCATTAAATGGTAGTGCCACAGAGTATCTGCCCTCTGCATTTCGTGTAGTGTGCTGCGCAAAGTGTTCCTCGCAAGCGGCTTCCTTGTCGGATAGGTGTCGTTCGGATGGGCCTTCTTCAATTTCCCAGAATTTTTCGATGTTGAATTCGGGATTAGTGACCGTATGGCAGGTATGTGTTGGTTTTGAGCGGATTACGAGTGCGCTCCCCACGATGACCCATCCGAGTCTTGTCTTCTGTGCAAACAGATCGGGCCCTTGCGGACATGAGAGGTTGAGTTGCCCAACGCAAAGCATTGACAGGGCCGTGCCTGCGCCTATTATCATGTCAATAGGTCCCGGTTGATGAAAGGCTGGGTCTGCGAGTTTTAAGTTGGGAGGAATGCTGATCTGTCGTCGGTTGATTGCCTGATCCGGCACCAGTGTCGATATCGTTGGAATGGTGAGGAATGTTAGAGTTCGTTCCTATTCGGAGATTCGTGACTTAATAGTGACTGAGACTGTGAATTTTGAAATGGTTGACAATGAATTGAGAACTCCGACGGGAATGTAGCATTTTTTCTGCTTGAGTTGTAGGTGAGCCGCGAGTCTTTCTGTAATGAAGTTTTTGATTAGTGTGCGACATTGTCTCACGCGCCGGTTTTTGTCCAGTGCGTTGATCTGAGCTGTGACAAGTAATTCGCTAGTTTCAGAATTGATTAATAAGACTACATGATTATGGGTTCCCGTCGGATTCTCATTGTCGTCGAGTCATGCGGATCTTGTCGGTGTCTGTGGTGGAGATTCAGTCGGTTGATGCGTGGGTGTCGCTTCTGTTGATATGGTTGTAGCTTCTTTCGTTGCAGATTCACCGCTGTGCAGAAGAGTATGGTGATAATTTTTGCAGATTTTGCATGATCCGGCTCTGCAATCAATTCGGGCATGACTCCTTCCCATGCAGTTGGTGCAGAGGGACGCCCTTGTAACCGCGGCGAGACGTTTGTCCGCAGAGAGGGCTCTAAACGTGTCGCAATTCCAGATGGTGTGAGTTTCGTTGCAGACGAAACAATGTGGTGGATTTGTTGCTAAAAAACGTGGTTTTGTGATGTGTTGCCGTTGAAGGGTCTTCCTACTGGTTGAAGAGATCGTGATAGTGGCGGTTGCGAGGAGTAGACGGTCGGTGTTGAGTCGGAACATTCAGATCGTTTTTCCAGAAAGTCGATTAAATGCGTGTACGCGGGTACGGAATCGTTTGTCAGTGTCAGCTCCCATTGGACTGCTGTGTTGGGGCTGATTTTGGTAAGAATCAGATCTATGATGGGTGTGTTCCAGTGGTGTATTGGTTCGCCAAGATTCTTTAAAGCTCGTAGATGTTGATTTACGGCGTCGACCATATCTCCTAAGCTTTGCGGTGTATCTCTGGCCAATCGCGGTATATCGCGCATTGTGGTCCAGTGACGTCTCACGATTTTGCGTGTGCAGTCAAACTTTCGTTTTAGTATTTCCATTGCGTCTGTGTAATTTTGATCGGTGTTGGCTAAGAACGGTATGCAAGCGGCAGCCTTGCCCTTGAGAGCGGATCGCAGATATTGCAATTTTTGAACGGGTGTTAAATCTTTGTTTCGGTCTATGAGAGAGCTGAACAAATCGTAAAATGATGGCTAATTTTCCAATGCACCGTCGAACGTCGGTAGGTTGATTTGGGGAATGAATATTTGTAAGTGAATATCGCTTACCGTCGTGTGGTTGTTAGAAAGAAAAAAAAGATGAGCTTTCCTGGGCGCGAACCTCCGACAATAGTGCCCAACCATGTCGCAGATGAGTGTAGCTTAACCAACGAGCTATTCGTGCTGTTGCTTTTAGTTTAATATTTTTCAAAGTACGGTGCACACAGACTTTCAATAAACTCGAAATAACTTAATTCCCTTTATTTGTAACATAGAGCATCGTACAACTGACTGGCAACATCAAGAAAACGCAATTATTTTAAGCATTCAATAAGTTATTACACGAAATATGTCGCAAATATCGGTTTTTATTTATTTGAACAACGACGCACACTACCAAAAAATCTAAAAAAAATTGGTGGTACTACTTATGCCAATACTTCACTGCAGCATTTATAAAAATTCTGTGGGTCGGAAACTTCAACACGTAATTGGAATTTTTCGTGTATTTGGGGGGTTTTTGATTTTTTATGCTTAAGATTTGCTAGACAAAAATCTGCAAAAATTCCCAACCATAAATTCACATGTTCTGAATATTCTCAATTTTTTTCAGAATTTTTCCGCACCGCTAAATACGGAAAATGTGTCAAAAACTGATTTTTTTATTTCCCCTATAACTACCCTTCTGATGGAGATAGAGGGTTGAAACTTGGCATAGAGCGTTTTTCTTTTCATCCCCTATCGAATGACGCCTTGCGAGATAAATTTGGTACAAGTGCATTTTTGAGAATTTCAGCCGGCTCAACGCTCAGCCGAAAGGTAAATTCGGTACCGCTGTCGCATGCCGAACGAAGTGTGTGCGATCGTGGTGGAAAGAAGACGGAGCATAATTCTGTGTCTCTTTCTATTGGGTGCGCGCGCAGCTTCTGACGTCATTTTTCTCTACATTGGTAGAAGAAAGACGAAAAGTATAGCTCCTTCCTTGTCTACGTACGGTGCGCGCGCAGCGCTCACGGACACGGCACGCATACAACTCTCGCCTTCCCCCACCACGCGTGCCGCAATGCGGCAGGATGCCACTTCTGAGATCACTGGGCCTGAGCACGCCGCAAACGAACAGCCTATGCATGAGAGGTTTTGGAAGTGTGTGTGTGGGAGTGTGAAGCGACGTCTTTACGTCTTTAATTGCTCGCCGAACAGTCTGGCATCGATGCCGGCGGTGGTAGTGGCAATATGTCACTGTCATTTTTCACACATCCACACATCCATGCTTATATGTCACCACGGCTCTGACAAACGTCACACATTCATACTTTTACTGCCTCGCGCGGTGCGAATCGCCGAACGAATTCGCCGTTCGCGTTCGTGCTCAAGTCTGGAGGCACTTTTAGATTACCTTTCAGGGCCCCCCCCCCCAGCGCCCCCCTAACGCCTCCTCGTTTGGTTTCGCCCCCCTACATTCAAATAACGCCCCCCAGGGGACGGTGGCGCCCACTTTGGGAACCACTGGTATAGACGGTTATCCTATCGTTATAATTTGAAAGAGAGCCGTGAGACGTGTGAGTGATAGGCAAGGGGCAAAGGCGGAGGAGGACAGGCTAGGTGTCGAAGTGACCAAATGCGTCCCGAGGCTCAGAAAGCGATCGCAAGCCGACCTTTATACATGGCCTAGGCCAGGCCTGCCCAACTTGTGGCCCCCGAGCCACACACAGCTAGCACACAGCTGCACATGTTCCCTTGGCCCCGCTCGCCACCGCGGTCTCGCCGGCGGAGAACTGCCCCCACTATGCCTACTGCTCAGAAATCTGGCTACGTCTTCGATGTTCGACTGTTGTCGCCTCATTGTAAATATTACAGGAGAGGGGGCACTTCTCCTTCGGCGAGACCGCGGTGGCGAGCGGGGCAAATGGAACATGTGCGGCTGTATGCTGGCTGTATGTGGCTCGGGGGCCACAAGTTGGGCAGGCCTTTTTTTTTTTTTTTTGTTCTTGTTTTGTAATTGAAGTGCTCGCGTAGATGTAAAGCGAGTGGATAGTGGACGGGTGAGTGGCAAGTAAGCGCAGGCGGTGAAGTTATAAAAAACACAATAGACTATTTATTTAACACACTAGATAACAGTTATTTACACACTGAGTGAACCCGTGTTGAGTTGCACCGTACAAGAGATAATACTGAGAGTAAAGAGTTGATGTGAAACCGGGTGATAAAAGGCGGGCGCCGGAAGCGCACCGGCTCGTCACGTGAGTTCTCGAAAGGTAATCGATTAGATCTGTATTGATCGCTGATAGGTGGACAAGTTATCGATTCGAGATCTCGCATGAGTGATGAGCGTGAAGTGAGGTGAAGTTAGTCGGCAATATAGATTTCTCTGACAGTTTTCGAGGAGGAAATATTTCAAAGACACCCCGGGGGCCCGACGAGGGGGTCCCGGGGTAGTGCCGGATTTCCACCGGTTAAAACCTCCCCGATGCCACGTCCCTGCTCGAGAGTGGGTGCGTTACGGGAATTTCGCGCACGAATTACGTCCGCGACGCACCCGAGGCTGGCGTGAAGCGCCCAATACCTTGGAGGCCGCGAAGCGGCCTCCTGAACGTCTATGTTATCAACTCGAATTAATTGCCAAAAGACTCTATAATTCACAATTGAGTGACGATCACTCGTTTCAATTTGGATACCTACCCAACTACTCGCGTAGATAGGACCGCTCGACAAGGCATCTGCCGAGCGGCCAAAACTCCCGAGGGCGCTCAGAGTGAACGCCCTGGCTCGACGCGCGCGAGGAGCCTTAGGAAACTACCCGGCCAACGGTGGCTACGAATCCGAAACCGTCGGCCACCGGTGATACGGCGACCGCAGAGAGGGCAGCTCCCGACGGTCGCCTACGCGGTTATCCTCCGTCCCCTCGCACGGCGGGACGGAAGAAGGGAGGCGGAAGCCTCCTCGGACGCCGCACGCGGAGCGAGTCGGGATCGTGTTCCCGCTCTCGCTCGGCAGCCTCCTTCTGGGACATGACGTCCTCGCAGAAGGAGGCGAACGCTCTCCAGGACCGGTCGCTCCGGAGCATCTCGGGGAGATTGCCTCGAAGAGAGAGGTCTTGGCCGCAAACGCTAAGTAGGACACGGCGTTCTCGTGCCCACGCTGGACACTCCTCGACGGTGTAAGTTGGGCAGGCCTGGCCTAGGCATATATTGTAAAATTATTGAGCACACGGGACCGTGGTCTGATTAAGAGTGCAAAAGAGAGCCACAATAGTCAAGGAAACACAGGACGGTGGGTCCGACACGCCCAGTCTAACCTCACCAAAAAGCGCAAGATACAAAGAACGATACAAACAACTTTTGGCCACAAGAAAAGAACGAAATGCATGTATGAATGTGAGCAGTGTGATTGAATGTGTGCTTTTTGTTTTTGAATCATCTGTCCTGTTCTTTGCGTACATATGTTAAATTATTATTTCTTCGTATTTTATTATCTTTTGTTACGTCCCAACGTATTTTCTTGTTTCTATCTCCCGAATGGAGATTGCGAAAGCAATGTGAGAATATTTCTCTCGTTCATGCGGGGCATCGCGTTTAATAAATCTCTTTATAATTCTTATTTTCCTTTACTCCGGAATACCGTTGGAGTTATAATACGCGTTGGCCGGTGTGACTCCTCTCCTGGAATCGTCATGCGGCCTGCCGTTAGGTTAAGTGTGTATGTATGTATGTATGCGCGTGTGGGCGACCAAAACGAAGGTAAAGCGAACAGCGCTACATCTCTTTCTCTCCGTCAAATCACTGATCTACAAGATAATTCCATGCGTGCGAGTGAGAAAATTGTAAACATGGCCAAGCGGGGCCGAGGGCAAGCGAATAAACGAAAGGGTAAGCAAAAAACCTTCCGAGCGAGTGCGCGAGGCACCGGAAACCGAATGCCTCGTGGCAGTCGACTGTGAAATCTTAAGGTGCGTTGTCGTTGCCCGAGAGCACTTATATTCTAAAATATTCATTACTGAGCTTAACTGTGAAATCCCTTTTCAGTGTATCACAAAGGACTCATTAGCTTTCGTAAAAACAGTAGTGTAATTAGTGTAGAATCACCTCGCGTTTTTCACCTTTGTTCACCAGTGGAAAGAGAAATATCGTTTTCGCCTCACGTGGTCTGCGTACCGAGCAGCCACTGAGTAGATTAAGACCACGAGTTCTTTTCCAATGCACATCAATTCGATTTAGTTGTAGTTTTAGTTAAGGTCATTATAGGCTTTGTAAATAGCCATATCCATTCGGCGAGGATCCTTATAGCTCACCTGTAGATCGCGCGGAACTTCGAACATCGGAAGTACAGGAATAACTCGTAATATATATATCAGACTAATCTGTAATTTCGATCCCTAAGGCTCAAGCAAGCAAAAAGCGAGATCCAGCGCCCACGAGCGGGTATTGTAAGGAGAGCGACCAAGCGAGAGAAAGAAAGAAAGAGAAAGAGAGAGAGGGGGGGGGGGGGGAGAGGCAGAGGGAGAGTGAGAGAGTGAGTGAGAGTCCGAGCGTGCAAACATCTACACGGTGAGATCTTTCCAGTCTCCTTGCGCATAGACCACGTTTATTGTAACAAGACAGTTCGGGGTACGACAAGTACAGTGGGAAAATCCCTTCGCGAACTGTCTAGTAAAAGAGTGTAAGGCGAGCGAACGAGGATATTCGAGTCGTGGGGGCACACATACATCGATACGTTCTAGACCGTTGCATTCGAACATCGAGCACCGTTATCGGCATGCGATTCTACCTTGCGCTGTTTCTTCTTGTTACTTCTTTAGAATTTGAACTCCACATTACGGACTTTATACATTTGTTAACACCACACTTTCATATACCTTGTTGATTTGATTTACAATATACTTTAATTTTACCAGACATACTTTGGTATTTCGTCTTTATCCAATACCACACGTATATACATCCGTTTCACATTGTGCGTCTATATAACACCCTGATTATAGTAGTCCGATTTAAGGGCCTGCACGGGCCTTACCGGCAGCATGATTCCTTTAAGTCCTACAAACCTACGTTCGCGTAGTGCAAGATTGAATCCAATTCAATCAAAATAAATTTATTATTATTTAGCGTAACGATCTGAAGGCGGATACGACCGCTCGACTTTCTCTACTGTAAAATATTATAGTAGTCCGCCTCCCGGTTGTAACACTTTGATTATTGTATTTTATTCACCTTTTATGTAATTATGTACGTATTCGTTTATTGTTCTGTTACGTCCTCCGTTTTTCGGCACCCTGCGTACATCGGGTATACCGGGGATCGGAAGGCAGACAAAGTGACTGGCCCGATACGAGAGTTGACACGTCAGCTGAGCGGTTCGCTGAGACGTCGCACGCGTCTTAATATACTCGGTGTCCTAGATTGGTGACTAAGCCCACGCGTATTCTGGCGTCCGGATGATTACGGCTCTAAAAGTCTTCGCGTCGCGGGTGACTCGAATTTACACTAACCTATGGGTTTTCTTGCGTCCGACTGGTTACGGCTCCGTGTTGTCGCTTATTGCGTGCGATAATGCTTACGTTTACCTTTATGAGAGTTCCTCGTTGGGGGGCCTCGTCCCGCGCGGGTTACTTAGTCTACTATTTCTATTTTCGAATCTTCGCGAAACTCGGTTATCACGACAGTAGATGGTACGATTTCCGGTTCTAGGGGCTCGAAGTAGACCGTGAACTGGTGTTGCCCCGGAGGTAGTTCGAACGGCCAAGGCTGTTCTGGGGAAGTCCAGACCGGTTGTGTGCGTTGTCCCGGGTGTTTGTAGATAGGCGGAGTGGAATTCGCGGATTCGCTCGCTGCTTGTCGGGATGCTTGCGACCAGTACAAGCGTGCGGCTTCGCGACGTGCCCGGTGTTTTACTCCAGCCCGGGGAGCTCCTCTGTAATCCCTACGTCGCTGGCGACGTCGGGGTGCTGGGGAACGGGGTGCTCTCTGGTTGTGGATTTGAGTGGGGGAATAGTTACGATCCGTGGAGATGACCACTGGCCTTGGGGCCGAACCGTCGTGCGCCGAAAGTGGTTGGGGAGCCACGATCGCAGCGAGGGGGCCGCCGCTGGACAACGGAACCAATGTCCTGAGGTTGCAGCGAATGAATCGCTTAAGGATCACCGGAACTCGGAAGCTCGACGGTGCCGGCGGGGTATTGCCCGCTGGGCGACTCAGGCACAAGCTCTATGGCGGCAGCAAGGACCGCTCGGTTTATGCGCCCGGCGGTTTCGGTAGCCCAAGTTATCGCGGGCAGGGAAAGGGGTGAAATCCCCCGTCTAATTACACTCAGAGAACACTCCGATAACCAGGTTTTACGCGGGTGTGCATGTGCGCGTCGCGAGGATGGGTGGTGGAGTAGGTGATTCACGAGATTGTGTACTTGTGGTGTTTATTAGCTGATCGAACCCTACAATTTGGAGTGGAACGACTCCACTTCGTTGTCGCGAGCGGAGGGTCGGAGGTCGGGACTAGACGGAGTGTCTCGACCATGCTGATTACTTATAATTAGTTGAATTTCAGAGCTTCACCACGCTGGTAACTTATAATGGTTCGAAAGAGGTTGACCACGCAGGTCACTTATAGATAGTTGAATTTCGAAGGCTGCACAAATCTGAGGTTGCCTGACGAGGTACAGGAACAATGTCACTGATTCTACCGCGTTGATTATTCACTAGACTTAACTTGATTCTATTGACTCGACTCGATTTGACTTGATTCTATTCGTTACACTTGATTCACTTGAAAGATACCGAAGGTAAATACTAAGGCGGGTGTTACTCTTCGCACCCGCACTTGAATTCTTAATACGCGAACAACGGTGCAGCTCGAAGCGCTGCACAGACACAAGTGAAGTAAAAACGTTCAACGAGTCAGTCACAAGTCCCATACGGTAAGTCGTAAGTAAGTCAGTAAGTGAGTTCGCGCGTACGAAGTAAGTGCGCGAAAAGGGTCTCCTGCTGCCCTATATAGCCGTCGTGCTCCGCTGAGCGGCGTTCCCATGCTGACACTGCATCCGCAGTATATCCTGGGACCGGCGCGACGGATGCCTTTCCCAGAACTCAATCGTACGTGTCTTATCTTTAATGGGGGTCCGTGAGAACCGTGCTACATTCTTAAAGTTAGATTAGAGTAAATCTTAGAACTATTGAGCGAGCGGGAGAATGCTGCGAGAGCAATCGTTTAGTTAATTCTTGAATAATTTAGAAGAGCACAAAATTTGCGGCGGGTGGAAGACGCAGGACGTAACAGTTCCTTTCCGGGTTATAATTTTCTTTACACAAACTCCGCTCCTTAAATCTACCTTACTCTACTTCCTTTCTTACACCTACTTCGCTCGCACGCTGCCCTCTTTCTCGCTCGCCTTTCTCTCATTCCTCTCCACTCTTATTTTCTAATTCCTTACATTTACCTTACATTTAATCGCTCTCCTTCACCCTCTTCTCCTTACTCTAACTCTTATCCTACTTCTCCTTCTCTCTTCTTATTCTCTATCTTACTCACTATCCTTATCCTACTCCCCCTTTCCTCCCTGGCCTTCGGACTTCCGCTTCCTCCCATTCTCTCTCTCAGAATGAATAAAAGGAGGAGAGAGGACCTCCTTTTATTCATTCTCTTTTCCCATCCATCTGTTTTCACTCACTCACTCACTCACTCCCTTCATATCCTCATTCATTCCTCTCCCTCCTCCCCCCCCCCCCACCCTCCTTCCCCATCCAGTATTTCTTTTACCTTTACATCCCACCCCTCATTTCTCTCCTCTGCTCTCCCCCATCCTCTACACCTTTCCCACACATGCTCCCATGTCTCTTCCTCCTCTCCGCACAGCCTGCACTTCCTTTCCTCCTCCCCTGTCCAGTACAAACCTTCCCCCACCTCATTCCCCATCCTAAATCTCGCCACTCTACTTACTCTTCTTTCGCTCCACCCCTTCCTCAGGTATCCTTTCCTTCCTTCCCCTACTATTTTCCCGTACCACCTATTTGACCTCGATTCCTTTATCCTTTTCTCTCTTTCTCTTCTCTGTTCCTCACCGTCCCTCTTCTCTAGCTCCCCATATTCCACCCCTTGTTCCTCCCCCACCTTTATCCCCCTCCCTCCTCCCTGCTCCACCCAGTATCCCAGATATTGCACCTCCTTTACCTGTTCCAATTTCTCCCCCCCCCCACCTCCAATCTATCCCTCTTTTCCTACCTCCCCCCTTTCTAAACCTCATGACCTTCGTCTTTCCCGTGTTCAACTCTAAGCCTCTCCATGTACCTTTCCATCCTCGCCATCATTGCTCTCATCTCCCCTTCGCCCTTAGCCATTACCACTACATCATCCGCATAAGATAGTGAATACAGCTCCCCCCCCCCCACTTTGATCCCTCCCCATCCCCCCTTTCTTAAATCTTCCTCCAGATTCGACACCAATATATTAAATAAGATAGGGCTGAGCGGACACCCCTGCCTCAAACCCCTTGCCGTCCAAAGCACTTCTCCCTGCTCCCCCTATTCTCACCCTCTTTACCTCCCTCATTAGTTCCTCCACCCTTTTTACTAAACTCTCCCTGACTTTCCTTTTCCCCACCGCATCAAATGCCGCTTTCAAGTCCAAGAACATCGCCACCATCTTTCCCCCTGTAACCGTACATTCGTATAACACGCGGCTACACAACAGTGGTGGAGGTGCCCCCACCACCGGCGAGTGGAACAACCCCAGACACCACGCCGCCGGCCGGTAGGGTGCGTCCGAATAAATGTATTATTATTTTCTCTAAATAAGGCTTTTCTCTTATAAGCTGGTATATAAAGAGCCGAATTTAGACAATCAGGCGCTTCATGCCTAGTCACTTGTACAGTGCAATACGCACTTGACTACACGATAGCGTTACCTGGGAGCCTTACGCTCCACGCGTTTAGATATAATGCGCCTCCTCCGAGCACTTTTCGAAGGAATAGCGTGTAAGAAGGAGTTTTAGGAGCAAAAGTTCACGCCATCTCGCCTCCGCTCACGCATCGGCCGCGCAGATGTGTGTGTAACCCGAGCTCGGCTTCAGAGTATTATTTTGCGTTTTTAAAGGGAAACGACCAGCGCCAAGCCCTCGCCGCTCACGTACCAGCTGGGGCATTGTGCGGACTATTGGTCTAAAAAAGACACAGGGTGCTGAAGACCTTTTTTTTTTTTTTTGTTGTCGAGGAGGAAATCTTTCAAAGACCCCGGGGCCCGACGAGGGGGTCCCGGGGTAGTGCCGGATTGCCACCGGCTAAAACCTCCCCGATGCCACGTCCCTGCTAGAGAGTGGGTGCGTTACGGGAATTTCGCGCACGAATTACGTCCGCGACGCACCCGAGGCTGGCCTGAAGCGCCCAACACCTTGGAGGCCGCGGAGCGGCCTGAACGCTTCGCGGCGCCGAGTTCCTTGTCGAATTAATTGCCAAAAGACTCTATAATTCACAATTGAGTGACGATCACTCGTTTCAATTTGGATATCTACCCAACTACTCGCGTAGATAAGACCGCTCGCCCAGGCATCTGCCGAGCGGCCAAAACTCCCGAGGGCGCTCAGAGTGAACGCCCTGGCTCGACGCGCGCGAGGAGCCTTAAGAAACTACCCGGCCGACGGCGGCTACGAATTCGAAACCGTCGGCCACCGGTGATACGGTGACCGCAGAGAGGGCAGCTCCCGGCGGACGCCCACGCGGTTATCCTCCGTCCCCTCGCACGGCGGGACGGAGGAAGGGAGGCGGAAGCCCCCTCGGACGCCGCACGCGGATCGAGTCGGGATCGCGTTCCCGCTCTCGCTTGGCAGCCTCCTTCTGGGACATGACGTCCTCGCAGAAGGAGGCGAACGCTTTCCAGGACCGGTCGCTCCGGAGCATCTCGGGGAGAATGCCCCGAAGAGAGAGGTCCTGACCGCAAACGCTACGCAGGACACGGCGTTCCCGTGCCCACGCTGGACACTCCTGGACGGTGTGCGCCGTCGTGTCCCTCCCCTCCCCGCAGTGATGGCACTGCTCGGACTGTTTCCTCCCTAGGCGACACAGGTACACCCCGAAACATCCGTGTCCAATGAGCATCTGCGTCGTCCTGAAACTAAGCGCGAGGGTGCTGAAGACCTGTGGTAGCCCTATTTAATTTCTATTAGACAGCGAGTCAATATATATATTAAATCTAGAGAACGAGCGAATAACGTGATCAGCTGTATATAGCCGTGAAAATACATATATTTGTCAACATAAGGTTCAACGCCCGAACATTCTCTCCCACCATCCGCCTCCTTAGCAGGAGCACGAGCTCTATCTCCGAGTCGTAACTAGAGCACTGGTGTGAGTAAAGTGACCACTCACACCAGCTGCCGGCACACCGACGCGAGCTGTATAAACACGCGTCACTTATAGATCGCGACTTATAAATACATTGAAAACACACCGCGAAATAAGCGAGATTAGATCGCAATAAAGCATACATCGCGCTTAGCGAAATCAGTACGGTCACACCCCTTTCTTTCCTATTTCTCTATTTATTATATAATTGAATGCGTACATCTGGTCCCTCGTCCCCATCCCTTTCCTAAAGCCTGTCTGTGTTACCCTCAATATCCCTATGCCTTACTTCCACCCTTAACCTGTCCGCTAATACCTTCGCATATACCCTGTATAGCGAAGGCATTAGCGTGACTCCCCTATAATCGCCAGCCTTCTTCCCCTCTCCCTTCTTTACAATTGGTACTATTTCTCCTTCGCACCATTCCCCCCGCCATCCCTCTCCATCCCACACCCTCCAACATATTCCCCCCCCCCCCACTCCCTCACCTCCGTCCCTCCATGCTGCCACACTTCATTTGGAATCCCATCCCCCCCCCCCTTCCGCCTTCCCTTTCTTCATCCTACTCATTGCCCGTCCCCCCTATTTCCTTCTCTTCATTCCTTTTCCTCCCCCCTACACTTCCCCCGCACACAACCTTCCTTCCCCCCCCCCCCCCCCCCCCCAGCAGCCCCATATTCACCTTTTATTATTATCTGTGTATTTTATGATTTGACGATTACGGGATCTTTTTATTTTGTTATAAAAGTTTTCGTATATATGTCGATCCCATAAAATATATGATTTATTATTAGTAATTTATTATTAGTAAATTCGTTTTTGTGATAGTCCCTTTTTGTTTTATATTACGAATTATTAATTTTTATAAATGTGACGTCCAATCGAGACATAAATCGTTATAAAGCGTAGCCAGGCGCAACACTGGGCCGACTAGGCTTGGAACGGCGAGAGTCAGAGTGACGAATTACGCTACGCGAGCAGATATTACGCTTTCACGGTTACGAGTCCAGTGTCGGGACGTTATGATTTATGTACGGCGCAAAGAATAAACGATTACATTGACAGATTTTCGTTATTAGTCTCGCTCAAATATTTTTTTCTAACAATATAGCTTAAGTTATTGCGAAGAGGTTCCGCATTATAATTTTCTGTTTTCTCTCTCTTTTAAATTTCATTTATTATTTGTGCAACGATAAGTCATCGTTTAGACATCACCCTATTTCTGTTCATGAATACTTCGTCAAGAGCGCGCGCCTATAAAATCTTGAATCACTGAGTCAACGCAATCATATTGCACTCAAAATAAAACTTGATAATTAGAAAGAGACCAACGAACGAAGACAGTGTCTCGTTGAACACCAAACGAGTACTTCAGCGGAATATTTGTATACCGAATCGACCGGTGATCGGCCGATTCTGCGAAGAGGAAATGAAAAACCATCCTTGAGCGAGACCAGGAACCATCTCGCGACGAATTCCTTGTGGCAGTTGGCTGTAAAGTCGAGGTGCGTAGTCCTCTGTCCGAGGGTACCTTAGAAAATCTCTTTCTTCGAGCCTAACTGTGCATATTTCATTACAGTGTGTTGCAAAAAGGACTCAATTGTCCTCGTTAAATCGTAGTTTCTAAATCATAATTAATATTTCGAGCAATGGACTCAGTTTTCCTTATTTGAATAGTGATAAAAGTGCAAAGAGTGTGTTCCCGTACGTTCTGGCACGTGGCCGGCAAATTCAGTGTCGGGACCATTAAAGTTTAAGTTACATTTAAAATCAATTATACCACTGTAAATATTCTTGAACAAATGTAAAGGGTTGTTCCTCGCTCGCAGAGCGATTAGAGTCGTGAAAATTGTTCGAATCGAAGCATTCCTTTTCTTGATTTACCGCCCTGTGTAACGGGCATTATCCCGGCTCACTTATATCTGAGCATAGGCAAGGTCGTATCACTAAAATTTCATTACGTTTCGAAGGTACTTATCATCGTACACGTGTAACATCGTATACCGAAAAATCCACCGTCATTACCGCTGATAGAGAGAGAGCGAGCGAGTGAGAGAGAGAAGGAACGAGGCGAGCGAACGACATAGGAGCGATAGAGAGAGAAAGAGCGAGTGCGAAATCCGAAACTAACCGACTAGCGCCGAACACCAGCGACACGGTAAGACCCTTCAGTCGCGTCGTTCGACGAATGTATCATATGTATTATTAGACCATGCCTGCTGTTACGACCCGGCGCAGAATCCCGTGGGGAATTGGAATTTCTCCTCCCTGTCGGTTGTCTTGATTCCTTAGCGCCGGAATTTGTCGTTTGACTGAGGATCGGCCTGTTGCAGGTGAGGAACTAAAGTTCCGAGAAACGCTTCGAAAATAATCGACTTCTGTCTCGATTTCTGCGAGAATTTCGAGTATTTCCACGGAGATTTGAATGTTAACCACCCGAACTTACTCTTGACGGGCAATAGTCAAGGTATTTACCTGGCGGGCGGATCGATGCGCAGACATGGAGGGACCCAGTGGTTGGTACAGATGTACAAATATATATATATATATATCTATTTATTGTTAAAAAATATATAGAAATGGTACAAATTCTGCCCACGTATGGTCTTACGTTCGGAACGGCTTGTAAGAGATGCGCTGAGGCGTAGCTGCAGCGGAATGCAACGTAGTTGCTCGCCTGGTTAGTTTGTAGAGAAGACTTAGACTTTAGACAATTGCTTTGCGGTTTGAGATATCGGCACTCGACTTGAAGATCAAGACTGCACTTTTTTAGGCTTGACTGAGACTAAACTTGCTGGAGCGTCGCAGGTTCCCTTTTATACTCTAATTTGACGTAGGTAAGACCATATATAGCACACGGCTGGTCTAACCTATATAATAATTCGCAGAATAATCGGCAGTAAATCAAGATGAATAAATGCAGCCGGAGCATCGCGGCTTCTTTGTCACACGATTATTCGTCGATAGTTGGGACGGCTAGCTTGACCTAAATAGGATTTCGCAGAATCCAGTGTGACATCTAATTTCAAGAGTAAATAATTCTTAGAACTGCACGTGGCCGGACGTGAGAAAGTCGTCACATCGGGACGATGGGGAATGGGTGTCGCGAAAAATACGGCGACTCCCGCATTGTTTATTACGTCTTATCTTTTAATACACAAGTCTTGACGCCCGGCGCAAATGTCCCGCGCACTATTCTATTTTCTTGGCCAATCGTATTCACTGCCATCTCGCGGCAGCGGTGCGGGGTATGGTTGTGCTTGCCGGCTGTATCTCATGTAGCTGTAGCTTACCGGCGGACGGTGTTGGTCTCCTGGTGATTCCTCTGCCGCTACTTCTGCTGCCTCCGCGCTGGTGGTTGGTATTGGATCGTCGTTGCTATATCCTTTCCCCTGCTTCCACCCAGTCTCTGCTTGGCGAGGGGCGTAACACTGGGTTATAACGCCATGGAGAGATCCCTCGGGCACGGTCGTTGACTGTAGTAGGGTAGGGCGGGGCTAAAAGTCCATTTTCGACACTTGAGGTCATATTTTTGAAAGTATATAGATTAAAAAAAAATTAATGTCATAAATCGATAGTACAATTAATTGGCTATCTAAACATTATGATGTAATGTAAGAAATTTAAAGGAAAGTACGAAATTAAGCAATTTTTGTTAATTATACCGTCTGGACCTTTTTGCCCCACAGGTGGGGTAAATAGGACCAGCATCTTATTAGGTTCATTAAAAAATGACCAAATTTTTAATTTATTCATTTAATTATTATCTGAGGACTTCCGTTTCCGGAGTGCGAGAGAGTGGAAGGAGTGTGTGGAAGTGTGCGAGGAAAAGAGGTTTTGAGTGAGACAAAGTGGGCGGAAGGGAGCGAGAGAGAGGCAGAAGGTGGAGGGAAGAGGGGCCAGCGAGAGGGAGCGTGGGTGGGAAGGTGGAGGAAACGAAAGAGCAGAGATAAGGGATTCAGAAGAGGCGAAAGAAAGTTAGGTTAGGAGAACACGTGGCAGAGGTAGAGGCAAGGAGAAAGAGGCAAGGCGGAAAGGAGAGAGGAGCGACACCTGGGGGAAGGGAAGGAAAGAAAGTAGTTGACAAAGGTGTGGAGTCGATAAGGAAGGAAGGAAAGTAAAGATAGGAAGGAATGGATAAGGTATGGATGATAGAGACGGAGGGGAGAGTGAGACGAGGGAGTGAGGGAGGAATAGAGGAGGTGTGGAAAAGGAAGAGAGAACTAGCGGGAGAGGAGGGAAGGGAAGAGGACTGGATATTCAAGGCCGGGAAAAAGGTGCAGAGGTCACCGAAGAAGGAGACAGAGGGAGGAGGGGAAGGAGTAGGGCAGGGGGGAAGGAATGGATAGAATGGAAAGAAGAGATGAGGAGGGAGAGAGAGGGAACGAGAGAAAGGCTGAGGGAAGCGATGGTGGAGATGAGGAAAGTGGTAAAGGAGGAGCTGGGAAAACAGAGGAGGGTGTGGAGAGGGGAGATAGAAAACATGAGGAAAGAATGGAGGGAAGGGCTGGAGGAGTGGAAGAAAGAGTGGAGGAAGGAAAAGGAGCAGCTAGAGGTAACGCTGAAGGGGATAGAGAAGGGATTAGAAGGGCTAAAGGTAGAGAAGGGGGCTGGAGGCGGAGAAGGAGAAGGGGGCTGGAGGCGGAGAAGGAGAAGGAAGAAAAGAGGTAGAGGAGAGGGTGACAAGGATGGGAAGGAGGCTAGAGCAGAAGGAGAGAGAGGAGAGAAGGAACAACATAGTAGTACGAGGTCTGAAAAAGGGAGTGAGGGGGAGAACAGAGGAAATCAAGTAAATGCTGAGGGAGACGGGGGTTGAGGAGAAGGTAGAAGGGATAAAGGAGATGGGAAGAGAAGGGAAAGAGGGAGGGGGAGTACTGGTGAAGTTGAAGAACAGGGAACAAAAGGGGGGTGTGATGGAGGGGAGAAGAAAATTAAAGGAAAAAGGCATAAGAGTGGAGGACGACCTCACGTGGGAGGAGAGGAGAATTAGATGGAGGCTAGAGGAAAAGGCATGGGAAGAGAGGAGAAGAGGAAAGAAGGTATGGGTAGGGTACGGGAAGATGCAGGTGGAGGGAAAGTGGTGGAGATGGGATGAAGAAGGGGAAGAGCTGAAAGAGGTGGAGAGAGGAAGGAAGGGGGGACAGGGGGAAGGGAAAGAGGGAACAGGAGTTGAGGGAGGCTAGAGGAGGAGGGGAGGAGGGAAGAGGGAAAAGAAAAGGAGAAGAAGGATGGATATAGGGCGGAGAGAGGGGAAGAGGACAGGAAGGAAGAGGGAAAGGGAGGGAGGGGAGAAAGTAGAAAAGAAGTAGGGTGGAAATTAGCATTCTGGAACGTGGCGGGGTTGGAAAACAAGGATAAGGAGTTCTGGGAAGGAGTGAAGGAATGGGACGTAATGTTACTTCCAGAGACGTGGCTGGAAGATAAAGGATGGAAAAGGATGAGGGAAAGACTGCCGAGGGAATATAGTTGGGAGGCGCAGCTGGCAGTAAGGAGGAATAAGAAGGGAAGGGCGAGTGGAGGACTGCTGAGGGGGGTACGGAAAGGAATAGAGGTGGAAAACGAAGACAAAGACAAGAGGGAAGAAGGCTGTTGGGGGTGGAAAATGACAGTAGGGAGGCAGAAATGGAAAGTTATGGGAGTGTACGTAAACGGAGATATGGAAAGGAAGTTAGAAAGAATGAAGGAGTGGACGGAGGAGGCAGATGAGGATGAGAGGGCGGCGGTCATTATGGGGGATTTTAACGCGAGAACGGGAGAGGAGGGAGGTTGGGTAGACGAAGGAGAGGAAGGCGGGAGGGGGGGGGGGGGGTAGGAGGTCAAAGCACAAAAAGGTGAATCGTGAAGGGAAGATGCTTCTGGAGTTTGCGGAGGAAAGAGGATGGGCGATCCTGAACGGGGGAACGGAGGGGGACGAGGATGGGGAATTCACGTTTACATGGGGAAAAGGAAGGACAGATTACATACTGGGGGAGGTGAAAGGGAGGGAAAGGATCAGGAGATTAGAAACAGGGGAGAGGGTAGAAGGGAAGGGCAAGAAGCTAGAGGAGGTGAAAAAAATGAAATATCTGGGATATATGATCGCGCAGAATGGAGGGCAGGAAGAGCATTTGAAGGACAGAAGGAGGAGGGCGGCGGCGGCGATGAGGAAGGTGTGGGGGGTCGGGAAAAGGCTGTGGGAGAAGGATTGGGAAAGGAGGATATGGATGTATGACGTGCTGGTGTGGACGGTAATACGATACGGAGCGGAGATATGGGGGTGGAAAGAAAGAAAGGAGGCGGAGGCGTTAGGAGAGAGGTACATCAGATGGACATTGGGGCTAGACTGGAGGACACCAGGGTATATGGTGAGGGAGGAGGCGGGAAGGGACAAGATGAGGGTGAGGGCAGGGAGGAGGGCATGGAGGTACGAGTGGAGGTTAGAGGAAGGAAAAGGGGGAGGGATAGCGAAGAGGTGCTGGGAAGAAATGCAAGGCAGGTGGAGAAGGGGAAAGGCGAAGGGGGGTGGGAGAAAGAAAGGAGGGAGTTTTTCGAAGAGAGAGGAATAAAGGAAGGAGAGGAAGAGGGAGTACAATATGAGGAGCTGGAGAGGGAGGATAAGAGAATGCAGAAGGAGGAGAGGGAGGAAAGAATTGCAGGGATAAGGTACAATGAGTGGTTTGGAAAGATAAGGGAGGGGTCGTCACCACAGGGGTACTTGAAGAAGAAATGGAGGGAGGGGAAAAGGAATAGATTGGCAAGGTTTAGGCTAGGGAACGAGATAAGGAAAGGAAGATATTGGGAGGAGGAAAGGGGGAGGAAGTGCAGACTCTGCGAGGAGGAGGAAGAAACATGGGAGCATGTATGGGAGAAATGCAAAGGATGGGGAGGAGGATGAGGATAGAGGGAGATGGGAGGACAGAGTGAAGGAGATTCTAGGAGGAGGGGGAGAAGGGGATAGCTGGTTAAGGAAAATTGAAAGAGCAAGGGTGGAAAGGGAAAAGGAGGAGGATAACAGGAGGAGGCTGATGGGAAAAGAGTAGGAGGAGAGGTGTGGATGAAGAGGAGAAAATGGCATGATGAGAATGAATGAGAGTAAACGGAAGTCCGGGGGAAACGAAGGCGGAGTAGGAAATAAGGATAGGATTAAGATATTATAAGGTATATTAGATAGGCTAAGAAAGAGTGACGGAGCGGGCGTAAGGAGGAGAGTGCGATGAGGATAGGGAATGCGGCGGCGAAAGAGAGAGAGAGAAGCGAGAGCGAGGTGGTGAGAGAGGAAGGAAACGGACTGAGCGGTTAGAACAATATAGATTAAGGTAGATAAAGGTTGTTTTAAATTCCTTCCTTTCCACGGACCGCAACGGTTTCCCGTACGAGTCCTTCTCAGGGTCAGAGGATCTGTCCCTTGTCTCTTCCTCCACGACTGCGATTCGTCGCTTGCGGGAACGCTAGTCGTGGCCCCCCTCTCTTAGAGCAGTGAATATCGGTCTCTTTTCCTTTCCTCCACGACTGTGAGTCTTCGCTTGCGGGAACGCTAGTCGTGGCCCTCGCTCTCTTACAATTAGAGCTGTGCACGAGAAACTACGACATACGGCGCACCACGTGCTCAACGTACCGCAGTCTTGTAAACGAGCGATTTGTAGAAGTCAGTTTAAAAATCAGTACGTGGCTGTGATAGTAATAAATTCTGTGAAGCCTCTAATCATCCAAGTTACACCACCACACAATCCCTCAACTATTCCTATATCCCCAGTTATTAGAAAAAAGTTATGAAGCCTGGAGGAGGGCCTGAGAAACTCTGGTGAGACGCGAGTGATACGGTAAAGTGACGCTGAGAAGGGCCGCTCACACAGTCACACGGCACTTGGCCGGCACAATCACTAGACACGTGTTTGAGGATAACCAACAAAAGGATTTATTAATCTACGCACTTAAATACTAGGAATTACAAATGTTTGAGGGGCACCAAAGCGTCTTTATACAATCCCTGCGCTACCACAGTAACTTTCCGATGTGCACGAAGCGAGAATTGCACCCGATTTACTCACCACAATTCGCAACGAATATGAGAGCATCCGAACACGACTGTACAGCAGTGATCTCAGAAGTGGCATCCTGCCGTATCGCGGCACGCGTGGCGGGGGAAGGCGAGAGTTGTATGCGTGCCGTGTCCGTGAGCGCTGCGCGCGCACCGTACGTAGACAAGGAAGGAGCTATACTTTACGTCTTTCTTCTACCAATGTAGAGAAAAATGACGTCAGAAGCTGCGCGCGCACCTGTTACGTCCGGGCGAGGCCTTTTCACGACTTTGTAATTGTCTAGATGGTCGATGTGAATCTGCGAGCGGCCTGCCGTGCAACCGGGCGTAACGCTTAAATAATTTCGCTATTTAATTATTATAAATAACGGTAATCCAACTAAAGATCAATATTGCAAGGTATTCTAATCCCTTCCTGGAAGAGTGGGATTATTGGTTTAATTTTATAAGCCAAACGGAAAAGTTAAATTAGAAACTAATGTCGCGTTTAGTTATATGCAGGACTAATAGGATTCGTGCTCCTCCGTAAGACCCGTGCAGGTCCCCAATCGTTCGCGTGAGGTTATGTTTTCGCTCCGCGGAAACACTACGGTAGATAAGGTGTGACGTCACAACATAGATGAAATTAAGAAAATAATATAAGGGGAGAACAAAGTAGATATATATATATATATATATTCAATCGGAAAAATATTGATATAAGGAAAAATAGGAAAGATATATACATATATATATCCCGAATCTGACTAGCAAGTATAGCACCACGACAGTAAACATTATTGGAAGTACTAAGAAACGTTTGATGCTAATGCGCGGCAATTACGCGCCTTAATACGAACACCATTCACAACATGATACGATAGCATTCGCGACAATTAATATTTAGACGCTTAACAATCGACATTTCGTTTCGGGACTGTAATCACACAGTCAGCGACCGTACCCGAAGGATCTCTCCGTGGTGCAGGACGCGGGCAGGGTCAGACTATATGGTTTGGTTACAAAGTTGTCGAACAGCGCGACTGGAGGTTCTTACCGTGCCGCTGGTCTTCGGTTACGATCGGATATAATCGGCGTACGCACGCGCTCTTCCGCTTTAACTATCCCTCTCTCTCTCTCTCTCTCACTCTCGCTCTCTCGCTCTTTCCTTCTTAACTCTCCTTCTCTGGCGTAGGTCGGTGGAATTCAAGGATTTGATGGCAAAACGATGATAATACCTTCGAATCGAAATATTGCTTTAGTACTATGTCCCTCCTAGATTTGCCTATGCTCAGCTTGAATTGAGCCGGGGTCTAGCCCGTTACAAGGGTCGACAAATCAGGCGGTTAATGCTTTTATTCGTTTATAATTCACCGACTTTATTCGCCACACGAGCGAGGAACAACCCTTCGCGTTCTGTTCGCGTCTAAATGATAAAGAAAAGAATAATGTAAGTGAGATCAAAAAGGAAACTTAAAACTAACGTGTCCGACGCAATTTGTCGGCCACGTGCAGAACGTACGCGCACACCTTCGCACTTTTCACTTAACCAAAACTGAGTCTGTATCTCTAAACAATAATTGAAATTATAATCTAAAGCTTTAACGAGGGTAATTGAGTCCTTGGAAACACACTACAAAAGAATATGCACTATTAGACTCAGAAATTAAGGATATCTAAGATACCCTCGGACAGCGACCACGTACCTCACGACTTTACAGCCAACTGCGCCGAGAAATCCGTCGCGAGACGGCTCCTGGGCCCGCTCTAGGCCAGTTTTTCATACCTTAACCATGGAAACGGTCGATCAGCGGTCGATTCAGTGTACAAATATCGCGTTACTGTGCTCGCTCGATGCTCAGCGAGAGACTTTCGGTTGCTCAATTATCCTCTTTTAATTATTCTGTTTTATTGCAAATTAAATATGATTGCCTTGACTCAGCTGTCCAAAACTTTCGTAGCGCACGCTCCTGATTTATATGCTTGAACAGAATTAGGTTGATATCTGGGCATTGCCTTATTGCCACGAAAATGATAATCTAGTTTTGAGAGAGAGAGAAACTAAAATTATTACGCGGAACCTCATCGCTTTCTTAGCCTACGCACACACACACTCACACCGCACACACACTTATACCTACTTACGTCTACCTTAACGCTACTTATATGTATATTATGGGACGAGTACGACTTCACGGTGAGGGAATTCCACTACAAAATTACTGCTCGACAGTACTGCGTACACGACGGCATAAGCCGTAATACAAGTATTGTCGCATACGCGGCCTGGAGGCAAGATTAAATAATTAAGATTTTAAAGCTAATACTCAAACAGCGCGCCGGCCGCGATGGCGCGAGCCGTAATATGAATATTGTCGCGACCGGTGGAGGCCGGAATAAGGAAATCAAAAGAAGCAATTCATTAAGAAAATCAAAAAGTTACGCTGGAACGTAACACACCCAATAGAAAGAGACACAGAATTATGCTCCGTCTTCTTTCCACCACGATCGCACACACTTCGTTCGGCATGCGACAGCGGTACCGAATTTACCTTTCGGCTGAGCGTTGAGCCGGCTGAAATTCTCAAAAATGCACTTGTACCAAATTTATCTCGCAAGGCGTCATTCGATAGGGGATGAAAAGAAAAACGCTCTATGCCAAGTTTCAACCCTCTATCTCCATCAGAAGGGTAGTTATAGGGGAAATAAAAAAATCAGTGTTTGACACATTTTCCGTATTTAGCGGTGCGGAAAAATTCTGAAAAAAATTGAGAATATTCAGAACATGTGAATTTATGGTTGGGAATTTTTGCAGATTTTTGTCTAGCAAATCCTAAGCATAAAAAATCAAAAACCCCCAAAAATACGACAAATTCCAATTACGTGTTGAAGTTTCCGACCCACAGAATTTTTATAAATGCTGTAGTGAAGTATTGGCATAAGTAGTACCATCAATTTTTTTTAGATTTTTTGGTAGTGTGCGTCGTAGTTCAAATAAATAAAAACCGATATTTACGACATATTTCGTGTAATAACTTATTGAATACTTAAAATAATTGCGTTTTCTTGATATTGCCAGTCAGTTATACGATGCTCTATGTTTTCGCATGCGAGAGAGCAATGTACAAATAAAGGGAATTAAGTTATTTCGAGTTTATTGAAAGTCTGTGTGCACCGTACTTTGAAAAATATTGAGCGACAAGCCAACAGCACGAGTAGCTCGTTGTTTAAGCTACACGCTACACCCATCTGCGACATCGTTGGACACTTGTGTCGGAGGTTCGCGCGCAGGAAGGCTGATCTTTTTTTTCTTTCTAACAACTACACGACGGTAAGCGATATTCACTTACAAATATTTTAAACATACTTCTATAATATTTAACTATATTGTGTATGAATTATGTATGCACGCATTGCGTTATTTATGTGACCTTTACTTATATTTTATCACCCAATGAAGCTTCCAATGCGTGTAATGCATTCGAACACAGGAACATTCTACGAATCTGCTAGTATAAGTATTTTATTCCCGAAATATAAATTTTCACGTGGTCTTCCACGCCAGCCATGTGGTGCCACGACTAGCGTGCTCGGTTTCTTATTGTGGACCTTCGCCAGCAACCCTATTGTACCACATTTTTAATTTATTAAATTACAGTGGTGATGGGATGTGTGTAAAAAAAAGCATGCATATTTTCAACACATGACAGCAATCACCATGCGACAGATTTCTTAAACGTAAAGACATGCGGTCTGACACAAGTGAGGCCAGACCAATTTTTTTTTGCTGTACCTCTCCTTTTCGGAGAGGTACGGTCTGACACAGGTGAGGCCAGACCAATTTTTGCTGTACCTCTCCTGTTCGGAGAGGTACGGTCTGACACAAGTGAGGCCAGACTAATTGTTTTTTTGCTTTTTCTTATTCTTTTGTAAAAAGTCAATACACCTACACCATTCCTTAAAACATATCCCATCACCACTGTAATTTAATAAATTAAAAATGTGGTACAATAGGGTTGCTGGCAAAGGTCCACAATAAGAAACCGAACACGCTAGTCGTGGCACCACATGGCTGGCGTGGAAGACCACGTGAAAATTTATATTTTGGGAATAAAATACTTATACTAGCAGATTCGTAGAATGTTCCTGTGTTCGAATGCATTACACGCATTGGAAGCTTCATTGGGTGATAAAATATAAGTAAAGGTCACATAAATAACGCAATGCGTGCATACATAATTCATACACAATATAGTTAAATATTATAGAAGTATGTTTAAAATATTTGTAAGTGAATATCGCTTACCGTCGTGTAGTTGTTAGAAGGAAAAAAAAGATCAGCCTTCCTGCGCGCGAACCTCCGACACAAGTGTCCAACGATGTCGCAGATGGGTGTAGCTTAACCAACGAGCTACTCGTGCTGTTGGCTTGTCGCTCAATATTTTTCAAAGTACGGTGCACACAGACTTTCAATAAACTCGAAATAACTTAATTCTATTTATTTGTACATTGCTCTCTCGCATGCGAAAACATAGAGCATCGTATAACTGACTGGCAATATCAAGAAAACGCAATTATTTTAAGTATTCAATAAGTTATTACACGAAATATGTCGTAAATATCGGTTTTTATTTATTTGAACTACGACGCACACTACCAAAAAATCTAAAAAAAATTGATGGTACTACTTATGCCAATACTTCACTACAGCATTTATAAAAATTCTGTGGGTCGGAAACTTCAACACGTAATTGGAATTTGTCGTATTTTTGAGGGGTTTTTGATTTGTTATGCTTAGGATTTGCTAGACAAAAATCTGCAAAAATTCCCAACCATAAATTCACAAGTTCTGAATATTCTCAATTTGTTTCAGAATTTTTCCGCGCCGCTAAATACGAAAAATGTGTCAAAAACTGATTTTTTTATTTCCCCTATAACTACCCTTCTAATGGAGATAGAGGGTTGAAACTTGGCATAGAGCGTTTTTCTTTTCATCCCCTATCGAATGACGCCTTGCGAGATAAATTTGGTACAAGTGCATTTTTGACAATTTCAGCCGGCTCAACGGTCAGCCGAAAGGTAAATTCGGTACCGCTGTCGCATGCCGAACGAAGCGCGTGTGTGCGATCGTGGTGGAAAGAAGACGGAGCATAATTCTGTTTCTCTTTCTATTGGGTGCGCGCGCAGCTTCTGACGTCATTTTTCTCTACATTGGTAGAAGAAAGACGAAAAGCATAGCTCCTTCCTTGACTACGTACGGTGCGCGCGCAGCGCTCACGGACACGGCACGCATACAACTCTCGCCTTCCCCCACCACGCGTGCCGCAGTGCGGCAGGATGCCACTTCTGAGATCACTGGTGCTGGCTATGCGTGGCGATATGAATGGTGGAGTCACAGACGGTCCTGCAGGGAACTACAAAAGTTACTAGGAATATATATACGTTGGTTTCCAAATCATTGGACTCGCGACGTGGACATTATACACAATACGCACGTTTAAAATGAAATATTTATATGAAATTGAAGTAATAGTGTAACATAAAATAGTGTGTATATATATATAAGTAATATTATATGTAATACGGTAATTTTTATTATATTTACGTGCCATTATACACAATAACGCGCGTTTAAAATGAATTATTTATATGAAATTAAAGTAATAGTGTAACATAAAATAGTTTGTATATATATATAAGTAATAATATATGTAATACGGTACATTTTATTATATTTGAAGGGTTACATTAAAGTAAATTCATAATAACACTGTAATAAATTTATTAATCCTATTATAATTCACCTAATATATATCAAATATCAGTAACATGTGAAGTACATGTTGGTTTACAAACAATGGCATTTATTCACATTTATAAACAATGGTATATATATAAGAGTAGCATATAACGAAACATTTCAATCAAACAGTTGCAATTGCAATGTTCATTAGACTGATTAAAATGTAATGAAACTATAAATTTGTTGTAAAGAAATAGAAAAGATACTGCAAGCGACGTAAAAATGAAAAAGGGTGAAGAGCCGTTTTTGAACGTATAAACGATAACTTATGTTCTTTTACAGTGTTAGTGATAATATATTCAACCACCCAAACGTTTAGTGTCTTCTACTTCCACACATGGAGTTGACTCTATTGATATGGTTTCAGTTTTGTATTTTTCGTATTTAAATGTGAGGAACAGAGATCACCCAACTGAATCTTGAACCTGAATGAGGAAATCGAAAAGACTAATTTTCTCATGTCGCTTGCACAACCTTTCCTCGCACGCGATTCACAACTGTTGATGCCTCGGTATGTTACAAAGATTGTCCAAACATCCTGTGGCTGTCTGATGGCAGGTCCTCTTGATAAGTAATATTCGGCTAGCATTTAGTTTTCCTGAAGACATCTGGACTACGCTTCAGTATTACACTTTGATATTCCTCGCATATCCATAATGACGGTTCTGTATGTCCTTTTTATTTCCCCAAACTATCATTGTGCTGCATCTGTTCACCCAAAATTGTTTCAATAACGTGAAGAAGAGATAAAATTCATGTTAACACCGAATAGTCCAAAGTATAAATGTATCCATACCTCACAACAATTGACCCGTAATGTACATCACTTTTGCAGTGCACGTTACTCCCCCGTGGCCAACAATGGGGCCAGAACAATTTGGTACCTAGGTCATTCTTGATAATGTCTGGTGCAGCCAATGTATCTGAAAAATGAAGAGACTTTTACTACTTTGGATCTTCATAGCAAGATCACTGTTATTAAAAAAAAAAAAATACATCATAGCAGCAACAAAATGTTACATTTGTTTGTGAAACGAAGTTGAACAATAGTAGAAGCAGGAAAATAATTATGTTATACATAATATAATGACCATTTTTTTACATGTAACAGTGTCAGCTCCGAAAACAGATGAGTGCTTTTATGAAGCAATAATCACAAACATTTGAAGCGTGCATGAATAACAATTTTGTTTACATTGTACAACTTGTAATCCTCGCAGGTCTTATAAATTTTCGTTCTTTAATATCTGTTTGCCCCACTTGTCCTCGTCAATCGCTAATTGGATTAGTATTGTTTCGTTTCGCGTTTCGACAATATTTTAGAACCTTACTGACATAACAACATACTTACGAATAAATCCGTTTGATGAAGTATGACTCAGATGTTGCCAAAGAAGCAATTGTTACTGTTGGGATGTAGTAGTTGTCATTGTATTTTGTCGTTTGTAACATTGTTCCGTCCAGGCTAAACATTTCGGGCCCGCTTGTCATCGTTAATCCTTCCGCTCCGAGTGCCCTTATTGCACGGATCCATGTGGGTATGCATTGTTGATTTGATTTCGCGGACGAGCGCGGGAACTCCTATCTAAATGTATATACTACACACAACTGATCGTCACAGTGATTGAGAACACATTCGTTTTTGATTTATGATTGGCCTGTCTCTCCCGTTAAAAAGAAATTACGTGAAAACCAACATTTCAACATTGAAACTGAAAATCCCGAATAAGTCGCCGAGTCATCTAAATAACGAGCGACTACAGTCAGCCATCACAGGAAAAATAAAACAATGTTCGGCAATAAAATTATTGGCATTTCAAATCCAACTTGGCCCCGGTGTAGCAACGTTCCACAATACCCCTGAGGTCTTGCTACTGATTGCGTTATTTCTTTTTATACATGGTGATTTCCCCTGTAGGCCTATATATCCATGACTACCGTGTGTCTCAGTATGTGTGGTACGCAGATTCATCTTCTTGTAACCTTACATACATGCGTATTGAAAGTACCGGATCCAGCTAATCATTGTGCCAATGAAATTTTTGCAGACAGATCATATGTGTGATCGGATTTTACTGGCCGATCGAAGATGCAATGCATTGCTCCAGACAGATCATATGTGTGATCGGATTTTACTGGTGGATCGAAGATCCAATGCATTCCCCCAGACAGATCGCATGTGTGATCGGATTTTACTGGGGGATCGAAGATCCAATGCATTCCCCCAGACAGATCGCATGTGTGATCGGATTTTACTGGGGGATCGAAGATGCAATGCATTGCTCCAGACAGATCATATGTGTGATCGAATTTTACTGGTGGATCGAAGATCCAATGCATTCCCCCAGACAGATCGCATGTGTGATCGGATTTTACTGGGGGATCGAAGATGCAATGCATTGCTCCAGACAGATCGCATGTGTGATCGAAATTTACTGCAACATGTAGATATTCATCTCATTTGTGAGTAATGAACGCTTCGATCGAGTTATCGCACTGAAAAATTTCGTTTCCGTTGCTTCTGATAACTGTGAAGTGATGATCTGTAATCACTTACTGATGTGCCCAAACTATTGAACGGGTTAAGAAGTGACGCATATTCGTCCCCGTTAGTGTCAAAGCATATTTTTTCGTTTCTGCATATAAGCGCAATTCTATGTAACATGTAATAATGGTTTTAATAAGTCTGTTACTGTGACTAATGAACTCCTCGGCGCTGAACATTTCTACATCGTGATCGTGAAGATCGGGAAAAAGTGCACCACCTTCCGCTAATTTATGAAAAGCACGAGCGGCTAGAACAGCGGGAAAGTTTGATTCAACTGGCGGTTTTCTCGAATTTAAGTTGCACGCAGTACGGAACAGGGACTCCGTGATGAGACAAATTTTTACGGCACTTTTGCTGGGAATGACTAAATAACCGCGAGTTATTGCTGCTATGAACGCAACAGGATTTTGCCTATTGACCCGTACGCTGTTTGCGTCCATTTCTTCGCAAGCGGTTAAACATTCGAGGCAACTAATTTTCCTTCGTTTCTTAATGTGCAGTATCACCCAACCGGCAATGTACCCGATAGCTTGTTGCGAAAATTCTGAAATGTTGGGTGACTGTGCCCATGCAAAATTGACAAACTCGGTCATCCCGTCAAAACTAGAATTTGATGTTCCCTCTTCATTGAGCCCGTATTTTTGCGCTACCGTAGAATTGTGTACAGCGTCGTACACACTAACGTCGTATCGGTCAAGCTTTGCACGACGTCGTTTTGGTTCAGCCGAGGAGACATGTAAAATTTGCGTGTTGTCCATGGCTGTTACATTGCCCATGCTACTGGAAACATGGTGTCTTACAAGTAAACGCTTATACGCAGAAATGAACTGACTAGCGGTAGGATTTGGACACCACCCACTTCTGGCTCTGATTGCACCAAAAAATAGCTCCAAATGGTCTTGGCTAAGTTTGTACGTCAGTAAATACGTCATTTTCGATTCGCACGGTTTCACGTAGGCGTCATAAATATTAAAGACGGACAAAACGCCTGTGAAGAAGCCGATGAAGCCTGCTCGGCGTCTCGATCGGAATATGGGCGTTCCATTTTCTTCTGTAATTTGTGACAGGTACAAAATTTCGGCAATTAATCTTGGACGCCAATTGTCCTCATTGTCTCGTTTTAAGGGGCTTTTGTAATGTTTTCCCCACGGATTCCGGACATTGAGGAAATCAAAAATGACGTCGATGCACCGCACAAACCTAACCGTTGCCTCGCAACCTTCAAAATCTGGTATGCGCAGAACTTCCGCGCAAAACTGTAGACTGTCTGCAACACTAGAACTGAGAGTTTGTGCAGCTAGGGCAACCTTCATTACCATTTTCCGGTAATCTATGTGCGCAGTGCGCAACCGGTTGCGGAGCCGCAAACCCTCTCGTTCTTGCAATAGTCCTAATGCTTCTATATAGCGCCACTCGATTTTTCTACCGTCCTTGTCGAGAAGTACTCGGTACTCTCCCAAACAATTACGAATATTCTTGAGCATATGACATGCATCAAATACCACCTGAATGTCTGGCTCACCGGCCACGGGATGCGCAAAATGAATTTTAAATATGTCATTCAGCGCATCTACGTTGTCATTACCATTTGGATGGTTTTTAACAGTTTTTTTATCAAGGTGCATTACTGCACCCAGTTTCTCCACTACCGCAAAATGATCCGCGGGTCCGTCTAAAGTTAGACTACAGACAATGACGCCTGCTTTCTGAAGCCGAAATAATGCTTCTCGGACCAAATTAGATTTTGTGTCCGCGTTCAAAGTGTCGATCAAAAAATACCCAATTGGTAATTTACAATGTTCCTTCAGCATGACCACCATTAAAACAAAGGCGTTCTTTGCCTCCGGAAGATCGTCGCCACCGGTTGTGCCAACGCCTAAATCCACGTGGCCGCGGATCTTTCCGTCGCGACCTCTCTGACAGCCTTTCTTTATGGCCATCTCGCCCATGACAAGGGCACAAAGTAAGGCGTCGCCACTTTCCCTTAAAGCAGCCGATTTTTCATTTAACGTCGCGAACGATTCCTCTGTGAAACCTGGTTCAGCATCAACGCAGCTGTACCAAGTCCTAAGGACGTCCGGATGTGGAAGAGCTAAGTAAAACGCCTTTCTAATATAATTATAGGCCCTCGGTGAATAGAAATGAACCGTTAACGCAAATGCGCGTAAAGCCGCAGGATATTTTTCTCGACTGAGTTTATTTGGATTATTCTTTTTCCGCTTCATCATACGGGTAAATAATTCTATGGATGCAGTTTCATGGGGCGAAAGATTATAGTAGGCGGACTCTGGCAAAAGATTGCACCGTCTTAGCTCTACCACAACATCGCGTAAAGAAGTTACTCGCCTGCTTAAACGCCTGACTCGTTCTTGCAGCCGCTTCGTAACGTTCCTTACGCTAACTTTTTCGGTTTGAAGCGCCCTCAGTTTCTTCCTGAGCGTTCGTGGGGAGTCCTCGTATCTGTGGTCATGGAGAACGGCTTCGTAGTTCCCATAACGTTCACCACCCACTTCCTCCGTACGTCGCCTTTTTGGCGTACTCGTGGACGGTATGCAGTCTTCGTCGGTAACTGAAAAGACAAAGAATGATGAGTTGCGAAGAGTACCGATACTTTCAATATAACAAAGACTTGGGTATTGTTTTTTACAAATTGGCTACATTAACATGGTACCACCGTGGGAGTAGCCTCTTTCAAACGTACCCAAAATCATCAAAATCGGTTAACACGGTGGAAAGTTATACGTGGACATTTAACAGTTACGGTCCAAACTCGACAAATTGTTTCAAATATTTGTTGTTGTTCTTGCAATTTTTCGACACTTATATGACATCAATGGGAGAATAGGCTCCCGCATTTTGTGCAACAACCATCAAGATTTGTCAACCCGTTCGCGACAAATGCGCCAACATACATAAAAAAATACATATCCAATACACAATGTCCAATGTCGTTCTGTTCATCGTCTCGTTGGAGGACAATGACATTTCTTTCATTGATAAAAAGGACCCTCATTCCGTCTGTTACATATTGACATTAGTAAAGGTTGCCTTCCGGTGCTCGCGACTGCGACGCGCGACCAATCGATGAAATAAATATACATATACATATATATTTCATTAAAATCGTATTTTTTTCCCTTTGCGAAAACAATCTATCTATATATATTTATCGAATGGTCGCGCGTTGAGGTCGCGACCACCGGAAGGCTACCCTAACGGTTCTTATCATGTATTCGGGTGACCTTGGTGCCACTCTCTTACCTGCACAAACCTCTTCCTTGCAAGTGATATGCTGAGGTAATTCGTCCGTTTTAATTACAGGCAAACTTCCCCGTTTCAGACGCTTCTTAACGCGACCGTCGAACACCTCGAAAGAGGATGCGTCGAAATGGTCGGAGCCAGGGCCGCCCCGTGCGGGTGTGCAGGTTGTGCCCCGCACAAAGGCGCCTGGTCCAGAAGGGCGCCATTTTAAATGATGCATACGTATGTAATGTTTATTTCACGAGAGAATTAAGAACATATTTTCGTTTCCTTTTGGGCATGTAAAATCTCTGAGGGGTGGGGATAGCAAAGTGGCGAGAGCACTGATCTGTATACTACGGGTATGAGGTACGATATCAGTGAGCGGGAAACAAATGCCCGCGTGTTTTGTCATGGATCGCCAGTATACCATATTTGAGCAGATCAGCGTTGTTTGCTGTGGGTCCATGGCAACGAGAGCAAAATAATAAAGTGGAAAAATAGAAGACGATGTGTATGACGATGCAGTCTCGCGTCGTCAAAGTGAGTGAACGAACGTAAATATCCCCTGTTTAAGTAGTAAGTATGTCAAATCCTTTGCTTTGTGAAAAAATACATATAAAGTATACTTCCGTATAACACGCTAAATATTTCGCGACGACTACTTTCATACAACGCGATTGTCGTACAACGCGCTATCTAATACAATTTTTCTTTTTTTTGTTCAATTTCCTTTAAAAGTATAGGTAGTCTGAGCATGACGTCATCAGAGGTGCGTAAGCAAGCCGAGGCAAACCGATTCAATGGTTTCACATTGCACTCATCGATCGATCGGTTCGCCGTCGTACGAGAAAAAATTTAGTGTGTTTAAGATTTATTCTAATGTTAGAGAATCGGTGTAGCTGTAGCTTATTCGGACCGATCCGCGACTGTCTGAGCGCGTGAACGAAAAATTATTGGTGTCTTGGTGATTCATTCTAGCATTGGAGAATCGGTGTACATACCTTGTTCAGCCCGATCCGAGACTGTCGGATCGGGCTGTGAGGCTGTGAGCAAATGTGGCCGATCCGCGACTGTCTCGGATCGGACTGAACAAGGTACACCGATTTTCCAATACTAGAATGAATCACCAACACACTGAATTTTTTCTCGTACGGCGGCGAACCGATCGATCGATGAGTGCAATGTGAAACTATTGAATCGGTATGCCTCAACTTGCGCCCGCGCCTCTGATGACGTCATGCTCAGGCTGCCTCGTGCCCGTTCGTGCTCAGATGTAGATATACCTTTACACGATTTTATACAATCCGGAACACATTAACCGCGTTATATGAGAGGCTACTGTATTTTCTTAAAGAACAAGTATTGTAAACCCTAGATGTCAGAAAAAACGTCCAAGAAGTTATCAGGAGTTCAAAACAGAAAAAGACGATTAGAACGACAACAGATCGAACATAAATTGGCCGGATCACTGGACAAATTTTTGGAATCAGTACCGCCTACAGCTGCTGTGAAAATACAAAGGACGGAATGTTTTGACGAAGCCATCACTTCGAGGCCATGTACTTCAAAAGAGAACACTGAACAACAAACAGTAGAACAAGATAAGTTTGGAGAGACTGATGCATATGTATCCAATTCTGATTGTAGGAGGCCGGTAGGAAATGGATCAACGGGTAGGGCTAAATTAAATTATGCGGGATATTTTCACTGTCTGATGTATATTCTCACGTGTCACCTCTACTGTACAAGATCTCTTGTCGAACTAATGTGAGATCGTCCGTTTCCCCGAATGTCCCCGAGCCTCGAGAGCAGTACGGAGGTCATGCGCTCTATTTTGGAGTACGCACCGTTATAATTTGAACCTTACATGATGTATCCGATGAAGCCGATACTGACCTCACCATATTATCACCAAAAGTTGTGGCTGACGAAGTATTGGATTCCGATTCAGCGAAACCCGTGTTACGTCCTCCGTTTTTCGGCACCCTGCGTACACCGGGTATACCGGGGATCGGAAGACAGACAAAGTGACCGGCCCGATAAGAGATTTGACGTGTCAGCGGAGCGGCTCGCTGAGACGTCGCACGCGCCTAAATATACTGGGTGTCCTAGATTCGACGTTAAACCTACGTGTATTCTCGCGTCCGACTGGTTACGGCACAAAAGCGTTAGCGTCGCTGGTGACTCGGAATTACACCAACCTAAGAGTTTACTCGCGTCCGAATGGTTACGGCACTGAAAATGTGAGCGTCGCTGGTGACTCGGAATTACACCAACCTAAGAATTTACTCGCGTCCGAATGGTTACGGCACAGAAAAAGTGAGCGTCGCTGGCGACTCGGAATTACACCAACCTAAGAATCTACTCGCGTCCGAATGGTTACGGCACAGAAAAAGTGAGCGTCGTTGGTGACTCGGAATTACACCAACCTAAGAATCTACTCGCGTCCGAATGGTTACGGCACAGACAATGTGAGCGTCGCTGGTGACTCGGAATTACACCAACCTAAGAATCTACTCGCGTCCGAATGGTTACGGCACAGAAAAAGTGAGCGTCGCTGGTGACTCGGAATTACACCAACCTAAGAATCTACTCGCGTCCGAATGGTTACGGCACAGACAATGTGAGCGTCGCTGGTGACTCGGAATTACACCAACCTAAGAATCTACTCGCGTCCGAATGGTTACGGCACAGGCAATGTGAGCGTCGCTGGTGACTCGGAATTACATCAACCTAAGAATCTACTCGCGTCCGAATGGTTGCGGCACAGGCAATGTGAGCGTCGCTGGTGACTCGGAATTACACCAACCTAAGAATCTACTCGCGTCCGAATGGTTACGGCACAGACAATGTGAGCGTCGCTGGTGACTCGGAACTACACCAACCTAAGAATCTACTCGAGTCCCAATGGTTACGGCACAGAAAATGTGAGCGTCGCTGGTGACTCGGAATTACACCAACCTAAGGATTTACTCGCGTTCGTGCGGGTTACTTAATCTATGATTTCGACGTCCGAATCTTCGCAAATCTCAGTTACCACGACGGTAGACGGTACGATTTCCGGTTCTAGAGGCTCGAAGTAGACCGTGAACTGATCTTGCCCTGGGGGTAGTTCGAACGGACAAGGTTGTTCTGGAGAGGTCCAGACCGGTGGCACGTGCTGTCCGGGGTGCGGGTAGGTAGGCGGAAGGGAATTCGCGGATTCGCTCGCTGTTTGTCGAGATAGCTGCGACCGGTACAAGCGGGCAGCTGCGCGGCGTGCCCAGTGTTTTACTCCGCCTCCCCGAGTTCCTCTATAGTCCTTACGTGGCTGGCGACGTCGGCGTGTTCTCTGGCTATGGGTTTGACTGAGAGAATAGTTGCGATCCGTGGATATGACCACTGATCTCGGGCCCGAACCGTGGTGCGCCGAAAGTGGTTGGGTCGTGGATGTCGCGCGAAAGATTCGCAGAGGGGTCACCGGAACTCGGAGGTTCGACGGTGCCCGCGGGATATTGCCCGTACGGCGACTCAGGCACAGGCTCGAAGGCGGCAGCAAGGACCACTCGATTTATGCGCACGGCGGTTTCGGTATCGCGGGAGGAAAAGGGGTGAAATCCCCTGTCTAATTACACTCAGAGAAAACTCCATTAACCAGGTTTTACGCGGGTGTACGTGTAGTGTTGCGAGGATGGGTGTGCAGTAGGTGATTCACGAGACTGTGTACATACTGTTTATTGGCTGATCAAACCCTACAATTTGGAGTGGACGGCTCCACTTCGTTATCGCGACCGGAGAATCGGAGATTGAGACTAGACGCAGTGTCTCGATCACGCAAGTTACTTATAATTAGTTGAATTTCAGAGGCTTCACCACGCTGGTTGCCCAGAATGGTCCAAATTACAAAGACTGCTTGATTACACAAACCTGGTGTTGCCTGACGAGATGCAGGAACAATGGCACTGATTTTATCGTGTTGATTATTCGCTTGGGCTTAACTTGATTCAATTGACTCGGCTTGACTTGACTTGATTCTGTTCGTTACACTTGAAAGATACTGGAGGTGAATGCTAAGTCGGGTGTTACGCTTCGCACCCGCGCTTGAATTCTTAAATGTGAATAACGGTGCTGTTCGGAGCACTACACGCACTGAAGTGAATTGAAGTAAATGGATCGATGAATAAGTCGCAAGTGACTGTCGTAGGCAAGAGTGCGCGTACTAACACTTGTCGTAATCAAAAGAGCGCGTACAGGTGTTTGGCGTGACCAAGAGTGCGGTGGTGACCAAGAGTGTCCGAAAAGGGTCTCGTACTGCCCTATATAGGCGCCGTGCTCCGCTGAGCGGCGTTCGCATGCTGACACTGCATCAGCGCTATATATTGAGAACGGCGCGACAGGTGCCTTTCCCAGGACTCAATCGTACGTGTCTTATCTTAAATAAGGGTCCGTGAGAACCGTGCTACATTCCTAAAGTTAGATTAGAGTACATCTTAGAACTATTGAGCGAACGGGAGACTGCGGCGAGAACGATCGATTAGTTATTCTTGAATAATTTAGAAAGGCGAAAAATTGTGGCGGGTGGAGGACGCAGGACGTAACACCCGAAACTTCAGATTTGATTTTAAACTTTAACGTCAACGATCCTGGTACCTGGCCAGAACATGTGACCATAAAAATTAAAGTTAGTTTAGTTGACAATGGCCCTCGTCAAGTATTTAATAGGGATTTTCCTAAAGACGAATCGGGCCGCAAGTTTTCCAAATCTTATTATAATCGAATGTTGACAAATGAAGAAAAAATTACGAGAAGTTATTTAGTTTATTCAGAATCGGAAAACTCGGTTTTTTGTTTTCATTGTAAAATATTTGGTGACCGTAATACGCAACTTACTAATGATTATGGTTGTAATGATTGGAAGCATTTGAGTTATATATTAAAAAAACATGAAACAAGTTCCATGCACATTAAGAACGTTTCAAAATATAGCAATCTTAAAGTGTCGTTAATTAATAATTGTACGATTGATGCAACACAACAAACATTATACGAAACCGAAAAGAAATATTGGCAATCCGTAATTGAACGGTTAATACATCTAATAAGATTCTTGTCAAGACAATGTTTAGCTTTTAGAGGATCTTCAAAGATTCTATTCCATAATGATAACGGTAATTTTTTAAAATTAGTAGAAACTGTTGGTAAATTCGACTCGATAATGGCAGAACATTTGCATCGTATCCAATCATCACAAAAAAAGAATATTGTGCATTATTTAGGTGACAGGATACAAAATGAAATCATTCATATTATTTCGGAAGCCATAAAACAACAAATTTTATCAATGGTTAAAGAGTCAAAATACTATTCTATAATTTTTGATACAACTCCCGATTTGAGTCACACAGAACAACTCACAATTGTTATTAGATTTGTTCATCGGAATAATGAAACAAATATCGCCGAAATTCGAGAACATTTTTTGGGGTGTTACATACAGACCCTCCGTTTTCCTTCGTTCCTACGGACTCAACGTAGCCTCCTCTTGGAGTCCCTACCGCTCTTGTTTAGATAGTAAGATAACACGTCCTGGCAGTGGGAGCAGTTCTCCCACTAACTTCACCTATCTTCATCTCTCTCAGACACACGCATCTTTCTCGAGATTTCGAGTATAAAAAGGCGAGCTGCAGCGAGCTCAACTGCGGTCTTACCACGGGAGTCAACTCTGTAAAGTCGAGCCGTAGTCTATTGACCACTCGAATTTCACGTCGATCTCTTAAGTACAGTCAGCAAGATCGGACTCAAGTTCCCTTTCGAGCAAAATTCTAGAGCCTACTCTATTGAGTACTCTGTTGCAAGCGAGCCTAACTCCTTGCAACCATATAAAAGTAGAGTCCTTTTTGTTCAAAACTCACTGCCAGAACGGGTACGAGTCCCCTTCGTAGCAAAACTAGTCTAAGTAACGTTTCGCCTAGCTTGTATGCTAGTAGTTGTAAGTAGTATTTTATAAATTTGCTTTTACCAAATTATAACATCATTCATTTCTTTAATTCATTTCATTGTACATATTTTTATCTTTACAATATATTCAAGTTAACTGTAGTAATTGTGCTGCTCTGTACCAAATTCTTTTCCTTCCATATTAATCTTAAATTCGTGACAGATTGGAGAATCCGCAGATTCTCCACAACCGCTCGAGGAGAATCAATTACGAGTCATTTTTCCTTAAACATATACCTACCCTACGTTCTTGAACAGGCCACCCGACGTATTCCCGTCGTGGCGTTCTGTACAGAACTCCCTTCTATACCCAGTGTTCTTGAATTGGCCACCCGACGTATTCCCGTCGCGGCGTCTAATACAGAACATTAACTTTCCGAAACCCTACGTTCTTGAACAAGCCACCCGACGTATTCCCGTCGTGGTGTTCTGTACAGAACTCTTTTCTATACCCAGTGTTCTTGAATTGGCCACCCGACGTATTCCCGTCGCGGCGTCTAATACAGAATACTATTTCACCCTCCGAGTGTAGGCCACCCGACGTATTCCCGTCGCAGCGCATGCACTCTTGAGGTCCTTTTCCTTGAACAGCAAAACACACGACGTTTCGCGTCGTGTCGGACGTTGACAAGGAATCCTACAAGTTGACGCACTGATCTCTATACAATGGATGCGAGATCAGGATATAGGGAATGCTGCCAATATGAATGGTGGAGTCACAGACGGTCCTGCAGGGTACTACGTATAGTGCCGGGCCTATTATTCGGCAAAGTGGGTATCTTGTAGGGTGCCACGCTCTGAAAATTGTTCTGCAACATTTTTTTTTCTTCGATGCGCCCCCGTTTCCTTAAGAAAAATTGCTATCTGTGGCTTTGAAACGTTTAATGTCGGCCCTTCACTCTGCTAAAAGTAAACATACCGACACCACAAACTTTTTGGGAGACATCGAGTCATATACTTTGACATAAATATATTCATCCGTAAGTATGTGTTGTATTAGAAAGCATCCAAAATATTGTTGAAACGTGAAACGAAACGATCCTAACCCAATCAGCGATTGGCGAAGACAGGTGAGATTAGTTAATATTTCAAAATTAAAATGCAGAAATGTGTCAAATCTTGGAGAGTTAAAATTGTACAATGTGAGAAATGTTGAAAATTATGTAAGCTTCGCATATTTCTGGCCATGGTTTCTTCAACGTACTGATTTGCTTTCAGACACTGTGCAATGTGAAAAATTGAGAGAATTACATAGGAAAAATTGGCTAAACTTTGAAACATATCATCTCAATACTGCATCCTATATCAATTTACGTGAGTACCACCACAATAGGATACATCCGCTAGATCTACAACTAAAATGTAATAGACATTTACATTAGTTCACTTTTGTATGTTATAGACTCCAGATGAGGAAACTAATTGTTTTGAGACATGTAAGGGATAAAATATATTGATTTATTCTATTCTCAACCCAGAAGAGGGCAATCCTACATTATACATTATGTATACAATTCTTTTCCTGATTCCGCTGTTCAACTTGGTGTTGGAAATAAATGTAAAATTTTGTTGCTGCTATGGTGGGTTGGTCCCTGTTCAGGGCATTGGATTTGGTATGAAGTTTCAATGTAATACGTCTTCATTTTACAGGTTCATTGCCTATATTATATTATCAAGAATGACCTGAGCACTAAATTGTTCTGGCCCCATATTGGTGACTGGAAGTAACATGGACGGCAAAAGTCATGTACATTATGAGACAATTGATTTGAGGTACGTGTACATTTATATTTTTAGCTATCGACTGTCAATATAATTTTCATCAGTTCTTCCCATTATTAAAACAATTTTGTATGAACCCACTTAGCATGATGACATCTTCGTAAAATCGCAGGGACAATCAATACCGACATAACGAATATCCGGGGGAAATACACATATGCTATTCCGAGATGTGGCCTGGATATCGTGAGGAAGAGGAATTCAGAGGTGAATACTACTTTGCCATACATACAGGCGAGATCACGTTAGGCAGCTTTTGAATGTTCTGTCAGTTTATATGGATAGGATACGTTTTATTGTTTGTAAACCAAAATGTACTTCACATATGTCACTGATATTTGATGGATATTTAGGTGGATTATAATAGGATTAATAAATTTATTACAGTGTTATTATGAATTTACTTTAATGTAACCCTTCAAATATAATAAAAAGTACCCTATTACATATACTATTACTTATATATATATACACTATTTTATGTTACCCTATTACTTTAATTTCATATAAATAATTCATTTTAAACGTGCGTTATTGTGTATAATGTGCACGTCGCGAGTCCAATGATTTGGAAACCAACGTATATATATTCCTAGTAACTTTTGCAGTTCCCTGCAGGACCGTCTGTGACTCCACCATTCAATTGGCCACGCATAGCCAGCACGGGATCTCGGATCCATTGTATATAGATCAGTGAGTTGACGGCACCCCTTCCGAGTACCGAACACCAATCACGCAAACCCACATTCGGCGTGTGCCTCAAAACACTCGCTGCGTACCTTGGCTCGTAACAGGGGTTTCAGCCTATAGAGGATACTACTGGTCAGGGTTTGTTCGAATTTATTAGAACCCATTTAAAATCATTGAATATCAATATTTTAGATTTACGCGGACAAGCGTATGACAATGGTGCCAATATGCGAGGCAAGCATAACGGATTCCAGCAAAAAATTATTGGCATAAATTCAAGAGCTTTTATCATTCCATGCGCTGCTCACTCATTAAATTTGGTAATTAATGACGCAGCCAAAATTTCATTTGAAACAGTAAATTTCTTTGGGTTAATTCAGGAGTTTTATAATTATTTTTCGGTGTCTGTGAAGCGTTGGGCAATTTTAAAAAAATATGTGGAAAATTTAAGCTTAAAATCGCTTTCTAATACCAGGTGGGAAAGTCGAATTGAAGCAATAAGGCCGCTTAAAAGTAATATTAGAGAAATTTATCAGGCTCTTTTACACATTACGGAAGATGATACAAAAGATATTGATTCGAGAGTTCAGGCTGACAACTTAATCTCCAAAATTTGCTTATTTAAATTTGTTTGTTCTATTAATATTTGGTATGACATCTTAAGTCTGGTAAATGTTGCAAGTAAGATCATTGCAGAATCCAACACTTAATATACAAACAATTATTCAAAATCTTGATCTTATTACAAAGGAATTGAAGAATTACAGAACGGATACAAATTTTGAGACTATTATTACCACTGCAAAGAAAGTCGCAAACGATCTCAGTATCGATCCAGTTTTCCCAGTAATTCGAAAGAGAACAACAAAGAAGATGTTTGGATATGAAGCATCAGACGAATCAATAAATAATCCTAAACAACATTTCAAAATTAACTTTTTTTTCACGGTTTTAGACACCACAATATCGTAAATTACGGAAAGATTTGTACAGATTAAAGAACATAATGATGATTTTAAACTTATCCACGACATAAGCAAATTAAAAGACTGGCGTGATGAAGATTTATTAAAACACTGCAAAGATCTACACATAAAACTTAGCGACAATAAAAATACTGATGATCGGGATATTGACGGTATGACTTTATTCGAGGAATCAAAGACTTTACAATGTTTTATAAAAAAAGAAATGTCACCTCACGATGTTTTAAATTATATATATAGCAACAAATTAACTGACACGTTTGCAAATACTGCTATTGCGTTGCGTAATTATTTAACGTTACCCATATCTGTAGCTTCTGGGGAAAGGAGTTTTCTAAAGTTAAAATGAATTAAGAATTATTTGCGATCAACAATGTCGGAAGAACGTCTCACTGATTTATCAATAATATCAATAGAAAACGATATTATGGACACCTTAGATATGAGGGATCTAATTCTAGGACGATAAATATTTGATATTTTTACAATAATTAAAAAAAATGGTTATTTTCTCTATTTGTATATACGCTTTGTATTAATATGATAAATATATAAAAATTCCCTGGAACTCATTTTATTGTAATTTTCAAATTCTATTTTATGAGGGCGCTGAAACATAATTATGCACAAAGGCGCCTCTTATTCACGGCGCGGCACTGGTCGGAGCACAGTTCGCTGCGCCACCATAGCTTGTCAACTTGAACACCGACTCTGTCCGCCCATTGTTGCCGCAACGCCTCATCTCTAGGAAATCTAGGAAATAATGTTTTCATATTAATAAAACAATTCTGATCTGATTCGTTGCCAACTAATTACTGTAGGGTACAGGTCCAATTGATACGATTTGGCCCGAAATTTCGTTAGGGCGAAAAATAGTTTCGATCACAGTACGTGAAGCGATCGGTACAACCCAAAGTGAAGTGTGCAATGCGAATACACATGCATACGCTTGTAAACTGTACTGATGAAGAAATAAGGGGTACAGGGGAGCAAGGAAAGCCCAACGTAGGCGATCAATCGTGATCCAAGCGTTTTCATTTCAGGCGCGTTTGACGTCATTATTTATATTCATTTGTACGATGCCTGCAAATTCGTCCGGCTACATTTGTCGCTCAAAGAAGTTTGGTTATTTACTCCCATTTCACCCGAAAACGCGTCGTAATGCTGCGGTGTGATGTAGCGTACGGCGCGGCCAACTACAACGGTTCCCGACTCACCGGCACGTCCCCCCTTTCGGAAAATTATTATTATTTACACATAGTTCATACGGGCCGCCAACAACGAATGTATCAGCCGCGAATGAAGAAAGTCGTCAGAAATATTGTTATCGCCATTACCGAAACCGCGAATAGCGAATCCGTCAATAAGGTACTTCGAGTGTACACAAAAAGTGCGGCAGATTATGTCATCTTTACGTACCTATGGAATGTCACGCTTTCCTTATTATGTCTGTACTGCTTCCCGCAACACACACACGTACTCATTCTGAAGTAATATATAAGAAAGTAACGAAACAACGAAAAACGTGAAGTACACACGACAATGCACCAGATTCGCCGGCAACAGTGCACTTTTCGCGATTGTGGCGATCACCCCGGTATTGTCGTATGCGTATATTCAACTATTGAAACCGATAAAACTGTTTCAATCGACACTTTCGCTGTCTCGACTTCTGGATTGACAAATCCAGACTGACAGATGAAACTGAGACGTTCAGCTTTTCGCCGGTATTCACTCCGTCTTTCTTCAGGCAGGAGGGGGTTTGTCGGCGCGATCAAAGTAGACTAAAGACTGCCTTGTGTCTTACAAAGGGCGGCCGCGGGTGTGATATCGAAATTCGAGCAATGGACCGCAACATTGTGTTAGAAGCCCCCAAACATGAAAACCAATTTCGGCGTTTTGCCTAATGCGACTTATTTATTGACAACACTGCATAAATTAATTATCATCGACCCAATTCATCAAAAACTCAGTACATGATATCATGAAACATCCGTAGTGAGGCGGCAAGGCGACCGAGCAGTAATGTCCAGGTTCGATTCTCTGTAACGCAATTTTTCTTACACTGTTCAGTATATTCGCCGGTATATTAAAATTCTTCTCCGAATAACTGACAAATTTTGTCTAGCCTACATTTCATCGCAAAGAAATGTAATGTATTTTTCTACTAATCCGCTTTTATAATTCATTAAAGGCGATAATGACATGAAATCGAATATGAGGTATATGAGGTACTGAATAAGTATTAATTAGTAAATATGGTCTGAATTACATCCTGTTTGGTCTCATTTTGATCCGAAAAATCTCATCAATTTGTTATAAACTGTCTCATACACAAAAAGTTTATAATAAATAAGTTTAATCATCGTTTTTATTATGACAGTCGATACGCTGAGGTTTAAATGTCTCATTGCCACTCGCCACGGCTAGCATGTAAGTACTTTTTTTTATTCGGCGCCTTTTTCTTTGTTTGCCGAACTACAAAGACGAGCCGCGAAGCTCGAACACCGCGTCTCCGCTACCGGCCCTACCATAGGTGTCGCGATACGATTCCGAGGTATCTAACAAACTGAGATAATATACTGTATTGTTATTTCTGCAAATTGTTCGCCATCCGCCAATGAACATTGCCGAAATTTTTACCACCACCTCAACACGGTTGAAGCAGCAACCGGCGTAGAGCTTCATTCGACGTTCTCTCTTCGGTAAGTACACATCGTTATACACGCTACCCATTCGGACTAACAATAACGAATATTTCTGCAGTAACTATTACGTATCGCTTTGCATTGAATTAGTATTTAATTAGCGTTGCCAATGGCGAGACATCGTCAGTTAATCTAAAATTGTGAAGCCTGCAACCCCGCGTATCATTGGAAAGCGAGTATCAGACAATCGATTCACGCGGCTGCACGTTTTTCGGCTGGATTGACGGGGATTGACGATCATTTCGTATAATTGTATTTGCGCTTTTCAGTATCGTTCACTTCTTTATAACCATTCAAGGCGCGTCCGGACTACGTTTCGGCCGATCGGCGCAAAAACCCGATTTGTGTGTTCAATTTCCCGATCGATAAAGCCGAACGTAGTCACGAGCCGCCTTCAACGGTTTTAACAAATAAACGATAGTGAAAAGCGCGAATACAATTGGACCAAATCATTGTCAATCCCTGATTGAAAGAAGACATCGTTTTCCGTCGCTAGTGACCGTCAATCTAGCCGAAAAACGTGCAGCCACGTGGATCGATTGTATAATGCTCGGTTCCGATTATACGTGGGGTTGCAGGCTTCCAAATGTTATATCAATTGTCTGCCGAGGGGATCACGACTCACGGGTAATGCAACATTCTTCCATTCTGCGATTGACAATTCACGAGTCACTTCATCCAGATTTTTCGTTATTGTCATTCCTATCGATGTGACGATTTATATGTGTAATCGATGATTCGCATGTATTAACAACTGAATTACATTTTTAAAGAAATGTTTCTTTTTCTTGTAGAAATGAACGCAAAGATGTCCGCAGCAGAGGGAGAGAGCGAGGCGCCTAACAACGGTATATTTGCAGTTTTTTTTACTCCGATTGCTTTTATTCCAATTATACGTACGAGTAACATTTTTACGTTTCCCTTTTTCCACCTACAGAGGAAAGGGCCCAGACAGCACCGGGGCCTAGTGGGGGCGGCCAAAACGTAAGTGTATAAGGCCATATTGTTGTTTCATTATTCACTGCATAACTGTACAATTCGTTTTATTTTTTCGATGGACTTGCAGACGACACCAGGAGAATCGGCAGCGACCTCAGGTAGATACATTACAATTTATATATTTGTAATACTTATTTTCATTTTGCCTTTCTCAACTTCAACAGATTCAACGACGAGGCCCGCCGCGCGGTTCGCCGCGTCGTTCGGTGGCCCGTTCGCCGCGCCGGTGGCCAGAGATAAATACAGTATAATTTACATATTTGTAATAGTTATTTTCATTTTGCCTTTCTCAACTTCAACAGATTCAACGACGAGGCCTGACGCGCCGTTCGCCGCGCCATTTTTTGGCGTGCCTATAGACGGCCTGTTGCCCGTGCCGGTGGCCAGAGGTAAATACATTACAATTTATATATTTTTCATAATTATTTTCATTTTGCCTTTCTGAACTTGAACAGATTCAACGACGAGGCCCGCCGCGCCGTTCGCCGCGTCGTTTGGGGCGTCGTTCGGTGGCCCGTTCGCCGCGCCGGTGGCCAGAGGTAAATACAGTATCTTCTTTCTTAATATATAAAAGGCAAATGTTCGTTTATTCGATTAGACCACTTCCCGACGTGCTAGCGACTTATTTTTTTTTGCATTCGTTAGATCCTGCTCTCAAACTAACGAAAACGGTCGAAAAAGTTGCAAAAGTTTACCACTAATATGTTTAAACGTCGAAGGAACGGCAAATTGAAATTAACCGATCTTCCAGATTTCGTACTTCCCCAAGTGCTAGCCACTTGCAATTTGGTCCCCTACTACATTTCACTGTCAAACCACTCAGGAAGCTTGAAAAAGTTGAAAAAGTTGACTCCTTCCATGTGAAAAACATTAACAAAGATATGAACGCTTTTGTTCTCATACTTCCAGATGTGCTAGAGATTTGTTTCTTTTTGCATTCATTAAGACCTGCTCTCCCGGCAACCAGAAAAATCCGAAAAGTTGCAAAAGTTTATTACTAATTGTTTAAACAATAAAGCGTACTGCTTTCCTAAGTACTAGCCACTTGACACTCTTTTTTCTATTAGTTCTTCCTCTTAGACACACGGGAATGCTTTCAAAGGTCGAAAAAGTTTACTCCTTCCGTGTGAAAAACATTAACAAAGATGTGAACGCTTTTGTTCTCATACTTCCAGATGTGCTAGAGATTTGATTCTTTTTGCATTCGTTAAGACCTGCTCTCCCGACAACCAGAAAAATCCGAAAAGTTGCAAAAGTTTATTACTAATTGTTTAAACAATAAAGCGTCATGCTTTCCTAAGTGCTAGCCACTTGACAATCTTTTCTCTATTAGTTAGTCCTCTTAGATACACGGGAATGCTTTCAAAAGTCGAAAAAGTTTACTCCTTCCATGTGAAAAACATTAACAAAGATGTAAACGCTTTTGTTCTCCTACTTCCAGATGTGCTAGAGATTGGTTTCTTTTTGCATTCGTTAAGACCTGCTCTCCCGGCAACCAGAAAAATCCGAAAAGTTGCAAAAGTTTATTGCTAATTGTTTAAACAATAAAGCGTCCTGCTTTCCTAAGTACTAGCCACTTGACACTCTTTTTTCTATTAGTTCTTCCTCTTAGACACACAAGAATGCTTTCAAAAGTCGAAAAAGTTTATTCCTTCCGTGTGAAAAACATTAACAAAGATGCGAACGCTTTTGTTTTCATACTTCCGGATGTGCTAGAGATTTGATTCTTTTTGCATTTGTTAAGACCTGCTCTCCCGGCAACCAGAAAAATCCGAAAAGTTGCAAAAGTTTAATGCTAATTGTTTAAACAATAAAGCGTACTGCTTTCCTAAGTACTAGCCACTTGACACTCTTTTTTCTATTAGTTCTTCCTGGGACACGGGAATGCTTTCAAAAGTCGAAAAAGTTTACTCCTTCCATATGAAAAACATTAACAAAGGTATGACGACTTTGATTTCGGGCGTTTGCTGTGCTAAAGATTTCATTATTTTCTCATTCGTTAGATCCTGTTCTACGAATAACGAAATAAGTCCGAAAAGTTACAAAAAGCTGATTGTTTATGTTCTTAATCTGTGTAAGAAGTTCGCGCTGTACAGAATAGATGAGTAGCACAAGCAGACAATTTCGCGTGTCCGGCTTTTGTCGAGCATCGACTCCCTACATTATTCTGCGTCCTTATTTAGTAACGTTCTACATCAGTCCTCAAATGTTGGTAATAAATGCGCTATTTATCTTTGTGCCTGACAATCATTTTTCTTACAAGCCCAAGAATTCATGACAATACCATTGAAAATATTAATTTTGTTTCGAATCCACATCCCAAAACGCGTTTATCGGAAGCGCGTACATACATCCGCAAACGTCTTTGGCGATAACGCACACAATAGCCGTTGTAACAATGTTGCGTTACCAGCAACATGTCTCCCAATCCCGGAATGATCATTTCAGCGTGAACAGTCATGACAGTTCAGCGTTGAGAAAGTACTGCTTAGTAGAAACAAAGTTCACAGTTTTATTTAATATCGCACTACAGCTGTAAGTGAAGTGTGTGTTAGCTTCAGTGCGTGTTTGAATTACTCAACTGGACTATTTAGAATAGACGCAAGTTTTTCTATTTAATTTATTAATTACCTTTTCTAATTTCTTTCTCTTTCCTAATTTTCTTATTCACCTTTCCTTCTGATGTTTGTTTGGCCCTTTTCCTTCTCATTTTTTTCCATTTCTCTTTTCTTAGATTAATTAGAATTTAGTATTTAGATTGAATTATTTACAATCGCTGGTACGTTTACAATTCTATACGTGGCAGTAATTCTATTGCGTACCAGTAGATAGCGTGCTTCGCTATTTTTGTGATTATAAAGTACGGGAACGAAAAATCTATCGTAGGCTTTTGTATATTTCGCAGTAAAGTAACACATATAAAATAACTGTAAATATGTCTTTGCCAATTCTTTCTTTGTCCGAATTAGCAATTCGTGAATTATCAAACGGTGACGTATTATCGACTGACCATATCAGTAAATTTAACGAAATTTTGGCTGCTTTTACTGAATTTAAGCCAAGGGAAGTTTTATTGATGTGGAACTAATATGCTCATATCGTACCTGTTAGAAGAAATGAAAAACATATTCAGATTCTCCCGTCGGGTGCTACTGAACGTATTACACATTGGACTGCCGCTTGCAACAGCAAAACTCTTATATGACGCGCCGCGTGCGATACCCGGGCAACGCCGGGCAACACCTTCTAGTAATTTATATATTTTTCATAATTATTTTCATTTTGCCTTTCTGAACTTCAACAGATTCAACGATGAGGCCCGTCGCGCCATTTGGCGCCTCTGTTTCTGCGCCGTTCGGCGGACCGTACGGCGGCGCCCCGTTTACCGCGCCGGTGGCCACAGGTAAATACATTACAATTTATATATTTTTCATAATTATTGTCATTTTGCCTTTCTGAACTTCAACAGATTCAACGACGAGGCCCGCCGCGCCATTTGGCGGCTCTTTTCCTGCGCCGTTCGGCGGCGCCCCGTTTACCGCGCCGGTGGCCACAGGTAAATACATTACAATTTATATATTTTTCATAATTATTGTCATTTTGCCTTTCTGAACTTCAACAGATTCAACGACGAGGCCCGCCGCGCCATTTGGCGGCTCTTTTCCTGCGCCGTTCGGCGGCGCCCCGTTTACCGCGCCGGTGGCCACAGGTAAATACATTACAATTTATATATTTTTCATAATTATTTTCATTTTGCCTTTCTGAACTTCAATAGATTCAACGACGAGGCCCGCCGCGCCATTTGGCGGCTCTTTTCCTGCGCCGTTCGGCGGCGCCCCGTTTACCGCGCCGGTGGCCACAGGTAAATACATTACAATTTATATATTTTTCATAATTATTTTCATAATTATTTTCATTTTGCCTTACTCAACTTCAACAGATTCAACGACGAGGCCCGTCGCGCCATTTGGCGCCTCTTTTTCTGCGCCGTTCGGCAGACCGTACGGCGGCGCCCCGTTTACCGCGCCGGTGGCCAGAGGTAAATACATTACAATTTATATATTTTTCCTAATTATTTTCATTTTGCCTTTCTCAACTTCAACAGATTCAACGACGGAGCCAACGGCGCGCCGAAATAGGCGCAGCAGGACAAACGTAAGTATAAAATTGTTGTTTCTTTTTAATATTACAATTTAATAAATAATGCTTTAACGGTGCTTTTAAACACAGGCGCTCAAACGACGTAACCGATGGAAAAAAAACCCTCCCCGAGGTGGAGGCGGACGGGGCCGCAGAGGTGCTGACGGGTCCGAAGATGCCAATAAGGCCATCAATTATTATTTTTATGCGTGAAGGAGAACAATAAAAAGGTTTAAATATAACACATTTTATAAATTATTTTATACGCGGCCCCTGCACCGCCGTCCCTCTCGACTCTGGAGTGCGGTCTCACTTCACGTTCATTCGGGAACATTCAAAGAGGGGAAAACTGGTCGCTCCAAAATATTTCAACACTCGTCCGTTCTCGATACTTCCCATTTATTGTCTGGTTTTCGTCTTCCTTCGCTCACCTCCCACGCACTCGCCTTTTCTCTTCCCATCTTCTCACCTTTCGCATCGGATTATACATATATATATATATATATGTAGCTACATATAATTTACATTTTATTTTATTTATTTATTTATTTATTTAATATCATTTCATTTTGGCAAGTACAACATGATCCCACATACGTTGAACGATCATGAAACAATAATATTTCATTAATAATAATTGTAATATACACACATCATATGTCTGTTGCGGGTTGCAGGCACGACATTTGCTATATACGCATATATACGTCGGACCTTTCCTACATACATACATTTTCATTCTCTGTGGCGGCGCCACATACCGGATAAGATACAGATTACCATTAGAGGAATGAAGGGTCGGCGATAGACATGTCAACGCCATGGGCAATGACTTTTCTTACGCAAACAGGGGGCGCACCGAAGAAAAAAAATGTTGCAGAACAATTTTCAGAGCGCAGCACCCGACAAGGTACCCACTTTGCAGGATAATAGGCCCGGCACTATACGTAGTACCCTGCAGGACCGTCTGTGACTCCACCGTTCATATTGGCAGCATTCCCCAGACCCTGATCTCGCATCCATTGTATAGAGATCAGTGCCCGACCTGCAGGCCGATGATGTACCCTGATGTACCCTGTCTGGCTGTCTGTCGTCTCGGTGTCTGCCGCACCCAGCGGGAAGGCGTTTTTTTCCCTAGTGTTCTCTGGAGGGACGTAACAGTAGGCATTTCATTATTAATCTACGAAAACAGATGTAAAATCGTTTGATAGTGATTGATAGTGGGATGTAAACGTTTAATAGTCCAGTGCAGACGTTTCATAGTTATTCGTTTATTTATAATTAAAGAAACAAATCTCCAGGGGAATTTTTGTCGAAATTTTGGTAAAAATATAATTATTATCTATACCAATAGATGTAAAATCGTTTGATAGTGAACGATATTCAATACAACCGTTTGAAGTTGGTCGTTTGCTTGCAATCAAAGAAATAAGTGTCTAGGGGAATTTTCCAATTTGAAATCTGCCAATTCTTCATCGCGCTCTGTAATTTGTTTCAGCCGGTCAATTTTCAACTCTTTCCCGCTTAGATTCTGATCAATTCTGCGGCGTTTTTGAAATTTCTGGCTTGGTGCAACTGCATTAGAGAAACATACATGTTTTTTATTACATTAATGTAATGGATATGCAGATATAACGATCAAATTTTGATGTTTTTGCTTACGAATATCGTTTATATGATGTCTCATGTGTTTTTCAGCTTCAATTCTGTCCGTTCTTGATGTAAATGCTGTATAATAAAAACAGAAAGTATTTATATAGGTGTATCAATACTGATGGTTAAAGTAATGATAAATATAAATGCATAAATTTTGACTCCTTAGGTACCTTCCGATGTGCTGGCCACAGCATTATCAATTTCGTTTGCCGCCGTTCCTACAACTTCATATTGTATTGCCATCTCGTCCAATTCTAAATATGGACCTTCTATTCTGGGCGAGTCCAATATTAAATTTTCATTTTCGAACAATTGTTGCACATCATGGGTCCCACCAGCCACTTTCTGTTGTCGTTCTAAAAAAACATATTTTACTTTCTACTTTTATACATCTATCTTTTATGTAATTACATAAATGAAATGAAGATGTAATTACCCTGCAATATTTTTGGCACTACATTGGATGTAAATACCGAGGGTGTTGTGGCCATAAGGTGCGGAACTATCATGGAAACGTCTGGGTCAATGGTGGCATTGCCTGTTTCCTGTGAACCATCTGTTGCCAGCCTAGCCTGCCTCTCTAGGGACATTCCTTTGAGCAGTTTTTATGTTGCTCCACAATTTTTTTAATTGAACAACAGACGGCTATAACGATTAACCAGAATATTACAAAAAAAAATATATTACGGCATATATAAAATGATCTGAACGACATATATTAAATGATCTGAACCACATATATTATGCTAGATTTTTCTAATAAGATGGAGTGGGGTAAGTGAGTACACAGGGCAAATGTTAATAATCCTGTTCTTGCCCTGGTTGCACATGAAAGAAGGTTTGAAAGATTTTTAGCTCTAAGTTACGCTCTTGCCCCATTTTCAGGGGAAGTGCAGAGTAGTTGATATTTTGTACAATAACCTATCCAAATGAAAATTTTCAAGGAAAATTAGAATCCAACGTAATATTAATTCACCGGTAATAACTGTGGAAAGCGTTTGATACCGAGAGCCTTAAGTATTTACCCCACTTCACCTTACATGATCAACATTTTATTTTGCACAGTTAACATAACTAATTAGGAAATATGTGCAGATTTCTCACCATTGTCATAATAACTGATGAGGTATTGTATGTTTCTTCAATTTCCTGCCAAGCCTCTTCTTTGTCCGCTAGTGCAGCTGCGTCACTTTTTTTTTCTCTATAATGTGAGCAAATGTCTTTAATAGTTGCAACAATAGCTTAATTCTTTTCACTCTCGATGTAATGTTTTTCGGACATGTTTAGTGTTTATATAATCAAAATATTAAAAAGGAAAGATTTAACTAAATATGTGCACACACACACACGCACTAAAGAAAACTATAGCCACAGAAAATAAAATAATTCACACAAGTGCTATTTTGGCAAGTTATTTTGTAAATTGTGTCCTGTGTAGAGGCTGGCACAGAAATGACTACTATGACAGAAAAATCACAAAGTCTCACCATTCAGTTTTCTTCGCTTGCGGAAAAGAACGTCAGGAATTCTTATAATGTTATCAATTCCTGCATACAATGATAGCAATTCCTTCTTAGAATGTATCATTGTACCTAGATCTGTAACCGTGACGAGTTACGTATCCCTCGGTCGGACGGAAGAGTGTTCAGACGGAACAGCTGATCCCTGAGGGTACGACCGAGGTATTGCAAAAATAGATATTTAGACTGTTTCACTTGCCGTTTTGCTTTGCATACGTATGTATGCCTGTGGATTCGAACCACTGGACGGTGAGGATTGAAATAGAGAGTGGGTAGTACAGTGTGACTGGTAGAATGTCTATATATTCTGTATGTTGCCGATGATTAGTATATTACAATGAACAAAATAGTGGCTCCGGCTATGCCGAGCCGGTGCGAGGTACGACAGGCCGTACGTGTGTCTCGCAGTTCGATGTGTTCGTCTATGTACCGAAAACGCGTGGTCTAGATGCGCGCGGTTATGTATGTTACGTTCGGGTGTTGACAACGGATAGTCCTACACGCGAAGACGCTTGCGATAACGTAAGAAGTCTCGGCGCGAGGTGTGTATCCGTGAGGCGGAAGGTTTTACGTGCGAGTCGCTAGAACGCGGCGTCGAACGAAAAGTTCCCTCCGAGGTGACCTAGTATCGATACGAGTCTTCAATGTTCATGCGTAATGTACCTGAGAACACTTCGGTTACAACAACGACGGGCCGGCGGGGGATACAGTTAAGTACCAGCCGAGCAGCACGACAGTTTTACCTTGATATCTCAGGTCTCGTTAACTAATAGGTGACTCGGACTTAGGCCAATGCAAATTATGATTCTACTGCAAAAGATTTGTTACAATTCGTCCTACGAGAACACTTCGGTTACAACAACGACGGGCCGGCGGGGGATACAGTTAAGTACCAGCCGAGCAGCACGACAGTTTTACCTTGATATCTCGTAGTGTTTCTTTCTAAGCAATCTGCCGTCTGACTAAGACTAGGTCTTTGCGTGGGGGACCGCATTGTACATAAGGCCAGCCAAGGGCGTAGATCGTCCGCCAGTGGGGTATCTCACTGCGAGGAGTCGGGTAGGCCGAAGACGGACAGCGGGGGACCGAATCAAGGTCAGCCGAGTGTCTTAGTCAGGCACCTTATTCCTCCGTGGCTCTAATAAAATATTCTCCTACTTTCTACTCTTTGGTACCTATCTTGTTCGATGCCGCGTTCGCTCGTAATAATGCCTCTACTAAAGGAGTCAGCTTGCTGGATTGTTGCAAATGTGAATTTATATTGACGGTGCGTATAGTTTAACTCTTTTATCTTGGATGCAATAACTACGATGGAAAGATACACTCTGCTCGCGTCTCCCAGAGTATGCGTCCAGACTTCTTGACACGCTCGACGTAAAATAATGATTCTATACAGTGCAAACGTGAAATCCGCGTGCTATGAGTATACTGAGTACGTATCTCGACTTGTGAACGATAGTCAAAGGTTACGGCGTTAGTATGGGTCTTATTCTCGTCTATACAGAATGATTGCGTGGTTCCGGCAGTCCGCAGATATGCCTTTCCCACTTCTGTGTCGACTCAAGATAGGACGCTTGATCGTTGCGATTTCGGGGTTTCTATATACACGGTACGGTAATTATGAAAGCGAGAAAAGGGTGTCCCTCTATCGGACTTAGCGCTGTAGCGCGCGCGAAGGAATCTCCCTCTGCTGGGCGCTCGGTCTACTTCGGACGGTAGACGCGCTTACATACGTCATGCGTTCGCGGATGTGACCGTCTAGAAATACGGTCACAGGTCTAAGAAAGACACCGTTGGATTATCGGTTCAGGCAGCGTTGTCCTGCAACAGATTACATACAATGAAACACAATGACAAGCGTCAAATATAACCAAACCTGCATAAAGCCGGATATCTTATCGCGTAAGATCCTCGATATATATCATAAAACAATATGTCCAAACGCCGGTCTTGATGAAAACACAACTCTAGGCACTGCGCCGAGCAACAAAATATAACAATACACATATTATAAATAAAAGATCAAACAAACGGAGATTATCACGCACGTCACAATACATAATATTTCCAAACTTAACATGAATGATCATATACGATGTATACCTAATAAAATTTGCCCAACGATTCTATGTACAATCATTTGTTGATAGCATTTGCTTCCGTAAAGATATCCTAAGCAATAGCAGGCATCAACTTCTTACTTAAGATTTCCTATTCTCCGAGTGTAAATACATAAGGTCTTATGATGATCTTATTTGAATTGGAAGATCTTAGTCAAGACGAAATTAAGCATTTGCTTGAGGCCGGACTATGAAAATAGTTAATTATCAAATACTATCAAACGCTTATACCTGTATTTATATAAATAATAATTAAATACACGACTATAGGGATATTACCCTTGACAAAATTTACCCTAGACAATAATTACTTTGATCGCAAGCAAACGAAGAACTATCAAACGTCTGCACCGGACTATCAAACGTTTGTACCCGACTATCAATCACTATCAAACAATTTTACATCTATTTACGCAGATTAATAATGAAATGCGAGCGTATGCCTAAGACAAAATTTCCCCTAGACACTTGCTTCTTTGATTACAAGCAAACGACTAACTATCAAACATTTGTATTGAATATCATTCACTATCAAACGATTTTACATCAATTGGCGCAGATAACAATTAAATTTTTCACAAAAATTTCGACAAAAATTCCCCTAGAAACTTGTTTCTTTAATTATAAATAAACGACTAACTATCAAACGTTTGTTTTGAATATCATTCACTATCAAACGAATTTACATCTATTGGCGCAGATAAAAATTTAATTTTTCACAAAAGTTTCGACAAAAATTCCCCTAGACATTTGTTTCTTTAATTATGAATAAATGAAGAACTATCAAACGTCTTCACCGGACTATCAAACGTTTATAGCCGACTATCAATCACTATCAAACGATTTTACATCTATTTTCGTAGATTAATAATGAAATGCCTACGACAAAATTTGCCCTAGACACTTATTTCTTTGATTACAAGCAAACGGCTAACTATCAAATGTTTGTATTGGACTATCAAACGCTATCAAACGATTTTACATCATATGGTATAGTTAAAAATCAAATTTGCGACCATGGGGGTGCTAACTATACAAAAAATTCCCCTAGAAATTTGTTTCTTTAATTATAAATAAACGGTTTTAGAAATGACACAGGCACATATCGGACACCACAGTACGTTTATTATATCCGTACTAGATAAACACTCAAAGAACACAAATTACAACTAAATGAATAAAGTAAAGAAAACGATATCTCGAACACTGTCGACTGATCGGCGTGACGCTTGCCGGGACTCTCTGCCCGTCTCCCGTGCCTGCCCAGTTACAACGGGACATGCACCGGAGAGGGGATGCCCAGGCCACCACCGCGAGACCTTTGTCTCGGGTCCATACTTGGGCGCTGTGCCGCCACACGGTTGACTATCAAACGTTTATTTTGGACTATCAAACGATCTTCAAACGATTGCAACTATTAAATCTCAAATCGGTTGAGGATGGGGTGCTAACTATATGGAGCTCAGAGCAGTGGTAGAAGATTTGGCCCGTTTGCACCATCGGCGGCTCGGGGCACACAAGTGTGCGTGCCCTGTCCGTGAGAGCTGCGCGCGCCGTTTCTCGCCGAATCGCGCTCGGCTTGGAGAGAAGGACGGAACTATGCCGCGTCTCCCTTCCACCAACGTCGCGTGACGTCACGTATCGTGACGACACATAAGAAGGACAGAACTGTGCTCCGTCCCCTTTCAATGAACATCGCGTGTTGCGTCTTTGTTCGACATGCAGTCGCGGCGTCGCGTCTTCGTTCCGCACACAGGCCGGTGACAGTGGTGCCAGATTTCGCATAAGGCATCGCACGTACCATTGCGTTCTTTCAGCCGGAAGGCAAATCGGGCACCACCGCGTTGAGCAGAGCGCAATCCAGCGAAAAGTGTGTTACGTCCTCCGTTTTTCGGCACCCTGCGTACACCGGGTATACCGGGGATCGGAAGACAGACGAAGTGACCGGCCTGATAAGGGATTTGACGTGTCAGCGGAGCGGCTCGCTGAGACGTCGCACGCGCCTAAATATACTCGGTGTCCTGATTCGACACTAAACCTACGTGTATCCTCGCGTCCGACTGGTTACGGCGCGGAAAGTGTGGGCGTAGCTGGTGACTCGGAATTACACCAACCCGAGAATCTATTCGCGTCCGAATGGTTACGGCACAGGCAATGTGAGCGTCGCTGGTGACTCGGGATTACACCATCCTGAGAATCTACTCGCGTCCGAATGGTTACGGCACAGACAATGTGAGCGTCGCTGGTGACTCGGGATTACACCAACCTGAGAATCTACTCGCGTCCGAATGGTTACGGCACAGAAAGTATGGGCGTCGCTGGTGACTCGGAATTACACCAACCCGAGAATCTACTAGCGTCCGTGCGGTTACGGCGCAGAAAGTGTGGGCGTCGCTGGTGACTCGGAATTACACCAACCCGAGAATCTACTCGCGTCCGTGCGGTTACGGCGCAGAAAGTGTGGGCGTCGCTGGTGACTCGGAATTACACCAACCCGAGAATCTACTAGCGTCCGTGCGGTTACGGCGCAGAAAGTATGGGCGTCGCTGGTGACTCGGAATTACACCAACCCGAGAATCTACTAGCGTCCGTGCGGTTACGGCGCAGAAAGTGTGGGCGTCGCTGGTGACTCGGAATTACACCAACCCGAGAATCTACTAGCGTCCGTGCGGTTACGGCGCAGAAAGTGTGGGCGTCGCTGGTGACTCGGAATTACACCAACCCGAGAATCTACTAGCGTCCGAATGGTTACGGCGCAGGCAATGTGAGCGTCGCTGGCGTCTCGGGGTGCTCTCTGGTTATGGGTTTGAGCGGGAGAATAGTTGCGATCCGTGGATACGACCACTAACCTCGGCCCCGAACCGTGGTGCGCCGAAAGTGGTTGAGGGGCCACGATCGTAGCGAGGGGGTCCGCCGCGGGCCAACGAAACCTGTGAGCTGAAGTCGCAGCAAAAGAGTTGCTGAGGGGTTACCGTAACTCAGAGGTTCGACGGTGCCCACGGAATTGCTCGTGAGACGACTCAGGCACAGGCTTGAAGGCGGCAGCAAGGACCACTCGACTTATGCGCACGGCGATTTCGGTATCGCGGGAAGAAAAGGGGTGAGATCCCCTGTCTAATTACACTCAGAGAACACTCCGATAACCAAGTTTTACGCGGGTGTACGTGTAGTGTTGCGAGGATGGGCGTGCAGTGGGTAATTCACGAAACTGTGTACATGCTGTTTATTGGTTGATCGAATCCTACAATTTGGAGTGGACGACTCCACTTCGTTATCGCGACCGGAGAATCGGAGATTGAGACTAGACGCAGTGTCTCGATCACGCAAGTTACTTATAATTAGTTGAATTTCAAAGGCTTCACCACGCTGGTTGCCTAGAATGGTCCGAATTGCAAAGACTGCTTGGTTACACAAACCTGGTGTTGCCTGACGAGATACAGGAACAATGGCACTGATTCTACCGCGTTGGTTGTTCACTTAGACTTAACTTGGTTCTATTGACTCGACTCGGCTTGACTTGATTATATTCGTTACACTTGATTCACTTGAAAAATACCGAAGGTAAATAGTAAGTCGGGTGTTACGCTTCGCACCCGCACTTGAATTCTCTATACGCGAACAACGGTGCAGTTCGGAGCGCTGCACCCAAAGAAGTGAATTGAAGTAAAACGTTCAAGAGTAAGTCACAAGTCCCGAACAGTAAGTCGCGGTAAGTGGTGACCAAGAGTGCGCGTACAGGCATTTGCCGTAACCAAGAGTGTCCGAAGAGGGTCTCGTACTGCCCTATATAGACGCCGTGCTCCGCTGAGCGGCATTCGCATGCTGACACTGCATCAGCGTTATATCCTGGGAACGGCGCGCCAGATGCCTTTCCCAGGACTTGGCTACACGTATATTATCTTTTGGAATTCCTATTCTGGCAGGTTGCGTTACTTGGCGGTTGTCCGGTCGCTCGGCGCGAGAATTTGGCGGAGCTTTTCCTTGTACGTTTCGCTTGTTCCCTACTCGCGTCGTCTTGGCTATCGCTCGGGTGTAAGTTACCTCTACTTGTCGCGCGCGGCATGTCTTATCGCTAACGGGGGTTCGTGAGAACCGCACTTCATTCGTGAAGTTAGATTAGAGTAAATCTTAGAACTACTGAGCGAACGGGAGACTGCGGCGAGAATGATCAATTAGTTATTCTTGAATAAAAAGCGAAAAATTGTGGCGGGTGGAGGACGTAGGACGTAACAAGTGAATCCAGGAGTGTTTGAGATTGACTCGTCGTCGCTCGTCGACGCGGTCGAGTTATTTTTTTCGTAGGTTCGCGGTACGCCATGGTTCCATTTTTTTTTCACAGAATAATTATTTTTTTAATTATTCATCACACAGAAATGTTTTAGTACTTACTACGGATAGTTTTTAATATTTTGTCAACGGAATAGATGTGTCGTATTGGTTTATAATAGATATGGGCAAAATATATATTTCATAAATTTTTGTTTCAGTAACATTACTCTTTCTATGGTAGTAATAAATAAGAAAGTATATAATAAATGTCAATTATTGCGGATTATGCATTAACCGTGAAACAAGTAACAGGAGCTTCTTGCAGTAGAACGTTCTGAGGGATCGTACTAACACGCGATTTTAACACACGGCAGCGTACGTCAGGAAGAATTTGCTTGACACGACGCGAGGACGGTACGAATGTTTCTATGAGTTGTTGTTTACGATTTCTTTTCTAAATAGAAGGTGACCAAATTGTGCATATATTGTAGCAGTTCTCATCAAGTCCCATCACATTGATTTGAAACCTTTTTCTTACTACGCACGTTTAGTTTAACAACGCTATCCCCATTTCGAGAAAGAAGAAGGTGTTTCTTCTTTGGCAATGCACCATGCATACTGTAATCCATATGTACGTTCATCGTCACATTCTGCCCACGAAATGTCGCAACGTGCGTATTGTCGAAAAAGGCATGACAAAAGACGGCAATAATAGCAAAAACTCTGTCAATGGAAAACCGAAACTCACATTGTGCCGCTCCCGACTAATTGAAATATCTGTAAAGTCAAACCATTCTGAGCGCGTATTTTACGTACCTACTGCAAATTATTTCCTCGGGACTCTAACTGACTTTTCCAATGTCGTTTATTCATCATTACTTTGCAACCAATTGTACGATATGTATTACTTTTAAATGCACATGTACAGGGTCCACGGGTTGCGGTAGGCAGCTTTTTTCCTGCAAACGGTAAGTATTAGACAAAATTATTGAGGAAAGGGTTCAATGGGATCGTAATATGTATCTTCTACGAGACTTCATTCTATTGAACAGTGCAACGCTGCACCCGACAAATGCAAATGCGTATGTAAGGTTTTTGTTTATAAAATTTAAGATACGTGGACTTCCACGCCACCCATGAGGTGCCACGACTAGCGCGTTCTGTTTTTTAACGTGGACCGTCGGCTGTAGCCCTATTCACCGACGAGATATTCCTAAAGACTGCCAGCCTTATGGGACTTTGTGTCTCCAGCAAAATTCGCTGTTCTCGGGCGCCCTCTAGAATATATTGCGGCCAGAGTAAGAAACTGATGTCGAATCACTACCGTACTGAACTATTATCATGAGATGTCACCTGTGTGTGGGCAAGTGAAGCTCTCTTTACAGACGATTTCAAGTGGAATTTTCAGAAAAGGGTGTACGAAACATAAAATGAAAGATAAAAAGTTCACTAAAATTTTAATAAATGTTCAACTATTCAACGTTAACCGTAAAAATATATGTACAACATTGGACGCGGAAATTTTGATATACAAACCTGACCATGTCTTGTTGGTCTGAATTTGGAATATATATTATTGTATGTTCAAATGAAGTTCACGTATAGTTTCAATGCAATTTGCTCATTTGTTCCACCATTTGAAGCTGTGTGAGATACATGAAATTGACAATTGGAAAACAGGTGCCCGGAAAAATCTGCCGTATAGGTCATGATCGTTATAGGTGAGATTGAAAATAAGTAAGGCTGCCGTTACAATGGTCGCGGTTTTGGTCGATCTTCTGTAGTCCGAAACAATTTGTCAGTAGTGGCACTCAGCTACATCGACAAATACGTCGCATAGAAACAATGGTATCGCTGCGAGGTTGGGTAGGAGTGTAGGACTAAGACTTGCAGATTGGAGAGTGAAGTTGAGCTAGTCAAGTATAGTTTCTAAGCGTTTATTTCATGCGGGTGTGCTGCCGTGTTTAACTCATTGTCAGTCTATCTCGGCAACTGTGAGTGGAACACAACGAATTTGGTAAAGAATGTTTAAAATGTTCAGCTTAAAACAATGCAAAATGTTCTTCGTATATTCGAACAGATCTTGTCGAGAGCTTCAAAGCGATGCCATGCACGGTTGTGTTCTATTGACCGTTTCCGAGACAAGCCAAGATAAACCAAGTCAAACGTGACCGCACACCCATAAATATTGCACCGTTTCCCCGGGCAGTCGATATTTTCCGCAATACACTAATCGATTCTTACGCTTCCATTGGTCTATTTAAACAATTTTTTCGTTTTGTTGCAAAACATGCAGCCGCGTACCAATTTGAACTCGAATGCACATGAGGGCAGCCCGAGGCCGCATGAAAAGTTGATCCGAGACGCAACGAACTGTTTTGATATATTAAACAGATATTGCAAAGTAGCGAAAGAAACTGATGTTATTTTTAAATCACGTGCTAATTACTCTTTAATTATGTATGCATCTGTGAAGTATTGATTACAAAGGTGAGGGTGAAATAAAATTTTTAAATAAAATCTCATTACGTTTGAAGCAGTTACACAATGGGTAATGTCAACGTTCTATGCACCGACGAGATATTCTTAAAGACTGCCAGCGCCTGTGTTAAACAGCGGCCCGCAAATGGGGCCTGGATGGGGTCTCAGGGGGCGCTGAGGTCTCTTGGCGGCGTCGGTTGGCGTCGGTAATTGGGGCTAGTACCGTAGGTAATAGACAAACATAGAACGTTGACATTACCCATTGTGTAACTGCTTAAAACGTAATGAGATTTTATTTTATAATTTTATTTCACCCTCACCTTTGTAATCGATACTTCACAGATGCATACATAATTAAAGAGTAATTAGCACGTGATTTAAAAATAACATCAGTTTCTTTCGCTACTTTGCAATATCTGTTTAATATATCAAAACAGTTCGTTGGGCCTCGGATCAACTTTTCATGCGGCCTTGGGCTGCCCTCATGTGCATTCGAGTTCAAATTGGTACGCGGCTGCATGTTTTGCAACAAAACGAAAAACTTGTTTAAATAGACCAATGAAAGCGTAAGAAGTCCGATTAGTGCATTGCGGAAAATATCGAGTGCCCGGGGAAACGGTGTAATATTTATGGGTGTGCACTGTGCGGTCACGTTTGACTTCGTTTATCTTGGCTTGTCTCGGAAACCGTCAATAGAACACAACCGTGCATGGTATCGCTTTGAAGCTCTCGACAAGATCTGTTCGAATATACGAAGAACATTTTGCATTGTTTTAAGCTGAACATTTTAAACATTCTTTACCAAATTCGTCGTGTTCCACTCACAGTTGCCGAGATAGACTGACAATGAGTTAAACGCGGCAGCGCACCCGCATGAAATAAACGCTTAGAAACCGTACTTGACTAGCTCAACTTCACTCTCCAATCTGCAAAACTTAGTCCTACACTCCTACCCAACTGACAACTCAATCGAACTTGAGCCTACCCGATTTTTTTATGTAATTGCTCATTAATCGTTTTTATAAGAATATAAAATATCGTTTACACGCGCAGCGCAGGACGCTATTAAAACTGTCGGGGAATTTCTGCTGTCAGTGCGTGACTTCGACAACTATTTTATTTATCGTTTCAGAAGAAATATACCTGTTGTATGATGCAGTAAAATTAAACGCTAGAATTTATGGCAGATTAGTCATTTTGACTAAAAATTGGAAAGGATTCGGAAAAATAGGTGTGCGCAATGATCTTATTCAGAAAAGTTGCCAGATTCTTTTGCCATAACTAATAATAGTCTAACTTTTAAATTGACGATCTGAATGTGTGGGTATCAGGTAAAGCTTGTAATCGGAAATCAAATTTGCTTTTTTATTTTTACGCACGTGTGTCCTACAATCATATACATTTGTACAATGTACATACATCCGTGGCTGACTGCCTCGTGAGTCGTGCATCGTCATCTCTCTCCCCCCTTCACGCTCCGCGACGCTTATGTTTTTCGCCGGACGCACGCCGAGGCTCGGTGCCGGGCCGGTGATACGCGGCAGGGGACTGGTGTCGCGTGTGTGTCCCTCCCCACAGAATGTTATTCAACGTACAACAAATATTTATTTTTTCCTTTCTAAAAACTGAGGATGACGGAGATAAACGGATTTTAGATTTGTTTTCAGCGCGTCAAAGTCTAAAAATTAACCAACAGATGCTCTTATGTAATAAAATACATGTTCGACCTCAGCATTATGTCACAGAGGCGCGTAGGCAAGCCGAGGCAAACCGATTCAATGGTTTCACATTGCCCTCATCGATTATCGGTTCGCCGCCGTACGAAAAAAAATGTGTGTTGGAGATTTTGCCTAATGTTAGAGAATCGGTGTAGCTTGCTCAGGCCGATCCGCGACTGTCTGTCTGAGCGGGTGATCGAGAAATCATTGGTGGTTGGAGATTCATTCTAGTCTTCGATGAATCGGTGTAGCTTGCTCTTTTCCAAAAGCAAATCAGACTGAGGAAAAACATCTCTAACTTTGTGATATTTAAAAAGTATAAAAAGGATTATAATTCATTAAAATATTGCCACTCTTCCGTTGCCGACATTTGCTCACAGCCCGATCCGACAGTCGCGGATCGGCCCGAGCAAGCAACACCGATTCTCCAATACTAGAATGAATCTCCAACACACCAATGATTTCTCGTTCACCAGTGTGGCCAGAAGTGGCTCTTTTACACCATCGGTGCCCGCGGGAGTGGGGATATGCGCAAGTGTGCGTGCCCTGTCTGTGAGAGCTGCTCGCACCGTTTCTCGCCGAATCGCGCTCGGCGTGGAGAGAAGGACCGAACTATGCTCCGTCCCCTTTCAACCAATATCGCGCGTTGCGTCTTTGTTCGACATACAGTCGCGGCGTCGCGTCTTCGTTCCGCACATAAGCCGGTGACAGTGGTGCCAGATTTCGCATAAGGCATCACACGTACCATTGCGTTCTTTCAGCCGGAAGGCAAATCGGGCACCACCGCCTGGAGCAGAACGCGATCCAGAGAAAAGTGAAACGAGGAGAATTTGGGATTGACTCGTCGTACTCATTGTCGCTCGTCGACGCTGTGGTTTTTTTCGTAGGTTCGCGCCCAGCCATGGTTCAACTTTTTGTCACAGAATAATTTTTTTTTTATTTGTTTATCACACGGCAACAAACGATATTCATTTAAAAATATTTTAGTACTTACTACGGATAGTTTTTAATATTTTGTCAGCGGAATAGATGTGTCGTATTGGTTTATAATAGATATGGCCAAAATATATATTTCATACATTTTCGTTTCAGTAACATTAATCTTTCTGTGGTAGTAATAAATAAGAAAGTATATAATAAATGTCAATTATTGCGTATTATGCATTAACCGTGAAACAAGTAATAGGAGCTTCTTGCACTAGAACGTTGTGAGGGATCGTGCTAACACGCGATTTTAACAAAGGACAGCGTACGCCAGGAAGAATTTGCTTGACACGACGCGACGACGTTTCGAACTTTTCTATGAGTTGTTCTTTATGATTTGTTTTCTAAATAGAAGGTGACCAAGTTGTGCATATATTCTAACAGTTCTCATCAAGTCCCATCACATTGATTTGAAAACTTTCTCTTACTACGCACGTTTAGTTTAAGAATGCTATCCCCATTTCGAGAAAGAAGAAGGTGTTCCTTCTTTGGCAATGCACCATGCATACTGTAATCCATATATACGTCCATTGTCGCATTCTGCCCACGAAATGTCGCAACGTGCGTATCGTCGAAGAAGGCATGATAACTCACGACAATAATAGCAAAATCCCTGGTAATGGAAAACCGAAACTGGCATTGTGCCGCTCCCGACCGACCGCGGGTCGCGGTTGGACTAAATGAAATATCTGAAAAGTCTAACCATTCTGACCGCGTATTTTACGTACCTACTGCAAATTATTTCCCCGGGACTCTAACTGACTTTTCCAATGTCATTTATTCATCAGTATTTAGTGGTCGCGTCGTGTCAAGCAAATTCTTCCGGACGTACGCTGTCGTGTGTTAAAATCGCGTATTAGTACGGTCCCTCAGAACGTTCTAGTGCCAGAAGCTCCTATTGCTTGTTTCACGGTCCATGCATAATACGCAATAATTGACATTTATTGTATACTTTCTTATTTATTACTACCACAGAAAGATTAATGTTACTGAAACGAAAATTTATGAAATATATATTTTGCCCATATCTATTATAAACCAATGCGACACATTTATTCCGTTGACAAAATATTAAAAACTATCCGTAGTAAGTACTAAAATATTTTTAAATGAATATCGTTTGTTGCCGTGTGATAAACAATAAAAAAAAAATTATTCTGTCAAAAAAAATTGAACCCTGGCTGGGCGCGAACCTACGACAAAAGCGACAGCGTCGACGAGCGACAATGAGTACGACGAGTCAATCCCAAACTCTCCTCGTTTCACTTTTCTCTGGATCGTGCTCTGCTGCAGGCGGTGGTGCCCGATTTGCCTTCGGGCTGAAAGAACGCAATGGTACGTGTGATGCCTTATATGAAATCTGGCACCACTGTCACCGGCCTGCGTGCGGAACATAGTTCTGTCCTTCTTATGTGTCGTCACGATACCTGACGTCACACGACATTGGTGGAAGGAAGACGCAGCATAGTTCCGTCCTTCTCTCCACGCCGGGCGCGATTCGGCGAGAAACGGCGCGTGCAGCTCTCACAGACAGGGCACGCACACTTGCGCGTATCCCCACTCCCGCGGGCACCGATGGTGTAAAAGAGCCATTTCTGGACAGTCGCGGATCGGGCCAAGCAAGCAAGCTACACCGATTCTCCCATACTAGAATGAATCTCCAACACACCAATGACTACTCGTTCACCCGCTCAGACAAACAGTTGCGGTTCTCCTTGTCCGTCACGAGATTGGGTCGAGTCGGGAGGACGACGCGACGGGACAATTCGCAACGAAGCTCCTTGACACATCTTTGGCAACGAATCGAGTAGCGACTATGACTGTTAAGGGCCATAGGCCAAATATGATTTTGTAAAGTTTGAAAAGGGTATTTTATATTATTATTTAATTGCGGTAGAGATTTACTCGTACACTCCGGTGGCTTAGATAACACGGTTAGCACCAAATTGGCGACAAGTAGAGTATCCTTGTATAGTCTGAATAAAAATATTCATAGACAGCTCGTACATCGGGTTCACTCATCGTTGACAGCAGCATCGTTTTGAGAGTGGCCATAGTCCATGCGTGCACCTACACATGCATACTCACTCACAAGACGATGCTTCATTTGTTTGACGACCGACGAAAACGCACACAAACAAGCAACAGTGGCACGGTGAGAGCAGTTACGATGTGTCTCAAGAGCTGGTGTTTCAAGCATGTTTCGCTTTTTCGTCTGACAACTATATTAAATTTGGAAGACTGAACACTAGAAGTATCAAGGGGGTGAAAATCTTTTCTCTGGCACTTTGTAATAGTGATTATATATTTTTGAAACACAAAATGTTGTTTAAAATAATATCTTAGAAAATAACGGTATATGAAATGAACTTTCATGACTGTTCTGGGGTAAGCGCGGAGGGGTCAATCTCCGTCCTTTACCCAAGGCAACAGATAACTCTTGCTCCGATTTTCGGCCAGATCCATTCTCGCATTTGTTTTTATGTCCACTCTTTCTATACGAGTCAATACCCCGAGATGAGCATATGCTCGTCAGCCCCTTGATACCTCTCAAACAAGTGGCATAGCAATGGGTCAATGCATGGCACTCTTCAATTAGCGCGTGTCATTGGTCAAAATTTGCAGCCGCGCTAATAAATAAAACGTCTTGAAAAGATTTGATCACTATATATAAATAAAAGCCAAACGGGGGAACTTGATTCTCTCGGTGCTTCTAGTGCTGATTTAGTAAAACTCATTGTAGCTGTCATTATTGCCAGACGAAAAAGTCAACGCCCGCCCGCATTCTAACCACTTCATAGATATGTTTCGGCGTGGTTGCGTGCGTTTTCGTCGATCGCTAAACAAACGAAAGCATGACCTTGAGAGTGGATATGCATGTGTAGATGCACGCATGGACTATGCCTACTCTCGCAGCGATACCGTTGTTGCTATGCGACGTATTTGTCGATGTAGCTGAGTGCCACTACTGACAAATTGTTTCGGACTACAGAAGATCGACCAAAACCGCGACCATTGTAACGGCAGCCTTACTTATTTTCAATCTCACCTATAACGATCATGACCTATACGGCAGATTTTTCCGGGCACCTGTTTTCCAATTGTCAATTTCATGTATCTCACACAGCTTCAAATGGTGGAACAAATGAGCAAATTGCATTGAAACTATACGTGAACTTCATTTGAACATACAATAATATATATTCCAAATTCAGACCAACAAGACATGGTCAGGTTTGTATATCAAAATTTCCGCGTCCAATGTTGTACATATATTTTTACGGTTAACGTTGAATAGTTGAACATTTATTAAAATTTTAGTGAACTTTTTATCTTTCATTTTATGTTTCGTACACCCTTTTCTGCCGTTAATAGTAATTTTGCTTCTATTATTTTGAAACTTAAAATTCCACTTGAAATCGTCTGTAAAGAGAGCTTCACTTGCCCACACACAGGTGACATCTCATGATAATAGTTCAGTACGGTAGTGATTCGACATCAGTTTCTTACTCTGGCCGCAATATATTCTAGAGGGCGCCCGAGAACAGCGAATTTTGCTGGAGACACAAAGTCCCATAAGGCTGGCAGTCTTTAGGAATATCTCGTCGGTGTTCTATGTTTGCCTATTACCTACGGTACTAGCTCCAATTACCGACGCCAACCGACGCCGCCAAGAGACCTCAGCGCCCCCTCAGACCCCATCCAGCCCCCATTTGCGGGCCGCTGTTTAACACAGGCGCTGGCAGTCTTTAAGAATATCTCGTCGGTGCCCTATTGTACCACATTTTATGATAATCATACAGCGTGCGGCAATACCTCCGTCCACTTTGAACGACGGAGATATTGAAGGTGGACAGAGTTATTGCCCCACGCTGTAGAAGTAAAGGCTACAAAAGATGAGAACATTTTTTTTTTTACTCAATTTATTTCATATTAATGTTGACATTGTATTTTTGTGTGACGGCCCCCCCCCCCCCCCCCGCTGGCGCCCCCACATAAAAATGCTCTCATTTTTTTTCTGACCCTTACTTCTACAGCGTGGGGCATTAACTCTGTCCACCTTCGATATCTCCGTCGTTCAAAGTGGACAAAGGTATTGCCGCACGCTGTATGATTATCATAAAATGTGGTACAACAGGCGACGGTCCACGTTAAAAAACCGAACGCGCTAGTCGTGGCACCTCATGGGTGGCGTGGAAGTCCACGTATCTTAAATTTTATAAACAAAAACCTTACATACGCATTTGCATTTGTCGGGTGCAGCGTTGCACTGTTCCATAGAATGAAGTCTCGTAGAAGATACATATTACGATCCCATTGAACCCTTTCCTCAATAATTTTGTCTAATACTTACCGTTTGCAGGAAAAAAGCTGCCTACCGCAACCCGTGGACCCTGTACATGTGCATTTAAAAGTAATACATATCGTACAATTGGTTGCAAAGTAATGATGAATAAGCGACATTGGAAAAGTCAGTTAGAGTCCCGAGGAAATAATTTGCAGTAGGTACGTAAAATACGCGCTCAGAATGGTTTGACTTTACAGATATTTCAATTAGTCGGGAGCGGCACAATGTGAGTTTCGGTTTTCCATTGACAGGGTTTTTGCTATTATTGCCGTCTTTTGTCATGCCTTTTTCGACAATACGCACGTTGCGACATTTCGTGGGCAGAATGCGACGATGGACGTACATATGGATTACAGTATGCATGGTGCATTGCCAAAGAAGAAACACCTTCTTCTTTCTCGAAATGGGGATAGCGTTGTTAAACTAAACGTGCGTAGTAAGAAAAAGGTTTAAAATCAATGTGATGGGACTTGATGAGAACTGTTACAATATATGCACAATTTGGTCACCTTCTATTTAGAAAAGAAATCGTAAACAACAACTCATAGAAACATTCGCACCGTCGTCGCGTCGTGTCAAGCAAATTCTTCCTGACGTACGCTGTCGTGTGTTAAAATCGCGTGTTAGTACGATCCCTCAGAACGTTCTACTGCAAGAAGCTCCTGTTCCTTGTTTCACGGTTAATGCATAATCCGCAATAATTGACATTTATTATATACTTTCTTATTTATTACTACCATAGAAAGAGTAATGTTACTGAAACCAAAATTTATGAAATATATATTTTGCCCATATCTATTATAAACCAATACGACACATCTATTCCGTTGACAAAATATTAAAAACTATCCGTAGTAAGTACTAAAACATTTCTGTGTGATGAATAATTAAAAAAAGAATTATTCTGTGAAAAAAAATGGAACCATGGCGTACCGCGAACCTACGAAAAAAATAACTCGACCGCGTCGACGAGCGACGACGAGTCAATCTCAGCACCACTGTCACCGGCCTGTGTGCGGAACGAAGACGCGACGCCGCGACTGCATGTCGAACAAAGACGCAACGCGCGATGTTCGTTGAAAGGGGACGGAGCACAGTTCTGTCCTTCTTATGTGTCGTCACGATACGTGACGTCACGCGACGTTGGTGGAAGAGAGACGCAGCATAGTTCCGTCCTTCTCACCAAGCCGAGCGCGATTCGGTGAGAAACGGCGCGCGCAGCTCTCACGGACAGGGCACGCACACTTCTGTGCCGCCGGCCGCCGATGGTGCAAACGGGCCAAATCTTCTACCACTGGCTCAGAGGAAACCTCTCGGCCGCTGGAAGGTAACCAACGGCGTCTGCCGGTATCTTTCAGCTACCGGCGGTATAGTCAACGAGCACGGCCTTACCCCGCACCCAACCGGCAGACGGAGGAACCGCCGGGAGCGCCGCGAGATGGCAGCATTTATGATTGGCCTGTAGGTAACGGGTCACCGTTGTTGCCAACAATAGTCAATCGAGGCGACAGCAATCGCCAGGACGAGAACGGGGATTTTGCTTCAAGGAACGATACACCTTGCCCACTTTTTCTATTACGATACGTCTTCTTTATTTCCTTTCACCACTCGCTACCACTCGCTGTATCTTAATGGCCGACTTCCCTCCCGCCAACCGCTGTTCCCCCCACTCCCTACCATAGTGTTCGGGTACCACCGCTAGGGTTCGGAGATCGAAATCCCTACAGGCCTTTAGAGAAAGGTTTCGGTAAGGCTTTGTCTTAGCGGGCACGAATTTTTGGGTTTTTTGTTTTTTCTTTGGATAGAGCATCCAAAGGTGAGAAAATATTCCCTGTGACGTTTTTACTGGAAATCATTCCTTCAAAAGTTATGAGCGTTTTTTGCGAAGTAGCGTTTGTCGCCGTATTTTCCAGCAGGTACATTATTTTTCGGGGTTCTTTGTTTCCCTGGATAGAGCATCGAAAGTTCTATAAATTGTCCCTATGACTTTTTTTTGGGAAATCACGCATTCGAAAGTTATGAATCTATTGCGAAAAATTACGTCAGCAGCACTGGTTACTGTATTTTCCAGCGCCTCGCGATGTTAGAGATGAAGGTGTTAGTCGACTTGTTGTTTGTTTTGATTCTGGCAACCTCTGAGCGTTCTGTCATTGGTCAGGCTCTCGTTTTGACTCCCCCAAACTGTACATATGTTTTTTGCTTATTGCAGAAACAATCCCAACATCAAAAGTGCAGGCGTCAAAGTATTCTGCATCATATGCGCTTGAATTCATGCGCAACGCTTGGCGCGCCTTCGGCGCGCATGAACATATAGCAATCCCCTCATTGCAGAAACGATTCTAACATTAAAAGTACAGGCGTCAAAGTACTCTGCGTCATACACTGTAACCGTACGGTTACATATGCTCTGTACGCCGCCACTCTTTAGCGGACGCTCTCAAAAACACGCCAGCGGGCACACGCGACATTAAAGCGAGCGATCCCCGCGAGAGGGATATAACGCCACGTCCAACAAGGGACGTTTTCGCGCTGACCCGAAGATCCGCGGAGTAATATAAAAGGCGGCTCCGCCGCCGTAGAAATCACTCTTGGGTCAGCCTGGAAGCGTGAGCATCCAGCACTTAGAGTCGTACCTTGCCAACGGGTGATATCGCTCAGCCGCTGCGTCTTGCAGTGCCTGCCGAATCACCGCGTTATTTGTAGAATCAAGTATCTGTGCTCTAACGAGTAAGTGTGCCCAGCTCGCTGCGTCTTGCAGTGGCTGCCGCCTTACTTTCGTTATTATCGAGTCACATTGCAGTAACGAGTAAGAGCGCCCAGCTCGCTGCGTCTTGCAGTGCCTGCCGCATTACTTCCGTTATTATCGAATCAATCTGTTTACATCAACGAGTGAACGCGCCCAGCTCACTGCGTCTTGCAGTGCCTGCCGCTTCACCTTCGTTGTGATAGAATCACATAGAACATAATAAGCGATACCGCCAGCTCACTGCGTCGTGCAGTGCCTGACGTATCACTCTCTTTATCAAACTTTACCTCATCGCGAAAGAACTAGCATTACGAGGCATTACGGCCGAAACATATCGATAAATACTTCGAAACGTTTGTAAAATAGATCGTGATACAATTCAATAATCATACCAGCGCGATAGACCGCTTCGATACGAATAAAAATAGTTCGGCGATACAGTGCCATAAGCATACCACGAACGTAACTGTCAACACCAAAACAGCTGTACAGAAAATAAACGGCTAATTTTAGAGCCACACATACTGCTCTTACCAATACATACTGCTCTTACCAATACATCTACACTCCTCTCACCGTCCCGAGCACGAACTCGAATAATAACGGTTACAACACGCTTAAATTCAAGCGCAAGAATCAAAACAAACAACAAATCGACTAACACCTTCATCTCTAACATCGCGAGGCGCTGGAAAACACAATAACCAGTGCTGCTGACGTAATTTTTCGCAAATACATTCATAACTTTCGCAGGCGTGATTTCCAAAAAAAAAGTCATAGGGAAAACTTATAGAACTTTCGATGGGGGAAAACTTATAGAACTTTCGATCCAGGGAAACAAAGAACGCCGAATAATGTACCTGCTGGAAAATACAGCGACAAACGCTACGTCGCAATAAACGCTCATAACTTTTGAAGGAATGATTTCCGGCAAAAACGTCAGAGGAAATACTTTCATACCTTTCGATGCTATATAAAAAAAAAAAAATTCCAAAAATTCGTGCCCGTTAAGACAAAGATGAGCCAAGGTTTCTCTGCATACATAAAGAGAACTCGCTGACCGTGTGGTCAGGGCCGCGCCAGGACATTTGGCCGCCTGTGTGCAAATTTGTTTTACCGCCCCTCTAACCATCAAAGATTTATATAAGTATAAAAATATGATGAGTATTTAAATAAAGCATACATTTTTACAAGTTCAGTTTTAACAGAGAGTTCAAGTTTTATAAGATTATTATCAAGTTTTCGTTTCTTCTGTTGCCAATACTGGGCGCCAGACAGTCGTTTTGTTTTTCGATCTGACATTGTTTTCTGCAAACCAGTTGTTAATTGCTTATTGTTTTGTTTCCACAACAGTGTTAAATAATTATCAGTGTTTCACTTGGTTGCGATTGTAATGCTGTGTCTCTGTGGGCAAGCTGTTTACGAGCTGTTCTCAGACAATTCGCGAATAGCAATCTGTATTCTGCGTAAAAAGTATATCTATTTTACTACTTGATAAATTACTATATTAAATTAACTTTTTTACCGGCAAATGTAAAATCATCGTTTAACATACCTTTTCCTTCTAATATTTGTAGTTCTTCAATGAATGAGTCTTAGATGTCGTTTTTAATTTGGCACTGTTCTTACGTCTTATTTGCACTGTGGCTAACTGGTATAAGTATTTTGCGACGTGCGCTGCTAGGCATTATGTTGACGGGCTCGTCATTTTCGCTTGTCGCGAGCATCTCTTGTCAATTTCTCTTTTGTCTCCCAATAGCTACCCATACATGAGTCGCATGACACAGTATCGCGACAGCGTTTCTCAATCAGTGATAGATATCCATAAAAAAAAAAAGATAGGCGGTAGACACCGAGGCAAAATCTGTCGGTAATGATGAGGAACGCTTTCGCGACAGTTGTTTGGCCGTGTAAAGCCAGCTAACAATGCACCGTGGTCCAGCTGTTGCCCTATCGCCGAACGTACGCATCTACGACTCCCGTAACAGTCAAATAACGCGCTTGGAAAGACGTATGCAGACTCGGAGAAATCAAAGGGCAGGTTTCTTTCGCTCAACAATCGGTGGCGCCCATCAATAAAATTACGATAACAATGCATGGATTACTTCGACAAATTTTTTCCTTACATTATTTTTTTAGGGGCGGCCCGCCGGTCGCCCCCATAATCGGCGGCCCGCGTGCGCCGCATACATTGCACACATGGTAGGCGCGGGCCTGCGTGTGGTGATAACGATATATATTTGACCACACACAACACTTAGTCTAAATAATCAGGTATAAGGTATATAACACCTGTATGTCGAGCCGCGCAAGAAGTAATGGCTAACGCTTGCAAGAAGGAAGGAAAAGGCGCGTCCACACGCGGAGTTAGGTCCTGCTTCCGGTGCCGGCGTTGAGAATGCTCCGACCGATCGTAGCGCCTTGCGGTGGCCGAAGCGAGAGGTGGCAGCAACGGGTCCCCCACAGGCCACGGAAGTAATGAGTGTGCAGGACATTCGCGCCGGGCGTCAAAACTTGTGTACTAAAAGATAAGACATAACTGACAATGCGTGGGTCGCCGTGTTTTTCGCGACGCCCATTCCCCATCGTTCCGATGTGACGACTTTTCAACGTCCGGCCACGTGCAGTTCTAAGAATTATTTACTCTTGAAATTAAATGTCACACTGGATTATGCGAAATCCTATTTAGGTCAAGCTAGCTGTCTCGATTATTTATCGACGAATAATCGTGTGACAAGAAGCCACGATGCTCCGGCTGCATTTATTCATCTTGATTTACTGCCGATTATTCTACGAATTATTATATAGGTCAGACCAGCCGTATGCCGTACATGGTCTTACTTACGTAAAATTAGAGTATAAAAGGGAGCCTGCGACGCTTCAGTTCTCTCAGTCTAAGAAATACAGAATTGTTATAATCTTCACCCTAAGAAGCAGTGCAAGTCAAGTGTTCGACATTTAAAAACCGCAAAGTAATCGTCTAAGTCTAAGACATCTCTGCGAGCCAGCCAGGCGAGCAACTACAGAATATTCCACTGCAGCTACGCCTCAGCACATCTGTTAAAAGCCGCTCAGAACGTAAGACAATACGTGCGCAGAATTTTGTACCATTTCTATATATGTTTAAATAATAAATAGAGATATATATTTGTACATCTGTACCAACCACTGAGTTCCTCCATGTCTGGGTATTAGTCCGCCTGCCAGGTAAATACCTTGGCTATTGCCCGTCAAGAGTAAGTTCGGATGATTAACATTCAAATTTCCGCACAAATACTCGCAATTCTTGCAAAAATCGAGATAGAAGTCGATTAGTCTCGAAGCGTTTCTCGGAACTTTAGTTCCTCACCTGCAATAGGCCGATCCTCAATCGGACGACAAATTCCGGCGCTAAGGAATCAGGACAACCGACAGGGAGAAGAAATTCCAATTCTCCACGGGATTCTGCGCCGGGTGGTAACAGCGTTTTCTATTAGTGAGTTTTCGCGCACCAGTTTTGGGGAGTGGCCGTACCACTTCAGGCGAAAACACAGCTGGTTCTGCCGACTGTAAATGAACCATTGTAGGTCTTTCCGCGTCAAACGATGTTGAGGGCTGAGGATTGACTGTTGAATGTGGACTTATACCAGTGTCCGATGGCGTAGGTCGATCTGTTACATAGCTGGGTGCAAAATCGTTGTCATCAAACTTGTCCTTGTTGAACGGATATATTCCACTTTTTTCGAAACCATTTATTATATTGTTTGGTGTTAATGCTAAAGGTAGGGCAGTGCGCACTATCTCGGGCATGTCATATATAGTCATAGTTTTTCCGGAATTATTACGCATCCATGCATCTTGTGCAGACGCCAAATATTTTTTAAATGGTCCAAATATTGACACATCCAGTGGTTGTAATTTATGTGAACAGTGTGGAGGGAAAGAAAGTATTACCACACCATTATCTTTCGCAAGATCTAATGCTGCCAAACAATAATGTGAGGAATGGTTGTCTAAAACCATTAGCACAGTTGAATTTTGGCTAGGTCTCACATGCTTGATAAAATGGTTCATAAATATCAAGAATTCATCATCAGTGCAGTGATGCCAGAAAGCCGAAAAAGCAGCAGCAGCATGCCGAGTGGTGGGGGTCATGCATGTGACAATTGTCGCACTTGAACGTCGCGAAAGACGCCGCAAGCACGGCACGCACACACTTACCGCATGCCCCCACTATTCGACGTGCTGCTGCTGCTTTTCGGCTTTCTGGCATCACTGCATCAGTGGCCCAACCACTAGGATTTCCTGTACCAATGCAATCAGGAGGACAATTTTGAATAAAATGATCTTTAAATCTTTTACGTGGGAAAATAAACATTGGAGAAACAAATGAACCTGAAGCTGAAATAGCTGTTAATAATGTTATATTGGTCCCCCGTTCAGCTGATGTTACTGACCCAACGTTTCGTTTTCCTTTGGCTGCAACGATTTTCGATGGTTTTGTAATAGTCGATATGCCCGTTTCGTCGACACTCCATATAGATAAAGCTGTAAACTTATGCCGATCCATAACTGCAGCCAATTTATCAAAGAACTCCCCAACGTTGGTTTTATTGAAGGAAGTGGCTCTGCTAAGAGTTGTAGCTTCCGGTTTTCTGATTGAAAGACGTTTATTCTGTTTTAAAAATCCTGCCATCCAATCTTTTCTAGCCATATTGTTCGTATGCCAAGTTTCGGGCACGCTTATGTTATATTTAATGGCACAGGAATATGCCATGCCCCGAACTTCTTTAGGCCCTATGCCATGAAATATTTGAGCAAGTTTCAGTAAGTATTCAGTAAAAATAGCTTCTTTTTCTCTATTAAAAACTTGTCTTGGGGCACCATATACAAATCTCAAATTTTCGGCACTATCTGCCATGCGGTGTATAAACCTTTTCAAAGACGTTTTACTGATTTCGTAGTTCCGACATACCTGTCTCAGAGGTTTGTGTTTACGTACCACAAGCTCAGCTGCACGTTACATTAACGCAATAGTGTGCGTTCCTCGCTTTGTTTTTCTTTTATAATTACGCATTCTGAAACAACAAGACCAACGACATAAAAAAAACGGATCAAACGTGTTATTATCTATACACCAGTGGTTGGGTTATAAAAAATTGTCTGTTAATTCCATCGACAAATTAATGACATATTAAAAAAGCCAAATAAATGATTGAAGTTATTCAACCCTTATGGGCAACCGGTAAAAGCGATATACGGTTTTAGACCAAAAAGGAAAGGAAAGGAAAATTTTACTTACGTGCGAATTTCGAGGGCGAAGTCGTGTAGCTTCTTGTAGCAGCGTTGGATAAATGACAACCATGCTTTGTTTCGTTTGTAGCACTTACTTATTATCAGCTTGGCAACGAAACAAGCCAATGCGTCACTGGTTATTAATATACTTATGGTGGACCTTTTTACCCGCGGATCTTTAAGCCCCGCTCTACCCTACTCGAATATTTTCCTGCTACCGATCTTGTCGATTGTAAAACATCTATTTGTTAATTACCGAGAATGCTATAGTCCAACATTGTGAATAGCATTCGTATTAAGGCGCATTATTGTCGCGCACTTGCATTTCACTCTTAGCAACAATATCTGCAGAATTCTATTAGCTGCTTGTCGAATTCATTATATTCTTTATTTTCATTATCAATATTTTCCTTGCAATATATCTATTTGTTTTTCACCTATTCTTTTCTATTTGATTTATTTTATGTCGTGTCGTCACACCTCACCGATTACCGCGTTATATGAATAGTAAACATAACCTCTCAAGCGATTCGGGACCTGTATTAGTCTTCAAGGAAGCACACGGATCCTTTAAGTCTTACAGGTAACTAAACGCGATCTTTCAGTTACAACATTCTAAATAACTTTTCCGTTCAGTTCATTATCTAAATTAATCATTAAAAGATTAGGAACTTATCGAGACAGCGCAGTCAGCAAAGTACAGCTATGGAGGTTCCCACCTGCCCTATCTACGCATATTAAGGATTACCGGAACTCGGAAGCTCGTCAGTACCGGCGGGGTATTGCCCGCTAGGCGACTCAGGCACAAGCTCTATGGCGGCAGCAAAGACGCGCCCGGCGGTTTCTGTAGCCCAAGTTATTGCGGGCAGGGAAAGGGGTGAAATGCCCCGTCTAATTAGACTCAGAGAACACTCAGATAACCAGGTTTTACGCGGGTGTGCGTGTGCGCGTCGCGAGGATGGGTGGTAGGGTAGGTGATTCACGAGGTTGTGAATTAGTTAATTCAAGAATTAACTAATTCATTGTTCTCGCAGCGGGATATGACGCCGCCAAATTCTCGCGCGCCCCGACCGGACAAGTGTCTAATAAAGTTGTATGCCAGAAAAGGAATCTCAAAAGATAAGACACGTGTAGCCGAGTCCTTGGAAAGGCATTTGTGGCGCCGTTCCCAGGATATAACGCTGGTGCAGTGTCAGCATGCGAACGCCGCTCAGCGGAGCGTGGCGGGTATATAGGGCAATAGGAGACCTTTTCGAGCGCTTCTTCTTGACTTGACTTCTGTCAGGGCAGTACTTCGATCTGCACCGCTTTTCGCGCATTAAGTCGCTTCACACTTCGTAGTTAGTCCAAGTGCGGGTGCAAAGTGTAACACCCGACTTAATATTTTCCTTCGTTACCTTTTAAGTGAATCAAATCTAACGAATAGAATGAAGTCAAGTCAAGTAAATAGAATCAAGCCAAGTGTAGCGAATAGAATCAAGTCGAGTCAAGTGAATAGAATCAAGCCAAGTCTAGCGAATAGAATCAAGTCAAGTCTAGTGAATAGTTAACGCGATAGAATCAGTGACATCGTTCCTTGCACCTCGTCGAGCAACCTCAGTTTTGAGCAGTTGAGTAACTCTTGTAATTCGAATAATTATAAGTAACCTGCGTGGTCGAGACACTGCGTCTAGTCCCGACCTCCGACCCACCTCTCGCGACAAAAAGATGGGGCCGTTCCACTTCTCCAAATTGTAGGGTTCTGTAGCCCAAGTTATTGCGGGCAGGGAAAGGGGTGAAATGCCCCGTCTAATTAGACTCAGAGAACACTCAGATAACCAGGTTTTACGCGGGTGTGCGTGTGCGCGTCGCGAGGATGGGTGGTAGGGTAGGTGATTCACAACCTCGTGAATCACCTACCCTACCACCCATCCTCGCGACTAATTGAAATGATTTAGAAAATCAAAATTTGCGGGCGGGTGGAGCACGCAGAACGTAACACATCAAATATAATTTCCGCAAAACAATCTTTTGCATCCAGATCGATTAGTTTTACTAACTGCGACATAAGTTTTAATGTTTCCGGATGCACATATCGAACATGAAACGTCATCCATTTTGTATTACTAATGTCTGACGTTTCATTTATAAAAATACTGAACTATGTATTTTGTAGGATGACCGAAACACGTTCTGTTTTTACTGGACACAATACATTTGCGAGTATGTGACTGCATTTGGTTTTGCCCATACTCATATTTTGCAATACATCAGAATCTCTTCCTATTTTTTGCACACATTTGAATAATTTTCCTGCTGTCGTAAACGAAATGTGATGTTCCGCGATAAAAGCAGCGTATTGAATTTCCGCCCACACAGTTTGGGAGCCAAAACAGATATCAGTTTTACATCGATTCGAGTACCTCAAACGCAAAGTTGGACGAAATTATAAAAGAAATATAATATTTGTACGCAAAAAATTCCTCATATGTTAAAGCGATTCATTCGCTGCAACCTCAGGACACTGGTTCCGTTGGCCAGCGGCGGCCCCCTCGCTGTGATCGTTTCTCTTCAACCACTTTCGGCGCACGACGGTTCGGCCCCAACGCCAGTGGTCATCTCCACGGATTGTAACTATTGCCCTACTCAAATCCACAACCAGAGAGCACCCCGTTACCCAGCACCCCGACGTCGCCAGCGACGTAGGGATTATAGAGCAGCTCCCAGGGCTGGAGTAAAACACCGAGCACGTCGCGAAGCTGCACTCTTGCGCGACTCGCAAGCATCCCGACAAGCAGCAAGCGAATCCGCGAATTCCACTCCGCCTATCTACCAACACCCAGGACAACGCACACAACCGGTCTGGACCTCTCCAGAACACCCGTGTCCGTTCGAGCTACCTCCGGGCCGAGACCAGTTCACGGTCTACTTCGAGCCCCTAGAACCGGAAATCGTACCATCTACTGTCGTGATAACCGAGATTCGCGAAGATTCGGACATAGAAACCATAGACTAAGTAACCCACACGGGACCGTAGCCAGTCAGACGTAAGAATACCCATAGGTTAGTGTAAATTCGAGTCACCCGCGACGTATAGACTTTTAGAGCCGTAATCCTTCGGACGCAAGGGTGCACGTAGGTTTAACGTCAAGTCTAGAACACCCGGTATATTACGGCGCGTGCGACGTCTCAGCGAACCGCTCAGCTGACGCGTCAACTCTCTTATCGGGCTGGTCACTTCGTCTGTCTTCCGATGCCCGGTATACCCGGTGCACGCAGGGTGCCGAAAAACGCAGGACGTAACAATACTTTTAACAAGATGAGCGAAGAGCCAAGTGCTCTTCCCCGAACAAAAATGGAAATTCCTTTATCGCCGCCGGAAGTCCAGCCAAAGAGCGCTGGTTTATGTTCCGCTCGTTATCTCACGCGGTCTATTTAAAATGCACATGTTAACACTCCCATTTAAATAGACTGCGTAGGGAATTGTTTCACATTTAGCTTATCTTTAATATTGCAGAAGGTGTTTGGCACCAATGTTTGAGCTTAGCGAACGCCGGTGTTTTGCGCTCGTGCCAGATTGCCTGGGTGCAGGCACCGGTTGAAGAAAGGGAGAGATCGTAAAGGAGACGAACAGGATATTAGGAAATCGGATTGAGGAATAGGAAAGGAGACTTGCTGTAGAGGAGAAATTTAAGGAAAGGGAGTACGGGTAACAGAATCTTTTCAACGATGATGTGTTAAACTGACTCTTTTAATTATTGTACAATCCGATCACTCGTCGGTCTCGAAACTTAACCCTCGCACAGCGGATACCGGGTCCCTCACTTTTGGCGCCTGTAGAATGATGACCACGCCATACACGAACGTATGCCCGAAAAGTTGCCTACCTAACCGGCGCAACTGTATGCCTCGAGTTCTTGAAACACAAACCAATGTGGCCAGAGGTGGCTCTTTTGCACCATCGGTGCCCGCGGGAGTGGGGATACGCGCAAGTGTGCGTGCCCGTCTGTGAGAGCTGTGGACTCCGAGCATTGGCTGTCAGCTCACAGACAGGGCACGCACACTACCCACTCTCGCGTGCACCGATGGTGCAAAAGAGCCACTTCTGGCCACACTGACACACACGCTTATGATTATTGCAATGTGTCTGCCAACGCTTACACGGGCAGCGTTGCTAGGGCCGACTTCGTAAAACGGTAGTCTAATTGTGTATACTCTACACCATATTTCCACCTAGCGTGCTTCGTTGCGCCGGCACATAAACATAATATATTTTGGAAGCAGTATTCCTTACCACGTGCAAACGCGTACACTGTCTTTGTCCACCGTGAAAATCGTTGATAGATTTGTGATAAACATCTCAAACTTTGAGTCATGTGTGACAAAGACACGCGAGTGGAAGGAGAAATCAATTTCGGCGAGTTGGATGCAGAAGAAAATTATGAGGAAGATTTTTCTACAGATGAGGAAACTGCATCGTACAGCGACGCCGATCCCGAGTCAGAGGATTACTAGAGTGATATATTTGTTGGTGACCACATTGACAATAGTGACAGTGATGACGATCACAGTGACGATGTGAATAACAATGAAAGTGTCTTGGACAATCGAAACCAAGTGATGTCTGGACGCACTTGGAAATATATTTCCGACACTCCCGCTGCAGAAGTACCACTTGTTACATTTGAGAGTGGTACCCTGACGAGCAAAAGCGATAGTGTCGAAAGCATGGCAGATTGCTTCCACCTTTTCATTGATGATGAAATCATGGATACAATTATCATGCACACGAACAAGAAAGGACAGGAACTGTTCAGTGGAAGTTTAAAAAAGAAGTGGAAGCCAATCGATCGTATCGAATTAAACGCCTTTCTCGGATTATTGATCGTGATCGGACGTTTTCGATAATCACGAGAAAACAAGTTACACTTGTGGAGAAAATCCAGTACATTTTCGGGGGCGTTGTATACAGCCGCAATGTCCCGAGATAGATTTAGGGACATATTGAGGTGTTTACGATTCGACGATTCGGACACGAGGGCAGCAAGAAAAGCCGATGATAAATTAGCGCCAATCAGAGACGTCACGGATATTTTCGTGACCAACTGCAAAGAAAATTACAATGCGTCAACCACCGGCACAATAGATGAACAACTGGCCACTTTCCGGGGTCGATGTTCTTTCAAAGTGTATATACCAAGCAAACCCGGAAAGTACGGAATTAAGATATGGACATTGTGCGACGCAAAATCGTATTATTGCTGCAACTTCGAAGTATATTTGGGGAAACAAGGCAACACACCCGAAAAACAGCAGGGCCAGCGCGTTGTGAAGCAACTAACAAGATTCTGGAACGGATCTCATCGCATTGTCACAACGGATAATTTCTTCACGGACATATCATTAGCGGAAGAAATGCTTGAAAATGGATTGTTTTTGGTTGGTACGGTCCGTAAAAACAGGAAGGACCTACCAAAAATTTTAACCGAAACGTATGCAAGGGCGCAATACTCATCGGAATTTTTATTTACTGATAATATCACGTTGGTGTCATACGTTCCGAACCCACGAAAATGTGTGATATTATTGTCGACATACCACCGCGAGCATACAATTTCTGGTGAGGATAATAAATTCAAACCCGAAATAATTAACTATTATAATAAAACGAAAAGCGGTGTGGACGTACTGGACAAATTAGTACGAGAATATACATGTCGAAGATGTACCAGACGTTGGCCAATGACTATATTGATGCATTACGTGGATATGGCAGCGTATAATGCTTTCGTTATATGGATAACGAAAAATCCCGCGTGGTCAAGAAGTGTTAACATGAAAATGAAACGGAAGATATTTTTAGAACAACTAGGAGAGTCTCTTGTCTCTAAAAATATAAACCGACGCGCAACAGAATTTGAAAATGAAGAGACGGTGCTCCCGAAACATGTTGCAAATGCGATCACAGCGACGGGGCGAACTTTGAATAGAAAAAGACGTACAACTACGAGCCACCGAAAACGAGCAAGGTGCTATGCGTGTATTGGAAACGATAATAAATACACACAGAAGTGGAACGCATGTCTCAGGCATATATGTAAAAGCCATTCAGTATGTGAGACTTTTTGCGTAACATGCTCGAAAGACTAAAACAAAATACCTTGAAGATGTTACATCAACAGGAAGATTACAAGTGTTGAGCTCCATCCTTCCCCACCCTCCCCCTAGAGGGAGTGGGTGGGAGAAGTGGCGGGGGTGGGGAAGGGGGGAGACGGAAGAAACAAGAAAGAAGACAGGAACTGAAATTGATGAGCAATCCGATTGCAATCGAGGTATACAATTGCACCGGCGAGTGCGAATCAGCGCAAATGAAGAGCTGTCCGATTGCAATCGAGGTATACAATTGCACCGGCGAGTGCAGATGAGTGCATAAGAAAACCGGACTTACGCTGCGTTCAAATATAACTGGTCATATCTTGAAAGGAAATGTAAGAACCATATTACAAAAACAATCAAATACTATTGAATAAATTATTGAATAAATTATATCTATCTCTTTCATTTTTACCCACCCGTATTTTTTTTCTAAGTTTCAACGACAGATATATGTACAAATGAATATGAAAGTGGCTAAGTATAAAATTTAAAAATATTCCACTTTTGACTTGCATTGTAATATAAATGGATGCAGTGCATAAATAAGTAAAAAAAATTTGTTTATTGTTTTATTTTATAATTTTTAATTTAACAAATTTAAAAATTGTTGTCTTACACCGCTTTCATAATCGTCGGCACAGGTAGACCTACAAATATGCACAAATTGCAGCAAACGGGATTTTGTATACTTTTTGTCGATTTCATACATAGGCTGAATGAGCGAGAGATAGGACTGTGCTTCACACATTATACATACATACATACATACATATACTTCAGATGCGCCTCGAGTGGAGCACCGGTAGCATACTCTACTGCCATGCTCCCGTGTATGGCGGGTAGTATGAAACAGGCGAGGCCAAATGGACCCGGTAACCGCCTCGCGCGCGGCGCTCTGAGCGTCCGCCTTCCGAGGGTTAATTATAAGTGATATAAAGATCTACGGCTTATACTCTCGACTTTCTAGAAGCAAGTGAAGTCCTAGGCGGGAAGTCGCCGTTTGCCCTTCCGCACACGTACATACACTTACACTAATTAATCTCCAATTAAGGAGAAGGCGCGATCTATTCGCCAATAAAGGGCGTGTGACGTCAGCTCCAACACCTGCACGAGCCATTCGTGAGCGCGGGAAAACGCAGCTAATAAGGCGGGAAGCCCGCCAGAAATGTGTTAGGTGCTAATTGGTGTGCTGGGCTGACGTCACGTTCCGCCATGTGTAGGCGCTTCATTTAAGTGAGCGAAGCCGCCACATTCGCCTAGCTCAATCCGGAACACCAATGCCTTAGTAAAAATGTCTGCTTGTTGCTCTCGAGTCGGCATATATTCTAAATTAAAAACACGTTGTTGAAACTTTTCTTTCCCAAAATGATACTGCACGTCAATGTGCTTGGTGCATTTGTTAACATTGTGATTTTTTATTAAATCTATCGCACTCTTATTATCTATAAGGAACGTCGGTAGCGTCGGGGTCGATCCCAGCAGCTCCTCCTTTAGCCTTAACAACCAGGTAAGTTCCTTGACAGTGTCTGTTGCTGCTACGTATTCGGATTCTGCTGTGGCAACAGATCGTTGTTTTCGAGAACACCAGGCCACAGTACATCCTCTCAGCTTAGCGACATATCCCGTGGTCGATCGTCTGGTTCTCGTGTCCCCTGCATAGTCTGCGTCACTAAATATAAGCAAATTAAAATCATTTGGTTTATACAGCAGACCATAATTAACCGTTCCTTTCAGGTACTTGAAAATTCTTTTCACTGCATTCCAGTGAGCCTTTGCATAATTGTCCAAAAATTTACTAACAATACTCAATGAGTAAACAATATCTGTTCTCGTCAATACACCCAGATACATCAAACATCCTACAGCTTCCCGGTATGGTGCTTTTATGTCATTTTCGTCTCCTTGGATTGACATATTCAGGTCGGTATGTTTGTCAGCTGGTACCATCACAGGGTTTGCATCATCAATGCGAAATTTCTCCAAGATTCGTTTCGTATATGCCTCTTGGTGTAGAAAAATACCTCCATCTTTCAGTCTCATAATTTGTATGCCCAAAAATAAATCCAGTTTGCTTGACTTAACCTCAAACTCGTTTTCTAGTAAACTAAGTAAATTGTCTATTGTCCTTTGGCTCTCTGCCATCACTAACCCATCGTCTATATACAGCGCTAAAAATAATAAACTTCCTTCTTTGGTATTTGTAAAAACACATGGGTCTGATGATAGTCTTTTTAAATTAAACTTATTTAGTACGTTAGTATACTTAATATTCCAATTGTGCGATGCCTGTTTTAACCCATACAATCCTTTCTTTAATTTACACACTGAGTTGCACCCATCGCTATAGCCCTCAGGTTGACCCATATCAATTTCTTCTTGCAGGTCGCCTTGTAGAAAAGCCGTCTTTATGTCAAACTGTATCAACTTCAGGTTTTTCCACGCTGCTATGGCCAGTATAGTCCTTATGGAGTCAAGTTTCACCACAGACTAAATGTATCACTAAAGTCCACTCCATACTGTTGTGTATACCCTTTGACAACAAGTCTAGCATCATACCTGGTTATGCTCCCATCGGGTGCAACTTTCAATTTGAAAATCCAGCGATTTCCCATTAATTTCTTATCTGAGGGTAGCTTGACTAGTTCCCAGGTTTTATTTTGATTGAGCGCTGACATCTCTTCGTCCATGGCCTTTTCCCACTCGCTTTTGTACTCGGAGCAAACTGCCTTCTGGTAGGTGTTTGGTTCCAGTTGGCAGCTCGCCATAAAGTCACTGGCCATGGCGAACGAGTCATACCTGGTTGGTCTGCGAATCTGGCTTCTATTCCTGAAGCGATAATTCTGGTTACTTTGGTTTTCTGCTGGACTTAACTCACTTGTTTCATTTTCATCAGTCAGGGTATCCTCAAAAGTATAAGGTTCCACCGATTCGTTTTGGTCATCACAAAGTGGCTCAAATAGCTGTCCTGGATCACTATCGGGCTTCTCGTCTTTGACTAGTTTTATGAATCTAAAGGCTTTATGACCACTATTCTCTGCCACTTTCTCATCATCAGGCGCATGGTCCCTGAACACAACATCCCTACTTATCTCTATCTTGTTCACATTGGGGTATCAGATCCTATATCCTTTTATATTTTCATCATATCCCACGAAGATTCCCTTTTTGGCTTTTGCGTCTAACTTCCTTCGTTTTTTCTTTAGAATGTAAGAGTAGATCTGGTTCCCAAAAACTTCCAACTTTAGAAACGTGGGTTCTTTTCTGAACCATAACTCATATGGAGTCACGCCATCCACTGCGCTCCTTCCTGTCGGATTCAAGACATATACAGCCGTGTTTATTGCCTCTGCCCAAAGATGCAATGGCAATTTCTTAGTCCAGAGCATCGATCTGGCGGATTCCACAAGGGTCCTATTTTCCCGCTTCGCCGCGCCATTTTGTTCTGTTGCGAAGACCACCGTCCTCTGGTGTCTGATCCCATTTTCTGTAGTTATAATTTTGGTCGCGTCATTCACAAATTCTAACCCATTATCGGCGCGAAGGGTTTTCACAGTTCCATCCACATCGTTTTTCGCGAGCAGCAGGAAAGCTTTGAGATTTTTCTTCACTTCACACTTACTGCTAAGAAAATAAACAAATTTATAATCAGAGAAATCGTCCTTAAATAACAAAAAGTATTTTGACCCCTTGATCGACTGTTCTTGCATGGGCCCGCACAAGTCAGCATGTATGAACCCTCCGGTTCCTTTGGATTTCACCACTCCCAATGGAGTTTTAAGAAAAGGCAATCGGTGGGCCTTTCTCAACACATATCCTTCACAAAAGAAGGGTTTGTTGTCACTAAATTTAATGTCATGACCGTTCAGATACTTTCTCACATGCTGTTCACCTTGATGCGCGAGACGTTGATGCCATGTGTTAAGGTCTTCCACTTGCGCTAGGTGCACTTCTTCTTTATGTATGCTTCTATGCACTGGCGGCAGGGTTTTAAAAATCATACTGCACAGTTTACCATAACGCACTCCTACTGCAACTGTAGTATTGTTTTTAATAAAACGGCAACCCTTTTCATCCGCCACTTGTTTCAACGCCTTGTTCGACATATGCTGCGTTGCCCCCGAGTCGACGTACCATTTATCAGGGGTACTTTCTTATTTATTACTACCACAGAAAGATTAATGTTATTGAAATGAAAATTGAAATACATTCAATATTTATATGACTCAAATATTTTAACATAAAACGCATGTAATTTCTTCCGTGATTTTTTTTTTAATTATGTATAAATAAACTATTTTTTTTGTGAGGGAAAAAAAATTTGAATAAATACTGTTGCGTATTCATAGTCCTCTCGGGCGGCCGGCCAATGGGCGCCCGTGACACTTTCGCGGAAATCAACCAAGCGGTCGATACTCTATGTTTCTCGACCACGGTGCGTTATAGTTCGAACGATCTAGTGTAAGGGGCTCTTCTCCACATCCATCGGGCTTTTCTCACGTCCATGTATATAGTAGAATAAGTGTTTTAGAGAATAAGGATTCTCGGGAATTCCTCAACCACGTGCTCTTTCTCGTGCGTGCTAAGGTGCTCACTCCAGTTCACGTCTCTGTCGTACATTTACGGACTAGGTGTAAGAGGAGTTACTCCTTGTCCATCGGCGTCTCTCACGCACATGTGTACAAATCATAGTTTAAGTGCTTTAGTTTAATAAAACTCTCTGGTTCTGCTCACCCCCGTGTGCTAGTATTGTGCCGGCCACGTGCCGTTAAGTGCGTTTCAGTCGTAGTTCCTTCCGCGAAGTTCCTCACCCGCGTTAAACCAGACTCCTCAGGTGCTAGTGCAGTTTTACTGACACTAACCGAAACAAATACTAACATCAATAATTCATCGAATACCCTTCAATTATAGATTGACCAATATTATTGCTGTCGAGGACGATCGCGTCGACGAGCGACTATGATTATAACGAGTCAATCCAAACTCTCATAGATCTACTTTTCTCTCGATACGCGGTCGCGTTCTGCTCAACAAGGCAGTGGTAGTGGTGCCCGATTTCACTTCGGCCGGCAAAAACCTAATGTTACGTGCGGTGCCCGATATGAAATCTGGCACCACTGCCTCGAGCTAATACCCGTCTGTATGTAGAACAAAGACGAGACGCCACACCTGCTTGCGGAACGAAGACGCGTCATGTTGGTGGAAAGGAGACGGAGGCTACCTCTGTCCTTTCTTATGTTCGGTTCAAGTGCTTGTAAGCGGGCCCAGGTACCGAGCCCTTCGCCGCTTTCCCTTTTTGACCACCCATATGGTACCGAGGGATACTTTACGACGTCCGGGTAACCAGAAACTGACAGATAGCGAAGTACTTGCAGCTGTGGCGACATCTGAGTGTACACAGATGTCCAGATAGCCTTAATTCCTAGAGACTACCTTACCAAGAAGAGAGACTTCGTGGAGGACGCTTTCGCCCTTCTCTGGGCTACCGACGCAACCCCCTCTTCTCACAAACCGTAGATATAAGAAGCATGTTCTACGCTGCGAGTTTAGTCTTAGTCTACATTTTAACATCGAATCTCTGCCAGTAACTATATTCATTCTTAATAAAGTATTCATCATTATATTTTATTTTATGTCGTCTCATTGATTCGCGTTATCACGACATGCTGACGTCACACGACGTTGGTGGAAGGGAGGCCGGGCTTAGTTCCGTTTTTCTCCCCACGCGGTACGCAGAAATGGCGCGCACAGCTCTCGCAGAAAGGGCACGCATCAGTGATAGAAGATTTGGCATAAAACACCGAATGTGCTGCCGAGAGTGGGGATAGAAGCAAGGTGTGTGCGTGGCATGTCTGTGTGCGATGTGCGCGCCGCGGTACGGCGATTGTCCGTACCGTACGGAGACAAGGAAGGTGCTATGCTCCTCGTCTCCTTTCCACCAAGGCTTGCGTACCGTGACGTCACAACCATCCGAAAGAAAGACAGTACTATGCTCCGGCTTCTTTCCACCAACGAAGCGTCTTTATGACGTCGACGCTGCGCGCGCACCCAGTTGCGAGAAAGACAGAACTATGCTCTCCGTCCTCTTTTCACCACGATCGTACTCATGTGCTTCGTTTGGCATGCGACAGCGGCAACGAAATTCTCTTTCGGCTGGGCAGGCCGAAATGGTCAAAAATGCACTTTCACCGAATTTATCTCGCAAGACGTCATTCGATAGGTAATTAAAAGAAATCGTGCTTTGCCAAGTTTGAGCCCTCTATCTCCATCACACGGGTAGTTATGGGGTAAATTAAAAAATCGGTTTTTAGCACATTTTCCGTATTTAACGGTACGCAAAAATTCTGTAAAAAATGCAGAATATTCTGAACATGTATATTTACGGTTGAGAATTTTCGTAGATTTTTTACTTGCAAATCCTAAGCATAAAAAATCAAAAACATCCAAAAAACATTAAAAATTCCAGGTACGTGCTGAAGTTTTCAACCGATTGGATTTTTACAAATTCTGTAGTTAAGTATTGCCATGAATATAATCTCCATTTTTTTTCGGATGTTTTGGTAGGTTGCGTCAGGGTTGAAATAAATAAAAACCGATGTTTTCGGCATATTTTGTACGATAACCGAATGAATACTTTAAATATTTGCTTTCCCCTGATATGGTGAGTGAATTGTACGATTCTTTCTATGCTGCACACAAGCGAGTAATATACATACCAAGGGAATGTAGTCGTTTCGATTTTATTGAGGATGTGCGCACCTTACCTTCATAAACATAAAATACCTTCTAAAGAGTGCCGCTAGCGCAGCGGTTCAGAGCCTTTGTGTCGCAGGTTCGCGCCCCGCATTGGTCAAATTTTTTGTTGTTGCGGTTGTTTTTTCTTGCTTAAATTACAGGACGATGAGCCACATTCCTTTGTAAATAATGTTGAACATACTACCATCAGTAATAAAGCTCATACATACTCATACAATAAAAAACTCCATTGAAATGGATTCTATAGCCTACCTACTGACCCGGGATCGCACTTCGACTAATTCAATCGTCTGGGGAGTGCAACATTTCTTAACCCATATTTCCGCAAGCATTTGAAAGGATCCCACCCCAGGGACGCTTTTGATTTTTTAATTTATATGTACGTGCATTACATTTCTGTGTTAGTACATAAGTGACCGAATGTTTTTTCTGATACAAATTTTTACGTGGTCTTTCACGCCACCCATGAGGTGCCACGACTGGCGCATTAGGTTTTTTAATGTGGACCTTCGCCAGTAGCCCTATTCTACCACATTTTGAAATAATTGGTCAATGAGAGTGTCGAATGGAATATATACAGAACAATGCATATTTTTAACACATGATAAGATTCAACATACAACACATTTTTCACACATCTCTTGCAAAGAGATGTGTCAAAACTCTGTCTGGCCATAACTGTCCCAGACAGGACACATCTGGATCACAAAATTTGTATCATAAAAAACATTCGGTCACTTATGTACTAACACAGAAATGTAATGCACATACATATAAATTAAAAAATCAAATGCGTCCCTGGGGTGGGATCCTTTCAAATGCTTGCGGAAATATGGGTTAAGATCTCCCAGATAGCACAGGACATCCTGAGGATCATCCTCAATAGGTCCTGGATGATCCTGGATGTTGTAGGACATTTCCAGGATGTCCCGGGATGTTTTCAGGATATTCAATCGTGTTATTGTAAATATTTTACGTGTATATTTGACATTAATTATGATCAAATACTTGTAATTTCAGAATTTTAAAAGCAACCATAAAGTATAAATCTTCTATTGATGTTCGACGGCGTATCATAGGATGTCCTGAGTACATCCCAACGAAGTCCTCAAAACATCCCAGATACATTTCAGATATCATAACATCACATTACTGCCAGTAGTGCACCTACGGGTACGATCCGTACGGGGAGCTTGTATAGGGCCTACAAAACATAAAAAAAGCGATAGCCGATGTGAGTTTCTTCGCGCAATTCCTATTTATATTATCTCTTTGTTTAACGTTTAACTCATGTACGGGCGTCGCTAAAGGCGTGTTTTGTCTTTCAAGCTGCACGCTGCGGCAAGTTCGCTGTGCTGTTGTTTAACGGCGTGGTTAGTTATTAGATGCGTCGGTTGGGCCGAAGGTACGTGTTAAATTTAGAAGGAAAAGGGTTCTTTTGGGCCTTCTGCTTAGATAGTATTAATAATAATATTAAATATCAATCTTCAAATTAATAAATTATTAATAAATAATTAACACATTATACATGTAAGAAAAAAAGAGTACGCGACTCGATCCTGAAACAGAATTGGCAAATAGAATATATTAATTGCTTCATTTCAAATTTAAAATGTTTCCCCAAAAATGTCCATAAAACATCCTATAGAAATTCTCAAAAAACATCCCGTACCTGTCCGGCGGGACGTCCCCAGGCTATCTGCGGGACGTCCTGAGGTTGTCCTCGGGATGTCCTGAAACTGTCCTCGGGATGTCCTGGGGCTGTCCTCAGGTTTTCCTGAGGACTACTATTTGGCTCTCCTTTGAACGTCCTCAGGACGTCCGCAAGTCCCGTCTTGGACATCCTTAGGACGTCCTGAGGACGTCCCTGTGCTGTCTGGGATGTTGCATTCCCCAGACGATTGAATTAGTCGAAGTGCTATCTCGGGTCAGTAGGTAGGCTATGGAATCCATTTCAATGGAGTTTTTTATTGTATGAGTATGTATGAGCTTTATTACTGATGGTAGTATGTTCAACATTATTTACAAAGGAATGTGGCTCATCGTCCTGTAATTTAAGCAAGAAAAAACAACCGCAACAGAAAAAAAATTGACCAATGCGGGGCGCGAACCTGCGACACAAAAGCTGTTAACCGCTGCGCTAGCGGCACTCTTTAGAAGGTATTTTATATGTATGAAGGTAAAATGCGCACATCCTCAATAAAATCGAAACGACTACATTTCCTTGGTATGTATATTACTCGCTTGTGTGCAGCATAGAAAGAATCGTACAATTCACTCACTATATCAGGGGAAAGCAAATATTTAAAGTATTCATTCGGTTATCGTACAAAATATGCCGAAAACATCGGTTTTTATTTATTTCAACCATGACGCAACTTACCAAAAAATCTGAAAAAAAATGGAGATAATAGTCATGGCAATACTTAACTACAGAATTTATAAAAATCCAATCGGTCGAAAACTTCAGCACGTAACTGGAATTTTTAATGTTTTTTGGACGTTTTTGATTTTTCACGCTTAGGATTTGCAAGAAAAAAATCTGCGAAAATTCTCAACCGTACATATATATGTTCAGAATATTCTGCATGTTTTGCAGAATTTTTGCATACCGTTAAATACGGAAACTGTGCTAAAAACCGATTTTTTAATTTACCCCATAACTACCCGCGTGATGGAGATAGAGGGTTCAAACTTGTCAAAGCACGATTTCTTTTAATTACCTATCGAATGACGTCTTGCTAGATAAATTCGGTGAAAGTGCATTTTTGACCATTTCGGCCTGCCCAGCCGAAAGAGAATTTCGTTGCCGCTGTCGCATGCCAAACGAAGCACATGAGTACGATCGTGGTGGAAAGAGGACGGAGAGCATAGTTCTGTCTTTCTCGCAACTGGGTGCGCGCGCAGCGTCGACGTCATAAAGACGGTTCGTTGGTGGAAAGAAGCCGGAGCATAGTACTGTCTTTCTTTCGGATGGTTGTGACGTCACGGTACGCAAGCCTTGGTGGAAAGGAGACGGGGAGCATAGCACCTTCCTTGTCTCCGTACGGTACGGACAATCGCCGTACCGCGGCGCGCACATCGCACACAGACATGCCACACACACACCTTGCTTCTATCCCCACTCTCGGCAGCACATTCGGTGTTTTATGCCAAATCTTCTATCACTGGCACGCATACTTCCGCGTATCCCCACTCCCGCGAGCACCATTGGTGGAAAAGAGCCACTTCTCGCCACACTCGACTGCGCCCATAGACCTTATACATATGGACTGCGCCTTCCCTATTCCGGCAATGCACGGCTCACAGTGAATGACTAGGACAGATGATTTTTCACTGTCTCTCCTTTATGTGACATCAGTTGGACTATAATGCGCATGCTCCGCGCAGAAGTAGTACATAATATGTACATAACGCAGATGCAATACACTGCGCATGCTCAACAGTTTCGTAGCAACCTGGCAAACAGCCATAACCAGCCATAATCTTGGACCAATCAGCAGGTCGTTTTCCTTATGCACTTAGGGCCGGTTCCACCAACCTCGGTTAAATCCTTAATCGGCGGTTAACGTTTGTTAATCGATACTTTGCGTTCCACCAAACTTTGAACCCCGATTAAGTTAAGAAAACGCCGGTTAAACTTAACCGGCCAATTTTGGCCGGTTACCGTATTTAATCAGTGGTTAGCGTTTGGTAACATCTGGTAACATCGTCAAAATAAAATTGAAGTTATTACTATAGTCATGGACGCGCTATACGACGATGTACTATCCTCCTCCTCAGAAGAAGGTTATGAACCTATTAGGGCTAGAAGAGCAAGAATTATAAAAAACAGAATTAATTATTTTGAAACATTAGACGATGTCGACTTTTTTACAAGATTCCGTCTTACAAAACATACTGTTGAGGCGTTGCTACACGACATTGAGCCAAGTTTAGAACATGCGACAGCAAAGTATGTATAACTTAATTTTGGTAATTATGCCCGGACACCAGGGAATATTGCAGGAATATTGTAAGAAGATTACTTAAACCAGGCCTGGGCAACTCGTGGCCCGGGTGCCACATTCCCCTTCTTCTTCCACTTCTAACCGACCCTCACCTTATTCCGTTTGCGCGCTGACGGAACGAGGGGAATTAGCGGAGACGGTCCCGTCTATATGGTACGCTAGTTCCCCTCGCTCCGTCAGCGCGGAAACGGAATAAGGTGGGGGTCGGTTAGAAGTGGAAGAAAAAGGGTAATGTGGCACTCGGGCCACGAGTTGCCCAGGCCTGACTTAAACCATGCAGCTGACATTGCCGGAGTATTGCAGGAATGTTGCTGCAATATTCCTATGTCCGCGCATAATTACCAAAATCCAATCATAATTATTTTACTATAGCAATATGCCATAATATATGAATATAATTGTACATTAAAGACGAATAAAAATATATATTTTTACATAAAATTAATTTTATTTCCAATTAAACCTTATAATAGTAATTTCGGTTGTTAACCCATTTGCATCGAACCTCTGAATATGCTGCAAGCCCAATTTATCCGAGACATGAAACCCTTAAAAGCGTTGGGAGCTGCTGGTAACAAAATTGAAATCAAATTCTGAGTGCAAAGGGTTTAGAAAAACATTTCTTTAAAAAAAAAAAAAGTGAATTTTAGTTATTTTAGTTTATTTTATTCTTTTCTCAAAGGAAAGTGAATTTGTTTTTGTTATAAATGTGAATGATTCCATAGTTTTCTTCGTGATGGCAGTTTCAATGAAATTTACAATTTTAGGAATAACCCCATTGCACCGATGAACCAACTCCTGCTAACTCTGCGGTATTATGCAACAGGATCGCATCTCATTGCAGCGGCAGATTTTGCCGGTGTCAGCAAGACAAGTGCATTTCGCATTGTGCACAAAGTGACCACGGCGATTGCGAGATTAGGTCGGCAGGAAATAAAATTGCCTGCAACAGAGGAGGAGATATGTGCTGCACAAATAGACTTTTATGCGATTGCAAGGTTTCCGAAAGTCATCGCGGCACTCGACTGCACGCACATTAAGGTGCAGTCATTCGGTGAAGACAACGCAGAACTTTTCAGAAATAGAAAAGGCTACTTTTCTATAAATGTGCAAGCAACATGCGACAGCCACTTAAAGTTTTCAAGCATTGTAGCACGTTGGCCAGGATCAGTGCATGATTCGACAATATTCCGAAATTCAAGATTGTGCGCTCGACTTGAAGCTGGGGAGTTTGGAGGTGGATTGATATTAGCTGATGGAGGCTATGCTTTGAAAAAGTACCTCATTACTCCAATAAATGAACCGGCAACAGCGGCTGGACGATTATTTAATGAAGCACAAATTAGAACTCTGAATAAAATAGAATGCACGTTTGGTATCTGGAAACGTAGGTTTCCGTGTTTGGTGATGGGAATGAGATTTACAATGGACCATGTCCTACCTGTAATTGTGGCAACAGCCGTGTTACACAATAGAGCACGCTTAGCTGCAGAGGATCTGTTGGCCAATGATCCGTTGCTAAACATTCATTGGGACCTAATATTGAACGAAAATGTTCAGAATGAGCCTAACTTCCCTGTTGAAGATAGGCGTGCACGACAAACTATCATTGCTTATTTCAATAATCTGTTGGATAGACAGTAACGCAAATCTTATCTTAAAAAAAGTCAGTAATGTGTTCTTGACAAATAAAAATCATACGTAAAACTTATATGCAATATATTTATTATCCTAAAACTTAAGTTTGTCATAACTCTAAATTTGCTCGAATTGGGCCAATTGTTTACGTAACAGTTGTATTTTCAAGTCTTGTTCAATTAAAGTTTTTTCTAAAATTTGTTTTTCAAGTTTTTGTTTCTCTTGAGCCCCCTGTTTCAAAATAGCCAGGTACTCTAGTTTCGCTCTTGTGAGCTCGGCGGTTCATTCCGCCTGTCTGCTGCCACTTTTTTTTGGGTATGGCTTTTTTAGTGATCGTTTGGCTAAAGCCATTCCTAATTGTACTTCCTCTTGGTATTGCTTGTTACAAATTAATTTGTCCTCTGATGTTTTTACAGGAGGATCACTTTTTTGGTGAGCCTTTCCAAATAAATTCAAGGAGTCAGTTTTTGGTTGTTTGAGCGAGTCCGGGTTCCACCTCGACCAATTTATTCTTGGGTCTACACCCTTGTCACTTATTACCTACAATAAAGTAACATTGTTCCTACATGAATGACTATAATTGTTGTAGTTTTAGAACAAGTGTGTGATTTTATCAAGAACTAACCTCGTTCTCTGATGGAATAAGTTCCGGCACAGCGCTGCACTCTTCACGTTGTCCTCCTTCGTTTTCTTCCAAAAAAATCAGAGTTATCTTCTAAATATTCTATTTCAAATTGAATATTTATATTTTCAAACTCCCCACTTGTTCCTGTTGAGAATCAAAGTTATATAAATTTTCATAAACAGTCCAACCCATTCTGTGTTTTGGAAATTAATGTGGAAAAGACTCTGAAATAATTTTACCTTCCACTGCGTCGTCGTCAAATGGGTTCTCCAGGGGCTCGCTTGACCTCCCAATAATTTCCTCAATTTCGTCAAACAATCTATTTTCTTTTAATATGTTGCTACCACCGCCTGTTGAGAATGATATATATTGTATCCTTTTAATAATTAAACTTGTTCCTCTCTAACGTACCAGTCTTAAAAGTCTCCTCCCTTATAAGGCTATGGTGTTTCCTTGCTTGCCTTTTTAAATTCTCCCATAGAAGCTTTGACTTTTCTGCTGTTCTATGTTCTGCCGAAATTTGCGTAGCATTGAATTCTATACATATGGCATCCCAAGTTTTATTTTTTTGCTTCACACTAACACCATCCGTTTTTTTACACTCTCTTGTGTTTCGGTGTTTGCGTATAATACTAACTAAAGTTTCCTTTTCAGTATTGTTAAAATTAGTGCTCCTCTCCCTACTCTTTTCGATCTAAAAATATAACAAATATTCAATACACAATAGTTAATACAGACATATGCATTAATGTGGATTTTTAGTGGCATTTTCCACAATTGCAATGATAACATCGTTAATGTACAGAAACTTTAAACAGGTTTTTCTTATTTATTGCATTTACCACATAATGACAAACGTAATGGTCGAACATAGCAATGCCGCAAGCCACTGAATTTCCACACTTTTCCATATACTTACAATCGATTACATTATTGAGAAATTTACAACGCAATATGTAAACAGTACATTCTGTTCCGTGTGATTATCTTAAACAAAATTACTTCCTCCAATCAACACAAAAATATAATAATATTATATATAATATTTGTAGTATGTATTAACCTCTACAGTTTTTTCAGCCATTTTCTCTACTGCCCTATTGCTGTTATAGACTTGCTTCGAAAAATCAGGATGTGAACACCACAAGATACAATATGCTAATGGCGCTCAGCTGCGTGTTACCCTGCTTTGCTGCCTGCTAAATGAGTCTGAGAATTGAACCAATCAGAGTCGCAGTTACAACGGAATTCAGACTCGCTGAGAGTTATCGCGCAGAGGGTATACGGTTAACTAACCGGGGCTGAAATATTCTTGGTGGAACGGAATCATGGTTAAAGTCTCGGTTAAAAATTAATCATGGTTAGCTAACCGATGATTTAACCGAGGTTGGTGGAACCGGCCCTTAATCTGCGCGGAGCATACGCGTTATGGTGCGAATACATCTGAGCACGAACGCGCACGAGGCAGCCTGAGCATGACGTCATCAGAGGCGCGTGATCAAATCGAGGCAAACCGATTCAATGGTTTTACATTGCATTCATCGATCGATCGACTCCACGCCGTACGAGAAAAACTTCAGTGTGTTGGAGATTTATTCTAATGTTGGAGAATCGGTGTAGCTTGCTCGGACCGATCCGCAACTGTCTGAGCGCGTCAACGAGAAATCATTGGTGTGTTGGAGATTCATTCTAGTATTGGAGAATCGGTGTAGCTTGCTCGGGCCGATCCGAGACTGGGCTGTGAGGAAATGTGGCCAACGGAACCGTGACAACATCTTAAATAACTTTAATCGTTTTTATACTCTTTAAACATCACAAAGTTAGAGCTGTTTTTCCCCAGTCCGATTTGCTTTTCGAAAAATCGTATCATTTTTCAATAATTTCCCTTTAATGGCATTCAAAACCCAACCGAATATGTGTTCTGACATTCCGAAAAAGCACATGCAGTCTCTTTCATTTAAATTCGGACACTTTGATGGTTTTACAGTATTTATAGTTTCATCTCTAATGTACTACAAAGGAAATAATGAAATTAACGGAAATAACGGGAAACGCAATGAACAAAAAATTATAGTATTATTACTTAAATAAAATTTGAACGAAATTAAACAAAAAACTTTATATTAACTGAAACAATGAAATAAATAATGGAAAACACGATTACACACAATTAACAGAATTAATATTTCAAAAATCTTTTTTTAACCTTCTCGCAACACGTCTACAATGAATGAGGAACTTCTGAGGAATTGCGTAGCAACTAGCTCTTCTTCTTGAATTTCATTTGTTGTCATTTATTGTAATCGCGTAGGCCATAAATGATCAAATACTGTGCAACGTTCACGTCATTGAACGCGGATGTACGGGCGCAACGTTTAATTTCTGCGCACATGGTATTGTTTCATTTACCGACCAAAAGTTATATATGAAGATGGTAATCTCATTCAGAGATTCTACTGCAACTCGTGGTCAATTTTATATTCTATACCTATTAATTTATGAATTGAATTGACCGAAGTTGTGGGCTCTATAGGAGGATAGAGAAATTTGCGGTAGATGTGTAAACAATTTTTCTACACAATATGAAGCTATCGGAAATTCCCCTTTTCTTTGCACTTACCACGATGTACAATTAAATAATCATACTTCTTCCTACTTGTACAATTAAATAATCATACTTCTTCCTGAGAGTACAAAAAAAACAATGAATTTTCAACCTCAATGTTAAACTAAGAGATGAAACTATAAATACTGTAAAACCATCAAAGTGTCCGAATTTAAATGAAAGAGACTGCATGTGCTTTTTCGGAATGTCAGAACACATATTCGGTTGAGTTTTGAATGCCATTAAAGGGAAATTATTGAAAAATGATACGGTTTTTCGAAAAGCAAATCGGACTGGGGAAAAACAGCTCTAACTTTGTGATGTTTAAAGAGTATAAAAACGATTAAAGTTATTTAAGATGTTGTCACGGTTCCGTTGGCCACATTTCCTCACAGCCCAGTCTCGGATCGGCCCGAGCAAGCTACACCGATTCTCCAATACTAGAATGAATCTTCAACGCATCAATGATTTCTCGTTCACGCGCTCAGACAATCGCGGATCGGCCACATATGCTCACTGCCCGATCCGACAGTCTCGGATCGGGCCGAGCAAGCTACACCGATTCTCCAATACTCGAACGAATCTCCAACACACCAATGATTTCTCGTTGACGCGCTCAGACAGTTGCGGATCGGTCCGAGCAAGCTACACCGATTCTCCAACATTAGAATAAATCTCCAACACACTCAATTTTTTCTTGTACGGCGGCGAACCGATCGATCGATGAGTGCAATGTAAAACCATTGAATCGGTTTGCCTCGAGTTGCTCACTCGCCTCTGATGACGTCATGCTCAGGCTGCCTCGTGCGCGTTCGTGCTCAGATGTAGACGCACCATTACAAGCCGAGTGGTTTCACATAAGGAGTTGGTGCGTCCTTCTCTCGCGCAAAGATGACAACGTTGGGAAAACAGGGAAACGGCAAGATTTGTAATGCCGTTTCAAGTCGCGTGAGGAATTTTAAGTAAATGCACAAAAGCTTTAGAACAAACTAAACGAATATCACTAAAAACTTAATTTAACAAACAAATCAAGAAACTCTTTGTTATGTAATCAACAAATATAACAAGATTTCCAGGGCTTTAATTAATACAGTTAATAAACGCGTCTGGTCGTATCAACGTCTTGAAGTAGAAGGAGGAACAGGAAGAAACGTAACAGCTACCGTCTTAGTAACTAATTCGCTTATTTATCATTTCTTTTTTTTATGATCAATCAATAGTCAAGGCATTGATTTATAACGCATATAATATTCCAGTTAGAGTTGGGGTTGGGTGGCGGTGAAAACTATCCCGAATGTTCCGCCCTTTTTGGTGGCAATACACCTGAGCGCTGCGTGCGGCCCATGGGTGATTTTTCCGCTGGTGTGTTACAAGACTGTTACGACGTATGCGGAATATTGCATAACTAAGTTCTTGCGGCTCATGTCTAGATGATAATACAACAGAGTCATAGGCCGGTATTCATAGTCGGTCCTTATATCTAGTGTTACGACGCGGCGTGGAGTCCCGTGGGGAATTTGGATGAATTTCTCTTGTTACGACCCGGCGTGGAGTCCCGTGGGAAATTTGGATGTATTCCCCTCTTACGGATTTTATGACCCCTTGGTTATCGGATTTTGTCGTATTTCTGTGGATTCACCTGTTGGAGGTAAGGAGCTGAAGCTCCTAGAAGTGTCGAGAATAATCGATGGTGTGGTCGTCGACTCTCGAACGTGTTGGAACAATGATTATATGAGCGGCAATTTTAAAAGGTGTTCCACCCTGTTGCCTATTTATAGTTCTCTCGGGCGGGCGGCCAATGGGCCGTCACACTGTCAATCTACGGCACCACGCACCAGGTACGCATGCTGATCGACCGCGGCTCAGACTTATCGTTTGCCTCAAAACGAGTGGTGAAGACGCTGATGGTGGAAGTCCGACACTCAACCATACGTATCAGCGGAGTAGGAGAGACCCACTCAGGTTCCATACGGGGTGTGGGGACGGTTCTCCTCACGTCGGTCTACGACCAGGCTGCGTCACCAACCGTCACGGTCCACGTCCTCAAGAAAACCACCACTTGGCTGCCTTCATTCTCCGTGCCCGAGCTTTGGCGGCCACACCTGCATGGGATACCACTCGCGGATCCAAACTTCCTCACCCCCGGAGAGATCGACTTTATCTTGGGAGTAGACGCGTACGGGCAGCTGCTAGAGCACGGAGTCATCAAGGGGAGTCCTCAGGAGCCGATTGCCCTGCGCACACTGTTCGGATGGGTTGTAATTGGCCCTGTCGATGACAGACGAGCCGGCCAGCACTCAGCCACGCACGCGGTCACGATCGACCACCATTTGCACGAATTCCTCGAGCGATTCTGGGTTCAGGAGGGACGACGACTAGGCCCGCGACGAGCTTCACAGAGGACGAGCTCGCTTGCGAGAACCATTTCATGGCGACACACACCTGAGACACCCCAGGAAGGTACGTGGTCAGGCTACCTCTCAAGGCCCCGGTGACTACTCTGGGCGACTCGATGGCTACGGCGTAATGAGCTCTTCGAAGCCTCTTCAGACGACTCTCAGGCGACGACAAATATAAGGAACTCTACGTGTCGTTAATCTGTGAGTACGAGGAACTTTCTCACCTTCGGAAGCTTCCACAAACTGCCCCAGAACCATCCTCGGTGTACTATCTCCCGCACCACGGCGTCCTCAAGGAACACAGCCTTACCATCAAACTCAGGGTCGTGTTCAATGGATCAGCTCCGACCACCTCAGGGCAGTCCCTCAACGATATCTTCTACGCGGGAGACAATCTACAGGTTGATATCGCCGACGTCATCCTCTGGGTGCGGAAACACCGCTTCCTCTTCGCAACGGACATCATTAAGATGTTTCACCAAATCAGGGTACACTCGGATGACTGGGATCTGCAGCGCATCGTCTGGACGGACGAACAGGCCGCTCTCATCCCGTGAGAGCTCACAACGGTCACATACGGTACCCGTCCGGCGCTGTACCTTGTCGTGCGGGTGCTCCTACAGCTGGTGAAAGACGAAGGGATCCGGTATCCACTGACCATCGCGCCGCTTACCAAGGCGCGATACGTGGACGATATCTACGCTGGGTCGGATGAATTGAAGGAGGCCCAGGAGATGGCACGACAAGTAACGGCCCTCTGCAAGGAGGGCGGATTCCCGCTGGCCAAATGGGCTAGCAAGGACACGGAGCTCCTCCAAGCGGCTTCGCCTGAGTCCTCCTCAGCGGACCTCGCTCATCCTCTCGAAGATGCTGGCGTCAAGATTTTGGGTCTCGCTTGGCACGCGCAGGCGGATGACTTCAGGTTTCATGCCTGTTCGGGATTCGCCCCTGACTATCATCGGGTCACAAGCTATCAGGCTCCTCTTTCTCGATGTGCCGGTCCTGACGCTTGTGACGTCCGACAGGTGCGCGAGGCCCACACCGGCACTCTTGTTTTGACCTTAGCCACCGTCAGAGGTTCGTGCTCAATACTATCTCTAGCGTTCTGTTAGGACCAGTGCGGTCACGTTCTTCCCATTCGGGAATCTCATTCGGGTTGTGTGCGCGAGTTTCCACCTCGGAGTCGCCGCCGCCAAAACTCGCGCGTTCCGCGCCGGACGATTAGTGTATAGAGTGACCAACGGCTGTTGCCGAATAAAGGACTTATTAACGTAGAACCCTGTGCTCTCAAGCATTTCTCCTTACCTGGCCTACCCACGTCACGCTCAACTCTGAGCGGAATCGCGTTCTCGATCGCGGCCGCCTTTTCGTTTCGAGCCGTGACAATGTCCTCCCCGCTACTTCAGCTTTGGTCACGAAACGGGCGGTGCTCTCGGAGATCGCGCAGCTATACGACCGTCTCGATTTCCTCGCATCGGTCATAGTACGAGCCAAGATGCTACTACAGGAGCTACACAAATTAGGATGGGACGACCCTCTGTCTCCTCAGACGTGCCAAAGGTGGCACGAATTTCAGACGGACCTCACTGAGTTGCGGCAACTCTCGATCCCACGCTGGCTGCACCTCTCCCACGCTACTCAGGTAGAGCTACATGGGTTCTCGGGCGCCGCCCAACTAGCCATGGCAGCGGTCGTCTATGTCAGGGTCTTCTCTACGGAGTCAGTGCCGATCACTATTCTGGTAAGCGCCAAAACACGGGTTGCCTCTCTTAAGCCACTCACGATTCCCAGGCTGGAACTTGACGCTGCGGTACTTCTCGCCAAGCTCGTCAAGCACATCCAGGAAACTCTCGAGCTCGCCGGAGCACTTACATTCCTCTGGACTGACTCGACCGTCGCCCTCACCTGGATACTCAGTCACCTCTTACGATGGAAGGACTTCGTCCGCAACCGTGTGGTGACCGCCCAGGTCCTCGTTCCATATGCACAATGGCGCTTCGTAGCAGGCAAGGACAACCCGGCCGACTGGGCTTCGCGCAGGCTCACGCCGGCACTTGTCTCACCCTACCGCAGCAGAACCGCACCCCCTCTGGAATCTGATCCACCGGTATCTGGTTCTCACCCGCCTACTTGGGATCATGGCATTGTGTCGACGAGCCGTCGCCAGATTCAGGCGCACCTCGCAATCTTTTCTCAACAATCCGCTCACCTCGGAGGAACTGGAGGTGGTCCGCATATATGGGGTAAGGGCGACACAGAGTGCTTACTTCTAGGCAGAGCTCAAGACCATGGCACGCGGACAACACCTCTCACGGACACATCCTCTGACTCGGTTGACAGCCTTCGTTGACCGCTCTGGCATCCTCAGGGTTGACGGCCGCCTGCGCAACGCGGCACTCGAAGAAGGCACGAAGCCGCCGCGCCGTTCATCCTGCCTCGGGACTCGCCACTCACGCACCTCCTCATCTCGGACGCCCATCTACGGACACTTCACGGCGGTACTCAACTGACCTACTGGATTATTGGTTGTAGAGCCCTGGTGCGGTCTCACATTCTCCATTGCATCCGCTGCGCCCGCCGACGGGGCGTGCGAGCCCAGCAGCTTATGGGGCAGCTACCTCGGACTAGAGTGAGCCCTTCTCGGCCCTTCCTCAACACCGGAGTCGATTATGCAGGACCGGTCATCCTTAAAACTTGTACTTGTACTATGCGAACGTAGGTGTAACGTACCGCGACGCCGAGCCTGAGCGCCGCCGACCAGCGCTGCGGCCCATGACGTCGTACCTGCCTACCTCGCTGTGACGTCAGCACGCATCGAGAAACATAGTGACGCGCCCAATATAGTGACGTAGCCCCCACCGGTGACGCGCCCGTATAGTGACGCGCCCGCATAGTGACGTACCCCCGAACAAAGCGCAGTGGCCACGCGCGATCACGTGCACAGCGAGTGCATAGCGACGATTGGGAACGTGATGCCCCCCGAAAATACGCCCCACCTCGGTGCACTACTTCCTCGCATCTCAAGACCCCTTGCCTAAGGTCTAGTACTATAAAAGAGACGTCCGACCGGCCTCACTAGTTCAGACAGCTTCAGAAAAAGACCGTGCAAGGGTCTGCGCACGAAATTCCCGAGCGTTTTACATACTTAGAAAAGAGTGAATCCAGGATCACTAAAGTGTCTTCTTCGCTGTTTGTTCTCGTTGCAAGGAACAACCTGTGCGTGTTCCGCGCGTCTCTAGTTTAAAATTAGAGTCCGGTAGCTTCAGAAAAGAGTGTCTTTTCGCTGACCGTGATTTCTGGCGAGGAATAACTTATGCATATTCCAAGCGTTTTTAGTCTTAATCATTCTGCCACACTCCTGTGTGTAGGTTTAGTTCTCAAATTCAGCTCTTTCCTTCAAAACCAAATAATCTATTTCTAGTCATTGATCGTTTTCTGTACATCTATCCGCGTCGTATTTTATTCACGTTGTTAGGAATAGTAGTTAAATTATCGTTGTGTTTTATATTTAACTGCTTTTTTGTGTATTTATTTTATTCAATATATTCTATTTATTTGTTTTCCATAATTCTTTGCCATCGCGTTATTCAATCGCCTAGAACTCGAATCCTACGAACGAGGTTTCCCTTTACCGCTCAAGGGAACCAACGAGCCAAAAAAGAAATTACAATATCCACTATCCCCAAAGTTGCGCAAGGGGTGCAGCCGTGAAAAATCGGACGAGGCCCTTGTCAGCTATCCTTTCGAGTTTACTTGCCCGGGGTGCAGCCGTGAAAAATCGGACGAGGCCTAGGTCGGTGACTCAAAAACCAAATCTACCGATAGGTGCAGCCGTGAAAAACCGGCCGAGGCTTGAACTGATTTTCCTACACCCCCTCACTCCTCCTTTCGACCGGCAACACGTATTTCCGCGAGGGAGTACGGAGAGCTGTTAGAAAGGCATCACGAAGAGTAGCGACGTGCAGGGTGCAGCCGTGAAAAATCGGACGAGGCCTGTACTTAGCTGCTCACTCCTCTCACTTGTATCATTTCCTACCGGCACTGACGATAACACAAATTCTCACCACGTCAGGCCGTGGCTCGTAACATAGGTTTGCAGGACTTAAAGGGATCGTGCTACTGGTGAGGCCCGTACAGGCCCTTAAATCGGATTACTAATCAGGGAGTTAGTTAGACGCACAATGTGAAACAGAGGTATATACGTGTGGTATTAGATAAAGATGAAAAGCAAAGTATGTGTTCAAAAACCCCGTTTTCGCGCCGAACAGTAGTGCAGCGGAGCACACGGCGCGGCTGCGCACAGCGCCGATCTTCTCGCGAGCTACGTGCGGCGAAGCACCAGCGAAATGGAGATGCGCGCGCCTGTAAGCGCCAACGGCCCCTCTCACCCGCCAACACCCGGCTAGCTTTAAGGGCCACCGACTTCTCGAAGCCGCCAATGTTTTGACTTTTCAGCGGTTAAAGATTCGAATAGCGCGAACGGGCGGCTCCTGGAGGTCGGAGGGCATGCGACCGAAGGAGGAAGCGACCGTTGCTTGCTCCTTCGTGTAAGGACCTCCGAGCAGAAGAGACGTGAGCTAGCGAGTGAAAAAGAGAGAGAGAAAAAAAGGGCGATAAAATAGTTTCCAAAGTGCAATATCCCGTTCAATTCGGTGACTTCTTTATTCGGTGCAGTATCCCGTTCGATTCGGTGACTTTCTTATATTGCGTGCGGTATTGTAAGGCGTGATAGCCCGTTCGAATTGGTGCGGTATTGTAAGACGTTATAGCCCGTTCGAATCGGTGCAGCATTTTTTCCAGGTGGAAGATCCCGTTCGAATCGGTGACAAACAGTTAGGTTTCGTTTCAAAAATAAAGTGAGTGACAAGTGAGGAGAACAGTCTTCTTTCTGCACCCTCCTTTCGACGGTTCACGCGAAAACAGTACGAGCAGCTCCTACGAGGGGCCCGGGTGCTCTTCGAACAATATGTCTGGTAAAATTAAAGTATATTGAAAGTCAAATCAGCAAGTATATGAAAGTGTGGTATAAAACAAATGTATAAAGTCTGCAGTGTGAACTCGAAATTATAAAGAATTAAAAGAGGAAACGCAAGGTAGAATCGCAATAGATGAGTTGTTATAAGAACAATGGTGAACGGATACTCATGCCAATAACGGTGCTCAATATTCAAACGCAACGGTCTAGAATGTACCGGTGTGAGTATGTCCGTACGACTCGAATGTTCTCGCTCGCTCGCCTTACACTTCTTTTACCGGCCAGTTCGCGTAGGGATTTTTCCCACCGTACTTGTCGTACCCCGAACTGTCTTATTACAATAAAACGTTGCGTCTATGCGTAAGGAGACTGGAAAGATCTTACCGTGTAGATGCTCGGATTCTCTCTCTCTCTCTCTTTCTCTCGTTTGATCGCTCTCCTTATAATACTCGCTCGTGGTCGCTGGATCTCGCTTTTAGCTTTGCTTGAGCCTTAGAGATCGAAATTACAGATTAGTCTGGTGTATTACGAGATATTCCTACACTCCCTATGTTCGAAGTTCCGCGTGATATACAGGTGAGCTACAAAGAGCGTCGCCGAATAAATATGGCTATTTACAATGGTGATAATAACTCTAACTAGAAACTACTGCTAAATCGAATTGATGTGAAATGGAAAAGAACTCGCAGTTAACTTAATCTACTCGGTGGGTGCTCGGTACGCAGGCCACGTGAGGCGAAATCGATATCTTTCTTTCCACTGGTGAATAAGGTGAAAACGCGAGGTGATTCTACACTAATTACACTACTTTCACGAAATCTATTGAGTCCTTTGTGATACACTGAAAAGGATTTCACAGTTTAAGCTCAGTAATGAATATTTAGAATATAAGAGCTCTCGGGCAAACGACAACGCACCTTACGATTTCACAGTCGATCCGGTCGACACTCTACCGGTCGAGGCGGCCTCCTACGCTTTGGCATGGCAGCGGCTCCTCGACCGGTACGAGAACTACCGGGTACTGGAGGCTGAGCTCATCGACAACCTCCTCGGGGACGGTACGCAGAGTATACGCACGGCGGCGAGTCTGGACGACCTCGTCTCCTCAGTGACCGAGGCAATGTTCGCGCTCCATGCCCTTGGCACACCGACCACAGAATGGGGACCACTGGCAGTTCGGGTCACGGTCCGAAGGATGAATTCAGACTCGCGGGCCCTCTGGGAAATGTCGCTGGGAGCCCAGGCCACCTCACCCACATTGGAGCAAGTCCAACACTTTCTTCCAGCCCAGACAAGGGGCCTGGAAAATCAGGAGCGCGGACGAACAACGCCGGCACGGACCTCCTCAGGCGTCACCTCGAGACCAGGTACCTCTCAGGCACCCACCCTCTCCCAGGCTCGCCCTCGCACCCTCTCAGGAGCTCGGGTCTATGCGTCAGTCGCGGGATCGGTCGAGACCCTTCGGCCGCGCATGTGCGAGTTGTGCAACGAGGAGCACTTCATTGTGGCTTGCCAAGAATTTCGGCAGGCAACCCCTCGACAGCGACGGCAGACGGTGGAACAACTCCGCCTGTGCTACAACTGCCTGGGCAACCACAATGTAGTCAACTGCCGCAACAAGAAGAGGTGCCAACATTGTGGAGGGTTGCACCACTCTATGATACACATCGAGCCGGCACACCCTCAGGGAACTCCTCAACCCCGCACTGTCACCACCACGGTGTACAGGCCTTCACCAGGGACTGACCAGGAGCCGTCCGAGCCGGAGGCGCCATCAAGAGTGCCCTCGCTCCCACCAAGGCCACGCACGCCCTCGCCCTCAGCGCTCCCCATTGTGAACGCTGACGCTCAGGGCCTGCATCCCCATTACCTGCCGAAATGGCAGGGAATCTCAGGGCGGGGTAAGGCGCCCCCTGAGTAAACTTCATCTTGGTCTCTCCTCACACTCAGGAACTAACACTTGGACATCCTCAGGGGCCTCAACTCCACCGGACCCCCTCACCAAGGAACATCCTCAACGAGGCTCTCCTCTCATGGCACTGGGCACCTCTCTCTCACCACCGATGGCCAGCGCACTCACACCCCCACCACCAGGGTATCTCAGGCCAAATGTGCTGCTGGCCACCTGCCAGGCCACCTCCTTGTCAATCTATGGCACCACGCATCAGGTACGCATGCTGATCGACCCCGGCTCAGAACTCACACTTGTCTCAGAACGAACGGCGAAGACGCTGCGGCTGGAAGTCCGACCCTCCAATATCCGGGTCAGCGGCGTCGGAGGCACCCACTCAGGCACAACCCGGGGCGCGATTGTGGTGCGCCTCATGTCGATCTATGATCGGACTGCAGCAGTCACCACCACGGCTCACATCCTCAGGAAAACTACCACATGGCTGCCCTCATTCGTCGCGCCGGAGCACTGGTGGCCACATCTGCAGGGAATTCCACTCGCCGACCCTGACTTCCTCAACCCCGGAGAGATAGACCTCATTTTGGGAGCAGACGCTTGCGGGCAGCTGCTGGAGCCCGGCGTCCGAAAGGGAAGCCCTCAGGAGCCAATCGCCCTCCGCACACTATTCGGGTGGGTCGTACTCGGTCCGGTCGCTGACCCGGGAGCAGGCCTGCCCGCAACCGCGCACGCGGTTGCGATCGACCACCATTTGCACGATCTCCTCGAGCGATTCTGGATTCAAGAGGAGTCGACTATCAGGACTACGGCGTGCCTCACCGAGGACGAGCTCGCCTGCGAGAAGCACTTTATGGTGACACACACCCGAGACGGCTCAGGACGATACGTGGTCAGGTTACCTCTCAAAGCCCCGGTGACTAGTCTGGGCGATTCTAGGCCTACGGCGCAAGGAGCGCTTCGATGTCTTCTCAAACGGCTCTCAGGCGACGACCATTATAAGGAGCTCTACGTGTCATTCATCCGTGAGTACGAAGAACTTTCTCACCTCCGGAAGCTTTCACAGACTGCCCCCGAGACACCCTCGGTGTACTACCTCCCGCACCACGGCGTCCTCAAGGAACAGAGCCTCACTACAAAACTCAGGGTCGTATTCAATGGATCCGCTCCGACCTCCTCAGGGCGTTCCCTCAACGACATCCTCTACACGGGCGCCAACCTACAGGTCGACATCGCCGACGTCATCCTCTGAGTTCGGAAACACCGCTTCCTCTTCGCGACGGACATCACCAAGATGTTCCGCCAAATCAGGGTGCACCGGATGATTGGGATCTGCAGCGCATCCTCTGGACGGACGAACAGGGCGCCCTCACCCCGTGTCAGCTCACCACGGTTACCTACGGCACCCGTCCGGCGCCGTTCCTTGCCGTGCGGGTTCTCCTCCAGTTGGGGGCAGACGACGGGCACCGGTATCCACTGGCCATCGCACCTCTTACAAAGGGGCGATACGTCGACGACATCTACGGCGGGTCAGATGATCGGAAGGAAACTCAGGAGATAGCACGCCAAGTAACGGCTCTCTGCAAGGCGGGCGGATTCCCTCTGGCAAAATGGGCCAGCAACGACACCGAGCTCCTCCAAGCCGTCTCCCCCGAGTCCCCCTCTTCGGACCTCGCACACCCCCTCGAAGACGCTAGCGTCAAGATTCTGGGCCTCTCCTGGCATCCTCAGGCGGACGACTTCAGGTTTCATGCACTCCCTGCCACCTCAACCTCAGTCACGAAACGGGCGGTACTCTCGGAGGTCGCACAATTATACGACCCTCTCGGCTTCCTCGCACCGGTCATCGTACGCGCCAAAATGTTGCTTCAGGAGCTGTGGCTGGATAAGTTAGGCTGGGACGATCCTCTGTCTCCTCAGACGTGCCAACGGTGGCATCAATTTCGGACGGACCTCATTGAATTGCGGCAACTCTCGATTCCACGCTGGCTGCACCTCACTCGAACTACGCAGGTGGAACTACATGGTTTCTCGGACGCTTCTCAACTAGCCATGGCAGCGGTCGTCTACGTCAGGGTCTCCTCCATGGAATCGGAGCCGATCACTACTCTGGTAAGCGCCAAAACACGGGTTGCTCCTCTTAAGCCACTCACGATTCCCAGGTTGGAACTCGGTGCTGCGGTACTTCTCGCCAAACTCGTCAAGCACATTCAGGAAACTCTCGAGCTCGTCGGGGCACCTACATTTCTCTGGACCGACTCTACCGTTGCCCTCACCTGGATCCTCAGCCACCCCTCACGATGGAAAGACTTCGTCCGCAATCGGGTGGTTACCGCTCAGGATCTCGTCCCACACGCACAATGGCGCTTCGTACCAGGCAAGGACAACCCCGCCGACTGTGCCTCGCGCGGGCTCACGCCAGTCCAGCTGTCGCACCACTCATTATGGTGGAGCGGCCCTCCTTGGCTCGCCCTACCGCAGCAGGATTGGCTATCATCAATGCCGCGACCGGACCCGAAGGCAGACCTCGAAGAGCTGCTAGGACACACCCTCGCATTGACGGCATCGGAACCTCACCCTCTCTGGGAGGTAATTCATCGGTATTCGTCTCTCACTCGACTCCTCCGTATCACGGCACTGTGCCGACGCGCCCTCGCCAGTTTCAGGCGCACCCCGGACTCTTCTCTCAACAACCCACTCACCTCAGAGGAGATGGAAGCAGCCCGAATATATTGGGTAAGGGCAACGCAGGGTGCTTACTTCTCGGCAGAGCTCAAGGCCATGGCACGCGGACAAAACCTCTCACGGACGCATCCTCTAACTCGGCTCACGGCCTTCGTCGATCTCTCGGGCATTCTCAGAGTGGGCGGTCGGCTGCGCAACGCGGAACTCGAAGAGGGGACGAAACACCCCTTCATACTGCCTCGGGACTCGCCACTTACGCACCTCCTCATCTCGGACGCCCATCTACGGACTCTCCACGGCGGCACTCAACTGACGCTGACCCACCTCCGCAGGACCTACTGGATTATCGGAGGTAGGGCCCCGGTGCGATCTCACATCCTCCTCTGCGCACGCTGCGCTCGCCAACGAGGCGTGCGAGCCCAGCAGCTCATGGGGCAGCTACCTCCGTCCAGAGTGACGCTCTCTCGGCCCTTCCTCAACACCGGAGTCGACTACGCTGGACCGGTCATCCTCAAGACTTGGCGAGGTCGCGGGGCCAAGACACACAAGGGCTGGCTCGCGATCTTTGTCTGCTTCGTCACCTCGGCAGTCCACCTCGAGGCCGTCTCTGACTACTCAACGGAGGCCTTCATCTCGGCCTTCCGACGATTTGTGGGAAGAAGAGGCATCTGCGGGTCACTCCATAGTGACTGCGGAACCAACTTTGTCGGTGCAGATGCTGCCCGCCGGAAACTTTTCACCTCGGGCACAAGGGAGTTCAAGAAGATTTCTCATTCACTCTCAGGCAGTGATAGAAGATTTGGCCCGTTTGCACCATCGGCGGCCGGCGGCACAGAAGTGTGCGTGCCCTGTCCGTGAGAGCTGCGCGCGCCGTTTCTCATCGAATCGCGCTCGGCTTGGTGAGAAGGACGCAACATCGCGCGTTGCGTCTTTGTTCGACATGCAGTCGCGGCGTCGCGTCTTCGTTCCGCACACAGGCCGGTGACAGTGGTGCCAGATTTCGCATAAGGCATCGCACGTACCATTGCGTTCTTTCAGCCGGTAGGCAAATCGGGCACCACCGCGTTGAGCAGAGCGCGATCCAGCGAAAAGTGAATCCAGGAGAGTTTGGGATTGACTCGTCGTACGCATCGCCGCTCGTCGACGCGTTCGATTTTTTTCGTTGGTTCGCGCCCATCTATGGTTCATTTCTTTTTCATAGGATAATTTTTCTTTTTTAATTATTCATCACACGGCAACTAACGATATTCATTTAACAATATTTTAGTACCTCCTACGGATAGTTTTTAATATTTTGTCAGCGGAATAGATGTGTCGTATTGCTTTATGACAGATATGGGCAAAATATATATGTCACGTTATGGCAAAGATGACATACGTACCCGGATAGATACAGAATTATTTAACTTCTTTTGTTTAGCTGATACATGCATGAACTTTACTGTAAGCATACCTACGTATCCTTATTCGAAGAATACTTATTACCATTACTGTCGTACTCGTCGTCGCTCGTCGACGCTTTCGTGTTCGATAATACTGATCGATCTGTCATTGACGAGTATTCGATGAATCATCGGTGTTATTATTTTTCTAAATTGTTTTTGACTGCAAAAAGATCCTATTTTATTTATAGATAATTAATCTACCTTTTAAAATATTACTTTCAAATGTATGTGTACAGGATGCTGGGAGATGTTACTAGCCAGCTGTGTTTCCTGGAAATGGTACGTACTAGAAAAATAATTATAGAGCAAAGGGTACAATGGTATCGTAATGTTTGTCTTCTGCGAGACTTGACCCTATTGAGAAGTGCAACCCGAACAATGCAAATGCGTATATACTTTCTTTTTATATAATCTGAGTAGTTTTGCGTGGTCTTCCACGCCACCCATGAGGTGCCACGACTAGCGCGTTCGGTTTTTTTTAAAGTGGACCGTCGCCTGTAGCCCTATTATACCACATGTTATGCCCATTATTGCATGGAGGTGCCGAAGGTATAGGGGAAGGTCCCCTAGCCCCGGACGGCACCTAGTATCGGACATTAGCTATATCTCATGTAAGAAAACGCGGCGGAATTGTTTCTGATGGCAAGAATAGTGCTGGGGACACCAGAAGACACGTGCAGGCTTCGACAGGTTTCAGTTGCCTCTGCGGACGCCAGGAAGACAGTTTAATATTGCGTTTCGTGTGAAATCGATGCATCGTACAACTTTCGAAGGTGTATATTTACCAAATTTTTCCAGTATATAAATATCTGACTCGTGGTTTTATACGCTTTGGAAAGTACTTTTGAAATCCCCTTATGTTTGTTTATGTAAAATGGACTACTTCTCAGAAAAATGTATTTTCTCGATCAGTTGACTGTCCCCTGGTATCGGACAGAATATGGTTCTCTAGTATCGAACAGTAAAAATCTTCACTACGTGTGATCCTGTTTGGAATGATACTTATTCTCTTGATTTTCGACGTTACAAACAACACCTGCAACGACATGGATATTAAAAATAAAGAATAGGAGAGCGCTGGCACAGAAAAATACAAATGAAATCATTGTTTGTGTAGTGTGTTTGGAGAATAGTGACGAGGACTAGATCCAATGTTCCAAGTACCAGGAATGGGCTCACGAGGCCTGCGCTGATATCCCCGAGTGCTCAGACATTTACATATGTGACAGATGTACATTATTTTAAAGTTTTTGTCTTTATTTTTCGTGTGTCCGGTACTAGGTGCCACTTTAGCGTCCTACCAAAGATCATTCCAAAGTTTGATGATAGTTTACGTTTAATATTTTGATGATGCTGTTATTGTGTTAATTTAGTTCAATGCCTATCATTGTTACCTTGCAATTAATGTAGAATAAAATGAAAAAAAAATGTATTTCGTTTAATTATCTGAAGAAAACCTTAACCGTCCGGTACTAGGAGAACTCCCCCTAATGAAACATCTACTAATCTACTTAATGAAATGAATAAAAGCACAATTCATTTAAATGTTTTTATTCAACCGAATCTAAATGTGTTATAATTAATTACGTGGCCACCACGGCCGCCACCACCACGCCCACCGCCACCCCACTCTTACCACATATAATTATTTTGTTGCCATGCCCTCTCCCGGGCTTTTTGTCGTCTAAGGGCCTTCGCCCGGCCCGCCGGTCTCCTTTTGCTTCCTAAACAATGAACAGACATACATGCAGTTAATCAAATCAGATTATGATATATTTTATCGAATAATGTTATAATGCGACATGTATGAATTATGAATGTGTATGAACTTTACGTACTTTTTTTTTTTTCGGCGGTGGTCTCGCCCTCACCCGGTTTCTCCGGAACCGGCAGTGCGGCGACCACCGGCTCCGGGACCGGGGGTGCGGGCGCGCCAGGCTTCGGCGCCCCGTCGGCGTTCTGCATTTTTCCGGTGTCATTTTTGCCCTCCACCGGCATGTTGGTTGGGCCCTCCTCCGGTGCCGCTCGTATGCTTAGGTTTTCTGTTCGTGAAAAGAAAGACACATTAATTTATAGATATTTGGAGGACAATTAAAAATGTTGATTGTGGCAAGTACGAAGGATGAGCGTGAGATAGAGAGATAGAAGAGACCGAGCTAGATGGAGCGAATGTTTGTGTTTGGAGAGAGACGGGATATGGCTCTGAGAGAGAAAGGTGATCGTACGACTGTAATTAGCGAATTCGGTGCGAAAGGTGAGAAAATGGGAAGGGAGAATGCGAGTGCGTGTGAGGTGAGCGATCGAAGATGAAAAGGCAGAAAATAAAAGGAAAGTAAAAAGAACGGACGAGATAAGTAATTTGGAGTGACCATTCCTCCTTCACCAAAATTTATTCGGGGACGCGAGAATTAAAAGGCGAATCGAGTAGGACGGCGATGCAAAGTCCGCGTGTAAAATAAACCTTCCCGCATGATAAAATTAACATAATTATGAAATTCTAATAAAAATATTCTGAATCGAAGTTTCACATATTGAAAAGTATATTTCTGCATTGTACGTAAGAACAAATTGTAGGAATGTATGGAATCTTAAATACTGTAACAATGGGAAAGGCGCATATATACGTAAAACTCAAATCTTAGATATTTTTGGCTAAAAACGTATCTCCCGAACAGACTTCATTAAATTCTCTGAATCAATATCATCATCAATGTACAATTTCATTACAAACGGGCTCACGTCATATCAAAAGGAATTGGAATTTATGAGAATACGTATTATGTACTTACGGAATCTGTCCATAGCTGCTTCCTCACAGAGGTGACACAAAAGACTAACGCTCCCGGTCGAAAAATGTTCTCGCGGACGCCCGTGTTTTCAGGTGCTCGAATGCCCTTATTGGTGGATTGAGGTTTGTGTATCCGCGGACGCGATCACCTCTAAATGCCTCGGTCCTGCACGTTACAACCGCTTAATTCATTTCATGCCGTGGAGAGTGACACAAAAGTCGTTCCGGCGATCCACGGTACATAATAGTTTTTAACTTCGACGCGCGTGTGTATGTGTGAGTGGTTGAGCGTGTGGTGCGGGGTAAGTTTTATTTATTTTATTATTTATTTATTTCAATCTGTTTCTTGCGGTTTTAAACAGGAATGTCTGATTTGCAGATAAAGAAATATAAACGGAGCTTTTGCGAAGCTTGGCTTCGCGATGAAAAATATAACTCATGGGTGCGACCTGTGGCATCCGACATTAGTTTATTTTATTGCGTAATCTGTAAAAAAGAATTCTCCTGTGATACGCGCATTTCCAGACACGCGAATTCTGTGTGTCACATAAATAATGTAAAGGAAATGTCTGTAACTGTAGGAAATAGCGACGACGAAGTATCGAAGCAACATTCTTCTGTGGTACGGACATTTCGGAAACAATGGTTAGATTTGAAAGAGTTTCAACCGTGGTTACGGGAAATATCAGATCACCAAACAATGTGTTTTTGTACTTCTTGTAACAAGGCAATAACGGCTCGATTAAGTCACATTTATCGTCACGCAGAATCCGCGCTTCATATACGACACGGAAGATGTATAGAAACGCAAGAAACAGAGCAACAAGATGATATCGCGGACGAATCGGAATTGTCATTAGATGCGCGACGCAAAGCAGCGGAAATTCACTACGCTGCTCTTATCGCCGAACTTGACATTCCGTTTACGTCAGCAGCAAAATTGTTAGCATTTTTCAAAACATTGGGAAAAGATTCTGACGTGTTGGAAATGATGAGTATGGGTGAGACGAAATGCACTCAAATAATTGCAAACGACTTGTGTCCGGTTGAAACGGAACGTGTTTCGGCCATTCTACAAAATACAAAGTTTAGTATTTTTATTGATGAAACGTCAGACATTACTAATACAAAATGGATGATGTTTCATGTTCGGTATGTCGATCCGGAAACATTGCAAATTATGTCGCAGTTAGTCAAACTAATCGATATTGATGCAAGAAATTGTGGCGCTGAAATGATATTTGACGCATTTCGACAGGAAATGTACCGTTTACAGATTCCGTTTTTGAACATTGTTGCTTTGTCATGCGACAATGCGCGTGTCATGACGGGTAAACATTTTTCATTTCGAACAAAGTTACAGGAAAAGTGTGGACATGTATTAACACTGACATGTCCATGCCATTCTGTGGCGTTAGCCGCAAATGCAGCATCCAGAACGATTCCTAACAAATGCGAAAACTTTGTAAAACAAATATCAAATTTTATAAACTGTAGCCCCAAGCGATCAGCTATTTTTACTGATTGTTGCGAGGACACTAATCTGAAAATTTTGAAATTGGCCGAAACACGATGGCTTTCCCGCCAATTATGCATCAGTAGAATTCTCGATTCATGGGATAGTATTGACAAGTTTTTAAAACAATTACTCACCAAGGAAAAGTCCGAAAAAGCTGCACAATTTGTAGCCGTGATGCAGAATCGTGATGTTAAAGCATACTTATTTTTTCTTAGATATATTTTACATTTTTTTAACTCCTTTACGCTATTTTTCCAAGCTCTGGATACTAGAATTCATTTATTACAGCGTTAATCAGTACATTTATTACTAATTGTATGTAAAAACTTTTTAAAACCAGAGCTTTTAAAACATTGTAACAGTAACGTAGATTTTTCGGAAAAAGAAAATCAAAAAGCTTTACATGAAATCGCATTGGGCATTGATTGTGATGAATATCTTAATAAATTAATAATAGAGGGGCACACCGACATAGTTGAAAATATTCGAGAGAATTGTTTGCAATTTTATGTATGTGCCGCTCAAGAAATTTCTAAAAGATTACCAATCTGTTACGAGCCACGGCCTGACGTGGTGAGGATTATTTGCCAGTGCCGATAGGAAAAGAATTATCAGTGAGAGGAGTGAGCGGCTAAGAACAGGCCTCGTCCGATTTTTCACGGCTGCACCCTGCCCGTCGCCACTCTTAGTGATGCCTCTCTTACAGCTCCTCGTATTCCCTTGCGGAAATACGTCTTGCTGGTCGAAAGGAGGAGAGAGGAGGTTAGGAAAATTGTCTCCGGCCTCGGCCGGTTTTTCACGGCTGCACCCTTCGGCCAATTCGGTTTTTGAGTCACTACCCCAGGCCTCGTCCGATTTTTCACGGCTGCACCCTAGGTAAGCAAACTCGAGAGGATAGCTGACAAGGGCCTCGTCCGATTTTTCACGGCTGCACCCCTTGCACAACTTTGAGGAGAGTGGATTTGGTATCTTTTCTTTTAGGCTCGGTGGTTCCCTCGAGCGGTAAAGGGAAACCTTGTTCGTGAAATTCAAGTACTGGACGATTGAACAACGCTACAGCAAAGAATTATGGAAAACAAATAGGTAGAATATATATTGAAAAAGATAAATACAGAAAAAAGCAAGTAAATATAAGACGCACAACGATAAATCAACTACTATTTCAAATAATATAACTAAAGTACGACGCGAATACATTTACAAAAAGCGATATTTGACTAGACTGTTTGGTTTTAAAGGAATTTGAGCGATAAATGAGAACTAAAACTACACACTTCTTGTGTGGCAAATCGACTAACACTAAGACTGCTCGGAATAATCTAAGTTATTCCTTGCTATGAGTCTCGGACAGCGGAAAGACAATCTTCCCTGCAGCTGCCGGACTTTGAATTGAACTAAACTAGAGACGCGCGGAACACGCACAGGTTGTTCCTTGCAATGAGCACAGACAGTGAAGTGACACTTAGTGATCCTGGATACACTTTTACTAACTTTTTAACACGCTCGGGAATTACTGATGCAGACCCTTGCACGGTCTCTTCTGTAGCTGACGGAACTGATGAGCCCTGGAGGAGCGCTCTTTTTATACAGAATGATCTTAGGCAAGGGGTACTGAGATGTGAGGAAAAATAGGGCATCGCGGTGGAGCACGCTTTTCGGGGAATCGCACGTTCCCAACCGTCCCTTTGCACTCGCTGTGCACGTGATTGCCATGCAGTCGCTCGGCCGTTGCTATGCCGTTACCATGCAGTCGCTCGGTTCGAATATGGCGCTTACGCGAGCGCGTCGCTCGGCCGTCGCTATGCCGTTACTATGCAGTTGCTTGATTTGAATATGGCGCTTACGCGAGCGCGTCGCTAGAGTCGGGCGCGTCACTGTGGGGGCAGTGATCTCAGAAGTGGCATCCTGCCGCATTGCGGCACGCGTGGTGGGGGAAGGCGAGAGTTGTATGCGTCCGTGTCCGTGAGCGATGCGCGCGCACCGTACGTAGACAAGGAAGGAGCTATGCTTTTCGTCTTTCTTCTACCAATGTAGAGAAAAATGACGTTAGGAACTGCGCGCGCACCGTACGTAGAGACAAGGAAGGAGCTATACTTCTCGTCTTCTTTCTCTTTCTATCAATGTAGAGTGCAATGACGTCACAAGCTGCGCGCGCACCGTCGAGGACAAGGAAGGCGCTATGCTTCTCGTCTTCTTTCTACCATGTAGAATAAAATGACGTCAGAAGCTGCGCGCGCACCCAAAAGAAAGAGACACAGAATTATGCTCCGTCTTCTTTCCACCACGATCGCACGCACGTGCTTCGTTCGGCATGCGACAACGGTACCGAATTCACTTTTCGGCTGAGCGTTGAGCCGGCTGAAATGGTCAAAAATGCACTTGTACCAAATTTATCTGGCAAGGCGTCATTCGATAGGGGATCAAAAGAAAAACGCTCTATGCCAAGTTTCAACCCTCTATCTCCATCAGAAGGGTAGTTATAGGGGAAATAAAAAAATCAGTTTTTAACCCATTTTTCGTATTTAGCGGCGCGGAAAAATTCTGAAATAATTTGAGAATATTCAGAACATGTGAATTTATGGTTGGGAATTTTTGTAGATTTTTGTCTAGGAAATCCTAAGCATAAAAAATCAAAAACCCCCCAAAAACACGAAAAATTCCAATTACGTGTTGAAGTTTCCGACCCACAGAATTTTTATAAATGCTGTAGTGAAGTATTGGCATAAGTAGTAACACCAATTTTTTTTAGATTTTTTTGTAGTGTGCGTCGTAGTGCAAATAAATAAAAACCGATATTTACGACATATTTCGTGTAATAACTTATTGAATACTTAAAATAATTGCGTTTTCTTGATATTGCCAGTCAGTTATACGATGCTCTATGTTTTTGCATGCGAGAGAGCAATGTACAAATAAAGGGAATTAAGTTATTTCGGGTTTATTGAAAGTCTGTGTGCACCGTACTTTGAAAAATATTGAACGATAAGCCAACAGCACGAGTAGCTCGTTGGTTAAGCTACACCCATCTGCGACATCGTTGGACACTTTCTTGGAGGTTCGCGCCCAGAAAGGCTGATCTTTTTTTTCTTTCTAACAACTAGACCACGGTAAGCGATATTCATTTCTAAATATTTTAAACATACTTCTATAATATTTAACTGTATTGTGTATGAATGATGTATGCACGCATTGCGTTATTTATGTGACCTTTACTTATATTTTATCACCCAATGAAGCTTCCAATGCGTGTAATGCATTGGAACACAGGAACATTCTACGTATCTGCTAGTATAAGTATTTTATTCTCCAAATATACATTTTCACGTGGTCTTCCACGCCACCCATGAGGTGCCACGACTAGCGCGTTCGGTTTTTTTATTGTGGACCTTCGCCGGTAGCCCTATTGTACCACATTTTTAATTTATTAAATTACAGTGCTGATGGGATATGTGTAAAGAAAAGCATATTTTCAACACATGACAGCAATCACCACACGACAGATTTCTTAAACGTAAAGACATGCGGTCTGACACAAGTGAGGCCAGACCAATTTTTTTTGCTGTACCTCTGCTCTTCGGAGAGGTACGGTCTGACACAAGTGAGGCCAGACCAATTTTTTTTGTTGTACCTCTCCTCTTCGGAGAGGTACGGTCTGACACAGGTGAGGCCAGACCAATTTTTGCTGTACCTCTCCTTTTCGGAGAGTTACGGTCTGACACAAGTGAGGCCAGACCAATTTTTGCTGTACAGTAAATTCTCTCTATTTGTCCACCTAAGTTGATTCCCCGTTTATCCACTCCGGTAGTCCTACGCCAATGTATTCGTTATGCCTACGCCCGTGTTTCCTGCCTCGGCACCAACCAAGCGTGTAATTTATGACCCGCGCGGCTCCTTTGACGCAAGTTGACAGCTAACATTGTACCTTACAAAAATATAACTTTTTTGTTCTTATATTTTTTTGTCTGAAAATTTGTTTAACATGTTGCTGAGACTTTTCCTATTAAAATGATATCAAACATGATATAATTTGGACAACATTTATTTATGTAATACTTATTGTATAACTCATTTTACTCTATCATTCAGGACCGCACGTCCACACGCTCCTTCTGAGCTGCGTTGATTTATCTTGGAATCGAGGGTAGACTTTGGTTTCAAGGTTGTATAAAAATATATATGTATTTTACAATGATGGTTTTTAACCTGATGTTGCGTATAAAGACTGAAAAATTACTATTGCATTTAAAGTATTTATTGAGCACTTAGTTTTTATACTTCATTCAAAGCGATAGTGATAGGAGAAGATATTCAATACCTATTAATAAATAAATTTAGTCCAAACTATATTATGTTTGGTCTCATTTTTATCAGAACAATATCACCAATCTGTGACAAACATTTTCATGCAGAAAATGTTAAAAATAAAAAAGTGTAATAGCCATTTTCATTATTGTACTTGGTACGTTGGATTTTAAATGACTCAGTTGCCTCGACTGTCATTCATTATTCTCTTTTTAGCGCTGTCCTTTTCTACGTTCGGCGAACTACAAAAGCAAGCGCCGAGGCTCGAAAACAGTGTCTCCGTTTCTGTATTTGTCTGAAATGGTGTCCGTCCTACTGGACAAATAGAGAGAATTTACTGTACCTCTCCTGTTCGGAGAGGTACGGTCTGACACAAGTGAGGCCAGACTAATTTTTTTTTGCTGTACCTCTCCTTTTCGGAGAGGTACGGTCTGACACAAGTGAGGCCAGACCAATTTTTGCTGTACCTCTCCTGTTCGGAGAGGTACGGTCTGACACAAGTGAGGCCAGACTAATTTTTTTTTGCTGTACCTCTCCTTTTCGGAGAGGTACGGTCTGACACAAGTGAGGCCAGACCAATTTTTGCTGTACCTCTCCTGTTCGGAGAGGTACGGTCTGACACAAGTGAGGCCAGACTAATTTTTTTTTGCTGTACCTCCCCTTTTCGGAGAGGTACGGTCTGACACAAGTGAGGCCAGACCAATTTTTTTTTTTTGTTTAGACTAGGATTTACCATAAAATAAACTATTCTATGGTACACATTAGTCTTATACATTATGAGACGAGCAGGGAGTAGCAATGTCTGCTGCATGTTCTGTGACTATTTTACGGGAACATGCAGGATATAAAGTTTTACTTGACATGAGAGACAAATGTCTCTCAGTGACATTTAAGTTCTTAGCAGTTTCCCTTCTCGCCTTTAATGCCGACTTTACAACACAAGTGGCATTTACATTAGCGGACGACAGTTTGTTTCTTTTTTTTGTTTTTAAATCTGCCAAGAGGGAAAAGATTCTTTCCGAATCAGCATTTGAATTCGGGAGGGACCTTACAGCATTTACAAGACCCTGCAAATTGGGATATTGACGAAGGCGGAAAATTTCTTCCCACATTTCGTCAAAACTAAATTTTAAGAAGTAATCTTTTTCTGTTGCTTCAAAATGTTCATACAGAGCGAACCATTCCGATCTTAGACCATTGTTATCAAAGCCTCTCAAAGATTCGGCGACAAAAGAAACATCATTAAATGATATTTCTCTGTTCATATCGTGCAAAGTTGTTTCGAGTTCAAAAACTTTCAACTTTGATAAAAATGCGTCTTTTATCGGTAACCTAGTGCGAATGTCCTGAGCGGCACTCATATAAAATTGCAAACATTTCTGTCGAATGTTTGTAACTGTAGCTGTGTGCCCTTCTGATGACAATTCGTTTAGGTACTCTTCACATTCTATTCCTAATGTTATATCTGCTAAGGGTTTAATATTTTCAAGATTTGAATAATCCACATTACTGCTAAAATCTTTCAAAAGCTCTGGTTTCAGAAACTGCTTGCAAACTGTATGTAATAATTGCAATGATTTGGTTTGCAGTAACTGAATTCTGGTTTCCACAGCTTGGAAAAAGATTGTAAATGTGTTGAAATAATGTAAAATATAATTTAGGAATAGAAGGTACGCTTTCAAATCAGGATCTTGTATAGCTAACAGTAACTGCTCTGACGTTTTCGTTTTATCATTAGTATTGACAGTTAGCAAAAAGTATTCGATATTTTCCCAAGTTTCTAAAAGCCTTGAGATACATGAGTGCCGTGAAAGCCATCGTGTTTCGGATAATTTCAGAATCTTACGGTTCGATTCCTGACAATCCGCAAAAATAGCAGATCACTTTGGACTACAGTTAACAAAGTTCGTTATTTGCTTTACAAAGTCCTCACATTTACCTGGAATCATCTTGCATGCAGTATTGGCGACTAACGCTACGGAATGGCATGGGCATGGCAATGTTTTAACATGTCCAGACTTTTCCTCTAGCTTTTTTTTAAATGATGATTTTTTCCCTGTCATAACGCTTGCATTGTCACATGACAGGGCAACAATATTTTGAAATGGAATTTCTAATGTATACATTTCGTTTCGAAATGCTTCAAACAATTTGTCGGCGCCACAATTTTTTGCATCAAGATCGATCAATTTCAGTAATTGTGAGACAATATGTGAAGTGTCAGGATCAACATATCGAACATGAAATGTCATCCATTTCGTATTAGAAATATCACATGTTTCATCAATAAAAACACTGAATTTAGTATTCTGAAGTATGCTCGCAACACGTTCAGTTTCAACCGGACAGACGACGTTTGAAATAATATTTTTACATTTCGTTTCCCCCATTGTCATACTTTGCAATATGTCAGAATCTTTTCCCACGGTTTGAAAGAAAGTTAGTAATTCAGATGCTGTTGAAAACGAAATATTCTTTTCTGCGATCAACATAGCGAATTGAATTTCTGCTTTTTTCTTTCGCATGTCAAAACATACATTACTGTCGTCCGTCATACAAACATCTTTGTCTGTTCCTTTTTTTTCTAAACATGCTTGTTCTTTTGCCAGATGCATTGCGGATTCTGCATGCCGATAAATGGCAGCCACTCTTGCAATTATTTCTGTTTCACAATATTGGCAAAAAGCTAATGTCGAGTCGTTTGATACTTCGCATAGCCATGGTTGAAATGTTACAATTTCTAACCATTGCTTACGAAATTTTCGTATGTCTGGACAAGTTTTTGCCGAATTATAACTGCTTATGTTCACAACTGAATTTTCTTTTATATTTGTTGTGTGACTCTGAGAATCCGCATGTCTGCAAATATTCGTGTCACATGACAAATGTTTCTGACATACAATACAATTAAATAAATTATCATTTAATGGTACTTTGCGTACCCAAGAACTGTATCTACTATCGCGAAGCCATGTGTCACAAAATTTTCGCTTTTGCCTGCTTTTTAGCGAATCACTCATCATTGAAGTGTAAATTCAAAAAGGAACTAACCAAAATGTATTTTAACAATAAAACTAATATAAATAATTGCCCACAACTAATTTTACTAAAAGCAACAAAAAGCAAAAAAGGAATTATTGATTAAGCACAAAAATTAATTCGCGCAAAATACCGTACAATTAGTACCAGCAATATATAATATTTTTACTCACGTGCCACGTCTATACAAACGCTCCTGCGTCACCATGCGCGACTGACTTGGAAACGTAAAAAATTGAAGAAAGCAGTCGTTACCATGCACCGAGAAACTTCCAAAAGTACTGCAGTATGTGTGTGTTTTGATGCAACGGAATATAGGAACGAGCGCGTCCGTGCCATCCACACGCGCACGCACACTCTGCTACATTTATAAAGTAGGCAATCGTTTGCGACAGCGGACCGCGTGTCAATCCGATCATGGAATCCATTATGAACGGTAAGTAATGCATATATCATTACAATTCTTCTTTGATTTTTGTACAATTAAGGTGACCAGTCGTCCTCCTTAAGGAAGGACAATCCTTCTTTTGTAAATTCTGTCCTTCCTCCAAAAGTTTCCTCCCACATGTCCTCCTTTTTGATGTTTAAAGACTAATGTAATGAATGCTTGTATTTCTAACCAAAATATAATCGAATTTATGTGTCGCTTTCTTTCTTCCCGCAGAAACAGAACGAGAGAAAGCGGGAGAGGGTGGCTCCGGGGAGCAGCAGCAGCAGCAGCAGCTGCCGCCCCTGCCGCAACACCAGCCCCAAACGCCACAACAGACGGAACCAATGGAGCCTCCTTTATTGCAATTTTGGCAGTTTCTGCAACTGCAGCAGTTGCACCGTCAGCGATTTGTGCAGCAGCAGGAGCAGGAGCGATTGCACCTACTGCAGCAGTTGCAGTTGCAGCCCCACCAGCATCTGCAACTGCTGCAGTATATGCAATCGCTGCCTCACCAGGCACCTGAGCAGCTGCAACAAGAGCGGCAGCAACAACAGCAGCAACCACAGCCGCAGGAACAGCTGCAACTGCTGCAGCAGCCGCCCAAGCAGCAGCAGCAAAAAGGAAAAAGTAAATATAATATCAATATTTACCGTATTGTTATTGCATTAGCGGCCCATGCACGAGCAAGCTCGATCACGAATGGGCTACATGAGTCGAAATTACATAGTATCTATTATAGATGTGTTTCATTTATTATATGTGTGTACCTTTATGTTATAGGGAAGAAAAGGAAGGGAGCCGGCGCCCTGAAGGCCGCGTGGAGGGACAAGCGGGGAGGCCGAGGGGGTGGCCGAGGTGGTGGCCGAGGTGGTGGGGGGAAAACTATTATATACCAATATTACAAATAAAAGTATAATATAAATCGCTTTTTCTTATTCTTTTATAAAACGTCAATATACCTACCCCATTTCTTTACACATATCCCATCAGCACTGTAATTTAATAAATTAAAAATGTGGTACAATAGGGCTACCGGCGAAGGTCCACAATAAAAAAACCGAACGCGCTAGTCGTGGCACCTCATGGGTGGTGTGGAAGACCACGTGAAAATGTATATTTGGAGAATAAAATACTTATACTAGCAGATACGTAGAATGTTCCTGTGTTCCAATGCATTACACGCATTGGAAGCTTCATTGGGTGATAAAATATAAGTAAAGGTCACATAAATAACGCAATGCGTGCATACATCATTCATACACAATACAGTTAAATATTATAGAAGTATGTTTAAAATATTTAGAAATGAATATCGCTTACCGTGGTGTAGTTGTTAGAAAGAAAAAAAAGATCAGCCTTTCTGGGCGCGAACCTCCAACTAAAGTGTCCAACGATGTCGCAGATGGGTGTAGCTTAACCAACGAGCTACTCGTGCTGTTGGCTTATCGTTCAATATTTTTCAAAGTACGGTGCACACAGACTTTCAATAAACCCGAAATAACTTAATTCCCTTTATTTGTACATTGCTCTCTCGCATGCAAAAACATAGAGCATCGTATAACTGACTGGCAATATCAAGAAAACGCAATTATTTTAAGTATTCAATAAGTTATTACACGAAATATGTCGTAAATATCGGTTTTTATTTATTTGCACTACGACGCACACTACAAAAAAATCTAAAAAAAATTGGTGTTACTACTTATGCCAATACTTCACTACAGCATTTATAAAAATTCTGTGGGTCGGAAACTTCAACACGTAATTGGAATTTTTCGTGTTTTTGGGGGGTTTTTGATTTTTTATGCTTAGGATTTCCTAGACAAAAATCTACAAAAATTCCCAACCATAAATTCACATGTTCTGAATATTCTCAAATTATTTCAGAATTTTTCCGCGCCGCTAAATACGAAAAATGGGTTAAAAACTGATTTTTTTATTTCCCCTATAACTACCCTTCTGATGGAGATAGAGGGTTGAAACTTGGCATAGAGCGTTTTTCTTTTGATCCCCTATCGAATGACGCCTTGCCAGATAAATTTGGTACAAGTGCATTTTTGACCATTTCAGCCGGCTCAACGCTCAGCCGAAAAGTGAATTCGGTACCGTTGTCGCATGCCGAACGAAGCACGTGCGTGCGATCGTGGTGGAAAGAAGACGGAGCATAATTCTGTGTCTCTTTCTTTTGGGTGCGCGCGCAGCTTCTGACGTCATTTTATTCTACATTGGTAGAAAGAAGACGAGAAGCATAGCGCCTTCCTTGTCCTCGACGGTGCGCGCGCAGCTTGTGACGTCATTGCACTCTACATTGATAGAAAGAGAAAGAAGACGAGAAGTATAGCTCCTTCCTTGTCTCTACGTACGGTGCGCGCGCAGTTTCTAACGTCATTTTTCTCTACATTGGTAGAAGAAAGACGAAAAGCATAGCTCCTTCCTTATCTACGTACGGTGCGCGCGCATCGCTCACGGACACGGACGCATACAACTCTCGCCTTCCCCCACCACGCGTGCCGCAATGCGGCAGGATGCCACTTCTGAGATCACTGTGTGGGGGAACGCGTCACTATGGGTACGTCACTATTTGGACGCTGCATGCTGACGTCACGGTAAGCAGGCAGGCAGGCAGGCACGACGTCATGGGCCGCAGCGCTGGTCGGCGGCGCTCGGCGCTGGTCGGCGGCGCGGTACGTTACAAATCAATGATCAATTTTTATGTAAATTACAAGTTTTTGAACCTGCCACAGTTTTGCGCGATATTGACAGAGAAACTTCATTTCATGATGTTTGTTTTATCGCTGAAACTCTTGGCGGATTTGACACATTCTCTTTACAACAAGAATGGTTTGCTTTATATCACGATTTTACAGAAACAGAAAAAGATGATCTTTCATTAAGGGAATTTGACGAAATGTGGGAAAACATCCTACAAGGTAGTCGTCAATATCCCATTTTGAAATCTCTTGTCAATGCTGTTCGATCGTTACCTAACTCTAATGCTGATTCAGAAAGAATCTTTTCCTATTTACCAGACTTGAAAACGAAAAAAAGGAATAAACTGTCGCCCGTGAATATCAATGCTGCTTGTGTCCTTAAATCAGCATTAAAAGCGAGAGGGGAAACGGCAATAACTATGACGGTTAATGACGAGCATTTGTCTGGCATGCCATCTCAAATATTATATTCAGCATGTCCAAATAAAAACAAACCGAGACAACATGTAGTACATGTTGATGAAATGGCTGGTCCCTCCTCGTCTAATGTTATTCAATAAGTACATAAACAGTAACGTTTAATTTATGTTATGAATGTGCAGACATAAAGAACGTATGTGTGAATAATCGGTCTGGCATATCGTTTGTCAGATTCCACAAATCGGTCTGGCATATCTTTTGCCAGCTTCCACAAATCGGTCTGGCATATCGTTTGTCAGATTCCACAAATCGGTCTAGCATATCTTTTGCCCGCTTCCACAAATCGGTCTGGCATATCTTTTGCCAGCTTCCACAAATCGGTATGGCATATCTTTTGCCAGCTTCCAAAAATCGGTCTGGCATATCGTTTGTCAGATTCCACAAATCGGTCTGGCATATCTTTTGCCAGCTTCCACAAATCGGTCTGGCATATCTTTTGCCAGCTTCCACAAATCGGTCTGGCATATCTTTTGTCAGATTCCACAAATTGCATAATGGGCATAACATGTGGTATAATAGGGCTACAGGCGACGGTCCACTTTAAAAAAACCGAACGCGCTAGTCGTGGCACCTCATGGGTGGCGTGGAAGACCACGCAAAACTACTCAGATTATATAAAAAGAAAGTATATACGCATTTGCATTGTTCGGGTTGCACTTCTCAATAGGGTCAAGTCTCGCAGAAGACAAACATTACGATACCATTGTACCCTTTGCTCTATAATTATTTTTCTAGTACGTACCATTTCCAGGAAACACAGCTGGCTAGTAACATCTCCCAGCATCCTGTACACATACATTTGAAAGTAATATTTTAAAAGGTAGATTAATTATCTATAAATAAAATAGGATCTTTTTGCAGTCAAAAACAATTTAGAAAAATAATAACACCGATGATTCATCGAATACTCGTCAATGACAGATCGATCAGTATTATCGAACACGAAAGCGTCGACGAGCGACGACGAGTACGACAGTAATGGTAATAAGTATTCTTCGAATAAGGATACGTAGGTATGCTTACAGTAAAGTTCATGCATGTATCAGCTAAACAAAAGAAGTTAAATAATTCTGTATCTATCCGGGTACGTATGCCATCTTTGCCATAACGTGACATATATATTCAGTGCCGCGCCGTGAATAAGAGGCGCCTTTGTGCATAATTATGTTTCAGCGCCCTCATAAAATAGAATTTGAAAATTACAATAAAATGAGTTCCAGGGAATTTTTATATATTTATCATATTAATACAAAGCGTATATACAAATAGAGAAAATAACCATTTTTTTTAATTATTGTAAAAATATCAAATATTTATCGTCCTAGAATTAGATCCCTCATATCTAAGGTGTCCATAATATCGTTTTCTATTGATATTATTGATAAATCAGTGAGACGTTCTTCCGACATTGTTGATCGCAAATAATTCTTAATTCATTTTAACTTTAGAAAACTCCTTTCCCCAGAAGCTACAGATATGGGTAACGTTAAATAATTACGCAACGCAATAGCAGTATTTGCAAACGTGTCAGTTAATTTGTTGCTATATATATAATTTAAAACATCGTGAGGTGACATTTCTTTTTTTATAAAACATTGTAAAGTCTTTGATTCCTCGAATAAAGTCATACCGTCTGTTCGAGAATCTCGCGATTCCCGTTGTGAGGAGATGAGAGGGAATGAAAGGAAAGAGGAAGGGGGGGAAATGAGAAGATCTATTGGCGGTGGAGAGGTTATGTTTCCACGTGGTCATCTTAATGTCCGTTTAACAGAGTCTTTATTGTCAACAAAATCATGGTCACAGGTGCTCTACGGTAGTGAGAGTAGCCGTCGTATTGAGCGAGATAGTCAATTATTTGAATTGTATCCGCCGTACAATGATTCGTACCTTCTACGGATGCACGTGCCCGATTCGCGCCGCGTACAGAGCCGGAGTCGTCTGTTGTTGATGTACCGGTGTGTTTAGTGTAAAAGAGATGATCCGTGGTGTGAATGAGAATGTTCCGCGATCGTATGATGTGAGTCCCGAATGCTAGCACTAAATGTGAAGAGAAAACCCGTGAGATTGTGAAGTCAATGTGTTCTCGACGATCACTGAGACGGTAATGGCCAACGAAACCGGCGGGAACGCCGCCCGCGTGCCGTGCGCAATAAAGGCGCGCTCGCATGGACCCCGCGTGTGACTCGGCCCTCAGGCCGCCTTGAGGATGCCGTGACGACGATTGGTTGGCGTCGCGGCATTCCCAAACATTCCGCCCGCCATCAGCAACAGAGGTTGATGATGCCCCTTGCTGGTTTTGTTCGGAGGTGGTGATTGGCAGCACGGCAGGCTTGGAGATTGGCCGTGTGAGTGTAGCCGTCGCGGTTTCCAGTGTCACTACTCTGGTGAGTCCATCCTTACCCGGGTGAAGAACCGCAACTCGGGCGAGGGGCCATTTGCTGGGTGGAAAGCGCTCGTCAGTGAGTAGCACCATGGAGCCAACCTTGATGTTGTTGATTGGGTGGTGCCATTTAGAGATTACCTGTTGACATTCCAAATAATGAGTAAACCATTGAGACCAAGATTGTTATACCTTTGCTGGATGAGCTGCCACCAAGTCAACCTCGATGCATTTGCATCGAGGAGCAATGGCTTGATGAACGTAATGGCGCTGCCTGTGAGAAAGTGTCCAGGGGTGCGCACAGCCATGTCTTCTGGATCATCACTGAGTGGCTCCAGTGGTCGTGGGTTGAGAATTACCTCTATTTGGGCAAGCAGGGTGCTGAGTTCTTCTTGGGTGAGTAGAGTCTCACCTACAATCCTCCTGGGATGAAATTTGGTGGACTTCACCACTGCTTCCCATTCTCCACCCTTGTGTGGAGCCGCCGGTGGATTAAACAACCACTGTGAGTTGTCCGGTGCCAGCACCTTCGAGATGACCCGATGTTCGGCGGAACTCTGGGTGAAAAGATTGTGTAAGACCCTTTCTGCCCCCACAAAGTTAGTCCCGCAGTCTGAGTAGAAGGTGTGGAATTCCGCGTCTGGATGAGAAGCGCCGATGGGTTGCAATGAGACCATCCGTTGCGTAGTCTGTCACCGCCTCGAGATGTGCTGCCGCTGTTGTGAGATAGACAAAAACACAGATCCAGCCCTTGTGTGTTTTGCGCCTCTTCATGTCCATGCGTTGATTGTAACCGATCCTGCGTAGTCCACTCCGACGTGAGTAAATGCCCGTGATGGTGTGACACGACAGAAAGGTAGTTGGCCCATCAATTGATAAGCACGGATCCCCCTCTGCCGTGCACGTATCACACATTTGAGTATATGGGACTTCACAGGTGTTCTTCCGCCGATGACCCAGTGCGTTTGCCGAAGATGTGCCAGTGTAAGTTGTGTACCGTCATGAAGTGTTCGACGGTGGGCATCATCTATAATGAGATCGGACAAACGTGAATGGCGAGGCAATATTGCTTGATGTTTGCCTTCGTAAGGGAGAGATGACTGGTTGAGTCGACCTCCCACTCGCATGACCCCTTGGTCATCGATGTAAGCCGTCAATCGGTGAAGAGCGTGATTGTTCGGCAGTTGTGTGTGCGATTCCAGTTGCTTCAATTCGTGTGAGAAGTATACCAATTGAGTCGCCTTTATCCAGAAGATCTTTGCCATGTCCAAGTCAGATGGTGTAATGCTCGTTAATGGTGATGAGACAGAACATTTTCTTAACCGTGAGCGAATTCTGAAACAAAGAGCAGTAATCCTGAGCAATTTACCAAGTGATGAGTAGCGGTATATGAGGCCCCAGTGGTAGTCGACTTTTGGTGAGGCCACAATCAATGAGATTCCCGGTCGAGCCTCGAGAGCCGAAGACTCGTCAGGAGATGTAGGTTGTGTTGGCCATGTGTCCGCTGATTGAGTGAGCCATGGTGGTCCCATCCACCACAGCTCATGTGTTCGTAATTGCTCCGTTGTGATTCTCCTTGAGGCGCAGTCCGCTGGGTTGGAGGTGCCAGGAACGTGTCTCCATTCAGATCTTGAGGTGAGCTCTTGGATTTGCGACACCCTGTTCCTGACATAATCTTTCCAACTGATCCATGAGCCCTGATCCACTTGACTGTTGTCCGTGAATCCATCCACAAGTGAGTTGATTTTATGTCCATATTAAGTGGCTTGGACATATTTTGTGAGCTTGTGGGTAGCAGCGTTGCCATGAATTCCGACCTCGGGAGTATAAATCACTTGAGTGGTGCTACCTTGGCCTTGGGCATACCAGTGACGTCACTGTTCCTGTGGATGGTGCGTGTACAGCAATATGAATTGCCGCTGCCGCTGGTATGTTGTGACGCGTCAGAGAAGAATTGGAGTTAGATGTTGGTGCTCCCATGCGAATAAATCCGTCTTCATGTCATGAGCTTGGCCAAGCTTGTGAGGTCTTCTCTGAGCAAAAACCACCGTGATACACCCTTGTGCGGCCAAAACTCTTGAGGGAGCGTTTCGGCTATGATTCTTGCCGGTAATGCGAAGTCTAGTGGATCTAATCTCTGAGCCATTTCAGATAAAATATGTTGTTTCCTGAGTATCTCCGTTCCATGGTCTGACTTGGGTGTGAATGTGAATGCGTCCTCTTGAGAATTTCACATGAGTCCTAATACAATTGACGTGCACTCATTGACAAATACGAGTAATCCTGGTGTGTCGTCCGAAGAGGTAGCAGTTGACACATCAAAATGAGTCGCAAGTCATTTGCAAAAGGAAGCCGCCCGCGTAGCAAAGTTCCATTAAATGATGAGCCAAGTGAATGAGCTCTTTCACGATGGCAGCGCCTCCAAGGATATCTTCAACCTTTCTTGAGGTACTTCATGTCGTGATGGTGGGTGACGTGAAGGGATGCGTGAGCTCCCGATGTTGTTGTGCTCACCATTCCAAAGGGGCGTCATCGCACAATGGAGAGCTGAGTGATTGGCATTGACGGCGGTCCCTTGATGATATTGGGTTTGATAACCTGCCCGTGTGCGTCTGACCCTTGTAAGTGTCGCCGTGACTGAGATGATGCATCGAAAGATGGTGAGCCGATGTCAATTCTCTGAGGGTGTGAGCACAGACCGTAATTTTGGCAGATAAGGTCAACGAATGGTAATTAATCGTTGCCACGCTCCATGTTTGGTCGTAATGGAACCGTCAATGCCATAGATAGAAATCCTTGATTTGTTCCGTTGGGTGCTGGGTATATCCATGAGGTGTTCCTTGATGAATTCGTTCCTGTCCTGAGTCCATGAGGATGTTGTACATTGAGATTTCTTCCATCGGTAGATCCGTACTATTGCTGTGCCCAGGAGTGCAGCATTGGAGTCGTTCCATGAATGGTGGTGAATGCCCATGAGTTTTAACAACGTCCAGTGCCGGTACCAACTGCCTGGGAGCTGGTGGTTGGCTGCGCTCCATGCAACATGGTGTGGTGCCTGCCTGAACATGATTTACATGTTCGTGCCCTGCAGACACGCACACTGTGGCGCCCCAGACAGTTGTAGCACAGTCTCTTGGTCGTGGCGGTGGCGTGCCGTTGGTTCACGGACATGAGCCGAAAGGTTGGGCATTGGACGATGTAATGCCGTCCCTGGCAGGCGTCGCAAGGATAGCCGGAGGTGGAATCCATGGATGGAAGAGCGGATGTCATGCCATGGGTCTTGACCTGCTGTGTTGGCCCCCTTGATGGTGTAGTGCCCGACGCGCGTGGTGCACCCAAGGTGGTGATTGATGCTGGAGCCTTCTCCTGGCGTTCAAGGGTGTGAGCACGAGCCACGAGAAATTCCTTCAGCTGAGCGAAGCGTGGGACTTCATGAGTCGTTCCGAGCGAAGTCTCCCACGCTCCCCTCGATGCCGCATCCAGGCGGGTCACGACTTGGTGGACGATGAGACAGTCCCACATATGGTTGTTGACATTGAGGGATTGTAGAGCCTTCATCGCCTCCACTACCGTCGAAGTTAGTACGGATAATGTGACTGCATCCTTGATGCCTGGTGTTGCGACATTGTGTAGTCGGTCAAGATGCGCCTGGATTTGGAGACGCCTGTTTCCGTACTTCTCCTGGAGTCGCTCCCATGACGCCTCAAGAGATTCCGCCGTGAGCGGGAGCCCTTGCACTATCTGAGCGGCTGACCCAGACAGGCAACCACGCAGGTAGAGCAGCTTTTGCGCGCTGGTCAGGTGTGAGCTTAATCGAACTCGTGAGTCAAATGACTCACTGAATGCAGGCCACTGAGTGTAGTCTCCGGTGAATGTAGGCAAGGATTCCTCAAGGGATGATGGTGTGTCTGCGTCCGTGTGGCTAGTCCTTTGCTCTGCCCCTTGAAGCACACTCTGCAGTCCACCTAAGGCCAACCCAGTCCTGAAAAACACTACCGATTCCACATAGTGGACATCTTTTGCAAAGTACGGGTGATCCAGATGGGTCGATGGCCAGGTGGCCTCCAAATGGGCGTGCTCCTGCTGGAAGGAGGTGTGCAGCTCCTGAAGACTCTCTCTGGTGATTGTCACCTCTGTGAGTGAGATGTTCTCAGCGGTCTTGGGAATGCTGGTGGCGATCTCCTTCATCGCGTTCACTCTCCCCATCTACGTGCTGACCTTTGTGGTTAACTCAGGCGTAAGCTGAGAAGGTGCTGGTTGTTTCTCCATGAAGCTGGCAGTGACGTGGCATGCTGCAAGCTGCGAGATGCTGAGAGTGAGCTGAGAGGAAGGGTCGTTATCTGAGCTGCTCTTCGCAGTGTCCTGCGCTTTCTCCTGTGAGGACATGGTGAGATGTTCCTTGCCTTGCTTCCTGAGCTATTCCTTGGGCGAAACCTTGATATCTGACCTGCGAAATGTCAATTTTATGAGACCACGAACTGAAGCTGTTGCGTTGCACCTCCGTGAGTTGAGAACACATGTAGAATCACTACACGTTGAGTCAGAGTACGTCGAAGTCACACCACACTGAGTCAATGTTCACATAGCATCACTGAGTCATTGCACTTCTCACTTTAATGACCATAGTGGACACTCTCACACCGCCAATCCGGCTCGAAGGACCAAATGTTCGAGAATCTCGCGATTCCCGTTGTGAGGAGATGAGAGGGAATGAAAGGAAAGAGGAAGGGGGGGAAATGAGAAGATCTATTGGCGGTGGAGAGGTTATGTTTCCACGTGGTCATCTTAATGTCCGTTTAACAGAGTCTTTATTGTCAACAAAATCATGGTCACAGGTGCTCTACGGTAGTGAGAGTAGCCGTCGTATTGAGCGAGATAGTCAATTATTTGAATTGTATCCGCCGTACAATGATTCGTACCTTCTACGGATGCACGTGCCCGATTCGCGCCGCGTACAGAGCCGGAGTCGTCTGTTGTTGATGTACCGGTGTGTTTAGTGTAAAAGAGATGATCCGTGGTGTGAATGAGAATGTTCCGCGATCGTATGATGTGAGTCCCGAATGCTAGCACTAAATGTGAAGAGAAAACCCGTGAGATTGTGAAGTCAATGTGTTCTCGACGATCACTGAGACGGTAATGGCCAACGAAACCGGCGGGAACGCCGCCCGCGTGCCGTGCGCAATAAAGGCGCGCTCGCATGGACCCCGCGTGTGACTCGGCCCTCAGGCCGCCTTGAGGATGCCGTGACGACGATTGGTTGGCGTCGCGGCATTCCCAAACACCGTCAATATCCCGATCATCAGTATTTTTATTGTCGCTAAGTTTTATGTGTAGATCTTTGCAGTGTTTTAATAAATCTTCATCACGCCAGTCTTTTAATTTGCTTATGTCGTGGATAAGTTTAAAATCATCATTATGTTCTTTAATCTGTACAAATCTTTCCGTAATTTACGATATTGTGGTGTCTAAAACCGTGAAAAAAAAGTTAATTTTGAAATGTTGTTTAGGATTATTTATTGATTCGTCTGATGCTTCATATCCAAACATCTTCTTTGTTGTTCTCTTTCGAATTACTGGGAAAACTGGATCGATACTGAGATCGTTTGCGACTTTCTTTGCAGTGGTAATAATAGTCTCAAAATTTGTATCCGTTCTGTAATTCTTCAATTCCTTTGTAATAAGATCAAGATTTTGAATAATTGTTTGTATATTAAGTGTTGGATTCTGCAATGATCTTACTTGCAACATTTACCAGACTTAAGATGTCATACCAAATATTAATAGAACAAACAAATTTAAATAAGCAAATTTTGGAGATTAAGTTGTCAGCCTGAACTCTCGAATCAATATCTTTTGTATCATCTTCCGTAATGTGTAAAAGAGCCTGATAAATTTCTCTAATATTACTTTTAAGCGGCCTTATTGCTTCAATTCGACTTTCCCACCTGGTATTAGAAAGCGATTTTAAGCTTAAATTTTCCACATATTTTTTTAAAATTGCCCAACGCTTCACAGACACCGAAAAATAATTATAAAACTCCTGAATTAACCCAAAGAAATTTACTGTTTCAAATGAAATTTTGGCTGCGTCATTAATTACAAAATTTAATGAGTGAGCAGCGCATGGAATGATAAAAGCTCTTGAATTTATGCCAATAATTTTTTGCTGGAATCCGTTATGCTTGCCTCGCATATTGGCACCATTGTCATACGCTTGTCCGCGTAAATCTAAAATATTGATATTCAATGATTTTAAATGGGTTCTAATAAATTCGAACAAACCCTGACCAGTAGTATCCTCTATAGGCTGAAACCCCTGTTACGAGCCAAGGTACGCAGCGAGTGTTTTGAGGCACACGCCGAATGTGGGTTTGCGTGATTGGTGTTCGGTACTCGGAAGGGGTGCCGTCAACTCACTGATCTATATACAATGGATCCGAGATCCCGTGCTGGCTATGCGTGGCCAATTGAATGGTGGAGTCACAGACGGTCCTGCAGGGAACTGCAAAAGTTACTAGGAATATATATACGTTGGTTTCCAAATCATTGGACTCGCGACGTGCACATTATACACAATAACGCACGTTTAAAATGAATTATTTATATGAAATTAAAGTAATAGGGTAACATAAAATAGTGTGTATATATATATAAGTAATAGTATATGTAATAGGGTACTTTTTATTATATTTGAAGGGTTACATTAAAGTAAATTCATAATAACACTGTAATAAATTTATTAATCCTATTATAATCCACCTAAATATCCATCAAATATCAGTGACATATGTGAAGTACATTTTGGTTTACAAACAATAAAACGTATCCTATCCATATAAACTGACAGAACATTCAAAAGCTGCCTAACGTGATCTCGCCTGTATGTATGGCGAAGTAGTATTCACCTCTGAATTCCTCTTCCTCACGATATCCAGGCCACATCTCGGAATAGCATATGTGTATTTCCCCCGGATATTCGTTATGTCGGTATTGATTGTCCCTGCGATTTTACGAAGATGTCATCATGCTAAGTGGGTTCATACAAAATTGTTTTAATAATGGGAAGAACTGATGAAAATTATATTGACAGTCGATAGCTAAAAATATAAATGTACACGTACCTCAAATCAATTGTCTCATAATGTACATGACTTTTGCCGTCCATGTTACTTCCAGTCACCAATATGGGGCCAGAACAATTTAGTGCTCAGGTCATTCTTGATAATATAATATAGGCAATGAACCTGTAAAATGAAGACGTATTACATTGAAACTTCATACCAAATCCAATGCCCTGAACAGGGACCAACCCACCATAGCAGCAACAAAATTTTACATTTATTTCCAACACCAAGTTGAACAGCGGAATCAGGAAAAGAATTGTATACATAATGTATAATGTAGGATTGCCCTCTTCTGGGTTGAGAATAGAATAAATCAATATATTTCATCCCTTACATGTCTCAAAACAATTAGTTTCCTCATCTGGAGTCTATAACATACAAAAGTGAACTAATGTAAATGTCTATTACATTTTAGTTGTAGATCTAGCGGATGTATCCTATTGTGGTGGTACTCACGTAAATTGATATAGGATGCAGTATTGAGATGATATGTTTCAAAGTTTAGCCAATTTTTCCTATGTAATTCTCTCAATTTTTCACATTGCACAGTGTCTGAAAGCAAATCAGTACGTTGAAGAAACCATGGCCAGAAATATGCGAAGCTTACATAATTTTCAACATTTCTCACATTGTACAATTTTAACTCTCCAAGATTTGACACATTTCTGCATTTTAATTTTGAAATATTAACTAATCTCACCTGTCTTCGCCAATCGCTGATTGGGTTAGGATCGTTTCGTTTCACGTTTCAACAATATTTTGGATGCTTTCTAATACAACACATACTTACGGATGAATATATTTATGTCAAAGTATATGACTCGATGTCTCCCAAAAAGTTTGTGGTGTCGGTATGTTTACTTTTAGCAGAGTGAAGGGCCGACATTAAACGTTTCAAACCCACAGATAGCAATTTTTCTTAAGGAAACGGGGGCGCATCGAAGAAAAAAAAATGTTGCAGAACAATTTTCAGAGCGTGGCACCCTACAAGATACCCACTTTGCCGAATAATAGGCCCGGCACTATACGTAGTACCCTGCAGGACCGTCTGTGACTCCACCATTCATATTGGCAGCATTCCCTATATCCTGATCTCGCATCCATTGTATAGAGATCAGTGCGTCAACTTGTAGGATTCCTTGTCAACGTCCGACACGACGCGAAACGTCGTGTGTTTTGCTGTTCAAGGAAAAGGACCTCAAGAGTGCATGCGCTGCGACGGGAATACGTCGGGTGGCCTACACTCGGAGGGTGAAATAGTATTCTGTATTAGACGCCGCGACGGGAATACGTCGGGTGGCCAATTCAAGAACACTGGGTATAGAAAAGAGTTCTGTACAGAACACCACGACGGGAATACGTCGGGTGGCTTGTTCAAGAACGTAGGGTTTCGGAAAGTTAATGTTCTGTATTAGACGCCGCGACGGGAATACGTCGGGTGGCCAATTCAAGAACACTGGGTATAGAAGGGAGTTCTGTACAGAACGCCACGACGGGAATACGTCGGGTGGCCTGTTCAAGAACGTAGGGTAGGTATATGTTTAAGGAAAAATGACTCGTAATTGATTCTCCTCGAGCGGTTGTGGAGAATCTGCGGATTCTCCAATCTGTCACGAATTTAAGATTAATATGGAAGGAAAAGAATTTGGTACAGAGCAGCACAATTACTACAGTTAACTTGAATATATTGTAAAGATAAAAATATGTACAATGAAATGAATTAAAGAAATGAATGATGTTATAATTTGGTAAAAGCAAATTTATAAAATACTACTTACAACTACTAGCATACAAGCTAGGCGAAACGTTACTTAGACTAGTTTTGCTACGAAGGGGACTCGTACCCGTTCTGGCAGTGAGTTTTGAACAAAAAGGACTCTACTTTTATATGGTTGCAAGGAGTTAGGCTCGCTTGCAACAGAGTACTCAATAGAGTAGGCTCTAGAATTTTGCTCGAAAGGGAACTTGAGTCCGATCTTGCTGACTGTACTTAAGAGATCGACGTGAAATTCGAGTGGTCAATAGACTACGGCTCGACTTTACAGAGTTGACTCCCGTGGTAAGACCGCAGTTGAGCTCGCTGCAGCTCGCCTTTTTATACTCGAAATCTCGAGAAAGATGCGTGTGTCTGAGAGAGATGAAGATAGGTGAAGTTAGTGGGAGAACTGCTCCCACTGCCAGGACGTGTTATCTTACTATCTAAACAAGAGCGGTAGGGACTCCAAGAGGAGGCTACGTTGAGTCCGTAGGAACGAAGGAAAACGGAGGGTCTGTATGTAACACCCCAAAAAATGTTCTCGAATTTCGGCGATATTTGTTTCATTATTCCGATGAACAAATCTAATAACAATTGTGAGTTGTTCTGTGTGACTCAAATCGGGAGTTGTATCAAAAATTATAGAATAGTATTTTGACTCTTTAACCATTGATAAAATTTGTTGTTTTATGGCTTCCGAAATAATATGAATGATTTCATTTTGTATCCTGTCACCTAAATAATGCACAATATTCTTTTTTTGTGATGATTGGATACGATGCAAATGTTCTGCCATTATCGAGTCGAATTTACCAACAGTTTCTACTAATTTTAAAAAATTACCGTTATCATTATGGAATAGAATCTTTGAAGATCCTCTAAAAGCTAAACATTGTCTTGACAAGAATCTTATTAGATGTATTAACCGTTCAATTACGGATTGCCAATATTTCTTTTCGGTTTCGTATAATGTTTGTTGTGTTGCATCAATCGTACAATTATTAATTAACGACACTTTAAGATTGCTATATTTTGAAACGTTCTTAATGTGCATGGAACTTGTTTCATGTTTTTTTAATATATAACTCAAATGCTTCCAATCATTACAACCATAATCATTAGTAAGTTGCGTATTACGGTCACCAAATATTTTACAATGAAAACAAAAAACCGAGTTTTCCGATTCTGAATAAACTAAATAACTTCTCGTAATTTTTTCTTCATTTGTCAACATTCGATTATAATAAGATTTGGAAAACTTGCGGCCCGATTCGTCTTTAGGAAAATCCCTATTAAATACTTGACGAGGGCCATTGTCAACTAAACTAACTTTAATTTTTATGGTCACATGTTCTGGCCAGGTACCAGGATCGTTGACGTTAAAGTTTAAAATCAAATCTGAAGTTTCGGGTGTTACGTCCTGCGTCCTCCACCCGCCACAATTTTTCGCCTTTCTAAATTATTCAAGAATAACTAATCGATCGTTCTCGCCGCAGTCTCCCGTTCGCTCAATAGTTCTAAGATGTACTCTAATCTAACTTTAGGAATGTAGCACGGTTCTCACGGACCCTTATTTAAGATAAGACACGTACGATTGAGTCCTGGGAAAGGCACCTGTCGCGCCGTTCTCAATATATAGCGCTGATGCAGTGTCAGCATGCGAACGCCGCTCAGCGGAGCACGGCGCCTATATAGGGCAGTACGAGACCCTTTTCGGACACTCTTGGTCACCACCGCACTCTTGGTCACGCCAAACACCTGTACGCGCTCTTTTGATTACGACAAGTGTTAGTACGCGCACTCTTGCCTACGACAGTCACTTGCGACTTATTCATCGATCCATTTACTTCAATTCACTTCAGTGCGTGTAGTGCTCCGAACAGCACCGTTATTCACATTTAAGAATTCAAGCGCGGGTGCGAAGCGTAACACCCGACTTAGCATTCACCTCCAGTATCTTTCAAGTGTAACGAACAGAATCAAGTCAAGTCAAGCCGAGTCAATTGAATCAAGTTAAGCCCAAGCGAATAATCAACACGATAAAATCAGTGCCATTGTTCCTGCATCTCGTCAGGCAACACCAGGTTTGTGTAATCAAGCAGTCTTTGTAATTTGGACCATTCTGGGCAACCAGCGTGGTGAAGCCTCTGAAATTCAACTAATTATAAGTAACTTGCGTGATCGAGACACTGCGTCTAGTCTCAATCTCCGATTCTCCGGTCGCGATAACGAAGTGGAGCCGTCCACTCCAAATTGTAGGGTTTGATCAGCCAATAAACAGTATGTACACAGTCTCGTGAATCACCTACTGCACACCCATCCTCGCAACACTACACGTACACCCGCGTAAAACCTGGTTAATGGAGTTTTCTCTGAGTGTAATTAGACAGGGGATTTCACCCCTTTTCCTCCCGCGATACCGAAACCGCCGTGCGCATAAATCGAGTGGTCCTTGCTGCCGCCTTCGAGCCTGCGCCTGAGTCGCCGTACGGGCAATATCCCGCGGGCACCGTCGAACCTCCGAGTTCCGGTGACCCCTCTGCGAATCTTTCGCGCGACATCCACGACCCAACCACTTTCGGCGCACCACGGTTCGGGCCCGAGATCAGTGGTCATATCCACGGATCGCAACTATTCTCTCAGTCAAACCCATAACCAGAGAACACGCCGACGTCGCCAGCCACGTAAGGACTATAGAGGAACTCGGGGAGGCGGAGTAAAACACTGGGCACGCCGCGCAGCTGCCCGCTTGTACCGGTCGCAGCTATCTCGACAAACAGCGAGCGAATCCGCGAATTCCCTTCCGCCTACCTACCCGCACCCCGGACAGCACGTGCCACCGGTCTGGACCTCTCCAGAACAACCTTGTCCGTTCGAACTACCCCCAGGGCAAGATCAGTTCACGGTCTACTTCGAGCCTCTAGAACCGGAAATCGTACCGTCTACCGTCGTGGTAACTGAGATTTGCGAAGATTCGGACGTCGAAATCATAGATTAAGTAACCCGCACGAACGCGAGTAAATCCTTAGGTTGGTGTAATTCCGAGTCACCAGCGACGCTCACATTTTCTGTGCCGTAACCATTGGGACTCGAGTAGATTCTTAGGTTGGTGTAGTTCCGAGTCACCAGCGACGCTCACATTGTCTGTGCCGTAACCATTCGGACGCGAGTAGATTCTTAGGTTGGTGTAATTCCGAGTCACCAGCGACGCTCACATTGCCTGTGCCGCAACCATTCGGACGCGAGTAGATTCTTAGGTTGATGTAATTCCGAGTCACCAGCGACGCTCACATTGCCTGTGCCGTAACCATTCGGACGCGAGTAGATTCTTAGGTTGGTGTAATTCCGAGTCACCAGCGACGCTCACATTGTCTGTGCCGTAACCATTCGGACGCGAATAGATTCTTAGGTTGGTGTAATTCCGAGTCACCAGCGACGCTCACTTTTTCTGTGCCGTAACCATTCGGACGCGAGTAGATTCTTAGGTTGGTGTAATTCCGAGTCACCAGCGACGCTCACATTGTCTGTGCCGTAACCATTCGGACGCGAGTAGATTCTTAGGTTGGTGTAATTCCGAGTCACCAACGACGCTCACTTTTTCTGTGCCGTAACCATTCGGACGCGAGTAGATTCTTAGGTTGGTGTAATTCCGAGTCGCCAGCGACGCTCACTTTTTCTGTGCCGTAACCATTCGGACGCGAGTAAATTCTTAGGTTGGTGTAATTCCGAGTCACCAACGACGCTCACATTTTCAGTGCCGTAACCATTCGGACGCGAGTAAACTCTTAGGTTGGTGTAATTCCGAGTCACCAGCGACGCTAACGCTTTTGTGCCGTAACCAGTCGGACGCGAGAATACACGTAGGTTTAACGTCGAATCTAGGACACCCAGTATATTTAGGCGCGTGCGACGTCTCAGCGAGCCGCTCCGCTGACACGTCAAATCTCTTATCGGGCCGGTCACTTTGTCTGTCTTCCGATCCCCGGTATACCCGGTGTACGCAGGGTGCCGAAAAACGGAGGACGTAACACGGGTTTCGCTGAATCGGAATCCAATACTTCGTCAGCCACAACTTTTGGTGATAATATGGTGAGGTCAGTATCGGCTTCATCGGATACATCATGTAAGGTTCAAATTATAACGGTGCGTACTCCAAAATAGAGCGCATGACCTCCGTACTGCTCTCGAGGCTCGGGGACATTCGGGGAAACGGACGATCTCACATTAGTTCGACAAGAGATCTTGTACAGTAGAGGTGACACGTGAGAATATACATCAGACAGTGAAAATATCCCGCATAATTTAATTTAGCCCTACCCGTTGATCCATTTCCTACCGGCCTCCTACAATCAGAATTGGATACATATGCATCAGTCTCTCCAAACTTATCTTGTTCTACTGTTTGTTGTTCAGTGTTCTCTTTTGAAGTACATGGCCTCGAAGTGATGGCTTCGTCAAAACATTCCGTCCTTTGTATTTTCACAGCAGCTGTAGGCGGTACTGATTCCAAAAATTTGTCCAGTGATCCGGCCAATTTATGTTCGATCTGTTGTCGTTCTAATCGTCTTTTTCTGTTTTGAACTCCTGATAACTTCTTGGACGTTTTTTCTGACATCTAGGGTTTACAATACTTGTTCTTTAAGAAAATACAGTAGCCTCTCATATAACGCGGTTAATGTGTTCCGGATTGTATAAAATCGTGTAAAGGTATATCTACATCTGAGCACGAACGGGCACGAGGCAGCCTGAGCATGACGTCATCAGAGGCGCGGGCGCAAGTTGAGGCATACCGATTCAATAGTTTCACATTGCACTCATCGATCGATCGGTTCGCCGCCGTACGAGAAAAAATTCAGTGTGTTGGTGATTCATTCTAGTATTGGAAAATCGGTGTACCTTGTTCAGTCCGATCCGAGACAGTCGCGGATCGGCCACATTTGCTCACAGCCTCACAGCCCGATCCGACAGTCTCGGATCGGGCTGAACAAGGTATGTACACCGATTCTCCAATGCTAGAATGAATCACCAAGACACCAATAATTTCTCGTTCACGCGCTCAGACAGTCGCGGATCGGTCCGAATAAGCTACAGCTACACCGATTCTCTAACATTAGAATAAATCTTAAACACACTAAATTTTTTCTCGTACGACGGCGAACCGATCGATCGATGAGTGCAATGTGAAACCATTGAATCGGTTTGCCTCGGCTTGCTTACGCACCTCTGATGACGTCATGCTCAGACTACCTATACTTTTAAAGGAAATTGAACAAAAAAAAGAAAAATTGTATTAGATAGCGCGTTGTACGACAATCGCGTTGTATGAAAGTAGTCGTCGCGAAATATTTAGCGTGTTATACGGAAGTATACTTTATATGTATTTTTTCACAAAGCAAAGGATTTGACATACTTACTACTTAAACAGGGGATATTTACGTTCGTTCACTCACTTTGACGACGCGAGACTGCATCGTCATACACATCGTCTTCTATTTTTCCACTTTATTATTTTGCTCTCGTTGCCATGGACCCACAGCAAACAACGCTGATCTGCTCAAATATGGTATACTGGCGATCCATGACAAAACACGCGGGCATTTGTTTCCCGCTCACTGATATCGTACCTCATACCCGTAGTATACAGATCAGTGCTCTCGCCACTTTGCTATCCCCACCCCTCAGAGATTTTACATGCCCAAAAGGAAACGAAAATATGTTCTTAATTCTCTCGTGAAATAAACATTACATACGTATGCATAATTTAAAATGGCGCCCTTCTGGACCAGGCGCCTTTGTGCGGGGCACAACCTGCACACCCGCACGGGGCGGCCCTGTATATATTTTGCCCATATCTGTCATAAAGCAATACGACACATCTATTCCGCTGACAAAATATTAAAAACTATCCGTAGGAGGTACTAAAATATTGTTAAATGAATATCGTTAGTTGTCGTGTGATGAATAATTAAAAAAGAAAAATTATCCTATGAAAAAGAAATGAACCATGGATGGGCGCGAACCAACGAAAAAAATCGAACGCGTCGACGAGCGGCGATGCGTACGACGAGGAAATCACAAACTCTCCTCGATTCACTTTTCGCTGGATCGCGCTCTGCTCACGGCGGTGGTGCCCGATTTGCCTTCCGGCTGAAAGAACGCAATGGTACGTGCGATGCCTTATGCGAAATCTGGCACCACTGTCACCGGCCTGTGTGCGGAACGAAGACGCGACGCCGCGACTGCATGTCGAACAAAGACGCAACGCGCGAAGTTGGTTGAAAGGGGACGGAGCATAGTTCTGTCCTTCTTATGTGTCGTCCCGATACGTGACGTCACGCGACGTTGGTGGAAGAGAGACGCATCATAGTTCCATCCTTCTCTCCACGCCGAGCGCGATTCGGCGAGAAACGGCGCGCGCAGCTCTCACGGACAGGGCACGCACACTTTTCCGTATCCCCACTCCCGCGGGCACCGATGGTGCAAACGGGCCAAATCTGAGACCACTGGGCGTGTGACGTCAGCCCCAACACCTGCACGATCCATTCGTGAGCGCGGAAAAACGCAGCTAATAAGGCGGGAAGCCCGCCAAAAATGTGTTAGGTGCTAATTGGTGCGCTGGGCTGACGTCACATTCCGCCATGTGTAGGCGCTTCATTTAAGTGCGTAACGACGCCTAGCTCAATCCGGAACATGCTTTGTTCCGAGCATCCGTGGCCCGCTGTCGATGTCTTCGGTGGAAGGCAAAGCGGCGGCAACGCACATTTTATTTTTTAATAATTTGTTCGACTCGTGCAACGGACACACCGTAAAGCCGGAAAATACTTACCGTGTTGCCGTCAGTGAAAGTAGTCCGCACATGAGGTTTTGGACGTTTACCATAAATAAACTGGAACGGATGCAGTTTGTTCATCCAAAGAACAAACAGAAGAAGGAAAGGTCTACTGTTTTGCGAAATTGGATCACCACTGTGAAGGGGTTCCAGTCAATAAATACAATTCTGCAGGGTGAGAATTTGAAACGATGGTTTCCTCGAAACATCAATCGGGATCCGTTGGAAAATTTTTTCGGTAGCATTAGGAGTTTGGGTTTCCGCGATGAAAAACCTATCGCGATTCAATTCATAAATCATTTCAAAACGTTAGTCATTAATGATATTAGCACACGGCGTTCTGTCATATTTAACTTAAGCCGTTTATTAAAATCATTAGTTTCACAAATAACGTCACAGAAGAGGGAAACGTAGTTTGCGAAGAAATTTCAACCTCACAGACGATGAACAGACCAGTTCTGAATTCTGTTTACAAATTTTGAAAACTTTATCAAATTTAGAAGCATTTCGGTCATGCACGTCCTGCAGTAGACAACTCGCGGTGTCAAATTTTACTGATGCTTGTTCACAAGCGGAAGCAACGATACGACGATATTTGCTACCGAATTGCCACAGGTCCGATATTATGGACATTTTAAATACAATGCTCTACGCAAACGTTGATTTTAATTTCACTAATTGTAGTTTACACGAACGCGAAATGAGTGAACTGTTGGTTAGTGTGTTTGTGAGGGTGTCCCTGCGGAATTGGATTCGTTATATTAATAAAATCTTGACTGGCAAAGAAACCTCATGTGCGCCTACGAGTAGCTTTGAACACCTAGCGGCACGGAAGCACGAAAAAACAATGAGACGAAAAAGAAAAAACAGTTTTGTTGACATTTTGTGATTAATAATTTTACATGCCATTTTTTAGGTCCACTGATGACGCTTGCGAGGCAACCTGAAACGACACCCGCAGGATGATTTTTGTTCAAGGCGAACGCTAAGAAGGGAAGTCATAGTTCGGTATTTTATGATTATTTATGTTACGTGTCATTCATTCACCTATTCGCTGCGTCGTTAAAAAATCAGTTTTATGTCCACTGACGACGCTTGCGAGTGTTACGTCCCAGCGTAACTTTTTGAGTTTTCCTTTCTTTTTAGCATAATTTCTTAATTAAACTATCTTTTATTTTCTTTATTCCGGCCTCCGGATGCGAAATATTCGTATCATGGTTTATGCCCATCGTATACGTGGTACTGTCGAGCAGTAATATGTAGTGGAATTCCCTCACCGTGGAATCATACTCGTCCCATCTTATATATATATAAGTAAGTTTAAAGGTAAATGTAAGTATAGATATAAGCGTGCGAGCGGGTATGAATGCGTGTACATAGTATGAGTGTGTGTGTGCAGTATGGATGTGTGGGTGCATAGGTTAAGAAATTGCGATGAGGTTACGCGTGTTAATTTTTAGTTTCTCTCTCTCACAAAATTAAACTATTATTTTCACGGCAATAAGTCATTGCTCAGATATCAACCTAATTTTGTTGAAGTATATGAAGTCAGGAACATACGTCAATGAAATCTTATATCACTGAGTCGATGCAATCATACTGCATTCAAAATAAAACTTGATAATTAGAGGAAGACGAAAGACCGAAAAAAGTGTCTCACTGAACATCGAGCGAGCACCGTAGCGCAATATTTGTACACCGGATCGACCGCTGGTCGACCGTTTCCACGAATAGGGCATGAAAAACCGTCCTAGAGCGAGCCCAGGAGCCATCTCGCGACGGATTTCCCTGGGCAGTTGGCTGGAAAGTCGCGAGGTGCGTGGTCGATTATCCGAGGATATCTTAGATATCACTTTATTTCGAGCCTAATAGTGCATATTCTTCTTGCAGTGTGTTACATAAGGTCTCAATTATCCTCGTAAAACCATAGTTTATAAATTCTGATTATTATTTTGAGATACAGACTCAGTTTTTCCTTTCGTTAAGTGAACAGTGCGAAGGTGTGCGCGTACGTTCTGCACGTGGCCGACAAATTGTGTCGGACGCGTTAGATTAAGTTTCCTTTGACTTCAATTTCATTATTCTTTTCATTGCATATAAATCTTGAACAAACGCGGAAAGGTTGTTCCTCACTCGCGTGGCGATTAAAGTCGGTAAACTCCAACGAAATTTAACGAATAGAAGCATTAACTTTCCTGATTTGTCGACCCTTGTAACGGGCATTATCCCGGCTCAATCACAACTGAGCATAGGCAAATCAAGGAGGATCAAAGTAATAAAATTCTATTACGATTCGAAGGTATTAACATCGTAAAACACCGAAATTCCGGCCGACCTACCGCCGAGAGAGAGAGAGAGAGAGAGAGAGAGGGGGAGAGAGAGGGAGAGAGAGAGGGGAAGAGAGAGGGGGAGAGAGGGGGGGGGGGAGGGGGGAAGAGGGAGAGGGAGAGAGAGCGTGCGCAAGCCGAAGACCAGCGACACGGTAGGAACCTCCAGTCGCGACGTACGACAAAATTCTTAACATCATATTGTATGACCATGCCCGAGCTTAGGCCACGGAGGGATCCCACGGGCACGGTCGCTTGACCGTGCAAGTTCCTCCTGTTAAAACTTCTCGATTATAAAGCGAGCAACTTTTAATTACCGAGAGCGCATCCGTAAACCTTGTAAAGAGCGCTCGTATTATGGCGCATAATTGTCGCGCATTAGCATCGGAACATTTCTCAATACTGCAACAATAACTACTGCAGTAATCTCTTGGCTGTTTATTAGATTCATAATGCACGTCTTTTCTATTCTGTCTTTATATTAATATTTCTCAATTCAATATATCTATTTTGTTTCCCCCTATATTATTCTCTTTGATTTCATTTATGTCGTGACGTCACACCTCATCAAACATAGTACTACACAAACCGAAAACATAACCTCGCGAACGATTGGGGACCTGTACGGGTCTTTCGGAGGCACACGAATCCTATTAGTCCTGCAAATAACTAAACGCGATATCATTCTACAATTAACTTCTCCGTTCAGCTTATACATATGAACTAATAATCCCACTGTTCCAGGAAGGGATTAAAATACCATGCAATATTGATCTTCAGTTAGATTACCGTTATTTATTATAACTAAATAGCAAAAATTATTCAAGCGTTACGCCCGGTCGCACGGCAGACAGCTCGCGGATTCTCATCGACCGTTCTGACGGATAAAAGTCGTGAAAAAGCCTCGCCCGGACGTAACACGAGGCAACCTGAAACGACACCCGCAGGATGATTTTTGTTCAGGGCGGACGCTAAGAAGGGAAGTCAGTTTGGTATTTTATGAATATTTATGTTACATGTCATTCATTCACCTTGTAGGATTGCGTGTGACGGGGTGCACGTGAGATGAATACGCAGGATGCCAATAAGTGCTTTATTAAGATGTACACTGCGCGACTGCCATTCAGTGAGTGGCCGCGGATTTCGGCGGCGCGAAAGGTTCGGCTGGCAACGGTCGTCCGCTTGACGACAGCCTGTAACGTAGCGACGCGCGTATGCCGTGGATAAAGGAAAAAACGCTCTCGCTGATCGCGGCAACGAGGCACGGCGTCAAGCGCGCGGAGAAGCCGCTACAATCTATTCGCTGCTTCGTTAAAAAATCAGTTTTAGATCCACCGACGATGCTTGCGAAGCAACCTGAAACGACTCCCGCAGGATGATTTTTGTTCCAAGAGAACACTAAAAAGGGAAGTAATAGTTAACATTTCCTTTTACAGATTCAAAAATTATTGGGCAGACGATTCAGGCTATGCAAGTGCTTGAATGCTTGCGGCCCTTATATTAAATATTAAACTTTCATACGCAGGTATTAATTGTTGTTGTCATTTTCAGATTAACAAGAAGTCATTCCTTCAGGAGGCAACGAAAGAAAATCTTTATGGAACCAGGATAATGAAGCATCAACGACATCTTTTGGAAGAGTAGCTACAAAATAATCTTTTAGTCGCAATAAATAATTTAAAATAAAAATAAGTTTAACTTTGTAACCGTACAAAACTTTGAACCCCGCGCCGGCCCAAGGAGATCGCACCGGCGCGCGCCCGGCGGAGACAGTAGGAGTAGGCCGCGTACGCACAGACACCGCGTGGTCGGTAAGGCGAGGAAAGCGGTACTCCCTTACCGACCTAATCATGCCCGAGCACATGAGGGGAAGGACCTAACGGTACTTCCCATCATAGATCGACATACCTCCCCTCATGCGGCTCGGGTATAAAAGGCGCCGCGTCCGGGCTGTCAGTTATCGATATTCGATCACAATCTCCGACGCGCTGACAAGCCCGGAGACCTCTAAAGCCTCTGACGCGCTGCGAAGCCCAGAGACCGCGACAGTAAAGACCGCCGCGTGGAAATCACGTAATTCGGAAGACTCCGCTAAAGACGGGCCCGACATTCACTTTGACTCACGCCGCGCCGTATCGGTATCGCCCGAAAGAAGACGATAGTTTATTGCATCGCAACTAGTATAAGTAAACGCAGTAGAAGCAAGACGTTTTGAGATCACCTATTACCAATAAACCTGCCAATATCCAACGGACGAGGTGGCTGACCCCGCTCAAGTACCGGCTACAGCCACGCTCGCTCTCGTTCACCTAAAACACTTCCAACTTACCTGACGGACAAGGTGGCCTACCCCGCCCACACACCGGTCAAGGCCACGCTTGTTTCGTTACAATTACATACATTACTCCGCAATACCCGGTGGTTACGATCAGTCTCTCCGCTCTTGGCACCGGCCAGACTGTTGCATAGTTCACTACACAAACAGTAGAAAACCGCTCACCTCGTGGCCAAGGAACTCTCACCCGCTCTCGGCACCGGCGAAGAGTTCGCTTGGTTCGCGCTTTCCTACCACAAGAAAAAGGACACGACGAACGACGACACTCTCCGTGGCCGATAGTAGTGGCCGAACGCGTCGTGCCAATAACCGCGCCGCGATTATACGACTACACCAGCGAGCGAAACTACAAACATTGTACAACGACACTGTATTCAACAAGGACAGAATATACCACCATACATTACAGCATAAAACTAACGCTCATCAAACGCCTCCCTACCGCCCATTCCTGCACGAGTATCGTAAGAAACCTCCCGCAAGGAGCGAACCCGGCCGTGCTGCGACCAGGAGAACCGGCATTGCACCACCGCCGCAGCAGAGAAGGCCACAGACCCGTCAGACTCCGTCACCACTGACGGGCCGTGCACACGAGAGCACTTCACTACGCGTTCAGTAAATTTGTACGGTGACAATTGGCGCCCAACGTGGGGCTGGGCAAGGAAGCACGAGGCAGGGACGAGCAAACAAGAAAGACAAAACATAATTATGGAAGGAGACGGAAGGAATGCATCCACGGAGGATGTAGAGCCGCCTAGGCAAGAGGCCGCGGCGTTACTGGAAAGGAACCCGACGGGAACAAAGAAGAGAACCATAGAAGAGGATACGGGATACCGAAGGATCTTGCAACACATCGCGGATCTACAAAGAAAATACGTAGTACAGAGCGATCAGTTGAAAGAACTGCAGACAAGGCTGCAAGCGGAGCCCACCTCGAACAGCGCAGATAGGGAGGAGAGACATGACTCCGAGGAGGAGGTCACCCAGTTAGAGAACCGACTACACTCCATACGAATGGAGGCCCAAAGGCAACGAACTGAATTCCGCGGACAAATACGCCAGCACCTGCACTCCATCGAAACGTCGTTGCAACGGACCGAACGACGATCCCCGGCGGGAGAAAGACGGCCGCCGATATGCCGGGAAAGGAGGCACGAGCAGAACGAAGCAGGCTGGACAGAGACAACAAACAATACACGACGCGTATCGTTCACCGACTCGCCATTGGAACGCCAAAACAATAACAGAACCGACGCGACGGGCACCGAAAGCAGCCCGTGGGACGAGTCACGCTTAGACACCGACGAACGGGTACGCCCGTTCCAATTAAAACCACAAATACCTACGTTTGAAGGGCGGAGTTTCGAGAAGCCATCTCGATTCATCCGCGAACTACAGCAATTCCGGGACGTCGCGAGAATTCCGGTAGAGGAAATGCCGTTCCTTATCGGACAGGCATTAAAAGGGACCGCCGCCGAATGGTGGGACCTGGTGGCACACGAAGTGAACTCGTGGGACACATTCACGGATAAATTCTACCGACGATTCTGGAGCCAGGCCGCACAACAACAGGCCCGTGACCAGCTATACACCGGCGTATACCGGAAGGACCGGGGAATGAGCAGAGTGGCGTACGCCACAAGAATCATTAGCATCGCACGCGACATCCGCCCCATACACACCGACGAAGACATCGTGCCGTTAGTGGCTCGTCACTTCTCCCAAGCCATCGACGACACAATATTTTACCAAGGGATACGAGACATCGACGGACTCCTGGCAGTCCTCGAAAGAGCAGACCGAGGAGGGACCGTCAACGCAGCCAGAGTTCCGGAAACCCACAGCCATCAGCGGGACACGGCATGGCAATCGCGAGACGAATCCCGACCACGCGTAACACCAACCACCTCCAACACCGTCCGACACGACAACGAAAGACGGCCAGCGAACACCACGTCCCGTCCAAGGGAGGCCCGGGAACATACGGCCAGGATACGAACGATAACGACGATCAAGCAACCCGAGGCCCAACGCTACGAGGAAGAAGAAGAGGAGACACCGACGGGAAACGGATAAGGGAACCGCGAACAAGGAACTTGCCTAAACTCCCCGAGCAAGTTGACGCCGTTCCCATGACAATACAAGGGGAAAATGTTTATGAACGAATTTGCACACTATCCGCTAACCCGAGTAATGACAACCCGGGAGAGGAAAACCACCAGACTCCCGTCCCTGAAGAAGACGAAACCGAGGAGGACCAAGCACAAACGAGGACCGGACCCGCTAACGAGGACAGCGAGGACGACACCCCACGGACCGGAGAGGAACACCAGATAGGAGAAACACCAACCGATCGAAGACCTACGTATGACCCCGGGAAGGACGGTAGCGCCGCAGACACACGTAGCCGTGCCCGACAGAAACGCGGCGTAAACGGCATACACCAGCAGCGCGTGCCGAAACCACACGCGAACACACGAGAACTCCCAACCGAACCGCAATCTACCCGAGACAAATACCCGTCACCCCAACAAAAGAACAACGAGTGGGCAGAGTATCATGTCTTGGAGAAAAGGAGACCAGTCTCGAACGCAGAAGACAGGGAGATCGCCAAATTCCCGCCGACGCAAAGACGCAAAGGACACCCGACAAACGAGCCAGGACAGGGGGATAACGCACCAGTGGGACGTCCACCAACCAAACACCCCATACGACCGTCCGGGAACGACAAGTGTGTGTCCAGTGCGTGAACAGTGCGCGAAAGTGCTCGATAGAAATAAAGCAGGCACCCGCGATAAAGACAAGCGCCCGATAGAAATTAAGTAGGCATCTCATTTAAAGACTGCGTAGGCAACCGCGGATAGGACAGTACCGAAAGGGGCCAAAAATGCACGGTTACAAAAACACTCGCGAATCTGTAACATCGGCACATAGTTTCTCGCGAGCCGCACGACATTAGACGTGCGTATGTCCATGCGTCTTGCGAGCAGGAGGGGGGCATTGTAACCGTACAAAACTTTGAACCCCGCGCCGGCCCAAGGAGATCGCACCGGCGCGCGCCCGGCGGAGACAGTAGGAGTAGGCCGCGTACGCACAGACACCGCGTGGTCGGTAAGGCGAGGAAAGCGGTACTCCCTTACCGACCTAATCATGCCCGAGCACATGAGGGGAAGGACCTAACGGTACTTCCCATCATAGATCGACATACCTCCCCTCATGCGGCTCGGGTATAAAAGGCGCCGCGTCCGGGCTGTCAGTTATCGATATTCGATCACAATCTCCGACGCGCTGACAAGCCCGGAGACCTCTAAAGCCTCTGACGCGCTGCGAAGCCCAGAGACCGCGACAGTAAAGACCGCCGCGTGGAAATCACGTAATTCGGAAGACTCCGCTAAAGACGGGCCCGACATTCACTTTGACTCACGCCGCGCCGTATCGGTATCGCCCGAAAGAAGACGATAGTTTATTGCATCGCAACTAGTATAAGTAAACGCAGTAGAAGCAAGACGTTTTGAGATCACCTATTACCAATAAACCTGCCAATATCCAACGGACGAGGTGGCTGACCCCGCTCAAGTACCGGCTACAGCCACGCTCGCTCTCGTTCACCTAAAACACTTCCAACTTACCTGACGGACAAGGTGGCCTACCCCGCCCACACACCGGTCAAGGCCACGCTTGTTTCGTTACAATTACATACATTACTCCGCAATACCCGGTGGCTACGATCAGTCTCTCCGCTCTTGGCACCGGCCAGACTGTTGCATAGTTCACTACACAAACAGTAGAAAACCGCTCACCTCGTGGCCAAGGAACTCTCACCCGCTCTCGGCACCGGCGAAGAGTTCGCTTGGTTCGCGCTTTCCTACCACAAGAAAAAGGACACGACGAACGACGACACTCTCCGTGGCCGATAGTAGTGGCCGAACGCGTCGTGCCAATAACCGCGCCGCGATTATACGACTACACCAGCGAGCGAAACTACAAACATTGTACAACGACACTGTATTCAACAAGGACAGAATATACCACCATACATTACAGCATAAAACTAACGCTCATCAAACGCCTCCCTACCGCCCATTCCTGCACGAGTATCGTAAGAAACCTCCCGCAAGGAGCGAACCCGGCCGTGCTGCGACCAGGAGAACCGGCATTGCACCACCGCCGCAGCAGAGAAGGCCACAGACCCGTCAGACTCCGTCACCACTGACGGGCCGTGCACACGAGAGCACTTCACTACGCGTTCAGTAAATTTGTACGGTGACAACTTGTATTTTCGTATTTTATTATTGTGTAGTTTATACCTTTGTTTCAATAGTGTTAATTTGCGTTATTGTACGTTACCCGCTTTATGCGTAGTTTTTAATTTGTCGGTACACCGTAGATTTTTTTCAGGTAGAGCTATCATAGGTACAGATCTGTGGCAGAAGTGTCGAAGTGGACATAACATTTACGGCTTTCTTTCGGTTGCAAATGGTTGCTGTTAGAAAGCTATAAACATCGTGTCCACTTCTAGTCTTTCGTTACAGATCTGTACTTAGGATGGCTTAGGATGGCTGCGAAACGTGGATCGGATCTCGGCACGGTCGCGGGATATATCGGTGCTTGTAAATTCAGCGGAATAAGTTCCCACTTCGTGGATTTACCCGTCTTTACCGAGCTCGCAGATGACTTTATAACTAACACGTTTTTAGCGGACGGCTTTACTTTTCTTACACTGCTTACGGAAGGCTGTACTTCTTTTACGTTGCTTACGGAAGGCTGTACCTCCTTTACGTTGCTTACGGAAGGCTGTACTACCCTTACGTTGGGTCTAACGGAACGACACTCGACTATACGCGGTCTTGGGGTTGGCGGCGGAGGCCTGTTAGTTTCTAACGGAATAGCGTAGAAGTTCCTGAGGAGTTTACGTAATTGATTCTTCCGGCCGGCTCTCTTTTGTCTAGGCATTCGGGATAGCGCTGACTTTTGGTCTTGAGGTGGATGTATATGCCGTCAAGCGAATCGTCCTCTTGTTGGCGGGTAAATGGACAGTATAAGGCGAGCGTAAGTATGGGGTTGAAGGAATACGTGTCGTCCAGCTAACGTCCTCTCGTTGACGGGGTAATGGACAGTAATGTGAGGGTAAGTGTGAGGGTATAGGCATATATGTCGTCGAGCTATCGTCCTCTCGTTGACTGCCTGGATATGTGTGGTGAGGAAATACTTAGACGTAGAGCGTTATGGAAGGCTTCATTTACTTTTAAGAAACGCAAAGGTTTAAATGAACGAAAATAGCTTGTGTAACAAAGGTCTATATATTGACTTGACTATATGATTCTTACAATATTGGCTTATACGATTGAACAATTAAAGGAACTAGATTCTACCTTAATAATTAATACAGTGTTAGGTGAGTGTCGAACCGGCAAGTCAGGTTGCTTACCGAGAGTAGCTTTGGTCGAGTCTTCAGTTGTAGCTTCAGCATTAGTTCTTTTGATTAATGATTTAGGCTTTTTGAGTTTATGATTTAGTTCTTTGAGATTGAGATTTTGATTGAATTGGATTGAACTGAACTGAGCTTTCTACTACAGATCTTGAACAAAGGATTTTAGTACACTGTTCTTCAATATGATGTATCTACTTGTCTTCAAGACGAATTAACTGATCTTCAAGAAGGAATCAAATAGACGACTGATTTTCTGGTCCGACCTGGGCTTAAATCTAATTACTAGGGCCCGCCGCTAAGGAAGGGGTACGGCCCTTAGCGTGGGGGCTCGGCGCTCGGCGCCGGCGCGTTGGTGGTGGAACGCAGTCCACTTGGAGCGCCGCGTGCGCTTTTCCTTAGAACTAATGCCCTAGCGGTCGATGGGCATAGACGCAAAGATATATAGACTTATAACTCGATTCCATTTTATTATGGCTTAAACTAGGTGAATGTGAACGAGTGAGGGAGAAGTTCCGTCGCTCGTCCACTTAGGCGAACTCTCGGAGTGCCTTCAAGATACTAGCCGGCTACATTAGTTCTTATGGTTAAAGGCGAGTCGAAAATGGTGTCGGTAACGGCCATAGACCTTATACACATGGACTGCGCATTCCCTATGCTGGTGTTGTATAACCAACTAGATACGAGCCGTAGAACTTAGTTATACAATATTCCATAAGCGGCGTAACAGTCTTGTGACACTACCGGGTGAATCACACATTGACCGCACGGAGCGCTGAGGTGCAATGCCACCCAGGACGCGGAATATTCGAGATGTTTTCCGGCGCCGCTCGATTCCAACTCTGATTAGGAATCGTTGCCCTGCCGATTTATTGATTGTAACAAAAAAGCATGTAAAACAGGCGAATTAGTTGTTAAGAAGAAAGCTTCGTCTTTCTTGATCGAGACGTCGAATAGTGCGGACGCATTTATCAACTTTCCGTTCACGTATTTATTCGTTGTTCATTCAGTATCAAATAAATAGTTCAAGTGTTCATTGAATTCAGTTTTGTTTCAATATTCTAATTAAATACGTTCGTTAAGTTATTTCGTTTACCGCATCAAGTTAATTCCTTCACTGGGTTTCGCCCTGGGAACGGTTTGGGAAACCGTTCTTCCCAAAATTCACCAGCGCTGCCATTGCTGGACGACGGGAAGACACAACACTGGCAATGCATGGATAGTGTCTCCGTCAGTCAAGGACAGACGTATACCTCCATCCTCTGTTTTCCTTTATGTATTTATGTTGGGTGGTAATGCGCATGCCTCGCGCAGAATGAAGTACACAAGGCGAAACAACCAATCGGCAAGCTCCGCGGGCCACGCGCATGCGTAAAAGCAAGAGGCATGTAACCTTAATCATTTCAATTTTGAGCGTCGTTAAGTATTGTTATTTGAGTCTTTGAGTATATTTGGTGTATTCTGTAGAATTCGTTGTTGCATATACAGCATAATTATAATGGGTTGGCGATGTGTGTTGTGTGGGAGTATTAATAATAAAGAAGCCTCTTGTTTCTCGTAAGTTCAAGAAAATTATAATTCCAAAACTTAACGGAGATACAAACATTTAGACCGGGACCACACAAGCACTAAAGAGTACGTGCGTACAATGTGCGTTATAATTTTCGTTAAAGAAATACTTTTAAATTGTGGGTTTATTTACGATTTATCATCGGTGTATTACGGGCCCATAGTCTGCGCCGGTAGACTTCCCACACCCTCATATGCGTCAGTAGCAGTCAAACGATTAACGCTTGTGTGGCCTCAGCCTTATTTCGTTTTACACGCGTTTGCAATTCTAAACTGTATGTTTGTTTGCAAGGTTTCCAAAAGAGGAACATTCGAAGCAACAGTGGGCAAATTTTTGTGGCATGAATATTGAGAATATTCTTCGCACCCATACGTTGTGCTCAAGACATTTTGTGGACAGTGATTGGAAACTCTCCAAGAATGGGACGCGAATTTTGAAGAAAAATATAATACCATCGGTAAAATGTATTGAGAAGAAAAGGTATTAAACATTTTTACATATAAGGCTTTCACAGCTTCACTTATAAAATACATTTCTTATGTTTTTGCAGGATAAGACGGGAATGTGCTGCGGAAAACATAACTCCAAATATCTTGGAACCTAGCACATCTGCATCTGCAAATGAGAGAAGCCATGAAGACGAAGTTAATACATTTTGTACGTAACTGTGTCTATAGAAAATTATTATACGATATATGTTAAACAAAGTTAACCTTACATTCTTTCTATTTATAGCATTGGCGCTTGACACCAAATGCACATTTTATTCCGAACCTCGTTACATAGGGGTGATAACAACACATCACGTGTCAACACCTCGAAAAGCACAGCGCACACTTGGAGCAGTGCTGGAAAAATATTCCATCTTACAGAAAAAGATTAAGAATATGCAAAAGAAAAATGCAAGAATGTCCAAACGCTTGCACTGTTTAAAAGATTTGCTCACAGACTTGAAGAACAAGAATTTAATTGAACGTGATACAGCAGGTAGTATAATGGTACATATACACGCTTTATTAACGCGTGTGCTATAGGTATATAAGGGTAGTTTAAAGATACGTATAAGTTAGTCTAAGGACAGAATTACAAACGACAACGTCACTTTGCCAGTTGACTTTAATAAAGTATATCTTACTGATTCAACTTTCGATCCAACTCATCTTCCTCAACCACATTTCCCGTATCTAGAAGTGAATTACGCGTAGAGTACAAATTGACCCAGCGTGGCCCGATGCGTCGCGCTTCTGCTTGTCCGTCTTCCGAGGGTTAAACTTAACATCTTAAGATATTTGCATTTGTTGAAATCTGATTAGTAATTATCGTTGCAGTCTTTAATTTTGATTTGTACGATAATTCCTACACTTTTTTTTGTATTTGCTCTTGCAGAAAAGAATCGTCGCTGAAACTGTTAATTATACATTATTTATAGGTTTCCTTGATTTTCATTTGCATTTTTCTACACTTTATACAGGATGCAGTTCCAGATACAGTTAGAGAAGTTATTGATATCAGCTTGAGAAAAAGGAATAGAAGATACAGTGCCAAAGTTAGAATGTTTGCAATGACATTGCAATTTTATTCGGCGCGTGCCTACGCGTATGTCCGGAAAAACTATAATAATTTGTTACCCCATCCGGCAACAATCCGCCGATGGTACACCGTTGTCGACGGAAATCCGGGGTTTACCGAAGAGGCATTTAATGCCATATCATCTAGGGTTAAAGTAAAAAATGAACCGCTCCTTTGCAATGCTATATTGGACGAAATGTCCATTCGGGAGGAATTAGTATATAAAAATAATAAACTTTATGGAGGGGTGGACATAGGGTCCGGCATGAACGTGGACGGCGATAATATACAAAAAGCGCGTAATGCACTCGTATTTATGGCCGTTGGGGTAAATTCCCGATAGAAAGTGCCATTGGGTATTTCCTCATTCAATCCCTCAGTGGCTCTGAGCGGGCTAATTTATTAAACATTTGTTTTGAATTATTGCACGATGCCGGAGCAGAAGTTACATCTTTAACTTTTGATGGTGCTAGTGCCAACATAAGCATGAGCCGGGTTTTAGGGGCACATTTTGAACTAGAAAAAATGGAAACATGGGTATACCATCCCGTTACGAAATCAAAAATATTTATTTTCTGGGACCCTTCCCACATGTTAAAACTGGTAAGAAACTTGTTGGCGGAAAGGGGACCCCTTGTGAAAGATACTAACATTATCAGCTGGGAGCATATAAAACATTTACACGAATATGAGAAATTGGAAGGATTAAAGGCGGCTACAAAATTAGGTAACCGTCATTTCGATTTCTTAAATAATAAAATGAACGTTAAGTTAGCAGCACAGGCACTCAGTAATAGTGTCAGTGCAGCTCTTACATACGTCCAACAAATTGACAACGTGCGTTTTTCTAACGTGACCCACACGGCACAGTTTTGCAAAATTTTCCATGACGCGTTCGATATTTTAAATAGTAAAAATAAATTTTCAAACACACCATACAACATGCCCGTTAGCGATAGTAATTTTAAAAATCTTGAAAATTTTCACAACCATTTTCAAAAATATGTAAAAAAATGTAAATTTTTTGATAACATTAATGTTATTACTTCGAACCGCAAAACAGGTTTCATAGGATTCCTAATAAACCTCCAGAATATTTTAAATTTGTACAAAAAAACCAAGGAATCCGGCCAAAAATATTTATTGACGTTTAGAATTAGCTAAGACCATTTGGAAAGTTTTTTTAGCGCCATACGCAGTAGCGGTGGATTCAATAATAATCCGAACGCATTTCAGTTTCAAACGGCATATAAACGCTTACTTACTAGTACACCATGAAATTTCGGCATCGGAGAACGCCAACGTTATTATTGCAGATATACCCATTCTGCATGTTGCGTCTACCAACTCACACTTAACGGATACAGTCTCCGAGGGGGCAAATTGTGACGACAGTGAAGACCACTATGAATTTGAATAAAATTGGAATTCGACCACTTTTGTTGAAAATGTTGTGCCGTACATTGCCGGGTTCGTACTGCGAAAACTGATAACACAAAATACATGTGCGATATGTATGTGGGAATCTTATTCTTTAATTAGAATTAAGACGAGAGGGGGATTATTATATCTGTTTTGGATTGAACCCCGAGAAAGGCCCGAGTAATCTGGTGAGGCGCGGGTGGGGAGTTAAAAGGAAAGTTGAGGAGGGCCGCACAAAGTCACTCGACACGTGGTCGGCACAGTACTTTACCACGTGGGTTGAGAAGTTACGAAGTCTTTATTAACCCTTTCGCTACGGCAGTCCGTTCCGCGAGAGTAGCGCCACTGAACGGGGCACCGCGCCGCGCAGTGTGCACATTGCGCATCGGTAGTCTTCGATGTTCGCACTTACGTCTTTCAATGGCACTTTGGAATTGTCTTGTATGTATACTTTTTTAAGAGTTATGTAACAACTGTTTCGTCATATTATACAGAAAAACATAAAAATTCTGAAATTTCAGAATACCCACAATGTACGTAGGTATATTGTCTGGTCTCGCGGACACCGACTATAGTCGGCACCCGTACACACAGCACGTCTCGCGGACACCGACTATAATCGGCATCCGTACACACAGCACGTCTCGCGTCCGCCGACTATAGTCGGTGTCCGTAGCGAAAGGGTTAAACTAAGCACTTAAAACTATTTACACAACGTAGAGGGGCACTAAAACGTCTTTTACTAATCCCTGAATATACACAGTTTGTCTGATCCGCACGAGACGAGGTTTTTCACAGTTAAACTCACATAAAGTTACGGCAACAGTTGAGGAGCACCTGTCGTCACGATAGAGAGATCGGTAATGGCCGTCGCGAGCGCGCGGGAACGCGCGAGAGAACAATTGCCCGAGAAGAACGCTACGCGGCGCTGCTAATGAGCAGGCGCGTTTACATAGAGCACCGACGAGATATTCCTAAAGACTGCCAGCCTTATGGGACTTTGTGTCTCCAGCAAAATTCGCTGTTCTCGGGCGCCCTCTAGAATATATTGCGGCCAGAGTAAGAAACTGATGTCGAATCACTACCGTACTGAACTATTATCATGAGATGTCACCTGTGTGTGGGCAAGTGAAGCTCTCTTTACAGACGATTTCAAGTGGAATTTTAAGTTTCAAAATAATAGAAGCAAAATTACTATTAACGGCAGAAAAGGGTGTACGAAACATAAAATGAAAGATAAAAAGTTCACTAAAATTTTAATAAATGTTCAACTATTCAACGTTAACTGTAAAAATATATGTACAACATTGGACGCGGAAATTTTGATATACAAACCTGACCATGTCTTGTTGGTCTGAATTTGGAATATATATTATTGTATGTTCAAATGAAGTTCACGTATAGTTTCAATGCAATTTGCTCATTTGTTCCACCATTTGAAGCTGTGTGAGATACATGAAATTGACAATTGGAGGACAGATGCCCGGAAAAATCTGCCGTATAGGTCATGATCGCTATAGGTCAGATTGAAAATAAGTAAGGCTGCCGTTACAATGGTCGCGGTTTTGGTCGATCTTCTGTAGTCCGAAACAATTTGTCAGTAGTGGGACTCAGCTACATCGACAAATACGTCGCATAGTCATACGGTTTCGCTGCGAGAGTAGGCATAGTCCATGCGTGCATCTACACATGCATATCCACTCTCAAGGTCATGCTTTCGTTTGTTTAGCGATCGACGAAAACGCACGCAACCACGCCGAAACATGGCTATGAAGTGGTTAGAATGCGGACGGGCGTTGACTTTTTCGTCTGGCAATAATGACAGCTACAATGAGTTTTACAAAATCAGCACTAGAAGCACCGAGAGAATCAAGTTCCCTCGTTTGGCTTTTATTTATATATAGTGATCAAATCTTTTCAAGACGTTTTATTTATTAGCGCGGCTGCGAATTTTGACCAATGACACGCGCTAATTGAAGAGTGCCATGCATTGACCCATTGCTATGCCACTTGTTTGAGAGGTATCAAGGGGCTGACGAGCATATGCTCATCTCGGGGCATTGACGCTTATAGAAAGAGTGGACATAAAAACAAATGCGAGAATGGATCTGGCCGAAAATCGGAGCAAGAGTTATCTGTTGCCTTGGGTAAAGGACGGAGATTGACCCCTCCGCGCTTACCCCAGAACAGTCATGAAAGTTCATTTCATATACCGTTATTTTCTAAGATATTATTTTAAACAACATTTTGTGTTTCAAAAATATATAATCACTATTACAAAGTGCCAGAGAAGAGATTTTCACCCCCTTGATACTTCTAGTGTTCAGTCTTCCAAATTTAATATAGTTCTCAGACGAAAAAGCGAAACATGTTTGAAACACCAGCTCTTGACACACATCGTAACTGCTCTCACCGTGCCACTGTTGCTTGTTTGTGTGCGTTTTTGTCGGTCATCAAACAAATGAAGCATCGTCTTGTGAGTGAGTATGCATGTGTAGGTGCACGCATGGACTATGGCCACTCTCAAAACGATGCTGCTGTCAACTATGAGTGAACCCGATGTACGAGCTGTCTATGAATATTTTTATTCGGACTATACAAGGATAATCTACTTGTCGCCAATTTGGTGCTAACCGTGTTATCTAAACCACCGGAGTGTACGAGTAAATCTCTACCGCAATTAAATAATAATATAAAATACCCTTTTCAAACATTACAAAATCATATTTGGCCTACGGCCCTTAACAGTCATAGTCGCTACTCGATTCGTTGCCAAAGATGTGTCAAGGAGCTTCGTTGCGAATTGTCCCGTCGCGTCGTCCTCCCGACTCGACCCAATCTCGTGACGGACAAGGAGAACCGCGACTGTTTGTCTGAGCGGGTGAACGAGAAGTCATTGGTGTGTTGGAGATTCATTCTAGTATTGGAGAATCGGTGTAGCTTGCTCGGCCCGATCCGAGACTGTCGGACAGTGAGCAAATGTGGCCGATCCGCGACTGTCTCGGATCGGGCCGCACAAGCTACACCGATTCTCCAATACTAGAATGAATCTCCAACACACCAATGATTTCTCGTTCACGCGCTCAGACAGTTGCGGATCGGCCCGAGCAAGCTACACCGATTCTCCAACATTAGAATAAGTCTCCAACACACTAAATTTTTTTTCGTACGGCGTCGAACCGATCAATCGATGAGGGCAATGGGAAACCATTGAATCGGTTTGCCCCGGCTTGCCTACGCGCCCCTGATGACGTAATGCTGAGGCAGAACATGTATTTTATTACATAAGGGCATCTGTTGGTTAATGTTTAGACTTTGAGGTGCTGAAAACAAATCTAAAATCCGTTTATCTCCATCATCCTCAGTTTTTAGAAAGGAAAAAATAAATATCTTTTGTACGTTGAATAACATTCTGTGGGAAGTGACACACGCCACACCCAGTGATCTCAGAAGTGGCATCCTGCCGCATTGCGGCACGCGTGGTGGGGGAAGGCGAGAGTTGTATGCGTGCCGTGTCCGTGAGCGCTGCGCGCGCACCGTACGTAGACAAGGAAGGAGCTATGCTTTTCGTCTTTCTTCTACCAATGTAGAGAAAAATGACGTCAGAAGCTGCGCGCGCACCCAATAGAAAGAGACACAGAATTATGCTCCGTCTTCTTTCCACCACGATCGCACACACGCGCTTCGTTCGGCATGCGACAGCGGTACCGAATTTACCTTTCGGCTGACCGTTGAGCCGGCTGAAATTGTGAAAAATGCACTTGTACCAAATTTATCTCGCAAGGCGTCATTCGATAGGTGATGAAAAGAAAAACGCTCTATGCCAAGTTTCAACCCTCTATCTCCATCAGAAGGGTAGTTACAGGGGAAATAAAAAAATCAGTTTTTGACACATTTTTCGTATTTAGCGGCGCGGAAAAATTCTGAAATAATTTGAGAATATTCAGAACGTGTGAATTTATGGTTGGGAATTTTTGCAGATTTTTGTCTAGCAAATCCTAAGCATAAAAAATCAAAAACCCCCCAAAAACACGAAAAATTCCAATTACGTGTTGAAGTTTCCGACCCACCGAATTTTTATAAATGCTGTAGTGAAGAATTGGCATAAGTAGTAACACCAATTTTTTTTAGATTGTTTGGTAGTGTGCGTCGTAGTTCAAATAAATAAAAACCGATATTTACGACATATTTCGTGTAATAACTTATTGAATACTTAAAGTAATTGCGGTTTCTTGATATTGCCAGTCAGTTATACGATGCTCTATGTTTTTGTATGCGAGAGAGCAATGTACAAATAAAGGGAATTAAATTATTTCGAGTTTATTGAAAGTCTGTGTGCACAGTATGTATTTTGAAAAATATTGAGCGGTAAACAAACAGGACGAGTAGCTCGTTGGTTAAGCTACACCCGCCTGCGACATCGTTAGACACATTTGTCAGAGGTTCGCGCCCAGGAGGGCGGCTCACCTTTTTTTTCTTTCTAACAACTACACGACGGTAAGCGATATTCACTTATAAGTATTTTAAACATACTTCTATAATTTTTAACTGTATTGTGTATGAAATATATATGCACGCATCGCATTATTTATGTAATCTTTACTTATATTATATCACCCAATGAAGCTTCCAATGCGTGTCATGCATTCGAACACAGGAACATTCTACGAATCTACTAGTATAAGTATTTTATTCTCCAAATATAAATTTTCACGTGGTCTTCCACGCCACCCATGAGGTGCCACGACTAGCGCGTTCGGTTTTTGATTGTGGACCTTCGCCAGTAGCCCTATTGTACCACATTTTTAATTTATTAAATTACAGTGGTGATGGGATATGTTTCAAGGAATGGTATAGGTATATTGACTTTTTATAAAAGAATAAGAAAAAGCAAAAAAAAAATTGGTCTGGCCTCACTTGTGTCAGACCGTACCTCTCCGAACAGGAGAGGTACAGCAAAAATTGGTCTGGCCTCACCTGTGTCAGACCGTACCTATCCGAAAAGGAGAGTTACAGCAAAAAAAAATTGGTCTGGCCTTACTTGTGTCAGACCGCATGTCTTTACGTTTAAGAAATCTGTCGTATGGTGATTGCTGTCATGTGTTGAAAATATGCTTTTCTTTACACATATCCCATCACCACTGTAATTTAATAAATTAAAAATGTGGTACAATAGGGCTACTGGCGAAGGTCCACAATCAAAAACCGAACGCGCTAGTCGTGGCACCTCATGGGTGGCGTGGAAGACCACGTGAAAATTTATATTTGGAGAATAAAATACTTATACTAGTAGATTCGTAGAATGTTCCTGTGTTCGAATGCATGACACGCATTGGAAGCTTCATTGGGTGATATAATATAAGTAAAGATTACATAAATAATGCGATGCGTGCATATATATTTCATACGCAATACAGTTAAAAATTATAGAAGTATGTTTAAAATACTTATAAGTGAATATCGCTTACCGTCGTGTAGTTGTTAGAAAGAAAAAAAAGGTGAGCCGCCCTCCTGGGCGCGAACCTCTGACAAATGTGTCTAACGATGTCGCAGGCGGGTGTAGCTTAACCAACGAGCTACTCGTCCTGTTTGTTTACCGCTCAATATTTTTCAAAATACATACTGTGCACACAGACTTTCAATAAACTCGAAATAATTTAATTCCCTTTATTTGTACATTGCTCTCTCGCATACAAAAACATAGAGCATCGTATAACTGACTGGCAATATCAAGAAAATGCAATTATTTTAAGTATTCAATAAGTTATTACACGAAATATGTCGTAAATATCGGTTTTTATTTATTTGAACTACGACGCACACTACCAAAAAATCTAAAAAAAATTGGTGTTACTACTTATGAAAATACTTCACTACAGCATTTATAAAAATTCGGTGGGTCGGAAACTTCAACACGTAATTGGAATTTTTCGTGTTTTTGGGGGGTTTTTGATTTTTTATGCTTAGGATTTGCTAGACAAAAATCTGCAAAAATTCCCAACCATAAATTCACACGTTCTGAATATTCTCAAATTATTTCAGAATTTTTCCGCGCCGCTAAATACGAAAAATGTGTCAAAAACTGATTTTTTTATTTCCCCTATAACTACCCTTCTGATGGAGATAGAGGGTTGAAACTTGGCATAGAGCGTTTTTCTTTTCATCCCCTATCGAATGACGCCTTGCGAGATAAATTTGGTACAAGTGCATTTTTGACAATTTCAGCCGGCTCAACGGTCAGCCGAAAGGTAAATTCGGTACCGCTGTCGCATGCCGAACGAAGCGCGTGTGTGCGATCGTGGTGGAAAGAAGACGGAGCATAATTCTGTGTCTCTTTCTATTGGGTGCGCGCGCAGCTTCTGACGTCATTTTTCTCTACATTGGTAGAAGAAAGGCGAAAAGCATAGCTTCTTCCTTGTCTACGTACGGTGCGCGCGCAGCGCTCACGGACACGGCACGCATACAACTCTCGCCTTCCCCCACCACGCGTGCCGCAATGCGGCAGGATGCCACTTCTGAGATCACTGGCCACACCAGTCCCCTGCCGTGTATCACCGGCCCGGCACCACCCGGCACCGAGCCTCGGCGTGCGTCCGGCGAAAAACATAAGCGTCGCGATGAGTGAAGGGAGGAGAGAGGTGACGACGCACGACTCACGAGGCAGTCAGCCACGGATGTATGTACATTGTACAAATGTATATGATTGTAGGACACACGTGCGTAAAAATAAAAAAGCGAATTTGATTTCCGATTACAAGCTTTACCCGATACCCACACATTCAGATCGTCAATTTAAAAGTTAGACTATTATTAGTTATAGCAAAAGAATCTGGCAACTTTTCTGAATAAGATCATTGCGCACACCTATTTTTCCGAATCCTTTCCAATTTTTAGTCAAAATGACTAATCTGCCATAAATTCTAGTGTCTAATTTTACTGCATCATACAACAGGTATATTTCTTCTGAAACGATAAATAAAATAGTTGTTGAAGTCACGCACTGACAGCAGAAGTTCTCCGACCGCTTTAATAGCGTCCTGCGCTGCGGATGTAAACGATATTTTATATTCTTATAAAAACAATTAATGAGCAATTACATAAAACAAATCGGGTACGCTCAAGTTCAATTGAGTTGTCAGTTGGGTAGGAGTGTAGGACTAAGACTTGCAGATTGGAGAGTGAAGTTGAGCTAGTCAAGTATAGTTTCTAAGCGTTTATTTCATGCGGGTGTGCTGCCGTGTTTAACTCATTGTTAGTCTATCTCGGCAACTGTGAGTGGAACACAACGAATTTGGTAAAGAATGTTTAAAATGTTCAGCTTAAAACAATGCAAAATGTTCTTCGTATATTCGAACAAATCTTGTCGAGAGCTTCAAAGCGATGCCATGCACGGTTGTGTTCTATTGACCGTTTCCGAGACAAGCCAAGATAAACGAAGTTAAACGTGACCGCACACCCGTAAATATTGCACCGTTTCCCCGGGCAGTCGATATTTTCCGCAATACACTAATCGATTCTTACGCTTCCATTGGTCTATTTTAACAAGTTTTTCGTTTTGTTGCAAAACATGCAGCCGCGTACCAATTTGAACTCGAATGCACATGAGGGCAGCCCGAGGCCGCATGAAAAGTTGATCCGAGACGCAACGAACTGTTTTGATATATTAAACAGATATTGCAAAGTAGCGAAAGAAACTGATGTTATTTTTAAATCACGTGCTAATTACTCTTTAATTATGTATGCATCTGTGAAGTATCGATTACAAAGGTGAGGGTGAAATAAAATTTTAAAATAAAATCTCATTACGTTTTAAGCAGTTACACAATGTCAACGTTCTATGTTTGCCTATTACCTACGGTACTAGCTCCAATTACCGACGCCAACCGACGCCGCCAAGAGACCTCAGCGCCCCCTCAGACCCCATCCAGCCCCTATTTGCGGGCCGCTGTTTAACACAGGCGCTGGCAGTCTTTAAGAATATCTCGTCGGTGCATAGAGTATTGCCCGAGTATCGACCGCAGTGATAGCAGATTTGGCCCGAAAACACCATTGGAGTTTTTTGGGTGGGGGAAACCTCGGCAAGTGTGCGTGCGTGTCCGTGAGAGCTGCGCGCGCCGCTTGGCTGCACGGCGAAGCGAGAAGGATGGAGCTACATGCGGTCTCCTTTCCCCCAACGTGCCGTGAACGCTGCGCGCGCAGCTTACACGACCCAGCAGAGAGAAGGACGGAACCATGTTTCGTCCCCTTTCCACCAACATACCGTGAAAAAGAAGGATGGGAGCATGTTCTGTCTCCTTTCCACCAATGCGCCGCGATAAAAAAGGACGGGAACATGTTCCGTCTCCTTTCCTCCAACGTGCCGTGAGAAGAAGGATGGGAGCATGTTCCGTCTCCTTTCCTCCAACGTGCCGTGAAGAAGAAGGACGGAACCATTTTCCGTCTCCTTTCCTCCAACGTCTGGTGAAGAAGCAGGATGGGTGCACGTTCCCGTCTCCTTTCCACTAAATCGCGCGTCGCGTGCTTCGTTGCACGTGCGGCAGCGATGCTGAAATGTTCTTTCGCATTACAATGCTTTCAGAAATCGTACGAAGAATACGCATATAATCGGACGTCTGTCAAATTTCACCGATCGACTTGAAATTTTGTGAGCAAAATTAAAATTTGGTACAACTAACATTTTAGCGAGGTTGCAATGCACATTATTAACAATTTCTTTATAAATTGTTTACAAACTTTTTCGAGCAAAATTTAAAGTTTCACCATTTTAGCGAGGTTGCAATGCACATTATTAACAATTTCTTTATAAATTGTTTACAAACTTTTTCGAGCAAAATTTAAAGTTTCACCAGCGTACATTTTAGCGACGTTGCAATGTATTTTACACATTTGTAGTGTGTGAAGAATGACTGGGTGTGAATGTGTGTGATTGCGGGTAAATGCGTGTAAAAGCAATGAACGCGGATGAGCGGCAGATCGCGGGAGGCCGCGGAATCGATCATCGAATTGCGGGGTCAGCTCGCTGTTACTGGGCGAGTTTTTGGGAGAAAAAAGGAAGGCAGTCAAGATTGAGATAGCTTCATTAGCGGACGTGCTGAGTGCGCTCGAAAAGACAATCGGAGACGCGGTAGAGGGGCAAGAGCCTAGCGTCGCTGTGTGCTGTTGTGCCGGCCTATTGGCATCAACTAGTTTACTTTAAGATACGCGAAATGTAATAGGTGGTAATGAAATCGAGTTCGAAAGTCTATCAATTCAAAAGTTTTATTTTAGGACTAGCTGACAGAGTGACGGTGTCTATGCCAGGACTGGAGATGAATGATGGTCTTTTGCGGTCCTGGGTACCTTTATATGTTTCTAAAAGGAGCTTGGAGGTGGAATTTGAAAAAGGACAGAAAGTTTTAGAAAGGAAGTATTTTTGGAGTTTGCTCAGGTGTTGATACGTAATCAAAGGGAAATTTTATGATTATGTCAAGGTCAACAATTGAAGGGAATTTTATGGGTTTATGTTCCTGTCGAGGGTTTGCTTACTTTGGCGGAACCTTTGGCAACGGAAAGGTTTATCGGTAGGTTTGTTCAGGAAGGAATTTGTGGAAGTCCGAGTAATGTGATGATTGGATTGGAAAATGTGATAGGAAGGCATAACACCCCCCTCGTTAAGATTGAGGATGCGTGCTCTACATCGAAATCGGCGAGCACGATTCTCAACATGGTGATCTTATAAGTAATCATTAGAAATCAGAAGGAAACATAATAACAGCAGGCTTATTTCTACGGGTCCCATGCGTCTTGACACATTTGCGCATGGGAGGTGCAGAAGGAGCATTGCGAATTGACGGCGGTTCTTCGTATGAGTTCTCGATCTCACGAATGTATCGGACTTGCTCGCTATTACGCGCGATGTGGTTGGAACCCTCGCGATTAAAACAATTGTTATAAACATTCGTACAGGGTCGGGCTACCGTAAATTTCCAACAAAATTGGGGAAGTCCGCACTTAAATAAGAGAATCATAAGGGATAACCCGCAAACTATATACCCTAGTGTTTTTAACCAAAACCAAGTAGTTTCCACTGTGGTGAGTGTGCATTTATGTTCAGCAATTTCAGCGGTCTCTTTCATTATGTCGTCAAGATCTTTTCCCGTTTTGCGTAGATCGATTAGACTAATGTTTTTAATTTTGGAATCTCAATGAGAGGGTCTGGTACGTGGAATTTAATGTCGGCCATATTCGTTAGATTGCTAAAAAGTTTCAATCCGTTTGTGTCGGTGATATTTAAATTAGTCGTGCTATGTGCGTACACGATTGTGTCGCTTGTTATTCCGGTGCACTCCGGATCAAAGGTAATGAGGTGGACACCGAATAATCTTTCTTTTGAACGGTTATACGGACAATCGATTTGGAGTACCTCTTCTCGTGGTGCAAACGTGATCCAACGCCTATTGTCGGTTAGTTGCAACCAAGCGGTGTGGTTTATATTAACGTATAGTAAGTTGCATTGTGTTTCCCGGATATCACTAGGAGTGTTTATTACGGATTCTAGACACGGATCTTGTAATTTAACAAAATATTTAGGAAATTGTCGCTTGCAGAAGCGTACGTTATCTAGGGTTTTACATTCTTTTAGGTATCGTTCTTCTGTTGGAGTGTACATTAAGTGCATCTGGTTAACGAACACGTAGTCGTGTGGGGTGGAGTAATAAACATAAGAATTTTCGCTGATTTGTCGAGGTAATGGAATGATCCGGAAGGTGTCTAGCTTCTCTGTTTCTAGAATAGGTATCCTAATTTCATATAATAATCTACCCTTACTAATCACTATAGCGATTTTACTAATGCTTAAATATTCATAATAATTATCGTTAGAAATTGACATGGGCATTCTTTCGGAGCCCTTTTCCATCCGTATTTTTTCGAGAGCAGACTTTAAACTACTGGGGTCTACTAATTGTGGATTAATTTCCCCAACTCGAGACATCATGATAGATAAAACCAGGCTGTCGATCGTATGCTGATATTCATTGACGTAAACTTCGGTTTGCATGGTGAGTTCGTCTAAGAAAGTTTGTCTCATTTCGTCTATTATTTGTTTTTGGATTCCGCTAAGGTTCTTTTGTAAGTTCGAGAGGTTAACTTGTAATTGCTCTAATCTACTGTGGTAATTGTTGATCATAGCGTGAGCATCTGCTAATACTAATTTTATAATCTGAGTTTGGTTTTTGAAGAGCTCACTAATGCGACTATTATCGTTGTGAATTTTATCGATTTCTGAATTGTAATATAGTGCATCGGACGCACTCATTGTTCCGAAAAGAACTTTACTAATATCGCCTACGAAATCAAAGACTCCCCGTCGCATCCTAGTGGCATGTAGCTGTTTAAAACCCAAGCTTGAGTACAAGCGTTCTCGATCTCGGACTGCCATTTGTAATTGCTCACGGACGCTGCGTAGGAGCTGTATGCTGCAGTTCTGGGTGCAACGATGGTCCAATTCCTGTAGTCCCATTAATAGTTTCGTCTCGACGACCGGCAGTTGGGCAAGATCGAAAAAGGAGATTAGCTTCCACTCCTCATGGTACAACCTGGTTTCTCCTAGGTCTTCTAGATAATACCCAGGCAGAGTTGTAAAAGTCTGTATCTGGTAACTAGTTATCGCTGGTGAGAATTGTATCCCTAGGATCAGTAGTAACCTGTAACGTATTGGCGTTAGCGTAACGGCATCGATTAGCGTGTATAATAATGTCTTTGTTTTTTTTTCTAATTTTGTAGTTGACGTCTGATAGTTTGTCAATTATTTCGTACGGGCCTTCGAAAGGGCTTGATAACCCGCTCATTTTGTCACGTGCTTCCCTAGTGATCCATACAAAGTCCCCTGGCTTAAAGTCAATGGGTCTGTTGATGCGGTCATATTGTTCTTTTGTTCGGTTTTTGCTATCTATTAATCTTCGTCGTGCTTTAGTACGGATGTTCTGGCAATGGTCACGCAAATCGTTCAGATAGTCAGAGTATATCCGAACTCTGTTGTCGTTGAACTGCGAAATTGGAGTGGCTTCTTTTCCAAAAACTACTTCATATGGTGTAAATCCTATGTTCTCATGGACTGATGTGTTGTAATTAAGAACGGCAAGTTCCACGAGTTCATCCCAATTGGTACGGTTGTCGTCTGCTAAATTTCTTAGATGGTCCTTTAGCACGTGATGGCTGCGCTCTAGATTACCGTTGCTTTGTGGGTGAAAGGCTGTTGTCGTGATGTGCTTGATTTTGAATAGTTTTTCGAATTCTTTCATTAATTCGCTGGTAAAATTTGTACCGTTATCGGTCAGAACAATTGAAGGGCAACCCATTAATGATATGTAGTGCTTAACGAACGTGTCGATGACCGTTTGCGTTTGGTAGTTGGAGATGGGTTTCGCAAACAAGAATTTTGTTAAATTATCCTGTACCGTTAGGATGTAGTTATTATCTCGTGTGGTGCAGGGGAGAGGTCCCACTATGTCCATTGATACTTTCTCGTTGAAAGTGTTAGGCGTGTCTCTCATCACCATTGGCATTTTTACTCGCTTGTTGCAGCTTTTATTTCTTTTGCATATTGAGCAATCCTTTACAAACTTTATAACGTCACTATACATATTTGGCCAGAAGAATCTGCTGGCTACCCTCCTATAGGTTCGTTTCTCTCCTCCGTGCCCCCCTACACGGCTTTCGTGCGATTCCCTAATGATTGCTTTCTTCTCTTCTTCGTTCTCCGGTACTAAAACCCGATTTGCCTTTAAATAAACGTTGATTCTCGTGTTACCAAACAGGGAACAAATCATTTCTCGCAATCGTGATGTATTTCCTCGGAACATACACTGCAAGTCTGACAAATCTATCGCGATTTCTTTTATTTCGTGAGCCACGATAAATGCTAGTGTCTCTTTTAGCAGATTTTCGTAGTCATTCAGAGTCGCACCTGGTCTCATCTCGATGAGAATTTGTGGCACATCGTCTCTGTCTACGGTGATAACGCGATTCTCGGTATTGATATGTTGATATACGGCCACAGCTTCTTCTGGAATATCTGTGACCATACTGATATTTTTCCTCCACTTTACATCGGGAACTTCGGAGGTTAGCATGACTGGATTTCTTGACAAAGCGTCTGCGTTGGTATTTAGAGAGCCTTTCTTATAAATTATTTCGTAGTCGTATTCCTCTAACGTTATCCGCCACCGCATTAGTTTTGAGCTGGGATCCTTGTTCTTCATTAACCATTGAAGCGGTTGATGGTCGGTTACTATTTTGAATTTCCTTCCATATAGGTAAGGCCTAAAATGCTTTACAGCCCATACGATTGCTAGTAATTCTTTTTCTGTCGTGCTGTAATTTTTTTCTGCGGAGTTTATGGTACGACTAGTGTATGACACAGGGAGGTCCTTTCCGACTGTACCCTGTGATAATATGGCACCTATTGCCTCGTTTGATGCATCGGTGGTTAAAATAAACTCACGGTCAAAGTCGGGATATTTTAATATCGGTTCCTTACATAATTCTTCGCGGATTGTCGTGAAGGCGCGTTGTTGTTCCGGTCCGAATATAAATGGGACGTCCTTTTTTAATAGTGTGGTGAGCGGTTTCGTCTTCTTGCTAAAATCTTTGGTGAACCGTCTATAATATCCGGCAAGTCCTAAAAATTGTTTAATGTTCTTCTGGGTTTTTGGTTGCGGGAATTCTTTAACGGCACGAATTTTTGTTGGATTCGGCCTTACACCATCTTTAGTTATGATGTGTCCCAGATATTGTAGTTCGTCCTTTAAGTATTCGCACTTGTCTGGTTGTAATATTAATCCGTTTTCAGAGAGGCGCTGGAACAGTGTTTTTAACTTTCTATTATGTTCTTCCATTGATTCTCCGTAGACCACGACGTCGTCCAGGTATACAAAGCAGGTAGTTCCTATTAGTCCTCGCAACGCATTGTCGATCATCCGCTGAAAGGTTGCAGGTGCATTTTTAAGTCCGAACGGCATGCGAGCAAATTCGAAATGTTCATCCGGTGTGCTAAATGCTGTCTTTCCTCTTGATGATTTATTGACTGGGATTTGATGGAATCCATTCGCGAGGTCGAAGGCGGAAAAATAGCGCGCACGTCCTAGTTGATCTAGAATTTCTTCGACATTAGGTAGTGGGTATGCGTCTTGAATGGTTTTGTCGTTGAGTTTCCGATAGTCGATTACGATCCTCCATTTCTTTTGTCCACTGGCATCGTTTTTTTTGGGAACTACCCAAAGAGGGAAGTTGTATGGAGACTGTGATGGCTCAATGATGCCTTTGTTTAACATATCTCCTACTTGTTTTTTCACTTCTTCTTGATGGATTGGGGGATAGCGATACTGCTTGATGTTTATTGGGGTTTCATCAGCAGTCTCGATTCTGTGTTCCGCAAGATCTGTACACGGCAGTGGATCGCCTGGTAGTGCGAATATGTGTTGGTGTACGTCAATTATGTCCCAGATTTTAGTTTGTAGCTCTTTATCACGTATATGATCTAATCGGGTATTTTCCCGTAGTAATTTGGAGCGCTCTGTGTCGTATCTTGGACATATTTTGAGAATCTGTTTCTTCTCGGGTTGTGGGAGCGTAAACAGTATTCGTTGGTGCTCGACGTCTACAATGGCATGCTCCGTCTGGAGAAATGGGCGTCCAATAATTGCGTCTTCTTCCAATGGGAAATTATCGGGTACCACGATAAAGACATGTTCCTTATCACGTATGTCTATGCGACATTCTTGCGTGCATGTCAGGGATTTATCAATTATTCCCACTAATTTACTTATCGCAGAACGTAACGGCATGTTCTTAGTAAATCTTTCCTTTATTAAGTTCACTGCTGCTCCGGTGTCGGCGAGGCATCTGATCCTATGTCCATTGGATAATTTAATCCATAGTGTTGCCCCTGGATTTCGTTCGCTGCTGACTCTGTATATTCTTGCGCTATCCATGGGTCGTTCATCTGCGTTGTTCGCGTTTCCATGTATTTGACCGGGTCTGGCGGTTGTCGTGATATCGTACCGTGCCGAAAATTTGGTTGCTGTGGTCGCTTTGGACATTGCGCAATAAAGTGACCATTGTCTCCACAATTATGGCATACTCCCATGTAAGATTTATTGGGCGGTCCGTAAGATATTGGGCGCTGTGGTGGATTTTGATTTCCTTGCGGAAATCTGGGTGGTCCGTAAAACATACGCTGAGGTGGATTTTGATTTCTTTGCGGGAATGTATTTATCGGTCTCGAATGGTCGTTAAACGGTTGTCGTTGAGATCGCGGATCGAAAGGCATGCGTCTGTTAATCGGCGGTCGCTGTACTTGAAACCTGCGATCGAAGTCTCTAATAGCGATATCTTCCCTTTCGGTCTCTAATGCGTGATTTTGTGCTTCTCTTATTGTTTTCGGTCGGTATGCCTGGAGTTTATCGCGAATAGTCGGAGTGAGTCCCCGAATGTACTGTCGAAGTGCTATCCTATCTTCATTCGAAAATAGTATTGTCTTATGCGCTTGAGGTGTCAACGGATCATTAGCTAGTGTACGCTTTAGATCCCTATGTGCTTGATTAAACCTTCGGTTATAACCCTTAACGTCGTCTCTTTCCTGAGTGCATTGACTCCGTTCGATCATTGCTAAATCGTAGCTTTTAATATTTCCGTACTCGTTCCGTAGTGCCGCAATTAAATCGTCTACTGTTTTTAGTTCTAAGCCATCAATAGCTTGTCGTGCTTCCTTCAATAATTTTTTGGTGATTATCAAACGGATAAGTCTACTATGTTGTACCTCGGGGAGATTTTTAAGCGCTAATTTTAATTCTGAGATGAACGTCTCGACCGATATATTGTGTCCATTAAATTCTGATATTATGTCGAGTTCTTCGCGTAGGTTACTCATAGAGTTTCTTGAGAGCGAGGACATCGCAGATTCATCCTCAGATAAGTCTGCTTCATCCGTTGGCATGTTTGCCTCGTTAGGACTTGGATTCCCCGTGTTAGTTTCTGCTTCGCTTGATTTTTCCTTTAATCTAGTCACTTCGTTTCGCATCTCTGCCATTTGTCTTGTGAGCTTCTCAATGGCTCCCAAAATTTTACCGCCGTTTTCTTGGCTGTCCATATTTGGCGTTTCAAACGTATCGCAACTTTCCGAACTACTTGACGCAGACTCGTCTGTGTTTATGATAGGTCGAGTTTCTCGATAAGAAAAAGGGCTCTGTGGCATTACTTACATGAGCAACTGTGTTTCCATTGTTTTTAACTTGAACCGATGTGGATCTTTGTGGCTGTTTAGATCAGGCCTGGGCAACTTGTGGCCCCCGAGCCACAACACGGACAGCACACAGTCGCACATGTTCCCTTGGCCCCGCTCGCCACCGCGGTCTCGCCGGCGGAGAACTGCCCCCTCTATGCCTACTGCTCAGAAATCTAGCTACGTCTTCGATGTTCGACTGTGTCGCCTCATTGTAAATATTACAGGAGAGGGGGCAGTTCTCCGCCGGCGAGACCGCGGTGGCGAGCGGGGCCAAGGGAACATGTGCGACTGTGTGCTGTCCGTGTGTGGCTCGGGGGTCACAAGTTGCCCAGGCCTGGTTTAGATGGTCCTTCTTTCTCGCCGACGTACCTTGAACTGTACCCCTCGGGGCGGCTTCGTAGAGAAGGCACTTTCGAAAAGTCTTTTCTTCGCACTACTACACTCGCGTATCCCACCGCTGCCACCAATTTGTGTTGTGCCGGCCTATTGGCATCAACTAGTTTACTTTAAGATACGCGAAATGTAATAGGTGGTAATAAAATCGAGTTCGAAAGTCTATCAATTCAAGAGTTTTATTTTAGGACTAACTGACAGAGTGACGGTGTCTATGCCAGGACTGGAGATGAATGATGGTCTTTTGCGGTCCTGGGTACCTTTATATGTTTCTAAAAGGAGCTTGGAGGTGGAATTTGAAAAAGGACAGAAAGTTTTAGAAAGGAAGTATTTTTGGAGTTTGCTCAGGTGTTGATACGTAATCAAAGGGAAATTTTATGATTATGTCAAGGTCAACAATGGAAGGGAATTTTATGGGTTTATGTTCCTGTCGAGGGTTTGCTTACTTTGGCGGAACCTTTGGCAACGGAAAGGTTTATCGGTAGGTTTGTTCAGGAAGGAATTTGTGGAAGTCCGAGTAATGTGATGATTGGATTGGAAAATGTGATAGGAAGGCATAACAGTGCGACCGATTGAAAAACGAGAAACGTCGCGAAGCTATTAACGTGGACTGATAGTTAAAAAATGTGGATTGTAAGCAAGCGTGAATGTAGTCTAAGTGTTTCAATAAATATTTTATCTAATTAAATCTGACTACACATTATTAACAATTTGTTTATAAATTGTTTACAAACTTTTTCGAGCAAAATTTAAAGTTTCACCAGCGTACATTTTAGCGACGTTGCAATGTATTTTACACATTATTAACAATTTGTTTATAAATTGTTTACAAACTTTTTCAAGCAAAATTTAAAGTTTCACCAACGTACATTTCAGCGACGTAGAAAAGTATTATTTTATAGATTTTTCACAATTTGTTTATAAATTGTTAACATTTTTTAAGCAAAATAAAAATTGTTGCCTACGTACATTGGAGCGACGATACAATGTGTTTTATAGTTTTCAAGATATGTTATTGCCAGTACCGTGTGTAAAGGAATGCCGCTCTCTTGGCACCGAAAAATTGACCCAACCTGGTTATGCAAAGGTTAAAAACAATTAATATATGTTTAAGTACCGTTACGGTATACCTCGTTCGCATCGAAGCGTTGTAGCCGAATTGGTATGATGTCGTGCTGTGAGTCGCATGATCGAGGGTTCTAGTCGCCCCCCCCCCCCATCTCACTTTTTTTTTTGCAATAATATATTTCTTCATACTACGTGCATTTCTATTTTACCCATTTCGAAAATGTATTTTGACTACAGTGTAACCCTTTAGTTTCTTTATCGCAGTGGGTGAGGACTAAGACCACTGGCGTGTGTGTCACCCACTGTCGTGCTCTACTTGAAAGTGTCCTGAAGCGACGGACTGTCGAGCCGGTGGTTGCGCGCTCGACGGCCACTGTGACGAACGTGGTCCTGCCACCGAGCGAAGGAGCCTGGAGGGATTCGTGCAGGTGTTCGATAAAGTTGAATTCGTGCATTTTACAGTTTAGTATTTATTGAGTTACGAACTGACGATGTTACAGAGGTGCGGATGTCGCTTACGCGAGTCGCGATTGGTCTGCGTCGTGCGCAAATATCGCTTTTCTCTCTCTCTCTCTCTCTCTCTCTCTCTCTCTCTCTCTCTCTCTCTCTCTCTCTCTCTCTCTCTCTCTCTCTCTCTGACACACACACTTTTCTCTCTAGATTTCAGATCCTGTGGGTGGGACAATTGGTCTACCTATTGTTTGTTTCGCAGATCCTCGGAGAATACGGGCTAACCGTCTCGGCAAGTCACTTTGCGTGAGTGAGCTGGATCGGTGCCGCCTTATGTAGGCTGCGCTCAGCTGATCAGGGCTCTGCGGGGCGGCGGGAAGACTCCCGCTCTGACACTCCGGTCTTCCCCTTTGCCGTCGCTACTGGTGGCAACGAAGGGAGGGTATACCGTCACTGCTGGGTACGGTCACAACAGTAGTGTTAATGCACTTATAATAATAAATTATTGTTAACGCATATGCTAATTTATAAGAGATTGCGAGAAAGGTGTAAGATTACTAAATGTAGCGCAAAACCGGACATCGAAGTATATCTTTTGGATTCGAAGTTACGGCAAAGTACCTCGGGTAGTAGTTGCTTCGGACCAGGAGCCGATTATTCCTATGACACTAACATTATATGAGGGTCTTGTTTTTCGAAATTTCAATGTCATCGATTTGTTTTTCCAGGAGATCGTGATAAAAATTCTTGTATATTCGAAGAGTTTTTATGAAATCGCACCACATTCATTTTTTCGAAACGCGGACCCTGCATTTTAAAATACACCCATACCTCGCTTTACGGCCTAGATACGTTCCGGAAAAGTTCCTCATATTTTCGTGTGACAAAATGTAAGAGTGCGGCCTAAAGGGAGAAGCTGAAGCTAAACAGAAGGTGGCTGACAGTACAACATTTTTTTTTGCCGTGTAACGAAACATTGTGGGCCGTAAATCGAAAAAGTCCCATAATTAAAGAAGGGCGTTACAGCGAAATGCCGTATAAAGAGCGACCGTACAGCGAGGTATAGGTGTACGTAGCTTATGGTAGGGAAGGAATAACATACATACATACATACACATATACATATATATTTAATTTATTACCAAATTACAATTGCACACATTCAAAAATTGAGGATTTAAAATTAAAAATTAAAAAATTAAAAAACTTAAAATTTTTAAATTTAAAACAATTAAAAATTAAACAATTGAAAAACTTAACATTTTTAACTTTAAAACTGTGACGTACCGCGCCGCCGAGCGCCGCTGAGCGCCGCCGACCAGCGCTGTGGCCCATGACGTCGTGCCTGCCTGCCTACAGTGACGTCAGCATGCATCGCCCAAACTAGTGACGTGCTCCCCTCAGTGACGCGCCCGGTCTCATGACGCGCCTGCATAGCGACGGCATAGCGACGGCCTAGCGATCACGTGCACAGCGAGTGCATGGCGACGGTTGGGAACGTGCGATTCCCCGAAAAGTGTACCCCACCTCGATGCACCACTTCCTTACATCTCATGACCCCTCACCCAAGATAGATTCATATAAAAAGGGCAGCGGATGAGCGCTCGGTGGTCATTCGGCTATAGAAAAGGTGCGTGCAAAGGTTTACGTAAGCGACTCCTGAGCGAAATACAAGTGAAGTGATAGTGATTTTGGGGGCATCATTTTCGTCGAATAAGACTCATTGCAAAGAGCAACCTGTGCGTGTTCTGAGCGTCTCTAGTGTAAAATCAAAGACAATTTCTCGCCACACGAAATGTGTGTAACTTTAGTTTCGGAACAAATTCTCTAAACACTTTGAAATTCCTATTTACTCGTATTCCTAGTCATTTATTGTATTCTACCAGCTATTCCGCGTTATTTATTGCGTTTTCTAATATTTACTTTCATATTATCGTTGCGTTTATTATATCTATCGGTTATTGTTGTATATATTTTTATCAATATAACGTTTTTAATTATTCTCATTATTCGTAAACTGTGTCGTTATTTAGCAGCACAGACCTCAAATTCCACGAACTAGATTCTCCTTACCGCTCGGGAGAATCAGCGAGCCAAAAAGAAATTGATTCCGTTTACCTCAAATCTGCAAGGGGTGCCGCTGTGCGATATCAGTTAAGGCCCTTGCAGATCTTCACGTCGAGACAGATACCTCAGTGTGCCGCTGTGAAATATCAGTTAAGGCCTGAGTTGTCGCCCTCACCACCATACTCTCCGAGAGGTGCAGCCGTAAAATACCGGCCGAGGCTCGAGGAAGGTAATCCGCTCCCCCTCATTCCCCCTTTTTACGAAAAGGCGTCACAAAGAGTATCGAGAGCACAGGGTGCCGCGGTGCAATACCCGTTAAGGCCTGTGTTTCGCGTGCTCATTCCTCTCACTAGATTTCTTTCCTACCGGCACTGACAATAATCCTCACCACGTCAGGCCGTGGCTCGTAACAAAACAATTAGAAATTAAAAAAGTGAACAACTTAAAATTAAAAATTAAAAAAGTGAAAAACTTAAAATTAAAAATTAAAAAAGTGAAAAACTTAAAATTAAAAATTAAAAATTTGAACCTTAAAGATTAGAAATTAAACAATTACAAATTTAAACATTTAAAATGAAGCTTAAAATTAAAAATTACAAATTAAAAAATTAAAAAATTAAAAATCTTAAAAATAAAAAATTAAAAAATTAAAAATCTTAAAATTAAAAAATTAAACAATTTAAAACTTAATCGAACAATTTATATTGGGGCGGAAAATAAAGGCGCCCCTGCCCCCACCCTTGCCCCACCGCTGGCCACCGCGCCAGCCTCTACCTCGTCCGCTTCCCCCTCTTCCGCCCCTGCCTCGTCCGCCCCAGCCGCGGCCGCCAAAATGGCGTTCTTTCCAGGCGGCTTTGCTGCGGCCCTTTCCCCTCTTTTTTCTTTCTAAAAAATAAACATACATACATATATGTAATTAGTATAATGTAGTGGGTGGGCTTGGGATGTCGAGTAGAAAATAATTAAATCAATGTCAATTTATCATCACACACACGAATACTATTATAAACTATATTTAAAAAAATTAAGAAAGATATATACATTTGCTATAAACTACGTTATGAAAACAACTAAGGCTAACAGAATAACACTACATAATAACGTTCCGCACATGACCAAGCGTGAACGACGATTGCTCGCTCGCTCGCTTGGCTTCGGCGCGGCGAGTTTTACCGTAAAAAGTCTTATTCGTTCTGGAACATTCGGCAACGAATATACTACCAATGTGTCGCACATCGTAACCTACCATAATAATAACATTATGATACATATTACAGCAGACTCCCGCATAACGCGGATAATGTGTTACGGCTGTTACGCGTTGTGTGCAGTCGCGTTATAATCGTCGTACACGAGAATTTTCGGGGTATTACTGTACAAGTATATGTATTACTCTCGTCACAAACCGCACCAACTACAATATTTCACCGATAATTACACTAACGTGTGTACTGGCCTATGCCTATGCCTCGAGACGTTCCGACAGTTTTTGGTTAACGGACCCTTTAGGGAAACTTCCCCGAAGGATGGGTGTATTGGCGATGCATCATACGTATTGGGACGCGAATGACCCTTGCGAGTGGGACAAAGGAATACTACATTCCGAAACTGCGATAGCGGCATAAAGACAATCTCGTGTGACACATTGTAAGCGGGCCCAGGTACCGAGCCCTTCGCCGCTTTCCCTTTTTGACCACCCATATCGTACCGAGGGATACTTTACGACGTCCGGGTAACCAGAAACTGACAGATAGCGAAGTACTTGCAGCTGAGGCGACATCTGAGTGTACACAGATGTCCAGATAGCCTAAATTCCTAGAGACGCCCTTACCAAGAAGAGAGACTTCGCGAAGGACGCTTTCGCCCTTCTCTGGGCTACCGACGCAACCCCCTCTTCTCACAAACCGTAGATATAAGAAGCATGTTCTACGCTGCGAGTTTAGTCTTAGTCTACATTTTTAACACCGAATCTCTGCCAGTAACTATATTCATTCTTAATAAAGTATTCATTATTATATTTTATTTTATGTCGTCTCATTGATTCGCGCTATCACGACATAAAATTGGTGGCAGCGGTGGGATCCCACAAAATCCATCAGTGAAGAAGGATTGTGCAAAAAGAAGAAAAAGTGTATTCTAGTTGTCCTAGACCTATAACTTCTTGAAACAACGGTTTCGGCTCGGAGCAGTCTAAGACCGGCACAGTGAGGACCCACAAATCTATCATACTGGCAGGGGACGCAAGTAAGTGGACAGCATATCGTGACTCAAAATCACCGATCTCCTCTACTGACTCTTCGCAAACATCCTCGTTCGAACTCCAAAGCTTAATTGAAACCATGTCGAGAGCAGCGTCGCCAACTAACACTAGCGAGACAATTTTGCTCGGGTTTAAAGAACAATTGAATAAACTGACAGAGAGATTAGATAAACGGGACGAAATACCGAAGTCAAAAAAACCAGAGTCTAGAGGGTGGTTTCAAAGCAAGTTCTCAGAAGATACGAAAGAAGCGAACGATGTTGCGGGAGAAACAACCAACGCGGTTCCCGAAGAGGACCGAGTCCGAAACAACGAGGTTTTCTGCGGAGCACGGGATTCAATCGGAATGATCGGCGAATTCTCAGGGAGGAATTGCGAGAACTTCATAGCTCAAATCGAAGAAGCAAGAAGAATGACGAAGCTAGCGGAAAGACAAATTCTTCTACGATACGTCCTAGCACAGAAATTAAAAGGAAGAGCCGACGGGGCAATCAGAGCAGATATGGTAGAAGAATATAAAGACTTATACGTCCGACTTCGCTTTCAATTCGGCATTCGGCAAAGTCTGAGTTCATTGGAGCAGCAAAGAGACATGTGTGTAATGCACAGCAACGAAGCTGTAGAACACTACGTCTCGAGATTTGTAGCAATAGTAGATTCGATAAGAGTCGCGATCGATAACCAAAAGGAGTGGACGCTACAAGAAATAGCTTTCCACCACGATGTAAATGGAAGGAAGTCAACGGATATATTCATCCGAAATCTGGCGGATCACTTGTACCACCAGATAAAACCGCTGAAACCAGGTAGTCTCAACGAAACAATCCAGGTGACACTCGAGGTGGAAACCGAACTCGAGGAAAGAAGAGCAAGGGGACGAAGACAAATCCCGATTCAAGACAGACCAGTGCACGCCCCCAGACTAGGGCCAAGGCCACAAGGCCAACCCATTCCAAGGCAAAGAGTACCGCAATGCAATTATTGCAAGAAATTGGGACACGAAGAACGCGAGTGCAGAACGAAAAATTTCCACTAAAATCGAAATTTTCAGTCAACAAGGCCTCAAGAGAGACCACCTGGGAGAGCCCAATACTTGGAAGAACAAACCAACTACACGCCAGGGATGATGACACCGGAACGGGACGAATATGAGGGGGTAGGCTGCCTATGGTTCGTCTAAGCATGGAGGGAATTAAGGAAAGCAGTTGGCTCGTGGACACGGGGAGCAGCTTGACTCTCATAAAAGAAGAACGACTCGTCGGAACACACCATCCAAAGAGGCCTGCCAAAATCATGGGTATAACTAACGAGAAAATATCAGCTAAGTATTCGATAGAAATACAGCACTTCGGAAAAATTAACCCCATTCAAGTATTCGATAACTCCTTAAACATACCCTATGACGGTATATTGGGCGTAGACTTTCTCTCGAGACACGGTTTCTTATGGAATTCGAGCGAGCGATTAATAAAAATAGGGCCTAGAGAATTTAAGCAAAAACAGGTAGAAGCAACTAATAACGAAGTAATGATCCTCTTTGAGAATAATTTAGCTTGTGCGACTAAATTAGACAATAATGGAGATCCGATTTTACCAACTCAGCTGAAAGAGTGGAAAAACACGAGCATTAGATCCTTCAATAGGTATGATAAAGATTTCTTCGACAGACAAGTAACGAACAGACCGCCTGAACAAACGTTGACTGAGAGTAGGGAAAAACTTCTACGACAAAACGCGAGACTAGACCATATTAAAGACGGTAAACAGAATATATGGGAAATTATAAAGACGTTCCACGAGGTTTTTACATTACCGGGAGATCCGCTCCCGCTTTCGAATTTAACCCAGCACGCGATACACACGTTGGACAGCGTACCAATAAACACTAAACAATACAGGTACCCACCCTGTCATAAAGAAGAAATTCACAATCAGGTTAAGGAAATGTTAGAAAAGGGTATTATTCAGGAAAGCAACAGCCCATATAATAGTCCCCTCTGGGTCGTACCGAAAAAGAAAGACGCGTCGGGGACGGTCAAGTGGAGAATTGTAATAGACTTCAGAAAACTCAATGAAAAGACGGTTGCGGACGCCTATCCGTTGCCGAATATAGACGAAATAATAGATCAATTAGGGAATTCACGATACTTCTCAGCATTTGACCTAGCTAGTGGGTTCCATCAAATCGGTATGAAGACCGATGATAAACCCAAAACGCCGTTTTCCACACCAGAAGGGCATTACGAATACAACCGCATGCCTTTCGGTTTAAGGAACGCACCGCCCACGTTCCAGCGGATGATTAATAATGGATTAAAAGGATTAACAGGGAAAATATGTTTTGCTTACATCGACGATATAATATTATACGGAAGAACGCTTGAGGAACATAATGAGAATTTAATTACACTTTTCACGCGATTAAAAGAAGTAGGATTAAAACTTCAACCGGACAAGTGTGAATTTCTCAGGCCGGAATTAGAGTATTTAGGGCATGTAATTTCAAAGGACGGCATTCAGCCCAATCCCGACAGAATAGGAAAAGTAAAAGGTTACCCCGCTCCAAAAAACCCTAAAGAAATTAAGCAATTTTTGGGATTGATCGGGTACTATAGAAAATTTGTACCAAACTTTAGTAAGGTCGCGAAACCACTTACAGAGTTATTAAAACAGTCGGTAGAATTTAAATGGCAAGACCGTCAGGAGCAAGCATTCAATGAGATGAAAAACTTATTAACAACAGCGCCGATTCTTGCGTATCCCGACTGGACGAAAGATTTTGTATTAACGACAGATGCCTCAAACTTCGCAATCGGAGCGATACTTTCTCAAGGTGAACCTGGCAAGGACAAACCCGTTGCTTTCGCCAGCAGAACCTTAAATAAAGCAGAACAGAATTACAGTACGTCGGAAAAAGAATTATTGGCAATCGTTTGGGGAACTAAACATTTTAGACAATACCTCTTCGGTAGAAAGTTCAAGATTGTGACGGACCATAAACCCTTAATACACCTAATGAACGTTAAAGACCCAAACAGTAGGTTAATGAGATGGAGATTAAAATTACTCGAATACGAATACGAAATAGTTTATAAAAAGGGAACGCAAAACAGCAATGCCGATGCTTTATCGCGCATATATGTCCTCACAAATGACGAAACACAGGACAACCCAAGCTCACTCGCGGAGTTAATGCAAGAAGAACGTGCGGAAACGAAAGTGTTGAATTTTGTTTTATCTAAAACCAAAAAACGAACGGGTTACATCAACTTAGATTCGAGACCAACAAAAGTAGAATGGGAACAAGCATTGGACCCAATCAAAGACACCAACAAAAGGTGGATCGTAAATGTAGAAGGTAGCGGAAGCTTTGAAACTTCAGGTAGTTTTTATAACTTCAGAAAGTTAATCCGAGCCTGGAATGATCAGGTAACATATAACTTTACGGGAATAAGGGTTCAACCGGAGATTCCGAGAGTCACACCTAAACCATCGCTAATTAGAGAAATAATTATTAAACCGGGACTAGGTCCAAATAACGTTCCGATATTTCAATTGACGGAAAGACCCCCATTAAGGGAACAACCAGGAATTAAATACATTCCGCCAAACGAAACACTAACGGAGCAATTGAAAATTCTCAGTACCTTTGAAGGAAGCATTATTAGGATAGTCGTAGATAAGAATAGAAATGATCAAATTAGGATACTAGCCGACAATTTAAATAGGGATTTGACTATCTTTGAATGGGAGCAAATAAACGACGGAATTAATAAACGAGACATGTTGGAACAAGCACACGGTAGCGAATTAGGAGGGCACTACGGAATAGAAAAGACCCTACAGAAGATAAGACGACTTGCGAATTGGCCCAACATAACGGTAGATGTAGCGGACTTTATAAAAAATTGTGAGATTTGCCAACGCACTAAGAATACACAAAAACAGACATATGTTCCACACCCGACAGACATCCCTGATAAAATGGGAGATAAGATATCCTTAGATATCATGGGACCATTTGATGAGACGGTTGGCAAGAATAAATACATACTAGTTATTCAAGATTACTTAACTAGATATTTAATAGCTGAACCGATAATAGACAAATCCACGGCAGCAGTGATAGAAGCTCTATGGAGATTTTACATTAGATATTTCGGGAAACCATTAACTATATTAACTGACAACGGGGGTGAATTTACCTCTAATGAGTTTGAGGAATTTTGTACTCAAAGTCATATTACACACGTGACGACAAGCGTATACCATCCACAGTCCAACGGTAAGAACGAAAGATCACATTTGATACTTAAAGAATACCTACGACAGTATTCCGATCAAAACGACTGGGACGTGAAACTATCACACGCTATGCTAACGTACAATACGACGATTAATAGACAGACGGGCTACGCGCCGTACGAATTACAATACGGTAGGGAACCACCGACGATATTTAGGAACGAACAAATTATCGAAACACTTCACGACAAACTACAAGACAGAAAACTAGGATTAGAAAATCAGCTGAGAGAAGTCAAAGATCGATTGCACACCATTTCCAATGAACAGACGGGAATTGACTTAAAAATCATAGAAGAAGGATCATTAGTTCTTGTTAGGAATTTTAATTCGGGACCGTTAGACGATAAATGGATAGGCCCGTACGAGGTTAGAGAGAGAATAGGCGATGTCACTTACAGAGTCAGTAAGGGGACGGAAAAGGTGACTTACCATAGAAGTGACATAAAGCCCTTTTTCAGCACTCAGCATGCGGATCCTGATATTTCTGCAGATACTCCTCATAGTGCGGAGTGAAAAGTATTCCGTACGGGAATTAAAAAACGACGAGGTCATGTACCTAGAGGTACTCTCGTTGGCCAAGCAATACAACGAAGCTTGGAAGTTAGTCGTAGGATTTGATTTTACAAACTTAGAGAAGAATTTTAATATTATTAGAAAAAACGCTCAAATGTTAGAAGGCGAATGTTACCAAGGAACCTGGATTTGCGAATCGCTTTACCGAATTCACAAGCAGGAGAGATCATTCGATAGAATAAGCAACGAATTATCAAATACCATGCATCTTGCCGGCATCAAACATAGTCTCAACGACGACCGTAAGAATAAAAGGAAACGCGGACTATTCGATTTCATAGGGGAGATTTCCAAGACATTGTTTGGAACCCTAGCGGATAGCGACGCAGATTATTATAACGCAGAAATAGATAAGGTCCGGGAAAATAACGTAAAGATAGCACACTTGATAAAGAACCAAACTAACATCATCGCCGATGAGATTAAATCCATGCGAATCCAGAGTGAGGAAATTCAGGATCAAGCCAAAAGAATTAACACAATGTTTGCCAAAGCCGTGGATGCCATTAAGAAGAATGAGTTAGAAAGCTATATATTAGGATTATATTTAGATAATCAAGAGCTCATAGAGATATTGAAAGATGACACTCGAAAGTTGCAAGACCTAATTGTAGACGGAAAAAGGGGCCATATTCACCCCCACACCCTGCAGCCTGAGGATTTGTTCGATGCACTAAAGGCACAGAAACATGTAGACAACTTTCCAGTACCATTGGAAGAGCGATATTATACCGATTTGTTAGACGTAAGCGAGATCAATATTATACTAAGAGACGGAAAAGCAATCATAACCATCGAAATACCCTTGCTAGAGAGGAAAGAATACCAAGTAATTAGACCAATTCCTATCCCTCAGATGAACTGGGTTTCGCAGTCTATAATCAACCCAGATAAGAACCTAATACTGATGGACACCGCGAAAATGGTATTCTCGCCTTTCGATTATTTAGAATTAGCACAGAGCAAAACGTTAAATAAATATAAGATTGTAAAAAGAAAGCATCCGGACTATTCGACGGACACCAGAGACTCTTGTTTAATAGAAATCTTAACACGCCGAGATACACGAAAGTGCCGAACGCATTACATGCAGCTAGCGAACACACTGTGGATTCAATTAGATACTAATTCCGACTGGATAGGAGCCGCTCCAAACCAGGAAACCTTGTATATCTTATGTAGCGACAATAAGCCACGTAATATAGAATTGTTAGGTAGCTTCATACTGCACTTAGATAAAGACTGTACCGGTACAACTAATAAGGTCTTCCTCAAACCAGCTACACACGTAACCAGAACTTTAGAGTTAAATGTTCTTTTGACGAGCAAGGAGGAGGATTTTAACGTGACTTTCGGGAAACTCAGATCCCAAGACTTACCTTTTGAACTCATTCACGAAGTTAGTATCAATCCTGACAATTTGAAAAATTTGGGTAGAACCTTAGAGGAAATAGACGACCAGATTGAGACCTTAGCATCTGAGAAACGGGTTATCACGTGGAAGGAACGATTTTACAAATATCTGGAATATACAGGATACGTGGCAATTGCTGGTTTGACAATCGTTTTCCTAGGTAAAATAGGACTATTTAAGCTAATTATAAGAACCATCCGATCGTGCTGTTTATCGTGTACATATAACAATTGCAGCTTTGGCAACAAAGCACCCACGCAGCACATTGCACCAGGTGCAACACAAGCAACATTTTCAATCAACGAACCGGACGAGGTACGCTTCATCGCTCAACGACCTAGAACGAGACCGACGAATGCTGCTTATGGATTTTAGTTTAGATCAGTACCCCAACTAAAATCTTAAACTACCCGGGGAGGTGTAAGCGGGCCCAGGTACCGAGCCCTTCGCCGCTTTCCCTTTTTGACCACCCATATCGTACCGAGGGATACTTTACGACGTCCGGGTAACCAGAAACTGACAGATAGCGAAGTACTTGCAGCTGAGGCGACATCTGAGTGTACACAGATGTCCAGATAGCCTAAATTCCTAGAGACGCCCTTACCAAGAAGAGAGACTTCGCGAAGGACGCTTTCGCCCTTCTCTGGGCTACCGACGCAACCCCCTCTTCTCACAAACCGTAGATATAAGAAGCATGTTCTACGCTGCGAGTTTAGTCTTAGTCTACATTTTTAACACCGAATCTCTGCCAGTAACTATATTCATTCTTAATAAAGTATTCATTATTATATTTTATTTTATGTCGTCTCATTGATTCGCGCTATCACGACAACATGACCGTTCTTGCAACATATGCGGCCAATTCTGATTTTGTCTTCCGTGATTATTTAAGCGCACGAATAAAATGCACAGTTTGAATCGATATCGCTGCGATTATTTAGCCGCATGTGCGCACATTCGTATTGAAACCTGTCTTTTATTTCTACAATAATCGCGCGACAAGAAATCGGAAGTGCACGCTCGGCCTGAAGTAAATCTAATTGTTAAACGGTGGGGATTTGTGCGATATACGAGAAATCGTGTTGCATAGGGAGTGCCGAACTGTCTGTATCAATAATGTACTTACTGTATTTATGCTGCTGGCCTCGCAAATTTGGCCCGGGCTCGGCCACCACCTGGGACACGGTCTCGGGCACGAGCTCGGGCACCGTCTCCGGCACCGGTGGCACTGCCTCGGTTTCGGGCACCAGCGGCACCGGTGGCACTGCCTCGGTTTCGGGCACCAGCGGCTCCGGGTCGGCTGCGGAAACCGGCTCGGCTTCGGGCGGCACGGTTGTCTTTCCATGGCGCTCGGATGTTCTTTAGTAGAAATACAAAAACCAGGCGATATATACATTTACGTTATGTAAAATAAAAATATAATTTTTAATCTTCCGGTAGGTGCGCCTTCTTTCATAACGTCAGCGGGCACGTCGGTGTAATATATACACATGGCGGAACGGAAACATTAAAAAATTCATTTAATCTCTGTATTTTGGATTAACGAAACGACGACCATGCGTTATGATAGTCAGAATGAGATTAAACGAATACTTCATGGAGCTGATAGATTTAGTCCGGATATAAAGTGCGAACGTGTACGGAGTACACGGGCGCACCCGCGGAAGGTTAATGATATGTGTTACTTATGGGACGTTTCTGACAAAACTGCCTCTAATTGCATAGCGGGCTTACAATTACTTCTGCTCTCTTCGCACGTGTCGAGAAGAATGGACACTGCCTGAGGCGCGAGAGTCGCGTAAAGAAGATAGAAGGTGGGACTAAGGCCGCTGGAGAGTGGTACGAACCGATTCTATTGCTCTCTTCGCACGTTCGTGTAGTCGTGACAGGTATGCCTGTACAGGCATTCCGGTATGTATATGTGTCACATACGCGACGGGCGAAAAGACGTTATTACCTCTCCCTTTCCTTTGTACGGGTTGCTGACAGTGATGCCAGAAAGTCAAAAAGCAGCAGCATTGGGCGGAGTGGTAGCGGCCATACGGTAAGTGTGTGCGTGCCGTGTCTGTGAGCGCCTTTCGCGATGTTTAACCCTTTGCGCTTGACCATTTCTTCGGTCGGGCGAAGACAAGGACTGTGGCCAGTATCCCCTCTCACTCGCCACTCGAGTTGGCGTGGCGACTGAGTGTGTCGCGAAAGACGCTCACAGACACGGCACGTACACACCGCTTGGCTCCTACCACTCGCCACGATGCTGCCGCTTTTTCTATTTCTGGCATCACTGATTGCACGAAAAACGATAACTCTATAAGTAGTGAAGTCTGTCAGCTCACAGACAGGGCACGCACACTTGCGCATATCTCCACTCTCGCGGGCACCGATGGTGCAAAAGAGCCACTTCTGGCCACACTGATTGTCAGTGAAGTGCCGTTCGTGGATGGACGTAGCCGGTAGCCGTTTAGCCTAGTAATCATCGTCGGATAAGTTTCAATTTATTTTTATACATAATTTTTTTTCCCTTTTCTCATTTTCTTTTTTTCTTACTTTTTGTATTATATTTTCTATTTCTTTTTTATTTTTAGTTAATAGTTTAGATTTAAGTTTTTTGTGTCTGTTTCATTTTGGTTCGGTACAGAAATGTGCGAGTTATTAAAAAAACCGATGCGAAGCTTTTCTGATGCTTGGCTTCGCGATGAAAAATATAAAGGTTGGATACGGAATGTACCAGATGATGACAGTAGCTTTCATTGCGTCATATGCAAAAAAAAATGTTTTTTGCAACACACGTCTTTCACAACATGCGAATTCTGCGATCCATTTAAATAGTATGCAAAATGCATCTGTTTCAAGTAGTAACAATGACAATTTACGTACTTTCCGTAAAGAATGGTTAAAGATTGTCGAATTTCAACCATGGTTACGCGAAGTGCCGGAGAATACAACATTATTTTTTTGTTTATTTTGTAATAAATCTTTGACGGCAAAAGTGTATGTAATGTATCGTCACGCAGAATCCGCAGAGCACATAGGTAACGAAAAACGTATCGAACCAGAAGAAACAGACAAAGACGTAAATGTCACGGACGCAACAATTTTACCTATAAAAACGCGAACGAAGACAGCAGAAATTCAATACGCTGCATTCATCGCGGAAAATAATATTTCTTTTACCACAGCAAAAAAAGTGCTTCAATTTTTTAAGAAAGTAGGAAAAGATTCCGACGTGTTGGAAAGTATGACTATGAGTGAAACGAAATGTAAAAACATAATTTCTAATGTATTGTGCCCAGTTGAAACAACACGTATTGCGGCCATTCTTCAAAATACAAAATTTAGTGTATTTATTGATGAAACGTCAGACATTTCTAATACGAAATGGTTGACGTTTCATGTTCGGTATGTTCATCCGGAAACGCAACACATTAACTCGCAATTGGTCAAACTAATTCATCTAGATACTAAAAATTGTAGCGCGGAAAAGTTATTTGAGGCTTTCCGCAACGAGATGTACAAATTACAGATTCCATTTTTGAATATTGTTAGTTTGTCATGCGACAATGCGGCCGTAATGACGGGTAAAAATTTATCTTTCCAAAAAAAGCTACAGGAAAAGTGTGGAAATGTCTTAACATTCACATGTCCATGCCATTCCGTAGCGTTAGTTGCAAATACGGCATGCCAAAAAATTCCGGCCCAATGCGAGGAATTTGTAAAAAAAATAACAAATTTCATTAACTGTAGTCCGAAGCGATCAGCCATTTTTAGTGAGTGCTGTCCGGAAAGAAACCGAAAAATTTTAAAATTGTCCGAAACACGATGGCTTTCTCGACACGCATGCATTACAAGATTCCTGGAATCGTGGGATCAAATTGAGTATTTTCATTCAAAAAAAGTGCTCAAGACTTTTTACTGGTGATGGACAATCATGATGTAAAAGCATATTTATTATTTCTGAAAAATATTTTGCATTATTTCAATTTATTTACTGTTTTTGCGGAACCCGTCGTTCCTTCGCGCTGCCGAAAGAATACGAAAGGTACGGCGGTGTAGAAGCCGCAACCGTAGTTGGGAACCGTCCCCGAAGGTTGTGGATCGGATCGAAAGAAAACCGCGGCCGTTGTGGTCACGCACCTTTTTATTAGCCCGGTCTTACAATAGACAGACACGGCGCTTCCGCCCTCGTCACAAAACGTAGGTTCAAGGAACCTCCCATGCACTGCCAAAGTTTAAAGGTGCAGAAAATACGCCAAAGTTCGCTCACTGGTCAACTCAGGCCTCAAAGAAAAAACCGCTAATCGCTTGCTCGCTGTAACTGCTCACTCACTCAAAGGGGACTAATTAGTCACTTCATCCACAGGTGGATTCGGGGAAAGCGACACCTCCCCGCGGTCCCCCCTCGGCCTCCGAGCTACTCGGTCCACCCGTGATCGTGGCGGGGAGCGCGGGGAGCGGGAGTGTCGCGGAACGCTTCGATAGCGGCGCGGTCGCAACGGACCGATTTAAAGCGCGCCGACCAAAACAGTCGCGGATGCCGGTTCAGATCGCGACAATTTCAATGTATTTCCAAGCTCTGGAAACTAGGATCCACTTACTGTATCCAAAATCGGTCGAATTACTAAGCATAGTGTGTCAACAATTTCTAAAACCCGAGCTTTTAAAGAATTCACTTCATAGTGTACATATTTCAGAAATAGAAAACCATAAATCGCTAAATAATATTAATGTAGGAAATGAATGTCAGGAATATCTTGACAAATTGCTATCAGAGGGGTAGACTGGCGTAGTTGCAAATGTTCGGCATAATTGTTTGCAATTTTATATAAGTGCCGCTGAAGGAATTTGTAAAAGATTACCAGTAAAAGACAACTTTTTAGCAAAATTACAAGTATTTGAACCGCAAACGGCTGTATGCGGCAGTAACAGAGAAACGTCATTCAATGATGTTTCTTTTGTTGCAGAAACCTTTACCGGTTTTGATAAGAATGCTTTAAGACGCGAATGGTTTTCCTTACATCATGATTTTACAGAAACAGAAAAAGATTTTCTATTCCAATTAACTTTTGATAAAATGTGGGAATTTATTTTTCAACGTACAGATAAATATCCCAATTTGAAGAGTCTCGTTAATGCTGTTAGATCATTGCCGAATTCTAACGCTGATTCGGAAAGAATCTTTTCCTACCTACCAGATTTAAAAACGAAAAAACGAAATAAACTGTCGTCCGTCCATATGAATGCGATCTGTGTCGTTAAATCTGCATTAAAGGCGAGAAGGGAAACAGCTTTGAATCTGGAAATCACTGACAAACATTTGTCTCGAATGTCAGCGAAGACATTATATGCTGAACGTCCGATGAATACACAATTCACGGAACACGCACCAAATATTGTTGAAATTGCAGGTCCCTCCTCGTCCAATGATTTACGATAATGATAAATACCAATTTACAATAAAATAGTATTTCTGCCAGACCCGGCGTCAATAAACAATACGTGCATGCAAAATTGGCCAGGTAGTATTTCTGCCAGACCTGGCGTCAATAAACAATACATGCATGCAAAATTGGCCTGGTAGTATTTCTGCCAGACCCGGCGTCAATAAACAATACATGCATGCAAAATTGGCCTGGTAGTATTTCTGCCAGACCCGGCGTCAATAAACAATACATGTATGCAAAATCGGTCTGGTAGAATTTTCGCCAGAATGTTATAGAATGTGGTATAATACGGCTACAGGCGAAGGTCCACAATAAAAAAACCGAACACGCTTTTCGTGGCACCTCATGGGTGGTGTGGAAGACCACATAAAAATCTACAATATTTAACGAGGGAAATATGATTACTTATTATAATTGCCGGCGTTCCTCATTGCGCAGAGGACGCGTGTTTTCCGTTTTCGGCGAGAGTTCCGTGGTGAGGAGCTGGCCGGGACGGGATACGCAGCGCTGACCCCCCCCCGCCCCTTTAACCCAGATCCCAGATTCCCACCTCTTCCGCGATTCCGACTTCTTCCTTCCGTCTTCCGTGCTACCGGCTAACGAACCGGTTTTAGGCAGTTATTTGCGGCCGCGAATGCGCCTGGCGCCCTTATGTATTGGAGTGTTAAATATAGTATTATCCATATCAAGGTTGCCACAAATATTATCTACCTCTCTTACGCGCTTTCCCCACGGATTACCTCCATCCTGATCACACTACATTATATATATATATATATAGTTATATAATGTAGTATGATATATATATATATATTTTTACTTTACTAGTAGCATGCGGCCCCGCACACTTGACGCAAAATTCCATACGATTACAATTTCCAGCGGTATGGCCGAAAGCCTGACACCGAAAGCATTGCGTATAATTTTTGGAGGATAGGAATTTATCCCAGTATATTCGCGTGGTAAAAAGAAATCCTGTTTTAGATATCTGCGCGGGCGGAGTGCCTGAGGGGAAAACCACCTTGTAGAGGGCGAAGCTCGACGTCGTATTTTTCGGGTTCACAAAGTTAATGTAAGATGGTTTAAGACCCTTGGCTGCCAGTTCCGTTTCGATGTCCTCGAGGGGCAAGCGGGGCAAGCCCTTAAGGACCATCGTGTGCTCCTTTGCGGAATTTAAAGAGAAGGTAAAGAACTGCTTGTTGGCAGCAATGAGTTGCGCTTTAAAGGCCAGAAAATGATCTATTTTAAAGAATTGCAGTCTAATTTTCGTACCCAGGAATTTTAGCTGGAAAGAATCATTGCCAAAGTCTGCCTTGATTTTCCTCTCTAAGTCAACTAAATTAGATTTAAAATTCGCAATATAAAGCGGCGGCGGTGGCTTAGGCGCGCCAGAGACTTGAAATTGTGAGTTTACTTTTGTATTTACTGTAGGTTGAGGTGTACTAACAGAAGCGTCCGCTTCCACGTCCCCAAAGGCGGCTAACGTGGCAAATTTGTTATGAGTAGGAATATCGATGTCCATATTCGTCGATTTGTTTATCGTCGGTAATGACTTAGGCGCGGTTTGAAATTTAACCGACTGCGCGGACTGGGAGGATTTCGCGTCCTTTGAATATGGTACGTGTACCAGAAGTTTCTTGCCAATGATTTTTGAGTCAGAAACCGATTTTACATTTTTAGATTGAAAAACACCTAGTGTAGATGCGGAGGACGCGTCGGAAGAAGGCGGAGACTGATCTAATCACGTATCGAGATCGAGAGCAATGCGATTTGTACACGAGGTCGACGGCGCGATCGCTTCATGCAAAACATTTGAGGTAGAAGTAGAAGTCTGGCTGGACCCACCCGCCGCACCCCTCTGTTCCGATGTAGTAAACTTCGATTTAGCAAGGCTGAGCTTTCCAGAAGTGGTTGGAAATTTAGAGGCTGCAGTCTGCATCTGCTGCGCCAGGCGTAAGAGGTTTTCTTCGGTCAGGGCAAGCCCTGACCGCTTTGGAGTGGAGGCCTTCCTCGTTGAGCAGGCCTTTTTTAATATCTTGGCACTGTTAGGAGTTGGAGGTGCCAGAAGAAGAACTGGTAGAAGCTGTTAAGTCGAAAAGGAGAATCAGAACACTCCCGATTTCACGTTTCAGCCCATACGAATGTACGCGCTGAGAGAAGAAAAGGTAGGAAAGAAGAACGAAAAGACGTAAATGATGATAAACTGAATAAGAATAATTCGAAAGAAAATAACGAGTAATGTTACGAGCCTCGGCCTGACGTGGCGAGGAATTGTCGTCAGTGCCGGTAGGAAAGAAATCGTATGAGAGGAGTGAGCACGCGAGACGCAGGCCTTAACGGATTTTGCACCGCGGCACCCTGCGCTCTTGATACCCTTGGTGATACCTTTTAATAAAGGGGGAATGAGGGGGTTCGGACTACCTTCTTCGAGCCTCGGCCGGTATTTCACGGCTGCACCTCTCAGAAAGTATGGGGGTGAGGGCGATTACTCAGGCCTTAACTGATTTTGCACAGCGGCACCCTGAGCTCTCTGTCTCGACGTGAATACCTGCAAGGCCTTAACTGGTATTGCACAGCGGCACCCCTGCAGATTTGAGGTTCTGAGGATATTGTGATTTCTTTTGGCTCGCTGATTCTCCCGAGCGGTAAGGAGAATCAAGTTCGTGAAATTCGAGTGTCTAGGCAAACAAATAACGAGATGTCTCAGGAATATGGAAAACAATTAAATTAAATATATTGAATAAAATAAATACAAGCAAAGCGTTTAAATATAGCAAACACAACGATATTTCAAGTATTATTTCTAACAACGTAAATAACATATAACGCGAATAAATATACAAAATACAAATTATGACTAGAAACGTAAAGTCTTTTGGATTTCAAGGAAGTGTTATATGAGAACTAAAACTACACACTTTTTGTGTGGCAGAACGACTAAGATTAACACTGCTCGGAATACACACAAGTTATTCCTTGCTAAACACGGTAAACGAAAGATACTTTTCGAGGACCGGACTCTGATTATACGACTAGAACACGCGGAACACGCACAAGTTGTTCCTTGTAAACGAGAACAGATTGCGAAAAGACACTCTGGTGATCTTGGAATCACTCTTTCATTGAATATAATACGCTCGGGAATTTCGTACGCAGACCCTTGCACGGTCTTTTTCTGTAGCAATCTGGACTCGCGAGGCTTGGAGGAGCGCTCTTTTATACGGTATGACCATAGGCAAGGGGTCTTGGGATGTAAGGAAGTAGATCACCACGGTGGGGCGCGAATTCGGGGAAGAGCACGCTCCCAACCGTTGCTATGCACGCGCAGTGCACGTGATCGCGAGTGGCCACCGCGCTTTGTTAGAGTCCCTACGTCACAAGATCGAGCGCGTCGCGAGATAGGGCGCGTCACTGCATCGGGCTCGCCCAGTGATAGAAGATTTGGCATAAAACACCGAATGTGCTGCCGAGAGTGGGGATAGAAGCAAGGTGTGTGCGTGGCATGTCTGTGTGCGATGTGCGCGCCGCGGTACGGCGATTGTCCGTACCGTACGGAGACAAGAAAGGTGCTATGCTCCGTCTTCTTTCCACCACGATCGCACGCACGTCCTTCGTTCAGCATACGACAGCGGCAACGAAATTCTTTTTCGGCTGGGCAGAGTGAAATGGTCAAAAATGCACTTTAACCGAATTTGTATCGCAAGACGTCATTCGATAGGTGATTAAAAGAAAATGTGCTTTGACAAGTTTGAACCCTCTATCTCCATCACACGGGTAGTTATGGGGTAAATTAAAAAATCGGTTTTTAGCACATTTTCCGTATTTAACGGTACGCAAAAATTCTGCAAAAAATGCAGAATATTCTGAACATGTATATTTACGGTTGAGAATTTTCGCAGATTTTTTACTTGCAAATCCTAAGCATAAAAAATCAAAAACGTCCAAAAAACATTAAAAATTCCAGTTACGTGCTGAAGTTTTCAACCGATTGGAATTTTACAAATTCTGTAGTTAAGTATTGCCATGACTATTATCTCCATTTTTTTTCAGATTTTTTGGTAGGATGCGTCAGGGTTGAAATAAATAAAAACCGATGTTTTCGGCATATTTTGTACGATAACCGAATGAATACTTTAAATATTTGCTTTCCCCTGATATAGTGAGTGAATTGTACGATTCTTTCTATGCTGCAGTGCCGATTTATTGATTATAACAAAAGAGCATGTAAAACAGGCGGATTAGTTGTTAAAATAATAGCTTCTTTCTTTTTGATCGAGACATCGAATAGTGCGGGCGCGTTTATTAACTTCCGTTTACATATTCATTCGTTGTTCAGTTCAATATCAAATAAATAGTTTCAAGTGTTCAGTGATTTCAGTTCTGCTTTAACATTCTAATTAAATTCGTTCTTTAAGTTATTTCGTTTGTCGCATCGAGTTAATTTCCTCACTGGGTTGCGCCCTGGGAACGGTTTGCGAAACCGCTCTTCCCAAAATTCACCAGCGCTGCCATTGCTGGCCGAGCGGAAAGACGCAACAATATATATCTTTTAGCTACCGGCGGTACTGTCATCAAGTGAGGCCTTGGGTAGGTTTTAGTTGTAGGTTGGTAGTCGTACGAGAAACAGTGAACCAATCAGAGTGCTCTTAAACCGGATGTGCTAGTTACAAACGACTGCTTACAACGGTTTTAATTTTAATCATTTTCGCTCAAAATTGGCTTGTACTTGACCTAAAGATGACCTCTATGTCGATTTATTCGTTACCTGTCGTCGACCGCATTCAGTCTCAGTTTGGCTGTTGTACTGTCAATTTATACAGTGTATAAAATAAGTATATAAAAATGAACAGTAGCGAGCGTTACAATTCCAATGAGAAAACCGTGTTTATACAAATTGTAAATAAATATAAAGAAATAGTGGAATCAAAACAGCGCAATACTGACGCAATGCAAGAAAAAAACGGAGCGTGGCAAAGTATTGTAACCGAATATAATAATTCAGCCGCGACAGAACATGAGGTCGTAATGGAAGAACGGAAAATGTCATGGAAATCAAATATATTTTATTATAATGAACGAGGGGTCTATGGACCGATCTTACTTTATAATGGTTGTGAAGCCTCCTTGTTGCTGTCAGAGCCGCAGATAGGCCGGTAGTCACAATATTTTCTTTTCTGCTTATTGCGAGGCTTCGTTCTCTTTGACAGCGCTTTTCGTACTGACTATTTCGGCCGGCACGGGCAAGCAGGTGGCGCGGGAAGAAAAAGGGGGGAGGGAGGAACATCGCGACTCGCGATGGTCGCGCTCAACCTAATGATCGGCGGTTCATTTAAATCAATATTCACTCACAATTTCCCCCCCCATTATTCCGTAGCCGCCTGGACGCTTGGTTACGAGATAATTCTCTCACACGGTAACTCCACCTCACTAAAGGTCTCGTTCTAATTTCTTAAACTTACTAACTTATAACTATCCGACTCCACCCCTCTAAGGGTCTTGTCCTAACGCTCGCGAGTATTTTACATGGTGGACAAAATCATAACGCTTCCTGTGTAACTTATCAGTAATGGGGTAAGAGACAAAACAAAAAACGGATCCGCATCTCAGATGAGTCTTCTAAACGAGGTACAAAATGACTCTAATTTAACAATAATTTTATTTTAGCTTTGGGTCGCGATACTTTCTGAGATTGCTTCGATTGTACGTTCTAATCGGCTGCGCTTCGTCGTTCGGTTTTGCTAAGACAAAAGCATTCTCACCCACTTTGTGGATAATACGATAAGGTCCCTCGAATAAATGAAAAAACTTTTTTATTACCTTATCTAATGCGCTTGAAAGACGTGGAACCCTTAATAAAACTAAATCTCCCAACTCGAGTTTTACTTTTGATATTTTCCCTTGTTGCTTCTTTCGTCGCTCGAATTGGTTTCTCAAATTTTCGTGGGCCCTAGTCAACATATATTGATGCGTATGAACTGAACTCTCGGGAAAATCAATTAATTTCTGAATTCTATCCTGTAAGTACCGACTGTCCAAAATGTAATTCGATGGGTGCATACCCTGTGCTCTGATGGACGGTAACATTAAGTATTTCCTCTATTAGCGGTACATATTCAACCCATTTTGTATGTTTCTCAGAACACAAGGTACGAAACAAACGACCCAGTTCTCTCATAACGCGCTCTGTGGGATTTGATTGGGGGTGCCGAATTGAACTAAAAAGAACTGTTATCCCCGCAGCTTCCATCTCCGTCCTCCAGATCATTGACGTAAACTGGGTACCATGATCGGTCAAGATACGTTTTGGCGTGCCAAATTTTGGTATAAACCGATCACGGACCCTTCTTACACACATACGAGCCGTAGCTTTCTTCATCGGATACAAGCTAACATACTTTGAAAAGGCATCCAGCATCACAAAAATATATTGAGTTTCTCCACGCCCCATCGGAAGGGGACCATAAAAATCAACGGTCACCAGACAGTTCAGACCCTCCGACAGTACAAAATTATATTCGCCTTCCATCGAGATCGTCAAATACTTGACCCGCTGGCATAAATCGCAATGGAGGATATGCGCCTTTACCTGCGCCTGCATGCCTTTCCAATAATAAAAACGCTTAAGATAATTAAATGTCTTATACACCCCTGGGTGTCCTAATTTGACGTGGATCTCCTCGATCAGACGACCATGAAGCTTATCCGGAATCACGATTCTCCATTGCGTAGTATTCTTTTCTCGGTGAAACAAAATATCGTTGTGCACTATAAAATCTGCAGACAGTAAATTATCCTTACATCTAGTAATTTTACTTCCTATATTCGCATCCTCGAGCTGCCATTTGCCCAGGTCTCTGAAATTCCGCGCCAGACTTGCATCATATTCCAGCATGGCAACTGTAACCATTGATGCATCGTCATCGCAACTGATAGGAAGAAAAGAATGATGCAGTGATGCGATCACAAGTCTCTCGTCTTTCTCCTCGTGAAAATAACCATTTGGATTGCGGCTGAAAAAATCCGCTACAATATTGTCTATCCCTCGACAGTATGATACCGAGAATAAGTACTGCTGCAACAATAAGCACCATCGCGCGATGCGAGAATTAAGGAAGACGGCCGATTGCAAGAAGGTTAAACACTTGTGGTCTGTGACAATCTCGAATTGGGTTCCAATTAAATAAGTTCGAAATTTCGTAATGGTGTACACGATCGCCAAAAGCTCCTTTTCAGTGGTAGTATATTTCGCTTCACATCGGGTTAAACATCGAGAAACTACCCCGATCACATTATGATCTCCCCTTTCGCTGATTTGATAAAAAATTCCACCAATCCCCAAATCACTTGCATCTGTTTGAACCTTATATGGCTCTCCCGGCATCACGTGCTTTAAACTAATGCAATCACGAAAATCACGCTTCAGTTGTTCAAAAGCTCGCGCATGACCGGCAGTCCATTCCCATATCGCCTCCTTTCGCAATAGATTCCGTAAAGGATCAATCGACTGACTCTGTCGGACATTAAATTGACGGTAATAGTTGCATACCCCCATAAACTGCTGTAATTGACGTTTGTTGTTCGGTTGCGCAAAGTTGATGATGACCTCGAGTTTGTTCGGATCGGGTACAATGCCCTGCGACGAAACAATGAAACCCAGAAAAGGTATTCTTTCTTGGAAAAAAATGCATTTCGTCAACTTTATTGTGAAGTTATGGTCGAGCAAGCGGGAAAATATCTGCCTCATTATGGCAAGGTGTTGTTCCACGGTATCAGTACCGATTAAAATGTCATCAATGTAACACGAGACGTTCTTGTCAAAATCTTTTCCTAATGCGAAACTCAATGTTCTTATAAATCCGCTACCTGCAGTTTTGAGTCCGAAAGGAATTCGACAGAAGTGGTACATGTTAGAACCAAATAAAAAGGCCGTATATTGCCTAGACCTCTCGTGAAGTGGGACTTGTCAATACCCGTGAGTCAGATCAATCTTTGAAAATCAACGCGCACCATGGTATTTTTGTAATATCTCACTCGTAAGTGGTGGAGCTTCGTGATCCTCCTCAATGACTTTATTCAAAAATCGCGCGTCAAGGCAGATGCGTACCGAACCGTCCTCCTTTTTAACTATCCTTAAAGGGTTACAAAATCTACTAGCAGTTCGCTCGATCACCCCATCTTCTAACATCTTCTCAATGGCTTTGGAGGTCGCGTCTCTTAACTGAAATGGAACCGGATAAGTATGCTTTATTCGCGGATTGTCATTCATTAGCTTAATCCGGTGCTCGTAGCCCTTCGCACATCCCGGCTTGTCAGAAAATAACTTGCGATATTCGAAATGACTGTCTCTCATCCTCTCCCAATAGTGTTAGTCTAAACGCGATCGAGCTGGGGTCAAACGTAATCTCCGAAGCTCTCACAGAATTCTCATTCACCTTACTTTCCTTTATAATCACCTCCTCTATTCTATTCATATTTATTTCGATCGCCCTATCTTCAGCCTCCCGCATTGCTTCATCGTTTTCCACGTCACATATTTTATCCCCCCCAGATTCGACCAACAGCTCAGGCATTTTCGCCTCTTCCTTTACTTTATATTATTATACTTTCCTTCTCCTTATTTAAATTAACAACAAAAACACATATATTATCCTCTTTCTGTGAGCACCCCAAAAACTCCGACGAACCCCGCTCGAACACCAAGGTTGAAGGTGAGAGACACCTTCCCTCAATTTCGATTATACCACGCTTATAATCAATAATCACTCCATTCTTCAATAGCCAATCGTGTCCCAAAATAATGTCCGACGATAGCGAAGGAATAACCAAAAAGGTAACCTTCAAATTCATATCATCTATTCCGACTGGCAAGAAAACCTGTCGCTTCACAACGGTCGTCTTCCGTGTTATTGCCGTCGATATGGTTACATGTGATACCGGTAGTTCCTCGAATATCATAAGACCCTTTAGCCGCGTATAAAGTTCTTCAGAAATGGCTGTGATCTGACTTCTCGTGTCTAACAATGCAACCGCCGTTATCTTTCCGATGCGTACACGCAGATGAGGACATCGGGCAAAAGGATTTCCATCATTATTAACTTTTGGATCCGCTCCATCTTCGACTCCCGCAAGCAAATCATCAACAAAATCGAAGCTACCCTGACACGCTGGCGGACCAGTATACAGCGCGTCATTTATTAGTTTAAATTACCGTTATTCGTAAAAGAATTATTATCAGCGCTTCTCTCGTTGGAGTTTACCTGCGACCGATCTGATTGTCGAGGTGGAGGAAACCTTAAGTCTGGTAGTACAACGTTTTGCATTGATCGATTGTTGACCTCACGCGAATTCGAATATGAACCGTTATACCCGTCATAATGATGGTTCCTGCCAAAAGGTCTGTTTTTATAATAGTGCCTTCTATCATGACCGCGGTATTCTCGATGGTTTAGATGTATTTGTCTCATTCTCGGCCCACCGTAATTTGGCCGGTTGTTACTTTCGACTTGTTTATTTTCGCACTCTTTTTCTCGCCTGACCGCGTCCCGGTTACCGAGAGTCTGTGCAATGGCATCTGCGTCAGCAAAATTTATTGTTGCTAAAATATCTTTCACCCACAATGGGTATTGTTGGACAATATTATAGTGCACCTCGTAATCCGATAACTTTGGAATGAAGAATCGCGCTTGAGATAATTGTCGATAAAAATATGTCTGTAGTGACTCGCTATGTGCCTTAAACCTACGCTCCATCCATACTTTCTTAAACTTAATACGACTCGGAACAGAATAGAATTCATTTAAAAATCGTTGTCTAAAATCTGCGTAATTTATGAAATCTCCCTTTAAATTATACCATAAGTTTGCTTTTCCTTCGAGAGAACGCTCTATTATTGACATCTTTCGATCCTCTCCAATATTCTGTATTTTTACGAATTTTTCCAACTCATCGAGAAATTCTAGTGAATTCTTATTATTTTCATTTTCAAACTTCGGGACCTTAATATCTACGTGAACGTTCTGTACATTACGTATTATCGATATGATGTCCTCGGCGAGAATCCCTGTATTTGTTTGGGTTCGTTGATCGTTAGCCGTTGACCCTGTTTGTTGTCTCTCTTGACCCATAGTCTGCTGAGCCTCAAGTGCCGCTCGCCACTGCTCCAATCTTTGTCGTTCCTGATTTAATTTTTCCCATTCCGCCGTAATATTTGTAGTTTTTCCCGATGGTGGATCGCTTTCATGGTGTTGTTCATTTTCTCTCATAATAGGCATTTTATCAATAGTTTTCCTAATCGTTCTGTCTGTAAAATTGTACGAATCAAATTTCTGTTTTGCAACACGAACAGATTTAGTGATGTAGACTGTCCTATTATTTTTGGCCATACACCGATATTTATTCCTTTTATTTTCCGTCATCCATCATCTTTAGCCAATTTAACATGTATGCTTTAGGATTCACAGTATCGATATAATACAATATCTTTTAATACCGTGCCGCATTGTTGGGCGCCATTTTGTAACGTTTAGTTTACAAATTTTTCTTAACTAGTGGCGTAAATGGAAGAACGGAAAATGTCATGGAAATCAAATATATTTTATTATAATGAACGAGGGGTCTATGGACCGATCTTACTTTATAATTGTTGTGAAGCCTCCTTGTCGCTCTCAGAGCCGCAGATAGGCCGGTCGTTACAATATTTTCTTTCCTGCTTATTGCGAGGCTTCGTTCTCTTTGACAGCGCATTTCGTACTGACTATTTCGGCCGGCACGGGCAAGCAGGTGGCGCGGGAAGAAAAGGGGGGGAGGGAGGAACATCGCGACTCGCGATGGTCGCGCTCAACCTAATGATCGGCGGTTCATTTAAATCAATATTCACTCACATATTAATAAAAGAAAACATGAATTTGTAAAAAAAAAAAATTTATATTTATGTTACTATAGAAAAGGGTTTTCATTGGCTGATAAATTATTTTTAGTTTATGGTGTTTTTGAACCTTGGCGCCAGCGGCCATTTTTTCTTTTAAGTTTCCGGAGTGAATTGATGGATCGACTGCGGGCCATTGAACACAGCACAAGCGTCAATTTGCCAGCTAAAACCCGACTTTTCCCCGTCAACTTTAAGTCGACTTTGGAAGTCGACTTATAGCCGACTATTTTCTGACTATTCTTGACTGATTTTTGTTCACTTTAATTGTTGACTGTGAATTGACTGAAATATGTCTTTTTCTCTTGAAGAAAAAGTCAACATAATAGCAGCGCCGGATTACGTATTTACGGGGCCCAAGGCATAGGTCTTAGTACGTGTGAGATTGTGCGCGCAATAAAATTTTTAGTTCAGAATCTATTTGGAAATCATTTCGTGAATGATATGTGTTACATCACACAGGTTGATGCGTTCATTTGGAGTTTTCGAATACAATGACGCACTCTGAAGTTTGAGGCAGTACGTATATTAAGTAGTATGAAGAAAATTAAGTAGTGTGTTCAACATTATTTACAAAGGAATGTGGCTCATCGTCCTGTAATTTAAGCAAGAAAAAACAACCTCAACAAAAAAAAAATTGACCAATGTGGGGCGCGAACCTGCGACACAAAAGCTCTTAACCGCTGCGCTAGCGGCACTCTTTAGAAGGTATTTTATATGTATGAAGACTATGAAGGTAAGATGCGCACATCCTCAATAAAATCGAAACGACTACATTCCCTTGATATGTATATTACTCGCTTGTGTGCAGCATAGAAAGAATCGTACAATTCACTCACTATATCAGGGGAAAGCAAATATTTAAAGTATTCATTCGGTTATCATACAAAATATGCCGAAAACATCGGTTTTTATTTATTTCAACCCTGACGCATCCTACCAAAAAATCTGAAAAAAAATGGAGATAATAGTCATGGCAATACTTAACTACAGAATTTGTAAAAATCCAATCGGTTGAAAACTTCAGCACGTAACTGGAATTTTTAATGTTTTTTGGACGTTTTTGATTTTTTATGCTTAGGATTTGCAAGTAAAAAATCTGCGAAAATTCTCAACCGTAAATATACATGTTCAGAATATTCTGCATTTTTTGCAGAATTTTTGCGAACCGTTACATACGGAAAATGTGCTAAAAACCGATTTTTTAATTTACCCCATAACTACCCGTGTGATGGAGATAGAGGGTTCAAACTTGTCAAAGCACATTTTCTTTTGATCACCTATCGAATGACGTCTTGCGATACAAATTCGGTTAAAGTGCATTTTTGACCATTTCACTCTGCCCAACCGAAAAAGAATTTCGTTGCCGCTGTCGTATGCTGAACGAAGGACGTGCGTGCGATCGTGGTGGAAAGAGGACGGAGCATAGCTCTGCCTTCCTTTCCACTGGGTGTGCGCGCAGCGTCGACGTCATAACGACGCTTCGTTGGTGGAAAGGACACGGAGCATAGATCTGTCTTTCTTTCGGATGGTTGTGACGTCACGGTACGCAAGCCTCGGTGGAAAGGAGACGGGGAGCATAGCACCTTCCTTGTCTCCGTACGGTACGGACAATCGCCGTACCGCGGCGCGCACATCGCACACAGACATGCCACGCACACACCTTGCTTCTATCCCCACTCTCGGCAGCACATTCGGTGTTTTATGCCAAATCTTCTATCACTGGGCTCGCCACTAGTTTAGGCGGCGCGTGCTGACGTCACGGCAGGCACGCAGGCAGGCACGACGTCGCGGGCTGCTGCGCTGGTCGGCACCGCTCGGCGGCGCTCGGCGACGCTCGGCGGGGCTCTACGGCGCGGCACGTCACAGTAATTTGAAAAAAACGGAAAAGGGAAGGCGCGTTATACGACGCGAGCGCGGACCGTGGGGAGAACCGAAAACGGCGCGAAACACAAACACTAGCGACTCGGCGGACGTCTAACTCCGACGAGTGTCACTTGAGGAATGAGTGCGAATCCCGTGTCGTGATAGCGCGAATCAATGAGACGACATAAAATAAAATATAATAATGAATACTTTATTAAGAATGAATATAGTTACTGGCAGAGATTCGGTGTTAAAATGTGGACTAAGACTAAACTCGCAGCGTAGAACATGCTTCTTATATCTACGGTTTGTGAGAAGAGGGGGTTGCGTTGGTAGCCCAGAGAAGGGCGAAGGCGTCCTCCAAGACGTCTCTCTTCTTGGTAAGGGAGTCTTTAGGAATTTAGGCTATCTGGACATCTGTGTACACTCAGATGTCGTCACAGCTGCATGTACTTCACTATCTGTCAGTTTCTGGTTACCCGGACGTCGTAAAGTATCCCTCGGTACGATATGGGTGGTCAAAAAAAGGGAAAGCGGCGAAGGGCTCGGTACCTGGGCCCGCTTACACCCGGCGCAGGCTTTGTATCAGTCTTATATACCCGAGATGCGGACCTCGGAGCAGTGATGTTCCTGGGGACGCTTTCTCGCGCATGCGCACTGCATTCGCGCAGAAATCCAGGGACGGCGCAACAGCCTGCCGAGATGCACAGGCCCAAAGAGGTAATGCGAGGTAAGGTAGGTTATAGAGATTAGTATATATTTAAATATAATTATTTATATATCAATATATATATATATACATATATACAATATATATATATATATATATATATATATATATATATATATATATATATATATATATATATACAATATATATATATACAATATATATACATATATATGCATATATATAGCTACGCATTTGCATATATATAACTACGTAAATTTCGTATCCATAGGGCCGGTTGCACCAACCTCGATTAACAAGGGAACATAGGCAACCCGGAAATTCAAAAAATTCTGAAATTTGGCACACATGTAGAGTAGTCCATCCGTAACACAACCATATTTTTTATTGGTGCCATAACTCGTTTTTAGGGGGTGAAAACACCCTTTGAAAAAAAATCCGATTTTTCTTCTTCGTCAAATATCTCAAGAACGGTAAAAGATATCGGAAAAAAGTTTAATCAAAAACGAAATCGCTTGTTCGCGTCTACGAAACTGCGTTATTTTTTATTTGATTTAATTCATATTTTTTTTGTTACGCCACCCCATCATCCCCTTTTTTCAAATTTTTGTCTTTTGCTGGCCGCTATGAAATACCTCTTGACACCGTCTTTTCATACCTGTAAATGATTTTTGCGTTAAAATTTTTGTTGGTATGTATAACCGAATGTTGAAGTGAAAATGCACGCGACATAAGAGAGATTGTAGGGATAATAAGGCGTAGGCGTATTAAAGCTATTTAGAGATGACAATTTAAAATACATCTTTATTATATTATTCTGTACACGGAACAAATACTGTTAAAATTATGGGCTGTAATTGGTACAATAATGATATTCTTCATAGAAATGTTTGAAACAAAGGTACTGGCCGCACCACGCACATCGCATAAAAGCTGGCGCTCCACAAATACTACATTTAGGTACGTGCTTTACACTCTTAAAGTAACAGAAATCTACTGGATTTTGGAACTCGCCGGAATGGGTTTCTAAATACCCACTTTTAAACCAAACATATTGGAAAAGATTTGTGAATCTGGGTGAAGAAAGCTGATTATTAATTAACAACTGTAATTTAATTATATTATTGCGTGCATGCAGATTGATATTTTCGTCTAGTAGAATTACATTGTCCGAAAATATCCGTACAAAATTTTTCCAGATTCTGAAACCAAACACATCCAAAGGTTGAATCATGCCCGTGATCTTCTTTGGAATGATTGAAAATGTCACTTCTTTGTCGTCTGTAATGAAATCGTAACGAGGAACAAAGTTCACATGTGCGATCATCGGAAAATAATGCAATATACGCGTCATTTAGCGCCATCGACGAGGACAGGCTTATATTCCACAGAGGGCACAAAGATGTTATAAACACGAAATATTAATACATTTGTTATTCATACGATAACTTGGTATAAATACTCCTGTGGGTGTTCTTTTTACGAATAGCTACGCTTACGAGAACAGTCAGTGCACATGGTGTCATTCGAGTAAAAGAAGTGTGGTACGTTAAAACTTCTTCTTCAAAATGCATTTGCATAATGTTGCTAACATAATAAACATGTTAGCCGCAACGTTTCAAATTGCAAGTATAACGCAGACTCCAATGAATTCGAAAGAAGTTGACTTGCACAACGAGCTGTGCGATATTATTGCAAATTTTCAAGATACGGATTGCGTAACGTCAATTGAACATGATTACGTACTTGACTTTGCCGATCCATCGGAACCACATGTTCCGCAATTTGTAGAGTACCTTACGCCTACAGAAACGGAAGAAGATAATTATTATCCTGAAGAGTGTACTGTTGATGACGAAGGAGGAAAAGTCGATATAAGCTACAAGAAGAGAGCCGTTGAATTTTGGAAATCCGGAAGAATAACTCATCGGCCGCTTACCAGCGTACAGAGGAACTTTCGAAACGTAAAATCCGTACAGCAGCTACACAGGTGGGCTGCAAGTGTTGAGAAGGGTGCAACAAATGCAGAGAAATTCACATGGATTGCAAAATATGTATTGGAAGAGCTTGAAGTGGATTTTGACAGAAAATCTTTTGTCCATGACATGAATTTGAGATTGTGGGCTTTGGAGGCAAAAGACCTGGTGGACCTACCCGATTTCAAAGCAAATACCTGGTGGATATGGAAATTCAAAAATGTACATGGAATCGTGTCTCGGAAGTTAACAACTTTCAAAACGCGATCTCCGTTTCAAGGCATTGATTATTTACACAATATCGCAAAATCTTTTGTCGCAAGCATAAGGACCAACATCCCAACTGTCGGAATTGAAGAAATTTATAACGCAGACGAGAGAGGCTTCAACCTCGAAGTTCATTCTGGACGAACATTGTCATAGTCTGGCGTGAAAATAGTGGAAGCATCGATTCAATCGGTATCCTCTGTGACATACAGTTACACAATCATGCCTATTATTTCGGCAAGCGGACGTCTTCTTTTACCTTTATACATCATTTTAAAGGAGCCCACGGGAACATTTGGTCCGAAAGTTCAGGAAACTTTATTCCGTCCACAAAATATGTATATCGAAGCTTCAAAATCAGGAAAACTCACGTCAGGCCATTTCAAAACTTGGTTCAGCGAAGTATATCTGAAAAATACTAGCGATAACACCATTCTATTACTCGATTCGTGGACGGGGCACTGTCCAGATCAGTTGAATCAGTTGATTCCAGAAAACAAAGAAGTGACATTTTTAATCATTCCAAAGAAGATCACGGGCATGATTCAACCTTTGGATGTGTTTGGTTTCAGAATCTGGAAAAATTTTGTACGGATATTTTCGGATAATGTAATTCTACTAGACGAAATTACAGTTGTTAACTAATCAGCTTTCTTCACCCATATTCACAAATCTTTTCCAATATGTTTGGTTTAAAAGTGGGTATTTAGAAACCCATTCCAGCGAGTTCCAAAATCCAGTAGATTTCTGTTACTTTAAGAGTGTAAAGCACGTACCTAAATGTAGTATTTGTGGAGCGCCAGCTTTTATGCGATGTGCGTGGTGCGGCCAGTACCTTTTTCTCAATCATTTCTATGAAGAATATCATTATTGTACCTATTACAGCCCATAATTTTAACAGTATTTGTTCCGTGTACAGAATAATATAATAAAGATGTATTTTAAATTGTCATCTCTAAATAGCTTTAATACGCCTACGCCTTATTATCCCTACAATCTCTCTTATATCGCGTGCATATTCACTTCAACATTCGGTTATACATACCAACAAAAATTTTAACGCAAAAATCATTTACAGGTATGAAAAGACGGTGTCAAGAGGTATTTCATGGCGGCCAGCAAAAGACAAAAATTTGAAAAAAGGGGGTGAGGGGGTGGCGTAACAAAAAAAATATGGATTAAATAAAATAAAAAATAACGCAGTTTCGTAGACGCCAACAAGCGATTTAGTTTTTGATTAAACTTTTTTCCGATATCTCTTACCGTTCTTGAGATATTTGACGAAGAAGAAAAATCTGATTTTTTTTCAAAGGGTGTTTTCATCCCCTAAAAACGAGTTATGGCACCAATAAGAAATATGGTTATGTTACGGATGGACTACTCTACATGTGTGCCAAATTTCAGATTTTTTTGAATTTCCGGGTTGCCTATGTTCCCTTGTAAGTGCTGAATCGTCGGTTATTTAATCGACACTTTGTTACAGTGACATTAACTTTAACCGACGATGATGCATTTAATCGAGGTTGGTGGAACCGGCCCTAAGTGATGTAAAAATATAACAAGAGTTATTAATTTAAATATAATAGGTTTCACGATTTACGGAAGGACTAAATTCTATAAATGTATAAAATATATAATATAAATATAAAACAAATATAAATATACGATATAACTAGATAAATGTAAATAGACAATATAAATATTCAATATAAATATACAATGTGTAACCGTACAAAACTTTGAACCCCGCGCCGGCCCAAGGAGATCGCACCGGCGCGCGCCCGGCGGCGACAGTAGAAGTAGGCCGCGTACGCACAAACACCGCGTGGCCGGTAAGGCGAGGAAAGCGGTACTCCCTTACCGACCTAATCATGCCCGAGCACATGAGGGGAAGGACCTAACGGTACTTCCCATCATAAATCTACATACCTCCCCTCATGCGGCTCGGGTATAAAAGGCGCCGCGTCCGGGTTGTCAGCATCGATATTCGATCACTCTTTCCGACGCGCTGACAAGCCCGGAAACCTTCAAACCTCTGACGCGCTGCAAAGCCCAGAGACCGCGATAGTAAAGACCGCCGTGTGACAATCACGTATTTCGGAAGACTCCGCAAAAGACGGGCCCGATAATCACTTTGATTCACGCCGCGCCGCATCGGTATCGCCCGAAAAGAGACGATAGTTTTATTGCATCGCAACCAGTATAAGTAAACGCAGTAGAAGCACGATGTTTTGATATCACCTACAACCAATAAACCTGCCAAATATCCAACGGACGAGGTGGCTGACCCCGCTCAAGTACCGGCTACAGCCACGCTCGCTTTCGTTCACCTAAAACTCTTCCAACTTACCTGACGGACAAGGTGGCCTACCCCGCCCACACACCGGTCAAGGCCACGCTTGTTTCGTTTACAATTACATACATTACTCCGCAATACCCGGTGGCTACGATCAATCTCTCCGCTCTTGGCACCGGCCAGGTTGATGCGTAGTTCATCACACAAACAGTAGAAAACCGAAACCCCGTGGCCAAGGAACTCTCACCCGCTCTCGGCACCGGCGAGGAGTTCGCTTGGTTCGCGCTTTCCTACCACAAAGAAAGACACGACAAACGACGACACTCTCCGTGGCCGATAATAGTGGCCGAACGCGTCGCGCTGATAACCGCGCCGCGACTATACTACGACACCAGCGAGCGAAACTACGAAATTGTATAACGACACTGTACACAACAAGAAACAGAATATACCACAGTGCATTACAGCATAAAAACAAACGCTCCTCATACGCCTCCCTACCGCCCACTCCTTCACGAGTATCGAAAGAAATCTCCCGCAAGGAGCGAACTCGGCCGTTGCTGCGACGAGGAGAACCGGCATTGCACCACCGCCGCAGCAGAGAAGGCCAGAGACCCGTCAGACTCCGTCACCACTGGCGGGCCGTGCTCACGAGAGCACTCCACTACTTATTCGTTAAATTTGTACGGTGACAAATGTAAATAATCGAATTTGAAAAAGGTTTGCGGTGGAAGAAATGCAATCCGAGGAATTTTTAACGATTTTTTTTGTGCAACGACTTTTTATAATGTTTCACCGCTTGTTTGGCCAAAAATGATTCCGCGGTGGCGCCCGAATCCCTTCCTTTTAATAATCCATTTATCTGCTTGCACCAACAATTGACGTATTCCACCACAATTATTTTAGTAAATTTTTCTTTGAATTCATCTGCGTGTGTCGCGCAAGAAATAAATGAATAATCTAGGAGTAAAAGAAGAGGCAACTTTAAATTTTAAATTATACTTTTTTTGAAACAAAAAGATGAAATGTTGCCTTCCATAATGACACTTGCCTCTTTAAAAATTGAATTAGAATTTTAAAAAGACTCTACGTCACGAACACAATCGCAGCAGTTTAGGTTTTTAGTGAAACTCAATAATGTTGATAAAATACGAGAATTGTTCATCCACGTTCCAGTTCTAATTGACTCCCGATCATGGAACAGTGTATACTTGTTTTCATCGTCAGCGGTTGTCGAATACTATTGTTATCCTGCTCCACATTTTGAGCTAATTTCGCGAAGCCACAAAGTGAAAACAAGGCCATTGCTCCGTCATCGGTGCAATTTCCTTTAACAGTTTTTTCAGATGTAAGATTATTAATGAGGAGGGCTTTGTACGAATTTGCAAATTGCAGACATGTCGGATTAACATTTCTGCCACTGTGACTCCTCACTGATCCGAAAAAGTTTTCTAAGGAATCTTGATTTACATTTCGCGGACAAAATTTCTTGAAACCAAGACTCCTTAGAGTACGCCACAGTAGTCTAAAACCATGCAATGTTTTCACCCAATTACCCATTGATGGCACGTTGCGTACAGTTTTTTTAACTGGGTCCACAAAACATATTATCCTCTTGAGGCAAGAAACGGCTTCCTTCCAAAATTCCATATGAATTGTCCTATCGCTCACGGGTTGTCGCAGTTCGGTCCTCTGTAGCCCGGGTTGATTTGTGGCGCCATTGACGGAGTCGCAAATGTCGTTGAACAATTTTACCACAATGGACGTGGTGATTCCCTTGACGACGGGCATTATTTTCGGGCCATGTACCGTCAAAAATCTTGTAAAAAATGATTTTCAATTAACTATTACCATAATCTTGTTGCGGTGCTCCAAAAGTTTATTGGACAAAATGAACAAACCTCTTGTTGCAGTTGTAAAGCCAATAAATGCAGCCAATGTTGTGCTGAGAGTCTGGGCTGCAACACTCACTCTCATTTTAGGAATTTTTTCAGTCCTAATGTGACGTTCAGTCACTTTGGGCATCTGTCTGGTAATGTGGTCGATCACTGTGGTGTCAATCTCGTATGCCAATTCTAATATCGCCCATGAAGCAAATAGCCTTTTCTGGCCGTTAATAATGTCATCCACATTGCCCAAATTATTTTTGAAAATCTGGATCAGGTTCTTTGTTATGGTGAACTTCCTGAAGTCGGCATTTATGGGATCGTTTTTGGCACCGAGCATCTCCTAACGTATCTCTATCTCCTTATTTAAAAGTTATTTCGAATACCTTTAAGGAGATGAGGCGGATCATACAATGGGATGATGTCCTGACCACATATTGCAATTTTTCCATCTGGAAGAAACAAATTTTGTTACTTTCCTGTTGTATCAGTAAATGCAAATATGAAATGTGAATACATACCCATCCGTTTTCCTTCGTTTAAACGTGTCATCCTAATCTGGCGGGTGAATGTGTTTAAACAACTCACATCAGTCGGGCCTTGATCACACACAGTGGCAACAATATTGAAGCCTGCCTGTGTGACTCGATGCACAATTTCGTGTATGTACCGAGCTAATTGCGGGGCACCAGTGCTACTTCGGCAAAAATTGTATGTGAGGGGGTGTTACGTCCCAATCGCTAGAGGGTGGGGATTCGCAACGAAATTGTGGATCGCCGCGCCTTCCCGTCATCTGCCCATGCTACTAGGTCCCTAAGGCCCTGGGCAGAGCGTAGCTTTGCTAGCCGAAACCTTGGAACGGGAAAATGACGGGGACGCGGGTTAACGACGAGGATGAGGAAAAAGAAAGGTGGTGGTAACGTTTCGTCTTGGATCCGTCTACAAGACCCATCAGTAGGGCTGATGAAGACGGACCCTGCCCCAGACCCATAGGAGGAGGAGGAGGAATTGGAACTTATATATACGAATGAGACTTGGAATGAGCCACTTGCGAGAGATTGAGATAGAGAATGACACCGCGTGGCGTCGAATTGGGGTATTTTGACCCGAGGCGAGCTGGAGGACGCGACAGAGGGATTATCCATTTTTTCTTAATCCCTCGCAACATAAAGACCAGGGCATGATCCGCAATCTTACTTGTTCTGGCGTTGCCCCAGTCTTCGAAACCAATTATTTTATCCGTGGTTTCGTCCAAATATACTTGGGAGTCAACCGCCATCTCGTCCCATATGAGTATACATACTTTTCCCTCAGCAGACATCGTTTCACCTTGCTCGTTTAGGTGATCAATCACCACACCATTGATCCCGGCGCTTAACGGTGTTACGTCCCAGCGTAACTTTTTGATTTTCCCTTCTCTTTTATTATCTTTCGTGTTAAACTCTCTTTCCTTTCCTTCACTCCGGCCGCCGGATGACGAATTACTCATAACGGCTTAGGCTCATCGCATCCGGTGCGCTGTTAGAGTATTAGTTGTAAAATCATGTTATTCTATTTTTCCTCCAGGCCGCGTATATGAATTACTTGTATTACGGTTTAGCCCCATCGTATATGTGGTGCTGTTGAGTTGTTAATATGTAGTGGAATTCCCTCACCGTGGAATCATATTCGTCCCATCGTATATATATATAAGTAGATATAAGTAGATGTAAGTAAATGTAAGCGTGTGAGTGGAAATGAATGCGTGTGAGCAGAGTATGAGTGTGTGCGTGCGGTATGAGTGTGTGCGTGTATAGGCTAAGGAAAAAGCGATGAGGTTCCGCGTGTTAATTTTTAGTTTCTCTCTCTCTTTAAAATGAATTATGATTTTCGTGGCAATAAGGCATTGCCCAGATATCAACCTAATTCTGTTCAAGCATATAAGTCAGGAGCGTGCACTACTAAAGTTTTGAATAGCTGAGTCAAGGCAATCATATTTTATTTGCAATAAAACTGAATAATTAAAGGAGGATAAATGAGCAAACGAAAGTCTCTCGCTGAACATCGAGCGAGCATAGTAACACAATATTTGTACACTGAATCGACCGCTGATCGACCGTTTCCATGGTTAGGGTATGAAAAACTGGCCTAGAGCGAGCCCAGGAGCCGTCTCGCGACGGATTTCTCTGGGCAGTTGGCTGTAAAGTCGTGAGGTACGTAGTCGATTGTCCGAGGGTGTCTTAGTTTTCATTAATTTCTGAGTCTAAAAGTGCATATTCTTCTTGCAGTGTGCTACTAACGAACTCAATTATCCTCGTAAAAGCTTTAGTTTATAAATTCAGTTTAAGTGAGACACAGACTCAGTTTTTCTTTAATTTAGCGGAAGTGCGAAAGTGTGCGCGTTGCGTTTTGCACGTGGCCGACAAATTGCGTCGGACACGTTAGCTTAAGTTTCCTTTTCGATTTCATTTACATTACTCTTTCTTTTATTCTTTAACTTGAACAGAACGCGGAAAGGTTGTTCCTCGCTCGTATGGCGATTAAAGTCGGAATTAATTATCGAGATATTTGAATAGAAGCACTATCTTCCTGACTTGCCGAACCTTGTAACGGACTAGTTCCCGGCTCAATTATCACCGAGCATAGGCAAATCGAGGAAGTTCACAGTACTAAAATTACGTTTCGATTCGAAGGTACTATCATCGTTTTTCCATCGAAAACCTTTGAAAACTCCACCGACGATACGCCAGAGAGAGAGAAAGAAGGATAGAGCGAGTAGCGAAGGAGACAGAGAGAGAGAGAGAGACAAAGCGAGTAAGAGCGCGAACGTAGCCGAAGCGACTCGAACGTAGCCGAAGACCAGCGACACGGTAGGAACCTCCAGTCGCGAAACACGACGACAATTACCATCTTATTGTATGATCATACCCGAGCTTAGGCCACGGCGGGATCCCACGGGCACGGTCATTTGACCGTGCAAGATTCCTTGTTAACTTGTCGATTGTAAAGGCGTAATTACTGATATCCGAAAGCGCTCGTGTTAAGGCGCATCATTGTCGCGCACTACACATGAACTTTTCTCAATACTGCGATAACATCTCTTGCAGTAATTCTTTCATAGTTTAGCGAATTCGTAACACATCTGTTCTACTTTTCTCTATATATATATATATTCTATCTTTTCTTTATACGATTATTTTCAATTGAATATAACTACTTTTGTTTTCCCCTTATATTACTCTCTTTAATTTAATCTGTGTTGTGACGTCACACCTCATATACCATAGCATTGTACACCGGCCGAAACATAACCTCGCGAGAACAATTGGGGACCTGTACGGGTCTTGAGAAGACACACGAATCCTATTAGTCCTGCAAACAACTAAACGCGATATTAGATTTTAACTTAACTTCTCCGTTTAGCTTGTACCAGATAAACTAGAAAATCCCTCCTCTTCCAGGAAGGGATTAGAATACCGCAATGATGATCTTCAGTTAGATCGCCGTTGATTTATTGTAATTAAATTAACAAAAATATTCAAGCGTTACGACCGGTCGCACGGCAGGCCGCTCGCGGATTTCTCATCGACCGTCTTGACAAACATCAAAGTCGTGATAAGCCTCGCCCGGACGTAACAACGGTATGTTTCGTAAGAATGAGCGCAACGAGCGTGGAGTTGGCAAAACAAATATTCTGCTGAGGAGCCGGTAGCACTGTCCCGACTGTTCCATGATAGCCAAGGCTAAAAGCTTTTCATCCATTGAAAATCTTTTTGCCTGTAGGGAATGAAGTTGCATTAAAACAGATTGGTCTTTAAATGTGATATTTGATTAGAAAAGTTATTCATACAAAAAGATCAGAAATTATTATTTCAGAGACTGGATTTGACACTTGCCTTTGCTTTCTTTGAAACATTTCGAATTTGCATTTCGACAAAGATCAGCTCCTTTGAAAACTTTTCCAGCTCCTTCATTTGCCTCGATCCGGCGAGTCCTTCTGCAGTCTGAAGGCGATCCTTGAATATCTTCAGCTGTCTTGTCATTCTGCTCTGCCGCTGCCTGAGATTGGACGCTATCCCATGCAAGCGTGAGGCTACCGGAGTCAGCTGTGATCTTTTGGTCAATGATCCCAGGAGTGGCCGCATTTTTCTTCTGGATGGAGTAGTCATCACGTGACTTTCGACTTGCTTCTCAGCTGCATCTGTTTTGACAAAAAGATTGTCGTTACTTTGAGCGCTTGTGCTGGGTGTAATTTTAATTTGATCTTGAAAGCATTTTATGAAATCTGCGTTGGCCGCTGTGATGTCATCCGTCTCCGTGATATTCCTTGGACCATTGGACCCGCTTCCATCACTGGGTGGTAACATTGTAACGTACCGCGCCGCCGAGCGTCACCGACCAGCGCCGCGGCCCATGACGTCGTGCCTGCCTGCCGGCCGTGACGTCAGCATGCAGCGCCCAAACCAGTGACGTACCCAATACAGTGACGTGCTCCCCAACAGTGACGCGCCCGAATCTAGCGACGCGCTCGAATCTAGCGACGCGCTCGCGTAGCGCCGAACATCCGAACTTAGCGACTGCATGGTGACTGCATGGCAACGGCATAGCGACGGCATGGCGACGGCGTAGCAATCACGTGCACAGTGAGTGCATAGGGACGGTTAGGGACGTGCGATTCCCCGAAAAATGTACCCCACCGCGATGCCCTACTTCTTCACTTCTCAAGACCCCTTGCCTAAGATCAATTCGTATAAAAGAGCGCTCCTCCAGGGCTCTCTAGTTCAGACAGCTTCAGAAAGGACCGTGCAAGGGTCTGCATCAGTAATTCCCGAGCGTGTTAAATAGTTAGAAAAAGTGTATCCAGGATCACTAAAGTGTCTTTTCGCTGTTTATTCTTGTTCAGGATTATGGCCTGCGTCGGCAACGCAGGTTTGCGCTTTTATCTTTCCGCAAACTCGCATGTGTGAGACCCGCGTCGCACCGCACACGCTGATTGGGTAGACGACGTCACGCTCATCGACTCCCGATTCCGCAAGTCTGTTTACACTCTAACTAATTGCGCCTTCCGAGTTCGCGCTATTCCGTCGCGCCGTTTTCCGCTGTCTGTTCCGTTTCGGTTTCGCACGTGCAAGCATCTCTTCCGTTCCGCGCTTCGACTAGCTCCTATTCTGTGAAAGACCGTTCTCCGAATCTATCCGTCCGAGCAAATGTTATACGCCGTGCGTATTGATTGTTACGGGCCTTTCCAAGTGCGCGTTTTGATCGTTGCCTAATCTGTACCGCTTCCCGTGAAGCCTTCCTTCCGCGACTAGGCGGTGAATCCCATCACGTGCCGGTGATAGTCGCCATTCTTTCCGCTCCTTCTTCGGGCCATTTGATCGCCCGCGGAACCTTTTCTATTTCCTTCCATCCAAGCTCGCGCCCCGTCTGTCTGACGGTCACCGCGGCTCCACCATCCGTAGTGACTCCGGTCCTCGGGTACACTAATATTAATTACGCGGTTCGGGTTCGATTTACTTCATTTAAGCTAGTCTAAGTTACGTTAAGGCCGAGACGGACGGCATCGCGACTTTAATGTACTGTTAATCCGACTGATATCGCTGAGTCGCAATAAATCTAAACTGGTGTGCCGCCTTTAAATTTTGAGCATCCTTTTTACATCCGTGCGTACTCCCCAGTACCTCCCAGCACCTTCCTTTTTGCCACGAGCGCAAACAGTTCTCATTGCAAGGAACAACCTGTGCGTGTTCCGCGCGTCTCTAGTTTAAATTCAGAGTCCGGCAGCTGCAGAAAAGATTGTCTTTTCGCTGACCGCGACTTTTTGCAAGGAATAACCGGTGAATATTCCGCGCAAATCTTTAGTGTTAGTCGTTCTGCCACACGTATAAGTGTGTAGGTTTAGTTCTCGTGTTAGCTCAATTTCCTTCAACCAAAAATACATTCTAGTCATTATCGTTTTCTGTAAATGTATACGCGTCGTATTCTAGTCATATTATTTGAAATAGTAGTTAAATTATCGTTGTGTGTTTTATATTTAACTGCTTTTCTGTGTATTTATTTTATTCAATATATATTCTATTTATTTGTTTTCCACAATTCTTTGCCATAGCGTTGTTCAATCGCCTAGAACTCGAATCCTACGAATAAGGTTTCCCTTTACCGCTCAAGGGAACCGGCGAGCCAAAAAGAAATTACAAAATCCACTTTCCTCAAAGTTGCGCAAGGGGTGCAGCCGTGAAAAATCGGACGAGGCCCTTGTCAGCTATCCTCTCGAGTTTGCTTGCCCAGGGTGCAGCCGTGAAAAATCGGACGAGGCCTGGGGTAGCGACTCAAAAACCGAATTGGCCGAAGGGTGCAGCCGTGAAAAATCGGACGAGGCCTGGGGTAGCGACTCAAAAACCGAATTGGCCGAAGGGTGCAACCGTGAAAAACCGGCCGAGGCTGGAGACAATTCTCCTAAACCCCTCTCTCCTCCTTTCGGCCAGCAAGACGTATTTCCGCAAGGGAGTACGAGGAGCTGTTAGAGAGGCATCATAAAGGGTAGCGACGTGCAGAGTGCAGCCGTGAAAAATCGGACGAGGCCTGTACTTAGCCGCTCACTCCTCTCACTAATATTTCTTTTCCTATCGGCACTGACAAATAATCCTCACCACGTCAGGCCGTGGCTCGTAACAACATCAACTCCGGAACAGCATCATTTCTCAATGTCCGTCGAACTGTTCCGGTGTTATGTCGAGGGTGAATGAATGAACACTCGTGTAAATCTTCACTTTAGACTTAACAATTTTATTTTTTGGAATACTGATCCAACACCAGGGTTAAAGATCTTATGAGAGAAAAATACGTCTAGTCGCAAGAAGGTCTGAATTAAGAGTGAGCAAAGCGTTCGGAAAAGACGCTGCTCAGAACGCACGGTCAAAAAGGGGCGTCGCTTCGGCGAAAGCGTTGGAATGCGGGATCTCAAGTGACATATGGTCTAAACGCTGGGCCCTTAGCCTAAGCAACCGATATATATGGTGTCGACATTACACCGGTATATGATGACTCCTTAAAGTGTTGTTGGCAAATCCTATAGCCTCGGGGTTGTTGGGATGAGAGCCCAAGGAGATCCGGATTTTTTATGACCTCGACCCATTTTTGATTGAGCCTCCAATGCTTTAGAAAAACATGTTGTGGAGTGCGCCGCGTTGCTTTGCACCCCACAACGCTGCATTTCCAACTCTTTGGCCCTGGCTGCAACCCTTCCTCAGCTGATTAAACAGAAATGTTTAAGAGTTTTTCGTTATTGACATCATTAAACACAAAAAAGTTAACAACTTCATATTTCAATAAGATAAATGTCATGTCAATTGTGAAACATTTCTTATTCTTACCTATAGTACTTGCCCTTTTGCCGCGATGTCGATTTCCGATCACATTACTCATTTTTAAATTTTTATGTTTCAGACCGGAATAACTTCAGCATAAAAACTATAAAAATATTTTAAATACTTTAAAAAGTATTTTCAATACTTTTATATCAGAACCTGCAAAACCAAAAACACTAAATTTCCGAACAAATTCCAATTGAAAATTCGTAAACCGCTGAATTTAAAGGTCAGTGCCACGAAATCGTTCCTGTTGGATCGCTTGGATCACTTAAAGTAACCGTCAATCCCGCCAAAATGCGCCAAGTGATGTCAGTGACGCCGTCAGCGCTCCCTGAAGAATATGCCAGTAATACAATCGTCGCTAAAAAGCTAAACCGGAAACCCGTATCTCAGTTTTCAGCCCCTGGTGGGCTCCGTATAGTTAGAGCTCCGTACAGTTAGCACCCCATCCTCAGCCGATTTGAGTTTTAACACCTGCAATCGTTTGAAGGTCATTTGATAGTGTTTGATAGTCCAAAATAATCGTTTGATAGTTAACCGTTTATTTATAATTAAAGAAACAAACTTGTAGGGGAATTTTTTGTATAGTTAGCACCCCCATGGTCGCAAATTTAATTTTTTTCTATACCAATTGATGTAAAATCGTTTGATAGTGATTGATAGTCCAATGCAAATGTTTGATAGTTAGCCGTTTGCTTGTAATCAAAGAAATAAATGTCTAGGGGAAATTTTGTCGTAAGCATTTCATTATTAATCTACGAAAATAGATGTAAAATCGTTTGATAGTGATTGATAGTCGGATATAAACGTTTGATAGTCCGGTGCAGACGTTTGATAGTTATTCGTTTGCTTGTGTTGCGTTATCACTCCACCCCTTCTCAAAATTCGCTGCGTTACCTGCCGCCTGCCTAGCGAAGTATCTAGTAGTATGTTTTCCCGCCACAAACGGAGCGATACAAACCCCTTCCGCCAAGAACCCGCAAGCAGACGAGACAACGAGTCGCCATAATGGATACTTAAGGGTGGGGAGCAACAGCCAACCCAATTGGAGCTGCGGAATCGAGGAAGACTGGACGGCACTCAACGCGGGAGTTTGATTTACTACCATGGAGATGATCGCTATGACGATCAATATTCATTATGTTGTCAACGAGGACGATGTTTTAATGTGAAGAAGGAGAATAAACGGCACTTGATTAACAACCATCAAACTGGGAAGACATATTTCATTTTTTCCCTCTTGTTAATTTTCCCTTGACCTAAAACGTAAAGTTACCGCTAGAGTATACAACACTTGCAATCAAAGAAATAAATGTTTAGGGGAAATTTTGTCATAAGTTATAATTCCCCGAAGGTCTCGGACAAAATTCTTTGACAAAATTTCCCCCAGACATTTATTTCTTTGATTGCAAGTAAACGAGTAACTATCCAACGTTTGTATTGGTCTATCAAACGTTTATATCCCACTATCAATCACTATCAAATGATTTTACATCTATTTTCGTAGATTAATAATGAAATGCCTACGACAAAATTTCCCCTAGGCACTTATTTCTTTGATTACAAGCAAACGACTAACTATCAAACGTTTGTATTGGTCTATCAATCACTATCAAACCATTTTACATCAATTGGTATAGAAAAAAATTAAATTTGCGACTGTTACGTCCCAGCGTAACTTTTAACTTATTAGCCTAGTATTTTTCTTGTTCTTGCTACTCCGATCTCCGGTTGCGCCTATACTTGTATATTACGGCCTGTGCCTATCGCAGCCGGCGTACCGTTAGAGTATTAGAGTTAAAATCATGTCATTTTCCTTCTACTCCGGGCTTCGTATGCGCCTATACTTGTATATTACGGCCTATGCCTAGCGCATGCGTGGTACCGTCGAGCGGTAACTTCAAGTAGAATATTCCTCGCCTTGGAATCACCGTCGTCCCCACCCAATACACCGACTCATGACAATATATTTATAGTATAAGGAACGAATGCGTGTACGCGGTATGCAAGTGTGAGTGTATAGACTTAAGGTTAGCGACGAGTTTCCGCTTAAGAATATTGTTTATCCTTTTCTCTTTCTTTTCATTTATTAATTGCGCCACTGTTAGGCATCGCTGCAGGACAAGACTATTTTTCGTTATCATCAATCCCACCGAAGCGTGCGCTTAAGAGTTACTAAGTTCCTACGTGCCGAGATCGACTTGCACTCATAATAAAATCTGTTAATCAGAGAGAGAAACTAACGAACAAAACCAGCGTCTCGTTTTACATAGCCAGCCGAATGTTTGTATATACCGTCGACCGCTATGTACCCGATTCTGTGAGAGGGGCCTAAAAACTATCTCTGAGCCGGCCTAGGAACCATCTCGAGACGCGACCGTCGTCGCAGTTGGCTGTATAGTCGCGAGGTGCGTAGTCCTCTGTCCGAGGAATATCTTAGTTTATTCTTTGTGAGCTAATCTGTGCAAATTCTTGCAGTTTAATCAGAGACTCATTACTCCTCGTTAAATCGTAGTGTTAAAATCTAGCTATTAAAAAGAGCAAGGACTCATATTTCTTTTGGTTTTCTTTTTGGTTTCGAATTTTAATCTAGAGTGCGAATAGTGCGATCCGCGTTATTTCCAGCACGTGGTCGGCGAATCGCGCCGAGCCCGTTAGCATATAAGTTTCATTTATAAAGAACATTATATTATTAGTATTATAAGTAACACTTCAACATAAGTCTTCTCTCGGTGAGGAATTGGTATTGTATTTAGACTGATTTAAACATCTAGAGCGGTCTGAGGAGTCTCTTCGCGAGTAACATCTACAGCTCCGATAACACGGGAGCTTAGGCCATCTCAAGCCTGATCGTACATTAATACCATTTTACGATTCGAAGGTACTCGTCGTAATAAACCATACGAATTTCTACCGACATACAACCGAACTGAGAGCGAGCGTAAGAGCGAGAGAGATCACAGCGAGCGACATACCATCGAGCGTGAGCGTGAGAGAGAGAGAGAGAGAGAGAGATCAAAGATTGTCTGAGCGTTTCCAGCAGCACGGTAAGAATATTCCAATTACCAGCTAGGTCATGATTTCTGGCCCGACTCTTGCCCCCAGTACATGTATTACGGGAAACCTAGGGCAATAGTTGTAGAGGCGATCCCGTAACCGTGTGCTCTGAGCGCTGGGCGATCGGAACTGTTTAATTCTATAAGGAATCTCTGTATCATTCATATAACGAATATCACGCGCAATACGAGCTGCTTCGTTCAACCCACGATTATACCGCGCCTTGCATACCAGCGAATTGTACTACCGAACATTGCGTAATAGTTAGTCTTTCCGTTCCTTATTATATCAATACTCCGATAGAAACAAAACCTCGTAACCATTGTTAAAACGTGGAATTGGCGTTAGAAGCGGGATACACTTTCTTTCTGTATATATATATCTCTTACAGTTATATTACTTCTTTATACCCACTTCTAACCGTGGAACTGGTGTCAGAAATCTGCTTTTTCAACTCAAGTCGTCTTTGTATCAGCACCTGAATAATCATCACAGAATATACACTATTGTTTTTTTCACACTATATCTGCTTTATCCTTCTTTTATTTTCTTTGCATGCGCTATAATTAACATTATCTGTACTGGAATGTAACACGCAATAACTCAGCAACCTGTACGGGTTGATAAGAGAGAGAATCCTATAAGTCCTGCAGATCGAGTAGATTGATTTCGTTCTTTCGCGTCATCATTTTATTCGGTCATTGATAGAATCATCTTTTTGATTTATATCCTTTAGGTTAAGTATTCACGCGTTACTCCCGGGCGACAACGGTCGACCGCTCGAACACACACACGGTTCCATCCTAGACAAATCCTTTAAACCGACCTATCGCGACGCCCGGACGTAACAGCGGAATTGGTGTCAGAAGTGGGATTCGATTTCTGAACTTTGCGAGTTGTATTCCATATTCCTTTCTATAATTTACATTTTATATTTCCTCTTATACCACTTCTAACAGCGGAATTGGTGTCAGAAGTGGGATTCTCTTCCTGAGCTTCCACCAGTTGGGTTATCTTATATTACATTCCTTATTATATTCTATATTCTTTTCTATACTTTACATTTTTATTTCTTCTTATACCACTTCTAACAACGGAATCGGATTGAGAATGTTTTAAATTGTTAATTAGGATTGTAGCTTCCACCAATTCTATACTTGTTCGTATAACCGTTTATCGCAGCAATATATAATCTTGCCGATGATCTGCGAGTCTTCGCGGAAACGTGTATAGCTAATCACATATATATAAAATCGCAGTAGGTAGTACATATATACATACATATATAAGTCCGCGGTTGAACGACGGGGCTCGTCGCTTGGCGCCGGAGCTCACGGCAATATTTGGGGTCGTCCACAGGACGCAAAGGAAACACGGTACTAACCGTGCGAATAGCGTGTGGGGCCCTCGATATCGATAGTAATATAATCGAACATGAGTCAACCTAATGAGTTTGGCACGGGTAGTAGCGCAGACGCGAGTAATAGCGCTACAATTGAACTAAGCGCGTCGATGACATCCGTGGCGGAGCGTCTCGCGCTCCAACAGGCCATGTCGGAAGTACCATATTACGACGGATCTAATGTGCCCTTGCGAGATTTCGTGCAGAGGGTGCGTGACGGAGCTGTGTATATGCCCCCACGTACGGAGGCTACGTATACTCGGGCCGTGATAGGGAGGTTGCAGGGCCGTGCGCGCGATAGCGTGTACGGGCAATCGGATTTGAAAACTATCGATGCGGTCATTAAACATCTCAAAACGCGTTTCGGAACTTGCAGTGCGTACCCACAGATTCAACGCGAGATAGAAAGCACGCGGATGCGTCGCGACGATACGGTGCACACGTTTTATGACCGCCTGAACATCCTTCTGATGGAAGCTAGGGGCGCGTTAGAAGAGGCACACGAAGGGGACATAGAGAGAATGTTAGCACCGGTTAAGGAGAGTGCATTGGGAGCGTTCCTTCGCGGGCTGCCGGATGACATAGCGAGGACAGTAGAGTCGCGCGACCCGGAAGATTTGGAAACAGCCGTCGCATTTGCAGCACGTGTGGTTTCGCGTAGGCGCATGCGGACACCATCGTTTGTTGACCCTTCTCGTTTACTCCCGTCACGGGCGGACGAGGAGAGAGTTGTCGCAGTTCGTGCACCACCGAGATCGCTGAGTCCGAGTGGATATTCTCGCGCCGGGCCTTCGTTTGAAACGAATAGGAACTTTGAGGTCGGCGCGCAATCGCATCCGACGGGATCAGGGCACTGCTACGCTCCGCCGCCTCAGGCAATTTATCCGCCTGCTCCTTACTATTACGCGCCGCCAATGCCATATCCAACGCCGTTCCCGTATCCGTACCCGAGTTACCCTCCGCGAGCCGAACAACAGTACGCGCCGAGCACTCGACCCATGTCGCCTGAGCATCGCATGCTCCCGACAACCGAACATGACAATAGACACGTTAGAGATAGGCGAGATTCGTCGCCGTCACCGAGACAGGGATCACCGACGAGACGCGACGACGATTTAAACTCGCGCGGAGCCCGCCGATCGGACGCGTCGTCGAGCCCGAACAACACAGAGCGTCACAGGACAGTCAGATTTCTAGAGAGAAACTAGTAGTTCGCCGCCTAGAAACTAACCGAGATTCGCCGCAGGTGCGAATGTGTGCTAAAGAACTGCGCCATGATTCGGCTTCATTTTTGATTGACACGGGCGCTGATATCAACGTAATCAAACTAAAAATATTGCGAGAAGATATATCTGTCGCGTTACACGAATCTATAGTCGTCACGGGTATTACCACGGAAGAAATAGAAACGTTGGGCACCACGATCGTGCACTTACTCGGACAACCGGTTAAATTCCACGTGGTACAATCCTCGTTTCCCATCAGGAGCGACGGAATTTTGGGGAAACAATACCTGAGGCAGGAACAGGCAGAGATATCATTCGCGCACAATACTTTAGTCACACAAAGTGATCCTATACGCCCGATGCGTTTCATAGGAGAGGGCGAACGACATAACGAAAAATTACCTTTGCCCATTACGCGCGTTCACCACCTACGAGCTAGAACGCGTCAAGCAATAAGAATAGATGTAAAGGAAGGGAGAGAACTGGCCGAGGGTTACTTGCCGAAATTAAACACGACGGACGGAGTATTCATCGGGGAAGCCGCTGTCTCAGTTTGTCGAGGCGCGTGCCACGTACTTGCGATTAATACCTTGGAAAATGACGTAGAAATATCAATACCACCGCAAAATATAGTACCGTTTGAATATCACAATTTCCCTGAAGAACAGGAATACTTCGATTCCGAGTCAGAAACGGCACACGCGCCGATAGTTAGTGACCGAGTAGGTGAAATAGTCTCTCGTTTGCGTTTAGACCACCTTAACGACGAGGAGAGGAATCACGTAATAAATTTAGTAGAAGAATATCCAGAAAGGTTTCATCTACCGGGCGATAAGCTGCAGTCGACACCCTGTATTAGGCATACAATCCCTACCACAGACGATTTACCTATTAACACGCGGCAGTATAGATTTCCACCTGTTCATCAAGCCGAAATCGCGAGACAAGTCTCTAATAAATTAGAGTGCAACATTATCGCACCCTCAAATTCGCCATATAATTCACCGCTATGGATAGTTCCGAAAAAGCCGGATTCTCAAGGAAACAAGCGTTGGCGAATGGTCATTGATTTCCGTAAATTAAATGAAAAAACGATTGGAGACGCGTACCCCTTGCCCAATATTACAGATATTATGGATCACCTGGGCGAGGCGCGGTATTTTTCGATCTTTGACCTCGCGAGCGGCTTTCAGCAAATAGAAATGGACCCTAAAGACCGAGCTAAAACTGCCTTCACTACACCAAATGGCCACTACGAGTATATTCGCATGCCCGAAGGGCTTAAAAACGCTCCAGCTACGTTCCAGCGTTTAATGGATCAAGTATTACGCGGGTTGCAAGGCGTAGAAGTTTTTGTATATCTAGACGACATCGTAGTTTACGCTAAGTCCTTGAAGGAGCATGGAAGGAAGGTGCAGAGACTATTCAATAGAATACGCGATGCAAAGCTAACTCTGCAACCTGACAAGTGCGACTTCTTAAGAACCGAGGTAGCGTATCTGGGACATATAATCGGTCGAGATGGAGTCCGTCCAGACCCGGGGAAAATTAGCGCGGTAAAGAAATTCCCGTACCCGCAGAATCAACGAAATGTACGAGAATTCCTTGGGCTGGTGGGCTATTACCGACGTTTTATAGAAAACTTCGCCGCGATCGCGAAACCATTAACAGAATTATTGAAAAAGAACGAAAAATTCGATTGGAAACAGGAACATACAACTAGCTTTAAAACTTTACGGAGAGCGTTGTGCCGAAGCCCTATTCTACAGTACCCTAATTTTAACGAACATTTCACTTTGACAACGGACGCCTCGGACGTCGCGATAGGCGCGGTATTAAGCCAGAATGCGAACGGGCACGATTTGCCAGTAGCATACCTATCGCGCAATCTAACCAAGCCGGAGCGAAATTATTCCACCACGGAAAAGGAATGCCTAGCCGTGTTATATGCAGTCCTGCATTTTAGACCCTATCTATACGGGAGGAAGTTTACGTTAGTTAGCGATCACGAGCCGTTGAGATGGATAGACTCAGTTAAAGATCCGGGACAACGCTTGGTGCGTTGGCGACTTAAATTACGGGACTACGAATATGAATTTGTACATAAACCGGGCCGACTCAACACTAACGCGGATGCATTATCGCGGAATCCGGTAAAGACTGACACCGTCACGTCGGAATCCGACAACGAGGAACGCAACTGGGTCTCGTCAAAGGTATTGCCAGTAAACCGGAAAAACCCACGAGTACCGGAGCCATTAGATACAAGCGCAGTAGCGACGAGAACGCGCAGGCGAATACCGTACCTGCCAGAACCCGACGTACCGACAGTAGGCGATAATAGCGAGTCGTCATCCGACTCCTCAGACACGCCAATATTCGTAGAGAGCAGATGCGTGATGCCCAGTGTAAAGCCACGACCACCGCGCAAGTCGAAATCGCCGCCTAAAACACGATCCCATGACGCGGAGACGCGTGATAGTGAGCGCGAGACTGCAGGGCCGTCGGACAGCGAATTTGTCGCTACAGAACTTCCTACCCGACCGCACTGCACTAGCGATGACGAACAATCTGAAAACTTACTCACTTGGGACGTATTATCGAGATCTTTCGAAGAACTTGGCGACTCAATTACTAGAGGTGAACAACGAACGAGCACGGAAAATACGCGAGAACCGACGGAAAACGTAATTACCGAAACTGACCCGAACACATCCGACGACATACGAGACAGAGAACAGACGGGAATAACAGTTGATCCGAAGACAGACGGGGCGGTCAGCGAAAATGTCGCTACGGAAGGCCCTACCCGTCCCGCCTGTACCGAAGGTGACGCGGCGCGCCCACCAGGAGGCCCTTTAACGTTGGTCTCTGAAACAGAGGCGTCTGGGGAGGGCGGTAGCGCATTACTCGCCGGACCTGCGGATTGCTCGCATTTACCTACACCTTCGCCAACGTCGAGACCGATCGCGCTATCAACACCGATGCCACTAACTGTACCCGCGAGATCATGTGTAACATTACCGGAACATCTACATAATGATAGACCTCCTTCGATACCGACAGTCGGAATCCCTGTCACTGAAGACGTGCCGATGGGCACCCATATCCCTTTTTCACCGGAACTTCAGCCTCATGTGCAAGAATTTCAGCCGAAACCTGTACGTTATTCCCGCGACAATCTGACAGCACGACGCGGAAACATAGCGCACTTCTTATCAGCTGATTGCGAATTGAGCGACCCGATATCGCGGCTACTCGTAGAATTGCGTATGATTTCGGTAGAAGACATGAAACTTGCAAGGCCAAAGAAAGGAAACGTACTGGTAACACAATACGGACAGCACCGAATTTTTAGTATTGTACTGACCGACCGTTTTTTTAATACACCTAATACTACGGACGTTGTGACTGGACTGCAGAGCCTTCGTAAAACATTATCAAATTACGGGGCAAGCGCTTGCGGTATATCGCTGGAAGGAAATATGACAGACAGTTTGACTCGCGAAACGTTCATACAGGAAATTAGTGAAGTATTTGAACATACTGGTATCACCATAACCCTTTTCACGGGAAAGGTATCAATTCCCCCGGAATCGATGCGGGCGGAGATTATTAAAGAACTGCATGCAGGTGTTGTGGGAGGGCATAAAGGCGTTACCAAAACCTACCGAAGAATAAGAGAGAGATTTTATTGGCCGGGAATGAAAAACGAGATCCAGAACTCCATTAGAACTTGTGCGGGATGCCAGGAAAAGAAATTAATACGAGCAAGAACGCGTGAACCAATGGTAATTACCGACACACCGATAGAGCCTTTCGCGAAAGTATCTCTCGACACAGTAGGACCGCTCCCCACGACTCCCGACGGGAATAGACACATATTCACGATGCAGGACAATCTAACAAAATTCTGCCTCGCGGTGCCCGTGCCCGATATTAAGGCCGAGACTATTGCTCACGTCCTCGTGACTAGCCTTATATTGCAGTACGGGGCTCCGCGAGTAATATTAACAGATAAAGGTACTAGTTTCATAAATAAAGTTATCCGCGAGATTGGACGTTTATTCGATATCGACCACGTAACGACCTCCGGTTACCACCCGCAGACTAATGGAGCCTTAGAGCGTAGCCATATAGTACTAACCGAATACATAAAACATTACTTAGGCGAATACGACGATTGGGATCGGTTGGTACCGTTCGCGATGTTCTCATATAATACGTCGGTGCACGAAGCGACTAACTTTACGCCTTACGAACTAGTATTCGGTAGACTAGCAAGATACCCGAATTCTTTCTGCATTGACGACAGGACAGATACATATGGATCTTATCTACGGGAATTAATACCTCGCCTGTCTGAGATGCAAGTGACAGCGGGAATAAATTTAATTGCTGCAAAACATAAATCTAAAGAACGCTACGATAGACACGCGCGGCCGCTAGATGCGGGGGAGGGCGACATGGTGCGGGTGCTTATCGAACCGAAGAAGGGAAAGTTTAGTAGTAGATATCGAGGGCCCTACAGAGTTGTCAAAATCCTAGAAGGAAATACCGTGCTGCTGGAGAACGAGAATGGCGAGCGTATTCTTAAACACGCCGACAAAGTGCAACCTCTGTATCAGTAATATACGTGCGTAGAAGGTAAGACCAAAGGCACGTCGCACTCTAGACACGTCGCGCACACTTACAGCTAGCTGCGCAGCCATCCTCCTGTTGCGACAATAAGAAAAACGGCATACATCGGGCCAGACACTGAATTGATAATAATTGTATTTCTAATAACACCATAGTTTAGTTGAAATGACGAGCAGACCGAGGAACCTTGAAAGTAGGCGTCTGTTCGTGACGCGGCTGGCGCGAGGGACCAAGAAGAAGGACTTGTTGCGGATCTTCGCACCATCCGGGGCAGAACACGCAGTCGTGAGGCAATCCCCAAATGGTAATTGCGGTTTCGTGACCTTCGCCAACGTAAACCAGGTGAAGGCGGTGGTGGAAGACGCGGCGCAACACCCGATCGTCCTGCACAAGCGGCGGATTGCCGTACAAATGGCAGACGCGTGGCACGATAGAGCTCAACCTCCGGTTCCATCAACATCAGCGATGCACCCGTTCGACGGTCTGGGATGGTGGCCAACACCGTTGCTTCCGGCGGACGTGGTGGCGGAAATCGCCAAATACGTCACTTATATTGACCTGGCAAGGATGGAGCAGGTCAATAAAGCGTGGAGAGCTGGGGTGCACCTACATCTCCAAACCACCACCACCCTGACGTTAACCAGCTGGCGCTGGCCGGAATACAGAGACTTAAAGGTTGTTACTCACGACGCGTACTATTGGTTGTTACGGAGGTGCGCCCCCGCACTTCGTGTCGTCAACCTTAGCGACTCGGAAGTGGCAGCGAACTTGCGTCCGTCTCTTCTGACACTAACCGCGACGTATGCCCCGCTTTTGGAAGATTTAGATCTGTCCGGGTTTAGTGTCCTGCCGTCTGGACTGCGTGCGATCGCGAACGGAGCCCCTAGGTTAAGGTACTTAAGCGTAGGGGAGTGTGGGCGTCCGGTGGACCCCGAGCTAAAGTGGGTATTTGCCGCCCACAAATTAGCGAGATTTTCCGCGTCCGACACACCCATGACAGGCGCTGCATTCGCCACACTGAGCTGTTGCCTGGAGAAGCTCGTTTTGACCAGAACCCGAACGAAGCCCAACTACCTCGCGACGTTTCTTTCAAAGCCGGTGAAACTGACGGAGCTTACCATCGACCAACCAGTCTTCTTCGGGGACGAAGTTCTCACGGCACTGGGGCACAACCGCGCGATGGGAGAGACAATGGTCAAAATGTGCCTGCGGTACTGCGATCAGAGGGACGAGGCACTTGATGAGGAGCTGGCGGAGGCGGAAGAGCACGGAGAGGTGGCGAACTTCATGGAGCTGGGTTATGGCTCGGTAACGGGAGCACTGTGGCTTCCACCGCGTTTTACAGGAGTGAAGCATCTCACCCTTCATTGCAACAGCTGGGTGGAGGTGTCCTTCATCGATGCGGTCGGTGCCCACATGAAGTCGCTAGAGTTCCTTGACATCACGGGGTGTACGAACATCCGGGGACAATTCTCATTAGAGGCCCTTGGGGACTTGCCGATGTTGCGACATCTAAACATGAGCCTTATGTATCCCTCCGTCGGTGCTCAATTTCTCTCGCGCATGCGTGCACTCGAAGAGTTGGAGTGCAGGGACAACGCCGGTGTGACTGACGAGGACATATGCGGCCTGGTGAGAAACTCCAGTACCATCAGGGAGGTAGACGTAGAGGGGTGCATAGGCGTGCGTCGACCACTGATCGATTGTGTTTTGCAAGCACTACGGGGAGATCCGCATGGACACAGTTTCGACTTGAAAGTGGGGGGGACCAGTGCGATACGTCATCGGCGCGATAGACAGATGCTACACGTTAGAATCCGCTACCACCGGACGTCAGGAAACCCCTACGCTTAAATTAGCTCCTAACACATCATCGGGGACGATGATGATTCTAAGGGGGGGAGGGTGTTACGTCCCAGCGTAACTTTTAACTTATTAGCCTAGTATTTTTCTTGTTCTTGCTACTCCGATCTCCGGTTGCGCCTATACTTGTATATTACGGCCTGTGCCTATCGCAGCCGGCGTACCGTTAGAGTATTAGAGTTAAAATCATGTCATTTTCCTTCTACTCCGGGCTTCGTATGCGCCTATACTTGTATATTACGGCCTATGCCTAGCGCATGCGTGGTACCGTCGAGCGGTAACTTCAAGTAGAATATTCCTCGCCTTGGAATCACCGTCGTCCCCACCCAATACACCGACTCATGACAATATATTTATAGTATAAGGAACGAATGCGTGTACGCGGTATGCAAGTGTGAGTGTATAGACTTAAGGTTAGCGACGAGTTTCCGCTTAAGAATATTGTTTATCCTTTTCTCTTTCTTTTCATTTATTAATTGCGCCACTGTTAGGCATCGCTGCAGGACAAGACTATTTTTCGTTATCATCAATCCCACCGAAGCGTGCGCTTAAGAGTTACTAAGTTCCTACGTGCCGAGATCGACTTGCACTCATAATAAAATCTGTTAATCAGAGAGAGAAACTAACGAACAAAACCAGCGTCTCGTTTTACATAGCCAGCCGAATGTTTGTATATACCGTCGACCGCTATGTACCCGATTCTGTGAGAGGGGCCTAAAAACTATCTCTGAGCCGGCCTAGGAACCATCTCGAGACGCGACCGTCGTCGCAGTTGGCTGTATAGTCGCGAGGTGCGTAGTCCTCTGTCCGAGGAATATCTTAGTTTATTCTTTGTGAGCTAATCTGTGCAAATTCTTGCAGTTTAATCAGAGACTCATTACTCCTCGTTAAATCGTAGTGTTAAAATCTAGCTATTAAAAAGAGCAAGGACTCATATTTCTTTTGGTTTTCTTTTTGGTTTCGAATTTTAATCTAGAGTGCGAATAGTGCGATCCGCGTTATTTCCAGCACGTGGTCGGCGAATCGCGCCGAGCCCGTTAGCATATAAGTTTCATTTATAAAGAACATTATATTATTAGTATTATAAGTAACACTTCAACATAAGTCTTCTCTCGGTGAGGAATTGGTATTGTATTTAGACTGATTTAAACATCTAGAGCGGTCTGAGGAGTCTCTTCGCGAGTAACATCTACAGCTCCGATAACACGGGAGCTTAGGCCATCTCAAGCCTGATCGTACATTAATACCATTTTACGATTCGAAGGTACTCGTCGTAATAAACCATACGAATTTCTACCGACATACAACCGAACTGAGAGCGAGCGTAAGAGCGAGAGAGATCACAGCGAGCGACATACCATCGAGCGTGAGCGTGAGAGAGAGAGAGAGAGAGAGAGATCAAAGATTGTCTGAGCGTTTCCAGCAGCACGGTAAGAATATTCCAATTACCAGCTAGGTCATGATTTCTGGCCCGACTCTTGCCCCCAGTACATGTATTACGGGAAACCTAGGGCAATAGTTGTAGAGGCGATCCCGTAACCGTGTGCTCTGAGCGCTGGGCGATCGGAACTGTTTAATTCTATAAGGAATCTCTGTATCATTCATATAACGAATATCACGCGCAATACGAGCTGCTTCGTTCAACCCACGATTATACCGCGCCTTGCATACCAGCGAATTGTACTACCGAACATTGCGTAATAGTTAGTCTTTCCGTTCCTTATTATATCAATACTCCGATAGAAACAAAACCTCGTAACCATTGTTAAAACGTGGAATTGGCGTTAGAAGCGGGATACACTTTCTTTCTGTATATATATATCTCTTACAGTTATATTACTTCTTTATACCCACTTCTAACCGTGGAACTGGTGTCAGAAATCTGCTTTTTCAACTCAAGTCGTCTTTGTATCAGCACCTGAATAATCATCACAGAATATACACTATTGTTTTTTTCACACTATATCTGCTTTATCCTTCTTTTATTTTCTTTGCATGCGCTATAATTAACATTATCTGTACTGGAATGTAACACGCAATAACTCAGCAACCTGTACGGGTTGATAAGAGAGAGAATCCTATAAGTCCTGCAGATCGAGTAGATTGATTTCGTTCTTTCGCGTCATCATTTTATTCGGTCATTGATAGAATCATCTTTTTGATTTATATCCTTTAGGTTAAGTATTCACGCGTTACTCCCGGGCGACAACGGTCGACCGCTCGAACACACACACGGTTCCATCCTAGACAAATCCTTTAAACCGACCTATCGCGACGCCCGGACGTAACACGACCATGGGGGTGCTAACTATACAAAAAATTCCCCTACAAATTTGTTTCTTTAATTATAAATAAACGGTTAACTATCAAACGTTTATTTTGGACTATCAAACACTATCAAACGACCTTCAAACGATTGCAGGTATTAAAACTCAAATCGGTTGAGGATGGGGTGCTAACTTTACGGAGCTCTCAATGAGGTAAGCGGGGAGTTGGAACGGGTGCAATCAGCTCCATCAGCGCCATCCCGCTGGGTGCGTCGGACACCACGAAGACAAAACGGGTATATCGACTGCCTGCAAGTCGGCGTATTACCAACAAGGCGACGACGGCACAGGAGGCGAGGACAATCCGGTCGCCGAATCACCCGGAGGGCGAGGCGCTGAGAAGGCACCAGCACCACCCATCGCGAGCGGGGGGGGGGGGTGGGCTAGACCACCCCGGACTGAGGTCAGAAGGAACAAACAAGCAGCGTCAACCCATGCGACTCCGCCATCATTTCTACGAAGGCACCAAGGGGGAGGGCACTGAAGGCCACTGTTGCGTATTCACAGTCGCCTCGGGCGGGCGGCCAATGGGCGCCCGCGACGCGCTCGCCCGAGATCAATCATTGCGGTCGATACTCTATGTAAACGCGCCTGCTAATTAGCAGCGCCGCGTCGCGTTCTTCTCGGGCAATTGTACTCTCGCGGTTCCCGCGCGCTCTCGACGGCCATTACCGTTCTTGCTATCGTGACTAAAGGATCTATCTCGATTTACCGAAACTTCTCGTGCGTTTAACTGTGTCTACTCTCGTGTTTGTGTGAATCAGACTAACCGTGCGTATTCAGGGATTATTAAAAGACACTTTGGTGCCCCTCAAATAGTGTATAATAGTAGTTTAAGTGCGTAGTTTAACACGTTAAGCCCGGCGCCGCTCCCTGAGGACCGGCACTAGAATTTTTCGTGTGGCTGGCGTGTATCCCTTGCCGGCTGCCGGCTGAACGGAAAGGACAGCAAACTCGGCGCCGGGCTCAACGTGTTAATAAAGACTCCTCAGAGCAACTCAACACACGTGTTCGTTTTCGTGCCGACCACGTGCTGTACGACGTCGTGCGGTCGTCCTCAACTCTCCTTAAACACAACACCCGCGCCTCACCAGACTTTTTAGGCACTCCTCCAGGCTCTTCTCAAAACAGCCACCGTCGGCACATCCCGCCAAGCGACTCCTGATAGAAAATACCGGTAACCCTGATTCCGCGCAAGCATCTCGGGTGTACCGACAAAAGAGATTTACGCGTTCTTCTTCTTTTTTCTAAACTGTCACCTATCTGCAAGAACTGTCATATGTCCGCGCAATACCCATCGTTTCGCGCCGACAAACAACTAATTTATGAGTTTATTTACGCTCTAATATGGGTATAAAAAGGGAGCCTGCGTTGCTCTAGATCAGTCCTCAGATCAGAAAGAGTGCAGAAAGGACTATCCGTACTTGCGTGTAACGAGTGTTTAACGCCAAAGTCGCGATTCAGATTGTTCAACATCGACTCAGCGAGAGTACGAAAAAGTAAGAATATACTATTACACCTGTTAGTATCACCTGATACACATAATTGAACTGTTAGAATAAGGAAATATTATATATATATTTATCCAATATATATATTCGTACAATTTACCACCAACATCCTCAATGTCTTCACCGCACTTGGCTAAATATGTATAAAATCTAACAAAAATCAGAGCGAATCGGGTGGATCATCCTTTTGAATTGCCGCTGATTTTAACGTCTTGCGGACACTAGTGGGGTGGCAGCCCTAGGCAAAATATTGTTTTTTCAGGAGAGTAGTTCCAACTATGTCCAACGTCCCAGATGTCGCCAGTATCAGCAGTTTGTGGCGCGCGTGTTCCACGCCTTCCTTAAGAGGGCGCTGTCGCTTTGTTATAGTTTGTGGTCGAGGCGTCTCGCTGCCGCCGCTATGCGGAGCGTCGGGCGGCTCGACCGGAAACTGAGGCGTACGAGCCCAGCATGCAGCAGTAGCTGCACGCAGGTAGCAGGAGTAGCATCTGAGCACCGTAAGAGTACACACAGCAACCACCCGACAGAGAGAGATCTGAGTTACTTTAACTTGCCGTGACTGAACATTAATTACGGACCACTCGACCCGAAGAAAAAGCTTGTTGGGAAGACTATCTTCTTTCCCAACGTGTGGAGGCACGTGACCCCTACAAGTTAGTGGGGGAAATGGGAATGTGTGCATGCCATGTCTGTGAGGGGTGCGCGCGCCGCTTGGCAGCATCACGAGGAGACAAACACAGAGCTATGTTCCGTTTCCTTTTCACCAATATCGCGCGCCGCCGCGTGCGTCATTCGGCTTGCCGAAGCGATGCCGAACAATGCCGAAGCGGCGCTGAAATGATCTTTTGCAACGCAATGTTCTGAGGAATCGCCCGCGAAACGCTCGCACGTTTTGAACTGAACACTTAAATATGTTTTTAGGACATCAAGATATTAAAAATTATCTTAGGAAAAATTGTTTTTTAGATGTGGGAGGGGAGATTTATGTGACATATTTTATCAATATTCCAATTTTCCAAATTTTAAGTTTACCAAACTTAGGTTAAAGTTTGTATACAGTCGAACAGTTGTGATTAAGTTCCATCACATTAATGTGAAATGTACTATCGACTGTCCATATGAATGCTATTTGTGTGATAAAATGAGCATTGCGGACAAGAAGGAAAACTGCTTTGAATTTGCAGATTAGTGACAAACACTAGTCTCTAAAGTCAATTCGAAAGTTACATTTTCTATGTTCCAGAGAAAATGAAGTCAGGCCACATGCAACAGGCATTACTCCAAAAGGTGAGGCCTCCTCGTCTACTGATTTGTAATAGTAACATGGATCATAAAATAAAACTTGTTCAATGAGCTTTGTTAATCATATCGTATAAGAAATTGCTAATCTGTCTGGTATCGTTTATACCAGATATGACCTCGTTAAAAGAAAACTGTATTACAAATGTGTCTTGCACAATTTTTGGTAAGATTGTAACGTACCGCGCCGCCGAACGCCGCTGGGCGCCGCCGACCAGCGCTGCGGCCCATGGCGTCGTATGCGCTTGCCTACCGTGACGTCATCATGCATCGCCTGAACTAGTGACGCGCCTGAGTTAGTGACGCGCCCGGGCTAGTGACGTGGCCCCGAATGAAGCGCAGCGGCCACGCGCGATCACGTGCACAGCGAATGCCCGGCGAATGCACAGCGGGTGCGTGGCGACGTTTGTGAACGTTCGGGAACGTGATGCCCCCCGAAAATGCGCCCCACCTCGATGCACTACTTCCTCGCATCTCAACACCCCTAGCCTAAGATCTAGTCATATAAAAAGGGGCTCCGCCAGGGCTCGCGAGTTTTCAGACAGCTTTAGAAAAGGACCGTGCAAGGGTCTGCGTACGAAATTCCCGAGCGTTTAAATACTTAGAAAAAGTGATTCCAGAATCGCTAAAAGTGTCTTTTTCGCTGTTTGTTCTCATTGCAAGGAATAACTTGTGAATATTCCGAGCATTATTAGTCTTAGTCGTTCTGCCACACTCTTGTGTGTAGGTTTAGTTCTCAATTTAGCTCAATTTCCTTAAACCAAATATTCTATTACTAGTCATTGAACGTTTTCTGTATACTTATTCGCGTCGTATTGTAATCACGTTATTAGAAATAGTAGTTGAATTATTGTTTTGTTCGTTATACTTAACTGCTTTTTCTGTATTTATTTTATTCAATATAGTCTTTTTAATTGTTTTCCATATTCCTTTGCTATCGCGTTATTTAATCGCCTAGAACTCGAATCCTACGAACGAGGTTTCCCTTTGCCGCTCAAGGGGACCAACGAGCCTAAAAAGAGTTACAAAATCCACTATCCTCAAAGTTGCGCAAGGGGTGCAGCCGTGAAAAATCGGACGAGGCCCTTGTCAGCTATCCTTTCGAGTTTACTTGCCTGGGGTGCAGCCGTGAAAAACCGGACGAGGCCTGGGTTGGTGACTGAAAAACCGAATCTACTGATAGGTGCAGCCGTGAAAAAGCGGCCGAGGCTTGAAGTGATTTTCCTAAACCCCCTCTCTCCTCCTTTCGACCAGCAACACGTATTTCCGCGAGGGAGTACGGAGAGCTGTTAGACGGGCATCACAAAGGGTAGCGACGTGCAGGGTGCAGCCGTGAAAAATCGGACGAGGCCTGTAAATAGCTGCTCACTCCTCTCACATATATCTCTTTCCTATCGGCACTGACAAAAATCCTCACCACGTCAGGCCGTGGCTCGTAACAAGATATCACGTGTACGAACGGTAATACCTTAAACACCTGTCGCAAATCTGTCCTACTTCAGTATCATTGACAATCTGATATGCAATGTGGTATAATAGGGGTACAGACGAAGGTCCACATTAAAAAACCGAACGCGCTATTGCTGGCCCTTCATGGGTGGCATGGAAGACCAAGTAAACATTTATACTTGTATAATATGTAAGTAAGTAAAAGTAATACACATCGTCAAGTTGCTTCATCAATAATTATAAATAAATATCAGTTGAAAAATTTGTATGTAGGACTAGAGGGACCGTTTGAAGGAGTTACGCAAATACGCGGTCAGAAAAGTGGTATGCGCGAGATATTTTAATTATTCAAAGTGCGATCCGAGGTGGATCGGCAGGGCATGCAATAAAATTTGCGGTTTTTCATTGACAACGGATTTTAGAATATTGCCGTGGTTTATGGTACCCTCCATTGTGCTACTTCACGCACAGAGAGCGACGGTTCATTCGTATCACAGAGTGAGGTGTACAGGGGAATTTCCTGAAGCCAAACACGTACTCGTCTCGTTTGAATGCGAAGAATCAAAACAGTTTTCTTGATGTGTGCGTATTTGGAAGAAAAAGTTTAAGCATCAATGGACAATTGCACACCAAAAATACAAAATTTTTCTAAAAAATAATGTAGTAAAGCTTGAACCAACTGTAAACTCATAGTAAAGAATCTGTGCAGTGGCTCCTTTCTGATTACATGCATTATTCTGTTTACGGGAAATTGACGAACCCAGTACAAGCAGAGGTACAACCAATACAAGAAAGTCAACCCGTATATTTGGAAAATTTGGGTTAAGCACACGTTTTTCATGAATCTTGGAAAGTAATATTGAGCATAGAGTTCAACGAAAGTCAAAGGATTCGTTTGCAAAAGTAAAAAGCAAATAGATCTACAGATATCCAGAATCCGCAAATTGGGGAAAATTCTTACCGAAACTTATCGATTAATGGGTCAGAATAATAAAAGAGGACTATTCAACATAATAGGCGAAGGAGTGAACATACTATTTGGAACATTGTCAGCGTCAGATGCTACATATTATAATAATGAGATCGATAAACTACGAAACGATAACTTAATGTTATGAGACAATGAAGTTTCAGTTTAATTCTGTAATGACAGATGTCGTGCGAGACCATTAGGTATGCGTTATAATTCCTTTTAGTTTGCTCTCTTATGTTATAAACTAATGGCGTCACGAACTTCCGTTTCCTCCTTCTTCTTCCGATAACCACCGAGTGAGTAATGTGTCCTCGTGCAGCCTATCATAGTATCCGAGTATATCTTCCTAATAAAGAAACACTGTTGCACAATCGTGTCTATTATTAAACGCTACCGAAACCCACTGGCAACACTTAAAAATAGCCCACCTCATACATAATCAAACGACGATCTTAATGAATCAAATGAAAGATAACCTGGGAACCGTTTCGGTATAGACGGGATACGTTTCGTCAAAATTCGGCTACGCGGTTTTGTCGGAGTGACGGATTTGTCCTGCGTAAGGATCGTGTCCCTGTGGGTTACTCCGTACCTCGTAGCGAGTGTTATTACAGGAAAGCAGCGGTTACTTGTTTCTACCTTCCTGGAGTCGACACAGATGGTGTCGGTGGAATCGGTGCACAGGGCGAGTCGAGATAATACGTGAATGTGTATTGCACACGAAAGTAAATATATTCTCAATAAAATATGTACAAGAAATGATAATGTCGAGCGTCGATGTTTAAGCGGCTATGACTCGAAAGTCTTATATACACGCTAAGTGCTGCCAGGACAGGAACGACCTAGGCCTGTTATCGATACGAACTTTTGCAAATATCATGTGTTTCTAGACCAGGGAACACCTTGGCGAAGACTAGGATCGTCAGGCGGGGGACACCGAAGTGCATGGGCCGAGCTTGTTATCCGTCTGCCAGAGGTTATCCCGTATCCTGTTTTATGATTGTGTTCGGACTCAGGCGTATACTAATCTATTGATTCTACAGCAATTATGTTCAATATGCATACAGGAACTCTGCAGTTATGAAATCGACTTACGGTGGGAGCGCTAAGCTGGCCGTACGATGGGTCTATCGCACCACAGATATTCTGTATTACTTTTCTACTATATGCAAAATGCCTGCAAGAGAGGCTAGGGGCATCCTTTGGGGGGCAGTTGCCAGCCGCAGGATACGTCCGCCTGCTTACAGGGTTACTCAGAGAAGTTGTAAGAACGGCACACAACAATGTTCTGCGGGAGCGCGAAGCTGGCCGGGAGTCAGTCTAGCCACTTCAACTTCTCTGGAGCTAAGCCTGATTTATTCTATTCTCCTTCTTTATTCCTTTTTATTCTCTTATGGAATTATCATGGCAGTTAACGCGACGCTCTTACTACGAAGCGGGTACACTCTTGTATATTGGAAAGTAGGTACGCGAGTATGAACAAACGCGAGAATGTACGGTATGTTGGCGATGTTTCTATATTTGATTTGTCTTATCACGCGTTTACAATGGCAAGCAGTTTGACGGGGCAGTGACTGTCGCAGACTTCGGCGTCGTGAGCAAATGTATAGAAGGAGAGCGCTCCTTCGTAATTCTTTAATTGGCGTTGATATTGTTCACTGAGTCGACTTATAAACTTTTATGTTTCACGAATATATGGTGTCCGGCGGTACGGCGTAGTGCGTTTCGTTGATAAGGGCGACAGCAGTAATGCGTGCACCTTAGTGTAGGCGACAGCCGTAGCGTGCTCCAACTTTTAGCTCAGGATATGGACGATTTGCTAGTGCCGTCGAGCACCATATATTCGTTACAACGCATAATTACTCTTACGAGAAAAGGAGGCATCTACCGCCTGGGGTCGGTAACTATGTTTCTCATGCGTACGTGTATGTTGACATACGACACGACGCTCGTGCTCATACACACGCTTGACCCGGGCGTGCCGCGTAGTGTGCTAGCGAGAATTTCGCGGGCGCATGTAACGCTCAAAAATTGGACGGTTACAAACATTTCGCCAAATTGAAGCAAAGGCCAAGATAATTAATGAAAATTTCGAAAAACTGGGAAATATAAATAAACTAAATATTGAAATCGATGAAATTCTATTAAATTACGTGCTCTTTTATTGTTGCATATTTACAGTCGTCTCGGGCGGGCGGCCAATGGGGGCCCGCGACGCGCTCGCCCAAGATCAATCATTGCGGTCGATACTCAGGCGATACTCTATGTAAACGCGCCTGCTAATTAGCAGCGCCGCGTCGCGTTCTTCTCGGGCAATATTTCTCGCGCGCGCCGGCTCGTCCTCGCGACGGCCATTACCGTCCTCTGTATAGTAGTGATCGGGTGCTCTCTCATATTCATTGCGAATTGTAGTGCGGAAATCAGGTGTAATTCTCGCTTTGTGCACAACGGAAAGTGACTGTTAAAGCGCAGGGATTATATAAAGACACTTAGGTGCCCCTCAGTCAGCTGTAAATAGTAGTTTAAGTGCTTAGTTTAATAAATATATTCGCCTGGAACTCCTCACCCACGTGGACTTGATTGCGTCGGCCGCGTGCCGAGTGGCGTAGATAAGTGCTCCCAAAATCTTGTGCGTTCTAACTCCCGCGCCTAACCAGGGCCGTGTTCGGAAATTGGATGACAGTACTGTCAGTACTAGATTTCCGTTCAAAAATGCTTTTCAGTTTAGCTGACGAGACTGTAACGTACTACCATTTTGTCAGACATCAGTGAAGTAGTGCAGAGCAGTGCAGTTTCGGCAGCACTGTCAGTAAAACAGAACGACTATTTTTCAGTAAAACCAGCGTCAGTACTGGCAGTACTGTCAGCCAATTTCCGAACACGGCCCAGATTCCTCAGGCTCGTCTCGGGGTTAAACTCAAAACATATATCAAGACTTAAAGGACGACATAATAAATTTACTAAACGCAATCATTGACGGAAAAAATGGAATTGCACATCCACAGACACAACCTCCGTCATTAGTATTTGAAGCCTTATGGAATAACAGTCATAAGAGCGATCATCTACCAGTTCCCCTAAAGGAAGAATATTTCGCCACATTAATAGATATATCTCAACTTACGATTCTTACTGTGCAAGGAAAATTGATATACGTTATGGAAATTCCTATATTAGAAGTAGAACTTTATAATATATATCATCCCATACCAGTTCTGTTGGAGATCACGCTTCAGCGTGTTTAAATTCACCGCGCATGTTAATGTCCGGTCCCCTTTCACTGCGCCACCTACCAAATAAAAAACAAAAAAAAACTGTACTTCCTTGTAAGAACTTGTATGTGCAAGCACTTGTAATAAATCATATTAAATAAAAACGTGTTCAACGAATCTGTAGACCGTTTCCAATCGCGGTCAAGCGGACCTATGAAACCAGCAAAATTCAACAAGTTCGAACTCATTCTTTCTTGAGAGGATATGTAATATATGGAATAGATACAGAATATATTGCACTTAATTCGCTCAAAACAAAATTCTTCCCAATAAAAATAACGGAATTTGAAAAGTTGAAGCGAATTGATAACACTTACATTGTTAGAAGAATTTATCCAGACTATTCAAAAGAATCATATACATCGTGTTTAATAATGCTAATACATATGAAAAATGGTAATGAATGTGATCTGAAATATGTACAATTGAAAAATTCACTATTTGTTCAATTACATACGGGACAGGATTGGATAATTGCACCCGTTGAGACTGAATTATTATATATTATGTGTCACGAGAATACTCCTTTTATCCTGAAGATTAAACAGCTGTCAAAACTACACTTGAACCCAGGATGCAACGCAGTAGCTAAAGATGTAATTCTTAAAGCCACAAATATTCAGAAAAACTTAAGCCTTGATATATTCAACGAAACAAATTTGAAGGCACAACTAGAGGCATATCGTTTAGATAAAGATCAAATAAAACTAAACACATTACACGAAAATTGTATGGGTACAAAGAAAATCAAGTATCTAGGAACTACTTTGGATGAAATAAATGAACAAATCGAAGAATTATCACTCACAATCAGACAGCGAGCAAAGACATGGACTGAAAAATTACAAGAAGGATTAAATTATTTGGGATACACAGCCTTAATAATACTCGGATCATATCTTGCACAGAAGATCGGTCTATTAGGATACCTGAAGGATAAAATAAAATATTGTTTAAGGCCATGTATCATATTTGACCACTGCATCTTCGGAGCACATTCTCGAACAATAGATAGACCCAGCGTCGTTTATCTAAACCGCGAACTAATTGTAGAAGAAGCTACGGATACTTCTTTGGTTAATGAAAATAGAATTGTACTAGAAGGAAAAGTATATCTACCAAAGCAAATAGTTGACTCATCCAAATGTTTCGTACATTGTTAACAAATTGTTTATAAATACAGTAAACTCCCGTATAACATAAGTTCTTACAACGCAAATTCCATAAACGCGCCATAGATATATTGCGACGACTATTTTCATATAATGCAGTTCTTCGTACAACGCGTCAAATAATAAAACAGGAATTACTTGCATTTAAGAATGTAATCTCCTTCAGTTTTGCAGTACATACCAAAATTTGTATAATTACATTCTTATTCGATTTCAATGAAATAAAAGATTTTTTACATACATTAATAATATGTTTATTTTAATCAACTGCATATATATGCCATTTATTTAAAAAAATATGTCCTATTTGATAAAACATACAAAATAAAAGTTCTCAGAGCAATAATCATTTCGAACATGTTACTTCAGATTATACGCGTTATAGAAGAAAAATTTCCGTGTGTCACGCTTTCCTATAACGCGAATTCATATATTAACGCGTAACATATTTAACCGCTTTATACCGGAGTTTACTGTAGTAAAAAATATTTTTCAAAGAACATTATCTAAATTTATTACCTGCTCATTTGTAATGGTTTCTCCTAAAATGTGAATAATTAAATTATAAACACATGATTAAGAATTCTTAAAAGACTTGAAAACACCACTTCTACTTTCGAATAATACATAACAAGCCAGAGAATGAAATAAATTGTAAACTGAGTATTATATAGACAAATTATTTAAGTATTTGCATTAAATATTTTTTTTCCTTTGCAAATGTGATGCAATACATGTATTACCTGCCAGAGAGAGAGAGAGCCGCTAATTATGCTTCCTCCACTATCTCCGGCACTGACCGTGCTGGGGACCAATTATGTGTTTCGCTGCATTGTCTTCAACCCGGGATATATAAATATTTGCGTCATTTGGCTCATTAGATTTTTAACCATTTCCGAAATAAGTATGTAACGGAGTAGTGAACATTACTGAACAATTTTGTTTAGTGTGTGTGTTTCGCTCCATTGAAATAGTAATTGTTAAATAATAACGGCCGCGTTTTTGTACCCAGCTGTGTACTTATAAATTAATATCAGCATTAATTACAGATATGAGCAGTTACGAGTGTTACGTCCTCGTTTTTGGCACGATGCGTTCACCGGGTATAGCGGGGATCGAGGACGGACGGAAGGAGTGATCGCACCAAGAAGAGGTTAGATCCGTCAGTGGAGCGGCTCACTGACGTATCGCGTAATGTAGTAAGGAGGTGTCCGAATGGCTAGCGATCTGGAGTTTGTGGGAGTGTGTGTGTGGTTGTGTTTGGTGTTGACGCACAGGAGGGGCACGGTCGTGTGAAGTAATGTTCAGATGGTGGAAGTGGACTGGATGTTTTATCTCGATATGCACTTAGCTGGTTTATATACAGTTGCGAAAGAGATTCATTTGTTTCCGTCATTTTACAGGTGCTGATTATACCGTCCACACGAGCAACCGAATGCTGCGGGTAGGTGTTGTGCCCTGTCTAGAATTGCCATATATGGAGGAAGTTGACGTAAGTTATTTGAATTTGTAGCACAAATGCATATATACTATGTTACAGCTACGTTCAGGACATAACATATTTGGTTTTACGCACTCAGGTATGGACAAATCCACAGCCATCGTCCTTGTTACGACCCGGCGTGGAGTCCCGTAGGGAATTCGCATGAATTCCCTTTTCTCGGATTTTATGACCCCTTGGTCACCGGATTTTGTCGTCGTCGTTGTCGTTGGTGATTCGCCTGTCGGAGGTTAGGAGCTGAAGCTCGCAGAAGGGTCGAGAATAGTCGATTATATTGTTGTCGGTTCTCGAAAGTGTCGGCAAGATGTTAAAATGAGCGACAATTCAAAAGGATGATCCACCCGATTCGCTCTGATTTTAGATTTAGTTAAATTCTATACCTTTTTAGCCAAGTGCGGTGAAGACATTGAGGATGTTGGTTGTATATTGTACGAATATATATATTGGATAAGTATATATATCCTTATTCTAACAGTACAATTATGTGTATCAGGCGATACTAACAGGAATAATAGTATTGTTACGTCCTACGTCCTCCACCCGCTTTTTTAACGACTATATTCTCGCAACGAGCTCATCGCACCGCGTATCTATTTAATTAGATGTAAGTCGTACATAAACGAAACAAGAGCCGGCGCACCGCGCCACCGAAATACCTTCACGTAACGCTGACGCCCATCCGGGACGTAATCCGCGCCACGCGAAGGAATGACATAATGACGACAATAGCGATGTAAGTAGAGACATAAGAATGCTGACGCCGAATCAGCTCACAGGCTAACCCCAACGATCGACTAGCGATCCGCGACAACACATAGTTCCGAGAACGCCAACTTCCAAACGGAAGCTAGGGTGCCAGTTCCACGAAGGACCTGGCGACCATCAGCAAAACCCACTACTTAAATGGGCCACAGTCAGTCAGTCATTCAGTCACAATACTCCGCTCCATAGTTAACGTCACTAAGTCACGTCAGTTTACTTTCGGCAACTCGTTAATCTAAGTTATCAGGCTCCTCAGCCAATCAAGTTCGGCCACGATCCATGTAAATTCGGCAACTGTAAACCAACTAAGTGTACCTCGAGATAAAACATCCAGTCCACTTCCACCATCTGAACATTATTTAATTCACACGACCGTGTCCTTTCTGCACGTCAACACCAAACACCACCACCTCTACCTCTACCCAGGGCCCCAGAGAACTACCTACAGCCGTGGACGCCCTCACAGGCATCCACCGTGGTATAACTCCCGGTGATCGTCACCCACAGTCGTGGACGCCCTCCCAGGCATCCACCGTGGTCGACTCCCGGTAATTGCCGAGCCATCCATAGCGCGGACGCCCTCCCCGGCATCCACCTTGGTGAACTCACGCACTATGGGAAAACCTTCGGGATCGGCAATCCACAACCACACACACTCCCACACATCCAGAGCCGTAGCCAGTCGGACACTTCCTTCTTACATTCCTCGATACGTCAGTGAGCCGCTCCACTGACGGATCAAACAACCCTCTTTGCGGTGCGATCACTCCTTCCGTCTGTCCTCGATCCCTGGTATACCCGGTGAACGCAGGGTGCCGAAAACGAGGACGTAACAGTATATTCTTTCTTTTTCTTACTCTCGCTGTGTCGATGTTGAACAATTTGAATCGCGACTTTGACGTTAGATATTGATTACAGCCACGTACGGATAGTTCTTTCTGCACTCCCCAACGCAGGCTCCCCTTTTATACCCGTATTAGAGCGTAAACAAGCTCATAAATTACTTGTTTGTCGGCGCGAGACAATGGGTATTGCGCGGACATATGACAGTTCTTGCGGATAGGTGACAGTTTAGAAAAAAGAAAAAGAAGAAGAACGCATAAATCTCTTTGGCGGTACACCCGAGATGCTTGCGCGGAATCAGGGTTACCGGTATCTTCCATCGGGAGTCACTTGGCGGGATGTGCCGACAGTGGCTTTGAGTGCCCTCCCCCTTGGTGCCTTCGTAGAAATTATGGCGGAGTCGCATGGGTTGACGCTGCTTGTTTGTTTCTTCTGACCTCAGTCCGAGGTGGTCTAGCTCCCCCCCCCCCCCTCCTCCCCCCTTCGCGATGGCCGGTGCTGGTGCCTTCTCAGCGCGTCGCCCTCCGGATGATTCGGCAGCCGGATTGTCCTCGCCTCCTGTGCCACCGTCGCCTTGTTGGTAATACGCTGACTTGCAGGCGGTCGATATACCCGTTTTGTCTTCGTGGTGTCCGACGCACCCAGCGGGATGGCGCTTTTTTCCCTAATGTCCTCTGGAGGGACGTAGCAGCAGAATCCCGTGGGGGAATTGGAATTGCTTGTGTTACGACCCGGCGTGGAGTCCGGTGGGGAATTTGGATGAATTCCCTTCTTACGGATTTTCTGACCCCGTGGTCACCGGATTTTGTCGTATTCCTGTGGATTCGCCTGTTGGAAGTGAGGAGCTGAATCTTGCAGAAGAATCGAGAATAATCAATGCTGCGATGGTCGACTCTCGAAAGTGTTGAAGTAACGATTATGTAAGCGGGAAGTTTAAGAAGGTGTTCCACCCGATTCGCTCTATTTCTCGATAATGAATATTTCTGTTTCTTGAATATAGGTTTTATACCTTTTTTGATAATTGGTTTGTTGCCATTGGATGAGGTAGGTGATGTATTGGTGCACGTATTTATATCCAATAAATATATATATATATTTTTTTATTCTAACAATACAGTTATGTGCATACAATAATGCAAACAGGTAACGTTGTATAGTCTTACTTTTTGTACTTGCTGGTGCAGAGTTTTGGTAACTGCAACCGCGACTTTCACTTGAGAGTAACGCACTGATTAGAGGCTAGTTCTGATCTCTCGTTGGTGCATCGCAGGCTCCCTTTTATACTAGACTAAGCGACAAACAAGTCTATAAAGTCCTTGGTTTATCACTCTGCGTCACTGGGCCTTGGGAGCACACGTGTGGGTTTTTCGCGGAAAAACTGCGTGGGTAGATAGTTGAGATGCGTGGTTCGCCTTTGTTGGTGCAGCTGTGGTACCCTGGGGGATCAAGGCTGAGGCCAGGAACTAGGTCGGGAATTGTTCCGTGAGGTAGGTCGGTGGGACCTTGAGCGTCCCCTCTGGTGAGTCAGATGATGCAATGAAGTTGCGTGGGCTGCTGCATTATGAGTTGCTCTTTCCTTTGATCATCGTCCGAGGTGGTCGGGGTGGCCGTTTCCCCAGTAGACGTTTGCTTCTCCTTACTCGCTCCCAGTCGTCCGGTCGGACTTCCTAGAGCGGCGACGCCTTGAAGGCCTTAGGGCCCCCATCTGTAATCGCTCTGGTCGCTGAGTGGCCGGCCTTAGTCCCCGACGCAGCCGAGGGAGCGGGGGTCCACGTGTCTGTTGCACCCGCTCGAACCATCCCGTTGCCTCGTTTGAGGTAGACTTCTACCTCAACGGGTGGTTCGGCGGTGCGATCGGCACGCTCCCTCGTGGCCAGGTTGTGGTTGCTGCTTTCGTCCGAGTCCGTTTGGTTGGTAGGGGTGGTTTCCTCGGTTGGGGGGACGTAACACAGCTATCGCCATAGTAACTAATTCGCTTATTTATCATTTCTTTTGTTATAATCAATCAATCGACAAGGCATTCATTTCTAACACATATAATATTCCAGTGAATTGGGGTTGGGTGGCAGTGAAAACTATCTCGAATGTTCCGCCCTTTTTGGTGGCATTACACCTCAGCGCTCCGTGCGGCCCATGGGTGATTTGCCCGCTAGTGTGTTACAAGACTGTTACGCCGCATGCGGATATGGCATAACTAAGTTCTTGCGGCTGATGTCTAGATGGATAATACAACAGCTTATACTGTGGCCTGGCCAAAGCCTTTGATTCTGTTTGGCAGGTTGCGCTGTTCTTTAAGCTGGATCGCCTACAAATAGACATAGACGCCATCCAAATAATTAAATCGTACCTTACCAACCGATCTTCGTTAGTAAGCATCAATGAACATCAGTGGTGAAGCCACTGATCTCTATGCAATATGGATACGAGATCAGGATCTGGGGCAATCTGAGGAATGACACATGACACCCATATGAACGGTGGAGTCACAGACGGTCCTGCAGGGTACTACGTATAGTGCCAGGCCTATTATTCGGCAAAGTGGGTACCTTGTAGGGTCCCGTAGTTCTGAAAATTGTTCTGAAACATTTTTTTTCTTCGGTGCGCCCCCCTTTTCCGTAAAGCCGCGTACAGACCTGAACCGAACCCCGAACGAACAGCCATGAGAGGATTTGGAAGTGTGTGAGTGTCGAAGCGAACGTCATATTGCTCGGCGAACCTCTTGATTGCTCGCCGAACAGCCCCGAACAGTCTGTGGTAGTAGTTTTGGCCTACACCTACACCTACAGCTGCATCAATGCCAGCGGTGGTGGGGGAAAAAGCGTCGCTACGTAGCTCCTTCCTGCGCCACCGCATACGCACTCTGTTGAGCCGTATCTCACTTATTTCCATCTATCCCTACTCATACCTGCGACACTCATCCCCGTTTGCTCAGTCACACACATGTGCATACACACGCTTACCCCACTCATATACCAATGGATTGGCGTCACCATGGACATAGGAATAAAGGGACGGAGCACAAAGTCCTACTTTAGACGAGGTATGAACGGCACGTCAGGGGAAGCAAGGGGTACGGTCACGTGGTACTTTGGTGCCAGGTCAGCGATTGGTTGTAGTCGCGCAAGCGCACTCTTATTTTCACTCCAACCTAAATCTTTAATTTTTTATTGAGTTCAAAATGGTTCAGAACAAGTAGACAGTCAGGCAGGCAGGCAAACTAGTAAATACCATTAAAGTGCGAAATTTGATGAGAAAACAAAGCTCTTTTTATAAATCCACATACATTCATCCATGCACGTACCACCAACATATATACATGTTAATGGTGTCATATAAATACATGTCAGCAAGATGATAAAATTAAATGTCTAAAGTTAGAATGTTTAGATATGAAAACTCTTTGGACTTTTCTTATGGCATTGAATTTTACAGCTACGCAATAATACAGTAAGTTTTTCTTGCCGCCGTGAAGATAAATAATATTGGTCAGTTTTACAATTAAATGTTAAACACTTTATTACAAATAGGTAACACATTTATATAAAAGGCCAATCCAACTACATACATACTATTTTTATCACATGACACAGGTGTATTTTACAGAAATGCAATAATTGAATACAAATACAAGAAAAATGTTAGGGTAACATAGCATTAATTTTAATAAACATTAGACAACACACTACAATAGTATCAATATAAAAACAAATTTTTGGTCGTTACACTATAAATGTTAATAATATAAATAAAATGATGCAAATACGACAATCATATAATAAACATTATAATTTACACTTTATTTTACAAAGTTTACGTTTCATATAAACGTTATTAAGAAAAATACAGAACGATAAACAACGCTTATTATAGTAATTTTATCAGACTATAATAGCCGTTATTTTAATTTAGTCCAAACTTGTCGCATATTGTCCGACGTATTAGTGCATTGTTTTCCAATGTAATACAACCTTATTTTAATATATCTGTTACAGATAGATCGTATTAAATGTACAACATGATTGTCCAGAGCATTTTGTTTCAAAGTATGGGCGTCTAACTGTGCAAAAAATGTATGTCCAATGACACGACGTAAATCTTGTACTAATAAATAGGTACCGGTAAATTTCGGATGAATATGCGTGTCATCACTTTCGTATAATGCCTTTGTAATTATTTTTTCACATATTTGGCACAGCGTTACGACGTCATTGGATGGATATGTTAGTCCACCTCTATCTTTATGTGAAATTGACCTTTGAGTATGCATACTTTGATTCAACTGTAATGCTGCTATACATTTTGCATTGCATAAAATAGCTTTACGCAGTTGCATGACAATATATCCAGCAATATACACCGTAACTTCTTTGGCAAAATATGTTAACCCTTTTAATACCGAGCGAAAGGAGCGTACCTAAGCGAAGAATACCGGGCCGAATCGGCGAATTTGCAGAGGTTTGCAAAAATGCTCGTAAAAACGAAAGTACGAATGATATTAATAAAATTTAAAAAGCAACATATTGCGAAATAAACGGAGAATAAAACGACGTCAATTGTGTTTCGATATTTATTGAAAATCATAAGAATAACATAAATATAAGACATCATGAAAATCGTACAAAGTGATTTCTCTTTTTCAAACCGTAATTGCACATAAAAAAAATCATCGTTTGGTCATAGCTTTATATATATCAGGTAGTATGATGTGTAGGCATTGCATTTTGCAATCATTTGCAATGAAATAGCTGGTGTCGGATAGCAAAACGAAAGGATAACGCTATGATGCACGGCAAGCGTCACACAGATCTACTACACAAGTAGATGGTGGAGCTGGTAATACGTCACTAAAAAAAATATAGGTGGTATTATAGATATTTATAGTTAGTTCTCTGGCCACTAAAAATATGTAATATTTCCTTATTTTTACTTACACAAGCCATTTATTAACATTGATGCTTACTAATGCATACACCATGCAGCCCTTTATTGCAATGATTGCAAATTGTGCGCGATCTTCGCACAGGCCCACCATCCACCCTACTACAAACGACGCAAACTTTTTCTCTCCTTCCAGGAAGTTTACGGATACCTAGGACTGTTGAATCTCTCGATGTGTGACTCAATGAACTTTCTGGATTCATTTTTTTTTCGGCCATCCATTCTGTTGTAATCGACTGAATGATACTGGTTATAAATTCGAGTCGAGTCATAACCTTTCCTTTTGTATTGTGTTGGTATAATATGTATGCATTCAAGACCATGCGAGCAAAAATGGAAAATACCACTTTTTTCCAATATTTTACCGTTCTCCTCTCGTCCAAATATGAGTAGACCATCATATCTAAGACATCAATGCCACCCATATGTTTGTTATAGTCGTGGACGAGTGCTGGTTTTTCAACTTCCATTTCCTGATTCCGTGTTCGAATTAAACTCGTTTTATTTGCAGCTGTTCCATGCGTTGATAACAGTAGTACATTTTTCATCTGTGACTTCTTTTCTCTGTACGCTAATAGAAGCATTTCCCGATTTCTTAGGTACTTATATTCACCCACTTCCAATTTTCGTTTCAGCTGCGATGGAATATGTTTTCTGTTACTGCGTATAGTTCCGGATAAAAATGTGTTCTTGTTATACAGAGATCTTGCTAAGGGAATGCTGGTAAAAAAATTGTCGACAGTTACGTGGTATCCTTTCATAATGTAGTTACTCATACTGAGTAATTTATCTACTACTACTTGAGCGAGGCCTTTTTCTTTTATTTCTCTCTGGTCGCGTTGGTCCTTGGCTCCCCGATAGCAAAAAAATGACAAACAATAGTGTGAGACCGCATCGGCTAGCATCCAAAATTTTATACCCCATTTGTGGTGCTTCTTATTTGGTAAGTATTGGGTCAGTGCTGATCTGCTTTTGGTGCCTACTAATGATTCGTCCACGCTCAAGTGCTGGTTTGGCAAATAATGAAATTTGAATTTCCTATTTGCATGAGCAACTTTCAAACTTTCAAACGGTTCAAACTTTGCTGTTGGGTCGTATTCATTGTTATCTCGTGCTGGTAATGTGCTATTGTCCACAGTATGAAAAAATTTACAAAGTAACTGGAATCTATTCCGGCAAAACATTTGGCCGAACCATGGGATGTATCGATGATTTCGTGACCAGTAACTAAAAAATGTTGGCCTACGGATTATTCCCATTTCAAGTAAAACGGCTATGAATGCTCTCAATTCTTTGATTGTCGTTTTCTTCCAGGTCAGTGTTGTGGATCTATTTGCTGGTCCAACATTTTCGAAAAACTGCTGTGCGTACCGATTTGTTTCAATTCTCAACGTGTCCAAAAATTGGTGCGTAAAAAATAAATCGAAATATTTTATTGGTTTCGATATGTTCGGTGGCATATGTTTAGGGCCGGATATTTCCGAAAATAACGGGCGCGGGTTATATTGGCTATCGTTATCCACATATACTTCCCTGAAATTCGTGAGAGATTCATCACTGTCACTCTCGTCATCTTCATCCTCCGATTCTTCTTCGCTGGATTCACTGTCGCTATATATCCTGCGATTACACCGACCGCTTGGCGCAAATAATTGGTCGTCACTGTCAACCTGTTCTTCACCTATATCTAACTCTTCAGCAAGTCGCACTAATTCTTCATCATCGATGTTCGTACAGGGTATAATTTTTCCAAAAACGTAGCAACAAAACTGATCAAATTTTTCGCTGCTAATTGTGTTTCTATGAAAACGTTGACGGCTCTTGAACACTGACTGCACGTTAGACCAGTGTGGTCCAAGCACCGCACCTAGGTGCGATTTCGAGTCCCCACCCGACTACCGTTGTCATGGTGATGGACGCCGCTTGATACTGTTCCGCACGCCTAACGCGATGCGAGAGTGAAGGACAGAACTACTTGTAACTAGTGGAGGGGGCAGTAGCCGCGTGAGGGGTCCCACCCATGGACCACACTGCGTTAGACGGATCAAGAAAGACTGAAAAAGATTTTAGGCTCGCCGTGTCGATGCACGGGTGCCACTTGAGTTTTCTGATAACTATCACAAACATCGCAAAGATTGCGATTACGGTCAAGATAAACTATCCCGTGTCGACGGATATCCGAGGGATATCTCGTGTCCCGTTTCTATCTTATCGCTCTAACACAGTGCGGTCCACGAGTGGGGCCCCTCACGCCGCTATTTCCACCTCCACTAGGTACAAGTTTTTCTGTATGCCGATCATAACACACACCAGTGTGGCCAGAAGTCGCGCCGGGCACCAGCGGTGTCCGCGGGAGTGGGGATACACGCAAGTGTGCGTGCCCTGTCTGTGAAAGCTGCGTGGACTGCACAAGACTCGCAGACAGGCAGGCACACTTGCGCGTATCCCCACTCCCGCGGTCACCGATGGTGCCCGGTGCCACTTCTGGCCACACTGACACACACTGAACGTCCGTCGCTTCCAGGGCAACAGTAGCTCGGTGGGGGAACCGAAAATGCCCCGGGGCACTTTCTTGGACCGCACTGGTCTAACATATACAGACCCTCGGCACTAATCAGCATAAGATATAACAAAATGACCATTTTTTCATTTGTGTTGCATCGAATATGAACCATTTTAACATTTTATAAAGTTATTTTGAAATACAGACCTCTTGTCGTGAGTATAATAAGGCTCCAACGGAGGCGCAACGATATATCGTCGTTCGGTACTAAAAGGGTTAAATCAGTAAAATTTGGTACATAATCATGGTCATTTATTACATCATCTGTTACAACCGTGTCATCTTCTAGACGATTTGATCAACTAGTCCACCGGATAACATCTTCGGAATTAACTGTGGTGCTAAAAGATGACACGTGTAGAATTTATATTGTTCCAAAGCTACACAATTTCCGGTTGAAACATTTCTTAACTCGGAATGTACTACAAATTTTTTTATCGCTGCTTGAAATTGCCGAGAAGTGGGATTATTATTGCCACCGCCACTGGATCTGATGCAACCGAACAGGAGCTCTACGTGATCTTGATTGAGTTTATAAAAAGGAATATATTTTAACACTTCTTTCTCTTGACACCAAATTTTGTATAAAATTTTGGCACTATTTATACATATTAAAAATCCGAGAAGTCCCGTCTTTCTGCGAGTATTACAAAGAAAGTCTCCCTGAGCAGTTTTTAAAGAAATTATGTATGATTTGCAAGTTTCTAATCTATGGGTAAATATATCAAGGTTTTCCAAGCATAATGCTTTTTTAAAACCTATTTGTTTATTGTTTTTACAATTTAATATATCAAATAAATCATTGAAAATATTTATACTATGGAATGGTAGGTTTACAAAATTTAAAATAATTCAATTGCAATACATCAAGGCAGTATTGCAATGAATCTGCTACAAAACGACTCAACACTTGGGAAGCCAACCTTACCTTCATTTTTTGTTTGCCGTAATGAATGTGGGCTGTTCGTAACTTATTTCCCAATTGCATGCCTTCTGCTGATTGCAAATCATGTAATTTTACAAGGTATTCCCAGTTTACAAATTTATTATCATAATCTATAATTGTTTTCAAGTCGCCAATTGTATTTCGAACTAATTTTAGCATATGTCATGGATCTGGGAACAGTACCACTGGCTCCTTATTGATGGGATGAAGGAAGGTTGTCTGTAAAGATGAAATATTAGTAAAATCACATCCTAAAAGTTGCATCATAGCAAAGTTAGTAGCAGTCCCAGTACAAGTAACAGACACAATCTGCATGCTCGCGTCGTGCAAAGAAACAATGCATTTTAATGTTAGATTTTTTTTTTGTACCCGCAATCATTCCGTCAATTAAGAAATACCCCAATGGAATTTACCAAACACTATTTACATATACAGCTATAAAAACTAATGCATGTTTTGTGTTGTAGCGTGACAACGTTACTTCGAGGTGGGATCACAGGTAACAAAATAACACAATGTCGTCGTGACTTCTCTTTATTAGTTCCACGCTCTGTGCGTACTCTGCTGGGACTAAACAACCGCACGGCGCGTAGCGACATCGTGCGTTGGGAAGACAAAAATGGCGACAACGCCTGTTCAGTGATGCCAGAAAGCCGAAAAGCAGCAGCAGCACGCCGAATAGTGGGGGCATGCGATAAGTGTGTGCGTGCCGTGTTTGCGGCGTCTTTCGCGACGTTCAACTGTGACACAACTGTCACATATCACATACATGGCCCCCACCACTCGGCGTGCTGCTGCTGCTTTTCGGCTTTCTGGCATCACTGCGCCTGTTGCCAGGGACCCGAACAGTCCCGTATCGCCAAGGCGGTAAAGGGGGGGCCGTAACGCATCACAACACTTTGCAACCGTTGCATCATTTGCACTTATCTCATTCCCCATATCCACATATCCACACCATTTGTCACCGTCATATTCAACATGCTGACGGATAGCTATTTCGTCAAACACCAATGAGCCAAGCAATTTGTAATCAACTTTGTCTGCTCGCTGCTTCATTGCATTTACAGATTCTATCATTATGCCAGGTTTCCCGTCAAGGCTTTGGTACCATTTTGAAATTGTCTTGAAATGTGGCAAGCAATTGTCAAATTTCTCTCTCCCGTATTCATATGCTCGCGGTGAATAGTAATGTAGCGTTAGAACAAATGATTTTAGTTGATTATCAAATTGCTTCTTTACAGGTTTTCCTCTAGTTTTTTGTAATTCTCTTTCTAATAATTTTGCATTTGGCCCACCTAAATCTTCTAAAATCTGTAGTTGCTCGGTCTGCAGCATGTTGCTTTCCTTAAGGGAATCCATAATGCCTTTCATTGTAACGATACGGGTTTCCTGCCGTCGAAGCCTCTGTTGCAAGCTCTTCATCTTCCTTGCATAATATTTCTTCGTGTCCGCGAGTTCTTTTCTCAGGTAATCCACCCGAAGAGATTCTTCCTCTCTTTTTGGCGATATACTTGTCGACTGATCCACAACTAAAAAGTTGTCAACATATATATACAATTATTATATATATATATATATATTATATTAAATAATATTAAATATTTAAAAACTGGAAAGATATGTTACAATGACTGCATCCAGGAATAGGAGATGTAGCTCTATCAATTGTTGAACATTATGCGATAACCGGTTTTCCTGCCCATCTTCAACCCCATGTTCTAGCCAAGTAAACAAAACATATATGTGTGTGTATAGCACTATATACGGCAAACCGCATAATCTTGCGAGTCATAACATAATAACAAGAATTACATTACACAGTAGTAACAGTACTATTACTTAATAATAATTAATAATAATATCGAGATTACAAATAACATATTACTTTATAATCCTGATAATAAAACTATTTTCATACCTGTACATGGACATGCATTTGGCCGTAGCCTTTTTGCATCATATACAAAATGATATGCATTTTCCGTAAAATCGGCAGAATAAACTCTAGCCCCAATAGGAACTGGTTCCTCATTCAGGTTCAGTGCGCTTAACCAAAGTTGTTTTCATTTATCATTCCTTGGAAATCTATTACAAAATTAATTACATGTCTAACTTTACGTCCCTAGCTTCATTTTAATAATACATTATAATTTTGACTTATGCAAATAGAATAATTTTCTTACCAATGATATGAGATGTGAAGATCAGTTTGTGTGTTTGATCTTGAAATAGAAGGACGTCCGGTGCGACTTTTGCAGTCTTTCACAATACACAGTGGCATTGTATAAAATCCCTGCTCTGCTGCACGTACAATCTTTTTCCATTCTTTTCCGCAGGGTGGAAGAAGCTTACTCGCTCGGTTTACATAGAAAATTAAATGATTGATTAAGACTACTAGAAATTAATATCAAGTGATTAAAAATAAAGTGTCGTCTAAGTGTAAAGTCTAAATATTGTAACGTACGTGCCGTGTAAAGGTTTACCTGCTTCTTCCCAATTTTGCCCATAGACGAAAAGACCTGTTTTGTTTGTCCGTAACCACAGCTACACTATAGCTTACCGCCTTTTTTAAAAATGAGAGTGCGCTTGCGCGACTACGACCAATCGCTGACCTGGCACCAATGTAACACGTGATCGTAGCCCCCTGCTCCCCTTGAGTTGCCTCAGCCCCCTCGCCCTATCGCTCCGTCCCTTTATTCCTATGTCCATGGCATGAATGTGCTCGAGGCAACCTGAGCATAACATCACGCGTCATCAGAGGTACGTGAGCAAACCGAGGCAAACCGATTCAATGATTTTAACATTGCACTCATCGATCGATCGGCTCGCCGCCGGTACGAGAAAAATTTCAGTGTGTTGGAGATTTATTCTAATGTTGGAGAATCACTGTAGCTTGCTCGGACCGATCCGCAACTGTATGAGCACGTGAACGTGAAATCATTGCTGTGTTGGAGATTCATTCTAGTATTGGAGAATCGGTATAGCTTGCTCGGGCCGATCCGAGACTGTCGGATCGCGCTGTGAGCATATGTGGCCGATACGCGACTGTCTCGGATCGGGCCGAACAAGCTACACCGATTCTCCAATACTAGAATGAATCTCCAACACACCAATGATTTCTCGTTCACGCGCTCAGCAGTTGCGGATCGGTCCAAGCAAGCTACACCAATTCTCCAACATTAGAGTAAATCAAGATACTGAATTTTTTCTCGTATGGCGGCGAACCGATCGATCGATGAGTGCAACGTGAAACCATTAAATCGGTTTGCCTTGGCTTGCCCACACGCCTCTGATGACGTCATGCTCAAGCTGCTTCGTGCGCGTTCGTGCTCAGATGTAGACGCACATTTAGATTTTGCGAAAAACAATTTGACGAATAACACATATATGTATATGTATGCAGGTATGCATATCGTACTAGTATTGGGCCACATTAAAATCCTCAATTGATGCAACTTATTATCAATTGCTGCTTGGAACAAACAATCATTCATTGAAAATGGAGAGTTGTCAATCAAACTCCAATTCGATGTACATCTTATGCATCAATAATCTAATATATGTTTAGTACTGCTATTACTGATAAAACAAAAAGCATCAATGGGTTTGGCCCTTGGGAGGCAATACCTTCTTGTGTGACAATTTGTGAGAGAAATCGTCCAATTATTAAATATTAATCCAACAAATGCTGAAGTAACTAATTTAATCATTAAACATTAATAAAGATTAAATCTTTAATTAAAAATAATCATTTTATTTTTTTATGGTAATCATTAATTGCTCGTTGAGTGAAATACTGCCCGATAATGTAGTGTGCCGTTCTGATAAAATCAAGCTTCTTCACAGCATAAACGAAATGATAAGAAACAGATAAAAAAAAATACAACATGCCTCTCTTTCAACTTGGTTCCTCTATTACATTCACCAGCAGCAAATTAAAACATGCAGTAAGTGAAGTGATAGTGTTAACGGGATGGGCCGCGTGAAGGCGTGAAAGGGGGTCTTTACCATCCCAGAGTACGTTAAATGTTTTCTAAAATATGTATAAATAATATCCCGGAAACGAAATTAAAAATAAAACGTAAGGACCCATGTTTGCATAAAATTTGTTTTCGACAAAAAACATTGAAAGTACTCCATGCCATGTTTAACATTAACAACAAAACATTGGAACTAAAAGCGAGAAGCTGCAACTACTAATACAATTCCAGGTTTTACACAAACAAATAGCTAGCAAGCAATAGCATAAACAAGTTCAAAGATATGCAGGTATGTCACAAAGAAGTACAAAGTTTAAACATTTTGCAAATGCGATAATTTTGAACATCAGGTTGCTGAGCGTCTCGAAAATCTAAATTTCTCGCCGAGCCGTACTGTATCCTTGTAAATTTTAACACGAAATGCCAAATAAACCAAGTCTTTTGGGCAGCGCATTCATTTTTTCTAAACCATTCTGGATATTTTTGTTCGACAAAATGCGACACTTTCAAAAACAGTTTATCCAATATCAATGTTTCGCTGCGTATTGCCAGATAATAGATATCAAAAGTTTTATTCATAATATTGAAAATTTCCGAAAAATCCCGATTGGGCACACGTAGATGTTCCAAATCAAATTTTTCGTTGACTGCGTAAGCACGGAAGGATAATAGCATTTGCTCGTTCCGACAAAATTCCGCGTCGTTATCAATAAATATATCACAACATCTACGACATTGCGTTTTGTCAATACACTTTTTAGCAATATACCCTGCAAAATATTCTATTGCACACGATTCTAACGAGAACACGGGTGCAGACAATTGATTACTATTATCAATTTCCATTTCTATCAGATTATTATCTGCATCCGTGTCTTCGTCAACAACCTGCAACGGAGCATCACATTGCGGCGCGGCTAATTCACTCTCAATTATTTCTTCCCCTGGTATCAACGGTGCATCATAATCTGGCAAGCAATTGCCACTGTTCCAAGATCTATTTAAGTTTAATAATATGTTTTTTCTGATAGCAAGACGCATCGTTTTTACCGAAGGATTATAGTTGTAAGTGCCCTCGTGCATGCGAAGAACGGAAAATAAATTTTCTAAACAATCTGTGTTTAATCGCGAGGTGATTAAAAATTGAACTGCTTCTTCACTTAAATCTTTATACAACTGCATAGTGGCACTTACAGACTGTTGTAACCCCAGAAAGCACGGAGGTGTTTTCAAACCTTTTGGAGAAATCATGAACCAATTTTCCATATTATGTAGTTGAGTTTTTAAATTTTCTTCAAATTAATTGCGTACCCACGACATTGCACACTTGTGCGGATTGGGATCACTGGCAGATCTACTGTTTAAATTATCGAACAGATCATTTAGGTTTTCGAAGAAACTAGCCGTGTTTTGAACTGTCGGCATATTTATGCAGCCAGTATGGGATGCGGTAAACAAAGCAGCTGACACTCTTTTACTAAAAACTTGTAGAGCAAGCTTACATATCATTCTTTCAAATACATTAGGCCGAATATGCTTTTCAGATAACCTGTAAGCTGCTTTTGTACTTTTATTTCTTTCTATATTCCAAAGACATATGACGTCATTCCACGATACAGTCATACCATTAATTAAAAAATCCTGATTTAATAAATTATTTCTAATACTTTAAAACAAATGCAAATAATCAAATAGGAAGAAAATTGTTTGGCCGTTTTTATAAAAATATGGTATTTCAATTGAAACCCTGTCGGCTGCTATGCTTTGGTTACTACTCCCCTGATCGGAAACAACAGCTCTGACTTTAAGGCCTGTTTCATGTAAGAAATCCAAAATTTTATCCAAAATGATCGATAATTCGTTCTCTTTAACACCCGATTTAGATACAAACAAAGCCAGTGGTTGTTTCCTATTAGTGATTAGCCCGCGCAACATAAACACGAGGACTTGTGTGCCTACGGCACAATTTCTCCCCAAAAATCCCAAATCTTCAAAACCCTCTATGACCTGCCTGTTTGAGTGAAAATCTAGACATTTTTTTATTAAAATTTCATCAAACAAAAGAACGCAATTTTTATCGAACACTTCCATGTGCGCTGCTTTTACTTTTAAGGCCGTAAATAAATTTTCGCAAATACCAGGCCAAATATCAATTTTGCCGAACCATCGAGTAATTGTACGCGGACACGGAAGTTGAAAACCCACCACATTACGCATTTTATCGTATAGCGATGGCGAAGTGTAGTGCATTGTCGTGCACAATTGCTTTTCATTTTTTGAATAGCTCAAAAACTTTTTAACGGGAAACAATAACATTAACACAGATGTAAGCATAAAACCCGATAATTTTCGACAAATTGCTTTCTTCAGACATTCATCGTCAATACAGCCTGAAGAAATTTTATTAGTGAGTCTACCCATTGCCCCACACTTCGAACGTAATTGCAAGAAAAGAGTACTTGATTTCTTCTTCTCTTGCTGCATTAGTTTTTCGGTTTTCAACAGCCGTTGCTCTAGATCGCTACGTTCTTTCGCTTGTGCAATTGCATCATCTTCGAAACTGATGTTGCTATCGTCGGTTAAATCTACTTCTGGCATTACAGGAACGGCATTCTTATGCAGTCGACCAGACGCGTAAAAATGATCTTTGGAAAAATGTCGATTGCAAACATATTTTTTCTTTAATTCCGAATCGGAGGCTTCCAACAAATGATCTAAACCACAGTAAATTAGCCACGTTATGCAGCGATCGGAATCTTTAATAGGAAAGCCATGGAATGAAGTGCCATCCGATGCAGTGCGTTTTGTTAAGCCACACTTCGGATATACACACTTTTTATAATGTGTTTTACTTTCGTGACGCTCCATTTCCCGAGTTAAGCAGAACTTTTACTTATTCTATGACCAAAAGTAACCAGCAGCAGATAGCCACTACCACAGAAACAGTTTAAAAAAGTATCTCAACGCACAATAAAAATGTAAATTGGCAAATTATATAGTCTAAAAAACTTACCCAGGTCTGCTGCTGTTCATTACTGAGGTTACGTATGATATGACTCTCAATCCCGCGTTATAAGAGAAACAAATGAAATAGGATTCGCGCATTTATTGTTAAACCCAGTTCACTGACAACAACCGATCGCCTCTTCGTGTTGCGAAGCATCTTTTCACATAATATTCGACGGTGTGCTTTGCAAAGCGACTCCCGTCAGCGACCGATCGGCCTATATTTCACGTGCATTCCAACAATTGGCGGCGACTCAGTGGCGCAACCAAGTTGCTCAGTGTTAAAACAAGGTTAATTTCCTATGTCATAACATGTTTCGCAAAAAAAGCGGCCACTCGGCGGCGCAGCAAAGTTGCCCAGTGTTAACGAAGGCTAGTTTTCTATGTCATAACATGCTTTGCCAAAAGTGGCGGCGACTCACAATCAGCAGCATAGCAGAGTTGCTGAGCATAAAAGGGCATTAAGATTCTATGTAAATACATGCTTTGCAACAGGTGGCAGCGATCGGTCGCTGCAATTAAATTGTTTTATGTGAAACGGGCCATACTATTTTCCACTTTTCAAAAATTATGTTACGTCCTACGTCCTCCACCCGCTTTTTTTTAACGACTATATTCTCGCAACGAGCTCATCGCACCGCGTATCTATTTAACTAGATGTAAGTCGTTCAGAAACTGAAACACGAGCCGCGGCACCGTGCCACCGAAATTCCTTCACGTAACGCTGACTCCCATCCGGGACGTAATCCGCGCCACGCGAAGGAATTGCATAACGACCGTGCACAATAGTAATGTAAGTAGAAACGTAAGAATGCTGACACCGAGTCAGCATAGGCTAACCCCAACGATCGACTAGCGATCCGCGGGAATACATAATTCCGAGAACGCAAACTCCCAAAACGGAAGCTAGGGTGCCAGTTCCGCGAAGGACCTGGCGACCCTCAGCAAAATCCACTACTTAAATAGAGCCACAAAAGCGAGCGATCAAGTCAATTACGATCCTCCGTTCTACAGTCAACGTCACGCTCGAGTCGGGCATTAATTCACGTCAGTTTACTTTCGTCAACACATTCATTTAAGCTACCGGGCTCATGACAGTTAAGCGTTAGTTTAGTAACACGGTTGTGAACCTCAAGAAAGTGTATCAACAGAAAATACAACTCCACTTCAACCAAGGTAATTGTCGCACTATCAATCTTCTGCCCCCGCAACCACCTCCTTAGAACCACCCGACCTTCCTCTGAGACCCTCTAACCAAACGACTATCGCGACGTCATCAAATCACCGCGATACTCATTAGCTACGGGTCAACTCAGTACTCGGCAGGTTCGGCTACATTTCCAGTCCTACCCAGGGCCCCAGCGAACTATCTACAGCGTGGACGCCCTCCCCGGCATCCACCTTGGTAGAACGCCCGGTGATCGTCGAGCCGCTTAAGAGTGGACGCCCTCCCAGGCATCCACCGTGGTCGACTCCCGGTAATCGTCGAGCCATCTACAGCGTGGACGCCCTCCCCGGCATCCACCGTGGTGAACTCACGTACTATGGGAAAACCCAAGAGTAAGTGAACGGAACCAGCCGAATCCTCCGCAGTTTCACGGTCTACAGGCCGCCACTAAGCGTCAAACATTGCACAGCTTGCCACCAAAACCCGCACCGGAAAAGGCTCCGCGCCGGACGACGAGTACGGAGACGAAAGGAAGGAGCCCGACTCGTCGAGTATCTGGCCGCCCAGCTCGAACCTGAGGTCTCTGCTTTCCTAACCAACCCCTCTCCCTCCGACGGCCCCAGCGCGGCCCGTCCTTCCTCCCCCAGTCCCCACAATTCCCCTATTCACACCCCCGAACCAAATCCTCCCCCTGAACCTGCCCCTGCGGAAACCTTCGCTGACCCCTACGTATTCGACGACGAACTCGGCAGGCACTACCTGTACCCGTCCGCCGCATATCTGCGAGATCTAGTTGAGGGAGTCCCGTCCACGGTTACGGTGACAGAACTCTACGAGGACTCGGATATCGAAGTATTGAACTAAGTGTAACGGTGACTCCACAATAAAGCCCGACTAAACGTTGACGTAGTTCCCCTTCCTCCCTCCCCCCCCCCCCTTGCGTACTCATAAACATAAACCCTTTCGCTACGACGGTTCAGTCCGCCGTAGCGCCACTCCTGAACGGGACCTCCCGCCGAAAATGTGCACATTGCGCGTGGATACTATTTTGCGCGTATTTTACCGGCATGCCGGCAAGTCGGATATATCCGGCGTCCGTCTCCATAGGGCGATCATATGAATGACGGATATATCCGTCGTTCGGCTCCGCGAGTTGTTTTGTGGATGACGGATATATCCGGCGTTCGGCTCCGCGAGTGGTTTTGTGGATGACGGATATATCCGTCGTTTGGAGCGAAAGGGTTAAGGTAACTAGTAGGCCGGTTAAAACCTCGCCGAGCTGTAAACAATAGAGCCGTAACCATTCGGACACATCCCTCTCATATCACGCGATACGTCAGTGCGCCGCTCCACTGACGGATAAGCCCCCTCTTTCGGTGCGATCGCTCCTCCCGTCTGTCCTCGATCCCTGGTATACCCGGTGAACGCAGGGTGCCGAAAACGAGGACGTAACAATCACATTCATCGAATTTAGTATTAATTCTCGCCATCAGCAGCGTTGGGATATACCTCTATACCTCGTCTGTGCGTGTGGTAAACAGTGGACTGGTAAAACAGGTATAATTGTCGATAATGCAGTGTTGTGCACATTTAGACCTAACCTCACCTTGGGGTCCTAAGGACCCCATAATCCGTAACCCGTCGGTTTACCGACACCATTTTCGACCCGCCTTTAACCTTAAGAACTAATGTAGCCGGCTAGTATCTTCAAGGCACCCCGAGAGGGCGCCTTAAGTAGACGAGCTGTAGGGATATTTAGTGTAAAGAGTCTTGACCGCCGCCTACCGAGTACAATGCAAGACTGCGACGAGCGTCGCGATGTTATGTATTCCGTGACCTAATGTATAGACCCGCAACGCGGGCATTCGCATCCTAGCGCTGTAGAGATAAAGACTAGAGTAACGTTTGTTGAAAATATATATTTTATTATCCAATGATCCGAGTGTACAAATCAGTGCCGTGAGGTAAACCGCCGACTCATTCCTAAAACACGAGGACCCTTTATTCGTACGAGGTCGTGTGGACTTGTATCGAAGCACACATCTCCTACGGACCGACGTAACTTCGCCCTCACTCGTTCGCGTTCACCTAGTTTAAGCCATAGTAACATAGAATCGAGTTGTAAGTCTATATATACCTGCGTCTATGCCCATCGACCGCTAGGGCATTAGTTCTAAGAAAAAGCGCACGCGGCGCTCCGAGTGGACTGCCTTCCACCACCAACGCGCCGAGCCTCCACGCTAAGGGCCGTACCCCTTCCTTAGCGGCGGGCCCCTGCAATTAGATTTAAAGAGGTCGAAACAACAAAATCAATCGTAAGAATTTCTTGTTAGGGACCAGTTATATTAATTCCTTCTTGAAGATCAGTCGTGTTAATTTTCTTGTTAGAGTCGAGTCATATTAATTGCTAGTCCGAGATCGGTCATAGAAATTTCTTGTCAAGAAGTAATAAAATCAGAAGTCAGCATTCAAGATTTGCAGAGAGTTATTAAAGAACAGTCGTAGTAAAAGCTGAGCTCAGTTCAAATTCAATTCAATCTAAATCTCAATCTCAAAGAATTAACCCGCAAATCAAAAGGTACAGTGCTGAAACTACATCGGAAGAAGCAACCAAGGTTACATTCGGTATGCAAACTGACTTGCCTGTTCGACACTCACTACTAACACCGTAATTATTAATGTAGAATTTAGTTCCTTAATTGTTCAATCGTCTAATTCAATAGTGTAACGATCATATAGTCAAAGTATATATATGCTTTTTGTTATACAAAACACTTTCATTCATTAAAACCTTCGCGTTTCTTAAAGTAAATGAAGTCTTCCATAACGCTCTAGGTCTAAGTATTCCCTCACCACACATATCCAGGCAGTCAACGAGAGGACGATAGCTCGACGACATATACGCCTACAACCTCATACTTACCCTCACCTTACTTTTCCATTTACCCGTCGACAAGAGGACGATTCACTTGACGGCAGACACATCCACCTCGAGACCAAAAGTTACCCTTACCTCGAATGCCCAGACAACAGACAGCCGGCCGGAAGAATCAATTGCGTAAACTCCTCAGGAACTTTTACGGTCCTTCGGAAACCGTATAGTCGAGTGTCGTACCATTAGACCCAACGTAAAGGTAGTAAAGCCTTCCGCTAGCAACGTAAAGTTAGTAAAGCCTTCCGCTAGAAACGTACAAGAGATAATGTCTTCCGCTAGTTCAGTAAAGACCGGTAAATCTGCGAAGTGGGAACTTATCCCACTAGAATTAGAGTCACCGATATATCCCGCGTTTGTGCCGAGATCAAATCCGCGGTTCACATTGTACATTCAAAAGAGGCGCGAACGCCTCTATCCGAAACTCATCGTGCTCGACCAATAAAACACCGCCAGGATCCCCAAGTCGCTGAGGTCGCATTCTGATTTCTGGGGCGTCTCGACTAAAGCAGGAATTACAAGTCGCTTCCCGGCTGTAACGTCGTGGAAATGCTCCTTTTCGCGAAACCGCCAATCGCGACGTGACAACTGATAACTTTATTTTAACAATTCAACTTAAAGAACTCTTTAATATGTAATAAACAAATATCTTATGACAAGACTTTTAAAGACCCGAATAGGACAATTAATTAAACACGTCTGTTCGCATCAGCGACTCGAAGAAGAAGAAAGAAACCAACTTAATAAACATATTCCTTAGCAACTACAGGTTCAATTGTCGCTTTAACCAAAGATCATTTGGGGCCATGATCATTGTTACATATATTCAATTTGTAGAGATTCAATTTCTTAATCCTACTGTTAGGATAACCTGCAATCATGTTACCGACCGAGACATTTACACGGAGGATGGTAATTCGTTCTGAGATTTTACAGACTGAGAAGCCCCTAAACCAATCCTAGTGACTACGGAACACCTTCCCCCTATTTTCAGAGGCGTTTCATATTCAAATAATTTAAACGCTTCGTGGAAAAACAGATGAACATTAGTGTTCGGTTTACGCACAAGTAAATTTCCTAATCTATCCTTATATGAGCTATCTTAAGTTTATCAAGATGAACAATCTTAAATTTATTTATACCTAACGCTATTTGTACATTTAAATTATTATATTTATACGTGATTTCGTACGGGCCTACCCAATCAGGATAAAATTTTGAATGTCGAGGCTCTTTCAAAAGGTAAACGTTATCGCCAAGATTAAATTCCTGTGGTCTCATATTCCTGTCATACAAAGCTTTACTCTTTCTCTTTGCGTTTTCTAAATTCTATCCTGCTTTAGCTTGAGTCTCCATAATCTTAAAGGAAAGGTTATCTAAATAATCCACAAAAGTCATTGGTACCTTCTCCAAAGCAAATTCTGACGGTATCACTGCTTTACTTCCGAAAACTAATTCATGAGGTGTATGCCAAGTGGCTTCATGAGTTGACGTATTATATGAAAATATCCCAAATCGGATACATTCCTCCCAGTCTGTCTTTGAACAATAATGTTTTAAATAATCTATAAAAGCACGATGAGCTCGTTCAAGGGATCCCAAAGACTGTGGATGAAAAGCAGTAGATGTAATTCTTTGAATTTTGAATATTCTACAAAAATGTTTCAGGATTTGATCCGTAAAGTTTCGTCTCTGATCAGTGTGAATGGTTCTAGGACAGCCAAACTGACTACTGAATTGTTCTGCAAAAAGAGTAGCAATGGTGACGGCATCCATGGTTAGAATAGGTGTAGCCAGTGATCTCAGAAGTGGCATCCTGCCGCATTGCGGCACGCGTGGTGGGGGAAGGCGAGAGTTGTATGCGTGCCGTGTCCGTGAGCGCTGCGCGCGCACCGTACGTAGACAAGGAAGGAGCTATACTTCTCGTCTTCTTTCTCTTTCTACCAATGTAGAGTAAAATAACGTCAGAAGCTGCGCGCGCACCCAATAGAAAGGGACACAGAATTATGCTCCGTCTTCTTTCCACCACTATCGCACGCACGCGCCTCGTTCGGCATGCGACAGCGGTATCGAATTTACCTTTCGGCTGAGCGTTGAGCCGGCTGAAATTGTCAAAAATGCACTTGTACCAAATTTATCTCGCAAAGCGTAATTTGATAGGGGATGAAAAGAAACGGCTCTATGCCAAGTTTCAACCCTCTATCGCCATCAGAAGGGTAGTTATAGGGGAAATAAAAAAATCAGTTTTTGACACATTTTCCGTATTTAGCGGCGCGGAAAAATTCTGAAAAAAATGGAGAATATTCAGAACATTTGAATTTATGGTTGGGAATTTTTGCAGATTTTTGTCTAGCAAATCCTAAGCATCAAAAATCAAAAACCCCCCAAAAACACGAAAAACTCCAATTACGTGTTGAAGTTTCCGACCTACAGAATATTTATAAATGCTGTAGTGAAGTATTGGCATAAGTAGTACCACCAATTTTTTTTTAATTTTTTGTAGTGTGCGTCGTAGTTCAAATAAATAAAAACCGATATTTACGACATATTTCGTGTAATAACTTATTGAATACTTAAAATAATTGCGTTTTCTTGATATTGCCAGTCAATTATACGATGCTCTATGTTTTTGCATGCGAAAGAGCAATGTACAAATAAAGGGAATTCAATTATTTCGAGTTTATTGAAAGTCTGTGTGCACCGTACTTTGAAAAATAGTGAACGGTAAGCCATCAGGACAAGTAGATCGTTGGTTAAGCTACACCCGCCTGCGACATCGTTAGACACATTTGTCGGAGGTTCGCGGCCAGGAGGCTCACTTTTTTTTTTCTTTCTAACAACTACACGACGGTAAGCGATATTCACTTACAAATATTTTAAACATACTTCTATAATATATAACTGTATTGTGTATGAAATATATATGCACGCATTGCATTATTTATGTGACCTTTACTTATATTTTATCACCCAATGAAGCTTCCAATGCGTGTAATGCATTCGAACACAGGAACATTCTACGAATCTGCTAGTATAAGTATTTTATTCTCCAAATATAAATTTTCACGTGGTCTTCCACGCCACCCATGAGGTGCCACGACTAGCGCGTTCGGTTTTTTATTGTGGACCTTCGCCGGTAGCCCTATTGTACCACATTTTTAATTTATTACATTACAGTGGTGATGAGATATGTGTAAAGAAAAGCATATTTTCAACACATGACAGCAATCACCATACGACAGATTTCTTAAACGTAAAGACATGCGGTCTGACACAAGTGAGGCCAGACCAATTGTTTTTTGCTGTAACTCTCCTTTTCGGAGAGGTACGGTCTGACACAGGTGAGGCCAGACCAATTTTTGCTGTACCGCTGTACCTCTCCTGTTCGGAGAGGTACGGTCTGACACAAGTGAGGCCAGACCAATTTTTTTTTTGCTTTTTCTTATTCTTTTATAAAATGTTAATATACCTACACCATTCCTTGAAACATATCCCATCACCACTGTAATTTAATAAATTAAAAATGTGGTACAATACGGCTGCTGGCGAAGGTCCACAATCAAAACCCGAACGCGCTAGTCGTGGCACCTCATGGGTGGCGTGGAAGACCACGTGAAAATTTATATTTGGAGAATAAAATACTTATACTAGCAGATTCGTAGAATATTCCTGTGTTCGAATGCATTACACGCATTGGAAGCTTCATTGGGTGATATAATATAAGTAAAGATTACATAAATAATGCAATGCGTGCATATATATTTCATACACAATACAGTTAAATATTATAGAAGTATGTTTAAAATACTTGTAAGTGAATATCGCTTACCGTCGTGTAGTTGTTAGAAAAAAAAAAAAAAAGTGAGCCTCCTGACCGCGAACCTCCGACAAATGTGTCTAACGATGTCGCATGCGGGTGTAGCTTTACCAACGAGCTACTTGTCCTGTTGGCTTACCGTTCAATATTTTTCAAAGTACGGTGCACACAGACTTTCAATAAACTCGAAATAATTGAATTCCCTTTATTTGTACATTGCTCTCTCGCATGCAAAAACATAGAGCATCGTATAATTGACTGGCAATATCAAGAAAACGCAATTATTTTAAGTATTCAATAAGTTATTACACGAAATATGTCGTAAATATCGGTTTTTATTTATTTGAACTACGACGCACACTACCAAAAAATCTAAAAAAAATTGGTGGTACTACTTATGCCCATACTTCACTACAGAATATATCAAAATTCTGTGGGTCGGAAACTTCAACACGTAATTGGAATTTTTCGTGTTTTTGGGGGGGTTTTTCATTTTTTATGCTTAGGATTTGCGACACAAAAATGTGCAAAAATTCCCAACCATACATTCACATGTTCTGACTATTCTCCATTTTTTTCAGAATTTTTCCGCACCGCTAAATACGGAAAATGTGTCAAAAACTGATTTTTTTATTTCCCCTATAACTACCCTTCTGATGGAGATAGTGGGTTGAAACTTGGCATAGAGCGTTTTCTTTTCATCTCCTATCGAATGACGCCTTGCGAGATAAATTTGGTACAAGTGCGTTTTTGACAATTTCAGCCGGCTCAACGCTCAGCCGAAAGGTAAATTCGGTACCGCTGTCACATGCCGAACGAAGCACTTGCGTGCGATCGTGGTGGAAAGAAGACGGAGCATAATCCTGTGTCTCTTTCTATTGGGTGCGCGCGCAGCTTCTGACGTCATTTTATTCTACATTGGTAGAAAGAAGACGAGAAGTATAGCGCCTTCCTTGTCCTCGACGGTGCGCGCGCAGCTTCTGACGTAATTTTACTCTACATTGGTAGAAAGAGAAAGAAGACGATAAGTATAGCTCCTTCCTTGTCTACGTACTGTGCGCGCGCAGCGCTCACGGACACGGCACGCATACAACTCTCGCCTTCCCCCACCACGCGTGCCGCGATGCGGCAGGATGCCACCTCTGAGATCACTGGGTGTAGCATCAGAATACCTTGTTAGGTTATCCTGGATGTTAAGTAAATATCTATTCCCATTTTTTGTTTCAGGTAAAGGTGCTACTGTGTCCAACTGGACTTTTTCAAAGGCACTTTTGGGTGTATCTGTGATACGCATAGGCTGCCTTGCTTTCGCTGAATGTATTTTATTTCTTTGACAACTTGAACAAGAATGTACAAATTTTTCAATATCTAATGTCATTCCTGGCCAAGTAAAATTCTCTTGAAGTAGTTTACGTAATTTAAATATGCCTCTATGACCACCTATCGTAGACTCATGATGTTCCTTGATAATTCCAATTCTATCCAAAGGAGGTGGTGTAATTATTTCAGTAGTACAGACTGTGATTTTATATTTAGAGTCATTAAAAACGTTCTTAAGAATTTGATGTATTGAATAGGCTCTAGATTATTTTGAACTTTAGAAATACTAAACGATTGTGTAGTTGGACGAAGAGTCCATTAAATTCCTAAATGCTCTAGTGGACGATACAATATTAGCAATATCTGGAATCTCACTATTTGTTTTCTTAAAGAAAAGATGGAAAATATGGTACTTTCCTCTAGAAAAAACTATTGCCTCACCCGTCTTCAAATTTTGTTTCTGTAACATATCTATAGAAAATTTATTCTGCGATAACAAGTCTATTGTTGTTTGTGATATAATCTCACCATCCAGAGTAAAATAATATACAAGTGTAAAAGGGGAGGGGGTTTGGTATTGAGGAACGGCAATGAAAAATATATTGTCTGTATTATAAGGTACACTCTTTTTCGTTTATCCACTCTCACTGTCTACACGCGCTTACTCTGACTAGCACAACGGCCACTCTGCGTCGCACGACGCGTCACTCTGCTTCTTCTTCTTACCTCTCCCTTTTTTCCGCGCTACCCATGAGCCTGCTCGCACCTTGGCTCCTCCCGAAAAACATCGAAATCGTCGCTACGCGCGAAGGGGCGTCACGTGAACGCAGGGACGGACGAACACGCTCGCTTACACAAGGTTATCCTTGCGCTTACAAAAATGCCTTTTATCATAATTTACGAAAGGTGATAAATGTGTCACTGTATTAGTCATTAAAACTTCAAATGTATTCTTATTCTTGAATTTTCTTTTCTTTCCTATAGTACGGGTTTGTGTCTCAACGTCGACCTTGCGTCCGGAAGCAGCGAAATTCCCACCCTCTATTACTTTTCTTCCCCCTAAACAGGCAGCGACATGCTGTGGTCTCCAGTCAGAGGTCGGCCTCAATGTATTCTCTCCGGTCTCTAACGGATGGCTTGAGGGCGGCCAGCCGTAGTCTGCTACGCCAAACCCCAGACCATCGGGCTAATTCCCTAAATTTCCCGCTTCAACAGCACAAGGCGCGGGCACCAGGTTAACACCCTGATACGGGGACCGCTCAGTTGCAGCTATAACACTCGCACATGATGACAGAGCCTGATGCTCCTGAGACACGCAGTACCCCGACTCCTTCTTCGATGTTCCAGTAGGGGACTGACCTATTGCAGCCATAACCACCTCGTCATCGTCAAAGACAGGTACGTCACTGCCGTCTCTTGAGAACAAACCCTTAACTCTATCATTCTGGTTTATTTCATCCATTTCATCTGCTGTCTGATATTCATCGCTATCCGATAACGAACTATTTCCGTTAACATCATTTCCGTCTCGTAAAATAGTACTTCCAGATGTCATAAAAACGCAAGCGATGAATTTCTTGTTAGTTTCAGTATATTCGTCAATGTCCAAGTTCTCCTCAATTCGAACGTCTTCGAAGGCTGATTTGTCCGCGCTAATAAGCACCCCTCGTGAACGGCGTGAATGGGAACCATCAGTTTCATCAGAGGTTATGTCTATAGATTTGTTTATACAGTCATCGTCAGGTGCACATGGGTTTCGTAACAAGGCATCTACATTTGAGTTTATCTTTTCGGGTTTGTAAACTATGGAATACTCGTACTTGTTTAATTTTATACGCCATCTCATTAGTCGAGCAGTGGGGTTTTTTACATTATTGAGCCATACTAATGGCCGATGATCAGTGACTAAAGTAAACTCATGACCGTACAAGTACGGCCGAAAATGTTCAGTTGCGAAAATAATAGCTAACAATTCTTTTTCTATTGTGGAATATCTCGTTTCAGGATCACTCAAAATAGGGGATGCATATGCTATGGGAAGGTTTTCATTGATAACCCCCTGACTAAGTACGGCTCCTATTGTATGATTAGAGGCATCCGTAGTGACAATAAATGGTCTTGAAAAATCAGGGTACTGTAATAACGGTTCAGAGTATATAGTGCCCCTTAATATGTATGTATAGTTTTTATTGGTTCCCTTCCGGGTTACAATTTCTTCCTTTCGGATACATTTTCCTGTTTCCGTCCTTATTCTAATCTTATACTACTTATTCTACTTATTTTAATTACTCTATTTCTCACTTTCTCTCGCTCGCTCGCTCTCGCCCTATCGCCTCTCCGCACGCTTCCCCTTCCGCTCTCTTTCGTTCGCACCCCTCTCTCCCTCTCCTGTCTCTGTCTTTCCACCGCCTTCCCTATCCTATTCGCTCGCTTTCTTACGCTTCCTTGTTCACCTCTTTCTCTATTTCTCTCCCTCTTAACCGCTACCCCTCCCTCTGCCCTCTTTTCCCTCCCGTCCCCCCTGCAGACTTCCGTTTCCTTCCACTTTCTCCTCCTCTCTCTTCCTCCTCCACTCTCATTCATTCATTGATTCGCATTCACTCCCTCATTCTTGCTTTTCCCTTTTTTTACCCTACCCTTCCCCTTTCCTCCCCCCTTCTCCTCTCTCCTATTTTTCCCTTCTTGCTCACTCTTTTTCCTTCATATATCCCTCTCCTCCTCCCTCCCCGTCTAATACTTATTTTACCTTCATCTCCCACTTTTCACCTCTCTCCTCTCTCTTTCCCCATCCTCCACATTTCTCCCACACCTGCTCCCACGTTTCTTCCTCCTCTCCGCACAGCCTACACCTCCTCTCCTCCTCCCCCTCTCAGTATCTCCTTCCTCTCATCTCATTCCCTAATCTAAACCTTGCCACCCTCCTTACCCTTTCCTCACTCCATCCCTTCTTCAGATACCCCTTCCCTCCTTCCCCTGTTACCTCTCTATACCATCTGTTTGACTTGGACTCTTCTATCTTTTTCCTCCTCTCCCTCCTTTGCTCCTCCAGATCCCTCCTCTCTAGCTCCTCATACTCCATCCCATCCTCCTCTTCCACCTCCCCCCCCCTTCCCTGAAAAACTCCCTTCTCTCCTATTCCCATTATCCCACTTTTTTACCCCTCCTCCATCTCTCCCTCATTTCCCTCCACCACCTCCCTGCAACCACTCCTCCTTTCCCTTCCTCCCGTTTCCTCTCATAACCCGTTGCTCTTCTTCCTGCCCTTATCCTCATCTTCCCCCTATCCGTCTCCTCTCTTACCATGTATCCCGCTGTCCTCCAATCCGCTCCCATTATCCACATCAAATATCTTTCTTGCATCGCCTCCACACTCTTCCTCTCCTTCCACCCTCACACCTCCACCCCATACTCCGCCACCGTCCACACCAATACACCAAATAACCAAACCCTCTTTTCCCAATCCTTGCTCCACAATCTCTTTCCCATCCCTCATACCTCTTTCTTCGCCGCCGCCGTCTTTCTTCCTCTCTCCCTCACATTTTTTTCACTCCCGCCTCCCTGCTCCATCCAGTAACCCATATACTTCACCTTCGTCACCTCCTCCAACCTCTTTCCCCCCATCTCCAGTATATTTCCCTTTTCCTTCCTCCCCCCTTCCTGAATCTTACTATCTTTGTTTTTTCCATATTCACTTCCAGCCCTTTCTTTACCAAGTACCTTTTCAATCTTGCCATCATGGCCCTAATTTCCCCTTCCTCCTTTGCCACCACTACCACGTCGTCCGCATACGACAGGGAATATATTTTCTCTCCTCCCACTTTTATCCCTCTCCATCCGCCTTTCCTTAGTTCCTCCTCCATGTCCGCCATCAACACGTTGAACAGGATTGGACTGAGCGGACACCCATGCCTCAGCCCTCTCGCTGTCCAGAATTCCTCCCATATGCCCTCCCCCGCTCTCACCTTGCTTCCCGTCTCCCTCATTACCTCCTCCACTCTCCTTGCTAGTCCTTCCCTCACCCCCCTCTCCATCATTGCCTCTAATACCTTCCTCTTACCAACCGGATCGAACGCTGCTTTCAAATCAAGGAACATTGCCACCATCTCCCCCCCCCCTTCCTCCTATTTCCCTATTCACCATATAATTTAGCGCATAAATCTGGTCCCTCGTCCCCATTCCTCTCCTGAACCCTGCCTGCGTCTCTCCCAGTATTCCCTTCTTTTCCACCTCATCTCTTAACCTGTCCGCTAACACCTTCGCATACACTTTGTATAGCGAAGTCATTAGCGTCACCCCCCTATACTCTTCCACCCTTTTTCCCTCGCCCTTCTTCACTATGGGCACTATTTCCCCCACGCACCACTCTTCCGGCCATCCCTCCCCGTTCCACACCCTCCTGCACACCTTCCCTCCCCATTCCCTGACCTCATCCCCTCCATACTTCCAGACCTCATTCGGTATCCCATCCTCCAATCGCCTTTCTCTCCTTCAGCCTTTCCCTCACTCTGCCTATCTTTTCCCTGCTCAGCTCCTCCTCTTCGTCCCTTTCCCTCCCACTGCCTTTCCCCCACATGCCACCACCCTATCCACCCGCCCCCCAACAACCCCATAAAATGCTCCTTCCACTCCTCTCTCGTTATCCCTTCACACACCCCCTTCCTTCTTCTCCTATTCCTTCTTACCATCCCCCATACCTCCCTCTCCGTTCTCGCCTCCCCCGCCTCCCTCACAATGCTCTCTCTTTCTTCCTCTTTCTTTCTTTCACACAACTCTTTATACCCCCTCCTTTTTGTTCTGTATTCCTACCCTTTCCCTCCCTCTCCCTTCTTCCATTTCCTTAATTCCCTCCTTAGCTCCTTTTTTGCCTCCCTGCATCCCTTATCCCACCACCCCTTCTTCCTATTCCTCCTCCCCCCACCCCTTTCCTCTCCTTTTCCCACTCTCCCAGCACTTTTTTTATCCTTTCCCCCATTTCCCTTATGTTTTCCCCTATCCCCTCCACTTTTTCCTTCCCTCCTTCCCCTTAGTGTCCCTTAATATTGTAAAGGCATTCTGAGTATCCTCATTCCAAATAAAGGGTACGTCATTTTTCAATAATTGCGTAAGTGACTTTGCTATTTTGGCCATTCCATTAATAAATCTTCTGTAATAACCAACAAGTCCTAGGAATTGTTTTATGTTTTTCTTATTTTTAGATATTGGGAAATTCCTGACAGCCTTGACCTTGCCTGGATCAGGTTTTACACCCTTCAATGTTATAAGATGCCCCAAATATATTATTTCACGACGAAGGAATTCGCAATCGAGGCAGTCTGGTTTATTCTAAGTACGGAAAAGTTTATCGGACGCGTTTTTAATTTCAATGTGTTGGGAAACCGCCGCGATACAAAATTGGCTTGTGGCCGCAATCGAGTAACGCTCGGCATTGATGCGCTGCCCCGGCACCGCCGTATACGTTTACAACAGGCGTGGATAATAAGACGTAGTCGCTGTTGCTAGGCACTGATGCGTGTGCCGACACGGTGGCCTCTGAACAGGGGTAGTCCACTCCCACCAAAAACGTAGTAATTCCGAATTAGTCCCTCTGAGTTCGGGCTGATTTCAGGTGCCGCTGTAGTGCTTGAAGGTTATTGGCTGTAAATTTTGAAATAGCGTAAACTGGGAACTGATGCCGCCAAAATCTCCCACATCAATCAATTATAACATTGTTGTAGAGATTTCAGGTGACGCTGTAGTGCTTGACGGTGACTGGCTGTGAATTTTGAAATGACGCAAACTGGCGGGAACTGATGTCGCCAAAATCTCCCACATCAATCAATTATACATAACATTGTTCAAGAAATTTCAGGTGGCACTGTAGTGCTTGACGGTGATTGGCTGTGAATTTGTAAATAGCGCAACTCGCGGCAACTGATGCTGCCACAATCTCCCACACACTCCCACATTAATCTATTATAACATTGTATTTATTGTGTTTTTTAATATAATTGTATTTTAGTATTATAATATAAGTGGTGTTAAACCATACAGGATTCAGCACTGTCTACCATTTTATAGGCGAGTATATAAAGAACCCAAAAAACATAATGATTACGTGTACTTTCACACCTCTAACTGTTATGGTAAAATATTACTTTCAATTGCAGATATGAATGCGACGGAATTTATGGCTGGCTGCTGTCTATTCGGCCAAACTAGAAGGCACAACTTATGAGCAGCTACGAAGAAAGTTTGTGTGTTATCGTAATTTTAAAGATGACGGTTACATGATGGGATCCACGATTCGCAGGCTGAAGAATAATGCTGCACCATCTGTAGCATTACTAGCGAATACGGTTGAATATATAGATAGTGAAGAGAGAATTGAGGTTTGTGGTACAATTTTATAGCAGAAACGCATGTATAATGTCTTCTATTTATATATGGTACGTAATTTGTTTTATTTTGCTCAAAAAGGTAGCGGATATCCCACAGCCATGCAGCCCATGCAATGATGAAAGTCGAGGGCATGCTGCTGTATATACAGCAACTATGGAGGAAATTGAGGTTTGTGGTATAAACTCATAACTGAAACGCATGTGAGATATCTTGCATTTAAATTTGGCACGTAATATATATTTTTTTTTGCACAAACAGGTTGCGGACATTCCACACGCAAGCACCTCAAACAATGTTGAAGGTGGAATCACAATTCCATCTCCAAAAAAGAAACAACGGCTGTCCTTACTAAAAAGGCCAAGGCACCATCCAAACTTGACGCTGCAGGAGGCAAATCTCTACAGAACTGCCAAGTTACTGTGCAGAAAACAAGCCTATGTAACAAAAAAATTATCACAAACGAGGCAAAGACTTAAGGAAGCAGAAAAGCTGTACCACAGCAAATCAATGCAGTCGCTACTGTCAAAATTGTCCCCAACACAAGTGACATTCCTTCGTAGGCAACTTAATGCATCAAAATATGCACCGAGGGTAAGTGTAGAAGAATTGCACAATTAGTAAAGGAACTAGAAATAGGCAGATAACCCCATGGAAAGCAAATTGCATAACTATATGTATGTATGAATATATAATATCTTTGATCAATTTTCCAATGTGTTATTGCTCTGATTCGATCTGATTGCATTGATTCGTGCGAAGCCTTATGCGAAATCTGGTACCACTGCCTCAAGCTTATACCGGCCTTGTGTGCGGAATGAAGACGCGACGCCGCGACTGCATGTCGAACAAAGAGGCAACGCGCGATGTTGGTTGAAAGGAAACGGAGCATAGTTCTGTCTGTCTTGTATATCATCACGATACCTGACGTCACACGACGTGAGTGGAAGGGAGACGCAGCATAGTTCCGTCCTTCTCTCCACGCAGCTCTCACAGACAGGGCACACATACTTGCGCGTATCCCCACTCCCGCGGGCACCAATGGTGCTCGAGAGCCACTTCTGGCCACACCAGCGGTGTGTCCAATATTGACTACAATAATAATATAATTAATTATATGCAATTAGATCGTAGTTTATCGGTTAGAAACAATAAATTTATACAGCTAATTCTTAAGAATTTCGAAAAACGGAAAGAGTTAACGATTTTTTTTATATATGTGTGCCGATTTACTGTATTAAATTAAACTATCTCCCTAACGCTTTGAAAACTAATTTTTGTAATATATTAGAGATCACTTTGTATGCCCAATTAGATTTTAATGTTATTATGTGTCAATTTCATTTGCAGATTTTTAAGGAGTCATTCGTCAAATCTTGCACATTGACATATTCGAACACATGGGTCGAATATGCAAATAAAATTTTGGCTAGAAGATTTATGTATTATATGTTTAACTTTCAACTTTTTTGCTTATCAATAATTTGATTTTTTTTTCCAGGTTAAAATACACATCCAAATATTAAACAGGACATTTTATGGACTTCTTGATGTCTTCAAAAAAAAAGCTAAGTTGACACGTTTAAAATTCACTAAATTCCTTTACTTATTATTAATTTGATTTATTTTTTCCAGGTTAAAATGTAAATCCTCCGACGACACAGTGCAACCATTTGAATTATACCCTATTGAATATCAATAAAAATTGTATCAATTTTTAATACATAAGTATTTTGTATCCATTAATCTGTTTTTTTATTTTCTGTTTTATTTTTCTATTAATACAAATACATTTAAACCCCGTTTTAAACCGCCCGCTTTCCGGCGCCATATTGGATTTTAATTCATTTACTGCGGATAATTTTTAGATGGCATTACAGTACGTGTCGACGGCCAAGGAAGAGGAGAGTGGAGCACCCCTGACTCTGAGACGTCCCTCAGGTCCGTTGCCGCGCGCGCGACGTTACCCTTTTCAGGTTCAGACTCGCCGCTGCTCGGCTTTTGCAGGAGCGTATTATGTTTAGCGCCGCACGTTTTGCAACCGCCGAAGTTGCATTTAGTCGAGCTATGACCATTGGATCGAAGGCAATTAAAACATATGCCCGGCTTTTGTGTTTCAGTAATTCGCTATTCGATTGATAGACCACTAAATTTCTTACAACAGTACATGTAGTGATCGCCGTTACAAAACCCACACTTAATTACCGTAGCAATATGTGTGGTCGACGTTCGTCGATTCGTCGCGGCCGTGTGCGTATTCGCGTGCGTCGATGGAGGAGCCGTACGTTCCACGCTAGCCTTCAGAATTTGACAACGATGAATTATAAACTCTAACAATTGCTTCAAAATGGTAATTCGCTACCGCTAAGCGACAATTGCCACTCTCTCGAAGTAACGGAATCTAATTTTGACACTACAATGTGTACGAGCATGTCGTCCCACTGGTCGGCTGGACGTTTCAACGATTTCAACGACATCACGTGTTTTGACGTGCCGTGGGCAGTTTGACGAAGCTCCCGCTCGTTCTCCTTCGATATTGTAGGCAGATCGAACACAGCGCGAATGTGTGTACATACGATTATACGTTTATTATCGTATCGCTCCTTTAACATACGCCAAGTGATCTCGTAGTTTTGATCGGTCAACTCGAGAGAGTGAATTACGTTTCCGCTTCTCCCGTAAGAGATGTTTTCAAGTATTGAAACCTCTGAGTATTGGATATCGCGGCGTTGCTGTTTAATTTAACCGATTTAAATAAATCGTAAGACGGGAATCAATCATCGTATTTGACCGAAAACGTCGGAAGGTTTAATTTTGGCAAACGAATATGCGTTAATGAATCTGCGCCTTCCGACTGCCCGGCAGCCGAATGTGACCGCGCCATTGATGGCGGCCCCATGGTCGTGTGTAGCGCTACGCGCCTCATGTTTGCGCACAATGCGTAGAACGCATTCTCGAATACTGCCCGGTCGGCCGAATACGCATTTTCGTCGATTTCCTCTAATTTCGCTTGAATGCCGTCGTACTCCACCCAATATTGCTCTAGCTTATTTCTACGTTCCTCCACTTGCGCTATTACACCTTCGCCTATGTCTGTAATCGCATGGACGTGTGTACAAATGCGTGTGCATGCCGTCTTAAGAATCTCGCGCACTTATCCGGCACGATACGACACGACAAAAAACCTTATCTTTTTTGTCCTGTCGTGTCGTGTCGGATAAGTGTCCCACACCCTTAAACCTTTCCGCGTTGCTTCCGCAATGAAGCACTGCTATCGGTAGAGATTATTTTTTATTTGCGGGATCGAGTTTCCCAACGATATTTGGCAGTGAACGCGACTGAACAGTACCTGTGTGCTGTAAGAGCACGATTCTGTAGGTATTGGTGAGTGCCGCAGTCGTCTTTTGTGGACCTTCCACGTGGTCGTCTATCCGTATTTTGCGGCTACCGCAATGAAAATCCTCGCTGTGATCCGGCTCGAAGGACCAAAATGTTCAATATCCGATCGCTCGTTTTCGCACAATGAAAGGGAATTACTCTTCCGTGTGTGTTCGCAGGAAAAACTGAATTTCTTCCTGACTTTGTTCATTTATTGAATCACAGTGTCCATGCGTTGTCGCTCAATACAAACTGTCGCTTTGAGGGAGAGCTGGAATAGAGGTGTTGCTTTTTCATACTTAGATGATATAATTATCCCTGCATCAAGCGAGAAAGAAGGGTTATCGCGGTTAAAATTAGTTCTAGAAGCTGCGAGTGAGTACGGATTGCAAATAAATAGAAAGAAGTGTAAATTCATGCAAAGACGATTTGAGTTTTTGGGACATATAATAGAAGGAGGTAAAATTTATCCGTCCGATGATAAAGTCAAAGCCGTTGTAAATTTTCCAACCCCAAGAGGAATAAAAGATGTCCAAAGTTTCTTCGGACTGTCGAGCTATTTTAGAACATTTATCTGTAACACTGTCCAACAAATTTTTACTTTTTTTATACTTCGTAATATCTGTTAGGCGATTCTTATAGATTTCGATGCTCTAAAACCGAATCTGGAATCCGTTCCTTTTCATCACCCTCAGTTTTTGAAAAAATGAATTTTGAAAAAAAGCACCTTTTTTCAACTTTGAACAACAATTCTGTTGAAACTATGAAATATAGACTGATTCCATTAGTCGCAAAAAATTCAGCAGACATTTCTGCATAAAATAGTATGAATCGTTTTTGCAATATCAATTTACAAAGATGTTTAAATAATAGTTGAATTGGGCAAGACACGTTTTACGCGCCTATTTTGGGACACTTTTTTAAAATTATCGTAAAAATGGTGCGTCTAGGGAGAATTCCAATTACACTGAGCGATAGAGCAGACATTTTTCTTTGAAGGTCCATCATCAGATTTTGCGAAATAACTTTTGGCTTCGCACAGGAAAATGAAATAGTCATGCGTGTCACGCAACGAGCGCAGTGTTCTCCGACATTACCGTATTGACCGCGCTCCGCTGCGGAGTGGCCCGAGCACCGCTCAGACGCGCGCAAAGTCCCCTGCGCTCGTTGCGGGACACGCACGAGTATCTTTAACATTTTCCTGTGCGAAGCCAAAACGTATTTCGCATAGTCTGATGATGGATTTCAATAGAAAAATGTCTGCTCTATCGTTCAGTGTAATTGGAACCAGGTCCTCACTTAATGGTTCGAGCGGTCGCGAATTGAGTATTGCCTCTTTCTGGGAAAGCAGCGCAGTGAGTTCTTTGAATGTTAATGAAGTTTCACCTATCGTTCTTCGGAGATGAAATTTTGTTGATTTCACCGCTGCTTCCCATTTTCCACCCATGTGTGGTGATGCTGGAGGAAAGAATATAAAGTGAGCGTTGTCCTTTGATAATTCGGCTGCTATGGCGCGGTGTTCCCGGGTGCCCTCGATGAAGAGTCTGCGGAGTGTGGCATCTGCGCCCACGCAGTTCGTTTCGCAGCCTGAATGGAGTGTGTGGGGAATCCCACGCCGCGATGAAAAACGCCGATAAGTTGCGATGAATCCTTTCGTCGAGTAGTCCGTGACTGCATCGAGACGTACAGCTGATGTGGTGAAACAAACAAACACGCAAATCCAGCCCTTTTGCGTCTTCGCTCCTCGCCCTTTCCACGTCTTGAGTGTCCACGGTCCTGCGTAATCCACCCAGGTGTAGTAGAATGGTCGTACGGGTGTCACACGACAGAGACGTAGTTGGCCCATCAGTTGATGTGCACGGATGCCCCTCTGTCGCGCGCACGCGACGCTCCGGAGGATGTAAGTCTTCACTGGTGCTCTGCCGCCGATGATCCAATACGATTGCCTGATGTGCGCCAGCGTGAGTTGTGTGCCGCCATGCAGAATGCTTCGATGTGCACAATCTCTGATCAATTCAGACAATCGTGAGTTGCGTGGTAGAATCGCCTGGTGCTTACCTTCGTCGTTGATTGATGAGTAGTTCAGTCGCCCACCGACACCCATGACGCCTTGTTCGTCAATGAATGCGGTGAGTCGACTGAGCACATGGTTGTGTGGCAGAGGCGTGTGTGAATGCAGGAGTTTGAGCTCGTGCGCGAAAAACGTTGCTTGTGTCGCCTTGATCCAGAAGATCCTCGCTTTCTCCAAGTCAGATGGTGTAACGAGTGCTGCTGGTGATGAGTCTGGTGATTTCCTGAGTCCAGAGGTAAATCTAAAACAGAGAGCTGTGATTCTAAGTAGTTTTGTAAATGACGAATATCGATAAACGAGATCCTAGTGATAATCGATTTTCGGCGTGCCCACAAATAAGGAAATGCCTGCGCGCTCTTCAATCTTGCATTCCCCGTCGGTGTTGGTCTGTTGTTGTGGCCACTTGTCGACTGGTTGAGCGGGCCATGGTGGTCCCGTCCACCACAGCGGATGATTAACCTGCTCCGTAGATATTCCTCTTGATGCGCAATCCGCTGGGTTGCAGGTGCCTGGAACGTGTCTCCATTGAGCGGACGGAGTAAGATCCTGAATTTGCGTCACTCTGTTCCTGACGTAGTCCTTCCAGCGTGATGCGTGTGTCTTGATCCACTTGAGTGTGACTTCTGAATCCGTCCACAAATACGTTGCTTCTATGTCCATTTTGAGTGTGGCTTGGACATAATTTACGAGTTTTGCAAGTATGAGCGCTGCGGTGAGTCAAAGTCTCGGGATAGTGAGTCGCTTGAGCGGTGCGACTTTCGTTCTGGAGCAAACGAATGACGCCATTCTTCCTGTGGACGGTGATTGCATGGTGATGTATATGTAAAGAAGGTCGACGTCACCGGCATTCGGTTCGCCGTTTATTTAAAACCGAATCGGGGTTTTGAATTTTGCCGCACATCTTACAATTAGCGGAGGTCCACAAACGGTAGTGAGAAAGCGAGGTTAGGAGAGACACGTGGTTACGATTAATTAAGGTAGAGCGTTAAAATTGAAAATAAAGGAAAGGCATGGATAGTGAATAATAAGCTTTAAATGTCGTTTCTTTGTTCACAGGTAAGAATTGTGTAAATAATGTAAATAGTGTAATTTAGGTATAACTGTAATATAACATAAGTACAAAACTTTGTTCACAGAGAAACACAATTTACTTTAAACTCTATGCCGGCTATTTTTCTGGATAATAATAAAAAAGGATCATTATATATATCACCGCTGCCATGGCGAGTTGTGATACGTCAGAGAAGCCGTGGAGTTGGATCCTCGCGTTGCTCCATGTGTTGATCCATCGTGGAATTGAAAGCTTGACCAAGCCTGTGAACTCTTCTCTGAGCGTCAGCCATCTTGAAGTAATCTGAGGAGAGAGTTGTTCGTCCCAATCGACCTTATACAGCCAAAGCTCCTGTAGTAGCATCTTGGCTTTGATTACGACCGGTGATGCGAAGCCGAGTGGATCAAATATCTGAGCCACTTCAGATAACATGTGTCGTTTGTTGATGGCGCCGTGGTATGATTCTGACTTGGGCGAGAATGTGATTCTGTCGTCTTGAGTCCTCCACATTAATCCGAGTAGTTTTGTTGCACAGTCGTCTAGCGAGATAGCCGAGTTTGATGAATCCTCTTCTGATATAGCCGATAAAATATGATGATTCGTTGCATGCCATTTTACAAGGGGGATGCCGCTCGCGTTGCAAAGTTCCTTGAGTTGTTGTGCGATCTATGTGAGTTGAGGAACAGTGTCAGCGCCTTCAAATATATCGTCCACGTACCTGCCGTGAGTGATAGATGGCACTGCTAAGGGAAATCAATGTCCTTCATTCTCAGCAAGTTGCAAAAGTGCTCTGACGGCCAGAAATTGTGCCGTCCTCGTGCCGTAGGTGACAGTGGTGAGCCCGTACGGGATCTCCCGTTGTTGTTCGTCGAGTCATAGAATGCGTTGTAAGTCCCAGTCGTCTCTGTGAACTCGAACCTGTCGGTACATTTTAGTAATGCCGGTTGCAAAAATGTGACGATAAGAGCGAATCCAAAGAAGCACGTCGGTGATATTGAGCAACAGATTGAGGCCAGTATGCATCAAGTCGTTGATTGACCGACCCGATGATGATGAACTGGAGCCGTTAAAAACAACCCGCAGCTTTGTTGTTGCGCTGCTGTGTTTGAGCACACCGTGGTGAGGCAAATAGAAATGTGTTGCCCGGTGTGGTGGATGCTCTTACCATATGGTTGAGTTCTTCGTACTCCTTCATGAATTGGTGGTACAGTTGCTCGTACTCACCACCCTTTCCCAATCTGTTGAGCAGGCGTTGAAGGCATCGTCGGGCCGTGTTGTGTGAATCTCCCAAAGCATTGATTGGTGACTTGAGAGGAATTCGCACAATGTAACGACGTGTAGAATTCCTGGTGTGGATGTTTTTAAAGTGATCTTCACATGCCTCTTCCTCCGGTGTGAGTTGGTTGGATGAGTACGATGGTAATTCCTCTTGCACCCAGAATTGGGTGAGCATCTCCTGCAGTGCTTACAATCGTGAGCGATTGCTGTATGGTGTACTGCGTGAACTCCAACTATCGTTGTTGCGCTCATGGGACCAAGGACGAGCCATCCAAATATCGACAGTTGAGCTATGCTTTGTGAGTTTTTCTTGATATTAGGTTTGATTACTTGCTCGTATGTATCTGCACCAATGATGACGTCGATGGAGCGTGGCTTGAGGAAATCTGGATCTGCCAGCTTCAGATTCTCAATGTGTGGCCACGATTGTGGTGGCGCATCGAAAGATGCAAGTATCTATGTCAGCGTCTTCAGGATGTGGGCTCGTGGCTGCGGAATTCGATGCCTGGAGAGTCAACGTCGCCACGCCACGGGTGTGGGATGCCCTTTTGCCGCCGATGCCGGTAATTGGTATGGACGATCGTTGCCGCTGGATGTTAAGACACCCAGTGAGCGGATGGTGGTCTCCTCGATGTCGACGCTGCCGTGGAGGATGATCCCGGGTATACCACCGTCTTCCTTGGTGGTGGTGGTCCTTGAGCGGTCATTGAGTGCGGCGGCGCGGCGGTCGTTTTCGTCATCTCCAGCGCGAGTGCGCGCGCCGTCAGGAACTCCTCGACCTTTGCTAAGCTTGGGCACTCCTGCTGCGTCCCGAGCACCGTCTCCCACGCTTGCCGGGTGATGCGGTCAAGTTGCCTCTGGACGATGGTATCCAGGATCACGGCGTCTGTGATATTGGTGCGCAGCATCTTTAATGCTTCGGTGACGGTGCCGAAGACTTCATACAGCGCCGTGGCGTTCTTCGGGGTGGGTGGTGTTATCCCAAAGATCCGCTCGAAGCGGGCTGTCAGTTTTTCCTACGCTGTGGCGAGTGAGTTGGCGGTGAGTGGCAGTCCCTGTATGAGCTGAGCCGGTGAGCAATCGAGTGAGCTGTGGAGGTTGTGCAGTTTCTCCACCTTCGAGAGTCGCTTGTTGTTCAAGTCCAGCGACTTGGCCTGGATTGGCCCATTTTTCTTATGGAAAGGGGGGCGCGACGAAGAAAAAAAAAATGGCGCAAAACAATTTTCAGAGCGCGGCATCTTACACTTTGCTGAATAATAGGCCCGTCACTATACATAGTACCTGTACTGACCGTCTGCGACTCCACCGTTCATATGGGTGTCATTCCCTATGCTCTAATCTCGTATCCATAGTATATAGATCAATGGATGCCGCACTCGCACTGTTTACTAGTTTACGCAACTGCATCGTGATCTATCTTGTGGAGACTTATTATCTTGCTTCGCATATAAGTGTTTATTTTCACCAATTTGTAATAATTTTTTTTTTGTTTTATTCATTCACATTCAACGACACAACGTGCGCTAGCGTTTCTCACTGACAATGGTGCAAATATCGTCCCGTATAATCTGATGGTTCTCAGTTGGAGCGGGCAGCAGCAAAATCTTTAAAAATATAGCTACAAACGCTAGTGTTTTGCGATCCGAATAACAAAAAATGTGCATGTGAATGTAATACTTTCGGAGATAAACATTCGTTTTATAGTCATGTTGAACTGATAACACGCTTTTTGGCATTTTTCAACATGTAATACTTTTGTTAATAACTTTAAAACCAGCGAAGGATGACATAAACTCATCATTACTTCATATAGATTTCAGCATGTTACAGTTTTATCGTGGGGTGGCCCGTGCTGATCAGTACTGTATGTAGATATCCCCGCAGGGGGGTCCCGCCCTTGTGGTGGGGACCTTTGGGGCTTAGCGTACCCACGGACCCGACATACGCTCGTACTGGACCCCTAAACGGCTGCTGGGCTGTGGGTCCACTCGACCGGAGGATAATCGGTAGACGGGGTTGGGTGGCCTGCCGGTGGTAGCGGTAGGGTTGCGCGTAGGAACGTCCCACCCGCGTTGCCCTTAGCTGCCACCGGTCCCTCAACATTTGGGACGGCACCGCGGGTCGTTCTGCCGCCCCGGGGTTGCAATCGTCGTGGCAGTGGTGTAGCCATAGCTGGCAAGGGCTTTCTTCCCCGGTGTGGGAGCTGCACTGAATCAGCTCGCCTTACCATGGTGGCAGAATTATGGGAGAGGTTTAGAAAGGCCTCGCTTCCACCAGTAAGATTCGGGGCTATGCAACCCGATAGACTGGTAGCAGTTTACTGCCCGTTGATCGAGCGTCATCTCGATCATTGAAGAGGGTTAGCACCATATAGACTACGAGTCGAGGTAGCTGCTGGCCTGCGGGCCCCCTCACCAAATCGACATCAGGTGTAGATATATATGTATGCATAAGTGTTTATTGTTCCCTTACGGGTTACAATTCCAATTACAGTTCCGCCACCTTTTATCTTACCTGTACCTTAACCTACCTTATCCTATCTTAATCTACGTCCGCTTTTACCGCCTTTCTCCCACGACTTCCGTTTCCTCCATTTCACTCACATTCCTTCCATTCATACCTCTTCTTTCACTCGTCTCTCCCATTATTTCCATCCTGCTCTCTCTCTCCCTCTCCTCCTCTTTCTCCCTCTCTACTCTCGCCCTCTCAATCTCTCTCAACCATTTATCCCCCCCCCCCCCTCCCGCAGTACTTCTTTTGCCCTATGCTCCGATCTCCCCCTCCCCCCACGCCCCAATCCTTTGCACCTTTCCCAGACATGTTCCCAGGACTCTTCCTCCTCCTTACACAACCTGCACCTCCTCCCCCTCTCCTCCTACCAATACCTTCCCTTCTTCATCCCGTTGCCCAACCTGAATCGCGTCGACCTGTTCCATCTCCCCTCTCTTCATTCTTTCTTTAAGTACCCTGGCTTCCCTATTGCCTTTACCTCTTTATACCACTCATTGTGTCTCGCCTCCCTTATCCTTTCTTCCCTCGCCTACCTCTGCAGCCTTTTATCCTCTTTCTCTAACTCTTCAAATTGCAATCCCTGCTCCTCTCCCTCCTTGACTCCTCTTCCCTGCTCCTATTTTCCTATGATCTATCCCCTCTTCCACCTACCCCTCATCTCCTCCAACACCTCTTCGCTGCACCTCCCCCCCCCTTCCTTCCTCTAATCTCTTCTCAAATTTGTATGCCCTCCTCCCTGCCCTTATCGTGATTTTATCCCTTTCTGATTCTTCTCTCACCATAGACCCTGCCGTTCTCCACTCCAGTCTCAGTATTCACCTTATATCTCTCCTGTAGCCCCTCCGGTTCTTCCTCTCCTTCCATCCAAATATTTCCGCTCCATACTCCATCATCGTCCAAACTAAGGAGTCAAACATCCATGTTTTCTTCTTTCCATCTTTCTCCCACAACCTCTTCCCCACGCCCCATACCTTCCTCATTGCCGCCGCCGCCTTCCTCCTTCTTTCCTTCACCTGCTCGTCCTGTCCCCGTTCTGCGCTATGACGTACCCCAACTATTTGGTTTTCTTTCACCTCCTCCAGTTTCCTCCCCCTTCACCTCCAGTCCACCCTCCTCTTCCTCCCTCCACCCCTTCTAACCCTCATCACCTTTGATTTTTCAGGGTTCCGTTGAAAGCCCTTCCTGTCGAAGTACTTCTCTAGTCTCATTATCATGGCCCTCATCTCCCCTTCTTCCTCCGCCATCAACACTAGTCATCTGCGTATGCCAATGACCATACTTTCTTCCCCTCAACATTCACCCCTCCCCACCATCTTTTCACAAAATCTACCTCTAAGTCCGCAACCAATATGTTAAACAAAATCGGGCTTAGTGGGCATCCGTGCCTCAGCCCTCTGGCTGTCTAGAACCCTTCCCCCTACCCCTTCCCTATTCTAACCCTGTTTTTTGTCTCCCTCATTAGATCTTCCCCCCCCCCCCCCCTTCACCAGCCCTTTCCTTATCTCTCTCTCCCTCTTCGCCTCCACTACTTTCTTCCTGTTCACCGAGTCGAAGGGCGCCCTCAGATCTATGGACATCGCTACCTTTTTCGTTTCCTATCTGCCTATTCACTATATAGTTCAGCGCACAAATTTGATCCACCGTCCCCATACCCTTCCTAAACCCTGCCTGCGTCTCCGACAGCACGCCCTTCCTTTCCACCTCTTCCCTTATCCTCTTCGCCAGCACTGCTACATACATTTTATACAGCGACGGCATGATCACTGCCCCCCTGCACTCCTCTGTTCTTCTCCCTTCCCCTTTCTTCACTATCCACACTATCGCGCCCTCGTTCCGCCCCTCCGGCCATCCTTCACCCTTCCACACCTTTTTGCAAATGTCCTGTCCCCTCCTCATCACCCCCTGTCCTCCGTTCTTCCATACCTGATTCGGTACTCCATCCATCCCTACCGCCTTTCCCTCCTTCATCTTCTTCACCACTTTCTCTATCTCTTCAGTCCTATGTCTGCTTCCCCGTCCTCCTCCTATTGATCAATTCTGATTCTACTGATACAAAATACGATGGCGTTAGCGCCAAAGATCACGTGAGCGCAGCCATCTTCCTAGTTGTAGATTTGACGCATGTGCAGTAGAAATTCCAACACACCAAACAGCCTCTGTGTCGCTACTGTGTATGCTTATATTGTGGCTCGATGCTGGATCCGGGACCACTGCTTGAAGGACCTGCTAGCAATGCCACATATAGCATATACATTGGGATTTTAGCACTTGCTACCCGATGGCGCTGTAAATGTGGATCAAGCGTGAAGTGGGCTACTGGCAGTCTACACGCGACGCTCAGGTATAATGCTGCAAAACACACGAAGGAATAAGGAGTAAACAGGACAAATACAGTGCAAATCGGATCTAACAGTATAAGCTAGAACCCAGACATGGAATCCAACAATATCAGTTACTGCAAGAAAATCTCGCGATGCTTTAAAACTCTTTATATGCCATTTTGACTATATAAGTTAAACCTTAATTTAAATACGCTTTAACAAGGTACCGTAAAGTATCTTCAATACGCACTTGATATTCAATCTGCATCCAATTTTATTCTTGCAAGTTTTTTAACATTGTGTGTTATATATTACATGTTATATTAAATAATAAATAGTGGGGTATTTTATACCGTATTCAAACTGTGACCTTTTTGATCCGTTGTTTTACACCTTTAATTTTTACTTCCTATGTATTACTCAATACTTCGGACTTCCTACTATGACTAGATATTGCCTAACGCCCTAGTCAATAGTTAAAGCTTTAATTTTACAAACTACTTTTGGACAACTAAATATGTCAAATGCTAGGAAAAACTTGTAATAATTAATACGACTTAAATAAAGATAAATATTACCTACAATTTACTACACTATATTTGCGGGTGGTAACTCTATTCGTATACGTCAATAAATCACATAGGGCCGGTTTCACCAACGACGAATAAGTGGTTATTCGTAGAATAAAGTTATTTGTCGGTTAAAATCGATGTTTTTCGTTTCACCAACTTCAGTTAGCGCTTATTCGACAAAATGATTAATCTCGACACTCTCGTTAACTGACAAATAAATTTTATTGGCCGAATAACTATTTAGAGATTTATCAGTCGTTGGTGAAACCGGGCCTTAGTAGGTAAAAAATATGGAACTTTTTAAATGCACTTGTATTTCATCAGACTCGTGCAACGTAGCCATGCATTGTTCTTACGCCGTTAGTAATATGACGTACTCGACAGAGACTTGTTTCCAAGCAAAGATATCGTTGGCTTTCTTCGTTGAAGGACCTTGGCAAAAAGTGGTTCTTTTTTTGTGCTTAAACCTTTCTCCCCCAAATTTGCACGTAATGTATAATAAAATACATTTTCAATGACGCAAATAATAATGGACAGCAAAACACCGCACGCTAGGATTATTATTATTGGAGCAGCTTCATAAATAGTCACACTCGCGAGCAGCAGACCATCCTTCTGGCAATATGGTTTTCTAGATGACCATCGTTTTACTTGACGTCGTCGTAGGCCAGTACTTGCTATTTTCATTAATCTGAAAGAAATGTTGACGAAAACTTTCATTAATTGATTCTTACACGACGTTTATGTTTTACCATATAAAACATCGACGCGCGTCGTATAAAATCATATAAAACCACCAAATACTTTTAAGTTTGTGCAATGTAAAACATAGAGAATAAAGAACTTAAAAAACAAGTAACACCGACATCAAAAATGCGCTAAAAAGTACCAAATAATTAAGCTTTTTGAGGTCGGTGCCGAGATAGAAACAGAATTTTCACAAATTTCTTGCGGGGACGTCTTACCGCTATTTAGCAACTATATGTAAGAATTGATGTTTTGTAGGAATGATACAAGGAAAAATTATACACATACCCGATTTTTGCCACTTCTAAAAATTGTCCGTTATGACTTGACCATAATCCTATTTCAGACGGACGGAGTAAATGAACTTCTGTCAGCTGACAGATCATCTGTTTATCGAAATATCGATCTATATACGGATAAGCATCGCTAGGATCAGCATGATATGCAAAACCACCATTCGTAACTTGTCTTATTCCATCCTCTATAGGAAGAAATTTTCTATTTTCTGGTACAGATGCCCAATGCTTTCTAAAATATTGCACATCTGGCCTGGGATCCTACAACAATAATCACATCAAGGGAAACGATGAAAAATTGATTTTATCACTTTAAAGCCCATGCTGCAATGAAGTAACCGCAGGTTTTAAACAAATGCTACAATGACGTAAGCTCAGGTTTTAAAGCCAAAGCTAGAATGAAGCAAGGGCAGGCTTATTGTTAGACAATGTAAGCATGGACTGCCAGTTGCACACTTATGTCTCAACATCAGCAGCACCGCCTCCCCGTACGAACTAAAATATACAAATACATGCGACACCTACGAGATATCATAATATACAATGTACAAAATCTGCTGATTACAGGCTAGATTTGAATCATTCAATTGCGATTTTAGTTCTTCCTGGACGGTGGCGGTGCTGATGTTGGGACATGAGCTAATACAGCTCGCGGCATCTCTTAGCGATCCATTCTTAAGCAGGGTACTCATAGGTAGAGCATGCGAGCTGTGAGTCCCTCACACGCTCAAATATCACAGGTTAAATAAAGTTTCTATAAATAAATATTCAATTGCCAGAATCTGTAAGTATGAAAAAGCTTTGACGTTTTCGTTTGGAGTTTCATTTTGCAGATTTGCAATAAATTCAATAAGTTTCCTTCCCGCCGTGGAGGTAACTATTGGTCAGAGTTTTACAATGAAATATTGAACATTTTATTATAAAATGTATTACACAGAATTACAATTGTTGAATATAAATAAAAGAAAAATATGAAATTTTTTATATAAATATATAAGAAATAGTCATTAATAACATGAACTAAACTCTAATATCTAACATAATTTTGATGAATGATAAAGGTAATAAATCCGGTCTACATTTCATTTAAATGTTATTAAGAAATAATGATCTTAGAAACAAAGAGCATATATAGATTTATTGCCGCAGGCACGTTGTTGCGTTGTTAGGTGTGGGCTGTTTATTTGCAACATTCTTTCTAAAATTCACGTAGCCTTATCTTGGGGTCCTTACCGCCCCTGTTTAGGTATAGCGGAAACGGCCACTTGAAAACGGTCTTAAAGTATGAGCAGCTTTCTCCATCCCAGTCTGGCCTTTTCTATCTTCTGTCTCTTTTCCACGTATGCATCCTTCCAAGTTTTTAGTATGAAAAGGTGAACCAGAATGAACTCGGGGCAATCTCTTTTTGGGAATTGTAATGTATGTACGTCGGGGTAAATAAATGATTCCCGAGATTGAGTGCGTTTGTTAAAACTCTTTATCTCCTTATGCTCCTAACACGTTCGTTTCACTCGGAGGCTTGCGCGGAAGTCGGGGACACAAGTCGGTCGAACGATCAGTCGCGTCGCCGAAATTCTCTCCACTCGACACCGCTTAAAGTGCTCTCACACACGGCCTCGCAGTTCGGCCGGTACCCAACAGGAATAAACGAATCAAGATCGAGCCCCGTCTCTTTCAAGCATTTGAACGTGACGTTTTTTCTCAGAGTATTGTCAGTGATATAGGACTATTCCCCTTCAAGCAACGTAGCTGCAAGAGCACTCGACTGAGAACTTGCTGCAAAATTGGGCTCCATCTCTTTCGAGCACTTTAAGAAGAGTCTTTCCAAAACTCACAATATCTGGCTTGAGTTTCCTTTCGAGCAATCTAGAAGTAGAGTCTTCCCAAAACTCACTGTAATATCGGGGTTAAATCCCCTTTCAAGCAATTGTTAGTTTAGTACCAAATAGTCGCCTCGATCGTGCAGGCTAATGGATTGAAAGTTTCAAATTGTTAAATATATTTTTTATTTGCCTATAGACTCAATTTTTCATTGTATAATTATTTTCAATTTACAATATGCCTAGTTAACTGTATTTATTGTGCTACTCTTTACTGTTTCTTTTCCTTATCAATAATCTTAAATTTGTGAAAAAGTAGACAACACACTGATTCTTCATAACCGCTCGAGGAGAATTAATTACGACTTAGTTTCTCTAATCTCAATTCCGAAGTAGACTTGTCAGGATTTGGCTTCAGGCGGCCACTGTCAAAGAGTATCCTCCTATACAGGCGGACCCTTTCTGGGTACTGAGGACCTCTATCCACGTAAAAACATATACGGCATGAGCCTTAACGTGCGGCCAGATCTGAACACGAAACCCGAACGAACAGCCTATCTATGAGAGTATTTTGCAGTGTGTGAATGTCGAAGCAAATGCTCTTTATCGCTCTCCGAACCGACCCGAACAGTCTCGCGTGCTATGGTTGCAACTCTTTGTTGTGTCAATGAGAATGTGACCGTAGCGTGTGCAAATTTTGTTTTAATAATGAAATTGTGAAAAAAAAAAAGAAGAAAACAGTAGACAGAGTGGTGGTCAGCCACATTTTCTTGGGCCCGAAGCTAACTAATCGGCCGAAATAATTTATTACTTGATCAATGGGATTTCCGTTTCCAGTGTGAATGGTGATAGGAAAGTAGTAAGAGTGTGTGGAAAAGGTACGAGGGACAAGAAGAAGGAAAGAGTAGATTGGGTTAGAGTAGTGGGTGCAGATAACGGAGGGAAAGAGAGAGGTGTGAGAAGTGTGGGTGGAAAAAAGGGAAGACGGGAAAGAGGGCACGGAGGTGAGGAAAAGAGTGAATAGACAGTGAGGTTAAGAGGTTTTAGCGGGGGGACAGGTAGACAGGCAGGCAGACCGGTAGACAGGAGAGAGAACAGTGACACCTGTGGAGGAAAGAAGGCAGCAGGGGTGGGAATAGCGGGAGAGTGGTCGGTAAGGAAGAGGCGGGCAGGAGAAGCGTGGAGAAAATGGACAAGGGGAGGGAGTTAGTTATGAGAATGGGGATGAGAAGGGGAAGCGTGCGGAGTATGGAGGAGCAGTGGAAAAGGAAAAAAGAAGGAGAGGTGGGAAAGAGGATAGAGGGGGGGGGGGGGGGGGAAGGAATGGATATTCAAAAAAGAATAAAGGCTTCAAAGATCGCCGAAGAGTGGGAGAAGGGAGAGGAGGAGAAGGGAATAGAAGGGAAGGTCTGGGTGGATATGAAGGAGGAACTAAAGAGGGTGATGAAGGAGGGAATGAAGGAGGTGATGGCGGAGATGGTAGAGGCGATGAAGCAACAAATACAGAAGCAGGGGAGGGAAACGGGAGAGGAGATAATTGCGGAATTGAGGACAATTGAAAGAAGGAGAGAAAAGGTGGGAGAAGGAGAAGAGAGAAATGGAGAAAAGGATACAGGAAGTAGAGGGGAAGATGGAGAAGCTAGGTAAGGAAGAGAAGAAGGGAGCAGGGGGAGGCAAGGAGGAGATGGAAGAGATCAGGGAAAGGATGAGGAGAATAGAATGGAAAGAGGAAAGGAAGGAGGGAAGGAGCAACATAGTAGTAAAGGGCTGGACAGGAAAGGAAGAGGATAAAGGAGGAGAGCTGAAAGCAATATTAAGAGGAGTCGGGGCGACGGTGGAGATAAAGGAGATAATGGAGTGCACGAGGAGGGGAGGAGAGGGGGAGGGGTGATAGCGAAGTTAGGGGGAAGAGAGCAGAAGAGGAAAGTAATGGTGGCAACAGGAAAGCTGAGGGATAAAGGAATAAAAATAGAGGACGACTTAACGTGGAGGGAAAGGAAGATGAGATGGAGGCTGAAGGAAGTGGCGAGGAAAGAAAGAGAAAGAGGGAAGAAGGTGTGGGTGGGGTACGGAAAGATGCAAATAGAGGGAAAATGGTGGAGGTGGGACAAGGAGGAGGAAAAATTAAGGGAGGGAAAAGGAGGCAGGAGTGATGGTCGTGGGTGGAGGGGCAGGGGGAAGGAGTAGGGAAATGCGAGGTGGGAGGAGGAGGGAGTCAGGGGGGAGGAAGGAAGGGATGGAAGCTGGTCCTTTGGAATGTTGCAGGGATAGAGAATAAAGATGGAGGGTTCTGGGAGGAAATAGGGAAGTGGGATGTGATGGTGTTGGCGGAGACGTGGTTGGAGGAGAAGAGATGGGAGAAGGTGAAGGACAGGCTGCGGAGGGTGTTGGAATGAGAAGTGAAATTCGCAAAGGGGAAGAACAGGAAAGGAAGGGCATGTGGGGGGATAATGAAAGGAGTAAGAAGAGGAATAGGGACGGTGGAAGAGGAAGAGGAAAGGATGGGAGAAGGAATTTGGGGGTGGGAAATGAAGATAGGGGAGGAGAGGTGGCGGATAATGAGGATTTATATAAACGGGGATATAGAGAAGAAGTTAGAAAATATGAGGGAGTGGATGGAGAGGGAAGACGAGGAAAGGACAAAAAATCGAAGGATAAAAAAAACAGAAAGAGGAGATTGTTAGTAGAATGCTTGGAAGAAACGGGGTGGAGTATAATGAATGGAGGACGGAGGGAGATGAAGACGGCGAATATACCATCACGGGAGGAAAGGGGAACACCGTGATTGACAATATAATAGTGGTGGAGGGGCAAGGGCGAGGGAGAGGATAGAGCCAGCCCGTAGTGGCATGGGAGAAAGGAGGGAGAGGAGAGGGGGGAAGGGAAAAAGACCGGGAGGGGGGGGGGAGGAAGAGCGAGGGTAAGCTGGGAAGAGGATGGAAAGGAGAGATTCAGAAAGGGGATGGAGGGCAAAAAAGGTGGAGGAGGAGAGGTACAAGAGGAACTGGAAGAGCTAGGAAAACGGTAAAGGAGGTGCTGGAGCAAGAGGAGCGAGGGGGGGGGGGGGAAGAAGGAGGGAGAAGGGGATGGTGGGATAAAGAATGTAGGGAGAAAAAAAGGGAAGTGAGAAGAGAGTTGAGGAGATGGTTGGCTCGGGGGGGGGGGGGTAGATAGGGGAAAGAAAAGAGAGTATAAAGAACTATGTGATAGGAAGAAAGAAGAAGAAATACAGAGAATGACAAGGAGGGATGGGGAGGCAAGAACAGAAAGGGCGGTGTGGGGAGTAATAAGAGAACAGAGAGGGAGAGGGAAAAGGGTAAACGAGGAAATAGGGATGGAGGAGTGGAAGGAGTATTTCATGGGGCTATTGGGAGGGGTGGAGGAAAGAGTAAGGATGGGGGGAGAGGGAAGAGGCAGAGGGGAGGTCGGGGAGATCAAGTTGGAGAAAGAGAAAGTGGTGAAAGTGATGAGGGGGCTGAAGGTAGGAAAGGCGATAGGTGAGGACGCGGTTCCAAATGAGGCATGGAGGTGCGGAGGGGAGGAGATGGAGGAATGGGTGTGGGAAATATGCAGGAGGGTGTGGGTGGCAGAGGGATGGCCGGAACAGTGGAAGGAGGGGGAGATAGTGCCTATTATGAAAAAGGGGGAGGGAAGGAAAGTGAAGGAGTCCAGGGGGGTGACGCTGATGCCCTTGCTATACAGAATATACGCGGCGACACGGGCGCGGCGCAGAGATTGGGGGAAGAGTTAGAGGGAAAGAGGCTGCTTTCAGGGACACAAACCGGTTTTAGGAAAGGTATGGGGACGATCGATCAGGTTTACGCACTAAATTTCATGGTGAACAGGTAAATAGGCGGGGGGGGGGGGGGGCAAAGGATAGGAGAGGGGAGTAAGACAGGGGTTAGTAGTGAGGGTGGAGGAGTTGCTGAAGGAGACGAAGGGTGTGGTGAGGGTGGGGAGGCAGAAGAGTGACGCATTTTGGACATCAAGGGGGCTGAGGCAGGGATGCCCCCCGAGCCCCTTGCTGCTCAATGTGTTAATAACGGACCTACAGGAGGACTTGAGGAAAGGGTGCTGGAGAGGGATAAAGGTAGGGGGGGGGGTGGAGAGTCTACTCTTTATCCTACGTGGATAATATCGTGCTCATGGCGGAAGAGGAAGATAAAATGAGGGCGTTGACCAGTAGGATGGAGAGGTACATGGACAGGAAAGGACAAAGGTAAACGTAGACAAGGGTAAATGTAGAGAAGACGAAGTTAATGAGATTTAGAAGGGAGGAGGCAGGAAAAGGAAGGTGGACTGGAGATGGAAAGAGAAACAATTGGAGGTGGTAAAGAAAGTAAGGTATTTGGGATACATGTTCAAGGCAAACGGGGGGCAGGAGGAACAGGTGAAGGAGAGGAGGAGAAAGGTAGCGGCGGTTATGAGGGAGGTATGGGGGATAGGAAGGAGGCTGTGGGAAAGGGACTGGGACAGAAGGGTTTAGATGTTTGATACAATGGTTTGGGCGGTGTTGGGTTATGGCGTGGAGGTGTGGGGGTGGAGGGAAAGGAAGGAATTGGAAGGAGTACAGGAGAGATCCTTAAGATGGATGCTAGGGGTTGATTGGAGGGCGCCAGGATATAGCGTGGGAGAGGAGACGAAGAGATGGAAGCTGAGGGTTAAGGCAGGGAGGATAGCGTGCGCATTCGAGAGGAAGTTGGAGGAAGGAAGGGGAGGAGAGGTAGCAAGGAAATGTTGGGAAGAAATGAAAGGAAGATGGGCAAGGGGGAAGATAATAGGGAAATGTGAACAAGGAGTGATTTCTTCAAGCAAAGAAGGGTAGGGGAGGGAGAAGAGGGGGAGGTGATGTCGTATGAGGAAATGGAGAAGAGGGATCAGGAGGAGCAGAGAAAGGAGAGAGAGGAGAGAATTAAAACTTTGAGATATAATGAAGTATATGAGGCATTGAAGGAACAAGGCAGGCCGGGGTACTTGGGAAAAAGATGGTCGGAGGAGAGAAGGAGAAGACTGGCAAGATTTAGATTGGGAAACGAGATGAGGCAGGGAAGGTACTGGGAAGGGGAAAGTGAAAGGAGATGTAGGCTATGTGGCGTGGAGGAGGAGACGTGGGAACACTGTGGGACAGATGTGGAGGATGGGGGTTTGCAGGGGAGGGGGAAAGGGAAAGGGGGCAAAAGGCGGGGGAGGTATTATGGGGAGAGGGAGAATGGGAAAGATGGATTAAGGAAATAGAACGGGAAAGAAGGGAAAAGGAAAGGGAGTGGCAAGGGGAGGTTGGGGAAAATGGGGTAAATGGGAGAGGTGGTGTGGATCAGGATGAATGAAAGGAGCAATGGAGAGAAAGAAGGAAACGGAAGTCTGAGGGGAAGGTATAGGGTAGGAGTTAAGGAATAGAATATAAGGCTGAGTATAAGTTAGGATAAGAGGCGAAAATAGGGAGAGAGAAGGAAAAAGAGAGGGTAGAGCGGGCGGAGGGAAGGAGAAAGAGAGCGAGAGCGAGCGAAGGCGAACGGCGAGTAATAATGTTTAAGAAATAGGCTAAGGTTAATGTAAGGTAGGATAAGAGGCAGTGTAATGAGAGAGAGAGAGAGGGAGAGAGAGAGAGGGAGAGAGAGAGAGAGAGGGAGAGAGAGAGAGAGGGAGAGAGAGAGAGAGAGGAGGAGATTGTAACCCGCAACGGGAACAAAAGTATAAATTCATACATACTTGATCAATTATCTGTCGGCCGAGACGGACAGTGGAAAATTCCAAAACTTCGTAAAAATGTTACAAACCAAATTGCATCACGGCGTTGATTAAGCTTCGGAGCGATTAACGTAGAATTACCATAGACCTTATATACATACATATATATAAGGTCAATGACAATTACCTATCTACTCAATTGTGCTATAATCACACATAATTGAATGAAGTATTCTACTGTGCTACGAAATAATATTACCGCTCCGACAGAGTGTGATTCTAAAGTCCCTTGCAGCTATTTTTCATCATTTCTACAAATAACTTTATTGTTCCTATGTGCAGATGACCATCTACCGTTTGTATCAGTGCGTATATGGCTTTAGTCACACGTAATTCGTCTCTAATCGCACTCTGTTCAGCCGTATCCCACTCATTTTCGCGTATCACCACTCATACCTGAAAGACACTTATCCTCGTTTGTTCAGTCACACACATATATGCATACACACGCTTGCCTCACTCATACCAATGAATTGGTCTCACAGTTTAGTTTTCTGTCCCTTCATTCTCTCCCTGAGCCCAAATTTTATTTGACGGACCGCTACCCTGAGCGAGCGCCAGAAGCCGTTCGGCAATATATCACAGTCATTTCTTTCCCACCTCACACCAACTTCTACGCATGCATGCTTATATCTTGCCACGGCTTCGACCAACGTCACACATGCATACTCTTCCTGTCTCGCTCAGTGGAATTCGCCCGCGAACACAATTTACATGGGATTCCAGAGCCCCAAAAGTTCAGGTACGCCGTTCGCGTTCGTGCTCAGATCTGGACACACTTCTAAGCAGGTCTGGGCAACTGGTGCCCCGCGAGCCACATTCCGTTTCTTCTCCACATCTGACCGATCCCCGCCTTATTCCGTTTGCGCGCTGACAGAGCGAGGGGAACTGGTCCCGCATACATGGTGCGCTAGTTTCCCTCGCTCTGTCAGCGCGCAAACGGAATAAAGTGGGGTACGGTCAGAAGTGGAAGAAGACGAATGTCGCCCGCGGGCCCCCAATTTCACAGGTCTGGCCTTAAGGCAGTGCAGTCCACGAGTGGGGCCCCTCACGCCGCTATTTCCACCTCCCCTAGATAGAAGTAGCTCTGTCCTTTATGTCGCATCGCATTTTTCTGTTTATGCCGATTATATGACACACCGGACGTTGTCTGTTCCCAGGGCAACGCTAATAAGGTTCGGGGGGGGGGGGCCTATATTCTGTGTGGGAGAACTGGAAGCACTCCCTGGACAGCACTGCCGTAAGCAATCGATACACACCCTAGCTCGTAACATTTTCTTTGACACCTTGCACACTTACACTCGTACGTGTGTGGCGCCTCCGAATGAGCCCGCTGCTGCCGTGCACGACATGGCGCCTTCGCACGAGCCATTTTTCTGAAAAATGTTGTCTATAAACATATTTTCGCTGTAGTGCGATATGATCCATTTAACAGAATGTAATAAAATTTTGAGTGGGGTTCCTGAATATAAAATTTTGACTGCGGGTACTTATTAGTTTCTGAGACATTGATAAAATACTTTCGATACAATACATTGGATGCTGCATACAGAAACATTGCAAATCCAAAAGTATTTATTGTGTAGTCGTCGTCGGCATCGTCAACTGCTCAATACTATTCCGGGTAACAATAACCGAGCGGTTGGCTGTCGTCTCCGATGTACAATCCCATAGAGGCTCTATGATATGACGTAGTTCCTCAGAGGCGTGCCACGACAGCAAGAGGGTGTTAATATTAATTTTATGCCGAAGACGCGTCATTGGTGTATATTCCATAGAATCCGGTTTCTTCAAGATGTGCCTTGACATCACACATTTATCGATATTGAGGCGGGTGTTGCTATAAGTCATTCCACAGGTGACGACGGTGACAGTACCACGTCGAAGACAGTTGTATGACGCTTAATAATACAGTGGAGAAAGTTTTTTTTATTAATTTCACAGAATCTAATAAATACCCGCAGTTTTTATTTTATATTCGGTGTCCCCAAAAATTTCATTCAATTCTGATTACGGATTATCATATTGCACTATACCCTTTTTTCTACTCTGAGCCTGTTGATGCTTTCACCCAACCGTCTAAGCCGCAGTAAACTAGCCACGCTATACAGCGATTGGGACCTTTAACCTTTGAGCTACTGAATGCCACGATAGTGTTATTCACGTATGTTACGTTTTTAAACGGTACGCCACTGTAGTTGCTTTCTATACTGGCTATCGTGGTGATCCGTCCGCAGACGTTGGCTCAGGGAAATAGGATCATCTTGTCGAATCTAAAGAATGTCATGTAGCGGACATATAAATTGTCCGAAGCCAAACAGGCTCTTTCCCAAAACGTAGGGCTACTTGAAGCCGTCGCGGTGATAGAGGCCTAAACATTTGGCGAGTGATCTCATAAACATGACATGCGGAGTCACACGCACGGAAAGGCTTAGTTGCCGAAATTTTCCGACCACCCCCTTTTGGTTAAACTTTCCGCTTGAAGGTAAAGACTTCATTCTAGTCCTTAAGACCATCCACGTCTAATTCATGCTGGCAACAGTACAGTTGGATTTGTTTCTAGACTAACGTATTGTTCATAGTACATTACGAGAAACACGTATTTCAATTATAGCCAGACATTACCGAACAATGGTTAATTCTGTACAATAAATTAGAATCAGTGAATCTGTTAATGTATCAACATCAGACGGTACCGAATTCTTGTAAAACCATTTCTGAACGACTACAAGTACCTGCCTCCAATTATAGATATTCTTATTTTCATCCTACAATCTATAAAATCACTTTTAACTCAGCTTCTCTATCGCGCCTGATCCGAGTACAGCCGCGGATCCACGGTTGACGAAAACAGACATCGTGCGCGTTTTCTGATCTAGGTCAAATACGTGCAATTGTTACTTATGGCAGAAAAATGAGCGAAAATCGTATTGACATCGCGCAATTGTATTGCTTCGCAATGTAACAGTAGATATCATGTTTTTGAACGGTGTGTGTGACGGCCGCCTAGCGAAGGCATCACATGCGCCACCATACGGATAAGAGATAGTCTGTAGGCGGAATACGACCCCAGGTTCTCTGTCTAGTTAGAACATAGCCTAAGACTGATGCTACCGAGGAATCACGAGTAGACTTCTTCTGTACCTGCACCACGTGCCAATGAAATTAAAAATAGCTAAAGTAAATACCGTCTAAATTGCATTCTTAGTAAGCAGTTAACGAGTGTTAGTTTACCGGAAAAAATAATAAAGAGTTGGGAAACACGGTATTTATTAGGCAAACCCCACATATGCCACTGAAGTGGCTCACTCTATCCATACATGTGCAAAATATCACCTGACTGCCCTCGTCATTTGTTATGTTTCTGATTTGTTTCGCCTAAACCACACTTCCTAATAATATCGAAGCTATCCTTGAAAAGATATAAACAATTTTTTTCTATTTACTTGATATCTCCATTTGAAATGCGTTTTGTTTGTACAAGATAAAGAAAAATTAATAATTTACAATGCGCGCATTTTACCTTCAATTAATAAAAGAAATAGTGAAAAAACATGAGAACTTAAGTGAACCTATGTACAAAAAAACTCAAAAAATGCAAATTATGTTTATAAATGTGCAATCAACTCATCCAGACAGCTGCCGCTGCTCCCCCCCCCCCCCCCCCCCCTAGGAGCAGCCTGCAGGCCGCATGTTGGACATGCCTGAACTGCAACGAGTTGGACCAGTCGACGAAGAAGAGAAAATTAGGGAAACTGGTGTTGATAAAGAAAAATAACCAGAGGGAGATAAAGACCAAAGTGGAAAATAAGTGGAAGATGAAGACATCGTCAATTGGAAGCCAGATAAATATTTAATAATTTATTGTGTATTACGTCCTGCGTCCTCCACCCGCCCACAAATTTGTCCTTTTCTAATTATTAAAGAATTAACTAATTGATTATTCTCGCAGCGATCTGCTGCTCGTTCAATAGCTCCTAAGATTTACTATAAACTAACTTTAGGAACGTAGTACGGTTCTCACGGACCCCCGTTAGCGATAAGGCATGTCACGCGCGACAAGCAAGGTAACCTACACCCTGCCGATAACTGAGACGATGCAGATAGTAGACGAACGGAGCGTGCGGGGTACTGCGCCGCCAAATTCTCATGCGAGACCGACCGGACAAGCATCTAACATGCAGTAGCAAAAGTCGCAAAAGATAGGACACGTATAGCCGAGTCCTGGGAAAGGCACCTGTCGCGCAGCACCAAGAAAAGTATGCTGATGCTGTGTCAGCAGCGAACGCCGCTCAGCGAAGCGTGCCGGCTATATAAGGCAGTAGGAGCGGAAAAAGAGGTCACTATTACTTTTTAATCAGTTCGAATCAGTTCAAGTCTGAGTGCAGAGCGTAACATCCGACTTATTTTTCTTCGTTACGACAATTTGAGTTCTGGAAACCAAAGTGTCACTACACGATTAGAATTCCTCTCATTCATACGACTTTCAAGTAAATCAAGTCGAGCCTAGTGAAACTGTTAACACAATAGAAGCAGTGACATCACTTCAGTCCACCTTCGAGGGAGTCCAGGTTTGAATAATTGACCAACCTCTATAATCCAAATAACCATTTGTAACCCGCGCGCTTCGAGACTCTGCGTCCAGTGCCGACCTCCGACCCACCTCTCGCGACAACTAAGCCGAACCGTCCAGCGTGTATAAAATTGTAATAATCGAGCACCTAATAAACCTCTAGTAAACAATCTCGTGAACCACCTATCCTACCAATCACACTATCCTGCCGAGTTCGGGCTCCACTCATCTTTTGAGACACGTAAACAGCCGCGTACAAACTCCGGCAACCCGGATATTCTCTGAATCTAATCAAGTGGGGTACTCCACCCTCTCTTCTCCGCAGTGACTTGGGCTACCGAAACCACCGGGCGCGTCACCATAAAGCATTCTTTGCTGTCACCTAGCTAGCAATAACTCGCTGTCATCGTAGAAGCTCCGAGTTCCGGTGACCCCTAGAGCGATTCGTTCGCTGTCATCGTAGAACCTCCGAGTTCTGGTGACCCCTAGAGCGATTCGTTCGCTGTCATCGTAGAACCTCCGAGTTCCGGTGACTTCTAGAGCGATTCATTCGCTGTGATCACAGAACGTCTGTTTTGACGACCACCAGCGTCCTTCGCTGTGATCGTAGCCATTCAGCTGCTTCCGGCGCACGATGGTTCGGCCCCAAGGTCAGTAATTACCTCCGCGGATCATAACTATCTTCTATTGGAATTCATAACCAGAGAATACCCCGTTACCTAGGACCCCGACGTCGGCAGCGACGTAAAGACTATGGAAGGGCCCCCCGGGCGGGAGTTAAAAACCGAGCACGCCACAAAGCCGCACGCTTGCGCAAGTTCCAGGCATCTCAACAAGCAGCGGGCAATCCTGCGAACCCCTCTCCCCCTAACGACAAACTCCCCGGACAACACACACCACCCGTCTGGATTTCCCCAGAACAGCCTTGTCCGTTTGAACTGGCGGGGGCCACTGTAATGGAGGCTTAATGCTCTGACTGGGCTAGCTTGAACGATTTTGCCTTTGTCTAGGGATTTTGCGGCTTCCGGTGTCAGATGGCTCCGCTCGTCGGCCTGTTCTATTCGAACTTACTTGGACAGTCCGGTGGGTTCAAGTCATCCTAAGCGATGACAGTGGCATAGAAGCCCAAGACCGATCGAGCACCTTCTCGAAGTGGTTACTGCCACGGGTGACGCTGTTAAGGGTCTGGCTGGTCCCGGGGCTACTCGTAGTCCTTGTGTGGCAGACCCAACTAAGCTCGACGGATCGATAGAGATCAGGGGAGGAACGCTGGCAGGGTCCGTGATCTAGCCCATCACGGGGACTCCGTTTCCTACAGAGACCATAATCGACCCTGATAGAGTCCATTGAACAGATAGTACGTTCTCGTAGGAGGAGACGGATGTCTCACGGGTGTGACGATCCCGCGAACTCCAGTTGGTCCACCAAACCTAGCCGGTACCTCGGGATGCTGGGGAGCCCGCAAGAGCTCTTCCGGCTGGGTTGGTTTCGAGGGGGCAGTGGCGGTCGCTTTGACAAGCGTCCGCTGGATTGTAGAGAAATGGCTAATTTGGACTAGCCGCCCGAACAGCTGGCAATTATTATGCGTGCGTGGTTCGGTATATAGACCTAGAATCGAGGTGACCGAATATCCACCACCTGAGTAGGCATATAGAACAGATGTCCGTTTGAACTACCTTCGGGGCAAGACCGGTTCACGCTCTACACCGAGCCCCTAGAACCAGAAATCGTGCCATCCACGGTAGAGATAACCGAGATTCGCGAAGATTCAGATATAGAAGTGATAGATTGAGGAAACCGAGCGGGTCGAGTCCAAACAAGGGCCTTCACGAAAGATAAACGCATATCCTACCGCACGCAATACGCGAGAACGCACATAGAGCCGTAATCATTCGGACGCGAGAACACACAACGAGCCGTAACCATTCGGACGCGAGAATACGTATAAAATAGTATCCAATCCAAGACCCCCAGTATTGTGAGGATGTCCGGATTTCAGACAAGGTGTAGTGGGAACACACTGGTAAACTGATCACTTAAACGTTTAACCGAATCTTTATTAATTTCTCACTAGGTCCCTCAACGTAGGCCGTATGCGACACGCCATATGCATCTCTCGAAAAACACTGCCCGCGCTGCGTAGCAACGAGCGGGCGCACACGCACACCCATACATAACACACACACACACACACTCACACACACACACACACACAGCATGCTCGCCCTTGCGCCTTACGTAGGCTGCTACTGTACCTACACAATCCTTACAGTATATTAAGGCGCGTGCCACGTCTCAGCGAACCGCTTCGCTGACAAATCCAAACCTCTTATCGGACCGGTCACTTTGTCGGTCCCCCGATCCCCGGTATACCCGGTGTACGCAGGGTGCCGAAAAACGGAGGATGTAACATGTGATATAGCGAATTGGCCAATCCTGCTGCCTGTTGATATGACAGTTGATCGTGTGAAAAAAGACAGTGAACATTTCCCAAATAAAGATGCAACTTTTAGTATAGCTGCAGTCCAAAGACCAGGAGATAAAACAAAAGAGGAAAGTCGACCCCTGATCGCATCATGGTTTTGGAGAACATAATCAAATCGTGAAGTTTTGACAAAATGTTGGATGGTTTGCCATCGGTTAAAAAATACTTTATTTTGTATTTGCTGTAGATTGTTTTTAGAAGAAGAAAATTAGATTGAAAAGCTTGTCTCAGGGTTCAGGTTCAGTGCATGGTAGAAGTGAAACCCAAAAGTACCTGAACATGAAGTTTTTAAGTGTCACATTTCATGCCTACACTAATGGTAAACCCTACGCGTGGGATTAAAGCTGCAAAATACGGTGGATTACAATCTACAAGCATCGATTGACGCAAGAAAAATAATATCGAGGGAGATCTTACAACGTTTCTCTAACGTAATTTTATTTTTGGCTCACCGAATCTTCCGTTTCTAGGTCACAGGGGGGACTTGTTATCAGAAAGCAAAGCATATTTTTAAGAATTGTTTAAATTACAATCCAAATATGACTTAGTTTAAAAGAACTTATAAAAGATTGAGCACTCAATCGGTAGAAAATGGAAAACTGTTCGTTATTAGCTTTCTGGGAAAAGATGGGAAAGGAAAACGATGCAAAAGGGTTAACGATATGCAAAAAACAAAGAATTTCAGAATTGTTTTTGATAGTACTTCGGACTTGTATATAGATCAAATGTGTGAGGCGATTAGATATGTTCATGTCGAAGGAGACGTTTGAAGTGAAGGAATAATTTCTTAGATTCTTCCCGATATCCGGAAAGACTGCTGCTGAGTTTACTACAAATATCTTGAGACAGCTTAAAAAAATGATAAAAATGTATGATAACGCTGCAATTATGGCCGGAGATCGAAGAAGGTGAAAGAAATTAATCCTAAAGCTTTGTGTATGCCATGTGTATGCCATCAACCATTCACTAAACCTATGTGGAGTTCACTCTTTGGGAAACGTTGCTTCATGTATGAATGTATTTGGAACCTTACAGAGAGTATATGTTCTTTTAATCTTGGATACATTGATGGGATATGTTAATGGAACACGCGAGGGTCTCCGTACAGAGGCTTCTAGAGACAAGATGAAGATCTTAACGCAGTAAAACCAGTGAAGAAAAATTTTCAGACACTAGTCCCTACACTAGGACTCTTGAGCAATGCCAATAGAGACAATATAGATACAATATAAATAACTTTATAAAAAAAGTGAGAAAACCGACTTCACAGGCGCGCTTAAAAGTAAAAAATAATTCTTCTTTTCTTGACGAATATTAAAATAACGAAGAGTGACTCTGAATCACGAATATTCTAAATAATTATTTTCTGATGTTAATGTCACGATAGAAGGTGGGATCGAAAAAGAAACGGGCTCGTGCAGGTTTCGAACCGGCGATCTTGGGGTGGATCGTTGCAATGAGAACTACCTGCGCATGGAAAGTACATCGATGACGCGCCTTCGGCGCGAAACTAATATATACATCCCTACTTCTGGGGTGGAAGGTTGCAATGAAAACTAAGTATGCATGGAAAGTATATCGATGACGCGCGTTCGGCGCGAAAGTAATATATACATCCCTATTTTTGGGATGGAACGTTGCAATGAGAACTACCTGTGCATGCAAGGTACAACGGTGACCGTATAAAGGTGCGTCTACATCTGAGCACGAACGCGCACGAGGCAGCCTGAGCATGACGTCATCAGAGGCGCGTGAGCAAACCGAGGCAAACCGATTCAATGGTTTTACATTGCACTCATGGATTGATCGGCTCGCCGCCGTACGAGAAAAAATTCAGTGTGTTGGAGATTTATTCTAATGTTGGAGAATCGGTGTAGCTTGCTCGGGCCGATCCGCAACTATCTGAGTGCGTGAACGAGAAATCATTGGTGTGTTGGAGATTCATTCTAGTATTGCAGAATCGGTGTAACTTGCTCGGGCCGCTCCGAGACTGTCGCATCGGGCTGTGAGCATATGTGGCCGATCCGCGACTGTCTCGAATCGGACCGCACAAGCTACACCGATTCTCCAATGAATGAATCTCCAACACACCAATGATTTCTCGTTCACGCGCTCAGACAGTTGCGGATCGGTCCGAGCAAGCTACACCGATTCTCCAACATTAGAATAAATCTCCAACACACTGAATTTTTTCTCGTACAGCGGCGAATCAATCGATCGATGAATGCAACGTGAAACACCTTTACGATCGGAACAAATGCCTATCGGTACGAGTATTTGTAGGTTCTAAAGTTCGCAAATTTGATTAATCAGGAAAATTTTTTTTCGTTTCTATTGTGGCACCGACATCAGAAAATAATTATTTAGAATATTCGTGATTCAGAGTCACTCTTCGTTATTTTAATATTTGTCAAGAAAAGAAGAATTATTTTTTACTTTTTAGCGCGCCTCTGGAGTCGGTTTTCTCATTTTTTTTTTTAAAGTTATTTGTTTTTAAATTTTTAATTTCAATTATGTAATTGTATTGCCGTTTTATATAACATTACGAAATGGGTAGAGCAAATAAAAACGCAGTTCGTATGAGAAAACGGTATGCAGAAGAAATGCAATGGGAAAGTAACGAACGGTTGAATGAAATAGTCGCTTAAAACGGGGTTTTTTTAAATCGGAGGATTTCGCCACTACAATGGGACTAAGGGGACGATAAACCCCATCCAATTACATGGGTGCCATCTATATCCACCCACGCATTCGGGAGTTAAACGCGAACATTCAAACTGTAAAATTTATGTCTTTTAGAAGAAGGTATCTTTAACCGACTTCATTTGTTAGGATTTTTAGCAGTTGGAAGTGGACCAACGGGAGAGTACCCTCTAAAAATTCAGTACAGAATCGTCGAAATTGATCAACCCGTTCGAAAGTAGTTCACGAAATTGTGAATTCGTAGGCGAAAAATCATGAAGAAATCGATTAAAAAGTGGTTTCCATAGGTCAGATCGATTGGACATTAAAATGTGACCATTTTGACACCAAACCGCATCGACTGACCTACATCCCATCGAAATCCACCAGGAGAGTACCCTCCTAAATTGAATACGGAATCATCGAAATTGATCAAACCGTTCGAAAGTAGTTCACGAAAATGTGAATTCGTAGGCGAAATATCGTGAAAAAATCGATTAAAAAGTGGGTTCCCAAGGTTGGATCGGTTGGCCACTAAAATGTGACCATTCCGACAACAAACCGCATCGATTGACACGTATCCCATCGAAATCCGCTCACCCGTACGGGAGTTATGTGCGAACATACTCCATAAAAAAACAAAAAATATACTTATCGAATAGAGAACCTCATCCTTTTCTGAAGTCGGTTAAAAATATACTTATCGAATAGATAATCTCCTCCTTTTCTGAAGTCGGTTAAAAATAGCACCGTCTTCGAGGTGGACTTTACGCCTTACCTCGACACATTCTTGCCTCATGTCCTGCCTTGCCACATTTAAGGCAATTTTCAAACCTTTTGGGCTCTATTTTCACGACCAGCGCCACGTTCTTTTCGCTTTTGCGTGTTTTGGCTTTTTATTCTCTCTTCTTCGACCAAAAGTCTTGCAGCAAGAGTCTCAAGTTGGTTACAAAGTGGGATCGACATTCATCCCTGCATTGTGTGATTTTCCAATTTAAAGCTATCTGGTGTAAAATCTTAGCAGAAGTGACCTAAACACAAAAGTATTTCGAGACTTCTGCAGAGCAATCCTTACCCAAATTCCAAGGTTTCAAAATATTCCTTTAAAACAAACGGGGAAGATGCTCACCTTTCGATGTTCCATCCAAAGAAACAAAAAAAAACCCAAAAATTCGTGCCCGCTAAAACGAAGCCTTACCCAGATTACTAGCGCGGCATTGGTCGGGATTGACAGTTTTCAGGACATACAATTACACGGATTCTTCAGTCCATTACGCAAGTTAAATTAGCTGTAAGGAATATTAGCTCCGAAAGAATATTGTCTAAAGAATGTAATTAATTGAACGCATTCTGTAAAAATTAGGAAAACCATCACTGCTATTGTCATTATCAATGTGACGAACCAACACGATACTCGCGATCTACCGGCGTCTCCTTTGATAACCGTTCGCGAGCTACACTAACAAGGGAACATAAGCAACCCGGAAATTCAAACAAATCTGAAATTTGGCACACATGTAGAATAATCCATCCGTAACACAACCATATTTTTTATTGGTGCCATAACTCGTTTTTAGGGGGTGAAAACACCCTTTGAAAAAAAATCAGATTTTTCTTCTTCGTCAAATATCTCAAGAACGGTAAGAGATATCAGAAAAAAGTTTAATCAAAAACTAAATCGCTTGTTCGCGTCTACGAAACTGCGTTATTTTTTATCTTATTTAATTCGTATTTTTTTTTGTTACGCCTCCCCCTCCCCCACTTTTTTCAAAATTTTGTATTTTGCTGGCCGCCATGAAATACCTATGGACACCGTCTTTTCATAACTGTAAATAATTTTTGCGTTAAAAGTTTTTTTGGTGTGTTTAACCGAATGTTGAAGTGAAAATGCACGCGATATAAGAGAGATTGTAGGGATAATAAGGCGTAGGCGTATTAAAGCTATTCAGAGATGACAATTTAAAATACATCTTCATTATATTATTCTGTACACGCAGCGAATACTGTCAAAGTTATGGGCTGTAATTGGTACAATAATGATATTCTTCACAGAAGTGTTTGAAACAAAGGTACTGGCCGCACCACGCACATCGCATAAAAGCTGGCGCTCCACAAATACTACATTTAGGTACGTGCTTTTCAATCTTAAAGTAACAGAAATCTACTGGATTTTGGAACTCGCCGTGATGGGTTTCTAAATACCCACTTTTAAACCAAGCATATTGGAAAAGATTTGTGAATCTCGGTGAAGAGAGCTGATTATGAGTTAACGACTGTAATTTAATTATATTATTGCGTGCATACAGATTGATATGTTCGTCTAGCAGAATTACATTGTCCGAAAATGTCCGTACCAAATTTTTCCATATTCGGAAACCAAACACATCCAAAGTTTGAATCATTCCCGTCGTCTTCTCCGGAATGATTGAAAATGTCACTTCTTTGTCGTCTGTAATGAAATGGTAACGGGGAACAAAGTTCACATGTGCGATGATCGGAAAATAATGCAATATACGCGTCATTCAGCGACATACTACGCCTCTGTGTGCGGCAGGATGCCACTTCTGAGATCACTCTTGTTTCTTGGCCGCTCATTCCTTTCTGATTGGTCTTTTTCTAAGCGCCGCTGCCTCATACGAGCTGCGTTTTTGTGGGGTCTACCCATTATCAAATACAATTTATATACGAATTGTAACTAAAAATCAAAAAATAAAAAAATTTTAACAAAAAAATATAACCGACTTCAAAGCAAAAGAAAAGCACCAAAAAGTATAAAATAATTCCCTTTTTTTGACGTCGGTGCCGAAATAGGAACCAAAAAAACACTTAAATCGATTCCTCAACCTTTGTCAACTACACAAACTACAAACTATTTCTACCACGTACACAACACCCACGTAATTCGTGTGTCCAAAAGTCGGAACAGATGTGTTTCCCTTCTCAATCATTTATTCTTAATCACATATATGCAGTGAGCCATAAATAGAGACAAAGATACGGATAAGAAAATTTGTTCGTAACAAATATCACAGAAATGCAGGTGTCACTTCTAAAATATATATAAAAATGATTTCTTAAAGGTAGGGTCCTGGTTTAGGTGGCTCAACATTAGATGATTTCGGCGATTTATTTAATAGCGAGAGAAACAGGTGATCAGTGAACTGCTTTGCCGCTGGAGTTTCGATATTAGCGGGAAAGATGGGACGCATAATTCTTGTCCGAAATAAAAATACTACAATTATTTTCAATTTACATGTAATTTTATTGTTGATTAACTAAAAAAACAGTAAAAACGTGAAATCATAACAAAATTTCGAGCTTGAACGAAAAAGTAACGATATTGAGAAAAAAACTACTTTATTGTTGCAATAAAAATTATAAAACTTACTAACTTTGCAAATGTTTTAGGTTCGTTTAGGATGTTTTTCAGTACTCTAGAAAGTAAACCTTGGTTTCTGTCGATATATCAAATAGTTTTTCTGACATCACGTCCGCCAACTAGGAAAAATCACAAAAACGGGTTCGTGAGATAACGCGCTTAAAGTTTTCGGTTGGAAAATATCAATTACCGGTAACTTGCAGCAATCCAATGCTAATCAACTATGCCAGGCCCACACGTAGTCCTTAATCTTCTTAAAAAAAACACGTTTTGCTGTTTTTGTCGACTGTACGAGCAGTACAAGACTTCTTAGTGCTGTTTCTTCGGCGCAGGTCCTCACGCGTGATTTGTTGCGAGTCGCTCAGATCGGCAAATATTTTACACTGCAGGCCAATCTTCAATTCCAATAACTCTGTTCGGGATTCGTCCCTGACCATCGGTGGGAAACAAGCGATCAGGATCCTCTATCCCGATGTGCCGGTCCTGATCGTTTGTGACCTCCTGCGAATCCGCGCGTGCCACGGTGATGGCTTGGCTTGCGCGCAGTGATAGAAGATTTGGCCCGTTTGCACCATCGGTGCACCTGGGAGTGGGGATACGGAAAAGTGTGCGTGCCCTGTCCGTGAGAGCTGCGCGCGCCGTTTCTCACCGAATCGAGCTCGGCTTGGAGAGAAGGACGGAGCTATGCCGCGTCTCCTTTCCACTAACGTCGCGTGACGTCAGGTATCGTGACGACACGTAAGAAGGACAGAATTATGCTCCGTCCCCTTTCAACCAACATCGCGCGTTGCGTCTTTGTTGGACATGCAGTCGCGGCGTCGCGTCTTCGTTCCGCACACAGGCCGGTGACAGTGGTGCCAGATTTCGCATAAGGCATCGCACGTACCATTGCGTTCTTTCAGCCGGAAGGCAAATCGGGCACCACCGCCCTGAGCAGAGCGCGATCCAGCGAAAAGTGAATCCAGGAGAGTTTGAGATTGACTCGTCGTCGCTCGTCGACGCGGTCGAGTTATTTTTTTCGTAGGTTCGCGGTACGCCATGATTCCATTTTTTTTTCACAGAATAATTTTTTTTTTAATTATTCATCACACAGCAACTAACGATATTCATTTAAAAATGTTTTAATACTTACTACGGATAGTTTTTAATATTTTGTCAACGGAATAGATGTGTCGTATTGGTTTATAATAGATATGGGCAAAATATATATTTCATAAATTTTTGTTTCAGTAGCATTACTCTTTCTATGGTAGTAATAAATAAGAAAGTATATAATAAATGTCAATTATTGCGGATTATGCATTAACCGTGAAACAAGTAACAGGAGCTTCTTGCACTAGAACGTTCTGAGGGATCGTACTAACACGCTATTTTAACACACGACAGCATACGTCAGGAAAAATTTGCTTGACACGACGCGACGATGGTGTGAATGTTTCTATGAGTTGTTCTTTATGATTTGTTTTCTAAATAGAAGGTGACCAAATTGTGCATATATTCTAACAGTTCTCATCAAGTCCCATCACATTGATTTGAAACCTTTTTCTTACTACGCACGTTTAGTTTAACAACGCTATCCTCATTTCGAGAAAGAAGAAGGTGTTCCTTCTTTGGCAATGCACCATGCATACTGTAATCCATATGTACGTCCATTGTCGTATTCTGCCCATGAAATGTCGCAACGTGCGTATTGTCGAAGAAGGCATGATAAAAGACGACAATAATAGCAAAAACCCTGTCAATGGAAAACCGAAACTCACATTGTGCCGCTCCCGACTAATTGAAATATCTGAAAAGTCAAACCATTCTGAGCGCGGATTTTACGTACCTACTGCAAATTATTTCCCCGGTACTCTAACTGACTTTTCCAATGTCATTTATTCATCATTACTTTGCAACCAATTGTACGATATGTATTACTTTTAATGCACATGTACAGGATCCACAGGTTGCGCTAGTCAGCTTTTTTCCTGTAAACGGTAAGTATTAGACACAATTACAGAGGAAAGGGTTCAATGGGATCGTAATATCTATCTTCTACGAGACTTCATTCTATTGAAAAGTCCAACGCTGCACCCGACAATTGCAAATGCGTATGTAAGGTTGTAGTTTATATAATTTCAGATACGTGAACTTCCACGCCACCCATGAGGTGCCACGACTAGCGCGTTCGGTTTTTTAACGTGGACCGTCGCCTATAGCCCTATTGTACCACATTTTATGATAATCATACAGCGTGCGGCAATACCTCTGTCCACTTTGAACGACGGATATATTGAAGGTGGACAGAGTTATTGCCCCACGCTGTAGAAGTAAGGGTTAGAAAAGAAATGAGAGCATTTTTGTGTGGGGGCCCCAGCGGGGAGGCCGCCACACAAAAATACAATGTCAACATTAGTATTAAATAAAATGAACAAACAAAAAAAAATGCTCTCATTTCTTTTTAACCCTTACTTCTACAGCGTGGGGCAATAACTCTGTCCACTTGAATATCTCCGTCGTTCAAAGTGGACAGAGGTATTGCCGCACGCTGTGTGATTATCATAAAATGTGGTATAATAGGGCTAGAGGCGACGGTCCACGTTAAAAAACCGAACGCGCTAGTCGTGGCACCTCATGGGTGGGGTGGAAGTTCACGTATCTTAAATTTTAGAAACAACAACCTTACATACGCATTTGCATTTGTCGGGTGCAGCGTTGCACTTTCGAATTGAATGAAGTCTCGTAGAATATAGATATTACGATCCCATCGAACCCTTTCCTCTATAATTTTGTGTAATACTTACCGTTTACACGAACAAACCTGACTATCACAACCTGTGCACCCTGTACATGTGCATTTAAATGTAATACATATCGTACATAATGATGAATAAATGACATTGGAAAAGTCGGTTACAGTTCCGGGGGAATCATTTCTAGTACGTACGAACGTACGTGAAATACGTGCTAAGAATGGTTAGGCTTTTCAGATATTTCAATTAGTCCAACCGGGACCCGCGGTCGGTCGGCAGCGGCACAATGAAAGTTTCGGTTTTCAATTCACAGGGATTTTGTTATTATTGTCCTGCTTTATCATGCCTTCTTTGACAATAAGCACGTTGCGACATTTCGTGGGCAGAATGCGACAATGGACGTACATATGGATTACAGTATGAACGGTGAATTGCCTTCAACCGAACAACTTTTTCTTTCACGAAATGGGGAGAGCGTTCTTAAACTAAACGTGCGAAGTAAGAAAAACGTTTCAAATCAATGTGATGGGACTTGCTGAGAACTGTTAGAATATATACACAATTTGATCACCTTCTATTTAGAAAAGAAATCATGCAGAACAAATCATAGAGAACAACTCATAAAAACATTCGCACCGTCGTCCCGTCGTGTCAAGCAAATTCTTCCTGACGTACGCTGTCGTGTGTTAAAATCGCGTGTTAGTACGATCCCTCAGAACGTTCTAGTGCAAGAAGCTCCTGTTACTTGTTTCACGGTTAATGCATAATCCGCAATAATTGACATTTATTATATACTTTCTTATTGATTACTACCATAGAAAGAGTAATGCTACTGAAACCAAAATTTATGAAATATATATTTTGCCCATATCTATTATAAACCAATACGACACATCTATTCCGTTGACAAAATATTAAAAATTATCCGTAGTAAGTACTAAAACATTTTTAAATGAATATCGTTTGTTGCTGTGTGATGAATAATTAAAAAAAAAATTATTCTGTGAAAAAAAAATGGAACCATGGGTACCGCGAACCACCGAAAAAAATAACTCGACCGCGTCGACGAGCGACGACGAGTCAATCTCAAACTCTCCGGGATTCACTTTTCGCTGGATTGCGCTCTGCTCAACGCGGTGGTGCCCGATTTGCCTTCCGGCTGAAAGAACGCAATGGTACGTGCGATGCCTTATGCGAAATCTGGCACCACTGTCACCGGCCTGTGTGCGGAACGAAGACGCGACGCCGCGACTGCATGTCGAACAAAGACGCAATGCGTGATGTTCGTTGAAAGGGGACGGAGCATAGTTCTGTCCTTCTTATGTGTCGTCACGATACGTGACGTCACGTGACGTTGGTGGAAGGGAGACGCAGCATAGTTCCGTCCTTCTCACCAAGCCGAGCGCAATTCGGTGAGAAACGGCGCGCGCAGCTCTCACGGACAGGGCACGCACACTTTTCCGTATCCCCACTTCCAGGTGCACCGATGGTGCAAATGGGCCAAATCTTCTATCACTGCTTGCGCGTCGTGCGACCACGGATGGCCTCGCGCACTTACGTAACCAGCAGCTGATCGACACGCGCCAATTAGGGCAGCTATTGTCTCCCTTTCTTAATTGCCGAAATCGAAGTGGCAGGTGCGCGAGGCCCACACCGGTACTCTTGCTTCGACCTCAGCCACCGTCAGAAGTTTCTTGCCCTGTGTACACTCTTACGCTCTGCGCCGTCTTGTGCGGCCACGTTCTTCCCATTCAAGACTCTCAATCGGGCCGTGTGCGCGAGGTTCCATCTCGGAGCCGCCACCGCCAAAACTCGTGTCTGAGCCGAGTGCAATCGCACGTTCCGCGTTGGACGACTATTATAAAGAGTGGACGATGGCTGTTGCCAAATAAAAGAATTAGTGACATAAGGTCCTGCTCAATTTTGAGCGGAATCTCGTCCTCTATCGCGGCTGCATTTTCGTTTGCGGCCGTGACAAACTCCATCGTCATCAGATTTGCTGTGTAGCCTTCATTGAATATGCCTGCGGCCATATAGACGGCAATTTGGAACATTTTAGCACCCGACTGCAGCGCTTTGTAGCTATTGACACTATTGAATTGAAACTCTCGTTGAAGTTTTGCGGGTGTCCGCCCAAACATCTTAATAAAAGCTCATCGCTGGAGAGATCTTCATAAATAGGAATAATATGTTTCTCTGCATTCAGTTTAATGACACGAAGAGGATGAGTGAAAGATTTCAATTGATTGGTGCAGCTGTGGCGTACGCTGACGCCCTTTGACCCGGCGTGCTGTCACAACATCCCCCGTTCGAGTACTGATTCCCTCGACCCCTGTCCTTACCACGCGGCGGACAGTATAAAAGGGCACCGCGAAGCGTGGATAGACAGACGGGCCTCTATTTTAAAGGAATGAGCAAGGGTGGATGGGTCTCACGTAGCAGTATTCCTTGAGCGCCGTCTCACTAGCAAGGGCACTTGAAGCGCGTCGAGCAAATTGGATTATTTTTTTTATTTTGATTTGGAATATTTAAGATTCAAAGCATTACGTTTCGTTTCCTAGTCATAAGTTACTCCAAAGACGTTTCCGTTTGTTTGTTTAGCAATAGTAATTTTTAACCGCCTTCAGAAAAGGAAGAGATTATCTATTCGATAAGTACATTGTTTTTCTTTGTTTTTTTTGTATGGGGGATGTTCGCGCATAACTCCCGAACAGGTGGGTAGATTTCAATGGGATACATGTGAATCGATGCGGTTTGGTGTCGGAATGGTCCCATTTTAGTGGCCAACCGATCCGGCCTTGGGAACCCACTTTTTAAATGATTTTTTCACGATTTTGCGCCTACGATTTCACATTTTCATGAACTACTTTTAAACGGGTTGATCAATTTCGATAATTCTATATTCAATTAAAAGAGAAGGTAGGATCAGAAAACAAACGTGTATCTTGTTCGGGTTTATTTGCACGGCCGCAGAACTCGAAAACGTCTCATACGACGCGTGATTTTATTCGGCGAAGTCGAATGTTGGGTGAAGTACCACGACACACATCGGTTAAATTTTCTATTATATATAATTAAAATCAGTGATACATAAACTTGTCGCTTACACATCTCGCTCGACAATGCCCGCCGTCGTCACCTCGCTTGTTATATCGCCATGACGACGGGTTCCCCAGTTTCGTCGGTATGTTGGAAAGAAATGAAAGAGAGGTACATGTGTATGTGAAACTGAGAAGGAGCGCAAGTGTTTAAAAGAAGCCACCAGATGCATGGCGGTGTCACCGTAATTCATAATCTTACGCTAGATGTCGGACTCGTCTTGGGCTCAGATCTGTTATGATAGGGGGTCGGGTATCAAAAGTTCCCAAGTGTAGGGTTCAGACAGTTGCAAAAAAAATAAAAACGGTTACGACGTAACAACGTGCTTATGCAGTATTCGAACCCGCGATCTTCTTAACTAATGTCGGTGCCACAACAGAAGGTACGATCGAAAAACAAACGTGCTCGTGCAGGATTCGAACCCGCGATAATCCGCCTCCTTCACCCCCGGTAAGGCTTTGTCTTAGCGGGCACGAATGTTTGGGTTTTTTGTTTTTTCTTTGGATAGACCATCGAAAGGTGAGAAAATATTCCCTCTGATGTTTTTGCCGGAAATCATTCCTTCAAAAGTTATGAGCGTTTTTTGCGAAGTAGCGTTTGTCGCCGTATTTTCCAGCAGGTACATTATTTTTCGGCGTTCTTTGTTTCCCTGGATAGAGCATCGAAAGTTCTATAAGTTTTCCCTATGATTTTTTTTTGGGAAATCACGCCTTCGAAAGTTATAAATGTATTTGCGAAAAATTACGTCAGCAGCACTGGTTACTGTGTTTTCCGGCGCCTCGCGATGTTAGAGATGAAGGTGTTAGTCGACTTGTTGTTTGTTTCGATTCTGGCAACCTCTGAGCATTCTGTGTCATTGGTCAGGCTCTCGTTTTGACTCCCCCGAACTGAACATATGTTTTTTGCTTGTTGCAGAAACAATCCCAACATCAAAAGTACAGGCGTCAAAGTACTCTGCGTCATATGCGCTTGAATTCAAGCGCACCGCTTGGCGCGCCTTCGGCGCGTATGAACATATAGCAATCCCCTCATTGCAGAAACGATTGTAACATTAAAAGTACAGGCGTCAAATTACTCTGCGTCATATGCGCTTGAATTCAAGCGCAACGCTTGGCGCGCCTTCGGCGCGCATGAACATATACCAATCCCCTCATTGCACAAACGATTCTAACATTAAAAGTGTTACGTCCTACGTCCTCCACCCGCCTACCCAGTAGCCATACTCTCGCAACGGGTTCATTGCACCATGTATCTGCCCATTATCAATAAGTCGCGCATAAGCAAAATAAGGTTCATCGCTTTGCGTAGCCTTTCGTCGTTAGTAGGTCGCGAATAAGCAGAATAAGAGCCACCGAAATTCCTTCACGGAATGCTGATGCCGAATCAGCCCGCAGGTCAACCACCCAACAAACGATCAGCGATCCGCGGCCGTGTAGATCCGCGAAGGCCAATGCCAATTCCACGAAGCGCCTTGCGACCGTCAGGAAAATCTACCATTTAAATAGGCTTACAACCGCAGAGCGAGTGCTCTTGAGTCAACCAAGTTCGGCCACGATCAATCTAAATTCGGCAACTCATAAACCAGCGTTCGACTGCGATCATTCCAAGTTGTTCAATCTTCGCGCAGCAAGTAGTGTTACTCATTAAGCGAACCATTCTAAACCAGCTAAGTGCACTTCGAGATAAAGCATCCAGTCCACTATCTGAACGTTACTTCACACTACTGTGCCCTTCCTGTGCGTCAACACCAATCCACAATCCCACTCAATCTCACACATCCAAAGCCGTAGCCACTCGGACACCTCCTTCTTACACTCCGCGATACGTCAGTGAGCTGCTCCACTGACGGATCAAAACCCTTTCGTTGCGATCGCTCCTTTCGTCCGTCCTCGATCCCAGGTATACCCGGTAAACGCAGGGTGCCAAAAACGAGGACGTAACAAAAGTACAGGCGTCAAAGTACTCTGCGTCATATACGGTTGAATTCAAGCGCAAGAATCAAAACAAACAACAAATCGACTAACACCTTCATCTCTAACATCGCGGGGCGCTGGAAAACACAATCACCAGTGCTGCTCACGTAATTGTTCGCAAATACATTCATAACTTTCGCAGGCGTGATTTCTCCAAAAAAAGTCATAGGGAAAACATATAGAACTTTCGATGCTCTATTCAGGGAAACAAAGAACGCTGAAAAATAATGTACCTGCTGGAAAATACGGTGACAAACGCTACGTCGCAAAAAACGCTCATAACTTTTGAAGGAATGATTTCCGGCAAAAACGTCAGAGGAAATACTTTCTTAACTTTTGATCGTCTATCAAAAAAAAAAAAAAAAAATCCCAAAAATTCGTGCCCGCTAAGACAAAGATGAGCCTCACCCCCTTCTATCTGGTGACGCCACGGCGATTGCCGGCGAAGAGGCAGGTACCAGGAATTATCGTTACGGTTATTCACTTGCCAGGGGTAACCTGTCTGCGATTGCAAGACAGAGAGGCTGGGATATGTGTACCCACCCCATTACATACCCTCTCACACCTCAGTCGCGAACCACTATATCCGTGGCCCGTAACACAACCATACTCAACTTATTTCTTTCTCGGGCCACATACGTATGATTGTTACGTTACGCAGGCAGCAACATAGGACATTATACATATAATATAATAATGTACAAAATAAACCAAAATATTTTCAAGAGTTAATTGTAAAATTAGTGTGGCTCTTGATATTGAGACAAATTTTGTACTATTTTACAGAAATCAGGTCTACAACTGCTGCATGGTGCTCTTAATACATCATCAAGATGCGAATCAGTAAACTGATTTCTACATACGTTCTTCACATATTTGATTTTCTAATAAGACGATTTGCAAATGTACTTTGTTGCGAGCAACGTAAGCAGCATTTGGGCACACTTTTGTACCGTCTTTTAATTTTCAGGCATAGGAAACTCTATTTCAATTTTCATATACAGGGTGTTCCACGTAACGTGACCACATGAAATATCTCGCTTGTCTTTAATGACAGCCAAAAATGAAACAGGACACAATTGTTCCATCGGAAGGGGCTGATATTATCGTGTAGAAGAAATTTTCGACAAGGTCATATTTTTCCATACATCAAGGTTATCGGCATATTTTTAAATGGGACCACATATTTTCATCATCATAGTATTGTAGCTAAGATCAGGACTAATCCAGCAACCTATGGTAATATGACCTTCATGTGACCTTGAGGTTGAAAATTCCAGAAATGTTTCCGTCGTGTGTACACAATGACAATAGCAATTTAGATGCAGATTAAAAAGTGTTATTTTAATAAATGTTCAAAATGACGACCTCCGACTTCGATACACCTTTGTAATCAAGACATGAATGATTGTACACTTCTCCCGATAGTCTCTTGACTAAAATTAGAACATGCGTCCCTAAGACGCTGTGTCATATTTTCCCGTGTTGTGGGAACATCTTCGTACACAGCAGCTTTAAGAGCCATACACATTAAATTTGGGCCATACATAAAAATCCGGTGGGCCTCATGCGGCCTGCGGGCCCCATGTTGAGTACGGTTGGATTAGTGGGTTCGGCTCTGCGCGATTCACATCAGCTACTATCGCTTGCGGGACACTTCCCTGTTCTCGGATTTCTATCCGACAACATACTTCGAATTAGCCTTTAAAACTTTGGGAACGTATTCTCAAAAACTTTATTTACCGACTAAGGAAAAAAACTCAGTTTATTTACCCCCTAAATTAGGACACTACCTTAAGAGAAAGAAAACTACAGAAGAAATGAATGATTACTAAACAGTTATATTGATCATTGGCAATGTACTTTACCTTAATTTAAAAGTGAGGCTACACTTAAGCACAAACGTGGATTAAGCAGCCTGATCACGACGACAGCTGCGCCAAGCTGAAACAAATCGATTCGATGGTTCGACGTTGCTTTTATCGATTGATCCGTTCGCCGCATAGTCTTCGGTGCATGAGAAATAATAATTTTTTATTTGGGCAACATCGAACCATTGAATCGGTTTGCCTCAGCTTACCTCACTTTCCTCAGTTACCATCATGCGCAGGTGGCCTTTTTACGTTCGTGCTCAACTATTGAAACACCTTAAAATAATTACCCTTAATAAAAAATTGAAGAAAACAATGCGTTCCGCAGCCATTGTCATTCCGCTGTTTACTAATGTGAATAAAGAATCGTTCATCTTGTCCACTGGTTCGTTTAATCTTGCTGATACAATCGCCGCTGAATAATAGTTGTATAACAATAGGCCAAAGACGGTAATTTGAAGGAATGCAATGCGACTGGCCAGTAAATTAGGAAAGGAAGCAACACCTGCAGTTATTAAAATTGTACGTGTACCAAAATACATTTAACCCTTTACACTCCAGGGTCCACCCTCAGTGAACACAAAGTAGCGGTATATGCGTAAGAAGGTCTCAAAGTACGAATGTCATAAAATTTCGGGAAATTTACCGAAAAACTATTTATAGGTCAGTTTATAATCTTGTGTCGCCGCGGACCTACTGTCGTCCCTGAGCGACTGAAGATGGACACGGACTGCAAGGGTTCATACCAGTCGGTCAAGAGGTGGGATTTCCGAATGAATACCTTGTTGACATATTGCAGCAATAGTAATGAGAACTGAAACGCCATAATCAGATGTGCCATCAATATTGCGGTCGCGGCTCTCCAATTTTAGTATGACAGTCAGAAGGAAAATAGCCATAACCGTAAATACAGCTATCATATGCCAAGTATTTGTAGCTAACGGGCCCAAAATCATTCTTATTCGTATTTTCTTTGATGGAGGCGATCGAAACATGAAGCACGTTCTGAAATTTGAAATTGTTATGGGATTGTCTTACGTCTATTAAGAATAAAATATAACTAACGAAGTGTTACAGATTGCCGATCTATTGCTTAATCAACAAATGTAATTTACCCATATAAACAAGAAGTCTCTGTTAATACCCTTATGTATTATGTAAAGTTAAAGGTTTGTGGTGATAAAAATTGAAAAGTAGATCAAAACCGATGTTTTGGAACTAAAAAAGAGAATTCTTCAATCTAATTATATGCTTTAAACATTTTTCCTTACATAGATATCGCTAGCTATGATTTTACTTTTAAAAGGACACGCGATTAGTTTCATAATGTCGTCTTTATCTAATTCAAAACTATTATCATTGACCAAAACTGGACACCAAAAGAAATCATGAAACGGTCACCTAACATTTTTAAAACATATCCAATATTCTTAACCCGAGAGGACTTGCGCCTGTAATACTTTGTATCGCCGACAAGAATCGACGATTTCTAAATTGGTGGAGAAGATTGAAAAACCTATGTTAAATCAATTATTTTACATATGTGTTTAATTATATCGTGTCTAATGGTACTAATATATTTTTAATAAGAGTATAGGATACATGAATGAAACAAATATGCCGATATAATGAATGAAGTGCAGCACAAAGTGCCCAAGTCAGAAGTTCTCCCCGGTTAAACGAGCGATGAATGTATACAAAGTGGTCTCAGCAACTTGTACACGTCGAATATTTTCTAAGTAAGCGTTGTATACAAAAACATGTCTCATACAAGAGTTGCATGGATTGGAAGGGCACAATATGTAGTGCATATACTTTTTTTATAGATGAAGGCAATTCGGATGTTTCAAGGCAAACTTTGTGATTTTAAATGGAAAGAGTACAAATTTCGATAGGCCACCTATGAAACAAATAAATAATTGCACATATAATACATGCACTGTATAATGTGCCCCTCGAAATTATGCAACTCTAGTAAAGGGTTTTCCAATAAGAGCGACATATCTGTCAATTGTTACAGCCGCCGTGTTTGTTGTTCAATTGTCAGAGTCGCATAATATTTGTAAGCAGTAGTGTTTGGCATGTGATCATGGATAGATACTTAATTGCTCAACCCGTCGAAATTATTAAAAATTATTATTAAAGTCCTTGTTCAATGAACACAATTATGTGGTTTCAACCGGATGGTGCTACATGCTACCCTTCGGTTTATTGAGATCGAAGTTCAACGGTATGATTGTATTGAGAAATGCTGCCGTTAACTGGCCACCAAGATTTTGCATCTTGATACTATTAGACTTTCTCTTGTGGTACCATGTTAAGGGGTTATCCTACTGTGACCAACCTCAAAAACAGACTAAATTTCGCGAATTAATTCCGAAAAAACTATTCATGCGATATTATTAATTTTTGAATATGTATTTCTACACACCTTAGGGAGCATGAATAAAAAAAAGTACAACAAAATGTTTATATTTGAACAAGATACGTGACTTCGTGTTCAATATGGTGCTCTTCGTGCACGGTTCGACGGTGGGCACGATATCTCAGACTGTAATTGATTAATTGACTTGCAATTTTGTACACATGTTCGGACAAATAGTAGCTATCGTGTATCGGGCGGTTTTTTTGATAACATATTTTGTTTAAGAAATAAACCACTTTAAACTACCCACTTTGTGCGCAAAATAGGAAAAAAAAAAATCAAAACGTTGTATTTCTTTATATATATGGAGGAAAAAAGGAAGCCCTCGATACACGATAGCTATTGCAATATAATTCATGAAACTTTTTTGTTTTTCCGTTTCGGACCCACCAAATCACCAAAATCGTGCCCACCATCGAACCGTGCACGAAGAGCACCATTGAACAAGAAGTCACATATCTTGTTCAAATATAAACATACTGTTGTAAATTTTTTTTATTCAAGCTCCCTAAGGTGTGTAAAAATACGTATTAAAAAATGAATAATATCGCATTAATAGTTTTTTCGGAATTAATTCGCGAAATTTAGCCTGTTTTGAGGTTGGTCACAGTAGGATAACCCCTTAAGTCTCTTGTATATTCCAACAACCCACAAACTATTGATGATCTCAAAGCAAACATTATTCGTGTTATCAGTGAAATCCGACCAGAGTCATCGCAAACTGGGTTTGTCCTATTCCCTCCACCAAACGCAATCATGGCGATCATGTTGATGATATTGTTTTCCATGTATCATGCCATCAAATGTACTTTACAAAAAAACAGTGAGTACTAGATTGTCTTTTATACTTTTCGTTTTATTTCAATTCAAATTTCTATGGCTTTTATTGGAAGACCCTTTATAATAAATTTTCGTGGTGCTCAATTCGCGTGAATTTTATACCTCAAAATCGGCCCCAACGAAGATCATGAAATAGAATAAGTCTACTATTTTCGGGAGAGAGAAAACGATTTAACTGGGTCTCGACTCCGGAAAAACTGAATTAAACATAAAACACACTTAAGCCTATAACACGCTCTAGACAGGTTGTATAAAGAAAAAGCTGCGCTTGAACAGCTGGAATCTGGCGCCCCTCCTCCCTCCGTACTCGTACTTTTAAATAGTAATGTGTTTTATATGTATTGAAATGTAAAGGGAAATTAATAAAACCTCAAAGTTTTTGTTAGTTATTTATGTAAAAAAATAAAGTGTTCAAGAATAAAGAAACTCATGGTCTAAAAACTCATTTTGTTCAATTAAGCAAATGTAATTAATGCAAAATAACGCGCGTCAGGTTACAGCAACGTTGCCAATCATATCGTAACACGATGTTATACCGTCATATATACATTTGGATACCACCTAATACTGAAAAATCTAATGTACCACTGAACCATAATAATTTGTTTTCAAATTATTCATGTTCCGTATTTGCACGAATTTGTAACATTTGTTTAAAATTCAGCTTTCATCGCGCAAACGTACGAAGAGAAATTATATGACTCGTATTTAATGTCTTTGCATGGAAACACATTGTCCTCAATAAAAGAAACTAACAAAAAGCAACAAATTTATGAAGAAAGTCCAGGACACATACGTATTCTGCTGCAAAGGGAGGTTAAGGACGAGGAATCCGCAAAAAAATCTTAACGTAATTATACATACATAGATACTAGGAAGATTAAAGTAAAGTTTGGTCTTTCCGGTTCTTAATGCATTATATGGAAAAATTACATACCTTATGGGCCAAGCTTGAACAATAACACGAGCATAATCCAATCTTTCTCTTGTCAGAATCGCTGGATAATAACCGAAGTCGATGTCACCTTTTTTTAGACCGTTCATCAGCGGACCATTGCTATCGTTCTTTTCCCAACGATTCAATTCAGTAACGTGCATTCTAAAATTAAGATAAAATATAGTTACGTACAATGCCTGTCATCATTGAAAAATGTGTCTAAATAATACATAGTTTCTTTAAAGAGATCTACGGTAAGTGCTGATTTACGTAAAGTTCAAAATTTCGGCAAAATGCTGCATCAAGGAGAATCCAAACTTTGACCAATTCTCCAGCATTTTGGTATTTTCGTCCTGTAGGTAATGCATAAGTGACATTCCTTTAGGCCTCTGCTGCACCTATTGAAGCGAATAATTCGGCAAAAATTAAATTGTTTATGAACCCTCTTTGACTTCCTTATGGTCATAATTAAGGGGGCTTTCTAAAATGATGGCCTCAAAATAAAGCAAATTTCTGATTTGATTAAACTGCTCGTTATGTCAATTTTAACTTTGTAGACATATTTACGTATGTTTTAAGAGCATAAGTATTTTGAGGCAAATTGCTTACACTGTTTGTTTGATACAAAAAATATGCCATCATGGCGTTACGTGTGCTGGAAAATACAGTACCCAGTGTTAATTTCGTATGTCTCACAAATAGATTCGTAACTTTTTAAGCAATCAATCCCTAAAAAACAGTTATATGGAAAACTTGTAGACCTTTCGATGCTCTATCCAAAGAATAAATAAAACGCCCAAAAAAATTGCACTTTCTAAAACGAAGTTGAGCCCGCATCTGTATTAACGCTTTGGCCTATAACCACGAGTCTGACTCGTGGTAAAGAATTTGTGTCATAAACAAAAACCACAAGTTTAACTCGTGGTAAAGAATTTGTGTCATAAACGAAAACTACGAGTCTGACCCGTGGTAAAGAATTTGTGTCATAAACGAAAATCACGAATCTGACTCCTGGTAAAGCATTTGTGTCAGAAAACAAAAACCACGAGTCTGAAAGTCTGAACAGCTGAATGGCACGGCGCGCGATCGACTTTCTTGTTTACTATAGCACGCGGAATTGGCAGATACGGTGTAGGCCAAGGGGTTAACTGGGCCAAATGTCCGAGTTTACTTGAAACATTTGGAGCTACCTGCTATTTATCAAATTGATAATTTGACTATAGGTGCTCGGAGGGCCGCAGGAAGGTACACGTATTCGATCGTTTTTTAACCATAAAAAAGTGACCTAGATTCAAAATAAGTAATTGGCTCGTATTAATATATAATCCACTAGCAGAAATCTTAATAATTGTAACAATTCTTGTGACATTTTGTATCAGGTCAGCATAAATTGTACAGTATTGCCCCGAATCATCTCTAATCACTTAGTTAGCGCTCGGATTTCTACCTAAGCGCCCTTCTGTTTCAAGTCCTATAACATGACCAATATTTTTAATCCAGTTAAATCCTTTTGGTATTGTTTTCAAAATATTAAACTACAAGAAATTGCAAATAAGATCAACATTTTTTAAGCCGTCACAGTAGGAAAAAACCTTAAAATAAATTAAATGGTGTGTTTCATAACTTATGGTTGATATGGAAAAGAGTGGCACCATCAAAAAAAAAAAACATTGAAAATTTTTGTTAAAATTTGATCACATAATACTTTGTTCACAAAAAAATTAACATTAAATGAGCCTTTATATCTAAAGATGTTTGAAACGCGCTTACCAGCAAAATAGAGCATTAGTTTGAAAGTGAAAAAATCGAGAGCGTACAATAAATTTTCATTGGACAGTACTTACAATTAGTCATTTATGGGACTATGAATTGTATCAACTTATGTTTTATGTTTCCATTTACATAGGTAACATTTTATAATTAGAATATGTAGTGATGAATTTACTATTTCAAACTCGCATTTCTAAGATTTGAGGCAGGTTTGGAGTATGTTTTCGGATGGATCCGTCGGCTCAGCCCCGTGGGGTGAAGCCGGATATCCTAGCCGCTTGCTAGGTGATCGAGCGCGTTCCCAGGTTGTCGATAGGGGAATGTGCTGCAGTCCCGCGGGGCAGCCATGAAATAAGCGAGGTTCGAAGTGAAGAATAAGTGGCCGCAGAGAGAAATGCATGTGTTAATGGGATGGAGCGTACGTGTGTGTGAATGAGATGCGATCAGCGCCATGTGGATATTCCCTGGAGAGTAGCCAAGGAGAGAGTAGTAAACCCCTTGACCGTGTGGCCGGGATGTGTCTCGACCTGGCCACTGTGGGCGTGATGCACGGTGGCGTGGGCTCTGTAGCGCGTCAGCGGTAGGATCTTGCACCATCGTGCACCGCACCATGGAGCAGTTAAAAGTGGAAAAATCGCTACCCGAATGTGAACGGAGTCAATAAGGGGTTCGAAGTCTGGTTGCTCGGTGCATGAATGGGGGGTTACCGTGACTAAGTATTTCCTCGTACCCTGGTTGCCTGGACGTAGATAAGCTTCGTCTAGCCTGAGGTGGTGAGACCTGTGTCGGATTAACAAGTAACTCAAACACAATAGGGCTGACGTTAAACCTTTTGCTTAATTCTTAACATTTTCTTCGAGTTGTTTTGGTACGGATAGGGGCAACCTGCTTATAAGCTTCTGTACCCATAACTAGGGTCCTATCCAGCGGGAATAGAAGCCCACCTGCGTTCTGGGCTGCCATGAAGGCCGAACCGTCGTAAGCCATATAATACTTGAACATGACTAATCTGTCTAGAGTTGTTCCAGATGATCGACAACGACAAACACACATGGAAGGTTCCGTAAGCGTGGAATCGGGGGCAGACCGGAGAAATCTGGTCGATCTCACGTCCCCCCGCAGCAAGCAAACCAGCGGAGCACCGCCACCAACTGAGCCCCCAGGGAGCGGGGACGAAAAGGACAGGCATTTGAAGTGATGTCCTGCAGCAATCTGGGAAAGGCCTGCAGAAAGTCTGACCGGAGGCGGATCGCCAGCTCTGCAGACGGAGAGGGGGTCACGAACGAGCACCGGGACTCGGTCCTTTCGACGTGCTCCCGCGCCACCGGCCATGGCCGCGGGGTCGGGGGAGGAAGAACAAGGCAAAGTGCGATGGGTGCAATGCCCCGAATCCGTACCAAGCAGCGCAGGATGGCGGACTCTGCCCAGGGAGAATAGCTTCGCGGAAAAGTTTCGTACAGGATCGTGATCCCAACGACGAAGGCGTCTGCTTCTGTTGTATGCGGACGCAAATCTGCGACACTGGCATGCCCAGATCCAGGGCGGTCCGCGGTAACCAGAGGTCGGTGTACTGGTGGCCGAACGAGATCGCCGAACTCTGTGTGGTGGGCGTCGCAGTCAACCGCCGGTGCATTCGGCACCGCCAGTGATGCCGACGACGACGGCAATGAGGGAACGAAGAGACAGCGCAAGCGCTGTACGGCGAGTTCCGTACAATGCGAGAAGAGTTGCGGTTAGGCCATCCGGTGAGGGAAGGCGAAGGCGTGGGACTAACTCCTGGGCACCCTTAACGGGGACCTGTGGGACAGTCCCTATAAGATCGTCTTGCGCAGGTTGCGCGACGGAGGCCGCCCACTAATTTCGACCCGACTGGAGCCTCAACTGGCGCTGAGGGTCATCGACCACCTTCTTCCGCTCCCTGGAACGGAAGAGAAGCAGCAAGAAGAGTAACTATCCCCCCCCCCCCGCCCCCCATTCCCCCGCGCCGGAGCAGGCAGTAGTATGCAATAACCGAGGGCGAAATACATGCAGCCCTCACGAAGCAGAGAGTAATAAAAATCGCTCCGGGACCGGGTAATGTTCCAGGACTTCCTCAACGCTTGCTTAAGAACGGCAGCATTTCCCCCCGTCTGGAATGCAACGTCTATGGTTCTCGTTCCTAAGGCCGGTCGACAGACAGACTCGATAACTGGACTGCCTGTAAGGACTAGGCGATTATCGCGGATCGCCTCACGCGGAATCTGTCTGAAGTAGGTCCGGATCTGATGGCCAGTGGCGCCCGGACATGCGAACGCGGGCGTAACTATTATAAATAAAAATAATAATAATGTTAAAAAGGGAACTTCCATTCCTCCCGCGCGGAAACCTAGGTCGGCGGTGATGACGTTGCACCGCCTCGACACGTGTTGTGCCGAATGGCGGAAAATTGTAGCCAAAGTTCCTGTGGGAATTAAATTACCGGATGTCGGCATTACGCGCGGCGAATAATTTAAATATACCACAGCGGGGGGAATGGCTGTCGTCGCCCCAAATACTACGCGACGTCATGGGGCCGATGGACGTACGCGTCGGTCGGCCCGTTCCGCAATGCAAAGTGCGAAAACGGGGGCATGGCACCTCCGTCATCCCCGCGAACGTTTCCGCCGCGATACGCGCCGCGACCGGGTGTGCCGAGGACGAGATTCGTATCGGCGACGCACGGGCCCCTCCTTCTCGAACGGGCACAATTTGGGTGAGGTGCTCTTCCATGGCGGCGAGAAAACACGCTGTGGACGGACATCTTACCGTTGGATGCTACCGATGTCTGTGAATGTGACACGTTCGCGCAAAATATTCCAGCGAGATCGATCGCTATAATCGGTGCTACAATTGCGGTAGCACCAAACATCGAGCGAGCGTATGCACAGCCGCACCGCACTGCGTGCTGTGCAAAGATCTCGGGAGGCAGTCGGGGCACAGGCTCGGTAGAGCGGCCTGTGCGCCGCCTCTCAAAAAGACGGGGAAAGGGGCCGGAAAGCCGTCTCCTTCAGCCCCTGCGTGTGTCGCGAACGTTGAGATCGACGCCCCCGGGTCGGGTACTCCGCTTCCCGCGAGCGTCGCGACAACCGCGCCCACGACAAATACGCCGCTCCCCGCGAGCGCCGCGATCGAACCGGCCGCATAGGCGCACATCGCTTGCTCTTCCTTCTGAGGCGGTGCTTGTGCCTGTCGTCATGATAGGACGGTGCGACGGACCGTCGGAACCGGTTCCGACGGAAGATAGGGAGGACCGCCTGGAGGTGGCGATGGAGGCTTCGCCTTCACTCATTTAATCCAGGCGAACCTCAATCGCTCCGCTCGTGCTCAGGATGTCTTGATCCAGATCATGATGGAGCGATGCGTCGGGCTCACCGTCGTATCGGAGCCATACGCTATCTCGGATCGACCGGGGTGGATTGCCTCCGTTGCTATCGTGCAACGGCACATCGGAACTTCCCCACCGTGCTCGCTGGTAGAGCGTGAGGACGGGTTCGCGATCGGGAAATAGGGGAAGATCTAGATCGCCGGATGTTATTTCTCCCCTATCGCGTGCTTGGCCGACTTTGAGGCTTTCATCGAGCGGCTGGGCAGGCGCTTGGACAGGCTGCCGGGAGTCTGCGCGTTCCTTCTGGGCGACTTGAGTGCGAAGTCTGCGGCATGGGGGAACAGAACCACGGACAGAAGAGGAGCAACCTTCGAGGGATGGGCATCCTGAAGAAGACTCCGTTTTTTAAACACGGGCAACACATGCATGTCGCGTCTGGTGCGGGGGTGGTCAGTAGCGGACGACACACAGTCCCTCTCAGACCACCCCTACATCGTCATTGAATTAACGGTGAGAAGAAGAGCCGCGAATCCACCGCAACGCGGACGCAAGAGCGTGGCTTGCAAGTGGGCCCTCCGAGGGTTGGAAGAGGATGCACTCGCCGCGGCCATCACCATCGAGGAGTGGGCGGAAACGCCGCCCACGCCACGCGTGGAAGAGGAAGCACATCCAGATGACTCGGCCATGCGCTTTCAGCGCACGATGACGAGGATCTGCGATGCCTCCATGCCCTGAGCGAAGACTATTCGGAACGGCAAGCGGGCGGTATACTGGTGGACCGCGGAGATCGCTGCGCTACGTAGCCATTACTCCGCTTTCGCCGACGACGGCAGCGCGGGACAGATGAAGAGGAACGCGCTCTGTATGACGCGTACTCTGCAGCTCGAAGTGCGCTCCAAAGCTAGATACGCAGCGAGAAAAACAGAATGTGGACGGAACTCCTCCAAATCGTGGAACTGGATCCATGCGGCCGTCCATATAAAATTGTTCTGCTCATGTTGCGTGACGGGGCCCCCCGATTACGAGCGGAATCGAGCTGGAGTTCTTGAAACAGGTACTAGACAATCTCTTCCCTTCGGACGAGGATGGAGAAGAGGCGCGGCCTGTCCCGCGCGACTCCCCAGAATGGGACGAGGAAGGTCGCGTCGCGGGAGAAGAAGTCAGCCTCTCGGTGAAGAGGATGCGATGCAAGACCACTGCGCCAGGGCCGGCCGTGTACCCGGAAGGGTCGAATTTTCCAGGCCTGTCTCCAAAGAGGAATATTACCCACACCATGGAAAAGGGTCAACCTGGTTCTGCTCCCCAAAGTGGGTCGGCCGGCGGACTCTCCGTCCACGTACCGACGCATATGCTCACTGGACGAGGCGGGCAAGCTTTTTAAAAGTGTGGTCGCCGGTAGGATAATTGCGCATCTCTCCGAAGTAGGTCCCAATCTAGGTAACGATTAATTCGGGTTTTGTCAATGACACCCTCATCCTTGACGGGGGGAGGGGGGGGGGGGGGGGGGCTCCTGCGAGAGCGCCATCGAACTGGCCGTCCAGGCGTTGGCCTCTGTTCTCAAGCGCAGCCGGGCCCTCGGCCTCCGTATCGCTCCGGTCAAAACGGAAGCCGTGGTTTTACCGCAAGCTCCATGCCCGGGGCGTCCCAGCGGGCGCAGATCTCGGACTCGGCGCCAACGGGAGATTAACCACGGTAGGATAGGGGTTCCGCTATTTGAAATTCTTTTTAGATTCTACTTGACGATTTGATGCTCCGGAGCGACACGTCCTGGAAAGCGTTTTCCAAATTCTTCGAAGATCTCATGTCCGCAGAGAGAGGTTGCGGAGCGAGAGAGGGAACGCGATCCCAACTCGCTGCGTCGTCTGAGGAGGCCTCCGCCTCCTTTCCTCCGTCCCGTCGCGCAAGGCGACGGAGCCGGGGACTCGTTTCTCTGGGGTCGTCGTATCACTGGTGGCCGACGGCTCGGATTCGTAGCCGCCGTCGGCCGGGTAGAATTTAGGGCTCCTTCGCGCGCGTGGAGCCGGGGCATATGGACCGCCCTCGGGAGCCGGGTTCATATGGACCGCCCTCGGGAGTTTTCGGCCGCGTTTTCGGTAGCTACGCAAGTAGCTTTGTCGAATCAAAATTGAAACGAGTGATCGTCACTCATTTACAGAATTTAGCGTCATTAGCATCTCTATGAACGTTGCCTGTAAAGGACACCCTGGTTGTTACTTCTCCGCGCTTGTCCCTTGTTCATACTGTGCGCCTAAGAGCAGCTTGTGTTGAGTTTCGATCTGGGTCCGTTATCTCCCTGTGCGCGTTATGTATGATTAACTGGCGTTTCACGGAACAATATGTATGGCTAAGTAGTGACGAGACACAGGATCCGGGACCGATTAATTACCGAGAGATACGCTTTTGTTCTCACGAAGTAAAGAATTTCGGGGGACAGCGAAATATTACCCGAAGACTGCGCACAGGTACGCGAACCTTCGATATCTTTTGACCCTGAATTTTCGCTGCCACGGCTATACATTGGGGTCCCCGCAAAATAAAATAAACAAGTGAACCGTACAAAGTGTGCTTCTTTCCCATCCGTTCTGGGCGGCTCTATGTCCACGCACTCCTTACTCTTCGAGAGCTGACACCCAATTCGTCCCGGTGCTCGTGACCTAAGAGAAAACCTTGCAGCATCTTTAAAAATAAACAGTAACTAAATTGCCATCAACTCTATTGTACAGCAATCGAACTTCCGAACTGTACAATTTTGACATTGCGCTCTTGTGTGGATTAGGGTCACTAGTAGATATGCTGTTTAAATTATCGAACACATGATTAACGGTTTAAAACGAAATTAACGGTGAATAGTAAACTTGACAGCAAAAACACTTATGCTAAGCGCTTGAACAGCACGCTAACACTTCATCTTATCAAGTCCATTCGGCCGTATATGTTTTTCAAGAATTTGTAAAGTATTCTGGTGCTCTTGCTTTTCCATATTCCACAATTGAACGACATCATTCCATGAAACACTTTTAAATAAATGTAAAACGTTAAATAGAACAAATACGAGAGATATATAAGGTGGACGTTGGGACTGGAGTGGAGCACGCCAGGGTATAAGGTGAGAGAAGAATCGGAAAGGAAAAAAATCAGGGTAAGGGCAGGGAGGCGGGCATATAAATTTGAGAAGAGATTAGAGGAAAGAATGGTGGCGGGGGGGGGGGGGGGGGTTCGCTGGAGGAGATGAGGTGAAGGAAGGGAAATATCATAGGAAAATGGGAGCAGGAAAGGAGGGAGTTGTTTAGGGAAAGAGGAGTGAAGGAGGGAGAGGAGGAGAGAGTGCAATTTCAAGAGTTGGAGAACGAGGACGGAAGGCTGCAGAGAAAGGAAAAGGAAGAAAGGATAAGGGAGACGAGATACAATGAATGGTATATAGAGATAAAGGATGTAGGGAAGCCAGAGTACTTAAAGAAGGAATGGAGAGAGAGGAAGAGGAACAGGCTATAATGGTATGAGGATGGGAAGGTATTGGGAGGTAGAGAGGGGGAGGACGTGCTGGCTGTGTAAGGAGGAGGAAGAATCATGGGAGCACGTCTGGGAAAGGTCCAAATGATGGGGGGAGGAGGAAGAGGGGAGAGCAAGATGGGAAGATAGGACAAACAATTGCTGGGGTGGGGGCGAAGGGGATTAATGGTTGACGGAGACTGAGAGGGCGAGAATAGAGACGGAGAAAGAGGAGGAGAGGGAGAGGAAGCAGGAGGGAGAAATGGGAGAGAGGAGTGAAAGAAGAGGTATGAATGGAAGGAATGTGAGCGAAATCCAGGAAGCGGAAGTCGAGGGAGAAAGGGAGGTAGAGATGAATACAGATTATATGATAGGTTCAGTTAGTTTAAGAAGCGGTGGATGTGAGGGAGGGGCCGAGAGTGAGGAGAAAGAGAGCGAAGAGCGGTGGGGTAGGATGAGAAGGCGGCGGTAAAGGGGGTAGAGGCGGACGCAAATAAAGTAGGTTAAGGTAGAGGTAAGACAGAAGTGGGAGGATTTGGAACCGTAATTGTAGCCCGTAAAGAACCAATAAACACTTATCCATACATATACGTACATAGAAGACATTTTTTTTGCCGTTTTCTTTTAAAATATCGATTTTTAATGAAAACCCTCTCGGCTGCTATGCTTGTTTGGTACTCCCGTCGTTGGAAACAACCGCTCTATTAGGTCTGTCTCATATATAGTATCCAAATTTCGTCAACAATTTTTGAGAAATCATTTATTTTAACTCCCGATTGTGATATAAAGAAAGTTAGCGGCTCCTCTTAATTGGCGAATAACGCGCGTGGCTTAATGACTGGAATCTGTGTACCCAAAGCTGCATTTCTATCTAAATACCTACATATAGAAAAACCCTCTATAATCTGCATCGTTGGTTGGAACTCCAAACATTCTTTTATAATCATTTCATCAAACGTAAGAACGCAATTATCGTAAATTAAATCCATTTAGGCTAACTAAAATTTGTAAGCATTAAATAGAGTTGGTCAAATTCCTGGCCAAATATCAATTTTGGTTGACCAATCTCTAATCGTATTGTCAGAGAAATCTATATTGCCGACTAACTTCACCTCACTTCACGCTCATCACTCATGCGAGATCTCGAATCGATAACTTGTCCACCTATCAGCGATCAATACAGATCTAATCGATTACTTTCGAGAACTCACGTGACGAGCCGGTGCGCTTCCGGCGCCCGCCTTTTATTCTCTCTCACCTCGCAACCATTGTATCACGCGGACGTCACTTCTTGTACTACCTCACACGGTTCTCAAATAAGACGGTTTCACTTCAACTCTCTTTTCTACTTATTATCTCTCGTGCGGTGCAACTCAACACGGGTTCACTCAGTGTGTAAATAGCTGTTATTTAGTGTCTTAAATAAATAGTCTATTGTGTTTTTTATAACTTCACCGCCTGCGCTTACTTGCCACTCACCCGTCCACTATCCACTCGCTTTACATCTACGCGAGCACTTCAATTAACAAACACGTATCCTAACTGCGAAGGTGGAAATCGAGCACATAACGCATTTTATTATACAAAAGAGAGTGAACTATAGTGCATGTATAAACTGTGCTGCGGCCATTTGGCATAGAATTCCTTTTTTGTTTTAAGCGTAAATAATAACATTGACACGAGTATTAATACATATCCCGACTATTTTTTAGAAATTGCTTACTTTAGACATGCAGCGTGAATGCAGCCTGAAGAAATATCATATGTCTGCAAATTGCTTTTTTACACTTCGTACGTAATTGCAAGCGAAGATTATTTCGTTTAACCTTCTTTCGCTGTAACAATGCTTAAGTTTCCAGCAACCGTTGTTGCAGCTCATTATGTTCATTTGTTGGTGGAACAGCACTAGACTAACAGTTGGTATCGCTGTTGCTATTAGAAGTGTGAGATTTATTTTCATGCATAGAATATTACAGTGGCGTAGTATAATCTGTCTTGCAGGCAATCAGGTTTGGAAGTTGTTTGTGTGTAAAAAAAAAAACAAGTTTATTTGAATGCATGAAAATGCAATTGTGACGCGGACTGCGACTTGCCTGGATAGGTTGTTGAATGAATGAGAGAGAGAAAACTGCGAGCACACGCAAAGTGATACAGAAGAACACCGAAAGATATCGCGATCTTGCGCACTGATGGAAAATCCGAGACTCCGGAAAACGCGTGCACCCGGCTCTGTCGAAACGTGGTCGCGCGGAGAAGGAACAGGTGGTGGGAGGCGTATCAAGGCCAATCGCAAATTTGGGCCTGATCCCGTGATGTGCACGGCTCTCGATCGTCGGCAGGGGAGGGTGTAAGCGGTGGAATTTTCCGTCAAAGAAGAGGAAAAAAGAAAAAGGGGAGTGCAAGTGAACGTCGACATATGGGACGAAACGGGATATAAATAGATCGCTTATCGCTACAGTAAAACTAAGTACGCAACTGAAGTAAAAACTCTTTATGTTCTTAACCCGTGGCACACATAAATCTATACACGCGCATCTCCTGCGACCCTTGAAGAATAGCAGACGAATTTCCCGTCACAAAACGAGATTATTGCGACGGGATCATAATTTCACCATTCTGTATTGCATATACGCGTCTCACAACATCAAAAGGCAGAACGCCGTTGCCATGCGCCTCTTGGGGTCAATGCCAATATTCGCGTAACACTCAAAGAGCCATATGTTTCCGGGAAAAACAAGCAACTGCTGCTAGACGCGCTTCTTATGACTGCGTCTGTTTCTTCGGCAAGACTGCCTCCACCTCACGCTCCAATCCTACACACGCAACACATTCAGACGATCCCATTTTGACCATAACATTATTAAGCGTTGCGCACCGCTATCAATGCACCGGCGATCGGTGTCTCTCGTTTCGAAATGACGCGAACGACCTCTGTACATCGCGTGAATAAAACGGTTGCATATAAAACGAATTTTTAACGAGAATCATATCTTTAACTAGACGTAGTTCCCCACACTCATTGAGTTCTTAACACAGAGAATTAGGAATAAGATGCCTACACATTCCATAGAGCCTAGTTCCTTTGGGGCGTGCCTCGACATCACTCATTTTACCGATATCAATTTTTATATACGACACAATACAGACATTGACGCTGGCAAGGCTATACATCATCGGCTAGACGACAGTTGACGGCGACAACACTACTACGGCAACAAATGTTGTATGACGCTGTATCACAAGGTCACATGTATTAGTCGTATCTGATTAGGTAAAATTCAATGTGTGAACCAAAAGTGTTTTTATTCATATTTCTACAACTAATAAATATACGCAGCCAAAACTTCATATGGAGAGTCCTCAGCCCCCTCCCCATCCCTCCTAAACATTTCGTATAATTCTGAGGAATGGGTCATATCGCGTTATATCCTTTTTGTTTCTATTTCGGCATCAACCTCAAAAAAGACAAATTATTTTATATATTTTAGTGCAGCTTCGAAGATTGTTTTTTTTTTCTATTGAAGTCTGTTAGAAATACATTTGTTACGAGCCTCGGCCTGACGTGGCGAGGAATTGTTGTCAGTGCCGATAGGAAAGAAGTCATATGTGAGGAGTGAGCACGCGAGACGCAGGCCTTAACGGATTTTGCACCGCGGCACCCTGCGCTCTTGATACTCTTTGTGATACCTTTTAATAAAGGGGGAATGAGGGGGTTCGGACTACCTTCTTCGAGCCTCGGCCGGTATTCCACGGCTGCACCTCTCAGAAAGTATGGGGGTGAGGGCGATTACCCAGGCCTTAACTGATTTTTCACAGCGGCACCCCTGCAGATTTGAGGTTTTGAGGATATTGTGATTTCTTTTTTAATTGCTCGTTGGTTCCCTTGAGCGGTTAAGGGAATCCGTGTTCGTGGAATTCGAGTGTCTAGGCAAACAAATAACGAGATGTCACAGGAATATGGAAAACAATTAAATGAACTATATTGAGAAAAATAAATACAATCAAAGCAGTAAAATATAATAAACACAACGATAATTCAACTGCTAATGGTAATAACGCTAATAAAATACGACGCGAATAAATATACAAAATACGAATTATGACTAGAAACGTAAAGTCTTTGGATTTGAAGGAAGTGTTATATGAGAACTAAAAGTACACAGCAAAGTGTGGCAGAACGACTAAGATTAAAACTGCTCGGAATACGCACAAGTTATTCCTTGCTAAAACACGGTCAGCGAAAGACACTCTTTCGGGAACCGGACTCTGATTTTAAGACTAGAACGCGCGGAACACGCACAGGTTGCTCCTTGCAAATGAGAACAAATTGCGAAAAAGACACTCTAGTGATCTTGAAATCACTCTTTCACTAAGTATAATACGCTCGGGAATTTCGTACGCAGACCCTTGCACGGTCTTTTTCTGTAGCAATCTGAACTCGCGAGGCTTGGCGGACGCCTCTTTTATACGGTAAGACCTTAGGCAAGGGGTCCTGAGATGTGAAGAAGTAGACTACCGCGATGGGGCGCGAATTCGGGGAAGAACACGCTCCCAACCGCTGCTATGCACGCGCAGTGCACGTGATCGCGAGTGGCCACTGCGCTTTGTTAGAGTCCTACGTCACTAGACCGAGCGCGTCGCGAAATCGGGCGCGTCACTAGTTTAGGCGGTGCGTGCTGACGCCACAGCAGGCAGGCAGGCACGACGTCACGGGCCGCAGCGCTGGTCGGCGGCGCTCGGCGGCGCGGTACGTTAAGCTGGGTACGCACCGGGCGAGCCGAGCCCCGAGCCGATTCTCGGCCGGTGCGTACGGTAGCCGAACCCCGAGCCTGCCCGAGCCTCAGCGGACCTAGGTGACGCAATGCTCACGTATATACGAATCTTTCTGCGCCACTCACACACTTTCGGTCACGTACACACTTTCAGTCACGCACACGCATTCTCGCTCATCGCACCCATCAGTCCATGCATCCGATACCACCGTATGCGCGCCTATTTCAAATAATGCCACAGATAATTGAGACATTAACCATGGATGAATATGAGACGTTGTTCAATGTATTGTTTATTATTATTGTAACTGCAACTATATTATTACTAATTATGCACTTTGGTCAGAAAATGTGAATTTATAATTCGTAAGTATATTCTGTTACAATGTTTCAATATACCTTCCCCCATGGCGACCTATCTAATCTCAATCCTTTGTCTGAATCCCTTCCCCTGCGGACTCAAGAGTGAGTTCAAGTCCGGTTACCATACGTGCATGTAATTTGGCACAATTTTGAAATAGAAGAAAATATACGCATTTATAGCATAGATAACCGGAATACTTTTAGACAGCTTAACGACACGATTGAACCGCTACGTCTCCACATTTCAATTCAACGAACTGTTATAAGAAGTTGTTCGCATTTGTTGCACTCGAAATAGTATAACATTGATAAAATAAGACGTTGCAATTGTATTCTATTGTTAATGGGACGATTATAGCGACAATTTAGTGTTACCGGATAAATATGAGGCAATAATTTATTTTCCTTCATTACTATACTTTCGATGTTTATTATTACTGTTCTTGGTTTTTCGTCATTAAAACTGACTTACGTAATTATGTTTGATAATTACTTTGTATGATAAAAAAAAATGTCATTTCCTATTTTATTGTATAAAAATAGTGTGTTCAGTATCCAATTGGAAAATATTTCGGAACCAAAGCACGGGAGACTGGGAAAGGCTCGCATGCTTTCCATCGGCGGTGGATCGCCGGCGAGCATCCACGCGATGCACGTATACACGCGCAAAAAGTACACCGACATCGTGTTTTGGGTGTGTCAGTAGCATCCTGCGATACTCGACTGGGCAAAGACTAGGGGCTGCGGGATGGGGAGAGACAAGAGAGGAAACACGGCTCGTGCCCGAGCCTTACACAATGAAAGACTTAGGCCTTATACAGATATCATTATTTGAGTGTGTGAGAGGCTCGAGGCTCTCACACACTCAAATAATGATATCTGTATAAGGCCTAAGTCTTTCATTGTGTAAGGCTCGGGCACGAGCCGTGTTTCCTCTCTTGTCTCTCCCCATCCCGCAGCCCCTAGTCTTTGCCCAGTCGAGTATCGCAGGATGCTACTGACACACCCAAAACACGATGTCGGTGTACTTTTTGCGCGTGTATACGTGCATCGCGTGGATGCTCGCCGGCGATCCACCGCCGATGGAAAGCATGCGAGCCTTTCCCAGTCTCCCGTGCTTTGGTTCCGAAATATTTTCCAATTGGATACTGAACACACTATTTTTATACAATAAAATAGGAAATGACATTTTTTTTTATCATACAAAGTAATTATCAAACATAATTACGTAAGTCAGTTTTAATGACGAAAAACCAAGAACAGTAATAATAAACATCGAAAGTATAGTAATGAAGGAAAATAAATTATTGCCTCATATTTATCCGGTAACACTAAATTGTCGCTATAATCGTCCCATTAACAATAGAATACAATTGCAACGTCTTATTTTATCAATGTTATACTATTTCGAGTGCAACAAATGCGAACAACTTCTTATAACAGTTCGTTGAATTGAAATGTGGAGACGTAGCGGTTCAATCGTGTCGTTAAGCTGTCTAAAAGTATTCCGGTTATCTATGCTATAAATGCGTATATTTTCTTCTATTTCAAAATTGTGCCAAATTACATGCACGTATGGTAACCGGACTTGAACTCACTCTTGAGTCCGCAGGGGAAGGGATTCAGACAAAGGATTGAGATTAGATAGGTCGCCATGGGGGAAGGTATATTGAAACATTGTAACAGAATATACTTACGAATTATAAATTCACATTTTCTGACCAAAGTGCATAATTAGTAATAATATAGTTGCAGTTACAATAATAATAAACAATACATTGAACAACGTCTCATATTCATCCATGGTTAATGTCTCAATTATCTGTGGCATTATTTGAAATAGGCGCGCATACGGTGGTATCGGATGCATGGACTGATGGGTGCGATGAGCGAGAATGCGTGTGCGTGACTGAAAGTGTGTACGTGACCGAAAGTGTGTGAGTGGCGCAGAAAGATTCGTATATACGTGAGCATTGCGTCACCTAGGTCCGCTGAGGCTCGGGCAGGCTCGGGGTTCGGCTACCGTACGCACCGGCCGAGAATCGGCTCGGGGCTCGGCTCGCCCGGTGCGTACCCAGCTTAACACATTACGCTCCTATGGCCCCTTCCAATCTCCCTGATACTCTTGTTATAGCCTCTTCTGAGGATTCTGTACTGCGGCAGTTGGCTTTGGTAACGCGTATCTCTTTATATCTTTTGACCAATTCCTCGGCCTGCAGCCAATTAATAATCCGTAATACCCCATCAACTTGAATAGGGTCACGAATCCCTTATTGAAAGTTGAAGCCGCGCAATTTTTACAGATCAACCGTACTACAAAATGCCTCTTACTGTTCAAGTCGTGTGGTGTGCAAGAAGTGACGAACGTCTCTGATAAACCTAACCGGATAATCACGGTTCCAGTTTCAATTACCCCTTCTCAACACTCTCTTGTTTGTCAATCGTAGATGAACTTGGGGAACGTTACAGTTTTCACGAATGAAACAGTTTAGTTCTTCTTCTTCCAAGACAACCCCGCCCATGCGCTTTTCGCGAGCGCGGACTGAAGGGGAATGTGAAGGGAGAGTTCTGGCCTGTGTGATCCTTTCCATATGTCGGGCTCTATGGTTTTATGTTTACGCGACTCGCTATTGTTGCGAGTCGTAACGGACAATCCTTTTTCTGTTTCCTTTAGGTCGTAAAATATTTAACTTAACAACTATGACAACGGCTTCAAGTGCCTGATTTCTATTAAATTATTGTATTTCTCTACGTTAACGTCTTTGAACGTAACACATAGATAATATACTTTTAAAGGAAAAGTAAATAATGTAGATATAGAAACATTAACGTACCACGTAAGGTCAAATGATCGGTTTTTAAAATTTGATTTAGAACTCTGCCTTAATATTTTTTTTTGTTCGCCATTTGACTTTATGACAGTTCTTATATTAGCTTCTTATTTGAAGCAATGTAACCAGGAACTCTTGTGTTTTGTGCATTGATGCATGGCCCTCACCGTTGCGATAGACGGGGTGCCAGATGCTTTCTGGCCATACTGATCTTAAAGAGCTGCATTCGGATGTTACGTCCCAGCGTAACTTTTAACTTATTAGCCTAGTATTTTTCTTGTTCTTGCTACTCCGATCTCCGGTTGCGCCTATACTTGTATATTACGGCCTGTGCCTATCGCAGCCGGCGTACCGTTAGAGTATTAGAGTTAAAATCATGTCATTTTCCTTCTACTCCGGGCTTCGTATGCGCCTATACTTGTATATTACGGCCTATGCCTAGCGCATGCGTGGTACCGTCGAGCGGTAACTTCAAGTAGAATATTCCTCGCCTTGGAATCACCGTCGTCCCCACCCAATACACCGACTCATGACAATATATATATAGTATAAGGAACGAATGCGTGTACGCGGTATGCAAGTGTGAGTGTATAGACTTAAGGTTAGCGACGAGTTTCCGCTTAAGAATATTGTTTATCCTTTTCTCTTTCTTTTCATTTATTAATTGCGCCACTGTTAGGCATCGCTGCAGGACAAGACTATTTTTCGTTATCATCAATCCCACCGAAGCGTGCGCTTAAGAGTTACTAAGTTCCTACGTGCCGAGATCGACTTGCACTCATAATAAAATCTGTTAATCAGAGAGAGAAACTAACGAACAAAACCAGCGTCTCGTTTTACATAGCCAGCCGAATGTTTGTATATACCGTCGACCGCTATGTACCCGATTCTGTGAGAGGGGCCTAAAAACTATCTCTGAGCCGGCCTAGGAACCATCTCGAGACGCGACCGTCGTCGCAGTTGGCTGTATAGTCGCGAGGTGCGTAGTCCTCTGTCCGAGGAATATCTTAGTTTATTCTTTGTGAGCTAATCTGTGCAAATTCTTGCAGTTTAATCAGAGACTCATTACTCCTCGTTAAATCGTAGTGTTAAAATCTAGCTATTAAAAAAGAGCAAGGACTCATATTTCTTTTGGTTTTCTTTTTGGTTTCGAATTTTAATCTAGAGTGCGAATAGTGCGATCCGCGTTATTTCCAGCACGTGGTCGGCGAATCGCGCCGAGCCCGTTAGCATATAAGTTTCATTTATAAAGATCATTATATTGTTATTATTATAAGTAACACTTCCACATAAGTCTTCTCTCGGTGAGGAATTGGTATTGTATTTAGACTGATTTAAACATCTAGAGCGGTCTGAGGAGTCTCTTCGCGAGTAACATCTACAGCTCCGATAACACGGGAGCTTAGGCCATCTCAAGCCTGATCGTACATTAATACCATTTTACGATTCGAAGGTACTCGTCGTAATAAACCATACGAATTTCTACCGACATACAACCGAACTGAGAGCGAGCGTAAGAGCGAGAGAAGCACAGCGAGCGACATACCATCGAGCGAGCGTGAGCGTGAGAGAGAGAGAGAGAGATCAAAGATTGTCTGAGCGTTTCCAGCAGCACGGTAAGAATATTCCAATTACCAGCTAGATCATGATTTCTGGCCCGACTCTTGCCCCCAGTACATGTATTACGGGAAACCTAGGGCAATAGTTGTAGAGGCGATCTCGTAACCGTGTGCTCTGAGCGCTGGGCGATCGGAACTGTTTAATTCTACAAGGAATCTCTGTACCATTCATATAACGAATATCACGCGCAATACGAGCTGCTTCGTTCAACCCACGATTATACCGCGCCTTGCATACCGGCGAATTGTACTACCGAACATTGCGTAATAGTTAGTCTTTCCGTTCCTTATTATATCAATACTCCGATACAAACAAAACCTCGTAACCATTGTTAAAACGTGGAATTGGCGTTAGAAGCGGGATACACTTTCTTTCTGTATATATATATATCTCTTACAGTTATATTACTTCTTTATACCCACTTCTAACCGCGGAACTGGTGTCAGAAATCTGCTTTTTCAACTCAAGTCGTCTTTGTATCTGCACCTGAATAATCATCACAGAATATACACTATTGTTTTTTCCACCCTATATCTGCTTTATCCTTTTTTTTATTTTCTTTGCATGCGCTATAATTAACATTATCTGTACTGGAATGTAACACGCAATAACTCAGCAACCTGTACGGGTTGATAAGAGAGAGAATCCTATAAGTCCTGCAGATCGAGTAGATTGATTTCGTTCTTTCGCGTCATCATTTTATTCGGTCATTGATAGAATCATCTTTTTGATTTATATCCTTTAGGTTAAGTATTCACGCGTTACGCCCGGGCGACAACGGTCGACCGCTCGAACACACACACGGTTCCATCCTAGACAAATCCTTTAAACCGACCTATCGCGACGCCCGGACGTAACACGGACAACGTGACAAAAAGCAATTAATCTTACACTGTCGCCACTTATTTTGACGGGAGCAAAATTAATACTTATGGAAAGAGTGCAAGCGAAACAGCAGCGAGATCCGAACACAGAATCATCTTGAAAGTCTCAGAAGCATCATCGAAGTCTAAAAGTAATCAAGAAAGAGAAATAGTGAACATATCGTATAATAGTGAGCGTCTGATTTTATATGTTATTTATGCTATTTTATTCTATTTCTGAGTCTTATTCTCAAATATATATGTCAAACCATTCGGTGAAAAAGTTGTTAGAAGAAATAAATAACATGACATAAATGACAATAAATGAACAGTGTGACGATCAGTGGATTTTCATATATTATAGACTACTGACGGGGAAATTAATTGTTCCGACACAAGTAGAGATGAAATAAATTTATTGATTTCACTTTCAATGCAGAAGAGGGCAATCCCACATTATATATTACAAAACGGTTCAGTCAAAATTATATTTATCGAATAGGAGCTAAGGCTTTAATTGTTTTCTGAAACAATGAGAAGAAACTATTTTTCAGAAATTTTAAGGTTTATTTGCTATGATGATAATAGTCAGCGTATCCACCGCATACAAACCGATTTTGTCTTCATATCGCATGTATGGTACAGATTTATTGAAACCACAAGAGTAGAATACGTCCCCCCCCCCCCCCCCCCCCCGGGGGGAGGAGTACGTCACGCGAAGACGACCTTCGCGCGTGACAACGAGTAACCTATATCTTGCTGACTGCCTAGATGACACAGCCAATAGCGCAAATAGCAAACAAAGTACAGAGCCATCAAATTCCTCCATGCACTGCCAGACTGTCCCAACAATGCATGTAGTAACCGAATCTAGGAAGACAAGTCACGTCGCGCTGATTCCCGAAAAGAACATCTGCCGCGGCGAGCCTAGCCAAGGCTGCTCACGCCGAGTCAGCAGCACGGACGACGCTCAGCGAAGCGCGCCAGGTATATAGGCTAGTGACAGCTGTCAGACAGATTACTTCTAGTTCGCAAGTGTACTTCTACGTCAGTAACATAAGACCTCCGTATCACTTCTTCGCACTTCCGTAATCTTTCCGTCTAAAGACTTAGACGCCTAGCGACGTATAGACCTAGAACAGCAGTGAAAACCGACCAACCTTAAGGTAATTAAAGCAACCATTGTAAGCTAGTTAGTCTCTGTAACGAGCGTGCTTTAAATATTACAATTTATACCAAACCTAAGCCAATCAAGTGTCTACTGTTCCTCACCATCCTACCACCCGACAGAAACGCGGTTACCCAAGCACCCATCTTGTCCTATCAAGTTCGGGCTTTACGCAAACTTTCGCGACGCTTACCGCCTACCGTGGTGACACCCACGCACGACGTCCTACTACCCGGGTGTTCTCTGAGTTTAACCCACGCGGCCTATTACGCGCGCTTTCCTTCCCACAGAGACTTCCTGGGCCACCGTAACCACCGGGCGCAAACACGGGCATCTATTTACTCTCACCGGAGAACGCTCGTTCCGGTCATCACTGGGCATTTATCTGCTCGGTGCCAAGCATCCATCTGCCTCCTCGCACGATGGTTCGGTCCCAAAGTCAGTAACCACTCCCACAGACGATAAGCATCTTCCACCAAAATCTTAACCAGAGAATACTCCGTTACCCAGGACATTGACGCCAGGGTCGACGTGGAGAAAATAGACCAACGCACCGGTCGGGAACCAAGGTTCGAGCGCGCCACGACGCCGCACGCTTGCGTAACCTGCAGGCATCACAACAGGCGGCAGACGACTCCGCTAATCCTCCTCCGCCTATCTCCCAACTCTCCGAACAACACACCTCTCCAATTTGGACCTCCCCCGAGCAACCGTACGCGTCCAATCTTCCCCCGGGCCACGACCACCCCACGTTATATTGTGAACCCCTAAATCCAGAAATTGTACCATCAACAGTCAAAATATTCGAGATCTACGAAGACTCGAACGTAGAGGTTGTAGATTAAGAAAATCAAACAGTTAAAATCCAAGAACGAGGGCTCTAGCAGAAGTAATTTCACACACAGCCCCGTAACCATTCAGACACACGTCATATATACTGCGCCGTAACCATTCGGACGCACGTCATATATACAACGCTGTAACCATTCGGACACGCGATTATAGAGCCGTAACCGTTCGGACGCGATCACACACACGAGCCGTAACCATTCGGACATCTCTCATCGAGCCGTAACCATTCGGAGCCGTTTACATAGAGAGCCATAGTCATTCGGACGCCCCCTTTTCACATTCTACGATACGCCAGTGAGCCGCTCCACTGACGGATCGATCCCTTTTATCGGTGTGATCCCTCCGTCCGTCCTTGATCCCTGGTGCATGCAGGGTTCCGGAAACGGAGGACGTAACATATGCAATTGATTGTTTTTACTCGTGGTAAAAATAAAAATATTGTTACGACCGTAAACGACAGCTTAAAGTTCGCAAGAAGAGTTATTAATTATATTGATTTTATATTAACGATGTTCTGTTGTTGTTGTTGGTTACCAAATCAGAGAGTCTGTGCCCGGTCGTTGAGCCGAACGGACGTGTACCATTAAAGCGCTGTGTTTTATAACATTCCTGCTTTGTCATATGTCTCGCCCGCATCCACGTGACAATATATAATTTTATAATACTCTCTTAAAGTTCTCTTGTGCATTGTATCCCATGTTAAATTGACCATTACATATATCCAATTTGCAAGTATATGACCATTATTTCGTAACCGGTCATTTGACGGTGAATCTGTCTATAATATTTGAACTCCATCAGAAAAAGGGTATAGCAGGATAAGATACTGAAAAGTGCACCGATTGATTGCTTACTAAAAAAACACATTGTATACCATGTTTCAAGTTTGTGTTTCAGCCAGTAGAGTAGTTACAGGGTAAATTGGAATTATCGGTTATTGTTTGGGAAATATTGGCGCGGCACGCCAAGACGAATCCGCAAAACACAGCGGGTTCTCAAAGAGCGACTCAACGTGGCAGCACGGCACGATCAGTGGCGCTAGGAGCGGAACGAGTGTGGGGACACCACTATAAGATGGCCACGCAGCGGCAACGTTGCGAACGAGGTTTAAGCCGGAGAGGGGAGGCGCCACGGGCAGCGTGGACAAAAGGAAGAGGCAGATAGCTCTCGGCGGCTCACGCGAGTAGACGACAGTGCTGACTATCGATATACCGACTATTAACTTACAAACGGTTACGCGGCTTTGTACGCATTTTACACCCAGGCATTGGGCGATTGTATATATTAGTGTGTAGATAGCTGTAAATAAGAAGTAAATAATTAATATAGTGAGTTATTGTGTGGACCTACGGCTACAAAATCCCTACATGAGGCCCTTTCCGGCTTCCTTCCGCCCTCACTCTCGTTTCGACTACTGCAGCGTACGTTTCGATTGTTCTCTCTTGTGTACTCCAATTTGTGTGCCGAATGCTCAAAGGTGCGATCATGCGTCTCATCATAAGGCTCACTGTTTTCTCATTGAGGTATACATTCATATGCGCTCACAAACATTGTATTTTCTCAGCTTAGCTCTACGATATAACTTATGCATCAACACGCCGGCTCAGGCACTGCACGTGGCGGTTACTAACCACGTGTAACCAGGTAATGCTCATATTGTACAACGCGTCAATTAATATAATTGTGTCGTGCTCATAATCTCACCAGCTCAACCACTCTCGCACTGCAACATATTTACCTACAATAAATATGCACTATCTACAAACAACGTGCGACCACGTGCTTTTCTAACCTCACCACCGGATGATCTACTCATTTTTCGCATTTCCCTTCCCACTGCTCCTTTCCTCACAAATTTACCTATTTCCCTCTACGAACAGATCTCAATCCCCAACAGTTATTACTACATTTCCCAAATTTTGGTATGCCAGAATCATGAAAAAAAAAAAATGGAATATTGCAGACTTAGTATTTTATGGTTGTTAATTTTTTCATATTTTTCCGTTTTACAGATTGTTGCGTATTCATAGTCACCTCGGGCGGGCGGCCAATGGGCGCCCGCGACGTTCTCACCGAAATCAATAACGCGGACGATACTCGGGCGATACTGTATGTAACCGCGCCTGCTAATTAGCAGCGCCGCGTCGCGTTCTTCTCGGGCAATTGTACTCTCGCGGTTCCCGCGCGCTCTCGACGGCCATTACCGTTTTTCCTGTGCCGCAGTAAAGTGTGCTCTCTCTCACGTGCGAAGTAATTGGAGATTTTTGCCCGTTCGTGTTCTCGGGTCTGTGTATATTGTTAGTGATAAGCTCAAAGGGAATAAGGAAAGACACTTTGGTGCCCCTCATGTAAAGGAGTAGTGTTTAAGTGCTTAGTTTTAATAAAGACTCCTCGGAGCTTCTCAACCACGTGTTCGTACTGTGTCGGCCACGCGCCGTCGTAGAGACTAAACCCGTTTTCTTCTCGTCCTCTCATCGTCACAAATAAGCTTTCCGCGCGATAACCCAGATCCCTCAGGAGTACCTCATACAAAACACAGATTCTAAATGTAAATAATCAGAAATGCTAAAAAAATATTTAAAAAATGCAGATTTTAGGTTGAAGTTTTCGATTGACTACATTTTTACTTTTGCAATAGTTAGATATTAGCATAATTATTATCCCCAATTTTTTCAGATTTGTTTCTAGAATTGTAATATTTCGTCCGAAAATGCGATGAATTCTTTCAAAACTTGCATTTCCTTGATGCAGTTAGCATTTTATATGAATTTCAATATCTCTGCATTCGATAAAGTAATATATAAATAAAAGGAATTAATTTAATTTAATATTTATGATTTTGTAACGCGCCAAAGTTATTTAAAAAATTTTTTAGGTACTTTTATGCGCGTAATATACTTGTATATTGTGTAGTAATTCCTTCGTCTCATACGAGGACGCATGATTTCAATATTTTCCTTTCATTTTTACACTGTGGCCTGCGGATGCGATAATATAATTTTCTATTGTGGGAATATTCAGTGCGCATTTCCTTCACCTTGGGATCATCATCGTCCTGCGGAATGCGAACGAGCGTGTGAGTGCGAGTGAGACTTTGCGGAGCGAACTAACGCCGAAATTGAGAGGACTCTCTCTCTCTCTCTCTCTCTCTTTCGACGTGCCGAACATCGCTCCGTTAAAAAGTGTTCTTTTTTGGCGGTTATTCGGTTCAGTGGAAGGAAAGATTTTCCAAAAATGTGGCCTCTCAGTCAGCGGTAGTCGTGCCTAGTCAAGATATAATAAATTGTGAGTGTAAAACCTGAAATATTACTCTGAATCTTGTGCCTCGGGAACACGTGGCCATAACGGTGCTCACAGCTGAAAACAGTAGTCAACAATAGCGACATCGGTTATAAAGACAACCAACTATTAGCAGGTGTGGTATGGGATATCTGTCATCTCGGTCGATAACTGTTACGACACGCTGACATGATCGACCCTGAAAGCGAGGAGTACACGGAATATCGATGTTCTGCATGTAAAAAGGAGATTAAAAGCCTTGTAGTTCAGTGTAAGACCTGTGTTAAATTATTCTATCATCCTGGCTGTGTGAATAAACATAAGATTTATAATGGAAGCAATGAGTTGGTGAAATGTGAAGGACCATTTCATCAATTCTCAATTGAGAGTGGTAAAATGGAATAGTAGAGAGAGAATGGGTGCAGTGGGGTTAGCAGGATCTGCATGTAACACATCGGGAAGTGCAAATAAACCACCTGGTATGGAAGTTAAGATTGATCGGCTAGTGAGAACAGTAAAAGAAATGAGAGATGAAGTGGCTTGTAGAAATGAAATCAAAACGATGATCAAGGAAATAGTCCGAGAGGAATTGAGAAGCATAAAGCAAGAACTTGAGGAACTGAGAACGAATATGCAAGAAGGGACCAGAGAAAAATCAGAAAAGGCACCGAGAAGTTATTGTGATGCAGTACGAGGAAAAAAGAAAGAGAGCGTGCTAGTGGTGAAGCCGAAGAAACAGCAAGAAAGTGAATCTACCAAAAGAGTCATAAAAGATAACGTGGACATAAAGAATGTAGGAATAGGAATAACGAAGTTCAGAAAAGGAAACAACGGAACAGTTGTTACGGCCCGGCGTTATATTTTCAAATTTTTGTGCCCTTGTATGAGGCTTGCGCAAGCATTGAGAAATCTAGCCCATATGAGTGGACCGTCTTGGTAATAATGTTAATAGTTTTCCGTCTCCGGGCCGTAGCAGACCGACGAACCTTGGGATCACCAGCGCCCGGGTGCGCACGTGTGCGTGTGTGAATGTGACAAGGACGCATTAGGTTAAGTGAGCGTAAAAGACTCGTAGATTTATAAGAGACCTGCGCACATGGATATTATAGGTTGTTCAAATTTTAAGTTCATTTTCTTTGTAAATAGTTACTGACGACAAATGCGCATTTTGTTTGTTCAATCACATATATATGCTCTTAACACTTATCGCTTCTCGTAATTGTTGAACGCCAATCTCCCATAAAACCGGCTAAAGGGAACGATCATTATTCTTTTCTCAGTTCGCATAAAGTTCTTTTTCTTTCAATTTATTATTAAACACCCGAGTGGCAAGTGGCGCACGAACATCGAATGCCGGGATAACAACCGCTGCGTAGCAATAATTCGACCATAACAAAACTGCGAGCCGCTGACCCAACCGTTGAGGGAGGGGATGCGGAAGACGTCCTCGCGCGCAGCTACCGGCTCGCGACGCAAAATTCGGGGCAGTTGGCTGTAAAATCGCGAGGTGCGTAGACTCCTGCCCGGGGGTTATTGTATTATAGTATATTTGAACTTAATCGTGCACATCTTTACAGTATCACGAAAGACTCATTACTCCCCGTTAAAAATTAGTGTTTTAGTTGAGCAAAGGACTCATTGTGATAAAGTTTAATCAAATTATTTGCGTTATAGAGATAAGAGCGTATCGTTATTCTTTTTCCACCACGTGGCCGGCGCTTCACGCCGAGCCTCGAGCGTTCATTTAGTTTCATTTCATTTCTTTAGTTAAGTTTTCTTTAGTTTTCTTTAGTTTTATTTGAATGAGATTGCCGCGAACTGGAATAAGAACGAAATCTGCTGTAGCTTGTTGAGTCCTGTTAACGATCAAGTAGCTGCTCCCCGGAGACGCTCGTTAAGCGTTAGGCAAATGTATTAACTATTGTTATTCATTCTGTATTTCGATCCGAAGGTACTCATCGAGGAAAGAAAGCGAGAGAGAAAGAGCGAGAAACAGCGGGCGAGAGAAGCGAATTGTAAAGGAGCGAGAGGTGTGACGAGAGAGAGAGAGAGAGCGAGGAGTGCGAAGAGCGAGAAAGAGAGCGAGTGGCAGGGCGCGTGAGCAGCGTTTACGGCAGTGTGATCCACGGGTGGGGCCCCTCACGCGGCTGCTTCCACCTCCACTAGCTGGACGCAACACCGACCCCCCTCCCCTCCCCCCATATACCTACCGGCGCAGCGCAAGCGATTATGTGACGCACTCAGCGTCGTCCGTGACCATAACAACGGGTAGTCGGGTGGGGAGTCGAAATCGCACCTAGGTGCGGTTCTTGGACCACACTGGTTTACGGTAAGAACTTTCCAGCATCTTTCCATGCGATGTGTTGAATCTGCCGACCTCAAACACGTCTTGGCGCAAGCTTTGAATTTCTAAAGCGTAAAAGGTTAGAGCTAAAATCCGTTCGAGTAATACCGGTTTACCAACGTCGCGAGGAACCCGTAAAATATTGTAACTGCGCAAGCGTCGCCCGCGTGACGGGCAAGCGGCGTCGTACACTCGGCTTTACTTTTGTAATTAGATCAATTCCACAACTCATTATACAATCTCACGAAATGTAAGAGAGCAACGTTATTCTTTCAATATAGACTCAGTCTAGCATAACTAAATTTAATTGCTTTATTAACTATTAACAACCTGATTCGAACTAACACCTGACCAGAAAGAGAGTGAGAGAAAGGAACCCAATAAAACCTGTACGGGTTTACGAAGCCACGAATCCTATAAGTCCTGCCGATATCTACCAGCCTGTAGGTTTACATAAAGGGGGAAATTAGATATCTCTAACTAGATACGAATAACTTCCGTATTATGACTATCGAACATATCCAGCGTTACACCGGGTAAGGAGAGGCCGCTCGCCATTTCATTAAAACGATAACTTTACCCGGACGTAACACAGTTATTCTTGGATGTGAAAACGAGGAAGAGATGAAAATACTGAAGACCACAATGCATGATAAACTGGGGGGAGATTACAAAATTATGGAACCAAAGAAGACTCAAATGAAGATAAAAATGATAAATGTCGGTGAGGAAGAAATTAAATTGGAAGAAGAAAAGTTGAAAAATACAATCAAGAAGCAAAATAAAATTGATGGGGAAGGAGAAGAATGCTATATAAAGGTAGTGAAGAGAATAATGAAAGGTGAAAGAAATGTTAACATTCGCCCCGGGGGGGGGGGGGGGGGGGGGGGAAGGTAGAATAGAAGGATCGTTAATACTGGAAGTAGATGAAGTGACCCACGAACTAATGCTGAGTAAAGAGAAACTAAATATGGGCTGGAGAAAGTGCCCTGTATTTAATTTCGTCAGTGTGAAAAGATGCTTCAAGTGTTGGGGATACTACCACATAGCCAAAAATTGTAACAAACAAGACACATGCCATAAATGCGCAGGAAACCACAAAGCAGACGAGTGTAACGAGTCAAAGAGGAGATGTGTAAACTGCATGCATCAAATCAGGACGTACAACCTAAAGATAGATGATGAGCATGATGCCTTAAGTGCGGAGTGTTCGACCTTTAGAAGAGCACTTGATGAGGAGAAAAGGAGAGCTGGCTGGGACATACGTAAATAGCAATTACGGGAAAAAGGCGAATCCGTTTTATATACAAACGCACAAAGTTTGATGGCACATTGGGAGGAGATACGACACCAGGTCGTGGAGAGACTGAACCCCGCAATCCTGGCACTATCGGAAACTAGACTGACAGCAGACATTGATGATAGTGAGGTGTGTGCACCGGGATACAGCATAGTTAGATGTGATGCCGTAACCAGGAACACAGGAGGTGTAGTACTATATGTGAGAAGTGATATAAAGTATGAGGTAGTACTAAAGGAAAAGTTAGTCTCAAACTGCTGGTGCGTTGCGATAAAAATACGCAAAAAATCGAAGGCAGGTGGGATAATGGTAGTCTATCACTCGCCGAGTGCGACGGATGGAGATTTTATAAGATTTCTGGAGGACAAAGTAGAAGGGTTGACAGATAAACGAGTGGATGGTGATAGGAGACTTTAATATAGATCTAGGGATAAACTCGTTCTATGCAAGAGAAGCGAACAACAATGTTAAGTCTAGGAATAAAGCAATATGTAAATAAACCAACACGGGTTACGAAAGATAGCCAAACAACTATAGATTTAGTTTTTGCGAATAGTGATGTGATTACACAAGTAGTTCATAAACCTAAAATAACGGACCATGCGTGGTTGACGATTGACCTTAGTATAAGTAAACTAAAACGTAAAGATAGAGAATTTATAAGCAGGGATTATAGTAATTTTCATATAAATGATTTTCTTAGCCTACTGGAAGGTAAATTTGAACAAAAACAAGATATTGATGTGAATGTGAGAGCAGATAAATTTGTTACGACTATAGTGGGTGCACTAGATATCGTAGCGCCGAAAAAGAGGTTTAAAATTCCGAAGACATGCGAAGGGTAAAAGTGGTATTCAGAGGATATAACAGTAGCCACAGCGAAAAGGGACTTAGCGTATGCTAGAGCAATGTACACTGGCGAGGGAGAAGAATGGCTACAGTTTAAGAGGAAAAGAAATGATGTGGTCAAACTTATCAGGGCAAAAAAGAGAGAGTACTATGAAAATATGATTGATAAAAATAAACGAGGTCCCGTAATGATGTGGAAAACTTTAAAAGAATTGCTAAAGGGAGAGAGAATGGGCACTAATGAAATTGATAATATAGATTTCGAGTTGCTAGTAAATGAAGAAGAAAGTAATATAGCTGATCAATGTAATACATATTATGTACAAAGTATTAGTAATATAATTTGTTCCATAAAAGGGAGCAGTGATAGTACAAAGAGCAGTGAGGTAACTATTGATGTTATTTTGAAGGAGGGTATTATGGAAAATTTTAGAAGAATAGATGTAAGGGAGCTAGGGCAAATTGTTATGGGTATACCGAATAAGAAGGGAACACAAGAAGGGATCACAAGTGAGATACTACAAATAGCCTTTCATGTTATAAAAGAAGAGCTCTTAGAATTAATAAATGACTCACTAAGTAGAGGTCAGTGTCCTGATGGATGGAAAACGTCTACGATAATACCGATCCCAAAGATTCCAAAGCCAAAGATGGCAAGCGAATATAGACCGATTAACGTGTTGCCGATATACGAGAAAGTGCTACAATTAGTGGTAAAAGAACAAGTGGAGATGCACCTTGAAACTAACGATATTATAACGGACCATCAATCGGGCTTCAGAAAACAACATTCATGTGAGACAGCATTACAAGTAGTTATGGATGACTGGAAGTTGGCAATTAGCGAAGCTAAACTGGTAGAAGTAATCTTCATGGATCTCAAACGAGCGTTCGAAACAATTGACAGAGAAAGAATGCTGAGGAAACTATACCAATATGGAATAAGAGGAACTGTATTAGAATGGATAAGGTCATATTTATGTAACCGAACGCAACAAGTCAAATTTAATAATGAATGGTCTAACCTGCTTGGTACTGTGTACGGAGTCCCGCAGGGGTCGGTGCTTGGCCCACTGTTATTTATTATATATATAAATGATTTAGTTAAAGTTAGCTCGGAGGGTTGTAGCATAAAGATGTTTGCAGATTACACACTAATTTATGTATCAGGAGAAAGCTGTGAGGAGCTGGAGAGAAAAATGAATATGGTATTTAGCATAGTGGAAGAATGGATGAATGAAAACAAATTAAAATTAAATGCAGGTAAAACTAAAAGTATGATTATTAGAAGCGTAAGGAAAGAATTGAAGAGAAATATCACTTTAAAATGTCTGGATGGCACAATAATAGAAAGTGTGGAAGAAATGAAATATCTGGGCATAATTATAGATAGTAGACTTCGAATGGAAGAACAATGTGATTTTATGTTAAAAAAAATAGGGAAAAAAACAAGCTTCCTAAATAGAATAGGTAGAGACATATCGGTATATACGAGATGTGTTGTATATAAAACAATTATAGCGCCTCATTTTGAATACTGCGCAACATTATTACTTGGTATGGGTGAAACGCAGTTGAATAAATTGCAAGTGGCACAAAATCGGGCAATGAGAGTGATATTGCAGTGCGAGCGTCGGACAAAGGTAGAGCATATGTTGGAAGCGCTGCAGTTCATGAATGTGAGGCAGAGGCTATATTATAATGTTTGCATTTTTGTTTTTAAAATGGCGAAAGGAATGTTATCGAAAAATTGAAGCAATAGGTTGCAGATAGTAGGAAATCATAATGGAAGGCCGAAGAGACAAGCCGAGGATATTGTAATACGAGCCCGGAAGACAAGCAGTGCACAGAAGAGTCTGTTTTATAAAGGTATTGGAGCGTATAACGCCTTACCCGTTGAAATGAAACAGTGTGAAATAATTGGAGTATTTAAGCGTAGGTTAAAACAATATATTATATCCAGTATGGGAGGACTGTAAAGTGCTTTTATTCGTACTCATTTTCTTTATTTATTTATTTATGTAACACAAATAGCTGAGAAAGCTAAATAAAGATTCTCTCTCTCTCTCTCTCTCTCTGAGGTGTGAGACGTGTTAATTAGTGCTCCGTAATTACATACCGAATTAAGTGGGAAAAACAGTTCAGTGATACGAATAAATGGGCACCGTATGAATTTACGGATAGAGGAATGTGGAAAAGTGTTTATCTACTCTGAGGAAGCTAGGATTCAGGTAGAAAAATAGGAAATTAGAAGTTGGGAAGATAGGTGTGGTGTGGCAAGGTATGCTGACGTGTACCGGGCAGGCGAAATCAGAGTAGCGACACGAACGTGAGACCATCAAAACAGCACCGATAAGGAAGAGGTTTTTAATACCTAATGAGGCGTAAGGAATGGATGAGCTAAGACTAATTAGCGCGACACCTGTGACGTGCAGGCAATGTAGGAAAGAAATCCGAACGCAAGGTATTAAGTGCATACCGTGTGACAAGGTATTCCATCCTGGCTGTCATAAGCTCCACAAGGTCTACAATACAGAAAACGAACTGGTACCTTGTTCAGGAAAGACGGAAGGGGTTACAGTAAAAAATACAGCGGAAAGCGGGAAATCAAGCAGTGAACTAAGGGAACGTAAATTATCAAATGCGGAAAGTAAGACAATGGATGCCAAAATTGAAGCCATATACATTCTAGTAAAAGACATGAAGAAGGAGATGATAGGAAAGGAATTTATAAAAAGCATAATAACTGAAGCTATAGATGAAGAAATGGATAGAGTGCGACAAGAGATACAAGCTTGGAAACAGGAAGAACTTGCAAAACTGGTAACGAAAATTATCAGGAAAAAAATACAGGAAAACATAGCGGACTCCTTGAGCAAAATTGCACTGCCCGAAAAATTGGAGGAAGATGGAAAGAAGAAAAGCTACAGCGAAGTTGCCATGAAGAAGCGAGAATCGGTAATAATCATCAAACCAAGGGATGAAGAGGCTACTACAAGCGAAACTACGAAAAGGGATATAAAAAGCAAAATTGATGTAGCGAAGCTAGGAGTAGGAATAACAAAAATGAAGAAAGTTGCAAATGGCGCAGTAGTGGTTGGGTGTGAGAATAAAACCCAAGCCGAAAAATTGAAGGACAAGGTAAATAAGGATCTAGGCGAAAAATATACAATACAAGATCCAAGAAAGAAAAAGTTGAAGATAAAAGTTTTGGGAGTAGATCTAGGCGAAAATTAAGAAAAATTAGAAGGATCTAGGCGAAAAATATACAATACAAGCTCCAAGAAAGAAAAAGTTGAAGATAAAAGTTTTAGGAGTAGAACAAGAAGACTGCAAAAACGAACAGGAGTTTTGGTAAAAAATAGCAGAACAAAATGGATTCAATAAGGAGAAACTACAGGGAAAGATTGTGCACAGCTGAAAAAATAATAGATTTCAGCAGATGACGATCATTGCAGAAGTGAATGCTGAGACCCGCAAACTGATGCTTGAAGAAGGAAAAGTGAAAATAGGATGGGCAATACGCAAAGTAGAAGAGTATATAGGAATACTTAGATGTTTCAAATGTTGTGGATACTATCACTTTGCAAAAGATTGTACGAAAGAAGAAGCATGCGGCAAATGTGCGGGGAAACATGAAACCCTAGAGTGTGAAAATGAAATTAGGAAGTGTGCGAACTGTGAGGAGAAAATTAAAGTGTTTAAATTAAAAAACATAAACGCGAACCACGGGGCATTCGATACTAATTGTCCATGTTACATTAGAGAGCTGGAAAAACAGAAAAGTATAATAAATAATAGTTTATAGCAAAAAGAGAAACCAAATAGGGCTAAAAATAGGATAATTTGCCTAAACAGTCAGGGATTCATTAGACATAAAGATGAAATTGTAAATGTGCTGCTAGAGAAGCATAGACCTAGTGTAGTAGGATTCACCGAAACTCATGTGACACATTCGGTGGAGGACCATGAGTTACATATTAGTGGATATGAGTGTGTAAGAGGGGATTCAGAATCGAATAGAACAGGAGGTGTACTGCTATATATTGACAATAAAATCAAATATGAGAAAATGGCGGTGAACAGTAGAGAAAGAAATTGGTGGTCGATAATAGTGAGAATCATTGACAGAAACTATAAAGGTGTATTAATGCTGGTGTACCACTCGCTTAATAGTAGTGATGCTAGTTTTATCGATTTTCTCGAGGAAGAAGGGGACAATAATATGTTGAATGGTGATATAATCATAATGGGAAATTTTAATATAGATATGAAGGTAAATAACTATTGTCAAAATAGGCTAAGTAGGGTCATGAACTCTGTAGGACTGAAACAGTTGGTTAAGGAACCCACGAGGATAGTCAACGCTTCTGAGACAATAATCGATTGGATTTTCACAAACCTGGAAGCGGAAGTTGAAGTACACCATGAACCTAAAATAACGGATCATTCTGCAGTGATGATGTACTGGAATGTGAAGGGTGTGATAAAAACTGTAGGAAACAAGATCCTAATTAGAGACTATAATCGAATGGACGGGGACAAATTTAAGAGATTGATTCATAGAAATCTTACATTTGAAGAGAACGACGTCAATATAATGGCCAACCTAACGGTAAACACAATTGTTCAGTGTCTCGATGTAGTTGCGCCAAAAAAAGAAATAAAAGTACAACTAAAGTGGTAGGGAAAACAATGGTTCTCTCAGGAAATAAGACAGGTTATGAGGCTAAGAGATGAGGCGTATAAGGTAGTACGGGAAAGTAAGAGTAACAGCGATTGGCAGCTGTTCTGTCGACTGAGGAACAATGTTGTTGATATGTGTAGAAAAGCCAAGAGAGACCACTTAGAGCTAAGATTAGATTTAAGTAAAAACGATCCGAAAAGAATGTGGCAATCGTTAAAGGAATTGCTGAAAGGATGTACAGATAGAGATAACAAATATAAAGAAATTCAGTATGGAGATAAAATAGTCAGCGATAATGAGAAAATGCCAGATGTATTTAATAGATACTTTGTAGATAGTATTAAGGCACTTCTGGAGAACAACCTCAGAGTGCACACAGTAGGTGAAGGGAAACGTGCGGAAAGTGTATTAGAATCATTTAGAAAAATTGAACATCAACAATTACATAAAATAGTCCAGAAGTTAGCAAATAAGAGCGGTATTGAGGAAGGTATAAATGTACAAATAATGAAGATAGTAGAAATAGAGGCGGGCGAAAAATTATGTTACATGCTAAACAGGTCGTTGGAGGAAGGGATATTCCCTAGTGAATGGAAAGAAGCGATCGTGATTCCAGCACCAAAAGTGCAGGGAACGATCAACGTAGAGGAATTTAGACCAATAAAAAAACTGCCGGCATACGAAAAGATACTAGAGAAAATCGTGCAAGACCAGCTAGTGGAGTACCTTGAAAACAACAACCTGATTACAGAGTGCCAATCTGGCTTCAGAGCGAAACATTCCTGTGAAACAGCGCTGCAATGGGTAATATCAAATTGGAAAAAATCTGTAAGTGAAGGAAAAATGATAGGGGTGGTATTCCTGGACCTGAAAAGGGCATTCGAGGTAGTGGATAGATGCATATTAATAAAAAAGTTACAATGGTATGGAATACAGGGAACTGTATTAGAATGGTTTAAGAGTTACTTAGAAAACAGAACCCAAAGAGTAAAATTTAATGGAAATTTATCAGACCCCATAGAGGTCGAATTAGGTGTCCCCCAGGGATCAGTATTAGGACCTCTATTATTCTTACTTTTCATAAATGATATAACAGAGATTATAAGTGATAAATGTGTAGTCAGTCTATTTGCAGACGATACCTTAATTTATGCATCAGGACTTTCTAGTGAGGAAATAAATCAGAAACTTAATGAGCAAATGAAGAAACTTGAAAGGTGGCTAGATGTAAATAGGCTGCAGCTAAATGTAAGCAAAACCAAAGTTATGTTAATAAGAGAAACGAGAAAGAAAGTACCTGATAGCAACCTAAAAATAAAATTAAAGAATGAAGTATTAGAAGTAGTAAGTGAAATAAAATATTTAGGAGTTGTGTTAAATAAAAACCTAAATTTCTCGGCGCATGTAAATTATTTAGGAAAAAAAATAGGAGCAAAATTAGGAGTTTTACGTAGGGTCAGTGTTGACCTGACACCTTATATGAGATGTGTAGTATATAAAACAATTATAGCTCCGCCATTTGAATATTGCATGACAATTTTATTGGGGGTAGGAGTAACGAATTTACAGTATTTACAAAAGTTGCAAAATCAGGGAATGAGGATCATACTGCGGTGCAATAAAACAACTAAAATAAAGGACATGCTCGAGGCATTACATTTTATGTCAATAAGGGAAAGAATGGAATATAATGTATGTATACTAGTGTATAAAATGGTAAATGGGCTGTGCCCAAATTACTTAGCAAATAAGATAGGATTAATGCAGCAAGAAGGGGCAGTGCAAACTAGACAAAAGGGTAATATTTATATAAGTAAGTGTAAGACTAGCAAAGAGCAAAATTATATTACGGCGTATGCCTAGCGCATGCGTGGTACCGTCGAGCGGTAACTTCAAGTAGAATATTCCTCGCCTTGAAATCACCGTCGTCCCCACCCAATATACCGACTTATGACTATATATATATATGTAGTATAAGGAACGAATGCGTGTACGCGGTATGCAAGTGTGAGTGTATAGACTTAAGGTTAGCGACGAGTTTCCGCTTAAGAATATTGTTTATCCTTTTCTCTCTCTTTTCATTTACTAATTGCGCCACTGTTAGGCATCGCTGCGGAACAAGACTATTTTTCGTTATCATTAATCCAACCGAAGCATGCGCTTGAGAGTCACTAAGTTTCTACGTGCCGAGATCGACTTGCACTCGTAATAAAACTCGTTAATTAGGGAAAGAAGCTAACGAGCAAAACCAACGTCTCACTGTACATAGCCAGGCGAATATTTGTATATACCGTCGACCGCTATGTGGCCGACTCCATGAGAGGGGCCTAAAAACTATCTCTGAGCCGGCCTAGGAACCATCTCGAGACGCGATCGTCGTCGCAGTTGGCTGTATAGTCGCGAGGTGCGTAGTCCTCTGTCCGAGGAATATCTTAGTTATTCTTTTGTGAGCTAATCTGTGCAAATTCTTGCAGTTTAATCAGAGACTTATTACTCCTCGTAAAACAGTAGTTTTAAAATCTAGCTATTAATAAGAGCAAAGACTCACATTTCTTTTGGTTTTTCTTTTTGGTTTCGAATTCTAATCTAGAGTGCGAATAGTGCGATCCGCGTTATTTCCGGCACGTGGTCGGCGAATTGCGCCGAGCCCGTTAGCATATAAGTTTCATTTATAAAGAACATTATATTATTATCATAAGTAACACTTCCGCATAAGTCTTCTCTCGGTGAGGAATTGGTATTGTATTTAGACTGATTTAAACATCTAGACCGGTCTGAGGAGTCTCTTCGCGAGTAACATCTACAGCTCCGATAACACGAGAGCTTAGGCCATCTCAAGCCTAATCGTATATTAATACCTTTTTACGATTCGAAGGTACTCATCGTAATAGCGCATACGAATTTCCACCGACATACAACCGAACTAAGAGCGTGAGAGAGAGAGAGAGTAGCACAGCGAGCGACATACCATCGAGCGAGCGTGAGAGAGAGAGAGAGAGAGGTCAAAGATTGTCTGAGCGTTTCCAGCAGCACGGCAGTGACTACAGATACTATAAGACACCACATGCCTATGTTATTCGTGGGTCATGAATCTGTGCCTGGAGAAGGTGCGCCATCTGCTATATCTTAGTATAAAAGTATGAAACACATTGCACTGCAGCCGTCTAATGCAGTTACGGTAAGAGCGGAATGTTTGTGCGTGATACCGACTGACTTGATGTGAACCGACATCCCATACCTTCAAAACAAACGATGAAGCATCCATACAGTGTTGCTAAGACCCGACTCGTATACTAAGTGTGTGTATGTGTGTGATAATATACGTAAATGCTTAATTATACGGGGCACGAATGGTTCATGTATTAAATAAATAAAATGGATGTGATCAATAAGATCGTGACAATGAGACCTCTGAGTACAGGAGTCTCAAGACTAATAATCTAAAGGAAATTCCCACAGATGCCAACAATGAACAGATTTCACAGAAACCCACACAGGCCTCAATTGCCATGACAAACTTTAACGCAGGAGCCCCAACAAACAGCGGATTTCCAACGAAAGATGAAGCGATTGTTCTAGACGCAATTGAAGGAATCTCAATTAAAGATTACGCTACTGTTATTGGGAATATAACTGGTTCGAATGCAATTCGCTTTATTTCCCGGATCTGAAATGGAAGGATATGCGTATACCTCGATAGCAAGGAAACAATGATTTCTTTCACTTCCAGTCACAACATTATATGTATTAATAATACAAACATGAATGTCCGACCTCTGTAGTAGTCCCATCCGAAAGAATAATACTCTCCAACGTCTCTCCTTCTACCCCACATAATATTATCGAAAGCATGTTCATTAGAAATAATGTTCGAGTCACATCGAAGCTATCCTTTCTGAGAACTGGGATTCAAGAACCGGGTTTTGCCCATATTATGAGTTTCCATCGACAAATTTTCATTTAGCCTGAAGATGTCAACAAAATCCCAGAGTCCTTTGTTATTTCGCACGATGCACGCAGCATAGAATATTTATATCTACCGATACATTCAGTTGCTATATATGCAAGTCGGAGGGACACATCACCAGAATGTGCCCAAACAATAAAGAGCAACTTCAGACAGAACTACTGACTAACAGCTCGAACACATACGAGTCAGCGGGGAACATGAAATCAGTTGATTCTCCGTTGAAATAAACGAAATTCAGCAACCGATGAATGCTTCCGCTCCAGTCACAACTACTACCAAAAGACCACACTCGACAACCACAGAAGACTGCACCACTATTAATCCCATATTTATAACTCCCTCAATCTCATCATCTAACTCACCGAGCAACAATGAAATGCTGTTCAACAAAACAAAAAAAAAACGATCTAATCAGAATTAATCAAGAAATATGATAATAAATGAAAACAATGAAATGAAATCAATGAATAGAACCTGCGAAAGAAAAAATAGAAAAACCCGAAAACAAATTTCCATTAGATTCTACTCAATTTAAAAATTTCCTTGAAAATGTCTTTGAAGCAGAGAACCCTACCCAAATTACAAAAGATTTTACACAGAACACTGAAAATCTAATAAAAATGCTAACTGACATACACCCTTCGCTTAAGGAACGCACTATTAACAATAGAATTCATAGATTACGGAAAAAGCTTATACATAGTACTACAGAACAGACCCAGATTGGAAATCCAACAACAAGTCGACAGGTAACACCCACGCATTGGCGAACTGAGTCAAAATCAGACAGTGACTATGCTTCATTCCTATCCTTTGGCTCAATCTCACCCAATAATGGCAGTAACACTATTACAGTGGAATTTAAACAGTTTTCTCGAACGATCCGCCCAATTACAGCTCATCATAAACACGTACAATGCTGATATTGTAGCTCTGCAAGAAACTAACTTTAAAGACCAGTATTTTGCAAAAATCAGAGGATATATTCCCTTTTTCAAGAACCGTGACTCAGTGACTGCTAGTGGTGGTGTTGCAATATACGTTAAGAACAGCTTCTATAGTGAAGCCTTTGAAATGGACGCCAATTTTGAAGCCGTAACGACAAAAATTCTCACCCCTTTAGGGTGCTTGTGCGGCCCGATCCGAGACAGTCGCGGATCGGCCACTTTTGCTCACTGCCCGATCCGACAGTCTCGGATCGGGCCGAGCAAGCTACACCGATTCTCCAATACTAGAATGAATCTCCAACACACCAATGATTTCTCGTTCACGCGCTCAGACAGTCGCGGATCGCCACATATGCTCACTGTCCGATCCGGCAGTCTCGGATCGGGCCGAGCAAGCTACACCGATTCTCCAATACTAGAATGAACCTCCAACACACAAATGATTTCTCGTTCACGCGCTCAGACAGTTGCGGATCGGTCCGAGCAAGCTACACCGATTCTCCAACATTAAAATAAATCTCCAACACACTCAATTTTTTCTCGTACGGCGGCGAACCGATCGATCGATGAGTGCAATGTAAAGCCATTGAATCGGATTGCCTCGGCTTGCTCATCCGCCTCTGATGACATCATGCTCAGGCTGCCTCGTGCGCGTTCGTGCTCAGATGTAGAGGTACCTTTATACCAACTCTTGAAACTCCCTCTAACTTAAATTCAAATTCCATTGATGATATCCTGCAAAAATTCATCGACATAATAAATAATGCAGCTGAAGAATCTGTTCCCCAAACAAAACCTCACGCAAAGAAGAAAAATAAACCCGTCCCGTGGTGGAACATGATTGTTAAGAAGTTATCAAGGAAACAAAATATGCATTTAATAAATAAAAGAAAACAGAAACTTTGATAATCTAATCGAATTCAAAAAACGCAGAGCGATCTTGAGAAAAACGATTAGGGAAAGCAAACGTAAGTCGTGGACGGAATTTACAACTACCCTAAACAGGAACACCCTTTCTAAAATAATATGGAATAAAATAAAAGCGATAAGAGGCGTAAACTACATGACAAAGATCCCTGCTTTGACTTTATCGGACAATTCTTTAACAACAGACCAGGTGAAAATGACAAATATCCTTGCCGATACCTTTGCCCAAAATTCTACTGACAACAATGATGAAATAGAATTCCTTAAATTTTAAATTGTCGCACCAAAGTCAAGATACGTTGGATAAAGATGCAGACATGTCAAAACGAAACAGATAGTATGCTTCCAGTAAATACTCCTCTTCGGTTTGACGAACTAACAAAAGTACTACACAAAGTTAAAAACTGAAATACTAGTCCAGGTCCTGATGGTATTCCAAACAAATTACTAACAAACCTGCCGATGAGTGGATGAAATTATTTACTTCTTCTTTTCAATTGCATATGGAAAAATGGTATTTTCCCTAAGAAGTGGACAAAAGATATCATTGTTCCCATTCCAAAACGGGGAAAAAATCACACAAACCCGGGAAATTTCAGAGCAGTAGCACTAACAGATACGATGTGTAAATTAATGGAGAAAATTGTTAATAACAGATTCCGCTGGACAATAGAACACCACAACCCCATTTCGCCTTACTAAAGTGGGTTTAGAAAATTCCATTCCACTCTTGACCAATTAATTAATGTTGATACTTATATATGCGAAGCTTTTGCAAACAAACAACATGTGACAGCCGTATGCTTGGACATAGAAAACGCCTACGACATGATTTAGAGACATTGAATTATATTAATCCTAAAAAAATATGGAATTCAAGGTAATATAAGTACATTTATTGCAAATTTGTTAAAAATTAGATACATCAAAGTTCGAGCGACAAAATATTATCCGAATCGAGGGTAATTGATAATGGTGCTCCACAAGAATCGGTATTAAGTGTCACCTTATTTCTCCTGAAAATAAATGATGTCCTATAACTAATAAAATCTTCGGTTAAAGCGTTCCTATTCGCCGATGACCTTACTATCATCTGCAATGGGAAAAATACGAATCTCCAGACAAAACAATTTACAAGATACCATCAATAAACTCCAAGAATGGACACTGACTATAGGGTTCAAATTCTCCGTTAAAAAAACCGAAGTAATTACTTATAGTAGACAAAAATCAAATTTAAACATGAAAATCTATTTGAAGAATACCGAACTGAAACAATCTAACGCTGTGAAGTTACTTGGCACGACCTTTGGTAACAAAAACATGGAAACAGCATATAACGAAACTAAAACAGGACTGTAACATGCGCTTAAACATTCTCAAGAATCTAGCAGCCAATAACTGGGGGGCCGACACAAGCACCCTTATAAGTTCGTAAAAAGCGTTAATAAGATCTAAAATTGACTATGGCTCCATTATTTACAACTCTGCCAAATCCTAGACCCTTCAAAATCTGGCCCCTATCCATAATTCAGCCCTGAGAATTGCCACAGGAGCCTTCAGAACTAGCCCAATTCTAAGCATTTTAAAAGAAAGCACTGAACCCCCACTTACAACCAGACGTAAGAATCTCAACATTACTGAAGCAATCAAAATTGGTTCGACCCCAAGAAATCCTGTTTACCTAAACACGTTCTTTAAAAGATATAGTTCCATATTCTCATCAAACTCCAAAATACCGAAACCGTTCTACTATAGAGTATCCAAATATGAGCACGAATTTAATAAAAAACTATCAAAACCTGAACTGAGAAGATTTCCAAAAAAACCCACCATGGATGATCACCAAAATTGAAGTAAACCCCGATCTCGAAATGTACTCCAAACAAGATACAAACACTACCACCAACGTCGTGTGACGTCAGGTATCGTGACGACACATAAGAACGGGAAGGACAGAACTATGCTCCGTACCCTTTAAACCAACGTCGCGCGTTGCGGCTTTGTCGACATGCAGTCGCGTTCTCGCGTTTTCGTAACGCACACAGGCCGGTACAAGCTTCAGGCAGTGGTGACAGATTTCGTATAAGGCATAAGGCATCGCACGTACCATTGCGTGCTAGCCGGCCAAAGTGAAATCGGGCACCACAGCGTTGAGCGTAAACGCGATCGAGGGAAATGTGGATTCGTGAGAGTTTTTGACTGACTCGTCGTAGTCGTCGTCGCTCCTCGACGCGTTCGTGCCCGATATCGATAATACTGATCAATCTGTTAGTGATGAGTATTCCATGAATTATCGGTGTTAGTATTTTTTTAAATTGTTTTTGACTACAAAAAGATCCAATTTTATTTATAGATAATTATTTAAAAAATGCACGGGATATACATGTCTTGATTTTAAATTATTTGTCGTATGAAGGTATTTAACTACGCCACATTTTGTTATTATCAAAATGAAAATGTAAATCAAATATAATTTTATACATTTATATGCTTCCTATATTAATTTAAAAAATATACAAATTTATGTAGCACGCATAAATTTTGTTTCACCTTGGGCCCCTAAATCGCGTGATCCGCCACTGACGTTCCTCATACCATGCGATTTCTAGCTCAGGTTCAGGAATCAGTCTTCGGTCTGTTTCGGTCTAAAAAGCAATGTTGCCATATTTCGAGATAGATTTGGCAAACCTGCATGATTGCTATATATAGATTTCTTCACTTGCAGATAAGGTAGCTGCGCCGTACATGTGGTAAAAGATGGAATGGTAAAACAGGCACGACGGTCGATATTGCTGTTTCCTGTGCAGTAAGACCTAACCTCACCTTGGGGTCCTAAGGACCCCAGAATTCATGACCCACGGATAACATAGGCATGTGGTGTCTTATAGTATCTGTAGTCACTGAGCACGGTAAGAATATTCCAATTAACCAGCTAGATCATGATTTCTGGCACGACTCTTGCCCCCAGTACATGTATTACGGGAAACCTAGGGCAATAGTTGTAGAGGCGATCTCGTAACCGTGTGCTCTGAGCGCCGGGCGACCGAAACTGTTTTATTCTACATCTACGAGAATATTCTGTATCAATTATATCACGAATAATAGCGCAACACGAGCCACTTCGTTCAAACCACGATTATACCACGCGTTGCATACCGGCGAATTGTATTACCGAACATTGCATAATAGTTAGGCTTTTCTGTTTCTTATTATACAAATACTCCGATTCAAGACCGAACATTGTACCCATTGTTGGAAACGGGGAATTGATGTTAGAAGTGGGATACCCCTTCTTCCTATATATATATATATATACATTATTCTATATTTCTATTTCTTTATACCCTCTTCTAACCGTGGAATTGGTGTTAGAAGTCTGCTTTCAAGTCAAATCACCTTTGTATGTGCACCTGAACAGTCTATCACAGAATATACACTTTTTGCTTTCTCATACTATATCCGATTTATCCTTTTATTTTCTTTGCATGCGCTATAATTAACATTATCTATATTGGAATACAACGCGTAACAAGTCAGCAACCTGTACGGGTTGATGGGAGGGGGAATCCTATAAGTCCTGCAGATCGAGTAGATTGATTTCGTTCTTTCGCGTCATTATTTTATTCGGTCATCGATATAAACCAGTGCGATCCACGAGTGGGTCCCCTCACGCCGCTAGTTCCACCTCCACTAGGTACAAATTCTTCCGTATGCCGATCATAACACACACCAGTGTGGCCAGAAGTCGCGCCGGGCACCAGCGGTGTTCGCGGGAGTGGGGATACGCGCAAGTGTACGTACCCTGTCTGTGAGAGCTGCGTGGACTCCACACCAGTGATAGAAGATTTGGCCCGTTTGCACCATCGGTGCACCTGGGAGTGGGGATACGGAAAAGTGTGCGTGCCCTGTCCGTGAGAGCTGCGCGCGCCGTTTCTCACCGAATCGAGCTCGGCTTGGAGAGAAGGACGGAGCTATGCCGCGTCTCCTTTCCACTAACGTCGCGTGACGTCAGGTATCGTGACGACACGTAAGAAGGACAGAATTATGCTCCGTCCCCTTTCAACCAACATCGCGCGTTGCGTCTTTGTTGGACATGCAGTCGCGGCGTCGCGTCTTCGTTCCGCACACAGGCCGGTGACAGTGGTGCCAGATTTCGCATAAGGCATCGCACGTACCATTGCGTTCTTTCAGCCGGAAGGCAAATCGGGCACCACCGCCCTGAGCAGAGCGCGATCCAGCGAAAAGTGAATCCAGGAGAGTTTGAGATTGACTCGTCGTCGCTCGTCGACGCGGTCGAGTTATTTTTTTCGTAGGTTCGCGGTACGCCATGATTCCATTTTTTTTTCACAGAATAATTTTTTTTTTAATTATTCATCACACAGCAACTAACGATATTCATTTAAACATGTTTTAATACTTACTACGGATAGTTTTTAATATTTTGTCAACGGAATAGATGTGTCGTATTGGTTTATAATAGATATGGGCAAAATATATATTTCATAAATTTTGGTTTCAGTAGCATTACTCTTTCTATGGTAGTAATAAATAAGAAAGTATATAATAAATGTCAATTATTGCGGATTATGCATTAACCGTGAAACAAGTAACAGGAGCTTCTTGCACTAGAACGTTCTGAGGGATCGTACTAACACGCTATTTTAACACACGACAGCATACGTCAGGAAGAATTTGCTTGGCACGACGCGACGATGGTGTGAATGTTTCTATGAGTTGTTCTTTATGATTTGTTTTCTAAATAGAAGGTGACCAAATTGTGCATATATTCTAACAGTTCTCATCAAGTCCCATCACATTGATTTGAAACCTTTTTCTTACTACGCACGTTTAGTTTAACAACGCTATCCTCATTTCGAGAAAGAAGAAGGTGTTCCTTCTTTGGCAATGCACCATGCATACTGTAATCCATATGTACGTCCATTGTCGTATTCTGCCCATGAAATGTCGCAACGTGCGTATTGTCGAAGAAGGCATGATAAAAGACGACAATAATAGCAAAAACCCTGTCAATGGAAAACCGAAACTCACATTGTGCCGCTCCCGACTAATTGAAATATCTGAAAAGTCAAACCATTCTGAGCGCGGATTTTACGTACCTACTGCAAATTATTTCCCCGGTACTCTAACTGACTTTTCCAATGTCATTTATTCATCATTACTTTGCAACCAATTGTACGATATGTATTACTTTTAATGCACATGTACAGGATCCACAGGTTGCGCTAGTCAGCTTTTTTCCTGTAAACGGTAAGTATTAGACACAATTACAGAGGAAAGGGTTCAATGGGATCGTAATATCTATCTTCTACGAGACTTCATTCTATTGAAAAGTCCAACGCTGCACCCGACAATTGCAAATGCGTATGTAAGGTTGTAGTTTATATAATTTCAGATACGTGAACTTCCACGCCACCCATGAGGTGCCACGACTAGCGCGTTCGGTTTTTTAACGTGGACCGTCGCCTATAGCCCTATTGTACCACATTTTATGATAATCATACAGCGTGCGGCAATACCTCTGTCCACTTTGAACGACGGATATATTGAAGGTGGACAGAGTTATTGCCCCACGCTGTAGAAGTAAGGGTTAGAAAAGAAATGAGAGCATTTTTGTGTGGGGGCCCCAGCGGGGAGGCCGCCACACAAAAATACAATGTCAACATTAGTATTAAATAAAATGAACAAACAAAAAAAAATGCTCTCATTTCTTTTTAACCCTTACTTCTACAGCGTGGGGCAATAACTCTGTCCACTTGAATATCTCCGTCGTTCAAAGTGGACAGAGGTATTGCCGCACGCTGTGTGATTATCATAAAATGTGGTATAATAGGGCTATAGGCGACGGTCCACGTTAAAAAACCGAACGCGCTAGTCGTGGCACCTCATGGGTGGGGTGGAAGTTCACGTATCTTAAATTTTAGAAACAACAACCTTACATACGCATTTGCATTTGTCGGGTGCAGCGTTGCACTTTCGAATTGAATGAAGTCTCGTAGAATATAGATATTACGATCCCATCGAACCCTTTCCTCTATAATTTTGTGTAATACTTACCGTTTACACGAACAAACCTGACTATCACAACCTGTGCACCCTGTACATGTGCATTTAAATGTAATACATATCGTACATAATGATGAATAAATGACATTGGAAAAGTCGGTTACAGTTCCGGGGGAATCATTTCTAGTACGTACGAACGTACGTGAAATACGTGCTAAGAATGGTTAGGCTTTTCAGATATTTCAATTAGTCCAACCGGGACCCGCGGTCGGTCGGCAGCGGCACAATGAAAGTTTCGGTTTTCAATTCACAGGGATTTTGTTATTATTGTCCTGCTTTATCATGCCTTCTTTGACAATAAGCACGTTGCGACATTTCGTGGGCAGAATGCGACAATGGACGTACATATGGATTACAGTATGAACGGTGAATTGCCTTCAACCGAACAACTTTTTCTTTCACGAAATGGGGAGAGCGTTCTTAAACTAAACGTGCGAAGTAAGAAAAACGTTTCAAATCAATGTGATGGGACTTGCTGAGAACTGTTAGAATATATACACAATTTGATCACCTTCTATTTAGAAAAGAAATCATGCAGAACAAATCATAGAGAACAACTCATAAAAACATTCGCACCGTCGTCCCGTCGTGTCAAGCAAATTCTTCCTGACGTACGCTGTCGTGTGTTAAAATCGCGTGTTAGTACGATCCCTCAGAACGTTCTAGTGCAAGAAGCTCGTGTTACTTGTTTCACGGTTAATGCATAATCCGCAATAATTGACATTTATTATATACTTTCTTATTGATTACTACCATAGAAAGAGTAATGCTACTGAAACCAAAATTTATGAAATATATATTTTGCCCATATCTATTATAAACCAATACGACACATCTATTCCGTTGACAAAATATTAAAAATTATCCGTAGTAAGTACTAAAACATTTTTAAATGAATATCGTTTGTTGCTGTGTGATGAATAATTAAAAAAAAATTATTCTGTGAAAAAAAAATGGAACCATGGGTACCGCGAACCACCGAAAAAAATAACTCGACCGCGTCGACGAGCGACGACGAGTCAATCTCAAACTCTCCGGGATTCACTTTTCGCTGGATTGCGCTCTGCTCAACGCGGTGGTGCCCGATTTGCCTTCCGGCTGAAAGAACGCAATGGTACGTGCGATGCCTTATGCGAAATCTGGCACCACTGTCACCGGCCTGTGTGCGGAACGAAGACGCGACGCCGCGACTGCATGTCGAACAAAGACGCAATGCGTGATGTTCGTTGAAAGGGGACGGAGCATAGTTCTGTCCTTCTTATGTGTCGTCACGATACGTGACGTCACGTGACGTTGGTGGAAGGGAGACGCAGCATAGTTCCGTCCTTCTCACCAAGCCGAGCGCAATTCGGTGAGAAACGGCGCGCGCAGCTCTCACGGACAGGGCACGCACACTTTTCCGTATCCCCACTTCCAGGTGCACCGATGGTGCAAATGGGCCAAATCTTCTATCACTGCTCCACACTCCACAGGACTCGCAGACAGGGCACGCACACTTGTGCGTATCCCCACTCCCGCGGTCACCGATGGTGCCCGGCGCCACTTCTGGCCACACTGACACACACTGAGCGTCCGTCGTTTCCAGGGCAACAGTAGCTCGGTGGGGGAACCGAAAATGCCCCGGGGCACTTTCTTGGACCGCACTGATATAAACATATAATCATCTTTTCGGTTTACATCCTTTAGCTTTAAGTATTCACGCGTTACTCCCGGGCGGAACTGTCGACCGCTCGAACACACACACGGTTCCATCCTTGACAAATCTTTTAGATCGACTTATCGCGACGCCGGGACGTAACATAGATGAATGAGTTGCCGAAAGTAAATTGAAGTGACTTGGTGCCCGACTTGAGCGTGGCGTTAACTATGGAGCGGAGAATTGTAACTAACTGAATCGCTTGCTTTGTGGCCTATTTAAGTAGTGGGTTTTGCTGAGGGTCGCCAGGTCCTTCGTGGAACTGGCACCCTAGCTTCCGTTTTGAAGTTGGCGTTCTCAGAACTATGTGTTGCCGCGGATCGCTAATCGATCGTTGGAGTTGGCCCGTGAGCTGATTCAGCGTGAGCATTCTTATGTCTCTAGTTACATCACTATTGCGCGCGGTCGTTATGTCATTCCTTCGCGTGGCGAGGATTACGTCCCGGATGGGCGTCAGCGTTACGTGAAGGAATTTCGGTGGCGCGGTGCGCCGGCTCTTGTTTCGTTTATGCGCGACTTACGCCTAATTAGGAAGATACGCGGTGCGATGAGCCCGTTGCGAGAATATAGTTATAGAAAAAGCGGGTGGAGAACGTAGTGTTATGGCGTGATGCTGGGTCCTGCTGACAGAGATCCTGCGTTCCCGGTAGCGAGCCGGATAGCGCTTCTTATAATGCTCATCTTGCTATCTCACGCGTGCGACCGCGTCAACGGCGACGCTTGGCGACACCCGTGTGGTCACTTTTTGATTGCGCCTCTTGGCAGTAACTTCGATCTAACTCTTGTCGGGAATCTTTTGTACGCCTATCTTTAATAAACCGAAGTTGTGCTCGAAGAAGAAGTAAGTGTTGTGTTCGAGAACCCTCACCACCCTTCCACGGCATTACAGAGGACTCTTTTCTGGTGGTAGCGGTGGGATAGGCGTCAATTGTCCGAAATCTTCGAGGAGATTATAAGAGAAATCGAAGAAGGAGACATGAAAGTTGCATTTCGGTAAGTACATATAGTATACTTATCGAAATAACCGTATCAAAGATAGTTCAAGTACCGGCGATTAGAGAAAAGACGCCACGTAAGCGAAATGTCCAGTCCGAGAAGGGACGATGTTGAGGACAAAGTCGAAACGGTAACTCGGGAAAATGCCGCGGAGCGGATTATTTCGCAGGAACAGCTACTATTAGCAGGCGGGCTGCGAACGTTGAGAGAGGAAATAAGAGCGATACAGAAACAGTTGGCCAATTTAACCATACGCGCGGCTTCGGCTTCGGTGGCGGCCGATGTAGACGATGAGGCCGACGGAGCACGTAGTGACGGGACAAATAGCGACGGAGGACATAGCGACGGAGCGCGGAGATCCCTTATCCAGTATGCCCGCGAAACGAAGCAGGCACTGGAAATGATTAGCGAATTCGATGGATTCAATAGGCCAGTCGAGAAATTCATAAAGGAAATCAAAGAAATGGAACAGCTCGTACCCGATTCGCGGACGTATTTAAATATGATAAAGAGTCAGCGTCTAAAGGGCGACGCGAAGAAATTAATTGACCAGCACGACGTTATTGACCTAAGCGACCTATTTGAGATCCTCGAAACAGAGTACTGCCTAACGAAGAGTTACCACTTGTTAATTCAGGAACGTGCGAGTTTGCGTCAGGGAAGACAAGATGTACGCGAATATACCAGGCGCTTTAATTTGTTGCAACGCGATATCAAACGAGCGTTAGACCAAAGTAGAAACCTTTCCGCGGGCGAGAAGAGAGCTGCTCTACGAGTAGAGGAGATGAACGCGGTTGACGTGTACATTCAAAATCTGGCCGATTCATTAACGAAAGACGTCCAGTATCAGCGTCCGGAAACGCTGCGCGAGGCTCAGCAGTTCGCATATGAGCAACAACGCCGGGACGAGCTCCGAAGTAGAGCCCACCGTGGTTACGCATCAAGTGAGCACGAGCGCCACCCCACCATGCGGCACGCTCCCACTCCTAATCCAAGACACTCCGCTGCGGAGCGGCCCCCGATGGATAGAAGGCCCACGAACGAGCACCGCGAGGCCCCGCGAAGGAGCGACGCTCCGGTCACATGTTACAGATGCAACAAAAGTGGGCATTATGCGCGCGACTGCCCACAAAACCAAAATTTTCGGGCAGGGCTAACGAACAAGCCTCCCGACATCAAATACTTAAGCTCGGAACAGGAAGAGACAAACTCGCCATCGCAATCCGACTGGGGGGAGACAACCCCGGAACCCGAACCTTCTTGCTCGATACAGGAGCAGGACTAAACGTAATAAAACAAGCTGCTTCTAAGGGCCTCCCGAGCCGAGCCCGAAGCAATACCTTTTTCGGCGTTACCAACGAACCCGTGATTACGACACGCGAAGCGCGATTGGATCTAGGCGATAAGCAGCATGTGCTAGCCATTGTACCGGACGAGTTTCTGATTGAAGAGGACGGCCTTTTGGGAATGCCCTTTATCACCAAGGAAGAGGCAACGATTAACACCACAAGGAGGACCATCGAGTTGACTGGTACTTTGCATAGGATTTTGCTAATGAAACGCGCGCACGCCAGCGCAAAGACAGAACGCATACAGCTTCTGAAAGAGAATACTAGATTGTTGCACCTAGCGGACCGAGTCGAGATCGAGAAATTGTGGGATCTTATCAAAGAGTTCGAGGACATCTTTGCGTTGCCCGGGGATGAGCTACCCAGTACAACGTTGACCCAACATTCGGTACCGGTTTCCGATGACGTGCCCGTACATACAAAGCAATTCAGGTATCCACCTGGGCACTTGGATGTGATCGCCGAGCAGGTCGGTGATATGAGAAGGAAAGGAGTCGTGAGGGACTCCTCATCACCGTACAATTCACCGTTGTGGGTGGTGCCAAAAAAGGCAGACGCCAGCGGCAAAAAGAGCTGGAGGGTTGTCGTGGATTTTCGACAGTTGAACGCTAAGACCCTTCACGATGCCTACCCGTTGCCGAATATCGAGGAAATTCTCGATCAACTCGGGCGAGCCCGTTATTTCAGTGCTTTCGATCTTGCCAGTGGATTCCACCAGATCGAAATGAAGGAGGAAGATAAGCCCAAGACGGCATTCTCAACCCCAGCCGGACATTTTGAGTATAATAGAATGCCTTTTGGATAGCGGAACGCACCGGCTACGTTCCAGAGGATGATGGACCAGGCCCTGAAGGGACTGATCGGGAAGGTTTGCTTCGTATATCTGGATGACATAGTGGTCTTCGCTGAGGATTTGCAAACACATCGGGAAAAGTTAAGGATACTGTTTCAGCGGCTTCGAGAAGTCGGGCTGAGATTGCAAACCGACAAGTGCGAGTACCTGAAGCCAGAGCTACAGTATTTGGGACACCAAATTACTAAGGATGGAATTAAACCAAATCCTGACAAACTGCGAGCAGTGAAGGATTTCCCCATTCCCAAGGATAAGAAGAATATCAAACAATTTCTGGGATTGGCGGGGTACTATCGGAGATTCATCAAGGATTTCTCCAAGATAGCAAGGCCGATGAATACGCTTCTCAAGAAGGACGAGACCTTCCGATGGGGAGAATGCCAACAACAGGCCTTTGACAAATTGAAGGAAGAGCTCCTCAGTGAAAAGGTATTAGCTTTTCCAAACTTCGAGAAGAACTTTGTTCTGGCTACCGACGCATCCGGGGAAGCGCTCGGAGCGGTCCTCGCTCAAGAAGACGAAAACGGACACGAGAGGCCGGTTAGCTTCGCCAGCAGGACATTGAATCAAGCAGAGCGGAATTATTCCACGACCGATCGGGAGATGCTCGCCATGGTGTGGAGCGTGAAGCACTTCAGGCCTTATCTGTACGGTCGGAAGTTCACGATTGTGACGGACCATCAACCCTTGAAATGGGTCGCGACTACGAAGAAACCTGGCGCCATGCAAGTTAGGTGGCGAATAATCTTGGAAGAATACGACTACGAGATCCAGTACAAGAAAGGATGTCTCAATGCCAACGCGGACGCATTGAGCCGAAACCCGGTCTTGATCACAACGACCGTCAGGACACCCTGGAGAAAGAACGTCGTCTATGACGACCAGCGACCAGCCAACAGCATCTACGTCGAGTTCGGACTTAGCGAGGACTATTCGTTTCAGTTTGATGAAAATAGTAACCATATACGGATAAATAGCGATTCTTATACGCGGGAAACTATAACCAATATCTTCGAATCTTTGCGTAACGTAATAATAGGGGAAAATGTCAAAGCGCTCGCAGTAGATTACGAGGTACTGACGCGATTAATGTTAATAAACAAATCGGACCTTAAGGAAATAATTCTAGAGAGCCTAGGAGACCCAATGGTAAAATTGACGCTTTTAACAAAGACATTACGGAAACCTACAAACGATGACGAAAAATGAGAAATCATGAGGCAGGCTCACGACACGTTACTAGGCGGACATGCAGGAACGAAACGAACTATTGACAGAATCTTACAATCATACAATTGGACTGGGATCTACAAAGACGTGACGAAATATGTTAACGAATGCTTGACTTGCCAAGAAACCAAAATTCAACGACAGCCTACTAAAATGCCCCTTACAATTACTGACACACCCAGAAGCTTTAATGAAAAAATTGCGATTGACGTTGTTGGACCATTAGTTGAGAGCACCGGTGGACACAAATACATACTGACTATCCAGGACCAGCTCAGCAAATTTATGGAGGCTGTTGTAATTACCGACCAGACTGCAATAACAATAGCTCAGAATTTATTAGACACGTGGGTCCTTCGTTACGGCACCCCCAAAGTTGTCCTGACCGACCAAGGCGCGAATTTTACAAGTCAAGTGATGCATCATTTGGCCGAGATGCTCCGTATGGATTTAACGCATACCAGTGCATTCCATCCCGAATCAAACGGCTCATTAGAAAGAGCGCATGCCGTTATCAAAGATTTTCTTAAAACCCAAATTTTGACCAGCGACGAGAAAACCAATTGGCATCACTACCTGCAAGCTGCAATATATACTTATAACACGACCCAACATTCAAGTACTAGAGTCAAACCGTTTGAACTGGCTTTTGGCAGAGAACCCCCCAACATGGAACACCTACAGGAAGACGACGACACGACATACACAGATTTTGTAGAAGGACAAAAGAATTATCTCAGGCGCTTATGGTGCCGAGCAACCGAGACATTAATGGACAGTGAAATTAGAACTAAGAGACAATTTGATAAGACAATTAGGCCGCTAACGTTAGAACCCGGGGATTGGGTATGGATCAGGAATCAGGGAAGAGATAGGAGTGCCGGTTTGTTTACCCCTTGGTTAGGACCTCACCAAGTCAAAGCCTTAAGCGGAGACACTAACGCTATTATTAGTATTAAGAATAAGGATCAAACGATACATTTGAATAGACTTAAATTTGCTAACATGCATTCCGTTTTAGACTCCTTTACTTGATGGGCGTAACAGACTTAATACTATGCCTGACTATAAGCGAAAACGGGCGTTTGGCTACAGTAACACCAGTCGAGAATGTCCCGAATCTTCACTTCGACTCGATGGGAACGACCCGGCTATATCACCATAAATGGAGAACCATATTTTATTACGATCTGAGGGACTATCGGACGATTGAGAACCAAATAACCGCACCGCTGGCCAGACATAAGACTGACGCAGGCAGCATGCTGGAGGAGACGTTTACGCATCTAGCAGCTAGATTTAAGCGATTAGTTAAGGAAAGGAACCTAATGCTTAGTAGCATAGGATATACTAATAAGAACCGTTATAGAGTTAAGCGCGGATGGTTAAATCTAATGGTGATCTTTTCAATGTTCTCTTTGGAACCCTGAGTCACAGGGACGCAGAATATTATAACTCCGAAATTGACAAATTGCACGCAGACAACAAAAAACTGTCACATCTGATAGCTGAAGAAACGACCATTGTTAAAGGCATTGTTGAAGATGCCTCCAGCTTCCAAAATAAGGTAATGAACTATTTGAACCAGACTGAAAGGATTCGCAACAGAGTAGTAGACACGATTAACCATAAAGAGAACCAGTTGGATTTGGCTAGCATCCTGAACGAAGTAATTTTAGAATATCCCGAATTAGTCTATAAACTTAGAAATATACTTACGAGCGGCTTACAAGGCAGAGTTGACCCCGCTCTAATCGAGTCACCCGAGCTATTCGAAATTTTGAAGACTATAGAGAGCAAGTACGGGTCCGGAAGAATGCTTTTCCCGGTAACTGAGGATCAGATTTACAAGTTTCTAAAATTCTCCTAGATTAACATTTTTCTACTGAGTCAGTTCAGACTTTGCTTCGAGATCAAAATTCCAGTCGTAGAAGAGGAAATTTATGTTCTGTATCAGGTGGTACCGGTTCCTCGTTTAACAGATCAATATTTGTATTTACTAAGCGTTACAGAGCGTTACATGCTAATAGATAAGGACACGCGGTACTATAGCTCTCTAACTGCGGAAGATATCAATAACTGTCGGACCCCTCACGGTATTCGTCTGTGTGAGCGGCATGGCCCCGCGTACGGTACGGTTAGCCAGGATCCTTGTTTGAGCCAGGCTATACACGCTCTACCAGCCGATGGAAAATGTGCGCCGCACGTACTGATTCGTACAAATCCCATATGGATACAATTATATTCCAATCAGAAATGGCTTGCTATCGTCTACGAACCCGAAAGTTTACATGTAAGCTGTCGTGACACCAAACAGGTAGAAACCACTACAATAAGTGGCGTGAATTTCGTAAAGATTAGGCCGGGTTGTACCGGAAGAACGGCCTCAGTAACCCTATATTCCTCTACCGAAACAACTGACACATCCGAGATCAGACTAACACTAGGTATTTCCAATGTAACCATAAACCCGATTAACGAAACTATTGGCTCATACGCACGCATTCCTTCAATAAGCACGATACTAAATGACCCTTCCGCACTACACAACTTAGCTAAACCGTTAGACGAGATTAAAAAGCAGACGAAATTGCCGCACATGTTAGGAGCGCATCCCGCTACGAAAGTATATGGACCACATTCCGATCCTTGGTGGTCTCCCTCTTGATACTAGCACTATTCTGGATAATGTACAGGCTAAGGATTTGGAGATTGTGCAGATGCTGCTTCGGCATCTGCAGCTACTACAACTGTTATAATTCCGGTGGAACCCAAAGCGTCACGCAGGATATTTCCATGGCTCAGTGCGAACCGGGTCCTGTCGAGGGCACGCTAGGCGTCGCGGTCCGTGGTGTGGCTGATTGTGCGGAACTTCCACCTCCGCGTTTGGGAAGAATTAGGCGCGCTAAGCTTAAACCGATAGTTTGACGGATTTTGCAATGAAAATTTTCTTGGCTCAAATTGTAACAAGAAAATTTTCTTTGTAAGGGGGGGGGGGGGGTGTTATAGGGTGATGCTGGGTCCTGCTGACAGAGATCCTGCGTTCCCGGTAGCGAGCCGGATAGCGCTTCTTAGAATGCTCATCTTGCTATCTCACGCGTGCGACCGCGTCAACGGCGACGCTTGGCGACACCCGGGTGGTCACTTTTTGATCGCGCCTCTTGGCAGTAACTTCGATCTAACTCTTGTCGGGAATCTTTTGTACGCTTATCTTTAATAAACCGAAGTTGTGCTCGAAGAAGAAGTAAGTGTTGTGTTCGAGAACCCTCACCACCCTTCCACGGCATAACAGTAGGACGTAACAGTCTAATTACTTTATACTTCAAATAATATTAAGAATTCAGACAAGGATTCCTGCGCGAAACCGTCCGAACACTGCATGCTTCTGCGCACCTACGAACTATGTTTATATAGAGTTGACCGTTATTTAACCAATTCTGGGAAGAGGTGTATGAAAACTTATCCCGTGCAAGCGCAGGAACCACCTCGCGACGAAAATGTCGTCGCAGTTATCTATAAAGTCACGAGGTGCGTAGACCTCTGTCCAAGGGTTCTTAAGATCATTCTTATAATTTTCTCTGTTCTGAGGCAAATTTGTGTATATTACTTTCAGTGAATCACAAAGGATTCAAACCTTTGTTAAAGTTTTGCTAAATCCCTTCTAATTTTTTTTTCAATAATCACGAAGTCCATTAAATTGTTCAAACACTGGAAGTGTAAAGTGTAACAGATTTTAGAATTTTTCACACGTGGTCGGCGCTTCACGCTAGGCCCGCATATTTCCTCATTTGCATTATAGTATCTCGTTCAGTAAAATATTATATCAATTTAACGGGGTTTAATCGTATCTGATCGACGATTTTGCTTATCTTTTGTATATTCTCTTGCGTTCAGACCTTCGGGAGTGCGTAAGCGTTACTCGTATTGTACAATACTAATGTCTCATTTCGAACTCTAAGGCTCAAGTATTGATACACGCACTTTGACTCCGATTTTCCACCGACGTTTGAGGAGGCGTTAAGCAGCGTTACCGAAACCAAAAAGAGAGACAGTAAGAGAAAAGAAGAAAGACCGAGTAAGAGCGAAAGAGGCGAGGGAGTCTGAGAAAGAGAGAGAAGGAGAAAGAGCAAGTAAAACGGCAAGATCTTTCCAGTGTCTATACGATCCATATTAACAACCGCCGCGCCGCTAAGATCTTGTTCTGATATACATAGTAAAATATTGTGGGAATATCCCTAAAGAACCTCGATTCAGGCGGATCCGACATACCGACCGTGGCCCAATTTGCGTTACCGGATTCAATTGTAAGCCAAATCCGAACATACCGAATTACAATTATTGTAAAGTCGTAGGTTAGTAACTTCCTTGTAAATACTGAAATTGCTGCCGTATGTGGCGTGCAAAATACGTATTACTGGCCCATACCTTGGATAACATACGAGCCTATACCCTTTGTTTATTTAGTCGCAGTAATGACTGAAAGCTATGTGTAAAAGTAATAATCTTCTTTAGAAATTACATCGCAGCATATGGTGAGTTCTCTGATTATTCATTTTTTCAAGTTAATTTAAATAACTACGCAATAGTGCAAACACGCTCCACTCAAAGACTTTACATAATTTACTAAATTTGCCAGAAGATTGTTTGGTAATTACCCACACAGCACAAACGGCAATTTGCAGACTAAAAGTCGACTTTTCCCTGTCAACTTTAAGTCGTCTGTGGAAGTCGACTTATAGCGGACTATTTCTTGACTGGTTTTTAGTCGACTCCAGTTGTGGACTAAAAGCTGACTTTTTCCAGTCAACTTTAAGTCGAGTTTGGAAGGACACTGCGTCACTTCGCCATTTTCGTTTTGCGTTTTGGTGAGAACGGTTGAGTTGTGGATATTTCTTGTGTACTATTTGGGCGTTATTTTGTGGCGTTGCTGTGATAAGTTGTATAGGTTAGCATATACGAAGAACACAAGTTCATGTTGAATGTATTAAGTGCGTGTTCTAATTTACCCTTATTTGAAGGGAAAGGAGGTTAAGGCGTATTTGAGGCGGAATTATCCGAATACGAATTGGGGCGTTAATTATTTCCATCGAAGGTAATCTTTCATGTTCTTACATATTAGTGCACAATAGTGTGAAACAATAATTATAGTATTTAATTATATATATTGTTACGTCCTGCGTCCTCCACCCGCCGCATATTTTTTGCTTTTCTAAATTATTCAAGAATAACTAATCGATCGTTCTCACCGCAGTCTCCCGCTCGCTCGATAGTTCTAAGATTTGCTCTAATCTAACTTTAGGAATGCAGCACGGTTCTCACGGACCCTTATTTAAGATAAGACACGTACGATTGAGTCCTGGGAAAGGCACCTGTCGCGCCGTTCCCAGGATATAACGCTGATGCAGTGTCAACATGCGAATGCCGCTCAGCGGAGCACGGCGTCTATATAGGGCAGTACGAGACCCTCTTCGGACACTCTTGGTTACGGCAAATACCTGTACGCGCACTCTTGGTCACCACTTACTCTTGACCGCGACTTACTGTTCGGGACTTGTGACTTACTCTTGAACGTTTTACTTCAATTCACTTCTTTGGGTGCAGTGCTCCGAACTGCACCGTTGTTCGCGTATAGAGAATTCAAGTGCGGGTGCGAAGCGTAACACCCGACTTACTATTTACCTTCGGTATCTTTCAAGTGAATCAAGTGTAACGAATATAATCAAGTCAAGTCGAGTCGAGTCAATAGAACCAAGTTAAGTCTAAGTGAACAACCAACGCGGTAGAATCAGTGCCATTGTTCCTGTATCTCGTCAGGCAACACCAGGTTTGTGTAACCAAGCAGTCTTTGCAATTCAGACCATTCTAGGCAACCAGCGTGGTGAAGCCTTTGAAATTCAACTAATTATAAGTAACTTGCGTGATCGAGACACTGCGTCTAGTCTCAATCTCCGATTCTCCGGTCGCGATAACGAAGTGGAGCCGTCCACTCCAAATTGTAGGGTTCGATCAACCAATAAACAGCATGTACACAGTTTCGTGAATTACCCACTGCACACCCATCCTCGCAACACTACACGTACACCCGCGTAAAACTTGGTTATCGGAGTGTTCTCTGAGTGTAATTAGACAGGGGATCTCACCCCTTTTCTTCCCGCGATACCGAAATCGCCGTGCGCATAAGTCGAGTGGTCCTTGCTGCCGCCTTCAGGCCTGTGCCTGAGTCGTCTCACGAGCAATTCCGTGGGCACCGTCGAACCTCTGAGTTCCGGTAACCCCTCAGCAACTCTTTTGCTGCGACTTCAGCTCACAGGTTTCGTTGGCCCGCGGCGGGCCCCCTCGCTACGATCGTGGCCCCTCAACCACTTTCGGCGCACCACGGTTCGGGGCCGAGGTCAGTGGTCGTATCCACGGATCGCAACTATTCTCCCGCTCAAACCCATAACCAGAGAGCACCCCGAGTCACCAGCGACGCCCATACTTTCTGTGCCGTAACCATTCGGACGCGAATAGATTCTTGGGTTGGTGTAATTCCGAGTCACCAGCTACGCCGACATTGCCAGTGCCGTACCCATTCGGACGCGAGTAGATTCTCGGGTTGGTGTAATTCCGAGTCACCAGCGACGCCCATACTTTCTGTACCGTAACCATTCGGACGCGAGTAGATTCTCGGGTTGGTGTAATTCCGATTCACCAGCGACGCCCATACTTTCTGTGCCGTAACCATTCGGACGCGAGTAGATTCTCGGGTTGGTGTAATTCCGAGTCACCAGCGACGCCCATACTTTCTGTGCCGTAACCATTCGGACGCGAGTAGATTCTCGGGTTGGTGTAATTCCGAGTCACCAGCGACGCCCATACTTTCTGTGCCGTAACCATTCGGACGCGAGTAGATTCTCAGGTTGGTGTAATCCCGAGTCACCAGCGACGCTCACATTGTCTGTGCCGTAACCATTCGGACGCGAGTAGATTCTCAGGTTGGTGTAATCCCGAGTCACCAGCGACGCTCACATTGCCTGTGCCGTAACCATTCGGACGCGAGTAGATTCTCAGGTTGGTGTAATCCCGAGTCACCAGCGACGCCCACATTGGCTGTGCCGTAACCATTCGGACGCGAGTAGATTCTCAGGTTGGTGTAATCCCGAGTCACCAGCGACGCTCACATTCCCTGTGCCGTAACCATTCGGACGCGAATAGATTCTCGGGTTGGTGTAATTCCGAGTCACCAGCTACGCCCACACTTTCCGCGCCGTAACCAGTCGGACGCGAGGATACACGTAGGTTTAGTGTCGAATCAGGACACCGAGTATATTTAGGTGCGTGCGACGTCTCAGCGAGCCGCTCCGCTGACACGTCAAATCTCTTATCAGGCCGGTCACTTCGTCTGTCTTCCGATCCCCGGTATACCCGGTGTACGCAGGGTGCCGAAAAACGGAGGACGTAACAATATCCAGGCTGAATTACGTCAAATCGTTTTCAATCCGTACGTGTAAATATCCATATTGCACTTAGATCCACTAAAGGATAATTGATAGGACTATGGCTGCTGTCGATAATACACAATACCGTCACCGAACCTCTATAAAATACTAAATATAATAAGATTGCACAAATTACTTTGTAAATTTATTGTTATTGTTTTGCTCAAATGAGATTACTTTTCTTAAAGTTACTCTATAATTTGACGTTATATTGATTCAATGTCTGTGGAAAAATCACATAGCCTACATTCTTTCAGGAGTGTATTAGAAATAGCGCAATGTAATATTCCCAGAATTAACATTACCTCCACTTCAACAAAGTTTATATTGGTTTACTTCAATGTATAATTTGATGTTGCAGATCTGTGGCTATCCTGGGGAGTTTTTTTTTGTTTGGACCCAGTGTATTGGTGGAAAAAGCAGGTTGCGGCTACTTCAAAAATCAAAATAAAATATTTTATATATATACATTCGTGTCATATTACTTCTGCATGTTTTATACATTCAACATTATTCAAAAACTCGATTTAATTGTATTACTCATGTATACATTGTATACGTAACAATAATGTTGCACAACCGAAAAGTAATACAGTTAATCCGATCAAATTTTTGAGGAATGTTGATATTGAAATAAATAATATTTAGTCGCGGTACCGTAGGCTGAAACTTGGCATATAGACGGCATAAGGTTGACTTGCAGTTGGCATATGGACGGCATAATGTTGACTTTCGATGGCATAAAGTCGACTTATAGTCGACATAACGTTGACTTATAAACGGCATAATGTTGACTCCAATGGCATAAAGTCGACTACATTCGGGACATCGTCGACTGTCAGTCGACTATGCGTCGGCATTCAGCCTGCTTTCTGCCTACTTTGAAGTCGACTCTTGACGTGTTCTGCGGACTAATAGTCAACTAATAGTCGACTTGGTGCTGTGTGGGTAATTAACTCGTCATGGTAGTTGTTTATGAGCTCCAAATTGTTCAAATATACTTTACTGAATATAAATCTAGACTCACCATCTTTATATACATCTTACGATATCCTCATTTTAACTGTAGTAATTGACTTATTCCGTTTCAGTTTCTTTTTCTTATCAAAAATTTAAAATTTGCGAGAAATTAGAGAACCCACTGAATCTCCGCAGCCTCTCGGGGAGAACCAACTACGAGTCATTTTCCCTTAACCTAAAATATCGACGTTTTTACGTCAGGCAATCACTACCTAGGAGTTCCATCGTTTCGATGTAGATTACCCGGCCTCTTTGCGTCGTGCAACCCTTGTCTAAGGAATATCCCCCGCCCCCACGCCGTAAGGTCCCTTCCAGGCATTACATATCCATTACCTATTACAAACTTATATCCGGTGTGAGCCTTAAGCACTCGCCACATACCCTGGCTCGAAAAAATAGATCCGGAATGTAAGTAAAAATAACAAAAATTAGAAATTAAGAAAAAGTAAAAGCGGACCCTAAAAGTAGGCTAAAATGAATCAAATAATTTTATCTTTTTAAAGGCGGTGCCAAAATGGAAACAAAATAACCTATGGTGGGAGTTAAGTGAGCGACTACAACAAAAAGAAAATTAATTCGCCCTTTTTAGCCCACTTTTGAAGCCGATATTTACTTTTTTAAGTGTTTTATTTATATGATAGATGCAATTTTATCATTTAAAATGTTCCTTATATCGTAGTGTCTCGGTCAATGCTTTAATTCGTTTGCCACATTTTCTACCCGGATGTGGGTCTCCGTTGCGGATGTGCCGAAAAGAAGAACTATGTATGGGGAGGCTCATGTTAAGAAATAAGAAATACAATACAAAAAACCTATGTGGTATACATTGTATGAAAAGAATAGAAACCTAGACCGGCTGTTTCTCGTGACGTATCGGTCCTATAGATCATTGTAGACGTAGTTGAGGGTTAGTTTATTGCGTAGAAGAAACCGAAGAGCAGTTTAGCCGTAAAATTTTAGAGAATAGGCAAAGGGAAGATAGGGAGAGCTCAAGGGCCCACACACGGAAAGACTTACTTAGTTATCGAACTTCTTCAATCACCCCTTTATCCGAACCTTTGGGTTGAAGACAAGGACGAGAGATGTTTAGAGAGGGGATAGTTCGGACGCATCGGCGGTCGTCCGTGTGCGCTTTTGAAAAACGCGTTCACTTTGGTTTTGTCCTTAAGACCGTTCAGTTCAAATACACTGTTACGAGCCACGCTGCTGACGTGGTGAGGATTTACTTTTATCATCGCGTATGGAAGTGAGAATAGTGAGAGGAGTGAGCAGCTTAACGCAGGCTTTAACGAGTATTGCATCGCGGCACCCTGCGCCGTCGGTACTCTTCGTGACGCCTTCCTTGCGGATCTCCGTACTCCCTCGCGAGAGTTCTTGGCTCCGGTCAAAAGGTGGAGAGAGGGGGTATGGGACTATCACCTCAAGCCTCGTCTGATATTTCACGGCTGCACCCCTTGCAAACTTTTAGGATTGAGGAAATTGCAATTTTTGGCTCGTTGGTTCTCTCGAGCAGCAGAGAGAAGCCTTGTTCGTTAGGATTTAAGTAACAAGGTGGCTAAATAACGGGTTTGGCGCAGAATTTTTGAAATAAATAAATAGAATATATTCAGGAAAATAAATACAAACAAAACGATAATATATAGAAAACGCAATAATAAGAGGAAAAACGATAGTAAAAATGAAAGTAACAAACTACGAAATAAATACGAACTATGACTAGGCGGTAGTGGAAGGAGTTGAGTTTTAGAGAAGAGCTATTGTAATGATGTTAAAGTTACACACACGCAGTGTGGCAAGAAAAACGCTCAGGACACGCGCAGGTTGCCCTTTGCAATGAGTACAGTGGCAAAAAATGCCTGAGTGTTTACAAACACTCTCTTTTTAGTGAACTGCTCGGGAATTGCGTAGAAGACCCTTCACTTTTTGGTAGCCGACTGACTGACGAGTCCGTCGGCAGGGCCCTTTTTATATCTAAAAAGTCTAGGCCCGGGGCCTTGAGGCGAGGTAAAGAAATTCGGCTAGGTGGGGCACATTTTCGCAAAAACATCGCGTGACCGGTCGCTATTTTTAGGCACTCACGTGCACGTGATCGCACTATTTTTAACCATGCATGAGCACGTGATCGCGCGTGCAACGACACTTGTGCGCACGTGTTCGGGTGTGACGTCGCTACACGCAGTTCGGGCGGGGGAAAACGTCACTGTGCTGTAGGGCCGTTGTGACGTCACGGTAGGTAGAGCTGCGCACGACGTCATGGGCCGCAGCGCTGGTCGTCGGCGCTGTTCGGGCGCTCGACGGCGCGCGGTACGTCACAACGATACAGTACAACTCGTCTGTAGATTTACATTAATTTATAATTATTCCGAGATCATTATATTTAATTTAAACTGTTCCGAATCATTGTTCATTTTATACGTTAGCCTAGAATCAATAAACCTGTAAAACTGTCGACATCAAAGCCTAACAAATTCTTACAAAACATCTTCGAGCAACTGCAAGTGAGTACCGATCATCCATTATAACTATTCTCCGATTCATCCCTCAATCCGAATCAGCACCCTTAACCCAGTTTCTTTATCGTGTCTAGTCCCAGTAAAGCTACGAGATGGCGGTTGACTAAAAGCAGACATTGCGTACGTGTCTTGATCCAGGTCAGGTGCGTGCAATTGCTATTTAACGGAACGAGAGAATTCGCGAAGTCCGTATCCATATCGCGTATTTCGATCCTCCCTCGATTCGCGACGTGACACTCAGACTGGTGTTATGTCGAGGGTGAAAGGATGAACACTCGTGTGGATCTTCACTTTAGACTTAACTTTATTATGTTCGAAACACTGCTCCAAGACCAGGGTTTTAAGGTTTTAATGACGGAGAACTACGTCTTGTCGCAATGGAGTACAATTTTGAAGTCAAGCGTGGTCTTAGGAAGGCGCTCTTTGGGATGCACGAAAGAGCGGTGTCGCTTGGGGGCGGAATCGGAATGTGGGGGTTTTGGGGTAGAAAACGGTCGGAATGCTGGGTCCTTCACCTGAACAAATAGTGGTCGAACGGTTGGGCCTTAACTTAGGTAAATACTAGATAGGGTGTCCACATTACACCGGGCACAGAATGCAGCAAATGAATTAAGGATTGGTCGAGATATATAACACCCATATATGATTTTTTGTTAACAATTTTAATTTTGCATTGAAGAGCAAAATATACGTACGAGTAGTGCAATATGGGCTACCTTTCTCAACAAGTGAAATGTAGGAAATTGAGGCGTCAGTCGGTAACTGCTTGTTTGTTTTGTTTCCGACTACCGCTGACGCCTCTGTTTGATTGCTTATGCCTCGTCCCCGCTCCCGCTGGAGTACGTTGGAATTCTGCGCGGAAGCTTCGTCGGAAGCCCGATTTTAGTTTTGAGTACAATCCGATCCTTCCGGCATGGGGCACGCTATCAGCGGTTTTTTGGAGCGCTGATTAGCCCCCGCTCCGATTAGCGCCACGGCTGAGGTTATAGAAGGAGGTGCGATGTGCGAGGCGCGGACTCACTCACGCCTTTTCTGTGGTGTCCTCAGTGTAAAAATAGTGTTGTTATTACTTGCGACGAACATAAGCCTTCTGCGCCATGCGATTATTTTCTGTGTAGAATAACTTAAAAATATATCAAACTTGATTCTCTTTGATAAAACTCAACTTATGTCATTAAAATGAAGATATCACTTGTAAATTATATGATTATGCGCTCCTCAAAAGAGAGGTATTTGAGTTTCGAAATATGTTGATTAAGAAAGAAATAAAATAAAGCTCGGTTTCAACCGGGATCATGACGTTTAATATATTTATAAATTATCGCCAAGATTGGAGTCAACATATTCATCTATATAACGACGGTGGTACGTGTACAACAATGACTTACAATGCCAGAAACGTTGAGCTTCATGCCATGGAAGTTCCATCGTCTTGCGAGCTTCTCTGCTTGCAGGGAAATGTTGAATCCACTATCCGCTCGCCAGGTACCAAACTTCGTGACATTCAATAAGCCACCGCGGTATTTGCATTGATTGTAAACATCGTATAGATCGTAACGTTCAACACCTGGCACGGAAACAATAAGGTCCGTGACGACGCTGAAGGCAGTATCGTTCAAGACCAGTACACTTTTCCCCAGATCCGTTCCAAGTACAAGCCAGTTGTACGCTGAGTCGTACATATGGTAGGCTGAAGACTAAATAATATTTTTCCTCTATTAGGTATTACAACAAAGCTACGTTATATAGAAAAAAAACCGCGATATGCTAGAGGGAATACGTGTAGAATATGTTCTAAACAGGTTTGAGAATCAGGAGGCGGCAAAAAGGGTTAAGAAAATTGGTTAGGCTGCGGAAGAAATACGAAGAAAAAATTAAGAAAAAGATTCTTATAAAATCATAATTTTATGTTTATGTTACGTCTGTGAAAAGTATCTACATGTGCAATGTTATGATAAAAATATAGTTAGTAGAAAAATATGCAAAACTTAATTTTAATTGCAAAAACGGCAGTCTGCGATTCAATAAATTATGATTAGTTACTGCCCACACAACACCAAGTCGACTATAAGTCGACTTTTTGACGGCAGAAGGACGCACACAGCACAAACGGCAATTTGCCGACTAAAAGTCGACTTTTCCCCGTTAACTTTACGTCGACTTATTGCCGACTATTTCTTAACTGGTTTTTATTCGACTCCAGTTGTCGACTAAAAGCTGGCTTTATTCAGTCAACTTTATCATCCTCAACTTTATCAACTTTATCTATATTTACAGATTTCCAAAGTCGACTTATAGCCGACCATTTCTTGACTGGTTTTTTGTCGACTCCAGTTGTCGACTAAAAGCTGACTTTTTCCAGTCAACTTTAAGTCGACTTTGGAAGGACACTGCGTCACTTCGCCATTTTCGTTTTGCGTTTTGGTGAAAACGGTTGAGTTGTGGATATTTCTTGTGTACTATTTGGACGTTATTTTGTGACGTTGCTGTGATAAGTCGTATAGGTAAGTATATATGAAGAATACAAGTTCATGTTGAATGTGAGTGCGTGTTCTAATTTACCCTTATTTGAAGGGAAAGGAGGTTAAGGCGTATTTGAGGCGGAATCATCCGAATACGAATTGGGGCGTTAATTATTTCCATCGAAGGTATTGTAGCAGGTAAATTGCAAAAGTGACCATGGTCTGGTTTTTCACTGCTTTTTTTATTCCTTCTCCTTTACAAAATGGCTACCATGAGCCCGTCTACCGGGTCTACCTCTTTCACTTCCTTCTCGTTTCTCAACCATTGTTCGACTGACTCGGGCGCACACCGGTGGAACAGAAGAATCTCTAGATTCCCGCTCTAATGTTTTTCCCGACGCTCATCGCGTTGGCTGCAAACACATACACACACGCGCGCGCCAAACACACCTCAATAGAAGGTAATCTCTTATATTCTTATATATTAGTGCACAATAGTGTAAAACAATAATTAGTATTTCATTATATATATCCTGGCTGAATTACGTCAAATCGTTTTCAATCCGTACGCGTAAATATCCATACTGCACTTAGATCCACTAAAGGATAATTGATAGGACTATGGCTCCTATCCGTAATACACAATACCATTACCGAACCACTATATAATACTAAATATAATAAGAGTGCACAAATTACTTTGCAAATTTATTGTAATAGTTTTGCCCAAATGAGATTACTTTTCTTAAAGTTAGCCTATAATTTGACGTTATATTGATTCAATGTTTGTGGAAAAATCACATAGCCTACATTCTTTCAGGAGTGTATTAGAAATAACGCAATGTAATATTCCCAGAATTAACATTACCTCTACTTCAACCAAGTTTATATTGGTTTACTTCAATGTAATTTGATGTTACAGATCTGTGGTGTTTTTTTTTGTTTGGACCCAGTGTATTGATGGAAAAAGCAGGTTGCGGCTACTTCAAAAATAAAAATAAAATATTTTATATGTATGCATTGGTGTCATTTTATTTCTGCATGTTTTATACATTCAACATTCTTCAAAAACTCGGTTTAATTGTATTACTCTTGTATATATTGTATACGTAAAAATAATGTTACACAACCAATAAGTAATACAATTAATTCGATCAAATTTTTGCGGAATGTTAATATTGAAATAAATAATATTTAGTCAGGATACCGTAGGCTGAAACTTGGTATATAGATGGCATATAGACGACATAAGGTTGACTTGCAGTTGGCATATAGACGGCACAAGGTTCACTTGCAGTTCGCATATAGACAGCATAAGGTTGACTTGCAGTTGGCGTATGGATGCCATAAGGCTGGCATAACGTGTCGACTTCGCGAATTTAATGACTTTCTAAGTCGACTTTCTGCGGTTTGTATGCCGACTATTTTCGGGTCATTTGTCGGCTATTAGTCGACTATAAGTCAACATTCTATGTTGATTTGGATAACTTTCAAGTCGACTCGTAACTCGCCACACAACGCCAAGTCGACTATAAGTCGACTTTTTGACAGCAGGAGGAGTTACGAGTCGACTTGAAAGTCATCCAAAACAAGACAGAATGTTGACTTATAGTCGACTAATATACGACAAATGACCCGAAAATAGCCCGCATACAGACGGCAGAAAGTCGACTTAGAAAGTCATTAAATTCGCCAAGTCGAAACGTTATGCCAACCTTATGCCGTCCATATGCCAACTGCAAGTGAACCTTATGTCGTCTATATGCCGTCTATATACCAAGTTTCAGCCTACGGTACCGTGACTAAATATTATTTATTTCAATATTAACATTCCTCAAAAATTTGATCGAATTAATTGTATTACTTATTGGTTGTGTAACATTATTGTTACGTATACAATGTATACAAGAGTAATACAATTAAACCGAGTTTTTGAAGAATGTTGAATGTATAAAACATGCAGAAATAAAATGACACCAATGTATATATATAAAATATTTTATTCTTATTTTTGAAGTAGCCGCAACCTGCTTTTTCTACCAATACACTGGGTCCAAACAAAAAAACACCACAGATCTGTAACATCAAATTACATTGAAGTAAACCAATATAAACTTGGTTGAAGTGAAGGTAATGTTAATATGGGATTGTGATGTTGAGGAACGTAGCGCCGCACAGTGTGTTATTTCAGCAATCTAGGTGGACAAAAGTCCAAAAATGAAGTACTTGTTTTTAAGTGATCGCTCTTGCGTGTGTTCAGAGGGATATGAGGTAGTCTCGAAACCGAAACTGTTTACTCTTTTGCCTTCAACACAGAGTGTTGGGACATGTTTGAACCCACCCGTATTCATCTTGCAAATTAATGGTCTGCGCTCGTTATTCTCAGTTCGTTCTGTTTACCCGTAAATTCTGGAAAAGTGGCAAATCTTCCTGGTTTTTTTTTATTCATACCGAATTGTACCTTCAATAAGGTATGTTCTGCTCGTTTTTCTTATATAAATATCAATTGTTTTTATGCAGTTATTGTTCTTCAAAGTTTGGGCTCCACAAGGCGAAATATTCGTTTACTACATGACATTCAGGTTAACTTTTTCTTAGTTATTCCGCAAAATTCCAACTAGATTCTTTTATAGACTTAATCTATGAGCATTCAAGTACCTAAAACTGTAAAAACATTCTGCGCATTCTTGCGCTTTTGGTAGAAACTGAATATTTTTGATCTGCGTGTAGAATGAGCACAATTGCGAAAAAGGCCATATTTGCCAGCTATGTTATCATTCATAATTTGTTAAGAATATATTTTTGGACTATAATTGTTGTTCTGTTCATATTACATTAGTTAATGTAAAACAAATTACATAATATCTAAATTTATAATTATTTTTCATAAATTCTTTTTTTTTTGGCTCAAAATTTGTTTTTTACCAGTGTTACGTCCTACGTCCTCCACCGGCTTTTTCTATAACTATATTCTCGCAACGGGCTCATCGCACCGCGTATCTTCTTAATTAGCCGTAAGTCGCGCATAAACGAAACAAGAGCCGGCGCACCGCGCCACCATAATTCATCCACGTAACGCTGACGCCCATCCGGAACGAAATCCGCGCCACGGGAAGGAATGACATAACGACCGCGCACAATAGTAACGTAAGTAGAAACATAAGAATGCTGGCGCCGAATCAGCTCACAAGCCAACCCACGACAATCGATTAGCGATCCGCGGCAACACATAGTTCTGAGAACGCCAACGCCAAAACGGAAGCTAGAGTGCCAGTTCCACGAAGGATCTGGCGACCCTCAGCAAAACCCACTACTTAAATAGGCCACAGAGCAAGCGAGTCCGCAATTACAAATGTCAGTTCCATAGCTAACGTCAAGCTCAGGTCGGGCACCAAGTCACCTCAGTTTACCGCACCGGATTCGAGCCCACTGAACGGGGCGATTAGCAGCGAGGTAGCCTGGTAGCTTCCCTGGGTTCCTGCACCCCGCGCTTACTGCCCCGACGACCGCTCTCTCGGGCATGCGAAAACCCCCGGGTAAGTGAACAGGAACCAGCCGAAACCTCCGCAGTTTCGCCGTTTACGAACCACCACTCAGAGTCAACCGTCGCGTAGGTTCCCGCCGGAATTCCCGCCGGAATTTTCGCCGGAAGAGCCCCCGTGCCGGACGACGAGTGCGGGCCCGAAAGGAACGAGCCCGACTCCGGGAGTATCTGGCCGCCCAGCTTGAAACCGAGGTCTCAGCCCCCCTGACGAACCCCTCTCTTTCCTACGGCCCCAGCGGGGCCCGTCCTTCCTCCCCCAGTCCCAACTATTCTCCTATCCACACCCCCGAACCAAACCTTCCCCCTGAACCTGTCCCTGCAGAATCCTTCGCCGATCCCTATGTATTTGACGACGAACTCGGCAGGCACTATTTGTACCCGTCTGCCGCATACCTGCGAGACCTAGTCAAGGGAGTTCCGTCCACCGTCACGGTGACAGAACTCTACGAGGACTCGGACATCGAGATATTGAACTAAAGTGTAACGACGATTCCGCAATAAAGCCCGACTAAGGACCACCAAACGTTGACGTATTTCCCCTTCCCTTCTCCCCAACGCATTCATACGCATTAAAGTAACCAGTAGGCCGGTTAAACCCCCGCCGAAGCTACAAACGGTAGAGCCGTAACCATTCGGACGCGTTCTTCTTACATTCCGCAATACGTCGGTGCGCCGCTCCACTGACGGATAAACCCTCTTTTCGGTGCGATCCCTCCTTCCGTCCGTCCTCGATCCCCGGTATACCCGGTGAATGCAGGGTGCCAAAAACGAGGACGTAACATCAGATTATTTTCTTTTCATTTTGACTACTTACAACTGAAAAAAAAATTAAAAATCGCGTTCAAGCACCAAGACGGTACTTTTCTCCCGCTAGATTGCCAAAATAACACACTGTGCGCCGGTTGGTTGCGGTATATATGGGAAACTTTATTAAATGGTACACGACCGCCAACGTCTTTACACAATCGCCAAAAACGCACAATCAAAAATCACGCACGCTATTTTACACGCTCCGCCCAGCTTCACTACCAAAACTAAAACTAAACACACTCGCTCCAAAACGCACGCACTCGCTCGCTCAAAAAACACACGCGCGCCTCTCCTCTGGTCCTTCTTCCTTTCCAACGCCTCTCCGCTTTTCGAAACGTTACTCGAATACATGCACACACACACAAACAGCACACATCGCTCCCGCACACAATCCCACATTAATTCTGGGACTATTACATTGCGCTATTTCTAATACACTCGGGAAAGAATGTAGGCCATGTGATGTTTCCACAGACATTGAATCAATATAACGTCAAATTATAAACTAACTTTAAGAAAAGTAATCTCATTTGGGCAAAACTATTACAATAAATTTAAAAAATAATTTGTGCACTCTTATTATATTTAGTATTTTATGGTGGTTCGGTAACGGTATTGTGTATTATGGACAGGAGCCATAGTCCTATCAATTATCCTTTAGTGGATCTAAGTGCAATATGGATATTTACACGTACGGATTGAAAACGATTTGACGTAATTCAGCCTGGATATATATAATTAAATACTATAATTATTGTTTCACACTATTGTGCACTAATATGTAAGAACATGAAAGAATACCTTCAATGGAAATAATTAACGCCCCAATTCGTTTTCGGATGATTCCGCCTCAAATACGCCTTAACCTGCTTTCCCTTCAAATAAGGGTAAATTAGAACACGCACTTAATACATTCAACATGAACTTGTGTTCTTCATATATACTAACCTATACAACTTATCACACCAACGCCACAAAATAACGCCCAAATAGTACACAAGAAATATCCACAACTCAACCGTTCTCACCAAAACGCAAAACGAAAATGGCGAAGTGACGCAGTGTCCTTCCAAACTCGACTTAAAGTTGACTGGAAAAAGTCAGCTTTTAGTCGACAACTGGAGTCGACTAAAAACCAGTCAAGAAATAGTCGGCTATAAGTCGACTTCCACAGACGACTTAAAGTTGACGGGGAAAAGGCGACTTTTAGTCGGCAAATTGCCGTTTGCGCTGTGTGGGTGTTGTTGGCCTATAGCAGTACTTATCAGTCTGTGGTACGAGAACCTGTAAATCAATTTGTGTTTATTTTTTAACATATATAATCAAATTTCTTATATATTGGAAAATTAAAAGTAATTATAAATATTGTTAATATGCTATGTAATCATCTGAATCAATAGAGTTGGGTAAGTATACATCACCATTATCGCGGTACATATCTACCAGTTTTGGTCAACAAAAAATTAAAAATATCAATCAATTTCCAACATAGCTTTAAAATGTTTAATGTCGTTGTTACGTCTTCCGCAACTTTTTGGGTTTATGTGTTCCTGGTGCGCAGGGTGCTGACAGGTGATCGGTCGCGGACGCGAATGGCCTGATGGATTCTTGTTGGGACACCGCGGTGGTCCCATGATAATTTCAAAAATTCTAACAAATAATATCAATTTTTTAATCAACTTCTTTATTTTCGTGTATGTATGGTCGCGCGTAACTACCCAATTTTTATGATTCATTGTTCCTTTGAGAGAACACTCCTGCAGTGGTCTGGCGCTATTAACACCTACGACTATCTCACGCCTGGGCATCTCACAATCGGCTCGGCCCTAACTACATTTCCGGAACCCTCACTGTTAACCATCGATGAAAACCGATTGTCGCGGTGGCAAATGGTTCGCCAGCTCACCGAGCGATTCACCTAGTACTTCTACGAAATCCGGCGTTGCCGCGTTGTAAATGGGAACTAGGCAGAATAACCCGGAGTCATCCAGATTCTGCTAGATTGACGCGGGTTGTCACGGTTAAAACCGCGGCGGCGGAATATAAACACTCCATAACCAAAATATGTACCCTTTCCGTCCATAAAGTAGCATCTAGGTCATGGACATAGGAATAAGGGGACGGACCCATAGGACGAGGGGAGTGAAGCCACTTCAGGGGAGCAGGGGGTGGTATTTTGATGCCACATTGGTGATTGGTTGTAATCGTGCAAGCGCAGTCTCATTTTCACTCCAACCTAAAATTTGACTTTCGGGTTAGTTCGAAAAAAGAAGGCAGGCTAGAGTAGATGTGTGCAGTAGGGCTTCACGACGGTTGATTATATTTGTCGTTCCGTTCATCACCCCGTGCCCCTCAACTGACTTCGTTGTGTGAACTTCTTATGCAGTGGCATCGTACGTGTGCGTGTGTAGAAACAGTGTATAGGTAACATGTTCCCGCCTCAGCGCAGCGGGTTATGCGCTGTGGCGTACCTTCTTGGGCAGGTTATAGAAGCGATCACGCTGCAAAATTATAATTTTATTTTCTTATATATAAAAAAACTTACCATTTTTATATTATAACGTCGTTTTTATAAAGATGATATTGATGTAATTACATTACCATTTTATAATAAAATGTTTAATACCTTATTATAAAACTGTTCAATATTTACCTAGACAACGCGAAGTAACTCTTATTGATTTTTTTGCGTAGCTGGAAAATTAAATACCAAGTAAAAACACCACAAATTTTTCATATGAATAGATTCTCTCTTTTGAACATTTAATTCTGGCATTCCGCTAATATGCATTCATATAACACCATTAATGCTTCTCTGTATATATGTGGGTTTATGACAAAAATCTTCAAATACCGCGTATTTATGTGACCAATTAGCCTGCTCCTTTCCATTTATTATGGCGTGAAAATAAGATAGCGCATGCGCCTGCTCAACCAATCGCCACTGTGGCACCAAAACACGTCTCCCTGCTCCCCTGAAGTGGCTTTACTCCCCTCGTCTAAAGTAGGGGTTTGTACTCCGTCCCCCTATTCCTATGTCCATGATCTAGGTAGATCTTTGGAGTAATAAGAGATCTCCAATTTGATTTTGTAATACGGGGAAGTTGTCGGAATGTCAGCGGTTTAAACATACGTCCAAGAATGCATAGCAAATCTACAGGGTGTTCGATAACTGGTGGTATAACCGAGCAGGTGACAATGCTACATAAAAATAAATAAAAATTGTATCTAAAAAAATTGACTTTAAATCTTTGTGCTCTTTTTTAGTCTCAATATTTTTGTATAGTTTCTATTGTTGCATATTCTATTTATATTACGTTATATTTTATATAAATATACTATACCAGGTAATTAAATCCAAAAAAATAATTCTAGCAAGAAAGAAAACAGCAATTTAATGCGAATTTTGTTATAAATCAATTTTTTTTACATTTTCGAATCTTTTTCTGGTGCAGAATGACCATCTTCCCGGATGTATCACGAATTATCGAACATCCTGTAGTTGAAAAGATAATTTTTAAATATTTACTATAGAATGTGTGTATCAATCCGAGGATTCAATTTTATAGAAATTCCCTTCGAAAATTTGTCATCGTAATATTTGCTGTCTTTTATCAAGAAACCACGTACATTGTGGGGATCGAAGTCGCCTAGAAAGAGCGCGGAGGGACTTGGAACAAAAGAAGCGCACAGAGCACATAAGAACCGCAAATGAGGTAGAAAACCATAAGGCATCGCTGGCATTGCGAGTTAGCGCCTGTCTGAGGATCCGGAGGAATGCGAGTTCGATTCCGCCCGATGTAGCCATACTTTTCCAATGCTACAATATCATCAACAATTTGTGTCACATGCTTCGCTCCATTAAGGAGAACTATTGTGGTTTCATATTAAATCGCAATGTTTGAATGATGTTACTTTTTAACCAAGTTAAAAAAAGGAGGAGGCTTTATATTCAACATGTATTTCCTTATTGTATGCGTGTTTGCGCATATGTTGTATATTGAAGTGCTCGCGCAGGTGTTATGCGAGAGGATAGTGGAGCGATGAGTGAAGCAGTACCTACGCACAGGTGGTTGAAGTAACGAAAAATACAACAGGTCTTTATACTTTGTATAAGAAACAACACTTAGCGTTACAATGAGTGGCCACTAGTGAGTTGTACTGCACGAGTAATAGTAATAGACAAGAGTTGAAGTGAAACCGTCCGGAGTGAGAAATCGTTATGAATTGCACAAAGAACTAAAGCGATCCGCACTATTCAATGGCTGCGAAGTGTGTGAGAAAAAAGCGGGCCGGCTACGCACCGACTCGTCACGTGGGTTCTCGAACGAAATCGATTAGATTTAGGGTGATCGATGATAGGTGGACAATTTACTGATTCGAAATCTCACATAGTTAATGAGTGTGACGCGAGGTGATGTTTGTCGGTAACGTAGATTTCTCTGACGGCGCATAACTCGCGAACGGGTAACCAATTTTTATCAAGCGTGCAATATGTAACTCAATATTTTTTATATAAAAAATTTGTAACAAAAAGTAAAAACCCCTACTTCAATGGGTGGGGCAAAATAATTGATTTTTTAGGTTGGAGACATAATAGAACAGTCATTCAATAAATGAAAAAAATTCGAAGTATTTCAGCGCCCATTAAAGGCGGGTTATTATACTCTATTAAGTTTTTTTTATCAAAAAGTTAACTAAGACAATTTTTTTTCACACACCAATTGTCGTGAAAATAATGAATATTCTGTTTGATTTGTTTTGACATAAAAAATTACTCAATTGTTTATTGTATCACATGCTACGATATATTCTATAATTTTCATGTGGCACATTTAAGTTGACTTACCTTATCAAAAATGTTAGAAACATTTTGATTGGGGCACCGTACATCCACAAATACACCCAATGTCCAGAAATCTGCTGTCAGAAACACCTTAACATCATATGCTGATCGTGGACCTTTTATTGACGCTAATATTCCAGCAGCATTTAGCATCCTGATAGTCTGAAAGTCGTCTACATCAAATGTTGTTGTTTTAACGATAATTCCGATTACACTGCTTTATTATTCCTTTGCAAGAAAAATTATATCGTAATCGTTCAGTTTTTGCTTTGCAAATTTTGATTAAGCGATACGTGAACGGAAGTTTGCCTAGCTGGACCACTCAAAGTATCTCCCCTTCACAATCAATGAATATGTAAAGAATGTGGAGAGATAATAATTGTTTATTTTGCACCAGCAATTTTGTATTAATCCATGATATTGAACAACACACTATTTTGTTCGGGGTAATTTATTCCGATATTTTCGAGAATTTTATGCTGGTAACAATAAAGGTGGTCTAACTTTAACTAAAAAATCTAAACTTGAACGTTTCACTTATTTTTTTTGCTGCAACAGTTTATATTGCATGATAAATTAAACATTAACTCATATTTTGTGCTTATCGTCAAACCACTTTTAAATTCACCGGCACGTACATTTATTTCCTTAGGACACAAATGCGGTGGATTCGGTTTCGGCCGAAAAATAGTCTCGATCGCCGTACTCGAAATGATCGTTACGACCAACAAGCGAATTTTCCAATCCGAATACACACACACACACATGCTTGGGAACTGTACTGCTGAGGAAACCAGGGGTATAGTGGGGCATGGAAAGCCTACCGTGATCGATGAAGCGGGATTGAAGCATTTTGAATGTCCGGCGCGTTTAACGTGTTTATATTGATTTTAAGTTCTGCGCAAATTCATCCACGCGAAATTTGTCGATCAATTGAGTCTTGTTTTTGCTTCGATTTAATCCAAACTGTTCCGCGATAGGGAAATTGGGAAAATAGTGCTCAGTGTCATTTTATCAGAAGTCCTGTCTCCTTTAAAAGGATGTGTAGCGGTGAAAAAAAAACGTCCGCTTGCCGAAATGGTAGGCTTGATTGTGTAACAATGTCATACGGAATACTGATGGAATCGCTGCTTCAGCTGATTTTACACACGAAAAAATGTTTGAACGCATTAATCATTTATAGATATGAAAATATGGCGGTCAGAAAAAAGAGAAAATTTAAGGGGGGGGGGGGGGGGGTCACACAAAATTATCAATTTTTTACAAACAACCAACGAAAATAGGGTTGTGTTACGGATGCCTACTTTACTTGTGTGGAAATCTTCAGAATTTTTGTAATTTTTGGGTTGCCTATTTCGTCTGGTTTGTGGGAATTAAGAGTAATCATTTATATGTTAGAGATAGGTTACTAATGTTATACAATATGTCAGGTTTTGGTAAATGACTGAGCACATTGATTTACGAAATAGGAACGTTTAAGATACAAAAGTGTTAGATTCGTACAAGCACGTGCGACGCCCTTAACCAATGCTTGAACGACGATCCAATTTACGAAATAGGAACGTTTAAGATACAAAAGTGTTAGATTCGTACAAGCACGTGCGACGCCCTTAACCAATGCTTGAACGACCGGGCATAGTCCAAAAGAACCACAAAATATGTAGATCAGAGACAAACGTCGCCGAAGGGCGACGGGTATGGTGCATCTATACCGTCGGGGACATTATCAAGTATCTATCACATTACATTAAAAGTGTGAAGTTTCTGTTCCTTATATGATTGTGGATTAGTTGCGCATTTTAAAGTCTAGCAGTATTCTTTCAGAATATACATTCGTAACCAGACGATAATATTCAAATAATTTAATGAAAAGAATACATGCGATAGGTAGGAAAGTTTTGGAAACGTAAAATTAAAACATTAAATAAAGAAGCGCAATTAAAATTGTTCAAATACCACCTTGATACATCTGCTCACGCCCTAGACCGGTCGACGCCCTGTACAGGGAATCAACGGCTCTACTTAACAGCGACAGTTCACATACTAATAAGATCCATTTTCACAGAACATTTGCAAAACGGTGAGATTTGATTTTGGACATAGCACAGGTCGAAAGAAATCTTTTTTTATTATTTAACTAATAGTATAATATAATTATATTACAATTTTTCTATAGTTTTTATAGATTTAGAAAAAATGGTTGAGAAGCGTAGAACTGTTATGGATTTATTGTTGTATCATATAATTATATTAACAATTATCAAATTATTACAGCTTTGTGGTGGTGGGAGAAACAAGAGTGTGCACGCTGGCCTATGCGAACGATATGGTGTTGTTGGCGAAGAAAGAGTAAATGGAAAGAATGATCAGGAGGCTGAAAGGATAAATCGATAGGAAAAAGCTGGATGTGAATGTAGACAAGACGAAGCTGATGAGGTTTAGGAAAGGAGGAGGGAGGAGTACGAAAGTGGAATGGAGCTGGAAGGGCAAGAGGATAGAGGAGGTGAGGGAGTTTAAATATTTGGGGTATGCCTTCAAAAGGAATGGAGGACAAGAGGTGCATGTGAGGGACAGGGCTAGGAAGCCAGCGGGGGTAATGAGGCACGTGTGGGGGATATGGGAGAAGGATGTTTGAAAGGGACTGGAAGAGGAGGATGTGGCTGTTTGACACGTTTGTCTGGACGGTGATGACGTATGGTGCGGAGGTTTGGGGATGGGTAGAGAGGAAGGAGGTGGAGAGAGTGAACGAGAGGTACCTGAGATGGGCGCTGGCGGTGAACTGGCACACGCCGGGGTACCTGGCGAGGGAAGAGACGAAGAGAGAGAAGATGGGGATAAGGGCTAGCAGAAGGGGTGAAGGTTTGAGGAGAAGCTACGGTGCAGAGAGGGGCCGGAGATTGCAAGGGAATGCTGAAGGAAATAGATAAGAGAGAGGGAGAAAGGGAGACGCGGGGGAGGATCTCGAAAGGAGGGAAAAGGTAAGGGAAAAAGGGTGGGAGGGGAAGAGGAAACGCAGGGGGAGGAAGAATATGAAAAAGTGGGAAGAAGAGACAGGAGAGAGCAGGGGGAGGAAAGCTGGGAGAGGATTAGGGAATCCAGGTACAACAGGTGGTACAGGGAGATAGGGCCGGAGGAGTGCGGGAGCACTTAACCCTTTCGCTACGGCGCACAGTGTGTTATTTCGGCAATCTAGGTGGACAAAAGTCCGAAAATGAAGTTCTTTTTTTTAAGTGGACGCTATTGCGTGTGTTCAGAGGGATATTAGGTAGTCTCGAAACCGAAACTGTTTACTCTTTTGCCTTCAACACAGGGTGTTGGGACATGTTTGAACCCACCCGTATTCATCTTGCAAATGAATGGTCTGCGCTCGTTATTCTCAGTTCGTTCTGTTTACCCGTAAATTCTGGAAAAGTGGCAAATCTTCCTGGTTTTTTTTTATTCATACTGAATTGTACCTTCAATATGATATGTTCTGCTCGTTTTTCTTATATAAATATCAATTGTTTTTATGCAGTTATTGTTCTTCAAAGGTTGGGATCCACAAGGCGAAATATTCGTTTACTACATGACATTGAGGTTAACTTTTTCTTAGTTATTCCGCAAAATTCCACCTAGATTCTTTTATAGACTTAATCTATGAGCATTCAAGTACCCAAAACTGTAAAAACATTCTGCGCATTCTTGCGCTTTTGGTAGAAACTGAATATTTTTTATCTGCGTGTAGAATGAGCACAAATGCGAAAAAGGCCATATTTGCCAGCTATGTTATCATTTATAATTTGTTAAGAATATATTTTTGAACTATAATTGTTGTTCTGTTGATATCACATTAGTTAATGTAAAACAAATTACATAATACCTAAATTTATAATTATTTTTCAAATTTTTTTTTTGGGCTCAAAATTTGTTTTTTGCCAGGTTATTTTCTTTTCATTTTGACTACTTACATCTGAAAAAAATTAAAAACCATTGAAGCACCAAGACGGTACTTTTGTCCCGCTAGATTGCCAAAATAACACACTGTGCGGCGGTTCAGTCCGCCGTAGCGCCACTCCTGAACGGGACCTCCCGCCGAAAATGTGCACATTGCGCGTGGATACTATTTTGCGCGTATTTTACCGGCATGCCGGCAAGTCGGATATATCCGGCGTCCGTCTCCAAAGGGCGATCATATGAATGACGGATATATCCGGCGTTCGGCTCCGCCAGTGGTCATGTGGATGTCGGATATATCCGTCGTTCGGAGCGAAAGGGTTAAAGGAAAAGTGGAGGGAGGAAAGGAGGATAAGAATAGCAAGATTCAGATTGGGAAAGCAAATGTTGGAAAGAGGAATATTGGAGGGGCGAAGAGGAAAGGATGTGCAGAACATGTGGTGGAGAAGAGGAGACATGGGAACATGTCCTGAAGAGGTGTAAGATGCGGAAGGGGAGAGAGAGAGAGCGATAGGGGAGAGGATAAGGGAGATATTGGATGGAAAAGGGGCGTGGGAGGAGTGGATGAGAAAACTGGAAGGAGAGAGACAAGGAGGCGGTGGGGAGCGGAGGGGTGTGGAGATAGAGGAAGGAGGAGAGAAAAGGAAGAGTGTGAAGCAGAGAGCGAAGGCAGAGAGTAGAAGAAGGAGGAGAAGGGGAGCGAGGGGGAGAGGATGAGAGTGGAGAAATGTATAGAATGGAAGTACTTGTAACCCTTAGGGGATCAATAAAGATATACAACTCAATAACTCAAATTATTACATTTTTAATTCGTAAGAATTCTCCCACCCTATCATAGGAAGCCTTGGCTGTTCCTTATTCTTGCCTGCAATTCAAAGTTATGCCTTATTAACCCCATTAACCGCATCAATTTCTTGGTCACCATATTATAGAACGATCTAGATTTGTTCCATGTTTTTTCTGTTTAAACATGCTGTTATTAAGATCTTATTTGCAAATCCGATGTGTCTTCCTCATTTTAAAGGTAAAACTGTAGAAAAGGGCATTCCTCACCGATTATGATGTCCTTCAAACATCTTCTCAAATTCGACATTCTGAACAATTTTTTAACCGGCTTCAAAAAAGGAGGAGGTTATCTATTCGACATGTATATTTATTTAATTTTTTTTTTGTATGTATGTCGCGCATAACTCGCGAATGGGTTGTCGAAAATGGATGGTTGATAGCACATATGAAGGGGTCTGTTACTCCATTGGTCCCATTTGTTTTCAAAAAAATTCGACAACGAAAACCCAGTTTTTAAACAAATTTTTCCAAAAATTTTCGAGAGTGATTTCTAAATGCTCTCGCATAATCACGCATAACTTTCCACTAGTTTGACCGATTTTAATGATTTTTAGTACATTGTTGGAGAACACCCCCGCGGTGGTACCATGTGAATTTTACAAAAAAATCGAAAAAATTATACCCATGTTTCAATTCACATCTGTACTATCTCTAGCGTGGCTTTGGTCGGGATTGAATGTTTTCAGGATATACAATTACACAGATTCTTCAGACCATTACACAAGTTAAATTAGCTGTAAGGACTCCAAAAGAATATTGTCTAAATAATGTAATTAAGGCATTCTGTAAAAATTAGGAAAATCATCACTGCTATTGTCATTATCGATGTGACCAGCCAACACGATGCTCGCGATCTTCCGGCGTCTCCTTTGATAGCCGTTCGCGAGCTGCACTAAGGCGATGCTCGCGATGTTGAGGGGTATCGTTTTCTAAATACTTTCTAATTGAAGATAAACAACCTTCTTTTTCTTCCGCCATTTCTTTACATATGTTTCATTTATTATATTACCTCATTCTTGAGAGCCACGTTTCACGCTAATCGGAACTTTCATTTACCCGCTGTCTTTTATTTCGTTCATTCGTGTTTCTTTGCTGCTCATTCCTTTTTGATTGGTCTTCTTCTAAGCGCCGCTGCCTCATACGAGCTGCGTGTTTATGCGGTCTACCCATTATCTAATACAATTTATATAAGAATTGTAACGAAACAGGAAAAAATAAAAAAAATTTTTAACAAGAAAGTATAACCGTCTTCAAAACAAAAGAAAGGCACCAAAAAATAGAAAATAATTCCCTTTTTTGACGTTGTTTGAAGTCGGTTATATCTTTTTGTTAAAAATGTTTTTTTCATTTCACTTGGAATTAACATTAGACAGTCTTGCCCCCCCCCCCCTCCCCCCAGCAAGTGTTGTTGTTGTACGCTAGGTAAGCCGGACATCAACAGCATTCCACAGCCGCTTACAGTAAAACGAAGCGTACTTATAACAAAAGTGTTTCGCTAATAACTCCGAAACGAAGGTCGAGCGCGCATAAATGTATAGGATTAAGTTGTTCAGAATGTCGAAATATACAACATATTCCAAGCCCGTCCAAATCGCAGCTGGGTCCCCTGAACCGCATATTTACCTTTCGTGTCATTGTCGACAAACATTTTGTAACATCTGTTACATCCCGACTTATCGGTACTCTTCTTTACAATATACCCGACAAAACATTCCATTGCGGACGATTCTAATGAGTACACGGATGAAAATAGCCTATCATGCATTTCTACGTCTGAATCAAGACGATCATCAATTGTGTCCTCGTCTACGACACGGGAGAAATGTTTTACTGACGAGGCGGCTAGTTGACTCTTTATGACTTCACATCCCATTAATAATGGTGCAACATAATATCTAACATGCAATAGCAAGCCGCACCACTTTCAGCGAAGGATTATGGTTATATGTGCCTTCTGCCACAATACAGCCACAAAATCGACAAAAAATATCTATGCAATCGGTATTCAATCGGGATGTAATCAAACATTGAAACCCTTCATTGTTTATACTATTAAATAATTGAAGAGTGGCACATACAGAATACTGTCAACCCCCAAAACACGGTAGCCTGATCAAATCATTCGGTGTCAATGTAAACCAATATTTCATATTATGTAGTTAAGTAATTCAATTATTCTCAAGGTTATTGTACGATATACGATACATAAGTGGTACTGCACAAGTGTAATATTTTGACATCACGCACCTGTGTCAAGTAGGATCACTTGCAGATTCACTATTTATATTGTCGGAGGCATCATCCAGGTTTTCGAAAAAACTAACGATATTTTGAATGGCATATACTTTGTTACCGGCGGTGTTGCATCAGACTCGTTTTTAAAAATACAACTTCATTGTTTCCTTAAAACTAATCTTGGTACAGCTTTTGTCGAGTAACACAGGTTCTTTGGATACGCGTTGTACACCGTCACCAGCGATAGAAAAGACAGAGTATCAGCCCTCGTTCTCACAATGCTCCGATTGGCGAGCAGGCTCGATGTGAACTCTTCGGTCGCTCGATTAGTAATGAGCTCTTTTCTCGAGTAACACCATGCTTCCACACCATGCTTCCTCCCATTACTCATGCTTCTTCTGGAAGCTTCGATGGATCTATCGTCGCAGAAGGTTACGACGAATATCCACCGACGCACCCGTCTGGCCCTGAGGTGTCGAGTTAAATTGTGCGTTACACAGTGGCGTCGTCTCGCACTGTTAGAACTTATATTTATGTAACCAATCGGCGAAGCGATAAAGTTTGCAGCGGAAACACTTTTGTTAACCCTTTCGCTAAAGGAGGGTTCTCCGGCGCGGCACTCCCGCTAATCGAGCCGCCGGCACCGCGCCAAAAGTGTGCACGGTGCGCGAGAAAAATCGTCGGCGGCTGCGTTTACACCTCACTGCAACCCGAATCGCTTTGACGGAGTTTTTTGAAAAATAAAAAGTTTCAAAACAGGGTATTTATAACTTCTTAACACGCTCAATTTTAATTACACTTTGGAATAAAATAACATTACAAAATATAATAATATGATATAATATAGTTGTATGATAATACTAACTTTTAATAATTGTATTGCGCGTGATAATAATGAACACATAGGTCAACATCGCAAATCTGGCACTGGTATCGTGATTCGCTCCTCCTGTCATTTTTTGAACATACCACACACTTTCGCAACGGGTTCTTTCGTTTTGTATTTTCATTTGTGTAAACTGAAGGAAAGAACCCTCCAGTAAGACGAAGTGGATTGGTTTGCCCTGATTTATTCGAAATGTTACTGTTATTTCCTTGTAGATAATGATTTCAAAGTTGCCGAATTAATTCCAGGTGAAATTTTGCCACTGATATTTGTTTGCCTCTTTTTAATTCGTATAAGCAATAAGCGTTCCAAACGCATACATCTATTATCTAAATGAAATAAAAATTTCTTGTACCACTTCATATTTTTTCGTTGTGAATGAATGGCGCTGATAACCATATCCGTTTTGTCCACAGTTCCCATGAATCGATTATGATCGACAACACACTTTGCTTTTTTAATCATTTCTTGCGTGCGATAATGACGATCCGTGTCAACAAATTCTTCAGTGTGGAAAGTGGACAACATATACACTTCCCTCTTGTCACACCATTTCATTGCCAATAAAAGACTTGAGGAGCGGAAACTCACTTCACCCGTTTTTAATTTATTGAGGATAATTGGCATGCCCTTTCGTCTTTCCCCTCTGTTCCACAAGCATTAGTTCCATTTTTATGTAAAACGATAAAAAGGGCTCGACTTGTGTACCAATTATCCACGTACAATGATGGCCTTTATCTAAATAAGGTTTTAATAATTGCATGACTATAGTCCCTGATTTGCCAATAATTTCATTTTCGCAGCTTACAGTACTCAATGCTTCATTATAAATAATAATGTCCTGTAGAAATCCAGATTCAGTATCACATAAAATAAACGATTTGATCCCAAATCTGTTTCTTTTAAACGGAATGTATTGTTTTAACGATAATCTTTCTTTATACAGGAGTAAACTCTCGTCAATACATAAGTTTTCGAAAGGATAAAATGTCTTTTGAAAACTTTGAGCATATCGCAAATTTCCCGTATTTTGTACAATTTGTCACTATCTGCAGTCACATTATTCGTATTAGAATGTAAAATATTTAGCAAATATAAAAATCGATCTGTACTCTTAACTTCTCCAAAAGTGTTGCTCTTTAACAATTCATCATTACACCAGTATTCACAAAATAACAATTTTTTATTTCGCTACATTAATAATTTGATGGCGAAGAAGCAATAAATTTCTGGGAGAGAAGTGTTTCGGGAATTTATCGTATTAGCATCCTCATCAACGCTATTCCGATAATCGTTTGTCGTGCCAACAATGTTTATTAAGTTTTAGGATGGAATAATTGAAAAAAATCTAAAACTGATGCCGAATAACTAATTGATGTTTTCATTCCCGAATGGTTGCAATAAAATTTATGAATATTTGGCCGGAATATTTCGGTAATCCATGTAATTTCTCTGGTGTCTTTTCCAGGTTCAGTTGAATTGTCTTCCTCGGATTCGGACGTGTTGAATATGATTTCTCGAATTCTTTTATTATTCGTATTACGCCTTTCTTGTGCCTTTTTCTGTTATTTGTCATCATTTTAGGGGTGAGATAAAATCTGTTCGAAAATAATTAATCTAAATAAAGGGAAACATGGACTTCCGTTTCCGGAGTGTGATTGAGTGGTCGGAGTGCGGAAAGGTAGTAATATAAAGCATGGATTGAGTGTGGGAGAGCGAATTGAAAGGTGCGGGAAGGTGCAGAAGGCAGAGGGAAAGGCGGGTAGCAAGGAGGAGTGTGGGTGGAAAGATCAAAGAGAGGTGAGAGGAGATAGAGGGGAGCGCAAAAAACAGACGAAAAGAGAGGTTAGGAGAGAACGTGGTGTAGCTAAGAAGCGCGGAGGCGGGGCGGAGAAGAAGAAAGAGGGAAGCAATGCCTGGAGGTAGTGTGAGAAAGTAAAGAGTAAGAGATCGGGAAAGGAGTCGGCAAAGAAGGATTGTAAAGGAAGGAAGGAGGAAATGGATAAGGTAGAGAGGATAGAGAAAGAAAGGAGAACGAGAAGGGGAAGTGAGGCGAGTATTGAGGAGTTATGGAAGAGGAAAAGAGAAATGGCGGGGGGGGGGGGGGTGTAGAGGATGAGTGGATAAGCAAAAGTGGAAAGTAATGGGTGTATACATAAATGGGGATATGGAAAGGAAGATTGAGGCACTGAAAGAGTGGGCGGAGAGGGAGGAGGAGGACAGGGTAGTCATGATAATAGGTGATTTTAACGCAAGGACGGGGAAGGGACGCAGGAGTTCGAAGGGTGGGAAGGTGAACAGGGAGGGAAGGCTATTAATAGAATTTGTGGAGGAGAGAGGATGGGCAATTTTGAATGGGGGATGGTGAAAGGGGACGAGGAGAGGGAGTTTACATTTACAGGACGAAAGAAAAGATCGGTGATAGTCTACATGCTGGGAGAATCTAAGGGATGGGAATAGATAAGGAAGCTGGAGATAGGGGCGAGAGTTGACTCTGACCATCAGCCAGTGGTGGCGGAATGGCAGGGGAATGGAGAAGGAGAGCAAAAGGGAGGAAGGCAGGAGGCGAATGGGTGAAGAGGGGAAGATAGGACGAGAAGGGGAGGGAGAGGTTTAGGCGGGCTATTGAAGGAGGGAGAGTGGGGCAGCGGGAGGGGGGTACAAGAAGCAATAGAGGAACTTGAGGGGAGGATAAGAGAGGAGATAGGGAAAGTGGACGAAAGCGAAGGGAAGAAGGGAGAAAGAAGAAGGAGATGGTGGGATGAGGAGTGTAGGGAAATAAAGAAGGAGCTGAGGAGGGAGTTGAGGAAATGGAAGAAGGACGGAGGAGAGGGAGAGGATAGTGAAAGAAGCACGAAAAGCGAGAACAGATGGAAAGGTATGGAAGCTGCTAAAAGGACAGAGGAAGAGAGGAGGCAGGGTGAATGAGGTGTTACGTCCCAGCGTAACTTTCTGATTTTTCTTTCATTGTAGCATGCTTTCTTGGTTGATCTTTCTTTTAGGTCCCTTATGCCGGCTTCCGACTGCGAAAATATTCGTATAATGGCTTATGCCCATCGCATCCGGCGCACAGTGCGTCGCTTAATGGACAAAAACATAAAAATAATTTTTTTTGTTTACAATTTTCTGCGACATGAGTGTAAAGTAGAGTCTTTATTTGTAACAAAACATTAAAAAAAGAAAAAAAAAAGAATAACCTCAACACTTGGAAAACACGTTACTTGGAGACAATCTGTTTACCTCGCACCGTCATTCCTTTAGCCCTATTATATCTGAATGCGATTACCGTGAAATTATTAAAGTTACGCACAGATAAGAAAAATTTCAAATGGATCATTCAATTCAAGGTATTAAATACTCCTTATTTTGATTGTAGAACATTTGTTTTATTTATTGTAGATTCGATATTATTATCTTAAAGTCGCACATCCACTAAATTCCTCAATTATGCATATCTTTACCTTTAACCTAACTTTTCTCGAAAAAGGTTAAACCTGTCTTCTGATCTTTGTGGGAAGTTATTTTTAGAATAATCCCTGACAATATTACATACAAATTCCTTGCCCAAGTTTGCCCCATTCATTATAGTAACGTTTTTTAGAAACACGCCCGACAAGGACAAATCAAGACATTTTTGACAAATGGTTTTTTTCCGCACAGAAAGAAAAGAAAATTGAAGTCCTGCGCTTAATACAAAATTTATTTGAATTAAATAATTGCACGGAAGAAGTCTACTTGCACTTAGAAAAATATTCTGATCTTTTATGCTTGGACATTACCAAGAAATAGGACTCATAGGACCCGCAATCGGTTTTTGCTTAATAATAAAGAATGGCTGAATTCGCCGTGCGTTCTCCCAGCCTATGTACGTAATTTCTCAGAAGAATCGGGCGATAAAGAAAATCAATTGGGTTGCACTCGCGGAAGACCACAAAAGGCATTTGAAGATTGTTGTAAAAAGACCAAAAAAAGGAGAGTGGAAAAGTTGGTTGCGGCACATTCGGCAGAGGAGCTTTGTTTTGCTGCTGCTTCAGCATCAGCCTCCCAAGTAAATTAACGATCAAAATGTTTGTCACCAACTGAGGCATTATCCTTGTGTTTTGATCTAGATTTGACGCAGAGACAGTACAATATTTTAAGAAATTTGATAAATGGACTCCACCAAAATTGTTTACCGAGCCTTCATTCTTTCAAGCATGCGAAAAAACCACTTTTGCCTGAGTCTATTTCTGCGACAGAAATATCAGCAGAAGTAAATTTACAAGAAATTTTAAATAAAACTTGAAACCGTACGGAGTGTCGAGTAAGTAGTATTAGTACGCACGGACGCAAGTGGTTTCAAATTCGCGATCCGGTCTTCCGCGTTGGAGGAAATCGGTCCTCTTTCGTGCGGGCGGGTTCGTTCTGAATGTCTCGCGGTCGCGGCTTAAGAAGCGTTCGCGGTCGCAGTAGTCAGAGCCGGGAATATTGAAGCGGGATATATGTATATATATATTGAAGAACGTTTTATTTGATGTTATGTCCTTGTACAGTATGTGTGTAGGTATTGTCGGTTTGATGATCTTATATTGATATCGCGTCGGTGATTTTATGCGCGTATATCGCCAGTCGCCTTTGATCTACAGACTGGAGGTCAGTGTTGGTAGGATGTCTTGTGAGGGATTGTTCTTTCGACTGACCACTCGTATCCGTGACCGGTACCGAGAGCGGGGATGGTATACCGTGGCAGTCGTCAGAGGTTCACGAATTACTCGCAGCCGTGGCCGGTGCCGAGAGCGGGGGAGGCTTACGGTAACCGTGTGGGAGACGATCCTTTGAACTACTCACTGCGTAACGAAGGCCGGTACCGAAAGCGGAGAGAGTTACGGTGAGAGTTCGCAGATTGTCGAGGCGTTTTTGGTGTAGGATATTAGACGTTTTCCACGAATCACTCGCAGCCGTGGCCGGTGCCGTGAGCGGGGGAGGCTTACGGTGACCGTGTAGGAAACACTCTTTCGAACTACTTGCTGCGTAACGAAGGCCGGTACCGAGAGCGGAGAGAGTTACGGCAAGAATTCTAAGAGCGTTGAGGTAGGTGTTGGATGGTAGGATTTCTGTCGTCGTCCACGAATTACATGCAGCCGTGGCCGGTGCCGAGAGCGGGGGAGGCTTACAGTAACCGTGTAGAAAACAGAGTTTAATGAGAGATGACAATCATGCGCAACGCAGCCGTGACCGGTGCCAAGAGCGGGGATGGCTTACGGCGAAGATTGATAGATGATTGTATGACGATGATGTAGGAGGATGTTTGTTGAAGCTAACCTAATTGAATTTAATTTGATTTAATTTATTTGAATGTCTTTATGTGAATGTAAATTGATTGAATTTAATTTGGCGAGTCAAGCTTATCGAGTGCGTAGAGAGGCAATACCGCGTGTATGCGACGAACGTGGCTGTGCTTTACTAGCCACGAACCCTCGGTGGGCGATCGTAGTCGTTGTATCGGTAGAGGTTCTGTCTGTGCAAAAGTCTTCCCTAGCGGCGCGGATCGTACGTCGTTCGGATACCGTCAGTTATGTGCGTGATCTACGGGTCTCGATACTCGGAAGGATCACTCCTGGGATCTCTTCAACAAGTGTTGGCTCGAAGTAAATCTCGCCTCGAGTGGCTTGTCTTCTCGCCTTTTATACCCATTTCGGTATAGGGGAAGGTTCCACTCGAGCGCGTTTTACTCTCCGGTGGGAGTCGCTTCTCCTCTATTGCCGGAGCTCATTACCGTTATTCCTTATTCTAATAATGAAGATGATTGATGGGTATGTGAGTGATCGTCGCTGTTATGTGTGTTCGTGTCGCGTTTACAAGGATTCGTAGATGTTTGTCGCGTGTACAATGCTTTGTCCGTGTCCTATATGTGTTGTGTATGTCCGTGAGTCGAACTTGAGTGGTGTGCGTTCGTGCGTGTACGGGCTAACGTGAGCGAGACGGCAGGTAAGTTAGAAGAGGATAGCGCGCAAATAAGACGGTCAAGTAGATAGAGTGAGAAAGGTAAGTAGAGAGAGAATCGCGATGTCTAGACTATGGCTAGTGAAAACGAAAAGAAATACGGCCTTGAAGTGAAAAGAAAGTATGTGGTAAGACTGAAAGAAGTGATCAGAGTATATGTTCGTTAGACAAGGAGAAAATGCTACATTGAGTCCGGTAAATAAGTAATATGTCCCGTGCACGTGCAAACGTTTTAGTGGTTATGTCCAGGCGGCTCTTTTGTACGGTTACAAACTGTTGAAAGTATTTCAAAATTAATAACTTTAAATAAAAATACATCTGCAAAGCTCATTTGTAAATGGGGGTTTGATGGTAGTGGTGGCCACAGTATTTACAAACAGAAATTTGCAGACGATGAAAATTCCGATGAATACTTATTTCTAATTGCGTTTGTACCGTTAAAATTAATTGATTTAGACTCTAAGACAAATCTGTGGGTGAATGAACGGTCAGCTTCGTCATTTTATTGTAGGCCTATAAAATTTTGTTTTAAGAAGGAATGTCAGGAGCTTATATTACGGGAACAAGCTCAAGTGAGCACACAAATCCAAAACATTGTAAATTATAAAATGTGCGTTAGTAATTTCAAAATAGAAGTCGGTTTCGAGTTGCATCTAACAATGGTTGACGGTAGCGTTTGTAATGTATTGTCGGAAACAAATTCCACTGCAAAATGTTATATATGTGGTGCCGAACCTACAGAAATGAATTTAATTAAGATTTCTGACAAACAACCAAATACTGAAAACTATAGGTTTGGTATAGCATCCCTCCATTGTTTGATTAGGACATTTGAGTGCCTGTTACATATTGCGTGCAGGCTGCCATTCAAATCGTGGCAAGTGAGGGGAGTAGAACACCGGAATCTTTTTGAAAAAGAAAAAACTCGTATTCAAACAGAGTTTAAAAGAAAAATGGCTTTAATTGTAGATAAACCCAAACAGGGTTTCGGATCTTCGAACGACGGAAACACGGCTAGAAGATTCTTTGCCAATCCCAATCTTTGTTCTGATATTACAGGGACTGATGAGAAAATGATCAGAAAGTTTTCCTTAATTTTAAGAGTAATTGCGAGTGGGGGGATAATAAATCATGAAAAGTTCAACGAATTGGTAATTGAAACCAAAGAAATATATCTGGAAATGTACAACTGGTATTATATGCCTAGTAGTGTGCATAAACTATTAATTCTTGGAGCGCACATAATTAAATATTTTGACCAACTGCCAATAGGCAAGTTATCAGAAGAGGTTTTGGAAGCTACACATAAAGTGTTTCGGCACAATAGACTAAAACACACTCGAAAATCTTCTAGACTTAATCTATATCTGCAAAGATCTGATGGATTACATGTTGCTTATGTCAGACCCTATCATTTCTTCGAAAAGAAACATTACCAGCCGAAGAAGACACGATAGTCAAGACATAAAAAACTATCTTATCACTTCAGACTATACGTCTTCGAACAATAATTGCGTTGATACAAATTTAAATAATTTAGATTTAAATAATTCCGACACATCAGAAGATTCAGATTAAGTTATTTCATTTAATGTTTATGTTATTTACTACGTTCCAAACAAACGCAACAATTTGTTATAATGTAAATATCAGATATAGTATATAATTATTGAAAAAGAATAATTTCTTTATTATCCCATTTTTTCATCTATGTAAATATTTCTGTACACATTAAAATATATTATTTGTTGTTATTTTTTCATGGAAGTATGTGCTTTGAAGTATAATTTACAATAAGTTACATAACAGAATAAAAAATGAGTTTATAGTTGAAATTCTGAGTTTTCTCCATCATGTCCATATACTCAACGCACTGTGCGGCGCGCTGTTAGAGTATTAGCTGTAAAATCATAATTATCTCATTTATCCTCCAGGCCGCGTATGCGAAAGTATTCGTATTATGGCTTATGCCCATCGCATACGTGGTACTGTCGAGCTGTAATATGTAGTGGAGTTCCCTCACCGTGGAATCATACTCGTCCCACCTTATGTACATATAAGTAGTTTTAAGTGTAGGTATAAGTATAGATATAAGCGCGAAACCGAGTGGGCGACAAGTGTGAATGCGTGTATGTGGTATGAATGTGTGTATATAGTATGAATGTGTGTATATAGCCTAAGAATGCGATGAGGTTCCGCATGTTAATTTTCAGTTTTCTCTCTCTCACAAGTTCAATTATTATTTTCATGGCAATAAGCTATTGCTCAGACATCAACCTAATTTCGTTCAAGTATATGAAGTCGAGAGCGTACACCTGTAAAACCTTAGATCACTGAGTCGATGCAATCATACTGCATTTTAAATAAACCTTAATAATTAGAAAGGGACGAACAAGCGAAGAAAGTGTCTCGTTGAACACCGAGTGAGCGCTTCAGCATAATATTTGTACACCGGATCGACCGCTAGCCGGCCGATTCCGTGAATAGGGCATGAAAAACCGTCCTAGAGCAAGCCCAGGAACCACCTCGCGACGAATTCCTCTAGGCCGTTGGCTGTAAAGTCGCGAGGTGCGTGGTTCACTGTCCGAGGATATCTTAAATATCTCTTTATTCGAGCGTAATAGTATATTCTCTTCTTGTAGCGTGATACGAAATGGACTCAATTATCCTCGTTAAATCGTAGTTCTAAATTCTAATTATTATTTTTGAGCAAGAGACTAGGTTTTTCTTTCGTTGTGAATAGTGCGAAAGTGTGATCGCGTACGTTCTCCACGTGGCCGACAAATTCTGTGTCGGACCCGTTAGATTAAGTTTCCTTTGACTTTAATTAGATTCTTCTTTTCATTGTACATATATCTTCAACGAATGCAGAAGGTTGTTCCTCGCTCGCGCAGCGAATAAAGTTGGCATTAACGAAATTTAACGAGTAGAATCAATCTTTCTTGATCTGCCGCCCCTTGTAACGGGCATTATCCCGGCTCAATCACAACTGAGCACGCAAACCAAGGAGGATCGAATTACTAAAGTTCTATTACGATTCGAAGGTACTATCATCGTTTACCGCATCGAAAACCGAGAATATTCCGACCGATTTACCGCAAAAGAGGAGAGAGAGAGAGAGAGAGAGAGAGAGAGAGAGAAGGAGCGAAAGAGCGCGTGCGCAAGCGAAACTGTACGATCGTAGCCGAAGACCAGCGACACGGTAAGAACCTCCAGTCGCGCCGTTCGACAAAATTGTAACATTTTATTGTCTGACCATGCCCGAGCTTATGCCATGGAGAGATCCCAGGGGCACGGTCGCTGACCGTGTAACATGTTCCTGCTAACAAATTCCTCGATTCTAAAGCGTTTGACTGATAACCACCGTGAGGACTATCGCGTAACCGTGAATAGCGTTGTATTAAGGCGCATTATTGTCGCGCATTAGCATCCGAACTCTTCTCAAAACTGCAACGAGAACCACTGCAGAGCTCTATTGGCCGCTTTTCAAATTCATTATATACTTTATTATCAATATTACTTTATATCCAATATCTCTTTATGTTCAATATTTTCAATTGCAATATATCTATTTTGTTTTACCCCTTTACACTATTCTCTCTGTTTTGTTTTATGTTGTGACGTCACACCTCAAACGTAGTATTACACGAACCGAAAACATAACCTCGCGAACGATTCGGGACCTGTACGGGTCTTTCGGAAGCACACGTATCCTATAAGTCCTGCAAGTAACTAAACGCGATATCATACTTTAATTAACTTCTCCGTTTAGCTTATTCATATAAATTATTATTCCCACTCTTTAAGAAAGGGATTAAAATATTACGCATTATTGATCTTCAGATAGATTACCATTATTTATTATAGTTAAATGACAAAAGTTATTTAGCGTTACGCCCGGTCGCACGGCAGACCGCTCGCGGATACTCATCGACCATACCTGACGGATAAAAGGCCGTCAAAAGCCTCGCCCGGACGTAACAGAGGTCATAGTGATGGAAGCGTGGAGGGAATACTTCATGGGGCTGCTAGGAGGAGTTAATGAAAAGGTGGTGATGGGAGGAAAGGCGTGGGAGGGGGGGGAGGGTAGAGGATGGGGACGAGATGCAGAAGGTGGTGAAGAAGATGAAGGAGGGAAAGGCGATGGGGAATGATGGAATCCCGAACGGGGTGGTGAAGAGGAGTGTGAGATATGCAAGAGGGTTTGGAAAGGGGGAGGATGTCCAAAATGGTGGAAGGAAGGGATAATAGTCCAGATACGTAAGAAAGGGGATGGGAGCAGGGTTGAGGAGTATAAAGAAATAACGATAATGCCGGTGCTGTGTAAGATGTACGCAGCGGTGTTGACGGTGAGGTGTGGGAAGGGAAGTGGAGGAGAAGGGGATCTTGTCCCCAACGCAGGCGGGTTTCAGGAAGGGAAGGGGGACGATAGACAACATATACATCCTGAATTACCTGGCGAATAGGCAGCTGGCCAAGGAAATAGGGAAGATGGTGGCGGTTTTCATAGATCTAAAGGCGGCGTTCGACTCAGTGAATAAAAAATAGGTGGTGGAGGTAATGAGGGAGAGGGGGGTGAGAGAAGGGCTAGTGGGGAGGGTAGAGGAAGTAATGAGGGAAACGGGGAGGGTAGGGAAAGACTTCTGGACGGAAAGGGTGCTGCGACAGGGATTTTCACTGAGCCCAGTGTTATTTAATATCCTGTTAGCAGATCTAGAAGGAGACCTTGCGAAAGGGGGTGGGGGGGGGGGGGTCAAAATAGGGGGGGGGGATATTCTCGCTAACATTCGCAGACGACATGGTCCTGCTAGCAGAGGATGAGGGGGACATGCGGGCGATGTTAGCGAGAATAGAACAGTACCTGGACAGGAAACGGCTGGAGCTGAACGAGGGCAAAACAAAGGTAATGAGGTTCAGGAGGGGAGGGGAGAGAAAGAAGAAGATTGACTGGAGGTGGAAGGGGAGGAAACTCGAGGAGGTGAAAAGGTACAAGTACTTGGGGTATACGACGGCACAGAATGGGGGCCAGGAAGAACATCTAAAGGACAGAAGGAGGAACGCAGCCGCTGCGATGAGGGGGGTCTGGGGGCTGGGAAAGGGACTGGGAGAGGAGGGTGTGGATGTATGATGTACTGGTATGGATGGTGTTGGGGTATGGGGCGGAGATTTGGGGGTGGAAGGAGAGGAGCGAGACGGAGAGGGCGGAGGAGAAATATCTGAATGGTCACTGCGTCTGGACTGGAGGACGCCGGGATATTTGGTAACAGAGGAAACGGGAAGGAACAAGATGAGGATAAGGGCGGGGAGGAGGGCGTGGAAATATGAAAGGAGATTAGAAGAAGGAAAAGGAGAGAAGATGCTGGGAGGAAATGAAGGGCAGATGGAGGAGAGAGAGGCTGGAAGGAGTGTGGGAGAAGGAAAGGAGGGAGTTCTTCAGGGAGAGAGGAGTGAGAGAGGGTGAGGAAGGAGGGGTGCTGTTTGAGGAGTTTGAGAGGGTGGATAGAGGGAAACAAAGGAAGGAGAGGGAGGAAAGAATAGAGAGCGCGAAGTACCATGAATTGTACAGGGAGATAAAGGGGGTGGGAGGATCGGAATACTTTAAAAAGGGTTGGAAAGAAAGCTAGTGACTGTTTCCAATTAGGGAATAGCCCGCGAAGCATAATCACAGGAACATGCGTACCCACCAGAGCATTTCTATCTAAAAACCCTAAACACAGTAAACCTTCTATGACATATCTCTTTGGGTGGAGCTCCAAACATTCGTTTATAGCCATTTCATGGAACGTGAGAAGGCAATTACGGTCAACTAAATCCATATGGACTCGTTTAAATTTTCTAACTGACTTCAAATAAAAAACTTTCAAAATAAAGTAATTGCGACTTCAAAACCGCACTAAAAAGTATGAAATGGCGAAACAAATCTTTATAATTTGTTTCGTTTATCGAATGACTATGTTACGAGCAGGGCCGTGTGGCGAGTGCTTAAGGCTCACGCCGGATATATATTTGTGGTAGGTAAATGGGTCAGTAATACCCAGATCAGGCCTTACTGTATGGAGGAAAGTTCTTTAGGACTGTACTGCTCGACGCAGGAAAGCTGGGGAATCTGTTTGCGGACCTAAAGACCTCCTAGATAGTATTGCCCGACTAAAGGAAGCCGGGGAACATATTACGGAGAGGTTCGGTGGTTCTTGAATAGTATTGCCCAACCCAGGAAAGCTGGGAAACTGCTTCGAAACAAAGGAACTCCTAGGTAGTATTGTCCGACCCACGTAAGCCGGGGAATATACTTCGGAGTTTTTGGTAAAGGGAAATTGACTCTTAGATGATTCTCCTCGAGCCGCTGCGGAGAATCTGGGAGGTCTCTAGTCTTTCATAAATTTAAGATTTATTCGAAAGGGCAAGGAACTGGCACGAAGTAGCACAATTCCTACGATTGAAACTCAATATATTGTAAATCGAAAAATATGTATAAAGATAATGGTGAATCTAGTAAGACTTGAATTTAAAAGTCAACGTATTCAACAAAATATTACATACGAAATACTAGTGTAACAAACTAGGCAATGTGGTGTATTAAACTAACGAATTGCTTGAAAGGGAACTATGAGCCCGATCTTACAGTAAGTTTTGCGGAAAAGAAGATCCACTCCACTCCATTTCAAAGAAAACTCGAAGGGGAACTTGAACCCGATCTCGCTGTGAGATTTGGATCGAACTCTACTTACTTTGCGCGAAAGAGACTGAGCTCGGTCTTGCAGTGAGTTCTCAATCGAGAGGTCTCGCAAATACAGTGCTCAAAAGGGAACTAGCCCGAACTCACTGACAGTGCTCGAAGCTCGATCTTGCTACGTATGTTCTCTGGTAGAGGCTGGGCATAGCTCATTTAAGTCCGCCTTTTTATATAGAAAAAAAAACTGAGGGAAATGAATGTGTGGAAAAGAAACAAAATATGAAGAGGAACAGACTGAGTTATGTGCAGCTAGTCACACTGTGAGCTCGTTCCCACAGCCCTTATCTCTAAACCTAAACAGGGGCGGAGGGACTCCAAGAGACTCTATGCAGGAACACAAAAAAAAACAAGAAGTCCGTACGTAACAAGGGAACACGCCCCACGCCGGATCCAAATAAAAAGGGCCTTTCTCTTTGCTTCAGGCTTATTAGTCGTTCCTTTATCGCTCATTAATCTCTTACTAGTCTTCACGTTCGCTTCAACCAGAACAGTCACCTCTCTAATATACTTCCGCGCTACACACCAGTCTAAATTAACAAGAGTTGAATATACACAGTTAAGTAACATTAATTTCAGTGTACCAGAGCGAAGCCTATCACCTATGTCGAAACTACTGTAAGGTAACATAATCCATAAGACATGGTGAAGCTACTGTATCCGCAACCTTGTTCGACAATTTGTTGTCGTGATAGCGCGAATGAATGAGACGACATAAAATAAAATATAATGATGAATACTTTATTAAGAATGAATATAGTTACTGGCAGAGATTCGGTGTTAAAATGTAGACTAAGACTAAACTCGCAGCGTAGAACATGCTTCTTATATCTACGATTTGTGAGAAGAGGAGGTTGCGTCGGTAGCCCAGAGAAGGGCGAAAGCGTCTTCCACGACGTCTCTCTTCTTGGTAAGGGAGTCTCTAGGAATTTAGGCTATCTGGACATCTGTGTACTCTCAGATGTCTTAACAGCTGCATGTACTTTACTATCTGTCAGTTTCCGGTTACCCGGACGTCGTAAAGTATCCCTCGGTACGGTATGGGTGGTCAAAAAGGGAAAGCGGCGAAGGGCTCGGTACCTGGGCCCGCTTACAGTGTGACTACAGTAATTACTGCGTTTCTCATAGACCGTTATTAAAGCGGGAACCTCACTTCGTTCAGGTACCAGCACGGGCGTACCCTCATTTATAAAGAAACGCTCTCATCGCGTCGTCGTCGAAACCCGGGCTTGTCATGAGGAGGCAACAGCGCAGCAATTTGGGCAAGCGCGAGCATCGGGATTCAACGACGGCACCCAATCGACCGCATCAACCGGCACTTTCGCCCTGAATCTATCTCTTTCCATCCTATCAAACTACCTGGACTGCCCTGTCCCCCCACCCGCGTTACCCAGCGTTTCGCTTTCAACTTTTATTCGACTCCCTTGGTAATCAGTACTGAATAAAGGCGATACACAATAAGTTGCATTTACATTGGTGAAGTCACCCGTCCCATCTACTTCGGAGACGTAAAAACCACGGTAGAATGAGAATAAATACTAGCGGCGTAGGAAATACTGACCGACGTCATGTATAATTACGTGGTAACGACTCCGACGATCGACACATTTGGTACGGAACCATTCCGGGTTTAACTTCATACATTTGGTGCGGTATCCATTCCGACGATATATATATATAAGAATATCTACATAAATAAGAGGAAAATATTGAAAAAGCGCGAATCCTAGGAGGGAACGGTAGCTGTCTGGATAAGTTGATTGTACATTAATAAAGATAATTTGCTTATTTGGAGTTTTTCCGTACATAGATATAGGATTGGGTTAGGCGGGTACCGAAAAACGTCAATGTCTAGACAAGATATGGAAACTTAATTACCACCAATATTACAGATAAGCGCGTTTCGCTACGACACCACTTTGCAACTACGCGCTTTTTCTTCTCGCCGGTCCGCGTCGGCCCGCTTGCGACCGCTCGCCGCGCCCGACCTCCCGTACGTCCCCTCACTCGGTCGTTCCTGCCAGGTCTTCGACCCCCCAAGATCAATGTAAATCATCATAACAATCATATGGTTTCATATAATCTCTACTGCCGTGCTCGTTAATGCCGGTCCTTCCCCGTCCGCGGCGAGCGTGACCTCATACCGATCGTTACGTCTCACCCTCGACACTTTGTATGGGCCCAAATATTTACGCTTTATCTTAAGCTGAGGTCCAAATTGCTTTCGCTTCATAAATACTATCGCCTTCTTTGTATTTTCTTGGGGGTTTACAAATCCTATTATACTGACGCTTGTTTTTCGTCTGTATGTCCAACAAGTTCTTTTTAGCTAACAGCCTAAGCTCATCGCGGTTATCATCGTGCAGTTGTACCGCTTCCTACTGTATTATCGCGACGACTTCTTCATCTTCTCATTTTTCATTTTTCTCCCGAACAGGACCTCGAACGGTATCATGCCTGTGGCTCTTTGGTAGGTGCTGGTTAAACATCTTTGCACTCTATCTACGTGTTTATACCAAGTGTCTGGATTATTTAAGGACAACTTGGTTAAAATGGGAATGATTGTGCGTATCATGTGCTCCGCTTGGCCGTTCCCTCGCGGAACGCCCGTCGTGACCCGTATTGCTTCTATCCCTTTCTCTTCGCAGTATTACTTAAATTCTACGGATACGAACGCGGCTCCTCTATCTGATATTATCCTATCGGGATTTCCGAAAACTCTCTGCTGGTTACTCAATTTGGTCACGACTTCTTTCAAATTCACGGTTTTCGTCGGGTATAGCCAAGCAAACTTCGAAAACGTGTCTACTACGAAGATACCTTCCCCGTCGGGATCAACGGTCCCACATGATCGATGTGGTACGTTTCAAGAAGTCCATCCCCCTTCGGAACAAGTTTCAATGTGCCCTCCCTTTTTCTCCGAGATTACGCACGGAATACAGCAGCTAATATATTTCCTAACCTTATCCTCTAACGTAAGTTTGTTATAGTTGACCGGATCCAATGACGTTGTGGAATTTTTTTGGCGTAACGCTCGATCTATATTGGAAAATGAAGCTAATAATTGTCCGACGTTTCGGTCAGTATATCTGACCCTTCTCAAGGACTATGCAAATCTGTATATACGGAAAGAAGAAGAAGAAGAATTAAAATATGTACTTATCCTCTAACGCCGAAACATAATAATCCGCGTTGATCGCTTCCTTCACTTTCCTCACACCGAAGTGGCCGTTTTCGTGCGCCTTTCTAATAATGTCAGTTTGTAAACAAGAGGGTACCACAATAAGATTTTTACGGTTTTTTTCACTTCATCAACACGCCGTTTTCCATCAAATAGTCTTCATATCCCTCTTTTTCTACTACCTGTTTTATTACACGCAATCTTTCTTCCTCTGCTTGTTTCTTGCGTATCATAGCGATTAACCTAATCTCTATGACTGCTTCGTTCTCAGTTTTCGGCACCCTGCGTTTACCGGGTATACCTGGGATCGAGGACGGACGGAAGGAGAGATCGTACTGAAAAGGGTTTCGATCCGTCAGTGGAACGGTTCACTGACGTATCGTTGAATTGGCTCGAATGTCTCTGACGCTGCCGAGCGCTAATTCGTGGCTTCAGGCAGTAATTAACCGGCCTACTGGTTATGGGGTGTGTGTAGAGGCGTTCGAATGGTTGCGGTTGTGGATGTGCGCGTGTGCGTGCGTGCGCGCGCGCACGTCCGAATGGTTACGGCTCTATAGGTAAATGCGTCCGAATGGTCACGGCTCTGAATGCGTCCGAATGGTTACGGTCCTATAAGTAAATGCGTCCAAATGGTTACGGTTCTGTCCGAATGGTTACGGCTCTATAGGTAAATGCGCTCGAATGGTTATGGCTCTATAAGTGTGGGTGCGTCCGAATGGCTACGGCTCCGTGTGTAAGTGTGTGTGTGTGTGTGTGTCCGAATCGTTACTAGTTTTTTGCTAGACCCAAAAAGATTCATGAAATCAGCGTTGTCTCTACGTGCATATACGCGATAGAATAATAGCAACTGCTCATTTCTACAGAATTTCGCGCCATTGTCGACAAAAATGTTGTTGCCGATTCAGTACTCTTCTTTTCAATGCACCCGATAAAACATTCCATTGCGGACGATTCTAATGAGTACACTGATGATAATAGTCCATCTTCCATTTTTACCTTTAAATCAAGACCATCATAATATGTGTCCTGCTATACGACATAGAAGGAATGTTCTACTGACAACGCGGCTAGTTGACTCTTTGTGACCTCATATTCTGGTAATAATGGCGCATCATAATCTTGCACGCAATTGTTATACGCAAAACTGCGCATGAAATGTGTTACGTCTCCGGACGTTAACGTTCAAGAAATAAGAATTACAAGTAATACAAAACACCTACGTGGTATACATTATATGAAAAGAAACTTAAGCCGGCTCTTTCTCGTGACGTATCGGTTCAATAGATCAGGCCTGGCCAGCTTGTGGCTCGCGAGCCACACACAGGCAGCACACAGTCGCACATGTTCCCTTGGCCCCGCTCGCCACCGCGGTCTCGCCGGCGGAGAACTGCCCCCTCTATGCCTACTGCTCAGAAATCTAGCTACGTCTTCGATGTTCGACTGTGTCGCCACATTGTAAATATTACAGGAGAGGGGGCAGTTCTCCGCCGGCGAGACCGCGGTGGCGGGCGGGGCCAAGGGAACATGTGCGACGGTGTGCTGCCTGTGTGTGGCTCGCGGGCCACAAGTTGGCCAGGCCTGCTATAGATCATAGTAGACGTAGTTGAGGGTTAATTTATTGCATAGAAGAAACCGAAGAGCAGTTTAGTCGTAAAATTTTAGAGAATAAGCAAAATGAAGGTAGGGAGAGCTCAAGGGCCCACACACGGAAACACTTAGTGACCGAACTTCTTCAATCACCCCTTTGTCCGAGCCTTTAGGTTGAAGACAAGGACGAGAGATGTTTAGAGAGGGTCGTCCGTGTGTACTTTTGAAAAACGACTTCACTTCCATTTTGTCCTTAAGACCGTTCAGTTCAAATACACTACAGTACGTCTCGTCTCTAAATTTACATTCATTTATAATTATTCCGCGATCATTATATTTCATTTAAACTGTTCCGAATCTTTGTTAATTTTATACGATAGCCTAGAATCAGTGAACCTGTAAAACTGTCAACATCATAGCCTAACAAATGCTTATGAAACATCTTCGACCAACTGCAAGTGAGTACCGATAATTCATTATACATATTCTCCGATTCATCCCCCAATCCGAATGAGCACCCTTAACCCAGCTTCTTTATCGTGTCTGGTCCCAGTAAAGCTGTGAGATCGTAGTTGACTAAAAGCAGATATTACGTACATGTCTTGATCAAGGTCAGGTGCGTGCAATTGTTATTTAGCGGAACGACAGAATTCGCGAAGTCCGTATCCATATCGCTTATTTCTATCCTACCTCGGTTCGCGACGTAACATCGAATAGAGAACCTCTTCCTTTTTTGAAGTCAGTTAAAAATATTTGAGCCTAATTACGGACAGTTTAATTCAGTCACCGAAATGTCCTAATTCCCAAACCGAGAGACTTACATGAAGTTGATTCTAATGTATATATTGTTATTGTAATAATAGTAATAATAATAACATAATTGTGTAGGTGCAATATAAATTAAGAAATTAAAATTGTAAAACAACTTCAATACCAAAATTTGGCCGGCCCTGATCAAGGCGGTATCTACAGGTACAGTAAATTCTCTACAATTGTCTTCCTAATTTTATTGTAACATAGTCCACTCCAGTAGCCCTACGCCATGGTATGCGTTACTGCTACGCCTATGTTTTCTTTCTGGGAAACAGTCAGGCATGTAATTTATGACCCGACGCAATTCCTGTGACGAAAGTTCACGGCTAACATTTTATTTTACGATAATATAACTTTTTTATTCTTATTTTTTTTGTCTGAAGATTTGTTCGTCATATTACTGAGATTTTTCCGATTAAAATGAGATCAATCATGATATAATTAAAACCACATTTATTTATGTAATACTTATTGCATAACTCATTTTACTCCATTATCCCTGTTACGTACCGTTCATTTTCGACATTCTTTGTAAGAATTCACGTAACCTTATCTTGAAGTTCTTACCGCCCCTGTTTAGGTATAGAGGAAACGACCACTTGAGAACAGTCTTACAGTGTGACCAGCTTTCACCATCTCAGTCTGTCTTTTTCTATCTTCTGTCTCTTTTCCACGTATGCATCCCTTCCAGTTTTTCTCAAGATTTCCAAAAATAAAAGGGCGAACTAGAATGAGCGGCCCAGTTCCCCTTCGAGCATATTAAGTAGAGCCTTTCCAAAACTCACAGTAAGATAGAGCTTCAGTTCCCTTTCGAGCATACTAGAAGTAGAGTCTTTCCAAAACTCACTGTAAGATCGAGCTAGAGTTCCTTTTCAAGCAATCGTTAGTTTGCTAGCACCAAAAAACCGCCTAGCTCGTATACGCTAGTCGTTAAATTCCAACTGTTATACATATCTGCCATTCATCTAAAGAGTTACATTTCATTGCACAACTATTTTCCCAATTCACAATATACTGGAACGTACTGTGGTAATTGTGCTACTATTTGCCAAATTCTCTTCCTTTCCATTAATTTAAAATTCGTGAAAAATTGGAGAACACACAGATTCTCTGCAACCTACACGAGTCAATTTCCCTAACCCATATCCGAATTAGACTTCCCGGCGAATTCACGTTGTGGCGGCCACTACCTAAGAATCCTTCCATTCTGGAGACAGACTTCCCGGCGTATTCACGTCGTGGCGGCTAATGTTCAAGAACCCTGTGCCCCTTCTCAGATAGACTTCCCGGCGAATTCACGTCGTGGCGGCCACTATCGAGAAGTCCTCGTTGGCCAAGCAGATTTCTCGACGCATTTTCGTCGTGGCGGCCACTGTAAGGTAATTTTCTACCATATCGACGGCACCCTTTCTGGGTGCCGAACCCTTAATCACGCAAAATAATATTTGGCGTGCCCTTTAAAGCACTCGTCACAGACCCTGGCTCGTAACATCCCAAAAATAAATATAGTCTAAATTATATTATGTCTGGTCTTATTTTTATTAGCACAATATCACCAATGTGTTACAAACTTTTTCATACAGAAAATGTTAAGAATAAAAAAGTTTAACTCTCAGTTGCCTTGACTGTCAGTCATTAATTTCTTGTATCCGCTGTTCTTTTCTTCGTTCGGTGAACTACAAAAGCAAGCTTCGAGGCTCCAAAATAGTGTTTACCCTACTGAAATTGTCCGAATTGGTGTCCGCGCTAAGGAAGAATGTGAGAGAATTCACTTTATATCTGGAGGGAGTATTTTCAGTGATGTCTGTACTACTCATTACTACATTTGAAGAAACCGCTTCAACCTGAGTATTTGGGGTTTCTAAACATGGCGGATTCGTTCTCTAATCGACACAGATGTTTTGCATTGGATCGTGCATCCATTGCATATACATATATAGATCAGTGGTCAAATGCGAGTGGTTATGTATGTGGGGGCGTGTAAGTGCGACAAATATGAATGCTGTGTGTTTGGGATTGGGTACTGTCTCCGAGCAGTATTAATACTTTGCGCATGGCGCTGCTCGGGGACCCACCTCACACCTCGTTCGCTAATTGGTCAGCGTGACGTCACACCGATAGTCGTGTGGTTTTCCGCGCGTAGTAGCGAATGTAGGTATGGCGAAATTTCGGGTCTTCCTCGTTACGCCAGTCGTCGTCGTCGTCGTCATCGTCGTCGTGGTCGTCGTCGTTCTCCTACCGTGCGTGCGCTCACTGTGCCTTCTTTTTCCGCTCCATTACTCGTTAATATTTGGGCGATCTCGCCTTCCGAAGTCGCGTATACAAGTATATTATACCGTAGCTCGCGTACTTCGACGGAATTCAAGTCTTTGCTGTGTGCTCGTACGTCGAGCACAGGTATCGTAGATTTTCCGTCACTCCGTCCCTCGTGGCCTTCCTTCCGCGGTTACGGCGACGAATCCCATCGTGCGCCTTAAGTAGCCGCCGATATTCCTCATTCTTTTCCGGCTAATCTAGCCTTCCTCGAGCAATCCTTCGAAGGGCATCGCGGCTCCAGCTCGCGTGTTCGTTCTTTCCTGCTCTTTCCGGGTCCTCGAGACGTCGGTAGGACGATCTCATTAGGAGGCCCTTCCATCCTGTGGTGAGACCCTTCCCGCCATTTTCATTTACGATACCGGAGAATCGGACTAGAGAGCACGCACGCGTATTTCCTAAGTTACCTAGCGCGTCACGATATTAGTATTATTTAGTCTTTAGTAAAACCGACAAGTCTGTGTATCATTCAGTGCAACCTAAAATAAAAACCTCGTTAACGTAATCCGCGTACTTTAACCCTTAGTAGCCTGATTTACGAAAGTGATTTATTTTTAATATTACTGTGTTTGCTTGAGGGTCTAGATGAAGGGAAAAATAGGAAAAATAAAAATTAAAAGATTGGTATCAAAATTGAAACTCTAGGTTATTAAGGGTTAACACTCGCTACTCCCCAGTATCCCCAGCGCCTCGCTGTTGCTTTAGACGCAATCACTGTGTATTGCGGAAAGAGATAAGTGATGAAAAGATGAGGAATACGGTGGGGAAACGAAATTGATCGGGCGAGGCGTGAGCTGCGAGGGGACAGTCGAAAGAATACGAACACATGAAACAAACGGGAGAAAGAAAACGTGGTCGATGGAAAAAGAAACAAATATTGGCCATTAATATTTTAATATAATTGTGTGTTCCTTAATATTACCGATAAACTTATATGCCCCAAATAGTCTCTATAATATCTCAGATCATAGTATTTTTCTAAAAGGCACCAAATGAACAAAACAAAAGTATTTTTTAATGGTGCTCTGTTCGGGATTATGGCCTGCGTTGGCAACACAGTTTGGCGCCGATATGTTTCCATGAGCTCGTATATGTGAGACCCCCGTCGCACCTCATACGTCGCACAGTGTGTTATTTCAGCAACCTAGGTGGACAAATGTCCAAAAATGAAGTTCTTTTTTTTAAGTGGACGCTATTGCGTGTGTTCAGAGGGATATTAGGTAGTCTCGAAACCGAAACTGTTTACTCTTTTGCCTTCAACACAGGGTGTTGGGACGTGTTTGAACCCACCCGTATTCATCTTGCAAATTAATGGTCTGCGCTCGTTATTCTCAGTTCGTTCTGTTCACCGGTAAATTCTGGAAAAGTGGCAAATCTTGCTGCTTTTTTTTATTCATACCGAATTGTACCTTCAATAAGGTATGCTCTGCTCGTTCTTCTCATATAAATATAAATTGTTTTTATGCAATTATTGTTCTTCAAAGTTTGGGCTCCACAAGGCGAAATATTCGTTTACTACATGACATTGAGGTTAACTTTTTCTTAGTTATTCCGAAAAATTCCAACTAGATTCTTTCATAGACTTAATCTATGAGCATTCAAGTACCCAAAACTGTAAAAACATTCTGCACATTCTTGCGCTTTTGGTAGAAACTGAATATTTTTTATCTGCGTGTAGAATGAGCACAATTGCGAAAAAGGCCATATTTGCCAGCTATGTTATCATTCATAATTTGTTAAGAATATATTTTTGAACTATAATTGTTGTTCTGTTCATATTACATTAGTTAATGTAAAACAAATTACATAATATCTAAATCTATAATTATTTTTCATAAATTGTTTTTTTTGGGCTCAAAATTTGTTTTTTTTTTACCAGGTTATTTTCTTTTCATTTTGACTACTTACAGCTGAAAAAAAATTAAAAATCACGTTCAAGCACCAAGACGGTACTTTTGTTCCGCTAAATTGCCAAAATAACATTGTTTTTATGCAGTTACTGTGCACACACTGTGCGTCGATCGGGCAACTGACGTGACGCTGTTTGATTCCCGATTTCGCGCAAGTCTGTTTACAGCCGTAGGTAATCTACTATTGTCACCTGTCTACTACTGTCAAACAGCTTTTGTGTCCGTGCTCGGGCTAGTTCTGCTTCCGTGAAATACCGTTCGCCGAGTCGTTTCGTCCAAGCAATCGTTATAAGCCGGCTGTGTCTTGGGCTTTTCCCAGTGCGCGTCTTAGACTGCCACTAGTTCCGCACCGTTCTCCGTGAAGCCTTCATTCTGCGACTAGGACTTCTTTACGCTCGGTTCCACGGTTTATCAGGTACGAGTTGAGTAAGCACTCGTTTCCTACGGTGTTTTAATCTAGTCATTGCTGCGTTCGGGCCGGGACAGGCGGGATCGTGCCCTTAACCGTGGCCATCGAGGCCTTTTGTGTAACGCTTTAATCTCAATTTCTAAAATAGAATCGCAATAAATCAATCATGGCGTGCCGCCATTAAATGTCCGTCAGTTTCTTTCTGCGCGTACTCCCAGTACCTTCCAGCACCTTCCCTTATTGCCACACGCGCAAGCATGCTCGCATTTACGTACTTTTACTCCAGAAGATATTAATAAAATGACGTGTTGCTTGGCGCTGCAAAGGCATTGATAGAAGGGCGCGAAATTCAAGGTTTAGATACCGATGAAGCGGAATCTTGGATAACGATGGAAACGACAAGATCATCATCGAGACATGACCCACAAGGAAAACTATCGCAAGATTTCGAAAATCATAAACTTGTATCGATTGTAATGGGTGGAACAAAAATATCTTTAGCGAAAATGTCAAATGTGCTCCGCTACCACAAAAAAGTCGTTTTACGTTATATGTTTGGCAGTATATTTAATGCACCTCTACATAACTACTTATTTTTTTTCGAACGTTACCACACTTTGAAAAAATACTATAACACATTATTAATTTTCAATTTCAAGTTTAAATTATAATATTTATTTTTAACTTTACGTTTTGCATACACCAGGCCTGGGCAACTCGTGGCACAAGTGCCACATTCCCCTTCTTCTTCCACTTCTCGGCGACCCCCACCTTATTCCGTGTGCGCGCTGACTGGCGTTGACGGAGCGAGGGGAAGTAGCGTTACATATATGCGGAATCAGAGGCCGATTCGCGTTACTTCATTGTTTTACTCTCTTCTGGTCAGAACTGAGCGGCTACACTGCGACGCGTCGTATGCTACCCATTGAATCAAGGAGAAAAACAATTTGATTTCATTAGCTTTTTTCAAGGCTTTACATTACACATTAGACATATCTTATACGTCTTTTTCAAGACGAAGTATTAGGCATTTTCCAGCTATATATATCCTTCATCTCACCGGCATCATGTAAAAATGGAAGATTTCCAAAATTCACCGGCAATTTAAAAAGAAATGGGACACCGACTTCTTATTTATTCAGTCTGGAGAACAGCCCTTGTGTTTAGTTTGCCACAAAATAATAAAAAGCATGAAAAAAGATGTGGTTATGCGACATTATAATGCACAGCATGCAGAGGCGTACGGATCATTTTCCGCACAAAGACGAGAACAATTAGTGCGCGAATTGAAGGTAAAATATAAAGACACAATACAGTCTAACAACAATAATCCATGTACCTCTACATCTACATTTACACATCAGCAACAATGCCTTGCAGCTTCATATTCTGTTGCAATGGAAGTTGCACGTGCAAAGAAATGCTTTTCGGACGGCGAACTAATTAAAAAATGTGTCATTGAAATGGCTAGAGCCTTCGGAAACGAAAGCGTGGCAAAAAGTTTTGAACAAGTGGCATTATCCCGAAAAACAGTTTCCAAACGTGTTTGTGAAATTAATAGGCATATTGAACAAAAATTAAAACAGTTAATTGAAAATTGTCGATATTTTTCGCTGTGTTTAGATGAGAGTACAGATATCACCGACATAAGCCAACTATTAATTTTTGTACGCCTAATAAATGTCGATTTTTCAATAAACGAGGAACTTTTGTCTCTGGTCCCTTTACACTCAACAACAAAGGGAATAGATATTTATAACGCGGTTTCTGAAGAGATGAAGAAATACGGTGGATTTGAAAAGTGCACAGCTATTGTCACAGACGGTGCTAAAGCAATGGTAGGACAAGATAATGGATTCAGAGGACATTTAAAAAAGAACGGAATTAACTGTCCTACATTCCATTGCATCATACACCAGGAAGCGTTATGTGGTAAGATAGTAATTCTGAGCGACACAATGAAAATTGTAACGAAAGTTACCAATTTGATTAGAGGGGGAAACAGATCACACTCTCATAGAAAATTTCAACATTTTTTAGAAGATGTCAATGCGTCCTACAGAGATCTCCTGCTGCATACAGACGTACGTTGGCTGAGTGCTGGAAAATGTCTACAACGATTTTTCGCCCTAAGAGCAGTAATACCAGAATTTTTGAAAAATGACGTCAAAGGAGACACGAAGGATATCGAAGCAAAATTCAAAGAAGTTAAATTTTTAAGCAACCTTGCCTTTTTAACCGATATAACGCATCACTTGAACCTGTTAAACATGCTTCTGCAAAAACAAGATCAAAATATAACTGACTTAATTGGTCATATTAATGGGTTTAAAAATGAAATAAAATTATTTATTGTGAAATTTGGTAGAAACGAATTTCATAATTTTCCATCCTGCAAAGAGATCGTAGAACACTATTCTGATGTAACCTTCGTCGAATGTGTAGCCGTATTAATAGAAATTCAAAAACAGTTTGAAACAAGGTTTAAAGATTCGGTATATTGGAAAAGGATATGTTTATTTTCAACAACCCAATGAGATGCAAAATTGAGGAACAGGATGCGTTATATCGAATAGAATTATGTCGCGTACAAGCTGATCCATTTCTGCTTAGTAGAAACGAATATGGATTCGAGTTTTTCAAATTATTATCGAGGGAGAAATATCCAAAATTAGTGGATCTGGGTTTGAGAATGTGCTCCATGTTCGGTTCTACTTATAAGTGTGAAAGTAGTTTTTCTGTTCTCAATATTATTAAATCCAAATATCGTTCATCGCTAACTAACGATTCTCTCTCCTCTTTACTAAGAGTAGCGACCAGTAAAATTCCAGTTGACATTCCGTCGCTTGTCAAAGAAGTTACCCGGCCACAACACGCTCATTAGAAATTCGAAACGACATTTATTATTATTTTTTTTGTATTAAAATAGATTTTCTGTGATGTTATCACTATCGAAATCCGCGGCATTGTGAATTAACTCTCCCTTCAAAATTTTATTACTTTTATTTAATTTGTCCATCACTATTATACGTGCACGTATTTCCCACGTAGAAATAGGAGGTTCTCCGACAACCTTAACCCTCTGACTGCGAAAGGCGTATATATGCGCCCTCACAAATCTATCAATATATACGGAAGGCGTATGTATACGCTCTCACAAATCTCTGAATATACGCATCCTACATGTTTCTTACTGTAACACCTTCACTATTTTGCATTGGAGAGCTCTTGTGCCATAATTTCATGTAACACAATCCACACAACCACGCATCACTCGCAATATCCACATTCAACAAAATATATTTTGCCGATGTTTTGCGTAACGAGAGAAAACTTCGTTTATATAGTCATGTTTAACTAAAATCACGCTTTTTCACGATTTTCAATATTCCGTCACTTGTTAATAACTTTGATACCAGCAAAATTATGAGTTAAGCTCATCATTATTTCACATGGACTACAACATATTGCAATTGCATAAAAATTAGAAGACATGCTGCCATTTGGTGATCGGTTTAGTGTGGACTGGTTCATACACAACAATTATGACTGGGGGCCTATTACATCTTAACCTTTGCATAACCACGTTGGGTCAATTTTTCGGTGTCAAGAGAGCGGCATTCCTTTATACACAGTACTGGCAATAACATGTCTTGAAATCTATAAACCACATTGTATCGTCGCTCAAATGTACGTTGGTGAAACTTTAAATTTTGCTCGAAAAAGTTTGTAAACAATTTATAAACAAAATGTTAACAATGTATAAAATACATTGCAACGTCGGTAAAATGTAAGTTTATGAAAGTTTTAATTTTGCTCAAAAAATGGGTTGCCGTTCTTCAGGCTAACAATTTATAAACAAAATGTTAACAATGTATAAAATACATTGCAACGTCGGGAAAATGTACGTTTGTGAAAATTTTAATTTTGCTCAAAAAATGGGTTGCCGTTCTTCAGGCTAACAATTTATAAACAAAATGTTAACAATGTATAAAATATATTGCAACGTCGGGAAAATGTACGTTTGCGAAAATTTTAATTTTGCTCAAAAAATGGGTTGCCGTTCTTCAGGCTAACAATTTATAAACAAAATGTTAACAATGTATAAAATATATTGCAACGTCGGGAAAATGTACGTTTGTGAAAATTTTAATTTTGCTCAAAAAATGGGTTGCCGTTCTTCAGGCTAACAATTTATAAACAAAATGTTAACAATGTATAAAATACGTTGCAACGTCGGAAAATGTACGTTTGCGAAAATTTTAATTTTGCTCAAAAAATGGATTGCCGTTTTTCAGGCTTTGGGCCGAAATTACCCATCCTGGTTAGCCGTGTCGCATTTCTCGTTCCGGGTATGCGAGGGTTAATTGAGTTTTCCATTTTAATAAAAAAAAAATAATAATAAATGTCGTTTCGAATTTCTAATGAGCGTGTTGTGGCCGGGTAACTTCTTTGACAAGCGACGGAATGTCAACTGGAATTTTACTGGTCGCTACTCTTAGTAAAGAGGAGAGAGAATCGTTAGTTAGCGATGAACGATATTTGGATTTAATAATATTGAGAACAGAAAAACTACTTTCACACTTATAAGTAGAACCGAACATGGAGCACATTCTCAAACCCAGATCCACTAATTTTGGATATTTCTCCCTCGATAATAATTTGAAAAACTCGAATCCATATTCGTTTCTGCTAAGCAGAAATGGATCAGCTTGTACGCGACATAATTCTATTCGATATAACGCATCCTGTTCCTCAATTTTGCATCTCATTGGGTTGTTGAAAATAAACATATCCTTTTCCAATATACCGAATCTTTAAACCTTGTTTCAAACTGTTTTTGAATTTCTATTAATACGGCTACACATTCGACGAAGGTTACATCAGAATAGTGTTCTACGATCTCTTTGCAGGATGGAAAATTATGAAATTCGTTTCTACCAAATTTCACAATAAATAATTTTATTTCATTTTTAAACCCATTAATATGACCAATTAAGTCAGTTATATTTTGATCTTGTTTTTGCAGAAGCATGTTTAACAGGTTCAAGTGATGCGTTATATCGGTTAAAAAGGCAAGGTTGCTTAAAAATTTAACTTCTTTGAATTTTGCTTCGATATCCTTCGTGTCTCCTTTGACGTCATTTTTCAAAAATTCTGGTATTACTGTTCTTAGGGCGAAAAATCGTTGTAGGCATTTTCCAGCACTCAGCCAATGTACGTCTGTATGCAGCAGGAGATCTCTGTAGGACGCATTGACATCTTCTAAAAAATGTTGAAATTTTCTATGAGAGAGTGATCTGTTTCCCCCTCTAATCAAATTGGTAACTTTCGTTACAATTTTCATTGTGTCGCTCAGAATTACTATCTTACCACATAACGCTTCCTGGTGTATGATGCAATGGAATGTAGGACAGTTAATTCCGTTCTTTTTTAAATGTCCTCTGAATCCATTATCTTGTCCTACCATTGCTTTAGCACCGTCTGTGACAATAGCTGTGCACTTTTCAAATCCACCGTATTTCTTCATCTCTTCAGAAACCGCGTTATAAATATCTATTCCCTTTGTTGTTGAGTGTAAAGGGACCAGAGACAAAAGTTCCTCGTTTATTGAAAAATCGACATTTATTAGGCGTACAAAAATTAATAGTTGGCTTATGTCGGTGATATCTGTACTCTCATCTAAACACAGCGAAAAATATCGACAATTTTCAATAAGTGTTTTAATTTTTGTTCAATATGCCTATTAATTTCACAAACACGTTTGGAAACTGTTTTTCGGGATAATGCCACTTGTTCAAAACTTTTTGCCACGCTTTCGTTTCCGACGGCTCTAGCCATTTCAATGGCACATTTTTTATTAGTTCGCCGTCCGAAAAGCATTTCTTTGCACGTGCAACTTCCATTGCAACAGAATATGAAGCTGCAAGGCATTGTTGCTGATGTGTAAATGTAGATGTAGAGATACATGGATTATTGTTGTTAGACTGTATTGTGTCTTTATATTTTACCTTCAATTCGCGCACTAATTGTTCTCGTCTTTGTGCGGAAAATGATCCGTACGCCTCTGCATGCTGTGCATTATAATGTCGCATAACCACATCTTTTTTCATGCTTTTTATTATTTTGTGGCAAACTAAACACAAGGGCTGTTCTCCAGACTGAATAAATAAGAAGTCGGTGTCCCATTTCTTTTTAAATTGCCGGTGAATTTTGGAAATCTTCCATTTTTACATGATGCCGGTGAGATGAAGGATATATATAGCTGGAAAATGCCTAATACTTCGTCTTGAAAAAGACGTATAAGATATGTCTAATGTGTAATGTAAAGCCTTGAAAAAAGCTAATGAAATCAAATTGTTTTTCTCCTTGATTCAATGGGTAGCATACGACGCGTCGCAGTGTAGCCGCTCAGTTCTGACCAGAAGAGAGTAAAACAATGAAGTAACGCGAATCGGCCTCTGATTCCGCATATATGTAACGCTACTTCCCCTCGCTCCGTCAACGCCAGTCAGCGCGCACACGGAATAAGGTGGGGGTCGCCGAGAAGTGGAAGAAGAAGGGGAATGTGGCACTTGTGCCACGAGTTGCCCAGGCCTGTTCTAGGGCAATTGTTCTCGCGCGCTCCCGCGCGCTCTCGCGACGGCTATTACCGTTTACTGTCTCGGAGTAACAAGTGCTCTCTCATACGTGGGAATATATTTTGGTGTTTCTCGACCACGGTGCGTTATAGTTCGAACGATCAAGTGTAAGGGGCTCTTCTCCACATCCATCGGGCTTTTCTCACGTCCATGTATATAGTAGAATAAGTGTTTTAGGGCATAAGGATTCTCGAGAATTCCTTAACCACGTACTCTTTCTCGTGCGTGCTAAAGTGCTTACTCCAGTTCACGTTTCTATCGTACATTTACTAACTAATTGTAAGTGTAAGAGGAGTTACTCCTCGTCCATCGGCGTCTCTCACGCACATTTGTACAATTCATAGTTTAATTACTTTAGTTTAATAAAACTCTCTGGTTCTTCTCACCCACGTGTGCCAGTATTGTGCTGGCCACGTGCCGTTAACTGCGTTTCAGTCTAGTTTCCTTCCGCGAAATTCCTCAGCCGCGGTAAACCAGACTCCTCAGGCGCTAGTGCAGTTTTACTGACACTAACCGAAACAAATGGTATGCAAAAATTCAGGAAAATTTAGAAAAATGCAAAAATATTGCAACGTGGTTAGGTCCTATTTACCCTGTAATTACCCTCCTGCTTGAGATAGAGGGTTGTAACCGTGCAAATACCCCCTGTTCGTACTCGCCGCTCACGACGTAAAGGCGCCGTGCGGACAGGTATCCCTCTCTGCCTCGTAAAAACAGCCAGCAACCCTGCTGCCATATAAGTAGGAAAATCGCCACGTACGCCACCGACAATTCGGAAAAGTTCTAATTCAATTCTTCGAATATATGGGAGTAACGGGAGGGTAGAGTTCGGCCAATCAGGCAGACCGCTTTGGCCCTACCTGGGTGCGTCAAGCACGTCAAATTGAAAACGAGTAAAACGAGTAGTATGTTCGCGAGAACTAGAGCCACGAAAAACGATGCGAGGAGAAATACAGCGAATGTGCAGGCCGGCAAAGTCAATGCACATCCTGTACCCGTGTGCGCCTCAAACTGAGGAACCGCGTGCGCAAACCAAGCCACGGCACTGTAGCTATTTAACTTCACGCAAGATTTTTGAGTCATTTAATTTCGTGATAAAGAGTTACAAGAGTCAAACCGGTGTAATGTCGACACCCTATCTAGTGTTTATCTAAATTAAGGCCCCATCGTCCGAAAGCTATTTGTTCAGGTGAAGGACTCACCATTCCGACCGCTATCTACCTTATATAACTTCCATTTTCCGATGCCGCCCCAGGCAACGCCCCTTTTTTGTGCATCCCAAGCAAGCTTTCCTGAGACCACGTTTCACTTCAAATTTGTACTCCAGTGCGACAAGACGTAGTTTTTCCCTCATTAAAACCTTAAAACCCTGGTGTTGGACCAATATATCGAACATAATAAAGCAAGTCTAAAGTGAAAATTTACACGAGTGTTCATTCTTTCACCCTCGACATAATACTGGTACGCACTAAGGCTCAGCTGTTGGAGACGCATACGGAACGGAGGGATTCTGTTCCCTGCACCACGGGTAGAATCTCATATTTTCTTTATGTACGTGGAAATCATCACATGTTACTATTTTGTTCCTTTTCCTAGAAGAATTTGTAATTTTGGTTTCTGTTTATATATTGCCATCGAGACATTTGTGTTTGAAAATACTATCATTTTATAATCTCATTGCTGCACTCTATCGGCTATGTTGACGATGTTCCCGCTCTAATTACTGCGGCGCGTCCGTCTCCCAATGCACCATTGAGTGCATTTCAAAGGATAAAGATATTTAGAATCATATCCTCGCCCCAGTGTATTTCCAGCCAATCGTCTCAAACACCATTGAGGGGTTATTGCCAAGGGGTCATACACTGTGACGCCACATACTTTCTTCGAGTCATTATTAAAGCCAACGGTACGGGCAGACTAGCCATTCCGCTCGTAATTGAGATTGACCAGAGTACCTGCAAAATGACCTGAAGGTGTTGTAGGAATTGAGGTATGGCGGATGGTCTGCGATTGGGATGGAGAAAGTTGCATACGACGCCAATCAAAAGGACAAAAACACACTTTATTTGTAATACTCGATAAACGTTCTTTCACTCTTTTCTCACGCACCTTCACTCTCCCGAATCTTGCTCTCGACTCTCATTCTTTTGTCACTCGCCTCTCTCATACCCTACTCTTCCCGTTACCATTTCTCACAGCACCCGTCACATCTCCATCCTTCCTTCAGGAGGAACTTTCTCGCAACACAACATACACACACACTCACTCAGGCACACTTCGCACTCACACATACCGGACATAACACATGGCCATGGCTTACGCGCCCCACACTCGGCCGTCCTGCACACACACACACCTGACCTCAGGTGTCGCACACCTCGCTAGTTTCGTCGCTAGATACATTGCCTTCAATCCATGGTTTCATGTGATCTGCAGCGGATGATGTCTGCTGTGGCCCTTCGTGATCGGCAACTTTCGCGACTAAATAACGATCGTTACGCAGCACTTTTGTTATAACGTAAGGTTCCAAAAACTTACACGCAAATTTTAGCCCCGGCCGCGACTGTGTTCTTTCTTGGCTACGAGGTCATCTACCTTATACTCTCTCGCTCTCTTCCGATGCCGGTTAAAAGTCTTACTATTTTCTAATTGTATTTTGGAGATAGCGTCCTTGGCCTTCCTTCTCATCTCATCTCGGTTTTCCTGAAATAAGGCCACCCATTCCTTATCTATTAACTCCCTCATAGACTCGTCCTCCGCGATTTCCATATTCGTTCCAAACAATAATTCAAAAGGAGTAGTCCCAATACTTCGATTTATTGTGGAATTCAACAATTTCTGCGCGTTGTCTAAATATTTGAACCACTCTTCGGGTTTTGGATGATTCTGTTTATACGCTCCACCTGCCCATTTCCGCGCGGCACACCCGTAGCAATCTTTATGTGCTGGATACCTTCATCCCTAAAGTACTCCTCAAATGCGTGCGACGTGAAAGCAGACCCGCGATCGGAAATTATTCTCACCGGATTACCGAATATCACCGCTTGTTTATTTAGACGACTCAACACCTCCGCGATATCCGTAGATTTTGTGGCATATAACCAAACAAATTTTGTAGATGCATCTACGACTATAAATATATGGCAATAGTTTTTCCGGGTCGGAGGGATAGGCCCGAGGTGATCAATATGATATGTGTGCAACGGCACATCACCTTTCTCAGTCGAATGTAAAACTCCTTCGCGCTTACCCTGTTTTCTTTCCGCTAAAATACAGGCCACGCAATTCCTGACTACCTTTTCTATTTTGGGTCGCATATTTGAGAACCAGTAATCTTTCCTGATCAAAAGCTCAGTTTTTCCGACAGAAAAATGACCCCTTTCGTGCGCGCGTGTAATAATTACTGTCTGCATTGCCTTCGGGACAACCAATAAATATTCGCAATTTTGATCCTTATACAGCAATCCTTTTTTTACTACATAATCTTCTATTTGTTTTTCTTTCGATACATCCAAAATTCTTTTCAAATCATCGTCTCGGACTTGAGCGCCGCGTTTACGAGTCAGCAGCCCATCCTCACACTCCTCAATTAAACAACAACTCGGAAATGGATGTCGGCTTAAGGCATCGACATGCAACATGCTCTTCCCAGGTCGATGTTCAATCGAATACTGGTATTCCTCCAGAAGTAGAGCCCACCGCGCGACTCTCACACGTAAGTCCTTTTTGTTCATCATCGTCATCGCAAAAGCTTTACAATCTGTCACTATCTTAAACGGCACACCCAATAAATATACTCGGAATTTCTTTAAGGCTCTAATTACGGCCAGGACCTCTAGCTCGTAACTTGCATATTTGCTCTCCGCGGTCGTCGTCTTACAACTAGCGTAATATACCGGGTGTAACATTCCATCGTCCGCATCACGCTGCAACAGAATTGCACCATACCCATCCTTCGACGCATCTGTGTGTAATTCCGTGTACACATTCACTCTATACAATCGCAGCACGGGCGTCTCGCATAACATCGTCTTTAATTTCTCAAACGCATTCGTCTCCTCATCACCGAAACAGAACTTCACATCCGCCTTTAACAGATTCGACAGCGGTCGCGCAATTATCGAGAAGTACGGGATAAATTTCCGGAAATAACTAGTCAGGCCCAAAAAGCTCTGAACTTGCTTAGCACTCTGCGGTTTAGGGAAGTACTTTACAGCCTCCACCTTTCTCTCAGACGGCCGCAGACCACCGTTTTCAACAATGTGCCCTAAAAATTCTATCCGCTCTTGTAGGAATCTGCATTTTTTCGAATTTATGGCCAAACCATATTCAGACGCTCTCATCAAAACTGTAGCTAAATTTTTCATCGCAACATTATAATCGGTCGAAGGCACTATCAAGTCGTCCATATAAATTAAAACAGTTCTCGAATTTATAAGATCTCTAAATATAGCATTGATAAATTTCTGGAAAATGGCGGGAGAATTGCTTAAGCCAAACGGAACTCTTAAAAACTCAAATTGTCCATCCGGTACGATAAATGTGGTATATTTTCTACTCTCTGGACTTACTGCCACATGGAAAAATCCGTTTTTCAAATCAAGCGTGCTAAATATACACGCTCCTTGCAACAGGTCTAACTGATCCTCTATGAGAGGAAGCGGATAGCGGTCCCTAACTATCTTCTTATTTAAATGCCGGTAATCTATACACAATCTTTTAGTGCCGTCTTTTTTCCCTACTAACACTACAGGGCTGGCGTACTCCGACAACGAAGGTTGCACGATACCGTTTTCGAGCCAGTCGCGAATCTGCGCATTTACCTCTTCTCTCTCAGACTGCGACAGCCGTCGAGCGCGTTGATATACCGGGTCATCGTCTTTAACTACAATGTTCATCTCAATGTTTATACCTCGCGTGTTAATCGGGTTATAGGTTCTGATCATGTTTTCCACGGCGCTTTTATGTTCTTTATTCGCAATATAAGATAAGTCCACCTCGTCTGCTTCGCGACAACAATCAATTTGAAGGATTTCGGGGATATCAGTATTCATTACATTTCCTTGCTTCACGATAGTAATTTTGCCCTTGTTACGTCCTACGTCCTCCACCCGCCACAATTTTTCGCTTTTTATTCAAGAATAACTAATCGATCATTCTCGCCGCAGTCTCGCGTTCGCTCAGTAGTTCTAAGATTTACTCTAATCTAACCTTACGAATGAAGTGCGGTTCTCACGAACCCCCGTTAGCGATAAGACACGCCGCGCGCGACAAGTAGAGGTAACTTACACCCGAGCGATAGCCAAGACGACGCGAGTAGGGAACAAGCGAAACGTACAAGGAAAAGCTCCGCCAAATTCTCGCGCCGAGCGACCGGACAACCGCCAAGTAACGCAACCTGCCAGAATAGGAATACCAAAAGATAATATACGTGTAGCCAAGTCCTGGGAAAGGCATCTGGCGCGCCGTTCCCAGGATATAACGCTGATGCAGTGTCAGCGTGCGAATGCCGCTCAGCGGAGCACGGCGTCTATATAGGGCAGTACGAGACCCTCTTCGGACACTCTTGGTTACGGCAAACACCTGTACGCGCACTCTTGGTCACCACTTACTCTTGACCGCGACTTACTGTTCGGGACTTGTGACTTACTCGTTGAACGTGTTACTTCAATTCACTTCTTTGGGTGCAGTGCTCCGAACTGCACCGTTGTTCGCGTATAGAGAATTCAAGTGCGGGTGCGAAGCGTAACACCCGACGTAGTATTTACCTTCGGTATCTTTCAAGTGAATCAAGTGTAACGAATATAATCAAGTCAAGTCTAGTCGAGTCAATAGAATCAAGTTAAGTCCAAGTGAATAACCAACGCGGTAGAATCAGTGCCATTGTTCCTGTATCTCGTCAGGCAACACCTGACGAGGTTTTGGTTTGTGTAACCAAGCAGTCTTTGCAATTCAGACCATTCTAAGCAACCAGCGTGGTGAAGCCTTCGAAATTCAACTAATCATAAGTAACTTGCGTGATCGAGACACTGCGTCTAGTCTCAATCTCCGATTCTCCGGCCGCGATAACGAAGTGGAGCCGTCCACTCTAAATTGTAGGGTTCGATCAACCAATAAACAGCATGTACACAGTCTCGTGAATCACCCACTGCACACCCATCCTCGCAACACTACACGTACACCCGCGTAAGACCTGGTTATCGGAGTGTTCTCTGAGTGTAATTAGACAGGGGATTTCACCCCTTTCTTCCCGCGATACCGAAACCGCCGGGCGCATAAATCGAGTGGTCCTTGCTGCCGCCTTCGAGCCTGTGCCTGAGTCGCCGTACGGGCAATATCCCGTGGGCACCGCCGAACCTCCGAGTTCCGGTGACCCCTCTGCGAATCTTTCGCGCGACATCAGCTCACAGGTTTCGTTAGCCCGCGGCGGGCCCCCTCATAAATCGAGTGGTCCTTGCTGCCGCCTTCGAGCCTGTGCCTGAGTCGCCGTACGGGCAATATCCCGTGGGCACCGTCGAACCTCCGAGTTCCGGTGACCCCTCTGCGAATCTTTCGCGCGACATCAGCTCACAGGTTTCGTTAGCCCGCGGCGGGGCCCCTCGCTACGATCGTGGCCCCTCAACCACTTTCGGCGCACCACGGTTCGGGGCCGAGGTCAGTGGTCGTATCCACGGATCACAACTATTCTCCCGCTCAAACCCATAACCAGAGAGAACTCCGAGTCACCAACTACGCCGACATTGCCAGTGCCGTACCCATTCGGACGCAAGTAGATTCTCGGGTTGGTGTAATTCCGAGTCACCAGCGACGCCCATACTTTCTGTGCCGTAACCATTCGGACGCGAATAGATTCTTGGGTTGGTGTAATTCCGAGTCACCAACTACGCCGACATTGCCAGTGCCGTACCCATTCGGACGCGAGTAGATTCTCGGGTTGGTGTAATTCCGAGTCACCAGCGACGCCCATACCTTCTGTGCCGTAACCATTCGGACGCGAGTAGATTCTCGGGTTGGTGTAATTCCGAGTCACCAGCGACGCCCATACTTTCTGTGCCGTAACCATTCGGACGCGAGTAGATTCTCGGGTTGGTGTAATTCCGAGTCACCAGCGACGCCCATACCTTCTGTGCCGTAACCATTCGGACGCGAGTAGATTCTCAGGTTAGTGTAATTCCGAGTCACCAGCGACGCCCATACTTTCTGTGCCGTAACCATTCGGACGCGAGTAGATTCTCGGGTTGGTGTAATTCCGAGTCACCAGCTACGCCCACATTGCCTGTGCCGTAACCATTCGGACGCGAGTAGATTCTCAGGTTGGTGTAATCCCGAGTCACCAGCGACGCTCACATTGCCTGTGCCGTAACCATTCGGACGCGAGTAGATTCTCGGGTTGGTGTAATTCCGAGTCACCAGCGACGCTCACATTGCCTGTGCCGTAACCATTCGGACGCGAATAGATTCTCGGGTTGGTGTAATTCCGAGTCACCAGCTACGCCCACACTTTCCGCGCCGTAACCAGTCGGACGCGAGGATACACGTAGGTTTAGTGTCGAATCAGGACACCGAGTATATTTAGGCGCGTGCGACGTCTCAGCGAGCCGCTCCGCTGACACGTCAAATCTCTTATCAGGCCGGTCACTTCGTCTGTCTTCCGATCCCCGGTATACCCGGTGTACGCAGGGTGCCGAAAAACGGAGGACGTAACAGTAGACGTATAAAATTTGGTGTCAGAAGTGGGATCTGACGATTTGATCGGTTCGGGAAAGAAAACAAAATGTCGCAAGAGCAAAATCACGCGAAGGGACGGTACCTCACCGATGAGGAGGTAGCCCAATTGCAAGAAAAACTAAATGTCAAAGAGCGAGAATTGGCGGAAAAGACCGCTGCGTTACTAGAACTACGGGCTGAAACTAGTACCGCGAAGAAATCCGTAGAGGCCAGTCTCCCACAGATAGTGAGCTCCTTGAAGCTCCTACTTCGTGAAGCGACGGAGCACTCGGGAGAAGAGACACAGGCGATTCCAGCGGGAGAACCTGGAATGCCCGATGTCCGCGACACCAGAAGTCGTCGGGCCGCTCCTAGAAAGCCCCAATCCCCTGTGTCCGCCGCCGCGATGGGAATCAAGGAAGCGTTAGAGATGGTCCCGATCTACGACGGTTACTCAATGCCCGTGCTCCAATTCTGTCGCGCCTGCGAACGGGCACGCGACCTGCTTCCGTCGCGTTTGGAAGCCAGTTTAACACAAATGATATTACTTAAGCTACGCGGACACGCGTCTCACGCGGTCGAGGATACGGATATCTTCGGAATTAGGGATTTAACGGAAAAATTAAAGAGCGGTTTTGGACCCACAAAATCGACGAACCAATATCGCGGGGAGTTGGCAAATTTAGTAAAGGGGCCCCACGAACACATGTGGGACTACGTTAAGCGCGCAAAAGAATTAAAAGCCGTTATTACCGAGGGAGAACGGACACTCCACGGAAACCTCGACCTCGGGATAAGGGAAAGTATAGAAGTAGACACTCTAGACGGGTTCGTAAACGGCTTGCCGCCAGAAATACAATTGAGACTGCGGGTACAGGGTTATGAAAGCCTCGACGATGCCTTCGTGAAGAGCACCCAAATCGACATGGCGATCGAGACGGAGAACGAACGTTTTGGAGCGCCGCCGCCCCACGGGCAACCTGGGCAAGAGCCGGGGACACTGCGCGTCGGGCCACGGAACGAAGACTGCGGTGCCCCGATTTTTCGCAGCCATTTAATTTAACAACCAACGCGTCCGGATACGCAATCGGGGGTGTTCCCAGTCAAGGCCCTATCGGAACGGACCTCCCAATCGGATACACGAGACTCGTCATCCTGGTCATCCGAATTTACACCGGAAAAATGTGCTGAAAGACAAATTACCACGGGCGATATTAACAGATCGGGGCACCCCACTTTGTTCATCCGTGTTGAGGCACATCGCGAGACGATTTAAAATTAAACAATTTCGGACTAGCGCGTACCACACGCAAACCAACGGGTCTTTGGAAAGATCGCATCACGTTCTTGCCGAATATCAAAAAAAATATATGGAGTCCCACGAAGATTGGGATAAGTGGACAGAGCTCGCGATGCTGTCATATAATACTAGCGTGCACGAAGGCACGAAACGCACACCGCACGAGTTAGTATTCGGGAAACTCGCGCGCCTCCCGTCCAGCGTGCCGCATATCGAAGACGGGTTAGACGTAACGTATACAGAATACTTAGAGGCATTATTTAATCAAATTCGCGATGCGCAAGAACTCGCTCACGAGTACCTGATAGCGAGTAAGGTCCGATCAGCCGCCTATTACAATCGGTGGGCGAACCCCAAAAATTTCAAACCGGGAGTTCACGTATTTTTATTAAAAGAACAAAAAATGGAAATTGACGATCAGTATACGGGCCCCCACCAGTGCTCGATATACTACCTAAGTATAACGTTAAAATAGACGTAAATGGTAAAGCGCGTATAGTCCACCGGGACAAAATTAAACTTAGCAGATTAAGATAAGATTACCGCAAAGGTTGTGTGTGTGTAGGTATCGGGAAGAAACTAAGACGGATCGGAAATCCGTGCGTGCCGCCGAAGCACAATGCCCGATTTTAATGACCAGAGTTCCTAGTATCGATCTGGATATTATTTTTCGGAAAGCTTATGCTGCATTTTCGTGCATGGAACCGCGTCGGCAATGCCGCTCGAGAAAGCCGGAGTGCTCACTTCTCAATCACACCTCGAATCGAACGCACCTTAGCCACCTCGGTAAAAAAGAAAAAAAACGCAAATAAAATGGCACATCGATTCCCCGCGCCCCTGGCGGATCTAAGAGGCCTGCGCCGGGCGAGGTGCGTGATCAATCAGTACAAAGAGTACCAGGGGGAGGTCTTGTGCCTCGAGTGCGCAGAGGCACACTTTACACCAGAGGCCCGGGTCCAGGGGACGACGGTCCACCTGTTAGTGGGCCCAGGGACGCGGCTCCCACATTGCGGAAAGTGCTGGAGAGGGCCTTCCCGGGTGCGCCCGGCAATGGAGTGCCCGCGGTGTCTGAGTGCATGGCGCCAGACGGGGGAGGCCGTTACGCGCGAGGGCCGTAGACCTGGATACATGAGGGTGTTAGACAGAACCCCCATGGAATAAAAAGGGGAAAGAACCAAAAAATATATATACAGCTACTAACCTTAGGCTAAGAAATACTAATATTTTTGTACCAATCCTTTCTCTTTTGTTCTTTTGTAAACCTAGTTGCCCTAAGCAAAACAATAAACTTTTGTTTTTAATTCAAAAAAATATATGACGAAAAATTAACAAAAAAAAAACAACGCACAAAATGAATATCCAAAAATACTCCAGCGTGCACACACAACCTCGGCGTCCCGCGATCCTCCGCAAACCGCCGCGATTAGTATTAAGTCCCAAAATTCACTTGCTAGTATTTCATCGGTTGCAGAATATGGATACACGCGTCGTATTAGCTGTAATTAGCGTATGCGCAGGCGTAAGCGCATTAATTGGGTTCGATTGCGGAGGGCATCACCTCAATTCTACTACCATCTCCCTCCTGGATACCGGGGACTGCGACGTCGAGCGGAAGACCCCCAACTCTGCACAGACGTACATCCAATTACTCCAACTGACCACCTATCAACACACTGATATCCTCCAATGTAAGGTGGAGATATCACGGACCGTCTACTACTGCGGAATGCACTCGCATGTCTCGATTGTCCACAACGGACAATACGAGTATTTGCTTGACATCAGTCATAAGAATTGCCTACGGATGCACGTAGACGGCAGTCTGTCCTTAGGACAAGCGTTTACTCTCTGACCACGCAGGATATCACGTTCGCCTTCACGAGAACGACGGAGCAGCAATTGTGCGGGTACACACTCCTACGCACCGAGCACCCGAAACTATTCTTACTAGAGACCACGAAAGGCAATACCTTCAAAACAAGAGGCAAAATTCCTGTCGACAATTTAGACATCTTCACATATGTGAATTCCAAATTTGTATACGTCGAGAAACACATCAGGACACAGATATCTGCACTATATAACGATGTAATCTCACAGAAATGCAACTTAGAGAAACAAATAATTAAAAACGCTCTAGCTTTGGGAAGTCTCCTGCCGGACGAATTCGCCTACACCTTGATGAAGAAACCAGGGTATATGGCAGTAGCTGCGGGCGAGGTAGCACATATCATCAAATGCATTCCAGTAGAAGTGAGCATCAGGAAGTCGCAAGTGTGCTATACAGAACTACCAGTGACGCACCGGAACCGGTCATTCTACCTCACACCTAAATCCAGAATCCTAACCAAAATCGGCATGCAGAGAGAGTGCAGTGGTATTTTGCCGATTATGTACCAAATCGAGGGGACCTGGTTTAGATTTGTTCCAGCACCCATGGAAAACGTCGCTCCTGAGGTAATCCAGCCGCTGACGCAACCCACCTGGAAGTACCTCACCCCTGGAAGGTTGGCGACCAACGGTATCTACTCGGAGGACGACATTGAGGAACTGCGAGACCATATAATGTTCCCTGCGGAAAGACCAGCACTCCTACATACAATAGCCCGAGGCGCCACCGGACAAGGAGTCCCGCACGGAGCTGTCTCGATGCTCGGCCTACTAGACGAGGAATCGCTGAAGAAAATTGCGGAGTCTACCGCCGAAAGACTCTGGGGCGGATTCATGAGTTTCGGATCGGCCACGGCAGGAATACTTGGAATCTTCATTCTGATCCGATTGATAAAGCTGATCATCGACACGCTTATCCATGGGTACGCCTTGCACTCGATGTACGGATTTAGCATCCATCTCCTCGGAGCAATTTGGAGCTCGATCGCTCATCTGTTGCTGCACAAGGGGGGAGCCAAACCAACAAGGAAGACCGGGAACATCGAACTACAGGCCATCCAACCAATCTACGAGGACACCCCGAAGCCCGCCCGACGACAAATCGACCCCAAGCCCGACACCGCCCCGCACGAAAACGTGCGAGAGACTTTCGCGAGAATTGAAAGCACTCGCCCGTAAATGTGTGAGTCCTTTTTTTTTAGGGGGGGAGGTGTTACGTCCTACGTCCTCCACCCGCCACAATTTTTCGCTTTTTATTCAAGAATAACTAATCGATCATTCTCGCCGCAGTCTCCCGTTCGCTCAGTAGTTCTAAGATTTACTCTAATCTAACCTTACGAATGAAGTGCGGTTCTCACGAACCCCCGTTAGCGATAAGACACGCCGCGCGCGACAAGTACAGGTAACTTACACCCGAGCGATAGCCAAGACGACGCGAGTAGGGAACAAGCGAAACGTACAAGGAAAAGCTCCGCCAAATTCTCGCGCCGAGCGACCGGACAACCGCCAAGTAACGCAACCTGCCAGAATAGGAATTCCAAAAGATAATATACGTGTAGCCAAGTCCTGGGAAAGGCATCTGGCGCGCCGTTCCCAGGATATAACGCTGATGCAGTGTCAGCGTGCGAATGCCGCTCAGCGGAGCACGGCGTCTATATAGGGCAGTACGAGACCCTCTTCGGACACTCTTGGTTACGGCAAACACCTGTACGCGCACTCTTGGTCACCACTTACTCTTGACCGCGACTTACTGTTCGGGACTTGTGACTTACTCGTTGAACGTGTTACTTCAATTCACTTCTTTGGGTGCAGTGCTCCGAACTGCACCGTTGTTCGCGTATAAAGAATTCAAGTGCGGGTGCGAAGCGTAACACCCGACGTAGTATTTACCTTCGGTATCTTTCAAGTGAATCAAGTGTAACGAATATAATCAAGTCAAGTCTAGTCGAGTCAATAGAATCAAGTTAAGTCCAAGTGAATAACCAACGCGGTAGAATCAGTGCCATTGTTCCTGTATCTCGTCAGGCAACACCAGGTTTGTGTAACCAAGCAGTCTTTGCAATTCAGACCATTCTAAGCAACCAGCGTGGTGAAGCCTTCGAAATTCAACTAATCATAAGTAACTTGCGTGATCGAGACACTGCGTCTAGTCTCAATCTCCGATTCTCCGGCCGCGATAACGAAGTGGAGCCGTCCACTCTAAATTGTAGGGTTCGATCAACCAATAAACAGCATGTACACAGTCTCGTGAATCACCCACTGCACACCCATCCTCGCAACACTACACGTACACCCGCGTAAGACCTGGTTATCGGAGTGTTCTCTGAGTGTAATTAGACAGGGGATTTCACCCCTTTCTTCCCGCGATACCGAAACCGCCGGGCGCATAAATCGAGTGGTCCTTGCTGCCGCCTTCGAGCCTGTGCCTGAGTCGCCGTACGGGCAATATCCCGTGGGCACCGTCGAACCTCCGAGTTCCGGTGACCCCTCTGCGAATCTTTCGCGCGACATCAGCTCACAGGTTTCGTTAGCCCGCGGCGGGCCCCCTCATAAATCGAGTGGTCCTTGCTGCCGCCTGCGAGCCTGTGCCTGAGTAGCCGTACGGGCAATATCCCGTGGGCACCGTCGAACCTCCGAGTTCCGGTGACCCCTCTGCGAATTTTTCGCGCGACATCAGCTCACAGGTTTCGTTAGCCCGCGGCGGGGCCCCTCGCTACGATCGTGGCCCCTCAACCACTTTCGGCGCACCACGGTTCGGGGCCGAGGTCAGTGGTCGTATCCACGGATCACAACTATTCTCCCGCTCAAACCCATAACCAGAGAGAACTCCGAGTCACCAACTACGCCGACATTGCCAGTGCCGTACCCATTCGGACGCAAGTAGATTCTCGGGTTGGTGTAATTCCGAGTCACCAGCGACGCCCATACTTTCTGTGCCGTAACCATTCGGACGCGAATAGATTCTTGGGTTGGTGTAATTCCGAGTCACCAACTACGCCGACATTGCCAGTGCCGTACCCATTCGGACGCGAGTAGATTCTCAGGTTGGTGTAATCCCGAGTCACCAGCGACGCTCACATTGCCTGTGCCGTAACCATTCGGACGCGAGTAGATTCTCGGGTTGGTGTAATTCCGAGTCACCAGCGACGCCCATACTTTCTGTGCCGTAACCATTCGGACGCGAGTAGATTCTCGGGTTGGTGTAATTCCGAGTCACCAGCGACGCCCATACCTTCTGTGCCGTAACCATTCGGACGCGAGTAGATTCTCGGGTTGGTGTAATTCCGAGTCACCAGCGACGCCCATACTTTCTGTGCCGTAACCATTCGGACGCGAGTAGATTCTCGGGTTGGTGTAATTCCGAGTCACCAGCTACGCCCACATTGCCTGTGCCGTAACCATTCGGACGCGAGTAGATTCTCAGGTTGGTGTAATCCCGAGTCACCAGCGACGCTCACATTGCCTGTGCCGTAACCATTCGGACGCGAGTAGATTCTCGGGTTGGTGTAATTCCGAGTCACCAGCGACGCTCACATTGCCTGTGCCGTAACCATTCGGACGCGAATAGATTCTCGGGTTGGTGTAATTCCGAGTCATCAGCTACGCCCACACTTTCCGCGCCGTAACCAGTCGGACGCGAGGATACACGTAGGTTTAGTGTCGAATCAGGACACCGAGTATATTTAGGCGCGTGCGACGTCTCAGCGAGCCGCTCCGCTGACACGTCAAATCTCTTATCAGGCCGGTCACTTCGTCTGTCTTCCGATCCCCGGTATACCCGGTGTACGCAGGGTGCCGAAAAACGGAGGACGTAACACCCTCCTTAAAAGTCACATCTACTTTTTACAAAAAATCCGTCCCCACTATTAATGGGTGCTGCATTATATCGTTAGCTACAACGTGAATAAGCATGGAATACTCATTACCGTCAACCACGGCAGTTGCCAAGAACTCCCCACATGTGCGATTCTCGGTAGAACCCACCCCACGAAATTTGACGACATTGTTTTGCAAGCGAGGTGCACCTATCCCGCGGTATTTGTCATCTCGCATAAGACACAGATCGCTCCCCGTATCAATCAATGCAGTAACACTGTGACTATTAATTGTAAGTTCTTTGTAGCATTTTCCACCCGCGGATCGGAAAACGTTACAACTATCCTTCGGCGATTCCCGATTTTTCGGACATTCCGACGCTCTGTGACCATAGCCTCTACACGCGAAACACAGTACGCCCTTGTCCTTTGTTGGACAATCCATAAACAGATGACTCGACGACCCACAGTTTCGATATCTCCTGACGTAAGAGTTACTCGGCTGCGTGTGCCCCGTACGCCCCGCATCTCCTTGCTGCGTCTGCCCGATACGACCCGCATCTCCTTGCTGCGAGCCAGCACTGCGACGCACTCCTTCCCCTTGCTGCACCAAACCGCTTCTCCAGGATTCCTCTCGTCGTCGCACCCCGCCGTTCCTCCAGCTACCCTCGTCAGGCCGCTGACGCCGAAACCTCCACGAAGATTCTCCGCACCTCTGCTCTTCCGCTCCCCCGCCTCATCCCCAGCACTCCTTACACCACGAGCCGACGATTGGAACAACGTGATGCCCCTGAAGCCTTCCAGTAGAGATGCCTTCGTCGCAAATTTCTGCAGTCTCGCATGTTGTCGTAATTGGGGATCGGGCACTCCGTCAATTACATATTCAATAAACTCTGCTTCCCCCATGGGAGTGCGAATTGCCAGAATCACCTTTTGATAAAAATACTCTGCAAACGTTTCCCCTCTCTTCCAAATTCTTTTCTCAAACGCCCGGCGCGCTTCGATTATAGTGCTTTGCTCAAAAAACGTATTGCCTAATGCGGCCGAAAGATCATCTGCACTCATACTCAAGTGATCGGATCCCGAATGGACCCATTCTAGAGCCTTCCCGATTAACCGCGACACTATCAACAGCTTCACTGTTGCGTCATCCATCTCGTAGGTCGCCTTCAATAAGCCAACTTGCTTTTTCCACATTTCGAAAGTCTCACCTCGTCCATCGAAATAGCTCAGCATTCCGGCCATCATTTTGTCTAACTTCGGCTGCGCATTTCTTGGCGGTGGCGGTGGCGGTGTCCTTCTACACGCGTGGGCGTCCCTATGCTCAATCGCTGCGCTTCCCGTATCAGCTCAATCTCTCGACGCAGCAGTTCCGCCTCGCTTACCGCTAACTCTTTCTCCTTCAGCAGTATTTGCATGTCCCGTCAACTAGGAACCGTTTCGCTTGCAGGCGTCCACAGCACCCCCGCAGCGTCTTGACTTCGATTCATCACGTTCTCTTCCTCACCACCTGCACTATAGGCACCTTTCGCTACCCATTCCGTTGCTGGTTGGCTCATTTTTAGCCTCTCAATTAATTCTGATTTCAGACCCGAGGTCTTCGACCCCAACGATTTAAGTTTCTGTTTTAACTCAGCTACCGTATAGTCACTTAGTGGCCCAGCCACTTTACTCATCACGCATTGTTCCCGAAACGAACTTTCAATCAACTGCGTAACACCGACTTCACACGAATACTCAACGAAACTGCGACGTATGCACCCTGCTCAATCACTATGGCTCCTCAAACCCCGGAGGGGCCCCCAAAATTTGTAGGAATTGAGGTATCGCGGATGGTCTGCGATTGGGATGGAGAAAGTTGCATACGACGCCAATCAAAAGGACGAAAACGCACTTTATTGTAATACTCGATAAACGTTCTTTCACTCTTTTCTCAGGCACCTTCACTCTCCCGAATCTCGCTCTCGACTCTCATTCTTTTGTCACTCGCCTCTCTCATACCCCACTCTTCCCGTTACCATTCCTCACCGCGCCCGTCGCATCACCATTCTTCCTTCAGGAGGAACTTTCTCGCAACACAACATACACACACACTCACTCAGGCACACTTCGCACTCACACATACCGGACATAACGCATGGCCATGGCCTACGCGCCCCACAGTGTCTACATGCGGGAAGGCACTACCTTATAGAAACATTCCAGAAGAATCTTATATTCAGGCTAATTGACTCGGTAACAGGGTGAGAACTTCACCATACGAGTCAGAAGTGTAGTTCTTCTGGAAGAGGCTGCTCCTGTTAGGATCACGTACTCAGATCAGAAACCAAACTTATAAGTAGTTGTTAGTAGTACATCGTGTTGTTTAAACACCCAGTAGAACTGGTCGTGCCAGGACACACCGCGGCGCACCACGGGTGTATCAAGCGGGCGAGATATCATTTAAGTGCGCGACTTGTAATATTCGTCAGTTGCATCGCGCATGGGTGCAGTAGTCCTTGTAACCACACATACGTGTGCAGATTTACCCAGAATCAGCATCGTAACTGAATATACGTCAATACCTTGCAATATAAAACACGACTCTTTTCATACAAATATCAGCTTTGTCTCCCTCGTGGCATCTGCCAGGGTCGATTCCGTTGTGCTAGCATATACTGAGCCTGTGACGAGAGTACTCGCCACCAATGTTATATTCCTTATACACCTATACCTCGCTATACTATGGCACTTTTTCGATTTACGGCCCACAACGTTTCGTTATACGGCAAAAAAGAATTCTGTGCTATCAAAATACTGTGTATCAAAATAATTAATTCGCTATACGGCTTTTCGCTTTACGGTCAACTTTTCCGGAGCGTATCTAGGCCGTAAAGCGAGGTATGGGTGTATAGATACCCCTAGATATAACTCACGATGCTCGGACGACCCGCGAATCGCCAGTAGTAGTTACGTTTTCCAAACGATCTTCGTCGATACGCGGGAAGGCCGAAAGACACGGTTACAGGTATCAATTGGTATAATGCGAAGTAAAATCGGTTCGAAGGTACTTTTCACCATCTTGTCATACTATATCATTTATTATTTTTTTAATTCTGTCGTTTTGTGGGTACTGATAAAGTTATTTAATAGTAAGTCACATAATTATGTTAGCAAAAATGTCAATTTCCAATTGGGGATCGTGGCAACGGAAGGGTTAATTTTGGCGCGCTCGGAATATGTTGTATCATTCCACATTATGAAGAACTTTTTCGCATACATATAATGGGGGTCGACCTTCGTTTCCGAGATATTCGGCAAACACTTTTGTTATAAGCCTAAGGACCGGGCCGAAATACGTATAACTGGAGAGTACAAAGCACGCCGATCAACCAAACAATCTGTACAGCACTTTATTAACACGTTAAGCGCCACGCCGAATTCACGTACCGTTCCGTTCAGGCCAGTTAGCCGTCAGGCCGGCCCTGCCGGGCCGCAGGGACCGGCGTGGCCTGAATGGAAAGTCTAGCGCCGGTCCCTAGGGACCAGCGTGGCGCTTAACGTGTTAAAACGTGTTGTCACTCGGGAGTCTCACTACGCTCTGCCGTACAGCGTGTTGCTATGCACACACCTGATTCACGTCCGTCCCGGGCGCGACACACCCACACACATACAATAGAATATACGAAACAGACGAACACGCACTTAGCACTAATCAGACGACAGCCAATAAACGCATGTTCGCAGTCTCCCAAACATTCTGATAGGGTCTCTGTGTCGCTTGGTGACTTTCGATATCAGCCACTACATAACGGTTATTCCGCAGCGCTTTTATAATTTGGTAAGACCCTTTAAATCGAGGTATCAGTTTTTTGGACACTCCTGGCATATTTTCAAAGTTCATAATTATCACGTAATCGTCCGTGTTCTATTGCGGCGCTTCCTTACGCTTTCTGTCGAAGTATCTCATATTGTACTCTTCGGTTTCAAGATTTGGTTGTGCGCGCGACCTTTTATGACATCTATGTCTCGGGGTACGTCAGTGCGGTCCACGGGTGGGGCCCCTCACGCCGCTACTTCCACCTCCACTAGGTACAAGTTTTTCTGTATGCCGATCATAACATACACCAGTGTGGCCAGAAGTCGCGCCGGGCACCAGCGGTGTCCGCAGGAGTGGGGATACGCGCAAGTGTGCGTGCCCTGTTTGTGAGAGCTGCGTGGACTCCACAAGTCCACAGGAGTACAGGACTCGCAGCCAGGGCACGCACACTTGCGCGTATCCCCACTCCCGCGGTCACCGATGGTGCCCGGCGCCACTTCTGGCCACACTGACGCACACTCAGCGTCTGTCGTTTCCAGGGCAACAGTAGCTCGGTGGGGGAACCGAAAATGCCCCGGGGCACTTTCTTGGACCGCACTGGGGTACGTTGTTAACAAATCCATCCAGATACCCTCCGATTTTATCGACACTTTTACCGCGTTGCTTTACGCCAGACAACAACCTGCTGGGCATATCCCCAGTCGCATTATGCACGCAATTATTCAATACATACCAAGGCGTGCCCGAAGCTTATCCACGAGCTTAGCCAGTATCGGAGAAAGGACGCTATTGACACGCTCAATTGACCATTCGCCTGTGGAGAGCCTGTCGCTATTTTCTTATGCTCTACGTTAAAATCTGAGAGAAAACTTTTGAATTCACTGTAGGTGAAACATGTACCTCTGTCCGACACTATTAACCGAGGTCTGCTGTAGCTTGCAAAGTAACCACGTAGACAGCTTAATGCTTCTTTGCTGTTAGTAGTTTTTGTTGCGTACAGCATGACAATTTTTGAAAATGTATCTATGACCAAGAAAACGTATTTCTTGGCTGCCACTCGCTTGTCCACAGGCCCGAAATAGTCAATGTGCACTGTGTCGAAGGGTACGCTACCCTGTCGACGGTTATTTAAATACCCCGCTACCTTGCCGATTGGGGAGCAAACGCAATACATTGCAGGCAATTTCGAACATGTCGACTAATTTTTGCTGCCATATCGGGACACCAATAATTATGGTATATTATTTTATAAGTTTTATCAATACCCAAATGGCCCAATTCATCGTGATATTTATAGCACACATTGCTCTCCATCTCTTCAGGTACGTAAAATAGCAAGCTATCGCCCCTTTTCCGGTACACCACCCCGTACCCCACTTTGAAAAGGTTGTTTTCCTCAGACTCTAACTTCGTTCTTATACTTTGAGTTTCTCATTCCGCGACAGGCTAATTAACATACTTTGCTCCAGCGAGTTATTCTCTATGACTAATATACTATTCAACCGACTCAGCGCGTCCGCGTGTTTCACGCGCAACCCCGACCGATGTTCTACGATATAGTCATACGATTGTAACTGTACGCCCACCGCGGAATCCTGGGTTCAATATCCTTTTTCTCCAGTGTCAAAGTTAACGCGTTGCAATCTATTATTACTTTAAGCTTTATTCCGTGAAGATAAAGTTGAAATCGGTCAAGGGCATACACAATTGCCAACGCGGTCGTTTTTTTGGAGCTGTAAAATACGAGATGGAACTTCATGTCCGCTTTACGCTGTAGATACACCACTCCAAATCCTATGGCACTTGCGTCACAGTGTAGCTCGGTCTCGCTCTTCGGATTGTGACGTACCGCGCCGTCGAGCGCCCGAACAGCGCCGACGACCAGCGCTACGGCCCGTGACGTCATACCTGCGCCCAAACGCAGTGACGTTTCAGCCCCGATCGTACGTAGTGACGTCGCCCCCGATCACGTGACACATGATGACGTTGGTATGCGTGATTACGTGCAGTGCGAGTGGACGGCAACCGTCACTTTTTATGGTTAGGCGTACATGTTGTTTACGCCGTTGTTTGTGCCCCCACAGTCCTGCGTTTCATCCGAACACCTCAGGTCCGCTTTTTTTTTTGTCGGTGAGAAATCTTTCAGGCACCCTGGAACCCAACGAGGGGGCCCAGGTTAGTGCCGGATTTCCACCGGCTAAAACCTCACCGATGCGACTTCTCTACTCGTGTGTGGGTGCGTTACAGATATACTCGCGCACGAATTTCGCTCCGCGACGCACCCGAGAATGTCGTGAAGCGCCTCCTGACATCTAGGTTAATAATTCCGTAGCCGCGAAACGGTACCGAATTCCATAATGAATTTAACAGCCAAAAGACTCTAAACTCTGCAAAATGAGTGACGATCACTCGTTTCAATTTCGTAAACTACGAAGTTACTGGCGTAGCTACGGCCGCTCGACCAGGCATCTACTGGGGCAGACGAAAACTCCTAGGGGCGCTCCAAATGAACGCCCATGCTCGACGCGCACCAAGGAGCCTTAAACTCTACCCGGACGACGGCAGCTACGAGTCCGAACTGTCGGTCACCGGTGTTGCGGCGACCGTAGACAGAGAAGCTCCCGGCGGTCGCCCACGCGTTTTTCCTCCGTCACCCTGCACGGCGGGACGGAGGAAAGGAGGCGGGAGCCTCCTCGGGCGACATGACGTTCTCGCAGAAGGAGGTGAACGCTTGCCAGACCTCGTCGCTCCGAAGCATCCGAGGGAGAATGCTCCTAAGCGAGAGGCCGTGGGCGCAGACGCTTCGCAGGACACGGCCTTCCCGTGCCCACGATGGGCACTGCTCGACGGTGTGTACCGCCGGGTCCCTTCTCTCTCCGCAGTGGTGGCACTGTTAGCTTGGTTCCCTCCCCAGGCGGCACAGAAACACACCGAAACATTCGTGTCCGGTGAGCACCTGCGACATCCCAGATCCGATCGCGCCCCGTGTTCTGTTAACCCATTTGTCGAAAATAGGGAGCTGCGCATTTATGAGCGTCCGGCTCTTCCCTTTCGGGAGATCGGTCAGCCGATGGCGCCATTTGGCGATCGACCGCCTTCTCTCCCTTCTGCGGTTGGTGCCGATGGTGTTAGCAGCAACCACCGGATCCACGTCTCGCTCTCGCAAGTCGACTCGTCGCCGATAAGCCGCTGCGAGTTCGCACGCCATTAAATCTATACTCACTATGCGAGAATCGCTAGACCACAATTGGACAGAATTTTTCCTGCCCGTTGGATTGGACGAGGTGGGCTTGTGAATTGGCCAGCACGTTCACCTGACTTGAACCCCATCGATTTCTTTTTGTGGGGAAAAGTAAAAAATGCAGTATACATCAATGTACCAACAACAGTTGATGATATGCGTCAACGAATTACGGCAGAATGTAGGAATAGGACTCCAGAAATCTTGAGTAATGTGCAACATTCTGTACGAAATACACTACAAAATTGTTTTAATGTTGACGGGCACCATTTCGAACACATTCTATGACAATCTATTTTTGTACATTTAGTGATAATAAATAAATAAACTTTTGCATCCCCAGCTTTCGATAAATAACGCTTTTATAAGAATAACCGAAGGTCTTTCGAAGGTCAACATATCATACGTGGCTGAATTTATTTTTTTATTACCTATAATACTATAGTAATTAAAACATACCATTCCATTTAAAAAACAAGCGATGAGCTTGAAAACAAGAAAAGTAGAACTTTCTGAAAAAATTATTCTTTGTCACATTAAGTACCCCTCTGAACCGAACAATTTCTTCTTTACACATTTCTCGTATCTTTGAAACGAACGGAGATATTTTAGGTTCCAGTGTTAGGGGACTCACCCTGTATATATATGTAGGCTGATAGGATTATAAGAGAACACTAACTGTATTTTATTGCGTAGTAATCAGAGTACAATATAAATGCGCTTATGTCTACTTCGTCTGCTACGGCCGGACTCTGACCGTCTTCTGCCGCTCTTGCCACTCGCTTGCCTCGCGACGCGGCTCCAGTGCAGTAGCCCTTAAAAGGGCCCGTCCACGCAGGGACGTATCTCAGTCCCCACATATATTGGTTGTTAATTCTGTATATATTTTATTCAATATATCGTCATTTAGCCACCCAGCGCTCAACTTTGACGAACACGGTTCTCTTTGCCGCTCGAGAGAACCAACGAGCTACAATTCACATACTCCTCATATCTCAAGGTTTGCAAGGGGTGCAGCTGTAAAAAATCAGCTGAGGCCCTTGTTGACTATCCTTTCGGGCCTATTAACTCAGGGTGCCGCTGTGAAAAATCAGCCGAGGCCTGAGTTAGTCACCTACCAACCGTATCTACCGAGAGGTGCAGCAGGTAACACTGACGAGGCTCGAGGAGATAATCCACTCCCCCTCTACCCCTTTCTAACTGGTATCACGATCTCTCATAGTGGAGAACGGAAAGGCGGAAAGAAGGTGTCACTAAGGGTAACGCGAACCAGGGTGCCGCGGTGGAAAATCTGTTAAGGCCTGCGTTCAACTGCCCACTCCTCACACTATAACCTCCAAACGCGCTGATAAAACATCAATCCTCACCACGTCAGCGCGTGGCTCGTAACAGGATCATATATTGCTAGGATCGATGCTTTGAGTAACATGGCTTTCAATCTTTCGAACGCGACTAACTTTTTTTTTTCTCCAGAAGCGAACAACGCGCCTTTCTTTAGTAAATTGCAGAGCGGTTTTGCAATAATCTAAAAGTTTTCAATAAATTTTCGGAAATACGACGCCAACCCCAGGAAGCTTTGAATAGTCTCTTGGCACTGGGAAGTTTAACACTGCTTCAATGCCGTTTTACTTTGGGCGCATACCGTCTTTAGACACTAACTACCGTAAATACTATATCTTACAATATACAAATTGTTCACATATCTAAACGTAACTGTAACTTGTTGCTCACTAGCAACGTCAACAGTCGCTCCATTACGACAAGATGATGCTCTGTTGTCTGGGTAGCAATTAGGAAATCGTCCGTGTACACTACGACATCGCCAGTTTTATTTAACATGTCTAACGCTGCATTCACGAAACGCTGGAATTTCGTGAGCGCTGTTTTTAAGCCAAACGGCGTTCTTTCAAACTCAAATTGCCCTAACGGCGTGAGAAGCGACGTATACGTTTGTGACTCGGATACTACCGACACGTGATAAAACCTATCCTTCAAGTCGAACAAACTGAAATATCACTTGTTATGTAGCACATCAAGTTGGTCCTCTATTAACGGCAGGGGATAGTTATCGCGTACAATTGCTTTATTTAGTACTCTATAATCTATGCGCATTCTGAGGTCGCCACTTTTTTACGAACCAACACTAGGGGTAACCAGTACAGTGATTGGCCGTTTAAGCAAGAACGCCGTATAGTGCATTATAAATCTGGAGTTAATCAATTTGGAAATAAAGTCAATAAGGTATAAAGGGCTTATAGAAACTCTACTAATCTGAATATAAATGAAATTTATCAAACAAATGTGAGAATTCATAAGAAATATACAAAAAATAGATTTTGTCTAAGAAAATATAGTTATTGGCCAGCTAAAGACGGTGATTGTCCAGCCGTTCGACAATGATTGGCCCTTATTTCGTATGTAGGATAATGTGAATAATAAGGTATAAAAGTAAGGACAAACTCATTTGACATTCCGTTTTTGACTGGACCTATTGCTTTTTGAATCCTCTCTTCCGAATATGTTTTTGTATATTGACTACCTTTTCTTACTTTTGGCATGTTAAATCTTATAAATTTAGCACGAACGTAACCTAACAATTGGAATATAGTGAAATTCATGAATCATATAGGATAGTTTAAATGTAACTGATACGTCTCTCCATTTGCATGTATTATAATTTAACTTCTTTCTAACAATAGATCAATCAATATGTTCTAAAATTGAAAATTATTAGCGTATCAACAAACATAATGAATATGAGGTCAATCACTGTCTAATGGTTACCGTAACCTACAAACAGTAATTGGCCCCCTCGGCCAATCATTGTCATGCGACGTAATTGACATGACAGTTGTTGGCCCTCTTTGATTTTCGTGATATTTGTGTAATTCTAGCGAAACAATATTTTTTTAATAATATTTGAACCTTTATTATTTACATATAACGAGTATGGGAATTATACACATTATAAAGACAGTGAAATATCCACACATTGACAGGTCTCGTCTTATGCTTTTTCGAATAAATTAATGGTATTTTTGAAGCATCACATCTGAGTCGTACTATTCATTTAATTACATAATTAAAAAATATAGTGAGTGGGGGATATTATTACATCCGGGAAATAAAAATCACGCAATCTGAATATGTTCTTAAACAAAAAGGAAAAGATAGGTGTTTCTTAATATTTTTAGATGTTTATTGATGGGGCCAATCTCTGTCAGGGGGCCAACGACTGTACTGTTTACCCCTATCGGCGAAGCATATTCTGACTCACTCTGTGGTCTGTCCCAAATCGTTCGTAACTTGGCCTTCTCGGCATACGACAATCTACAGGGAGAAAAATGAAACGGTGTTAAGTTACGTATAACCAGCTTGAATTCCATTTTCACGTGAGGCTTGCACGGTCGCTCTGCTTCTAAGTATTCTGTTACGAAGCAATCATAATTTGATCATTCCATATTGCACTTATGCGTCTCACAACATCAAAGGGCAGAACGCTGTTGTCACGCGTCTTTGGGGTCAATGCCATTATTCGCGTATCTGTCGCGAATGTGCCTGTTTCTGCGACACGACTGCCTCCACCTCTTGCTCCTATCCATATCCATTTTGTCCAATGGAAGTATTAGTCGCTGCGCACCGCGGTCGCTGCACCTGCAATCGGTAGTACATCGATCATTCTGGAAGCATCTCTCGTATCGAACGGACGCGAACGATCTTTGTACATCTGGTGAATAAACGACCACATACAAAACTAATTTTGAATGAGAACCATATCTTTAATTAGTCGTGTTTCACCCACACTCATTGAGTTCTTAACATATTCTGTCGTGAACAAGCGTCTCAGATTCAATTAGATATCGTTGGGTATCTCCGGGTTTAGGTCTAACCAGTTCATTTTGTCATCGCCCGTTTGACATGTAATAATGTTTATAATTTCTAACACATCGCCATGGAGGTTGGACTCGGGCACCCTGATTGAACGATACCTAATACTTGTAAAACATTGCAACCCAACACGACTGACGCTAGCATTGTTTCGTCTAGCACGACAAGTAACGTTATGAAAGACTAAATATAACTGTGCCTATTACGGCCAACTCTGCTTTGTTGATGCCGACAAACTTATAATTATTCGCGGTATGCCTAATTGCCTCTTCGGGAACAAATCGCTGTTTAATAAAGTTAATTGAGCTTCCTGAATTTAACAATGTATCTAAAGTTCGCACTTCCGATAACCTGCCGCCAATACGTATTTTATATCTTACGTTTTTATAGAAAATGTCCAGCGTTACCACACGCAAAGCACGCGTTTCTTTCCCGCTTTGGCCGCGTACAATGCCGGGAGGTACACCCGTGCTCGCTGCAATTAAAACAACGCACTAACACTTGCTGTGCGTTGTCCTTGTTCAATGGCTTATTGGAAATGGCCGTCGCCATCGATGTGAACTACGTAAATCGTGGAACTCGTGGTTTCGGCGTTGCTTGCAACGATACATTATACAATCGTTCGCGCAGCTCGACCGCTGATTTGAACCTCTGCATCTTCGCCTGATTCTGCAACGCGACGTCTAGAATGCTGTCGATGAGGAAATCGACCAGCTCCTCCTCATCCATGAGAATCTTGTTCGCCATTATCACTCTTTGATGAAAATTCTCACTGAACGACTCACCCGGTTTCTAGCCTTGTATCTCATATTGCCTTCTTAACATTTGCTTGCTTGGCCTATGGTCGTACATGTAACAAAATCCGCACAATAGCTCGTCCGGTGTCGCCCGCAAGAGTCGCGGCTTCGACTGGAAAAAGTCCAACGCTTCCCCCCGTAACTTTAAAATAAGCAGCATTTTCACGATTGTCTCGTCCAATTTATATATTTCCTTCACCGAAGTGATTTGAGCTTCACATCTTTGGAAGGAGTCATTACTGCCGCCGAATTCGCTGACCATTTCCTTCAACGCCTGCTCACTGGGAATTTACACACTTTTTCCCGACACGCTCATTTGCGAGAACTTGTAACCGTACAGACCGATAGGCCAGACGCATCACCTACTGGCCTGTATAAAAACGCCTTCGCCGTGCCTCCACTGTCGCGCTTTACTTACTTAGTCGAGACACATACATACCAACACTACTATACCGTCCGCACACCACAGTCAGACATCACGCACCGACTTGCCGAGACACATACACACTGACACTACTACACCGTCCGCACACCACAGTCACAAATCACGCACCGACTGACCAAAACAAATACATCTTCATCGATCACACCGATTGTACTCACCGTCATACTCAAACTGCTATAATAATGTAACGGTACTATTTCGGCCGCCGAAGGAGAAGAGACACCCGGCCACCGACCGAAGTCACTCGAGTAGAACCCAGTGATCTCAGAAATAGCATCCTGCCGCATTGCGGCACGCGTGGTGGGGGAAGGCGAGAGTTGTGTGCGTGCCGTGTCCGTGAGCGCTGCGCGCGCACCGTACGAGGACAAGGAAGGAGCTATGCTTCTCGTCTTCTTTCTACCAATGTAGAATAAAATGACGTCAGAAGCGGCGCGCGCACCCAATAGAAAGAGGCACAAAATTATGCTCCGTCTTCTTTCCACCACGATCGCACGCATGTGCTTCGTTCGGCATGCGACAGCGGTACCGAATTTACCTTTCGGCTGAGCATTCAGCCGGCTGAAATTGTCAAAAATGCACTTGTACCAAGTTTATCTCGCAAGGCGTCATTCGATAGGGGATGAAAAGAAAAACGCTCTATGCCAAGTTTCAACCCTCTATCTCCATCAGAAGGGTAGTTATAGGGGAAATAAAAAAATCAGTTTTTGACACATTTTTCGTATTTAGCGGCGCGGACAAATTCTGAAATAATTTGAGAATATTCAGAACATGTGAATTTATGGTTGGGAATTTTTGCAGATTTTTGTCTAGCAAATCCTAAGCATAAAAAATCAAAAACCCCCCAAAAACACGAAAAATTCCAATTACGTGTTGAAGTTTCCGACCCACAGAATTTTTATAAATGCTGTAGTGAAGTATTGGCATAAGTAGTAACACCAATTTTTTTTTAGATTTTTTGGTAGTGTGCGTCGTAGTTCAAATAAATAAAAACCGATATTTACGACATATTTCGTGTAATAACTTATTGAATACTTAAAATAATTGCGTTTTCTTGATATTGCCAGTCAGTTATACGATGCTCTATGTTTTCGCATGCGAGAGAGCAATGTACAAATAAAGGGAATTAAGTTATTTCGAGTTTATTGAAAGTCTGTGTGCACCGTACTTTGAAAAATATTGATCGACAAGCCAACAGCACGAGTAGCTCGTTGGTTAAGCTACACCCATCTGCGACATCGTTGGACACTTTTGTCGGAGGTTCGCGCGCAGGAAGGCTGATCTTTTTTTTCTTTCTAACAACTACACGACGGTAAGCGATATTCACTTACAAATATTTTAAACATACTTCTATAATATTTAACTATATTGTGTATGAATTATGTATGTACGCATTGCGTTATTTATGTGACCTTTACTTATATTTTATCACCCAATGAAGCTTCCAATGCGTGTAATGCATTTGAACACAGGAACATTCGACGAATTTGCTAGTATAAGTATTTTATTCTCCAAATATACATTTTCACGTGGTCTTCCACGCCACCCATGAGGTGCCACGACTAGCGCGTTCGGTTTTTTATTGTGGACCTTCGCCGGTAGCCCTATTGTACCACATTTTTAATTTATTAAATTACAGTGGTGATGGGATATGTGTAAAGAAAAGCATATTTTCAACACATAACAGCAATCACCATACGACATATTTCTTAAAGTTTCTTAAACGTAAAGACCTGCGGTCCGACACAAGTGAGGCCAGACCAATTTTTCTTTGCTTGTTACGTCGCGAATCGAGGTAGGATAGAAATACGCGATATGGATACGGATTTCGCGAATTCTCTCGTTCCGCTAAATAACAATTGCACGCACCTGACCTTGATCAAGACACATGCGTAATGTCTGCTTTTCGTCTACCGCGATCTCGCAGCTTTACTGGGACCAGACACGATAAAGAAGCTGGGTTAAAGGTGCTGATTGGGATTGAGGGAATAATCGTCAAATATTTATAATGAATTATCGGTACTCAATTGCAGTTGGTCGAAGATGTTTTATAAGAATTAGTGAGGCCGAGGTGGTAGCGCACCCACGCATATCTATCAGTATTATAAATAAAAAATTTATCTAAATCGCTTTTTCTTATTCTTTTATAAAAAGTCAATATACATACCTACACCATTCCTTAAAACATATCCCATCACCACTGTAAGTTAATAAATTAAAAATGTGGTACTATAGGGCTACCGGCAAAGGTCCACAATAAAAAACCGAACGCGCTAGTCGTGGCACCTTATGGGTGGCGTGGAAGTTCCACGTGAAAATTTATATTTGGAGAATAAAATACTTATACTAGCAGATTCGTAGAATGTTCCTGTGTTCGAATACATTACATGCATTGGAAGCTTCATGGGTGATAAAATATAAGTAAAGGTCACATAAATAACGCAATTTCATACACAATACAGTTAAATATTATAGAAGTATGTTTAAAATATTTGTAAGTGAATATCGCTTACCGTCGTGTAGTTGTTAGAAAGAAAAAAATGTTCATTGTTCAAATGTTTATTTGCCTTCCGGCTGAAAGAACGCAATGGTACGTGCGATGCCTTATGCGAAATCTGGCACCACTGTCACCGGCCTGTGTGCGGAACGAAGACGCGACGCCGCGACTGCATGTCGAACAAAGACGCGACGCGCGATATTGGTTGAAAGGGGACGGAGCATAGTTCTGTCCTTCTTATGTGTCGTCACGATACGTGACGTCACACGACGTTGGTGGAACGGAGACGCAGTATAGTTCCGTCCTTCTCTCCACGCAGCTCTCACAGACAGGCTACGCACAAACGCCTATTACCCCCACCAACGCCAGCACGGACCGTGTTAGCGAGCCAGATCTGGCGTCACTGGCTACGCCTCTGTACTTAAACTGCTGGTGCTTCGTCCTGGTACCTCCACTGCCACCATTGTGGGGTCTCCTTCAATCGGTGTTCCAAGGCTCCCTGCCGATTGAACCAGCTCCCTATTTATGCTATTTTCCAGCAGCTCTGCGACATGGTTTCTCATACTATTATCCTGCGCCATAGTTTCCTGCACCCACTCTCCAAGTGCACCTTTGTTCCCCTTCGTCTGTAGACTTCCCGTTTATAGGACCACCTTCAATTTAATAACTGTCAACTTTCAACGCGTAGCATTCCAATACTATCGTTGCAGTCACTTTCCACAACGCACACTCACTTCATTCACTCGAAACGGGCTATGCCTGTCAAATCTCACTTGTGATGTAAGGAGAGGGCCGAAATGGGTATAACTGGGGAGTACAAAGCACGTCGATTAACCAAACAACCTGTACGGCACTTTATTAAAACGTGTTGTGACTCGAGAGTAGTGGCAGTATATTCAGAATCCAACTCCATTGGAGTTCGCGGCGGTGAGGGAAACCTCGGCAAGTGTGCGTGCCTGTCCGTGAGCGTTGCGTGCCCCGCGGCGCCACTTACAATTAGCTACACAACGAGGCGAGAAAGATGGAGCTTCAGGCGGTCTCCTTTGCTCCAACGTGCAGTAAACGCTGCGCGCGCCGCTTACACGACCCAGCAGAGACAAGGACGGAACCATGTTTCGTTTCGTTTCCACCAACGTGCCACGAAGAATAAGGAAGGGAGCATGTTCCGTTTCCTTTCCACCAAATCGCGCGTCGCAACTTCATGCACGTGCGATAGCGGTGCTGAAATGCTCTTTCGTATTAATGGCCGTCCAGGCCTTAGCACGAACCCCGAACGAAGAGGGTATGCATGAGGGGATTGGAAAGTATGTGAGTGTCGAAGCAAAGGCTCTTTATCGCTCTCCAAACGGACCCAAAACGTCTCGCACGCTATGATGGCAACTCATTGACAGTAAGTGCTCCGACGCCTCAGTTTTCGTGTACATCGTGCTACACCAAGACGCTCCGCGGAGATGTCGATTAACCCCAGCGGTCACTGCATCAATCGCATGATAATATCAATTTACTTTGCGAAACGATAATTTATGTTCCATATTTTGATTATGGATTTTCGACAATTGTCTACCTTCTATATGCACCGACGAGATATTCTTAAAGACTGCCAGCGCCTGTGTTAAACAGCGGCCCGCAAATGGCGGCTGGATGGGGTCTGAGGGGGCGCTGAGGTCTCTTGGCGGCGTCGGTTGGCGTCGGTAATTGGAGCTAGTACCGTAGGTAATAGGCAAACATCGAACGTTGACATTACCCATTGTGTAACTGCTTCAAACGTAATTGGATTTTATTTTAAAATTTTATTTCACCCTCACCTTTGTAATCGATACTTCACAGATGCATACATAATTAAAGAGTAATTAGCACGTGATTTAAAAATAACATCAGTTTCTTTCGCTACTTTGCAATATCTGTTTAATATATCAAAACAGTTCGTTGCGTCTCGGATCAACTTTTCATGCGGCCTCGGGCTGCCCTCATGTGCATTCGAGTTCAAATTGGTACGCGGCTGCATGTTTTGCAACAAAACGAAAAACTTGTTTAAATAGACCAATGGAAGCGTACGAATCGATTAGTGTATTGCGGAAAATATCGACTGCCCGGGGAAACGGTGCAATATTTATGGGTGTGCGGTCACGTTTGACTTCGTTTATCTTGGCTTGTCTCGGAAACGGTCAATAGAACACAACCGTGCATGGCATCGCTTTGAAGCTCTCGACAAGATCTGTTCGAATATACGAAGAACATTTTGCATTGTTTTAAGCTGAACATTTTAAACATTCTTTACCAAATTCGTTGTGTTCCACTCACAGTTGCCGAGATAGACTGACAATGAGTTAAACACGGCAGCACACCCGCATGATATAAACGCTTAGAAACTATACTTGACTAGCTCAACTTCACTCTCCAATCTGCAAGTCTTAGTCCTACACTCCTACCCAACCTCGCAGCGATACCGTTGTTTCTATGCGACGTATTTGTCGATGTAGCTGAGTGCGACTACTGACAAATTGTTTCGGACTACAGAAGATCGACCAAAACCACGACCATTGTAACGGCAGCCTTACTTATTTTCAATCTCACCTATAGCGATCATGACATATACGGCAGATTTTTCCGGGCACCTGTTCTCCAATTGTCAATTTCATGTATCTCACACAGCTTCAAATGGTGGAACAAATGAGCAAATTGCATTGAAACTATACGTGAACTTCATTTCAACATACAATAATATATATTCCAAATTCAGACCAACAAGACATGGTCAGGTTTGTATATCAAAATTTCCGCGTCCAATGTTGTACATATATTTTTACGGTTAACGTTGAATAGTTGAACATTTATTAAAATTTTAATGATCTTTTTATCTTTCATTTTATGTTTCGTACACCCTTTTCTGCCGTTAATAGTAATTTTGCTTCTATTATTTTGAAACTTAAAATTCCACTTGAAATCGTCTGTAAAGAGAGCTTCACTTGCCCACACACAGGTGACATCTCATGATAATAGTTCAGTACGGTAGTGATTCGACATCAGTTTCTTACTCTGGCCGCAATATATTCTAGAGGGCGCCCGAGAACAGCGAATTTTGCTGGAGACACAAAGTCCCATAAGGCTGGCAGTCTTTAGGAATATCTCGTCGGTGCTATATGTTAGAGAGTGAAGCGTCAGTCGGTAATTAATTGTCTGGTTCATAATTTTCCCTACCGCTGACGCCTCGGTCTCACAATCAGTACCCTCGCCCTCTGCCCCACGGCAGTCGGAGAGCTCCTGAGCGTCCGAAGGCTGCCGCGGACACACTTTTTATGTTCCGCGCGGTGTCGGCTAGCATCCGAATCACCGTGAATATGTGTGATTTGCCCTCTCGCACTTTCGGAGCGAATTGAGTCGCCAATTGGTTCCCACACCAATTAGCAGCTCACGTACGTGTGCGAGAGGACAATTCTATATAGGGACGGGCGACCCGCGGCCCGCTTCTTGTCGTGATACGGAGTCAGTAGTTAAAAGTGTGAGAAAGCGAAAAGGTCAGAGTTTTAGTAGTGCGTGAAAAGAGAGCGTTTTGAAGTGAGATCGACGAGGCGTTATAGAGAACTGGATCATTGTAATTCTTCGAGTGCCAATTCTGTCCCCATCCCGCAGGCCTTCCTGCCCGAACTATCGACAAATCCCGTCGGGCGTCCACGGGGTAGTTCTTGTGTCCTCTCCTTGTCCGACCAGTACGTTCTTCTTTAATCGTTCCCGTCGAAGGGTATTGCGCCGCTTGTACGGTCGCTCCTTTTGTCCTTTCCTCTCTCCTCTCCTTTCTCATGTAGAGAACAGGATTCCCTCCTTCATTCGTCTCCGTCTCTAAGTTAAGTGCAGTGCCCCCGCGTCTCTAATCGTTGTACATATTGAAAAGCTTAATTCTTAAGAGTGTTGTGCTCCGCGCGTTCGTCCCCTTAGCATAGATCGTATTATATGGACTTACGAGTAGGATAGTATCAAAGTGACGGTGCAGACGCTAATAAAGAAGAGACAACAAAATCGGAATCATTTCCCCCATCGCGCTTCCTGCATTTTCGCGGCGGTTTCCCGCCTCACCGACACTCAAAGTACATACCATCGTACACTATGTTACTTCACAACTATTGTTCAAAGTTGAAGAAAGGTAATTTTGTATTAAAATGCATTTTTTTTTTAAACTGACGGTGATGAAGATAATCAGGTTTCAATGTTTTCTTGGATATATCTCAAATCATATGACCTAACAGATTTTAAAACACTAAGAAAATTTAAAATTTGTTGGAAGCAATGTTATTGTTGTTCGGAACTGAATAAATACGTTTTTCATATGCATTCTCTAAGGACTAACTTCCTAAAGGACTTCTCGGGCCGCTTCGATAGAGCCGGTATTATGGATATTTCTAAAGTCTCTTGGAGCGACTTTTCACTATTTTTGCAAAGGAACTTTATTTACCCTATGTGCAGCTGATCATCTTTGCCTGAACCCCGTCTATAAATGGGAAATATTACGTTTTCGTTAAGCATTTCTGTAGCTCCTCAAATTCATTGTCTCAACAGAATAATAATAATAACAAAAATATGATGATGCGCAAGTATGCGTGCTGTGTCCGTGAGAGCTACGCGCTGCTCGATTGGCTCGTAGTTCTCACGGACACGCACGCATACTCGCGCATCACCCCCACTCTCCATGTTTCTCATGTTGCAATCGGGACGGATCTGCTAACACTGGTGGGGAGTTCTCTCGGGATGAAGTATTTTACCGAAAAAGGCAACAACAAAAAGGTTGGACGTTGGCGGATACCACTTTTTAAGCATTTGTATTGCAAATACTACATTTTAATTTTTACGACTTTCTTATGTAAATGTTTTTTTCTCTTATTAGGGCCATTAGGAACAAAATTAATCTATTCTAGGCAGTTTTTCGATATTTTTCAACAAAGAAATGAGAAACACAAAAATAAAAAATTTGAATATTTTTGTTATTATTATTATTCTGTTGAGACAATGAATTAGAGGAGCTACAGAAATGCTTAACGAAAACGTAATATTTCCCATTTCCACGTTTCTCATGTTGCAATCGGGACGGATCTGCTGACACTACTCCCCACCGCCCAGTCGCCGCTGACATTCAAATGCCCGCTTCCCTCCACGCCAATGTTTTGTTCGAATTACAACTTGAATTTCCAGAGTGTATTATCCGGTTAAAATTGACCATCGATAAGGTTTCCTAAATTTTCATTTTCTACTGTTGACATCAGTTCGTTTGTAGCTGTAATCGCACGTACTCCGTCTCTCGTTAATAGCACATACACTCTGTTCATCCCTATCACACTCGTTGTCGGCTATCTCCATACATATCTACGACATTCATCTCTGTACTCTCAAACACACATATATGCATACACGCACTAGCCCCACTCATACTGTTGCGTATTCATAGTCATCTCGGGCGGGCGGCCAATGGGCGCCGGCGACGTGCTCGCCCAAATCAATCATTGCGGTCGATACCAGTGATCTCAGAAGTGGCATCCTGCCGCATGCGGCACGCGTGGTGGGGGAAGTGAGAGAAGTAGTATGCGTCGTGTCCGTGAGAGCTACGCGCCACTCGATTGGCTCGTAGTTCTCACGGACATGCACGCATACTACGTCTCTGTGTGCGGCAGGATGCCACTTCTGGGATCACTGGTCGATACTCGGGCGATACTCTATGTAAACGCGCCTGCTAATTAGCAGCGCCGCGTCGCGTTCTTCTCGGGCAATTGTTCTCGCGCGTTCCCGCGCGCTCTCGACGGCCATTATCGTTCTCAGTACAGCAGCGACAGGTGCTCTCTTTTCTTGTGCGTATTAAGCCGATTTTAACGTGTGATATTGCGGGTTAGGAGTATCAGAAACCAACTAGTGAGACTCAGGGAAATAGAAAGACACTTTGGTGCCCCTCAACTTGTGTATAATAGCTATTTAAGTGTACTGTTTAATAAATAATAAGGAACTCGTCAACCGCCACGTGTTATCGTTCTGTGCCGGCCACATGCCGAGTGGACTAGTTTAAGTGCCCCTCTCTTTGCGTGCGACACATATCCGCGCCTAACCAGACTTCTCAGGCGTTAGACAAAATCCGTTTCACATACCAATCGATTGACCTCACAGTTTTGGTCTCACTATTCTTTCTTTTTCTCGCTCAACCCAAATTTCCTTTGATAGACCGTTACCTTGAGCAAGTAGTACAAGACGTTTGACGATACATCAGCGGCATTTTTTTCCACTTCGGACCAACTTTCACACATCCACGCTTATATGTTACTACCACTTCGACTAAAGTCACACATGTATATTCTTGTTGACTCACCTAGCGCAATTCGCCTGCGTACACAATTTACAATGTCTTGAGAATTGTACGAAAAACGTCTGTACCTGCATGATCCAAGTTGAAATTTCATAGATACGTTCAGAATTGAAAATGAAGCAATACATACTTTTTTATTTTGCCAAATAAACATTATTTAAAAAACACTATGTCCCTAAGTATCCTATAATGTATAAATTTGGTATTGAAAGGGTATGGTGTCGGACTGTGAATGGGTATGATCAAGGGTTCAAATCTCATCGGTTTTGCTTTTTCCAATAATATAATTGTTCTTGTTTTTACGTGTATTTCTATTTTATCTTCTTGCAAAATGTATTTTTACTACAAAAGCTGATGACGATGGCAATAATGATGACACTTTAGTTCATAACAGTACGCATCGTAAAAACGTCGTAAATTTTAAACTCTGTTCCTCGAAACTTTATTGTCCAAACTGCAATGCAGGATAACTCAACAACTAAACAATCAAATCACGTTCTTCAAAGTTTGTTGGATTCCTAATAGTTTTCTCTACGGACTGAACCTATAGTTAGATTTCATTGATTGTTTATAATAGTTTTATTCACAGATAAACATTGATTTTTACGGTAAATTTTTCAGATTCTTATTCGCAGAAAGATTCAATTTCCGCGTAATTGTCTTATTTTTTAAAGGGAATTTAAAATTGTCTTTCTAGATAGTTCAACTCGGTGCTATCTTGTGCGGCGTTAACCGTCGCAGCATAAACATGACATGATAAAGTTGTGCGTCAACATTACAAGAAAGGATAAATTAAAAAAAATGTGTTTCTTTTCCTTAAGGATGCCCCTGCATATTCCCTGAAAGATGAATACCATATCATTAGTCAATAGTTTTTACAGAAACAGATGGCAAAGACGTACTTGTTTTCGACCAGTTACACTAGACTCCCCCATAACAACAATTTATTATTACTATTACTACTATTATTATTATTATTGGGGAAATTGGGCTTAAAAACCGAATCCATCCTTCCGGACACATCGCAAGGGGCGCTGGCAAATCAGAAAGTTCCCATTCTACACAACTGTTGATTTCCTCCGTACAAGACTGAGTATACAAAAGGCGTGTAAGACTTTATAAGACTGAATAAAGATAAATGTACAAAAGGCAAACGTAGAAACCGAACGATTCTCGTGCATCCCTAGTGCATAGTATCGCATTACTCAAAATCCCGAAAAATGGAGTTGAAGTAAATGTATTGGTATTAAAATTAATAATAGAATAGAAATACACGTAAAACAAGAAAAATTATATTACTGGATAAAGCAAAACGGACAAGACCCCTGTTATTTCTGCGGTTTTTACCACGCTGTGTACACCGCGTGTGGCTGGAAGCCGAGGGCAGACGGTGCAATCAGTCGAATATAACGGGTGCGTTCTGTCTTCCCTAATGCGCAATGAAGCTAACGTCGGAATTTATACCGCACCAAGTATATATATATAGACAGTATACTATAGTAAGTATATATAGATATATCGTTGAAGTTAGTATCAATATATTTATATAAAGGAAATGGTAGCTTGGGTGAAGAAAGTGAGGGAGGGAAAAGAAAAGAAGAGAGAAGGAAAAGGCGTTTGAGGGGAGGAGAGCAGTCACGGAGGAAGGTATCGTCAGGAAGGAGAGGGGTTGGGGCTTGTGTATTGGGTACAAAATGGGGTTAATTGGTTAATAGGATAATATGGAAATAAAGTGTAAAAACCTGGTTACATTTACATTTCTACACTTTATTCCCATACTATCTTATTAACCAAATAACCCCATTTTGTACCCTATATCAGTGTTTCCCAAACTTTTCTTAGTCGCGGTGCCTTTTTTCAATTAAAATTTTTCCACGGCGCCCTAACGTAAGTCTATTCGTAAGGGAGAGATAAAAACAAATAAAACTCGTGTATCTTCGTTATTTTATTTTCTTTATTAACATTAAATTAACATTAAATTAACAATGTGATGGATAAGCCTATAAATCACTGCACATTTTCTCAAATCGTGGAATGAAACTGGACACGGCCAAATTTCCTTTTACACGTTGATTTTTGCTCTATACTTGCTTTTTATTACAGCGACCGCCGAAAACCCAGCTTCCCACAAATACGACGTCGAAAATGGAATTAAAATCCGCTGAACCTTATCACTTAGAAGGGGATATTGATCTTTTATTGAAATCCAAAATTCTGTCAATTTCATGCTGCCAAATTTTGCTTTCAAACTGTTATCGCAAGATAACTCGATAAGATTCTCTTCTTCTGCGGAAGTAAATTAAATGGATCTTGTATCTATGCAAACTTATCGAAATTTTCATTTTAAAAATATTTTTCAAACCAGATAATTAGCTGTGATAAGTGGTTTTTATATCTCGAGAAAGATCAAGTTTATTTGACGTCAAAAATTGCTGTAATATTGGAAAACAATCTTTGCCTGCATCTCCATTGAATTTTCTTTTCCATAGTTTGAGTTTTTTTATAAAAGCTGATATTTTTCTCGTTAATTTCAAAAGGTGCATGTTTTTTCCCTGCAGAGAGCGATTAAGAAAATTCAGCTTTTCAAAAATGTCACAAAAATATGCCAGTCGCATATTATTAAAAAATCGGCATCAGCAAAATATTCTGCATTTTTGCATCCTTCTTCTTTAAGGAAAATAAAAATTTCTTGTCGCAAATCAAAGGCACGTGATAAAACATTACCACGAGAGAGCCATCGTACACTGCTATAGTACAACAAAGACGAGTGTCCGACTCCCATATCCTCACACAGTTTTTTAAAAAAACTTGCTTTCAATGGACGAGATTTTATAAAATTTAGCATATTCACCACACATTCTAACACCTCATCCAGTGCAGGACTCAGATGCTTTGACACAAACTCTTCTCTATGAATAATGCAATGGGTCCACAGTGCATTTGGAGATTTGCTTCGAATAAGCGCCTGTAATCCTCCATAGAAGCCAGACATAGAGCGAGCTCCATCAGTACAGACACCAACGCATTTAGGCCAATTCAAATTATTTTCAGATATGAATGTATAAAAAATCTTGAACATGTCCTGAGCCTTCGCTCCTGCAGTGATATTTGTACAAAACAGCAAGTCTTCTTTAATATTATTACCATCTATAAACCGTACATAGCATATCAAATGAGCATTCTTATTATTATCCGTAGCCTCATCTAACTGCAATCGAAATTCGACTCCTTTAATTTTTTCAATTAATTGATCATTGATATCCTCCGCCATATGTTGTATTCTCCGACTAATTGTGTCATTGGACAAAGGCACTTTTAAAAGCAGCTTCCCAGCAGACTCGCCAATCATGATGTTCACCATATCTACAGCTGCCGGTAGAATAAGTTCTTCTGTGATGGTATGAGGCTTCCTACATTTCGCAATTCTGTAAGCCACCTTGTAATATGCTAGCAAAGCATCGTTTGGTATTGATGCTGTTTTAGAAAATGTATTTTTTTTATTGTTCCAGTTCTTTTAACTTCTTGGCAAAAAAATCACGAGATTTGCCAACCATGCTGTGGTGATTAGCTTCTAAATGGCGCGTCAATTTACTTGGCAGGATACACTCTGTTGCCAAAACTTTCATACATAATACACATTGTGGTCTCTCTTCTCCATTAATTTCTGTTGACGTAAAACCAAACTCTAAATAACTGTCATCATAATTACGATATTTTCGTTTCTTCACACTCGTGCCACTGGTTGAAGGCATACTTTCTCTATCTGCACTATTACGTTTATTACTGTTCAAAAATTGGTCCATTATCAAAGATACAAGAGCCAAAAATCACAAAACTATTTATCAAAGACAACAAACAAGGAGTAATATAACTCTAACTAAATTACAACATGAACTATTTATGTCACTGTTTATTTATATGAAGCGCTGAGCTTAACTTCACTAGACTTAAATTGTGAGTCGACGTCGACTGACTGAATCGAGCCGGTAACGGTTGCTTATATACTTTCCGTAAGATCTTCCAGAACATTCCAAATCTATCGCGAAGAATCTACGCATCTCGACGTGTCTAGTGCGATCATATGGCGCGATTGAGAAGACGCAGCGTTGCCTGCACGCGTTCGCAAGGATATTCTGCGCTGGCGCCTTTATTTTCATACAGGGTCAAATAAAAACAAATAATACAAAAAAAATCTAGATAATTTTAGCTTCTCACGTTTTTGTTTAGTTAGGCCAAATGTCTTGGTTTAATTAATTATGAAGCTTTTACAATATTTCGTGGCGCCCCACAGTGGGACGAAACATAGGAAAGTTGGGACATAACGAGTGTCACGTTTACATGATAAAAATGCAGTGTGTCAACTACTGATATTAACAAAATCTCATTGTATTATGGTCCTTCAATATGCGTCAGATTATTTTATTGTTAGAATTTTATTCTATTTCACGAAACATATAAATAATATACAATATGTTCCAGCAAGTTGAGAGATAACGTTTTATTGCGGTCAGAAAATGTTATATATTTTGCAAAGCGGCACGAAGCGGCATTTAAATTCTTGTCCGAAATGTAGAAAAACTCTTTCTCAATATCATAAAACCATTAAAACTTCACCCAGTTTTAAACATTTTTCTATATAAGTAATTAAACGGCTCGCAGTCATTCTTCAAGCAATTTCTTGCGGGGAAGCAGGAATGCGAAGAAATTTGGAAAGTTTGCGTTACAAACAGCAAAATTATTTGTGCAACATTATGCTTGGTATTATATGCCAGTATCAGTCCACAAACTGTTATTACATGGAAAAGCAATAATATCAAATTTTACGATTCCTATAGGGAAATTATATTATCCGAAGAAGCAAGTGAAGCCCGCAATAAAGAATTTAGAAAATACCGAGAAATGCATTCAAGAAAAAAAAATAGAGTTTGTTACAAACGAAGATGTTTTACATCATCTCTTATTGACTTCTGATCCCGTTATTTCAAATCTTCATTCCAAAATTAAATCAAACAAAAAACAAGAACTATTCCCTGAAACATTAGAGCTTCTCATATAACGTTACGAGTGCACACGCACACACAAATATATAATGCGTACACGCTCAACATACTGTTGCGTGGACGCGGGCCAGACATTTACAATACACAGGAATACGAATCGTAACACCAAATAGTTTAATATCACGTCCGTCTGGTATGAAGACCAGAGACAGACTTCTTGGTTTGGTTACCAATAACAATAACATTCGAACGTCATACAATCGATAGAACTAATTAACATTATAAAATTATGACACAAAATCAATATAGTCGATTTGTATCTTCGCCGTGGTGTTCTTCGCACCTTCGCGTCCGTAACACTGCCTCCCCTCGACGATCACGGACGTCCCGGCCGTATATTATCGCGAGATCTTCAGATGCTTCGGTTCAGAAAAAGGCACTCTCAGGTGTAAGCAGCAATGGCTCCTCCTGAACCGAAAATGTCATCCCAGCATTTGCTCACGGTCCCAAGGGAAAACCATGCCAAAAAACCCTGGGCGAGATGACCGCATCACTTCGGCGAAGCTCCCATTAACGAATATCTTGATGACTTCAAACACCCGAACACTTGCAAAACCGCTTGCAACCGCCGGAACATAATCAGAAACGGAACAGGCTGTCACCAAACCACGGATAGAAGATGATGCATCTTCCATCTGAAACTCAATGACACAACAAAGAACTTTATTGCATAATGCAATTCCCGGAGTGCTCAGCCCGCCGGTTTAGAATTTCGTCCTTTGCTTTTTTTTACACCAAGACAGTACCTTTGTACCCTGATATCTTGCTAATCTATTGACATGAACCACTTTAAGCTTTCCTTTAGCGGAGCACTGAATTCCGTAAATGATGTCGTTTATTCGTCTCATTACCAAATAAGGACCTTTCCAATTCGATTGTAACTTCGGACATTTTCCTTTGGTTCTCTGTGGGTGATATAGCCAGACCTGATCTCCCACATCGAAGGTAATGGACGCATTATTGCAATCATGCCTAAATTTCATTCGCTCGGAACCTCTGATAATCTTTTCCCTAGCTGCACTATGAACATCGTTCAGAATTCTCTTAAGATCTGCCACATACTCTATTGAAGAGATTGGCTGCTCAGGGGTAACTCCTCGAAGAAAATCTAACGGCAAACACAATTCCCTTCCATATAACATTTTCGCCGGAGTCTGTTTAGTTGTTTCATGCTCTGCCGAACGATAAGCTAATAAGAACAAGGGTAACCAATCATCCCAATCCTTCTGGTGACGTGATACGAATAATGATAGATATTGGTGTATCGTGCGGTTCAGTCTCTCCACTAGACCATCAGATTGTGGATGCAACGGTGTGGTCCTCGTTTTTCTGATCCCAAGTGTCTTCAATACCTCACGAAATAGGTTCGACTCGAAAGAACGTCCTTGATCGGTATGGACTTCGAGAGGCAATCCATGTCTACTGAAGACTTGCGACATCAGAGCCTTTGCTATAGTCTCAGCCTGGTAATTTTCTACGGGAATAACCTCTGGCCACTTGGTAAAATAGTCCATGACGACGACGAGGTATTTGTTGCCACCGAACGTCTTCGGATATGGCCCCAATATATCCAAGCCTATTCGTTCAAATGGAGAGCCAGTATTATAGATGTGTAGATTCCCATGTCCTTTCTGTCGCGGCCCTTTCTTTGCTGTACAAGCATCACAAGCTCGACACCAGTCTTCCACGTCGCGTTTTAAACCAGCCCAAAAGAATCTCCTTCTTAATCTGGCCAGTGTTTTATTAATTCCGAAGTGTCCAGCGGTCGAGGAACCATGGGCTTCCTGAAGAATCTCTTCAACCTTGCTCGATGGGACCACGAGTTGAAAGACATCCTCTCGCTCGTCTCCGGATTCCCATTTCTTGAACAATAACCCATTCCTGACCCACAATGAGTCCCAAATCTGCCAATAATGCCTGGCCTTTGGACCCATCACCGACACTTCTTCCTTCAACGGACGTTGACTGTGTCTTTTCGCCTCCAGAAAGAACTTTATTACCGGATCGTCCATCTGTAGATCTTGCCATTTCCCTTCCAGGTCTTCGTCGTTAAAACGGATCCTCTTGCACGTGTCCTTGTCGACCGTTGCTCCTTCCTTGTTCTCGGCTTTTCTGCATGTTATACAATCTCCACAGGGTTTTCTGGATAAGGCATCTGCATTTGAATGCAACTTGCCACCCCTGTGCACGATTTCAAAGTCATATTGGCCTAACTCCTCTATCCAACGAGCCATTTGTCCCTCAGGTGATTTAAAAGAAAATAACCACTGCAGCGCACTGTGATCTGATCGTACTACAAACTTCTTTCCGTAAAGGTAGTGATGGAAGTGCCGTATGGATTTAATGACGGCCAATAATTCCTTTCTAGTGGCGCAATAGTTTTTCTCTGGTTTATTCAAAACCTTACTGAAATATGAAACGACCCTTTCCTGACCGTTGTGGTTTTGCGAAAGGACAGCACCTATCCCATAATTGGACGCATCGGTATCTAAGATGAACTCCTTCTCTACATCCGGATATACCAAAATTGGCGACGATATCAAATTCTGCTTTAAATTAGAAAATGCTTCCTGACAATCAGCGGTCCATACTAAATCGGTTTTAGCCTCCGTTAATTTGTACAACGGTTTTGCTGTTTTGGCAAAATCCCTTACGAATCTCCTATAATACGAGCATAATCCTAAAAAACTCCTAACCTGTTTAACATTCTTTGGCGCCGGCCAATTCTGAACAGCCTCCACCTTTCCAGGATCTGTACTAATTCCGTTCGCCGATACGACATGTCCTAAATACCCTACCTCTCTTTGGAAAAACGTACATTTCTTGGGATTCATGAGTAATCTGGCGTCACGTAAACGCTGAAAAACTTGCTTTAAATTGCCTAATTCTTCAATGAAATCTTTGCCATAAATTATAACATCATCTAAATAGACTAAACAAATTTTCCACAATAGTTGTGACAAAACCCTATCCATTAACCTTTCAAATGTAGCTGGCGCATTACATAATCCGAAGGGCATGACTACGAACTGATATAGACCATTCCCTACCATAAATGCGGATTTTTCTCTATCCTCCTGCGCTAAAAGCACCTGCCAGTATCCACTCTGCAAATCTATAGTCGAAAACCAAGATGAACCCGCTACCGCATCAAGAGTATCTTCTATTCTGGGTAAAGGATATGAATCCTTTTTTGTAACTTTATTTAGTTTTCGAAAATCTACGCAGAACCTAGTCGACCCATCTTTTTTCTTTACCAAAACTATTGGAGATGCCCAAGGACTTGAAGACTCCTCAATAACTCCCTGCTTCAACATTTTTTTAACCGTTTCCTCCGCTATTTTCCGTGTATGGATCGGCATCCTACGGGGTTTTTGTTTAATCGGGGAATGATCCCCTGTTCTAATAAAATGTTCTACCATCTCACATCGTCCAACTTGTTCGGAATCTTTCGCAAATACATCTTGAAATTCGACGAGTAAATTTTGAAATTCTTTCCGTTGTGAAGAACTTAAGCCTTTCGAACTTCTTTCAAATAAATCCTTCAAAAAATTGGGAAATTTGTTTTTCTGCGAAGAAATGCACCTATTACTCAAAGGCTGGCTCGGACTTTCTTCCAAAGATAATTGATCACCATCCTTCAATTGTAGAACACCATTTTCTAAATCTAACTGTGTCGTCATCTTTTTTAGAAGATCTAATCCTAATATACAAGTCTCGTCTATATTGCCTAAATAAGCCTCGTGACTAATCTTTGATTGTCCGAAGTTAAAATCAAATTTCCTGCTTCCGATGATCCCTGCTAGTTCTTTCCCATCCACGCCGTATAATTTTCTATTATTTTTTTACGTCTTTGACTCGGAAGGCAAAACAAATTCGTCTTTATGCACGAGCGTAACTGAGGACCCCGTGTCTACAAGACAGTTCGATGGCTTTCCATCGACGGTTCCCTTCACATAAAGACCTGAAGTTGCTGCAGTTCCGCGAACATTGTCCGAAATTGGTTGCAGGTTAAGATTACAGATGTTTTTACAAATCGTTAGAAATGCATTAGTGCCTTTTGCAATAAGGCAACAAATTAAGAAAAAGACTTGCAGAAAAAGATTTGACATGTAAGGTTCCTCTTTAGCATCAACAACAACTCCAGAGCCACATGTGGAAGAATCCACCTTTCCAACTCTGGAGGCCTGAAGATTTCGATTTAAATTTTCCTCCCTAAATTTAAACCTTATTCGTTTTTTGAATAATTCTTATTATGCCTTGCTTTTTTCGCGTTATTTCCTTCGCATTGATATTGCGTATGCCCCTCTTTTCCGCATTTCCAGCACGTAATCTTTCGGGTTTTCCGTACATTTTTGTCATAAACGTCCCTAGACACCCGGTTTTCCCGATCGACATACGCACGATCGGAATCACCGGCGGTAAATTTCTGCCCATTGTCTGGCCTAGCAATGGGAAAGGGATAACGCGCTTTCTCATTTCCTTTGAAGCACAATTTCTCTATCTGTTCAACTTCTATTGCCTTTTTTACCACCTCCTTAAACTGATTGGAATTTAAAAGATATAATTGTTTTCTGATCTCCGGATTTCTAATGGCACTGATAAATTGGGCCATCGCTATTTTTTCGCGCACTTCGACAGGGCAGTCTGGTAAAGCTAGCAACGCTAATTTTTCAATTTCATCAGCTAATTCTGGGATTCCTTGACCCTGTCTTTGCTCATATCTTTGAAACTCCAAATAATTAACCGGGGCCGACTTTTCTTTTGCGAAACGCATTTGCAAAGCCGTATGCAATTTTCCATAGTTCAACCGAAGTCCGACCTCCAAAGTGGTTAATACGGAACGAGCGGGTCCTTCTAATGCGTTCAATAACGCGGCAGCCTTTGCTTGTTCGCCCCAACCGTTTACTCGGGAAATTGCATCGAATTGTGCCACAAATTCGTCCCAGTTTTCCCCATTAAATTTTGAAGGCATCAATGTGCAACCCACGTTTGCGTTAAAATTTGTCGACTCGTTCGCGGACACACTCGCGCCGTTATCCCGAACAGGGTTATCACTATTAATTAAATTTTGAAATTTTTGTGTTAGCTGGTCCATTCTGGCGTTGTAACTGGAGTCGATGTCCTGCAAGCGCTTCTCAAATTGTTCCTCCCGTCGGCGAGCATCCTCTGCTTGGACGCGGAGCCCTTCGCGAAATAACTCCTGTCCTCCAGAAATTTTCGCTTCCATCCGCTCCAGCATGGCCTGAACTAACGCCATCGAAGCTTCGTTCGATGCGTCTCCTCGTTCTGGTGTTCGCTCCGAGGGCTTCAATAAATTTGTCGAAACATCTTCCGTTTCCCCGCCGCTTGCGGAACCATCGATGGTCGTCTCCTTCCTTCGCGATCGCATCCTCATCCCACTTCTGACACCAATGTTGCGTGGACGCGGGCCAGACATTTACAATACACAGGAATACGAATCGTAACACCAAATAGTTTAATATCACGTCCGTCTGGTATGAAGACCAGAGACAGACTTCTTGGTTTGGTTACCAATAACAATAACATTCGAACGTCATACAATCGATAGAACTAATTAACATTATAAAATTATGACACAAAATCAATATAGTCGATTTGTATCTTCGCCGTGGTGTTCTTCGCACCTTCGCGTCCGTAACAATACGTACACGTACACATATGCTCAGATACAAAACGCAGAGTTCCAATAAAACTGTTATATTTTCATGTGGTATACTTCATGCAAGTTCCTAGGATATAATGTTACAAATAATTTAGGCGTGATTTCATATGTTTCTGTAATATAATCTAATTGTTACAATAAAATGGTCCGACGGACATTGAATGACTATAAAACAATAATATTTCATTAATATTTCTGCTAGACATATTGCATTTTTATTACATTCGATCGATGGTTCGGCAATCGTTCGGCAATTTTCGAAAGCGCCTTCAACGTGGCAATAAACAGTCGTTACATGGAACAAATGGAGACCCGGCTCCCCGGGGCGCCGCGGCGTACACTTTGGGAATCACTGTCCTACATACAAGCCGCAACCCCTCTCCTTCCTGACCATACCTTCCTCCGTGACTACTCTCCTCCTCTCAAACACCTCCTCATTCTCTCTTCTTTTCTTTTCCCTCCCTCACTGTGTTCACCCATGCTACCATTTCCTTTTCCCCTTCCTCGCTCATTAATGTCACCCATCCGAACCTTGCCGTTTCCAATCCCACTGCACCCTTCCAATAGATGATCCCAGTTTCCTTTCTTTTCCCTACACAAATCACACTTCCTTTTCTACTCCCTTTCCCAGTACCTGCTCGTTTCCTCTTCGTTTCCGCATCTTATCGATAACCTTCTCGCTTCGTTTTACTCCTCTCCCCCTCAGTTATTTCGCCCCGGACCAGCTAACCTTATTCTTGTATCTCCTATTTAATCCTCTTCCCGGCACTTTTTCACCCGTTCTCCTCGTATCTCATCGTTCTTCTTACCAGGGTTATCTTTATCTTATCGCTGTTTGTTTCCTTTAAGACCAGGTAATTGGGTGTGCATCAGGCCAGTCCCAGTGTCGATTTTATAAACTCCGTCTGTACCCTTTCCACCTCCGCATACTCTTTCTAACCCCAGATCTCTGCTCCGTAGCTCAGTACGCTCAGTACTAGGCGGTTAGACAGCGTCATCCTTACTCCTCCTTTCTCTTACTTGCCAGACCTGCCTCATCACCACATTGGCCTTGCGGACTCAGTCCTTTATGTGGCCTCCATACTCCCCGTTCCGGCTTACTGTAAACCCCAGGTATTTGGCTCCCTTCGCCTCTTCTATTCCCCTTCCAACTCCATTCCCTCCTCCTCTTTCTGCCCCCGCCCTTCCTGAATTTCATCACCTTTTACTTTCCTTCATTCAGCTTCAGTCCTTTCCTGCCCATATAAATTTATAGTTTCCTCATCACCTCCCTGATCTCTCCCTCGCTTCCTACCTGCAATACAACATAGTCCGCGTATACTAGGGACCATATCTTTGCTTCCCGATGACCACGCCTCCCGCCTGTCCTTTCCTCAACTCTTTCTCCATGTCCGGCAATAACACCGCGAACAGTGTTGGACTTACAATTAGTGGATATCCCTGACGAACCCCCTTCGTTGTCCAATATTCTTTTGAGCTCTCCCCGTTTGCTTTCAGTACGCATCTCGTGTCCGCATACATCTCCTTTAGCCGTGTTACATCCCAACGTAGTTTTCAACATTTTCTCAGCACTCGTATGAGCGTAATATACTTGTATATTGGGTAAATGTCTCGATGAGTGGCCTCACCTCCGAGTTTTTTGGCCGTGAACTGTGTTATAGATTTCGACATTCTGAACAACTTTTTCCTGTGGCTATATGTGAGGGTCGGCTTTCGTTTTCGAGATATTCGCCCTTAAAGTTTCGTAATAAATTCGCTTCGTTTCACCGTAAGCGGCCGCAGTACGCTCTTAATGTCCGACCTACCGGGCGCACAACAATAAGAACGATGTGTACATGGTCGAAAACACAGTCACAGTCAACGACACCAGCGTATATATGCAAAAGAAAATAGAGTGACGCCTGTACTTTTAACTAGAATCGTTGCCATAGTGATAGGATTGTTATATATTTATCTGCGCGGAAGGCGCGTCAAGCGTTACAATCGGACGCTAGCGCATATGAGATAGCGAATCCTCTCATTCAGGCGTTACTTTATTTCCTTTCATTCTCTTATTTCCTTTCAACGCTTAACGTGCCTTCGGCACGGATAAATATATAACAATGTGAATTCGCGGAATGAGCTACGCGCCAAGCCACGAATTATTATTTTAACACCGTTTGCAAGCGGATTTTAGTGAAAGAAAATTTTTATTTTTAGTAAACCAACTAAGGAGTAAGTAGAAAATAATCATTTTCGTTAAAAGTAGATCTAAACATTTTACATTTAATTTAATAAGTAATATTCAGACAAGGACTCCTGCGTGAAATCGTCCCTACACCGGATGAAAGCCTCTGCACACTGGCGATCTATTTGTACATAGAGTTGACCGCCGTTTGGAAAAATTCTGCGAAGAGATGTATGAAAAACTATCCCGTACAAGCGCAGGAATCACCTCGGGACGGGAATCTTGTGGCAGTTAGCTGCAAAGTCACGAGGTGCGTAGTCCTCTGTCCGAGGGTGCCAAAGATTATTCTTATAATTTTCTTGTTCTGGGCTAAACTTGTGAAGTTACTTTCAGTGTACCACAAAAGGACTCATACCTTCGTTAAAGTCTTTCTAAATAAATTCAGTTCATTTCATTCATTATAATGATTAAATTGTTCAAACACTGTAAAAGTGTAAAATGCTTCCCTCTTCCGACTTTCATTTACACCTGGCCGGCGCTACACGCTACGCCCCGAACTATAGTCTATTTTCGTTGCAATTCTTTTTATCCGCATTACGTGCATCCGACCGACGATTTTGCTTTCGTTTATAGTTTATTTTCTCGCATTCAAATCATCAGGAGTGCGTAGGCGAGCGTGGTCCATGTATCGCAACTAGGTGCCATTTGGGAGCTCGCAGGTTCACCCACCTGACTACCGTGGTCATGATGACGGACCACGCTTTATATTTCACATAATCGGCATAAACCAGTGGTGCCAGTGCTTCCATACAGAATATAGGCACCCCACTCAAATTAACATTACCCTGCAAATGGACGACGCTCCGTGTGTCATATGATCGGCATAAACAAAAAAACGCGATGCGACAGCAAGGACAGAACTACTTGTAGTTAATGGAGGTGGCAGTAGCCGTGTGAGGGGCCCCACCCGTGAACCACACTGGCGTAGGCGATGCTCTTATTACATAATACTATTGTCTGATTTGGATCCCTAAGGCTCGAGTATTGCTATACGCATACTTTCCACCGATCTTTACACCAGCGAAAAGAGAGCGAACCGAGAAAAAGCGAACGAAAGCAAGACAGACGGACAGAGAGAGAGAGAGAGAGAGAGGGAGAGAGAGAGGGAGAGAGAGAGAGATGGGAGGGAGGGAGGGAGATAGGGAGGGAGGGAGGAAGGGAGGGAGGGAGGGAGGGGGAGGGGGAGGGGGAGGGAGAGAGAGAGAGAGAGAGAGAGAGAGAGAGAGAGAGAGAGAGAGAGAGAGAGAGATTTAGCTCCAGTAGCTACATTTGAGGTTTACTACCATCACGGTAGTAATATACATATATTGTCGTAACACTATAACCCGATTTTTACATATATAAAATAAATTAAATATATAATTTCCCTCACTGCTTTCTCTCTCCACCTTTTATGTGTGGTGCTAGCAGTCTTTTAAAATCATACCATTTTCCTTGATTTCTTATTTCCTTTGGTAACCCGTTAAACATTTTAAAACCATCATGGAGTAACATTTTTTGCTCTTTGCTAGTCTTACATTTACTTATATAAATATTACCCTTTTGTCTAGTTTGCACTGCCCCTTCTTGCTGCATTAATTCTATCTTATTTGCTAAGTAATTTGGGCAGAGCCCATTTACCATTTTATACACTAGTATACATACATTATATTCCATTCTTTCCCTTATTGACATAAAATGTAATGCCTCGAGCATATCCTTTATTTTAGTTCTTTTATTGCACCGCAGTATGATCGTCATTCCCTGATTTTGCAACTTTTGTAAATACTGTAAATTCGTTACTCCTATCCCCAATAAAATTGTCATGCAAAATTCAAATAGCGGAGCAATAATTGTTTTATATACTACACATCTCATATAAGGTGTCAGGTCAACACTGACCCTACGTAAAACTCCCAATTTTGCTCCTATTTTTTTTCCTAAATAATTTACATGCGCCGAGAAATTTAGGTTTTTATCTAACACAACTCCTATATATTTTATTTCACTTACTACTTCTAATACTTCATTCTTTAATTTCATTTTTAGGTTGCTATCAGGTACTTTCTTTCTCGTTTCTCTTATTAACATAACTTTGGTTTTGCTTACATTTAGCTGCAGCCTATTTACATCTAGCCACCTTTCAAGTTTCTTCATTTGCTCATTAAGTTTGTTACGAGCCACGGCCTGACGTGGTGAGGATTTTTGTCAGTGCCGATAGGAAAGAGATATATGTGAGAGGAGTGAGCAGCTATTTACAGGCCTCGTCCGATTTTTCACGGCTGCACATTGCACGTCGCTACCCTTTGTGATGCCCTTCTAACAGCTCTCCGTACTCCCTTGCGGAAATACGTGTTGCTGGTCGAAAGGAGGAGCGAGGGGGTTTAGGAAAATCACTTCAAGCCTCGGCCGGTTTTTCACGGCTGCACCTATCAGTGGATTCGGTTTTTTGAGTCACTAACCCAGGCCTCGTCCGGTTTTTCACGGCTGCACCCCGGGCAAGTAAACTCGAAAGGATAGCTGACAAGGGCCTCGTCCAATTTTTCACGGCTGCACCCCTTGCGCAACTTTGAGGATATTGGATTTTGTAACTCTTTTTAGGCTCGTTGGTTCCCTTGAAGGGAAACCTCGTTCGTAGGATTCGAGTTCTAGGCGATTAAATAACGCGATAGCCAAGGAATATGGAAAACAATTAAATGAACTATATTGAGAAAAATAAATACAATCAAAGCAGTAAAATATAATAAACACAACGATAATTCAACTACTATTTCTAATAACGTGATTACAATACGACGCGAATAAGTATACAGAAAACGTTCAATGACTAGTAATAAAATATTTGGTTTAAGGAAATTGAGCTAAATTGAGAACTAAACCTACACACAGGAGTGTGGCAGAACGACTAAGACTAATAACGCTCGGAACACGCACAGGTTATTCCTTGCAATGAGAACAAACAGCGAAAAAGAAACTTTTAGCGATTCTGGAATCACTTTTTCTAAGTATTTAAACGCTCGGGAATTTCGTACGCAGACCCTTGCACGGTCCTTTTCTAAAGCTGTCTGAAACTCGCGAGCCCTGGCGGAGCCCCTTTTTATATCACTAGATCTTAGGCTAGGGGTAGCGAGATGCAAGGAAACAGCGCATCGAGGTGGGGCGCATTTTCGGGGGGCATCACGTTCCCTTAACGTTCCCAAACGTCGCCACGCACGCGCTGTGCATTCGCCGGGCACACGCTGTGCACATGATCGCGCGTGGCTGCTGCGCCTCATGCGGGGCTACGTCACTAGCCTGGGCGCGTCACTAATTCAGGCGCGTCACTAGTCCAGGCGATGCATGATGACGTCACGGTAGGCAAGCGCGTACGACGCCATGGGCCGCAGCGCTGGTCGGCGGCGCTCAGCGGCGCTCGGCGGCGCGGTACGTTACAAGTTTCTGATTTATTTCCTCACTAGAGTGTCCTGATGCATAAATTAAGGTATTGTTACGGCCCGGCGTTATATTTTCAAATTTTTATACCCTTGTATGAGGCTTGCGCAAGCATTGAGAAATCTAGCCCATATGAGTGGACCGTTTTTGGTAGTAATGTTAATAGTTTTCCGTCTCCGGGCCGTAGCAGACCGTCGAACCTTGGGATCACCAGCGCCTTGGGTGCGCATGTGTGCGTGCGTGTATGTGACAAGGACGCATTAGGTTAAGTGAGCGAAAGACTCGTTAGTTTATAAGAGACCCGCGAATAGGTATACTACAGTTCTGTTCACATTTTAAGTTCCTTTTTCCTTGTAAATAGTTACCGACGACAAATGTGCATTTTTAGTTAGTTACACATATGCTCTTGGCACTGATTGCTCCTCGTAATGGTTGAACGGCAATCTCACTTAATTCCGACTAAAGGAAACATTCATTATTCTTTTCGTAATTCACATTCTGAGTTCCTTTTCTTTTGATTTATTACTAACCGCCCGAGTAGCAAGTTGCGCACGAACACCGAATGCCGGGATGACAACCGCTGCGTAGCAATATTCGGCAATAACAAAACTGCGAGCCGCTGACCCAACCGTGAAGGGAGGGGATGCGGAAGACGTCCTTCTCGCGCGCAGCTACCGGCTCGCGACGCAAACCTCGTGGCAGTTGGCTGTAAAATCGCGAGGTGCGTAGACTCCTGCCCGGGGGTTATTATAATTTATTATCTTTGAACTTAATCGTGCATATTCTTGCAGTATCACGAAGGACTCAGTACTCCCCGTTAAAAATTAGTGTTTAGTTGAGCAAAGGACTCATTGTGTTTAAAATTTAATCGAGTTTATTTGTATTATAGAGATAAGAGCGTATTGTAATATTATTTTTCCACCACGTGGCCGGCGCTTCACGCCGAGCCTCGAGCGTTCATTTCATCAATTTCATTTCTTTTCTTTAGTTTCCTTTTAGTTCTAATTATCTTTCTTTAATTTAATATCTTTCGGAATAAGATTGTCGCGAATTGGAATAACACCAGAATTAGCTGTAGCTTGTCTGAGTTCTGTTAACAATCAAGTACTTGCTCCCCGAACACGTTCGTTGAGCGTTAGGCTAATGTGTTAACCACCGATATTCATTCTATATTTCGATCCGAAGGTACACATCGAGCAAAGTCAAGCGAGAGAGATCTAGCGAGAAACAGCGTGCGAGACAAGCGAATTGTAAAGGAGCGAGAGGTGTGAGGAGCGAGGAGTGCAAAAAGCGAGAGAGAGAGAGAAAGAGCGAGTGAAAGAGCGTGTGCGCAGCATTACGGGTAAGAACTTTCCAGCATCTTTCCATGCGATGAAATGAACCTGCCGACCGCAATTACGTCTTAGCGCAGGCTTTGAATTTCTCAGACGTAAAGGGGTTATAACTAAAATCATTCGAGTAACACCGGTATGTCAATGATCGCGAACAATCTGCAATATACTGTAACTGCGCAAGCGTCGCCCGCGTGACGAGCAAGCGGTGTCGTACACTCGGCTTTACTTTATATGTAATAAGATCTATTCCACAACATATTATAGTCTCACAAGATGTAAGAGAGCAACACCATTACTCTGCAATATAGATTCAGTCCAGTATAACTAAACTCAATTGCTTTATTAACTATTAACATTCTGACTCGAACTAACACCTGACCAGAGAGGGAGAGAGAAAGAAACCGAATAAAACCTGTATGGGTTTACGAAGCCGCGAATCCTATAAGTCCTGCCGATATCTACCAGCCTGTAGCTTTACATCAAGGGGGGAAATTAGATATCTCAAATTAGATACAATTAACCCTTTGCACTCGAGCCCTTTTTCGCTTGCGCGAACCAGCAACTCGAGGCGATTTCGGCCAAATTAAGGGGTTATCCTACTGTGACCAACCTCAAAAACAGGCAAAATTTCGCGAATTAATTCCGAAAAAACTATTCATGCGATATTATTAATTTTTGAATATGTATTTGTACACACCTTAGGGAGCATGAATAAAAAAAAATACAACAAAATGTTTATATTTGAACAAGATACGTGACTTCGTGTTCAATATGGTGCTCTTCGTGCACGGTTCGACGGTGGGCACGATATCTCAGACTGTAATTGATTAATTGACTTGCAATTTTGTACACATGTTCGGACAAATAGTAGCTATCGTGTATCGGGCGGTTTTTTCGATAACATATTTTGTTTAAGAAATAAACCACTTTAAACTACCCACTTTGTGCGCATAATAGCGAAAAAAAAATCAAAACGTTGTATTTCTTTATATATATGGAGGAAAAAAGAAAGCCCTCGATACACGATAGCTATTGCAATATAATTCATGAAACTTTTTTGTTTTTCCGTTTCGGACCCACCAAATCACCAAAATCGTGCCCACCGTCGAACCGTGCACGAAGAGCACCATTGAACAAGAAGTCACATATCTTGTTCAAATATAAACATTTTGTTGTACAATTTTTTATTCAAGCTCCCTAAGGTGTGTACAAATACATATTAAAAAATTAATAATATCGCATTAATAGTTTTTTCGGAATTAATTCGCGAAATTTAGCCTGTTTTGAGGTTGGTCACAGTAGGATAACCCCTTAAGGAAGCCGGGCGCCGCAGCAGCGCCGCTCGAGTTGACACTTCAAATCGGTCGGGCGCCGTATCGGCGCCGCTCGAGTGCAAAGGGTTAACATCTGTATTAAGGCTATCAAACATATCCAGCGTTACACCGGGTAAGGAGAGGCCGCTCGCCATTTCAATATAACTTTACCCGGACGTAACAGTATCGTCTGCAAATAGACTGACTACACATTTATCACTTATAATCTCTGTTATATCATTTATGAAAAGTAAGAATAATAGAGGTCCTAATACTGATCCCTGGGGGACACCTAATTCGACCTCTATGGGGTCTGATAAATTTCCATTAAATTTTACTCTTTGGGTTCTGTTTTCCAAGTAACTCTTAAACCATTCTAATACAGTTCCCTGTATTCCATACCATTGTAACTTTTTTATTAATATGCATCTATCCACTACCTCGAATGCCCTTTTCAGGTCCAGGAATACCACCCCTATCATTTTTCCTTCACTTACAGATTTTTTCCAATTTGATATTACCCATTGCAGCGCTGTTTCACAGGAATGTTTCGCTCTGAAGCCAGATTGGCACTCTGTAATCAGGTCGTTGTTTTCAAGGTACTCCACTAGCTCTTGCACGATTTTCTCTAGTATCTTTTCGTATGCCGGCAGTTTGTTTATTGGTCTAAATTCCTCTACTTTGATCGTTCCCTGCACTTTTGGTACTGGAATCACGATCGCTTCTTTCCATTCACTAGGGAATATCCCTTCCTCCAACGACCTGTTTAGCATGTAACATAATTTTTCGCCCGCCTCTATTTCTACTATTTTCATTATTTGTACATTTATACCTTCCTCAGTACCGCTCTTATTTGCTAACTTCTGGACAATTTTATGTAATTGTTGATGTTCAATTTTTCTAAATGATTCTAATACACTTTCCGCATGTTTCCCTTCACCTACTGTGTGCACTCTGAGGTTGTTCTCTAGAAGTGCCTTAATACTATCTACAAAGTATCTATTAAATACATCTGGCATTTTCTCATTATCGCTGACTATTTTATCTCCATACTGAATTTCTTTATATTTGTTATCTCTATCTGTACATCCTTTCAGCAATTCCTTTAACGATCGCCACATTCTTTTCGGATCGTTTTTACTTAAATCTAATCTTAGCTCTAAGTAGTCTCTCTTGGCTTTTCTACACATATCAACAACATTGTTCCTCAGTCGACAGAACAGCTGCCAATCGCTGTTACTCTTACTTTCCCGTACTACCTTATACGCCTCATCTCTTAGCCTCATAACCTGTCTTATTTCCTGAGAGAACCATTGTTTTCCCTGCCACTTTAGTTGTACTTTTATTTCTTTTTTTGGCGCAACTACATCGAGACACTGAACAATTGTGTTTACCGTTAGGTTGGCCATTATATTGACGTCATTCTCTTCAAATGTAAGATTTCTATGAATCAATCTCTTAAATTTGTCCCCGTCCATTCGATTATAGTCTCTAATTAGGATCTTGTTTCCTACAGTTTTTATCACACCCTTCACATTCCAGTACATCATCACTGCAGAATGATCCGTTATTTTAGGTTCATGGTGTACTTCAACTTCCGCTTCCAGGTTTGTGAAAATCCAATCGATTATTGTCTCAGAAGCGTTGACTATCCTCGTGGGTTCCTTAACCAACTGTTTCAGTCCTACAGAGTTCATGACCCTACTTAGCCTATTTTGACAATAGTTATTTACCTTCATGTCTATATTAAAATTTCCCATTATGATTATATCACCATTCAACATATTATTGTCCCCTTCTTTCTCGAGAAAATCGATAAAACTAGCATCACTACTATTAGGCGAGTGGTACACCAGCATAAATACACCTTTATAGTTTCTATCAATGATTCTCACTATTATCGACCACCAATTTCTTTCTCTACTGTTCACCGCCATTTTTTCATATTTGATTTTATTGTCAATATATAGCAGTACACCTCCTGTTCTATTCGATTCTGAATCCCCTCTTACACACTCATATCCACTAATATGTAACTCATGGTCCTCCACCGAATGTGTCACATGAGTTTCGGTGAATCCTACTACACTAGGTCTATGCTTCTCTAGCAGCACATTTACAATTTCATCTTTATGTCTAATGAATCCCTGACTGTTTAGGCAAATTATCCTATTTTTAGCCCTATTTGGTTTCTCTTTTTGCTATAAACTATTATTTATTATACTTTTCTGTTTTTCCAGCTCTCTAATGTAACATGGACAATTAGTATCGAATGCCCCGTGGTTCGCGTTTATGTTTTTTAATTTAAACACTTTAATTTTCTCCTCACAGTTCGCACACTTCCTAATTTCATTTTCACACTCTAGGGTTTCATGTTTCCCCGCACATTTGCCGCATGCTTCTTCTTTCGTACAATCTTTTGCAAAGTGATAGTATCCACAACATTTGAAACATCTAAGTATTCCTATATACTCTTCTACTTTGCGTATTGCCCATCCTATTTTCACTTTTCCTTCTTCAAGCATCAGTTTGCGGGTCTCAGCATTCACTTCTGCAATGATCGTCATCTGCTGAAATCTATTATTTTTTCAGCTGTGCACAATCTTTCCCTGTAGTTTCTCCTTATTGAATCCATTTTGTTCTGCTATTTTTTCCCAAAACTCCTGTTCGTTTTTGCAGTCTTCTTGTTCTACTCCTAAAACTTTTATCTTCAACTTTTTCTTTCTTGGAGCTTGTATTGTATATTTTTCGCCTAGATCCTTATTTACCTTGTCCTTCAATTTTTCGGCTTGGGTTTTATTCTCACACCCAACCACTACTGCGCCAACTTTCTTCATTTTTGTTATTCCTACTCCTAGCTTCGCTACATCAATTTTGCTTTTTATATCCCTTTTCGTAGTTTCGCTTGTAGTAGCCTCTTCATCCCTTGGTTTGATGATTATTACCGATTCTCGCTTCTTCATGGCAACTTTGCTGTAGCTTTTCTTCTTTCCATCTTCCTCCAATTTTTCGGGGAGTGCAATTTTGCTCAAGGAGTCCGCTATGTTTTCCTGTATTTCTTTCCTGATAATTGTCGTTACCAGTTTTGCAAGTTCTTCCTGTTTCCAAGCTTGTATCTCTTGTCGCACTCTATTCATTTCTTCATCTATAGCTTCAGTTATTATGCTTTTTATAAATTCCTTTCCTATCATCTCCTTCTCCATGTCTTTTACTAGAATGTATATGGCTTCAATTTTGGCATCCAATGTCTTACTTTCCGCATTTGATAATTTACGTTCCCTTAGTTCACTGCTTGATTTCCCGCTTTCCGCTGTATTTTTTACTGTAACCCCTTCCGTCTTTCCTGAACAAGGTACCAGTTCGTTTTCTGTATTGTAGACCTTGTGGAGCTTATGACAGCCAGGATGGAATACCTTGTCACACGGTATGCACTTAATACCTTGCGTTCGGGTTTCTTTCCTACATTGCCTGCACGTCACAGGTGTCGCGCTAATTAGTCTTAGTTCATCCATTCCTTACGCCTCATTAGGCATTAAAAACCTCTTCCTTATCGGTGCTGTTTTGATGGTCTCACGTTCGTGTCGCTACTCTGATTGCGCCTGCCCGGTACACGTCAGCATACCTTGCCACACCACACCTATCTTCCCAACTTCGTATTTCCTATTTTTATACCTGAATCCTAGCTTCCTCAGGGTAGATAAATACTTTTCCACATTCCTCTATCCGTAAATTCATACGGTGCCCATTTATTCGTATCACTGAACTGTTTTTCCCACTTAATTCGGTACGTAATTACGGATCACTAATTAACACCTCTCACACCTCAGAGAGAGAGAGAGAGAGAGAGAGAGAGAGAGAGAGAGAAGTCCACTGTTTACGGTACACTCTCTCTCATTGACTGTCATCCAAGACACTTCACACTACCATGCACATTCAGTGGACTCGCGGATCTCCGATCCCGAATTGGCATAAAAACACATGATTTACAATAAAAAACTCTGTATAAACAGAGACCTGCAGGCCTCTAGGTTAGTGCAGAAACAGTTTACATATACTGCGGTTCTCTACATGTTGTAATTCAGGTCAGTTCCAATTTCTCTCCGAAAAACCTCTCCCGGTCGATATACGTATTACGTTAAGTTATTAACAATCATCTATACAAATGAAACTCTAAAAGATCCAACATTGTCATCAACTATATCGACATGTATATATACATGTGTATAAGTTAGAATAAGGAATATAAGGAAGGAGTTATAAGAAAATATAACCCGAGTTTATACCCAGCAACTGCTTCATCTCCCGATGTGTCCTAATTACGCAACCCGCTAGGTAAATACCGTCAGAATATAACCTAAGAGTAAATTCGGGTGAATCACCATTCAAATCTTCGAGCGATTGTTCACACATCTAATCCAATCCGCAGTCGAGACCATCGTCGAATATATCGATTGTTTTTCGAAACTTTAGTACTTCACCTAAACAGGCCGATCCATAAATACGCGACATATTCCGGTGGCCAAGGAATCATAAAGTACCGACAGGGAGAAAAAATTACAGTTCTCCCACGAGATTCCGCGCCGGATCGTAGCCACAGGATGTTGTATCGATAGTATATTGATCAGTGATCGAGCACCTCCGGCGAAATGTTTGATATTCAACTGTTGTCGCTTCATTGTAAACTTTACAGAAGAGCACTTCTCCTTCGTCAAGACCGCGGGGAGAAGGGTGTCAAGGAGTAAAAGTGCCTCAGGAACCACAAGTTCTGCAGGCCTGATCTATGTCATCAGTAGTTGCTGAAGCTATGGCTCTTTCTTCAGCCCTGTATTCGTTGAAGTAGTAATCTACATTGAACGCAGACCATTGCGATTATATGTTCCTACTCAAATTTAGGAAATGTACATTACATTGATATTTACATACCTCATGGTCAAACTAAATTGGTATAGCCTTCTTCTTTAGACTGCTTTGACTCGCTGACGTTACGCCGTGTAGATTAAGCGTACAATGCTGCCTACAAATAACCCCGACTTTTGTGATTATATTTAGAAGCGCCTGTGCAATTGCTGAGGTAAATGCCGAACACAATTCAGGATTTGTCGACACACTGAAAAATACTTATTACGTTTATTATAATTAGCAAGCAAACATGCATTTTCTCAAACAAAGTACGCAGATTGACTCTCATTCTTCATTATCTGTAAGAAGTAATATTCACATTTGAGTTCCATATCCTTTTACAATTATTAATATAGCACATTTTAAACATATTTTATCCTATTTCGTTTATATGTGAGTCTTTTATACGGTTATACATACGTAAATATACTTTGTCTTAATGTACTAAGAACTTTACCACGTTCTAACTGGTAAATAGTTCTTACCAAACACCATCTATGTAACACTTTCTGCTTACTTTTGCGTGCTAGACCCACATGTTCCAAAAGAATAGTTCAACTAGTAATGGTAAGACATACCCCGATCTTAACTATCTCTTTCGGGACGGTGTAGTTGCAGCCTTGTATATAGCCGTTCATATTCCAGGTAGTACATTCAATAAAATACAAAAATGGTTGAGTAATAAATTGAATTCGGAAGAGTGGGTGCTAAAAGATAATACATAGTGCCCAAAAACAGTATCCCAACTTCCTACGCTTGAATTCCCTTTAAATATGATTTTTTGCAACTGTACAGAAGGTTGTGGACCATTGTGTGGCTGTCGAAGGATGGGACTTAATTTCTCACCAGCTTGCGGCACCTACCGTGGACCATCTTGCTTGGATGCTCAACCAATAGAAGGCTTGTCAGAAAAAGAAGCCGTTACTGATGCAAAGATACAAAGATCTGGCATTGATGAATTTACAAAAGGAGAAAACGATGAAGAAAATGAATAATTTGACAACATTTTAATGACTATAATAGTCGTGGAGTAGGGGTATAGGGGCAGTACATAAAAAAAAACGGGCTTAGTACTCAACCTCAAGGGCGGCGTGGAATAGAATCCTTAACCGCTTAAATTACATATAATGTGGCATAAGTTCAAATACAGTGCAAGATTTTCAAAAAACGATTCTCTATACCAGTGGTCGGCAAACGGGTCGCTTAAGCAACCTTGGAGAAAGTTATTTTCCCCCACTGTAACTACACGGCTACACGCTATACCCCGTCTGTCGCTTTTCGGCTATCGCCCTACCCCCACCATAATCTCTACCGCTGCTGCTGGCAATCAGACTGATCAACGCACACAGTTAGCGCCCGCGGTGTGCATGATGTGTGGGTGTGCGGCAACACGCCGCCGCTCGACTTCGCACTCGCACACACACACCACACACTTGCAATCAGCTGTGACCCTCACACTCTGAGTGGTAGCGATCCGCGATGATGAATTTGCCCCAACGGGCTATCACAGTGCGGTCCAAGAAAGTGCCCCGGGGAATTTTCGGTTCCCCCACCGCGCTACCGTTACTATGGAGACGAGTGACGCACGGTAGAACGCATGATCGGTGTACCCAAGTGTTGGCAGAGAAGCGTGAGGCGCGTTGGGCGAGAGCAGTAGCGGCCAGTAGCGGCGCGCTCAGCGCCCCATACACAGATGCGTTCCATGCATATAATATACACTTTGCTCCTTTTTTCCGTTAAACTCGATGGGAGAGTGTTCGCGTTGCTACATGCAACGGAACAGTTGCTCATCAGTTTCTTCTTCGCAGCGTTTGCAGTAGGAAGTCTTACCGGAGCAGCCAAAGAAGATTCATAGGATATTCGTGATATTTTACAGTTTTATTATTATATAAGTTTAAGGTTTAAAATCATAAGTATAAACATAAGATAAACCATGTCGGAACTAACCACGCGGCAAAAACGAATTTCTGCTCGCGAAGAAGACTATTTAGTCGTTGAAACCGGAGAAAATGCCGCAACATGCATATTGTGCGGTACAACGCTCGCGTGTAAAAAATATAATATCGTGCGGCATTATTTGAGATACCACAAGGAATGTAGTAATTATTCTAAAGAACAGCGGCGTGAGATAGTTAAGGCATGGAAAGAAAAACGGGAAAATGAGTGTTCGACCGCGACAAGCACATCTCGCGTCGAAACCGTTACAGCTGCGTCTGCTTGTACCTTGCAAAGTACGACAGCTTCGTATGCTGTAACGCTCGAAATTCTTCGGAGTAAAAAGTCCTTTAGGGACGGAGAATATGTAAAAAATTCTGCCATCGCAATGGCAAAAGCTTTCGGTTATAATTTAGCTGCGGAACACTTTAAAAGTGTTTCATTATCTCACCAGACGGTCTCCAGACGGGTCGATGACATTGATAGTTTTTTGGTAAAACAATTACGTACACTTATCGAAACGTGTACATATTACTCGCTTTGTTTAGACGAAAGTACGGATGTAAATGACGTTAGTCAACTTGCCATTTTCATCCGTACCGTGGATCAAAATTTTGCTATAAACGAAGAATTGCTCGCCTTAGTCGCATTGCACAACACGACGAAAGGCGAAGACATATATGCCGCGTTGATATCACAGATGGATAAATTTGGAATTTCGTTTGAAAAATGTACATCAATCGTAACCGATGGAGCGCCGTCAATGAGTGGGACCAAAAAGGGATTGATCGGTCAATTGAGTCCAAATTTAATAAATTGTCGCGTCTTCCACTGCGCCATACACCAGGAAGTGTTATGCGCAAAATCTTTAAGACATTCGTATGCCATGGCACTCGTAACAAGAGTGACTAATCTTGTTAGGGGCGGCACTCACTCTCTCACACATCGAAAGCTCCAATTATTTTTGAAAGAACATAATGCAGCTTTCGACGATTTGCTAATGCATTGCGAAACTCGGTGGCTAAGTGCGGGCAAATCATTAGAACGATTTTTTGCAGTTCGTAAGGAACTAATTATATTCCTTAAAACTGAAATTAAAGTAGATATAGCATTTACGATTAAAGAATTAGAAAGCCCCGAATTTTTATGTGTGTTAGCTTTTCTAATAGACATGGCTTCTTACCTGAACAATTTAAATTTAAATTTGCAAGGTAAGAAGCAAAATATTGTTCAATTGTTCGGTCATATCAGCAGTTTCAAGAAAAAACTTGCATTATTCGCAGCGCAATTAGAAAAAGAAAACTTATCTCATTTTCCGCGATTTGGAGAAATTAAGTCAGAATTTCCGGAAATGGATTTTACATCTTTCCAAAAAAATGTCAATGATATTGCCCGGGAATTTGATAGTAGATTTAAAAATTTTGAATTATTTAGCAAAGAAATGCATTTATTCGCGAATCCATTAACAGCCAATGTCGAGGATCAGGACATTGATTTTCAATTAGAATTGTGCGACTTGCAAACTGATTCCTATTTAGGTGCCTCCAAAGAAATCGACGAACACTTTTTTAAATTGCTACCTGCGGATAAATACCCCAAGTTACGCGATTTTAGTTTAAAAATTCTATCAATGTTTGGTTCCACGTACACTTGTGAAAGTGGATTTTCGGCAATGAAACAAATTAAAACAAATTCTAGAAATTCCTTAAACGACAAATCTTTAGGCAGCGCGTTACGTGTTAGTTTAACAAATATTCCGATCGATATGTCGAAAATAATTAGCTACAAATAATGTTTATATAGACGGGAACAATTGAGCAGTCTGTTTTGTGTTCGAATTTTTTTATTGTTGAATCTATTGTGTGTGTATTTATATTGCGTTTTTTGTTTAATTTATAATATGTATTTTATGTTACGTTTTTTGTTTAATTTATATATTTTAGCCCGCAGCTCGGCCCATTTCAGCTACCTGCCAAGAGGGGGAGCCATCCAATATTTGGGAATATTTTTATATTTTTAAAGATGAGTGTGTAACCGTACAAACTTCGAAACCCGCGCCGGCCCAAGGAGATCGCACCGGCGCGCGCCCGGCGGAGAATACAGAAACGAGGAGAGCGAGCCATACGCATACGAACACCGCGTGGCCAGTAAGATGAGGAACCGTCATACTCACTTACCGACCTAATCATGCCCGAGCACATGAGGGGAAGGACCTAACGGTACTTCCCATCACGAATATACATACCTCCCCTCATGCGGCTCGGGTATAAAAGGCGCCGTGTCGCGGCAATCATTATCGATATTCGATCACAATCTCCGACGCGCTGACAAGCCCGGAGACCTCCAAACCTCTGACGCGCTGCGAAGCCCAGAGATCGCGATTAGGAAAGGATCGCCGCGTGACAATCGCATATCCCGGAAGACTCCGCAAAAGACGGGCCCGGCTATTACTCGATACACGCCGCGCCGTACCGGTATCGCCCGAAAGAGACGATAGTTTTATTTCCTCGCGAGCAATCGAAGTACGCTAGTAAAAGCAGTAGAATCAAGACGATTAGATACACCTAGTATCCATAAACCCTACCGCAATATCCGACGGACGAGGTGGCTTACCCCGCTCACGTACCGGCTACAGCCACGCTCGCTTTCGTCTACACGTAATTCTTTCCAACTTACCTGACGGACAAGGTGGCCTACCCCGCCCACGCACCGGTCAAGGCCACGCTTGTTTCGTCTACCATCGAACACACAAAGCCGCAATACCCGGTGGCTGCAATTAACCTCACCCGCTCTCGGTACCGGCCAGGTTAATCTGCAGTTCGCCAGACCATTTATAGAACACCGATAACCTGTGGTCAGGGAACTCTCACCCGCTCTCGGCACCGGCAAAGAGTTCGCCTGATTCACCCTCTCCTCTCATAAAAGACACGACATACAAAGACGCTCTCCGCTACGGCAACAGTAGCCGAACGCGCCGCGTTTACAACCGCGTCGCGCATATATAATAACACCGGCGAGCGACACTCAAGATTTGTATACCAGTACTGTACACGAAAACACCGAATATACCAGCATTGTACATAAGGACGCAGAATATACGACATACATTACAGCATAAAAAAAGCTATTGCTCATCACGATACGCCTCCCTACCGCCCACTCCTGCACACACACCAACGTATTTTCACTGCAAGGAGCGAACTCGGCCATCGCTGCCACCAGGAGAACCCGGCATTGCACCGCCGCCGCAGCAGAAAAGGCCAGAGACCCGCCAGACTTCGTCACCGCTGGCGGGCCGTGCTCACAGGAGCACACCACTAAAATACTCGTAGATATTTGTACGGTGACAAGTGTTTTAGATTTTTTAATTATTATCGTTACGTTTTCTTTACAGCGTCAGTTAATTAACTTTTTTTTTTTATTAGACTAACGTGCATGTGGTTGCGGTTTAGGAGCTGCGAGAATCGCATTGAGAAGCTTCCTTTAACCCTCGGATACCCACGATTGGTCAATTTGTCCCGAAGCCTGAAGAACGTCAACCCATTTTTTGAGCAAAATGAAAAATTTCGTCTACGTACATTTTAGCAACGTTGCAATATATTTTAAACGTTGACAATTTGTTTATAAATAGTTTAAAAATTTTTGCAAAATAAAATTTTTTTCCGACATCTTCGTCAGTGTTTTATAAATGAAATGGGTTAGACGTAGTAATCTAACTATTTTCGACTAATTTCCGCAGCATTTATTTCCAGGATTGTTACCTATAGCACATAATCTAATAATTATAACAATAATGTTGGTGTTACGCTGGTGGTGGACGCTGTCACCGTACGCTTTCTTTTACGGGAGTAGAAAGCGTGCGTCGTTGGGCGGTCCGTCAGTGGTGACGCGTCTGACGGCGCACGGGCCTACCTTCCCTCCTTGGCGGTCTCGTACGGGTGTCCGCTCCTGTAGAAGGCGGCCGGAGTTCGCTCTTGGGCTGCCCTACTGATTTGATCGGCAGCGGTTTCGGAGGGGCGAGGGAAATTAAATGAATTGTGTAATTGTTTTACTGCTGTAAGGTATGGTCGTATATTCTCCTTTGGTTTGTAGTACACTTGACACGGGCTCCGCTGGTGTATATTATTTGTGAAGTCGCGCGTGTGTGCGTGGGCGTCGCATGACTCTTCGTTGCCCCCGAGGTATCGCGTGTTTAGTGGCGTATCTTTCTACTGTCTCAGGGTTTGTCGTCGTCACTGTCGGGGAGGATGTCCGAATCAGGCGCAGCCTTGGCCGGTACCAAGAGCGGGTGAGGCTGCCCTGACCGTGGGTGATGGTTTGTCGCTTTTTCGAGAGGTTGGGAGGAATAGTGAGCAGTGCGTACCCTGTGCCGGTGCCTAGAGCGGGTGAGGTGTACCACTGCCACCGTGTATTGCGGTATGTGGGCGTTTATGCAGGCGAAATGAGCGTGGCCTTGACCGTTACGAGAGCGGAGTAGGCCACCTCATCCGTCGGATCTATGGGTAGGTGCAGGTGGATGGATTCCTGTAATTTTATTTCGGCAGAGAGTGCCGTATTATTTGATCTCGGTGAATCCCTTGACGGATGTGCGCGGTGGGAAGTTACCGCCTTTGTAGCGATACCTCTGTGGCGCGGTACGAACTGTCCAAACCCGGGCCCGTCGTGGCGGAATCTTCCGGAGAGCGGCCTTTTCGTAGGGCGATCTTCCCTTAATCTGCGCGAGATCCGTTAGTCTAGCTGGTTAAGCGGGCCAGAGTGGACTCGATGGTACGATAACGCAAGTCGCGGAGCAGCGCCTTATATACTGCGCTCACGTGAGGGGAGGTACGTAATCGGTGATGGGAAGTACCGTTATCCTTCCCCTCACGCGATTACAGGTCTTGTCACGCCCGTAAGGCGGTCTCTAGGCTCGTCGCCTTACCGACCACGCGTGTGGCGGTGCGTGTGCGGCTAATCTCCTAATTTCGCGTATCGCCGCCGGGCGCGTGTCGGTCTCCTTTCCCTACTCGGGCGCGGCCCTCAAAATGTACGGTTACAACGCGTTGAATTAAATTTGACGTTCTCGTCTCACATACATCTATACAAATAATGAAGTCTATGAATTTAAATTGTCGGATTGCCGTTCTGTAGGATGGGTCAGAATGAGGAGACTACGGCAATTTAGCGCGAAGTGTTTAGTATGTATAATACTATCCGAGCAGAGGGCCCGACAGAACCCTTTTTTTTCTAAATGTAGCACGTGTAACGTACCGCGCCGCCGAACAGCGCCGAGCGCCGCCGAGCGCCGCCGACCAGCGCTGCGGCCCATGACGTCGTGCTTGCCTGCCTGCCTGCCGTGACGTCAGCATGCAGCGCCCAAATAGTGACGTACCCAGTGTAGTGACGCGCTGCCCCACAGTGACGCGCCCGAACCTAGCGACGCGCTCGCGTAAGCGCCGAACACTCGAACTTAGCGACTGCATGGCGACTGCATGGTAACGGCATAGCAACGGCCGAGCGACGGCATAGCAATCACGTGCACAGCGAGTGCAAAGGGACGGTTGGGAACGTGCGATTCCCCGAAAAGCGTACCCCACCGCGATGCCCTATTTTTCCTCACATCCCAGGACCCCTTGCCTAAGATCAATCTGTATAAAAGAGCGCTCCTCCAGGGCTCTTTAGTTCAGACAGCTACAGAGATGACCGTGCAAGGGTCTGCACCAGTAATTCCCGAGCGTTACGTACATCGAAAGAGTGAATCCAGGATCACTAAGTGTCTTCTCGCTGTTTGTTCTCACTGCAAGGAACAACCTGTGCGTGTTCCGCGCGTCTTTAGTCTAGTCCAGTTTAGTTTAGAATCAAGTTCAGATAGCTACAGAGAAGACCGTGCAAGGGTCTGCATCAGTAATTCCCGAGCGTTACGTACAGTGAAAGAGTGAATCCAGGATCACTAAGTGTCTTCTCGTTGTCTGTGCTCATTGCAAGGAACAACCTGTGCGTGTTCCGCGCGTCTCTAGTTTAGTTCAAATTCAAAGTCCGGCAGCTGCAGGAAAGATTGTCTTTCCGCTGTCCGCGACTTATAGCAAGGAATAACGTATTCCGAGCAGTTTTTAGGGTTAGTCGTTTTGCCACACGAAAAGTGTGTAGGTTTAGTTCTCATTTAAACGCTCAATTTCCTTTCTAAACCAAAAACAGTCTAGTCAAATATCGTTCTTGTAAATGTGTACGCGTCGTATTTTAGTTATATTATTTGAAGTAGTAGTTAAATTATCGTTGTGTGTCTTATATTTAACTGCTTTTTTCTGTATTTATCTTATTCAATATATATTCTATTTATTTGTTTTCCATAATTCTTTGCTGTAGCGTTGTTCAATCGCCTAGTACTCGAATCACACGAACAAGGTTTCCCTTTACCGCTCGAGGGAACCAACGAGCCTAAAAGAAAAGATACCAAATCCACTCTCCTCAAAGTTGCGCAAGGGGTGCAGCCGTGAAAAATCGGACGAGGCCCTTGTCAGCTATCCTCTCGAGTTTGCTTGCCCAGGGTGCAGCCGTGAAAAATCGGACGAGGCCTGGGGTAGCGACTCAAAAACCAAATTGGCCGAAGGGTGCAGCCGTGAAAAACCGGCCGAGGCCGGAGACAATTTTCCTAACCTCCTCTCTCCTCCTTTCGACCGGCAAGACGTGTTTCCGCAAGGGAATACGAGGAGCTGTGAGAGAGGCATCATAAAGGGTAGCGCCGTGCAGGGTGCAGCCGTGAAAAATCGGACGAGGCTTGTACTTAGCCGCTCACTCCTCTCACTGATATTTCTTTTCCTATCGGCACTGACAAATAATCCTCACCGCGTCAGGCCGTGGCTCCTAACACACGTACCTTAAGCGAGATTTAATGCGCATGCGCGAGAAAGTGTCCTAACGGTAACACTGGCGGGTCGCTCACGCTGCGCCGGTAGGGTACGGGGTCGGGGGTCCGATTGCTTCCAGCTAGTAGAGGGGGAAGCAGCCGCGTGAGGGGCGCCACCCGTGGACCGCACTGGGCTATCACGTCTGATCTGGGTTTCAAGGTACAGGTACTTTTTTATTATAAAAAAGATTCGCTTTCGTACGTATCAATCATTATCATTACGTCAAAATGATTGCGGCTCTGATAAGAGCCAATTAAGTGAAATGTTAGTCGGAAAGGGAAAAAAAGAGAAGAAAATTAATACGCGACTGCAAATAAAGAATAAATTTATAAGTAATTTGTTCGGTGTATCACTGCTTTACATTTACAAGAGCCTCAATATCAACATCAATTTTAGTTGTGCATAGTTTTAATACATTGGAGAGAGATTTATCAAATATACAATTTCGTTTTTTTTATTTATACATTTGTGGTATCGGGCGGATACAGCACTGCGGGGGGCCAAATGCGCCCGAAGTACCGACGCGGCTGTGTCAACTGACTGTCGCTAGGCGCCGATTCGCTTCTGAGTTTTACGGAAAGGTGTGGATATGCGTGTATGTATATGCGTGTGTGGATGTGTGAAAGAGAGGAGAGCGAAGTCGGCAGGCGGGAAGTCAGTTCTTCTGTCACCTCAGGCGATTGCACACTTTTTGTACTAACTTACCTACCAATAAACTTTATTATTTTCAACCGATCCCACATTTGGGGGCTCGTCCGGGATTGAGTTTATGAGCCAAACATAAAGTTCGGTAGTGCTGTGTACCTGCTTAATTGTGCAAGATGAGTAACGAAGGAACATCGACACACCGGGAAGCCGACAAGGGCTTAAATGTCGACACGATGAAAGTGGACGAACTGAGGGAAGAACTCAAACGATGCAAGCTCAAGAGTAGCGGAAACAAAGCCGAACTGAATCAACGTCTTAAAGCTGCTTTGGTTTTGGACGATGAACACGAAGACGACGACGAGAACGACGACGAATTATCCTTCAAGGAGGCAGAAGAACCTGATCTGAGGACAAAGTGTACGAGGCAAGCAACGCACCTCCTTACATTCCGAGACGTAGAAGAAACGATGCAACCGTTTAGAGGTGACGATACGACGAACGTTAAAGAATGGCTGCAAGAATTCGAAGAGATGGCGGAACTCTGTCAATGGACCGAAGTACAGAAGCTAGTCTATGCGAAGAGGCTCTTGCAAGGACCGGCGAAATTATTTTTGAGACACGAGAAAGCCGCAACGTCATGACTTAAGGTAAAAAGGGCATTAAGAGAAGAGTTTAGTCGCATCGTTGACCACCACAAGTCCATCAGGAGCTGTCGTCGACGAAGAAATCGCCGAACGAAACATACGAGAAATATATGTACAAGATGTATGATATTGCTGCGCAGGCGGACGTGGACATTATCACAGTGATCAAGTACGTCGTGGGCGGTATCCAAGACGACGAAATTAATAAGACGATATTGTACGGTGCAAGAAGTTTACGCGAGCTCAAAGACAAATTCCTGCTATACGAGGACCTCAAAGCTAACATGAAGAGCAGAACGAAGCGATTCGAGGAAAAGCCTAAATGGAAAAAACCGGCGAGGGACGCCAAGAAGGTGGAGACACGCTGCTTTAACTGCGGAGATCCGAGGCACGGACGCGAAGTGTGCCCGACAAAGGACAAAGGACGGAAGTGTTTTCGTTGCAATCAGTTCGGACACATCGCGGCCGACTGTACGATAAAGAACGAAGTTAAACAGGTAACCGCGAGCGATATTAACAACGACCTTCAGGAACCACGCGGAAAATACCAGAAATTAGTAAAGATCGAAAACGAAGAGATAGACGCATTCATTGACTCCGGCGGTCACCTAACTTTAATGCGCGCCAGCTGTTATCTTAAGATGAATCTTCCGGCTTTAGAAAAGAGCGTTATCCGTTTCAATGGCATCTGTTCCGAGGGCAATAGTACGTTAGGTAGTTTTCGCACGAATATAACGATAGACGGACAAGAATATCCAATCAACATACACGTAGTTTCAGATACGGCAATACGGCATATTTGTTAATCGGAAGCGATCTTTTAGATAAAGTGTGTACGGTCAAGGTAAGAGGTAGGGTTTCTATTTTGCCTTTAAAAGAAAATAACACGACGGACGCAGAAGTGCTAGACTTTTTGCAAATCGAGGTTGAGGAAGAAAATCATGATTTAGATTTATCCCATATCAAAGACTCAGGGGACAGAGAAAAAGTTCAAAGCATTGTTAAAGATTACAAATCAGATAAAGTCAAAGAAGTAGGCATTAAGATGACCATTGTTTTAAAAGACGACGTGCCAGTCTACCAAAGACCGAGGAGACTATCGCCGCAAGATAAACAGGCCGTAGACTCGCAGCTACAAGCATGGCTTAAGGGGTTATCCTACTGTGACCAACCTCAAAACAGGCTAAATTTCGCGAATTAATTCCGAAAAAACTATTAATGCGATATTATTAATTTTGTAATATGTATTTATACACACCTTAGGGAGCTTGAATAAAAAATTGTACAACGAAATATTTATATTTGAACAAGATATGTGACTTCTTGTTCAATGGTGCTCTTCGTGCACGGTTCGACGGTGGTCATGATTTTGGCGATTTGGTGGGTCCGAAACGGAAAAACAAAAAAGTTTCATGAATTATATTGCAATAGCTATCGTGTATCGAGGGCTTTTTTTTTTCCTCCATATATATAAAGAAATACAACGTTTTGATTTTTTTTTCGCTATTTTGCGCACAAAGTGGGTAGTTTAAAGTGGTTTATTTCTTAAAGAAAATATGTTATCGAAAAAACCGCCCGATACACGATAGCTACTATTTGTCCGAACATGTGTACAAAATTGCAAGTCAATTAATCAATTACAGTCTGAGATATCGTGCCCACCGTCGAACAGTGCACGAAGAGCACCATATTGAACACGAAGTCACGTATCTTGTTCAAATATAAATATTTTGTTGTAATTTTTTTTATTCATGCTCCCTAAGGTGTGTACAAATACATATTCAAAAATTAATAATATCGCATGAATAGTTTTTTCGGAATTAATTCGCGAAATTTAGCCTGTTTTGAGGTTGGTCACAGTAGGATAACCCCTTAATACAGGTATAATCAGGCCCTCTCTATCGGACTACGCCAGTCCGATAGTATTAGTAAAAAAGAAGAATGGTAAAACGCGACTATGTGTGGACTATAGGAAATTTAACAAAAAGATTATTAAAACGCGATATCCCCTTCCCCTAATTGAGGACCAGCTAGACTCATTGCAGGGCGCTAAATTATTCAGCACATTAGATCTTAAGGATGGTTTCTTTCATATTCCCATAGAAGCAGGATACGAAAAGTATACTTCTTTTGTTGTACCTCAAGGACAATTGGAATTCCTCAAAGTACCTTTCGGTCTCTGTAACGCTCCAAGTATTTTACAAAAGTTTATAAATGCAGTATTTAAAGATGAAATTGCAACAGGTACGGTTCTAACATATATGGACGATCTAATAATTCCTTCGATTGATTCTGAAAGTGGTTTACGCGGGCTGGCATCTGTTTTAAACGTGGCAGGTCAGCACGGATTAGAAGTGAATTGGAACAAATGCCGTTTTCTTCAAGAAAAAATAGAATATCTAGGCCACATGGTAGAGAATGGGCATATCCGCCCCTCAGAGTATAAGACAGACGCCGTCATTAGATTTCCAGAACCTGCGACTATCAAGAACGTACAAGGTTTCTTAGGGCTTACAGGATACTTTAGGAAATTCATACCCTACTATTCGACAATAGCCAGACCGTTAACAAACATGCTTAGAGGCGAACGAAAATTTAGTTTTGGTACTGAGGAACAGGAGGCCTTTGAACGATTGAAACAAATTTTATCCGATAAGCTAGTATTAAGATTATATAGAACGGGTGCAGAAACCGAACTGCATACCGATGCATCGAAATTCGGCTACGGGGCGATTCTTTTACAACGAGATAGTGATGATGGTGCATTCCACCCGGTCTATTATGCTAGCAGCAGAACTACTATCGCGGAAGAGAAATATGCGAGCTATGAGTTCGAAGTCCTCGCTATTATCAAAGCCTTAAAAAAATTCCGGGTGTACCTCTTAGGGATACCATTTAAGATTATTACAGATTGCCAGGCATTCTCCATGACGATGAGAAAAAAATAACTCTGTGAGCGCGTAGCGAGGTGGGCGTTTTTGTTAGAAGAATTCGAGTACAAAATCGAACACCGCCCTGGCAAACGAATGATGCATGTCGAGGCTCTAAGTAGAAACCCGACATGTGATGTTTTAATTGTAGAAGAGTGCGAAAAAGGGCTTATCGCTAGGTTAAGAAACGCGCAGAGACGCGACGGATGTTTACGCGAGATTATGGATAACATCGATAAGTATAATTCCGACGAATATAGTTTAAGAAACGGTTCACTGTACAAGATGATTGACGATGACCCGCTGATTGTGCTACCCAAGTCCATGCAAACGCAAATAGTGCGGCAGTGTCATGCACGCGGTCACTTTGGTATTAATAAAACAGAGTCGTTAGTAAAAGCAGATTACTGGTTCAGAGGAATGAGAGCAAAAGTGGAAAAGATTGTTCGGACGTGCATAGATTGTATTCTCGCTGAAAGAAAGCTTGGAAAGCAGGAATGCTTTTTAAACGTTATCGACAAGGGTGATGTACCGTTACAGACGTATCACGTCGATCATCCTGGTCCGCTGCCGTCTACGAGGAAGCGATATCGGCACGTCTTTGTTGTGGTCGATGCGTTTACTAATTTTGTATGGGTGTATCCGACTAGATCCACGGACAGTGCGGAGATAATTGATCGACTAACTAAACAGGCTGCGATTTTTGGAAATCCGCGAAGAATAGTCTCCGATAGAGGTACCGCTTTTACCTCGCATGCGTTTACAGATTATTGCTCCGACGAGGGTATTGATCATGTAAAAATTACGACCGGAATTCCGCGAGCTAATGGACAAGTTGAGCGCGTCAATAGAATTTTAGTTCCTCTACTGACTAAGCTTGCATCACCTAAACCGGAGGAGTGGTTTAAATACGTGGAAAAAGCGCAAAAGTTTATCAACGCAACACCATCTAAAGCAACCGGCATATCTCCTTTCCGTCTACTGATCGGTACAAATATGCGATTACGAGAGGACCCTCAAGTGCGAGAAATTATCGACAACGAACGCGTCGCTCTGATCGAAGAAGCGCGAGACGAACTACGGAGCAAGGCGAAGGAAAGTATTCTGAAATTACAGGAACAGAATAGAAAAGCCTACAATAAGAAGAGGAAAGCCCACCAGCTACAGTGAAGATGACGTAGTTGCCATTAAACGAACGCAGTTTGGGCCAGGCTTGAAGTTCCACCCCAAGTTCCTAGGTCTTTACCGAGTGGCGAAGACTTTGCGCAATGACCGCTATATTGTGGAAAAAATAGGTGAACACGAAGGACCGCAAAGGACGTCATCTTCAGCGGATCCCACACATTCTTCATGGAGGAAAAAGTACTCTCACACAAAAATGTAAATCCAAACATTGGAAACATTTTTAAACAAAAATTTCGAAGTAAGAGATAATCAATGTTTGATAAATTTTTATAAAAATTATCACAAGTATCTGAGTTTAATGCTGAAAAACTGTCTGCTTGGAAATCACAAAGCTCCATTTGAAGATTTTTTCGCTGATCCGTGATCGTTACCTTTCCCGCATCATTGAGAAGATAGATTTATCATACTTAATTTTATCAAAATCTTGGAGCCGGTGATTAAACTCATTTATTAATTCATTAATTAAAATTTCGTACGATTGGAAACAAATATCACCGTGTTCCTCCTGTATTGAACAGCAAGAAAAATGGGTAACTTCATTATTGCTAATATCGACTTTAAAAACATTTAATTTATTTTGAAAAGAATGTATGTGTTTTGCTAAATGTGAAACAATTTGATGTTTCCCTTGTAACTTTAAATTTTAATTATTTAATTCGATAGTGATATCTGTCAGAAGAGCTAAATTTTTCAAAAAAGTCAAATTATGGAATCTCTCTTCAATGTTCTTAGTATCCGTTTTTACTTGGTCACGCAAGAAAATGGGAATTTCAATTCGTAATGCAAAAAAACGTAATAAGCATTTTCCGGCACTCAGCCATCTAATTTCGCAATGCAAAAGTAAATCCATGTAAGCCGCGTTAATATCCTCGAGAAATGCCTGAAACATGCGATGAGAATACGAGTGATTCCCACCTCTAATTAAATTCGTGACTTAAGTTACAAACCGCATTGTTTCAGATAAATTAAAAAATGTACAACATAAAGCCTCCTGGTATATAATGCAGTGATACGTGGGAACATTTATATTATTTTTATGTAACTGACCGCCGAAACCATTGTTTACGCCAGTCATGGATTTTGCCCTGTCCGTAATAATGGCTAAACAGTTTTGAAAATCTAAATTATATTTATTTACGGACTCTTCCACAGCGTTAAAAATGTCAATTCCTTTGGTGTAACCATGTAAGGACGTGAAATGTAACAGTTCTTCATACGCTGTGAAATCGTCCGACACACAACGTATGAAAACTAAAAGTTGACTTACGTCGGTTACGTCGGTGCTTTTATCAAGGCATAAAGAATAATAGCTGCAATTCTCGATAATTTTATATAATGTGTCCGAAATTTGATGGGTCATTTTATCTACGCGTCTGGAAATCGTTCGCGAAGAGAGCGACACACTTTTAAATTGACTAACCGCGCGCTGGTTATTAAAGACTTCCGCAATGTCTATTGAATTTTTTTTTAATATATGCGCCGTCAGAAGCCGGTTTCTGCTTTTTCGCGATATTGAGGCCAACTTTTACGAGGCGTAAAGCGAAGCTGTTGGTTCATCTCGATTACAATTTTCCCAATTCGCATCTTTAAATTTGTCTAAAAAACTTAATTTTTCATCATTAGAAACTGCTCTACAGCCTCAAAGGTGATTGTTAAAGTGACGCATAAATGTAGACGGGTGAATATTTTTAAAAACGATATTACAAATTACACATTGAGCATTTTCCTCATTATTTAACGCAATTAAATATTCTTTTTGCCAACGAGATAGAAAGTTTCAATTCTTAACCGATTCCTTAGGCATGGTTCGCACTGAAAGGTTCAAACACAAGAAAAAACAGTGCAATTATATAAATAAAACGCAGGAGAGCCATGAAGAGGGAGAAAGAAGAAAAGCGGTTAGTATGAAAAATATGGACACATGCAGGACAGCAGCAGCACCGGTGAAGAAATCGCGTGCGTCTTGTAACCGACAGTAAAAGTATAGAACTGAGCCAACTGAAAAAAACAGACAGTTGAGGGCAACGAAGCAACGATCATTTGTTTTTCGCGGTTAGTGACGACTGCGAAGACATGGTGGGGAGATGAGACTGTGCGGGAAAAACATAGCGGGAGTGGGAGCCTCGAGAATCCACTCTCCTACCGTGCCGAGCCCTGGTCTATACGACAAAACAACCCTCCATCTGTTATTACAGAAGTTTCTTAATTTTTTTTGCCTCAGTGTATTTTTTCCGTAGTCAATGGAAACCGAGATATTTACGAACATTTATTTTGGTGCACGATTTTAGCCCTTTAAAGCGTTGTCAAATTTTATGCTTACACTTCCACCTAAGAGACTCTTGAGAGTTTATTTAGGACACCAGTATCTACCTTAAAAACCATAATTTGGTTTTGTCTGAATTTATCTGTAGGAAAATCCTAATTGCTGTAGATTAGATTGATTGGAGAAGAAAGCAGTATCCGTTCCAATAGTTAGTGGCACCGTTAGAATCCTTCATGTGAATGTATGTGTTTTTCTTCTTGTGTTTTATTTTAAATAAATACTACAGACATTCTCAAATAACGTATTGCCCTAACTGTGTAACTCTGAATCATTACCAACATTTTCCATTCTTAACAGTAAACTGAAGGTTTTGGTGTCTGTTACAAATATCGATCCTCTGCATTTCATTGAAAATGTGAAAGTAAGGTTAAGTTTTGTACCGAGTGACGTTATCATATAAACCAGTTATCGAGTAAGCTACTGGTTGGGTTATATTATTGACAGAAAAAACGAAAAAATGTTAATCGTCTCGAGTGCCTTGCAGCTTAGGAAGAACTAGATCATCAACACATCTTACTTTATCGTACTAATCCTACGGCTTATGTTGCAGCAATTATTCACGGTTATTAAACTATTCCGTCTCGAGGTGTTGTACATATTTGTATAACCACTGAGTCTCTTTTCCGTAAGGTATGCAACGCAAATTCTGGTAAACTTTCAACCGAAGAAAACTTTTTATCTGTCATAGCTGCTCCCACTTCCAAACGTAGGAATGGACCCTCATAATCTTTTCCCTAAACTTGAAACTTATGATACTGTAATGTTAAGTATCGAAAAATGTATAAATATATTTACAGAATCATTAAAACCATTGTTTCGCGATCAAATGCGCATACACTTGAGTACCCGTTACGCTTATCGATCGATCCGTTCGCCGCACTGTCTTCGACGCACGGGAAAACATTGATATGTTAGAAAATTATTCGTTTGTCGGTGTAGCTCTCTCGGCCGGATAGGAAACTGTCACTGTTGAATCGGGCTGTGAAAATCGCAAACGGATACATGGCAATATGTCGAGGCTGGGATTAACATCACACCAATGTTTTCTCGTCGGCCCGCTCGGACAGTTGCACATTAGACCAAGACAGCAAGACTGATTCGCCAGCACTAGAATAAATTTCCAACAGACTAACGTTCTCTCGTACGCCGAAGACTGCGGGAAATGCATCGATAGATAAGAGCAACGTCGAACCATTGAATTGGCTTGCTGCAGCTTCCTCACTTGCCTAACCTGATGTCATGATCAGACTGCCTCGTTCGGGTTCGCGCTCAAGTGTGTGACCGTACAGAATTTGCCCGTTGGAATATGTCCGGCGTACTGTCATACATTGCAATTTTAGTTCCTGGTACACGTAGATGTTGCACAGGCTAGAACCAAAATGAAGTTGGCGCGGCCTAGGAACTGGCACGCCATTTTTACGGCCCGGCGTTAGGTTTTTAAATTTTTGTGCCCTCGTATGAGGCTTGCGCAAGCATTGAGAAATCTAGCCCATACGAGTGGACTTTTTCAGTAGTAATATTAATAATATTCCGTCTCCGGGCCGTGGCAGACCGACGAACCTTGGGTTACCAGCGCCCGGGTGCGTGTGTGCGTGTATATATAACAGAAATAATATGTAGTTAATGTATATATATATACATATATATACATATTATTTCTGTTACCTATGCTAAGCCCGAAAGACTTTTAAGTTCATTTCTTGTAAGTGGTTACCGACGACAGATGCACATTTTTAGTTCAGCTGTATATATTCATAGCACCGATCGCATCTCGCAAATACTAAATGACGAAACGCGCAGTACACGACGATCTTTCTCAAAGCCGGCCAAAAGAGACGTTCATTTGTTCTTTTCTCTCAGATCGCATAAAGTCCTTTTCTTTTTAATTACTATTAACCACCTGAGTGGCAAGTTGGGTACGAACATCGAATGCCGGGATGATAAACGCTGCGTAGCAGTAATTTGTCAATAACAGAACTGCGAGCCGTTGACCTAACCGTGAAGAGAGGGGATGCGGAAGACGTCCTTCTCGCGCGCAGCTACCGGCTGGCGACGTAAATTTCGGGGCAGTTGGCTGTAAAATCGCGAGGTGCGTAGACTCCTGCCCGGGGTGTTATTATTATATTGTACTATTGAACTTAATCGTGTATATTTTTACAGTATCACGAAAGACTCATTACTCCCCGTTAAAAATTAGTGTTCTAATTTAGCCAAGGACTCATTGTGAACAACTGGTGTCTTTTACGCGAGTGGGCCCGCAGGCCAGCGACTACCTCGACTCAAGGTCTATATGTTGCGCTAACACTCTTCAATGATCGAGATCTGAACTGCTACCAGTCTATCGGGTTGCATGGCCCCTCATCTTACTGGTGGAAGCGAGGCCTTTCTAAACCTCTCCCATAATTCTGCCACCATGGTAAGGCGAGCTGATTGAGTGCAGCTCCCACACCGGGGAAGAAGCCCTCGCCAGCCATGGCTACACCACTGCCACGACGATTGCAACCCCGGGGAGGCAGAACGACCCGGGGTGCCGTCCCAAATGTGCGGGACCGGTGACAGCTAAGGGCAACGCGGGTGGGACGTTCCCACACGCTACCCTACCACTGCCACCGGTGGGCCCCCCACCCCGTCTACCGATTATCCTCCGGTCGCGTGGACCCACAGCCTAGCAGCCGATTAAGGGTCCAGTACCGGCGTATGTAGGGTCCGTGGGTACGCCAAGCCCCAAAGATCCCCACCACCAAGGGCGGGACCCCCCTGCGGGGACTCATTGTGAACAGTTGCAATCAAGTTATTTGCGTTATTAGATATAAGAGCGAGAGCGTAACTTTATACTTTCTCCACAACGTGGCCGGCGCTTCACGCCGCGCCTCGAGCGTTCTTTTTCCGTAATTTTCAATTTAATATTTTCTGGAACACACTTTTATAATTTCCATTACAATATAATTGCGGCGAACTGAGTTAAGAATGAACCATCGGCTGTAGCTTGTTCGAGTCCTGAAATTGCTCAAGTAATCGCTCGCCCGATAACGCTCGTTTGAGCGTTAGGCTAATTTGTTAACTATCGATACTTACCCTTTATTTCAATCCGAAGGTATCATCGACCGAAGCGAACAGCGAGCAAAGAGCCAGAAAGAGAAATAGAACAGCGCGTGAGCAAAGCGGAGTGTAGCGGGACGAGAAGGAGTGCGAGCGAGAAAGAGAAAGAGAGCGAGCGTTGAAGTGTGTGTGTGCAGCGTATACGGTAAGAACTTTCCAGCATCTTTCTATGCGATGTATTAAATCGACCGATTTCAAATACGCCTTGGTGCAAGCTTTGAAAAATATCTAAGGCGTAGATTAGCAACCGCGAGGAAGCGATACCCGACGAACAGGTGATATATGTCGAGAGGAAACCGTTAAATGTTGTAACTGCGCAAAACGCCGCCCGCGTGACGAACGAGGCATCGTAGCACACCCCGCTTTAATTTGTATTTCGTTCGATCTATAACCCATTATAACATCATGGATATGTAAGAGAGCAACGTTATTCGTTCAATATAAGTTCAATCACCAGATTGGTATGACTCTAAACTCGATCGCTTCTTTAACTACTAACATTTCTAACTCAAAGTAACACCTGACCAGAAGGGGGCCAATGAAACCTGTATAGGTTTATGGAAGCACGTATCCTTTAAGTCCTGCCGATATCTACCAGCCTGCAGTCTTCCATAAAGGAAAGGGGGAAAGTACATATCATTGATCAAGATACGAATAACATCGGTATTATAATTATCGGCAATATCCAGCGTTAGACCGGGTAAGGACAGGCCTTCTAAAACAACGAAAGTAATGTAACCGTACGGTTACATTCCGAGGCCCCTGAAGCGCCGGGTATCGCGACACACCTCGGGCGCTCCGAACACCGACCGCCGCCGCCAGAGGGTGTCCACTAACGCAGTAGACGCGGAGATTTGCGCAGGCCGAAGTAGATGCGGCTATGTATAAGAGGGCGGGCACCAGCCCTCAAGATCATTAGTAGGCTTACCGCGAGTAGGCATTGGTCACAAAGTAGTAAGTGCGATCGCCCAGCCCGTTGCATCTTGCAACGCCTGCCGAGAACACATTCATCTACTTAAACCATTCCTTCAAAAGCAGTAGCAAGTGCTATCGCCCAGCCCGTTGCGTCTTGCAACGCCTGCCGAGAACACATTCGTCTACTTACACCGTTCCTTAACCACAGTAGCAAGTGCTATCGCCCAGCCCGTCGCGTTTTGCGACGCCTGCCGAGAACACATACGTCTACTGAGTCACTACCTTACCGTACTCCTGCGCTCGCACAGAAATCATATTTTCATCGTAGGAAAGCCGAATTTTAACTATATCTGTCATCTGAGGGTGACGACTCAATCGCACAGCAACACTGCATCGTGCAGTGTTCTGCCGAGCGAGTTTCAGTCTTGCCATCAGTGCATCTCACCGAAAAACCGCCGTTAATTTAAGCACAGCCTAAATCCGGTAATCCGCACCGGCATATATCGTCGCCGATCACACGTGACGGCAAGTCACATACAAGTATACGCGCCGCATCCGTGAGCTCGCCGCGTTCATAACATTGACTGTACCACATTGCTTTCAAAATAAATCTCTCTGTATATATATATTGTTACGGACGCGAAGGCGCGAAGAACACCACGGCGAAGACACAAATCCTATATTGATTTTGTGTCATAATGTTATAATGTTAATTAGTTCTATCGATTTTATGACGTTCGAATGTTATTGTTGTTGGTAACCAAACCAAAGAGTCTGCCTCTGGTCTTGATACCAGACGGATGTGTTATATTAAACCGTTGTCTTTGATTAATGTCTCGCCCGCGTCCACGTAACAATATATATAGTCGTGAGTGAGACACAGGTTACGAGGTGTATATATATATGTAAAGTAACTATATAGTTACTATATAGTTACTATATAGTTACTTTAATGGTCCGACCACTGACGGCGCCGAGCGTCGGTGAGGAATAGCGCCGCACACGGCACTACACCGAAGAATACAAAAGGATACGGAACAAAGACAAAAACATAGAGAACGACCGGGAAGAATTATAAATACGTGAAGTGCGTGATACGAAGCCACAAAGCGACTAATAACATTAAATGACGTTTCTTTGATTTACAGGTACGACTTGTGTAAATATTGTATATAGTAATTAGAATTAATTCACAAAATAAAACTTTGATTTACAGAGCAACACATATTGTTATTAACACTTCAAGGCTGTGTGTACGTCTTATATATATACACCTCGTAACCTGTGTCTCACTCACGACTATATCTCTGTTCTACCAACACTTGCTGCCCAGAGGCCTTCCGACTGTCCGTAACCACAGTCAAAACTGCACAAACGAGTAGGCATCGCACGCTCCTTGAGCCCCAGGAAAACAACGGTTACAGTAATGCGGCAGGCACTGTACGACGCAGCGAGCCGTGCGATATCACTCGTTGAGCAAGTTAATTGACTCTTGGGGCCGGTCGCATACGCTTTTCCAGGCTGACCCAGAGTGATTCTACTGTGGCGGAGTCGCCTTTTAAGTATCTCCGCAGATCCCCTTGTCGGCGCAAAACATCGCTTGTTGGGCGTGGCGTCTGCATCCCTCTCGTGGTGATCACTTGTCTTACCCGGGAGTATGCCCGCTGTCGCGCTTTTTTAATTGTCCGCGCTAAAGAGTGGCGGCGCACGGGACGTATGTAACCGTAAGGTTACAACTATTTTCACATCTTAGATAGCTTTAAAACAGTATGGTTAAAAAACACGGTAATTTATATAAGATTTCCATGTGTGATATAACAGCAGTTGATTGCAACCCAGAACGAACGATACTGTAAAGTTGCAGGAACGTTAAAAATCAATATCAATGTCATACTGTGATATGCAATAATGTAAAAGCAATGTCAATATAAAAAATTGATGTAACTATTACACTGTGATAAAACTGATTATTTTGTGAGTGCAGTATAATAAGCATCTTATATTAATTACTAAATTCGTGTTATGGATTGTTTTTCATAAAGTACATGGTTCTTGTTCTTATGTTGAAAGAACTATTAAAGATTTGCGAAATTATTATATTACTTATAACTTCATAGATTACTTCCCTACATTAAATTAACAAGCGTGACTAGCACCACATAGAGTCCCAATATTGATGAACTTTGCAGTAACTTTGGTTGACTTGGAATTATGTGAATTTCAAAATCAAACAATACAATTTTTAACCGTTCTCTTTTTTCACTAAGTTGGAAATCAGAGTCTAACACCAGACGCTCTGATTATATCCGCAGTAGCAAGCAAAAATAGGTAATGTATATTTCGATCACGGATTTGTTACTGTTTGCTTGATCTGGATGATCGAAGATCGCCCGCAGATTCGTACACAGAGCGACGAGAATGCTATCCTTGAATACGGTGATTGAAAATATGTTGCAAGAGTTTTGAGGCAAAATAAACAATGACTACATTCTATGGATCAAATATGTACAGGAAAAGAAACAAATCCGAGATCAATTAGTATGGGAACGCAAAAGTACGTAATTTCAAGGCACCTGTAAGCGTCCTGGCCAGTGGTCTCAGATTTGGCCCGTTTGCACCATCGGCGGCCGGCGGCACACAAGTGTGCGTGCCGTGTCCGTGAGAGCTGTGCGCGCCGTTTCTCGCCGAATCGCGCTCGGCGTGGAGAAAAGGACGGAACTATGCTGCGTCTCTCTTCCACCAACGTCGTGTCACGTCACGTATCGTGACGACACATAAGAAGGACAGAACTATGTTCCGTCCCCTTTCAACCAACATCGCGCGATGCGTTTTTGTTCGACATGCAGTCACGGCGTCGCGTCTTCGTTCCGCACACAGGCCGGTGGCAGTGATGCCAGATTTCGCATAAGGCATCGCACGTACCATTGCGTTCTTTCAGCCGGAAGGCAAATCGGGCACCACCGCGTTGAGCAGAACGCGATTGAGCGAAAAGTGAATCCAGGAGAGTTTGGGATTGACCCGTCGTTGCTCGTCGACGCGTTCGAGTTCTTTTTTCGTAGGTTCGCGCCAAGCCATGGTTCAATTTTTTCTCACAGAATATTATTTTTTTTTAATTAGTCATCACACGGCGACAAACAATATTCATTTAAAAATATTTTAGTACTTACTAGGGATAGTTTTTAAAATTTAGAACTTACTACGGATAGTTTTTAATATTTTGTCAGCGGAATAGATGTGTCGTATTGGTTTATAATAGATATGTTCAAAATATATATTTCATAAATTTTGGTTTCAGTAACATTAATCTTTCTGTGGTAGTAATAAATAAGAAAATATATAATAAATGTCAATTATTGCGTATTATGCATTAACCGTGAAACAAGTAACAGGAGCTTCTTGTACTAGAACGTTCTGAGGGATCGTACTAACACGCGATTTTAACACACGACAGCGTACGTCAGGAAGAATTTGCATGACACGACGTGACGACGGTGCGAATGTTTCTACGAGTTGTTCTTTATGATTTGTTTTCTAAATAGAAGGTGACCAAATTGTGCATATATTGTAACAGTTCTCATCAAGTCCCATCACATTGATTTGAAACCTTTTTCTTACTACGCACGTTTAGTTTAGCAACGCTATCCCCATTTCGAGAAAAAAGAAGGAACCTTCTTTGGCAATGCACCATGCATACTGTAATCCATATGTATGTCCATTGTCGCATTCTGCCCACGAAATGTCGCAACGTGCGTATTGTCGAAGAAGGCATGATAAAAGACGACAATAATAGCAAAAACCCTGTCAATGGAAAACCGAAACTCACATTGTGCCGCTCCCGACTAATTGAAATATCTGAACAGTCAAACCATTCTGAGCGCGAATTTTGCGTACCTACTGCAAATTATTTCCCCGGGACTCTAACTGACTTTTCCAATGTCATTTATTCATAATTATTTTGCAACTAATTGTACTAACCCAGCCCCTCTCCCGCAACCCAAAACATACTCCAAAACAGCTTGAAATCTTTCATACGCAAGTTTCAAATATTGGAATTATTTAGGCTTATATCTCCGAAACTAAGGGTGAGCGACGGCAACATGTATAGGAAAAAGTTGTTCAGAATGTTACCCTTGACAACATATTTCAAGGTCATCAAAATCGGGGAGGAGGCCCCTAATCCAAACATTTACCCAAATCTGAGACCACTGGACCTGACTGATCAGTCAGCCAATTCCTCGGTTATGTACTGTGGGAAATACGGTAAGACGGAGGACACCAAGGCAGGGCACCCAAAGGTGACCTGGGCTATTGTTTGGTCAACGTTGTTCCTCCGTGATGGATATAAAATGATTCTAAGAATTCATTTCCTCTTTTTTGTTTACTCGCTGTCGCGGGCCGAACAGAAAAATCTTTTCGCCGATGACACAAGTTGAATTTACAGGACTTAGAATTTTTATTCTCTGTGTAGGTAATGCAGTGTCATGGCCCGGTTGGCGCTTGTGGCTCCTCGTCGGTTTGAGGAACCTACCTGGAGATTCTATAAATCTAATGATTTGAAAACGTGGAAAAAACGGTTTTGATCATTTATAGATAGCGCGTTTTGCTATGTTACAACACCAAGAAAATTAAGTTTGTGCGCATGTGTACCGCAAAGAATTTACTACTGTCAGCGCTATCCCCCTAGTTTCAGCGATACTTTGGCGTATAAGTAGCTATGACACCTAAGTGCAGTACGTTACAGAGTCGCTAGTCGGTAGAAACATAGAAAAGTTTGGATACAGCGATTGTCGCGCAGTTGCATTTACATATTAAAAATGCAATGTATCAAGCAGTAAATTTAACGAAATATCATTGTAGTTCGGTTACTCGGTGTCCGTCGGACCATTTTATTATTGAAAATTAAATTCTATTTCAAGAAACATATAAATTAAATGTAAGATGATGTCCTAGTAAGCTAAGAGATTACGTTATATTCCGCTCAGAATATGTTATCTGTTTTGTAAAGCGGCATCAAGCGGCATTTGAATTCTTGTCCAACATGTAGAAAAACTCTATCTTAATACGATAAAACCATTAAAAATGCTCCCAATTGTACGAATTTATGTTACTTAGATTTATAACAATTTGGTTGAAGTTAAAAAGTCTTTAATAATAATGAAGGTAGGAAATTGATCAATTAAGAATCTGTAGAAATGTATTGTATAAGCGATGGGTTAAGTCCAGTTTTCCGAAGGTAGAAACAGTTTCAGCAGTATTTTTGACGATGCTTATTTCACATGCAAGTGCACATGAACGATCATTTTCAGTGTTAAAACAAATAAAAATTTATTTAAGATCCAACTTCTACTAATGTCACACAAGTAACATGTTGTTATTTTGCATCGACTGAGATGTTATGATGGATATAATTGGTGAACCAAGACTAGAATAGTATGATTCTTCTTTATATTTTTTTTTAATTCTATGCATACCAACGTTGTGTAATTTTTCTTTAAAAAAAAACGAGTTTACATGTAAGTTTTTACTTTTATTTTCAATGAACTTAAAAACAATGGGTATGAATTTTATAATCTAGAACAGATGTGTTCTTTTTGAAGCCTTATCATGATGTTGAACTTAGAGCTTCAAAAGAATAAACGCAGCCCTGGATATAGAAATCCTCATTGCTTGTTATTTTTTTCTGTATTTCGAACCACTTACCTGCGCGAACGAACTTTTTCTAAAATTAAATATACTTAATCTGCTTAAAAATCTAACTTAATTGATAAACATCTAAAAATAGATTTGATAACACTGTCCAACAAATTTTTAATTTTTTTAGACGTTGCAACTATTGTTATACATATATATTGAATCTAAAACCCGTTTCTCTCTATCATGTCAAGTTTTCGGTAATATGAAATTTGAAAAAAGACGAACTTTTGTTAACTTTGAACAACAATCCGACAACAACAGCGTCGAAACTGTGAAAACTAGATATTTCTCATTTATTCCACAAGATTCTCATTTATTCCTCCAGACTTTTCCGCAAAAAATTATATAAGTCACTTCTGCAAAATAAATTTCGAAATTTGTTTAAACATTAATTGAAGACTTACTTCCCTTAGTTACATGTTTCGCGCACTTATTTTTTGACACTTTTTCCAAATTTATGCCAAAACTATGGGTCTGGCGTTAATTAGGCTTCTCAGAATCTATTCCTTGGGATTTTTAAGTTATGTTTTGTGTTCATTTTCATGCAAAATGTTGCGTTAACAAACAGCATCAACTTACCATCATTGTTTCCGCAAGAAAATCCCACTACTCTAGGAACACGTTTATAAACGAAGTAATCGCGTATAAAATTGTTCGTTTGTCCGAGTGAAATAAGAAATAATTGTAAGAAAATGAAATATTGTACGTACATCGCTCACACTTTTGTCCGTGATACTTTCGCTTGCTTATATTTGGCAGAACTAATAGCAGGACACCGCACTTCGATTCTTCAGATGTCCACATGTCTACTCTTTCATTTTGCATTCGAGGACACGTCATCTTTGACATGATTACCCTCAGTAACAGAATCGAGCCCTAATAACCAGTTTTCCGATAACATCGATATTCGACCAGTTTAATGGAAGAATATTATACTAATAACAAACAGGCGCATTGACGCAGATGTCTCCTATTAGGCCTGTTTTACTAAACTTTCCGAGTAAGTTATGATAGCGATATAATTTAAAATATCATAATGTTTTCTGAATTTAGAAACGCGGTAAACACTATGACTAAAAAAGTAAACCATACCGTAAAGCAATGTACAAATTGTGCTGGAGATAATTAGTGTATATGCTGTGTATGCCAATGAAAAGGATTTTAACATTTCACTTATTATTACGTTACTAAATAACTATCCTGTGTATGTATGCTCCCTGATATTGCAAGTGTGATCGGAATAATGTAGTAATGTATGAATCGGAATAAGTGTTAATCAGAAATAATATACAAAACTTAAAAAATAAAAGTAAACACGGACTTCAAAACTGCGGTAAAAAGCATGAAATATCACTGTGCAACAAATTTGGACTTTATTCATACTTCGTAATATCTGTTGGGTGATTCTTATAGATTTCGATGCTCTAAAATCGAATCTGAAACCCGTCCCTTTCCATCACCCTCAGTTTTTGAAGAAATGAATTTTGAAAAAAAAAACACTTTCTTCAAATTTGAATAACAATTCTGTTGAAATTATAAAAGATAGACAGATTCTATTCATCGCAAAAAATTCAGCAGACAGTTCTGCATAAATTGCTTTGAATCGTTTTTGCAATATCCATTTACAAAGATGTTTAAATGATAGTTGAATTGGGCGAGACACGTTTTGGGCATCTATTTTGGGACACTTTCTTCAAATTTGTATAAAAATGGTGGCTCTAGCGTGAATTCCAATTACACTGAGCGATAGAGCAGACATTTTTCTATGGAGATCCATCATCAGAATTTGCGAAATACGTTTTAGCTTCGCACAGGAAAATGAAATTGTCGTGCGTGTCACGCGACGAGCGCAGGGCTTGTAGCCCCACCGGCCGACGGTTCACATGCGCACGATTTAGTTTTAGAGCATCGAAATCTATAAGAATCACCTCACAGATATTACGAAGTAAATTACGTGTTGGACAGTGTAATTTTTCTTTTTAAGGTTGGTACCGAAATTAAAACAAAAGGACCTGTAACCGTGACACGTTACTTATCCGTTGGTCGTAACAGAAGAGTCCTCTGAAGGAGAATCAAATCCCTGAGGTTATGACCGAGGTATTGCAAAAATAGATATCAGATAGTTGTCAGTGACTATCGCTTTGGGCATACGTGACTATGCCCGTGGAATCGAACCACTAGGCGACGAGAGGTAATATAGTAAATGGTTTGACTGTGGTATTTGGTAGAATGTGTGTATATTCTGTATGAGAGATGAATGCCGTGTTACAAATTGTCTATGTACAAACGCGAATGTGGACGCGTTGCAATACGTGCGAAAACCGTACGTATTGCCTGACGGCGGTGTATATGTGATCTCTACACAGAGAGGCGCGTGGTGTTAGCTTACGCGCTGTATATGCTATTTCTATTTATAAACCAAAGTTGCACACATAGGCGCTTACGTGTATCGCCGGGAACGACGGACTCGAGAGTCTTACAAAGCTATTCCTATACAAAAAACGCGACGTTGTTGACGCTTGTATTCGAAATTAGGAAAGCCTGGGAGTGAGGTGCAAATATCGGTGCTGCAGAGGACTGCACTGATGAGTCACTAAAACGCGGCGTCGATCAAGAGTTTCCCTCTGAGGTGACTTATTATCTTTACGAGGCGTTCAATGTACATACGTGATGTACCTGTGAACACTTTGGTTACAACAACGACGGGCCGGCGGGGGATACACTCAAGTACCAGCCGTACAGCTCGACAGTTTTACCTTGATATCACAGGTCTCTTGGATTTAATATCTGACTCGGACTTAGGCCAATACAAACTATGTCTCTACTGCAACTTGTTTTATGTAATTCATACTACGAGAACACTTCGGCGAAGGAATCTAACCAGACGGCGGGGGACACAGTCAAGTGCCAGCCGTGCATCCAATCTACCAGCCCTTAGATATCTCGTAGTGCTTCTTTCTACGCAAACTGCCTTCTGACTGGACTAAGTCTTTGCCAAGGGGGATTCGCAATTACGCAAAGCCTGCCAGGGCGCAGATCGTCCACCAAAAGGTTAACACACTGTGAGGAGTCGGGTAGGCCGAAGGACAGCAAGGGGTACAGTCAAGTACCGGTCGAGTGTCTTGGTCAGGCACCTTATTCCTCCGTGGATCTAATATATTGTTACGTGGACGCGGGCGAGACATTTCAACGTACCAGAATTATCAACGACAACGGTTTAATATATCACGTCCGTCTGGTATCAAGACCAGATGCAGACTCTTTGGTTTGGTTACCAACAACAATAACATTCGAACGTCATAAAATCGATAGAACTAATTAACATTATAACATGACACATAATCAATATAGGGTTTGTGTCTTCGCCGTGGTGTTCTTCGCGCCTTCACGTCCGTAACAATATATAGATATTGTTGGGGATAGTCGCTGCTCCGTTCGGAGATTTGCCTCCTAGTTAATTTATTTTGTTGCAGCCGCCCTTGCTTACCGACCGCCTCATTTCTCCGAATTTATGTTTCTTTTCATTTCTCGGAAATCCCAAACTAGGTCAACACGAGAGTGTTGGTGCGTGCGTGTAACCCACGTGACGCTTTTCCTGGCATTTGATTGGCGCGGGCAATTTTGCAATTTTTGGGGGGGAAGCGTCTGACCGGTAGGGTGCTCTCTTCGCTCCGATACTCCGTGCAGGTATGACCTAGAGCAGTGCGTTTTTCGATTTCTCCGCCACGTTCAGCAAGTGTAAATTATAGTAGAAAGATTGAGGTTGCTTCCTCGGAACGCCTCATCTCGCAAGGTACACGCGCTCCTTTTGTTTTCCTTCCTCGTAGCCTTCCTGCCCGAGCTGCGGCGGCGAATCCCATCGTGCGCAGTTACGCGGTACTTCTATCATTGCTCCTACTCTGTTCCTTCTCCGGGTTGAAATCGAGATCGTTAGGATCTTCGGTGCCCTTCCTTCCATTCATGCTGCCTTTCTTACGCGTGTCTTTTAGTTTAATGCGTCAAGTATTTTTTTATTGTATAAGCATTACGGGCAATCAAATAAAACAAAGTGTTTTGTACAATACAACACGAGCTGTTCCCAGTGAACTTTTGCGACCTAACCGCCAAAGTATCCCACTCCTATACAATATATATATATATATATATATATATATGTATATTAGATCTGCGCCCTGGCAGGCTTTGCGTAATTGCGCGTATATATATATTATATATATCTCTACTCCTTGGTATCTATCTTGATAGACGCCGCGTTGATTCTACGTAGTGATTCCTCGATTAAGGGAGTCAGCTTGCTGGATGTTGCATGCGTGAATTTAAAGTGACAGAGTGTGAGTTTAACTCTTTAGTCGTGAATGAATTAGGTTAAAAGAGAACACTTTCTGCTCGTGTATCCCTTAATATTCACCCAGACTTTGTTGAAACGCTCGACGTGTTTAAAACCGTAATGCAGTATTCTAATCCGCGTGCTAGGAGTACAGTCAATTCTGTCACATTGTCGTTAAGGCTCCCTGCCACACTGTCCCAGCGAGTTGTGCCTACGCCCAGGCACGCGTCATTTCTACGCCTATGTAATCTTAAGCCGAGTCAGTGAGGCGTGTGATGCGAGGCGCCACGCGGCTTCTTTGATGAGAGTTGACGGTTCAACTGTTTATAATACAATAATATAACTCTTTCAATTTTACTTTTATTTGTTCGAAATTGTGATTTATATATTGCTGAGATTTTTCCGCTTAAAATGATATCAAACATGACATAATTTGATCAACATTTATTTATTTTATACTTATTGTGGAACTGATTTTATGTTATTATCGCATTAACCATATTACAAACAATATTGAAATTAATACGAAATGTTCCGTCATCATTCCTATCTCCATTGAGTCCCCTATTTCCTAAAAACATAAAACAATTATTAAATGAGTGATTCATGTTCATATAGCGTGCATATTTCTACCAGCGTATGAATACACTTACTTTTTATACATTATTACGAAATGTGGTACAAAATATTCCGTCATCGTTTCTACCTCCATTGAGTCCCCTATTTCCTAAACACATAAAACAATTATTAAATGAGTGATTCATGTTCATATAGCGTGCAAATTTGTACCGGCGTATGAATACACTTACTTTTTATACATTATTACGAAATGTGGTACAAAATATTCCGTCATCGTTTCTACCTCCATTGAGTCCTCTGTTTCCTAAAAACATAAAACAATTATTAAATGGGTGATTCATGTTCATATAGCGTGCATATTTCTACTAGTGAATGGATACACTTACTTTTTATACATGATCCTTTCCCAAGAAAAATAATTTCAGCCCCTGTACCATGCACTGGATGTAAGACGGTGCTCTGGTGCTATAAATCGCTAGTCTTTCGAAGATATTTTGTAGCTCTATTTTTTCATTCTCACTGTGTGAACAAATATTTTCCCCTGGTTCTTCGTCTGGTGGTTCATCATAAACTATAGCCTCTTCTTCGGAAGGTATGCCTACGTCCAGGCTATCGGCGTCTTCACATTCTGAAAAGTAATTTATGGCGTCTTGCACTCCGCACACTTCTCCTGTCACAGCACTAAGCATGTCCGACCAATCAGTTGCGAGTTCCTCCGGTTCACACACATTTGAAGCGCGGCCAATAATAGCGTTCCACGCATTTCTAATGTTTCCTGTATTTACCTCCAAACACGATTGCGACAATACATCTATACAGTTTTTCAACGTGTAATCCTTATAAAACCCGGCCACTCCGTTGTCATAGGTTAACACTCGTTGTAAAATTTTATGACGGAACAGTCTTTTTGATTTTTCAATAACTCCCTGATCCATCGGCTGGATGATTGCGGTAGTGTTCGGCGGCAAATACATAATTTTAAAAGTTTCCTCGTCCTGCATTTCTTGTGAAATTTTGTGCGCTTCGCAATTGTCCAACAGCAAAAATACTTTACCACTTAGACCGTGACGATTTTAGTACTCGCGTATCGATGGTTTGAAATGATTTTCGAACCAATCCAGAAATATGCTTCGATTCATCCAAGCATTCCCTTGGGATTTAAATACTACGGGCAAAGACGTTTCGTGCTGTAATGCCCTGGGGTTTTTATATTTGTATATCACTATTGGTATTAGTTTATGTGTTCCTGAAGCATTTGCGCACAATCCTACTGTTATTCTATCTTTTTTTTGTTTAATACCACTTAGACTCTTTTCGGATTCTCCTGCCAGTGATTTTTTTGGAAGTGCTTTCCAAACAAGGCCACTTTCGTCCATATTATAAATGTTGTCCAGACATCTTCTTTATATTTACATCTGTTATATCTTCTTCCTGAATCATTTGTTGAAATTTTTGTACGAATGTGTCCGCACCCTCCTTATCTGCACTGTATTTTTCCCCGTACATGCTCAGAAGACGAATGCCATTTCGCTTTTTAAATTGCGCCAACCACCCAGCGCTAAAACGAGAACATGATGGTGGCTCGTCTCTCAATTCCCTGGCTTTTTGTAATAATAACGCGTCCGTCAATTGATCCCCAAGCAGCCTTCTTTGCAAAAACCAGTTCAATAATTCCTTGTCCAATGCACTATAAACCGGATCAATTAATTTCCGTCGTTTTTGTTGTCCTTTGCTTTTTCCTTCGAACGAGTTAATTTTTTCAGCATTGTTCTTAATTCGCTGAATTGTCCTTCGATCAACACCAAATTGTCTTGCAACGTCTGGCGTCGATACCGACGATTCTTGAAATTGTTTCAAAATGTCCAGTCTTTGTTTCATATTTAAAACAGTATACTTTTTTTAGTTGCCATACTGTCATAAAATATATATTTACAAACTATTTTTAATCACTAATAACAACTAATAATCACTAAATATCACTAATAATTAATAAACCCAATAAAAAAACACGAAACCAAAATAAACGAAATAAAACTATGTAACACAAAATAGAAACACACAAAATAAAACTGTATAACACAAAAATGAAAACCCACATAACAAAATAACTTTCACAATCGACTGAACATTAACGCTTTCAAAAATCGCTCGATCCGCACGCTGCCAAGGTGAAAACCGAAGTGTCGCTCCAGCAGAGTTTACATATGGAAAACTCTGCCCGCAAAAGTTTTCCACCATTCAAATGTTATCGCTTGAGACAAAGCAGCTGTTGGTGCTACAAAGTTGCATTTGGCCGGTAATGCCAGAAAGCGAGAAAGCAGCAGCAGCACGCCGAGTGTGTGCGTGCCGTGTCCGTGAGCGTCTTTCGCGACGTTCAACTGTGACGATTTTTGACAAGGATGGCAGTATGTTCTATCTCCTTTGTACGCATTTCAATATTGCTATTATGATCGTGATCGGACCCTAGCCCAAACTCGGAATCAGAAAAAAGCATACGCGATGCGACGTCGGTGGAAAGGAAACAGAGTAAACTTATTGTATAAGTCATTACACTTGACGAATTAATTAGTAAATGTGGTCTGAATTACATCATGTTTGGTCTTATTTTTATGCAAACAATCTCATCAATATGGTATAAACTTTATCGTACAGAAACACTTAATAAAAATGGTTAAGAATCATCTCTGTTGTAGCATTTCGCACGCTCAGTTTCAACTCTGTCAGTTGCCTCGACTGTCGTTTTCTTATCGTTCGGCAAACTGCAAAGACGCGAGGCTCGAAAACCGTGCCTAATATCTCCACGTTGTCCAAAACGATTCCCAGATCCGCGACAATGTGACAGAATTTACTGTATACGTATCTCGACGTGTTACAATAATCGATGGCTACGGAATTTACGTTGGGTCGTGGTCTTTCGTATCGAGGTTGACTATTCCTCTTTACTCAAGATAGGACACTTGATCGTTGCGATCGCGGGGTTTGTATACCAGTAGTGAGGTGAATATGCAAGCGAGAGGGGGTCTCCCTCTACTGGAAGAAAAGCTGTGGCGCGCGAGAGAGGACCTCCCTCTATTGGGTGCTATACCCATTATTAGCGGTATGCCCTCGTACAGCTCTTTCGTACGCGCGGATGTGACCGTCGAAAAATACGGTCACCGACCTATCAATAGGCGAATGAAATGTATATAATTTATTTCGTTTATCCAATGACTAATATACAAAATGCTCAGTGTGCTTACAGGCTAATTGAATATCGAGGCATGTCTCAGTGATTATGAGTCTGAATGTTCGATCGGCCGACGTTTACGAGACTCCTTCTCTATGTCTACACAATGGTATACTGTCCGTTTCGCTATGTTTATTCGTTCAGAAAATAGAAGGAATCCTTTTTGTAACTCTACTTTTGGACATACATTAAATATTACAAACAATGGAAATTATATATATAAAAACAATTACGTGTTTGAGAAATTAATCTCGGAATATAAGTTCGGACTAGGAACAGCTCACGGGAATATTGTAATTGAACTGTCTCTAAAAGTTCTCTATAATGAGCGATACGCGAGGTTGACCACATTCGGTGGTCCTAGTCGCGGAAAACGTATCGTTGTCTCTATTTACGGCTTACTGTATATATTTCATTTTGGAAAAATGGTTGAGAAGGAAAATCCGTTCGTTCCGATTTTTTGGAAACACGGATTACGCGGCTTTGCGGCAAAGGTTAGACGAATCGCTATCGACGTCAGTGTTACGTCACACGAACAGAATTTACATAAGTGCGTGTGCGGAAGTGGTGGGGCGTGCTGCGCAGAACAGATCACGTAGGTAGCGAGCACTGAATGTTCTATGCTGTCGTAAATACCACCGGACTATTTGCGATGTATGAATTTCGTATTCCCTGGTTTTCTCAATAACTGGGAATTTCTATTCGTTTCAACGTTTTATTAAAAACCATTTCAATACAACGACAAATTGTTACGCTGTCTTAGTTCTGGTTCATCGTTAGCAGAGAGACATGTAAAGCCAGTCATTTTATTATCGCCAAGTGTTGTAAAGTTTAATACAAAACATATACAGAAAATCTCTGTGTGATAAATTAGCATCCCTGCGTGGGAAACCTACCAACAATTCCTTCAACGCGTGTCACGCTGTTACGGGTAAGGTTCCTTAATTCAGACATCCTTCTAGTTCGTGTAAGCACCAAGACACTTGGTTGAGGAGTTTATTCCCTTGTTTTGAAAAAAAAAAGACAGTTTTTGTTTGTAGGTTTGATAATCTATACTTTTCAATACTTTTAACTTGATAATCTGTACTTTCCAATACCCAGATAATCTATACTTTTCAATGTGAACTTCACTGTCACGTTTAATGTCAGTTCCGGAATCGGTATTTCTGGCTCATTAATTTGGAACGTGGGTGGGTTCGTTCGTATATACTATAGACGTGGACCCCAGTCCTTAGCACCGAGTGGTAGAGGTCAGTTACTTAGCGTTATACACCCCTGGTTGGACTCGTCTTGCTGCCGGAAGATGTGAAACAAGGAGCTTATTTGTTTCAGCCAATGATCCTGTCGTGGCTGATTCTAGGTTACCTGTTCGATGGTTGTAGTGCTGCGTCTCGTTAACATTGGTTTGCTTATTGCAACAGATTTTAAAACAAAATCTAGGCAAGCACTTACTGATACAGTTGAACAATCCTAATTTGTAAAAAATTACTAACGATCCATACCCTAGGCAGGTAAAAATGCTTACAGTATGCTGTAACCAAGAGCATGTCCGGTGCGCGTTTTTTACACTGTCTATACGTGCTTGTATATCGTTTAAGTTGTGATATAAACCTCTAAGTTTTATAGGGTCGATATTATGTTGCAAATGTAACAGCTGTGGTGTGATTAGATTCAGGTCTTCTGCAGGTATGTGTAACGTCATGTCTTTGCCATATTTTGTGTCGAGTGAGTCGTTGTTAGAGTGTGCGAGTTTAATTGTAGCGCCAGTTTAATTGTAGTTTAACACTTGGGCTGCGATACTATATTGGTTCTTTGATGTAAGATCTGATTATCTCAAGAGTTTGTTTCTGCCATCAGTAACGTCGGTTGGGTTTGTTTGTTGCACTTGTTGCAATACACGTGAAATATAGGCCGATCGGTCGCTGACGGTAGTCGCTTTGTGTAAAGCACACCGTCGAATCATATGTGAAAAAATGCTTCCCAACACGAGGTGGCGATCGATCGTTGTATGTGAAATACTTACTTATTCTCGCAGCGACTTGCCGCATACTCTTTTGTTTAACGCTATCTAACATATACTAGGAATTACTTTACGAATTAACTCCCTAACTCATCCCCGCCTAGCGGAAGAGCATGTCACGCGAGACGACCTTCGGGCGACAAACAAGTAACATATATCCTGCTGACCTGGATGACACAGCAAATAGCGCAAAAGGCGCCCAAGGTTCCGCACTATCATATTTCCTCCACGCACCGCTAGACGGACCAAACATGCACACAGCATGCAGTAACCAAATCTAGAAAGATAAGATACGTAGCGCTGATTCTCGAGAAGAACATCTGCCGTGCCGAGCCGAGCGAAGACTGCTGACGCCGAGTCAGGAGCAAGGGCAACGCTCAGCGGAGCACACCAGCTATATAGACTTGTGACAGCTGTCAAACGTGCACTTAGAGTTCAGGTAAAGAACAGTACAGTTAAAGACCCGTAGATCGGTGGCACAGAAAACAGAATCGTAGTTCAGCAAAAGTCCAGCATGTTAAAACAAAGAGTCAGTTCGAAGACAGCCGAATAGTCAGCGCAGAAACCAGCCAACCTTAAGGTAATTAACTGATCATTGTAAACCAATTGGTCTTTGTAACAAGGGACTTCGAGAGATTACAAGTTATACCAAACATAGGGTAATTAAAGTAAAAGCGTTTAACTTAGAATATTTTATTCACACGAAGTCATCATTCGACCCACGTAATGCACTCAAGTCATAAGACGCGGCTTTATCTGGACTAAACGGTCGCATTGGGCGCTCGCGATACACCCCACATTCCACAACCCTCTAGACCGGTTCTCAGACGCGTTCACAACCGAGATTGCGTTTACCAAATGCAATACTAGTTCACGCGACTGCGTACTTTCTGGACGTCAATTCAAATAGTATCTCTGCACCGACCCAGTGGACCCCAGTAAAACCATCGACCCTTCCACGAAGTGCAGATGCCTACCCTACCATCCTCCGTCCAAGGTTATCGGTCGAAAATTACATAAAAATGCAAAAAAAAGTGTCAACCACCTAAAGTAAAGTACCCTTAAAACTTTGTTCCGGAAAAAATCAAAGTTGTTCCAGGTTGTTCTATGCTTGGATGTTTTTGTTCTACAGTTTGGTGTCGCTGACGCGCCGTTATCGGTCGAAAATGACACAAAAGTGCAAAAAAAGTGTCTACCTCCAAGAGTAAAGTACCCTTTAAAAAATTGTTCTGGGAAAAATAAGAGTTGTTCTGAGTTGTTCCATTAATAATTAGCTTAAATATGTAATTTGGGGTTCATAAGATGATGGTGATAGCTATAGATGTAACAATACTGTATTTGCGCTCGATTCTATTTTTTTATTATATGTTTTTAAATTCTTTGTTTGGAGAATTAATACTTTGGAACGATGTTTAGAACAACTAGAACAATCTGGAACAACCTTTAAAAGTTTGATTTTCGAAAAATGGGCGGCCACGTCAAAAAATCGTGCTTTTTTTTTAATTTTTCGCGATAATTTTTATTATAAAAGCTTAATTTTCTGGAACAATTTAGAACAAGTCTAGAACAACCTGGAACAATTTTTAGAATTTGAAAATTTGAAAAATGGTTTGCTGATTTCATACAGGTATATAATTCGCCAATTTGAACATTTTTTTGTATTGAGACGCTTTTTTTACAATGCTTCTGTGGTAGTGGCCGTCTATTGTGCTTTACTTTTGCTCAGATTATAAGTAAAAATTCTACTTAAACTCGAGAAATGGAGCATCAAGAAAGTAAAAAATATTATAAAAAATGTGTATATTCCGAAGTGTGGCTTAACAAACCGCATTGCATCGGATGGCACTTCGTTCCACGCTTTTCTCATTAAAGATTCCGATCTCTGCATAACGTGGCTAATTCACTATGGCTTAGATAATTTGGTGGAATCCTCTGATTCGGAATTAAAGAAAAGGCTCAACTTTACTTTAGCCCCACCACGCTTTTCGAATCTGCGATACGTCATCCCCCGCAGTTTCGCCCGCTGATCACGAATATTACAATGTTTTTTGGCGGAAATGCCAAACAACGCCAAAAAACAATAAAAAAGTTTAAAACCAAAAATCGTTTTTCTAACATTACCCAGTACTCCGTAGATGTTTTTCGATGCACGATGTCATTCGACGCGCCTTTTTTCCCCGCTCACGTCTGTCCCATTCGTTTTTTGCACGAACCTAAAAAACTTACGAAAATCGCGTAAACCTGTTATAAGGGTATTGTACGATTACTCAGCACTCTATGGATATTTTCCGATGTGTGGCACGTCGTTTGATGCGGCCTTTCATGGTAAACACGGCCGTTGTGTCCGTTTTTTGCAAAAACCTAGGAAACTTCCGTTTTTGCACATATCGACTCCTATCGAAGGTCGGCATCGCATTTGTTTTGGTAACATTTGGACGGCATCACATTTGGTGATATATGTTAGTTTCGCGCCGAAGGCGTGTCATCAACGTACTTTCCGTGCACGGGTAGTTCTCATTGCAACGTTCCACCCCAGAAATAGGGTTCGAAACCTGCACGAGCCCGTTTGTTTTGCGATCCCACCTTCTATCGTGGCACCGACATCAGAAAAGAATTATTTAGAATATTCGTGATTCAGAATCACTCTTCGTTATTTCAATATTCGTCGAGAGAAAAAGAATTATTTTTTACTTTTTAGCGCGCCTCTGATGTCGGTTTTCTCACTTTTTTTTTTAAAGTTATTTTTCTTAATATATCTGCTGCGTATGACGATGATAAGAAAAACTCAAAGAGATACTGTTCGGGAAATCCGCTCTCGACAGCGCATCCTGTCGCCGATGACCACCTGGCGGCAGCACCTCCCGAGCTCGATTCGCGAGTGCCGGTTCGCGTACCGGTGAGAAGCTGGAATGCGCGGAATGCGCGAAACGCGGGCGGCGCCATGCGCCGTTCCGCTAATTTGACCGCTTCTACCACGTCTCTTGTAGCGCGAGTTTGAATTCTTTGTACGATCACAGTGAATATCAGTTTCCATCACATCCCAGCTTCTCATCTTTAGAAAACAGTCGACCGATCTACACGAGATACGCTGCCGTATATAGCAAGCGAAACGCTGACCACCGTAGCGTGATATTTAAGGTACATCAACACGTTTCTTATCAGGCACTGCACGTGGCCGTACTCTTACCACCTGCATCCACGACCGCGCATTTACACTAGACACTGGGGGGCATTAATTACGGCAATTGTGTCCGAACCAACATAAAACAGACATTTGTATACATTGACGAGCTGCACCGGTTTACTTACAATAAATCGGCACTAGCGAACGCAACACGCAAACACGTGTCTTTTCTAACCTCACCACCAGATGACCTATTCATTTCCGCGCCCTTCCCCTCTCCGCTCCTAAATTTTCCTTCCCACTCATTTTCCCACACATTTCCCCAACAGATACATATACCGGGCGATATTATTATATTTATCAGTAGTATATTATATGATAGACAATTGATGGTATATAACCAAAACCAACTTGTAACAGCAGGAAACACGTCAAGGGATTACCACAAGGATCGGCGCTCAGCCCACAAAGAGCGGCAACCCTTCATACACGGCGGTGGCTATAATGTTGCACGCTACAGGAGTCCATGTGACGACACATTGCCGAAACTGTCTTGCGACGGTTACCGACTCAGTCTTAACTTTTCGGCCGTTAAAGTCCATAAAAAGAAGCGATGGCAAGTCGCGAAATCGCGATACCCGGCACGAGTCGCGATAGTGCGTTATCGTGAAACGTTCGAAGTGATAGTGACAGTGACAGTGAAGTGAACGAAACTACAGTGGGGACAGTGTCCGCAGTGACGAAGACCCGGAAGAAAATGTGTCCGAGGACGGCGTATTTTGAGGTTACGAAAACGACGACGACAACAGCAAGACGACGAAGGAAAAAGAACAGTCGCCAACTGAACCGTGGAGGTTTTAGCCGGTAAAAATCCGACACTACACCGTACTGCAGTGTGGTCCACGGGTGGGGCCCCTCACGCGGCTGCTTCCACCTCCACTAGCTGGTCGCAACACCGACCGAAGCACATGCGTGCGATCGTGGTGGAAAGAAGACGGAGCATAATTTTGTGCCTCTTTCTATTGGGTGCGCGCGCAGCTTCTGACGTCATTTTATTCTACATTGGTAGAAAGAAGACGAGAAGCATAGCTCCTTCCTTGTCTACGTACGGTGCGCGCGCAGCGCTCACGGACACGGCACGCACACAACTCTCGCCTTCCCCCACCATGCGTGCCGCAATGCGGCAGGATGCTATTTCTGAGATCACTGCACCGAACTACTCGGTCCATCCGGAATCGGCCGAGGAGCGAAGGAGGGAGCCGAAGGCGAGGAAGGCGGTCGCGCTGCGCTCTCGTTGCGCGGCGAGTTTAAATTCGCCGCGACAATGTTCGAGAGTCGACAACCACAGCATCAATTATTCTCGACTCTTCTGCGAGCTTCAGCTCCTAACCTCAGACAGGCGGATCCACAAGACTACGACAGAATCCGGTGACCAAGGAACCATAAGATCCGTAACAAGGGAATTCATCCAAAATCCCCACGGGACTCCACGCCGGGTCGTAACCAGTGTCAGCATATTCAGCGTAGAACTCCATCGGAGGTGCCGGTGGTGGGGGAAGCCTCGGCAGGTGTTTAAAACATGCGTCAAAACGTGCACATAAGTCTGACTTCGTCAAGTGGTGTAAAACGACCACTTAAGTCGCTCTTATTCCCTCTCCGACGGGCTAATATGTCAGTTCTCGCTGCTTTTCCCTCTCAAAGCACATAACCGTGTTAAGTGATTATCCTTCTGTGACTGTTCGAAGAGCGCCCGGACTCCTCGTTGTGAGCTGCCCGACAAGTTCTCGCGTATCGCGGGAGAGGAGGGTGTGGACCGAAAACTGTTCTCCTTAAACTCCCAACACTTTATTTCAACGCACCTGAGATTTCGTCACCGATTCGAACGGGACACTAGACCTTATGAACAATGTTGCACCGATTCGAACGGGCTAAAATGCTTGTTAACACGCACCGACTTTAACGGGCTCGCACACCTCGCTAAACCGCACCTGCTATAAATGTTCTCCGACTCGAACGGGAATTACCACACCGAATAAAGTTAGTCACCGAATTTAACGGGAATCGCACTAAAACAACTCTTTCCTTTCTCGCTTTGCACTCTCTCTCTTTTTCTCGCCTTACGCACGTCTTTCCTGCTCGGAGGTCCTTACACGAAGGAGGAAGCAACGGTCGCCTCCTCCTTCGGTCGCAGGCCCGCCGACCTCCAGGAGCCGCCCGGTCGAGCTATTCCAAACTCAACCGCCGAAAAACCAAAACATTGGCGGCTCCGGAAGGCCGGTGGGCCCCCGATCTAGCGGGGTGTTGGCGGGTGAGACGCCGCAAGCGCTTGTTCGCGCGCGCATCCCCATTAGGCCAGTGCTTTGCAGCACGTAGCCAACTGGACGATCGGCGCTGTGCGCAGCCGCAGCGTGTGCTCCTCTCTACTGCGCACCGGCGCGAAAGCGGGGTTTTCGAACAGTGACCAACCCCAAAACAGGCTAAATTTTGCGAATTAATTCCGAAAAAACTATTAATGCGATATTATTAATTTTTTAATATGTATTTGTACACACCTTAGGGAGCATGAATAAACAAATTTACAACAAAATGTTTATATTTGAACAGGATATGTGACTTCGTGTTCAATGGTGCCCTTCGTGCACGGTTCGACGGTGTACCCGATATCTGAGACTGTAATTGCTTAATTGATTTGCAATTTTATTGTTTTTCCATTTCAGACCCACCAAATCGCCAAAATCGTGTGCACCATCGAACTGTGCACGAAGAGCGCCATTGTAGACGAAGTCACATATCTTGTTCAAATACAAACATTTTGTTGTAAAATTTTTTAGTCATACTCCCTAAGGTGTGTACAAATACATATATTCAAAAATTAACAATATCGCATTAATAGTTTTTTCGGAATTAATTCGCGAAATTTAGCCTGTTTTCAGGTTGGTCACAGTAGGATAACCTTAAGGGGACTAGGCAGTCAGATTTGTCGAATATGAAGGCTTCAGTATTATTCTTCACGTAATTTATTACAAACCAATAACATTAGTAACAAACTATAGGTATGCTTTTACTTATACTATACTTCATTAAAAAAAAAATCTGAATGCTTGAAGTTAATAATATCTTCATAAAAAAGATTTTTTAGTATATCTTTTTCTATGTAGAGCAGGCCTGGCCAACTTGTGGCCCCCGAGCCACACACAGCTAGCACACAGCCACACATGTTCCCTTGGCCCCGCTCGCCAGCGCGGTCTCGCCGGCGGAGAACTGCCCCCTCTATGCCTACTGCTCAGAAATCTGGCTACGTCTTCGATGTTCGACTGTTGTCGCCTCATTGTAAATATTACAGGAGAGGGAGCACTTCTCCTTTGGCGAGACTGCGGTGGCGAGCAGGGCAAAGGGAACATGTGCGGCTGTGTGCTGGCTGCATGTGGCTCGGGGGTCACAAGTTGAGCAGGCCTGATGTAGAGTATTGCCGGTGCGTTAAGCTTTTCTTCTGAAAGGCTACTGTGCGTAAATAATTTTCTACCTGTTTTAACACAGAAAATGAGCGGTCTCCTTCGGCATGCTTAGTGGCAATATTAAAAATAATGTTGTAACGAGACCGAGGACGCAGCAGCGTCCACACATAGCGCTTCAAAGAAATCGCGATAATCAAACAATCGCGTCAGGCCATTGACCCGAGCAGCCGTGTGTCGAAGCCACTAGAAGCGTCTAGAAGCTTCTAGAAGATTCCGAATAACTTCAGTGCATTGCATATACCGCGCGCATACGAACTAAGACGCAACATCCAATACAGCTACGGAGGCCGCCCATAGAGAAGATAGGTTAGCTCCATGGGAGAGGACGAAGCATTGCTATCGGCCGCCCATGGAAGCAAGACAGATATTTCCATAGGAAAGGACGAAACCTGGTTATCGGCCACCCATGGAATGGGAGAGGACGAAGCATCGCTGTCGGCCGCCCAAAAGTACTCGAGAAGGAACGCTTGGTTCCCATACATGTTCGGGAGAGGACAGTTGAAATAAACCGGCCGCCTGATACAGATATGGAGATACGAGTGGACTTCTCGTGTTAGAAATTCTGTACTGGGAGAGAACGGGTTTAGGCTCATCTTCGTCTTAGCGGGCACGAATTTTGGGGATTTTTTTCTTTTTGGATAGAGCATCGAAAGGTAAGAAAGTATTTCCTCTGACGTTTTTGCCGGAAATCATTTCTTCAAAAGTTATGAGCGTTTTTTGCGAAGCGCCGGCAGTAGCGTTTGTCGGCATATTTTCCAGCCGGTGCATTTTTTTCGGCGTTCTTTGTTTCCCTGGATAGATCATCGAAAGTTCTATAACTTTTCCCTGTGACTTTCTTTTGGGAAATCACGCCTTCAAAAGTTATGAATTTATTTGTGAAACATACGGTAGCAGCACTGGTTATTGTGTTTACCAGCGCCTCGCGATGTTAGAGATGAAGGTGTTAGTCGATTTGTTGTTCGTTTTGATTCTTACGACCACTGAGCCTTCTGTGTTATTATTTGAAAGCAAATAAAAAGACGCCTCTACTTTCAACTGGAATCATTTGCCACAATGAGGAGATTTTGATATATTTTTTCGCGCCAAAGGCGCGTCAAGCGTTGAACTCGGGCGCTAGCGCATTTGAAACCAAATAAAGTAACGCCCTCTACTTTCAACTGGAGTTGTTTGCCACAATGAGAAGATTTTGATATATTTTTCCGCGCTGAAGGCGCGTCAAGCGTTGCACTCGGACGCTAGCGCATTTGAAAGCAAATAAAGTAACGCCCTGTACTTTCAACTGGACTCGTTTTACGGGGAAACAAAACGAAATTGTAACAATAGTTCTTGACGAATAACTCCGAAACGAAGGTCAACCCCCTATTGCATGTATCCGAAAATGTCGTTCAGAATGTGGAGTTAAACGTATTGTATGTCTCACAAATAAATTCGTAACTTTTTAAGGAGTCATTTCCTAAAAGAAGTTATGGGGAAAACTTATAGAACTTTCGATGCTCTATCCGGGGAAAAAAAGAACGCCGAAAAAAAATGCACCTGCTGGAAAATACGGCGACAAACGCTACTGCGGCGCGCTTCGCAAAAAACGCTCATAACTTTTGAAGGAATGATTTCCGGCAAAAACGTCAGAGGGGATGTTTTCTCAACTTTCGATGCTCTATCCAAAGAAAAAAAAAACCCAAAAATTCGTGCCCGCTAAGACGAAGCCTTACCCGGGTTTAAACTAGCCGAACGCTCGTTAGCTCAAAATTGTAAAGTCCGTCAATAATTCGTTGCTAGCCATCGGCGTTGCCAAATTAATTTTTGCGACACATCTGTAAGAACGAAATGTATCTAACATGAAAATAAATATTCTGTCCTTAGAACCCGAAACCCAGTGAATCCTAAATCTATTCCTACAACCATCCTACAATCTCAAAATGATAGCGTGACCGACGTAAGCGGAACGTAGAGCAGCGGTGCTAAATTGTAAACACTGCTTTTATATGTCAATCCCATGCCGCCAAAATATCGACAAAAGATACTCTGATATTGCTCAAATATGACGTCGGTAAACTGGCAGGTTTACACGGAGTGCAACGGAATAATTGGCCGCATCCTTTTACCATTGGTTGTTCTAACCGAATTATTCCGAAGAATGCCGAATTCCAATAAGCATTCACTCCAGTTCGGCCTTTGCAAAGTCTAGCTTACGCTGATGCTGAGCATTTGCTTGACCAGAGAAACTGCTTGAGTCATGACGGTGAATACAGGAAACACTTGAGTCGGACTTAATGCACTGAGTGAGACTTCGAAAAGTCTAAGTAGGGGTTTTAGCCGCGTACAACCGTTATACGTTGCCGTTTGTCCCTAGCACGTCCGGTTAAAGAGCACTCTGATTGATTGTCTGTCTGCACTACAACCTACAACGACAACCTCTGCTTACTCGCAATGTAGAATCGGCTTAAGGAATCAGGACTACCGACAGGGAGGAGTAATTCCAATTCCCCCACGGGATTCTACGAAGGGTCCTAACAATATGCTGAAACTGCTCCCCCCTTGGCAACATGTGGTGTACCCATCGCCACAAGTCCGGTGGTCCGATTTAATCTCCTCCTCTCCTGTAGACTCGTGCTGTGGGAAATGGTGTAGAGAAGGGTCCAAGATGGCCGACGGCCAGCCAGTCCAACAAGTGCACAACGTGGTTTGCTTTTAGGTGTGGGTTAGGTCTGGGTTAGGTGGTGGTTTGCTTTTAGGTTAGCTCTTACTCTCTTTAATGTTAGATCAGGTACACACGTGTTCCCACTAGTGAGCGTGGAGACGCTCTGCCGAGCTCACGCATCGCCCCACGTCGTCTCCCCACTACTTGCTCCGCGCCTTCTCGTCTAGGGAATTGTGAGGACGCAGTTTGTGGTGGGGGATTACAATCCCTACAGTGCTTGTAGCGTCTTTGCAGGGACATCCCTGCATTCGACGTAAGCGCCTCCAAGCGGAAGGAATGAAAGCAAAGTCCCTAATTTTGTAAGCCAGGAACGGCAGTTCGAGTAAGAGCGTCGAGTGTGTAAGCACGTGTACCTGAGTGGTCCGATGCATCCGCGGTTTTTCCCTAGGGGTTAGGCCGGGTCTCAAGCTTAGGTTTAAGCCGGGAATTAGATTTGCATTTGTTTTGTCGCATATGTTTACGCACGCGGGGCGGTTGCACAGGGGATACTGCCCAGAACCAGATCCATGACTATGAATACCTGGTGATCCACCTCTGTGAATACGGCAACATACACATGGCTGAACCTGGAGTCATATATGGATATGCACGGTAGGCAGTCGGAGAGGGGAGATCCAACGTTCTGGGTTGGATTACGGTCGCCATTTTTTTTATTAAAAAATGGGACATAACCAAATTCACAATTGTCAACAGTACACTGGAGCAACATGGATAATGAAGAGAAACAAGAAATAATTATAAAGGAAGAGGATAATGCCAAAGAAGAAATATAAAATACGAGACGGGACGTTAGCGACGACATCAACCCGCTGGAATTTTACAATGAACTGGAGGCTGGAGGTCGAAAGCACGACTCCGATTCTCGAAAGAATCTGTCATCCACGAGATCTTGCAGAGAATGAGTTAAACATATATGGCGAAATTCAACAACCGTGGCGACCCTACCTCTCTGCCTGTGCAACTATTAGTTTGCTTACGTTGTTATGTAAAAGTGCAAGTTTCCAGGAAAGAAGCCAGATATCTGTTTTCCTTACAATATATTGGATACATTATTATGTGAGTGTAACGTAGTTTAAATGGAACGAACGCACGGGGTATGGAAGCATGGATTCAACAAATTGCAATTTATATAAGATATAATATATATGATAAAACATGTAAAACTATTTCTATATTGTAACGAGACAACATACAGAGCAGACAAGCCGGACAAAAATTCCATTAGGCCGGCGAGAACATCTGATTGACGCGGGGTCAATGCCCCGCGACACCGCGAGCGAAGGTTCGCGATCCTTCCAGAATCTTCCAAAAGCTTCGAGACGCTTCCAGAAAGTGCGAGACTAAGCGTGCGAGTGAGTAAGAATGATAGTTACCGAATTATTGACACTGCTAGCAACGAATGCATATAAAAACCCAGAGACGCGAGGGTCGCGTCCTAGTTCGTGCTGCAACTGTGGGAGAGGACGAGGTAAGGAACCTCGGCCGCCCGCAGGAGCATGACGAAGCTGGGAGAGGACAGAGGTTACACCTGACGTCTCTGCGGAACTCGGGAGAGGACGGCTGTCGAAGCCGGCCGCCCGGGGGGAGAGGACGGCTGAGAAAGCCGGCCGCCTAGCCGAGAGAAAAGTACAGGGTAACGCCGCCTGCGTACTGTTACGTCCGGGCGAGGCTTTTTCACGACTTGTATCCGTCAGAACGGTCGATGAGAAATCCGCGAGCGGTCTGCCGTGCGACCGGGCGTAACGCTTGAATAATTTTGTTATTTAGTTACAATAAATAACGGTAATCTAACTAAAGATCAATATTGCAAGGATTCTAATTCCTTCCTGGAAGAGTGGGATTATTGGTTTAATTGTCTAAGCTAAACGGAGAAGTTAAATTAGAAGTTAATATCGCGTTTAGTTATATGCAGGACTAATAGGATTCGTGTGCCTCCGTAAGACCCGTACAGGTCCCCAATTGTTCGCGTGAGGTTATGTTTTCGGACTGTGCAGTACTACGGTAGATGAGGTGTGACGTCACAACATAGATGAAATCAAAGAAAATAATATAAGGGGAAAACAAAATAGATATATTGAATCAGAAAAATATTGATATAAAGAAAAATAGAAAAGATATATTATGAATCTGATAAACAACGAAAAGAAAGACTGCAGTAGATATTATCGCAGCATTGAGAAATGTTCAGTAATAGTGCGCGACAATGATGCACCTTAATACGAGCGCTCTTTACAGAATATGCGGATGCGCTCTCGGTAATTTTACAGTTATGCGCCTTTACAATCGAGAAATTCAACAGGGAAACTTGCACGGTCAAATGACCGTGCCCGTGGGATCCCGCCGTGGCCTAAGCTCGGGCATGGTCGTACAATGGGATGTTAATAATTGTCGTACGTCGCGACTGGAGGTTCCTACCGTGTCGCTGGTCTTCGGGTATGTTCGTATAGCTGCGCTTGCGCACGCAATCTTTCTCCTCCTTCTCTCTATCCGTCTCTCTCTCTCTCTCTCTCTCTCTCTCTCTCTCTCTCTCTCCTTCGCTCGCTCGCTCTATCTCTCTCTCTCTGGCAGTAGGTCGGTAGGAATTCGGTGTTTAATCGATGTTAATACCTTCGAATCGAAATGGAATTTTAGTACTGTGTTTCTCCTAGATTTGCCTGTGCTCAGATGTGATTGAGCCGGGATATAGCCCGTTACAAGGGTCGACAAATCAGGAAGTTGATGCTTCAATTTCGTTAATTTCGTTAGATAATTCCGACTTTATCGCCACGCGAGCGAGGAACAACCTTTCCGCGTTCTGTTCAAGTTTTATATACAGAAAAAGAATAATGTAATTGAAATCAAAGAAAAGGAAACTTAATTTAACGCGTCCGACACAATTTGTCGGCCACGTGCAGAACGTACGCGCACACTTTCGCACTTTTCACTAGCGAAAGAAAAGAAAAACTGAGTCGGTGTCTCAAAATAATAATCACAATTTATAACTAAGGCTTTACGAGGATAATTGAGTCCTTTTTGTAACACACTGCAAGAAGAATATGCACTATTAGGCTCTAAATGAATGATATCTAAGATACCCTCGGACAATCGACCACGTGCCTCACGACTTTACAGCCAACTGCCCAGAGAAATCTGTCGCGAGACGGCTCCTGGGCTCGCTCTAGGACGGTTTTTCATGCCCTACTCGCGGAAACGGTCGTTCAGAGGTCGATCCGGTATACAAATATTGTGTTACGATGCTCGCTCGATGTTCAGTGAGATACTTTCGCTCACTCATTTATCCTTTTCTAATTACCAAGTTTTATTTCAAATACGGTATAATTTCATTGACTCATTTATTTAAGATTTTAGCAGCGTACGCTCCTGATTTCGTATCCTTGAACAAAATTAGGTTGATGTTCGAGCAATGCCTTATTGCCATGAAAATAATAATTTACTTTGGAGAGAAAGAGAAACTTAAGATTTATCACGCGGAACCTCATCGCGATTTCTTAGCCTAGGCGCACACACACACTCATACTGCACACACACACTCATACTATGTTCATGCATTCACACCCGTTCGCACGCTTATATCTATGCTTACATCTACCTTAAAACTACTTATATATATTGGGACGAGTAGTGAGGCAATTCCACTACATACTACCACTCGACAGTACCACGTATACGATGAGCCTAAGCCATGATACGAATATTTCGTATACGCGGCCTGGAGGAAAAATAGAATAATCATGATTTTACAACTAATACTCTAACAGCGCACCGGATGCGATGAGCCTAAGCCATGATACGAATATTTCGTATTCGGCAGCCGGAATAAAGGAAATTAAAGGGAGTTTAATCAAGAAATTATGCTAAAAAGAAAGGAAAAATCAAAAAGTTACGCTGGGACGTAACACTGTCGTAGCAGGACCACCCGATTCCCATAAACGAATAGGAAAGGACGACTGAGAAAGACGGCCACCTATTCGAGTATGGAAACACGGGTGAACTACTGCGAAACTCTTAATATCTATTGGGAGGTATGGTTTGGAAATAACCAGATCCCCAACGGAGTCCCTTGCCCTTGTAAAAACGCTGTTGTCAGTGGTTCGTTGTTAGCCGACCGAGTTGACAAAGAACGACCTGATACCTGTCTGTAATCCTCCATGTACCTAATGAGAAAATATATTTCCGTCCGTCTGTTCCTTAGTATGTATGTATGTATTCATTTATTGTTCCCTTCCGGGTTACAATTCATTCCTTTACATATAAACTCCGCTCCTTAATTCTACCTTACATTTCTAACTCTCCTTCTCTCTCTCGCCGCCCCTTACACGATTCGCACGCTGCCCTCTCTGTCGCTCGCTCTCCTCTCTTTCCTCTCTCTCCATTCTTACACTCTAGTTCCCTTATGTCTATCTTACTTTTACGCCGCTTTCTTTCCCTTCCTCTCTTCTTATTCTCTATCTTAATCGCTATTCTTATCCTACCCCCCTTTTCCTCCCTGCCCTCCGGACTTCCGCTTCCTCCCATTCTCTCTCTTCCTTTCATTCCTTTTGTTCATTCTCTTTACGCATCCATCCGTTCTCACTCGCTCTCTCCATTCCTGACCTCATTCATTCCTCTCCCTCCTCCCTTCTCTCACTCGCTCCCTCCCTCTCCTCCTTCTCCCGTCTCACTTCCTCCAGTTCCTTCAGCCAATCCTCCCCCCCCCCCCTCCTTCCCCATCCAGTACTTCCTTTGCCTTTATGTTCCATCCCTCCTTTCTCTCGTCTACTCTCCCCCATCCTCTGCACCTCTCCCACACGTGCTCCCACGTCTCAACCTCTCCCCCACACAACCTGCACTTCCTTTCTTCCTCTCCTGCCCAATACAACCCTTCCCTCATTTCATTCCCCAACCTGAATCTTGCCCATCTGCTTACTCTTCTTTCGCTCCACCCCTTCCTCAGATATCCTTTCCTTCTCTCCCTTACTTTTTCCCCGTACCACCTATTCGACCTCGGTTCCTTTATCCTTTTTTCTCTTTCTCTTCTCTGTTCTTCCTTGTCTCTCTTCTCTAGGTCCCCATATTCTACCCCTTGTTCCTCCCCCATCCTTATCCCTCTTTCCCTTAAGAACTCCCTTCTCTCCTCCTCCCATCTTCCTACCACCTTTCCCTTTTGCCATCTCTCCTTCATTTCTCTCCTGCATCTTCTTGTTATCTCTCCCCCTTTCCCCTCCTCCAGTCCTTTTTCATAGTTCCAAGCCCTTCTTCACGCTCTTACCCTCATCTTTCCCCTATCCGACTCCTCCCTCACCATATATCCCGGCGTCCTCCATCCTAGCCCCAATACCCATCTCACATACCTCTCCTGAAGTGCCTCCACTGTCTTCCTCTCCCTCCAGCCCCATGTCTCCACCCCGTATTCCGCCACTGTCCACACCAACGTGTCAAACAGCCACATCCTTCTATTCCAGTCCTTACTCCACAACCTCTTCCCCATTCCCCATACTTCCCTCATCGCCGCCGCCGCCGCCCTTCTGACTCTCTCCCTCACATTCTTCTCACTCCCACCTCCCTGTTCTACCCAGTACCCCAGATATTTCACCTCCTTTACCTCCTCCAATTCCCCCCCCCCCCCCCAGCAACCCCATGAAGTGCTTCTTCTGTTCCTTAGTATCCAACTCCTTATTCCACTGCGCATATCCCAAACACACAAACCTCCTACAATATGTAGGGTCGAAAGGAACTAAGCGCGACGGTTACCACTAAATATATATATTTATTGAACAAAGTAAATGAATCAGTACAAAATCTATTCTCTCAGACTAGGACGCGACACGTACAGCTCGCACACAGAATGAGCTGCAGTCCCCGACGCAAAACCGTATCGCACACAGCCTGAGCTCTTTCCCCCGGTCTTTGCCTTACACGTCCGCTTCCGTTTCGAGCTTGCCTTCGACTACTGTCCTCTCCGTTCCTGCCGTGCGCCTTGCGTCGCGTCCGCTCGCCCCAAAAACATCCCAGAGCCGAGCCGCTGAACAGCCGAGAATCGCTCGGTTCGTCGCGCACCACAAATATATAAATATAAGTTTATTTTTTATCGAAAAAATATGAGTTTTACTAAAGTAAGACTAGAATTTGCTTTGACAAGTGTTACGTCCTCGTTTTTGGCACCCTGCATTCACCGGGTATACCGGGGATCGAGGACAAACGGAAGGAGGGATCGCACCGAAAAGAGGTTTTATCCGTCAGTGGAGCGGCGCACTGACGTATCGCGAAATGTAAGGAGAACGCGTCCGAATGGTTACGGCTCTACTGTTTGTAGCTTCGGCGGGGATTTAACCGGCCTACTGGTTACCTTAATGCGTACGAATACGTTGGGGAGAAGGGAAAGGGAAATACGTCAACGTTCGAGGGTCTTTAGTCGGGCTTTATTGCGGAATCACCGTTACACTTTAGTTCAATATCTCGATGTCCGAGTCTTCGTAGAGTTCTGTCACCGTAACCGTGGACGGGACTCCCTCAACTAGATCACGCAGATATGCGGCGGACGGGTACCGATAGTGCCTGCCGAGTTCGTCGTCGAATACGTAGGGCTCGGTGAAGGATTCCGCAAGGGCAGGTTCAGGGGGAAGATTTGGTTCGGGGGTGTGGATAGGGGAATAGTTGGGTCTGGGGGAGGAAGGACGGGCCGCGCTGGGGCCGTAGGAGGGAGAGGGGTTGGTCAGGGGAGCTGAGACCTCGGCTTCAAACTGGGTGGCCAGATACTCCCGGAGTCTGGCTCGTTCCCTTCGGGTCTGGATTCGTCGTCCGGCACGGGGGCCCTTCCGGCGAGAGTTCCGGCGGAACTTCCTGCGGGGACCTACGCGGCGGTTGACTCTTTAGTGGTGGTTCGTAAACGGCGAAACTACGGAGGTTTCGGCTGGTTCCTGTTCACTTACCCGAGGGGGGGGGGGGGGGGGGGGGGGGTTCCCATGCCAGGGAGAGCGGTCGACGGGGCAGTAAGCGCGGGGTGCAGGAAGCCAGGGAGGGCTTCCGGGCTACCTCGCTGCTAGTCGCCCTGGTCAGAGGGCTCGTGTCCGGTGCGGTGCGGGAGCTGCCGCGGGGAAGCCCGGGGGCGTCCGCGCACGCTGGTAGCTCGCCGATCGCGGGAGCCCTGGGTAGGAATGGGTGTGTAGCCGAAGCTGCCGAGTAAAAAGTGTACTGGTAGCTGAATGAGTTATCGCGGAGATTCGGTAAAGTCGCGATGGTCGTTTGGTTAGAGGGTCTCAGAGGATGGTCGAATGGTTCTTGGAGGTTGTTGTGGGGTCAGGAAGATTGATAATTGATGCAGTTACCTCGGGGTTGATGTAGAGTTGTATTTTATGGCGATACACTTTCTTGAAGATCACAACCGTCTTATTAAACTAGAGCTTGGCTGCTGTGAGCCTGATAACTTAGATGAACGAGTTGCCGAAAGTAAACTGACGTGACTTAGTGCCCAACTTGAGCGTGACGTTGACTATGGAGCGGAAAATCGTAATTGAATTGATCGCTTGCTTTGTGGTCCTATTTAAGTAGTGGGTTTTGCTGAGGGTCGCCAGGTCCTTCGCGGAACTGGCACCCTAGCTTCCGTTTTGGAGTTGGCGTTCTCGGAACTATGTGCTGCCGCGGATCGCTAATCGATCGTTGGGGTTAACCTATGCTGATTCGGTGTCAGCATTCTTACGTTTCTACTTACATTACTATTGTGCGCGGTCGTTATGTAATTCCTTCGCGTGGCGCGGATTACGTCCCGGATGGGCGTCAGCGTTACGTGAAGGAATTTCGGTGGCGCGGTGCGCCGGCTTCAGTTTCGCTTTTGCGCGACTTACGGCTAATTAAGAAGGTACGCGGTGCGGCGAGCTCGTTGTGAGAATATAGTCGTCGAAAAAGCGGGTGGAGGACGTAGGACGTAACAACAAGTATGCCTCACACATCCTAAAAAATACTAACAAAATAAATTCACTCTTAAGTTTACTTTTTTAAATTTCTATTGAACAATCGCTATATCAGCGTTTGCCAAAGCTCTTGCTAATTCTACTTTATTATTTTCTTTAATCTAATTTTTAATTCAATTTTAATTCAATTTTTTAATGTAATTTCTTTTAACTTAATTCCATTTTGTCCTCGTGTTCATAGCATTGGTTGTTCTATACAAGGTGAAAATGCTATTAGGCATAACGGTCAGCTGGGGACGGGTTATGTGAGGCCCCCCGCTGAACAGGTATACTCAATAAAAACCCCTCCTCGTTCATCTATTGTTGCATAATTAGTATTATTCAGAGAATAAAACAGTAATGTTATTATTTTTAATTCGATAGAGCGTACCCTCGAATGTTAAGGTCCTGGGCGCACATCTCTTCGGTTTCCCCCGCTGACTTCCTGCATTGGCTGTTATTTACATAAAAACAGGTGAATTGATTTAATTTAATTTAATTGTTTTTTCACATTTCTGTTATGTAAAAGAATTATCACTATATATTTAGAGAAAACTTACGTTTGGAAATTAAGCCATGCCGTCAGTGCCTTCCATGCTTAGGCATTTCCAGTGTGCCTCTGTCACTCAACTGTAAATTAAAACAGTTTAATAGAAATAATCGCGTGGCAAATAGAATTGATCTGTAAGCAACTTTGTAGAACAGGAAAGGAAGCGTATTGCCACCCCTGTTTACAATGATGCATTCAAAAAGTAACGAATAGTAAAAAAACTAACTTTTTACAATGCCGGATTTCAGCCGTTTCCTTCTTTGCGCAGGTCCGTGTTTGCTCATTAAACATTTAACCAAACAAACGTTGGATGAGAGCTAGCCTCATGGCAAATCCTTCTCCTGGCTGCCAATGGGGAATATTTGGCGGAGCTTCTTCCTCATCCTTGTAGGGAACTTCATCGTCTGGCAGATCATCGCGGAGGTCAATGGCAATATTTCTTGTGCGTGCGTGGATGGCATTGTATCTACAAATAATAATGTTAAAGATAGGTTAAATTTAATAATCAGTAAAGAAAGTTTCATATTGGTTACAAGTGTTACGTCCGGGTAAAGTTTCGATGTTAATTATTGTTTTAACGCAATGGCGAGCGGCCTCTCCTTACCGTGGTGTAATGCTGGATATAGCCGATAGTTATAATACCGATGTTATTTGTATCTGATTTAAGGATATCTAATTTTCCCCCTTTTCGTAAGACTGCAGGCTGGTAGATATCGGCAGGACTTATAGGATACGCGCTTCCGTAAACCCGTACAGGTTTTATTGGCCCACTCTCTGGTCAGGTGTTAATTTGAGTCAGAATGTTAGTGATTAAAGAAGCAATCGAATTTAGTTATGCCAGATTGAAGTTATATTGAACCAATAACGTTGCTCTCTTACATGTCTGTGATGTTATATAATTGGTCATAAAATCGGACTGAATACAAATTAAAGCCGAGTGTGCGACGATGCCTCGTTCGTTACGTGGGCGGCGTTGTGCGCAGTTACAAGATTCAACGGTTTCTTCGCGACATTGTTATATATACCTTGTTCGAATGGATAGCGGTTCCTAACCTACGCCTTAGATATTTCTCAAAGCTTGCGCCAAGGCGTACTTGATGTCGGTTGATTCAATACATCGCATAGAAAGATGCTGGAAAGTTCTTACCGTATACGCTGCACTTCCACGCTCTCTCTCTCTCTATCTCGCTCGCTCGCACTCCTCGCTCGAGCTACAATTCCTCGCTCCTTTATAATTCGCTTTCCTCACACACTGTACTATCTCTCTTTCGCTTTCTCGCTCTTTGTTCGCAGTTCGCTTCGCTCAATGATACCTTCGCATCGAAATAAAGGTTAAGTATCGATAGTTAACGAATTGGCCTAACGCTCAACACGCGTGATCGGGGAAACGACTATTTGAGCTTTAACAGGTCTCTACAAGCTACAGCCGATTGTTCATTCTTAAGGGGTTACACCACCTTGAGATTTAAAAAAAAACGATTTTTTTTTTTGCCTTATTTCATTACTTGTACTTTCATGAAGAATTTGCGATGTCAAACATGTTAATATTCCAAAAATTACCAGAGTTATAGCAACTTGAAGTGAGCACGGCAGAGAGTCGTAGAGAGCGTCTGTCCGCTCAGATAGGCATATCCGTTTGTAACCGTTATTGAAGGTCTGTTATAATGAAGCCAAATTATTTCGAAATGGATCTTTACGCGTCTATAGAAGGACTAGGAATGTATGGACCAGGAATCGCAGATTAAAGGTAACATACAAAAATTCTGGATCTTAACATGCTGACGCGGTACTTTTTCTTCTTTTGCGTTTTACTCGAAACGAGTTTTCTCAAACTGGTGGACACGATATCTCGAAAACTACTGAACCGATTTTATTCAAATTTACACTGTATCTTCTCTACGCTAATATCTATCAAGTAGCGTAGCCGTTTTTTGATCGGATGCCTCATAAATTTGTTATTAATGTTTTAGTGTCCAATTTTTAGCGAAAAAATCAATATTTTGATACAAACGGCCGTCAATTCCACAAAAATGTTTAAAAAATGTTTTCCCTACGCTACTTCATAGCTATTACGTTTATTTACATGTTAATTGCTGACTTTTTTTTTTCGGAAGAATTTTGACCATGCTACAATGTCCACCGTCGGCGAGGATCACAGCGAAGGCGTTTTGCCGATCACCTTATATCTCCGCCATTTGTAAATATTTTTTAGTCATTTTTATATGATATATTCATTGATGTATATTGTAAATAGTGATAATAAAATCAAATTTGTATAGTTAATAGTTGCGTCAAAAAAATTGTCTCATTTTATGCCACTTTTTCCAAGTGCCAAGGTGGTGTAACCCCTTAACTCAGTTCGCGGCAAATATAATGTAATCGAAATCATAAAGATACTTTATAAAGAATAATCAATTCATGACTAAAGAAGACAAATGAAAAGGAAATGAACGCTCGAGGCTCGGCGTGAAGCGCCGGCCATGTGGTGGAGAAAATATAACGATACGTTCTTATATCTAATAACGCAAATAAACTTGATTGAAACTATTCACAATGAGTCCTTTGCTCAACTAAAACACTAATTTTTACGGGAAGTAATTCTTCGAAGAGTCCTTCGTGATACTGTAAAAATATACACGATTAGGTTCAAAAGTACAATAATGTAATAACCCCCGGGCAGGAGTCTACGCATCTCGCGATTTTACAGGCAACTGCCACGAATTTTGCGTTGCGAGCCGGTAGCTGCGCGCGGGAAGGACGTCATCCCCTTCCCCTCCCTTGACGGTTGAGTCAGCGGCTCGCAGTTCTGTTATTGTCGAATTATTGCTACGCAGCGGTTGTCATCCCGGCATTCGATGTTCGTGCGCAACTTGCCACTCAGGTCGTTAATAGTAATTAAAAGAAAAAGGACTTTATGCAAACTGAGAAAAAGAACAAATTAACGTCTCCTTTGGCCGGCTTTAAGAGAGATCGTCGTATATTACGCGTTTCGTTATCTAACAATTGAGAGATGCGATCGGCGCTAAGAATATATATACAGTTGAACTAAAAATGCGCATCTGTCGTCGGTAACTATTTACAAAGAATGAACTTAAAAGTCTTTCAGGTTTAGCGTATGTAACAGAAATAATATGTAATTAATGTATACACATATTGTGCTGAGTTAACCCCGAGGAGGACCTGAGTGGTCTGGTTAGGCGCGGGTGTGAGAACGCACGAGATTTGAGGAGCTCTTTACTACGCCACGAGGCACGTGGCCGGCGCGAAAGCGAACACGTGGATGAGGAGAACCAAAGAGTATTTTATTTGTCTATTAAACGCACTTAAACTATGCTTATACACTAATTGAGGGGCACCACTGTGTCTTTATATAATCCCTGGTTTACACTCGTCACTTTACACACTGCACACTACAAGCCTACGTACTGAAATTCGCACTACTATACAAAGTACAGAGAGGAGAACCTGTCGGTAGACTACAAGGCACGGTAATGGCCGTCGCGAGCACGAGCCGGCGAGCGCGAGAGATATTGCCCGAGAAGAACGCGACGCGGCGCTGCTAATTAGCAGGCGCTTTTACAGAGAGTATCGCCTGAGTATCGACCACAATGATTGATCTGCGGCGAGCGCGCCGCGGGCGCCTATTGGCCGCCCGCCCGAAGTGACTATGAATACGCAACACATATGTATACGCAAGTTTCTATAACTTCTGAGTCTTTGCGCTCACTTAAACTAAAGCGTTCTCGTCACACACACACACACACGTGCGCACCCGGGCTTTGGCAATCCCAAGGTTCGTCGGTCTACTACGGCCCGGAGACGGAAAACTATTAACATTACTACCAAAAAAGGTCCACTCGTATGGACTAGATTTCTTAATTCTTGCGCAAGCCTCATACAAGGGCTCAAAAATTGGAAACGTAACGCCAGACCGTAACAAAAGAAAGATGTTCTTACGTCCTTTCCTCGTCAGTAACAGGATTCGGAATTGGTGTAAGAAGGAACAGCAATCCAGGGTACCCAGCATCGTCGACCAATTTGCCAGTTAGGTATCCTTCAATGTACCTCATGTATATACGTGAATTCTGGAAAATTCTGCTATCGTGCCGACTCCCAGGATATTCTGGCACGATATCCAAAAATGTCCTATTTGAACCAATGACAGTCTGTTTTATATAAAAATACATACATTTTTAATAATATCTTCATATTTATGAAGTGCGATCTAATTCACCGTGATTTCTGAATAATAAGTAGAATCTTTTCTCTGTAATAACAAAGATATTTTATAATTTTACACAAAATTCAACAAAACACTTATGTACTACTCATCCTAATCACAAATCCCACCTGTAATAACAAAGAAACAACATTCAATGTTATTATTCACGTTGTTGTTTCTAGATTACTTTTATAAATCAGTTTTATAATTCTTGATGAGTCTTACACTCTGCACTCTTTGACTTACTTCGTCATTCTGTCCCCACGTCTCTGGATTCTCTTTTGTTCAATTGTCTTTAGTACCATAATTGTTGAGTTTTATAGGTTATTTATTTAAGGGCAAGAGTACATGTTAATCTTTCACAGACTCGTCGCAGACTGACTGGCCACGACGCGCTTCGGCACGCAACGCTGTCGCTCCCCCTGGTTCCCCGCTCCGAGTATACGCAGGACAATAGACGCTCGCATGAGCCGACTAAGGCGGCCAACGTGTTCGGGCTTCTTTATTCCTTAACATTCTCCCTAAGACCGCACACTTAGACTAAACAAGAGATAATACAGTTTTCTTATCAACTAGTCCCAGCGTCTGACGCATAATTTCGAACGCAGGCCTCGCAAGCGGCTTCGTCAGAATGTCGGCACATTGATCTTCGCTTTTTATATATTGAACATCAATCACGCCTTTTTCGTACAAATCACGTTTAAAATGGTACCGCACGTCTATATGTTTGCTACGCTGATGGAATTCGGGATTTTTCGCAAGTCGTATTGCGCTCATATTATCAACATACAATATATTGCTTTCACTATCGACACCGAGTTCCTGTAACAATTGTGTAATCCAAACTATCTCCTTTGCAGCCAACGATGCGCTCACGTATTCCGCCTCCGTGGTAGACAGCGCAACGGTCTGCTGTTTCTTGCTCTGCCATATTATAGCGGCATCCGAGAGTCGACATAAAATCCCGCTTGTTGACTTTCGTGTTTCCCTGTCACCCGCGAAATCCGCATCACTAAAACACTCAAGTTTTCCTGCCGTCTTATAGTATAGGCCCATATCTATCGTTCCCTTTAGATATCTGATAATACGCTTTACTAATCGCCAATGTGCCTGCGTAGGTTTTTCTAAAGCTCGAGAAGCTACGTTAACCGCGAACGCTATATCTGGTCTAGTGACCACCTGCACATACATTAAATGTCCTACAGCCTCACGATACGGAACCCGATCCTCATTGGTAGAATTATCACTTGAATCCCATCCCACATCAATCGGCGTTGATACGGGTTTTGCATCAGCCATTTCAAAGCGGTCCAAGATCTTTTGTATATAATTTGATTGATTCAAAAACATAGACCCATCTTTTAGACGAAGTATTTCTACACCCAAAAAAACTCTAACCGTTGTTGCTATTTCCGCCTTGAAATTGCGCTGCAATTTCGATAGAAAGCACTGCGTTTCACCTGCGCATGACGCTGCGATCAGACCATCGTCCACCCACAAGACCAAAAAGAACTTCTTATCGTTATTGATCCGATAGTACAAACACGGATCCGCATCGCTCTCCCTCAAATCGAAATCGGCTAAGAAAGCTGCAAAATGCTCAGACCATTGTCTTGGAGCTTGTTTGAGTCCGTACAGACTTTTTAAAAGTCTGCATACACGTGAGGTGCCGTCCTCGAAACCCTCGGGCTGTTTCATATATATTTCTTCGTTTACGGTTCCATACAGAAAAGCAGTTTTTATGTCAAACTGCTGCAGGTGCAGTTTTTCACGAGCAGCGATACTGAGAACAATTCTTATAGTGTCAAAGCGCACGACTGGACTAAATGTTTCAAAATAGTCGACCCCTGCTTTCTGAGAACATCCCTTGATTACAAGTCGAGCTTTATACCGAAAATTACAGGGATCTAGACCCGTCTTTCGTCGAAATATCCACCGATTCTGAATAACGCGTTTTTGTTCTGGTTTTTCTACTAAAGCGTACGTATTGTTATCGCGCAACGATTGCATCTCTTCTTTCATGGCAATCTTCCAGTTTTCCGCATCATCCGAATTTATTGCCTCTTCATACGTCGACGGTTCCGTATTAGCTAATGCGACTATTGGATTTCCATAGAATTGTGTCTGTTTAAGTTTTGATCGGTCCCTTAGCTCTCGTTTGCACACGCACTCTTTATCGCGCTCGATTTCTTCCTGCTCGATTTCCCGCGATTCGCCGTTTTGGGATTTACGCACAGTTTCTACTTCTACCTCCGTTTTATTCAGTTTTTCGTTTTTAAACAAAACATCCCGACTGATCACAACATCACGGAGTTCGGGAACATACACACGATATCCCTGCACGCCTTCGCTATATCCCATAAAGTAACCCTTTTGTGCCTTTTTGTCTAATTTCTGCCGTTTTTCCTTCGGAACGTGAACGAAGCAATCCGTACCAAAAATCCTTAGATGATCAACGTTTACCTTCTTATCAAACCACAATTCATAGGGTGTCTTATTTTTTACCCTAGTGGGACCCGTTCGATTTAATACGTATACAGCACAGTTTATCGCTTCTGCCCATAGAAACTGAGGGAGATGAGGTTTTGAATGCAACATCGAACGCGCGGCCTCTACCAGAATACGGTTTTCGCGCTCAGCTGACCCGTTCTGCTCTGGCGTGTAAGGAAGCGTAATCGTGTGTGAGATTCCCAGTTTGCTGAGAAAGTCGCGGACGTCCTTATCAATATATTCGCCGCCTCCATCGGTACGCAATTCCTTAACATTTTCTCCGAAGCGAGTCTTTATTTCGTTACAAAAAATCTCGATTTTCTCTTTCACTTCCGATTTCCTTTTTAAGAAATAGACTGTTCTGTACCCACTATAATCATCCTTAAAAACGACGTAGTATTCATTTTTCCCGAGCGATTTAACATTCATTTTCCCGCACACATCGGAATGAATCAATTCCCTAGGCTTAGTAGCCCGCTCAGTTCTCTCATGAAACGGTAATCTGTGATGTTTACCGTACGCACAACCGTCACAGAACTCGCTATCCACGGCTACATCTAATCCCTTTTCTTTAAGGAAGGCTTTTACATGACGCTTATCCTGGTGCCCGAGCCGCTCGTGCCACAATTGCAATGTATCGACTCTATTCGCTGTACACGCAGTATTCGAGACTAATACGCGCAAATCTACTCTGTATAGTTTACCGATTTCTATGCCAACAGCTATTATTTTGCCGTCTCGCTTAAAAAGGCATTCCTTACCGCTATTACAGATTGGAAAGTCTATATCTTTGCTCGCAGCCGCTCGCACCGAGAACAAGTTATGTTTGATATCGGGCGCATACAATACATTGTATATAATTCCTGACGACCATTCACCGTTGATTCTTGTCTCGATTCGCACGTTTCCCCGTCCTAGCGCCGACACAGTTTCACCATTTCCGACGTATATCTCCATTGGTTCAAGGCAGTGACGCCAGATCTGGCTCGCTAGCACGGTCCGTGCTGGCGTTGGTGGGGGTAATAGGCGTGTGTGCGTAGCCTGTCTGTGAGAGCTGCGTGGAGAGAAGGACGGAACTATGCTGCGTCTCCGTTCCACCAACGTCGTGTGACGTCACGTATCGTGACGACACATAAGAAGGACAGAACTATGCTCCGTCCCCTTTCAACCAACATCGCGCGTTGCGTCTTTGTTCGACATGCAGTCGCGGCGGCGCGTCTTCGTTCCGCACACAGGCCGGTGACAGTGGTGCCAGATTTCGCATAAGGCATCGCACGTACCATTGCGTTCAGTCAGCCGGAAGGCAAATCGGGCACCACCGCGTTGAGGAGAGCGCGATCCAGCGAAAAGTGAATCCAGGAGAGTTTGGGATTGACTCGTCGTCGCTCGTTGACGCGCTCGAGTTCTTTTTTGCGTAGGTTCGCGCTCAGCCATAGTACAATTTTTTTTCACAGAATAATTTTTTTTGTTAGTTATTGGTCACACGGCAACAAACGATATTCATTTAAAACTATTTCAGTACTTACTACGGATAGTTTTTATTTTGTCAGCGGAATAGATGTGTCGTATTGGTTTATAATATATAGGGCCAAAATATATAATTTCATAAATTTTGGTTTCAGTAACATTAATCTTTCTGTGGTAGTAATAAATAAGAAAGTATATAATAAATGTCAATTATTGCGTATTATGCATTAACCGTGAAACAAGTAACAGGAGCTTCTTGCACCAGAACGTTCTGAGGGATCGTACTAACACGCGATTTCAACACACGACAGCGTACGTCAGAAAGAATTTGCTTGACCCGACGCGACGACGGTGCGAATGTTTCTATGAGTTGTTCTTTATGATTTGTTTTCTAAATAGAAGGTGACCAAATTGTGCATACATTCTAACAGTTCTCATCAAGTCCCATCACATTGATTTTAAACCTTTTTCTTACTACGCACGTTTAGTTTAACAACGCTATCCCCATTTCGAGAAAGAAGAAGGTGTTCCTTCCTTGGCAATGCACCATGCATACTGTAATCCATATGTACGTCCATTGTCGCATTCTGCCCACGAAATGTCGCAACGTGCGTATTGTCAAAGAAGGCATGATAAAAGACGACAATAATAGCAAAAACCCTGTCAATGGAAAACCGAAACTCACATTGAGCCGCCCCCGACCGACCGCGGGTCGCTGTTGGACTAATTGAAATATCTATAAAGTCAAACTATTCTGAGCGCGTATTTTACGTACCTACTACAAATTATTTCCCCGAGACTCTAACTGACTTTTCCAATGTCATTTATTCATCATTATTTTGCAACCAATTGTACGATATGTATTACTTTTAAATGCACATGTACAGGGTCCACAGGTTGCGCTAGTCAGCGTTTTTCCTGTAAACAGTAAGTATTAGACAAAATTATAGAGGAAAGGGTTCAATGGAATCGTAATATCTATCTTCTGCGAGACTTCGTTCAATTCGAAAGTGCAACGCTGCACCCGACAAATGCAAATGCGTAGGTATGTAAAGTTTTTGTTTATAAAAATTTTTTTTTGTATTGTTTTATTATTTTTTATTTTTGTTGTAATACTTACCGTTTACAGGAACAAAGCTGACTATCACAACCTGTGCACCCTGTACATGTGCATTTAAATGTAATACATATCGTACAATTGGTTGCAAAATAATGATGAATAAATGACATTGGAAAAGTCAGTTAGAGTCCCGGGGAAATTATTTGTAGTACGTACGTGAAATACGTGCTAAGAATGGTTAGACTTTTCAGATATTTCAATTAGTCCAACCGCGACCCGCGGTCGGTTGGGAGCGGCACAATGAAAGTTTAGGTTTTCAATTCACAGGGATTTCGTTATTATTGTCGTGTTTTATCATGCCTTCTTTGACAATACGCACGTTGCGACATTTCGTGGGCAGAATGCGACAATGAACGTATATATGGATTACAGTATGAACGGTGAATTGCCTTCAACCGAACAACTTTTTCTTTCACGAAATGGGGAGAGCGTTCTTAAACTAAACGTGCGAAGTAAGAAAAACGTTTCAAATCAATGTGATGGGACTTGCTGAGAACTGTTAGAATATATACACAATTTGATCACCTTCTATTTAGAAAAGAAATCATGCAGAACAAATCATAGAAAACACCTCATAGAAACATTCGCACCGTCGTCGCGTGGTGTCAAGCAAATTCTTCCTGACGTACGCTGTTGTGTGTTGAAATCGCGTGTAGTACGATCCCTCAGAACGTTCTAATGCAAGAAGCTCCTGTTACTTGTTTCACGGTTAATGCATAATACGCAATAATTGGCATTTATTATATACTTTCTTATTTATTACAACCACAGAAAGATTAATGTTACTGAAACCAAAATTTATGAAATATATATTTTGCCCATATCTATTATAAGCCAATACGACACATCTATTCCGCTGACAAAATATTAAAAACTATCCGTAGTAAGTACTAAAATATTTTTAAATGAATATCGTTTTTTGTTGCCGTGTGACGAATAATTAAACAAAAATTATTCTGTGAAAAAAAATTGAACCATGGCTGGGCACGAACCTACGTAAAAAAGAACTCGAATGCGTCGACGGGCGACGACGGGTCAATCCCAAGCTCTCCTCGATTCAGTTTTCGCTGCATCGCGCTCTGCTCACGGCGGTGGTGCCCGATTTGCCTTCCGGCTGAAAGAACGCAATGGTAGTTGCGGTGCCTTATACGAAATCTAGCACCACCGCGAGAAGCTTATACCGCCCTGTGTGTGGAACGAAGACGCGACGCCGCGACTGCATGTCGAACAAAGACGCAACGGGCGATATTGGTTGAAAGGGGACGGAGCATAGTTCTGTCCTTCTTATGTGCCGTCACACGACTTTGGTGGAACGGAGACGCAGCATAGTTCCGTCCTTCTCTCCACGCAGCTCTCACAGACAGGCTACGCACACACGCCTATTACCCCCACCAACGCCAGCACGGACCGTGCTAGCGAGCCAGATCTGGCGTCACTGGTTCAAGGAACCGTCGATATTCGTAGAAGAATTCGCGTTGATTTGCTGTGTGATCCGACGCCCCAGAATCGATTAGCCAGTGGTCACACGTGTTGTCCCGTTCCGTATGTCCCGTGAAAGCCTGCGCTGGTCCGCTCGTTCCTTCTTCGCTCGTCTTGCGCTCTCCCTTTTTCGGGCAGGTCCTTGCAATGTGATTTTTCGATCCACATTTAAAACACTTTCTACGAGGCTTATTTTTGCAATCCTTCTTTTCATCTGTTACGCCACCAGACCTCCTATTTCTGTCCGAGTGCGAGCCTTCTCTCGGACCGCGTCCTGATTTAGTCGACGAATTGTTTTTCAGGTGCATCTTGGAGAACAGTGCCATTGTCGATTCCTCTGTCTCCTGTAACTTCTGCATGCGCATTTCCTCCGTCATGAGCCTTGCCGTTAGATTTTCAGTCGTCTTTTTTGCGTCGACCGTCGAATCCCAGGCACTATGGAAATGTCCGAACTTTGGCGGAAGTGTTGAGAGTATTCTCGTCATCAGCATTGTGGTAGGTATTTCTCCCCCAAGTGCCTTCATCTTACTCGCCATTTGTTCCAGCTTTGATACATGCTGCGCCACGTTTCCCTCTGGATCCCAGCGATAATCGAAGAATTCCTTTTGTATCAGGGATAAACTATCGTCTGACTTCATGTCGAACATGCTGTGTAATTTTTGCCACATGTCCTTCGCTGTTTCGCAATTCATTATCAATTGCAACGGTTTCGACTCAAGAGTCGTAACTATCAGCTTCTTCGCCGCTTTGTTGGCTTTCGTCCACGTGGTCAGCCTCACTTGGTAGTCTTGAACGCCTTCTTCAGGCTTGAGCATTGTGCCGTCACACACTTCGAGTATGTCGTCACTTTCCATTAATGTGCGAACAACGAACTGCCACTCTTGCCAGTTGTCAGCATCTCGTAGTTTTTCGATCTTGACTTTGCCGGTTTCCATTTTAATCGACACACAAATTGCACTGTGTTCTTCACGTATTAAATACACTTATGATATTCAACTCTACGTTTACAAAGAACCGCTTCCCGTACAATTCAATCAAGAGACTGTCTATTGCGTTTACCAGAAACACAATTACTACCACTGACACCGTGCTGGGCCCATAACCTGTTGAGTTTTATAGGTTATTTATTTAAGGGCAAGAGTACATGTTAATCTTTCACAGACTCGTCGCAGACTGACTGGCCACGACGCGCTTCGGCACGCAACGCTGTCGCTCCCCCCGGTTCCCCGCTCCGAGCATACGCAGGACAATAGACGCTCGCATGAGCCGACAAAGGCGGCCAACGTGTTCGGGCTTCTTTATTCCTTAACAATCATTTAGTATTCTAACAGTGCGAGACGACGCCACCGTCTTGACGCACAATGTAACTTGACACCTCAGGGCCAGACGGGTGCGTCGGTGGATATGCGCCGTAACCTTCTGCCCCGATAGATCCAGATCCATCGAAGCTTCCAGAAGAAGGATGAGTAATGAGAGGAGCATAGTGTGGAAGCATGGTGTTAATTGAGGAGAGGATTCATTATTAATCAAGCCACCGAGCCGTTCACATCGAGCCTACTCTACAATCGGAGCATTGTGAGGACGAAGGCTGCTGATACTCAGTCTTTTCTACCGCTGGTGACAGTGTACAACGCGTATCCAAGAACCTGTGTTACTCGACGAAAGCTGTACCAAGACTAGTTTTAAGGAAACTGTTGTAGCGTGACAACGTTACTTCGAGGTGGGATCACAGGTAACAAAATAACACAATGTCGTCGTGACTTCTCTTTATTAGTTCCACGCTCTGTGCGTGCTCTGCTGGGACTAAACAACCGCACGACGCGTAGCGTCATCGTGCGTTGGAAAAACAAAAATGGCGACAACGCCTGTTGCCAGGGGCCCGAACAGTCCCGTATCGCCAAGGCGGTAAGGGGGGGGGGGGCCTTAACGCATCACAACAGAAACAATAAAGTCGTGTTTTTTTAAAAAACGGGTCTTGTCCAACACCGCCGGTAACAATATATATTTGTAAGGAAAGTATCCTTGAGACGTATTGAATGTGGCGCATAAATCAGGTCGGTAAGGCAGATTTCCTATGGTACTATGGTACCTATAGTATATATATATACTCATAATCGATAACATCATATAAATAATTATGACAAATTGTTATCAATTATGAGTTCAAGTTACATACCTGTACATTTAAGGGGGTCTTCTAGTGTACACCCATTTCTGAGGTGGTTCTTTGGGAATTAATTTTGGAAAAACTGTTAAATGTATTGTGTTTGAATTTCACAGTTATATTAATACATGTTTGAACAAACATATTACATTTTTTCAAATTATTTTATTGATAATTATGGTAGATATTTAATGTTGCGCAGGTCATGTCGCGAAAATTCTATTCAATCGGGCGTGCAGATTGCGGCCGTCCTGGTCATCTGAAACAAACGTTTTTTGTTTTATTCTATTCTTTATGAATGTGGTTATCGTTCCAACCTCGAAAAAAAAATTTCAAGAACAATTGACAAAATGGCGGCGCTTCAAAGACAGTACTCTGATTTTCACGGTAAAATTCTCACTTCTTGTGGCCCGGAAAAATAGTAATTATAAAGCAATAATAAAAGTGGAGGCACGAACGATAGCCCGACATGTACTGTACATGTGTGCAAAATTGCAAGTCGATCGGCCCAGTAGTTTCTGAGATACATGCACGCCCGAGTTGAAAAATGTAATTTCGAGGAAAACGCGTTTAAAGTTTGTCATGCAGTTATAGGGTGTATATTGACTGATTTCAGCAATTTACCTTTAGTCGGCTATACCAGGGCCATACAAGATACCCTCCGAAGCTTCGTAGAAGTCAAGTTTACCCGCTTTCTCATTTCTTCTGGCAGTCCTTGCCTCTTTTGATTCTAATGTTGCTCGCTTGTTGGAACGTTCGACGCGCTCGTTGTCTCTGGCGTTTGCGAACATGACAACGTTACACCGGATTTTTAGTCCCATCGCAGACATAATTTGTAGAATTGTGTGATATCCACCATTAAAAATACAAGTGGCCAAGAAAGTGGCAATTTCTACAATGTTTTTGCCACTGTGCAAATGTTTTGGTGCAAACGACCAGATCACCGCATTCAGGCTTTCGTTATTGTTTTGGGTGTAACATCCCAGGCATCGCTCCAATAAGTCGTCCGATGTCAAGTCTTCATAAATGGGCCTGATGACGTCTAACACCACATCGTTCAGCGGAGGATTATTATGGGTATAGCTGTCTAATGTTCCCGCAGCTTCCGCTTTACGCCACGCGCACCAGCTCGTGGAGCCTTCAGGGCAACGTTCGTGGTGTGGATTCTCGTCGGTGGATCGTTTGTGGTCATATGTGGCCCATATGGCGTTCTTCATGTTTTCCACTGACTGTGGATTTCTTCGTATTGCCAGGCCGTAGTATGTAGTTAATTATTTTATCAACTGGTCAGTCAATTTCCCTGCTCCTTTTCCACCGATACGCTTTTGACCGCCTCGCTTGCCTTTCCGCTCCATGTTGTCTTAAAAAACTCGCGTCTATTTTGCTCGGAGGTCGAGAGTATACTGATCGCTTGTAACGCAAATTTCGGACGACAGTATAGAAGGGGACAATAAAGGATCGTCCACGTGCTCAGCTAGGCACCATCCGCCTGGGTAAAGTTGTTACCTGGCGCGCGAAGAACCGGTCGACGCGCTCTATGGAGTCGTATCGGCTAAACCTTCGTAGCTCGGTTATTTTTACGAAAATCACTTTATCATTTTTGAGACACATTCTTAAGACCACAAACTGTAAAAATATGAAAAAAAAAAATCGTTTTTTTTTCCGGACACACTAGAAGACCCCCTTAAGGAAAAATATCCCTTTCTATTTCTGTAGACTTCACCCATGCGTTGAAATCTAATATAAGTGAAGCGTATGTGGGTACAGCCCCGTCACCATGACCAAGCAATTAGAATAATGGTGAATCTCATTTTGTCTATCCTGAGATGGCATCTTTATGATTTCCTCAATCAAAGATGCCAGTGCGGCTGATACACGGAATACTATCCGGGATACCGTTGGTTGTGATAGACCTATTGTATCCCCGATCACCATCTAATGACAGATAAGAAAACACATTATTTAAATAACGTTACTCTCACATAAGCTATCCAACATGTAAGAAAAAGAGATAGCTTGCATCTAACCTGGAAGCTTGCGCTCGCATAGAAGCGAAGGCAAACTAACAGTTGTATTTCCGGAGGGGTTGGACGGCCCCGGTTGTTCCGCCGTGGAGTTAAATGTTGCATGATTCTCGGCAAGATTCCGTATATGACAGATTCTTTGGAGAATCTGAATCGTTTTTTAAATTCCACTTCGTTGTAAAATCCCAATGGATCAATCGCGTCACGAATGTTCTGCCTCGGAATTCGCACGTTCTCTTTAAATGCCATTTCATCAATTTTTATGTCTCTCCTCTAATTTATGTTAATTATTTCAAATTAACACCTGTCAGCTCTTGGATATGTCGCAGGCAGTCCCACGTCTAAATTTAATATGGCGTGAAGCGGTGAAATTCTGGTGGGAAACGGTGGATTAAGCCTCGGCTGATCCTCGTCTGTGAACACTGCTAATCCTACGTCCGTCAATTCAGCCCTGTCGTACCAACCAGTTCACCAATATCGGATTGCAACAACGGGGGGCAGGGTAGCTGCGTCCAAGAATTCCCCGAAGAGGAAATAGCGGGCCCCGCCAGTGCCATCCCGGTGGGTGCGGCGGACACCGCGGAGACAGGGAACTTATATCGACCGCCTGCAGGTCGGTACAACACCGACAAGGCGGCGCCGGCGTCGTCGCCAGATGCCGTCCGGCCCCTGAACCCACCGAAGCGCAAGACGATGAAGAGGGACCAGCACTGCCCATCAGAAGGGGGGCGGGGGGGGGGGGGGGGTACAAGACCACCTCAGACTAAGGTCAAAGGAAAAAAAAACAAGCCTGCATCAAACCATGCAGCACCGCCATCACTTCCACGGAGGTACCAAGGGGGAGGGCACTCAAGGCCACCATCGACACATGCCGCCAAGTGATTCCCGATTTAAATTACCAGTAACCTCGATACCGCGTAAACATCTCGGGTGCACCGACAAAAGACATTTATGCGTTCTTCTTCTCTCTCTCACTCTCTCTTGTAAGCTGTCACCTATCCGCGAGAATTACCATATGTCCACGCAAGACCCATTATCCCGCGGCGACAAACAAACTAATTTATGAGCTTCTTTACGCTCTAATATGGTTATAAAAGGGAGCCTGCGTTGCTCTAAATCAGATCGGAAAGAGTGCAGAAAGAGTTCAGGTAGAGTAAACATCGAGACTATCTGTACTTGCGTGTAACCAGTATTTAACGTCAAAGTCGCGATTTAAATTGTTCGACATCGACTCAGCGAGAGTACGAAAAAGTAACATGATTTTAGTGGCAGCGGTGGGATACTGCCTGTTACCGGGAGCGAAGATACGAATCGCACATTTTCCGGAAAGGGAAAACGAAGAGAATAAAAGACAGAATGCCGTACACAGCAAAGGATACATCCGATCAAGACATCGCTGGGCCGAGCTCATAAATGCAAACCAGGCAGCAAACAAGAAGCGCGCAGTTGGAACGAACGCCGGTCAAGCGATTAGAAACAATCCCAGAAGTAACTCCGGAGGAACACAACCCGTACGTAGTTCCTCAAATTACAATAAAAGACGCATTAGAAGCAGTACCGTACGATGACGGGAAAACGAACACATTCCGATCGTTCGCCGACGGATGTAGAAATGCCAAAGATATGGTCCCATCAAGAATGGAGGCAAATCTTGTCAAATTAATCCGTTCCAGATTGCGGGGCGCACCTAAGGACAGTGTGGAAGGAATCCTCTTCCCCGCAATTGAGGAATTATTAGAATATTTGGAAAAAATGTTCTCGCCCCCGCAGTCTATATCAAGCCTATTTGGACAACTCAGTAGGCTGTTGCAAGCCACCAACGAAAATGTCGCCTGCTACGGCACCCGCACAATGCGGCTGCTAAAATTAATAATCGAAACTCAACAAAAAACGTCACGTCTAGGCAACGCAACGAATAATGAAGATTCAGAATTCGAAGCAATTAAATGCTTCGCACGCAGATTAAAAAAGGGGCTTCGCATTAATCAAAGCAAATACGAAGATCTCGCTTCGGCTATACGCGGTGCGATTCAGGCAGAATCGGAGAAACAACAATACGACGAACTCCATGGCAGATTTCCTCTGGAGAGGAGTATCACGAGATGGTCACGGTTCCAAAAAAATGATCCAAATGAGGATCTACGACGACCTCCACCAGCTCGATGAAACGTCAATCGAGTCGAATAACAGCCGCAACCGTGCTCTTACTGCAAAAAACCAGGGCATGCCATGGATAAATGTTGGTCAAAATTTGGAAAACTAGCGGATTGGGAGAAAAGGCAATCAATGAAATGCCGATACTGCGATAATCGAGGGCATACCATTGAGGAATGCCGCAAGAAAAAGTATGACGAGAGGGCGGGCAGACAAACCTCGGAAAACGGACCGTCCTTCTCGAATACGGGCGCCAATCGAAAGGAGTCAAGAAGGAGCGTCGCCAAGCTAACGAAAACGCCCACGAACTAAGAGTCCGTACAGTCAGCAAAATAAGTATTGACTCCCCGTCCATATGAATTAATCACCCGGACGGAATACAGCTGGATTTGTTATTAGATACTGAATCCGTGTTTGAAATCGTGCAAACTCCCGCCGTCTCACGGACGATCGGGACTCACACCTCGGTGCCAGCGACCACGCGCGCATGAGCCGACGTGTCGCGAGCACGTAGGCTCGGCGGTGCGCGCGCACTTTAACGGCGGACCGTGCGTCCCACCCGCTAAGTCCCCTCTAGGAAGAGGGCCCTTCGACTTCCAGAAATCGCTACTGTTTTCAAAGAGCACAGCTGTTTAGCTGAACTTCAAATCGAAGCTTTAAAAGGTTTTCTGAAGGTCGGAGGGCATCCGCGCTAGCCGAGCGCGTTTTGCCCTCTCTTCTTTACGGACTCTCCTTGCGAACAGACGTGACAGTTTTATCTTGGGCGAATACCAAGGCGATATACGAAATACGAATAGACTCCAGTTCTGCAATTAGAACCTTTACTTTCTGTGCAGCCTCAACTAAACTTAATCCTTTCTATTTCTCAATACAACTTTACATTCTTCTTCAAACACAGTTTAACATTTCTTCAACTTCAACACAATTTCTTTCTTTCTTCATTTCCTTTTCCTCCGAAAATCTCGTTCTTTGGCGTAACATCCGAAATCAATGTGGTAAGAAAAGAATTTATAGCACCGGGGTCAGAAATCAACTCCGCATAAGCATGCCAGATCTCGGCGATCACCACTGGAAATACCCGGACGTTGGGTACTGTGGACATAGAAAATCTGGATCACATAGTAGCTTTCCATGTAGTCGAAAATGACTTCTCAATAGCTCATGACTCAATCTTAGGATCCCCGTATTTCATGGAAACACTCGCTACGATTGATTACTAACGGCATTGCTTAACCATTCGTCAAAACGAAATACCATTCTTTGAACAGAATTTAATAAAACTACCGCCACGCTCTAAACTTCAAGTCTGCATTTTACTAACGGAGGACCCGCCCCCAGAAGGATACATAAAAAGGCTGGACATCGGAGGGTCAAACGTTTACATCGGGGAAGCAATCATCAAAAATCACAACGGGAAGGGTTATCTCCAGGCTATCAACACCACGGAAAAATCCGTGTTACTTACTTTCCCGCATGCGAAACTGGAGGAAATTGGCAGCGCAACGCTCGAAGAAATGTCACAAGTCGCATGCAAAGGAATTGCTAAGGATACCGTAAGCACGAGAACACCTCGCCAGGATCCAACTCGACTACAACTTACCGCAAGCACGGGGACGAAATCTCCTCGCCCGGAACAAAAGCAATTTCAAAATTCCATAAGCATGCAGACGGACATATTACCTCTCGCGGAAGAAGAAATACCGCAAACGGCAAGATGCAAGTACGCCGAATCACGACTCAAGGAGTCCAGTGTTGTTAGTAAAGACGCACAAATGTACGCCGCATTAACTGAAGCGGACACGTCAAGGAAATTACTCACTACGAAAATCGATCACGAGGGATCTTTAACAAGAAGAGAAAATGAGCTATTACAATGTCTACGCATAGACCATATGAACCAAGAGGAAACGGGACAACTACTTCGGTTAATAACGGAATTCGCCGACTGCTTTCATTTGCCAGGGGACTCGTTACGTTTAACGAGTAAAGCGCAGCATAAAATATATACAACGGACGAAATCCCGATTAATACCAAGCAATATCGGTTCCCACTCATACATACGGAGGGAATCCACAAGCAAGTATCAGAAATGCTGCAAATGGGAATAGTCCAACCATCGATTTCGCCTTACAACTCACCACTTTGGATTGTACCAAAGAAGGCAGATTCCCAAGGAAATAAACGTTGGCGTTTGCTAATCGACTTTCGTACATTAAATGAAAAAACTACGGGAGATGCACATCCATTGCCAAATATAACAGAAATCCTAGACCAACTTGGAGGTGCTAAATATTTGTCAGTCTTCGGCTTAGCCTCCGGCTTCCATCAAATTCCAATGGACGCACGAGATAACCAGAAGACCGCGTTCTCAACTCCGCACGGACACTATGAATTCAATCGCATGCCGTTCGGGTTGAAAAATGCGCCCGCGACATTCCAAAGACTGATGGATCAGACACTCGCAGGTCTACAGGGAACGGAGGTGTTCGTTTATTTGGACCACATTGTAATTTACGCCAAATCACTCGAAGAACATGAAATTAAATTCAGGAAATTAGCCCAACGTTTAAGACAGGAAAACGACCAGTTACAACAGGATAAATGCAAATTCCTACGAAAAGAAGTTACGTATTTAGGGCATATTATAACCAAAGAAGGCGTACTACCAGATCCGAGAAAGACAGATTCAGTACGGAATTTTCCGGTACCCCGGAATACAAAGAACATCAAACAATTTCTACGGCTCACTGGATATTGTAGACGATTCATAAAAGACTTCGCGAAAACAGCCAAGCCCTTGACACAGCTGTTGAAAGATAAATGTACTGAAGGATTATTGATAGGAAATGATTGTGATATGAATGCATATATAGCAGGGGGGGGGGGGAATGCTGAGTACCGGCCCTTATAGGTGCTATATATATATTCATACTGACAAATGGGGAGAGGCGAGCGACGAGCGACGTCGCTAAGATACCGGCACAAGAAGTAGTAGAACCGCCATGAGCGCAGTATGTGTAAAAGACTATTCCTATTGTAAAGTTAAGAATATATATTACTGTTTATATATATATATTAAATGGTATTACTTAATGGAATCAAATTCCACCCCAATCCACCAAAACAACACTTAGCCAAGGGGAGATAAGCCGTGACCTTCCCATCTCTTACGCATCACGCACGTTACAGGGAGCCGAATTAAACTATTCCACGATAGAAAAAGAACTGCTTGCCATAGTCTACGCAGTAAACTACTTTCGACCATATATATATATGGAAGAAAATTTACACTCATCACTGACCATAAACCATTAATGTGGTTACACCGCGTAAAGGATCCTACATCGCGATTACTCCGATGGCGACTTAAACTTGCGGAGTACGAATATGGGATAGTCTACAAACAAGGAAGAGCCAACAGTAACGCCGATGCCTTATCCAGAAATCCGCCAGAACGGAAGATGATACCGCTTAGATATTTTCGGACGACACACGATGAAGAAGAAGAAGATGACAACATTCGAGGACCGCAACCATCTACATCGCGTGAAAACCCGCGCATAACCATACAAGACGAAGAAACTCTATCTGATACAGGAAGCGAAGAAGCTGGAACGACTCAACTAAATACATCATGGGAGGATATAGGTGAAGAACCCCTGGAAAATCAACCAGCAAAATTAATCAGATTGAAGCATCATATTTTAATGCAAAAGGGAGCAATTTTGTGTTTTACGGACACCAAAGGTAGTCCGATAGACGAGGGACCTCGCTTAAAGGGAACATAGTGTTACGTCCTACGTCTTCCACCCGCTTTTTCAACGAATATATTCTCGCAACGAGCTCATCGCACCGCGTATCTATTTAATTAGGTGTAAGTCGTACATAAACGAAACAAGAGCCGGCGCACCGCGCCACCGAAATTCCTTCACGTAACGCTGACGCCCATCCGGGACGTAATCCGCGCCACGCGAAGGAATGACATAACGACGACAATAGCGATGTAAGTAGAGACATAAGAATGCTGACGCCGAATCAGCTCACAGGCTAACCCCAACGATCGACTAGCGATCCGCGGCAACACATAGTTCTGAGAACGCCAACTTCCAAACGGAAGCTAGGGTGCCAGTTCCACGAAGGACCTGGCGACCATCAGCAAAACCCACTACTTAAATGGGCCACAGTCAGTCAGTCAGGCAGTCACAATTCTCCGCTCCATAGTTAACGTCACGCTCAAGTCGGGCACCAAGTCACTTCAGTTTACTTTCGGCAACTCGTTAATCTAAGTTATCAGGCTCCTCAGCCAACCAAGTTCGGCCACGATCCATTTAAATTCGGCAACTGTAAACCAGCTAAGTGTACTTCGAGATAAAACATCCAGTCCACTTCCACCATCTGAACATTATTTAATTCCACGACCGTGTCCTTCCTGCACGTCAACTCCAAACACCACCACCTCTACCTCTAACCCAGGGACCCCAGCGATCGCTCATCGGCGACGAGTCGAGCTGCGAGAGCGACGAATCGATCCGGTGGTTGCGGCGAACACCATCCGGGTCGAGCGCAGTGAGAGGAGAAGAAGGTCGATCGGCACATGGCGCGATCGGCTGACGGATCTCCCCAACGGTAAGAGCCGGACGCTCGTCGAGGCGCTGCTCCCCATCTTCGAAGATTGGGTCAGCAGATCGCGGGGCGCGCTTAGTTTCAGGATGACGCAGGTGCTCACCGGACACGGATGTTTCGGGGTGTACCTGTGTCGCCTAGGGAGGGAACTGTCCGAGCAGTGCCATCACTGCGGGGAGGGTAGGGACACGGCGGCGCACACCGTCGAGGAGTGCCCGGCGTAGGCACGGGAACGCCGTGTCCTTCGTAGCGTTTGCGGCTGGGACCTCTCTCTTCGGTGCATTCTCCCCGAGATGCTCCGGAGTGACCGGTCCTGGAGTGCGTTCGCCTCCTTCTGCGAGGGCGTCATGTCCGAGAAGGAGGCTGCCGAGCGAGAGCGGGAACGCGATCCCGACTCGCTCCGCGTGCGGCGTCCGAGGAGGCTTCCGCCTCCCTTCCTCCGTCCCGCTGTGCGAGGGGACGGGGGATAACCGCGTGGGCGACCGTCGGGAGCTGCCCTCTCTGCGGTCGCCGCATCACCGGTGGCCGACGGTTTCGGATTCGTAGCCGCCGTCGGCCGGGTAGATTTCTAAATTCAATGAGTGATCGTCACTCTATTGCAATTGTAGAGCCTTTTGGCAACTTATTTGATGAGCGGCTCGGCGCCGCGAACCTAGCCGTTCCGGGGGCCGCTTCGCGGCCTCCAAAGTATTGGGCGCTTCACGCCATCCTCGGGTGCGTCGCGGACGTAATTCGTGCGCGAAATTCCCGTAACGCACCCACTCTCGAGCAGGGATGTGGCATCGGGGAGGTTTTAGCCGGTGGAAATCCGGCACTACCTCGCGTCCCCCTCGTTGGGCCGCGGGGTGTCTTTGAAAGATTTCCTCCTCGACATAAAAAAAAAAAAAAAAGGGACCCCAGCGATCGGCGAGCTACCAGCGAGCGTGGATGCCCCCGAGCTCCCTTGCGGCAGCTCCCGCACCGCACCGGACACGAGCCCTCTGATAGGGGCGACTAGCAGCGAGGTAGCCCGGAAGCCCTCCCTGGCTTCCTGCACCCCGCGCTTACTACCCCAGTCGACCGCTCTCCCGGTTGTGGGAAAACCTTCGGGATCGGTAATCCACAACCACACACACTCCAACACATCCAGAGCCGTAGCCATTCAGACACCTCCTTCTTACATTCCTCGATACGTCAGTGAGCCGCTCCACTGACGGACCAAACCCCCTCTTTTCGGTGCGATCACTCGTTCCGTCTGTCCTCGATCCCTGGTGTACCCGGTGAACGCAGGGTGCCGAAAACGAGGACGTAACAATAGGCAACACTGAAATTAAAAAAAAATCTGAAATTTGGCACACATGTAGAGTAGTCCATCTGAAACACAACCATATTTTTATTGGTGCCATAACTCGTTTTTAGGGGGTGATAGCACCCTTTAAAAAAAAATCAGATTTCTCTTCTTCGTCAAATATCTCAAGAACGGTAAGAGATATCGGAAAAAAGTTTAATCAAAAACTAAATCGCTTGTTCGTGTCTACGAAACTGCGTTATTTATTATTTTATTTAATTCATATTTCTTTGATACGCTACCCCATCCCCCCTTTTTTCAAATTTTTGTCTTTTTTGGCCGCCATGAAATACCTCTGGACAACGTCTTTTCATACCTGTAAATGATTTTTGCGTTAAATTTGTTTGGTATGTATAACCGAATATTGGAGTGAAAATGCACGCGATATAAGAGAGATTGTAGGGATAATAAGACGTAGGCGTATTAAAGCTATTCGGAGATGACAATTTAAAATACATCATTATTATATTATTCTGTACACGCAACAAACTCTGTTAAAATTATGGGCTGTAATTGGTACAATAATGATATTCTTCATAGAAGTGTTTGAAACAAAGGTACTGGCCGCACCACGCACATCGGATAAAAGCTGGCGCTCCACAAATACTACATTTAGGTACGTGCTTTTCCCGCTTAAAGTAACAGAAATCTACTGGATTTTGGAACTCGCCGTGATGGGTTTCTAAATACCCACTTTTAAACCAAGCATATTGGAAAAGATTTGTGAATCTGGGTGAAGAGAGCTGATTATGAGTTAACGACTGTAATTTAATTATATTATTGCGTGCATGCAGATTGATATTCCGTCTAGCAAAATTACATTGTCGGAAAATGTCCGTACAAAATTTTTCCAGCTTCGGAATCCAAACACATCCAAAGTTTGAATCATGCCCGTCGTCTTCTTTGGAATGATTGAAAATGTCACTTCTTTGTTTTCTGGAATCAACTGATTCAACTGATCTGGACAGTGCCCCGACCACGAATCGAGTAATAGAATGGTGTTATCGCTAGTATTTTTCAGATATACTTCGCTGAACCAAGTTTTGAAATGTCCTGACGTGAGTTTTCCTGATTTTGAAGCTTCGGGATACATATTTTGTGGACGGAATAGAGGTTCCAAAACTTTCGGACCAAATGTTCCCCTGGGCTCCTTTAAAACGATGTATAAAGGTGAAAGAAGACGTCCGCTTGCCGAAATAGTAGGCATGATTGTGTAACTGTGTGTCACAGAAGATACCGATTGAATCGCTGCTTCCACTATTTTCACGCCAGACTATGACAATGTTCGTCCAGAATGAACTTCGTGGTTGAAGCCCCTCTCGTCTGCGTTATAAATTTCTTCAATTCCGACAGTTGGGATGTTGGTCCTTATGCTTGCGACAAAAGATTTTGCGATATTGTATAAATTATCAATGCCTTGAAACGTAGATCGCGTTCTGAAAGTTGTTATCTTCCGAAACACGATACCATGTACATTTTTGAATTTCCATATTCACCAGGTATTTGCTTTGAAATCGGGTAAGTCCACCAGGTCTTTTGCCTCCAAAGCCCAGAATCTCAAATTCATGTCATGGACAAAAGATTTTCTGTCAAAAGCCACTTCAAACTTTTCCAATACATATTTTGCAATAAATGTGAATTTCTCTGCATTTGTTCCACCCTTCTCAACACTTGCAGTCCACCTGTGTAGCTGCTGTACGGATTTTACATTTCGAAAGTTCCTCTGTACGCTGGTAAGCGGCCGATGAGTTATTCTTCCGGATTTCCAAAATTCAACGGCTCTTTTCTTATAGCTTATATCGACTTTTCCTCCTTCGTCATCAACAGTACATTCTTCAGGATAATAATTATCTTCTTCCGTTTCTGTAGGCGTAAGGTACTCTACAAATTGCGGAACATGTGGTTCCGATGGATCGGCAAAGTCAAGTACGTAACCATGTTCAATTGACGTTATGCAATACGTATCTTGAAAATTTGCAATAATATCGTGCAGCTCGTTGTGCAAGTCAACTTCTCTCGAATTCAATGGAGTCTGCGTTATACTTGCAATTTGAAACGTTGCGGCTAACATGTTTATTACGTTAGCAACATCAAGCAAATGCATTTTGAAGAAGAAGTTTTAACGTACCACTCTTCTTTTACTGGAATGACACGATGTGCACTGAGTGTTCTCGCAAGCATAGCTATTCGTAAAAACAGCACCCATAGGAGTATTTATACCAAGTTATCGTATGAATAACAAATGTATTAATATTTCGTGTTTATAACATCTTTGTGCCCTCCGTGGAATATAAGCCTGTCCTCGTCGATGTCGCTGAATGACGCGTATATTGCATTATTTTCCGATCATCGCACATATGAACTTTGTTCCTCGTTACCATTTCATTACAGACGACAAAGAAATGACATTTTCAATCATTCTAAAGAAGATCACGGGCATGATTCAACCTTTGGATGTGTTTAGCTTCAGAATCTGGAAAAATTTTGTACGGATATTTCCGGACAATATAATTCTACTAGACGAAAATACCAATCTGCATGCACGCAATAATATAATTAAATTACAGTTGTTATCTCATAATCAGCTTTCTTCACCCAGATTCACAAATCTTTTCCAATATGTTTGGTTTAAAAGTAGGTATTTAGAAACCCATCCCGGCGAGTTCCAAAATCCAGTAGATTTCTGTTACTTTAAGAGTGAAAAGCACGTACCTGAATGTAGTATTTGTGGAGCGCCAGATTTTATCCGATGTGCGTGGTGCGGCCAGTACCTTTGTTTCAAACACTTCTATGAAGAATATCATTATTGTACCAATTACAGCCCATAATTTTAACAGAGTTCGTTGCGTGTACAGAATAATATAATAAGGATGTATTTTAAATTGTCATCTCCGAATAGCTTTAATATGCCTACGCCTTATTATCCCTACAATCTCTATTATATTGCGTTCATTTTCACTCCAATATTCGGTTATACACACCAACAAAATTTTAACGCAAAAATCATTTACAGTTATGAAAATACGGTGTCCAGAGGTATTTCATGGCGGCCAGCAAAAAACTAAAATTTGAAAAAGGGGGTGAGGGGGTAGCGTAACAAAAAAAATATGAATTAAATAAAATAAAAAATAACGCAGTTTCGTAGACGCGAACAAGCGATTTAGTTTTTGATTAAACTTTTTTCCGATATCTCTTACCGTTCTTGAGATATTTGACGAAGAAAAAAAATCTTATTTTTTTTCAAAGGGTGTTTTCACCCCCTAGAAACGAGTTATGACACCAATAACAAATATGGTTGTGTTACGGATGGACTACTCTACATGTGTGCAAAATTTCAGATTTTTTTTAATTTCCGCGTTGTCTATGTTCCCTTGTTAGTATTCAGGAGGCATTCCATAGATCTCACCAAAGATCAGAATTCGGAACGTAATGAACCTCTAAACTGACCTAGAGATACAGTCAGTGGCAGAAAGATTCGGACGCTAAAATATTTTAAATTCATCTTTCCATATCTCGGCCATTTGTTAATGTATCGTGATTTTTCTTATTTCATCTGATTCGTCTTTCATTCAAGTTAACGAAAATGTGTATCTGCTTTTTAAATTAATACATGGTTCATTTTATATTAAATAATAAGTTCCATCATGTCACTTTTTCGGGTGGCAAAAAGATTCGGACACGTATGTTTCTATCATTGTTTAATTCGACGTGCACTATTTTTATACTTTTGCCGCATGGCCTTGTTGACTTAATACTTCCCTTAACCGATGTAGCGTGTGAAACAATTTTTTTTTGTTAATATTTAATCCTATATTACGTTCATTTCTCCTTTAATTTTCGGCACCCTGCGTATACCGGGTATTCGTCGAGAGTAGTTTTACGTGCGACACCTGGCGTTAGCCTTAATTCACACGGCCCCCTGTTACGCAAGCGCAAACGAGGCATGGATCGAGATTGTCGCTCGATCAACGCACAACCGTGGAGGTTGCGTCCCGGTCTAGAGGGTTGCCAGTCCCTCATCTTACCGGTGGAAGCGAGGCCTTTCTAAACCTCTCCCATAGTTCTGCCACTATCGTAGGGCGAGTTCATTGACTGGAACTCCCGCACCGGGGTTTCATTCCCTCGCCGGCGATGTCGGCTTTTAACTACTGCCACGACGATTGCAACCCCTAAAGGATGCCGTCCCAAGTGATGGGGACCAATGGCAGCTCCAGGTAAACATGCGGTGGGACGTTCCCACACGCCGACCGCGCTACCACTGGTGGGCCCCATCCCCGTCTACCGATTATACTCCGGTGGAGTGAACGCACGGCCAGGCAACCGCTCAGCGTCCTGCTCATGTTAGCGAGACTTCTCTCACTGCGTTCGATGAGTAACCGTCGAGGTCGCGGCTGCGATCAACTCTACCACACATCTTTGCTGCCGATGGCTTCTGTTACCCACGAGCGTGGGATTGGGTAGCTCCGCCGGCAACTTTATGGGTGGGCAGCGTGTGGTCTGCCCCTAGGTTCGTCTCGGATACTAGATCTTATAGATCCGACACCTCAAACGACGACCCAGCAAACCCACCCCACCGCTCAGCTGACGTGTCAACTCTCTTATCGGGCCGGTCACTTCGTCTGTCCCCCGATCCCCGGTATACCCGGTGTACCCGGTGTACCCGGTGTACCCGGGGTACCCGGTGTAAGATCTAGTATCCGAGACGAACCTAGGGGCAGACCACACGCTGTACCGGGGATACCCGGTGTACCGGGGATCGGGGGACAGACGAAGTGACCGGCCCGATAAGAGAGTTGACACGTCAGCTGAGCGGTTCGCTGAGACGTCGCACGCGCCGTAATATACCGGGTGTTCTAGACTGGACGTTAAACCTACGTATATCCTTGCGTCCGAGAGATTATGGCTCTAAAATGTTCTCGCGTATTACGTGCGATAATGCTTACGTTACCTTTGTGAGGGTTCCTCGTTGGGGGGCCTCGTCCCGCGCAATTTCCTTACTCTATGATTTCTATATCCGAATCTTCGCAAACCTCGGTTATTGCCACCGTGGATGGCCCAATTTCCGGTTCAAGGGGCTCAGCCTAGAGCGTGAACCGGGCTTCCCCGGAAGGAAGTTCGAACGGACAAAGGTGATCTGGGGAAATCCAGATCAGTGGTGCGGGTTTGTCTGGAATGTTGGTCGTTAGGCGGAGGAGGATTCGGGGGTTGTTGGGATGCTTACAACTCGCGCAAGCGTGCGGCCTCGCGGCGTGCCCGGTTTTTTACTCCCGCCCGGGGAGCTCCTCTATAGTCTTTACGTCGCGGCCGACGTCGAGGTCCTGGGTAACGGGGTATTCTCTGGTTAGGAATTTGTATGAGAGATGGTTACGATCCGCTAAGGTAACTACTGACCTTGGGGCCGCACCATCGTGCGCCGAAAGCAGCTGGAAGGCTACGATCACAGGGAAGGATGCTGGTGGTCGCCGGAACAAGTGTCCCGTAGTCGCAGCGAATGAATCCCTCTAGAAGTCGCCGGAACACGGAGGTTCTACGGTGACAGCGAACGTGTCGCTCTAGGGGTCGCCGGAACTCGGAGGTTCGCGGTGACAGCGAGCTAGTTCTCGCTAGGTGACTTCGGGCACGAGCTCTACAGTGGCAGCGAAGAACGCTTGTGGTCGCCGGAACACGGAGGTGTTACGGTGGCAGCGAAGAACGCTTGTGGCCGCCGGAACACGTAGGTGTTACGCCGACAGCGAGGTATTGCTTGCTAGGTGGTTTAGGTAGCCCAAGTTACTGCGGGGAGGAGAAGGGGTGCAACGCCCCGTTTGATTAGACTCAGAGAATACTCGGATAACCAGGTTTTACGCGGGTGTATGTGCGCGCGTCGCGAGGATGGGTGGTAGGGTAGGTGATTTACAAAGTTGTTTACTTAGTGTTTATTAACTGATCGAACCCTACAATTTGGGAGAAGTGGAACGGCTCCACTTCGTTGTCGCGAGCGGAGGGTCGGCGGTCGGGACTAGACGGAGTGTCTCGACCACGCAGGTTACTTATAATTATTCGAATTTCAATGGTAGACCGCGCAGGTTACTTATAATGAATTGAATTTCAAAGGTTCGCCACGCTGGTTACTTAAAATGATTCGAATTTCAAAGATTGACCACGCAGGTCACTTATAATTAATTGAATTTCAGAGGTTGCTTGATTGCACAAACCTGAGGTTGCCTGACGAGATACAGGAACAATGTCACTGATTCTACCGCGTTGATTATTCACTAGACTTAACTTGATTCGAATTGTTGACTTGACTTGATTCACTTGAAAGGTCTCGAAGGAAAATATTAAGTCGGGTGTTACGCTTAGCACCCGCACTTGAACTCTTAATACGCGAACAACGGTGCAGTTCGAAGCACTGCACAGACAGAAGTGAAATGATAGACGTCAAAACAAGAAGTAAGTCACAAGTCCCAAGTGGTAAATGCGCGAAAAGGGTCTCCTACTGCCCTATATAGCCGCCGCGCTCCGCTGAGCGGCGTTCCCATGCTGACACTGCATCAGCGCTATATCTTGGGACCGGCGCGACAGATGCCTTTCCCAGGACTCGGTCGTACGTGTCTTATCTTTAATGATGGTCCGTGAGAACCGTGCTACATTCCTAAAGTTAGATTAGAGTGAATCTTAGAACTATGGAACGAGCAGCAGACTGCTGCGAGAGCAATTGATTAGTTAATTCTTGGATAATTCAGAAAAGCACAAATTTGTGGCTGGTAGAGGACGTAACAATAACAATAACAATAACAATAACAATAACAATAATGATTATAATAATAATAACTATACATTGGATGGATATGTTGACAAAACATAAAATAAGATTACAATAAATAAATAAGTAAGTAAGTATGTACATAAGCAAGTAAATAAAGAAACAAGTAAACAAGCAAATAAATGAACAAACATAAAAATAAACAAACAATTAAATATGGAAACAGAGAAATAAACACATAAATAAACAAATAAGCAAATAAAGAAACAATCAAATAAACAAATAAATAAACAAATAAGCAAAAAAGAAAGAAACGATGAGATAAGTAAACAACCAAATATATATAAGCAAATAAATAAACAAATAAGCAAGAAAGAAAAAAGCAATGAGATAAGTAAACAATCAAATAAATAAACTGTTGAGAGAAACTAGTTTTGCGTACTCTATGACTAGGGATTTGATTTGCGCGCGAGTTGCCCTCTCCTCTAGGGAATGTCTAGGGAAGGCATAGAGTTTTTTTTATGCGCGTGGTCGCTGTTAGCGGTGCTAAAATTTTTGTACCGGTGTTACGTCGAGGGTGAAAGGATGAACACTCGTGTAGATCTTCACTTTAGACTTACCTTTATTATGTTCGAAATACTGATCCAACACCAGGGTTTAAGGTTTTAATGATGGAAAACTACGTCTTGTCGCAATGAAGTACAATATTGAAGTGAAGCGTGGTCTTCGGAAAGCGCTCCTTGGAATGCTCGAAAGAGGGGTGTGGCTTGGGGGCGGAATCGGAAAGTGGGGGTTTTGGGGTAAAACGGTCGGAATGCTGGGTCCTTCAGCTGAACAAATAGTGGTCGGACGGTTGGGCCTTAACCGTTTGACTGCTACGCGGCGCAAAAGCGCTGCGTTCATTTGTCTCGAAAACCGCGACGCAGCGCTTTTGCGCTACGATTTCAGTGTGTAAGAATATGTCCCGCAGTTTTCGTGCGTTCTTGCAAGAATTGCTTAGCAGTCAAACGGTTAACTTAAGCATACTAGATAGGGTGTTCACATTACACCGGTGCCTGCCTCGCTCTCTCTCCTGTTGACAAGCGTGGCGTGCACATCCTCCCGAAAAATAAAAAGGATAGTGAGAAATCAAAACGAAAGTGGCTTCGATCTTCAGAGCCGACTCTTCCACCTGATCCACTTCGCTCGTTGGGGAAAAACTATACTGAACATAAACAAATAAATAAACAAATAAGCAAAAAAATAAACAAACAATTAAATAAGTAAACAAACAATGAAACAATAAACAAATAAATGAACGAAAAAATAAACAAACAAATAAATTAACAAAATAAAGAAGGACGCCTTCATCAGCAATACCCGCTGGCTTTTCTATGTGAAAATAAGCAATATAATAAATTAAAAATACTCAGCCGCTAAGCTAACAACCCGTTTGCACATTGAGTGCTTTAGGCAATAAAAGATTTATTTATTTATTTATTTATTTACGGGCTTTGAAGCCCTGTGTATACATTGGAGTGAGAACAATTTAGTGGATAACAGACTAAATATGTCATGTTGACAAACGTAAACGTAAATTGTCGCAGTTATGAGCTAGGTAAGTCTAGGTGGACCACCGATCTTCGGAACGTATTGAGTGAGCCTCTGAAGAGATCTATTTTATCGGATATTTGATTCACGTAATTGCATATTCTGGCGATTGGGTCAGAAAATCTGAGGTCGCTACAGTAAAAGTCAACGCGAAAGATCGGCGTGTTGCGTAGAGGATGAGAACTAGCATTAAAACTAACAAGCTGCAATAGTAGGGGGCAATCAATGTAACCGTTAATGATTTTAAACAAAAACAAAATATCAACAGTGTTTCTTCGGTCTTGCAATGTGAGCATATTCATCGTTTGCAAAAGAGCATCGTAGTTATGGTCAAACCTTCGCATTGGACAACCGAGTGTACGAGAGACAAATCTTCTCAATTAGCTGTATATATTTAGTTTGATGAGCGGACCATACAACACAGGCATATTCTAAGTGTGGCACTACAAGCGTTGCATATAGGATTTTCAGGGTATTGGGATTGCGCATATCTTTACACAGTCGGGTAATCAATCCGAGTTGTTTGTTTGCCCTATTGATAATTTTTGTAATATGCCTGTTATAGGATAGTCGCTCATCGTAGTGGACACCAAGATCTGTGACATCATTTGCAGATGTTAGTGAAGCATTGTCGAGCATGTACGGGTACAAGATCTTGTTATTGGTACGAGCGATTCTCATTACGTGGCACTTCGGTGTGCTGAGATATAGTTTATTGCGACTGCACCAGTCAGAAAGCCTGTTAAGATCCTGTTGCAATTCATGTGCATCCGATAAGTCTCCTATGCGCCTATAAAGTTTAAGGTCATCAGCGGATAAGAGGGGTGTCGCCATGTGAAACATATCAGGTAGGTCGTCGATAAAAATAATAAACAGTAGAGGCCCCAGGTGGGAACCTTGTGGTACGCCTGATGTAGCCTGGATAGGCCGTGATAGGGAGCTACGAATTCTAACTCGGAAAGTGCGGTTTGAGACATAGTCACAGAGTAAGGATAGGAGATTGCCTTCAAAACCAAAGTTGAGTAGTTTGGCAGATAGAACGCCGAGATCGACGGTATCGAAGGCTTTCTTGATATCGATGTACACATCATCGACTTGTTCTTTGTCATCGACTGCATGAGCGACAAAATTATTAAATACTGCTAAGTTAGTTGTTGTTGACCTACCTATGGACGAAGCCATGTTGATAAGGAGACATGTAGTTGTTGATCGCGGATGACAGTTTGGTTGTAATGATTTTCTCGAATATTTTTGCGGATGTATTCAGGACGGATATGGGTCTGTAATTCGTAATCATCGACGCATCACCAGATTTATGGATGGGTGTTATTAAGCTGGATTTGCATTTAGCAGGGAAAATACCAGTTGCGAGTGACTTATTGAATATAATCCATAGCGGACGAGATAAAATAAATTGACAGTTCTTTATGAAAATGGGAGGTATGCCGTCATCACCCGGTCCTTTATCCACGCTCATGTTTTCGATGGTGGAAAAGACATCACCAATACTAATTGGTAGGTCAGCCGCGTGAAACCCAGTGGAGTTCGCGTGATGGTAATTTGTATGCGAACGAGCCGAAGAGGTGTATATTGATTCGAAGAAAGACGCAAACGAGTCGGCTATCACATCGTCAGTATCGGCAGAGCCTTCGTCACACTCCATGCAGGAGGGAATAAGATCTTTATGTCTATGTGTATTCACAAAGTTCCAGAAGGACTTGGCATTTATCGACAAACTGTTTTCCGTTTGACGAATAAATTTCTGATAGTTGTCCCTGAATAACCGTTTACATTATGATCTGAGGTCCGCGAATCGCAAGTAATCATCGAAGTTATTGGACCTACGCCAGTCTCGGTGTGTGGTTTTCTTTTCAATGATTAAGATTCTAAGTTTGTTGGAATACCACCTCGGGTATGATGACCTGAAGACTTTAATACTGGGGACATAGGTGTTGGTAGCCTGGTGAACGTGATGATAAAATAGGTCGACTGCGTGATCGACAGATAAATCAGTCAGAATATGATCTCAGTCGATGCAATTTAAATAATTGATTATCTCCGAGTAATTTGCCTTCTTGAAGTCTAATCTGTATGCTGCGGTATGAGTAACATTGGAGTCAGGAACATTTATGACAAACGAGAGTGCGGGATGGTATGAGTCGAGGGGAAGTAAATGCTCCGAGGACCTGAGTAGATCCGTAATTGGAATGTTCGAAAACAGCAGGTCAAGTGCATATCCACCGTGTTGAAAAATATTGTTGTATTGCTTTAGGTTATATAGATTGTAGAATTCAGCGATTATGTCAGCAGAAGGAACGGTGTTATTGTGTGAAGGCAGGCAATCTGGTGACAGAATATCCGGTGAGCTATGCCAGTGTACGTTAGGTAAGTTGTAGTCTCCCACAACACACACAACTGGATTATGTATAACAGAGAGCATCTCATCAAGGCAAATACAATGATCATAATAAAGTGAGGTTGGGGAATTAGGTGGAATATAAATGCCTCCAATAACTAGCGTGGTATTTCCTGTACGAATTTGTATAAATAGCTGTTCTACGTTGCTTAATAACGGAGTTAAAGGCGTACATTTTAAGTCGTTTCTAATTGCAATTAGTACACCGCCCCCTCTGGTAGAACAGCTGGTTTGGGGACTACGGTCGCATCGAAAAACATCATATCCGTTAAAAGGCAGTTCAGACGAGGCGATGTTTTCGCACAGCCACGTCTCGACAAAAATAATAATATCATACTTAACGCAGGATAAGGACAGAGATATAAACAGGTCGCTGAGTTTAGTTCGCAGACCCCTTACGTTTTGGAAGGAGACTCTCGGTAGACTTCGGCGTTTTTTGAGGCAGTGGTTCTCTTTATCAGCATAGGCACTCCATTTCGGTATCTTGTCGTGAGCGATGGGTCGTTGGCTGCTTGCAGTTGATCTCTCAGTTTCCGTAGGTGATATAATTGCTGCTCCGTCTGGTCGCTCGTAAATTTTGCTCGCCCTTTATAGTTGTTCCTGTGTTTGAGTACGTCGATAGTAGTGACAGTGATGTTCGTTGGAAATGTGACCTTAGCCAGTCTCGTCCTATTTACATCTTTCTTGCCGAGTCTTTTAATGCGAACGTTATCGTAATTGTTCGGGATGATTTCATTTAGGATGGATATAACGGTTGACCTGTCATCCTGTACGTTGCTAGATTAGGAGTCTGGTGAACTTGTCTCAAACAAGTTGTGGAAAATTAGATTGTTTGATCTAATACGCCTGTCCTCCAATTCCATAGCGATATCCTCAATATTATTTTATTTCTCAGGAGCAGATTCGATGTTTGTTATTGTATTTTCAATGACAGAGATTCTTGTCACGAGCGATGATATGATAATATTGATTTCAGTAATTTATGTCTTAAAAGTGGTGTGAATAGATGTGATGTCACTGTGTATTTTCGCCATCAGCGACTCACCAAATTTTCTGAATTCATTGGTGAAGAGATCATGTAACTCAGGAGAGATTGGTCTGCTAAGCGGTGCATTAATGGACTCAGAGCTTGCGGTGCAATCGGTGATGTCGTCGGAGGACGTGTTGTTGGGCGCCTTCAAATTCGGGTTGCAATCCATCAGTTTTCCTGGGGTCCATGGGTGCCCGGTACGGGCGAGGCACTTGCGTCCAGTATGCGACAACACACCACACCTTACACCAGTGTTGCTCCTGGCTGCGCTTTCTCGCGCATGCGCATGAAATTCTGCTTAAGGTACGTGCTAAAATTCAATGAAAAGAGGTCCTTTTAGGCCCCTCCGCTCAGATATCATTTATAAAAAATTTTGTTGGGGTCCACAAAAGGTCATACTGCATGCTTCGTCCCTGCATTTTTCCTAAATTACGCTGCGCATGCGCCAGAAAGCGCAGCCAGGATCAACTCTGCCGGAAACTGAGGCGTACAAGCCATAGTTGCTCTGGGCTGCGCTTTCTCGCGCATGCGCATGAAATCCTGCTTAAGGTACGTGCTAAAATTCATGAAAAAGTGGTCCCGTTTGGCCCCTCCGCTCAGATATCATTTAAAAACATATTTTAATTTTATAAATTAATAAATCACAAACAAATAATTAACAATTTCATAAAAAACGATACAAGGATTAGTTTTAAAAATGTGAGCATATATTATATATTATAGTAAGTGTTACGTCTCGCGACGTCACCGCTTGAGATAGTATTAATTAATAGAGACTTCGATTATTTCCCTGATGGAACCCGTTGCAAGAGATTAAGGGGTTATCCTACTGTGACCAACCTCAAAACAGGCTAAATTTCGCGAATTAATTCCGAAAAAACAATTAATGCGATATTATTAATTTTTTAATATGTATTTGTACACACCTTAGGGAGCTTGAATAAAAAATTTTACAACAGAATGTTTATATTTGAACAAGATATGTGACTTCTTGTTCAATGGTGCTCTTCGTGCACGGTTCGATGGTGGGCACGATTTTGGTGATTTGGTGGGTCCGAAACGGAAAAACAAAAAAGTTTCATGAATTGTATTGCAATAGCTATCGTGTATCGAGGGCTTTCTTTTTTCCTCCATATATATAAAGAAATACAACGTTTTGATTTTTTTTTTGCTATTTCGCGCACAAAGTGGGTAGTTTAAAGTGGTTTATTTCTTAAACAAAATATGTTATCAAAAAAACCGCCCGATACACGATAGCTACTATTTTTCCGAACATGTGTACAAAATTGCAAGTCAATTAATCAATTACAGTCTGAGATATCGTGCCCACCGTCGAACCGTGCACGAAGAGCACCATATTGAACACGAAGTCACGTATCTTGTTCAAATATAAACATTTTGTTGTATTTTTTTTTATTCATGCTCCCTAAGGTGTGTACAAATACATATTCCAAAATTAATAATATCGCATGAATAGTTTTTTCGGAATTAATTCGCGAAATTTAGCCTGTTTTTGAGGTTGGTCACAGTAGGATAACCCCTTAAGCAGACCCTTTCCCAGAACGTGCCACCCACTCGGGGAAGGCAATAAGTTAAGTCCTAGAACATTTTACGAGCGAGGTGAACAAAGGGCGACTGTCCGTTAGGTCGCGACGCGATAAATCCCGGTAGATATAAAAAACCCACTTGAACCAAACATTTGGAAGAGATCACATAACCCGTACTTTCACTTACCCTCCCACTCACCCTGCGTACGCGGAAAACGCAAGGGCGGGGATGACTGGGAGAGGAAACTCAAAGGTCACCTCATTCGTAGAATCTTAAGAATTAGACCTCCCCCAATGCCCCCAAAAGGTTCATCAGCGAATGACCAACAGGGAAGTATTGGAGAAGGGATGAACCGAACGGAAACCGCGTTTACCTCGTTGAGATTTTCAAAACCTCTCGTCACTTCTTTGAGTTCCTTAAAACTGTAAAGGCCTCGACTCTGTGTGTACTATCGCCTTGCTTTAACTGATTGAATACTCAGCTCAATTTCCGAGTAAATTCCTGTACAAAACTTCTACAAATCATACTTCCAAATAAATCAGTGAATCATTCTCGTCGTTGAACACTACTTCAATCCGATCTTACTGAAAGTGTGAATCAACTAACAACCACCGCAAGAGTAAGTACTCACTCCGAATAATATTCGTAACCTCTGGGGGCTAAGGTGAAGGGTAATGCTCGTTAAACCACCAACCAATCCCGAAATCCACCCACCTCTCACCCAGTCCTTTGACCGTGTCTGGTCCCAGTAAAGTCGCGGATCGCGGTTGACTACAAACAGACATCTCGCGCGGACTCTGATCCAGGTCAGATTCGTACGACTGTTCGTCCCACAACCGAGTAGAATCGTGGAGTCCACCACCTTATCGCGGTTCTTCCAAGACTCACCTTGGGACGTAACATAAGCAATGTACATACACAAACATAATTATAAAATATTGACATTATAATAAATAGGGAAAGAATAATAAGGTGGAAAAGGGTATTACAAGAATTTTGAAACCATTTTGTCATTAAATAAAAACATTTTATTTGGCAGAATTACAACAAATACCAACATTTGTTGCAAGGGTAAGGAAAACTGCCAAAAACCATACCAGTGTTACGTCCTACGTCCTCCACCCGCCACAATTTTTCGCTTTTCTAAATTATTCAAGAATAACTAATCGATCATTCTCGCCGCAGTCTCCCGTTCGCTCAGTAGTTCTAAGATGTACTCTAATCTAACTTTAGGAATGCTGCACGGTTCTCACGGACCCTTATTTAAGATAAGACACGTACGATTAAGTCCTGGGAAAGGCATCTGTCGCGCCGTTCCCAGGATATAACGCTGATGCAGTGTCAGCGTGCGAATGCCGCTCAGCGGAGCACGGCGTCTATATAGGGCAGTACGAGACCCTCTTCGGACACTCTTGGTTACGGCAAATACCTGTACGCGCACTCTTGGTCACCACTTACCGCGACTTACTGTTCGGGACTTGTGACTTACTCTTGAACGTTTTACTTCAATTCACTTCTTTGGGCGCAGTGCTCCGAACTGCACCGTTGTTCGCGTATAAAGAATTCAAGTGCGGGTGCGAAGCGTAACACCCGACTTACTATTTACCTTCGGTATCTTTCAAGTGAATCAAGTGTAACGAATATAATCAAGTCAAGTCGAGTCGAGTCAATAGAACCAAGTTAAGTCTAAGTGAACAACCAACGCGGTAGAATCAGTGCCATTGTTCCTGTATCTCGTCAGGCAACACCAGGTTTGTGTAACCAAGCAGTCTTTGCAATTCGGACCATTCTAGGCAACCAGCGTGGTGAAGCCTTTGAAATTCAACTAATTATAAGTAACTTGCGTGATCGAGACACTGCGTCTAGTCTCAATCTCCGATTCTCCGGTCGCGATAACGAAGTGGAGCCGTCCACTCCAAATTGTAGGGTTCGATCAACCAATAAACAGCATGTACACAGTTTCGTGAATTACCCACTGCACACCCATCCTCGCAACACTACACGTACACCCGCGTAAAACTTGGTTATCGGAGTGTTCTCTGAGTGTAATTAGACAGGGGATCTCACCCCTTTTCTTCCCGCGATACCGAAATCGCCGTGCGCATAAGTCGAGTGGTCCTTGCTGCCGCCTTCAGGCCTGTGCCTGAGTCGTCTCACGAGCAATTCCGTGGGCACCGTCGAACCTCTGAGTTCCGGTAACCCCTCAGCAACTCTTTTGCTGCGACTTCAGCTCACAGGTTTCGTTGGCCCGCGGCGGACCCCCTCGCTACGATCGTGGCCCCTCAACCGTCGTATCCACGGATCGCAACTATTCTCCCGCTCACACCCATAACCAGAGAGCACCCCGAGTCACCAGCGACGCCCATACTTTCTGTGCCGTAACCATTCGGACGCGAATAGATTCTTGGGTTGGTGTAATTCCGAGTCACCAGCTACGCCGACATTGCCAGTGCCGTACCCATTCGGACGCGAGTAGATTCTCGGGTTGGTGTAATTCCGAGTCACCAGCGACGCCCATACTTTCTGTGCCGTAACCATTCGGACACGAGTAGATTCTCGGGTTGGTGTAATTCCGAGTCACCAGCTACGCCCACATTGCCTGTGCCGTAACCATTCGGACGCGAGTAGATTCTCGGGTTGGTGTAATTCCGAGTCACCAGCTACGCCCACATTGCCTGTGCCGTAACCATTCGGACGCGAGTAGATTCTCAGGTTGGTGTAATCCCGAGTCACCAGCGACGCTCACATTGCCTGTGCCGTAACCATTCGGACGCGAGTAGATTCTCAGGTTGGTGTAATCCCGAGTCACCAGCGACGCTCACATTGCCTGTGCCGTAACCATTCGGACGCGAGTAGATTCTCAGGTTGGTGTAATCCCGAGTCACCAGCGACGCTCACATTGCCTGTGCCGTAACCATTCGGACGCGAATAGATTCTCGGGTTGGTGTAATTGCGAGTCACCAGCTACGCCCACACTTCCGCGCCGTAACCAGTCGGACGCGAGGATACACGTAGGTTTAGTGTCGAATCAGGACACCGAGTATATTTAGGCGCGTGCGACGTCTCAGCGAGCCGCTCCGCTGACACGTCAAATCTCTTATCAGGCCGGTCACTTCGTCTGTCTTCCGATCCCCGGTATACCCGGTGTACGCAGGGTGCCGAAAAACGGAGGACGTAACACCAGTATTCGTAACAAAAATATCACAGTGTGATTTGATCATTGAAATAAATATTAAATAATTAAATAACAATATAAAATACATAAAAATAAAAATATAAAAACACCAAAATAATTGATTAAAATAAACGAAATAAAAAATATTGCACATCGTTTGTTATTGTTTCCGCGAAGTAGATTATAAATTAATAAGTAAAATATATATATACATATTTGTTGAGGAAGGAACATTGTAAATAATAATTATCTTATATTTATAGACGGGCTAGATGAAGGTAAAATTATAAAAGTTAACAAAATTAAATGAAAACGCCATCAGGGCAATTAAACTATTCCTTACGATTTTTCGTACTATTATATAATTCTAAATGGCCCGAATCAATTTCAAACCACCACTGCGAGTGCTGTGGCCCGGGGTCCGCAATAGGGCACACTGCATATTCGTCCCTGAATTTTTCGTGAATTGCACTGCACATGCGCGAGAAAGCACAGCCCGGAGCAACTATGTCTTACACAAGTGATAGGTTTTGACACGGGTTTACTACATCCTTTACAAGTAGCCGTAGAAGAGTTATTTGACGATTCAAACATTTCGGCGGAGCCGTTATGAGAACGATCGATACGATCAATACACAGGAGCAAAACAATGTACGTCCGTCACCTCTGACGTCTCTGAAAAGATGCAAGATTAAATTTGCTGTTGGATAAATACTTACAATATTAATATTTTGTGGGGTAACCCATTTGCTGGCGAACCTCCGTCAGCCGCCTGGGCATATTTGAAATAATTTTTTTAACGTAGTGTAAACTTATTTTTGCCCATTCTTCCGTAAATTTTTGTTTCAACTCTTCCTTTTACCTAATTAGGGTCTTTTTAATATTTCGGCCCAACTCGTCCCACAGATTTTCTATCGGGTTCATATCTGGCGACTGCGGGGGTGGGTGCATTTACACCTTAGGACAATTGTACAACAAAAATTCTTGAAAAATTCGTGCTAGGTGTTTTGGGTCGTTATCTTGATAAAATTTAAAAGTATCTGCAATGCCCATTTCTGCAGCGCTCTGGCGCAAATTATCCTTCAAAAATCGCAAGTAGGCATTTTAATCCATGATGCCCTCGATAAATGTTAGCTTTCCCACCCTGTGGTACGATAATGCACCCCCACACGAGCACTCCCCCGCCACCATGCTTTATTGTACCGATAAGGTTTTTGGGCGCTAGTGCCTCATTTTTTTTTGTCATATTTTATGTCGACCATCGTGGCCAAATATATTAAATGTGCTTTTGTCAGCAAAAATAACATCTTTCCACCACTCCACGTCGTTCGTTATATACTCATTTGCAAGCTGAAGCCTCTTTCTGCGGTTAATTTCATTAATGAATGGCTTCTTCCTTGCCACTCGCCCGTGCAGCCCATTTTCGCGCAGCAGACGTCGTACTGTGGATGGATGTACCGAAACACCTGTTTTTCCGTAATGCTCCGCAATCAGTTTTGGAGCGCTTGTGCGCGGATCGTTTTGTACTTTATTCAAAATAGAAGCCCTTTGCCGATTATCTATTAATTTTCGTCGACCAGGTGGCCGAATCAATTCGATCCTCGCGTCGATATCTTTTAATAATATCCCACACTGTACTTTTCTGGATTTTTACTATTTCACTTATCTCGCGGCAACTTCTGTCTTTCTCGTGGTGATATATTACTAATTGTTGTTGGTTGAATGTTGTATTTTTGCCTCTGCGTCCCATTCTGTCTGTGCGTGAAACTAGACTACCGAATTTTTATTCTTGTCTTGTGCCCAGCTCTGAGCAGTTTGTTTACAATTCGGTCGCGAGTCCGCGGCTTTGCGAAGTTTTTACTCCCTTACTAATCTGACGCAGGTTCGCCAACAAAGGAGTCACCCCACAAAATATTAATACTCTAAGTATTTATCCAATAGCAAATTTAATTTTGCATCTTTTATTGCCTAAAGCACTCAATGTGCAAACGGGTTATATTAGCTTAGCGGCTGACAATGAGTATTTTTAATTTATTATATTGTTTATTTTCAGATTGAAAAGCGAGCGTGCTGATGAAGGCGTCCTTGTTTATTTTGTTAATTTATTTGTTTATTATTTTGTTACGTCCTCGTTTTTGGCACCCTGCGCTCACAGGGTATACCGGGGATCGAGGGCGGACGCAAGGAGAGATCGCACCGAAAAGGGAATTGATTCGTCAGTGGAGCGGCTCACTGACGTATCGCGGAATGTTAGAAGGGGATGTCCGAATGGCTACAGCTCTGGATGTGTTGGAGTGTGTGTGGTTGTGGATTGCCGATCCCGAGGGTTTTCCCACACCAGGGAGAGCGATCGTCAGAGCAGTAAGAGCGTGGTGCAGGAAGCCAGGGAGGTTTCCAAGCTGTCTCGCTACTAGTCGCCCTGCTCGATAGGCTCGATCCTGGTGCAGTGCGTGAGTTACCACAGAGGATGCCGGGAAGGCGTCCACGCTCGCAGATGTCTCGACGATCACTGGGGTCCCTGGGTTAGAGGTAGACGTGGTGGTGTTTGGTGTTGGCGTGCAGGAAGGACACGGTCGTGTGAAATAATGTTCAGATGGTGGAAGTGGATTGAATCTTTTATCTCGAAGTACACTTAGCTGGTTTATAGTTGCTCGCCCAATGATTAACACTGCTCACTGCGCGTCTGAAGTCGGAACAACCTTTGAATGATCGCGGTCGAACGCTGGATGCTTCGGCTAATGGATCGACCTGAGTCCAAAGAGAGCCGCTTTGGATAAGTGCTACTGAACAAATCTTGTACATTTGGACCTCCTGGACAAGATACGATAAGGCAGAACCTAGTCAAATTGATAGGAGTAAAGATATTTGCATCTATATCTGTTGTGTCGTGTAACATATATATATAGTGCGACCCGAGGGAACACATTCGTGGCGATCTCTTGACCAATGTAGGCGACGCGATCATCATGTCATTGTATTGGAGCAGGTTACGCACCCCACCACATAAAAGGCAGAACGCTGTTGCCATGCGTTTCTCCGGGTCAATGGCATTACCAATGCAATACTCCAAAAGTCGTATGCTCTATGGAAAAACAATAACCTGCTCCAAATGCACGGCCGAGGAACGCGTCTGTTTTCGTCCGCACTACCGTCTCCACCGCACGCTCCAATACATTCATACCTACACTCCGACACATTCACACGCTCTCGATTTCGGCCAATAATCTTCATCACAGCACACCGCGATCGGTGCATCAGCGATCGTTACATCGGCGAGCGTCACTTCATCGAAGGTTCCAGAAATCACTCTCTGTGTAGCAACAGTAGCGTAAACAGTGTGATAAAGCAAGGTGAAAATAAAACGATATTTAAAGCGAAGTGTAGCGAATTGATTGAAGCGAAACTATGGAGTCAACGTGAAGGCGTCGGCTCCGATTGTCCGAAGAGGGACACGACAATATCATTGGCAAAAATTGAAAAGAATTTATTTATGAGTTACCGAATTTACATTGATCGTGGCCGAACTTGGTTGGCTGAAGAGCCCCCGCTCTACGGTTGTAATATTATTTAAATGGTAGATTTTGCTAACGGGCGCTAGGCGCTTCGTGGAACAGGTGGTGGCATTCTCGGATTTATATTGTCGCGGATTGCTGATCGACTGTTAAGTGGTAGGCCTGCGGGCTGATTCGGCGTCAGCATTCTTATATTTCTACTTATATTTCTATGGTTCTATTGTGCGCGGTCGCAAGGTTATTCCTTCACGTGGCGCGGGTTACGTCCCGGATGGGCGTTAGCGTTACGTGAAGGAATTTCGGTGACGAGGTGGCCGGCTCTTATTTCGTCTATGCGCGACTTACTGTTAATGGAAGGATACGCGGTGCGGTGAACCCGTTGCGAGAATATAGTTATGGAAAAAGCGGGTGGAGGACGTAGGACGTAACAGTCTCATTGTTTGTTTACTTATTTAAATGTTTGCTTATTTTTTTGCTTATTTGTTTATTTATTTGGTTGTTTACTTATCTCATTGTTTCTTTCTTTTTTGCTCATTTGTTTACATATTTGTTTATTTGATTGTTTATTTATTTGCTTATTTGTTTATTTATTTGTTTATTTCTCTGTTCCCATATTTAATTGTTTGTTTATTTTTCTGTTTATTTATTTATTTGTTTGTTTATTTATTTGCTCATTTATTTGTTAATTGTTTCATTGATTGTTTACTTATATAATTGTTTGTTTATTTTTTTGCTTATTTTTTTATTTATTTGTTTACTTCGTTGTTTAGTTATTTGTTTATTTCTCTGTGTTCAGGAAATCCGCTCGCTGACAGCGCATCCTGTCGCCGACGACCACCTGGCGGCAGCACCTCCCGAGCTCGATTCGCGAGCGCCGGTTCGCGTACCGGTGAGAAGTCGAAATGCGAGGAATGCGCGAAACGCGGGCGGCGCCATGCGCTGTCCCGCCAAAAATGACCATTTCTACCACGTCTCTCTGTAGCGCGAGTCAGATTTTTAAGCCCCATCACAGTAATTGTCAGTGTGCCGCCCCCGCAGGGGGGTCCCGCCCTTGGTGGTAGGGACCTTTGGGGCTTGGCGTACCCACGGACCCTACATACGCCGGTACTGGACCCTTAATCGGCTGCTAGGCTGTGGGTCCACTCGACCGGAGGATAATCGGTAGACGGGGTGGGGGGCCCACCGGTGGTAGTGGTAGGGTAGCGTGTGGGAACGTCCCACCCGCGTTGCCCTTAGCTGCCACCGGTCCCCCACATTTGGGACGGCACCCCGGGTACTAACTTCTGATCATATCTAAGGCACCGGGGTTGCAATCGTCGTGGCAGTTGGTGAAGCCATAGTGCTGGCTAGGGTGTGAAAACCCGGTGTGGGAGCTGCACTCAATCAGCTCGCCTTACCATGGTTGGCAGAACTATGGGAGAGGTTTAGAAAGGCCTCGCCTCCACCAGTAAGATGCTGGGGCTAGCAACCCGATAGACTGGTAGCAGTTTTATTGTGCGTTGATCGAGCGTATCTCGATCGTTGAAGAGGGTTGGCGTTATACAGGTGGTGGTCGCCGGCCTGCGGGCCCCCTCGCGTTGAGTTTACATTAGATGTCAGTGTGCCGCATTCCAGCTTCTCATCTATATAATATTCTGCCCGATCAACACGAGAAACGCTGCCGTGTATAGTAAGCGATACGCCGACCACCGTAGCGTCAAATTTAAGGTACATCAACAAGTCTTATCAGGCACTGCACGTGGCCGTACTTTTACCACGTGCACCCACGACCGTGCTGCCGTGTATAGTAAGCGATACGCCGACCACCGTAGCGTCAAATTTAAGGTACATCAACAAGTCTTATCAGGCACTGCACGTGGCCGTACTTTTACCACGTGCACCCACGACCGCGCAATTACACTTATATACAGGGGGGCATTAATTAAGGCAATTGTGTCCGAATCAACACACAGCAAACATTTATACACTGACGAGCTGCACCGATTATCTTACAATAAATCGGCACTAACGAACGCAACACGCGACCACGTGTATTTTCTAACCTCACCACCAGATGATCTATTCATTTCCGCACCCTTCCCCTCTCCGCTCCTAAAATTTCCTTCCCACTCATTTTGCCACACATTTCCCCAACACTCTGTTTCCATATTTAATTGTTTGTTTATTTTTCTGTTTATTTATTTATTTGCTTGTTTACTTATTTAATTGTTTGTTTATTTTTTTGCTTATTTGTTTATTTATTTGGTTGTTTACTTATCTCATTGTTTCTTTTTCGCTTATTTGTTTATTTATTTGTTTATTTGATTGTTTATTTATTTGCTTATTTGTTTATTTATTTGTTTATTTATTTGTTTATTTATTTGCTTATTTATTTATTTGTTTATTTATTTATTTGTTTAGTTATTTGTCTATTTCTCTGTTTCCATATTTAATTGTTTGCTTATTTTTCTGTTTATTTATTTGTTTGTTTATTTGTTTGTTTATTTACTTGCTTATATACATACTTACTTACTTATTTATTTATTGTAATCTTGTTTTATGTTTTGTCAACAAATTTCAATCCAATGTATAGTTATTATCATCATCATCATCATCATCATCATCATCGTTATTATTATATTTAAAATAAAGCGTTTGCATTGGTAAAGACATAAATCCTTAATCATTGCATCTTCAGCGCAACTCTCCACTTATCCATTTAATACGTGAATCAGTAATTTATTAATTTATTAACTACGAAATTATGTTGTAACGTAATATAAATTTTACAAAAGTCGCACAAATAATAGGACATTCAAAATATTCGGACATTGCTTCACGAAATGTATCCTGTTCCTAATGTGGCATCAATGTTCGCACAATACTTGTCAAAAATTGCCTATTCCAAATGTGACAAAAAGATTCGGACGCTTTTATGCACCTGTAGTGAAAAGTTCCAAAATGATTCGGACGCTCATATACACCTTAGTGAAAAGTTTCAAAAAGATTCGGACGTTTTTGTACAAAAACATTCGGACACTCTGCCACAGCATACTACTAGCTTGTAAAATCTATAATTTAAGCAATAGAGTTGCAAAATTGGAATTTATTAGTTCTCTCAAGCATAAGGTTCATTAGTTCAGTCCAAGAATAAAAAAATTAGTAGGGGTTGCTGAGAAAATGGCGTTCAACAGAAGTCGTACATTCTATCGAGGCACCAAATCCAAACAAAAAGCACATAGGGAACAACAATTTGCGGTGCCCCACTGGCCCAAAGTCCTTCATCGGTCTTCACAACCCTTGTGCTTAAATTCTACGAAAAAAGTTTCGGAAAAAGCAGCCGCAAAAATGGAAAAAACAATAATAAGTTCGAAATGAAAAATAAAGGAGAAATGAACGTGATATACGATTAAATATTAACAAAAAAAATGGTTTCACACGCTACATCGGTTGAGGGAAGTATTAAGTCAACAAGGACGTGCGACAAAAATTTAAAAATAGTGCACGTCGAATTAAACAATGATAGAAACACAAGTATCCGAATCTTTCTGCCACTGACTGTACCTACAAAAGAATCAAAAGAAGAGCAAATTTGATGACCAGTATGAAGGTCCTTACGAAATTCTAAGAGTATTTAACAACGGAAACATAAAAATTCGAATAAAACATACGGAAAGAATTGTCCACCCGAATCGACTTAATCTCGCTCACGGGCCCCGCAGACAATAATCCTTCCAAACCATTTCAGGTTCTCTGGCACGTTCAGTTCCTGAATATGATAGCCACGATAATCGCGCTTATAGCTTACGACTGTGGATCATCTAACGTGAATATTACCAGCCTCTCGCTTCTCTCGATAGGAGAGTGTAACATTTCCACTATTGAACCAACAGTGACGCAGATATATGTGCAGCTACTACAGCTACCCGAATTCTCGAACACGCACGTAAAACAATGTCGAATCGAAATCGACAGGATCATTTATCACTGCGGAATGCATTCTCACATCTCACTCGTCAGCAATGGACGAACTGAGTATGTAATGGAATTAAGCGCTGAAACATGCCTCAACCTGCATATTACGGGAGCACTTAATCTTGGATCTCATACTATTATTACTGGAATCAAATCAAACGAGTCAATTGCGAGAGCAGCCTCGCCGGGAAAATTTCTACGAACGGCGACTGCAAGGGAGTAGAATACTCCGACCCTTATGGCAGGTGGAGTGACATGGTCGTCCAAGCGATCATTCGCATCTCCTTAAGAGATTACACTGCGACGACCCGGCCGGATATAAACAAAAGTATCTTGAATTCCGGCACGCAGTGCCCGCTTTCGGACGGGGACTGTATGGACATGGAAGGGGGCAACACTTTTTGGACCCCCATCCCCCTGGATCACTGCCGATTCAACAGTTATGACGTGCTACATGAAGGGAAGGCGAATAGTATTTATGAAAATAGCACAAACACACATCCGTCGCAGGAAGTATATGCGATAACGACGAATGATATCACCTTCGCATTGGCAAAAAGAGGCCAAATAACGATATGCAATTACGTGCTTAGCAAAACGGAACACCCAAAACTCTTAATTCTGGAAACAAGAAAAGGCGAATCTTTCGCAATGCCTCGACCAACAGCAGTCAAGAATTTGGACATTTTTACGTACGTCAACAGCAAATTCGTTTACCTGGAAAAATATATGGGAAGCCAAATGAAGGCCCTTTACAAGGATGTGCTCACTCAACAATGCAATTTGGAAAAGCAAATGCTAGAAAATGCATTAACAATAGTCAAAATAATACCGGAGGACTTCGCATTTCATATCATGAAAGGCCCTGGTCATATGGCAGTGGTATCAGGAGAAGTAATTCATGTAGTAAAATGCGTACCCACAATGGTAAAAAGACGAGAGACCGACGAGTGCTATTTACAACTCCCGGTTTACAAGGGAAACACGTCCCTATTCATGGTTCCCAAAAGCCATATCTTACTAAACACAGGAACTCAAATCGACTGCAATCCCTATATTCCACTAATGTATCGTTTAGACGGCATATGGTATAAAATAACACCTACTGCCACCTCAGCGGTAGCGCCTAATGAATTTTACAACCAGCAATAATGCAGTCATGGATTTATACGAATCCTGCCGAACTAGCAACATCAGGGATTTACTCCACACAGGATCTCGAACAACTAAGAAACCACATCATTTTTTCCGCCGAGTGACCATCCGTACTGAATACAATAGCTCGAGGAATGTCGGGACAAAAGGCAAATATGCATGGCATATCGCTGATACATTTGTTCGAAGAAAAAACTCTCGAGGAAATTCCAACTCCCACTTGGTCCCGAATATGGTAATGGCTTACAGGCTTCGGTACTTTTAGCGCAGGGCTATTCGGAATATGGATTACTATAAGAACTGTGAAATTCGCCATCGATACCGCACTCAATGGTTACGCGTCACAGAACGTCTACGGATGGGGCATACATCTGATGGGCGCTGTATGGTATTCGGTGACTAACGTCTTAATACATCTCAGAAAGCGTACACCGGACGGTGACGAAAACAGACGTCAAAACACGGCCTCACAGGCTGAAGAGGCGAACGCTAGCCCCAACCCACCGGAAACCACAGCAATTCATACTATCACATCCGGACTCATAAATATTTATCCAAAGATATTGGAGGAAGAACACCTCCCAATAGACTCGCACAATACATGTTGTGAATAGCCGCATCACATATTCATATGAATAAGTATATATGTATGAATACATATATGATTGCAGATGAAATATACCAGCTCAAAAGACATTGCCCGAACAATGGCAAATTCGAAAGAGCGCAATGTCCCCAGGGGGACTGCACCACAACAAGGCCAGAACCAGAGGACCCCAGAACTTTATTCTGCCTAGCATGTGCAGTACGTCTTCAGGACGAAGACAACGATATAGCATATCTACCGGCAGATATACACGCGCTAGTAGGGTCCTACGCCGAACTCCTAACTTGTAAAGCATGCGTAGTAGCACTATTCTTTCCTCGCCCATCATTAAGATGCTATAAATGCACGGCATTATACCTAAAACGTGCAGATAAATTCAAACGAAAGGGAATCGAACCTGAAATGCTATATGAGACAGTTATAGCCCTAGATTCTGATAAGGAATACGAAGCGGAGTTTGGGGACCGAGAACCGGAATGAGGCGAAGGGAAGGAGAACTCCGGCGATGAAAACATCTCGCGATTAGCGAGAACAGAATGTTGCGTATTCATAGTCACCTCGGGCGCCCATTGGCCGCCCGCGACGTTCTCACCGAAATCAATAACGCGGTCGATACTCGGGCGATACTGTATGTAAACGCGCCTGCTAATTAGCAGCGCCGCGTCGCGTTCTTCTCGGGCATTTGTACTCTCGCGGTTCCCGCGCGCTCTCGTCGGCCATTACCGTTTCTTCTATCGTGGCGACAAGTGGTTTTCTCTCACGTGCGAATTAATTGTGGACTCCTCACCCGGTTCGTTCTCAGTTCAGTGCATAAGCAATACTCAAAGGGATTGAAAGACGCTCTAGTGCCCCTCGATTAGTGTAATCATAGTTTAAGTGCGTTTAGTTAATAAATCAAATTGTTTGAGCTCCTCACACACGTGTACGTTCGTGCCGGCCACGTGCCGTGCGGTGCGCACTTGCGAGGTACCCCTCACCTTCACCAAACCGCACTCATCAACCAGACTCCTCAGGCACTAGCCAAAATCGCAAACAGAAATGTTTGGGCACAAGAGGAGCAAGAGAGCCGCAACTCCCACCTAGACTTTTGTCGAGCTAACCCACTCTTATAAAAGACTGGACGATCCTTCAGTCTCCAATCTAAAAAAGTCATCCAAAATGAACTTACCGCGTGCCAATACGCCGAGATACGTTCTAGTTACGGTACCAGTGCTAATAGATGTAAACCTAATGTCACGATCCGGCGCCGGGGGTGTGAACGGCACCGTAAAATTGGGCATCACCAAAACCACCCTGAGGGGTGTACAAGAAATTCGGCCGCCACCACCGCCGTATGACGGTCCACATATAATTGTCAGCAGCCAGCCAACTCTGCCACCGCATCCGGAACGTTTAGAGCCAATCATCGAGGAAGACGAGGCCCTGGCGTCAGCAACTCCACGCCGATCTATTAGCCAACTTCGATGAATCGCTATTTGACGAGTTCTTGGGGGACCCGGGAATTCCGCCACCCGCAGCCACCGGATCCAATGGGGACATTGGGCAACCCCAAGGGGGGGATGATACATCCCCTCCGAAAAAGGTGCAGAAAACCCCAGTAGAGGGCAGGCGCAAGACGACCGCACCTCCACGCCAACCGACGTTGAGGAAACGTACCTCGACGAAGTGACCGGGTGGCTGGAGCAAGGAAGAGCAGCACCAGAGGCGCCCTCGCTTTGGGTAAGGAGGACACCTCGACTATCACAACATCCGCCGGACCGTCTTCAGGTTGGGACGTGGGCCGCGAGGCGGCGCCGACGGGCTCCACGGCCCAGGCTCCACCCAGCAACTTGGGAGTAGGGAACGCCGCTCCTACCACCTGAGGTGGCGGACCCGAACCACCTCGGACAGCATTCAAAGGAATAAAAAACCATCCACGGCCATGGGATCACGCGAGGGGGAGACCGTTAAAGGTTCCTGCCGACCCATCTCAACGAGAGAAATGGTCACCGTAGCCTTATCCCCAAAGCACATCGGATGCTTCAACAAAAAACACTTGCGCGTTTCTTATAGTGCCCTCGTTAATTGTGCGCGAAAGTTGTCACATGTTCGCGCAGACCCTATTGTCCGATGACAGTAGAGGGAACAAGTTTATAGGTCTGTTTACGCCTTAGTTAGATCCTAACAGGAGCCCGCAATGCTCCAAGATGCTATCGTTATTTATCCGCGAAAGCTGTCACATGTTCGCGCAGACCTCGTTGTCCGATGACAGTAGAAGAAACAAGTTTATAGGTTTGGTTGCAAGGAGCCCCCAATGCTCCAAGACGCTATCGTTATTTATCCGCGAAAACTGTCGTACCTTCGCGTAAGACCTACTATCAGGCAGCAATAAAATAGACAGATTATGGGCTTGTTTACCCTTTAAAATCACATAAAAGGAAGCGTACGATGCTCCAACAGTAGTTCAGTTCGAAAGTCAGTTCTAACGCAATCAGTTCAGCCAGTTCAAACATCTAGTTCTACTCTACGCCAAAACTCTCGAGTCGTGTTACCACTTAGCTCGCAGATCGAGTTACAGTGCTTGCTCTAGGTGCGTAAATCACAGTAAAAGTCGCGACTCAAATTACAACCATCGACCCAGCAAAGTACAAACGTAAGACTAATACTTCGTTACCTATTTGCATCGTTATATGCACATAATTGTACTGTTAGAATAAGGAAATATATATATATCTTTATCCAATATATATATATATACACTTATATAACACACCACCAACATCCTCAATGTCTTCACCGCACTTGGTTAAAAAGATATAACACCTAACATAAATCAGAAGCGAATCGGGTGGATCATCCTTTTTGAATTGCCGCTCATTTGAACGAGACCTTCGAGAATCGGGAACGGCATAGCCGATTATTCTCGACGCTTCTGCGGGCTTCAGCTCCTAACCTCCGACAGGCGAATTCACAACGACAACGACAAATCTGATGACCAAGGGGTCATAAAACCTGAAAAAAAGGAATTCATGCGAATTCCCCACGGGACTCCACGCCGGGTCGTAGCAATGCGGTCGATACTCGGGCGTACTCTATGTAAACGCGCCTGCTAATTAACAGCGCCGCGTCGCGTTCTTCTCGGGCAATTGTTCTCGCGCGCTCTCGCGACGGCCAATACCGTGTATTGCCCTGTAGCTACAGGTACCATTTCTCACTGCGAACGTTTAGAGTGATTTCTCGGCTCAACTCAAGGAAAATTTGTGTGAGGGGAAGGAGTAGATCCTTCTCTGTGCGGCGTCTCTCAAGCGCAAGTGTAAAGAGTAGATTTTAAGTGCTTATCAAATAAAACGACTGAAGAACTTCTCAACCCCGCGTGTACAGTTTGTGCCGGACACGTGCAGTACTTGGGTGCAACTCTCCTCACTAAACCAGTGATCCTCGCACTCGTCAAACCAGACCCCTCAGGCACTAGCCTAATTTAATATTTTTCACAAAATAATTAATTATTGTTTTGCCTTATTTTTAGATGTCACAAAAACAAACAGCTAAAACAGTGAGATCGGCCGTGCGGGTGCCGACCCGCGACCCTTCCCCGTAGCCGTCCCGCGCAGGGACATCCCGCGAGGACGTATCGTCGCGGTCGTCCCGCGCTAGGACAGACCGCGAGGATGTTGCGCCGCGGCCGTCCCGCGCACGGTCGGCCCCGGCCGACCTATGGGCCATCATTGAAAGACGGAGAAGGAAATCGCCATCCAGGCGCCGCAGGGAGCCGTCGCCACGACGGCGGTACCACGAGTCGCGGGATTTGGAGACCGTGACTCGTCATTATGAGCCAAGCCGGCGAGGCTTGGCGAGGCTTCGGCGAGGACGAGTAGCAGGCGGGAGTACTTAACGAACCTGGTTATTGCATGGAGCCTTAAGGCTGTAAGTAGTTGTACGAACCTTCATCTTTTAAGTTTAGCAAGCTAACACACTGTCAAATTTACGTTGACATATGATTATTATGTTTATTTTGCATATTGCAGGTCGCAGATCTCAGGAGACAAGTGAAGCAATTAAAATATGGCCGGAAACGGAGTGGCCGCGGAAGGGGCGGTGGTGGTGGTGGAGGAAACACCAATACTCTGCAAAGAGGGGGCCGACGACGTGGAGAAACAGGGGGAAAAATAACATATACATATATCAAACGTAAAAATTTTTATATATTTAAACTTAATATTATATATAATCCATGTATTTAGAATTAACATAGACCGATCGATCGATAAATATATATAAATATAGTCTCTTTCTTCGCGAAAACGGTGACGATAATCGATTGATAAATACATATAGATATAGTTTTATAGCGAAGTGAAGAACACGTATGATTTCGAGCCGATATATTCATAACGCACACAAATAATACACAACGCAGCGCGTCGCATGCACTCGATGGTATTGTATACGACGCGTTGCATCGTGTGAAAGAGCTCCGAAGATAGCCTCCCGTTGCCTGTGATCGCGATGCGCAACTAAATCCATGTATATTTGCCGCGAGGAAAAAGGGAAATACAGTTTCGAGCTCAGGAACAATACATATTTATTGTATAGTGCTTGTCCATCAAATTATTGTCATTCGGAAATAAAGAATTGATTGCTTCCATTTACTTATCCATTATTTCAAACACCCAAACAGAAACTCGCAGCGGTGCCGCTACCAGCAGACGCTGATTACGAAATATTAAAATTGTTAATTTCGAGTATACTATCGGTTCGTGAACTTGAAAGTCTCTGCACTCTCTGCATCAAATCAGCTTCAATCCTCGGCCGACGGCGGCGCTTGCGAGCAAATCAACGCTGCACGATAGCCGATACTGAAAATGTTAATTACGGGCAAACTACGATTTCGTAAACTCTGAAATCGATACAGTGGCTTGCGTAAACTATTCGTAAACGATTGGGACCGTTACACACGAGATACGTCAAAGTTATTTCGCCTGAGTTTGCATCTGGTCGGCTTCTCCCTTCGGCCAACGGTGGCGCTTGCGAGCTGCACGATAGCCGATTCTGAAATTGTTAATTACGGGCAAACTACGATTTCGTAAACTCTGAAATCGATACAGTAGCTTGCGTAAACTATTCGTAAATGATTAAGACCGTTACACACGAGATACGTAAAAGTTATTTTTTCACGTTGTGCATCTTGTCAGCTTCTCCCTTCGGCCGATGGTGGCGCTTGCGAGCTGCACATTAGCTGATTCTGAAATTGTTAATTACGGGCAAACTACGATTTCGTAAACTCTGAAATCGATTGCCTATACTTGCGTAAACTATTCGTAAACGATTCAGACCAAAATAGCCAAGAAATACGATAGTTGTCTGCTAACTATACGGTGGTTAGACCTTATATATATGGACTGCTCATTCGGGGCAGGAGGCGGTCAGAAACCAAAGGACAGAAGATATTATCTGTCCTTCTCCCTCTGAATTGCCGATTGCTCTTCTGCGCATGCTTCGTGCGAGACCAATACGCATGCTTCGTATGACCTCAATGCGCATGCCTCGGCAGGGATGGGAATTCAGTTCATAATCAGTACAAAAATAATTAAACTTTCATTAGGGTATATATGATTTTTTTCATGTGGTACTGTTGCGTCATGCGTCCCCCACCCGCCCGCAAATTTTCACTTTTCTAAAATTATTAAAGAATTAACTAATCGATTGCTATCGCAGCAGCCTGCTGCTCGTTCAATAGTTCTAAGATTTAGCTGTAGAAATGTAGTGCGGTTCTCACGGACCCCGTTAGCGATAAGACAAGTAGAGGTAACCTACACCCGGCCGATAGCCGAGACGACGCGAGTAGCGAACGAGCGAAACATACGAGATATGGCGCCGCCGAATTCTCGCGCCCAGCGACCGGACGACCGGATGACCGCCAAATAACGCTGTATGCCAGAAAAGGAATCTCAAAAGATAAGACACGTGTAGCCGAGTCCTGGGAAGGCACCTGTCGCGCCGGTCCCACGGAAGAATGCTGATGCAGTGTCAGCATGCGAACGCCGCCCAGCGGAGCGTGGCGGCTATATAGGGCAGTAGGAGACCCTTTTCGAACACTTACTTGTTGGACATTTTTTACTTCACTTCTGTCTGTGCAGCGCTTCGAGCTGCACCGTTGTTCCTGTATTAAGAATTCAAGTGCGGGTGCAAAGCGTAACACCCGACTTAGTATTTACTTCCGATACCTTTTAAGTGAATGAAGTCTAACGAATAGAATCAAATCAAGTCAAGTCAAGTCAATAGAGTCTAGTGAATAATCAACGCGGTAGAATCAGTGACATTGTTCCTGTATCTCGTCAGGCAACCTCAGGTTTGTGCAATCAAGCAACCTTTGAAATTCAACTATTTATAAGTGACCTGCGTAGTCAACCTTTGAAATTCGAATCATTATAAGTAACCAGCGTGGTGAACCTTTGAAATTCAGCTACTTAGAAGTGACCTGCGTGGTCAACCTTTGAAATTCGAATCATTACAAGTAACCAGCGTGGTGAACCTTTGAAATTCAATTAATTATAAGTAACCTCCGCGGTCAATCTTTAAAATTCGAATAATTATAAGTAACCTGCGTGGTCGAGACACTCCGTCTGGTCCCGACCTCCGACCCACCGCTCGCGACAACGAAGTGGAGCCGTTCCACTTCTCCAAATTGTAGGGTTCGATCAGTTAATAAACACCAAGTACACAATCTCGTGAATCACCTACCCTACCACCCATCCTCGCGACGCGCACACGCACACCCGCGTAAAACCTGGTTATCTGAGTGTTCTCTGAGTCTAATTAGACGGGGCATTTCACCCCTTTCCCTGTCCGCGATAACTTGGGCTACCGAAACCGCCGGGCGCGTAAACCTAGCGGTCCTTGCTGTCGCCATAGAGCTTGTGCCTGACTCGCCTAGCGGGCAATACCCCGCCGGCACCGTCGAACCTCCGAGTTCCGGTGACCCTTAAAGCGATTCATTCGCTGCAACCTCAGGACACTGGTTTCGGTGGCCAGTGGCGGTCCGCTCGCTGTGATCGTGGCTACTCAACCACTTTCGGCGCACGACGGTTCGGCCCCAAGGCCAGTGGTTATCTCCACGGATCGTAACTATTCCCCCATTCAAATCCACAACCAGAGAGCACCCCGTTACCCAGCACCCCGACGTCGCCCGCGACGTAGGGATTATAGAGGAGCTCCCCGGGCTGGAGTAAAATACCGAGCACGTCGCGAAGCTGCACGCTTGCCCGACTCGCAAGCATCCCGACAAGCAGCAAGCGAATCCGCGAATTCCACTCCGCCTATCTACCAACACCCAGGACAACGCACACAACCGGTCCGGACTTCTCCAGAACGCCCTTGTCCGTTCGAGCTAGCTCCGGGGCAAGACCAGTTCACGGTCTACTTCGAGCCCCTAGAACCGGAAATCGTACCATCTACTGTCGTGATAACCGAGATTCGCGAAGATTCGGAAATAGAAATAGGAGACTAAGTAAACCACGCGGGACGGGCCCCAACGAGGAATCCTCACAAAGGTAAACGTAGGCATTATAGCACGCAATAAGCGACTACACGGGACCGTAGCCAGCCGGACGCAAGAATACCCACAGGTTAGTGTAAATTCGAGCCACCCGCGAGGTATAGACTTTTAGAGACGTAATCCTTCGGACGCAAGGGTACACGTAGGTTTAACGTCAAGTCTAGAACACCCGGTATATTACGGCGCGTGCGACGTCTCAGCGAACCGCTCAGCTGACGTGTCAACTCTCTTATCGGGCCGGTCACTTCGTCTGTCTTCCGATCTCCGGTATACCCGGTGCACGCAGGGTGCCGAAAAACGGAGGACGTAACAGTACACAAACTAATTATAAGTGATTCATACATGAAAATACAAAAATTTGCTTTAAAAATTTCAACTACACACTGTCAAAATCTGCATCTGAATTTGACACCATAAGGTGACAAACGCGGAGCATGCGGAGAAGAGCGATCGGGAATTCAGAGGGAGAAGGACAGATGATATCTTCTATCCTTGGTTTCTGACCGAGTACCGTGCATTGCCAGTATAGGGAATGAGCAGTCTATATATATAAGGACTATGTATTTTACACAGCCGCTGCCAATCTTGTGACAATTGCAATTGACGAATTTAGTATTAATTGTCACCACCGGCAGCGGTGGAGACTTCCGTTGCCGGAGTGAAAGAGAGAGTTGTGTAGAGTGTGTGAGCGGGTGAAAAAGTGAGCGTAGTGGAGAATTACGAAGAAGGAGGGTGTAGGAAGGTGTAGGAGGGTAGAGGAAGGGAAGAGGGAAGAGGGTGAGTGTGGTTGGCGAAGACGGGAGTGAAGAAAGGGAAGGGAGAAGGTGTGGGTTAGGGAAGAGGTTAGGGAAGAACGTGGCAGGAAGGCGGGAAGGCGGTGAGAGGAAGAGAAAGGAGTGACATCTAGTGGAAGAGGGAGAGCGGCTGGGGTCGGTAAGGTAGAGAGGAGGGAATGGCAGAAGGAACCGTAAGAGGGCGGGGTGACGCTGCATGGGAAGAGGCAGCGAAAAGGAAAAGGGATAGCCCCGGGGGAAATGAAGGGGGAAGAGAGAAAGGGGGCGGAGGCGATTTTTAAGCCCTCCAAAAGGCTGCAGAGGTCGCCGGGGAAAGGAGCAGGGACGAAAGAAGGAGAGGAGGAGGAGTGGGAATGGAGAAAGGAGATGAGAGAGATGAGGGAGGAGTTCAGGGATGGGGTGAAGAGCATGATGGAGACGGTGGTGAGGCAGGTAGAGGGACTAAAAGAGAGATAAAGGAGATGAAGGAGACGGTTAGAGGTGAGATAGAGGAACTGTGGAGGCAGATTAGGGAGGGAGAGGAGAAATGGAGAAGGGAGAAAAGGGAGATGGAGAAAAGGATAGAGGAACTGGAGGGGACAAAGAGGAAAGAGGCGGAGGAAGGAGGGAAGGAAGGGGGGGGGGCAAGGGAACGAAGGGAGGGGCAAAGTGGAAGAGATAATGAGGAAGGTAAAGGGAATGGAATGGAGGGAGGAAAGAAAGGAGAGAGAGGAAAGAAGGAATAATGTAATGATAAGAAGGCTGAAGAAAAAGGGGGAGGAGAGGAGGGAGGAGATAGAGGGACTGTTAGGGGAAATGGGGGTGAATATGAAGATACAGGGAATGAGGGAGATTGGGAGAGGACTGAGGGAAGGAGAGGGGGGAGCGGTAATAATAGATTTGAAGGACAGGGAGAAAAAGAAGGAGGTGATGTTGGGAAGGAGAAAAATAAAGGACAAGGATATAAGGATAGACGACGATTTAACGCGGAGGGAGAGAAAGATGAGGTGGAGGATAGTGGAAATAGCGAGAGAAGAGAGGAGCAAAGGGAAGAACGTATGAGTGGGCTATGGGAAGGTGAGGATAAAGGGAAAATGGTGGAGGTGGGATGAGAATGAAGAGAGACTGATGGAGGGGAAGACTGGTGGGGAGGGGGAAGGGAAGAAAGGGGGGAAAGAGAGGGAGGCTAGGCGGGGGAGGGGGAGGAGAGGAAGAAGCAAGAATGGGAGAAGAAGGGAAGGGGGGAGGGGGGGTGGACGTTGGCATTCTGGAATGTGGCGAGGATAGGGAATAAAGATAGGGAGTTTTGGGAGGGGATGAAAGAATGGGATGTAGTATTATGGGTAGAGACATGGGTGGAGGAGAAAGGATGGGAGAAGGTAAAAGAGAGGCTGCCGAGGGAGTATGAATGGGAAGCGAGGTTTACGAAGAGGTGGAACAAAAAAGGGAGGGCATGCGGGGGAATGATAAGGGGGACGCGAAAGGGGATAGTAATTGAAGAGGAGGAGGGAGGGAGGAAGAGGGGAAATGGGAATGGGGGATGAGGGTGGGGGAAGAGAAATGGAGAGTGATAGGGGTGTATGTAAGGGGACATATAGAGATTAAAATAGAGGGAATAAGGGGTAGCATGGAAGAGGAAGAGGGGGAGAGGACAACAATTATAATAGGGGATTTCAATGCTAGGACAGGAAGGGAAGGGGGGTGGGTAGAAGGGGAGGAAGAACAGGAGGGAAGGAGGTCTAAGGACAGGAAGATAAATAGGGAGGGAAGAATGCTGGTGGAGTGTGTGGAGGAAAGGGGGTGGGGGATACTGAAAGGATGCACGGAGGGGGATGAAGAGGGCGAATATACATACACAGGGGGAAGGGGGAGGTCTGTGATTGACTACGTGTTGGGGGACAGGAAGACGAGGGAAAAGGTGAGAAGGGTGGAGGTGGGGGAGAGGATGGACTCGGACCATCAGCCAGTGGTAATATGGGTAAAGGGGGAATTGGAAAGAGGGGAAGGAAGGAAGAGGGGAAGAGGGGGGAGGAACAGAGGAAACTGGGACGAAGAAGGGAGAGAGAAATTCAAAGGGAAGATAAGGGAAGGGGAAGGGGAGCGAGAGAGGAGAGGAACGACAAGGGAGGAGATGAGAGGGCTAGGGGAAAGGATAAAGGCGGCCTTGGAGGAGGAAAATAAGGAGGGGAGAGGGAGAAGGAGGGAGGGATGGTGGGATAAAGGATGCAGAGAGGCGAAGAAGGAGCTGAGGAAGGAAGTAAGGAAATGGAAGAAGGGAGAGGGGGGAGGGGGAGGAGTATAGGGCGAGGAAAAGAAGATATAGGGAACTATGCGACAGGAAAAAGACGGTAGAAAGGGAGAGGCTAGTGAGGGAGGCAGGGGCGGCGAGAACGGAGGGGGAAGCGTGAGGGATAGTTAGAAGGAATAGGAAAAGAAGGAAAGGGATACAGGAAGACGAGGGAAAAGGTGAAGGGATAACGGGGGAGGAATGGAAAGCACACTTTATGGGACTGCTGGGTGGAGTGGAAAGAAAGGTAGTCTGCGGAGGAAAGGAAGAGGGGAGGGAGAAGGACGAAGAGGAGGAATTAAATATGGTGGAAATAAACAGGGTGATGGGAGGGTTGAAGGACGGAAAGGCGATAGGGGGGGATGGGATACCCAATGAGGTGTGGAAGTACGGAGGGAAAAGGGTAAGGTAATGGGGAGGGATGGCCAGAGGAATGGTGTGAGGGAGAGATAGTGCCAATAGTGAAGAAGGGAGAGGGGAAGAGAGTTGATGAGGACAGGGGGGTCACGATAATGCCCTCCCTGTACAGAATATACACAAAGATATTGGCAGATAGGATAGGGAAAGAGGTAGAAGATAAGGGAATTCTAGGGGACACGCAGGCGGGATTTAGGAAAGGAATGGGGGCAAGGGACCAGATATATGCGTTAAATTATATAGTAAATAGGGAGATAGGGAGGAAGGGAGGGAAAATGATGGCACTTTTCTTAGACCTCAGGGCCGCATTTGACTCGGTGGGAAAAAAGAAAGGTGGTAGAGGCGATGAGGGAGAGGGGGGGTTAAGGAAGGACTGGTAAAGAGAGTGGAGGAGGTGATGAAGGAAACGAAGAGTAGGGTGAGAGTGGGGGAAGAGCAAGGAGAGGTGTTTTGGACGGCGAGACGGCTGAGGCAAGGATGCCCGCTCAGCCCGATCCTATTCAACGTGCTGATAGCGGATATGGAGGAGTATCTGAGAAAAGGAGGGTGGGGGGGGGGGGTATTAAGGTGGGGGGAGAGAAGGTGTATACACTGTCGTATGCGGATGACGTGGTGGTGATGGCGAGGGAGGAGGGAGAGATGAGGGCAGTGATGGAGAGGCTGGAAAAGTACCTGGAGAAAAAGGGATTGGAGGTAAACACAGAAAACACAAAGATATTGAGATTTAGGAAGGGGGGAGGAAGGAAAAGGGGTGGTGGATTGGAGATGGGGGGCAAAGAAGCTGGAGGAGGTGAAAGAGGTCAAGTACTTAAGATACTGGGTCGAGCAGGGGGGGGGGGGGGATGTGAGAAAAATGTGAGCGAAAGAGGAAGGAGGGCGGCGGCGGCGATGAGAGAGGTATGGGGGCTGGGAAAGAGGTTATGGAGCAAGGACTGGGGAAGAAGGATATGGTTGTTTGATACGTTGGTGTGGAGAGTGGCGGAGTATGGGGTAGAGGTGTGGGGGTGGAAGGAAAGGAAGGCAATGGAAGCAGCGCAGGAAAGGTACATAAGGTGGGTAATGGGAGTGAGTTGGATGACGCCAGGATATATGATAAGGGAGGAGGCGGGTTGGGTGAAGATGAGGACGAGGGCAGGCAGGAGAGCGTGGGGGTATGAGAGGAGGCTGGAGGCAGGGAAAGGGGGAGTGATTGCGGGGAGGTGCTGGAGAGAGATGAGGGAGAGATGGGGGAGGGGAAAGTAGTGGGGAAATGGGACAAGGAGAGAAAAGAGTTCCTCAGAGAAAGAGGGGTTGAGGAGGGGGGAGAGGAAGGAATGGAGTACGAGGAATTGGAGAGGAGGGATTTAGAGGAGCAGAGGAAGGAAAGGAAGAATAGGATAGAGGAATCGAGATCGAATAGATGGTATAGGGAAGTGGTAGGAGAGGGTAGGAAGGGATATTTGAAGAAGGGATGGAGTGAGGAAAGAGTGAGGAGGGTGGCCAGATTTAGGATGGGGAATGAGGTGAGAGAAGGGAAGTACTGGGAGGGAGAAGAAGAGAGGGTGTGCAGATTGTGCGGGGAGGAAGAGGAGACGTGGGAGCACGTGTGGGAAAGGTGTGGAGGGTGGGAAAAGATGGAAGGAAGGGAAGAAAGGTGGTAAGGAAAAGTAAAGGAGGTACTTGATGAGGAGGGGGGAGGGGAGAAGTGGATAAAGGCACTGGAGAGAGCAAGACGGGAAAAGGAGGAAAGGGAGGGAGAGGGAGGGGAAAGGGTAGGGTGAGGGAAGAAAGAAAGGAAAGGGATAAGGAGGAAGGAAGGTGTGGATAGGAATGAATGAGAGAAAGGAAGGAAATGGAGAAGGAGAGGAGAGAAGGTGTGAATGGGAGGAAACGGAAGTCCACAGGGGGAAAGGGGAAAGGGGAAAATGATAGTAGGATAAGGTAGAAGATAAATGTACAAATATGTAAATAGTAGTTAGTAAGTAAGTAAGTAAGAGGAAAGAGAAGGCAGGCGTGCGAAAGGAAAAGAGAGCGAAGGAGGTGAGGCGGAGAGAGAGCGAATAGGCGAGGGGAGAGGGAGAGAATTGCGTGCAGAGAAGGGAAGTGGGAGATGTAAATAGGATAATAAATAGGAGAGGCGGAAAGCGGAAAGTAGATTAAGTAGAATAAGTAGAATAAGTAGAATAAGTAAAATAAGTAGATTAAGTAGGAAATAAGTAATATAAGGAGAGATAAGGAGGAGGAGAGGATGAAGGGTGAAAGTGTATGGAGGAGAGAGGAGGGAGTTGTAAAAAGGAATTTGTAACCCGAGAGGGAACAATAAACATATACATACATACATACCACCGGCAGCGATGTGATATGATGTTGCACCCGGCCGGTAACGTTGGATGTGACACGGAAATGGTAATGGGGCTCTAGAGCCCCACGGCCGTGTGACAAAAAAATGCATTGCATGCTGTGTCTATTCTATACCTGGTCTGTGGTACCAGTCCGCTGTTTACCACAGGTACAGCACAGCTACTTTATCCACTGTAGCAGAGTGAAGAGGTTTGCCAAATCTATCTCCATATGACGGCAACATCGCTTTTCATTCCAAAGCAGACCCAGAATTGAAATTCTTAAACCCGAGCTGGGAAGTTACGTGCAGAAATCTAGTCTCTCCCTCTTCTTCGTTTCTCTCCCTTTCTCTCGAGAACAGCGGTAATGAGTAATACCAGTATTGGGCATGAATAGATTAAAGGGGTATAGCCGGATGAAATGGTCAAAAGTGCCTGTGAACAAAATTTATCTCGCAAGGCGTCATTTGATAGACTGTCAAAAGAAAACATTGTATGCTAAGTCTAAACCCACAAACTCATTGTTACGTCCCAGCGTAAATTTGTAGAAGTTTTCATTTTATTAGTATATTTTCTTGATTAATTATTCTTCTTATTTCCTTTACTCCGGCCTCCGGATGCGGCAATACTTGTATTATAGCATATGCCCTTCGCATGCGGCGTGCTATTTGAGTATTAGATTTTCAAAATCATAATTATTTAATTTTTCCTCCAGGCCTCGTATGCCGCAATATTCGTATTATGGCTTATGCTCTTCGTATACGTGATACTGTTGAGCAGTAACGTGTAGTGGAGTTCCCTCACCGTGGAATCATAGTCGTCCCACCCAATGTACATATACTATAGCTATCCGTATCCGAAACGCGAGCGAGCGACATAGTATGAATGTGTTTTATTTAGTGTCAGGAAAACTGCACTTGCGCCTGAGGAGACTGGTTAAAAAGCACGAATAAGGATATAACGCGACGGAGCGGGGAACTTATGCCTCGGGCCGCTTTTCTTATTCGCGACACGTGGCCGGCACGAACGAACACGCGGGTTTGAGGAGTTCCTGTTCTTTATTGAGTGAACACTAAAACTGCTAGTTACAAAGATGCGTGAGGGGCACCGACGGACGAGGAGTATCTCCTCTTACACTTAGTCAGTAAATGGAGGACAGAAACGTAAATTGGAGTGAGCACCTTAGCACCCACGAAAAAGAGCACTTATTTTGCGGAGGACGATAAACGGTAATGGCCGTCGCGAGACCGCGTGGGAGCGAACGAGAACAATTGCCCGAGAAAAACGCGACGCGGCGCTGCTAATTAGCAGGCGCGTTTACATAGAGTACCGACCGCTTAATCAATTTCCACGAGAACGTCACGGGCGCCCATTGGCCGCTCGCCCGAGAAGACTATGAATACGCAACAGAATGTGTGTACAAAGTATGAATGTGTGTATATATGTAGTTTGGTAAAAATGCAGTTCAGGGGACCCAGCTCCGATTTGGACGGACTTGAAATATGTTGTATATTTCGACATTCTAAACAACTTTTTCCTATACATTTATGCGCGCTCAACCTTCGTTTCGGAGTTATTAGCAAAAAACTTTTGTTATAAGTACGCTTCGTTTTACTGTAAGCGGCTGTGGTATGCTATTGATGTCCGGCTTACCTAACGTACAATAACAACACTTGGTGGAGGTGGGGGCGGGTTAGTGGGTAAGGCTATCTAATGTTAATTCCAAGTCATATGAAAAAAGAAAATAGAGTGACGCCTGTACTTTCATCTGGGATCGTTGCCACAATGAGAGGATCTTCTGTTACATGTGTTAGCGTCCGTCTGCAACGCTTGACGCGCCTCCGGCGCGGATAAATATATAACAACCCTTTCATTGCAGCAACGACTCCAGTTAAAAGTACAGGCGTCACTTTGTTTTCTTTTTCATATGACTTGGAACTTGGAATTAACATTAGACAGCCTTGCCCACTCCCCTCAGCAAGTGTTGTTGTTGTACTTTAGGTAAGCCGGACATCAACAGCATACCACAGCCGATTACAGTAAAACGAAGCGTACTTATAACAAAAGTTTATCGCTAATAAATCCGAAACGAAGGTCGAGCGCGCATAAATGTATAGGAAAAAGTTGTTCAGAATGTCGAAATACACAACATATTCCAAGCCCGTGCAAACCGAAGCTGGGTCCCCTCAACCGCATAATTACCTGTAGTTTAAGTTACTGCGAAGAGGTTCCGGATTATAATTTTCTGTTTTCTCTCTCTTTCAAATTTCATTTATTATTTGCGCAATGATAAGTCATCGTTCAGACATCAACCTATATTTGTTCATGAATACTTCGTCAAAAGCGTGCGCCTATAAAATCTTAAATCACTGATTGTGAGTCAACGCAATCATATTGCACTCGAAATAAAACTCACTAATTAGAAAGAGACTAACGAACGAAGACAGTGTCTCGTTGAACACCGAGCGAGCGCTTCAGCGGAATATTTGTATACCGAATCGACCGCTGTTCGGCCGATTCCGCGGAGGATATGAAAACCCGACCTAGAGCGAGGCCAGGAACCACCTCGCGATGAATACCTCAAGGCAGTTGGCTGTAAAGTCGCAAGGTGCGTAGTCCTCCGTCCGAGGGTATCTTAGAAAATCTCTTTGTTTCGAGCTTAATGTGTGCATATTCTTTGCAGTGTGTTACAAAAGGACTCAATTATCCTCGTTAAATCGTAATCTGTAAATTCTAATTAATATTTCGAGCAATGGATTGTTACGTCCTACGTCGTCCACCCGCCACAATTTTTCGCTTTTCTAAATCATTCAAGAATAACTAATCTATCATTCTCGCCGCAGTCTCCCGTTCGCTCAGTAGTTCTAAGATGTACTCTAATCTAACTTTAGGAATGCTGCACGGTTCTCACGGACCCTTATTTAAGATAAGACACGTACGATTGAGCCCTGGGAAAGGCACCTGTCACGCCGTTCCCAGGATATAACGCTGATGCAGTGTCAGCATGCGAATGCCGCTCAGCGGAGCACGGCGTCTATATAGGGCAGTACGAGACCCTTTTCGGACACTCTTGGTCGCTATGACACTCTTGGTCGCTACGACACTCTTGGTCGCTACGACACTCTTGGTCGCTACGACACTCTTGGTCACGAAAAGCACCTGTACGCGCTCTTCTGATTACGACAAGTGTTAATACGCGCGCTCTTGCCTACGACAGTCACTTGCGAATTATTTTACTTCAATTCAATTCAGTGCGTGAAGTGCTCCGAATAGCACCGTTGTTCGCATTCAAGAATTCAAGCGCGGGTGCGAAGCGCAACACCCGACTTAGCGTTCACCTCCAGTATCTTTCAAGTGTAAAGAATAGAATCAAGTTAAGTCACGTCGAGCCAATCGAATCAAGTTAACTCCAAGCGAATAATCAATACGATAAAGTCAGTGTCATTATTCCTGCATCTCGCCAGGCAACACCAGGTTGGTGTAATCCCGAGTCACCAGCGACGCTCACATTGCCTGTGCCGTAACCATTCGGACGCGAGTAGATTCTCGGGTTGGTGTAATTCCGAGTCACCAACTACGCCCACATTGCCTGTGCCGTAATCATTCGGACGCGAGTAAATTCTCAGGTTGGTGTAATCCCGAGTCACCAGCGACGCTCACATTGCCTGTGCCGTAACCATTCGGACGCGAATAGATTCTCGGGTTGGTGTAATTCCGAGTCACCAGCTACGCTCACACTTTCCCCGCCGTAACCAGTCGGACGCAAGAATACACGTAGGTTTAGTGTCAAACCAGGACACCGAGTATATTTTGGCGCGTGCGACGTCTCAGCGAGCCGCTCCGCTGACACATCAAATCTCTTATCAGGCCGGTCACTTCGTCTGTCTTCCGATCCCCGGTATACCCGGTGTACGCAGGGTGCCGAAAAACGGAGGACGTAACAGGATTCAGTTTCTTTATTTGAATAGTGATAAGAGTGCGAAAGTGTGCCGCGTATGTTCTTGCACGTGGTCGGCAAATTCAGTGCCAGGCCCGTTAAAGTTTAAGTTTTATTTCAAAATCAATTATACCACTGTAAATATTCTGAACGAACGAGAAGGGTTTTTCCTCGCTCGCGGAGCGATTAGAGTCGCGAATATTGTGCGAATCGAAGCATTCCTTCCTTGATTTTCCGCCTCTGTAACGGGCATTATCCCGGCTCACCGACAACCGAGCATAGGCAACCCAAGTAAGGGCACATTACTTAAATTCGATTATGATTTGAAGGTACTCATCATCATTGTTAAACGAGTGAGAATTCCATCGACCTACCGCCAATAGAGTGAGAGAGAGAGAGAGAGAGATAGCGAACGGAGACGAGCGAGCGAAGCGTGAGCGAGAGAGAAAGAGCGAGTGAGAAGCGAGAGTAGCCGAATAGTGCCGAACACCAGCGACACGGTAAGACCAAAGTATAAGCATACACAGTAGCGACACTGATCGTCGGCACCTTTGATATTGGTGTTCACAAGTCGCCATCTTCCTGGTTGTACGAGCGCTTATTTTGAACATGTTTGACAATTGGTGGATCGGAACTGATCTAAACCGAAATGCATCCCATATTAAAACTTTTGTATCTAGACTTATCCAGAGCAACATAGATCGATATTTCAACCGAATCAGGGTGTCCGACCGAAAGGTCATGTTCCAGGATTTATTTTTTCAAATATCATTGACCATAGAAAGTCATCAATAAATAAAATGTTCTCTCGATCATTTTAAAAACGGCCTTAGCATAATTTGAACTGCCATGTTTCCGACAACGTACGAAGTTAAATATAATATAGGAACATCAAAGGATTATACGGTAACTATAAAACTGCAGAGGCTTCTTCAAAAAGTTTTAAACATATAAAAATAATCAAAGTGTTAAAAGGTAGGGACCGAAATAAGGAAGTCTTTTTTTATGTGATATATTGAACACAATATTATATTGATAATAATTGGATTACATTTAGTATTTCCACAATCGCGAAAGAGAATATAAACAGGAAATAGATTGTACACACTGACCAAAAGACCAAATAAACAAATGAATACGAAAAAGTAATTTTAGTAAAATGAAAATGTGATTATATCATTTGTGGACTATGATCCCGCCTTCTTCAAACTACCCCCAGAAATAAGATATGAGGACAAAGTTAAGACTACATAAAATAAACATTAATTATATGTGCATAGATTTATTTATATCTGTTGAAAAAATAATAAACTCCAATACAAATTCTTGGCAATCATATTGGTAAAACAGAATAACTAAACAAAAGGACAAACACATGAACTATATAATTGAATAAGGTTGTTTACTGATAGATAATCGATAATGTCCCTGTCGGTACTGATGGACCATGCGCATGTCACTTTGACGACGTCTATCTTTGATGGAGATGTTTCGTGGATCCGTGGACTCTGTATAGTCGTTTGCCTGGTTGGCTATGGCGTCGCACGTGCCCGAACGAACCTCTTTGTATCTTGTTCATTTAAACGTTTTCTTTGATTAATTGACGTGCCCAGTCTTTTACCAAAACCTGACATTTACAAACTTTTTAGAAGATCCCACCATACAGAACGTAAAATACAATAAAAATAAAATTACCTGCTTTGTAATAAAACAAGAATATAGTTGGAAATACGCACACAATAAACATATGTGCATGTGCTCATTTTATTGTTAATTATATTTCAATATTGTGCCACATTTATGTAATGTATTATATTAATTGTTTCACCCTCGTCTACATATCTAAGCATTCAGAGCACTAAAAGTAGAATTAAGCAGAAACTATGCCAAAGGCTGCTTCCAATTACTGCACAATCCTTTAAGCATTAATACCGCTACATTGCATGCAGGTAATTGTGAGTTCCCCTCTCCCAAGACTTCCAAACCAATAACCTTATCTTCGTTTATGTTATGGAACAAATTTGCTTTTAACATTTCATCCAAACATAAAATGCAATATTTATCTAATGAATTTGAATTTATTAATCTTATTTTTAACATTTCAAATATAAAATCATTTAGGCCTGGAGGTATTTTTATATTTTGAACCATGCGCTGCATGGTTCTTACATTTGGCAAACAAAATTAATAATAATAAATATACAAGAAAATATAAATTTAAACAAAATTGTTATATTCTTTAGAGCACTCCCTACCCTTTGGTAACTTATGACTTACCCGCACTTGTGTTTTCACAAAACTTGCAATGGTTGGTGGTAATAACTGATATGTAATACTGCAATAATTTTCTATGGAGCAAATATTTTCAGATTTATCATCCTTTTCTGAAGTTGCTGTGTCAGTTTTAATAATTCTCTTTGCAGTTTTGCCACTCGCCTTTGCAAGAAACAAATTTATCTTCTCAATATTATATTGGTTTTCTTTCCTGGTGCTTTTCTTAATCTTGTGGCACTAGTTTCAGTTTCCATGTCCTGTCCAATGTTACATTCCGTAGTCCCTTCTTCATTATTCGCGGTTTTCTTGTCAACTATGTTTATATCTATACAAAGCAAATAGATATTGTTTCCTACCAAGTATGTGAAAAATATAACAAATTATAAAAAAATTATTACTTGTACTATTTGATATTGACATTGTTATGTCTTCCGGATCTTTATTTTTTAGCGGAACCGGAACCGCATTTGGTTGTAGATGGTTTCTTAAATTGTTTAAAAACATTGATTGTGGAAAATGATTTCCACAAACGTGGTAATTTTTATAAAGATCCTCCGTCGATTCATTAATCATGCGTCCACAATTTTTTAACCATAATTGCGACCTTAAGAAAATTAATATGCTTAATTATAAACACATTGCAAAATGCCTGTTGGTTGCACAATAAAGGTTTAGTGTTATGTTATTAAACAATATATGACTCTTTATACCTTTCCGAATCAAGTGGAAAACGAAAAAAACTAATTTGTTTTCCTTTGCGACAAATGTTTGTGCAACCTTCCATTGCACAAGAATTCCTTTTTGGGAACTCATCTTGTAAATCCTAGTAAAAATTATAACCTGAAAAGATGTTTGATATTAATATCACAAAAATATTATTATATAAGTTTCATTTTAACAACAGTAATATATAACACGACTTGTATTAATATAATATCTTATCTTAAATATTGTATTCGGCAATCGTACAACATTGTGAATAGCATGCATATTAAGGCGCATTATTGTCGCGCACTTGCTTTCGACTCATACGCTGCAATAACACCTGCAGAATTCATATATTCTTTATTTTCATTATTTCTTTATATTCAATATTTTCCTTGCAATATATCTGTTGTGGATTCGGGCGGCCGTTGGCAGGAATGTTTTCAAACTCAGGTTCCTACTGCCACGGTCGTCTCGATCCACGACTTGCCCCCCTCTCTCCGTTCAACACCTATGTGTTCACGAGAGAGACCGCGTGCTCTCTCTGGACAACACTCGTGTGTCACGCGTGTCAATATGCGTTGCTGATTGGTGAATTTACCAATCAGCGCCGCTAATTAGAAAATATTCCGCTGACGGAAAGAAGCCGCGTGGCTTTCTCTTCCGCCTGTTTGGTTCCGACCGAACACGTGCAACAGAGTGTGAGCGATCCGTCATTGATTTAGAACAGTGCCTTTTGCGTGGTCCTTTAAAGTTCAGTTTGATCTCATTGTGATTCTGAAACACCTGCGATAGTTCCGGAGTTCATTGTGCCCTCCGCAAAGACTCGCGATACGTGGATTATTCGTTCCTACCTCGCGACCTTCCTTCCCGATCTACGGCGACGAATCCCATCGTGCGCGATATCGTAGATCCCTCGCTCCCAATCCGTCCGACTAGTATAGTCATCCCCATTTAATCCATCATAACGCGGTGAGAGCGTGGTTATTATATAATCCGTGTTCCGGGTGATAGCTCGGCTTTTGTCCGGCTCGCCCATCCTTCCTACCTTCGTTTCCTTTATTTTTTTATTTTTTTTTTGTACATATTCACGCGTAGTATTAATTAGACGTGCGGCCGTTCCGCGAATTGATACCGTTAATTTTATAAAGCTGCGTTGAAAATAAATCCGGAGAGTTTCCTTTTTTTTTGTTTATATAAGTTTTCCACTCCTCAATTTGAACTCGAGTTGTCCCCAACTACACCTGCGCCTCCCGAGACATTGGTCTCCCGCGAAAAACCGATGCGCCTTTGAATATCATCGCGTCGCTCGCAAACAATATCTATTTCTTTCCATCTATACTTATCTATTTGATTTATTTTATGCCCTATCGTCACACCTCACCGATCTCCGCGTTATACGATTAGTAAACATAACCTGACAAGCGATTCGGGACCTGTATGGGTCTTCCAGGGAGCACATGTGTCCTTTAAGTCCTGCAGATAACTAACAGGGCCCGCTCTAGCGGTTACGTCGTCCCAGACAAAAAGAAAAATTGCCGCCCTTTAAACATATACTTTTTAAAAATATATCATATTTTATATTTTAAATAAAAGTCATATCGTTTTAAATTATAATAAACATATTATTACGTCCTCCGTTTTTCGGCACCCTGCGTACACTGGGGATCGGAAGACAGACGAAGTGACCGGCCCGATAAGAGATTTGACGTGTCAGCGCAGCGGCTCGCTGAGACCTGAGACGTCGCACGCGCTTTATTATACTCGGTGTCCTGGATTGACACTAAACCTACGTGTATTCTCGCGTCCGAATGATTACGGCTCTAAAAGTATTCTTGCGTCCGAATGGTTACGGCTCCGTGTAGTCGCTTATTGTGTGCGATAATGCTTACGTTTACCTTTGTGAGGGTTCCTCGTTGGGTCTCGTCCAGCGCAGTTTCCTTACTCTATGGTCTCTATATCCGAATATTCGCGAATCTCGACTATTGCCACCGTGGATGGTACGATTTCCGGTTCTAGGGCTCAGTGTAGAGCGTGAACCGGTCTTGCCCGGAAGGTAGTTCGAACGGACAAGGGTGATCTGGGGAAGTCCAGATCAGTGGTGCGCGTTGTCCGGAGTGTTGGTCGTTAGGCGGAGGAGGATTCGGGGGTTGTTGGGATGCTTACAACTCGCGCAAGCGTGCGGCCTCGCGGCGTGCCCGGTTTTTTACTCCCGTCCGGGGAACTCCTCTATAGTCTTTACGTCGCGGCCGACGTCGAGGTCCTGGGTAACGGGGTATTCTCTGGTTAGGAATTTGTATGAGAGATGGTTACGATCCGCTAAGGTAACTACTGACCTTGGGGCCGCACCATCGTGCGCCGAAAGCAGCTGGAAGGCTACGATCACAGGGAAGGACGCTGGTGGTCGCCGGAACAAGTGTCCCGTAGTCGCAGCGAATGAATCGCTCTAGAAGTCGCCGGAACACGGAGGTTCTACGGTGACAGCGAACGTGTCGCTCTAGGGGTCGCCGGAACTCAGAGGTTCTACGGTGACGGTGAGGTATTGCTCGCTAGGTGACTTCAGGCACAAGCTCTGCGGTGGCAGCGAAGAACGCTTGGTTGGCGCGCCTGGTGGTTTAGGTAGCCCAAGTTACTGCGGAGTGGAGAAGGGGTGCAATCGCGCGTCGCGAGGATGGGTGGTAGGGTAGGTGATTCACGAGATTGTTTACTTAGTGTTTATTAACTGATCGAACCCTACAATTTGTAGAAGTGGAACGGCTCCACTTCTTTGTCGCGAGAGGAGGGTCGAAGGTCGGGACTAGACGGAGTGTCTCGACCACGCAGGTTACTTATAATTATTCGAATTTCAAAGGTTACTCGATTATTCAAACCTGAGGTTGCCTGACGAGATGCAGGAACGATGTCACTGATTTTATTGCGTTAACTATTCACTAGACTTAATCTTATTTGGTTGACTTGACTTGATTCACTTGAAAGGTATCAAAGGAAAATATTGAGTCGGGTGTTACGCTTCGCACCCGCACTTGAATTCTTAATACGCGAACATCGGCGCAATTAACGAAAGGCTAACCGAACTGTACGAATGTACGAAAATGAATGAATTCCGTGGTCTCCTACTGCCCTATATAGCCGCCATGCTCCGCTGCGCGACGTTCGCATGCTGAAACTGCATCAGCACTCTTCCGTGGGACCGGCGCGACAGGTGCCTTTCCCAGGACTCGACTATACGTGTCTTATTTTTTGAGATCCTTTTCTTGGCATACAGTGACATTAGGCGCTCGTCCGGTCGCCGGGCGCGAGAATTCGGCGGCGCTATATCCCGTACGCTTCGCTCGTTCGCTACTCGCGTCGTCTCGGCTATCGGCCGGGTGTAGGTTACCTCTACTTGTCGCGCGCGGCGTGTCTTATCGCTAACGGGGGTCCGTGAGAACCGCACTACATTCTTACAGTCGAGTTATAGCAAATCTTAGAACTACTGAACGAGCAGCAGACTGCTGCGAGAGCAATCGATTAGTTAATTCTTTAATAATTTAGAAAAACGAAAATTTGCGGGCGGGTGGAGGACGCAGGACGTAACAATATATTTTTCACATTTTTAATACTATTACAAAGAAATGTATCATTGCACAATCAACCAAATAAAAATTATTTTAAAAACTACACAAAAGTAACATTACGCTAAAATGACAAGAAACTTGTTTTTCTCACTTTTAGCTGTGCAAACTTTTGTATTACATCTTTTAAGTTTATTTGGTCAGTAATTTCATGCTTTACCGCCAAAATGGCCAAACCTTTAAGACGATTTTGCGTAGTAGTCGAAAGTAAAAAGTCCTTAATTGATTTTAACTTGGAGAAACTTTTTTCACCACTTGCTACAGTTATTGGAATAGTTAGCAATATTCTTAAAGCAATGCTAAGGTACGGGGCAAAATTTAACTTTGTTATTAAGTTTGGTACGTTGCTTAACCTTTCTTTTTTGCCGAAAAACGCAGATACTGCTCAAATTTCCTCGGCTAATTCTACCCCATTTATGTCAACAGAATCACCATCAGTTAAAACACATTCCAAATTCTTACAGTGTTTTAGTAGCGTTTGTTTAGACATGGTATTTAAACCGTATATATTATGTAATAATTGGAAATGGTTACTATGGTGACTAATGTAAGAAAACTACCGCAGATCGCGGAAAGAATTGCAACGCCTAAGCTCACGCAAAACTCTTTTATTGAAAAAACTTTATAATCCGCGCTGTTTCGCGTTGTCGCCAAGACTGCGACAATCGCCGTCTGTACCCTTCCTCTGCCCTCCGCTCCTCCGCTCCTAGCGCGTGTCGAAATCACTAGAAGTATCTAGAAGCGTCTCGAAGCTTCTAGAAGATTCCGAATAACTTCAGAGCATTGCATATACCGCGCGCATACGAACCAAGACGCAGCGTCCAATACAGTTACGGAGCATGTTGACGATACGTAAAAGCCTAGCAACGAATTAATATAAATACCAGTTCGCAACTGCGACTCGTTCTCTAGTGTTCCTGTGGGAGAGGACGAGGTAAGACCATCGGCCGCCCGCGGTAAACTTTGAGCAAATCCTATGGGAGAGGATGAATCATTGCTATCGGCCGCCCATGGAAGTGAAATAGGACAGCTCCATGCGAGAGGACAAAGCATTACTATCGGCCGCCCATGGAAGCGAGATAGAATAGCTCCATGGGAGGTGTTTTGTGTTATGGAGGTGAAAAAAACACTGTGCGTTTCACTCCGTGGTTTCGTTTCCTTTATTGTCAAGGGTATTGATGACTGCTCGGGTCGCGACAACGTCTCGGTCCGTGTGTGTCACGGCCGGGTCGCGACAACGTCTCGAGCCCGATGACTCGCGACAACGTCTCGTGCGTATGTATATGCCCGGGTCGCGAGAACGATTTTTAATGTGTTTTATTCGTATAATCAGTATAATCAGTATAATGCGTATCGTGTTCGGCTTGCGCTTAGGTTTTTCGCTCTGTCTCAATGTTATTACAAAGGCTGTCTAAAGTCGACTGACTGCTCTCGCAGACGCAGCTCCTTCCATCCCCACTCAGCACATCCAAAAATCTCGTGGTGGGCCTGCGGGTCCGCCCATTACAGATCGTGGATCGGCGGCCATTTTGAGTCCGCGGCCAAAGGAGCTCGCGGGTTCGCGCGATGTTTTACTGCGTATATGGTCTCGACACGTACACATACATACCACATCTCTCGGTCTCACTCACACGTGCTCACATTATACATGTTCGACCACGTCGCGATATTTTTAGATTTCGTGCACGACGCTTTCGACGCAACAGGAGGGGACGAAGCATTGCTGTCAGCCGCCCATAGGAGCAAAATAGATATTTCCATGGGAAAGGACGAAACCTGGTTATCGGCCGCCCATGGAATGGGAGAGGACGAAGCATTGCTGTCGGCCGCCCAAAAGTACTCGAGAAGGATCGCTTGGTTTCCATGCATGTTTGGGAGAGGACGGTTGAAAAAAACCGGCCGCCTGATACAGTTATGGAGATACGAGTGGACTTCTCGTGTTAAAAATTCTGTACTGGGAGAGAACGGTTTTAAACTAACCGAACGCCCGTTAGCTAAAAATCGTAAAGTCCGCCAATAATTCGTTGCTAGCCGCCGGCGTTACCAAATGAATAATTGAGACACATTTGTAAGATCGAAATGTATCTAACATGAAAAATAAATATTCTGTCTTTAGAATCCGAAACCCAGAGAATCCTAAACCTATTCCAACTGCAATCCTACAATCTTATATTTTTTCTTTGGATCTTCGATCGGTCCATATCGTGCTTCGAATGTGAAATTACTTTTTTTTCTTCTTACGCGGTGTCGTGTTATTGTTAATTCAAAATTAGCCTCAACGTCAATTTCGGTAGCAAGTTATTTTGCATCAATAATAGTTTCATCGAAGGACTTATCCGATCGAAGATTCTTAAAAAATATTTTGCAGTTTTGTCAAAGATTAAGTGCAGATGCTAGATCAAAATCTTTTGTTTGCATCAACTTGCTTATTCGATTAATGCAATTTAGTATTTTATACCAAATAACTGATGAACACGAAAACTTAAATTGTTTAATACACTTTAATTAACTCGAGGCGAGCTCTTATTAAATTATCAATTTCTTGGTTTTCATAAATGCTTAGCAAAGCGTAGCGCCGTATACATCTCCCAAATGGAATTTTAAAGGCTTTAAGGCCTCTCTCCCACTCTCCCATCTATTGTCACTCAATGGTTTCAAAGTTAATCCTTCAACATGTTTTAAAAGTATTGCCCATCGAAAATGAGATGCCGAAAAAAAAAAAATTTTATTTTGACCATTTTTAGCAATTTAGCGGCTTCCAAGGATGCTTTTGCCATGTCATTAACAACTAGATTGAGAGAGTGGCTACTACACGGAACATAGAATGCTCGCGAATTAAATTCTTTAATTCTAGATTGCACTCTTGCTTTATGGCCGCTCATATTGGACCCGTTGTCATATCCCTGCTCTCTGATATCCCTCAAATTTAAACCCACGTCATTAAGTTCTCCAATTATAATTTCAGACATTTGTTTCCCTGTGGACCTTTCAACTGGTAGGAAGCCCAAAAAGCTTTCATTAATTTTTATTTCAACCTCATTGGCATCAAATTTATTGATTGAAACGTATCTGATTGCAAGAGTCATTTGCTCTACCTTACTAATCTCAGGAGTGCAATCTAAAATTATGGAAAAATATTTGGATTGTTTTATGTCATCAATGATATGAGATTTCACGCTTTGATGCAGCAGGTCTATTATTTCGTTTTGTATATGTTTCCCGGGATAGTGGGCTTTAGTCTTGTAACCGTATTTTTGGTGGGCGGCTGCAAGGAGCGTGCAATGCCTACTTACTCGTTTGTGCAGTTTTTGACCGTGGTTACGGACGGTCGTATGGCCGGTCCGGCCTCTGGACGGCGAGTGTTGATAGGACAGAGATACAATCGTGAGTGAGACACAAGTTACGAGGTATATGTATATCTATATATATATATATAGAGAGAGAAATTTATTTTGAACGCAAAGTGATACACTTACTGTTGTGAACGCGGCGAGCTCACGGACGCGGCGCGTATATGTGTATGTGATTGCCGTCACGCGTGATCGGCGATGATATCAGCCGGCGCCGATTACCGGACTTAGGCGGTTCTTAAATTAACGGCAGTTTTTCGGTAGTATGCACTGATGGCTAGACTGAAACCCGCTCGGCAGGACACTGCACGATGCAGTGGTGCTGTGCGATTGGGTCGTCGCCTCAGATCTACAGGTATAGTTAAGCTTCGGCTGTCCTATGAGGACAAAACGATTTCTGTGCTAGCGCAGGAGTATGGCAAGGTCGTGAATCAGTAGATGTATGTATTCTCGGCAGGCGTCGCAAGACGCGACGGGCTGGGCGATGGTACTTGCTACTGTGGTTTAAGGAATGGTGTAAGTAGACGAATGTGTTCTCGGCAGGCGTTGCATGACGCAACGGGCTGGGCAATCCCACTTACTACTCTGACCAATGGGTACCGGAGGCGCTGTGCACTCTCAGTTAGCCTACTGATCACAATGTGGGCTCGTGTCCGCCGTTATAAACATTGCCGCGACCACTTCGGCTTGCGCGAAACTCCGCGACTACTAGGCGCTAGTGGTGATCCTCTGGCGGCGGCGGCCGGTGTTCGGAGCGCCTGAGGTGTGTCGCGATACGCGGCGCTTCAGGGGCCTAGTTATGTAACCGTACGGTTACAGTCTCTTCTTTTTTGAGCACTCTACGGACGTGTTCTTCCACAATGGTTTCAAATTCAGATAACAACTCAACTATTTTTCAGAAATTACCGTTATTATACTCAAACAACTTTTCGCTTGTACCTTGAAAAGCCAGACAATTTTTACCAAGCATTTTAGTGATTGCTACGATTGTGCGCACGAATGGTTTGTTTAGGCATTAATAATTTTTTGAGCAGCCGCATCTATAGTTTTTGTTAGTTTGATATATCGCTCAGGAGGTGAGGATGTTCATAGCTCGTCCTTACTTAAATCAACTCATTGCTTCTCAATTATGTTCATAGCTTTATTGCGTTGCACATGACGTACAGCACTAACCACTCGTACATACATACTACTGGCGCTAAGGGCCGACCGGAAGCCGGACAAACAAAAAGAAACTCTTGCGCTCGTCGCACGCTTTATCGCGGGACATTCAACCTGTGTACCGAACAACTATCAGTTTCACAACACTTTAACCTTTGGTTCATTTCTAGCCATGACTTTTGGGCCTGAATATGTATGTGTATGTATGTGTTTATTTCTTGTGTTACGTCCCAGCGTAACTTTTAACTTATTTGCTTAGTATTTTTCCTATTTTTGCTACTTCGATCTCCGGTTGCGCCTTTCCTTTTATATTTCGGCCTATGCCTAGCGCATGCGCGGCACCGTTGAGCGGTAACTTCAAGTAGAATATCCCTCGCCTTGAAATCATTGTCGTCCCTACCCAATATGGCGACTTATATATATATATATATACATGTAAGCACCTTGAACTAGTATAAGGAACGAATGCGTGTACGCGGTATGCATGTGTGTGTATATAGACTTAACGCTAGCGAAGAGTTTCCGCTCAAGAATATTATTTATCTTTCTCACTCTCTTTTCGTTTATTAACTGCGCCTCTGTTAGGCATCGCTGCGGTATGAGACTATTTTTCGTTATTATTATTTCAACCGAAGCATGCGTTTGAGAGATACTAAGTCTCTACGTGCAGGGATCGAATCGCACTCATAATAAAATTCGTTAATTAGAGAGAGAGACTAACGAGCGAAACCAACGTCTCACTGTACATAGCCATGCGAATATTTGTATATACGGTCGACCGCTATGTGGCCGATTCCGTAAAAAGGGCATAAAAACTATCCCTGAGCCGGCCTAGGAACCACCTCGAGACGCGATCGTCGTCGCAATTGACTGTATAGTCGCGAGGTGCGCAGTCCTCTGTCCGAGGATATCTTAGTTTATTCTTTTGTGAGCTAATCTGTGCAAATTCTTGCAGTTTAATCAGAGACTCATTAATCCTCGTTAAATAGTAGTCTTAGAATCTAGTTATTAATAAGAGCAAGGACTCATATTTCTTTTTGGTTTGAATTTTAATCTAGAGTGCGAAAGTGCGATCCGCGTTAACTTCCGGCACGTGGTCGCCGAATTGCGCCGAACCCGTTAGTACTTAAGTTTCATTTTAAAGAGCATTGTATTATTATAATTAGTAGTTAACGCAATAAGTCTTCTCTCGGTGAGGAATTGGTATTGAATTTAGACTGATTTGAAACATCTATACTGGTCTAAGGAGTCCCGTCGCGAGTAACTTGTACAGCTCACACAACATCTGAGCTTAGGCAATTTCAAGCCTAATCGTAATATTGTAACCGTACGCGATACCCGCGCCGTACATACAAACACCGCCGAGCTCCTTCCCCTATCGACAGGAGATGCCGCCAGAGGAGAACAGCCACCTCCCGCGTTAGTCTAAGTTTCTCGCGGCTGGCACGATGCGCGGCGGCGTATAAAAGGCCGCCACTCCTAGCAACTTTACTTCAGTCATCGGTAGTCGAAGCCAGCCACGAGCAGCCGACACCAAACGTAACTAAAAAGGGTGCTGTCGAGCCAGCCACGGACAGCCGACACCCCTCTCAGGCAGAGGCCACAGACGATTTGTAACATACGAGGTAAAACCGAGAAAGTGTCCAGCCCACGGATCATCCGTGCCTGCCACATATCGTGTCATATCCTCTCTATTAGGGAAGTTCGAAGGCGACCAGCAAACCGTGCCCGGCTCGAAAGACCCGCCACGAGAGCTTTGGTTTTGCCCCGTACAGCATAGGGCGAACGAGAAACGAAAGACGTGCGAACGAAGTCGCCTGGACGTTCACTCCCATGAACCTGCCACCGCTTCTATTATGCCGCTCTCTCGTGTTATAGCATAGGTACAGCGAGGCACCGACCGACTCGTGGCTCACCCGTCTTGGGTACCCACCAGAAACGTTTTGGAACCTTTTGGCTGCAACTGCGAATAGCGCATCGTACAACGCGCATTGTTAAATCGTCGCGTTTCACGACTTCAATCCCGGGATCGCTCGACCGTCGTCAAAACCGACATTAATCGGTTAATCCTGAGCGGCCTAGAATATTCGCGGCGCCAGGCAAGCGTAACGGCCCTCACGTACACGGCCAAACACAAACACGCGGCATCAACAGCGCGGCGCTCACCACTGTATATACCAAACAAGAGAATATAAGACAATTTTACCAGATATAAAACTTCTCCAACACTCATTTTATCGAATACACGAATTTCGAATACATTTTACTACACGAATACTTTTGTACCGATTATATCGCGAGCAGTAGCGCAATACGAGCTGCGTCGTCTCAACCAAGATATACCCCGCGTAGCATACCAGCGAATTGTACTACCGAATATTGCGTAATAGTTAGCTTTTCTGTTTTCTCATTATACAAATATTCCGATTCTAAACCGGACGTTCTACCCGCTGTTAGAAGCAGGAAATTGGTGTCAGAAATCTGCGTTCGAATCAATTGTGCTCAATAATGGCTTTGCTTTGTTAACCACCGAAACACCTCTGGAACGGTAGCGCATGTCGACACCTTTATACACGCACCAGATCAATCTATTACAGAATATACACTTTTGCTTTTCACACTATATCCGATCTATCCTTTTATTTTCTTTGCATGCTTTTATAAATAACATTATCTATACTCGAATACAAAACGTAACAATTCAGAACCCGTACAGGTTTAGTGGAGGGGGAATCCTATAAGTCCTGCAGATCGGGCAGATTAATTCCGTTTCTCGGTATTATTCTATTCGGTCATCGCTTAACCCTTTGGCCTATAACCATGAGTCTGACTCGTGGTAAAGAATTTGTGTCATAAACAAAAACCACGAGTTTAACTCGTGGTAAAGAATTTGTGTCATAAACGAAAACTACGAGTCTGACTCGTGGTAAAGAATTTGTGTCATAAACGAAAATCACGAATCTGACTCCTGGTAAAGCATTTGTGTCATAGACGAAAACCACGAGTCTGAAAGTCGGAACAGCTGAATGGCACGGCGCGCGATCGACTTTCTTGTTTACTATGGCACGCGGAATTGGCAGATACCGTGTAGGCCAAGGGGTTAATAAACCTATAATCATCTTTTCGGTTTATATCCCTAGTTTTTAAGTATTCACGCGTTACTCGCGGGCGGAACGGTCGATAGCTCGAATACACCTTTCCATCCTTGACAAACTTTAGATCGACTATTAGAAAGATCCACTTATCGCGACGCCCGGACGTAACACTTGTTCCCTTTCGGGTTACATAGTCCTCCTTACAACCTCTTCTTCCCTCTCTCCTACATGTTCCTTATCCTATCTTATTATTACTATCTTATTATTAATCTTATCCTTACGCTGCTCCTTCTCCTTCGCACGCTCGCTCGCTCGCTCACACTCGCTCCCCTACTGTTCAATATTGAGACTGCTCGATGGCGCGCGGCAGCACTTCCCGCATCTCGTTACAGCACAGATCATAGGCCCGTATTCAAATACTGCGCTTAGGCCTCGGCGTGAGTCGGGATTACGTAAACCTGGCTCAGACGCGTAATCCGGGTTCACATTTTTCGTGTATTCACAAACGTGGTTTAGAAGTCGCGTGGAAGGGAAATCCTTGCTGTCATTGGATAGTGGGCGTGACCAAGGCGTGGCATGCGGCCAGCGTCAGCATATCGAGTCTGAATACCATTCGTGTTGCAGTGTACGCGCGCGTCTGTGTGCGATGCTAAGGCCCTGATTGGGCCTAAGCTGCGCGCATCGCACACCGACACGCACATACACTACGACACGAATGGTGTTCAGAGGTCGATATGCTGACACTGCATGCGGCTTGCTTCGCTTGCTGGAAACTTCGGAATTATTCGATTTAGGACCACCAATGAGAGAAGAGTGTTGTATTATCACCAGACATGAGCCGCAGGAACTTAGTTATATAATATTCCGCATGCTGCGTAACAGTCTTGTATCAACCCCACCGGGCAAATCACCCATGGGCCGCACGGAGCGCTAAGGTGTAATGCCACCAAAAAGGCGGAACATTCGAGATAGTTTTCACGAACAAGATGTGCGTTGAAATCGATGCCTTGCCGATTGATTGATTATAACAAATGAAATAATAAAATAAGCGAATAAGTTACTAAGCGATAGCTGTTACGTTTGCTCCTTCTTCTTCTTTGCGAGTTCAAAGAGCACACACACGCGATTCTCGAAATTTCGGAAGATAAAGCTGTTCCTTCGTTTCTTGTTAATAATTTATTCGTTGTGTTATTTTCTGTTAAATTATTTCGTTGTTTAGCTTTGTTTATTTGTGTTTTTTCATTTCCGAGTTTAATTTTTGAAATTATCATTTTATCGCGAGACATCATGGACCGTAAAACCAAAAATTTTACAGCGGCAGAGAGGAGCACTCTATTACAATGTTTAAATAAATTTAAACATATAATAGAGTGCAAAAAAACGGACACCACTACACTCAACCAAAAAAATGCAGTCTGGGATGAGGTGACGGCGACTTTTAACAAATCTAGCATTGTTAATCACGAGGTAAGACACTGTTTTTATTTTTGTCGAAAGGGTATAGCAGGATAAAATGGTGAAAAGTGCCCTTGGACCGATTTTGCTTCGCAAAGCACCGATCGATAGCATACAAACAAAAAACATTGTATAGTAGTAGTTACGGGGTAGATTCAAAATATCGGTTTTTCCCACATTTTTCCTATTTAGAGAGATGCAAAATTTCTCAACAAAATCAAATACGCAAAAAAATTACAAAAAATGCAGATTTCGGATTAAAGTTTTCGAGGAACTAGATTTTCCTTTTTATAGTACTTAGATGCGGACATCCGAGTACGTATGCCATCTTTGCCATAACGTGAAATGTGCAATATATATTTTGTCCGTGTTACGAGCCAAGGTACGGCGAGTGTTTTGAGGCACAAGTCGAATACGGTTTGCGTGATTAGGATTCGGTACCCGAAAGGGGTGCCGTCAATGGGTAGGATTCCTTGTCAGCGTCCGGCACGGCGCGGAACGTCGTGAGTTTTGCTGTACAAGGAAAGGATCTCAAGAGTGCATGCGCCGCAACGGGAATACGTTGGGTGGCCTACGCTCGGAGGGTGAAATATGTAAGGAACTCGGAGTGCATGCGCCGCAACGGGAATACGTTGGGTGGCCTACACTCGGAGTGGAATAGAGTTCTTTGCAGAGAAGGACCTCAGGAGTGCATGCGCCGCAACGGGAATACGTTGGGTGGCCTACACTCGGAGTGTTCTGGTAAAGGTTTAAGGGAAATATTGACTCGTAATTGATTCTCCTCGAGCGGTTGTGGAGAATCTGTGGGTTCTCTAATCTTTCACGAATTTAAGAGTTATGTTGGAAGGTAATGAATTTGGTATGAAGTAGCACAATTACTACGATTAACTTTGGTATATTGTAGAATGTAAAAATATATACAAGAAACGATTGAATCCGAATTTGAACTAGAATTACTTACAACTACTAGCTGACAATGCTAGGCGAATAGTTTCTTATACTAGTTTAGCTTCGAAGGGGACTGATACCCGTTCTGGCAGTGAGTTTTGAACAAAAAGGACTCTACTTTTATAAGGTTGCAAGAAGTTAGGCTCGCTTGCAACAGAGTGCTCAATAGAGTTGACTCTAGAATTTTGCTCGAAAGGGAACTTGAGCCCGATCTTGCTGACAGTGCTTAAGAGACCAACGTGAAACCCGAGTGGTCAATAGACTACGGCTCGACTTTACAGAGTTGACTCCCGTGGTAAGACTGCAGTTGAGCTCGCTGCAGCTCGCCTTTTTATACTCGAAATCTTGAGAAAAATGCGTGTGTCCGAGAGAGATGAAGATAGTGAAGCTAGTGGGAGAACTGCTCCCACTGCCAGAACGTACTATCTTACTATCTAAACAAGGGCGGTAGGGACTCCAAGAGGAGGCTACGTTGAGTCCGTAGGAACGGAGGAAAACGGAGGGTCCGTATGTAACATCCGTATCTATCATAAACCAATACGACACATCTATTCCGGTCACAAAATATTGAAAACTATCCGTAGTAAGTACTACAATATTTTTAAATGAATATCGTTTATAGCCGTGTGACAAATAATAAAAAAAAGATTATCCTATGAAAAAAAATCGGACTATTGCTGGGCGCGAACCTACGTGAAAATAATCTCCAGCGGTACCGCAGACAGACACCTTATTACTACGATAGCGGTGATGCTGAAAGATTGTTTAATATTTGTACAGATAACGACATACAGTTTTCATTTATTTGAAATAACCCGCATCTAACTACTGTAAAAAGGAAAATCTAGTCGCTCGAAAACTTCAACCCGAGATCTGCATTTTTCGTCATTTTTTTGTTGTGTTTTAATACTGTTATGAACATTACAGAGGACGTCACTTCAAATAAAAAGATTGTGGACAAATATGAAGCACGGGCAACGTGATGCTCTCACCAAGGAGAGGCAAAAAAGATTTGCCACTGGTGGAGGACCCGAGGAGCCACCAGTGGAAATCGATGCCGAAATTGCTGGCACTGCCCTGGCCCCAGACTTGATGACAGCGTTACCCACCCAATTTTCTTCCAATGTAATTGAAGAAGAAGAGGAAAGTAAGTATTTATTTGTCGTTAGAAAATAGTTGTTAATTTGGTTTTATTGAGATATTGTATTCAGCTGCATGAATTACAGGTGAACAACCAGCAGTGATAAAGGACCCAATGACCGTCTGCCTGGATGATATTGATTGGTATGGGGAACATACATGGGATATGCCCTCAACTTCCACAGGTACGTAATATTGAAATATATGAAAATAAATAAAATGAAGAAGTATATATGTTTAACCTTTTTATATAAATTACAGGCAATATCCAACGGCCACGGATAATAAATGTGGAAGAAATTCCAAACCGAGTGGTTACTGTGGCGAAATCAACTTCCACAGGTACGTCATATTAAAATATATTATAGTCTTGCATTTAAGAAACGTGTAAAGAATATTTAAATATCTGTCATCTTTTACATAAATTACAGCCAATGTCTGTCCTCGGGAGGAAATGGCGGTGGAAGGACATCCAGGCAGACGGGTCTCAACGGCCAACAAATCAACATCCACATGTTCCACAGGTATGTCATATAAGGGTCGTATTCACAGTCGTCACTTACGCACAGTGTCAGCATATCTGACCTGAAAACTCCATCGGAGCTGGCGATGGAGTTTTCGGGCCAGATATGCTGACACTACTTACGCATTTGCGCCAGTTAGAGATAGAAAAAAGTATAATCAAGCAATGACTGATTTTATTAGTATTTTTAGCATTTTGTAGTATGTATTCAAACTCATTTACCAACGTAATAATAGTCGTCGCGGATTGTAAAAAAAAAAATTATTTTGTATTTAGAAATGGTTTCACATTTTTTACGCTGAAATGCTCTGTTTTAGCCACAAAAATTTTGCGCAGAGTCTTTTCGATACACAATGAAATCGTTGTTTTCTTACGCCGAATGGTGGTTATACGATTTGTTTCGTCCTTCCGTGAATAGAATCGTACCTTTAAATAATAGAGAATTATATGATTACAGACAGTGTGGAGAGTCCAATGGGGACCCCACAGGAGACTCTCGAGGAGATTCAAATCTAACGTGTCAGAAAACAAATGGCTCACGAACAGCGAATAGCTGAATTGCAGGAGCAACATTTAAAACTCCAAATTCAACTAACCTCCATCCAGCTTCAAATAGCAACGGCGCAGCTGCGCAAAGACGCGTGAACATGAGTAATTTTTTTGTTGTATTTTCAAGTTTATACGAATTTTGTAATGTTTCTTAGTATCTAACTAACCTTGCGGCTTGATCAACTTGATGGTCTGTTGAAGGCGAACCCGGACAAGGAGAGTACTGCTGGTAACGGTCAGAAGAGGAGGAGGGGTTTTAGTCAGTAAAAGTCTGACACTACCCGGCAGTGGACATCGTGCCGGGTGTCCATGAGGATTTCCCCTCCTCCGAAAAAAAAAAAAAAAAAAAAAAAAATATATATGTACATATATAAGCGTAAGTTAATTTCATTTATACTTGACGATTTGTGGTGTTTTATGGTGTTTTATGTTGACAATATAGCTTGCGAAACGCGCGACAGTGACGACTGGCCGGGATTTGAAACTGGCGGGCAATGTGAACTTTGAGCCACGCCAGGGGGACATGCGACCGAGCGCAAAGCGGGAGCCCGTCGTTCCCCCCGCCAACCCAAACGATCGTTGTAAGTGTAAGCGTAAGCTAATGCAAGGCGTACTCGTGCAAGATAAAAATAAAAAGCATCTACAGGAATCGCGGTGGGGCTGTACATTTATTTATCAAAGATAAAGGAAATTCCAACATTTTATGTATGAAAATAAATGTATTTACATATATATACAAAGTGTTTTTCTAAAAATTGCTTTTGAAGGAGGTTTCGTGTGGAATGTGCGCAGTGCAAATAAAGTAGTTGGGTTCTAAGGAACAGAAGGAATATATTTTCTCATAAAGTACATGGATGATGATTACAGACAGGTATCAGGTCGTTCTTTGTCAACACGGTCCGCTAACAACGAACTACTGACAACTGCGTTTTACAAGGGCGAGGGACTCCATTGGGTATCTGGTTATTTCCAAACCATACCTCCCAATAGAAATTAAGAATTTCGCAGTAGTTCACCCGTGTTTCCATACTCGAATAGGTGGTCGTCTTTCACAGTCTCTCCTATTTGGCCAGGGAAATTAAGCAATCCTACTTCGTTCTCTTTCCCACTGTAAGTGTAAGGCTGTAAGGGGCAAGCGTGAGACAATGTAAACCACTGATCTATATACAATGCATCCGAGATCCCGTGCTGGCTATGCGTGCCCAATTGAATGGTGGAGTCACAGACGGTCCTGCAGGGAGCTACAAAAGTTACTACGAATATATATACGTTGGTTTCCAAATCATTGGACTCGCGACGTGCACATTATACACAATAACACACGTTTAAAATGAATTATTTATATGAAATTAAAGTTATTACTGTGTAACATAAAATAGTGTGTATATATATATAAGTAATAGTATATGTAATACGGTACTTTTTATTATACTTGAAGGGTTACATTAAAGTAAATTCATAATAACACTCTAATAAATTTATTAATCCTATTATAATTCACCTAAATATACATCAAATATCACTGACATATGTGAAGTACATTTTGGTTTACAAACAATGGTATTTATTCGCGTCGTCAAATCAATAAAACGTATCCTATCCATATAAACTGACAGAACATTCAAAAGCTGCCTAACGCGATCTCGCCTGTATGTATGGTGAGGTAGTATTCACCTCTGAATTCCTCTTCCTCACGATATCCAGGCCACATGTCGGCATAGCATATGAGTATTTCCTCCGGATATTCGTTATGTCGGTATTGATTGTCCTTGCGATTTTCCGAGGATGTCATCATGCTAAGTGGGTTCATACAAAATTGTTTTAGTAATGTGAAGAACCAATGAAAATTATATTGACAGTCAATAGCTAAAAATATAAATGTATACGTACCTCAGATCAATCGTCTCATAATGTACATGACTTTTGCCGTCCTATGTTACTTCCAGTCACCATTATGGGGCCAGAACAATTTAATGCTCAGGTCATTCTTGATAATATAATATAGGCAATGTACCTGTAAAATGAAGACATTTATTACATTGAAACTTCATACCAAATGCAATGCCCTGAACAGGGATCAACCCACTGTAGTAGCAACAAAATTTTACATTTGTTTCCAACACCAAGTTGAACAGCGGAATCAGGATAAGAATTGTATACATAATGCATAATGTAGGATTGCCCTCTTCTGGGTTGAGAATGGAATGACTCAATATATTTCATCCCTTACATGTTTCAAAACAATTAGTTTCCTCATCAGGAGTCTATAATATACAAAAGTGTACTAACGTAAATGCCTATTACATTTTAGTTGTAGGTCTAGCGGATGTATCCTATTGTGGTGGTACTCACGTAAATTGATATAGGATGCGGTATTGAGATGGTATGTTCCAAAGTTTAGCCAATTTTTCCTATGTGATTCTTTCAATTTTTCCACATTGCACAGTGTCTGAAAGCAAATCAGTGCATTGAAGAAACCATGGCCAGAAATATGCGAAGCTTACATAATTTTCAACAATTCTCACATTGTACAATTTTAACTCCCCAAAATTTGACATTTTAATTTTGTAATATTAACTGATCTCACCTGTCTTCGCCAATCGCTGATTGGGTTAGGATCGTTTCGTTTCACGTTTGAACAATATTTTGAATGCTTTCTAATACAACACATACCTACGGATGAATATATTTATGTCAAAGTATATGTCTCCCAAAAAGTGTTTGTGGTGTCGGTATGTTTACCTTTAGCAGAGTGAAGGGCCGGCATTAAACGTTTCAACCCCACAGATAGCAATTTTTCTGAACGAAACGGGGGCGCACCGAAGAAAAATAAAATTGCAGAACAATTTTCAGAGCGCGGCACCCTACAAGGTACCCACTTTGCGAAATAATAGGCCCGGCACTATACGTAGTACCCTGCAGGACCGTCTGTAACTCCACATTTTGGCTTCATTCAACTTCATTCCCCAGATCCTGATCTCGCATCCATTGCATAGAGATCAGTGCCTCAGTGGCGAGAGCCGACCGCGAGAAAAGAGAGAGTGAGAGTGTGGGACAGCGAGCGACATCGAACGGAGTACGTGAACGAGGCATGCGACGCTTTGAGGTTAACGCCAGTTAACGCCACGTGGGAAAGTAATCCGAGGGAATAAAGCGTGCCTCCTGAAAGTAAGCGCCTCTTTGATTTTATTCCGAAAACCCCACGGTACTCCTACACCCACAATTTAGGTTCGCAGCGGAGATGCCAGATCTGGCGCCCGAGCACCATTGGTGCCCGCGGGAGTGGGGATACGGAAAAGTATGCGTGCTTGTCCGTGAGAGCTGCGCGCGCCGTTTCTCGCCGAATCGCGCTCGGCTTGGAGAGAAGGACGGAGCTATGCTGCGTCTCTCTTCCACCAACGTCGCGTGACGTCAGGTATCGTGACGACACATAAGAAGGACAGAACTATGCTCCGTCCCCTTTCAACCAACATCGCGCGTTGCGTCTTTGTTCGACATGCAGTCGCGGCGTCGCGTCTTCGTTCCGCACACAGGCCGGTGACAGTGGTGCCAGATTTCGCATAAGGCATCGCACGTACCATTGCGTTCTTTCAGCCGGAAGGCAAATCGGGCACCACCGCGCTGAGCAGAGCGCGATGCAGAGAAAAGTGAATCGAGGAGAGTTTGGGATTGATTCGTCGTTCTCATCGTCGCTCGTCGACGCGTTGGTTTTTTTCGTACGTTCGCGCCCAGTCATGGTTCAATTTTTTTCACAGAATAATTTTTTCTTTTAATTATTTATCACACGACAACAAACGACATTCATTTACAAATATTTTAGTACTTACTGCGGATAGTTTGTAATATTTTGTCAGCGGAATAGATGTGTCGTATTGGTTTATAATAGTTATGGGCAAAATATATATTTCATAAATTTTGGTTGTAGTAACATTAATCTTTCTGTGGTAGTAATAAATAAGAAAGTATATAATAAATGTCAATTATTGCGAACTATGCATAACCCTGAAACAAGTAATAGGAGCTTCTTGCACTAGAACGTTCTGACGTATCGTACTAACACGCGATTTTAACACACGACAGCGTACGTCAGGAAGAATTTGCTTGACACGGCGCGACGACGACGGTGCGAATGTTTCTATGAGTTGTTCTTTATGATTTGTTTTCTAAATTGAAGGTCACCAAATTGTGCATATATTCTAATAGTTCTCATCAAGTCCCATCACATTGATTTGTAACCTTTTTCTTGCTACGCACGTTTAGTTTAACAACGCTATCCCCATTTCGAGAAAGAAGGTGTTCCTTCTTTGGCAATGCATCATGTATACTGTAATCCATATGTACGTCCATTGTTGCATTCTGCCCACGAAATGTCGCAACGTGCGTATTGTCAAACAAGGCATGATAAAACACGACAATAATAGCAACATCCCTGTCAATGGAAAACCGAAACTTGCATTGTGCCGCTCCCGACCGACCGCGAGTCGCGGTTGGACTAATTGAAATATCTGAAAAGTCAAACTATTCTGAGCGCGTGTTTTACGTACCTACTGCAAATTATTTCGCCGGGACTCTAACTGACTTTTCCAATGTCATTTATTCATCATTATTTTGCAACCAATTGTACGATATGTATTACTTTTAAATACACATGTACATATGTCCATATCCATGGGTCCACAGGTTGCGCTAGTCAGCTTTTTTCCTGTAAACGGTAAGTATTAGACAAAATTATAGAGGAAAGGGTTCAATGGGATCGTAATATCTATCTTCTACGAGACTTCATTCTATTGAAAAGTGCAACGCTGCACCCGACAAATGCAAATGGGTATGTAAGGTTGTAGTTTATATAATTTCAGATACGTGGACTTCCACGCCACCCATGAGGTGCCACGACTAGCGCGTTCGGTTTTTTAACGTGGACCATCGCCTATAGCCCTATTGTACCACATTTTATGATAATCATACAGCGTGCGGCAATACCTCTGTCCACTTTGAACGACGGAGATATTCAAGGTGGACAGAGTTATTGCCCCACGCTGTAGAAGTAAGGGTTAGGAAATACAATGTCAAAATTATCATGAAACAAAATGAACAAAAAAAAAATGCTCTCATTTCTTTTCTAACCCTTACTTCTACAACGTTCGGCAATAACTCTGTCCACTTTGAATATCTCCGTCGTTCAAAGTGGACAGAGGTATTGCCGCACGCTGTATGATTATCATAAAATGTGGTACAATAGGGCTATAGGCGACGGTCCACGTTAAAAAACCGAACGCGCTAGTCGTGGCACCTCACGGGTGGCGTGGAAGTCCACGTATCTTAAATTTTATAAACAAAAACTTTACATACGCATTTGCATTTGTCGGGTGCAGCGTTGCACTTTTGAATTGAATGAAGTCTCGTAGAATATAGATATTACGATCCCATCGAACCCTTTCTTCTATAATTTTGTGTAATACTTACCGTTTACAGGAACAAAGCTGTGCACCCTGTACATGTGCATTTAAATGTAATCCATATCGTACATAATGATGAATAAATGACATTGGAAAAGTCGGTTACAGTCCCGGGGAAATAATTTGCACTAGGTACGTAAAATACGCACTCAGAACGGTTAGACTTTTCAGATATTTCAATTAGTCCAACCGCGACTCGCGGTCGGTCGGGAGCGGCACAATGCAAGTTTCGGTTTTCCATTGACAGGGATTTTGCTATTATTGTCGTGATTTATCATGCCTTCTTCAACAATACGCACGTTGCGACATTTCGGGGGCAGAATGCGACAACGGACGTACATATGGATTACCGTATGCATGGTGCATTGCCAAAGAAGGAACACCTTCTTCTTTCTCGAAATGGGGATAGTGTTCTGTAGCATCCCTCGACGTCGTGCACGACCATGTGAACGATATTATATAAGCGAAATAATAATTAGCGAAGGTGATACGTAAGTCACCTGTCGCATGCGTATGCGAATGATCGAGACCCGATTCAGACTTGAGGCGTCGTCGCGATCCGAGTACGCTCGAGACGTCATCGCGACCCAAGTCGAATACGAGGCGATGTCTCCATGTGTGTGGATTTACACGTCACACAATACATCGGCGCGACCCGAGCGTATGCACTCGAGGCGTTGTCGCGACCGATCACACATACATGCGTATACACAGACAACTAGCTATGCAAGGAAAAAATCCTGCATAGCAACAAAAATCGTAGGGATAGGTCGCCCCCACCAGCACCTGTCCATGAGATGGACAAGGGACGATCGCGGATCGATCGGAGCAAGCGTAAGCGACGCGTTCACCTCACTCTTATTGTAAGAATAGGTGCGTGAGCATATAATTCAATAAAGTCTGAGCAGCGTAATTTTTTGTGTAATTCATCAACCTCAAATACGAAACGACGGAGAGGACGCCACGTAGGAGTCAACTCCGATATCCGACCACGGAACAGATAGCGTTGTTAAACTAAACGTGCGTAGTAAGAAAAAGGTTACAAATCAATGTGATGGGACTTGATGAGAACTATTAGAATATATGCACAATTTGGTCACCTTATATTTAGAAAACAAATCATAAAGAACAACTCATAGAAACATTCGCACCGTCGTCGCGTCGTGTCAAGCAAATTCTTCCTGACGTACGCTGTCGTGTGTTAAAATCGCGTGTTAGTACGATCCCTCAGAACGTTCTACTGCAAGAAGCTCCTATTACATGTTTCACGGTTAATGCATAATACGCAATAATTGACATTTATGATATACTTTCTTATTTATTACTACCGTAGAAAGATTAATGTTACTTAAACCAAAATTTATGAAATATATATTTTGCCCATATCTATTATAAACCAATACGACACATCTATTCCGCTGACAAAATATTAAAAGCTATCCGTAGTAAGTACTAAAATATTTTTTAATGAACATCGTTTGTTGCCGTGTGATGAACAACTCAAACGAAAATTATTCTGTGAAAAAAAATTGAACCATGGCCGGGCGCGAAACGACGGAAAAAACGAGCGCGTCGACGAGCGGCGATGAGTACGACGAGTCAATCCGAAACTCTCCTCGATTCACATTTCTCTGTATCGCGCTCTGCTCAGGGCGGTGGTGCCCGATTTGCCTTCCGGCTGAAAGAACGCAATGGTACGTGCGATGCCTTATGCGAAATCTGGCACCACTGTCACGGGCCTGTGTGCGGAACGAAGACGCGCCGCCGCGACTGCGTGTCGAACAAAGACGCAACGCGCGATGTTGGTTGAAAGGGGACGGAGCATAGTTCTGTCCTTCTTATGTGTCGTCACGATACCTGACGTCACGCGACGTTGGTGGAAGAGAGACGCAGCATAGCTCCGTCCTTCTCTCCAAGCCGAGCGCGATTCGGCGAGAAACGGCGCGCGCAGCTCTCACGGACAAGCACGCATACTTTTCCGTATCCCCACTCCCGCGGGCACCAATGGTGCTCGGGCGCCAGATCTGGCATCTCTGGTTCGCAGTCCTCCTTTCCTATATACAAAACGCCTCCACCTATAGAAAAAGAACATAATGTGCCTCTCCAAACCATGCATGTATAAAAAATGTGGTTATACAACACATGTGTTTAAACTTACGTTGTCTTCGGTGGTATATGTCCTTCATATTGTTCAATGTTTGTAGGTCGGTAAGTCTACGTCTATCTAAATAGGCGTTCGATGAGGGCTTGCCTCACAGCAAACCCATCTCCAGGCTGCCAATGTGGGAGATTGGCCGGAACCGGGTCCTCTTCCTGGTGCGGGAATTCGTCCTCCGGTAATTCGTCGCGGAAAATTAAAGAAAGATTGTGGAGAACTGCACACGCTACAATAATTGTTGGGCAGGACAACAATTTTATTGTAAGGCCTTTTGAAAGGCATGGAAAACGCCGTTTCCACACCCCGTATGTCCGCTCAACAATTTGCCTGGTTCGGCCGTGAATGGCATTGTACCTACAAATAACACATTTAAAGGTAGATTAAATTCGATAGTCAATAAATATTTCTATTAAACAGACATATGAATGCCTACGTGAAATTCAATACAAGAATGTCATATTCTTACATCTGTTCCTCATCTGTAACAGGATTTCTTAATGGGGTAAGGAGAAACGGTAATGCCGGATACCCCGAATCACCAACCAATTTGCCGGGTAATCTTCGTTGGATATACCGTGCATGCAGCCTAGAATTTTGAAAAATCCGGCTATCGTGCTGGCTGCCAGGATATTCTGGCACGATATCCAGGAACTCCATATGTGGCCCAACAACAGTCTGTTTTATTTAAAAATACATGAAATGTTAATTATATCTTCGTATATATATGTGTATATGTACATATGTACATACCTCCTTGTATCATATAAATAATTATTAGATTTAATTGTTATGAATTGTGAATTCAAGTAATATACCTGTACGTTTAGGGAAAAATATCCCTTCCTGTTCCTAAAAACTTCGTCTATTCTTAAAAGTTGGGTATGGGACAGGCGAATGTGGGTGCAATCGATTGCCCCGTCAATGCCGGGTAAACCAATTGCACCGTTGCCGAAGCCAAGGTTGCGGAACAACCTCGAGTTCTCCCGTTGCCTCTGTTCAGATGTCGGCATTTTTATGAGGTTTTTCATCAATCTGGCCAGTGCAGTTGACACCCGCAATATTATTCGGGATACGGTAGGTTGGGAGAGTCCTACCGTATCTCCGATTACCATCTAATTTCAGGCACAGAAAAACAGATTATTTCAATTACACTACACTCACATAATAACGTATCCAATATAGGCAAGATTTCGATTTCTCCGGCCCCTCTATTTGAAGGATGATTCTTGGTATTTGGGCCAAAAAAATGCGATTTTCAAGAGTTTCAGTTTCCGTTTCGGCTTAGTTTGGGAGATACGAAGCATTTAATATGTCAGTATTGTATTTTAATATGTCAGGTCTGGACTAGGCAAAAAAAAATGAGAAAACCGACTTCAGTACCGCGCCAAAAAGAAAAAAGAATTATTTTTTTCTCGACGAATATTGAAATAACGAACAGTGACTCTGAATCACAAATACCGAAAATAATTCTTTTCGATGTCGCTGTCAAGAAGAAAATCAAATTTATCATATATGTGATCCTACATCTATATGAAAAGTCCTAAAGATGAATAGCAAATAAGAATTTGGTTTTCTTCTTGGCACCGAAATCGAAAATAATTATTTTGAATATTCGGGATTCAGAGTCAATGTATGTTATTTCAATATTCGTCAAGAAAAAAATTATTATTTTTTCCTTTTTAGCGCGACTCTGAAGTCGGTTTTCTCATTTTTATTTTAAAGTTATTTATTTGTAATTTTTAGTTTTATTTATACAACTGTATTGCTGTTTTATATAACATTACGAAATGGGTAGAGCAAATAAAATCGCAGCTCGTATGAGAAAACGGCGTGCAGAAAAAACGTAATCGGAAATGTAACGAACGGTTGAATGAAAAAGTCGCTTAAAAACGTATTTTTTTTTAAATCGGAGGGTTTCGCATTAGAATGGGACCAAGGGCCAAGGAGACGACAAACCCCATCGAATGACATGGGAGCCATTTATATCCGGCCACCCGTTGGGAAGTTAGGCGCGAACATGCCCCGATAAAAAAAAAGAAAAAAAGAAAATGTACTTATTCGACTAGATAACCTCCTTCTTTTGTAAAGTCGGTTAAAAATACAAAACTGACATATTAAATGCTTCGTATCTGGTAAACTAAGCCAAAACGGAAAAACAACCATTCTTGAAAATCGCATTTTTTTGGCACAAATATCAACGTTCAAATTGAGGGGCCGGAGAAATCGGAATCCCCTCCCCTCCCCCCCAATAATTGCAGGGAAAATAAATGTATTCCTTACCTGGAAGCTTGCGCTTGCATAGTAGCGTAAGCATACCAATAACTGCAAGATTGGAGGTGTAGGGCGGCCCCGGTTAGTGTTTCTTGCTATTTCCATATTTATTCGTGGCAAGCTGCCGTACACCACACATTCTTTAGAAAACCGGTATCTCCTTTTAAATTCAATTTCATTGAAAAAGTGCAACGGATCGTTTGCATCGGGAAGAATCCGTCTTGGAATGGCTTCTTCGTAATCGTCCACAATTTCTTCCTCGATGTCCATGGCTGAGGGCTCTGAACAGTTGTGTGGACGCTTCGCTGTGTTTTCAGATTTGCCACCAAAAATGGCCGTAATCCCGGCTCAAGACGCCTTCCAACGCGTCTCAGGCCAGGCTTACATTTCTCGACCCCCACTCCGACCGACCCCCACACTTGCATGCGAGAAGCCTGTGTACCCGTGTAACAACACCACCGGGCAAACGGGCCGCACGGAGCGCTGAGGTGTAATGCCACCAAGAAAGCGGAACTTTCGAGATAGATTTCACCGTCACCCAACCCCAACTTTAACAGGAATAATATATGCGTAGAAATCGATGCCTTGCCGATTGATTAATTATAACAATAATCGCGAACAATTCGTCTCGGAACTGCAAGTTCCAGATTCTCCTCCTCAATATTTACTAGGTTGCAAAAATATTATTTTGCAATGCTAAACCTTGGAGGTGACTTTGCCGGAATATTGCAGGAATATTGCAGCGATATTCCTATGTCCGCCTCTTTGTAACATGTGGGAATAATGTACGAATATGATACGGAATATTGTCTCAAGGTCCCAAGAATATTCATTCAATATTACACTCTCCATATGATTCTGTTTAACATTGTAAATAATTCAAGTCAATTTATGTTATAGAATATATTATTTTTATTAATCCTCAATTATCAAGTTCTACTATAAATGTAATAATAAATAATAAATAACCTTAACTTATAAGTCTGTATTGTAATTACTATTATATTTTTGAGACTGCGACGTAACTATTGATCGAAAGGTCATTTTTGTAGTATGTTTTACACGAAAGATGTTATTATAAATAATTACCGATTTTTATAAAAATGCAGGATTTTGAAGTTTTCTTTTATAAGTTTGCAAATCCTCTACACTTTGTACTACTGGAACACCCTGAATGAGCTCATCATCGCGAACAATCTGTCTATTTCGAAACTGCACTTCTCTATTCTTCTCCTCAATTTACTTCTTGCTGATTGTCCATGGGTGAACATTACCTTAACCAACCTTAACATTGCTGAACTGCTAAACAGTCGTGTAGACATTTGGTTATATTTTTACAGATTTGGCGCGAAAAACGGCCGTAATCCCGGCTCAAGCGGCCTTTTAAAGGCGTCTCAGGCCAGGCTTACATTTCTCGACCCCCACTCCGACCGACCTCTACACTTTTATGCGAGAAGCTTGTGTACCCGTGTAACAACACGGTGGGCGGGGCTTAATCGGAGTGGGGGCACGCAAATGTAATCCTGGTTTGAGAATCTGATCCAAGCCAGGTTTCTGAACCCGGATTACGCGTCTGAGCCAGGTTTACGTAATCCCGACTCAAGCCGAGGCCTAAGCGCAGTATTTGAATACGGGCCATACACACCTCACGAAAAGCAGGCGCGTCACTAGATTAGCATACTCAGTAGCGCGGCCGTGAACTTGTCGCCAATCAATTGGCATCGATCGTGATCCAATCCGCGGTGCGCGTTACGCACTAGTGTCCAACGCCGTAACCAATCATAAGTAAGAACGCGATCAGGTGACGTGACGTCACGTCCTTCTGCTCGGCTTCGCGCGGGACCTGGCTATGTTCGGCCATTACTGTTCGTACCGTTACAGTTAACGGTAGTTTTCGTGCTCCCTTGTCACAGTGTACGGGAAGAAACTGATCAATAACGCTGTTTTCGAGGAGCCCGGTAGTAGGCGGCAGGGTGATTCGAGGCTGGGGACAGCCTCGCGGAAGGAAAGTTTGAGAAGGCACGAAGGGAAGGCGAAAGGAAAAAGGAGTAATTGTACAGGTGTAAATTGTACTTTGATGTAAGATTAAGGAATGTTTCGGAAAAGGTGTTTAAAGAAAACTGAGTATACTTGATTTTGGTTTGACTTGCAATCCTTGCTTCACGAGTTTTAATCTGATACTTTTGTGTCCGATAGTACAAAGATCTCGGAATTCGTGAGCGGCTTCTCGGAACAAAGGTTGGAAAGCAAGTGACACAGTCACGCTTCCGCGATCGTCGTAACGCCGACGACTGGGGCTAATGTCGCCGTATTGATACCAATAAGGTGTCGCATAGGAATTTGTCCACCAATCCGTGTACCGTCGGAAATTACGCTGGCAGGCGCTAGTACACGAATTGGCGGCAAGGCGCTAAAATTGGCGGTAAAGTGCCAGTTCGTAGGCAGCGGAGTGCGGGGCCCCGGGAGGGCTGCCGCAAGACGCGTCCGCGTGAGACGCCGCGTTTACAAGTGCCAATGGTGATATCGCAAACAAACGCAATAGTGCAGATTCATCTTTACAAAACACCCAGAACTGAGCAGAAACATAGGCAGGTTCACTCTCAAGCTTATTGTTTGTCGCACAACTCTTAATTGTCGAATTATATCCAGATCAAATCATAGTCACGCCACGTGGTCGCCTACCGCCACATGTGCTGACGAACTGCAAATAGGCCAATTCATTGCAGGATTATCAACTCCACCGTACTCTACATTAGTCCAAAACATTAAGACTCACAGATAGCAAGTTTAGAGCCATTCACACAAACAGGTATTGTTCATTGACACCTAATTAGACAATTACTCAATAAACTATTCATCTACACAGTATCTTGTGCAATTAATTTCTTCACGACTGTCACCAGAGACCATTCCAAGATCCGGCTCCTCAAATACAGTCCACTATCTTAAATACTAGCAATTAATCACAAACACCTACTTTCTCCCTCCGCACGCTCTCCGCTCTGCCCGCTCTCTTTCCATCCCTCTTTCTCTTTTCGTTTTTTTTTTCTTATATTTCTACCTTATCTTCTATCCTTATTACCTATCCTCCACCTTCCTCTCGGACTTCCGTTTCCATCTTTCATTCTGTTCGAGAATCTCGCGATTCCCGTTGTGAGGAGATGAGAGGGAATGAAAGGAAAGAGGAAAGGGGGGAAATGAGAAGATCTATTGGCGGTGGAGAGGTTATGTTTCCACGTGGTCTACATAATGTCCGTTTAACAGAGTCTTTATTGTCTATAAAATCATGGTCACAGGTGCTCTACGGTAGTGAGAGTAGCAATTATAATGAGCGAGATAGTCAATTGTATGAATTGTATCCGCCGTACAATGATTTATACCTTTGCCGGTGCACGTGCACGATTCGCGCCGCGTGCAGAGCCTGAGTCGTCTAGTGTCGATGTACCGTGTGTATTCTTATGTGCTTCGCCTGAGATGGATGAGAAATAAACCGTGATACACTGAGTGAAACCCTAAGAATAGCAATGTGCGAGACAAACTAGAAAAGCTAAATGCAATAATCCGTGTGTGTTCTCTATACTGCTGAGACGATAATGGCCGCCCGATGCCGCGGAAACGCCGCCCGCGTGCCGCGCGCGTTAAAGGCGCGCTCGCATGAAAGCCGCGTGTGACTCGGCCCTCAGGCCGCCTTGAGGATGCCGCGACGACGATTGGTCGGCGTCGCGGCATTCCCAAACACATTCTATTGCACTTTAATTCTTCCTCATCCACGCCTCGCCATTCCCCTTCCTTTTCCTCTCTTTCCCTTTCTATCTCCTTAATCCAACTTTCCCCCTCCCCCTCTAATCCCAACACCTCCCGCGCCATTTCCCCCCATTCCTTTTCCCGTTCCTCTGCTAACCCCCATCCTCCACATCTATTCCACACGTGTTCCCGTGTCTCCTCCTGCATCTCCTCTCCCTTTCTCCTTCCCAATACCTTCCCTGCCTCATCTCATTTCTCAACCTAAACCTTGCTAGCCTTCTCCTTCTCTCCTCCGTCCATCTTTTCCCCAGGTATCCCGGCCTGTCCTCTTCTCTGAGCGCCTCGTACACCTCATTGTACCTCGACTCTTTAATTTTCTCCTCTCTTTCCTTTCTCTGCTCCTCCTGGTCTTTTTTCTCCATTTCCTCATACCCCATCACCTCCCCTTCTTGACCTTCCCCTACTCCCCTTTGCCTGAAGAACTCTCTCCTTTCTTCTTCCCATTTACCTATTATCCTTCCCCTTGCCCACCTTCCCTTCATTTCTTCCCAACATTTCTTCGCTACTTCTCCTCCCCTACCTTCCTCCAACTTACTCTCAAACGCCTATGCCCCCCTTCCTGCCCTAACCCTCACCTTCCATCTCTTCGTCTCTTCTCTCACACTATACCCCGGTGTCCTCCACTCCACCCCCAGTGTCCCTCTTAGGAATCTTTCCTGCACTCCTTGCACTTCCTTCCTTTCCCTCCATCCCCATACCTCCACGCCGTAGCCTAGCACCGTCCACACCATTGTATCCCACATCCAAATCCTTCTATCCCAGTCCCTTTCCCATAGTCTCCTTCCTATCCCCCACACCTCCCTCATAACCGCTGCTGCCTTCCTCCTTCTTTCCTTCACCTGTTCCTCTTGCCCTCCGTTTTCCGTGAATATATACCCCAAATATTTGACCATCTTCACCTCTTCCAACTTTTTCCCTTTCCATCTCCAGTCCACTTTCCCTTTCCTGCCTCCTCCCCTTCTAAATCTCACTACCTTAGTTTTTTCTATATTCATTTCCAGACCTTTCTTGTCCATGTACCTCTCTGTCCTGCTTATCATTGCCCTCATCTCGTCTTCCCCTTCCGCCATAAGCACAATATCATCCGCGTAGGACAGAGAGTATATTCTTCCTTCCTCTCCTACCTTTATCCCTCCGCAGCGTCCCTTCCTCAACTCCTCCTCTAAGTCCGCTAGTAATACATTGAACAGCAAGGGGCTCAGGGGGCATCCGTGTCTCAGCCCCCTTGCTGTCTAAAACGTCTCACTCTTCTGTCTCCCCACCCTCACCGCACTCTTCGTTTCCTTCAGTAGCTCCTCCACCCTTACCACCACTCCCTCCCTTACTCCCCTTTCCTTTAGCGCTTCCACAACTTTTCTTCTGTTTACCGCATCGAAGGCTGCTTTCAGGTCCACAAACGTCGCTATCATTCTTCCTTTGCCCCCCCCCCCCCCCTAGTTGCCTGTTTGCTATGAAATTTAGCGCGTATATCTGGTCCGTTGTTCCCATACCTTTTCTAAATCCCGTTTGTGTCCCTGAAAGCAGCCCCTTTCCCTCTACTTCTTCCCCCAGTCTCTCCGCGAGAGTCGCTGCATATATCCTATACAGGGAGGGCATCAACGTCACCCCCCTGTATTCCTCCACTTTTTTACCTTCCCCCTTTTTCATAATCGGAACTATCTCCCCCTCCGTCCACTGTTCCGGCCATCCCTCTCCCTCCCACACCCTTCTGCATATTTCCCATCCCCATTCCACCATTTCCTCCCCTCCGTATCTCCATGCCTCATTTGGTACCGCATCCTCAACTATCGCTTTTCCCTCCATCAGCCTCCTCATTATTTTTACAACTTCCTCTTTCTCCAACTTCTTCTCCCCGTCCTCCCCTCTGCCTCTCCCCTCTCCCCCCATTCTTACTCTTTCCTCCACCCCTCCCAGTAACCCCATAAAATATCCTTTCCACTCTTCCATCTTTATCTGCTCGTTCACCCTTTTCCCTCTCCCTCTCTGTTCTCTTATAACCCACACCTCCCTCTCTGTCCTCGCTTCCCCTGCTCTCCTTGTCATTCTCTCTCTTTCTTCCTCCTTCTTCTTGTTACATAGTTGTTTGTACCCTCTTTTCATTCACCTGTATTCCTCTCCATCCCCCCCCCCTTGTCTCTCCATCTCCTCATTTCTCTTCTCACTTCTCTTTTTCTCTTCCTATACTTTTCATCCCACCATCCCCTTTTCCCCTTCCTTTTTTCCCCACCATCCCTTCGCTCCTCTTCCTCCAATATCCCCCTTCCCGTTTTTCCTATTTCTTCCAGTTCCTCTTGTACCCCACCTCCTCTGCCTTTTCTGCCCTCCATCCCTTTTCTAAATCTCTCCTTTCCCTCCTCGTCCCATCTTCCCCTCGCTCTTCCTGTTCCCCCTGCCCTTTCCCTTTCCCTCTTCTCTCCCCTCTCCCCTCCCTCCTTTCACCCATAGTACTAAGGGCTGGTGGTCCGAGTCCGTCGCCTCCCCTATCTCCAGCCTTTCTACCATCTCCCTCGCCCTGCCCCCCCCCCCCTCCTATTACATTGTGAATTACCGTATTCCCCTTTCCCCCCGTGAAGGTGTATTTCCCCTCATCATCCCCCCACATGCCTTCCTTTCCTGTTCTTCCTCTCTGCAAATTTCACCTCCGCTTCGAAATCCCTCGGCAGCCTATCCTTCACCTTCTCCCATCTCTTCTTCTCCAACCACGTCTCCGCCAACACCATCTCGTCCCACTATCCTACTTCCCCCCAAAATCCCCCATTCTTATTCTCTATCCCTGCCACATTCCAGAAAGCCAGCTTCCATCTCTTCCTTCCCCCGTTCTCAATCCCTTATTTTTCCTCCTCCCCCTCCCCCCTCCCTTCCCCCCTTTCCCCGACCTGCACTCCTCTCCTCCTTTTCCCTCCCTCAACTTCTCTTCCTCCTCGTCCCATCTCCACCATTTGCCCTCTATTTGTACCTTTCCGTACCCCACCCACACCCTCTTCCCTTTACTTCTTTCCTCCCTCGCCACTTCCTCCAACCTCCACCTCATTTTCCTTTCCCTCCACGTTAAATCATCCTCTATTTTTATCCCCTTATCCCTTAGCTTACCTCTTACCCCCATTACTTCCCTCTTTGGTTCTCTTCCCCCTAGCCTGCTTATCAACCCTCCTCCCTGTCCTCCCCCTCTCGTCAGCTCTTTTATCTCCTGCATCTCCACCGTCGCCCCGACTCCTTTCAGCATTGCTTTCAATTCCCCTCCTTTATCCTCTTCCTTTCCTTTCCACCCCCTTACCACTATGTTGCTCCTTCTCTCCTCCCTCTCCTTCCTTTCCTCTCTCCATTCTATTCTCCTCATCCTTTCCCTGATCTCTTCCATCTCTTCCTTCCCACTCCCTTCCCCTTTCTTCTCTTCCTTCCCCAGTTTCTCCACCTTCCCCTCCACTTCCTCTATCCTTTTCTCCATTTCTTTCTTCTCCTTTCCCCATCTTTCTTCTCCTTCCATCAGTTGCCTTCTCAATTCTGTAATTAGCTCCTCTCTCGTTTCCCTCCCCTGCTTCTCTATTTGCACCTTCATCTCCCCTACCATCACCGCCATCACCTTCTTCATACCCTCCTTCATCTCTCTCTTTAACTCTTGCTTCAGGTCCGCCCATGACGTCCCTTCTGATCCCTTTTCCTCCTCTTCTTTTCCCCAAGCACTTTTCGGCGATCTTTGGAGCCTTTTTCCCTTTTCGAATATCCATTCCTCCTCCTCTTTCCCCCCTATCCTCTTTCCCTCCTCTCCTTCTCTCTTCCTTTTCCACTACTCTTCCATACTCCCCACGCTTTCCCTTCTCATCCTGATTCCCATACCCCTCACTAACTCCTTCCCCTTGTCCATTTCCATTTCCTTTATTCTTCTTCAACTCGCCTCTTCCTTATCGACTGCGCTCCCTATCTTCCCACCCCTGCCGCCTTCTTTCCTCCACAGGTGTCTCTGCCTTTCTCCTGACTGTAGCGACCCTAGTCCCTAGTGTGATAAAAGGTACTAGAGTACCGTCGCGCCTCTATGGGGTTTTTCCTAAAACTTAGGCTAGTTAGTTTTTAAGTAACATTGTATATAGTAGTTTTTAGTTCATGCACGTCTTGAAAAAGAAAGAAGAAGCGCATTGTGAGAAGCGTCTCACATCTTGTTGAACGTGCCTCGTATAGAGCCTAGTCATAAAATTCAAATTGAATAAAAAGTGCTTCGAGTCTAAATCGTTCTTGATCAGTATTTGTGCTACGCAAACTCCTTCCACAAGCATCTTCCACATGACCACCTGTCCGCCTGCCTGCCCACCTGTTTGTCCTCCCGCTAACACCTCCTAACCTCACCTTCTGCTCTCTCTTTCCTCACCTTCCTATCGTTTTTCCCGACCTCCCTTTTTTCCGCCCACACTTCCACACCTCCCTCTTTCCCTCCGCTATCTGCCCCTACTACTCCCACACAACCCAGTCTTTTCTTCCTCTTTTCCCTTGTATCTTTTCCACACACACTTCTTTACTTGTAATCCACCTTTCACACCGGAAACGGAAGTCGGCCTGAATATGATTTTTTGGAAATTTCATGGTCTTTTAAAGTTTCGACGAGGCGCTTCCAACTTTTAAAACCCTGCTTTGAAAGGGAACTAACCACACAGCTGATAATTTTGCAGCAGAAGCAGTAAACGCTATTTTGTGAAATAGAGTACACGAGCCAAGCTCGCAAAACTTGCTCTCCATTACTTAAAATTCGTGTATAATAATTTGCGCTAAAATGTCGACCAGTGCCATTGGAAGGAAATTTGTAATTATACAATGACTTAGGTGGACCTTGTCTTACTAAAATACTTCTTTCGGCATCTCCTAAAATTCTTGGCCATAATGCTGGATCTGTACTCAAAGTTTGTAAAACGCTTTCTGTGTTTGTCACGTTGATGCCAATTTTTACAATGCTTTCATTTGATGGTGGAGTCTTGCCAGTTCCAGTTGATTTGGAAACATTGTCCATTTGTTGGTCATCATCATTCTCTGAATAGTCCCTGTTTTTTTTGTTATAACCGGACCTGATGTTGGATTCTCAGAGTCGTCGTTCCTTGTGGTACTACCAGACGTACTCTGTATATGATTTTTTAACCCGCCAGCCTGCTTTTGCCTTTGGACTTCCTTTTACAGCCTTCGTCTTTTGTACTGGTAACCAGACAGTTTTCTTTATTCGTCAAACATTTTGAGATTTTATTCAGTTCAATTAACCAAATTATAGGATTACACACTGTTACTCGCACGCGTATCCAAAATTGACTGCCGTGCCTCACGCTCGTAGCAACGAGGCTCATTGTCTAAAACAGTGAAGACCGTCTGTTGCCACGAGCCGCGACTGCTCCACTTGACAACCGAGCACGGTCACGCGCACAAACACACGCATTAACAAGAATAATGCTATTTTGTAACAAAACCGGCCTTTTAAAATTAAAGGTAATAAACAAGTGTATGCAAGATATTCTTTCTAATTCCTGTTCAAACAAGTTCAAGCAGCGCCCTGCTTGCGTGCTATTCTATGCAGTGCGCGCCTTACATATTCTGCGTAAATTTATTACTAAAATAAATAATTAGTTTATATGTTTCTTTTTTTCAAAATTATGGAAATTTACAATATTTATGTAAATTGATTTTTTATGTTATATTGTTTAATGTGTTGTCACCGTACAAATTTCGAGTAGAGTGCTCATGCGAGCACGGCCCGCCAGCGGTGACTTAGTCTGACGTCTCCGGCCTTCTTCGCTGCGGCGGTGGTCCTATGCCGATATCTCCTTCGGGCAGCGAGGGCCAAGTCCGCTCCGTGCAGTGGAAATCGTATAACGAGTGCAGGAGTGGGCGATAGGGAAGCGAATATGATGAGCGCTTTTTTATGCTGTAATGTAGGCTGTTATATTCTCTTTTATGCCAGGTGTACAGTGTGTATATACAGAGTCTTGATGGAGGTGTGTTCGCTCGCCGGTGTTATTGTATGTACGCGGCGAGGATACCGGCGCGTCGCGTTTCCGGGCTACTGTTGCCGGTGACGGAGAGCGTCTTTGTACGTCGTGTCTTTTTGTGGTGGGAGAGTGTGAATCGGGCGAAATCTTTGCCGGTGCCAAGAGCAGGTTAGATTTCCCCGACCACAGGTTTTTGGCGTTTCTACTATTGGGTTGGCGAACTGCACATCGCCTTGGCCGGTGCCGAGAGCGGGTGAGGTCGATTGCAGCCACCGGGTATAGCGGAGTTGTGGGTATTGGTAAACGAAATAAGCGTAGCCTTGACCGGTGCGTGGGCGGGGTAGGCCACCTTATCCGTCGGGTAATTGGTAAGTGAATTTGTGATGACGAAAGCGAGCGTGGCTGTGGCCGGTGCGTGAGCGGAGTAAGCCACCTCGTCCGTCGGATATTGCGGTAGGTTTTTGGATGCTGGGTTTTGCTAAACGTCGTGATTCTACTGACTTTAATCGATTACTTCAAGTGGTCGCGAGTAAATGAGAAGTTATCGTCGTCTATGGCGATACCGATGCGGCACGGCGTGAATTGAACTGATAGCCGGGCCCGTCTTTTGCGGAGTCTTCCGGGATCGACAATATGTCACGCGGTGAGCTTCCTTGCTAGTCACGGTCTCTGGGCTTTTGCAGCGCGTCAGAGGGTGATCGAGAATTCGATGCTAATTACCGCGGAACGGCGCCTTATATACCCGAGCCGCGTGAGGGGAGGTATGTGATTCGTGATGGGAAGTACCGTTATGTTCTTCCCCTCACGTGCTCGGGCATGATTAGGCCGGTAAGTGAGTGTCGCGGTTCCTCACCTTACCGGCCACGCGGTGTTTGTGCGCGTAGGGCTCGCCCTCCTTGTTTCTATGGTCTCCGCCGGGCGCGCGCCGGCGCGATCTCCTGTGCCGGCGCGGGCTTCAAAGTTTGTACGGTTACAGTGTTTACATTTAAATAAATAATTTAGATTTATTTAATTTTGTTTGTAAAATAATCGCTCAAAATTAAAAATTCTTAACTCTCCAGTAATACACATTTATCCTCGACGGTTCTCGTACGTATACGACTCCTGTAAAAATATCACTGGAATTTTATAAATATTGTGATATCACTGTTACGTCCCAGCCGCTAGGGTGGGGGTCGCAACGAGATATTGTGGGTCGCCGCGCAGTCCCGTCATCTGCCCATGCTGCTAGGTCCCTAAGGCCCTGGGCAGAGCGTAGCTCTGCTAGCCGAAAACCTCGGAACGGAAAAATGACCGGGACGCGGGGGATCGACGAGGGTGAGGAAAAAGAAAGGAGGTGGTAACGTATCGTCTTGGGTCCGTCTACGAGACTCATCTGTAGGGCTGATGTAGACGTGTAAGCGGGCCCAGGTACCGAGCCCTTCGCCGCTTTCCCTTTTTGACCACCCATATCGTACCGAGGGATTCTTTACGACGTCCGGGTAACCAGAAACTGACAGATAGCGAAGTACTTGCAGCTGAGGCGACATCTGAGTGTACACAGATGTCCAGATAGCCTAAATTCCTAGAGACGCCCTTACCAAGAAGAGAGACTTCACGAAGGACGTTTTCGCCCTTCCCTGGGCTACCGACGCAACCCCCTCTTCTCACAAACCGTAGATATAAGAAGCATGTTCTACGCTGCGAGTTTAGTCTTAGTCTACATTTTAACACCGAATCTCTGCCAGTAACTATATTCATTCTTAATAAAGTATTCATTATTATATTTTATTTTATGTCGTCTCATTGATTCGCGCTATCACGACATAAAATTGGTGGCAGCGGTGGGATCCCACAAAATCCATCAGTGAAGAAGGATTGTGCAAAAAGAAGAAAAAGTGTATTCTAGTTGTCCTAGACCTATAACTTCTTGAAACAACGGTTTCGGCTCGGAGCAGTCTAAGACCGGCACAGTGAGGACCCACAAATCTATCATACTGGCAGGGGACGCAAGTAAGTGGACAGCATATCGTGACTCAAAATCACCGATCTCCTCTACTGACTCTTCGCAAACATCCTCGTTCGAACTCCAAAGCTTAATTGAAACCATGTCGAGAGCAGCGTCGCCAACTAACACTAGCGAGACAATTTTGCTCGGGTTTAAAGAACAATTGAATAAACTGACAGAGAGATTAGATAAACGGGACGAAATACCGAAGTCAAAAAAACCAGAGTCTAGAGGGTGGTTTCAAAGCAAGTTCTCAGAAGATACGAAAGAAGCGAACAATGTTGCGGGAGAAACAACCAACGCGGTTCCCGAAGAGGACCGAGTCCGAAACAACGAGGTTTTCTGCGGAGCACGGGATTCAATCGGAATGATCGGCGAATTCTCAGGGAGGAATTGCGAGAACTTCATAGCTCAAATCGAAGAAGCAAGAAGAATGACGAAGCTAGCGGAAAGACAAATTCTTCTACGATACGTCCTAGCACAGAAATTAAAAGGAAGAGCCGACGGGGCAATCAGAGCAGATATGGTAGAAGAATATAAAGACTTATACGTCCGACTTCGCTTTCAATTCGGCATTCGGCAAAGTCTGAGTTCATTGGAGCAGCAAAGAGACATGTGTGTAATGCACAGCAACGAAGCTGTAGAACACTACGTCTCGAGATTTGTAGCAATAGTAGATTCGATAAGAGTCGCGATCGATAACCAAAAGGAGTGGACGCTACAAGAAATAGCTTTCCACCACGATGTAAATGGAAGGAAGTCAACGGATATATTCATCCGAAATCTGGCGGATCACTTGTACCACCAGATAAAACCGCTGAAACCAGGTAGTCTCAACGAAACAATCCAGGTGACACTCGAGGTGGAAACCGAACTCGAGGAAAGAAGAGCAAGGGGACGAAGACAAATCCCGATTCAAGACAGACCAGTGCACGCCCCCAGACTAGGGCCAAGGCCACAAGGCCAACCCATTCCAAGGCAAAGAGTACCGCAATGCAATTATTGCAAGAAATTGGGACACGAAGAACGCGAGTGCAGAACGAAAAATTTCCACTAAAATCGAAATTTTCAGTCAACAAGGCCTCAAGAGAGACCACCTGGGAGAGCCCAATACTTGGAAGAACAAACCAACTACACGCCAGGGATGATGACACCGGAACGGGACGAATATGAGGGGGTAGGCTGCCTATGGTTCGTCTAAGCATGGAGGGAATTAAGGAAAGCAGTTGGCTCGTGGACACAGGGAGCAGCTTGACTCTCATAAAAGAAGAACGACTCGTCGGAACACACCATCCAAAGAGGCCTGCCAAAATCATGGGTATAACTAACGAGAAAATATCAGCTAAGTATTCGATAGAAATACAGCACTTCGGAAAAATTAACCCCATTCAAGTATTCGATAACTCCTTAAACATACCCTATGACGGTATATTGGGCGTAGACTTTCTCTCGAGACACGGTTTCTTATGGAATTCGAGCGAGCGATTAATAAAAATAGGGCCTAGAGAATTTAAGCAAAAACAGGTAGAAGCAACTAATAACGAAGTAATGATCCTCTTCGAGAATAATTTAGCTTGTGCGACTAAATTAGACAATAATGGAGATCCGATTTTACCAACTCAGCTGAAAGAGTGGAAAAACACGAGCATTAGATCCTTCAATAGGTATGATAAAGATTTCTTCGACAGACAAGTAACGAACAGACCGCCTGAACAAACGTTGACTGAGAGTAGGGAAAAACTTCTACGACAAAACGCGAGACTAGACCATATTAAAGACGGTAAACAGAATATATGGGAAATTATAAAAACGTTCCACGAGGTTTTTACATTACCGGGAGATCCGCTCCCGCTTTCGAATTTAACCCAGCACGCGATACACACGTTGGACAGCGTACCAATAAACACTAAACAATACAGGTACCCACCCTGTCATAAAGAAGAAATTCACAATCAGGTTAAGGAAATGTTAGAAAAGGGTATTATTCAGGAAAGCAACAGCCCATATAATAGTCCCCTCTGGGTCGTACCGAAAAAGAAAGACGCGTCGGGGACGGTCAAGTGGAGAATTGTAATAGACTTCAGAAAACTCAATGAAAAGACGGTTGCGGACGCCTATCCTTTGCCGAATATAGACGAAATAATAGATCAATTAGGGAATTCACGATACTTCTCAGCATTTGACCTAGCTAGTGGGTTCCATCAAATCGGTATGAAGACCGATGATAAACCCAAAACGGCGTTTTCCACACCAGAAGGGCATTACGAATACAACCGCATGCCTTTCGGTTTAAGGAACGCACCGCCCACGTTCCAGCGGATGATTAACAATGGATTAAAAGGATTAACAGGGAAAATATGTTTTGCTTACATCGACGATATAATAGTATACGGAAGAACGCTTGAGGAACATAATGAAAATTTAATTACACTTTTCACGCGATTAAAAGAAGTAGGATTAAAACTTCAACCGGACAAGTGTGAATTTCTCAGGCCGGAATTAGAGTATTTAGGGCATGTAATTTCAAAGGACGGCATTCAGCCCAATCCCGACAGAATAGAAAAAGTAAAAGGTTACCCCGCTCCAAAAAACCCTAAAGAAATTAAGCAATTTTTGGGATTAATCGGGTACTATAGAAAATTTGTACCAAACTTTAGTAAGGTCGCGAAACCACTTACAGAGTTATTAAAACAGTCGGTAGAATTTAAATGGCAAGACCGTCAGGAGCAAGCATTCAATGAGATGAAAAACTTATTAACAACAGCGCCGATTCTTGCGTATCCTGACTGGACGAAAGATTTTGTATTAACGACAGATGCCTCAAACTTCGCAATCGGAGCGATACTTTCTCAAGGTGAACCTGGCAAGGACAAGCCCGTTGCTTTCGCCAGCAGAACCTTAAATAAAGCAGAACAGAATTACAGTACGTCGGAAAAAGAATTATTGGCAATCGTTTGGGGAACTAAACATTTTAGACAATACCTCTTCGGTAGAAAGTTCAAGATTGTGACGGACCATAAACCCTTAATACACCTAATGAACGTTAAAGACCCAAACAGTAGGTTAATGAGATGGAGATTAAAATTACTCGAATACGAATACGAAATAGTTTATAAAAAGGGAACGCAAAACAGCAATGTCGATGCTTTATCGCGCATATATGTCCTCACAAATGACGAAACACAGGACAACCCAAGCTCACTCGCGGAGTTAATGCAAGAAGAACGTGCGGAAACGAAAGTGTTGAATTTCGTTTTATCTAAAACCAAAAAACGAACGGGTTACATCAACTTAGATTCGAGACCAACAAAAGTAGAATGGGAACAAGCATTGGACCCAATCAAAGACACCAACAAAAGGTGGATCGTAAATGTAGAAGGTAGCGGAAGCTTTGAAACTTCAGGTAGTTTTTATAACTTCAGAAAGGTAATCCGAGCCTGGAATGATCAGGTAACATATAACTTTACGGGAATAAGGGTTCAACCGGAGACTCCGAGGGTCACACCTAAACCATCGCTAATTAGAGAAATAACTATTAAACCGGGACTAGGTCCAAATAACGTTCCGATATTCCAATTGACGGAAAGACCCCCTTTAAGGGAACAACCAGGAATTAAATACATTCCGCCAAACGAAACACTAACGGAGCAATTGAAAATTCTCAGTACCTTTGAAGGAAGCATTATTAGGATAGTCGTAGATAAGAATAGAAATGATCAAATTAGGATATTAGCCGACAATTTAAATAGGGATTTGACTATCTTTGTATGGGAGCAAATAAACGACGGAATTAATAAACGAGACATGTTGGAACAAGCACACGGTAGCGAATTAGGAGGGCACTACGGAATAGAAAAGACCCTGCAGAAGATAAGACGACTTGCGAATTGGCCCAACATAACGGTAGATGTAGCGGACTTTATAAAAAATTGTGAGATTTGCCAACGCACTAAGAATACACAAAAACAGACATATGTTCCACACTCGACGGACATCCCTGATAAAATGGGAGATAAGATATCCTTAGATATCATGGGACCATTTGATGAGACGGTTGGCAAGAATAAATACATACTAGTTATTCAAGATTACTTAACTAGATATTTAATAGCTGAACCGATAATAGACAAATCCACGGCAGCAGTGATAGAAGCTTTGTGGAGATTTTACATTAGATATTTCGGGAAACCATTAACTATATTAACTGACAACGGGGGTGAATTTACCTCTAATGAGTTTGAGGAATTTTGTACTCAAAGTCATATTACACACGTGACGACAAGCGTATACCGTCCACAGTCCAACGGTAAGAACGAAAGATCACATTTGATACTTAAAGAATACCTACGACAGTATTCCGATCAAAACGACTGGGACGTGAAACTATCACACGCTATGCTAACGTACAATACGACGGTTAATAGACAGACGGGCTACGCGCCGTACGAATTACAATACGGTAGGGAACCACCGACGATATTTAGGAACGAACAAATTATCGAAACACTTCACGACAAACTACAAGACAGAAAACTAGGCTTAGAAAATCAGCTGAGAGAAGTCAAAGATCGATTGCAAACCATTTCCAATGAACAGACGGGAATTGACTTAAAAATCATAGAAGAAGGATCATTAGTTCTTGTTAGGAATTTTAATTCGGGACCGTTAGACGATAAATGGATAGGCCCGTACGAGGTTAGAGAGAGAATAGGCGATGTCACTTACAGAGTCAGTAAGGGGACGGAAAAGGTGACTTACCATAGAAGTGACATAAAGCCCTTTTTCAGCACTCAGCATGCGGATCCTGATATTTCTGCAGATACTCCTCATAGTGCGGAGTGAAAAGTATTCCGTACGGGAATTAAAAAACGACGAGGTCATGTACCTAGAGGTACTCTCGTTGGCCAAGCAATACAACGAAGCTTGGAAGTTAGTCGTAGGATTTGATTTTACAAACTTAGAGAAGAATTTTAATATTATTAGAAAAAACGCTCAAATGTTAGAAGGCGAATGTTACCAAGGAACCTGGATTTGCGAATCGCTTTACCGAATTCACAAGCAGGAGAGATCATTCGATAGAATAAGCAACGAATTATCAAATACCATGCATCTTGCCGGCATCAAACATAGTCTCAACGACAACCGTAAGAATAAAAGGAAACGCGGACTATTCGATTTCATAGGGGAGATTTCCAAGACATTGTTTGGAACCCTAGCGGATAGCGACGCAGATTATTATAACGCAGAAATAGATAAGGTCCGGGAAAATAACGTAAAGATAGCACACTTGATAAAGAACCAAACTAACATCATCGCCGATGAGATTAAATCCATGCGAATCCAGAGTGAGGAAATTCAGGATCAAGCCAAAAGAATTAACACAATGTTTGCCAAAGCCGTGGATGCCATTAAGAAAAATGAGTTAGAAAGCTATATATTAGGATTATAGTTAGATAATCAAGAGCTCATAGAGATCTTGAAAGATGACACTCGAAAGTTGCAAGACCTAATTGTAGACGGAAAAAGGGGCCATATTCACCCCCACACCCTGCAGCCTGAGGATTTGTTCGATGCATTAAAGGCACAGAAACATGTAGACAACTTTCCAGTACCATTGGAAGAGCGATATTATACCGATTTGTTAGACGTAAGCGAGATCAATATTATACTAAGAGACGGAAAAGCAATCATAACCATCGAAATACCCTTGCTAGAGAGGAAAGAATACCAAGTAATTAGACCAATTCCTATCCCTCAGATGAACTGGGTTTCGCAGTCTATAATCAACCCAGATAAGAACCTAATACTGATGGACTCCGCGAAAATGGTATTCTCGCCTTTCGATTATTTAGAATTAGCACAGAGCAAAACGTTAAATAAATATAAGATTGTAAAAAGGAAGCATCCGGACTATTCGACGGACACCAGAGACTCTTGTTTAATAGAAATCTTAACACGCCGAGATACACGAAAGTGCCGAACGCATTACATGCAGCTAGCGAACACACTGTGGATTCAATTAGATACTAATTCCGACTGGATAGGAGCCGCTCCGAACCAGGAAACCTTATATATCTTATGTAGCGACAATAAGCCACGTAGTATAGAATTATTAGGTAGCTTCATACTGCACTTAGATAAAGACTGTACCGGTACAACTAATAAGGTCTTCCTCAAACCAGCTACACACGTAACTAGAACTTTAGAGTTAAATGTTCTTTTGACGAGCAAGGAAGAGGATTTTAACGTGACTTTCGGGAAACTCAGATCCCAAGACTTACCTTTTGAACTCATTCACGAAGTTAGTATCAATCCTGACAATTTGAAAAATTTGGGTAGAACCTTAGAGGAAATAGACGACCAGATTGAGACCTTAGCATCTGAGAAACGGGTTATCACGTGGAAGGAACGATTTTACAAATATCTGGAATATACAGGATACGTGGCAATTGCTGGTTTGACAATCGTTTTCCTAGGTAAAATAGGACTATTTAAGCTAATTATAAGAACCATCCGATCGTGCTGTTTATCGTGTACATATAACAATTGTAGCTTTGGGAACAAAGCACCCACGCAGCACATTGCACCAGGTGCAACACAAGCAACATTTTCAATCAACGAACCGGACGAGGTACGCTTCATCGCTCAACGACCTAGAACGAGACCGACGAATGCTGCTTATGGATTTTAGTTTAGATCAGTACCCCAACTAAAATCTTAAACTACCCGGGGAGGTGTAAGCGGGCCCAGGTACCGAGCCCTTCGCCGCTTTCCCTTTTTGACCACCCATATCGTACCGAGGGATTCTTTACGACGTCCGGGTAACCAGAAACTGACAGATAGCGAAGTACTTGCAGCTGAGGCGACATCTGAGTGTACACAGATGTCCAGATAGCCTAAATTCCTAGAGACGCCCTTACCAAGAAGAGAGACTTCACGAAGGACGTTTTCGCCCTTCCCTGGGCTACCGACGCAACCCCCTCTTCTCACAAACCGTAGATATAAGAAGCATGTTCTACGCTGCGAGTTTAGTCTTAGTCTACATTTTAACACCGAATCTCTGCCAGTAACTATATTCATTCTTAATAAAGTATTCATTATTATATTTTATTTTATGTCGTCTCATTGATTCGCGCTATCACGACAGACGGACCCTGCCCCAGACGCATAGGAGGAGTAGAAATTGGAACTTATATATACGAACGTGACTTGGAACGAGTCACTTGCGAGAGATTAAGATACAGACGGACGCCGCGTTGCGTCGAATTGGGGCAGTTGACCCGAAGCGAGCTGAAGGACGCAACATCACAATTTCACAAAATTGATGCTGAGATTTTCCGTTCTCCCGTGAAACGTATATAATACATAGGTATATTTTTGGTTATTTAATTAGACATACCGCTCTTTTATGGTTCTTTTCTTTAGAATTAAGGATTGTGAATATTTTTAGCTTTTAAACATAAACAATACGAACTGTACATTTTTAGCGAAAGAAAAAATCGATATGTATAAATTTCGATTATTTGGGTATTTAACATTTCAATATTTTTCTCACACTCACAGCCAAAATGCCGCCCTGAATTTTGGCGCCCCGCACAAATGTCCGGTCACACGGCCGACCGCTCGCGGATTAACATCGACCATCATTGACACGTACAATGTCGTGAAAAGCCTCGCCACTGACGTAACGCGGGCAGTTATAGGGTAAATTGAAAAACCCGGGTTTTGCAACATTGTCCTCTTTAACGGTACGCAAAAATTCTGGAAAAAATCTCGGTTATTTCAGACATGGTTGCCCATAGGTCGCCATTTTTGCAGATTTTGTTTTTGCAAACACTAAGCGTAAAAAATAAATAACGCCAAAATTGTAAAAAAAGTACGTTTTTGAGTAGAAGTTTTCAAAACACTAGAGTTTTATAAATACTGTAGTTAGGTATAGGCATGACTATTATCTCTAATCTTTTTCATATTGGTCGGTTTGGGGCACCGTAGTTTAAATAAATAAAAACCGATATTTTCGATATATTTCGTGCGATAACTTGATGGATACTTTAATGATTTTCATTTCCTTTATATGGTGAGTGAATTACACGATTCTTAATATCTCTGCATTGAAGAGAGCAATATACAAATCAAGGGGAGAGAGTTATTTCGATTGTATTGAAAGCCTATTTTATATGAACATTACCTTTGGAAATGTTAGAAATTGTTTGGGAAATATGAGCGCGGCGACGCGTTAAACGGTATCACGCATGCCGTGTCGAATCCGCCAACAATGCGGATTCTCAAAGGACGACTCAACGTGGCAGCACGGCACGGGCCACTCCGTTTCACCGGTCCGGGCACCCGCTCGGTGGCGCTAGGAGCGGAATGTGGCCCATTCTGGACTTCCTTCCACTCCCTCGTCTCACGACTGGTCAAGTGTGCAGTACGTTCATAGTTTTCTCGTGTGCTCCAATTGACAATCGTGTGTTACAAAGTGCTTAAAGGTACGATCATGCGTCTCAAAACAAGGCTCACTGTGTACTCATTGCACCATACATTTCCATGCGCTCACAACACTGTATTTTCTCAGCTAAACTTACTGTATAACTCTTGTGCATCTACACGCCGCCAGGCTCAGGCACTGCACGTGGCGGTTTCTAACCACGTGAACCAGGTAACGCTCATATTATAAAACGCGGCAATTAATATAATTGTGTCGTGCTCATAAATCCCAACAACTCAATCAATCTCGAACTGCAACATATTTACCTACAATAAATATGAACTATTTACGCGCAACGTGCGACCACGTACTATTTCTAACCTCACCACCAGATGATCTACTCATTTTCTGCATTACCCTTCCCACTGCTCCTTTCCCCATACATTTAATATGTTTCCCTTTAGGACCCGCGATCTCAATCCCCAACAGAAATGTTTCCAATAACGTCGTTAGCGTAGCGGTTAAGCGACATCTGACTGTAAAACTGCTTCGCTAGAAACTTTTTCGTCTTGGTTTCGGGCCCCACAAGGGTCAAATTTATTTTCCATGAAATCTTTTTGTTTCCATTTACTAACTACATAACTATGAACGGTATTCACCTACAAATCTTTCAAACACATCATCTAAAAAAGTTGATCATAAAGTATATATAAATATTTGAAAAATGTGTACTTCGTCTTCTTCCTCCCGTTCGTTTGTAGATATACCGCTGTTCTGCCGCATCGATCATGCATTTACACCGAGATGATTGTTACGCCCTGCGTTCTTCACCCGCCTGCTATTTTTTTCCTTACAAATTACTATCGAATTAACTAATTGATTGTTCTCGCAGTGACCTGCTGCGTGCTCTATCGTTTAATATCTCTTAAGATTTATTAGAAAGTAACTTTAGGAATGTACTGCGGTTCTCACGGACCCCCGGTGACAAGCAAAGTAACCTACACCCTGCCGATAACTGAGACGACGCAGATAGTAAACGAATGGAGCGTGCAGGGTGCCGCGCCGTCAAACTCTCGCACGCATCGATCGGATATGTATCCAGCATGCAATAGCAAAGTCTCAAAAGATAAGACACGTATCGCTGAGTCTTGGGAAAGGCACCTGTCGCGCCGAGCCGAGAAAAGAATGCTGACGCCGCGTCAGCAGCGAACGCCGCTTAGCGGAGCGTACCGGCTATATAGGGCAGTAGAAGCAGAAAAATAGGTCACTTCAAGTCAGTTCAAGTTCTGGGCCGGAGTGCAAGACTCCACTTTTCACCGCGACAAGAATTCTGGACCCCAGTGTGTCACTACGCAATCAGAGTCTCTTTCATTCATTCGTATTTCGTTCAAGCAGTTGCCTTTCACTCATTCAGTTTTGTGGGTAGGAATTATATTGTATGTTATATCGAAGGTTAAAAATGTTTCTTTATTAAACGTTCACTCACTCGCACACTACAAATCTTCCTCGCGCGTCTCTTCCTCAACTCCTGGACAACACGTGTCCACGCAGGCCTCGCACAATCTTCTCTCTATCTCGCTTTTCTCTTTCTCACTAACCTCTTTCTCGCAATCTCTTTCTCGCTAACCTCTTTCTCGCAACGCCTTCCTTCCGGCACTGCGTTCTGCCTGTTGCGACCCGCTCAGCTACGCACCTCTCCCATCACACCACACACACGCAATCCTAACAACACGCATACACACACACACGACACACTCAGGCACGCCGTTGCCATGGACCGCCGCTCGCGATATTCGGACGATCACGTGCTCGCCTCGCATCGCGCGTTACCCGCGACGTAGCCCCACATTCGGCCATCCTGCAGGGTATCTGTCCTCAGGTACCTTTATTACTCCTCATCTGACGAAACGTCACTGCCTTCCTCGATCCACGGCTTCATATGCTCTGTTGCTGTCGACGTCTGTTGCGGACCCTCGTGCTCCCCTATCTTGGAAACAACGTATCGATCGTTCCTCAAGACCTTATCGATTTTGTATGGACCTAAATATTTGGCAGCAAACTTTAATCCTGGACCGTACTGCGTTCTTTTGATGGCGACCAGTTCACCTCCTCGGTATTGCCGCGCCTCTTTCCTATGTTTGTCGTAATTGTTGCGATTCTCGCGCTGCACCTTCAAAATGTTCTCCTTCGCCTGTAGTCTCAGATCGTCCCGTTGCTCTTGAAACATAACAGTCCATTCTTGTTCGATCATATCGCGTATTTCTTGGTTGTCTCTCATCCTCGCGTCAGTTCCGAATAGAAGTTTAAACGGCGTCGTTCCGATGCTTCGATCGGGTGTGGCGTTCAAATACTGTTGTGCGACATTTAAATAGCGGTGCCACTCTTCCGGCTTGGGCGCGGATAGTTTTGTTAACAAAGGTATGATGGTTCGGTTAATCCGCTCGACTTGTCCGTTGGCCCTGGGCATTCCTGCCGTTATAAGACTGTGCTGTATCGCTTCTCCCTTGCAATACTCTCGGAAATCGTGAGAGGAAAAGGCCGTGCCCCGGTCCGAAATAATCCTCCGAGGGTTTCCAAAAATCGCGGATTGCTTTGTCAATCGGTCAATGACTTCCGACGTACCGGTGCTCTTCGTCGTATACAGCCATACGAACTTTGAAAACGCGTCGACGACTGCAAACACGTACTTATAATTCTTCTTCGTGGACGGCAGCGGTCCCAAATGATCAATGTGGTATACGTCTAGTGGAATGTCTCCTTTATCTATGGAATGCAGAAAACCATCCAGTTTCCCGTGCTTCTTCTCGCCCAATATACACGGAACACAATTGCGCACAACTTTTTCCACCTTACCCTTCATACCCGTGAACCAATAGTCCTTTCGCAACAATGTCTCTGTCTTTGCACTCCCGAAATGACCATTTTCATGCACCCGACGTATGATCTGCGACTGCATGCTTCGCGGTACTATTAATTTAACATCACTCTCAGTTTCCTTAAATAGAAGCCCATTTTTTATCACGTAACCGCACAATTGCTTCTCTTCTACCGCCTTCAGGATCGGTTCTAGACTTAGGTCCTCATACTGGGCTTTTCGTATTCGCGCGATTACACTCTCTTCACACTCATCCATTAACATACAGAGAGGAAGCGGGTTCCGACTTAACGCATCCACGTGTCTTAAACTAGTTCCGGAACGATGCTCTATTTTATAATCAAACTCTGCCAGTAAGAGTGCCCATCTCGCAACGCGAACGCATAAATCTCTCTTACCCATAGTTAGCGCAAACGCCTGGCAATCGGTCACTATTTTAAAGGGTATTCCTAACAAATAAACTCTAAACTTTTGCAATGCCTTCACTATCGCGAGGACCTCGAGTTCGTAACTAATATATTTTGATTCGGCGGGGGTAGTTTTGCCGCTTGCAAAATACACCGGATGGAACTTATTATCGCTAGTATCTCGCTGTAGGAGGATCGCGCCGTAGCCGTACATAGATGCATCGGTATGCAATTCGGTTTCCGCCGTTACCCTATATAATCTCAAAATCGGGCTGTCGCTCAACATTGTCTTTAATTTGATAAAAGCAAGTTTCTCCTTTTCTCCAAACTGAAACTCGACGTTCGCCTTTAATAAATCAGTCAGTGGTCGCGCGATGACGGAGTAGTTAGGGATAAACTTTCGGAAATATCCGGCCAATCCTACAAAACTTTGATTCTGTTTATAATTTTGGGGTTGTGGGAATTTCAGTACCGCCTCTGTTTTCTTTTCTGACGGACGAATGCTCCCTTCCTCAATCACATGCCCTAAAAATTCTACTTTACTTTGCAGAAAGCTACACTTACTCCAATTAATTCTCAATCCATAGTCTTTTGCAACGCGTAACACAATCTCTAAATTCTCTAGCCCGGTCTCATAATCTATCGAGGGAAGGATCAGATCATCCATATAAACTAAAACTCTTTTTCCTTTCATTAATTCTTTGAAAACGGCGTTGATGTATTTTTGAAACACGGCGGGTGAATTACAGAGACCAAACGGCACGTATAGGAATTCATACTGCCCGTCCGGCACTATAAAGGCAGTGTATTTTCTACTACTCTCGTCCAAAGGCACGTGGAAAAATCCATTTTTCAGATCCAATGTGCTAAAAATGCGCGCCACTTGCAGCGCATCCAGCTGGTCCTCGATAAGAGGCAGTGGGTACCGTTCCTTCACAATTTTAGAATTTAATTTTCTATAATCTACGCACAATCTAGTTGCTCCGCTACTTTTCTTTACCAGGACTACCGGGCTCGCGTAATCCGAGAGGGAAGGCTGTATAATGCCATCGACCAACCAGCGACTAATATGCGTATCTACTTCCCGTTTTTTAAGCGGCGACAACCGCCTGGCTCGCTGATACACTGGTTCCTCGTCTGTAAGGACTATACTCATTTTCACCCCCGTTGCTCGCGTCTTGTCCGGATTATATCTCTCTATTAAATTGGTTACAACGTCTCGATGCTCAGAGTTTTCAATGTACGACAGATCAATCGCCTCCGTTTCCGAAACGCAATCTATTTTATATATTTCCGGGACACTATTCTCCGCTTTATTGTTGTCGTTTATGTTACGGATGGAAATCTCGCCTCTACTAATATTTACTTCCACTGAATTCACAAAATCCATGCCAATCAGCAGCGCCTGTTGCATTAATGTATCCGACACGACGCGTATGTCTATGGGATACTTGTTACCGTCGATTTCTATTCGTGCCTCAAACTCACCTAACGTTTTATTGTCGTGAGACCCGATTCCGCGGAACCTAGTTTCCTTATGCACCAGCGGTGGTGACCCTAGTTTCACGTATTGATCTGCACGCATTAATGTTAAATCGCTGCCCGTATCGATTAATGCCGTTACATCCCGATCATTAATTTTACGTCCTTATACAGTTTCTCGCGCGCATTCTTACCCTCGTCTCTCCTCGGACACCTCGCCGCAATGTGCCCGAACGATTGGCAGTTGAAACATTTCGCACCTCGGTTCTTGTCCGGACAGTCCGTGCCATAATGATTTTCTAACCCACAATTAAAACATCGCACTGCAGATCTCGACGCTTCCTTCTTCTCGTATGCTTCGACTCTCGGCGGTCGAAATGCCCTCTCCGCTCTCCTAGGGAATCTCGGCGCCTGCTCTCCGGATCTTGCGGGTCGATTTGTTGCTTCCTCGGTCCTCGCCGGTCGATGCATCTTCTCCTCCATCCTCCAAGGCGGATTCGTCGGCGGATGCCTCCCATGCAACGAAACTTTCCCGAACGCTTCCAACAGCGATGCTTTCGTACTCAACCTCTGAGCTCGCGCTATATTTCTCAGCGTGCAGTCCGGAATTCCTTCGATATTATAATCGACGGCTTCCTCGTCGCTCATGGAAAGTCGATTCGCCATGATGATCTTTTCGTGCATGTACTCGCCAAACGTCTCGTCGCGTCTCCACGCGCGGTGCTCGAACCGTTGGCGCAACGCAATTCTACTCGGCTCATGAAAAAATGTCTCCCTCAAGCCGCTCAGCATGTCCGCCACCGACATCGTGATGCATTCCGGTTTTGAGTGGAACCATTGGGACGCTTTTCCCCTCAATCGCGATCCCATGGCGAGCTTCATCTCAGCGTCAGATACGCGATAAGTGGTAATCAGTAAAAGCACCTGCTTCTCCCATGTCTCGAACATATCTCCGTCGCCATCGAAATAATTTAGCATCTCCGCTACCATCATTGCGCTCACACGTGGCGTCGCCGCCATCGGCGCCATGCCGCTCGAGCTCGCTGAGTGAAACGCGCCGGCCGCCCGATTGTCCGTCTCGCTTGGGATTGCTGGGGAAGATACGCCGGCTGCCTGATTCTCGCGACTAATACTCATTCGCTGTACGCCTCTCAAAATTTCGATTTCTCGCATTGCTAGTTCGAGTTCCCGTTTGTCCATTTCTTTTTCTCTTCGACAAAGCTCAAGCTCTCGCTGCAGATTCGCTAGTCGCCCTCGCCATCATGGGAGGTTCTCGTCGCAGGAGCGCTTCCTGTTGCAGCCTCGACATCTTCCGCTGATTCCGTCGCAACCTCTTCCCTTGTCCACTCACCCGTTGGGTCGGCCTCCATTAGCCTGCCGATCAACTCTGCTTTCAGTCCTGTTACACTGAGATCTCGCCTTCGCAGTTTCTCTTTCAACTCTGCCACGGAAAACTCCTTCGATGCCCTCGCTGGTGCGCTCATTCCGCTTGATTTCGCCACTCTACGTAACACCCAATGTTTCTACCGCACTGTAACTCGCGTACTGTGTTCACTTTTGCACTAACGAAATCTTTGTCTATCGCGTTTACTCGCTTTCAATCCCGGACGAGCCCCCACTTTGTGGGTAGGAATTATATTGTATGTTATATCGAAGGTTAAAAATGTTTCTTTATTAAACGTTCACTCACTCGCACACTACAAATCTTCCTCGCGCGTCTCTTCCTCAACTCCTGGACAACACGTGTCCACGCAGGCCTCGCACAATCTTCTCTCTATCTCGCTTTTCTCTTTCTCACTAACCTTTTTCTCGCAATCTCTTTCTCGCTAACCTCTTTCTCGCAACGCCTTCCTTCCGGCACTGCGTTCTGCCTGTTGCGACCCGCTCAGCTACGCACCTCTCCCATCACACCACACACACGCAATCCTAACAACACGCATACACACACACACGACACACTCAGGCACGCCGTTGCCATGGACCGCCGCTCGCGATATTCGGACGATCACGTGCTCGCCTCGCATCGCGCGTTACCCGCAACGTAGCCCCACAGTTCTTGTCCGAGAGTGTTTACGCAAAACTTAAAAGCAGTGATACCATTCCTGTGTAAATCCGAAGGAAGCCAGGTGTAGGTAATTAAGCAACAACCATAATTTAATTAATCATTTGTAACACGCACGGTACGGACATTGCGTTTGGTCCCGACTCGTACCCACACCTTGCGACGGTTGGTCGCAATCTACCGTACCACCTATCCAAACACCAACCCTGTCCTCTCAACTTGGGGTTTCACGCAAACTCTCGCGACTAGTACCGCCTATCGGAGGGACAACCGTGCACGACGGCCTACTACCCGGGTGTTCTCTGTGTTTAACCCTCACACTACCGACGAATATCAGCGCGACGCGGCGTACCACGCTGGGTTGATTTATACCCCAGCCTGATGAGCTGCAACCCGTATACATGGGTATGCCGGTAAAGTCACTCCAGTGGAGACACGGTTGCCTATCTCCTGGCACCGAAAAAGTGACCCACCGTGGTAGTGCGAGGGTTAATCCAGCGATGCGTAGCGTGCGCTTCCATTCCTTCCGTGTCTTCCCGAGCAACCGAAACCACCGCGACGCAAAACGGGCATCCATTTGCCCCCCACCGTAGAGAACTCGTTCCGGTTATCACTGGGCATTCATCTGACGGTGTCAGGCATTTATCTGCCTCCATGCGCCCGGGTTTGGTCCTAAGGTCGGCAACCACGCCTGCAGACCATAGCGTCTCCCGTCAAAAACATAAACAGAGAACATCTAGATATTCAGGATGTCGACCCCCGGTTCAACGTAAAGAAGGTAGACGCACCAAGTCTTTTATCAGACCGATCCTTTCGTCTGTCCCTGACCCCCGGTATACCCGGTGTATGCAGGGTGCCGTAAAACGGAGGACGTAACAGTAGGTATATAAATGTTGAGGATCTGTCGTCTTAGTGAATCGCGACAAATAGTACGTCCGCTTTGCGTGATTGGTCACGACCACTCGCTAATCCGCGAGCGGACAAGTCGCTCGCTGCGCGCCCTGTTCCTTTATACAGAGCGCGCGTCAATAAGTTATGTAGTCCGCGGCGAGCGAGACTTTCCCGCGGTTTTTTGCAAAGGTCGAGTTATAACCGTTGCGAAACCGGTCAAGATAGGAAGTCCAAAAAGTGTCACGTTTTCCTTTTCTTGCGCTCTCGCGTCCGTCTCTCGCGTGTGCGAAGAAAGAGCCGCCCGCGTGCGACTTCGCAATGCAACCCCGCTTTTCGAAGTGTAGTGCGCAAAATTAAATGCCGTGTGCGATAGCCTCGGGCGTATCCCGTGGTTTCCCCGTGGCCTGGCCCTCCTTCCTCGGTTGGCTCTGGCGGCATATCCCCGCGCGCACCAGAGCCTGCCGACTGGCCCTTGATTTTCCCGGCTGTTTCAGCCAACCAGTTAGAATATTTCATGGGCTCCCAGTGCAAGTCCACTTGTTTAACAATAGTTATTTATTACGATTATAGAGGTTACATCTAACAGCACGCGGTGTTCACTACGCTGGTCGGTTGTGAACTGCGATTGTTATTGTCGACGCCACTCCGCTCGCTCCGTCGCCGCGTGTCGGTATCGCAGTTCGCCACTATACCGCGTTTCGTGATACATCACAACTCTCCCATTTTTTTAAATTTAATCTCTGCTCAACCGTGGAGAGCGATGCAATATCGGTTTGTTTGCCGGACCCTTAATTATCTGATCAATGTGGCGCTTTTGAATTACACCTTTATCGGTTTGTACGGCGTACGTGGATGGCGAAGTCCTTTTTACAATTCTACCCGCGGTTCTCTTGTCGGCTCGTACGCCGTAATTTTCGATCATGACATCGTCACCCACTGTTACTTCGACTTTGCGCCTGGCTGCTCTGCTCACGATTTGCGCGCGCTGTTTTTCCTCCACCGTTTCAGCTACATTCGGCTTCAGAAGATCAAATCGCGTTCGTAACTCGCGGTTAAACATCAAATACGCTGGACTTCCCCGCGTAGTACAATGCTCGATACTGCGATAATCGTACATGAACAAATTTACAGCTGTGTCCAGTGTCTCTCCCCCCTGAACAATTTTCGTAACTTTATCTTTAAAGGTTTGCACGAAGTTTTCTGCGGCTCCGTTTGTAGCCGGGTGATATGGAGGCGAGTACGTGTGTTTTACCCCGTTTTTCTCTAGAAATTCGTGGAATTGCAAGCTTCTGAATTGCGGTCCTGCATCCGTAACGCAATGATGTCGTAAGCCGAAACGCAAGAACAATTTTTTGAATTCTTCTATCAACCTATAAGCCTTTGTATTGTTTTTAAAATTTATTACCTCCGGCCACTTTGAGTACGCATCGATAATAATCAAGTACATGTTACCGTAAAATGGCCCAGCAAAATCACAATGAATGCGACTCCACGTTCTCGTCGGCTAGGACCACGTCGTTAGTGGCGTATGCGGTGGCTTCTTATGTTGGATCATACAAATTTTGCATCCATTTACTAATGTTTCTATGTCCGAGTCTACTCTTGGCCACCAGACATACGAGCGCGCAAACATTTTGATTTTCACAATTCCTAGATGCGTGGCGTGCAATTCGTTTAATATTAATGATCTCATGCTCTCCGGAATGACAGCTCACAAGCCCCAAAATAAACATCCTTTTTCGACTGTTAGTTCTAGCCGATTGGAGTGATAACGCTTTTCATCATCCGATAGTTTTTTTGCATCTGGCCACTCGCTCAAGACGCACTTTATTATTTTGCTAACCGTGTTGTCTTTTTTGATCTCGGCTGCTAACATTTTGTGACCAAAAGTTTGTACTCCTTCTTCGAAAAAGTTTACATGCAAAAAATTCGGTTCTAACTCTAATAACATTATATCGTTGTCTTTATCATCAATCGCAAGTCTAGATAAATAGTCGCAATTTGCATTTGCTTCAGATTTTACGTGTTCTATATTATATCGAAAACCCGATAGAAAATAGGCCCATCTCTGAAAACGATTATCGGCTGTTATTGGTATTCCTTTACGCGGGCCTAGGATTAGTTGTAGGGACTTGTTATCCGTCCTCAGGATGATCACCTTCCCAAAAATAAATTCATAAAATCTTTTAAACCCAAACACTATCGCCATCGCCTCTTTGTCGAGAATAGCTCGACTTAATTCGTTTTTTCCTATTTTCTTAGACGCGTATGCAATTGGCTTCTCTGTGCCATCTTTATATTTATGAGACAATATTGCGGAAATTCCATGATCCGATGCATCACATGCTAATACAATCTGCTCGGTTGGGTCGTAATGCGCTAGCACACGTGGTGAAATTAATTCGTCTTTTAGCCATTCGAACGCTTTTGTACACTCATCGTTCCATTCGAACTCTTTTTTTTTCTAGCCGTGCGTATAATGGAGTCAATTTTGCTGCTCTATTCTCTAATAATCGTGAATAAAACGATACGAGCCCTAAAAACGAAGCTAATTCTTGATGGTTTCTCGGCTGTGGTGCGTTTATCATTGCAAGTACTTTAGATTTTGCTTTATGCAGCCCGTCTTTATCTGACATATCCTAGTATTTCGATTCCGTTTTGCATGAATTTGGACTTTTCTTTGTTGATTCGCAGTCCGCATTCCTGTAATCTTACACAAACCTTTTCTAAATTCGCCTTATGTTCTTCTTCTGTGCGACCCGTTATATAAATATTATCAAGGTACGCTATTGCGCCATCAATTCCCCTTAAACATTCGTCCATTTTCCGTTGCACATCCGCTGGTGCTAGCGAGACGCCTTCGGGGATGTTCCTATAGCTAAATAGACCCTTATGCGTTACAATTGTAAGCAGATGCAAGCATTCTTCATCTACTGGGAATTGCATGTACGCGTGCGTCAAATCCAACTCGGAGAACAATGTGCCTCCCTGCAAGCTTGCGAAAATTTCATCAATTGTATGCAAGGGGTATTTATCAATAATTATGTAAGGGTTTAGCGTGAGCTTGAAGTCCCTGCATATTCTAATCTTGCCGTTACTTTTGAAAACTGGTACTATGGGCGTAGCCCATTCATTAATTTCTACCGGCTCCAAGTACCCCAATCTGACTAACCGGTCCAGCTCTTTTTCAATTAGTGGTTTCAATGCATACGCGACGTGTCTGCATTTCATGGCTAATGGACGTGCATCATCTTGCAAGTGTATTTTTGTTTTGCTTTTATTATACATCCCTGCCGTATCGCTAAACAGTTCACAATACTTTTTAAGAAAGTAGTTAGCTACCTTTCCGGAATCAATTTTATTCAATCTATTTTCAATCTCATTCTTCAGCCGTAACGGCCATAACCCGAACACTTGTAACCATTGCCGCCCGATCAGTGCTGGTCCCGTGCCAGGCAAGACAAAACATTCCAGTATTCTTGTTTTACTTTCCAGTTCGACTGTTAGGTTTACTAATTTTCTGATTGGCTGCAATGTGTCACCGTTACACACTTTAAAATTTCTTTGTGCTTTAACCAACTTATGCATTTTGAAAAATGCGTTGAAGCATTTCTCTGAGATTACTGTCGCGTGTGTTTCCGTATCTAATTCCATACTAACTTTAACCCCGTTCACGGTTACATCAACAAACATGGGCTCGGCCTCATCGCTGCCACTTACATACTTTACATACTCATTGTCCAAATCTATTTTGAAAAATTCGCTGCGATGTGATGTTGGCTCTGGATCCTGCTCGGCTGCGTCGGCTACCCCAATGTCCTCTTGCATCAGCTTGAGCTGCTGCTGCGTTGATCCAAAGTCCTCCCTCCGGCACACTGTCTTTAGATGCCCTTTCTTGCCACAGTTATGGCACGTGTACTCTCGAAATCGGCACGATTCGCTCGTATGATTCGGGTTCCCACAGCAGTAACACATCATGACCTGCCCGCTCGACAGCTGCTGTCCGTGATTGTTGTCGATGGGAGCTGTACACGGGCCTCTGTTGCCCGTATCGCTTTGGCGGTCCGCTCCCACTCTCGCTCCATTTATCCAGCTTCCGCGCGTGATGTAGAGCGAAAACCTCGTTTTAGCGTTCTTATTTCCTAATACTTGTAATGTACTTATTGCATTTTCCTCTGCTACTTCTTGTGCCACGGCTTCTTTATACGCCGTCTCATAGTCCAGTTTTTCGATCCTGAACAAAGCTGCCTTCGTGTCGTGGTTCTTCAATCCGCTTACAAATTGATCTCGAAGTGCTACTCTTATATTTTCGAAATTACAGTGCGCTGATAGTTTTTTTAATCTGGCTGCGAATTCAGCCACAGATTCGTTCGCCTCTTGTTTGGCCACATTGAACTTGCACCTTTCCATTATTTCGGACGGTTTCGGGTTCAAATGTTCAGTCATGACTTTTACCAATTCGTTGAATTTTTTTGTGTTTAATTTGTCCGGAGCGGCTAACTGTTTCATCAAACTAAACGCTTCTTCGTCTAAATGCGTTAGTAGGTGTGCGGCTTGCTTTTCTTCCTTAATATCTTTCGCCGTGAAGTACAGCTCCAGCCGTTTTACGAAGTTTTCCCAATTGTCTTTATGTAGGCAAAATTCCAGCCTAATGCCGTCGTCCGCCATGCTCGTTTCGCCCGAGTCGATCGCGGTTGCGTTGCTGTCTGAAAAGTCGCCGACTTCACTTCCTTCGCCTGTTTTCGCACTGTCTTCGGCGTCTTTTTTCACGTTTTCTCTGTCCGACTCGGCTCTTTCGCGCTTCAGGATTTTCCTCAACAGGTTACGCAGCACATCAAACTTAGCACTGGCACTGCATTCGATTCCTCTTTTTTCCAACTCAGCTATTATACCTTCCTTGTTCAGTTCATGTACCCATGACGTTCCTTGTTGTTTCTGCATGCGGCCCTGTTCTAGCACTGCACCTTCCTACGGCGTTATACGCCCCGCAACTCGTTTTCCAAAACGCCGAGCAGGCAACTTACTGCCCACGCGTCTTGCCTTCCCGCGACGTGTGCCACGTGTTCGGTACCTTGTCGAAGCACCTTCCTGCCTGCGAGCGCGTGCGTCTCCCATGGTTTTTTGAATACCTCACATCCCTAGCACCCGATTCGGTTCGTCGTTTCCTCGTCGCCAGTTAGAATATCTCATGGATTTCCAGTGCAAGTCCACTTGTTTAACAATAGTTATTTATTACGATTATACAGGTAACATCTAACAGCACGCGGTGTGCACTACGCTGGTCGGTTGTGAACTACGAGCGTTATTGTCGACGCCGCTCCACTCGCTCCGTCGCCACGTGTCGGTATCGCAGTTCGCCACTAACCGCGTTTCGTGATACATCACAATTTAGACTTCCCATTTTCTTTCTTCCCCTCGTACCTGCTTGCGGGAGCGCGCCTTGCGCTATCCCGAGGCTTGTTTTCCAAAACGTCCTTCCGACGAGCACCGAGCCGTACACACATCTGCGACTACACTCAAGTTGTAAATGAAAAAAGACTTTTAGAGCAATATACGCATTTCCCACTTTATAGTCGTTTCCCCACTACTCCCGGATGCTGCCCCCAGCATGATCCAGCATCTCCCCAATCATACTCAAAAACAAAAAAGAATACAAGTTTATGCAGAGGTAATTATGCGGTTTAGGGGACCCACCTCCGATTTGGACGGGCTTGGAGTATGTTATATATTTCGACATTCTGAACAACTTTTTCCTCTACATTTATGGGCGCTTGACCTTCCTTTCAGAGTTATTAGCGAAACACTTTTGTTATAAATACGCTTCGTTTTACTGTATGCGGCTGTGGTATGCTGTTGATGTCCGGCTTACCTAGCGTACAACAACAACACTTGGTGGGGGGGAGTGGGCAAGGCTGTCTAATGTTAATTCCAAGTTCCAAGTCGTATGAAAAAGAAAATAGAGTGACGCCTGTACTTTTAATTGAAATCGTTGTTGCAATGAGAGGGTTGTTATATATTTTTCCGCGCCGAAGGCGCGTCACGGGTTGTACACGGACGCCAGCGCATATGAAAAAAGAAAATAGAGTGACGCCTGTACTTTTAACTGGAATCGTTGTTGCAATGAGAGGGTTGTTATATTGTTACGTCCTCGTTTTTGGCACCCTGCGTTCACCGGGTATACCGGGGATCGAGGACGGACGGAAGGAGTGATCGCACCGAAAGGGTTATGGTCCGTCAGTGGAACGGCTCACTGACGTATCGCGGAATGTAAGAAGGAGGTGCCCGGATGGCTACAGCTTTGGATGCGTGAGATTGTGTGTGGTTGTGGATTGGTGTGGACGCACAGGAAGGGCACAGTCGTGTGAAGTAATGTTCAGATAGTGGACTGGATGCTTTATCTCGAAGTGCACTTGGTTGGTCTACAATGGTTCGCTTAATGAGTAACACTACTTGCTGCGCGAAGATTGAACAACTTAGAATGATCGCAGTCGAACGCTGGTTTATGAGTTACCGAATTTAGATTGATCGTGGCCGAACTTGGTTGACTCAAGAGCCCCCGCTCTGCGGTTGTAGGCCTATTTAAATGGTAGATCTTGCTGACGGTCGCAAGGCGCTTCGCGGAATTGGCATTGGCCTTCGCGGATCTACACGGCCGCGGATCGCTGATCGTTTGTTAGGTGGTTGACCTGCGGGCTGATTCGGCATCAGCATTCCGTGAAGGAATTTCGGTGGCTCTTATTCTGCTTATTCGCGACTTATTAACGACGGAAGGCTACGCGGAGCGATGAACCTTATTATGCTTAGGCGCGACTTATTGATGATGGGCAAACACATGGTGCAATGAGCCCGTTGCGAGAGTATGGCTACTGGGTAGGCGGGTGGAGGACGTAGGACGTAACACCTCCCCCCCTGGAAAAGAATTCACATATTTATATGTGAATTCGCTCGATTCTCGCAACGGCCTTGTGCACATCCTCATGGCGGATGTCGGTGAATTGGCGTGGCGTGCTTGCTGGAGGGTCTTCGTCGTGGGCCTCGATACCTTGGAGGTTGTTGTCCCTGGTGTCGAGTTTGGAGGACTGCTTCTGTCCATGATATATTGGCAACACCGTTTTGCATTGCCTCTGGATTCCTGCCTTCGCTAAGATTCTTGACTTGGGCATCAAGACTAGCGAGTGGTGTCCAGTAGAGAGGTGGCGGTGGGATGCGAATGGTGACCCCCGCAGTCGAGTCCTCATCAGAGCCTAATGGCTCGTCTGGCAGGTGGAATAAGGCGGCTGAAATGTGTTTATTATATTTTCCGTCGGAATAGCTACCCCTCTATAGTTTGTTGCTTCGGGCGGTCCCTTAACCGGCCTACTGGTTGCTTGGCTTCGGGCGGTGATTTTAACCGGCCTACTGGTTGATTTGCTTCGGGCGATCCTTTAACCGGCCTACTGGTTGCTTGGCTTCGGGCGGTGATTTTAACCGGCCTAATGGTTGATTTGCTTCGGGCGGTCCTTTAACCGGCCTACTGGTTGCTTGGCTTCGGGCGGTGATTTTAACCGGCCTACTGGTCGCTTCGTCGTCTTTCTCGTTCCCTTTTTGATGCTAGGCGACGACATTCTTGAATGTCGTGTCCTGGGTTTCTACAATAATTGCACACGGGTTCGTCGGTGGGTGCATGGGGTGGAGCGTAGCTATTCCTCGGATCTTCGTATTGTCGCGGGGGCAGATTTCTTGGTTCGTAGGACCTCGGTTCGTACTGATGTCGAGGTGGCGAGGGGGGCGGGTCCCTATCGTAGAGTAACGGCAGTGGATTTTCTCGTCGCGGGTACTCACGGGGGGTTTGCCTCCTCCGGCGGGTTGCTTCCGCCTCTAAGGCTTGCACGACCTGGCTGCTCTTGATGAAGGCGTCGTCTAGGCTCTCATATCCCTGGAGTCGCAGCCCAACTTGAACATCGTTGGGTAGTCCTGATACAAAGCTATCCATGGCGTCCCGTTCGATTCTCTCCCGTTCTTCTATGTCCAGCCACCCATGCAGCTGCTCTTCTCCGTCCGTGATCGCGGTTACCAGGTCCATGACTCTCCCGATGTACTCCACTAGATGCTCGTCGGGTTTCTGGCAGACATTGTTCAGTTCTCCCTTGTACCCATTTACTGACCTTTTTGGGCTGAACACGCTCTTCAGCCTATCTGTCAGTGCCTTGACGGTTGTGAAGGCGATCCCTTCCGTTAGTCGGCGGGCGTGTCCCCTGAATTTGTTGGCAACTAACCGCGTGAAAGCCAGCTCTGCCCGGGGTGATATGAGTTCCCGTGCCTGATCGCACGCTTTTGCGAACTGGAAAACTGAAATTCCGTACCCGTCATATGCTGGGATCAAATCCAAGGCGTCCTTTAGGCTGATCGCCGGGGAAGATGATGGCTGCCTTCGTTGGCTTCCCGTAGTCGGTTCCGCGGGAGCGGGGTGAGATTGAGTTTCCCTTCGGTGTAGGTGGGCTTGTAGTCGTGCCCCCAGGTCGGTTGTTTGGAAGGTCCACGGGGCGTCTCCGGTGCGCCACTCCGGCTGAGGATCCGGAAGTTCGCCGGATTGCGTGGAAAGGGAAGGTCGTCGGGTTTGTTCCGCTGCGGCTCTCGCGTCCAACTCCTTGGCGTACGCTTGTAGCGCAGCGTCTCGTCGTTCGAGTTCCTTTTCTTTTGCCTCGATCCTTTCTTGCAAGGCGTTCGATTCGCGTTGCGACAGAAAGCGTTGCGATGACGTGCTAGGATCCTGTGCCATCCTGTCCTTACTTGGTTTACGAGTGGGAGGGGAATAGGGTGCGATCGGATTTTTCCGTCTTTTGAAATCCCACCGCTGCCACCAGAAAATTCCTCCTGTTACGTCCTCGTTTTTGGCACCCTGCGTTCACCGGGTATACCGGGGATCGAGGACGGACGGAAGGAGTGATCGCACCGAAAGGGTTTTGGTCCGTCAGTGGAGCGGCTCACTGACGTATCGCGGAATGTAAGAAGGAGGTGCCCGGATGGCTACAGCTTTGGATGCGTGAGATTGTGTGTGGTTGTGGATTGGTGTGGACGCACAGGAAGGGCACAGTCGTGTGAAGTAATGTTCAGATAGTGGACTGGATGCTTTATCTCGAAGTGCACTTGGTTGGTTTACAATGGTTCGCTTAATGAGTAACACTACTTGCTGCGCGAAGATTGAACAACTTAGAATGATCGCAGTCGAACGCTGGTTTATGAGTTACCGAATTTAGATTGATCGTGGCCGAACTTGGTTGACTCAAGAGCCCCCGCTCTGCGGTTGTAAGCCTATTTAAATGGTAGATCTTGCTGACGGTCGCAAGGCGCTTCGCGGAATTGGCATTGGCTTTCGCGGATCTACACGGCCGCGGATCGCTGATCGTTTGTTAGGTGGTTGACCTGCGGGCTGATTCGGCATCAGCATTCCGTGAAGGAATTTCGGTGGCTCTTATTCTGCTTATTCGCGACTTATTAACGACGGAAGGCTACGCGGAGCGATGAACCTTATTATGCTTAGGCGCGACTTATTGATGATGGGCAAACACATGGTGCAATGAGCCCGTTGCGAGAGTATGGCTACTGGGTAGGCGGGTGGAGGACGTAGGACGTAACAATATATTTATCCGCGCCGAAGGCGCGTCAAGCGTTGCAGATGAACGCTGACGTTCGGCACGGAAAACATAAACATGATCTTACCGTGGAGCAATTCTGACTTTCAATTACAATTATACAGCATTGCCCACTCCTGCCCCCCCCCCCCTAACTGCCCAACCACACCACCAGCCAAAAAATTCTCTGAAACTACCTACAATCTTACATAGATGAGGCTCCAATAATGAACATGTTTTCGCTAATAACTCCGAAACGAAGGTCAAGCGCGCATAAATGTAGAGGAAAAAGTTGTTCACAATGTCGAAATATATAACATACTCCAAGCCCGACCAAATCGGAGGTGGGACCCCTGAACCGCATATTTACCTATGCAGAATCCGCAGAATAGGTACTTACAATTTTCCCCTCACATTAGCAGACAAATTAGGGGGTAAAATTATTTGTGTCAGGTAATCTCCTTTTTTCTTGTATAATTGCATGAAATATTAAATATAATGAGACACAACAATTTGTTTTTGTATAGTTGATAGTTTGATAGTTGATTCGGTTGCTTACGCATGTGTGTATTGATGTATGTATATTATTGGTTGTCGTATACAAATGTCAAACAGTATTAGTAAATTAGACAGTACCGTAATTAATTGATAAGATATACTTTTCGTATTGTATAGTTTATTGGTCCCCTAAGGGTTACTAGTCTTCCACTCAATACATTTCTCCACTCTCAACCTCCCCCTCACTGCCCTACCCCTCCTTCTTCTACACTCTGCCTACTGTGTCTTCCCTTTCTATTGTCTCTGATCCTTCTCCCTCCATCTCCGTCCTTTTTCCCCCTTCTTCCATCCCCTTCGTCATATTCTTCCTCACCCTGCAATTCCTCTTCCCCTCATACCCTTCCTTACCCACCTCTTTACCTCCCATCTACAGATCCGGCCCTTCTCTCTCTCTCTCTCTCTCTCTCTCTCTCTCTCTCTCTCTCTCTCTCTCTCTCTCTCTTAGAGAGAGAGCTGGAAAAACAGAAAAGTATAATAAATAATAGTTTATAGCAAAAAGAGAAACCAAATAGGGCTAAAAATAGGATAATTTGCCTAAACAGTCAAGGATTCATTAGACATAAAGATGAAATTGTAAATGTGCTGCTAGAGAAGCATAGACCTAGTGTAGTAGGATTCACCGAAACTCATGTGACACATTCGGTGGAGGACCATGAGTTACATATTAGTGGATATGAGTGTGTAAGAGGGGATTCAGAATCGAATAGAACAGGAGGTGTACTGCTATATATTGACAATAAAATCAAATATAAAAAAATGGCGGTGAACAGTAGAGAAAGAAATTGGTGGTCGATAACAGTGAGAATCATTGATAGAAACTATAAAGGTGTATTAATGCTGGTGTAGCACTCGCCTAATAGTAGTGATGCTAGTTTTATCGATTTTCTCGAGGAAGAAGGGGACAATAATATATTGAATGGTGATATAATCATAATGGATGATTTTAATATGGATATGAAGGTAAATAACTATTGTGAAAATAGGCTAAGTAGGGTCATGAACTCTGTAGGCCTGAAACAGTTGGTTAAGGAACCCACAAGGATAGTCAACACTTCTGAGACAATAATCGATTTGATTTTCACAAACCTGGAAGCGGAAGTTGAAGTACACCAAGAACCTAAAATAACGGATCATTCTACAGTGATAATGTACTGGAATGTGAAGGGTGTGATAAAAAATGTAGGAAACAAGATCCTAATTAGAGACTATAATCGAATGGACGGGGACAAATTTAAGAGATTGATTCATAGAAATCTTACATTTGAAGAGAATGACGTCAATATAATGGCGAACCTAACGGTAATCACAATTGTTAAATGTCTTGATGTAGTTGCGCCAAAAAAAGAAATAAAAGTACAACTAAAGTGGTAGGGAAAACAATGGTTCTCTCAGGAAACAAGACAGGTTATGAGGCTAAGAGATGAGGCGTATAAGGTATTACGGGAAAGTAAGAGTAACAGCGATTTGGAGCTGTTCTGTCGACTGATGAACAATATTGTTGATATGTGTAGAAAAGCCAAGAGAGGCTTGTAACCGTTAATTTTAGTGGGCGGCTGCAAGGAGCGTGCAATGCCCACTTGTATGTTTGAAGTAGTTATGACCGTGGTTACGGACGGTCGTATGGCCGGTCCGGCCTCTGGACGGCGAGTGTTGGTAGGAAGGTAAGACAACGTGAGTGAGAAACAAGCGGCGAAATAGATATATATATATATATAGAGAGAGATTTATTCAAACGCACGGTGATACAGTGTTTATATGTACGCGGCGAGCTCACGGACGCGGCGTGAATATGTGCAAGTGAATGCTGTCACGCGTGATCGGCGACGGTATAAGCCGGCGCGGATTACCGGATTTAAGTGATTCTTAAAATTTACGGAGGCTTTTCGTTAATTCGCACTGTGGCAAGACTAAAACCCGCTCGGCAGGACACTGCACGATGCAGTGGTGCTGTGCGATTGGGTCGTCCCCTCAGTTTGACAGGTATAGATATGCTTCAGCTGTCCTACGAGGACAAAACGATTTCAGTGCTAGCGTAGGAGTATTGTAAGATATTAGTAGACGTATGTACTTTCGGCAGGCGTTGCAAGACGCAACGGGCTGGGCAATCGCACTTGCTACTGTAGTAAGGAAAGGCGTAAGTAGACAAAGAAATGCTTTCGGCAGGCGTTGCAAGACGCAACGGGCTGGGCAATCGCACTTGCTACTGTAGTAAGGAAAGGCGTAAGTAGACAAAGAAATGCTTTCGGCAGGCGTTGCAAGACGCAACGGGCTGGGCAATCGCACTAGCTACTTTTGACCAATCGGTACTGGAGGCGCTTTGCACTCGCAGTAAGCCTACTGATGATCTTGAGGGCTGGTGCCTGCCCTCTTATACCGAGCCGTCTCTACTTCGACCTGCGCGAATCTTCATATCTACTGCGCTAGCGATCACCCTCTGGCGGCGTTGGTGCGTTCTCGGGACGTCTTGCGTGATGGCCGTGCTGCCAGCGGGTCTCGGTGCGTCAGGGGCCTTCGTATGTGCCGTACGGTTACAGGCTACTTAGAGTTAAGATTAGATTTAAGTAAAAACGATCCGAAAAGAATGTGGCGATCATTAAAGGAATTGCTGAAAGGATGTATAGATAGAGATAACAAATATAAAGAAATTCAGTGTGGAGATAAAATAGTCAGCGATAGTGAGAAAATGCCAGATGTATTTAATACATACTTTGTAGATAGTATTAAGGCACTCCTCGAGAACAATCTCAGAGTGCACACAGTAGGTGAAGGGAAACGTGCGAAAAGTGTAATAGAATCATTTAGAAAAATTGAACATCAACAATTACATAAAATAGTACAGAAGTTAGCAAATAAGGGCGGTACTGAGGAAGGTATAAATGTACAAATAATGAAGATAGTAGAAGTAGAGGCGGGCAAAAATTATGTTACATGCTAAACAGGTCGTTGGAGGAAGGGGTATTCCCTAGTGAATGGAAAGAAGCGATCGTGATTCCAGTACCAAAAGTGCAGGGAACGATCAAAGTCGAGGAATTTAGACCAATAAACAAACTGCCGGCATATGAAAAGATACTCGATAAAATGGTGCAAGACCAGCTCCAAGCAGTGGAGTACCTTGAAAACAACGACATGATTACAGAGTGCCAATCTGGCTTCAGAGCGAAACATTCCTGTGAAACAGCGCTGCAATGGGTGATATCAAACTGGAAAAAATCTATAAGTGAAGGAATAATGATAGGGGTGGTATTCCTGGACCTGAAAAGAGCATTCGAGGTAGTGGATAGATATGGTACCATTTTAATACTGCTCCCGGTATGGAATACAGGGAGCAGTATTAAAATGGTTTAAGAGTTACTTGGAAAACCGAACCCAAAGAGTAAAATTTAATGGAAATTTATCAGACCCCATAAAGGTCGAATTAGGTGTCCCCCAGGGATCAGTATTAGGACCTCTATTATTCTTACTTTTCATAAATGATATAACAGAGATTATAAGTGATAAATGCGTAGTCAGTCTATTTGCAGACGATACCTTAATTTATGCATCTGGACACTCTAGTGTGGAAATAAATCAGAAACTTAATGAGCAAATGAAGAAACTTGAAAGGTGGCTAGATGTAAATAGGCTGCAGCTAAATGTAAGCAAAACCAACGTTATGTTAATAAGAGAAACGAGAAAGAAAGTACCTGATAGGAACCTAAAAATAAAATTAAAGAATGAAGTATTAGAAGTAGTAAGTGAAATAAAATATTTAGGAGTTGTGTTAGATAAAAACTTAAATTTCTCGGCGCATGTAAATTATTTAGGAAAAAAAATACGAGCAAACTTAGAAGTATTACGTAGGGTCAGTGTTTCGACGAGCTTCTCGCTTTCACGAAAGCGACCGGACGCTCGGATCGACGGAAGGGAACGTGAAACGCGGGGGGGGGGGGGGGGGGGGGTAGGGGGGCGCTTAGGAGCAATTTGAGAATAAGCGTCACTGTGGCGGAACTCGGACACGGATTTATTTGATACAATCTAAACTATCCTAGGGACGAAGCACAACGCGAGTGTACAAGCGGTACAAAAGCACGACACGGTCACAGCACGATAACGATTACACTAATACTAGGCGCTACGTCTAAATATAAGTAGAAGGTAAAGAATGAACGTATAGGCGAAAGAGCAGTGCACAAAGCGAACGCAAACGGAACGAGCAAAAAGAAAATGTAAAGGTACAAGCGCTGGACTCGTGGCCACTGACGACTCGGTCAGGCGGGAAACGAAACGGTTCGGCACGTCCGCGTTTTGTTTGTGTCACCTTTCGGGTTCAAAACCCAACTGCCTATCAGTCACCGGTCGTCAGCGGCCGATCTGCTCCGCGCGCCGGCCCTCCGCCCCGCGCGGCCGATCCTCAAGCTGCTCGATCCACCTGAGCTCGGCCGACGCGAGGCGGACGGAGCCGACCGCGCGACCGGCCTCGGCGTACTGACTGCCGTGATCGTGGGGCTCCCGAACGGGCCATAACAGTCAGTGTTGACCTGACACCTTATATGAGATGTGTAGTATATAAAACAATTATTGCTCCGCTATTTGAATATTACATGACAATTTTATTGGGGGTAGGAGTAATGAATTTACAATATTTACAAAAGTTGTAAAATCAAGGAATGAGGATCATACTGCGGTGCAATAAAAGAACTAAAATAAAGGACATGCTCGAGGCATTACATTTTATGTCAATATGGGAAAGAATTGAATATAATATATGTATACTAGTGTATAAAATGGTAAATGGGCTGTGCCCAAATTACTTAGCAAATAAGATAGAATTAATGCGGCACGAAGGGGCAGTGCAAACTATACAAAAGGGTAATATCTATATAAGTAAGTGTAAGACTAGCAAAGAGCAAAAAATGTTACTCCATGATGGTTTTGAAATGCTTGTGACCGTACACGTACCCGCCACGGCCGGTAGGTACGGCCCCAACAGTGCCGGCATACCCTCTCTCCGGGCTCCCAGTAGTAAAGGCAAGGGGGAAGACGGGAGTGGAACAAGCCACCGTCTTCCCGCCGCCCCGCTCAATGTCGAACAGCTGATCGAAGCTATAAAAGGGGATACAGGGAGCCGCGCAGACTACTTCTAGCCAAAATTGTCGCGAGGCAGGAGTCAAAGGCGAGGACGGACTAAGGAGAGATACCAGATCGGAGCAGACTATCTGCGAACGACTATCCGCGAGTAAAAAGGGGCCTTCGAAGGAGGCGGCACTGGCTTCGCTCGACTCACTAATGTGACTCGCCGGAGCAGTTAGCCCGTATCCTCCTTGAGTGGCAATACCCGTCATAGACGAACCGTGCAAGACCGAACGATCTGGAATCCTTCTCGCTAGTCTGGGACAGAGCGAGAAAAAGAGAAAGAGAGAGAGAGAGAGAGAGAGAGTTCGCGTGTGCGCTACCGCATCGAGTGAGAACGGCGTACGTCGCCGACCGACCGCGCGTTTGTAAATTTCAGTTATTTTTACGGAATAATAAATTATCCCATGTGCAGAGCACATCATTCGTTTTAGCAACACCTCCACGATTCCTCCTGGCACCCTCCGCTCAGTGGCCGAATCTCCTGTCTAGTAGTACGGTCGAAGCGGTGACCCCTCGACCGTCAGTCGCTTCTCGACGTATTCACTGCCTACAAAAACGAAAACGGTCACATGCTTAACGATTTACCAAAGGAAATAAGAAACCAAGGAAAATTGCATGATTTTAAAAGACTGCTAGTACCACACATAAAAAAGTGGAGAGAGAAAGCAGTGAGGGCAACATATATTTTATTTATTTTATATACGTAATAATGGGGTTATAGTGTTAAGACAATCTATGTACACTACTACCGCGACGGTAGTAAACCTCAAATGGAGCTAAATAAATACCTATCTATCTATCTCTCTCTCTGCCACGTCCTCACCCAATCACTCCGGAAACGGAAGTCCTTCTTGCTGCTTCTTGTCGAACTCCTTTATTCCTTTCTTTTCCCCTCTACGCACTCCGAAACCTAACCTCTCTCTTCTGTGAGGAGTTGAGGAGTTGAGAGATTCGGAACGTGCGATCGGTGATGGTTATGCGAGATGGCGGGTACGCCGATACCTGGTAGTGTAAGGATCGGGGTGCGAATAAAGAGTGAGTAGCATGTATCATATATGCAGTCGGTCTACGCATTATTTAAAAATCCCCGAGCCAGCCGCATAAGGGCCCCGACATTCAGGAACGTTATTATTGTTCCGTACACTTCCCTATACTTTCGCCCCCGCTTTCCCTGCCACCGCTTCCGTCCCCTCGTCTCCCTACTCTTACACATCACTCTCTACCTCCCCCGCTCTTTTTCTCCTTCCCTAACTCTCCCACACGTCCTTTATCCGACCTAACTCACACTTTCCTTCCTCGCTTCGCTCGCACACAACCACCACTAACAACTTCCAAGATGGATCCCGCAAGTTCTACTTGTTATTAGTTGTATTTAACAACAATCATATAACCAGACGCAATGTGAATTATTTTACTATTTAAATGACTGATGGAGTGATAAATTTGTATGCGACAACCTTTAATGTGCACTAGTGCATTCCACCAAATTGGCTCTGGGAGAGATTGAGAATGTAGGATCGGAAAAAGTAAACTGTATCGGGCGGACTCGAACCGCGTCCTTTGGATCCGCAGGCAGGCGCGCTACACACTGCGCCACCGACACCTTACGTCTTAAATGCACCTTTCGGCTTCTTAAGCCGCTCGCGCGCGCTCCTTTGTTTCCTCTCCGATCCCCACCGTTCTTTATAGGGGACTCCATTCCCACAAGAATATATATTATTTTCTTTCTGCGTGGATTAATAACCAACGCATAGCGGGAGGATTGGCAACTATTGCCAAAGGCACATCAAAGAACCTTGTTATTATACCGTCTTCCTAGTGTGGCTATCTTGATTAATTGACACAGGAAGTGAGAGGGCCATAGGAGTCTTATATACTAGCTCCATAGTACTAACACCTTGTCTAGTTTTCTTTGACAGCACATTTCAAATGCTATGATTGAACAATTTCACAAGTAACATTAGCTTCATTTTAACCAATTTTGTATTTGCTTGCTTTATTGTGATTGACCATTACAGGTCTTGTGCTGTCGTTGTGTGGCTTTCCTTCCAACAGAGAATTCTTCTTTTAAAGGAGCGACGCATTAATTGCGAGGTAGAATGTTTTCTGTCCTTTTATATTCTTCTAATAAAATAACGATTAAAAACCATTCTTGCAAAATATTATTCTATTTGAATCAAAACGATAATAATCACAACATGATCCTACAGTTTTAATTGGTGCACCACACACTTATATATCACTGTATCTTGTTCAGAATAGCTTGATTTTTATATTCAGATTATCTTGATACTCATATTTCTATTTGGTCTTAGAATAGTTTTATTATAATTGTAATACAAATTAATTTGTTCTGCTGACATTTGCATTATCCAATTTGTTTAATTTTCCCAAAAGCTAACCTGTGAAATAAAATATAGTAACCACGTTGCATATGTTATCTTCTAATAATAGTTTCATTAACAGATGTCGAAACGTTTTCGCGACTTGTCTTCCCGACAAAGGGAGTGGCGCCTGTGAACGGCAAGAAATTGTTGATTCCGTGGACAGACCTACGGTCAGTAGAAAAATCAGCACTATACATTCGCTAGTGGAAGAAAATGCTCAACGCACTTTACCTACAGAACTGAACTGCAGTTATGCTTTGATTGCATGTTCTCCCGAGGCTCAAGACTGCGACATAAACGTAACTGACAATATTAACAATAAAGAAAATACCGGTCAGCATACGAATGCAACTGCCGAGATTCCTTTATCTAACTGCTTACGCGCTTGGAAAATGAAATATAATATCCCTCACATCGCTTTCACGGAGTTATTGATAAAGTTGAAATCATGCAGTCTCGATGACCTACCAAAAGATGCGAGAACGTTTCTCAGTACTCCAAGAACCACGATCGTGCAAACATCGGGAGACAATTCGACTTTTTTTCACTACGGTTTGGAGATGGCATTGACGGCTCACATGGCTCGAAACAACCTCACCTTCGCAAACAATACTATTTTACTGGATTTAAATGTAGATGGACTGCCAATTTCAAGAAGCAGTAAAAGCTAAATTTGGCCGATATTGGGCAGAATCTATGGCGACAACTCCTCCACTACGGTGTTCGTCATTAGTGCCTTTCATGGTCAATCCATGCTGCCTTGCTTAGAAAAATTCCTGAACCCATTTTGCGAGGAATTTAAAGTCCTACGTAATACTGGCTTTATTACCGGGAACAAAAAGTATTCTCGCGACATAGAAATGTCATCTGCGAGAGTTCCGCTGGATCGTTTGTAACCAAAACTAAATACCACAACGGGTACTTTGGATGTGGCAAGTGTACGGAAGAAGGCACTTATGTCGACCGCCACAAGTTGTTCAGGGATTCCCACGCAACTGTCAGAACGGACGAAAATTTCAAAACCAGGTAACAAGAAGACGACCATACTGGTTGTGACCGTACTTATTTCGCTAAGCGCGATATATTCTTTATTGCGATCTAATCTCGCGAGTTTCGACGTATTTACAAGTCGCGATCTGTAGGTCATGCGTGTTGTGCTACAGCTCGCGTCGTTGTGCCGGCAAGCTGGTGTGAGTGGTCACTTTACTCACACCAGTGCTCTCGTTATGAGTTGGAGATAGAGCTCGTGCTCCTGCTAAGGAGGCGGATGGTGGAGGAGAATGTTCGGGCGTTGAACTTTATGTTGACAAAATAAATGTATTTTCACGGCTATCTACAGCTGATCGCGTTATTCGCTCGCTCTCTAGTTTTAATATATATATTGACTCACTGTCAGATAAGAATTTAAAATAGGGCTACCACAGGTCTTCAGCACTCACACAAGCGCTGCTCCCCAACTTCGAAGATTGGGTCAGCAGATCGCGGGGCGCGTTGAGTTTCAGGATGATGCAGGTGCTCACCGGACACGGATGTTTCGGTGTGTACCTGTGTCGCATAGGGAGGGAACAGTCCGAGTAGTGCCATCACTGCGGAGAAGGTAGGGACACGGCGGCGCACACCGTCGAGGCGTGTCCAGCGTGGGCGAGGGAACGCCGTGTCCTTCGTAGCGTATGCGGCCAGGACTCTCGCTTCGGAGCATCCTCCCTGAGATGCTCCGGAGCGACGAGTCCTGGAAAGCGTTCGCCTCCTTCTGCGAGGACGTCATGTCCCAGAAGGAGGCTGCCGAGCGAGAGCGGGAACGCGATCCCGACTCGCTCCGCGTGCGGCGTCCGAGGAGGCGTCCGCTTCCTTTCCTCCGTCCCGCCGTGCAAGGTGACGGGGGATAACCGCGTGGGCGACCGCCGGGAGCTGCTCTCTCTGCGGTCGCCGTGTCACCGGTGGCCGACGGTTTCGGATTCGTAGCCGCCGTCGGCCGGGTAGTTTCTTAAGGCTCCTCGCGCGCGTCGGGCCAGGGCGCTCACTTTGAGCGCCGCCGGGAGTTCTGGCCGCTCGGCAGATGCCTGGTCGGACGGTCTTATCTTCGCGAGTAGTTGAGTAGATTTCCAAATTGAAACGAGTGATCGTCACTCAATTGTGAATTACAGAGTCTTTTGGCAATTAATTCGATGTGTAGCTCGGCGCCCAGTTGTTAACCTAGCTGTTCCGGAGGCGTCCAAGGTATTGGGCGCTTCACGCCAGCCTCGGGTGCGTAGCGGACGTAATTCGTGCGCGAAATTCCCGTAACGCACCCACTCTCGAGCAGGGACGTGGCATCGGGGAGGTTTTAGCCGGTGGAAATCCGGCACTACCCCGGGACCCCCTCGTTGGGCCCCCGGGGTGTCTTTGAAAGATTTCCTCCTCGACAACAAAAAAAACAAAAAAAAAAAAGGTCTTCAGCACTCTGTGGCGTTTTGAGACCTAAAGGGCACACAATGCCCCAGCCGGTACGTGAGCGGGGAGGGCTTGGCGCAGGTCGTTTCCCTTTTAGAAACGCAAATGATACTCGAGTAACGAAAAAATTGATGCTATTATGGATGCATGCAGAACTATCGCACAATTTAATTACATTGCCGGAATGGGTACCACAGGAGTTTGCCCGCAAACCGCGTGGTCTAGACGATGTCAAACGATGGAAAGCCACGGAATTCCAAGAGTTTTTGTTGTATTTGGGACCAGTGGTCCTGGCGGGTATTTTGTCCGACGATAATGTCGCACATTTCAATGCGTTACATTGTGCAACACGCATATTAAGTCACCCCAGGGATTGCCACCGCAATGTAAAATACGCGAAAGATTTATTACAACATTTCATAACGATACTTAAAGACTCATATGGCAACGAGACCATGATTTACAATGTCCACAACCTGATACACCTACATCAGGATGTCAAAATGTATGGACCTCTGCATACTTTTTTGGCATTTCCGTTTGAAAATCACATGCAGACACTAACCAATTAATAAAAAAGACAAACCAACCGCTACAACAATTATACAAAAGGACCGTTGAAAGATGTGTTGACGCAGTCCAATCTGACTCCAAGAAATGCTATGTGTCAACACTGAGAGAAAAGTAAAATGATGCCTCCGATGAACTGTACTGATGCTCATGGAAAGAGAATATTTAAAGATTTCTTATTGAGCAATAAAAAACCGAACAATTGTTGTTACATGACGGGGCAAATAATTGTGATCATTGATCATATCTGTCATGATGAGACGGGAACACCCGTCATAATCGGTCGCAAATTTGTTACTACCAAGCGTCTACCCATGCATCCGTGCGACTCAAGACATATGAACGTATGATTGGTGGAAAATTTAGCGGATTAGGAAATATGGTGTTACGTCCTCCGTTTTTCGGCACCTTGCATGCACCGGGTATACCGGGGATCGAGGACAGACGAAGGGATCGTACTGATAAAAGACTTTGATGCGTCAGTGGAGCGCACGCTACTTAATATACTGGGTGTCCCCGAATGGAGCCGGTTCTGTTCGTAAAGCGTCCGAATGGTTACGGCTCTATGTGTGAATGCATCCGAATAGTTACTGCTCTATGTGTGAATGCGTCCAAATGGTTACTTGTCTATATGTATTCGCGCGTCCGAATGGTTACGGCTCTATGTGTATTCGCGCGTTCGAATGGTTACGGCGCTGTGTGTATAACGAGTGTCCGATTGGTTACGGCGCTATGTGTGAACCTCTTTCAGTTAGAGGGCTCGGTCTTGGACTATAACTATTCGATTTCTGTAACCAAAAACCTCTACGTCCGAGTCTTCGTAGTGTTAGGTTGTAGCCACCACTAGATTTAAGCATTTCTCTGTTAGGTCTAAGCCACCACTATTTTTATAGCTATCCGTTAGGACAAGCTCTTCATCTTGCGTAAATAACTTAAGTTTCAAGACAACGAAGCTTTGTGCCAATGGTGATGTCACCATATGCACCGCGTGCCTACGTGACCGACGCTAAGGGTTTTTCGCCCACTAGACAGCACCTAGAAAACGCCCAAATCTGGGCCCGACGCTCTAAGAAATACCATCGAGCAAGCAACATCGTAACGCTGCTCGATACTCCGCTCAATCACTTAGTTCATTTTGCAAACTGTACGCTATTCCTAATAAACCTTAAGTTGTGCTTGTGAGAAGAGGAGTGAATACCGAGACTATCACCCCAAACCTTCCCAACGCGGCATAACAGTAGATCTCGGATATTTCCACCGTCGACCCTACCGTCGACGTCCTGAATAGCGGGATGTTCTCTGTTTATGATGTTGTGGAAAGACGCTATCGTCTATAGCCATGGTTACCGACCTTGGGACCGAACCAGGGCGCACGGAGACACATGAGTGCCTGACGCTGGGCAAATGAATCCCCAGCGACCACCGGAACAAGAGCTCTACGGTGCTGGCAGATGAATCCCGGTCCCGGCGCCCAGTGGTTTTAGTTGATCGGGAAGTCACAGAAGGAAGGAGAGCGCTCGTAGCATGTCGCTAGGTTAAACACAGAGAACACACGGGCAGTAAGACGTCGTGCGCGGGTGTTGCCACGATGGGCGGTACGCGTCGCGACGGGTTGAGTGAGACACGAAGTTGAGAGTCCTCTCCAGGGCAGGTGCTCCGGTAGGTGGTTCGCGAGATTGTTTAAGAGAGGTTTGTTGGGGAAATGTATGGGAAAATGAGTGGGAAGGAAATTTTAGGAGCTGAGAGGGGAACGGTGCGTAAATGAATAGATCATCTCGTGGTGAGTTTAGAAAATACACGTGTGTTCTGTGTGTTGCTCGATAAGATATACGAGCAATTCGACTGGGGACAGTCGTCGATGCGAAATGAAGGAGAGGTCTACTTCAGGATGAATGAGATGATTAATTTAGGACTATTTTAGGAATTAGGATTTAGGAATAATGAATTAGGATTAGTTTAGTAGTTGTGAACAAACACTTTTGGATTTAATACTGACTTTAATTTAACCTTTAATAGAAACTTGCGCGTTTCTCTATTCTCTTTTATAAATTAATGTACACGTGTTCACGGTCTTTACAAGAATAATCAAGGTGAGGTCGCAGGCGCCACGCGGTCTCCCGGCGCCTCACACGCATTTTTGTTCGCTGTTGGTATTAGAACCAATCAGATTAGGAGGTTAATAAACATGCCCATATAAGGAGCGGCCAAAGGGTACACAAGAGAGCGCGCTTAGTAGGTGAGCGCGGGAAGTAGCGCGCCGTCGTGGAGCGTCCTAATTGGAGCGCGAAATGACGTCACGCAGTCATTAGTCCCGGGAAATATGAACGTTTCGAAATCAAGTAAATGATCCAGAACAACGTGGTTGCGTGTTTCGTTCGCTAGTGCCGATTTATTGTAAGAAAGCCGGTGCAGCTCGTCAGTGTATAAATGTCTATTTGTGTGTGTTGATTCGGACGCAATTGCCTTAATTAATTCCCCCCGGTGTATAAGTGTTAATTGCGCGGTCGTGGGTGCACGTGGCTAATTTACGGCCACGTGTAGTGCCTGAGAAGACTTGATGATGTACCTTTAATACTTCACGCTACGGTGTTCGGCGTGTCGCTTACTTTACACGGCAGCGTCGCTCGTGTTGATCGGTCAAGAATATAATAAAGATGAGAAGCTGGAATGCGACACACTGATGGAAAACTGTGATCAGACAAGTGAAAAATCTGACTCGCGCTACTGAGAAACGTGGTAGAAGTGGTCAATTTGGCGGGACGACGCATTGGCACCGCCCGCGTTTCGCGCATTCTTCGCATTCCAACTTCTGACCGGTACGCGAACCGGCGTGCTCGAATCGAGCTCGGGAGGTGCTACCGCCAGGTGGTAGTCGACAACAAGATGCGCTGTCGGCGGGCGGATTTCCCGAACAAGGTTTATTAAACGCTCGAATGTCACAATGTTATGGACAATAGATGGTACCGACCAACTGCCGCAAAGTATGGGTCGTGGGTCGAGACTAAACGTGTTGCGTATTCATAGTCACCTCGGGCGGGCGACCAATGGGCGCCCGTGACGCGCTCCTCGAAATCAATTATGCGGTCGATACTCAGGCGTACTCTATGTAAACACGCCTGCTAATTAGCAGCGCCGCGTCGCGTTCTTCTCGGGCAATTGTTCTCTCGCGCGTTCCCGCGCGCTCTCGACGGCCATTACCGTCCTCTCTTTAGTAGCGACAGGTGCTTTCTCGCTCGTTATAAATAGCAGTGCAAAAGTCAAGGTGTTATCTCAGTTTTGCGTATTGTAAGTAGTGGTCAGTGTAACAGGGAATTCTCAAAGACACTTAGGTGCCCCTCAAATAGCTGTAAATAGTAGATTAAGTGCGTTTAGTGAATAAATACTCTCAAGTCATTCTCAACCACGTTTTCGTGTAGTGCCGGTCACGTGCCTTCGTAGTGACTAAACCAGTTTTCTCTTCCCCTCATTGTCACAGACAATCCCACGGCGTGATAACCCAGATCTCTCAGGCATGCGCGAGAGACAAAAAACTGATTCCGTACAAACCTCATACAAAACAAAACGCAATGTCCCGAACCACGCGCGTCACAAAATAACTAATTAGTTTACGATGATTGCTTAATTACCTAAGGTTGGTTCATTTCGGATGGTGCTAAAACCTACTGGTCCTGCTGCCGAGATGTTGACCGTGTTTGCTGGGTTCGACTTAACTTTGAATTTTGAGTTTGATTTTAACTGGGCTCGACTTGAACACTCCTGGACTAGAATTAAATGAATGAAGACCGACTGTTTGAACGAAGAACGAATGAATGCGTAAAGTGACACACTGGTGACCAGAATCTTAATTGCCGCGACCGAATGAGTGAAGTCGCACACTCGGAACCAGGATTTGAATTACTCGAATGAATGACTGAAGTCCTACAGTCGGCGGCAGAATTTTGAATATCCTACTTTTCTGTTCATACTGCTCTATATAACCGGCACGCTCCGCTGAGCGGCGTCAGGTGCCCCGTAGGCATGATGCTCGCTGCTGACTCGACGTCAGCATTCTTCGCTCGGCTCGGCGCGGCAGATGTTTCGAGAATCGGCGCTATGTGTCTTATCTTTTGAGATTTGGTTACTGCATGCTGTATGCACGTCAGGTCGGTCTGGTAGTGCGTGAGAGAATTCAGCGGCATGGTGCTTCGGACACCTGTTCCCGGCTGTGTTGTCTCGGTTATCAGTATGCGTATGCAATTTCATTTGTCGCGCGAGCGTCGTCTCGAGTGAGATTCTCTACAGCTAAGGGGGGTGCGTGCGATCCGCAGTCAATTCCTAAAGTTACTTCCTAATAAATCTTAAACGTTATTAAACGAAAGGGCGCGCGGCAAGTCGCTGCGAGAATAATCAACTAATTAGTTATTTAATAAATAGCAAAAAAAAGACGGGTGGAGGATGCAGGACGTAACAGTGGCCAATAACGGATATCGTTATTAAAGCTATTCAACTTCCCTGAAAGGATCAGACTCCTTGGTGCTGTATGCCTCTAATACATTCATCATTGAACGACGAAAGGTAATATTGATTGTTCAAATATGAATAGCGTATATATATGTATACATATATAGCTTTCCATTGTGGTACACAATGTGACATGTGACATTGTTATTAGAAGGGATTAGGCGTTCGTACGCGGCGTAATAGATAACGTTGAAAACATCTTTTTCAGTGCGGCACCTGTGTAACAAGCTCAGCGATAGCTACGGAATAATGAGTTCCTCAGGCATTCATTGAGTTTTCGAATCCCCCCCCACATAAGTCCGAGTGTATGGCTATAGAGTCTAAATAATTTTTCTTGGCACGACTTACTTCGGGTTCAACATCCATACAGTAAAGTATTTTTCCAAGTGTGGTGACAGTCGGTTATATTTTCCTGCGTTTGGCCTGTGTTCTTTTTATTCGGTTAGTGGTTTTACCGTGTATTTATTTTCCCCTATTAATTTCTTTTTATGTTCATTTTATTAGTTCAATCAATTTGTAAATTACATAGCGTAACCTTAAAACAACCACGTAATCATCGCAACTGCTAATTACTACATCAAACATAATGCGACTTGGAACGTGTTACAAGAGAACATAAAATGGACACAAATACAGGTACGCATAAATTCCATTTTTTTCGTGCCGCTTTCTTCATCGGACCCCTTGGGACGGTGAGAAAGTTCCATCATATTTTTACGAATTGTAAGAGTTTCGTAGAATAAAAAGCGGGAGACTCGGAGGCGCGGGGCGGGGACGTCCGGTCAGCGGCGCGTCTTTGACGAAGTTACCCCTCAATGCGGAAGGAGAAGTACCTAACGCACAACGACACGTTCGGACAGGCAGTCATTTGTTGCCAATTGTTCTGAGAACTTATTACGACGCACCATATCTCCTACGGCATTACAAATCTTCCACTATTGTCACAATGACTTTTTACGTATTGCATTACGGTACCAACTTTGTGGATTTTCACCGAATCCACATTCGTGACTCCGAAACAAAAATTCTGGCTGGCCAAGGCATACTTAAACCTGACCGTCCCATCTCAGGATTGGACGAAAACATCTTTTGATAAGAAGTTCGGCTCTTACGGTTTGTTTCATGTATTTATTTGTTACATTACAACACAAATACAAGTCATGTTGACTTGAAAAATTGTTACAGAAAACTGCCAAATTGCACGGGAGGTAGAGAAAGCCATTAGTGACACGTCGGTCTCTGGCGATGGTATATTAACACGTTGACAGCCGTGGCGGCCACCGGTGACCGGCACTCGACTTCGCTACAGCGCTGTGGGAGCCACCGGTGACCGGCGACATAATATACATCGCATAATAAGAAATTCCTGGAGGCGCCGTGGGCAAACCACGTAACATCCGCGCGGCAGTCAACGTGTTAATCCGAACACCACATGTTAGTGGGGAAAAACGGAAAATCAAAAAGCGAAAACGCTAGGGTGACCCTTCCAGGGACGGTGTTCCTACGACATTTTTGTATAATCAAATTCCCACGTTCCGGTTGCAATGTGAAAAAAATAATGTTTTGGATCTGCAGATGAACCACCAAAGAAGACCAGTTTCATAATGCCTAATAACTATATTCCAAGGAAATAAAGTGCGAACCAGCCACAAAATGAACCACATATATGGGCTACAACTTTGTCAGGTATGTCATTCATCTATTGACGCAATAGAACAGACAATGTTTGTTACCAAAAAGAATGACGTACACGTACTTTCATTTGTGAGAAAATTAAGTATTTTCACCTGTATTATACAATACTGAAACCTTCAAAGTTGAGGCAATAATATTGATTATACAAATCACATTTCAGTGAACCTCAGCAATATCCGTGATTACAAAATGAATAAATATATGTGTCAATGTAGATCCCTACGCAAAGTATCAATGTGAAAATAACAGAACTTCGTATTCTGCAAGTAACGTTCTTTTTATAACTTTCTCGCTACGTTCGACAAACGGATCGTTACCGTATAAAATAAAATCTTATTATTTGTCAATGTAAACAATATATGTATGCTGTGGATGCATGGCTAGCGTCGGAGCCATCAACATCGACCAATTTTGACAGAGTGCTTGAAGCAACAGGGGGAGCAGAGTATCATGCCGATTTACACTGCTATGGAATATATATTACATCCATTCTGCTATTTCACAATTGATCGGGACAATTTTATGTATAAATAAATGTTGAATATAACACGACCTCACATTTATCATATTGTTTTTGCAGAACATGGAAACACGGCAACCTTGCCAAGTAACGAAAACTCATTTGAGAGCATCATTACAACACGTACATTCCAATTTTTCTAAACTCAGTGAAATTTGATGATTAATAGTGAATCTAATGTCGCTCATATTTCATAGAAATGCCGCCACAGACTGAAGCCAGAAATCAGATCCCAGAGACGCCTACAGAATCTTCCTGTTGTAGTAAATTATGTTTTATTTTACTTCTTTGTGCATATAATGCAAAAATCTCTAAAGAGATTTGTGAGAATAATTGAATAATCAATATAAAGACTTGGTTTTTGTTGTTCAGATAAATGTGGGCAGGTTAATTTGCGGTTCACACAAAAGATTGAAAAGAAGTGAAATTGGATTATACACTACTTCCAAAATTTAACTGGCGGAGCAGTAGATAATAGTTTTCCAGAAGAAAATATTTTGTTCGACTTCCCAGTAACAAATCGTCGGGATTTCCAGGAATTTGAATACAGTTTTCTGGAAGAACGCGTCCGGCAACAATTTGTACGTATTAAATGTACAAATTAAAATGCATGTAATTTAGAATCATAAAGAAGTAATTGAACTAATATTGCACTTAACTTTTACATACGTCTGATGCCATTTCATGTACGTTTGTTACAGATTGATTAATATCGAGAGGAGGGGGGGGGGGGGGGGGGGGGGGTTACAAACGCAGCAAAACTGTAAAAAACATTTTAAATTACATAATGTCAAACGAAGTGGCTATACAATATAGCTGGACGGGGCAGAAGAACAATTTGCCCTTTAAAGATACGCGAGTCGCTGCCGCAGTGATAGGTATTTATTGACTGACTTCAAAAATGGAGAAGGTTATCTATTCGACATGTGTTCGACATACGACGGGCGGTAGCGCTACGTGAAGGAATACCCGCCTTTTTCTCAGATTATATTCTCGCAACGGTTCACCGCACCGCGTATCCTCCCACTAGCCGTAAGTCATAGACCCGCGAAACGACAGCCGAGGCACCACGCTACAGATATTCATTCAGATAGCGCTGCCGCCCGTCGGGTACGTAACCCAGGCCACGCGGAGGAATGACCTAGCGACAGCGCACAATAGTAATGCAACTAAAACCATAAGAACGCTGACGCCGATTCAGCCACCAAAACCCAACCATCGACCCGAAACGATCGATTAGCGATCCGCAATGAAATAAAGCTCTAAGTATGCCAACGCCGAATCGATAGCTAGGCCGGCACTTCTACGAGGCGCCCAACGACACCCAGCAGAACACTCCATTTAAATAGGCACATAGCCATAGAGCGAACACTTCAACTTCTACATCAAACTCAGATCCGCCATCAAGTGACGGTGAACCTACGTTCGGTAACTTATTCGACTACGCTACAACTAGTTACTCTCAGGATCCACGCAGCCAAGTCTTAGCTAAATAAGTGAATATTTGTGAGAACCTAAAGTGTATCTCAACAATACAACCTACACCAAACATAAGGTAACTAAACAACCATCGTTCTCCTCTTGCCCTACAACACCCTGCACGAAAGCGTTCGATTATCTTCCAATACACTCCAAGTAAACGGTCACCGCGATTGCATCAAACCGTCGTGACATTCAACTCAACCGCCTGTGCGCACCTTACTCGGCTGTTTCGACTGTATTTCCGTTCCAACATGGGGACCACCCCAGTGACTCGTTGAACCAATCTGCGGAGTGTTGACGCCTCGCCCGCCATCCTCTGTAACAGTTCCCGCCACTGGACCAGGGTCGAGTCCATGAAGTCAGAGTGGCAAGTAGTTGAGATACAATAGAGTGTGGAAGCCCCTCCTGGCTTCCTGTACCAAACTCCCACTGCCCCCGACGATCGCACCCATTGGTATGGGAAAACCCCATGGTAAGTGAAACAGGATTCAGCCGAAACCTCCACAGGTTCCGCCGTTTATGAACACTAAAAATCAACCGTCGCGCAGGTTCCAATCACAACTCCCGCCTTAAGAGGCGCCGGGGCGGACGTCAAGCACGGGCCCGTAGAGAACGAGCCAAGCTCCGCGAACACCTGGCGAAACAGCTCGGAACCGAGGCCCATTTCCCCTTAACCAACCCCACTCCCACCTACGGTCCCACAACGACTCACACTTTCTCCCCCAGTCCTGATCACACCCCCGAACAAACCCCTCCTACCGAGCCAGCCCCGCCGGAGTACCTCACCGTCCCGTATATATTCGACGACGAGCGCGGCAAATACTATCTGCATCCATCCACGACATACCTCCGTGACCTTCTTGAAAGAGTCCCGTCCACCGCCACGGTGACGGAAATTCATAAAGATTCTGACGTCGATGTACTAAACTAGTTCATAGGTATAATTCAACAATAAACTGTGTCTAAAGACAATCGTAACACTGACGCTGCCCCCCCCCCCCCCCCCCCCCCCCACACACACAACACCCACACACTCAAACTCAGAGCCGCAACCATTCAGACGTACCCACACTTACAGAGCCGTAACCGTTCGGACGCATCTAGAGCCGTAACCATTCGGACACATTTACTTATAGAGCCGTAACCATTCGGAAGTATTCAGAACCGGAACCATTCGGACGCATTCACCTATAGAGCCGTAACCATTCGGACAGAGTCGTAACCATTTGGACGTACACACACCCACGCACACATCCAGAGCCGTAACCATTTGGACGTTCCTACACAATTCCCCGTAATCAGTAGGCCGGCTAATTATATTACCGCCCGAAGCCACGAGTTAGCACTCAGCAGCATCAGAGACGTTCGAGCTGAACGATACGTCAGTAATCCGCTCCACTGACGGATCAAAACCCCTTTTTCAGTGGGATCCCTTCTTCCGTCCGTCCTCGATCCCAGGTATACCCGGTGAACGCAGGGTCCCCAAAACGGAACACGTAACATAAATATATTTTTTTGTATTTTTTTTTGAATGTAAGTTCGCGCATAACTCGCGTACGGGTTGTCGAAAATGGATGGTTTTTAATTCATATGAAGGGGCCTATTACCCCATTGGAGCCATTTAAGTTTCAAAAAAATTCGAAAGCGAAAACCCAGTTTTTGAACAAATATTTCCAAAAATTTTCGGGAATGATTTCTAAATGTTCACGCATAATCACGCATAACTTTCCACCAAGTTGACCGATTTTTGTGATTTTGAGTACATTTGTAGGAGAACACCCCCGCGGTGATACCAAATGAATTTTACAAAAAAAATCGAAAAAATTATACCCATGTTTCAATTCATATCTGTACTAAGAGATTACTATCGTAGCGTTGGTCGGGATTGACTTCTTTCAGGACATACAATTACACGGATTCTTCAGCCATTACACAAGTTAAATTGGCTGTAAGGACTCCAAAAGAATATTGTCTAAAGAACGGAATTAATGCATTCTGTAAAAATTAGGAAAACTATCACTGCTATTGTCATTATCGATGTGACCTTGGTTGGTCCGATGGAAAATGTCTGCTCTATTGCGTAGAGTCATTAGAATTCACGTCGGAGTCAGCGTTTTTTCTGCAAATTGGAAAATATCTCGCAAAATATGTGCTTGAGACGTGTCTTATCAATTTTAGTTAATGTTTGAATAGGTTTGCAAGTTCAAATTGTAAAAATGCTGAATATCATTTCATCCGGAAAAGTCTGGAGAATTTTTTGCAACAAATGAAACTTGTCTAACTTGTATATCTTCGGCCTGATTGTTGTTCAAAGTCGAAAAAAAGATCCTTTTTTTTTCAAAATTCAATTACTCAAAATCTCGAGGCAATTTTCAATAACGGATTTCAGATTCGTTGCCGGTGGGCCAAAATTAATTAAAATTGGCTATTTTCGTTTAAAAGGCAAAAAAAAGTCAAATTTTGTTGTCCAGTGTTAGTTGAAGACTGCTGGGCTGGCTCATGGGTGGGCTTGCATGTGATTATGTTACTTGGTGTGTTTGTGTAGCTTGTCATCGGAATGATTGTTGTGAATTATATGCAGGTGTATAAGTATGTGTGTAAGTGTTTTGTTGGGAAAGTTAGTTTATGTTGGTTCTTTTTTTAAGAAGTCTTTCACGTCTCTTTTTTTTGTAACCTAATTATTATCGTATGGCTGTGTTTCTAATCTTGTTTTTTTCATTCTGTTCGGGAATTATGAGCGCGGGGACGCGTTAAAGGGTATCACGCTTGCCGTGTCGAATCCGCCAACAACGCGGATTCTTAAAGGACGACTCAACGTGGCAGTGCGGCACTGGCCACTCTTTTTCACCGGTCCGCGTGCCCGATCGGTGGCGCTAGGAGCGGAATAGGGCCCCTTCCGGACTTCCTTTCGTGCTCTCGCTCGCTCTCGTCTCACGACTGTTAAAGTGTGCAGTACGTTCATAGTTTTCTCGTGTGCTCCAAGTGAAAATTGTGTGTGCCAAAATGTACAAAGGTACGATCATGCGTCTCATTACAAGGTTCACTGTGTATTTATTGTACTATGTATTTCCATACGTTCACAATGTTACGTCCTCAGTTTTGGCACCCAGCGTTCACCGGGTATACCTGGGATCGAGGACGGACGGAAGGAGGGATCGAACCGAAAAGGGGTTTCGATCCGTCAGTAGAGCGGTTCACTGACGTATCGTTAAGATGGCTCGAACGTCTCTGACGCTGCCGAGCGCCAATTCGTGGCTTCGGGCGGTAATTAACCGGCCTACTGGTTACGGGGTGTGTGTAGAGGCGTCCGAATGGTTACGGCTCTGTCCGAATGGTTACGGCTCTATAGGTAAATGCGTCCGAATGGTTACGGCACTAAATGCGTCCGAAGGGTTACGGCTCTATAAGTGTGGGTGCGGCCGAATGGCTACGGCTCCGTGTAAGTATGTCCGAATGGTTATGGCTCTGTGTGTAAGTGTGTCCGAATGGTTACGGCTCTGAGTGTAAGTGTTTTGGAAGGAGAGGGAGAGAAAGCGTTAGCGTTATCATTGTCTTAGACACGGTTTATTATTGAGTTACACTAGTGAACTAGATTAATATATCGACGTCAGGGTTTTTGTGCATTTCCGTCACCGTAACGGTGGACGTAACTCCCTCGACAAGGTCACGGAGATACTACGCGGATGGGTGCAGATAGTGCCTGCTCGTAAACGGCGGAACCTGTGGTGATTTCGGCTGATTTCTGCTTCACGTATTCCGGGGTTTTCCCATACCAATGGGAGCGATCGTTGGGGGCGATGGGAGTTCGATAGAGGAAGCCAGGAGGGGCTTCCACACTCTATCGTACCTCTCCTACTCGCCACTCCGACTTGATGGGCTCGACCTTCGTCCAGTGACGGGAGCTGTCACTGCGGATGCCGGGAGAGGCGCCCACACTTCATAGATCGGCTCGACGAGTCACTGGGGTCCCTGGGTTGGAACGGAAATATCGTCGAAATTGCCAAGCAAGGTGCGCACGGGCGCCTGAGTTAGTTGTCGCGGCGGGTTGATGTGATCGCGCTGACCGGCTAGCTGGAGCGTATTGAAAGACAACCAAGCGCTTTTATGCAGGGTGTTTAGGATGAGAGGAAAATTATATTTGTTTAGTTACTTTGTGGTTGGTGTAGGTTGTATTATGTTAAGATACACTTAGTTTGGTTACGAATGTTCACTTATTTGACTAAGACTTGGCTGTGGCGAGCCTGAGAGCAACTGTTTTAGCGTAGTTGAACTTGGTTGAATAATGAATTGCCGAACGTAGGTTGACCGTGGTCGAACTTTGAGTTGGATGTGAAGTGCTCGCTCTATAGCTATGCACCTATTTAAATGGTGAGTTCTGCTGAGCGTCGTTGGGCGTTACGTAGAGGCGGCGGTCTAGCTGTCGATTCGGCGTCGGCATTCTTATGTCTATATCGTCACGGATCGCCAATCGATCATTTCGAATTTCGGTGGCGTGGCTCTCTTTTCGCGGGTCTATGACTTACGGCTAGTGCGAGAATACCCGGTGAACCGTTGCCAGAATATTCTTAGAAAAAGGCGGGTGGAGGACGTAGGACGTAACACACAACATTGTATTTTCTCAGCGAAATTTTACCGTATAACCTCTTGTGCATCTACACGCCGGCTCAAGCATTGCACGTGGCGGTTTCTAACGACGTGTAACCAGGTAAAGCTCATATTATAAAGACGCGTCAATTAACATAATTGTGTCATGCTCGTAATCTCAATAACTCAATCACTCTCGAACTGCAACATATTTACCTACAATAAATACGAAGTATTTAAATGCAACGTGCGACCACGTACTATTTCTAACCTCACCACCGGATGATCTACTCGTTTTACGCATTACCCTTTCCACTACTCTTTTCCTCATACATTTAATATCTTTCCTTTTACGAACCGTTCTCAAACCCCAACATTTTGGTCCTTCAAACCGGATTTGGTGGTGAATGTGCGCGCATAGTGGCAGTTCAAATGGACTTCGAAAACTCAGTGTGGTGACATAACCTCAGTGCGGTTTGAGGTTAGAAAATTAAACAATGAATTGACTCTTTCTCCTCAACCAGATTGTCATCAGGACACGCTCATCCCAGGTCAGCTGACGCCCGCTCAGTTCAGCGTAGCTCATCCAACATCATGCCTACGACCAGTGATAGCAGATCTGGCCCGAAAACTCCATTGGAGTTTTTTGGGTGGGGGAAACCTCGGCAAGTGTGCGTGCGTGTCCGTGAGAGCTGCGCGCGCCGTTTCTCGCCGAATCGCGCTCGGCTTTGAGAGAAGGACGGAACTATGCTGCGTCTCCCTTCCACCAACGTCGTGTGACGTCAGGTATCGAGACGACGCATAAGAAGGGCAGAACTATGCTCCGTCCCCTTTCAACCAACAACGCGCGTTGCGTCTTTGTTCGACATGCAGTCGCGGCGTCGCGTCTTCGTTCCGCACACAGGCCGGTGACAGGGGTGCCAGATTTCGCATAAGGCTTCGCACGTACCATTGCGTTCTTTCAGCCGGAAGGCAAATCGGGCACCACCGCCGTGAGCAGAGCGCGATCCAGAGAAAAGTGAATCGAGGAGAGTTTGGGATTGACTCGTCGTACTCATCGTCGCTCGTCGACGTGATTTTTTTTCGTCCTTTCGCGCCTAGCCATGGTTCAATTTTTTTTCACAGAATAATTTGTTTTTTTAATTATTCATCACACGGCAACAAACGATATTCATTTAAAAATATTTTATTACTTACTACGGATAGTTTTTAATATTTTGTCAGCGGAATAGATGTGTCGTATTGGTTTATAATAGATATGGGCAAAATATATATTTCATAAATTTTGGTTTTAGTAACATTAATCTTTCTGTGGTAGTAATAAATAAGAAAGTATATAATAAATGTCAATTGTTGCGTATTATGCATTAACCGTGAAACAAGTAATAGGAGCACTTCTTGCACTAGAACGTTCTGAGGGATCGTACTAACACCCGATTTTAACACACGACAGCGTACGTCAGGAAGAATTTGGTTGACACGACGCGACGACGGTGCGAATGTTTTTATGAGTTGTTCTCTATGATTTGTTCTGCATGATTTCTTTTCTAAATAGAAGGTGATCAAATTGTGTATATATTCTAACAGTTCTCAGCAAGTCCCATCACATTGATTTGAAACGTTTTTCTTACTTCGCACGTTTAGTTTAAGAACGCTCTCCCCATTTCGTGAAAGAAAAAGTTGTTCGGTTGAAGGCAATTCACCGTTCATACTGTAATCCATATGTACGTCCATTGTCGCATTCTGCCCACGAAATGTCGCAACGTGCATATTGTCAAAGAAGGCATGATAAAACAGAACAATAATAACAAAATCCCTGTGAATTGAAAACCGCAACTTTCATTGTGCCGCTCCCGACCGACCGCGGGTCGCGGTTGGACTAATTGAAATATCTGAAAAGTCTAACCATTCTTAGCACGTATTTCACGTACGTACTAGAAATGATGCCCCCGGAACTGTAACCAACTTTTCCAATGTCATTTATTCATCATTATGTACGATATGTATTACATTTAAATGCACATGTACAGGGTGCACAGGTTGTGATAATCAGCTTTGTTCCTGTAAACGGTAAGTATTACACAAAATTATAGAGGAAAGGGTTCGATGGGTTCGTAATATCTATATTCTACGAGAGTTCATTCAATTCGAAAGTGCAACGCTGCACCCGACAAATGCAAATGCGCATGTAAGGTTTTCGTTTATAAAATTTAAGATGCGTGGACTTCCACGCCACCCATGAGGTGCCACGACTAGCGGGTTCGGTTTTTTAATGTGGACCGTCGCCTATAGCCCTATTGTACCACATTTTATGATAATCATACAGCGTGCGGCAATACCTCTGTCCACTTTGAACGACGGAGATATTGAAGGTGAACAGAGTTAATGCCCCACGCTGTAGAAGTAAGGGTCGACGAGCGACGACGAGTCAATCCCAAACTCTCCTGGATTCACGTTTCTCTGGATCGCGCTCTGCTCACGGCGGTGGTGCCCGATTTGCCTTCCGGCTGAAAGAACGCAATGGTACGTGCGATGCCTTATGCGAAATCTGGCACCACTGTCACCGGCCTGTGTGCGGAACGAAGACGCGACGCCGCGACTGCATGTCGAACAAAGACGCAACGCGCAATGTTAGTTGAAAGGGGACGGAGCATAGTTCTGTCCTTCTTATGTGTCGTCACGATACCTGACGTCACACGATGTTGGTGGTGGAAGGGAGACGCAGTATAGTTCCGTCCTTCTCTCCACGCGGCTCTCACAGACAAGGCACGCACACTTGCGCGTATCCCCACTCAACTGGTACCGATGGTACCAGAGGGACAGAATCTGGCCACACTGCCTTACACAGACGTTGCTCGGGAAGACGATCCACGGGTTCCCCCTTCCGTGACACGTTCTTCTTCTAAGAACTGAGCGAGAGAACGGAGTGAGTGCATGCGAACATTATAAGTCGGCCGATCTCGATAAAAATTAAAGGGCGTTTTAGAAAGTGTTGGATTGGAGAAACGAGACCACAATAAAGAGTCAATAAAAGTTAAACCCCGCTGTTAACACTAAATTAGGAAAACCTTTCCTCCCAGTGAACTGCGGTCACAGTTCGAATCCGAGCGTTTATATCGGAGAGCTCTGGCCGAACAAAATACTGACGGGCAGTGCATAAAAATCCGAAACAATACGCAAACATCTCATTGCCGCGCTTCGGGGGTGAGTACTCGGTGTGGCCCGAGTTCAGAGAGCTCTTTCGATCGCTGATTCTAAATAGTACCTGGCTCACGGCATGGAAAATTTGCACTACCTCCGGAGCGGTCTCGGCCCAGCACCAGCGCGCATCATCTCAGAACTCACCCTCTTAGACAAATCACTCATGCCCGCGTGCCGATTACTCATCGAGCGGTAGGAGAACAAGCGCCATCTCATGCAGGAACACCTGGATCAGCTCGTTGGGATGAAGCAGACCACGCCGAAGTCAGCAAGTTCGCTCACTGAACTTCTCAACACCATAGCAGAATCATCGACCGCTCTAAGACTTGCTCACCACGACGGAGACCTGTGGGACGCCGTGCTGGTCAACCATGCCACAAGATGACTCGACACAGAGAACCGTGAGGCATGGGAGAATTCGCTGGGCGCCTCCCAGGGATACCCGACATATAGGCAGCTCGAAGTGTTTCTCACCGCCCGCGCCCGCGCAATGGAACGAATGCAGTCGTTTTACGCGCAATCGTCGACCTCATCGGAGCAGCTCAACAGCTCAGCCACTCCTCACACTCGCAGCACGCAGCCCACTCACCTCCAGCGCACTCCGATCGCTCACCACCCGACTGCTCAGCCCAGCTCCACGGACAACACCCATCCGTGTGACAGATGTGGCCAAAATCATTACATCGTCTCTTGCCCTCGGTTTCGTGAGATGTCCGTCACGAACTGGCACAAATTTGCGGTCGACAAGCGATTGTGCTTCAACTGCCTCGGTTGGCACAACGTCCGCTCATGCCGAGCTCCCAACTGCAAGACCGGCGGCGGCAACGCTGAAGCTCCTGCACAGTCGTCCGCTCCCTGCCCGCTCAACTCTCAGCTCATGCCCGCTCATCAGCCGTTCACCGCCCATCACATGCCACGCTGCTAGCCATAGCCGTGGCACAGGCCCACTCAACGCTCACCGTTCAGTCCGCCCGCCTCCTCATCGATCCAGGGTCAGAACTTACATTTATATCAGAGAAACTCATCAACCTGCTCCGCATTCATCGACAGCGCTCTTCGGTGCCCATCGTCGGCATTGGCCGCCAAAGGACAACTCATATTCATGGCGTGACATCGGTAACTCCAGGCAATGCACTCAACTGCCACGGTCACGATGCAGGCTCGCATCTTGAAGACTTTGACAACCGTCCTACCATCCTTTGACGCGCCACCACAAACCTGGCATCACATCGCCAACTTGAAACTCGCAGACCCGGAGTTTCGCAGACCACGGGCGATTGACGTCAACATCGGTGCAGACTCATATGGGCAGATCATCAAGCCCAACATCATCAAGCACTCACCATCAACGCCGATCGCTCAACCTTCAATATTCGGATGGCTCATTCTGGGACCAGTAGACTCAACAACACCTTCAGGAGTTCACTCAGCGCATCACACTGCCATCGCTCACGAGCATGATGCACTGCAGGATCTGCTCACAATGTCCTGGGTCCAGAAGGAACTATCGACAGACTCAGCCGAACAGCTCACACCCGAAGAGCAAGAATGCGAGAATCACTTCAAAACCACTCACTCGAGAGACTCAACTGGCCGATACATCGTAAGGATCCCGCTCAAGGCATCTGTGACCGCACTCGGGGACTCGCATTCCACTGCTCATCATTACCTCCAACGCCTGCTCAGAAAATTCCAGAAAAGTGGTGAGTACCAACAGCTTTATCACCACTTCATGACGGAATACGAGCAGCTAAATCATATGGTGAGGGCGCCCGATGCATCATCTGAACGGGCCGTTCAGTATTATTTGCCTCACCACGGAGTGCTCAAACCAAGCAGCTCCACCACAAAATTGCGTGTGGTGTTCAACGGCTCAAGTCCATCTACATCTGGACGTTCGGTCAATGATCTCATGTATACTGGTGCTAATCTATTACTCAACATCTCAGACGTGCTCCTTTGGATTCGCTCACACCGTCACATCTTCGCAACTGACATCACGAAGATGTACCAACAGGTACACGTACACCAAGACGATTGGGATCTGCAACGCATCCTATGGGTCGACGGACAGCAGCAAGAAGTACCGTACCGGCTCACCACTGTTACGTATGGCACAAAGGCCGCGCCATTCCTGGCGGTCAGAGCATTCGCCCAGTTAGCCGAGGACGAAGGCCATCGATTTCCATTGGCAGTGCCACCGATCACTCACGGAAGGTACGTCGACGACATCTTCGGAGGCGCCGACACCGGACATCAACTTTCAGAGATCGTTCACCAACTCAAGGAAGTGTGCAACGCGGGCGGCTTTCGCCTGGCAAGGTGGCACTCTACTCATCCTGGTGTGTTAATGACCATTTCAGCAGAAAACACATCGGGTACGGCTATTTCACTCGACGACTGTGCGACAAAAATACTCGGATTGATATGGGACACTCAAGACGACACATTTAACTTCTCACCCAAGTCAGATTCATGTGCAGGTACGATCAATAAACGCCTCATATTGTCTGAAGTGGCACAAATATTTGATCCACTCGGCTTTGTCTCACCGGTCGTCATCAAGGCTAAGATGTTATTACAAGAGCTCTGCCTGTGCAAACTCAGTTGGGACGAGTCACTCCCATCTCGAATAATATCTCGGTGGCTCACGCTCAGAGAAGAATTCAACTGCTTGGCCAAGCTCTCAATTTCTCGATTATTAAACACATGGAGTGACTCAAGGATTCAAATTCATGGCTTCTCTGACGCATCTCAATTCGCCATGGCGGCGGTGATTTACACCACCGTTCAATCACCGTCCACAGGAACAGTGACGTCACTTCTCTGCTCTAAGATGAAGGTAGCACCTCTCAAAAGACTCACCATTCCGAGATTGGAACTCTCAGCAGCGCTGCTACTCGCAAGACTCACGAAATATGTCCAAGCCACACTCAAACTGGACATCGAAGAAATTTATTTGCGGACGGATTCTCAATTCACACTCACGTGGATCAAGACTCATTCGTCGCGCTGAAGGACTATGTAGGAAACAGAGTAGCTCAAATTCAAGAACTCACACCGACGGGTCAATGGAGACATGTCCCCGGCACCTCAAATCCAGCAGACTGCGCATCAAGAGGCGTATCAACCGAACAACCCTTGCATCACTCGCTATGGTGGACTCACTCAACCGATCGATTAATGGCCAGCGCAACCAACAGAACCGGACGAGCAAAGCACTCTAGAGGCTCGTGCCGGTTTCGGAGACCTCCGAAAGTCGACCATCATTGGGATCTCATTTACCGGTATTCCTCGCTCACAAAAGTCCTTCGAATTACACTTGTTTGTTTCAGATTCATCTCACGGCTGCGAAAATTACCGAACTCAACCAACGGCTGCCACGCTCATCTCAGCATCTGACTTGGAAAAGGCAAAGCTCTTCTGGATCAAGGCGACTCAAGCAACGTTCTTCCCACACGAGATCAAAATGCTCCAGTCAAACTCACCTCTGCCACACACTCACGCACTCAACCGATTGACTGAATTCATCCACGAGCAAGGACACATGCGTGTAAGCGGTCGCCTCGAGAACTCATCCCAAGCTCACGACAGCAAACATCAAGCGATTTTGCCGCGCAACTCACGTCTGTCTGAATTGATTATAGATCATGCTCACCAACGCACATTACATGACGGCACATAACTCACGCTGGCTCCCGTTAGACAGTCGTACTGAATCATCGGTGGCAGAGCTCCTGTGATGTCTCATATTCTCCGCTGCATCACATCTGCTCGTCAGAGGGGGATCCGTGCCCATCAACTGATGGGACAACTACCTGGCTGTCGAGTTGCACCACCTCGTCCATTTACTCATACTGGAGTCCACTAAGCAGGACCGCTCATGATCAAAACTTCAAACAATAAATATGAACTATTCAAGCGCAACGTCCGACCACGCACTATTTCTAACCTCACCACCGGATGATCTACTCATTTTCTGCATTTAATATGTTTCCTTTTACGAACCGATCTCAAACCCCAAGCTATACTGCTTTTAATCGTTTGTGGGTTGATCTTGTAACCGTTGTTTTGCTGGGCTGCACGGAGCGTGCAATGCCTACTGTCCGTGCAGTAGTGATAGATGTATCTTCGTAATGCTGTGCGTCAGACCGCGGTTACGGACGGTCGTGAGGCCGGTCCGACCTCTGGGCGGCGAGTATTGACACGAGGGAAAGACAGTCTTGGGTGAGACGCAAACGGGCTGTACGATAGCACTCGCTACTTCAAGGTATAAGTAGGAGTAGACGAACGTGTTCTCGGCAGGCGTTTGCAAGACGCAAACGGGCTGTGCGATAGCACTCGCTACTGTAATGACCAATAAGGGCCGGAGGCGCTATGTTCTCACGGCTCGGCCGACTGATAATTCGTAGGCTCGTGTCTGCTCTTTTATATGCCTCCGCATCCACTTCGGCCTGCGCGAAACATCGCGTTCGCTACTTGTATCAGGAATATCACCCTCTGGCGGCGGTGGCCCGTTTGTGGCACGTTCGAGGTCAGTGGTGCCAGAAATGGCGCTTTTACACTACCAGTGTTCGCGGGAGTGGGGATACGCGTAAGTGTGCGTGCCTTGTCGGTGAGAGCTGCGCGCGTCGTTTCTGTGTACCGCGTGGAGAAAAGGACGGACCTATGCTCCGTCTCCTTTCCACCACGTCGTGTGACGCGTCTTCGTTCCACGTAGAGATGCGGCGTGGCGTCTTCGTCCCGCACAGAGGCGGATATAAGCTTGATGCACTGGTGCCAGATTTGGCATCGAGCAGTGTACGTAGCATTGCGTTCTTTCAGCCGGAAGGCAAATCAGGCACCACCGCCTTGAGCAGACCGCGATCGAGAGAAAAGTGGATCCAGGAGAGTTTTTATTAACTTGTCGTACTCGTGGTCGCTCGCCGACGCGTTCGGGTTTGAAATCGATAATATTGATGAATTTGTAATTGATGAGTCTTTGATCGATCAATCATTGTTAATTAAAAAAAAAATAGTTTAATTATGTATAGTTATTTAAAAAATTCACGGGATAAATTACATGCGTTTTATGTTGAAGCATTTGAGAATGTATTTCAGTTGTAACCGTATGTGGTGTATCGAAGGAGATCCACCACATACGTACACAGGCGACCGACGAAACAGCTGAGCGAACGCGCCCGGAGGATTATCCCCTCCAAGGAAAAAGGAGAATCGAGGTGTGCGTGAGGAAGAACTATGCAGAAAGGAAGTTACCGTGATTAAGATCAGAACGGATAAGTGGAAAAACGGATAGCGTGTGTGCGAACTAGAGTGACTGCGTTATAAAAGTGACGAGTGCGTGTGGATTCCGAGCGAGCCGAAGCGCATAGCGTCAAACTGACCCGGGTACGTACGGAAGCTGCCGTGCGTACACCCCGCTTCGACGGTGCGGGAATCCGAACGTATAACTATCAAGCCGAGGACGTTCCGTAAGGCATGTGAACGGCGAACAATAAACTGAGCGCATTTTTGTAAGCCCCCGTGAATAGGCAACGACTGCCACCGAAAATATAATTTGTATATAGTGTATTCCGCTTTCATTTCCGACATCCAGGCGCGAGCCGTGTTCTCCAAATACGAACCGAGTTACAAAGTTTTCGTTTCAATAAATTCTAATGGCACTCTCGTAGTAATAAATAAGATAAAATATGAGAAATATTGCGTATTATGCACTGTTACGGCCCGGCGTTACGGTTTTAAAATTATTGAGCCCCCGTATGAGGCTTGCGCAAGCATTGAGAAATCTAGCCCATACGAGTGGACTTTTTCGATAGTAATATTTGTTGGGAACTCGCGGGTCTCCTGTGTTTTATTCGCGGTTTATTTTTAGATTTAATTTTCCTTTGGCAGTCCGCGAGTTTCCAGAAATTTCGGAACCTTTTCAGTCGGCCTCTCTGTTGGTCGCTTTGTGTGTATGATTTATCGCCGCCTCTATGACCTTGTTTTCGCCAGTGTCCACCGGATGAGCGGCTTATGATCCGAGAGGCTAAGGAGAGGCAGTTGAGGGCGGTAGTTGGGAGAGGTTTCGTGGAAAACATGTGCCTGTCGATGCACGTTTTCGGGCTGAAAGAAAGGCGGAGCGGGCGCCAGTCAAAAAGAAACCTGTAACCGTAATTTTTTATCGGGCCGGTGTTGAGCCCCGATTTGTACCGGACTTCGTCCCTGGCGGGTTTGCCGTGGAGAAGTCTTTCGTATCTCGTCTCGGTATAGCCAGGATACGTTTCAAAAATTACGCTACGCAGTATTTATCGGGGTGACGAACTTGTCCTGTGGAAGGAGCGTGTCCTTGAGGGTCACCCCGTACTTTGCAGCGATGCAGGAAAACAGCGGTTACGTCTTTTCTGTTCTCCTGTAGTCGACACAGAAGGTGTCGGTTGGTTCGTGCACTGGGCGAGCCGAGATAATGCGAATGATTGTATTACACACAGTGGATATTATATTCTTGGTAAAAATATGTACAAAAAGAATAGAGTCGTACGTCGTTATTTAAGCGGCTATGACTAGGATGTCTTATGTACTTAATTTAAGCACTGCCAGGACAGATACGACTAACGCCTGTTATCAATACGAACTTTGCAAGTGCATGTGTTTCTAGACCTGGAAACACCTTGGCGAAGACTAGGATCGTCAGGCGGGGGACACCGAAGTGCATGGGCCGAGCTTATTATCCGTCTGCCAGAGGTTATTCCGTGTCCCGTTTTATATATGTGTTCGGACTCAGGCGTGAACTAATTTAATGATTCTACTGCAATATATTCAATGTGTCTACAGGAACTCTGCGGTTATGAAATCGACATATGAGGGGAGCGCGAAGCTGGCCGTACAGTCCGTCTATCGCACCACAGATATCCTGTATTACTGTTTTTACTTTCATACAAACTGCCTGCAAGGGAGGCTAGGAGTATCCTTTGGGGGGCAGTTGCCAGGCCGCCGGATACGTCCGCCTGCTTACAGGGTTACTCGGAGAAGTTGGAAGAACGGCACACGACAGTGTTCTGCGGGAGCGCGAAGCTGGCCGGGAGTCAGTCTAGCCACTTCAACTTCTCTGGAGCTAACAACCTAATTCTATTATTTTATTCTCCTTTTTTATTCTTTTTATTCTCTTAGTGGAACTATCCTGGCATTGAACGCGGCGCTCTTACTACGAGGCGGGAACAATTCGATATATCGGATATGAGTACGCGAATACGAATATACGCGAGAGAATGTACGGTATGATTGCGATGCTTCTATATTTAATTGATTTATCACGCGTTTCCAGTGGCAATCAGTTTGACGGGGCAGTGACTGACGCAGACTTCGGCGACGTGCACAATTTATAGAAGGAGAGCGCTTCTTCGTAGATTCTGATTTGGCGTTTTACAATTCACTGACTCGACTTATTACTTCTGATGTTCCGTATATATAGTGTCCGGCGGTACGGCGTAATGCGTTGTAGATAAAGGCGACATCTATTGTGGACTCAACGCGGGTGGGCCCGCAGGCCGGCGGACACCTCGACACAATTGGTCTATATTCCGCACTCACCCTTCAATGATCGAGATCTCGCCCGATCAACGCGCAATAAATTGCTACCAGTCTATCGGGTTGCTGGCCCCTCATCTTACTGGTGGAGGCGACGCCTTTCTAAACCTCTCCCATAGTTCTGCCAACCATGGTAAGGCGAGCTGATTAAGTGCAGCTCCCACACCGGGGTAAAACCCCTTGCAAGCTATTGCTTCACCGACTGCCACGACGATTACACCCCGGAACCTTAGATATGATCAGCAATTAAACCCGGAAACCGTCCCAATTGTTGAGGACCGGTGGCAGCTAAGGGCAATGGTGGTGGGACGGATTCCCACGCACCACCCTACCACTGCCACCGGCGGGCCCTCTACCCCGTCTACCGATTATCCTCCGGTCGAGTGGACCCACAGCCCAGCAGCCGATTAGGGTTCCAGTACAAGCGTATGTAGGGTCCGTGGGTACGCCAAGCCCCAAAGGTCCCCACCACTAAGGGCGGGACCCCCCTGCGGGGAGGTAAGGGCGACAGCAATTATGCGTGCTCCTTAATGTGGGCGACAGCCGTGGCGTGCTCCACTTGTGGCTCAGGATAAGAACCATTTCCCGGCGCCGCCGAGCACTATATATTCTTCGCAGCGCCTAATTGCTCTTACGAGAAAAGGAGGCATCTACCGCCCGGGGTCGGTAACTACGATTTCGCGTCGCATGTGTGTGTCGGCGTCTTACATACTCCGTGCGCTCACGCACACACTCTTGGCCCGTGCGTGCCGCACGGAGTACTTGCGAGAATTCCGTGGGCCGATGTGACGCTCCAAAATGGACGGTTACAAACTTTAGCGAGAGAGTTTCATAGCGTCAGAGATCATTTTTGTACCACGTGTATCAGTAAATATACAGTCCACTATTCTTCGAGTTTATTATTATTTCAATTGTACCTTGCCAATACCAGCTCCTTCGTGGCGAGGTACAAGTGCTGTGTCAATTTCGGGTATAGTTCTGTGACCTTACTTATTCCGTGTTCGCGATGTAGGCGTTTATTGACCGAAATAAGCGCAATGACTTGCGATGTATTACGAAAGTTTCGAAGTTCTGCTCGGGATCTTATAGGTCGCGTGTTTGTTGATTTCCTGACGCGTCTAGTTCGTGTGATCGTGTCAGTGTTCCGGCGAGTCAGTGGTAGTGATTACTACTACCACTGCGCTCGTCTATCGGAGAGCAGGCTCGTGCTCCTGTTAAGGAGGCGGATGGTGGGGATTCGCTCGGGCAATGAACTGGTGTATGTTGACAATTCTGTGTATTCTTCGATGTCAAAATGTACAGCTGTTCGTGTTATTTAACCGCTCGCAGTCGCTTGCGCGTCGATGCGCTTTTGTGTGTTTCGCAAGTATAACTCGATGTGGGCTGCTGCAGGGCTTCAGCTCCCTGCAGCGTTTTAAGACCGGAATGCACCCGATGTCTCAGCCGGAACGTCGGCGGAGGAGACTCAGTGCAGGTCGTTTCCCAAATAATTACGCTTTCTGAACTCTGAACTCTAACAACTTGCCAGGTCTCCACGGCCGATGCGTGAGCGAAGGCGGAGGTCGTCTATGCTATCGTTCTCTCTATGTCCTCGTCGCAGATACTGCAGAGTTTTCTGCAACAGGTACGTCCCCACGGCCGGTGCGTGAGCGGAGGCGGGGTCGACGTGTGCTTCTACTCTACTTCTCGTAGACGATTCGCAAATATCCTCTGAAGGAGGTGCGCTTACGGCATGCGCTGGATAGTAAGTCTCCGGTATTCGCTTGCGGGTGGTCGGTTGTGCTACGGCACTAACTCGACCAGGCACACAGGCCCCGATGGTTGGGATTTAGCGCTCTATATATTGGACAGTGGTGGTGGTCCTTTCGAGAAATTTAGACTAAATATGGCGAGTTACGCACCCTGTTGGCCGGTGCTCGATTGGGGTCGTTCCCCTTTCGGTAGTGGGGGTACATCCACCACTACTGTGTGGCCGTCCGAAATGTGCCTAGGCACGTGTACGGTCACAGTTCTAACAATATTAATAATTTTCCGTCTCCGGGCCGTGGCAGACCGACGAACCTTGGGTTACCAGCGCTCGGGTGCGCGTGTGCGTGTGTGTGTGTGAGGAAATGCTTTAGTTTAAGTGAACCCAAAGACTCGGAGGTTTATAGAGACTTGCCTATACATATGTGGTGTCCGAAGCGAAAGCGCGATCGCGAGCGCTCATAGTTGGCGGTGCGGTCGAGAGAGCAGCCGACGCGACAAGCCGATCCGAGGCAGCACCTAGTCACGTTCCGGGCGGCTCGGAGATAGACAGACCTTCGCGTGCGACTATTGTATACGGCAATTGTACCCGATTATTATTTCCTTAAAACGTACCGTTTCGGTACCATACCAGTGAGACTGTGTTGTTGACCGGCCACCTTCAGTAACACCACAACATATATGTGTATAAATTAACTACATATTATTTCTGTTACCTATGCTAAGCCCGAAAGACTTTTAAGTTCATTCTTTGTAAATGGTTATCGACGACAGATGCGCATTTTTAGTTCGACTGTATATATTCCTAGCATCGATCGCATCCCGCAAATGTTAAATGACAAAACGCGTAGTATACGACGATCTTTCTTGAAGCCGGCCAAAAAAGACGTTTATTTGTTGTTTTCTCTCAGATCGTATAAAGTCCTTTTCTTTTTAATTACTATTAATCACCTGAGTGGCAAGTCGCGCACGAACATCGAATGCCGGGATGACAACCGCTGCGTAGCAATAATTTGACAATAACAGAACTGCGAGCCGCTGACCTAACTGTGAAGGGAGGGGATGCGGAAGACGTCCTTCTCGCGCGCAGCTACCGGCCCACGACGCAAAATTCGTGGCAGTTGGCTGCAAAATCGCGTGGTGCGTAGACTCCTGCCCGGGGTGTTATTACATTATTGAATAATTGAACTTAATCGTGTATATTCTTACAGTATCACGAAGGACTCATTACTCCCCGTAAAAATTAGTGTTTTAGTTGAGCGAAGGACTCATTGTGAATAGTTTCAATCAAGTTTATTTGCGTTATTTAATAAAACTATAGATATAAGAGCGAGAGCGTAACGTTATACTTTCTCCACCACGTGGCCGGCGCTTCACGCCGAGCCTCGAGCGTTCTTTTCTTTTGTTTAGTTCTCTTTAATTTCATTTGAAGATTCTCAATAAAGCACCTTTATAATTTCCATTGCATTATAATCGCCGCGAACTGAATTTAGAATGAATAATCGGCTGTAGCTTGGCTGAGTCCTGTTAACGCTCAAATAATCGCTCCCCCAATCACGCTCGTTGAGAGTTAGGCTAATCTGTTAATTATCGATACTTATCCTTTATTTCGATCCGAAGGTATCATCGATAGAAGCAAACAGCGAGAGAGTGAAAGAGAGATAGAGAAGCATGTGAGTAAAGCGGATTATAGCGGAGCGAGGAGTGCGAGCGTGCGAGAGAAAGAGAGAGCGTAGAAGCGTGTGTATGCGGCGTATACGATAGAACTTTCCAGCATCTTTCTATGCGATGTATTGAATGGACCGACTTCAAATACGCCTTGGTGCAAGCTTTGAGAAGCATCTAAAGCGTAAATAAGAACCGCGTCGGAACCGATACCCGACGAACAGAATATATACATATATGTCGAGAAGACACCGTTAAATGTTGTAACTGCGCAAAACGCCGCCCGCGTGACGAACGAGACATCGTCGCACACCCTGCTATAATTTGGATTTAGTTCGATTTTATAACTAATTATATAACATCACGGACATGTAAGAGAGCAACGTTATTCGTTCAATATAAGTTCAATCTAGTACAACTAAACTCGATTACTTCTTTAATCACTAACATTTATAACTCAAAGTAACACCTGACCAGAAGGGGGCCAATAAAACCTGTATATGGTTACAGCAGTACGTATCCTTTAAGTCCTGCTGATATCTACCAGCCTGCAGTCTTCCATAAAAGGGGGGAAATCAGATATCCTTAATCAACATACGAATAACATCGGTGTAATGTGGACACCCTATCTAGTATATACCTAAGTTAAGGCCCTACCGTCCGACCGCTATTTGTTCAGGTGAAGGACCCAGCATTCCGACCATTTTCTACCCGCAAACCCCCACTTTCCGATTCCGCCCCATAGCGACACCCCTTTTTCATGCATCCCAAGCATAGTTGCTCTGGGCTGCGCTTTCTCGCGCATGCGCATGAAATTCTGCTTAAGGTACGTGCTAAAATTCATGAAAAAGAGGTCCCGTTTGGCCCCTCCGCTCAGATATCATTTAAAAACAAATTTTAATGTTATAAATTAATAAATCGCAAACAAATAATTAACAATTTCATAAAAAACCATAAAAGGATTAGTTTTAAAAATGTGAGCATATATATATTATAGTAAGCAATGTACATACACAAACATAATTATAAAATATTAACATTATAATAAATAGGGAAAGAATAATAAGGTGGAAAAGGGTATTACAAGAATTTTGAAACCATTTTGTCATTAAATAAAAACATTTTATTTAGCAGAATTACAACAAATACCAACATTTGTTGCAAGGGTAAGGAAAACTGCCAAAAACTTTACCAGTATTCGTAACAAAAATATCACAGTTTGATTTTTTCTTCGAAATAAATATTAAATAATTAAATAACGATATAAAATACATAAAAATAAAAATATAAAAACACAAAAATAATTGATTAATATAAACCAAATAAAAAATATTGCAGATTGTTTCTTATTGTTCCCGCGAAGTAGATTATAAATAAATAAGTAAAATATATATATACATATTTGTTGAGAAAGGAACATTTTAAATAATAATTATCTAATATATATAGACGGGCTAGATGAAGGTAAAATTATAAAAGTTAAGAAAATTAAATGAAAACGCCATCAGAGCAATTAAACTATTCGTTATGATTTTTCATACTATTATATAATTCTAAATGGCCCGAATCAATTTCAAAATTTCTACAATCAATCCCTGCAGCTTGGAAACTTGAGCGAGCTATGTAAATTGCAAAAACTGTGTCATTGGATAAGCGGTTTCGTTTTTTATTTTTAACGTCGGAAACTATTGAAAAAATTCTTTCAGCTTCGGCATTCGAGTGGGGAAGAGAAAAAACTGCTTTAACTAATAATTCTAAATTTTCAAATACTCTGTCGCCGTTAAAGTCTTTAAATTCAAAAATTTTGCCCCACATTTCGTCAATTTGCAATGCAGCTAATTCTTTTTTTTCATTTTCATCAAAAACTAATGGCAGAATTCGCCATTCATAAGCTAATTGTGAGTCATCAACATTACCAATTTGCAAAGCAATACAACTCAAATCTTCAAATGCAGTTCTGTCGTCATCAAAAAGTGCGATTTTAGGATTTAAAAATGCTAATTGTTGAAAAACACGGTCTTTATAAGGTAAACGTTTTAACATCTCGCGAAGTGCCGTTTTATAAAACTCTAAACAAGTTAATTTAATTACCTTCGCGGAGTCTAATGACATTGTTGTCAAATAGCGTTCACATTCAGGCCCAACATATATATTATTTAAATCTTTTATTTTCTGTGCATCGTCTATATTTAATGAAGTAATGTCCCTTAAAGCTTCGGGAGTCATAAAATTTGATGCAATTTGTTTTATAATTTGGTGACTACAGTCAAACAATTTATGTATTAAAATTTGGCGGGACTGAAATAGAGCATTAAATGTGTTAAAAAAATTTAAGGAATATTTTAAGAAAAAAAAATATGCTTTAACATTAGCATCATTTAATTGCGTCAAAATATTATCCGCGGACTTTAATTTATCTTCCACGACTGCAACAATAAAAAAAATTTTCAAAACGTCCCAATTTTTTAATATTCTTTTAACGAAATTGTGCAAAACGAGCCATCTAGTATTAGCTAACTTTAAGATTTTATTTTTCTCTACGTTAAAAAATACTTGAAACTCCGTCAAAATAACACATCTTTTTGCACTGCCCGAAATATAAGTGGCAATGGCTATAATTAAATTTTCACATTCCTGTGGCAATTTCTGAGTGGCTTTACTTGCTATGATGGCTGAGGAATGGCAAATACAATTTAACATGATTATATTTGGAACTTCTAATTTTAATCGCGACAAAAAAGAATTATTGCATCCAATCATGACAGATGCGTTATCACTTGCCATTCCAATTATATTTTCAATAGGAATATTATCTTTAGCTAAAACTTTTTTAAACGAGTCGTAAATATTATTTGCAGTACAATCTGTCGCATCTAAAGATATTAAATCCAATAATTGAGTTTTAACTTTATTGTCCGGCGACAAAAAACGGACAAGAATGCACATAATCTTCATATCTGAGATGTCCGTGCTTTCATCAATCAAAATTGAAAATTGACGAGTTTTTAAAAGTTCAATTAACCTATCTTTTTCATATTTGGCAATGACATTTTTGACAATATTATTACACTTGTTTCGGTCCAGTGTAACATCATGCATAATTTTGGAATCGATACAAATATCTTTCAACAAGGGAATTAAATGGTTTGTTGTGTAAAAAGCTACATTATGTTCTGCAAAAAAGGCTGCTAATTTTATTTCCGCGCGTACGACATTATCAACATGCAGAACATTGTTATTATTATTATGGTCCGTGCTTTGTCGTATATTAGAAGCAGTTTGTATATGTTTGGCCCTTTGTGAATGCCGTATTATATCCGATCTGTGAACTCTGATGGCTACATTACAAATATTACAAAAAGCTTTATTTTCAGTAGGATGCGGAGCTAACCATCCTTTAAAAATATCTTCATCTAACCACGAACTAGGCAATAGCCTTTCTTTCTTTACGGCTCCTTGCTCATTTTGTCTATCCATGTTAACGATCTAATATGTATATATATATTTACTTTATATACAAAAATAATAATATTTAAGTACTTACCTAACTTACCTTAAAATTAACCTCCGGATCCCGATCCCGCCAACCTGTCGCGCGCGAAAATACTGTACACAAGTGCACATGCGCGCACCATGCGGTCGTAGGTGGCATCTCGCAGTGGCGTGCCATGTGTGCGAGCGGAGGCTGCGCGAGAGGTACTCATAGACTCGACACACACATTTAGTGAGTAACCGCGACCCCCACCACTGCGAGTGCTGTGGCCCGGGGTCCGCAATAGGGCATGCTGCATGTTCGTCCCTGAATTTTTCGTGAATTGCACTACGCATGCGCGAGAAAGCGCAGCCCAGAGCAACACTGATCCCAAGGAGCGCTTTCCTAAGACCACGCTTCACTTCAAAATTGTACTCCACCCTGGTGTTGGACCAGTGTTTCAAACATAATAAAGTAGAGTCTAAAGTGAAGATTTACACGAGGGTTCATCCTTTCACCGTCGACATAACACCGGTGCAGGTTCCAGCCGCACGGCCTCATCGCCGTAACCGCCAAAAATGTCATCCCAGCATTCGCTTACGGTGCCAAGGGAAAATCATGCCAAAAACCCTGGGCGAGATGACCGCATCACTTTGACTTTTCGTTTTCAAGAATTTGATCTTGTAAGACAGCTCGCAGTCAGCAAAACAACATGAACGAACGATTCAAATGGGAGCAGATGGAAGATGAAGTTTCTTCCTTCTGAAAATAAAACGGAACGACAAAGAACTTCCCATATTTAGAATAATTTCCAAGATTAAATCTTACGGAACCCTCAATCTTATACTTCATACTTCCCATCCTCCCCTATTTTTTACAATGCTTCACGGGAGACTAAGCATAGCGGCGCACTACTATCTTGAATCAGTGGTGCTGCGGTATGCGATGTCCTGTGTTCTTGTGTCCTATCGTTCTGTCCTATGTTCGTCCTTCTTTCTTGTACCATCCTAGTACCTTGGTACCTTGGTATTTTGCCAATCTATTTATATGGATAATCTTCATTCTTCCTTTAGCTGACCGCTGGATTCCGTAGATAGCGTCATTAATCCTCTTCTTCACCAAATAGGGTCCTTCCCAGTTTACTTGCGGCTTCGGACATCTTCCCTTCATTCTTCGTGGCTGGTAAAGCCACACTAGATCTCCCTCGTTGAAAATAATTGGACTACAAGTGGCATCATGACGCAGTTTCATGCGTTCCGAGCTTTTAACAATTTGCGCTCTGGCTATATGGTGTACATCCGCGAGGACCTTATTCAGTTGCGAGACATATTCCATGGAAGAAATAGGTCGCTCGGGCGTAACTCCTCGGAAGAAATCTAATGGTAATCGAAGTTCTCTTCCGTATAACATTCTCGCTAGGGTTTGTTTTGTGGTCTCGTGTTCCGCCGATCGGTATGCCAATAAAAATAAAGGCAGCCAATCGTCCCAGTCCTTTTGATGGTGTGAAACGAACAACGACAAATATTGGTGTATTGTTCGATTTAGTCTTTCCACCAATACGTCTGACTGTGGATGCAGCGGAGTCGTTCTTGTTTTCTTTACTCCTAGTATTTTCAGGACTTCTTGGAATAATTTTGATTCAAATCATCGTCCTTGGTCGGTGTGTACCTCTATCGGTAGGCCATGTCTGCTAATACTTGTGTCATCATAGCTTTTGCTATGGTCTTGGCTTGAAAGTTTGCCACGGGAACAACTTCTGGCCATTTCGTAAAGTAGTCCATGATGACTATTACGAATCTGCTTCCAGTTAATGTCTTCGGATAAGATCCTAATATGTCCAAACCTATCCGTTCAAATGGAGAGCCAACGTTATAAGTACACAGCTTTGCTTGCCCTTTCTGCCTTGGTCCTTTCTTAACCGTGCAGATATCGCAAGTTCGGCACCAATACTTCACGTCCTGCTTACAGCCGGCCCAAAAGAAACTTTTCCTTAATCTGGCCAGTGTCTTGTTCACGCCGAAGTGTCCAGAGGTCGAAGAATTGTCGGCTTCTTGAAGAACCTCTTCAATCTTGTTCAATGGGACCACGAGTTTCGGAAATATCTTTTCGCCTGTCTCCGGATACCCATTTCCTGAACAAAAGCTCATCCTTGATCTCTAGTGAGTCCCAAATCTGCCAATAGTATCGGGCCTTGGAACCCAAAATCGACACTTCTTCCTTTGACTGACGGCGATTGTGCCTCTTAGCTTCTATAACGAACTTTAAGTTCGGATCCTCCATTTGTGACATTTTCCATTTTTGGTCTTGATTTTCCTCGTTGAAGGAGATCCTCTTGCATGTTACCTCTTCTGTAATCACACCTTCCTTGTTCCCTGTTTTCTTGCAAGACTTACAGTTGTCACATGGTATGCGAGACAAAGCATCTGCATTACCATGAAGCCTTCCATACCGGTGGACGATTTGAAATTCGTATTGCCCCAATTCTTCCAACCATCGGGCCATTTGTCCTTTGGGAGATTTAAATGAAAGCAGCCACTGCAACGCGCTATGGTCCGAACGCACTACAAACTTCTTTCCATAAAGATAATGATAGAAGTGCCGTATAGACTTAATAAAGGCCAATAACTCTTTGCTAGTAGCGCAGTAGTTCCTTTCTGGTTTATTCAAAACCTTACTGAAATGGGAAACTACTCGTTCCTGACCATCGTGGCTTTGGGACAAAACTGCACCGATTCCAAAATTGGATGCGTCGGTGTCCAAGATTAATTCTTTCTCCACATCCGGATACACTAGGATTGGAGACGACGTTAATTTGCCTTTTAAACTTTCGAACGCTCCTTGACTGGCGGTGGTCCATTCGAGATCTTGGTTTTCTTCCGTCAATTTGTATAGGGGTTTGGCTATTTTCGCAAAATCTTTGACGAATTTCCTGTAATACGAGCATAACCCCAGAAAACTTATTACTTGTTTTCTTGTCTTTGGTACCGGCCAATTTTGTACGGCCATTATCTTCTCAGGGTCTGTACCAATTCCGTCCGAAGAGACTTCGTGTCCTAATTATGCCACTTTTCTCTGGAAAAATGTGCACTTCTTCGGATTCATTAGGAAGTGTGCCTCACGTAAACGTTGAAATACTTTTTTTAAGTTGTCCAGCTCTTCATAAAAGTCTTTTCCATAGACTATAACGTCATCTAAATAGACGAGGCAAATATTCCATAGCAGCTGCGACAACACTTTGTCCATAAGTCTCTCAAACGTGGCCGGTGCGTTGCACAATCCGAAAGGCATCACGACGAATTGGTATAGCCCATTTCCCACGGTGAATGTAGATTTTTCCTTGTCTTCTTCGGCTAGAGCGATCTGCCAGTAACCGCTCTGAAGGCCTATGGTTGAAAACCATGACGAGCCTGCTACTGCATCCAGAGTGTCTTCTATCCTTGGTAGGGGATAGGAGTCCTTTTTTGTGAGAGTATTTAATTTTCTGTAATCTACACAAAATCTAGTTGAGCCATCTTTCTTTTTGACAAGCACGATTGGGGATGCCCAAGGGCTTCACGACTCTTCAATCACTCCTTGCCTCAACATTTTCTCTACAGCTTCTTCCGCTACCTTTCGCATATGAATCGGCATTCTGCGAGGTTTTTGCTTAATTGGAGAATGGTGTCCTGTTCGAATATGGTGCTTGACTAATTTGCACTGTCCAACCCGTTCGGAGTCCTTCGCGAACAAATCCTGAGACTCCGGTAGAAAGATTCGGAATGTCTCTTGTTGTCGCAAATCCAAGCCCATTGCACTTCTCTCGAACAGTCCTTTTAAATGTTGCGGCATCTCGTCCTAATTATAGATGTAACTGTTCTTCATAAGTCGGTCTGGATTCCCAATTAGAGGTAGTTGGCTTCCATCCTTCAGTAGTACCGCTCCTTCCTCCAGGTCCAAACGGTTGGATATCTTCGTCAAAAGGTCTAGTCCTAGTATCCCTTTTTCATTAATTTCGGCCACGTACGCTTCGTGCTTAACTCCCGTTTGGCCGAAATTAAAGTCAAATTCTTTCCTTCCAAGAATAATTTTTGAAATATCCTTTCCCTCTACCCCTAATAACCTTCTATTAGTGCCTGTCAATTTTGATTTATCAAACTCAGCAACTTCACTCTTGTGTATGAGCGTGACTGAGGATCCCGTATCCACAAGGAAATTTGATTGTTTCCCATCAATGGATCCTTCTACGTACAGACCCGTGGTAGTGGGTTTTTCCGAAATATTTTCTGAGATTACTTTACAAATTCTACTATAAATGCCTTGACTAGATTTTTTTAATATCCTGGCACTTCTCATCACAAAACCACAAATTACCGAAATTATTTGAAATAGAAAAATTAAATTGAATTGATTTTTCTCTACACTGACTCCAGATCCATGTGTAGAAGGGTCCACATTCACAATTCTGGAGGTTTTCAAATTTTGATTTAAATTTCCCTGCCTCAATTTAAATCTTATTCGTTTTTTGTGTTCCTCTCATTATATTTCGGTTTCTTGGCTAAATTTTGTCCACACTGAAATTGTGTGTGGCCTTCTTTCCCGCATTTCCAGCACGTCAGTTCTCTAATTGGTTTCGGACCTCTATTTTGCGCGGTGTCTCTCCTTTCTCGCTTTTCAAATGCACCGTCATAGACTCTTTCCGTGTTCCTACTCGTAATCGACGCATTAACGCGAACATAATTCTGATCTTTTTGTACTCCTTCTGTGCACAACTCCTCAATTTGCTGTATTTCGATGGCTTTCTGTACCACTTCCTCAAACTTTTCAAATTTCTGCAGGTACAATTGTTTTTTAATGTCTACGTTCTCGATCCCGCTGATAAATTGGGAAACGGCCAATCTCTCGCGCACTTCTAAGGAACAATCCGGTAAAGCCAATAATGCCAACTTTTCGGTTTCATTTGCCAATTCGGGGATCCCTTGCCCCGGCTTTTGGACATAGCCTCGAAATTTTAGATAATTCATCGGAGCTGATTTCTGCCTTGCAAATCGTCTTCGCAAGGTAGCTCTCAGCTTTCCGAAGTCTAACCGATACCTATCCTCCAGGGTTGTTAGCACGGAACGAGCGGGCCCTTCTAAAGAGTTAAGCAGAGCGGCAGCCCTCGCTTCATCGCACCAACCGTTGACTCGCGCGATGGATTCAAACGGTGCCAAAAATTCCTCCCAATTCTCCCCATTAAATTTCGTTGGCAACAACGTAAAACCGAAATTGACTCGCGTATTCAAATTTAACTCCTCGCTCGAAGGCGCACTCGCACCGTTACCTCGCACAAAATTATTGGTATTTGTAAAATTGTCCAGGCTGTTTGTGAGTTGTTCCATCCTGGCGTTGTAGCTATCATCGACATCCTGCAGTCGCTTCCGGAGGTCGTCCTCTCGTCGGCGAGCATCCTCTGCCTGCATGCGAAGCCCCTCCCGGAACAGCTCCTGTCCCGCGCGCATCTTTTCCTCTAGATGCTCCAGCGTCGCCTGCACCGATGCCGTCCCCCGTAGCATGTTCCGTCTCCGCTGCTGGCCTCGGCAACCGACGACTCCCAACCGCATCGTCGATTTCGTTACCGCTTCCAGGATTATCGATTCTTAATTCTGCCTCCCTTCTTCTCGACCGCATCCTCGTGCTTATCCCACTTCTGACACCAGTGTTACGTGGACGCGGGTGAGACATTGACAACGCACAGGATTACGAATGATAACAGTTTAATATGACACGTCCGTTCGGTACAACAACCGGGCACAAACTACTTAGTTTGGTAACCAACAACAATAACAAAACGACATTACCATAAAATCAATAACTAATCAATCTTCCTGCGAACTTCACGTTTACGGTCGTAACAGTATGTATGCTGTTTAATGTGATCAGACCGGGGCACGGGGTTTTTGATAATAAAGTGTACGCCGCTTATTGAAATGACGGATAATGTAATTATTCGGCTATTGGTATCACTTTCACAAAGAACGGACCGGACATATACGACTCTGTTAGCGTCACCGTGGAAAAAGGGGTGGATGCATGTAATCAGAGGCGGGAGTAGGGGCCGACGCATTGTTACGGACCACCGAGGAAATGCGTAATCTTTTAAGAAGGCGCGAGCACGGCGCCGATGACCTGACGTCATCGATGCCTCGTTGCACGCGGAAACCAATAAACAATTGAATAAACGGTCTAGCCATATAGTGGGTGAGAGACGGAATTCTCTGGAAAGAGGACTGTTGTCAAGAAACACAGCACTTACACCAGAACCTTTGAATTGAACGAAAGACGCAATTTTCTAGCATAAATTCTGACAACTACATAGGAAAAACGTCATTCATAGTAATCATAACTTCGGTTATATTATCAATTTTGGGATAATTTTCGTCAATGATTAATAACCTTCTTTGACAATATGTATTTCCACGATGAATCACAATCCGAAGTCATGGTTTGTATAAACAACGTTTTTCCTATGAAGTCCTGTAGGTCCGGTCCATTTTTCGTGAAATCTTAACAATACCCGAATGATAAACATTGTCCGTTATTTCAATAAGCCTGTATATAAGTTTTTATTATACTGAATAATATTTTTATATTTACAGGTTTACAGACGCCAGCAATATTGGCAGGATGGATATAGGCAGAGAGACGAAGGTATACCTATGTTGATATTTTATTTATCATTTTTATGTGATTAAACATTTTCGATTTTGCCATTTTTCCTTTTTTTGTACTGAAACTTAGGCAGAGAATATTATTCCGGCCAGGCGGTGACAGCCTCCAGGCCCGACGTGCACTATTCATATAATTTGGAGCCCTATTGGCAATGTAGAAGCCAGAATAATGTAAGTAACTATATAAATTTTGGTTTTTTGTTATTCAATGAATAATCTTATAATGTTTACACAGGCTTTCAGACGGCAGCAACATTGATTGCAAGGTGAGAGAGAGGAAAGGGCAGCAACCAGAGACCAAACACCGAAACAAACCAATACCTATATTTTTTACAATTGAAATAAAAACTTTGAAACATTAACCTGTTTTATTATGATCCGCGACTGTCTGAGCGGGTGAAAGAGAAATCATTGGTGTGTTGGACATTCATTCTAGTATTGGAGAATCAGTGTAGCTTGATCGGCCCAATCCGTGCTTTTATTTGTGAATGTACTTACGTGTTTTATAGAAGTAAAAATGAGTATAAAATAAACATTCAGAATGTCACGAAAAAAAATGTAGTTTATATTAATTTCAATATCAACTGTGAAATACCTGAATGAAGAATTAATTGTGGCAAACTGGGAAAACTTTCTGCCATACCTTTTGATACAAATCTATACAAATATAGATGAAATATTAAAAGTAATAGCATATATATTATTTATACAAGCATAAATATTTTTCGTTTTCGAGTTACAGCAACAACTGAGCAACAGTGTACGTAAGCGTTAAACTATTTTGAGCAGACGGAAGGCTTAAATAGATCAAAGTAAAAAAATTAAACTAAAAAAAGCAATAATACTAAAAAAACATGGGAATACACTTTTACCGTATGTACAGGATTTCTGGTACCACGTGAAGGTTTCAGCCACGGCCTTTCCTCCATTTTTTACTTGCATTAAAATCTTTTTATGGATTTAAGTGTATCGTATTTTGTTTACGTTACGCTAGCTTTACTTTTTTATCGGATGTTTCTGCCTGCTGAAAGTACGTTACTTACCTACATCGCTGCTCAAAGTTATTGTCAAACCTCCGAAACGAACCTCAACTTTTAACATACACCATTTAAAGGGACATGGCATTCAGTTTTAATCCACATTTCTCCATAAAAATCAGGGGATACTTTAGTTTAAGGTTTTAAACATTTTAGGTATTTGAATATTTGTGAATTCATTAGATGTCGAAAAAATTCAATGAAACGCTTAAAACTTGCGATTTACAAACGTCAAGTATAGAAAAGTATATTTCTGCCCATAGTTTGATTTTTTCCCAATTTGCCATTTTCCGAAGTCGCGTGTTAATATTTTTATTTGTATTGTTACGTCCTCCGTTTTCGGCATCCTGCGTTCTACGGTGACAGCGAGGTACCGCTCGCTGGGTGACCTGAACGAGAGCTCTACGGCGACAGCGAAGAACGCTCAGGTGATGCGCTTGGTGGTTTCAGTAGCCCAAGTCACTGAAGGGAGGAGAGTGCGTCTGACACGCCGCTGGATTGAACGCAGGGAACGCCCGGGTAGAAAGATGGTGGGGAACCGTAGACACTTAGTTGGCTGAGGTTTGGTGTAATTTGTAATGTCTTCTGGTACACTTAACTAGTTTCCAGTAATTACTTAATTGCCTAAGACCGGGTGTTGTCTGTTGCATGACGAAAGAGGAACTACTGTGATACTGTCGACTGGTACTTTGGCACTCACTCTGTGACACTGAATCTGGACCTGTTGCCATTAGCCTGTATATATATCCGGCTTGCGCCGCTGAACGTCGTCCTTGCGGCTGACTCGGCGTCAGCAGCCTTGGCTCGGTTCGGCGTGGCAGCTACTGTTTTGGGAATCAGCGCTACGTGACTTATCCCCCAGATTCGGTTACATATGCATTGTTCGGACAGTCTGGCATCGCGTGGAGGAATTTGATATTTCGGTATTTTAGTTCCTATTGCCGATATTGGCTGTGTCGTCTTAGGCAGTTAGCAGGGTATAGGTTACTCGTTCGCTGCGCGAACATTACCTTCGCGTGGCGCGTGTTTCCGCTAGGCGGGGGAAGAAGTTAGTTTCTACAATGGTTTTTGGTGGATCTTAAATGGTAGTGGACGAGAGAGCGCGCGGTGGGCCGAGAATTCGTAAGTTATAAAACATTCGTAACAGTATAAAAGTTATTGCTTTCAAAATACTTCAAAAACATTGTAAATTTGATCCCGTGCCTCTCCCTCCTTAAAAGCTTTATTGCAAATACGCCGAACGGACTAGCACAATATATACGTAGACCCAATAATCTGACTCATTGTCAGCGGCGAGGCAGCGCATCCAGCCTGATCCAGCCAAGCTTGCGAGACAGCGCAGCGATCAGATCGACATTCGCAACAAATTCATGATATGGCAATCATGCATTTATCGCATACATTTGGCAACGCTGCCAAAGTCAGTCAGTAATTGAATTCGGACTTCTGCCGTTCGCATGCGCAGAAGGCGCCCCAACTTGCCTTGTTTTCTGCTCCGTCGGTATTTCTAGACGCGTGACAATAAAATGCGGTGTCTATTCTATACCTAGTCTGTGAATATATATTGGATGAAGAAACTAGCCTCTTTATACCAGCGCCACCTCTGGCCACAGCCGAACCACTACGACCGCCCTTGTACCGTGCATGGGTACCCGGAGTAAGGAGCCGCCGTCCCCCGCCACTATACCGACGTCGGCAACAAAGGGGTTCCCTGCCGTACCCGCAGCCACACAACAGCCAGCGAAGCAGACCACGCGATAGCGAGCGATGGCGAAGCTCCGTATAGTTAGCACCCCATCCTCAACCCATTTGATTTCTAATACTTGCGATCGTTTGAAGGTCGTTTGATAGTGATTGATAGTCCAATACAAACGTTTGATAGTTAGCCGTTAGCCTGTAATCAAAGAAATAAGTGTCTAGGGGAAATTTTGTCGTAGGCATACGCCCTGTTACATCCCTCCAGAGGACACTAGGAAAAAAAGCGCCAACCCGCTGGGTGCGGCAGACACCGAGACGACAGACAGGGTACATCGACCGCCTGCAGGTCGGGACGATACCGGCCAGGCGGCGCTGACGTCGTCGTCCCATGCCATCCAGCCCCTGAAGGGCAAGGCGTTAGAAAAGCCGCAGCACCGCCCATCAAGGGAGGGGAAGGACAAGACCACCTCGGACCGAGGTCGAAGGAAACAAACAAGCCTGCATCAAACCATGCGACTCCGCCATCACTTTTACGGAGGCACTAAAAGGGGAGACCGTTCAAGGCTCCCACTGACTCATCTCACCGAGAGAAATGGTCACCGTAACCTTGGCCCCCAAAGCACATCGGATGCTCCAACAAAAGACACATGCACATTTCATATAGTGCCCTCGTTAATGGTGCGCGAAAGCTGTCACATGTTCGCGCAGACCCTATTGTCCGATGACAGTAGAAGGAACAGTTTATAGGTCTGTTCTCGCCCTAGTTAGATCCTAAAAGGAGCCTGTAATGCTACAAGATGCTATCGTTATTTATCCGCGAAAACTGTCGTACATTTGCGTAAGACCTATTGTCAGGCAGCAATAAAATAGAAAGATTATGGGCTTGTTCACTCTTTAAAATCGTATAAAAGGGAGCCTACGATGCTCCGACATCAAATCAGTTCCGAGAGCAGTAGAGTGCAGTCCTCAGATCAGAAAGAGTCAATAAAGTACTATCCGTACGTGCGAGTAGTTCAGTTCCAAAGTTCAGTTCCAACGTTCAGTTCTAAAGTCAGTTCTAACACAGTCAGTTCAGCCAGTTCAAACAGCTAGTTCTACTCTACGCCAAAACTCTCGAGTCGTGTTACCACATAGCTCGCAGATCGAGTTACAGTGTTTGCTCTTGGTGCGTAAATCACAGTAAAAGTCGCAACTCAAATTACAATCATCGACCCAGCGAAGTACAAACGTAAGACTAATACTCCGTTACCTGTTCGCATCGTTATATGCACATAATTGTACTGCTAGAATAAAGAAATATATATATATATGGATGTTGGTGGTGTCTTCACCGCACTTGGCTAAAAAGGTGTAACACCTAACATAAATCAAAAGCGAATCGGGTGGATCATCCTTTTTGAATTGCCGCTCATTTGAACGCTTTGCCGACACCTTCAAGAATTGACAACGGCATAATCGATTATTCTCCACGCTTCTGCGAGCTTCAGCTCCTAACCTCCGACAGGCGAATCCACAACGACAACGACAAATCCGGTGACCAAGGGGTCATAAAATCAGAAAGAAAGGAATTCATGCGAATTCCCCACGGGACTCCACGCCGCACAGTGTGTTATTTTGGCAATCTAGCGGGACAAAAGTACCGTCTTGGTGCTTCAATGGTTTTTAATTTTTTTCAGATGTAAGTAGTCAAAATGAAAAGAAAATAACCTGACAAAAAACAAATTTTGAGCCCAAAAAAAAATTTGAAAAATAATTATAAATTTAGGTATTATGTAATTTGTTTTACATTAACTAATGTGATATGAACAGAACAACAATTATAGTTCAAAAATATATTCTTAACAAATTATAAATGATAACATAGCTGGCAAATATGGCCTTTTTCGCATTTGTGCTCATTCTACACGCAGATAAAAAATATTCAGTTTCTACCAGAAGCGCAAGAATGCGCAGAATGTTTTTACAGTTTTGGGTACTTGAATGCTCATAGATTAAGTCTATAAAAGAATCTAGGTGGAATTTTGCGGAATAACTAAGAAAAAGTTAACCTCAATGTCATGTAGTAAACGAATATATCGCCTTGTGGAGCCCAACCTTTGAAGAACAATAACTGCATAAAAACAATTGATATTTATATAAGAAAAACGAGCAGAACATACCATATTGAAGGTACAATTCAGTATGAATAAAAAAAAACCAGGAAGATTTGCCACTTTTCCAGAATTTACGGGTAAACAGAACGAACTGAGAATAACGAGCGCAGACCATTCATTTGCAAGATGAATACGGGTGGGTTCAAACATGTCCCAACACCCTGTGTTGAAGGCAAAAGAGTAAACAGTTTCGGTTTCGACACTACCTAATATCCCTCTGAACACACGCAATAGCGTCCACTTAAAAAAAAGAACTTCATTTTCGGACTTTTGTCCACCTAGATTGCCGAAATAACACACTGTGCGCCGGGTCGTAACAATTCGCATTTCATTATTAATCTGCGTAAATAGACGTAAAATCGTTTGATAGTGATTGATAACAGTGGACAACACGAAAATTGCTTCCTGGCATCTATTAGCTAATTCTTATAGATTTTGACGCGCTGAAAACGAATCTGAAATCCGTTTTTGTTTATTAGGTCTAGCTTTCGAGAAATCGAATTTAAAAAAGAAATGCGTTTTTTGCACTTTGACCCACATTTACGTCGGAAATTTAAAAGTGAGACAATTTCCTTTTATCGGAAAAAATTCTGCAGACTTTCCAGATTAAAATAGTATATAATAATTGTGGAATATGTACTTGCAAATATGTGTAAACATTGATTAAAGTTGGCGAGATACGTTTTTCACGCCTATTTTGAGGGACTCTTTTCGTTTTTCTGTCGAAATTATGCTTCTGGCGTGGATTTCAACTACCCTACGCTATAGAACAGACATTTTTCTTTGGGAAACCATTATAATCGCACTCGAAACTGATTCCAGTTTCACACGGGAAAAGCAGTCCGTGTCTCGCAGTTTCAGCAGGGGTTCTCCGCCATCGATTATTTGACGCGCATGTGACTGCTCGCTGCTCGGCGGAGATACTCAGGTGTGGAGCACGCTACATACAGTAGGGCCGGAAAACCCCTGCTGACACTGCGTGACACGGACTTCTTTTCCCTTTTCCCGTGCGAAACCGGAATCAGTTCTGAGTGCGATTGTAATGGTTTCCCAAAGAAAAATGTCTGCTCTATCGCGTAGAGTAGTTGAAATCCACGCCAGAAGCATTATTTCGACAGAAAAACGAAAAGACTCCCTCAAAATAGGCGTGAAAAACGTGTCTCACCAACTTTAATCAATATTTACACATATTTGCAAGTACATATTCCACAATTATTATATACTATTTTATTCTGGAAAGTCTGCAGAATTTTTTCCGATAAAAGGAAATTGTCTCACTTTTAAATTTCCGACGTAAATGTGGGTCAAAGGGCAAAAAACGCATTTTTTTTTAAAATTCGATTTCTCGAAAACTAGACCTAATAAACAAAAACGGATTTCAGATTCGTTTTCAGCGCGTCAAAATCTATAAGAATTAGCTAATAGATGCCAGGAAGCAAAAAAAAAGTCGAAATTTGTTGTCCAGTGTAATCGGGTATAAACGTTTGATAGTCCGGTGCAGACGTTTGATAGTTATTCGTTTGCTTGCAATCAAAGAAATAAATGCCTAGGGGAAATTTTGTCGTAGGCATTTCATTACACTGCACAACACTAAATTTGCCTTTTGAACGCAAATAGCCAATTTCGACTAATCTTGACCCGCTGAAAACGAATCTGAAACCCGTTTTTGAAAATTGTCTCCAGATTTTGAGTAATAGAATTTTGAAAAAAACAGCCTTTTTTCGACGTTGAACAGCAATCAGGCCGTAGGTTTACAAGTTAGACAATTTCCATTTATTGCAAAAAATTCTCCAGACTTTTCCGAATAAAACGAAATCAAACACTTTTACAAATTCAACTTGCAAACATGTTTAAACATTAGTTAAAGTGGATAAGACACGTTTCGCGCACCTATTTTTCGAGATGTTTTTCAATTTTTGGAAAAAACTGTGACTCCGACGTGAATTCCAATGACACTACACGACAGAGCAGACATTTTCCATCGGAAAACCATCATGATAATATGTAAAACAAGTTTCGGTTTCCTACAGGAAAAGTAACTAAGACTTCGTGCGCGTCACGTAGTAACACGCGCTCCGCTGTGGCTTGTCGCCTAGCGTTTCCACGGCATTGAGTCGGAGAACCGCTGCTCACACTGCGTAACACGCACGAGGTTTTCGTTTTCCTGTGCGAAGCAGAAATATAATTTACATAGTGTTAAAGTGGTTTTCCAAAGACAAATGTCTGCTCGATCGCGTAGAGGTATTGGAATCCTCGTCGGACTCACAGTTTTTTCTAAAAATTGAAAAACATCTCGAAAGATAGGTGCGCAAAACGTGTCTTATTCACTTTAACTAAAGTTTAAACATGTTTGCCAGTTTAAATGGTAAAAGTGTTTGATACCATTTTATTCGTAAAAGTCTGGAGAATTTTTTGCAACTAATAAAAATTGTCTGACTTGTATACTTACGGCCTGATTGTTGTTCAAAGTGGAAAAAAGGCTGTTTTCTTCAAAATTCAATTACTCAAAATCTCGAGACAATTTTGAAAAACGGGTTTCAGATTCGTTTTCAGCGGGTCAAGATTAATCGAAATTGGCTATTTTCGTTCAAAAGGCAAAAAAAAAGTTCAATTTTGTTGTCCAGTGTTATTAATCTACGAAAATAGGTGTAAAATCGTATAATATTGATTGATAGTCGGATATAAACGTTTGATAGTCCAGTGCAGACGTGTGATAGTCCTTCGTTTGCTTGCAACCATGGAAATAAGTGTCATGGGGAAATTTTGTCGTAGGCATACTTTCGCATTTCATTATTAGTCTGCATAAATAGATGTAAAATCGTTTGATAGTGATTGATAGTCGGTTACAAACGTTTGACAGTCCGGTGCAGACGTTTGATAGTTCTTCGTTTGCTTGCAATCATAGAAATAAGTGTCTAGGGGAAATTTTGTCATAAGTTATAATTCCCCGAAGGTCTCGGACAAAATTCTTTGACAAAATTTCCCCTAGACATTTGTTTCATTAATTATGAATGAACGAAGAACTATCAAACGTCTGCACCGGACTATCAAACGTTTATACCAGACTATCAATCACTATTAAACGATTTTACATCTATTAGTATGTATGTATGTATGTATGTATGTTTTCGTTTATTGTTCCTTTCCGGGTTACAATTCTTTTCTTTACACAAAAAACTCCGCTCCTTAAGTCAACCTTACTCTATTTTCTTTCCTAACCCTACTTCGCTCGCCCGCTGCCCTCCTACTTGATTCGCACGCTGCCCTCTCTCTCGCTCGCTCTCCTCTCTCTCCTTTCTCTCCATTCTTAATTCTCTACTTCCTTATATCTATCTTACGTTTACGCCGCCTTCTTTCTCCCTCTTCTTCTTATTCTATTCTTATAATACTTCCCTTCCTCTCTTCTTATTCTCTATCTTATTCGCTATTCTTATCCTACTCCCCTTTCCTCCCTGCCTTTCGGACTTCCGCTTCCTCCCATTCTCTCTTCCTCTCAGTCCTTTTGTTCATTCTCTCTTTCCATTGTTACGTCCTGCGTCCTCCACCCGCCACAATTTTTCGCTTTCCTAAATTATTCAAGAATAACTAATCGATCATTCTCGCCGCAGTCTCCCGTTCGCTCAATAGTTCTAAGATTTACTCTAATCTAACTTTAGGAATGAAGTGCGGTTCTCACGAACCCCCGTTAGCGATAAGACACGCCACGCGCGACAAGTAGAGGTAACTTACACCCGAGCGATAGCCAAGACAGCGCGAGTAGGGAACGAGCGAAACGTACGAGAAATAGCTCCGCCGAATTCTCGCGCTGAGCGACCGGACAACCACCAAGTAATGCAACCTGCCCGAAAAGGAATTCCAAAAGATAAGATACGTGTAGCCGAGTCCTGGGAAAGGCATCTGTCGCGCCGTTCCCAGGATATAACGCTGATGCAGTGTCAGCAAGCAAGCCCCGCTCAGCGGAGCGTGGCGGGTATATAGGGCAGTAGGAGACCATTTTTGGACACTCTCACGTACCATTTGGGACTTGTGACTTGCTCCTTAAACGTTGTACTTCAGTTCACTTCTTTTGAGTGCAGTCCTCCGAACTGCACCTTTGTTCGCGTATTGAGAATTCAAGTCCGGGTGCGAAGCGTAACACCCGACTTAGTTTTACCTTCGGTATCTTTCAAGTGATTCAAGTGTAACGAATAGAACCAAGTCAAGCCAAGTCGAGTCAATCGAATCAAGCGAAGTCCAGCGAATAATCAACGCGCTAGAATCAGTGCCACTGTTCCTGTATCTCGTCAGCCAGCGTCAGGTTTGTGTAATCAACCAAACTTTGTAATCCGGACCGTTCTAGGCAACCAGCGTGGTGAAGCCTCTGAAATTCAGCTAATTATAAGTAACTTGCGTGATCGAGACACTGCGTCTAGTCTCGATCTCCGATACTCCGGTCGCGATAACGAAGTGGAGCCGTTCCACTCCAAATTGTAGGGTTCGATCAACTAATAAACACCATGTACACAATCTCGTGAATCACCTATTGCACACCCATCCTCACAACGCGACTCGTACACCCGCGTAAAACCTGGTTATCGGAGTGTTCTCTGAGTGTAATTAGACGGGGGATTTTACCCCTTTTCTTGCCCGCGATAACCTAGGGCACCGAAACCGCCGGCCGCATAAATCGAGTGGTCCTTGCTGCCGCCTTCGAGCATGTGCCTGAGTCGCCGTGCGGGCAATATCCCGTGGGCACCGTCGAACCTCCGAGTTCCGGTGACCCCTCTGCGAATCTTTCGCTGCGGCATCAGCTCACAAGTTTCGTTACCCCGCGGCGGGTCCCCTCGTTACGATCGTGGCTCCTCAACCACCTTCGGCGCACCACGGTTCGGGCCCGAGGTCAGTGGTCATATCCACGGATCGCAACTATTCTCCTACTCAAACCTATAACCAGAGAGCACCCCGACGACGCCAGCCACGTAAGGATTATAGAAGAAATCGGCGGGGCGGAGTAAAACACTGGGCACGACGCGCAGCTGCTCGCTTGTACCGGTCGCAGCTATCTCGACAAACAGCGAGCGAATCCTCGAATTCCCTTCCGCCTACCTACCCGCACCCCGGACATCACGCGCCACCGGTCTGGACTTCTCCAGAACAGCCTTGTCCGTTCGAACTACCCCCAGGGCAAGATCAGTTCACAGTCTACTTCGAGCCTCTAGAACCGGAAATCGTACCGTCTACCGTCGTGATAACTGAGATCCGCAAAGATTCGGACGTCGAAGTTATAGATTAAGTAACCGCACGGACGCGAGTAGATTCTCAGGTTGGTGTAATCCTGAGTCGCCAGCGACGCTCACACTTTCTGCGCCGTAACTGCACGGACGCAAGTAAATTCTAAGGTTGGTGTAATCCCGAGTCACCAGCGACGCTCACACTTTCTGCGCCGTAACCGCACGGACGCGAGTAGATTCTCAGGTTGGTGTAATCCCGAGTCACCAGCAACGCTCACACTTTCTGCGCCGTAACCGCACGGACGCGAGTAGATTCTCAGGTTGGTGTAATCCCGAGTCACCAGCGACGCTCACACTTTCTGCGCCGTAACCGCACGGACGCGAGTAGATTCTCAGGTTGGTGTAATCCCGAGTCACCAGCGACGCTCACACTTTCTGCGCCGTAACCGCACGGACGCGAGTAAATTCTCAGGTTGGTGTAATTCCGAGTCACCAGCGACGCTCACACTTTCCGCGCCGTAACCAGTCGGACGCGAGGATACACGTAGGTTTAGTGTCGAACCAGGACACGGAGTATATTTAGGCGCGTGGGACGTCTCAGCGAGCCGCTCCGCTGACACGTAAAATCTCTTATCCGGCCGGTCACTTCGTCTGTCTTCCGATCCCCGGTATACCCGGTGTACGAAGGGTGCCGAAAAACGGAGGACGTAACACCATCCATCCGTTCTCACCCACTCGCTCCATTCATGTCCTCATTCATTCCTCTCCCTCCACCCCTCCCTTCTTTCTCCCGCACGCTCCCCCTCTCTCTCCTCCTTCTCCCGTCTCGCTACCTCCAGTTTCTTCATCCAATCCTCCCCCCCCTCCTTCCCCATCTAGTATTTCCTTTGCCTTTACATCCCACCCCCTCGTTCTCTCCTCTGCTCTCCCCCAGCCTCTGCGTCTCTCCCACACGTGCTCCCATGTCTCTTCGTCTTCTCCACACAGCCTGCACTTCCTCTCTTCCTCCTCTGTCCAATACAACCCTTCTCTCATTTCATTCCCCATCCTGAATCTCACCACTCTACATACTCTTCTTTCGCTCCACCCCTTCCTCAGGTATCCTTTCCTTCTCTCCCCTACTACTTCTCCGTACCACCTATTCGACCTCGGTTCCTTTATCCTTTTCTCTCTTTCTCTTCTCTGTTCTTCATCGTCCCTCTTCTCTAGCTCCCCATATTCCACCCCTTGTTCCTCCCCCATCTTTGGGTCTCTTTCCCTGAAAAACTCCGTTCTTTCTTCCTCCCATCTCCCTACCACCTTTCCCTTTCGCTATCTCTCCCTCATCTCTCTCCAGCATCCTCTCGCTATCGCTCCCCCTTTCCCCTCCTCCAGTCCCTTCTAAAAGTTCCAAGCCCTTCTTCCCGCCCTTACCCTCACCGCAGCATGTACCCCGGCGTTCTCCCTCCTAGCCCCAATACCCATCTCACGTACCTCTCCTGTAGTGCCTCTACTGTCTTCCTCTCCCTCCAGCCCCATACCTCCAGCTCATATTCCTGCCCCTCCGTCCATACCAACGTGCCCAACAGCCACAGCCGACTATCCCAGTCCTTACTCCACAACCTCTTCCCCAGTCCCCACACCTCCCTCATCGCCGCCGCCGCCCTTCTGGGTCTCTCCCTCACATTCTTCTCGCTCCCACCTCCCAGCTCCACCCAGTATCCCAGATATTTTACCTCCTTTACCTCCTCCAATTTCTCCCCCCCCCCCCAAATCTATTCTTCTTTTCCTCCGTCCCCCCTTTCTAAACCTCATGACCTTTGTCTTTCCTGTGTTCACCTCTAAGCCCTTCCTCTCCATGTATCTTTCCATCCTCGCCATCATTGCCCTCATCTCCCCTTCGTCCTTCGCTATCACCACTACAGCGTCCGCATAAAATAGTGAAAACACCTCCCCCCCCCCACTTTGATCCCTTCCAATCCCACCTTTCTTAGATCCTCCTCCAAATCCGCCACCAATATATTAAATAGGATCGGACTGAGCGGACACCACTGCCTCAATCCTCTCGCCGTCCAAAACACTTCCCCCTTCTCCCCCCCTATTCTCACCCTACTCTTTGTCTCCCTCATTAGTTCCTCGACCCTTTTTACTAAACCCTCTCTGACCCCCCTCTCTCTCTCATAGCCCAAGTTACTTTCCTCCTTCCCACCGAATCAAATGCCGCTTTTAAGTCCAAGAACAACGCCACCATCTTTCACCCTTTCTTTCCTATTTCTCTATTTATTATATAATTCAGTGAGTATATCTGGTCCCCATCCCTTTCCTAAACCCTGTCTGCGATTCCCCCAACATCCCTTTGCCCTCTACCTCCTTTTTTTTTTTTTTAACGTGGGGGAAATCTTCATAAGACGCCCCACCTCCGCTGGGGCGGAGGCAGGGCAGTGCGGGATTTGTACCCGCTAAAACCCGCACGGTGGCCAACTCAAGCATTCATCGGCGGCTCCGGGAACTTATCAAATGCTACACGGAGCCGCCGCGCCTGGGCTTCCCAGAGAGGGAAGCACCTTCTCGGGGGGTAGCGAGGTACCCCCTCAGGGGTGGCCGCTGTTACGCCACCCCGTCGGCTCGTCTCGACGGCCCATGAGGGCCACACCCCTGTGCCGTCACAGCCGGGCCTCCTAGCGACGACCGGAGCCCCAGCTCCGGCCGCCGCAGGCCCCAGGACCGACGCATGCCTTGTGGGGGGAGAAGCCCGCGTGGCCTTGAGCTCCTCCCCGGCACGCGCCGGTCCCCTCCATCTCGTCCATCGTCGTCGAAGGACCTTTGGAGTGCGAGGCGCGCTAGGGAACGTCCGGTCCCCCAGCGCCAACCCCTCCGCCAGGGAACGGATCGGCGGGAGCGACGGCGGCAGGACCCCGCCGCCTCCCCCGCCTCACCCTTCTTCTTTCCCGCCGAGCGGGATCAGTCTGTTCCCGATCCCGCTCGGCCGCCTCCTTCTGCGAGATTACGTCCTCGCAGAAGGAGGCCATTGCGTTCCACGACCTCTCTCCGCCCACCATGGCTTCAACCACGGCCGGCAGAGAGAGGTCCCAACCGATCTCCTGACGGAGGTCCCGCCTTTGACGAGCGAAGGCGGGACACTCCTCAAGGACGTGCTGCGCGTTGTCCAGCTCCGCGCCGCACTGCTGGCACTCGGCCGTCGCCTCGGCCCCCATCTTCTGCAGGTACTCACCGAAACAGCCGTGACCGCACCTGCGTCATCCTGTGGGAGAGCCCACCATGCCTGCGGTCCAGCCAGAGATCTAGCACTGGCAGGACCGCTCCGACCGCTCGCTGGCGGGCAGCTCCACTTGTGGTAAGCTGCAACCGCCATATCTCTCTCGCGAGCAGCCGGGCCTGACACTTCATACCCTCGACCGCCGTGTCAGGGGGGGCCGCCCCGTTGCGGCAGAGTGTCTGCCACAGCCGATAGATATCGGCCTGGGCCACCGCCTGCAACTCGAAGGGCACGACCCCCGCCAAGATAACCGCCGCCTCGTGGGAAATGGTGCGGTACCCACGGCACACCCTGACAGCCATCCGGCGCTGGACACGGCGCAGCAGTTCTCTGTTCCGCCGGCTGGCCATCAGGGCGCCCGACCACACCGGGCACCCGTATAGGATCATGGCCCGCACCACCCCCACATAGAGGCCGCGAACCTTCTCACTCGGTCCCCCAAGGTTAGGCAAGAGGCGACCAAGCATGGTCGCCACGCCCTCCACTCGGGGGACGAGGCGGCCGAAATGGCTCTCGAAGCGCCAGCGGCTGTCCAGGTCGAGCCCGAGATACTTCATACGGTCCTCGACCTGGACGTAGGCATCTCCCACTCGGATCCGGGACCGAGGTGGACGCCGCGACAGAGGCAGTCCGTGAAACCAGACTGCCTCCGTCTTCTGCGGCGACACCTCCAGTCCCAGTTCGCGGATTCCGGCGACGACCGAGGCCACACCAACTTCCGCGAGGGCGGTGGTCCCCGCCCAATCCCTCCCGCCCGACATGACTAGCGTGTCGTCGGCATAACAAACCAACGACACGCCTGGCGGGAGGGCGCCGTACAGCACCGCGTCGTAACCCAGGTTCCACAACAAAGGTCCAAGAACGGACCCCTGTGGTACGCCGCGGTTTACCCCCCTCTGGAGCAGCCCGCACCGCCCCGGATACTCTATCCACCTGTCCCGCAGGTAGTCCGACACTACAGCCTAAGATAGGGAGGCACCCCGTGCTCGCAGAGCGCCCCCCGTATCTTCCCCCAGGGCAGCGTGTTAAAGGCATTGACGATGTCAAGGCAGACAGCCAACGCCACGCCGCCCCGGGAGACAGCCGCATCCGCGAGGGACCGTGCTCGATTAATCGCATCTAGCGTCGACCGTCCCCCGCGGAAGCGAAACTGGCACTCGGCCAGGTCGGACCCACCGCCGGACAGGTGCCCCGAGAGGCGGGCAGCAAGCACACGCTCGAAGAGCTTGCCCGCCTCATCGAGGAGACAAATGGGCCGGTACGCAGAGGGAGACCCTGCAGGCTTGCCCTTCTTTGGGACGAGGACCAATACAACTCGCTTCCAAATTAGCGGCATACGCCCCGACCGCAGGCAGGCATCGAACAGCCGCCGCAGCCGGGGCCCGAGGACGCGCAACGCCTTCAGCCAAACCCAGCCTGGGATCCCGTCAGGGCCGGGAGCTTTATTGCCGGCGCCAAGACGTTGGGTCGCCAGGTAGAGCTCCTCGTCCATAACCCCAACATTGGCGGGAGCAACAGTTAGCTCCGCCGGCTCGAGCAGTCGCGGTTCATCCCCATCTACAGGGAATAGGGTGTCCACGACACGCTCGAGCACGTCGGGGTCCAGGCTCTCCGTGACCGGGGGCGCCGAGATGCGTAAACGCCCAAGCACCAACCGGTATGGGCGCCCCCATGGGTCACGGTCGAGAGAACCGAGGAGCTCATCCCAGGCCCGGGTTTTGGCTTCCTTTATGGCCGCCTGCAGAGCCGCTTTAGCCTCTCTGTACGAGGAGTACAGCCGCTCTTCTTCCGCCGGGTCGCGGTTCCTCCTTCGGCGGGCCCTCGTGAACCGGCGGCGGGCCGCCACGCTTGCGGCGCGCAGCGATGCGATCTCGTCGGACCACCAATGCACTGCCCGCCTTGGAGGTTTCCTGGCTCGGGGCATGCAGGCGTCACAAACAGACGTCATTGCACCCCGGAACCATTCGGCCTCCTTATCCACGTCCTCGACCTGCCCTCTACCTCCTCCCTCAACCTGTCCGCTAATAACTTCGCATATATCCTGTATAGCGAAGGCATTAGCGTGAGTCCCCTATAATCCCCCGCCTTCTTCCCTTCTCCCTTCTTCACAATTGGTACTATTACTCCTTCGCACCATTCCACCGGCCAACCCTCTCCATCTCACACCCTCCTACACACCCCCCCCCCCGCCTCTCACCTCCGTTCCTCCACAGCGTCCACACAAGCAATCCCATCCCCCCAACCGCCTTCCCTTCCTTCATCCTACACAATACCCCCCCCCCCTATTTCCTCCATACATAATTGCTTCTCTTCATCCCTTTCCCTCCCCCCTGCACTTCCCCCGAACACTACCTTCCTTTCTACCCCCCGCCCCAAACAACCCCATGAAATGCTCCTTCCACTCCTCCCCTGTTATATCCCTGCAAATCCCCTTCCTACCTCTCTTGTTCCTCCTTACCCCCCCATACCTCCCTTTCCGTTCTTGCCTCCCCCACCCCCCTTACCACCCTCTCTCTCTCTTCCTCCTTCTTCCTCTCGCACAGTTCCTTATATCCCTTCTTTTTTGCCCCATACTCCCCCCTTCCTCTCTCTTCCACCTTCTTAGTTTCCTTCTGAGCTTGCTCTTTGCGTCCCTACATTCTTCGTCCCACCATCACCTCCTCGTCCCCCCTTTCTTCTCCCCCCTCCCCTCCTCTTCTACCGCCGTTCTTATCTTATCCCCCAGCCCCTTCAGATCCTCCTCTGGCGTCCCTCCCCTCCTCCTTTCCTCCTCCCCTGTCTTCAGCGATTCTCTAAACCTTTCTCTCCTCTCTTCGTCCCACTTCCCCCTATACCTCCCCTTTCTCTCTCTCCTCCCTTCACTTCCCTTTTCCATCTTTCCCTTTATCGACACCACAACCGGCTGGTGATCGGAGTCTACTTTTTCTCCCACCTCTATCCTCTCTACCTTCTCCTTCGTCCTACTATCCCCTATCACGTAGTCGATCACCGTCCTACCTCTTGCCACCACATACGTGAACTCTCCCTCCTTATCCCCCTCTGTGCATCCATTCATTATTGCCCACCCCCCTTCCTCTACGCACTCTACCAGTAACCTTCCCTCCCTGTTCATTTTCCCGTCCTTCGATCTTCTTCCCTCCTTCTCCTCTTCATCCCCCTCATCGCCCTCTACCCACCCTCCCTTCCTTCCTGTCTTGGCATTGAAGTCCCGTATTATTATGGACATTCCCTCCTCCTCCACCCCTTCCATCCTATTCCTCAACCCCTCCAACTTCCTTTCTATATCCCCCCTCACATATATTCCTATTACCCTCCATCTATCCCCCCCTAACCTCATCACCCATTCCCATTTCCCGTCTTCGTCCCCCCCTCTCTCTTCCTCCTCAATCATTATCCCTCACCTCGTCCCCCTTATCATTCCCCCGCATGCTCTTCCTTTTTTATTCCATCTCGTTGCAAACCTCACTTCCCAATCGTACTCTTTCTGCAGCCTTTCTTTTGTCCTTTCCCATCCTTTCTCCTCTATCCACGTCTCCACCCATAATACCACATCCCACTCCTTCATCCCCTCCCAGAAGTCCCCAACCCCGCCACGTTCCAGAACGCTAGCTTCCACCCCTCCCCTTCTCCTCTCCTCCCTTCCGTCTGCTCCTCCCCCCTTTTCTTCTCTATTTCCCCTCTCTTTCCTCTCCCTCTTTCTACTCACCCTCCCTTCCCCTTCCCCCTCCGCCTCTCCTCTCCCCGCCACCAGTCTCTCCTCCATCTCGTCCCATTTCCACCATTTCCCTTCAATCCTCACATTCCCATATCCCACCCACACCGCCTTTCCCTTGCTTCTTTCCTCCCTTGCTGTCTCCTCCATCTTCCACCTCATCCTCCTCTCCCTCTACGTTAAGTCATCGTCTATCTTTATCTTCCTCCATCCCATCATCACTTCCTTCTTTTTCTCACTGTCCTTCATATCCACTATCACCGTCCCTCCCTCTCCTTCCCTCCCTCCTCTCCCCATCTCCTTCATTTCCTCCACCTTCATGACCACCCCCATTTCCTTCAATATTCCTTCTATTTCATCCTTTCTCTCTTCCCCCCTTTTTTTCAGTCCTCTTATGATTATGTTATTCCTCCTTCTCTCTCTCTCTCTCTCTCTTTCCTTTCTTCCCTCCATTCCATCTCCTTAATCTTCCTTTCCATTTCCTCCATTTTACCTCTTTCCTCTGTCTCCCATCCTGCTGTCTTCCCCCCTTCCACCTCCTCCTTCTTCGCTATCTCCAGCTCCTCTATCCTCTTTTCTATTTCCCTTTTTTCTTTCTTCCATTTCTCTTCCCCCTCCTTTAACTGCTTCCTCAGCGTCTCCTTCACCTCCTTCATTCCCTCCTTCCCCTATACCTCCCCTTTCTCTCTCTCCCCCCTCACCGTCTCCTTCACCTCCTTCATTTCCTCCTTCAACCCTCCCCCCTGCTTTACCATCATCTCCATCATTACCCTTATTCCATCCTTCATTTCCTCTCTCATCTCTCTCATCTCCTTCCTCCATTCCATCCCCTGTTCCACCCCCTCTTTTCTCCCCAATTCTTTCCCCGGCGACCTGTGGAGCCTTTTCATCGGCTTGAAAATGCCCTCCTCTTCCTTATTCCCTCCTATCCTCCCCTTCTCCAAGTTTTCCCTCTTCCTCTTTACTGCCTCTTCCCATTCCTCTCCCCCCTTCCACCTTCCGTTACCCTCTGCCATCTTCCCTGCCTGCCCTCTTCCTTACCGACTCTCTTCCTCTGTTCCTTTCCTTTCCGCCAGGTGTCTCCCTCTCTCTCTCGCCCTATACCGTCTTCCCGCATTTCCACCACGTTCTCTCCTAACCTCTTCCCTGCCCGCTTCTTCCCTTCCCTTCTATTCCACACACCCGCTCCCGTTCACGCCACCTACACTCACCCGCACTCCTCTCCCTTTCCTCTACCCTCTCACCCACCTCTCTCTCCTTCTTTCCACTTATCTCTTCTCACACACTCTTTTCTTAACCACTCGCTCTCACCCGTCCGCTCACATTCACTCCGGAAACGGAAGTCCATAAAACTATGATATATTTTATATAATATTATAATGCGACATGTATGAATATGCATGAACTTACTGGTTTGTATGTTCGCCGGCTGTGGCCCCTGGCCCGCTGGTGCTGGTGGTGACACTGGCGCGGCTTCAGCACGTGTCTTACAAGCAGGATGTGCTTCCCGCGCCCCGCTGGGGTCCTGCGGTGCCACCTCCGGCACCGGCGCGGCTTCGGCACGTGGCTGCCCACTAAGGTTCCCCGGAATCCCGGGTTCGGGCTCCTGCCCTGGTGCCTGCTCTTCGGCATGTTCCGGCATACAGTAATATCTCCCGTAGTGTCCACCAACTCGGACTCGTATTGGGACAGTACGAGGCGAGGAGACACGCTTTTCGAGCCTCACGCTCGCTTTTGTAGTTCGCCGAACGAAGAAAAGGACAGCGAATAAAAGAGATAACGAACCGACAGTCGGGACACCTGAGGCATTAAAATGTAGCCTATCAAATGTTGCAATAAAGACAGTCCTTAAACTTTTGAATTATTAACTTTCTCTGTAGGAAAAAGTTTATAACATACTGATGAGATTGTTCTGATCAAAATGATACCAAACATGATATAATTTGAAGCACATTTACTTATCGAGTAACTCATGTCCGAACCGCCTGTGTGGAGGGAGGTCCCTGCCTTCGTCGTGGCCGTTACATATAGGCTGTGCTGCGATCTTAATGTAGTGAAATGAAATGTAGGATCCTTCCTTCGTATTGTCCGTTACATATAGGTTGTGCGGCGATCTTAATGTAGTGAAATGTAGGCTCCTTCCTCCTTAGTGTCCGGACACTACGAAGGAAGGAGCCTACATTTAAGGGACTTCTAGCGGCGGAAGGAACCTACATTTCGGTGGAGAGGTACAATGAGTCACATGATAACTATTAAATAAGTAAATGTGGTCCAAATTATATCATATTTGATATCATTTTAATCGCAAAAATTTCACCAATACCGTACACAAATTTTCGCATAAAAAAAATAATATTAAGGGACTTGTATTATTGTATTTCGAACTGTCAAGCCGTGAACTTACATGAAAGAGACCGCGTCGCGTGTCGGATTATGCACGCTTGGCTGGCTCCGACGAAAACAACATAGGCATAGGACCAACGCGGTGGATACTCAGAAAGGAGATCTGGATGGACACTAACGGAGATATTACTATAGCGTCTTTTTCTGCACAGAGCCATAAATTTATACATATTTGGAATATAATTGAAAATGATTATAAAATGCACATAATTATGTATTTATATTTGTACATTGATTCTACTGTGAAAAGTTAATCATGTTATTTTGTAAAAATTAAAAATTCTCTGAATAGAAGAAACAGATATTCAAAAGTTTATTTCTGTATTGTACGTATAAACAAATTATGGGAATCTACACAATCTTTATTACTGTAACAATACGATAGGCGCATATAGACGTAAAAATCTAATTTCGGGACTTTTGGCTACAAATGTATCTGAACTGTATCCTCAATTTACAATTTTGTTACAAACGGTCTCACGTCATGTCAAAAGGAAATAGAATGTATGACAATATGTATTATGTACTGACGGGGTGAATCCGATATTTTTTCCATATCGCACACGTAGCTGCCACTCTGCTTTCACTGTCTGACTGTCTGTTACTAACTGCCGTCTGACGTGCGTTTTCGGCAGTCGCGCATTGCCCTTTCCTTATCCACAGTGTGCTTCGCCGCCTCGTCAGGATACAATCAGCTATCGCCGGCAACATTCGCGCGCAATATATATGTTAGTCTTAAAGATATACAGTTTTTTCCTCGCGCACCGTGGCCGCGTTTCGCGGAAATTACTTCTGTGTTGTGTCCTTACGCGTTGAAGGACAAACAGTCACTTGCACGCGCGGAAGAGGCAGCAGCGGGCGTGCTGCATTTTCTGTGCTGCAGTGCATTTTTAAATCATTAGGTTGTATTTTATTGTCGCGTGTGTTTGGTTTGTAAGTGTCTTGTGCCCGCGTGTGTGTACCTGTGTAGTGTGTCTGTGTGTGAGTGCTCGTAGGAGAAGCGGGTAAGTTATTTTTATTCTACTTTTTTTTCTGTCTGTTTCTTGCGAGTTTACACATAAATGTCCCATTTGCAAAGAGAGAAATGCAAGCGGAGCTTTTGCGAAGCTTGGCTTCGCAATAAAAAATATAATTCATGGGTGCGAAATGTGCCTTCTGTCATAAATTTATTTCATTGCTTAATATGCAATAAAGATATTTCCTGCGACACGTGCATTTCCAAACATGCGAATTCTGCGAGTCACATAAATCGTACAATTACAAAGTCCTGTGATAACAAAAATAGCCACGATGCAGAATCGGAGACAAATTGTTTGACGGCACGCACATTTCGGAAACAATGATCAGATATTGAAGAATTTGAACCATAGTTACACGAAATGTCGGGCAACGAAACATTGTGTCTTTGTTCGTATTGTAACAAGACAATAACGGCGAGATTAGTTAATATTTATCATCACGCAAAATCCGCAGTTCATATCGTACAAGGAAGATGTATAGAAACGCAAGAAACAAACCAACAAAATCATATCACGGACAAATCGAAATTGTCATTAAATGCGCGACAGAAAGCAGCGGAAATTCAATACGCTGCTTTCATCGCGGAACATGACATTTCGTTTACGACAGCAGGAAAATTATTGAAATTTTTCCAAAAAGTAGGCACAGATTCTGACGTCTTGCAAAATATGAGTATGGGCAAGACCAAATGCGGTCACATATTCGCAAATGTCTTGTGTCCGGTAGAAACAGAACGTGTTTCGGCCATCCTACAAAATATAAAGTTTAGTATTTTTATAGATGAAACGTCAGACATGACTAATAAAAAATTACGTTTCATGTTCGATATGTGCATCCGGAAACATTAAAAATGATGTCGCAGTTAGTAAAACTAATCGATCAAGATGCAAAAGATTGTGGTGCAGAAATGATATTTGACGCATTCCGAAAGGAAATGCACAGGTTATAAATTCCATTTAACAATATTGTTGCTTTGTCGTGCGACAATGCGCGTGTTATGACCGGCAGACATTCATCATTTCAACAAAAGTTGCAGGAAAAATGTAAACATGTACTAACACTGCCATGTCCATGTCATTCCGTCGCGTTAGCCGCAAATGATGCATCCAAAACGATTCCAAATAACTGCGAAAACTTTGTAAAACAAATCTCTAGTTTTATAAATTGCAGTCCCGAGCGATCAGCTATCTTTAGCGATTGCTGTGAGGACACAGACCGGATAATTTTGAAATTGGCGGAAACACGCTGGCTTTCCCGGCATTTATGTATTAGTCGAATTCTAGAATCATGGGATAGTATTGACAAGTTTTTAAAAGAGTTAATTTCTAGAGAAAAGTCTGCAAAAGCTGCACAATTTGTAGAAGTCATGCAGACTCACGATGTTAAAGCATACCTATTATTTCTTAAATATATTTTACATCACTTCAATGCATTCACGATATTTTTCCAAGCTCTGGAAACAAAAGTTCAAGCGTAAATCGCTAAATTTATTGCAAATAGTATGCAAAAACTTTTTAAAACCAGAGCTTTTAGCATTACAAAGGATTTCCGTTTCCGGTGAGCGTGAGAGAGCAGTGAGGTGTAATAGAGAGCGTGGAAAGGTGGGTAGGAAGAGAGCAAGGAGAAGTGTGAAGGGTGGAAGAAGGGAGCAGAGGGAGCGGAGGGATAGAGGGTGGAGAAAAGGGACGACGGGAAAAGGCGGAGGGAGGTGAGAAAGATGGGCAGGCAAAAAGTGTGGTTAGGAGGAAACGCGGGAGCCAGAACGCCCTGGGCCTGATGGAATACCATCTTTCGCAGTCAAGCTCGCCTTTGCCTTTTCACCGGAAAATCTCGTTCGTCTATTTAAAGGATGCCTTAAGGCGTCTTGTTTTCCGGATGTGTGGAAGATTCAGGACCTCGTCCTTATTCCTAAGGCCTCTAACACTGCGACTGGCACTGGAGTTAAATACCGCCCAATAAGCCTCATTGACAACTTGGGCAAGGTGCTGGAACACCTTATTCTTCAACGGCTGGAGGCGTCGCTGGTAGGAAATGGAGGGCTTGCTAAAAACCAGTTTGGCTTTCGCAAGCAGAGATCAACGATCGAGGCCATTGATACCGTTCTCGACTACGCTAGGCGGGCAGAACGGTTGGGCAGGTACACTGTCATGCTGACTCTAGACATTAAAAATGCCTTCAACTCCATCCGCTGGGATGACATTTTGCATGTCCTTCGTGACAGGGGGGTGCCTCTGTACCTCCTTGCTATTATCGATGGCTACCTGAGGGATAGACGCCGCAGGCTGTGGTCCAATGGCTGCATGTCCTATAGACCCATCTTCGCTGGTGTCCCGCAGGGTTCAGTAATCGGCCCCTTCCTGTGGAATGCTGTATATGACCAGCTAGTGGTCAGGCACACATCCGGCGAGGTTATCTTTATTGCATACGCTGATGATCTGGCGGTGCTTGTGAACGGATACCGTATGGACAAGGTTGAGGACAACATACAAAAGGCCTTACAGGAGATTCGGGATTGGGTTCGACATGGTCTAGAACTCGCACACCATAAATCGGAGATGATCCAGCTCACAGGCAGGCGGAAAGGCAGAGTACCCAGCATACGTTTTTGTGGTGCTGAACTGTCCCCAAAGGAAGAGATCGAGTACCTGGGTGTTATCATTGATTAGAGGAACTCGTTTGCCCCACACCTTAGGCCGACCTGTGCTAAGGCGCATAAGGCTGCTCTCTCTCTGTCCAGCCTGATGCCCAACCTGGGGGGACCACTGCAGGCTAAAAGGCGGCTACTGTACACCATAGTAGAATCCATTGCCCTGTACGCGTGCCCATCATGAATTGGTGCTCTTAATACAGCCATAACACGGAAGATACTCGATACACTCCAGAGATAATATGCCTTGCGGATGGCAACAGCATACCGTACCGTATTGTCAATGTTGTTGCGGATGCCCTGTCCCGCATCCAAACAATCTCGATGCCGACCACGCTGGATGCACCCACCATTCAGGCAGCGCAAGAGGAGGACGAGGAGCTCCCCCACATTAGGGCGTCCAGTTCCCTCTTACTCCAACACCTGAAGATAGACGACGCTGTCATCTACTGTGACACTTCCAGCGGCTGGGTACGGCCCTACATTCCACAGAGCCTGCGGCGACAAGCCTTTGAAGTCATCCATGGCCTGTCACATCCGAGCGGACGAGTCACCTCCCGCCAGCTCAAGGAAAAGTTCGTGTGGCCGGGCATTAAAAGGGACGTACTTCGCTGGGCGCGTGAGTGCATCCCCTGCCAGCGCTCAAAAGTGCACCGCCACACCCGACTCTCGCCGATGCACATCAGCGTACCAAGCAACCGGTTCAACCATGTTCACCTGGATCTGATCGAACTGCCTAAGGTAGGAGAAATGAGATACTGTCTCACAATCATAGACAGATTCTCCAGGTGGCCAACTGCCATTCCGCTGCCCAACATGCTGGCGGACACCGTCGCGACGGCCTTTTACACGCAGTGGGTCTGCATGTTTGGCACGCCTCTTACAATCACCACGGACCAAGGGGTGCAGTTCGAATCCGCACTGTTCTCCGCTCTGGCGCGCATGATCGGCACGGAACGAATCCGCACCACGCCATACCATCCTCAGGCAAATGGACTCATCGAGCGGTGGCACCGAACCCTCAAAGCTGCCCTCAAGTGCAAGAGTGAGATTCCCTGGCCTGAGCTCCTACCAACGGTGCTCCTTGGGCTACGCACTGCCTACAAGGAGGACTTGAAAGCCTCACCGGCGGAGCTACTTTTCGGCACTGCCCTCCGAATCCCCGGTGAGTTTTTTGTCACTCATGACGTTCCGGCCAATCCACAGGTCTTCGTGGAAAAATTCAGGGAGCACATAAAGGCTGTGCGACCCTGTCAGACGGCCCACCACATCAAGCCGCGGTTCTTCACTGCCAAGGACTTGTACTCTTGCTCCCACGTCTTCAGAAGGGTCGACTCAGTTCGAAGGCCCTTGGAGCAATCCTACACGGGGCCGCATGAGGTCCTCAGGCGCCCAAGCGACAGAGTTTTCGTGATACGGGTGGGATCTGACGAGAAGACTGTCTCTGTTGACACCTTGAAGCCGGCATTCCTTGCCTTGACTGACTCGGAGCCATCCGCAACCCCGGCACAGGTCACCGCGCAACACCCCAAAACGTACCCTGGCGCCTCCAAACGGGTATCGTTTCCTTCTCTGCCCGAGAAGGTCACTGGGGGGGAGTGACTGTGGCGGACCCAGCAGTGCAGCTTCACGCGCCGTCCACCTCTCAGCGCCTCGATCGCCACGAGTCGGACACACAGCCGACCAATCCTAGGCGCCCGGAGAAGGACGATCCACACCGCCGACGACGGAAGCAGGAACTGCTTCCACGGGAGGAAGCGGATATCCCCTCTTTCCTGTTTGGACAAGACTTCCGTACCTGACGCGAAACTACACACGTTGTTGCACGCGACTTTTTATCTCACTGTGATCTGTTACATGTGTTAATGTTATAAATATATCTCTACTAAACCCTTTGAGAGTGTTTCCACTAATTCATACTGAGCGCCGAAAGGCTAAATAGGAGAGGAGACAGCGACACCTGCAGGGAGATAGAATAACGAGGACGTGGCGGTAGAGCGAAGGTCGATAAGGCAGGGACGAGACAAATGGATAAGGCAAAGGAGCTAGGAATAGGGATGGGGATGAGAAAAGAGCATGGAGAAGCAGTGGAAAAGGAACAGGGTGGGACATGAGGGAAGAAAGGTAGGAGGGAAGGGGGAGGAGGATTGGATATTTAAAGCAGGGAAAAGGTTGCAAAGTTCGCCGTAGAGTTTGGTGGAGAAGGGGGGGGGGGGAGAAGAAGGAGGAAGAGGGGAGGATCCGGGCGATTATAAAGGTTGAACTGAGGAAGGAAGTGAGGGAAGCGAAGAAAGAGGCCATGTCTGAGATGAAGGAGATGTTGGAGGTGTTGAAGGGCCAGGTAGAGGAGCAGGGGAGAGATACGAGGGAAGAAGTGATCGCGGAGTTGAGGAGAAAGATGAAGGAAGGGGAGGAGAGATGGAGGAAGGAAAAGGAAGGGATGGAGAGAAGAATAGCAGAAATGGAAGGGAAACTGGAGGACATAGGAATGAAGGGAGAGAAGAGGGGGGGGGGAGGACAGGGGGAAAAGGAAATGGAAGAGATTAGGGACAAACTGAGGAGAATTGAATAGAAAGAGGAAAGGAAGGAGGAAAAGAGGAATAATATAGTGGTAAGAGGGTGGAAGGGGAAGGGGGAGCTTAAGGGTTTGCTAAAGGAATTGGGGGTAAAGGCAGAAATTGGGGAAACAAGAGAGTTGACGAGAGGGGGATGGGAGGAGGAGTGATACCAAGATTCGGAAACAGAGACCAGAAGAGGGAGCTGATTGTGGCGAGAGGGAAGTTGAGGGAGGAGGGTATAAAGATAGAAGATGACTTGACATGGAGGGAAAGGAAGATGAGATGGAGGCTGGAGGAGATAGCGAGGAAGGAAAGATGCAATGGAAAGAGGGTATGGGTAGGATACGGGAAGGTACAAATAGAAGGGAAGTGGTGGAGATGGGATGAGGAGGAGGAACGGCTGAGGGAAGGGTGAGGGGGGAGGGATAAGGTCGGGGGAGGGGGGAGAAGGTGGGGGGAAGGAATAGAGGAGAAGGAAGGGGAGGGAGAGGAGGAAAGAGGAGTGACGGGGAGAGGGAGGAAAATGGATGGAAACTAGCCTTCTGGAATGTCGCAGGGGTGGAAAATTAGGACGGGGGATTCTGGGAAGAAATAAAGGAGTGGGACGTAGTGTTGCTAGCGGAGACATGGATTGAGAAGAAGAAGTGGGAAAAAGTGAAAGGGAATTTGCCGAAAGAGTTCGAATGGGAGGTGAGAGGCGCAGTGAGGAGGAATAAAAAAGGTAGGGCATGCGGTGGAATGATAAGAGGAATGAGAAAGGGACTAGGGATGATAGAGGAGGAAGAGGGGGAAACGGAGGAGGGAAGCTGGGGCTGGGGAATGTTAATAGGGGAAGAGAAATGGAGGGTAAGGGGGGTATACGTGAGCGGAGATATAGAGAAAAAACTAGAAGGACTGAGGGAGTTAATGGAGAGGGAGGAGAAGGAAAGGACCACGGTAATAGCAGGAGATTTCAATGCGAGAACGGGAGTAGGGGGAGGATGGGTAGGGGAAGGGGAGGAGGAGGAGGAGGAGGGAGGGAGAAGCTCAAAGGACAGAAAGGTGAACAGGGAGGGAAGGGTACTGGTGGAATGTTAAGAGGAAACAGGGTGGGCAATTTTGAACGGGGGGATAGAAGGAGATGAGGAAGGAGAGTATACGTACACGGGAGGGAAGGGAAATACAGTCATTGATTATGTCAAAGGGGGGGGGGGGGGTGAGGGCGAGGGAAAAGATAGGGAGACTCAGGTGGGGGAAGCGATGGACTCCGACCACCAACCCCTGGTAGTGGATGAAAGGAGGAAGGGGAGGAGGAAAGGAGGGAGGGAGCAGAGGAACGGTGAGCAAGGGAAAAGAGAGGGGAAGATGGGACAAGGAGGGAAAGGAGAGTTTCAGGAGAGGGATGCAAGGATGATAAGGAAAGGGGGGAGAGAGGTGGGGGACGCAGGAAGAACTTGAGGAGCTAGGGAGAATGATAAGGGGGGCAATAGAGGAAGAGGAACAAAAAAGGGAGGGGGGGGGGGAAGTGGAAAGGGATGGCGGGCCAGGAATGCAGGGAGAGGAAGAGAGAGGTAAGAAGAGAGATGAGGAAGTGGAAGGCAAAGGGGGAAGGAGGGGCGGAAAAGGAATTTAGAAGAAGTAAAAAAGACTACAGGAAGCTATGTGAGAGGAAAAAGGAGGAGGAAAGAGAAAGGATGATAAGAGGGGGAGGGGAGGCTGTGACGGAGAGAGCAGTGTGGGAGGTGATAAGGGAACAAAGGGTGCATAGAAAAAGGATAAACGAAGAGATACAGATTGAAGAATGGAATGAATACTTTGTGGGATTGTTGGGGGGGGGGGGGGGAGAGGGTACGGGTGGGGGGAGGAGAGAGGCAGGGGAAAGGATGAGGGAGGGGGCTGGAGAGAGGAGAAGTGGTGAGGGTGATGAGGAGACTGAAGGAGGGAAAGGCAATAGGGGAGGACGGGGTCCCCAATGAGGTCTGGAAGTACGGAGGGGAGGAGGTGGAGGAATGGGGATGGGAGATATGCGGAAGAGTGTGGGAGGGGAGGGTTGGCCGGAGCGATGAAAGGAGGGGGCGATTATTCCCATCGTGAAAAAAGGGGAGGGGAGACGCAAGGAAGACTGCAGGGGTGTGACATTGATGCCCTCACTGTACAGAGTTTATGCGGCGACATTGGCGGAGAGGCTCAGAGAGGAGGTCGAGGGGAGACGGCTGCTTTTGGGGACACAAACGGGCTTCAGGAAGGGAGAAGGGACGATACACCAGATTTATGCGCTGAACTATTTAGTGAACAGGCAGTTAGGGAAAGAGAAGGGGAAGATGATAGCGGTGTTTGTGGACCTGAAGGCAGCCTTCGATTCGGTGAACCGGAGGAGGTTGGTAGAGTCGATGAGGGAAAATAGGTTTAGAGAGGGGCTGGTGGTAAGAGTAGAGGAAATGCTCAGGGAAACCAGAAGTACAGTGAGGGTGGGGGAACAGCAAAGCGAGCCGTTTTGGACAGCAAGGGGACTGTTTGTTAGTGAGGTGCTTGCGTAGATGTTATGCGAGAGGATAGTGGAACTGTGAGTGTCGAAGTAAGCGCAGGCGGTTAAAGTTATAAAAAACACAAGTCTATTTATTTTACACACTAAACAACACTTAATTATACACTGAGTGAACCCGTGTTGAGTTGCACCGTACGAGCAGTAATAATGATAGAAAAGAGTTGAAGTGAAACCGTCCGCAGTGAGAAGCGTTAGATATTGTACAAGAAGTAATGAGTTCCGCGCGATAATATGGTTGCGAGGAGAGTGAGAAAAGGCGAGCCGGTGCGGCTCGTCACGTGAGGTCTCGAATGCAATCGATTAGATCTAGGGTGATCGATGATAGGTGGACAAGTTATCGATTCGAGATCTTGCATAATTAATGAGTGTGAAGTGAGGTGATGTTTGTTGGTAACATAGATTTCCCTGACAGGGACTGAGGCAGGGGTGCCAACCTAGCCCCTTGCTGTTCAACATTTTGCTGGCGGACTTGGTGAAGGAAATGAGGAAGGGAGGGTGGGGCGGGATGAGGGTGGGTGGTGGGGAGAGAGTGTACACACTATCATACATGGATGATATAGTGTTGATGGCGGAGGGAGAGGACGATATGAGGGCAATGCTAAAGAGATTAGAAAGATATATGGATAGGAAGGGGCTGGAGGTGAACGAAAAGAAAACGAAAGTGGTAAGGTTTAGGAGGGGAGGAGGCAGAAAAAGGAAGGTAGACTGGAGATAGAAGGGAAAGAGATTAGAGGAGGCGAGAAAAATGAAGTATCTGGGCTACACATTCATGGCGAACGGGGGACAGGAGGAACATATAAGGAAGAGAAGGAGGAAAGCGGCGGCGGTGATGAGGGACGTGTGGGGTCTCGGGAGGAGGTTATGGGAGAGGAATTGGGGCAGAAGGGTATGACTGTTTGACGCAATGATTTGGACGGTGATGGAATACGGGGTAGAGGTGTGGGGATGGAAGGAGAGGAGAGAAGCGGAGGGGCTACAGGAAAGGTACTTGAGGTGGATACTAGGGGTAGACTGAAGGACGCTAGGTACACTGTGAGAGAGGACACGGATTGATGGAAGAAAAGAATTAGGGCGGGAAGGAGAGCATGGGTGTACGAAAAGAAGCTGGAGGAAGGTAGGGGAGGAGACGTGGCCACGAAATGTTGGGAGGAGTTGAAAGAGAGATGGAGGAAGGGGAAGGTAATAGGGAAATGGGAAGAGGAAAGGAGGGAATTCCTGAGACAGAGAGGGATAGGGGTGAGAGAAGAGAGGAGGGAGACGAAGTATGAGGAGATAGAGAAGAAAGACCAGGAGGAGCAGAAGAAAGAGAGGGGGGAGAGCATAGGAGCCTCCAAATATAACGAAGTGTATGAGGAGTTAAAAGAAGAGGGAAGACCGGGGTATCTGGGGAAAAGGTGGTCGGAGGACAGAAGAAGAAGGGCGGCGAGGTTCAGGCTGGGAAACGAGATGAAGCAGGAGAGATATTGGGAAGGGGAGTGAGAAAGGAGGTGCAGGTTGTGTGGAGTAGAGGGGTAATCATGGAAGCACGTATGGGAGAGATGCAGTGGATGGGGATACGTGGGGGAGAGGGAAGGAAAATGGAAGGAAAGAGCGTGGGAGGTATTAAGGGCGGAAGGGGAAGGAGAAAGATGGATCAGGGAAATAGAGAGAGAAAGACAGGAAAAGGAATGGCAAGGGGGGACGGGGGAGGACGGGAGGGAGGAAGAAGCAGAGGAATGGATGAAGATGGATGAAAGAGACAAGGAATGAATGAGGGAAACGGAAGTCGGAGGGAAGGTGGTGGGTAGGATATAAGGTTAACATTAGAAGACATAGTAAAAGGACGCAGGTTTAGTGGAGAGAAAGAGGAGCAGAGGCGAAAAAGGGCAGAGCGTGCGAAGCGAGGGTATCGGAGGCGTGACGTGTAGAATAAGGATTAGTGTAAGAATATGTAAGGCGGTAGATAATAAGGTTATGTAAGAGAGAAGGAGATGGATGAAGGAGTTTTTTTGCAACCCGAAAGGGCAAAAATAAAGATACATACATAGCATTACAAAGTAGTAATGTAGATTTTGCAGATAAAAATAATCAAATATTAATAAATGAAGTCACAGTAGGCATTGATTGTGAGGATTATTTAAACAAATTGATGACAGAGGGGCACACAGATATAGTTGCAAACGTTCGGAAGAATTGTTTGCAATTTTATGTATGTGCCGCTCAAGAAATTTGTAAAAGACTACCAATCAATGATCCATTTTTATGTAAATTAAAAGTTTTTGAACCGGCCACAGCTTTACGCGATATTGATAGAGAAACTTCCTTTCATGATGTTTCTTTTATCGCTGAAACCTTTGGCGGCTTCGATAAAATTAGTTTAAGAGAAGAATGGTTTGCGATGCATCACGATTTTACAGAAATACAAATTCATCATTTGTCATTAAGGGAACTTGATGAAATGTGGGAATGCATCCCAACAAGTAATCGTCAATATCCCGATTTGAAATTATTGAGGTAGTTTTAGGTTAAGTTGCTCTTTTCCTTGCGTCTTATTTCATTTATTGGAGCATATGTGTTGTCGCACATTATGCGCGTAGGATTGACTTGTTGGCATCCCAGTTCCGACAGCAGCTTCCTTAGCCACACAACTTGTTTCATAGCCGAAAATAGTGCGACAAACTCGGCTTCGGTTGTTGATGTCGCAGTGACGGTCTGTCTTTTTGAACTCCAGGAAATTGGACCTCCATTTAGCAGACATATGCAGCCGGTGGTGCTTCGTCTTGTATTTGGATCTCTTGCCCAGTCGGCGTCACAGTATACAGTCAATTCTGTGTCGCGCGATCCTAAAGCAAATGTTACACCGTGATTTAACGTTCCCTTGATGTACTTGAATACCTTTGTTATTCCAGTCCAGTGCTCATGTTGAGGGTTTTCTAGGAATCTACTTAGAACTCCCACGATATAGGCTATGTCAGGTCTTGTTGCCACCATGGAACACATCAATGAGCCTATGGATTCGCGATATGGGCAGTTCCTAGAGACATTGCTGTTGTCGTCTCCTTTTAGGAATCGTTGGCCTGGATCAGCTGGAATGGCGACTGGAGAACATTTTTCAAAACCAAACTTTTCTAGTACCTTTAACGCGTAGGCACTCTGGTGAACTTTAATTGTTCCTTTGGCTCGGTCCTTTTCGACTTGAAGTCCAACAAAATACTCGGTAGTTGCATACGTAATTTTGAATTCGCTATGCAAGTCATTTAATAGCTTGAGCATGACTTCTGTATTGTTCCCACACAGGAGTCCATCGTCGACATAGAGGGCCAGGTATAGTTTCTCTTGGTCACTGGTGACCCTGTGAAACACGCATGGGTCTGCGTGCAATTGAATTAGTCCATAATTGACTAGGAAGTCAACCATTCGTTTGTTCCACTGTCTAGGGGCTTGTTTCAGTCCATATAAGCTGCGTTTGAGCAAAATACGCGCGTATCTTGGGCGAAACCATACGGTTGCTCCATGTGCAGTTCTTTGTCCAGCTCTCCATGCAGGAAGGCTGTTCTGACGTCAAACTGATATATGTCCAGATCCCAGGCTGCTGCTACGGCTAGCAACAATCTCACGGAGTCAAATTTCACAACTGGAGCAAACGTTTCTTCATAGTCTACGCCGTGGACTTGGGAGTAGCCCTTTACCACTAGTCAGGCCTTATACTTGTCTATTTCCCCGTTAGATTTGTATTTTCTTCTGAATACCCAGCGATTTGCGATCACGTGCATTTGCTCGGAGTACCAGTTCCCAGGTATGGTTGTCTTCTAGTGCATCGAGTTCCGCGTTGATGGCATGCAGCCACTTTTCGGAGTCTTCAGCCTCTAGCACCTCTTCCAGGCTTGACGGTTCAACTTGGGCCATAAGAACTTTAGCGATGACAGCATCTTCCTCACTTAACTCGTTGGATTTTTTCCTTCTAGGATATGGGTCTCTTGGAATGGGTAGCTTTGGATTCCTGGATTTTAGCTTCGTTGAGTATTCGGATTGTTGGATATTCTCAGATTGTTCGGGATTTGACTCTCCCTCTGATCTCTTATAAAGATTTTTCGGGAAGACGGATTAAACACTCGGTAAGCTTTGTTTCCTTCACTATACCTGATTGCGATGCATTTGACCGAGTTTACTTCCCACTTGGTTCTTTGATCTTTAGGATTATGGACATAACAGTCACTGCCGAACACCCTCAAATGCGATACTGACGGCTTCTGACCGTACCACTTCTCAAATGGAGTTGCTCCACCTAATGTTTCAGAGATAGTGCGATTTTTCACATATACAGCGGTATTTGCAGCTTCGGCCCACAAGTGTTTCGGAAGCTTTCTCGCATGCAGCATAGCCTTGGCCAATTCTATAACGGTTCTGTTTTGTCGTTCGATGAAGCCGTTTTGTTCCGGAGCTCGGGGTGTTGTGACTTCATGCTTGATGTCCTTTGACAAAAGAAACTTGTTAAGTGCAGAATTGCAAAATTCCTTACCTCCGTCCGTTCTCAGTCTTTTGATTGCATGACCATCTGTCCGGACTTCGGAATAAAATTCTTTTATTTTCTCCAATACTTCGGTTTTGTCCTTAAGTAAATATATAAAACAGTATCGGGAAAAAGCGTCCCTGAGTAGGAGAACGTAGTGTGATCCTCCAAGCGATTCAGTGCTCATCTTTCCACAGAGATCTGCATGAAATACCTCACCGGGTATTTTCGAGCGTCTCGCACCAGCTTTTGGAAATTCTCTCCGGTGTTGTTTCCCGAAAACGCATCCTTCACAAAATGGATCTTCATGAGCCGTGTTTGAAATTGTCAACCCTTCAACTGCATTTTGTTGATGCATCTCCCGCAGTGTTTTAAAGTTCACGTGCCCTAAACGTTCGTGCCACGTCAGGATTGATTCGCACGTAGCGATATTTGCCTGTTCTGCGATTACTGGCTTCATTCTTAATTCATATAGATTTCGTTCCTTCACACCGGTTAAAATTAAATGTCCATCCTTTTCAAATCTCACTTCGTCACCTCCCTCTTCAAAGATGACTGTGATGTCTTGGCTTGTCGTTTTTGAGATAGACAAGAGGTTTTTGTCTATCTGAGGCACGTATAGAGCGTCCTTGATCGTGTGAGTTACCGTGCAGCCATTTTTGTTTATCACTTGGACATTTATGTCGCCTTTTCCTTCGGCCTGAATCAGCGACCCGTTACCTACCCTTACAGTATACGATCTTTCCGGATACGACTGAAAGTTAACAAACCAGTGCCTTTGAAAGCACATGTGTTGGGTTGCGCCGGAATCTGCAAACCAGGCAGTACTGTCGTCATTGGTACATTCCGCGGTCAACAAAAAGGCTTTATTGTCAATATCTGCGTTTTTGGATCTTTGATCTGTTTCGTTTGCTCTCGAGTCGGTATCTTGCACCAACAGCACATACTGCTTTCCCCTCGCGTTGTACGCTGCTTCAGACTTGTTATCTTCATGTGATCTACTTGTCAGTAAGGCCTCCTCATTTACTAAGTGGTCGGTGAGTTTGTCCACAGTCTGGTCGACTCTCGGCACAGCATACCAGGCGGTTCGCACATTGTCGTATTTCGACGGGAGATTGCTCAGTATTTTGGCGATGATCATGGGTTCCTTTTGTTCAAGATCCATGTCTTTCAATCGTTGAGTCAGAGACACAATTCTCGCTATAAAATCGGCCATCCTTTCATCTTCATCCATTTTGCTATTTATAAATCTATCGAGGAGAACTTGCACGGATTGATCGCTCTTTTCCGCGTGCACAGTACGCAACCTCGACCACATCTGTGCGGCAGTCGTGCAGTCCGATAAGTATTTCAACTGTTCTAGTTCAAGGCCACGCATCAGGAAGGCTTGAGCTTCTGCGTCCTTATCATCCCAAGTATGTGTATTTGTAGCTGTTCGTACCTCTGTTCCCAGAATGTATGGCTTTAACTTGTTTTCAGTCATGTAGATCTCCATTTGCCTTCTCCATAATTGATAATTCTGACCGTTGAACCTGTGTATCTGATATACACGATGCTCAGCCATTGCGATGGGTACAGTTCGGATTATTATATCGGATTGTTCGTCAATTGGCTCACTCGACTCTAAGATCGATGTTTCGTCCAGAAAAGTGTTGTCTTCAATTGCCGAATCGTCTATAGTTGTGTCCAACAACGATTTGTCCATATAGGAATTACGTTCACTATCCTCTCATTTATTGCCACGTATCTGGGCCCATAACCTATTGAGGTAGTTTTAGGTTAAGTTGCTCTTTTCCTTGCGTCTTATTTCATTTATTGGAACATACATACTGTTAGATCGGTACGAAAAGCAAGGACGTATCGATCACACGGTCATAGATGGTAAACACCGGTTCTTGTGCCGCGTTGGTTGAGATTTGTCGTAAGGCGCAAATTCGAAACCATAAACATAACAGAAATCTCTTGTTAATGCTGTTCGATTGTTGCCAAACTCTAATGCCGATTCAGAAAAAATCTTTTCCTATTTACCAGGCTTAAAAACGAAGAAAAGAAATAAGCTGTCGTCCGTGAATATGAATGCTGTTTGTGTACTTGAATCAGCATTGAAAGCGAGAAGGGAAACAGCCATAAATATGACCGTTGATGACGAGCATTTGTCTCGAATGCCGTCTAACATATTATATTCTACATGTCCAAATACAAGACAATTTAAACAATGTGATATTGATAAAATGGCTGGTCGCTCCTCGTCCAATGCTTTTCAATAAGTATGCATACAGTACCGTTTGATTTGTATTAGTAACGTACAGCCAAAATAACGTGTGCGTGAAAAATCAGTTTGACATAAGTATTGTCATATTTGACATGAAAAAAAAAAACAAATATCTGCCAAATCAGTCTGGCATTAGTTACACTTCATAGATCAGTCTGGCATTAGTCAGACTTGAACAAGCAGTCTGGCATTAGTCAGACTTGAACAAGCAGTCTGGCATTAGTCAGACTTGACCAAGCAGTCTGGCATTAGTCAGAGTTGAACAAGCAGTCTGGCATTAGTCAAACTTGAACAAGCAGTCTGGCATTAGTCAGACTTGAACAAGCAGTCTGGCGTTAGTTAGACTTGAACAAGCAGACTGGCGTTAGTCAGATTTGACCATGCAGACTGGCATTAGTCAGACTTGACCATGCAGACTGCCATTAGTCAGACTTGAACAAGCAGTCTGGCGTTAGTCAGACTTGACCAAGCAGTCTGATGTAACTATTACACTGTCCAACAAATTTTGATTGTTTTTATACTTCGCAATATCTGTTAGGCGATTCTTATAGATTTCGATGCTCTAAAACCGAAACTGCAATCAGTTCCTTTCCATAAACCTCTGTTTTTGAAAAAAAAATGAATTTCGAAAAAAAAACACCTTTTTTCAACTTTCAACAACAATTCTGTTCAAACTATGAAAGTTAGACTGATTCTATTAGTTGCAACAAATTCAGCATAAATTTCTGCATAAATTGGTATGAATCGTTTTTGCAATATCAATTTACAAAGATGTTTAAATAATAGTTGAATTGGGCAAGACACGTTTTGCGCGCCTATTTTGGGAAACTTTTTACAAATTATCGTAAAAATGGTGCGTCTAGGGTGAATTCCAATTACACTGAACGATAGAGCAGACATTTTTCTATGGAAATCCATCATCAGACTATGCGAAATACGATTTGGCTTCGCACAGGAAAATGTTAAAGATACTCGTGCGTGTCACGCAACGAGCGCAGGGGACTTGGTGCGCGTGTGAGCGGCGCTCGAGCCACTCCGCAGCGGAGCGCGGTTAATACGGTAATGTCGGAGAACCACTGCGCTGGTTGTATGACACCCACGACTATTTCATTTTCCTGTGCGAAGCCAAAATGTATTTCGCAAAATCTGATGATGGATCTCCATAGAAAAATGTCTGCTCTATCGTTCAGTGTAATTGGAATTCACCCTAGACGCACCATTTTTACGGTAATTTGAAAAAGTGTCCCAAAATAGGCGCGAAAAACGTGTCTTGCCCAACTCAACTATTATTTAAACATCTTTGTAAATTGATATTGCAAAAACGATTCATACCAATTTATGCAGAAATGTCTGCTGAATTTTCTGCGACTAATAGAATCAGTCTATCTTTCATAGTTTCAACAGAATTGTTGTTCAAAGTTGAAAAAAGGTGTTTTTTTCAAAATTCATTTTTTCAAAAACTGAGGGTGATGGAAAGGAACGGGTTGCAGATTCGGTTTCAAAGCATCGAAATCTATAAGAATCACCCAACAGATGTCACGGGGTAAAATACGTGTTGGACAGTGTTATCAGACATGATAGTATGAACATGAATAAAGAAACAGGTATCCGACAAATCGACGTAGCATTCCTATTGTCAGACGACATGTATAATAACCAGATGTGTAAAAATTCAGTCTCGTATTATTTTTACTGCATTTCGCACCTGTAAACATGATGTGTTGAAAGTATATACATTTCTTCCAACATATACCTTCGGCAGCACCATTACATATTTATCATAAAATGTGGTACAATAGGGCTATAGGCGACGGTCCACGTTAAAAAACCCAACGCGCTAGTCGTGGCACTTCATGGGTGGCGTGGAAGTCCACGTAATCTTAAATTATGTAAACAACAACCTTACATACGCATTTGCATTTGTCGGGTGCAGCGTTGCACTTTTGAATAGAATGAAGTCGTCTTAGAAGGTAGATATTACGATCCCGTTGAACCCTTTCCTCTATAATTTTGTCTAATACTTACCGTTTACAGGAACAAAGCTGACTATCACAACCTGTGCACCCTGTACATGTGCATTTAAATGTAATACATATCGTACAATTGGTTGCAAAATAATGATCAATAAATGACAGGGGAAAAGTCTGTTAGAGTCCCGGGGAAATCATTTGCAGTACGTCCGTAAAATGCGCGCTAAGAATGGTACGACTTTTGAGATATTTCAATTACTCCAACGGCGACCGCGGTCGGTCGGGAGCGGCACAATGAAAGTTTCGGTTTTCAATTCACAGGAACTTCGCTATTATTGTCGTGTTTTATCATGCCTTCTTCGACAATACGCACGTTGCGACATTTCGTGGGCAGAATGCGACAATGGACGTACATATGGATTACAGTATGAACGGTGAATTACCTTCAACCGAACAACTTTTTCTTTCACGAAATGGGGAGAGCATTCTTAAACTAAACGTGCGCAGTAAGAAAAACGTTTCAAATCAATGTCATGGGATTTGATGACAACTGTTAGAATATATATACACAATTTGATCACCTTCTATTTAGAAAACAAATCATGCAGAACAAATCATAGAGAATAACTCATAGAAACATTCGCATCGTCGCGTCGTCGCGTTATGTCAAGCAAAGGAAGACTTTAGCTGTCGTGTGTTAAAATCGCGTCGTCGTACTGTTATGCCGCGTTGGGAAGGTGTGGGGTGATAGTCTCGGTATTCACTCCTCTTCTCACAAGCACAACTTAAGGTTTATTAGAAATAGCGTACAGTTTGCAAAATGAACTAAGTGATTGAGCGGAGTATCAAGCAGCGTTACGATGTTGCTTGCTCGATGGTATTTCTTAGAGTGTCGGGCCCAGATTTGGGCGTTTTCTAGGTGCTGTCTAGTGGGGGAAAAACCCTTAGCGTCAGTCACGTAGGCACGCGGTGCATATGGTGACATCACCATTGGCACAAAGCTTCGTTGTCTTGAAACTTAAGTTATTTACGCAAGATGAAGGGCTTGCCTTAACGGATAGCTATAAAATAGTGGTGGCTTAGACCTAACAGAGAAATGCTTAAATCTAGTGGTGGCTACAACCTAACAGTACGATCCCTCAGAACGTTGTAGTGCAAGAAGCTACTACTACTTGTTTCACGGTTAATGCATAATACGCAATAATTGACATTTATTAGATACTTTCTTATTATTAATACCACAGAAAGATTAATGTTATTCAAACGAAAATTGAAATACATTCAACATTTATATGACTGAAATACTTTAACATAAAAACTACTTGTTTCACGGTTAATGCATGAGCAGGTTGTGAATCAGCGCGACCACACTAAAGAACTCTACCGCACGGCGACGAATCAAGAAGAAGAAGCGTGATCTGTATTGCACAGACAACGGCGGTTATTCGTGTAGATTTTACAGATGTTCGACCGAAATTGTTCGGTGACAAAGCACGTGGAAAGCAGAAAGAATAGATTTTGAAACGATTTTGATACTTTACGACGCATAGGACGTGTCAGAGAAATCTATGTTACCGACTAACTTCACCTCACTTCACACTCATTAATCATGCGAGATCTCGAATCGATAACGTGTCCACCTATCAGCAATCACCCTAGATCTAATCGATTGCTTTCGAGAACTCACGTGACGAGCCGGTGCGCTTCCGGCGCCCGCCTTTTATTCTCACTCACCTCGCAACCATTGTACCGCGCGGACCTCACTACTTCTTGTGCTATAGCAAACGTTTCTCTTTTTGGACGGTTTCACATCATCTCTTTTCTATCAGTATTACGTCTCGTACGGTGCAACTCAACACGGTTTCACTCAGTGACTAGTAGATTACTGTTACTGACAGTAGATAACTGTTATTTAGTGCGTAAAATAAATTAACTGTTGTGTTTTTTATAACTTCAACCGCCTGAGCTTACTTGCCACTCACCCTTTCACTATCATCTCGCTTAACACCTACGCGAGCACTTCATATCTCAAGCAGGACGAAAGGAGGACGAGCAGCTCGACGCCGCTGCTTTTATCACCTTCGACCTCTGGAGGATTCAAATCATCGGCGAATAACGCCTGTTTCGGCCAATAGTAACGAAGCAGAATCCTCCAGAAGTCGAAGGGCCCTCATTTTTGTGCGGGTAGCGGGGCAAGGCGCCCGGTTGGTAAAGTGCGCGTGCTCATTTTGCGCTCGGAGCGTGCGGCCGGCCATTTGCTCACGGCCACGCACTGCGCAGTCGCGCCGCTCGCTCCGATTGCCACAGGTCTGGGCGTTTTGAATCGCTTTTCGGAACATGCCGCCCGCCTTGTCGTCACGGCGACAAAACCTGATCGCTTCGTTCGTGGCCAATGGGAGCTCACGTCGCGACGGCGCAGAGCGGTCGGACAGGAAGCTTTGTCGATCCACACATCGGTGGCGCATGAGTCGCTGTGGTCGGTAGAGTTTTTTAGTGTCGTCGCGCTGATTCACAACCTGTTCATTTTTGGTCCTTCGAGCCGGATCTCCGCGCCTCGTGGTTTCGGCGTTCGCGAGTGGGTGAGTGAGTGCTGTAAAAGAAACAGAAAGACAGTATCTCGAACACGGTGAAATGGAGCAAGTGTTGCAGTCACAACAGGAGCTTCACGGGCGAATCGCTCGCACGTGGGAGAATGTTAAAAAGCTTGGGAGCGCAAAGATCACGATTGATCTTATACGGGCAACCCTGCCTCTGCCCGACAGCCAGTGGGCGAAGTTCGAGGCTGCACCGTGCGCAGCTAAAGGACAGGGAGTATGTGGTTAGCGACTTCTACGGCACGGCAGGAGTGTGCTATGTCCAGCAACGGGCACATTTCACCGAGCTGGAACGGCAAATGGCGACCCTGGCGACGACGGAGACGAAGCCAGAGCAAGTGGCGCCGCGCGCATCTCTTTCCCGGATCGAGCTTCCGAAATTCTCCGGGAAGTTCGAGGAATGGCCCGCCTTCAGGGACTTATTCCCATCTCTGGTCAACGATGAAGCCACGTTCAGTAAGGTACAAGTGTTCCATTATCTCAAATCGTGTGTCAGGTGATGCCTAGGGCCTCCTTTGGGATCTGCCGGTGACAGGCGAGAACTTCGACCGGGCCTGGAAAGCGTTGATGCCTCACTTCGAGAACAAGCGCCTCCTAGTGCGATCGTACCTCTCCGCGTTCACAGCCTCACCGCGCATGAAATCCGATTCCGCGGACGATCTTCGGCGTGTCTTGCACGGGATGCTCGCCACCGTTGGCGCAATGGAGGGAATCGGGCATCCGGTCGGGAAAGGGGGAGATCTCTTCGTGCACCTCGTAGTCGACCTCATCGATCATAACACTCGGCGCGAATGGAAGTCCTCACTCGGGAAATCGTCCGAGCCTCCGAAATACGAGGCCGTGAGGGAGTTCCTACAAGAACGATTGCGAACTCAGGACGCGCTTAAGGGGCTCTCGGGTCGCGCAACGAGTTCTCCCCTCAGTTCGGGAAACAAACCTTTCACGTGTTACGTCCGGCGAGGCTTTTTCTCGACTTTTTCCGTCAGAACGGTCGATGAGAAATCCGCGAGCGGTCTGCCGTGCGACCGGGCGTAACGCTTGAATAATTTTGCTATTTAGTTATAATAAATAACGGTAATCTAACTGAAGATCAATATTGCATGGTATTCTAATCCCTTCCTGGAAGAGTGGGATTATTGGTTTAATTGTATAAGCCAGTGTGATCCACGGGTGGGGCCCCTCACGCGGCTGCTTCCACCTCCACTAGCTGGACGCAATACCGACCCCCCTCCCCTCCCCCCATATACCCTACCGGCGCAGCGCAAGCGATCATGTGACGCACTCAGCGTCGTCCGTCACCATGACAACGGGTAGTCGGGTGGGGACTCGAAATCGCACTTAGGTGCGGTTCTTGGACCACACTGGTATAAGCTAAACGGAGTAGTTAAATTAGAAGTTGATATCGCGTTTAGTTATTTGCAGGACTAATAGGATTCGTGTGCCCCCGTAAGACCCGTACAGGTCCCCAATCGTTTGCGCGAGGTTATGTTTTCGGTTTGTGCAATACTACGGTTGATGAGGTGTGACGTCACAACATAGATGAAATCAAAGAGAGTAGTATAGGGGGAAAACAAAATAGATATATTGAATCGAAAAATATGAATATAAAGAACATATAGAAATTATGTGTATTATGAATCCGATAAACGACCAAAAGAATTGCTGCAGTAGATGTTATTGCAGTATTGAGAAATGTTCGATTACTAGTGCGCGACAATTATGCGCCTTAATGCGAGCGCTCTTTACAAGATATGCGGATGTGCTCTCGGTAATTTAACAATGGTACGCCTTTACAATCGAGAAGTTTACAGGAGGAACGTGCACGGTCAAGCGACCGTGCCCGTGGGATCTCTCCGTAGCCTGAGCTCGGGCATGGTCATACAGTGCAGGTGTTATAATTATTTTGTCGTATGTCGCGACTGGAGGTTTCTACCGTGTCGCTGGTCTTCGGCTAGTGTCGTATAATTTCTCTCTCTCTCTCTCTCTCTCTCTCTCTCTCTCTCTCTCTTTCTTTCTCTCTGGCGGTAGGTCGGTTGGAATTTCGGTGTAAAAACGATGTTAAACGATGATAGTACCTTCGAATCGTAATAGAATTTTAGTACTGTGATCCTCCTTGATTTGCCTATGCTCAGATGTGATTGAGCCGGAATATAGCCCGTTACAAGGGTCGGCAAAGCAAGAAAAGATAGTGCTTCTATTCGTTAAATTCCGTTAAGAGTTTACCGACTTTAATCGCCACGCGCGCGAGGGACAACCTTTCCGCGTTCTGTTCAAGTTTTATATACAATAGAAAAGAAGAATAATGTATTTGAAGTCAAAAAGGAAACTTAATTTAACGCGTCCGACGCAATTTGTCGGCCACGTGCAGAACGTACGCGCACACTTTCGCACTTTTCACTAAACGAAAGAAAACTGAGTCTGTATCTCAAAATAATAATTAGAATCTATAAACTATGGCTTTACGAGGATAATTGAGTCCTTATGTAACACACTGCAAGAAGAATATGCACTATTAGGCTCTAAATAAACTGATATCTAAAGGTGCTCCTACATCTGAGCACGAACGCGCACGAGGCAGCCTGAGCATGACGTCATCAGAGGCGCGTGAGTAAGCCGAAGCAAACTGATTCAATGGTTTCACGTTGTACTCATCGATCCATCGGTTCGCCGCCGTACGAGAAAAAATTCAGTGTGTTGGAGATTTATTCTAATGTTGGAGAATCGGTGTAGCTTGCTCGGACCGATCCGCAACTGTCTGAGCGCGTGAACGAAAAATGTGAGAGATACTTTCTTCGCTCGTTTAAATTGCATTGACTCAGTTAATTAAGATTTTAACAGCGTACGCTCCTGATTTCGTATCCTTGAACAAAATTAGGTTGATATTCGAGCAATGCCTTATTGCCATGAAAATAATAATTTTATTTGGAGAGAAAGAGAAACTAAAAATTAACACGCGGAACCTCATCGCAATTTCTTAACCTATGCACACACACATCCACACTGCACACACACACACTCTTACTATGTACACGCATTCATACCCGCTCGCTCTCTTACAACTATACATACATCTACTTATAACCTACTTATATATATATACGATGGGACGACTATGACTCCACGGTGAGGGAATTCCACTACATATTACTGCTCTACAGTACCACGTATACGATGGACCTAAGTCATGATACGAATATTTCGTATACGCGGCCTGGAGGAAGAATAGAATAATCATGATTTTACAACTAATACTCTAACAGCGCACCGGATACGATGAGCCTAGGCCATGATACGAATATTTCGCATCCGGAGGCCAGAATAAAGGAAATAGAAGAGAGTTTAATTAAGAAATTATGTTAAAAAGAAAGGAAAAATCAAAAAGTTACGCTGGGACGTAACACACGCTTGCTGTCCGAAGCGCTCAGGCCGCCACGGTTCAACCGGAGAGCGCTGCCGCGAATCGCTTGTGCCCTGCGTGTAAGGGTCCGCATTATTTGGGCTCGTGCGAACGGTTCCTCCAGAAGTCCGCGAAGGACCGGCGACAATTCGCGTCATCCCTGAACAGGTGCCAAAACTGTCTCGGCCGTCATAAGGTGGAAGAGTGCGGGTCCGCGAAGGTGTGCGGCCGGTACTCCGGGAAGCACCACATCATGTTGCACGACGCGTTTAGCACCTCCGCGCAGCACGACCAAGTGTAAGCTGGCCCAGGTACCGAGCCCTTCGCCGCTTTCCCTTTTTGACCACCCATATCGTACCGAGGGATACTTTACGACGTCCGGGTAACTAGAAACTGACAGATAGCGAAGTACCTGCAGCTGTGGCGACATCTGAGTGTACACAGATGTCCAGATAGCCTAAATTCCTAGAGAATCTCTTACCAAGAAGAGAGACGTCATGGAGGACGCCTTCGCCCTTCTCTGGGCTACCGACGCAACACCATCTTCTCACAAACCGTAGATATAAGAAGCATATTCTACGCTGCGAGTTTAGTCTTAGTCTACATTTTAACACCGAATCTCTGCCAGTAACTCTATTCATTCTTAATAAAGTATTCATTATTATATTTTATTTTATGTCGTCTCATTGATTCGCGCTATCATCACACAAGGAGCGGTCGCGCAAGCCAGCGTCCACGTGGCACGTGACGAACTTGCAGGGTGCGCGTCTCTCCTCCTCGCAACCGCGCGCGTTCTCGTCACGGATCCGACAGGTGTTCGTCACCCCGTCCGCGCTCTCCTGGATTCTGGATATGAAACGTCGCTGATTTCAGAATCCTTCGCGCAGCGACTTCATCTTCCGCGCACACCCACGTCCGTGGCACTCTACGGCGTAGGTGTGTCGTGATAGCGCGAATCAATGAGACGACATAAAATAAAATATAATAATGAATACTTTATTAAGACTCCTGACGATCTGAACTCGGCCTTCACCACGTGGGTGAAGGTAGTGCAGCGCGTCGCCTTCTCCAGCGAGCTGCATGACGTGGTCGCCAAGCGGCCTGTCTCAACTCGAAGCCCCTTGCGGATGCTTCACACGTTCCTGGACAAGGAGGGAGTCCTGTGCCTGGGAGGGCGGCTGAAACACTCCCTCCTAGCGCGTGAGCAGCGATAACCCATTATCCTGCCGGCCGACTCCCATATCTCGACTCATCGCCGAAGCGACCCATCGGCGTACTCTGCACGGCGGAGTGCAGCTCACCCTGGCGGAGGTCCGTCAGCGCTTCTGGGTCCTGCGGGGAAGGCAGGTCATCAAAACCGTCGTCCATAAATGCCCTCCGTGCATTCGATGGCGGGCGGCACACCCACAACCCATGATGGGATACTTACCCGCCTCCCGGGTGACACCGAGTTGACCATTTTTGCACACTAGAGTGGACTTCGCCGGACCCGTTCTCCTCCGCACCACGAAAGGCCGAGGTCACACGGCCTACAAGGGATTTTTGTGCATTCTCATATGTTTTAGCACCCGCGCAGTCCACATCGAGGCGGTAAGCGGCTACTCCACGGCCGCCTTCCTGGCCGCCTTCCGCCGCTTCGTCGCTCTTCGCGGTTTGTGCGAAGCCGTCTACTCCGACTGCGGGACAAATTTCACGGAAGCAGACAAGGAATTGAAGGCACTTTTCGCCGCCACCAGCTCCGCAGGACGAATACTTGCAGACCGATTGGCTGACGAAGGGGTGAAGTGGCACTTCAACCCCGCAGCAGCTCCGCACTTCGGCGGCCTGTGGGAGGCGGCGGTGAAATCCGTCAAACATCACCTGAGGCGAGTCATTGGCGAAACACGACTCACCTTCGAGGAAATGGCCACGTTCCTTGCCAACGTCGAGGCCTGTTTGAACTCGCGCCCCTTGCAAGCGCTGAGCGACGATCCCCAGGACATGACGGACCTAACTCCCGGTCACTTACTGATCGGCGGCCCTCTCCTGGCAGTTCCCGAGCCATCCCTTGTCGACGTGCCGACGAATCGGCTCTCACGGTGGCAATTGCTGCAACAGATGCGCTACCACGTGTGGAAGCGCTGAACTGCCGAGTATCTCCAGGAGCTCACTCCACGTCCGAAATGGTGGGCGACGAGGGAAGGCGTGAAGGAGGGCCAGCTCTGCCTCGTAGAAGGAGACAACATCTCACCGACGCGCTGGCCTCTCGCCCGCATCACTCGGCTGCACCCTGGGCGGGACAACGAAGTCCGGGTCGTGAACGTCCGCAACGTTTCGGAAAATTCACGCGCCCGATCGTAAAGATCGTGCCACTGCCTCCCTACACCGAAGGAGCGCAATAGACGCATGGCCAATTTAATGTTTCTTTTCTTTCTCGTTCATCGTGCCGTTTGTAAATAGTAGGTTAAGTGAACAAAAATGAGCAGGTTGTGAATCAGCGCGACGACACTAAAGAACTGTACCGCACGGCGAGGAATCAAGAAGAAGCGTGAACGCATTCCATATGTCTAGTTGCCTTCCATACAGGTTTCTATTGTTTATGACTGCTAACAGCACTCTGACCGTTGTCAGATGTGCAACAGGAACATAAGCTTCACTATGATCTAAACATTTCCGCTGTGCGCAACCTTTTGCTACTAGCCTCGCCTTGTACATTGATCAATGTTCCCGTGTACGTCTCTTTTCACTTTAAATATCCATTTATTGTTGATGACTCGTTTTCCCGTTGGTATTTCCTCAGTGTCCATGTTTTGTTTCCTTCCAGCGCCCTTATTTCCTCTTCGACAGCCCGGTACGATTCTTTCACATCCGCTCTATCCCCCGATGGAATCGTAGTTCGTTGGTACATTTTCTACAAATGACTCCGTTGACAACATCGAGATGTTGTGGCCTCCTTGTGGGTGTGTCAGAGCGTCTAGGTTGAAGATCTAATTCATCGGGGGTTTCGTATTCTCCCCCTGAAAGCGATGCTTGGCCTGATTTGTTTAGTTCATTGATTTGTTCCAGCGTTTCCCCTTTGTCGGGTGTCCATGGAATGTCAGGCTCTATCATTCCCTCTTCATGGTGTTCACACGTACTCTAGTTGGTCGTTTCCCTGGAGTGGAAGAGTTTTGATTCGTCAAAGGTCACATTCCTTCCCAAGACTATGGTGTTCTCCTTTGGATCCCATAGACTGTATCCATTGTTGCAGTATCCAATCAAGTGGGATTTTCTTGATCTTGATTCCAGAGTTTCTCTGTTTAATTAATTTGGCGTGTGTAGATATGTCAGGCACCCAAATATTCCGCTTTTGCTTACATCGAGTTTTGTTCCGTACCATGCTTTGGCTGGCACTTTATCTTTTAGTGCTACTGTTGGACTTCTGTTTATTAAGTACGTACCAGCTAGGACTGCTTCCGTCCACAGCTCTTTTGGCAGACCGGAACTCAGTAGCATGTACCTTGCTTTTTCCAGAAGTGTTCTATTCAGTCGTTCCGCAACCCCATTTTGTTGTTACGTGTAGGGTATCGTGTGTTCTGATTGTATTCCATTCCTCTCACAGTATGCCCTTATGTAAGTAGATAAGTATTCACCTCCATTGTCACACCAAACCCTACTTAATTTTGGATTAAAATGAGCTGTTGCCATTGCAGCGTATGTTTTGAAACATACGGATCAGTGGTCTCAGATTTGGCCCGCGAGCACCATTGGTGCTCGTCGGAGTGGGGATACGCGCTAGTGTGCGTGCCTTGCCCGTGAGAGTTGCGCGCGCCGTTTCTCGCCGAATCGCGCTCGGCGTGGAGAGAAGGACGGAACTATGCTGCGTCTCTCTTCCACCAACGTCGTGTGACGTCCCGTATGGTGACGACACATAAGAAGGACAGAACTATGCTCCGTCCCCTTTCAACCAACATCGCGCGTTGCGTCTTTGTTCGACATGCAGTCGCGGCGTCGCGTCTTCGTTCCGCACACAGGCCGGCGACAGTGGCAAGGAAAATCGGGCACCACCGCCGTGAGCAGAGCGCGATCCAGAGAAAAGTGAATCGAGGAGAGTTTGCGATTTCCTCGTCGTACTCATCGTCTCTCGTCGACGCGTTCGATTTTTTTCGTAGGTTCGCGCCCATCCATGGTTCATTTCTTTTTTATAGGATAATTTTTCCTTTTTACTTATTCATCACACGGCAACAAACGATATTCATTTAAAAATATTTTAGTACCTCCTACGGATAGTTTTTAATATTTTGTCAGCGGAATAGATGTGTCGTATTGGTTTATTATAGATATGGGCAAAATATATATGTCACGTTATGGCAAAGATAGCATATGTACTCGGATAGATACAGAATTATTTAACTTCTTTTGTTTAGCTGAAACATGCATGAACTTGATTGTAAGCATACGTACCTTTATTCGAGGAATACTTATTACCATTACTGTCGTACTCGTCGTCGCTCGTCGACGTGTTCGTGTTCGATAATACTGATCAATCTGTTATTGACGAGTATTCGATGAATCATCGGTGTTGTTCAATGTTCATGTTCAAATTGTTTTTGACTGCAAAAAGATCCTATTTTATTTATAGATAATTAATTTACCTTTTAAAATATTACTTTTAAATGTACGTATACAGACTGCTCGCGGATGTTACTAGCCAGCTTTGTTTCCTGGAAATGGTAGGTACTAGAAAAATAATTATAGAGCAAAGGGTACCATGGTATCGTAATGCTTATCTTTTGCGAGATTTCACTCTATTGAGAAGTGCAACCCGAAAAATTCAAATGCGTATATACTTTGTTTTTATATAATCTGAGTACGGTCTAATATTAAATCGTTTTCCACGCCACCCATGAGGTGCCACGACTAGCGCGTTCGGCTTTTTTTTTAACGTAGACCATCGCCTGTAGCCCTATTATACCACATGCTATGCCCATTATTGCATGGTGGTGCCGAAGGTATATGTATACATCTACTAATCTACTTAATGAAATGAATGAAAGCACAATTTGTTGTAATAGTTTTAATCAGGCAAAATGAAATGTGTTGTTATTATAAACGTTATAGCCACCATGGCCGCCGCCACCGCGCCCGCCGCCACGAAAATGGCACTTGAAGCAACCGCGGTGCTGACTGCACCTTCGCGCCTTTGCGGAAAAAGAAAATCAAAAATCTTTACATGAAATCGCATTGGGCATTGATTGTGATGATTATCTTAACAAATTAATAATAGAGGGGCACACAGATATAGTTGAAAATATTTGAGAGAATTGTTTGCAATTTTATGTATGTGCCGCTCAAGAAATTTCTAAAAGATTACCAATCAATGATCAATTTTTATGTAAATTAGAAGTTTTTGAACCCGCCATAGTTTTGCGCGATATTGACAGAGAAACTTCATTTCATGATGTTTGTTTTATCGCTGAAACTCTTGGCGGATTTGACACATTTTCTTTACAACAAGAATGGTTTGCTTTATATCACGATTTTACGGAAACACAAAAAGATTATCTTTCATTAAAAGAATTTGACAAAATGTGGGAAAACATGCTACAACGTAGTCGGCAATATCCCATTTTGAAATCTCTTGTCAATGCTGCTCGATCGTTACCCAACTCTAATGCTGATTCAGAAAGAGTTTTTCCCTACTTACCAGATTTGAGAACGAAAAAAAGGAATAAACTGTCGTCCATGAATATCAATGCTGCTTGTGTCCTTAAATTAGCATTAAAAGTGAGAGGGGAAACAGCAATAACTATGACGGTTAATGACGAGCATTTGTCTCGCATGCCATCTCATATATTATATTCAGCATGTCCAAATAAAAAAAAAGCCAGACAACATGTGGTACATAAAGAACGTATGTGTGAATAATCGGTCTAGCAAACATTTTGTCAGATTCCACAAATCGGTCTGGCATATCTTTTGTCAGATTCCACAAATGGCATAATGGGCATAGCATGTAGTATAATAGGGCTACAGGCGACAGTCCACGTTAAGAACAACCGAACGCGCTAGTCGTGGCACCTCATGGATGGCGTGGAAGACCACGCAAAACTTGGTGATATTTGAGGAAAGTAAAACGATTTAATATTCGACCGTACTCAAATTATATAAAAACAAAGTATATACGCATTTGAATTTTTCGGGTTGCACTTCTCAATAGAGTGAAATCTCGCAGAAGATAAGCATTACGATACCATGGTACCCTTTGCTCTATAATTATTTTTCTAGTACCTACCATTTCCAGGAAACAAAGCTGGCTAGTAACATCCGCGAGCAGTCTGTATACGTACATTTAAAAGTAATATTTTAAAAGGTAAATTAATTATCTATAAATAAAATAGGATCTTTTTGCAGTCAAAAACAATTTGAACATGAACATTGAACAACACCGATGATTCATCGAATACTCGTCAATAACAGATTGATCAGTATTATCGAACACGAACACGTCGACGAGCGACGACGAGTACGACAGTAATGGTAATAAGTATTCCTCGAATAAAGGTACGTATGCTTACAATCAAGTTCATGCATGTTTCAGCTAAACAAAAGAAGTTAAATAATTCTGTATCTATCCGAGTACATATGCTATCTTTGCCATAACGTGACATATATATTTTGCCCATATCTATAATAAACCAATACGACACATCTATTCCGCTGACAAAATATTAAAAACTATCCGTAGGAGGTACTAAAATATTTTTAAATGAATATCGTTTGTTGCCGTGTGATGAATAAGTAAAAAGGAAAAATTATCCTATAAAAAAGAAATGAACCATGGATGGGCGCGAACCTACGAAAAAAATCGAACGCGTCGACGAGCGACGATGAGTACGACGAGGAAATCCCAAATTCTCCCCGATTCATTTTTCTCTGGATCGCGCACTGCTCACGGCGGTGGTGCCCGATTTTCCTTGCCACTGTCGCCGGTCTGTGTGCGGAACGAAGACGCGACGCCGCGACTGCATGTCGAACAAAGACGCAACGCGCGATGTTGGTTGAAAGGGGACGGAGCATAGTTCTGTCCTTCTTATGTGTCGTCACCATACGGGACGTCACACGACGTTGGTGGAAGAGAGACGCAGCATAGTTCCGTCCTTCTCTCCACGCCGAGCTCGATTCGGCGAGAAACGGCGCGCGCAACTCTCACGGACAAGGCACGGACACTAGCGCGTATCCCCACTCCGACGAGCACCAATGGTGCTCGCGGGCCAAATCTGAGACCACTTATACGGATGCTTCAGCTTTGGTCGTTAGAAGGTAAACAGCTGTGAAGTGAGTGCAATCATCTAGAAAAGTCATTATGTACCTTTTCCCATTGTGCGACTCGGGGTTCATGGGTCCGCATAGGTCACTGTGCACCAGTTCATGCGGCTTGGTTGCTAGGTACCTTGTGTTCTTGTGGGGTTTCTTTGTTTGTTTCCCTTCCACACAGGTCTGGCATGCACTACCCTGTTTGTGATTCATCAGACCTTCATCTAGTTCCTGAGCTATTTTTAGGTTATTCTTTGACATGTGTCCAAATCTTTGGTGCCATAATTCCCCTGCTTCCGCTGTCAGATATGCTTTAGGCACTTCTGGTTGTAACCGTTACAGTTGTACTTCCTTTCCTTATCTTTGCAAGACCATGCTCAAAGACAATTCTTAATCCTGACATCCTTAGGCATCTGACTGACAGTAGATTTAGTTATAAATCTGGAACAACTAAGACATTACTTACTTTAATATTTTGGATTTTACTATTTACGGTTGTAATTGCGTGCAGCTCTCCTTTTTCATGAGCTTTCATTGTTTGACCACTTTTTGCTACTTTTATTTGTACTGGTTCTTTCAGCTTTACTACGTTTGTAAGAAGATTCTTGTTTCCAATTAGGTGTTCTGTGGCTGCTGAGTCAATGATCCAGTCAATTTGTCGTTTATCCTTGCAGGTTCTTCCATGTAACTCTGCTTGTGTTCTTTCCTTAGCTTCTATACTATGTGCAGAGAAACTGTACTCTGCGTTCACTTCTGATTCCTTTCTGCAGTTCATTGAACGTGTTGCAGCTTGCAGCTGGTGAGCTTGTGGATTTGGTTTGAGGTAGCGACACTCTACTCGTTTGTGTCCTGTGCGACCACAGTTATGGCAGACAAATTTAAAATGTGCATTGTTTGAACCAGCTCGTTTATGTGTTTCCACACTTTTGATCGGTGCGTGATTGAAGACGCGTCTGACTCGCGTAGATTGCGATGCAAACGCCATTGTAGGCTGTAGTTCCATTCTTGGTAACCTTTCGTTTAGATGGAGCGCCCTCTTTGTTTCTTCATCCAGTAATGTTTACAAAGGTGATAGTCAAGTGTTCTGGTGGCAATGTTTCAATGGCAGTGACTACATTGTCGAATTCACTGGGCTTAGTTAGCAACAGGTGGCAAACGATATTGATTTCTTCAATCTGCGTACTGCAATTGTCCTGCTTCCTTCGTTTTTCATTTTGAGTCTCAGGAACTGTTCCCTGCTCTGCACTTTCGTTTCGATCTGGCACTCTGGTACCATCTCTCGTTGCACTATGCTTAAGAGATTTTTTTCCTCCAATATCGCAGCCATCTTGAATTTCCAATTTCTGTACTCAGATCCATCAAACAATGGAACTCTGAATCTCTCCTCATGGTTTTCCGCCATATTATGTCGGCGTGTCGATGATATTTCCAACCACGTGTAGTGGTGTGTATTTTTCCGCAAATTTTGTTTGGGTTTTATTCGTTCGCAATTGTGTTATCTTTTAATTTATTAAATTACAGTGCTGATTACCATCAGTGCAATCACCATACGACAGATTTTTTAAACGTAAAGACATGCGGTCTGACACAACTGAGGCCAGACCAATTTTTTTTGCTGTACCTCTCCTGTTCGGTGAGGTACGGTCCGACTCAACTGAGGCCAGACCAATTTTTTTTGTTCAGACTATAATTTATCATAAAATAAACTATTTTATGGTACACATTAGTCTTATACATTATGAGACGAGCAGGGAGTAGCAATGTCTGCTGCATGTTCTGTGACTATTTTACGGGAACATGCAGGATATGAAGTTTTACTTGACATGAGAGACAAATGTCTCTCCGTGACATCTAAATTCTTAGCAGTTTCCCTTCTCGCCTTTAATGCCGATTTTACAACACAAATCGCATTTACATTAGCGGACGACAGTTCGTTTATTTTTTTTTGTTTTTAAATCTGTCAAGAGGGAAAAGATTCTTTCCGAATCAGCAGTTGAATTCGGGAAGAACCTTACAGCATTTACAAGACACTTCAAATTGGGATATTGTCGAAGGCGGAAAATTTTTTGCCACATTTCGTCAAAACTCAATTGTAAAAAGTAATCTTTTTTTGTTTCTACAGAATCTTGATACAAAGCAAACCATTCCGATCTTAGACCATTGTTATCAAAGCCTCTCAAAGATTCTGCGACAAAAGAAACATCATTAAATGATATTTATCTGTCCATATCGCGCAAAATTGTTTGGAGTTCAAAAACTTTCAACTTTGATAAAAATGCGTCTTTTATCGGTAACCTTGTGCGAATGTCCTGAGCGGCACTCATATAAAATTGCAAACATTTCTATCGAATGTTTGTAACTATAGCTGTGTGCCCTTCTGATGACAATTCGTTTAGGTACTCTTCACATTCTATTCCTAATGTAATTTCTGGTAACGGTTTAATATTTTCAAGATTTGAATAATCTACATTACTGCTAAAATCTTTCAAAAGCTCTGGTTTCTAAAACTGCTGACAAACCCTGCGCAATAATTGCAATGATTTTGTGTCCAGTAACTGAATTCTGGTTTCCACAGCTTGGAAAAAGATTGTGAATGTATTGAAATAATGTAAAATATAATTTAGGAACAGAAGGTACGCTTTCAAATCAGGATCTTGTATAGCCAACAGTAACTGCTCTGAGGTTTTCATTTTGTCATTACTATTGACAGTTATCAGAAAGTATTCGATATTTTCCCAAGTTTCTAAAAGTCTTGAGATACATGAGTGCCAAGAAAGCCATCGTGTTTCGAATAATTTCAGAATCTTATGGTTCGTTTCCTGACAATCGGCAAGAATAGCAAATCGCTTTGGACTACAGTTAACAAAGTTTGTTATTTGCTTCACAAAGTCCTCACATTTACCTGGAATCATCTTGCATGCAGGATTGGCGACTAACGCTACGGAATGGCGTGGACATGGCAATGTTTTAACATGTCCAGACTTTACCTCTAGCTTTTTTTTAAATAATGTATTTTTCCCTGTCATAACGCGTGCATTGTCGCATGACAGGGCAATAATATTTGAAAATGGAATTTGTAATCTATACATTTCGTTTCGAAATGCTTCAAACAATTTGTCGGCGCCACCATTTTTTGCATCAAGATTGATCAATTTCAGTAATTGTGAGACAATATGTGAAGTGTTAGGATCTACATATCGAACATGAAACGTCGTCCATTTCGTATTAGAAATATCAGATGTTTCATCAATAAAAACACTGAATTTAGTATTCTGAAGTATGCTCGCAACACGTTCAGTTTCAACCGGACAGATGACGTTTGAAATAATATTTTTACATTTTGTTTCCCCCATTGTCATACTTTGCAATATGTCAGAATCTTTTCCCACGGTTTGAAAGAAAGTTAGTAATTCAGATGCTGTTGAAAACGAAATATTCTTTTCTGCGATCAACATAGCGAATTGAATTTCTGCTTTCTTCTTTCGCATGTCAAAACATACATTACTGTCGTCCGTCATATAAACATCTTTGTCTGTTCCTTTTTTTTCTAAACATGCTTGTTCTTTTGCCAGTTGCATTGCGGATTCTACATGTCGATAAATGGCAGCCACTCTTGCAATTATTTCTATTTCACAATATCGGCAAAAAGCTAATGTCGAGTCGTTTGATACTTCGCATAGCCATGGTTGAAATGTTACAATGTTTAACCATTGCTTACGACATTTTTGTATGACTGGACAAGTTTTTGCCGAATTATAACTGCTTATGTTCACATCTGAATTTTCTTTTATATTTGTTGTGTGACTCTGAGAATCCGCATGTCTGGAAATATTCGTGTCACATGAAAAATTTTTCTGACATACAATTGTTTAAGATTACGCATTCATAGGCGACCACAAGGGCCGTCGTTAGGCGTGACGTTCTCGCGGGTCTTCGGTAAGCCCCGAACGTATCGGGCCTATTTAATTTTGGCGCCGTAAGAAAGACTTACGTCAGCAGTATCGGCCCAATTAGCGATGGGCGGCCATATTTATTAGGCGCTGGCGCCGCGCTGGCTATCGTTCCCGCGCTCACCTACGTCCTACCTCACTTTGGTGTGCGTGGCAGGAGAGCGTGCGACGTCCGTGAGTGGCGCGCACACCCTCTTGCCCTACACAGACATGGCTCGGGAAGACGAACCACGGGTTCCCCCTTCCGTGACACGTTCTTCTTCTGAGAATTAAGCGAGAGAGCGGAGTGAGTGCGAGAGCAATTATAATTCGAAGTCAATCTCAAGAAAAGTTAAAGGGCGTAAAAGAAAGTGCAGTTTAGGGAAAAGGATTGTATTGTTCTTAGCAGTGTAAAGGTGGCGAGGCGGTATAGACCGCAATAAAGAGTCGATACAACATAAACCTCACACTTATAATTAAATTGGGAAAACCTTTCCTCCCAGAAAATTGCGGTTGCGGTTTGTATCCGAGCATTTATATCGGAGAGTTCTTGCCTAATAAATTACCGACAGTGCATAAAAATCCGAAACAACAATACAATGAAATAAATTATCATTTAATGGTACTTTGCGTACGCAAGAAATGTATCTACTATCGCGAAGCCATGTGTCAAAACATTTTCGCATTTGACTGCTTTTTAGCGAATCACTGAAGTCACACATCATGGAAGTGTAAATTTAAAAAGGAACTAACAGAAATGTCTTTTTAACAATAAAACTAATATAAATAATAGGCCACAACTAATGTTACAAAAAGCAAGAAAAAGCAACAAAGAAATAATTGATACAGAAAGAAAATTAATTCGCGCAAACTACCCTACAATTAGTACAAGCACTACAGAATAAACGTACTCACGTGCCACGTGCAGACAAACGCTCCTGCGCGACTCACTTATTCTTAGAAACGTAAACAATCGAAGAAAGCAGTCGTTACCACACACCGAAACTTCCAAAAGTACTGCAGTATGTGTGTGTTTTCATGCAACGGAATATAGGAACGAGCGCATCCGTTGCCGGGTCCCTCCATCCACACGCACACGCACACTCTGCTAGTTACAAAGTAGGCAATCGTTCGCGACAGCGGACCGCGTGTCAGTCTCGCACGACATTCTTGACAGGAACGACGAATACCACGATGGCCTCCATTGTGTCCGGTAAGTAATTCTTCTTTCATTTTTATACAATTAAGGTGACCAATCGTCCTCCTTAAGGAAGGACAATCCTTCTTTTGTAAGTTCTGTCCTTCCTCCGAAAGTTTCCTCCCACATGTCCTCCTATTTCATATTTGAAGACTAATCTATAAATCTCTGTATTCGATCGATGCAGAGTCGATCCGTTGTGTGTGATTTACGCTATTTTTTTCTTCAATTTATTTGTTTCCTTTTCATTGTATACAAGTTGGTCACCTTAATGTAATGAATGCTTGTATTTCTAACCGAAATATAATGGAATTTATGTGTCGCTTTCTTTCTTCTCGCAGAAACAGAAAAACAGAAAGCGGGAGAGGGTGGCTCGGGGGAGGGCAAAGGAGCCACAGCAGCAGCAGCAGGTCCAGCAGCAGCTCCCGCAGTAGCAGCAGGTCCAGCAGCAGGTCCAGCAGCAGCTCCCGCAGTAGCAGCAGCAGCAGCAACCGCCCCTGCCGCAACACCAGCCCCTGCCAGAATAACGGCCGGAACCGATGGAGCCTGGTTTGCTCGCATTTATGCAGTGCCTGCAACTGCAGCAGTTGCAACAGCAGCAATTCTTTCAGCAGCAGGGGCAGGAGCGGCTGCACCTACTGCAGCAGTTGCAGTTGCAGCCCCACCAGTATCTGCAACTGCTGCAGCATTTGCAATCGCTCCTACAACAGCCGCACGAACAGCTGCAACTGCTGCAGAAACAACAACAGCGGCCGCAACAACAGCCGCAACCACAGCAGCAACAACAGCCGCTGCAGCAGCAACATCCCAACCAGCAGCAGAACAAAAGAAAAAGTAAATATAATATCAATTCTTACCGTATTGTTATTGCATTAGCGGCCCATGCACGAGCAAGCTCGATCACGATTGGGCTACATGAGTCGAAGTTACATAGTATCTATTATAGATGTGTTTCATTTATTATATGTGTGTACCTTTATGTTTTAGGGAAGAAAAGGAAGGGAGCCGGCGCCCTGAAGGCGGCATGGCAGCAGAAGCGGGGAGGCCGAGGGGGTGGCTGAGGTGGTGGCCGAGGTGGTGGCGCACCCACCTATATTTATCAGTATTACAAATAAAAAATGTATCTAAATCGGTTTTTCTTATTCTTTTATAAAAAGTCAATATACCTACACCATTCCTTAAAACATATCCCATCACGACTGTAATTTAATAAATTACACATGTGGTACAATAGGGCTACCGGCAAAGGTCCACAATAGAAAACCGAACGCGCTAGTCGTGGCACGTCATGGGTGGCGTGGAAGACCACGTGAAAATTTATATCTTGAGGAATAAAATACTTATACTAGCAGATTCGTAGAATGTGTAATATGTATATGTAAAATAGAAAACGCAATTATTTTAAGTATTCAATAAGTTATTACACGAAATATGTCGTAAATATCGATTTTTATTTATTTGAACTACGACGCACACTACCAAAAATTCTAAAAAAAAACTTGGTGGTTCTACTTATGCCCATACTTCACTACAGAATATATCAAAATTCTGTGGGTCGGAAACTTCAACACGTAATTGGAATTTTTCGTGTTTTTGGGGGGGTTTTTCATTTTTTATGCTTAGGATTTGCGACACAAAAATGTGCAAAAATTCCCAACCATAAATTCACATGTTCTGACTATTCTCCATTTTTTTCAGAATTTTTCCGCACCGGTAAATACGAAAAATGTGTCGAAAACTGATTTTTTTATTTCCCCTATAACTACCCTTCTGATAGGGATAGAGAGTTGAACCTTGGCATAGAGCGTTTTCTTTTGATCCTTTATCGAATGACGCCTTGCGAGATAAATTTGGTACAAGTGAATTTTTGACAATTTCAGCCGGCTCAACGCTCAGCCGAAAGGTAAATTCGGTACCGCTGTCGCATGCCGAACGAAGCACGTGCGTGCGATCGTGGTGGAAAGAAGACGGAGCATAATGTTGTGCCTCTTTCTATTGGGTGCGCGCGCAGCTTCTGACGTCATTTTACCCTGCATTGGTAGAAGATAGACGAAAAGCATAGCTCCTTCCTTGTCTATGTACGGCGCGCGCGCAGCGCTCACGGACACGGCACGCACACAACTTCTCGCCTTCCCCCAGCACGCGTGCCGCAATGCGGCAGGATGCTATTTCTGAGATCACCGGGGTATGGGAAGGTGAGAATAGAGGGGAAATGGTGGAGATGTGATGAAGAAGAGGAGTGACTGTTGTGGGGGAGGGGGCTGCGGGGGGAGGACTAGGGGGGCTTGGGGGTGGTGAGGAAGGAGAAAGAATGGGAGGAGAGGAAGGGACAGGGGAGGGGAAGGGGAAAGAGAGTGGGGTGAGGGAGGAGGGGGTGGAATTTGGCATTCTGAAACGTGGCGGGGATAGGGAATAAAGATAGGGAGTTTTGGGAGGGAATGAAAGAGTGGGATGTAGTGTTATGGGTATAGACATGGGTAGAGGAGAAAGGATGGGAAAAGGTAAAAGAGAGGTTGCCAACGGAGTATGAATAGGAGGCGAGGTTTGCGAAGAGATGGAACAAAAAAGGGAGAGCATGCGGGGGAATGATAAGGGGAACGAGAAAGGGGATAGTAATTGAAGAGGAGGAAAGTGGAAGGGAGGAAGAGGGGAAATGGGAATGGGGGATGAGGGTGGGGGGAGAGAGATGGAGAGTGATAGGGGTATATGTAAGGGGGGATATAGAGAGTAAGATAGAGGGAATAAGGGGAAGCATGGAAGAGGAAGAGGGGGAGAGGACAACAATTATAATAGGGGACTTTAATGCGAGGACAGGAAGGGAAGGGGGGTGGGTAGAAGGAGACGAGGAACAGGAAGGAAGGAGGTATAAGGACGGGAAGATAAATAGGGAGGGAAGATTGCTGGTGGAGTGCGTGGATGAGAGGGGGTGGGGTATACTGAATGGATGCACGGAGGAGGATGAAGAGGGCGAATATACGTACACAGGTGGAACGGGGAGGTCGGTGATCGACTATGTGTTGGAGGACAGGAAGACGAGGGGCAGGGTGAGAAGGGTAGAGGTGAGGGAGAGGGTTTATTCTGACCATCAGCCGGTAGTGATATGGGTAAAGGGGGAATTGGAAAGGGGGAAAGGGAGGAAGAGTGGAAGGATAGGGAGGAACAGGGGGAAGTGGGACGAAGGAGGGAGACAGAAATTCAAAGGGAAGATTAGGGAAGGGGAGGTTGAGCTAGAGAGGGGAAGAACGACAGGGGAGGAGCTGAGGGGGCTAGGGGAGAGGATAAAGGCGGCGATGGAGGAGGAAAAGAAGCTGGGGGAGGGGGAGGGAGACGGAGGGAGGGATGGTAGGAGACGGTATGATTGGAGGCAAAAAGGAGCTGAGAAAGGAACTAAGGAAATGGAAGAGGGAGTAGGGGGAGTGGGAGGAATATAGGGCAAGGAAAAGAAGATATAAGGAGTTGTGCGATAGGGAAAAGGCGGAAGAAAGGGAGAGGTTAGTGAAGGAGGCAGGGGCGACGAGATATGGGGGATAGTTAGAAGGAATAGGAAAAGAAGGAAAGGTGTGTGTGAAGGGATTACGGGGGAGGAATGGAAAGTACATTTCATGCGGCTGCTAGGAGGAGTGGAAAGAAAGGTGGTCTGCGGAGGAAGAGCAGGGGGGAGGGAAAAGGATGAAGAGGAGGAATTAAGCCGGGGGAAATAAATAGAGTGATGGGAGGGCTGAAGGACGGAAAGGCGATAGGGGAAGAGGGGATATCCAATGAAGTGTGGAAGTACGGAGGGGAAAGGGTGAGGGAATGGAGAGGAGAGGTATGCAAGAGGATATGGAATGGTGAGGGGTAGCCGGAAGAATGGTGTGAGGGAGAAATAATCCCCATAGTCAAGAAGGGAGAGGGGAAGATAGCTGAGGAGTACAAGGGGCTCACAATAATGCCCTCCCTGTACAGAGTATATACAAACGTGTCGGCGGATAGGATAGGGGAAGAGATGGAAAGTAAGGGAATTTTAGGGAACACACAGGCGGGGTTTACGAAAGGAATGGGGGCAAGAGACCAAGTCTATGCGTTAAATTATATAGTGAATGGGGTGATGGGAAGGAAGGGGGGAAAGTGGTAGCACTATTCCTAGACCTTAGGACTGCGTTTGATTCGGTGGGGAAAAGGTAGGTGGAAGAGGCGATGAGGGAGAGAGGGGTCAGGGAGGGACTGGTGAAGAGGGTGGAGGAGGTGATGTGAGAAACGAGGAGTAGGATGAGAGTAGGGGAGGGACAAAGCGATGTGTTCTGGACAGCAAAATGGCTGAGACAGGGATGCCCACTCAGTCCGATCCTATTTAATATACTAATAGCAGATATGGAGGAGAATTTGAGAAAAGGTGGATGGGGGGGATTAAGGTGGGAAGAGAGAAGGTGTATACGCTGTCATATGCGGATGATGTGGTAGTGATGGCGAGGGAGGAAGGAGAAATTAGGGCGACGATGGCGAGGTTAGAGAAGTACTTGGCAAAGAAGGGACTGGAAGTAAACACCGAAAAGACGAAGATCGTGAGGTTTAGAAAGGGGGGAGGAAGAAAGAGGGTGGTTGATTGGAGTTGGGGGGGGGGGAGAAGTTGGAGGAGGTGAAGGAGGTTAAATACCTGGGATATTGGGTGGAGCAAGGAGGGGGAAGTGAGAAAAATGTGAGGGAAAGGGGAAGGAGGGCGGCGGCGGCGATGAGGGAGGTGTGGTGACTGGAAAAGAGGTGATGGAGCATGGACTGGGAAAGGAGGATGTGGTTATTTGATACGCTTGTGTGGACGGTGGCGGAGTACGGGGTGGAGGTGTGGGGATGGAAGGAAAGGAAGAATAGGATACAGGGGTCGAGATCAAATAGATGGGATAGGGAAGTGGTAAGAGAGGGTAGGAAGGGCTATGTGAAGAAGGGATGGAGTGAGGCAAGAGTGAGGAGGGTGGCCAGATTTAGGATGGGGAATGAGGTGAGAGAAGGGAGGTATTGGGAAGGCGAGGAAGAGAGGGTGTGCAGACTATGCGGAGAGGAGGAGGAGACATGGGAGCATGTGTGGGAAAGGTGTGGAGGGTGGGAAAAGATGAAAGGAAGGGAAGAAAGGTGGGAGAGAAAAGTAAAAGAGGTACTGGACGAGGAGGGGGGAGGGGAGAGTTGGATGAAGGAACTGGAGGGAGCAAGGCGGGAAAAGGAGGAAAGAGAGGGGGAGGGAGGGGAAAGGGTAGGATGAGGGACGAATGAAAGGAAAAATTATGAAGGAAGGTGTGGATGGGAATGAATGAGAGAAAGGAAGGTGTGGATGGGAAGAATGAGAGAAAGGAAGAAAGTGGAGAAGGAGAGGAGAGGAGGTGTGAATGGGAGGAAACGGTAGTCCACAGGGGGACAGGGGGGGGGGGGTGAAGGGTAGTGGTTAAGGTAGAGGATAAGTAGCCTAAAGTAGATAAGTAAGAGGGAAGCGAAGGAAGACGGGCGGAAGGAATAGAGAGCAAAGGGGCAGGGCGGGGAGAGAGAGAATAGGCGAGCGGAGAGAGAACCAAATGCGAGCGGAGGAGGAAAGCGTGCGAAGTAAAGGAAAAGTAAAAAATAAGTAGATGTAAGTAGATATAAGTAGAAATAAGTAGAATAAGAAGAGGAATGAATGGAGATGGACGGAAAAGAGAGGAAGGGGATGTAAAGGAATTTTGTAACCCGAAAGGGAACCAAATAAACGTATACATACATACATATAGAAACTATAATGAATATAGTTTTTATTGAATATAGACTGAAAATCGATCAACGTTTATTCCCATGCAAATGTAAATTGTTATAAACGTTGACTACAAACTATTTCCGTTTAAAAATAAGGCAAATCATAACACATCCCAAGAACATAAACATCATATACATGCATATCAATCACACATTAGCAAATAATATCGTCTTATGCAACCTTTGCCTGAGTTACTTTATTACCTTGATGCCGCTTCGTAGCCTTTTTAACATACGTCATTATTCTAATAGTCGCGTAAGTGGTTGTTATTAATTTAAGAATTTTTATTTTATGCAGCTCTTGGAAACCGTTACTCTGAAGCACAGTATGCGGCGGTGCAAACAAGGAAACAATAGTACTAGTATATCTGTTAAGGATTGCTGAACTTTTATATTTCTTTTGAAATTGTCCTTATTCGTATACCCGAGCACAATTTCAGCTCGAAAAGCTTTTTCAGCAAATTCAATTATTTCGAAAACTGCATTAGATGGAAAACATAAGTTTCTTCTATTAACAAATGCAGTGAAACTAGAATATTTGGTAATTATGCGGTTCAGGGGACCCACCTCTGATTTGGACGGGCTTGGAGTATGTTATATATTTCGACATTCTGAACAACTGTTTCCTCTACATTTATGCGCGCTTGACCTTCGTTTCGGAGTTATTAGCGAAAAACTTTTGTTATAAGTGCGCTTCGTTTTACTGTAAGCGGCTGTGGTATGTTGTTGATGTCCGGCTTACCTAGCGTACAACAACAACACTTGGTGGGGGGCGGGGCATGGCTGTCTAATGTTAATTCCAAGTTCCAAGCCATATGAAAAAGAAAATAGAGTAACGCCTGTACTTTTAACTGGAATCGTTGTTGCAATGAGAGGGTTGTTATATATTTATCCGCGCCGAAGGCGCGTCAAGCGTTGCAGATGAACACTGACGTTCGGCACGGAAAACATAAACATGATCTTACCATAGATGAGTCTCCAATAATGAACATGTTTTCGCTAATAACTCCGAAACGAAGGTCAAGCGCGCATAAATGTAGAGGAAAAAGTTGTTCAGAATGTCTAAATATATAACATACTCCAAGCCCGACCAAATCGGAGGTGGGTCCCCTGAACCGCATATTTACCGAATATTTATTTACATCAGTGGTATATTGATGATCAACATTAGTCAAGTACTGAATTTAGAAATCTGTACAATAAGAGCACGATAACTTTGCCAAGATTTTGATCACCACAACCCCAGATATATAATACAGTATGCTTTCTTGCAAACAAGATAAAGACATGTTGTCAATACATACAATTAGTTTTTGTAAGTTTTGATCGTCTTGGTCTAATAGAGTATTTACAGAAAATTCTTTTGACGTAGACGGTTCAAAAATGGAGACTGTTTTTGACGAATCGATTTGCTTTCAGACAGTTGCTATTTACACTAGGTGTAACGCAGTTGCGGAAAAGCATTCTTCGGAGAATCCAAATAAATTGAAGACTATTAGGATTATCGTTCCATCCTCCACGGGAACGAATGCAGGAAAAAAATAATTCAAAGTGGTCCTGAGAACATTTATATCTTATGAAATAATTTAGAGGACCATCGGGTTCAGATAAAAAATCAGTTGCTAATTGGAGGAAACTGTAGGTGTTCCATATAAATCCCAGGTAAAATGTTTTTTGTCTGTGTTGTAAAATGCCTACACCTTGTATTTTAAGATTTTTAATATAATTTCTCACATCTGAAAAGAATTCTTTTATGAAACTAATATTGTGAAAGTTTATGGGAGACTTAAAACCGTTCCCATATGAGCTTCGGCTATTCATAATGTCAAATAATTTATCAAAGATTCTTAAAAATTCTACTGTAGCCTCACTCTCAGCAAAACGGGAATCTCCGCTCAGTAGCAAAAAGTCGAGTGCATCAGCAAAACCGCTACTTATAACCTGAGCAGCTAAACGAACATTAATTTTTTTATTATAAAAATTAATATGAGAAGAAGATAATCCATTTGCCAGTTTAAAATCTTCACTTTCTTTCACCTCATGCAATTTTGTAATAAAATTAAAAGATATTGTTCTCCTTGGAGATGTAATCACCTTGTTACGACCCGGCGTGGAGTCCCGTAGGGAATTCGCATAAATTCCCTTCTCTCGGATTTTATGACCCCTTGGTCATCGGATTTGTCGTTGTTGTTGTGGATTCGCCTGTCGGAGGTTAGGAGCTGAAGCTCGCAGAAGGGTCGAGAATAATCGATTATGCCATTGTCGATTCTCGGCGGCGTCTGTAGCGCGATTAAATGTGTGGTAATTCGAAAAGCTGTTCCACCCGATTCGCTCTGGTTTATGATAATTTCTATACCTTTTTGGTCGACTGGGATGGAGACATCGAGAATGTAGATGGTGTATTGTATAAGTATATATATTGGGCAAAATATATATATATATATTTCCTTATTCCAACAATACAATTATGTGCATCGAGCGATGCAACAGGTATGATAAGACAGTCTTACTTTTGTACTTTGGTTGAGTCGATGTCGATCTCTTTGAATCACGACTCCTGCTTTGGTTTACGTACTTAGCGCAAGCACAGAGTTGAATATACCTTTTCTCTGCGTAATACTGATCTGGATTTTGAACTAATCGTTAACACAATTTAGGAAACTAGGACTGATCTCTGTGCGGTACTGCACTCGGAACTAATCTCTGGACTGTACTATACTGCTCTCGGAACTGAACTCTCTCTGGGGCCTCGCAGGCTCCCTTTTATATGATTTTAAAGAGTAAACAAGCCCATATTTCATTGCTACCTGACAATATGTCTTACGCGGACACGTAACAGGTTTTCGCGGATAAATAACGAGGGCATTTTGGAGCAGTGTGGTCTCCTTTCCGGATCTAGCTAGAGCGTAAAAAAACCTATAAAGTCTTTGCTTCTACTGTCATCGGACAATAGGGTGTGCGCGAACATGTGTCAGCTTCTGCGCATAATTGACGTTGACACCGTACGGAGCGTGCACGTGTCTTCCCTCTTCTTCTTTTTTCTTTGGAGCAGTCGGTCCGTCTTGGGAAGTTACATTCAAGGTGATCGCTTCTCTTCCCTTGGTGCCCCCTGCAGCTGTGGATGCTGTTTTGTTCCTTTGATTTTAGTCCGAGGTGGTTCGGGTCCTCCTTCCCGATTGGTTGGTCCCCCTTTTCCGCCTCACTCCCTCGGTTGCGAGCGTGGCCTGGGCCGTGGGGTGCGTCGGCGCCGCCTGGTGGTTCGCGTTCCGACTTGAAGTCGGTCTGGCGGGTTCTGCAGCACCCTGGGCGTCCCCCTTACCCAGTGTGTGGGTGCCTCTGCCGTTTGTTGCCGGTGATTCCAGCTCGCCCGTGACCTTGTTAAGATATTCCTCGCCCTCGTCAGGTGGCGTGGAGGTATCGTCGACCTGCCCTCTGGTGTCTTGGTTTTCCTCTGTTTTGCGGGGCACGTAACAACCTCGTCACCAAACGTATTGCGGCATAATTTTAACATATGACAAGCATCCAATACACAATAAACTCGACTGTCGGCAATAGGATGCTTGAAAGAGGTGACCATATCTTTCGAGGAAAAAGTGCAGTCCAACATGCTTAACGTTGTGACCGTATTTCTAGACGGTCACATCAGCGTACGTATGACGCATATCAACGCGTATACGGTCTACAGTAGACTGAGCGCCCGGCAGAGGGAGAACTTCTCTCGCGCGCTACCGCGCCAAATGCAACAGAGGGACACCTCCCTCTCGCACGCATAATAACATCCACGCTTGTATAAAAGCCCCGAATTTGCAATGATCAAGCTGTCTACATTCCTCTAGTTTCACTCGTCGAAGTTAGACGTTCTTCGAGTTTGCGCTGGGTTGTTCTTTTCGCGCCTTTTCGGTTAGCGGGCCCTTCCGCTTTCGTTTTCTGTTCGAATCATCTATTCTATTAATTATTTAGCCTAAACACAGTGTTTTTAATTTTTATTTTATTTCTTGTCCAGCCCATACTCTTGCATGGGCTGACATGTGAACTCGGGTGTAGTTATTTTATATCTCTCCTCGATTCAACAGCGATATATTCGTTCTTCTCTGGCACCTCCAACACCCACCAGTGTAAGGTCTCTTATAAAAAAGGCCTCCGCCACGCGGAAGGTCTCCACTCCTAAACGGCCAGGGTTTAAACTGTCCGAGAAAAACATTTTACTTCTGGCGCAGCAGATGGAAGCTGCTGCCTCGAAAATTTCAACGACGGGAAAACCAAGTCTTACAAAATCAAGGTCTACCACTCCCGAGCAGAGGAAAGCGGCGGGTGAGTCAAATCCTAGTATTCCGGGCCTCTTGCGCGGGGCTGTCGCTCCGTCGACTTCGTGCACAAATCTTACTAATTCAGATCCTGACTCGCGTTTAGAGCAATTTCCGCCTTCTTCAGACGCTTCCTCGGTCACTACCCAGGGCGTCTTTAAATCAAAAAATATTAAAGTTATTTCTGACTCTAAATTTGTGGGAAAAAAGTTCTTAGTCAACGTTCCGTACTCAAAAGATATGAAGCCTACTCAGGCTGCTCAGGACGTTAAAATTCAAACCGCCCTAAAAGCATCGGTATCAAACAAACCATCTCACATGGATGTAGATATTCCCACACACAACAAATTCGCCGCGTTAGCGGCCTTCGGGGACGCTGAAGCGGACACAATAGGGAGTACGTCGCGACCTTCTGTAAACATAAAAACAGACAACATTAGTTCGCAAGTGCCAGGTGTGCCAAAACGGCCTCCGCCGCTTTACATTGCGAATTTCAAATCAAACCTAGTAGATTTAGAAAAGAAAATCATTGATGACTTCGGAAAAGATTCATTTCAACTAAAATTTTTGGGCACTCAAATTCGTTTGCAATTTTTTAAGCCAGAACATTTCTTGGCATTCAAGACTCAACTTATTGATGCAAATAAACAGTTTTTTACTTTTTCGTTAAATTCTGCAAAAGAACACGTCATGGTTCTGAAGGGCCTGCCTCGATTACCCCTCGAGGATATTGAGGCCGAACTTACCTCTAAGGGCCTTAAACCGACCTATATAAATTTTGTAAATCCAAAAAATACGTCGTCAAGCTTCGCTCTATACAAGGTTGTTTTTCCCTCGGCCATTCCTCCCGCGCAAATTTCAAAAACGGGTTTTCTTTTTAGTACTCGCGTTTATTGGGACAAGTTCCTCTCGTCTAAAAATTACACCCAATGCTTTCGCTGCCAGGCATTCGGGCATACTGCTGGCAACTGCAATCTCCCAGAATTCTGCGTCAAGTGCGCGGGCCCACATGCTACCAGCACGTGCACTAAGCCACGCGACGTCGCCCCCACATGTAAAAACTGTGGTGCTGCTCATACGGCAAACTTTTCTGGGTGCCCTGCTCTCGGCTCCTATCTGAAAAAGAGAGATGCCGGTAAATCTTTTTATAAAAAACCGATCATCCGGAGTGTTGAAACCATTGTTCCTCCTTTCGCTAATTCCTTTCCGTCGTTTACCTCTCGTCGGCCCTCTCTCGTCCCCGCGGCGTCCATACCTCAGAAATCCTTTGCCCAGGTGCTTGCTGGCGCTCCGGGGGGAGGGGGGGAGAAACCCCCTCCTGCTCCTCCCGTCTATAATCATCCTTCCAATACAAATAGACCGAGCCCTCACTCACATCTCGATCTATTTAATGAACTCACGGCGGCGATGAGGGAGCTCAACTCATTAGGCGATATGCAAAAAATGTTGCAAATTGCTTTAACTTTAATCGAGAGACTCAAGCTCTGTACTACCACAGTCGAGAAGTTCCAAGTCTATTTTTCAGTTTTGTCTACTATCACAGACTAATGGCTAATTTTCCGTCTATTATTTTATGGAACGCTGGCTCAGTGATGGGTAAGCGTAACGAGCTCCTTCTCGCCGTCGCTCAAAAAGCGTTCGACATTTTCCTAATTTCCGAGTCCTGGCTCACGCCATCCTCCTCCTTCACGCTGCCTGGCTATCGTGTCGTCAGATCCGATCGTGTTCACTGCCCGAACGTGGCGAGGGGTGGGGGTGTGCTCCTATTGATAAAAAATCATATTAACTTTACAGTTCTCCGCACACCTGACATTGCAGGCATTGAGTTTGCTGCAGTCCGGCTTGCGTCTCCTAGGCTCACCTTGGGCGCGCTTTACGTCCCGCCTCGAGCTCGGCTTGACGCAAATGTACTTAACTCCATCACTTCCGTTCCTTCTCCGTTTCTTATCGGGGGGGACTGGAACGCCAAACACAGGGCTTGGGGTAACTTTTCTGCCAACAGTGCTGGAAATCAGCTATTCCAGCACTCTTGCCGATCGGATTACAGAGTGATCGCTCCCGACGCTCCAACCTGCTTCTCTAGCCATGCACGTCCGTCCATCATTGATTTCTTCGTGTCAAACTACGATAGAAATGTTACTTGTGTGACGACAGATGATTTATGTTCGGATCACAGATCCGTGCTTGTGAATTTCACCGACATCGCAGTGCCTGCTCCTGCCCGGTCTTTTTCCGTGGACTGGGATGCATACTGCGTTGCTACAAAAAATTTTAAAATGATGTCTCACTTCAAGTCCATCAACGAAGTCGATTACAAAATACAAGATATCACCTCATTTCTCCGGGCGTGCTGGCGAAAGTCGCGGGTGTGGTCGGACGGGGCGAAAAACTCAAAAAACGATTTTTCAGCAGACCCTGTTCTGCTGGAATTCATAGGTGTTAGACACCGTATCAGGTCGAGCGCTCAAAGGACAGGCGTCTCCCCTCCCCCTGGTGTGCTTCCTGCATTAAATTTACAAATTAAAAAACGAATTTCTGAGCTTAGGAGCGCGAGTTGGACTGCGCTTCTTACAAACTTTAAAAAACCTGACCCTACCTTCTGGTCAACTTATAAGGCAGCTACATCTCATGCATCCAAAGTGCACCTTCCGCCATTCGTCATTAACGGAGATACTTTAACATCTAACCATGAAAAAGCCGATGCCTTGGCTGAAAATTTTGCCCGCGTGCACGACGTGGCGCATGGGCAGACTTCTCTTCTTGACGACACGGTAGCCAGGTATATATCCTATCTCGACTCCTGTCCTTCTGCATCTCCTGACTTCGATTCGTCCTTCTTCCTTTCCCCTCGGATCGTTAGCGGACTTCTGCGAGTCCTCAAGGTTAAAAAAGCTCCGGGCGCCGACGGCATCTCGGCCGACATGCTCAAACATGCCAACCCGAAGCTGGCTGTGCAATTATATTATCTATTCCGCGAATGTCTTCGTCGGCACTACTTTCCTTCCACCTGGAAAGTTGCAAAAGTCATTCCACTTCCCAAACCGGGTAAAGACTCTGCCAAACCGGAGAATTATAGACCTATTAGTCTCCTCCCTATTCTAAGCAAGATCTTTGAGCGCTGTATATTCCAGTATGTTAATACCTTTATAAAAAATGCTTCGATTCTTATAAATCAACAATTTGGCTTTCGATCTGGCCATTCGACGATTCAACAATCCTTACGTATTACACAGCATGTCGCGGTTAATATGAATTTGAAACGACACACGGTCATGGTCTTGCTCGATCTTGCCAAGGCCTTTGACTCCGTTTGGCACGATGCTCTTTTGTATAAATTAAACCAAATCGGACTTGACGTCGCGATTATTGCAACTCTCCGTTCCTATCTTGCCGGCCGCTTCATCTGCGTAAACATTCAAGAGCATTGCTCTGCCCTTTATCGTATTTCCGCCGGAGTCCCTCAAGGCTCTATTCTTGGTCCTCTCCTTTTTAATATCTACATAAACGACATCCCTGCCTCCCCTAGCTCCAACCTAGCGCTGTATGCCGACGACACAGCCGTGTATGCTACCTCTACTAAACTGAAACAGGCTATCATGTACACCGAAAGGCATCTTGTCTTGATCTCCGATTTCTTTAATAAATGGAAGCTCGCCTTAAACACGGAAAAAACTCAAGCCATCCTTTTTACTCGAAACCCGATCGTTAGACAGCAGGCAAATGTATCGCGTGTTTCTCTCGCGGGAACCGTCCTCCCTTGGGACAAAGAGGTCACCTACTTGGGCATTGTTTTGGACCAGCAACTTACGTTTGGGGCGGCCATTGATGATCGTATAAGGAAGACGAATGCTGCATTTTACTCCTTAATCAAGCAGATCGGGCCTAAATCCCCGCTCAAACTCAGCCTTCGCCTCATGCTGTATAAAATGTGCATTCGTCCGGTTTTGACCTACGGTATTCAGATATGGTCGACCGCGGCATACACGCATTTAAAGCGTGTTCAGGTAGCTCAGAGCAAATGTCTAAAAACTATTATCGGCCTCCCTATGGACGCCCCTACTCTTGGCACTCACCGCACTGCAAACGTCCCGCTCATTTCTACGTTTAGCGATGATCTCAAACAGCGATATCTAAGTTCAAATTTCACAAACCCACTTGCTAGAGATACATGCTCCTTTAACGTCCACACAATTCCGTTTAGAATTAAATATTCTCTACCTATGTTGTCTCGCGACTCCTCTCGGGTATGACTTGTAATATTATAATCTTGTTTGCTTTCAGTAAATCATGCTTTGTGTCACGCTTGTCGGCGGCGCGCTTTCTCGTGCATTCTGGTCTGTTCACAGGTCCTTTTGATCGAGCCCGCCGCTCCCTCTGTGGAAGGTTTGGAGACTTCATCTCTTCTTCATCCCCGTTTGTCCGACTGCGTTGCACTCGGCCTATTCGCGGTCATTTCTAAAGAAGGGCCCTCCGTGGAGTACCTGTGTTTCCTCCTATCGGCACTGTTTGTCTTTCATCTATTTTTACTTATAGTTTATTTTCTCTTCTCGCCCCAGGTCTTCACTCATTCAGTGTGGCTGTGGGGTTAATCAAAATTATTTTTGTTTTTCATGGCTCGAATTTCCTCGTTTTACCTTTATTTTTTCTTCATCACATACACGCGGTTTTTTGCAAATTTTCCGCGATAACTTTTGAGCCAAGCGCTAACTTACCTCATTCTGGTAATACCATGCTCGCGCAGAACCGTCATGAGCTTGATAAAGGCGCCTGAAAGGCGCCTAGGCGCAAGCCACGGTCCCGTGCATCCTCTCCGCTCTTTTTCGATGCATGGGTCTATTTTATGCAACCAAAAAAAAAAAAAAAAAAAAAAATGATCAAGCTGTCTTATCTTGAGTTGGGGGACTAGTCACCCTCCATATGAAAGAGCCGACCCAACCTACATTCCATAGCCGCTGATTATTTTAATGTCGAAACACGTATAGGGTTTCATAGCCAACGGATTAGAATATTGCAACATATACAGATTTATACACGTAGAACCTTTCTCCACTCATAGCTCGCGTTTATGTATTACGTTCGATTGTAAAGCCACGTGGAAACGTCTCCGGGCGGAGCTAAGCGCACGTATCCGTGGCCGTTGAATCGAGCATGTAACATCCAGCAAGCTGAGATTCGCGTTCCGTCAATGTAAATTCCTGTGTGCAACATCCGCCAAGCTGACTCCTTTAGTCAAGGAAGCACTACGTAGAATAAGCGCGGCGCTCCTCAAGATAATTCCAAAAAGAGTAGAAAGTAAGATATATTAGATCCACGGAGGAATAAGGTGCCTGACCAAGACACTCGACCGGTACTTAACTGTACCCCTTGCTGTCCGTCTTCGGCCTACCCGACTCCTCGCAGTGCGTTACCCTTCTAGTGGACGATCTGCTGTCACTGCCGGCTTTGCGTGAAACCAAGCCCCCTTTGGCAGGGACTTAGCCCACTCGGAAGGCAGTTTGCTAAATATAAAGCACTACGAGATATCTCTCGGCAGGTAGATTGGATGCACGGCTGGCACTTGACAGTGTCCCCCGCCGTCTGGTTAGATTCCTTCGCCGAAGTGTTCTCGTAGTAAGAATTGTAAAGAACTATTTGCCGTCAATTCATAGTTTGTATTTGACCCAAGTCCGAGTCACTTGTTAAATCAAAGAGACCTGTGATAACAAGGCAAAACTGTCTGGTTGCTCGGCTGGTACTTGGTTGTATCCCCTGCCGACTGGTCGTTGTCGTCGCCGAAGTACTCACAGGTACATTACAATTGTACACTTTGTCGACTCGTATAGATACTGGGTCACCTCAGAGGGAATATCTTGATGGACGCCGCGTTTTAGCGACTCATCGGTGAAAGCCCTCTGCAACACCGATATCTGCACCTTATGCACAGGCTTACTTTTGATTCAGAACACACGCACCGAACACCGTCGCGTTTTTGTATAGGAACGACTGTAAGACTCTAGAAGTCACCGGCCGTCGTTCCCGGCAATTCGCATAAGCACCTGTGTGTGCAATATCGGCATGTAAATAGTCCAGACATTTACACAGACATAAACACCGAGCGCGTACGTAAACTCGCGCGAACATCTCTGTGCCAGAGATCACTCACACACAACACGTGGGGTCTGTCGCACGCGTTGCATTACGCACACGATCGCGTAAATACATATTCTGTACCACAGCACATAACATCTGACAGAATATACACATCTTTTACCAGAAACGCATAAAACCTATTTCTTGAACTGCCTCTTGTCGCCTAGTGGTTCGAATCCACGGGCATTTCACACGTGCCCACTAAATAGTCAGTGACAAATATCTTGTACTTATTTTTGTTTTTCCTCGGTAATTGCCATAGGGATCCGCAACTCCTTCTGAGTGCCTATCCGCAATTGCCGAGGGAGTTTGTGACGTGTCACGGTCACAACGTTTTTACATTAGTTGCGCAGCCGTCGCATGTTACGGAACGGACAGTAATCCCAACACCTTGTAAACTTATAATAGCTTGTTTAATAATTTAACATTGTAAATCTGCACGTATTTTATCCCAAAAAAGAAGGCAATGGGAATCTTAAACTGTTTCGAGTACGATACAATTTGAAGAACCAAACTTTCTGTAGCTAATTCTTCCGAATCGGTATGACCAATACCACCGTAATCGATGTATCCGCGGTGCTTGCCATTTTTTTTTATCGAAAACAATTTTGCTGCGAATACTCATTGAATCAAAAATCAACGCAGTGTTTTTTAAATGAATATTTGTTTTTACTTCTTCTTTAAGGAACGATAATACCTCGCTTATAAAACCAGGTTCACAATTGTATCGACTCAGCCATTTTCGTAACATGCCAGGGTGGGGTAAATTTAACGCGGTTCTCATGAATTTATATGCCTTCGGTGAATAAAAATATAAGGTCAGCGCGAAACTTTTTACGTCATCAGTGTACCGTTTTTCAGTAGAACTTGCAGAGGAATTTTTTAACTGAATTGATAATATATCTAAAGATAACCCGGTAAAGCGACTCTTTAATGCGTCTTCCATCGTGTCTGAACAAATACCTTTATTTTTCAAATGGCGAATCAAGATGTTCATTGTTTTTAAGCGTACATCACGCCGCTGCAACTGCCTTTGAAGATTTTTGATTTTCTTCCTCATTTGAGCCATTTGATCCGTAGGTGACAAGTCCTGTTGAGATTTGTGTGCCCACTTCCTGTGTACCGCTTACAATGGCAATTGGTCTTGGCTGTAAAAATAAAGTCTAACCAGAATGTGCTTGACATATTATTACCATTTTTCAGAATGTGAATAAAAGATCAAAGTGTTTGAGATTGGCGCCAAGACGATCGTGCCATCCGCGCTCATCTTCACATGCCACGAGCGATTCACGCGAATACGTAATTCGTCGTGATAGCGCGAATCAAAGAGACGACATAAAATAAAATATAATGATGAATACTTTATTAAGAATGAATAAAGTTACTGGCAGAGATTCCGTGTTAAAATGTAGACTAAGACTAAACTCGCAGCGCAGAACATGCTTCTTATATCTACGGTTTGTGAGAAGCGGTTTGTGAGGGGGTTGCGTCGGTAGCCCAGAGAAGGGCGAGGGCATCGTCCAAGACGTTTCTGTCCTATCTAGACATTTATGTACACTCAGATGAGTCCTTTACTATCGGACGGTTTCTATTTACCAGGACGTCGTAAATTATCCCTCGGTACGATATGGGTGGTCAACAAGGGAAAGCGGCGAAGGGTTCGTTTCCTGGACCCGCTTACACGACTAACGCGTGTCTCGCACGCATTGGTCATCTCATTAATCACGTCGTTGATTGGAGTAGGTGAGAAACGGCGAATTAACGCGGTTCCGGCTTTCGCGCCCGCGTTCGCTTTTCCGCGCAATTGCTAGTTGTTCGTTGCTGGTTACACATTACACTCGGTCCTTTTTCGCTCTGTCACGTGCCCGCGTGCTGAGCTTCTGTGCGTTCTTACGTTTCTCTATACAAATCGTGCGTTTTCTCACACTTTTGTACCTTTGCGAGTGCTGCAGTAGAGAAGACGATAGCAATTTAAAAACCCCGATTGCCCTTCGTCGTCGACGATAGGCAGATATCGCTCGCCCGAGCTCCGCCATTAATCGCCCGATTATCCTGCCTTCCCTGACGGCTGCGGCGAAGTATCCCCGCGTGCGCCCTTTTTATGTAGTCGTCCGACTTCCTTCCTACCTCCTAGGGTAAGACTAGTGGACGTTTCCACGGTCTTATTCCATCCATCTCTACCGAGGTTTTCGTCCTGACGGTGCGTTAGGCGAACCTCCGCCCTCCTTCCCACGCCCGAATACCTCGAGCGAGGAAAGTCGTGTCGCGTGGCATTAGATAAGTGATTAAAAGAATTTTAATAAATAAAAGACGGTGTTGTGCTCCAGTGTCTAATATAATCTACGTTTTAACGTTTCGGTAAATATGCGGTTCAGGGGACCCACCTCCGACTTGGTCGGGCTTGGAGTATGTTATATATTTCGACATTCTGAACAACTTTTTCCTCTACATTTATGCGCGCTTGACCTTCGTTTCGGAGTTATTAGCGAAAACATGTTCATTATTGGAGCCTCATCTATGTAAGATTGTAGGTAGTTTCAGAGTATGTTTTGGCTGTTGGTGTGGTTGGGCAGTTAGGGGGGGGGGGGGAGGGGTAGGAGTGGGCAATGCTGTATAATTGTAATTGAAAGTCAGAATTGCTCCACGGTAAGATCATGTTTATGTTTTCCGTGCCGAACGTCAGCGTTCATCTGCAACGCTTGACGCGCCTTCGGCGCGGATAAATATATAACAACCCTCTCATTGCAACAACGATTCCAGTTAAAAGTACAGGCGTCACTCTGTTTTCTTTTTTCATATGCGCTGGCGTCCGTGTACAACCGTTGACGCGCCTTCGGCGCGAAAAAATATATAACAACCCTCTCATTGCAACAACGATTCCAATTAAAAGTACAGGCGTCACTCTATTTTCTTTTTCATATGACTTGGAACTTGGAATTAACATTAGACAGCCTTGCCCACTTCCCCCCACCAAGTGTTGTTGTTGTACGCTAGGTAAGCCGGACATGAACAGCATACCACAGCCGCTTACAGTAAAACGAAGCGTACTTATAACAAAAGTTTTTCGCTAATAACTCCGAAACGGAGGTCAAGCGTGCATAAATGTAGAGGAAAAAGTTGTTCAGAATGTCGAAATATATAACATACTCCAAGCCCGTCCAAATCGGAGGTGGATCCCCTGAACCGCATAATTACCAACGTTTCTTTCAATCTACACTCCGATCGCTGTCCCCAGTAAAATCAGTCCTCCCATACAGTCCAGTTTCCTTCCCTCCCTTCAATGCCTTACGCGCATACACAAAGCATCCATATGAAAATGACAGGAATATTGATCTCAGGTTGCACAAAACTATGGCTGACATAAAAACATAATGATTTACTTGCAATGTTTTGGCATGTGACAAGCCATTTGGTGCAGTTTCCTGGTAAAGTGCCACATGAGCAATAGAAGTAAATGGTGTAGGTTCTACTATCTGCAAGATAATATAAAATAATAGTTTCTGAACTGAAAAAAATGTATACCCACATAGTTGCAGTACATACACTGTACAACTCACCATTACACTATCTGTGTTGTCAGTACTACTTGTGGAAGGTATTTTCTAAATAGAAGATTATATATTGTGATTATATGTTTATATCAAAATTTACAGGAGCGTCTCAAAGGAAACAAGAACAAAACCAAAACAGACAAATAGTAAATGACAATATGATATAAAGCACAATACGTGTATGAATGAACCAGTGGTTTGCAATAAACTGTAGACAAAGTTCATTGCAAGGTTCTGAAGTTAGAGTCAACAAAGTTTATATATTTTAAATTAAAATTGAGAAAATACCCAATATATGCACATACCGCAATCGTTGGAATACTTATCACAGAAGCATCAAACTCGTAGTCGAACAAAGTCGGTACTGCATTCTTCTTCAAACGATTTATATTACTGGTAGTTGGAGTTGAGGTAAAGGAATCTGGTGTAAACTGTTTTGAACAAATGGAACTATATTTTCCAATCCTCCCTGTTAAGCCTGGGGGTATCGCAGACACAAAAACTCTAAATGCTTTTGTATCTGCTGGGAACCTGTAAAAAATAAAGTTTTTTATACCAAGCAATAAAAAATACTATTTGTCAAACGAAATATACAGTTTCAGTTTCAATTACCTGTGAAAAGAAATACTTCTTTTTTTCGGCCACTCCCTTTTACATTTTTTGATGCAGCAGGATAAAACCATCTTGGCGTATTTTCACAGGGCTTCTTGTCTTTGGAATTCCGTCCTACAAAAGGCTTTCTTCTCTGACGCTTCACCTCGTATGGTGGTTTAAATTTTATAAAATTACTATATATACCTTGGTGCGTCCAGTTCCGTCCAGATAGTTGACTCCGTTGGAAATATTAAAATATAATCAGTAATTCAAAGAACTAATTTAAATAATAAATACAAGCAAATACGCCACGATGCAGATTAAACGGGATTAAACTGGATTGAGGGGTTACATGTGTTCGCGGAACCAAAAAATCAATGATTTTCAAAAGGGTGCTGTGACAAGGGAAATCATCCTATTTATGTGAAGTAAAGACGGATTTCTTCCACAATATCTTTTTAATCAATGTACAATTTTGACAATTTTATAGTGAATGTTTACACCTTGTAGGTCATATGACCTATATGCCTTCCAAAAAAAAAATGCATCCATGGTCGCTGTGATTGGCCACGCAAAAATACAAAAATCATTGATATTATTCAATGACTTTATAAAATAGGAGTGTCGCTACCGACTGTCGAGTCAAATTTTTTAATTTGCCAAATTGTTGGAAAATATGACGTATTAAAGAAAAAATCATTTATTTTCGTGAAATTTTGACCTAAAATTGTGGATCAAATTTTACAGGAGCAAAAATTTAAAAAACTGGCTCGGCAGTCGCTAGAGGGTACAATTCTGATCAAGAAAAAGGAAGAACCATGAAAAAATATTGAAAATTGATCGAGTTATTACAGCGACCAGTTTGAGAAATGTGGTTTCGAGATAAACGCGTTTAAAGTTTTAGAAAGATTTTTTCCATTTCCTTCATGAAAAACTTTTCTTATCAGCTCACCCTCATTCAGCTATTCCAGCACCATACTGGGAACCCTCGAGCCATTACCGACTGTCATTCATCTTGCCAATTGCAAGGAGATCGCCAAAACTCAACGCGCATGCCGATTGGCTAGGCCGGCAACCGCTTACATTTTAGCTCAGAACTTCATTAATTCCTTGAGCACCACATTAAATCTTTTTCCCCATATATCCTGACACTAAAAAGATTCATTTTGAACAATAAACAAAATTTGGGTTATTCAAAAATTGAGAACATATGTAACCAATTAAACAAGTTTAAACAATTGAAGTAACAACCGTAAATTTACAAAAGGATAGTACAGCAAAGATAGTTCAGTTTCGTATATTTTAACGGCGTGCACAACATTTTTGAAAGGGTAGTACAGGTAACAAAGGACAGAATACCAAAATATCTTCTTTCTCTCTCGGCGCGGCTCGACTGCAGCTCTACATACGGCCGTGCACATTCCAGATATTCTATAGTTCAATGGGTTCTACACACTTTCGAACGCAGACGACGTTGTGTTGATGTCGGAGGGAGAAGACGACATGAGGGCGATGATAAAGAGATTGGAAAGGTATATGGATAGTGTTGTGTAGGTTTTCGAGGACGGATACCTTCGTATTCACCCTCGTGTTTTCCGTATCTATGCACTGCACGTTTTCTATACTGTTTTATTTCTTTATCTCTTACACACGATGCTTACGGTAGGTCTGCTAAAGACAGAGTGGCACTGCCGCGCTCGCGTGTGGTCGCCCGATCGCTCGGCGGCCACCATTTGTTTTAACGGTGTCGAAGGAGCGGTAGTGACGACGCAGCGTCGTACAGTTTCGTCGCTCGGCGGATGTATCCGCATGTGTCCGCACTCTTAACATTTACTATATTTTAATGTGCTATATATTGTAGACTCGGTCGCGATATTGTCTCATGCGCGCGTATACGCATGGATCGCGGCGGCGCTTCGAATATAGTTTCGGTCATGACCCGTTGGTTTTTATAACGCGTATGTGGGTGCGACAACGCCTCAGAATCGACTCGATCGCGATAACGTCTCAGACGCATGTATACGCCTGGATCGCGACAATGCTTCGAGCATGATTCGGGTCGCCCTGAAAGTCGTATCATGTATGATCGAATTATATGTCCCGGCAACGCCTCGCAACGAGTCGGGTCGTGATAACGCTTCGAGTGTGCTCGAATCACGACGACGCCTCGACTCATTGCGGGCCTGGACAAATTAGGTGGATGACATATTTCACCTGGTTATTTGTATGACCGATAGGCCCTTTCTGATCGTGTTACAATCTATTCGTGCGGCGTTGCATGTCGCCTTTGGTCTATTTATTATACGACGCAACAGATAGGAAGGGGCTGGAAGTGAACGAAAGGAAGACGACAGTGGTAAGATTTAGGAGGGGAGGAGGCAGGAAAAGGAAGGTGGACTGGAGGTGGAGGGGAAAGAGATTAGAGGAGGCGAGAAGCATGCAATATTTGGGATACACATTTACCGCGAACGGGGGACAGGAGAAACATATGAGGGAGAGGAGGAGGAAGGCAGTGGCGGTGATGAGGGATGTGTGGGGGATCGGGAGGAGGCTATGGGACAGGGATTGGGACAGAAGGGTATGGATATTCGACGCAATGATACGGACGGTGTTGGAGTACGGGGTAGAGGTATGGGGATGGAAGGAAACAGGGGCGGCGGAGGGGATACAGGAAAGATATTTACGATGGACACTGGGGGTTGACTGGAGGATGCCAGGCTACAGCGTGAGAGAGGAGACGGTCAGATGGAAATTAAGGATCAAGGCGGGAAGGAGAGCGTGGCCAGAAAATGTTGGGAGGAGATGAAAGAGAGATGGAGAAAGGGGAAGGTAACAGGGAAATGGGAAGAGAAAAGGAGGGAATTCCTTAGGCAGAGAGGGTGGAGGGGGGGGGGGGGGGAGGGAGATTAGCTATGAGGAGTTGGAGAAGAAGGACCAGGAGGAGCAGAGGGGAGAGGATAAAAGCCTCCAGATACAAGGGAATGTATGAAGAGCTGAAAGAAGAGGGAAGGCCGTGATATTTGTGGAAAGGGTGGTCGGACGAAAGAAGAAACAGGATGGCGAGGTTCAGGCTGGGAAATGAGATGAGGTAGGGGAGATATTGGGAAGGGGAGTGCGAAATGAGGTGTAGGTTGTGTGGAGTAGAGGGGGAGTGGTGGGAGCACATATGGGAGAGATGTGGTGGCTGGGGGTACGCGGGGGAGCGGGAAGGAAAATAGAAAAAAAGAGCGAGCGAGGTATTAGGGGCAGAAGGGGAAGGAGAAAGGTGGATCAGGGAAATAGAGAGAGAATGAAGGGAAAAGGAAAATGAGCGGCAAGGGGGTGACGGGAGGGACAGGGGGAGGAGGGGAGCGAGGAAGAAAACGAGGAATGGATGAGGATGGATGAAAGAGACAAGGAGTGAAAGAGGGAAACGGAAGTCGGAGGAGAAGGTGTTGGGTAGAATATAAGGTTAACAATAGTATGCGTAGAATAAGGAAAGCGTAGATTAAGAAGAGAAAGAGAGGAGGTGTTTGGGATTCGAAATGATAAGGGGATGTAGGTGCGGGTCGACTGGGAACAGTCACCAGAGCGTTGCGGGTTACAAAGAAACACTAGAAGCGTCCACGAGCACAACCGGATTCTTAATGTTCAGTTATCTTAACTTAACACTAAATAACGATTATAACTAGGATTATATAACTTTCCGACCGTGGGACTTGCTTTCACGAAGTGCGCCGAACGGTGGTCTATGTATAATACAAGGAAAAAACAAAAAAAAGTGCTCCCACAGGCTCGTCTAAGACGGACTGTTTTATGCGAAGTACTGTTACGTCCTCGTTTTTGGCACCCTGCGTTCACCGGGTATACCGGGGATCGAGGACGGACGGAAGAAGTGATCGCACCGAAAGGGGTTTGATCCATCAGTGGAGCGGCTCACTGACGTATCGAGGAATGTAAGAAGGAGGTGTCCGAATGGCTACGGCCCTGGATGTGTGGGAGTGTGTGTGGTTGTGGATTGCCGATCCCGAGGGTTTTCCCATGCCCGGGGGAGCGGTCGTCAGGGCAGTAAGCGTGGGGTCCAGGAAGCCAGGGAGGCTTCCAAGCTATCTGGCTGCTAGTCGCCCCGCTCGGAGGGCTCGATCCCGGTGCAGTGCGGGAGCTGCCGCGGAGGAGGCCAGGGAGGCGTCCACCCTCGCAGGTAGCTCGACGGTCACTGGGGTCCCTGGGTTAGAGGTAGAGGTGGTGGTGTTTGGTGTTGACGTGCAGAAAGGACACGGTCGTGTGAAATAATGTTCAGATGGTGGAAGTGGACTGGATGTTTTATCTCAAAGTGCACTTAGCTGGTTTACAATGGTTCACTTAATGATTAACACTACTCGCTGCGCGTCTGAAGTCGGAACAACCTTTGAATGATCGCGGTCGAACGCTGGTTTATGTGTTGCCGAATTTACATTGATTGTGGCCGAACTTGGTTGGCTGAAGACCACTCGCTCCACGGTTGTAATCCTCTTTAAATGGTAGATTTTGCTGACGGGCGCTAGGCGCTTCGTGGAACTGGTGTTGGCATTCTCGGATCTATATTGTCGCGGATTGCTGATCGATTGTCGGGTGATTAGCCTGCGGGCTGACTCGGCGTCAGCGTTCTTATATTTCTACTTATTCCTATTGTTCTATTGTGCGCGGTCGCAAGGTTATTCACGTGGCGCGGGTTACGTTCCGGGCGGAAGTCAGCGTTACGTGAAGGAATTTCGGTGGCGCGGTGCGCCGGCTCTTATTTCGTCTATACGCGACTTATCGCTAATAGGAGGATACATGGTGCGATGAACCCGTTGCGATAATATGGTTATAGAAAAAGCGGGTGGAGGATGTAGGACGTAACACTCGGAATAAATATAAATGAATGTAAATCTGGAGACGAGTCGTACTGTAGTGTATTTGAACTGAACGGTGTTAAGGACAAATTCGAAGTGCCGTCGTTTTTCAAAATTGCACACGGACGACCGCCGATGCGTTCGAACTATCCCCTCTCTAAACATCTCTCGTCCTTGTCTTCAACCCAAAGGCTAGGACAAAGAGGTGATTGAAGAAGTTTGATGACTAAGTCTTTGCGTGTGTGCACCCTTGAGCTCTCCTTATCTTCATTTTGCTTATTCTCTAAAATTTTACGATTAAACTGCTCTTCGGTTTCTTCTATGGAATAAACTAACCCTCAACTACGTCTACAATGATCTATAGGACCGATACGTCACGAGAAAGAGTCGGCCTAAGTTTCTTTTCATATAATGTATACCACGTAGGTGTTTTGTATTACTTGTAATTCTTATTTCTTGAAGGTTAACGTCCTTTTTCCAAGTGCTATAAGTTCATTTATAGCTAAACGCTTCAACAATTTTATTAACCTTTGCATAACCACGTTGGGTCAATTTTTCTGGGTACTGGCAATAACATGTCTTGAAATCTATAAAACACATTGTATCGTCGCTCAAATGAACGTAGGCAAAAATTTTTCTTTTGCTTAAAAAATGTTAACAATTTATGTTTGAGAATTGTATGAGCGCCCAGACTTGGGCGAGACAAATCGGACAGCACGTCTCCGACAGAGGCGTTGGAAGGCAGAGTGAAAAAAAGCTCGAAGTGTTCGTGGAGATGAAACGAATGAGCACTGGCTTAAACGTTAGTTTATTTAAAAACACTAATAGTCGCAGGGTGACGTATAACAAAACTGGGATGATTAAATGAGTGATTATAATCGGTTGAAAATGATTTGCTTCTAATTCGTGACGATTTCGCTATAACTGTGAGCTTGAATGATTCAACGGCTTCTTGAAAAACAAGCGACACTTCCACGAAGCCGACGTCGTGTGACGTCACGCAGGGATCGCGAATCTGGACTGCCCGAAGCACCCACGTGGTGATCAAGAAAAGGCTGATTTGTGCGCAAAGTCACGTGACTTCAGCGGGGCGCGGTAATTACCGCGAAGGCGCGTATGCTCTGGTCACGTGAACCTGAGCGAGCCGAGCAGGTACGCACCGAGGGATGCTTGGCCCATGTTTATACGAAAGAATGCGAAACAATTTATAAACAAATTGTTAATAATGTGTAAAATACATTGTAACGTCGCTAAAATGTTATTTGTTGAAAATGTAAATTTTGCTCAAAAAATGGGTTGCCGCTCTTCAGGCTTTGGGCCAAATTTACCTATCGTGGTTAGCCGTGTCGCATTTCTGGTCTCGCGTATGCAAGAGTTAATATTTACTAGATAATAAAATTTAATAAGTTTTGAGTTTCAGAAAGATTATCCGAATTTGTTAACGTTTGCCAGTATTTTTCACTTAACTTAAACGCGCGCCGTTAAATATCTCAATGTATTGTGACCGTACTTATATTTTTCCGCGATGTATTTCGATAATAAATTAAGAATTCGCGGACTATTTGTCTTTTCACCGGAGTTTAGAAGGTTGCGCGATGTTTTTCTTGCCGCGCGTTCGGCTGCTCGTGTTCGTGTGTCGGCACGCTGGTAGTGGGGTCACGACCACTACCGCGGTCTCTAGTGCGTGAGCGCTCGAGGCTTCGCACCGGGGTGGCGGATGAGAGGAGGTACGGGCAATGAACTCAGTGTTATGATTCTAACAGGTGACAAAGATGTATATTCTGCGTGTGTCAAAAGTACAGCTGTTATATCTATATTAACCGCTCGCTTGCGCGTCGATGCGCTTTCGCTTTTATAACTCGTGATTTTATATCTACGTGGGCTACTGCAGGTCTCCAGCTCCCTGCAGCGGTTTTAGACCGTCTACACACAAGACCTCCTCCGGTGCGTGGGCGGAAGAGACTTGGTGCTAGTCGTTTCCCAAAAATAATAATCGCTTTTCTGGAGTAAATTCCAATAACGGTCAGAACTCCACGGCCGGTGCGTGAGCGGAGGCGAAGGTCGTCCGTACTGGTATTCAATTCTACGTCTTCGTCGCAGATACTGCAGAGCTTTGGCTAACGTGCACGTCCCCACGGCCGGTGCGTGAGCGGAGGCGGGGTCGGCGCGTGCGTTCGCTTGGCTTCTCTTTTGACGGTTCGCAAAGTCCTCAGGAGAGGTGCGCTTTTCGGCATGCGCTGGAGATGAAGTCTCCGGTATGTCGCTCGTACACCGATCAGACGTGCTACAGGCACGGCGCTAATCTGGCACACAGGCCCCGATTGTTAGATTTCGTCGGCTTTTATACTAGCGGGGCGGTGTTTGCCCTCTCGAGAATATTTTCTACTGACGCACCCTATCGGGAGATGTCTAATTTGGGGTCGTTACCCCGGCCGGTGGTGGGGGGTACCTCCGCTACTGAGGCCGCTCGCATTATCCTGTGTGGCGTGTGTATGTACGGTCACAGTATGAATAAATGAACTTAACCACTTTAAAAAATGCGGCTGATGTATATGTAGGGAGCCAGAATTAGGTGATGCTCGAAAAGCGCGGATTTCGCGGACAGCAGTCATAACAAAACAGTGTTGCGCCGGCCGAGATGGCAGTTGACGGGCATTCCTGTCAAAGTCGGGAAAGATACTTACGGACACGGAACGCACACCCTTTGCGTGTGATCTCCTACCACTACCACTCGATCAGGTGGCCGAGTTTACTCGTTTCTGAGCGATGGACCAATTCTGGCTTGGCCGGCAGTCGTGCCGTGCCGTGCAGTGCCGTGCTAATTTGGTTGCGCAACGTTTTTTCATTTAACATTTCACGGAAGAAATACAATTACTTATATTACATTGTACTCAAATTTTATATCAATATCAGGCGTTGTTTTGAAGTGGTGGGAGTTCTTTTATAGCTAAAAACACATTTTGAATTATTCGACAATTTTATTTATTATTACATAATCAAATTTAGCAAATTGTTTACAATATTTTGGTGCGCAGGCAAACATTAATTTTTGTGTTAACAAATCTAACTTTTTCTTTCGATTGTTATAGCTTTTCCAATTTTTCAGATTTTTCAAAAGGAATTTCAATATTTGCTTTTTGATGACTCAATTCGGTGCTGTCTTGGTGGCGATAACGAATGCGACACAAACGCGACATGACAAAGTTGTGCGGCAACATTACAAAAATGCATAAATTAAAAGGAATGCGTTTTTCTTCCTTAAGGACGCCCTTACATATTCCCGAAACTTCAATATCATATCACTAATAGTTTTTACAGAAAAAGATGGCAAAGAATTACTTTTCGACCGGTTACACTACACTCGCATTTAACAAGTTTATTATTACTATTATTATAAGTACATCACACATTTGTAGTAAAAATACATTCTGCAAACAGATGAGATAGAAATAAACGTAGAAACAAGAAAAAGAATATTACTGGAAAATACAAAACTGGCGGGACTCGAACTCTCAATTTGTGGAATCAACAAGTCCCACACCATAACCGCTCAGCTAACGTACTCCAATATAAACTAATTGCATTACAGGATACTTAAGGGCACGCAGCTTTTTTAAACAATGGTTTTGTGCAATATAAAAAAATACGTATCGCTTCATTTTCAATTCTAAATGTACCTATGAAATTTTAACTCCATCGGAAAAAGCTGTTCAGTTATTCCCGTACATACGTGTATCGCACGATTCTCAAATGCCAAGAAACATTTCAGTATCGCTATCGCACGTGCAAGAACTCGCGACGTGCGATCTTGGTGGAGAGGAGATAGAATATAGCTCCGTCCTTTACACCACGAGGCACGAGCAAGCGGCGCGCGCAGCATTTAAGCTACTTTGATGGTGTTGCATGGCCCCTATGTTAACCACAAAATTACTAGTAGTAAGTTCATCACATGTCACTGCACAGACGAGGTATAGAATAGACACAGCATGCAATGCATTTTTTTGTCCCACGGCCGAGGGGCTTTAGAGCTCCCTTACCATTTTCGTGTCACATTCAACGTTACCGGCCGGATGCAGCATCATATCACACCGCTGCTAGTGGTGCGAATTAATATTATATTCGTTGATTGCAATTGTCACAAGACTGGCAGCAGCTGTGTAAAATATCGGCGCGTTTCTTGAATCCAGGCTTAAATTTGTTGAAATAAGGTAATTGTGCGCGGGCTGCCTCATACAAAATGTGCGCGTAAAAGACAAAAGGAAGCGATACGCCGTGGTGGGGATAAGAAGAAGGGCCTCGTGGTCCGTCCCGTGCGCTTTGTGAGCCTCTTGCGTCCTGGCCAGGTATCAGACAACACGTGCCGAATAGGTTAGCGTAGATATAGAATCTTAACCAATAAAATATATAGTAATGCGTTCAGTTAAATTCCTATTTCCTTCTTGCCTGAAACCTAAATTCCAACAAAATTTACGTGCTGTTATTTGTGATCAATGTAGTAATAATGAAAGTACTGTTACGTCCTGCGCCCTCCACCCGCCCGCAAATTTTTGCTTTTCTAAATTATTCAAGAATTAACTAATCGATTGCTCTCGCAGCAGTCTGCTGCTCGTTCAATAGTTTTAAGATTTACTATAACTTAACTGTAGGAACGTAGTGCGGTTCTCACGGACCCCCGTTAGCGATAAGACATGCCACGTGCGACAAGTAAAGGTAACCTACACCCGGCCGATAACCGAGACGACGCGAGTAGCAAACGAGCGAAGCGTACGGGATATGACGCCGCTAAATTCTCGCGCACACGGCCGGACGAGCGCCTAATAATGTCGTATGCGGGAAACAGGATCTCAAAAGATAAAACACGTATAGCCGAGCCCTGGGAAAGGCACCTGTCGCGCCGATCCCACGAAAGAATGCTGATGCAGCGTCAGCAAGCGAACGCCGCTCAACGGAGCGTGCCGGCTACATAGAGCAGTAGGCGACCTTTTCGAGCGCCTTTCCTTACTTGACTGCTAGTTGCGCCGCTGTTCGCGCATTAAGTCACTTCAGACTTCGTAGTTAGTTCGAGTGCGGGTGCAAAGCGTAACACCCGACTTAATATTTTCCTTCGATACCTTTTAAGTGAATCAAGTCTAACGAATAGAATCAAGTCAAATCAAGTAAATAGAATCAAGCCAAGTCTAGCGAATAGAATCAAGTTAAGTCTAGTGAATAGTCAACGCGATAGAATCAGTAACATCATTCCTGCATCTCGTCGCGCAACCTCAGGTTTGAGCAATTGATTAACTCCTGTAATTCGAATAATTATAAGTAACCTGCGTGGTCGAGACACCGCGTCTAGTCCCGACCTTCGACCCTCCTCTCGCGACAAAGAAGTGGAGCCGTTCCATTTCTATAAATTGTAGGGTTCGATCATTTAATAAACACTAAGTAAACAATCTCGTGAATCACCTACCCTACCACCCTTCCTTCGCGACGCGTACACACACCCGCGTAAAAAACCTGGTTATCCGAGTGTTCTCTGAGTCTAATCAAACGGGGCATTCCACCCCTTCTTCCCTCCGCAGTAACTTGGGCTACCGAAACCACCGGACGCGTAAACCGAGCGGTCTTCGCTGCCACCGTAGAGCTTGTGCCTGAGTCGCCTAGCGGGCAATACCCCGCTGGCACCGTCGAACCTCCGAGTTCGTGTGACCCCTAGAGCGACACGTTCGCTGTCACTGTAGAACCCCCGTGTTCCGGTGACTTCTAGAGCGATTCATTCGCTGCGACCACAGGACATTAGTTCCGGCGAACACCAGCGGCCTTCGCTGTGATCGTAGCTACTCAGCTGCTTTCGGCGCACGATGGTTCGGCCCCAAGGTCAGTAGTTACCTCAACGGATCGTAACTATCCCCCCATTCAAATTCATAACCAGAGAACACCCCGTTACCTAGGACCTCGACGTCACCCGCGACGTAAAGACTATAGAGGAGCTCCCCGGTCTGGAGTAAAACACCGAGCACGTCGCGAAGCCGCACGCTTGTACGGGTCGCAAGCATTTCAACAAGCAGCGAGCGAATCCGCAAATTCCCTTCCGCCTATCTACCAACACCCCGGACAACGCACACAACCGGTCTGGATTTCCCTAGAACGCCCTTGGCCGTTTGAACTGCCTCCGGGGCAAGACCGGTTCACATTCCACTTTGAGCCCCTAGAACCGGAAATCGTACCATCTACAGTAGTGATAACCGAGATCCGCGAAGATTCGGACATAGAAATAATAGACTAAGAAAACCGCGCGGGACGAGGCCCAACGAGGAACCCTCACAAAGGTAAACGTAAGCATTATCGCACGCAATAAGCGACTACACGGAGCCGTAACCATTCGGTCGTAAGAACACTTTTAGAACCGTAACCATTCGGACGCGAGAACATTTTTAGAACCGTAATCATTCGGACGCGAGAATACACGTAGGTTTAGTGTCAAACCTAGGACACCCAGTACATTAAGGCGCGTGCGACGTCTCAGCGAGCTGCTCCGCTAACACGTCAAATCTCTTATCGGGCCGGTCACTTCATCTGTCCCCCGATCCCCGGTATACCCAGTGTACGCAGGATGCCGAAAACGGAGGACGTAACAATGTGTTTACTATTATAGTTTCTTTTAATGGGCATGGGCAAAAAATTGTGCATGGTGCTGTGTGTTTGGTGCTTGTCTCTGAAGGAATCAATATTTCATGTTTTTGCGTTAATTCTACATCTCTATCTCTGTAACTATCAATTTGATTGGTTTATATTGATCTGTAATACACATTTGCTTCCAGAATATTTCTATATAGTGTAATCAGAACCGGATTAAGGGCGAAGCGAATGAGGCTTTCGCCTCAAGTTTAAAATACGAGGGGCGCAAAAATGTCAGTTTCTCAAGTATGAGATTGCCTTAAGCCCCGTACAGACTTGCGACATTTCGGTGTATCGAACCAAACGTACTACAAAGCCGTCTGATCGGCACAGCGAAGTGGCTATGGTACTGCGCTACGCGATTTTCTTCCAGTGGGGGGGAGGAGTCTGACCCCACACTCACGATGCACCGTGGCCGCTTTGACAAGACGGTCGGCCCGCAGACTAGTGTGCCGCGGCAAACGGTTGAAAATCGTTGTTATATCATGATCACATTTTTCGCCCGCTTGGGATGGAAGTCATTCTTTTGTTCAGCATGTCCACGCTGTACATTTATTGTTTCCTCTACCAGTCAGTTACATAGCCTTCAACCGGCATAACCTATAAAGTTACTATTATAGTGAGATTGTGCACGTACATTATACTAGTATACTTTTGTTTAGCCTTTCTTCGACTTAGCGAGGTAAATACACAAATTTGTAGAATGGCACAAGCAAGGGTTTTTAAGTGCGCTAAAAATTATGTTGAAAATATTGTAGATGTCCACAAAGAAGTTAAGTGGGTATGGATTTAGAAAAAAAAAAGGAAATTCCATAAAGAAGAAAATAAAAAAATGGAATCGGAACTACATATGTGGTTAAAAAATAAGGCAAAATGTTCCATCAATCACCAATCTACATCGCATGAAAATGAACATATCAAATATGAAGTTGGGACATTACTTTTAAAAACTGCAGAAACACGTGACGAGCATATTGAACAACTAAAACATAGTGACACGGAAACAAATATACCCGATGATGATAATGATTCTTACGACTCCCACTCCGAGGTTCAGAAAGCAGAAGAAAAAGATACGAATTTAACAAGAAATTTGGAGCGAAAATAAATATGATAAATTTTAATGATCCACCATCATGGCCATCAATTTCAAACAAGTTAAGACGGATTTTGATCGATCATGGTCCCGATCAAGGAATAGATGCAGATTTTCGAGAATCTGCAAATATGGATGGACGCAAATTTTCTGGCGAATGGTTTGAAAAAAAATGTTTAAATGGGGAAATTTTTCATCGAAATTGGTTAATTTATTCCAAAATTTCTAAAAGCGTTTTCTGTTTTCCATGCATTCTCTTTGGCCAAAACACTTTTGAGTCCAATATTTGCAATAATAAAAAAAGGTTTAATGATTTAAAAAACCTTAATAGAATAGGAGTTCATGAAAACACAACATATCATCGGGATGCATTTTTAAAATGGAAATGTTTTGAAAAAATGTGAAAAAGGGAGAGTTTATAGATGACTCGTTACATAAATTGATCGAAATTGAAAAACAGAATTGGTGAAGTATATTACAAGTAACATTAGATGCAATAATGTTTTGTGCACATAATAATCTACTCTTAAGAGGATCAAATAAAAAAATAGGTAGTGAAAATGCGGGAATTTTTCTAAATCTAATTGAACTGATTAGCCATTACCATCCAATTTTAAAGCAACTTGTATCTAGCCATAAAAAAGGTCAGGTCAATTATTTATCTAAAACAATTCAAAATGAATTTATATCATTATTAGGCAACAAGGTGCGGTCGGAAATTATTTCTAGAATTAAAAAATCAAAATATTTTTTAATAATTTTTGATTGTACACCAGATTTATCTCATCGCGAACAGATGTGCCAAATTATTAGGTACGTATATATTGATGAATGTAAAGATTCTATAGAAGAAAGCTTTGTGGACTTTATTGTAACTAATAAGAAAACTGGAAGGGATTTAGCTATGGACATTTTAACAAAGTTAAGCAAAGATGGACTAGATGCAACTAATATTAGGGGTCAAGGGTATGACAACGGGGCGAATATGGCCGGCAAATACAAAGGGATTCGAGCTATCATATCCCAAAATAATAAATTCGCTATATACGTGCCTTGCTGTGTGTTGCGTATTCACAGTCGCCTCGGGCGGGCGGCCAATGGGCGCCCGCGGCGCGCTCGCCCGAGATCAATGATTGCGGTCGATACTCAGGCGATACTCTATGTAAACGCGCCTACTAGTCAGTAGCGCCGCGTCGCGTTCTTCTCGGGCAATTGTTCTCCCTCGGCTCCCGCGTGCTCTCGGCGGCCATTACTGCTCTCAGTACAGTTGCGACAGGTTGCGCTTTTTTTCTCTGCGAACGTTCCTAGTTTTCTCGGCTCAACTCAACCAAGTGTTTGTGAAGGGTGAAGGAGTAGATCCTCCTTGCACCGGCGTCTCTCGCGCATTATTGTAATCCATAGTGCTTAAGTGCTTTAGTTAATAAATACTCTTTAGTTCTCCTCAACCACGTGTTACCGTTGCGTGCCGGCCATGTGCCGAGCGAGTTAGGTTAAGTGCCCCTCTCTTCGTGTGCGTTTTATACCCGCGTCTAACCAGACTTTCTCAGGCCTCTCTCACTTTTTTCACTGTGCCCATAGTCTAAATTTAGCAAGCATGAATGCTGCAGAATCATGTTCATCCATGATAACTCTCTTTGGCATTGTACAAAATTGATACATTTTTTTGTGTAATTCCACGAGTAAATGGAATAAATTGATGTCTGTTAAAAATAAGCCTCAAAGGGCATACAGATACGCGATGGAGTTCGAGAGCATCAGCAATAAATGCTTTGCATTTACAAATTGAAGGATTGCACAAAGTATTAACTAACATGATAGAAGAAGCAAATTCAGAAATAAATCGAAACGATTTGCGGAATATTTTATCAAATATTGATTATAAATTTTTATGTGCTCTTTCAACTTGGAATAACATTCTACTTCGGGTAAATAAAATTAATGTAGCTCTTCAAGCCAAACATATTACTGTTACCAAAGCTTCTCCTCTAATAAAAGGATTGCAAACATATTTAAGGGAAAGTAGTGATACCGTGTTTGAACAAACTTTTAAACAATGTCAAACCGTTTCTCAACATTTAGACATAATACCTGATTTTAAAGAAAAAAGAAAAAGGAAATGAAAGAAATTACACATTTATGAAGCCAACGATGAGCAAGCAAAATTTTCTACCAAAAAGATATTTGAAATTGAAATGAGGGAAGTAATAGATACGGTAATAAATCATTTAAACTGGAGATATGAAAAATTAAATGAAATTGGAACAGACTTTTGTTTCCTGTCGGGCGAAAAACTCACGTCTCTAAGTGTTCCGGAATTACAGAACTTCGCGGTTGACTTAGCTTTAAAATATGAAAATGACCTAAACCTCGTTGAAATTTCGGAAGAAATAGCAAGTTTTAAGGCGCATGCTATGTCAATATTGCCGGAAAATACTACAGCGTCTAGTGAGGTTCTTTTGCAAATCCTCTATGAATATGGATTAGTGGAGTCCTATCCAAATTTGGAGGTGGCATTTAGATTGTTTCTAACACTTCCTGTTTCTGTCGCATCCGGAGAAAGGAGTTTCAGCAATCTTAAAATCATAAAAAATTATCTGCGTTCAACATGGGGACAAGAAAACCTAACAAATATTACAATAATATCAATAGAACAAGTGTTATCTAAAACTATTAATTATGATTCAATAATTGATGAATTTGCATCACTTAGAGCAAGCAAAGTGAATTTGTAAATATTGAACCTATCAGAATTAAAAATGATGAAGATTATTGTTATGTTTTTAAATTTAATAAATTCTAATATTATCCTTTCTTAAATTGTTTTATTTGCTTAGTTGTAAGAAAAAACATTTTACAAATGGGGGCGCAAATTTGGCTTTTGCCTCAAGTGTTTAACGCCCTAGATCCGGCTCTGAGTGCAATATTTCTGTTCTAACAAATGTTAATTAGTTGCTGCTTTCAACTGCCTTTTATAACTCAATGAAATTTTTCAGGTTCTTTGACTCGTGATAGTCATTAGCCCAGGCAAGCTAACCATTTGTGTATCTGCCATTATGTCACAATTACTTGCTGACGAAATTGTTGTCAAATTTAAGTGACAGGGACGACTGCATAAGCAATGCTTCAAGAAATTAAGCACTGCAAACTTGCTTCAGATTATTTGCCTTGCAGATATACCCGGATAGCAAGAAATAATGTTGGGGTGTTATATAATTACATTATTAATAATCTTTTCACTAATAATCGTTAATTATTTTATAGAAAAGTCTGTATGATCATCGGACATAATAAATGGAACGAGGCCGAGATAGGCGAGACTATAGCGAAACGGCTGGCACAAGCCAGGACACGAATACACCGCAGTTACGTCGCAATCGCAAAAATATAATAGTAATTACAATTAAGACTATTAAGTTAAGGTTATTTGTTATTTATTATTACATTTATAGTAGAACTTGATAATTGAGGATTAATAAAAATAATATATATTCAATAGACATAAATTGTCTTGAATTATTTACAATGTAAAACAGAATCATATGGAGAGTGTAATATTGATTGAAAATTTTTGGGACCTTGAGGTAATATTCCGTGTCATATTCCTGAAATATTCCCACAAGTTACGAAGAGGCGGACATAGGAATATCGCTGCAACATTCCTGCAATATTCCGGCAAAGTCACCTGCAAGGTTTAGCATTGCAAAATAATATTTCTGCAACCTTCCAGCAATATTCCTTGCTGTTCGGGCTGCAATGTTTCGGGTTGCAAAGTAATATTCACGCAACATTCCAGCAATATTTCTTGCTGTCTGGGTAGCCGTGATTCAGACAAGCATAACGGCACATGAGCTAGTGAATAAATACTGTTTTTTTATTAGTTGTAATGCCAATTCCGTAAAAATACAACCAAGCGTCCACACGATTGTTCAGTAGTTGAGTAGTGTTCAGGTAATGTTCAGCCATCCCGTCCGCAAATTATTCAGCTCGCACGTGTCTTGCAATCGGGTCCGCAGTTTTTCGATTAAAACTGCGTTATTGGTGCACTGTTTTCAGTTTCGCGTGTTTTTAGTAGAGTAGTGTACAAAGGAATGTTGAGTGTGAAGTGGACTGTCGCGAGAGTGCCCATGCGTTCGTAAATTCTGCGAATTAAAATCTCTGTTTAGTTTGTGACATGAGACGGCCTGTCTGGGGCCAACGGTCAGCTGTCCGGGTCATTGACGGACCAGCTGTGCGGGTTCTATTCTCTCCTGAGCCTCACTTGCGGCTTCCCGAGGGGTGAAACGTGGGCGTGAGGATGGGGGGTGTAATCCACCGACCAGTGACCGTTGGTCTTGCGCGGAAATTTTGCGATAAATAGCGATATTAGGCGCAAAATCCCGTGCGTATCTCTCTCCACTGGAGCGAGGGAGATAGAGATAGACCGTGACATGACATAACGGCCGCCGGGCCGCCATTTCGTGAGCACGTGGTGATGAAGACGCCACCGCACGGCGCGGAGCAGGATCAGGGTGACGTCAGACAGGTGACTGCTTGGCGTCGCTTTCGGAGGGTCGAGCGCGCGCGCGGAGCGACGGAGACATGCTGCCTGCAGGGCGCGGGCGGGGCACGCTACTATTTGCCTACCGTCATCTTCGTCAATCTCCCGAGAGCATGGCCGTCGCGCTCGCCTCTCAGTTATCATGGGGACCGCGCGTTTGTCTCTTTTGTGAATATATGTGATGCGGCATCCTGTGGGTTGATGCGATCGCGGGTGTCCTTGCTAAGGCGATCGATCGCGTCCTCCGGGTTGCGGATGAAGGGACGACCGGCATATATGCCGGTCAGTTGCGAGATAAGCGGAGTTCGCTCCGGCAAATAAACAATCGTGGACAGCACAGCAGGGTCGGACGGGCCCTTCAACACCGGTGAGTGTATCCGTCCACTTTGTATGCTTGGGTGTGAGTGCGTGAGATGCGGCCGGGGTCCAGTAGATATTTCCCATAGACTAGCTAAGAAGGGAGTAGTAAACCCTTCGACCGTGTGCCCGGAATATGTCAGTACCTGACCTCTGCTTCTCTGCGTGTGTCGGCGCGCGTCTCACGCCGTGTCCTTTCACGACATGAGGCGGTCGTCGGCGTGCGCGGGGAGACATATTTAATGTGGAAGAACCGCTACCCGGGTATGAACGAAGCCAATGTGTGGGTTGAAGCGCGGCTCCCGAGCGCCTGTGTGGAGGACTATCGTGGCCGGGTATTTCCTCATACCCTGAGCTTGCCAGGGGGAAAAGGCAAGCACCGTCTAGCCTGAGGTGGCGTGTCCGTACTCTCGGTTTGGTAGGGCTCCTCGTCACGATAGGGGTGACGTAAAACCTTTTGCTTATTGCCTACGATGTTGATGGCGTGCTAACTCAAATTTTTCCTAAACTCCATGGAGCGGATAGGGTGGGGCCGCCTGAGAAACCCGCCTCTCGGGCTTCCGCTCCTATCAATAGGGTTCACTACTAGGCGGGGATAGATCCCCCACTGCGGTGAGGGTCCCATGATGGGCGAACCGCCTTTAGGACGTACAAGATAACTCATGGCAGACAAAACAACAACAACAACAACATTAGGGGAAGAAGATAACGGAGGCGAGCCCTCCCGCTCCAGAGACCTGCAGCACGCGTTGTTCCGGCCGAGGGCCTCCCTGGCGAGGAGCCCTCCTCCGGCTTCGGGTCGACGGGAGGTGGCGGGGGATAAGGAAAAGAACGATGTACAGAAGCGAATCGAGCGAATAGTGGACGAGAGCGCCCGGTCTATAGAGGACCTGGGGAGTGCGTCTTCCCCCTCCCTCATGGAGGTCATCATAATCCCGGATACGCCACAGAATCTGCCGAAGGTTACACCATGGGCAAGGGTAAGGGAGCGGGTCGAGGCTGCGGCTGTTACGTCCCAGCGTAACTTTTCGATTTTTCCTTTTCTTTTATTATAATTTTTCAAATTAAACTCTCTTTTCTTTCCTTTATTCCGGCCGCCGGATTACGAATTACTCATATAACGGCTTAGGCTCATCGCAACCGGTGCGCTGTTAGAGTATTAGTTGTAAAATCATGATTATTCTATTTTTCCTCCAGGCCGCGTATGCGAATTATTCGTATCATGGCTTAGGCTCGTCGTATACGTGGTGCTGTCGAGCAGTAATGTGTAGTGGAATTCCCTCACCGTGGAATCATATTCGTCCCATCGTATATATATATAAGTAGATGTAAGTAGCTATAAGCGTGCGAGCGGGTATGAATGCGTGAATATAGTATGAGTGTGTGTGTGCGGTATGGACGTATGTGTGTGTAGGTTAAGGAATTCGCGATGAGGTTCCGCGTGTTAATTTTTAGTTTCTCTCTCTCTCAAAAGTAAATAATTATTTTCGTGGCAATAAGGCATTGCCCAGATATCAACCTAGTTCTGTTCAAGCATACATATCAGGAGCGTGCACTACTGAAGTTTTAGATGACTGAGTCAAGGCAATCATATTTTATTTGCAATAAAACTAGATAATTGAAAGAGGATAAATGAGCAACCGAAAGTCTCTTGCTGAACATCGAGCGAGCATAGTAACAGAATATTTGTACACTGAATCGACCGCTGATCGACCGTTTCCATGGTTAAGGTATGAAAAACTGGCCAAGAGCGAGCCCAGGAGCCGTCTCGCGACGGATTTCTCTGGGCAGTTGGCTGTAAAGTCGTGAGGTACGCAGATCGCTGTCCGAGGATAGCTTAGATATCTTTAATTTACTGAGCCTAAAGTGCATATTCTTCTCGCAGTGTGCAACGATACGGACTCATTAATCCTCGTTAAAAGCCTTAGTTTATAAATTCAGTTATTAAGTGAGACACAGACTCAGTTTTCTTTGATTTAGTGGAAGTGCGAAGGTGTGCACGTTACGTTTTGCACGTGGCCGATAAAATTGCGTCGGACACGTTATCCTTAAGTTTCCTTTTTGATTTCATTTACATTATTCTTTTCTTTATTATTTAACTTGAACAGGGCGCGAAAGGTTGTTCCTCGCTCGTGTGGCGATTAAAGTCGGAATTAATTATCGAAATATCTGAATAGAAGCACTATCTTCCTGACTTGCCGAACCTTGTAACGGACCAGATCCCGGCTTAATTATCACGGAGCATAGGCAAATCAAGGAAGTTCAAAGTACTAAAACTTCATTTCGATTCGAAGGTACTATCATCGTTTCCATCGAAAACCTTTGAAAATTCCAACCGACCTACTACGCAGGAGAAAGAGAGATAGAGCGAGGCGAGCGAGAGAGAGAGAGAGACAAGGAGAGAGAAAGAGCGAGAAGGAGCGCGTGCGCAACCGAAAGATTACGAACGTAACCGAAGACCAGCGACACGGTAGGATCCTCCAGTCGCGAAACACGACGACAAATACCATCTTAGTGTGTGATCATGCCCGAGCTCAGGCCACGGCGGGATCCCACGGGCGCGGTCATTTGACCGTGCAAGTTTCCTTGTTAAATTCTTCTTCGATTGTAAAGGCGTAACCTGTAAAATTACCGAGAGCGCATCCTCACCTTCTGTAGGGTGCTCTTATTAAGGCGCATCATTGTCGCGCACTACTCATGAGCTTTCCTCTACACTGCGATAATATCTACGCAGTAATTCTTTCATTGTTTATCGAATCCGTAACGCATCTGTTCTACTTTTCTTTATATATTCTATCTTTTCTTTATATGATTATTTTCAATTGAATATAACTACTTTTGTTTTCCCCTTATATTATTCTTTCTTGATTTAATCTGTGTTGTGACGTCACACCTCATATACCATAGCATTGTACACCGGCCGAAAACATAACCTCGCGAGAACAATTGGGGACCTGTACGGGTCTTAAGAAGATACACGAATCCTATTAGTCCTGCATATAACTAAACGCGATATTAGATTTCAACTTAACTTCTCCGTTTAGCTTATACCGAATAATCTAGAAAATCCCTCCTCTTCCAGGAAGGGATTAGAATATTGCAATACTGATCTTTAGTTAGATTACCGTTATCTATTGTAACTGGATAGCAAAAATATTCAAGCGTTACGACCGGTCGCACGGCAGGCCGCTCGCGGATACTCATCGACCGTCTTGACAGCATAAAGTCGTGAAAAGCCTCGCCCGGACGTAACACGGCCAAAGGCAGCACGAGCGGCACACGAGTGGAGCGACTACCCGGGGAATCCGATTGGGAATTGCGATCCCGGCGTATCAAGGCGGACATAGCGGCCAAGAAGGCAGCCTCTGAAGCTCCGAAAGCGGGGGGTCGAAAAAACCTCTCGGCCCCGACACAATTCGCAAGGAAGGACTCAGGGACGATCGACGGTCCCCAGAAGGCGGTCGGCCTTGGGCCAAAAGAGACCGCGTGACTCTCCCGGAGCAGCGGAAAGCGAGCACACCGATAAGCGGGCAGCGAGCGACTCGGGGGCCAAGAAAGCAAGACAAGGCGCCGGCCAGGTTGCCCCGCTGAAGTGGGAGCGACTGCTCCTGCAGAAGCGCCGGACAAATACTGCCCTAAGGGCCTCCTTGGCAAAGATGAGGCAGCATCAGAAAAACCTCCCCGCCCAAATTGAACGGCTCACTAGGCAGGTGGCGCAGCTTGATGGTACGATCACCTAGCCTCCGGCGAGAAGCAAGGAGACTGTGTAGGTCACCAGGGCGAAGACAGCTGCACTAATGGAGGTCGCGATTGCACGGCTTGACTGGGGAGCGATCCTGGCAAAAAGGGTGGGCGAGAGCGCAGCGGAGGGAGATCTCCTCCATCCTCCTACAGCCAGATCTGCATCCCGTGAGGAGCAATCGAAGAACAGCATGGGCAGGAGGGCGTCGACCTTCGCTGAGACCGTGGGTGCGGGCCCTCCGTTCAGGAACGGCAGCGGGAACGGTGGCCTTGTAACGTACCGCGCCGCCGACCAGCGCCGAGCGCCGCCGAGCGCCGCCGACCAGCGCTGCGGCCCATGACGTCGTGCCTGCCTGCCTGTCTGCTTGCCGTGACGTCAGCATGCAGCGCCCAAATAGTGACGTACCCATAGTGACGCGTTCCCCCACAGTGACGCGCCCGACTCTAGCGACGCGCTCGCGTAAGCGCCATATTCAAATCGAGCAACTGCATAGTAACGGCATAGCGACGGCCGAGCGACGCGCTCGCGTAAGCGCCATATTCGAACCGAGCGACTGCATGGTAACGACATAGCAACGGCCGAGCGACTGCATGGCAATCACGTGCACAGCGAGTGCAAAGGGACGGTTGGGAACGTGCGATTCCCCGAAAAGCGTGCCCCACCGCGATGCCCTATTTTTCCTCACATCTCAGTACCCCTTGCCTAAGATCATTCTGTATAAAAAGAACGCTCCTCCAGGGCTCATCAGTTCAGTCAACTGCAGAGAAGACCGTGCAAGGGTCTGCATTAGAAATTCCCGAGCGTTACGTACAGTGTGTAAAAGTGTATTCAGGATCACTTAGTGTCTTTTCGTTGTCTGTTCTCATTGCAAGGAACAACCTGTGCGTGTTCCGCGCGTTATTAGTTTAGCTCAAATTCAGAGTCCGGCAGCTGCAGGAAAGACTGTCTTTCCGCTGTCCGCGACTTATAGCAAGGAATAACTTAGAGTATTCCGAGCAGTCTTAGTGTTAGTCGTTTTGCCACACGAAAAGTGTGTAGTTTTAGTTCTCATTTATCGCTCAAATTCCTTTAAAAGCCAAAAACACAGTCTAGTCAAATATCGCTTTTTGTAAATTTATTCGCGTCGTACTTTAGTCATATTATTTGAAGTAATAGTTAATTTATCGTTGTGCGTTTTATATTTAACTGCTTTTTCTGTACTTATTTTATTCAATATAATTATTTTACTTGTTTTCCATACTTCTTTGCCATCTCGTTATTCAATCGCCTAGTACTCGAATTTCACGAACAAGGTTTCCCTTTACCGCTCGAGGGAACCACCGAGCCTAAAAGAAAAGATACCAAATCCACTCTCCTCAAAGCTGCGCAAGGGGTGCCGCGGTGAAACACACGTTAAGGCCCTTGTCAGCTATCCTCTCGAGTTTGCTTGTCCGGGGTGCCGCGGTGAAACACACGTTAAGGCCTGGGCAGCAACTCAAGAACCGAATCGACCGAAGGGTGCCGCGGTGAAACACACGTTGAGGCCGGAGGACGATTTTCCTATACCTCCTCTCTCCTCCTTTCGATCGGTGAGACGTATTTCCGCAAGGGAGTACGAGGACCCGTGAGAGAGGCATCATAAAGGGTAGCGACGTACGGGGTGCCGCGGTGAAACACACGTTAAGGCCTGTACTTAGCTGCTCACTCCTCTCACATATATTTCTTTTCCTATCGGCACTGGCAAATAATCCTCACCACGCCAGAGCCGTGGCTCGTAACAGCCTCTCGGTATCGGCGGATATTAGGAGGTTGGAAGTCGACCTGGATAGGGCGCGTGAGGGTTCCTGGCACGAAGGCGGACTGTCTGGGATTATTGGCCAGCACGGCACCAAGCATCGCACCAGCTGCAGGAGAGGAGGTCCCCCCCCCCCCCCAGCGGGGGGAGGACGAATGGGTCCGCGTTTCCACCAGAGCCGAGAAAAGGAAGGGGAAAGCGGGGACGGCGCCGTCTCGCGAGGTAAAGGCCAGTCCGTCGCACCCTAGGGCTCGCCCCAAGAAACCCCGTGACGCGATCGCTGTAAAGGTGACGAAGGGACAAGCCTACGTGGACGTCTTGAGGGCCATCCGCGACAAAGCCGACTTGGGTAAGGTGGTGGTGATTGGGCACAGGAAGAGATCTCCAGGGTCCTCGGGGCTGCACACGAGGTCAGGCGCCTCGAGGAAATGGTAGACCTGGAGGTACGGGACATTGATAAGATTGCCACCGCCGAGGAGGGTAAGGACAGCAGTCGAGAAGTGCCTGCTCGAGGGGTCTCGGGTTAATCTTATGAGCATCAGGACGGGCTTCGCCGGGACACGGATTGCGCACCTCCTAGCTCCGGCGACTCACAAAGAAACTGTGGGGTTTAACGCGATATAACAAAGATAACTGCTGTACTCAAGTCACAAATATATTTTCTGTACACGCTTCTTACATCCACCTCTCTTACTCGATGGTCAGTGACTAACTAGCCACTCTAGGTTCTACTTTTCCCGCGTGGGTTCCTCACCATCGCGTCTTGCGACTTGACCGCCTCTAGTGCCAGTGAACGGCCCTAGTTCACCTCCCTACAGTTCCCCTAGGGACCGCCACAAAACTATGGAGAACACGGGAAGGGTGCGCATCGGTTTTGTCCACTGTGGCGTGAAGGTTGTGCCGTGCATTATTAAGTGCTTCGAGTGTCACGGTTTCGGCCACTTTGCGGCCAGATGCGCTACCAACTCAGGGGGGAAGGGGACCTGCCGCAGATGCGGTCAAGAGGGGCATGACGGACAGGAGTGTAAACTCCCCTACAAATGCCTTCTGTGTACAGGGGCAGGGCTCCTAGTGTCCAAACTGGGACATCTGGCAGGATCGGCGCGATGCCCTCAGTATCGGGCACGCTTGATGTTTCCTACGGCCCCCTCCTCGCAGGTGAAGTAATAGTCGTTTAGGTGAACTTGAGTAGAAGTCGCCTAGCGCAAGACCTCCTGGAACAGACTGCGCTGAGCTCGGGAGCGGACGTAGTAATTACGTCGGGGATTCAACACAACAATCTCGGATGGATCGTCGATCGAGCCGGGGGTGCTGCGTTGTGGATGAGGACAAGTCCGAGGATCACCATGGACGGCCAGGTCTTTGTTGGGCAGAATTGTTGTGGGGTTGCTGTAAGCGGCATATTTTTCGTTATCTGCTACATCTACGAACATAGCGTTACTGGAGTTCAAGGCGGCGTTGGCATAGATTGAAGCAGCACTCGAGGCGAGGGTCCCCATCTGCCTCGCGGGCGATTTTAACGCCAAATCCCTACTTTGGGGCTCATCTCGGGATGACCGTAGAGACGCCTTATTATCCGACCTGTTGGCACGGTGGGATCTCCATCCGACAGCCTGCACCGGCGTTCCCACTTTTGTCAGGGGCGCAAGCAGGTCGGTTTTGGACTTCGCGGCATGCAGCTCTGAGCTGTCCAGGGCTGGGATCGTCACCACTATCTCTGACGAATTCAACGCCTCCGACCATAGATACCTTTGGCATGTCATTGTAGTCTCACGAAACCCGGTAGCCCCTATCAGCAAGCCGGGGTCGAACGCCCGTCTCTTCGACGAGGGTGAATGTTTGTCAACTCTCTGGCTGGGGCTTCAGGAGCTTAGTGCCGCCTCCCCCCCCCCCCCCTCCTACGAACACCCCGAACGGTATGGTGGCAGCGTACACGCGCATACTGACCATCGGATGCGAAGCCGCAATACCCCGCAGGTCAAGCGTACCAGGCGTGAAGGCCAAATATTGATGGAACACGGATATTGCACGTGCGAGGTGCGAGGTCAAGCGGGCCCGCAGGATACCCAACAGAGCACCGAATAACGTAAATCGTCGAGCAACTGTTTATGCTACACCCGGTCCTGGAAGAGCGTCCTACACCATCTAGCTCTTTAACACCAACGCCGGCAACACCATTTACAATAGAGGAGGTTTCCAGGGCGATCGAAAGGTTGAAACTCGGGAAGGCCCCCGGCCCGGATGGGATTCCTGCCATCGCCATCAGACAGGCCCATAAGTTGTCACCAACAACTCTGACGGACATCTACAATGAGTGCTTCGCGAGGGCCAACTTTCCAATCATATGAAAGCTTCAAGACTTGGTATTGATTCCCAAGGCTGGAAAGTCTTCCGCCGCACTGGAGAAACGGTTTCGGCCGATCAGCCTGATAAATGGCCTAGGCAAGGCGTATGAGAGGTTGATCCTATCGCGATTGGAGGTGGAACTAGACGGCCTGGGCTGGTTCTGCGAGAACCAGTTTGCTTTGCGCAAGGGTCGGTCGACGGTCGAGGCCGTCGATAAGGTACTGGAACAGGCCAGCCTAGCTAGTAAGAGGGGAAAATTCACGATGATGATCACCCTTCATGTTAGGAATGCCTTCAGCCCCGGTCGATGGGGGGTCATTCGACGCACGCTGAAGGAAAAAGGCTTCTCGGCGCATATAATAAAGGTAATCGACAGTTACCTTAGCGACCAACGGCTACGACTATGGAACAACGGCCACGAGAAGATTCAGGATATCTACGCGGGAGTTCCACAAGGCGCAGTTGGCCACGCCAACCTCATCAACAAGCACACCGAGGGGGACGTCCTGTTCAGCGCATACGCCGACGACCTGGCGATCCTCGTATCAGCGCGAAAAATGGAACAACTCCTCGACCGCACGCGAAGCGAAATGAAAGCACTGAATGAAGTGGACGTATGAAGGAGCACCCGGGGCCTCCAACTAGCTCACGATAAGGCAGAGATGGTACAACTGACCGGGCTATAAAAGGAGAGGATACCATCGGTCAGGTTTGGAGGATGCGAGCTGAGGACCTCGGCCCAGCTAAGATACCTCGGAGTAATCATCGACGAGCGGCGATGCTTCGGCCCGCACGTAGTGGCAGCGTGCGAAAAAGTGCACAAGGTGGCACTATCCAGGTTAATACCGAACCTCGGAGGGCCATTCAGCCATAGGAGAAGACTCCTCTTTTCGGTGGTGGAGTCGGTGCTGCTTTACGCTCGTCTGTCATAGCACAAGGCCTTCGGTAGAGCCGCCAACAGAACACAAATGCATGCGATTCAGGGTCAGTACGCTCTGCGGGTAGCCTGTGCGTACAGGGCCGTGTCCACGCCCGCGCTGCTGACCATCACGGGAATTCCGCCACTCGACCTCATTGGGGAAGAGAGATCCACGAAGTATAGGAGCACCAGGGCTAACGGGAACAGTGCCCCCGCAAACCCGCCCCCGTCACAGGTGCCCGGGTATACCGAGAGGGACAGCGTGGAACACTCTTGGCAGCGGAGGTGGGATGAGGACACTCGAGGAAGGTGGACGCACCTCTTGATCCCGAGCATTAAGAATTGGACACGAAGGACCCATGGCGTGCTAACCTTCGACCTCGTGCAAGCCCTCACGGGTCATGGGTGTTTTGCACACTATATGCATCGAATCGGCAAGGATGCAACACCGGGATGCTGGTTTTGCCCTGCACCGGTGGACGACACCGCGCACACGCTCTTTAGCTGCCCCAAATGGGAGATGGAGAGAGCCTTCCTCCAGGGCAAGATAGGTGCCCCCCCTTACCCCGCGGGATATAATCGGAATGACTGCGTCACAGGAAAATTGGAGCGGAGTGACGTCCTTCGTGACCACGGTTTTGAGAATGAAGGAGGAGACGGAGCGTGAAAGGGTGAGGAGCGGTCGGAGAAATGGTGCTCGTCAGTAACCAAATCAACGAACCGTAGGCATGCGACGATATCCACGTTGGCTGCGGTCCTGAGCCTATGCTGAACAGGCAGACACTACCCGGCCGCATAACACCTTAGGCCGGCTGTCCGACGAGGATTTCTCCTCCTACTCAAAAAAAAAAAAAAGGTAATGTTCAACCGTGGACAACCAGCGAGAAGTAAATATTGAGGAGGAGCACATGTTGCTAAAATTGGAATTGGGTGGCCGTGAAAACTATCTCGAATGTTCCGCCCTTTTGGTGGCATTACACCTCAGCCCTCCGTGCGGCCCACGGGTGATTTGCTCGGTGGTGTTGATACAAAACTGTTCCGCCGCATGCGGAGTATTGTATAACTAAGTTCTTGCGGCTTATGTCTAGAAGGATAATAAAACACTCTTCTATCATTGGTGGTCCTAATAGAATAATTCCAAAGTTGCCCGAAGCGAAGCAAGCCGCATGTCATGCCTTGGTCACGCTCACTATCCAATGGCAGCCAGGATCTCCCTTCCACGCGACGTCTAAACCGTGTTTGTGAATAGACGAAAAATGTGAACTCGGATTACGCGTCTGGGTTAGGTACAGCGAGGCCTAAGCGCAGTACGTGAATACGGCCCGTAGACATTTTTTCGCGACACTGATCGGCTTGAAATCAAAATCACTAGCCGGCAATAACGAACTGGCGTGGTGTGACAACTGGCAATAATATATGTTCACGAGTTCAAGCATAACTCGCATAATTTGGTATGGTGCTCATTAAACAAATTATGTACTTTTCACCGGTTTCAAAGTCGGTTTACATTACTTTTTTAAAAAAGTTCTTTATATGGTCCCTACCCGCCGTATTAATAAACATTACTACTTTATGTAGTACTGTTACTTAAGTTACTGTATTTAAAATTGGCATTTTATCAACTGTGCATTTTATCAAATTTATCTTAGGCTCGGACTCCACAAGGGTCCAATTTATATTCCATAAAATTATTTTTTTTTTCTTTTATTAACTACGCTATGATAAACGACATTTACTTACAAATCTTACAAACATATTTCTAAAGTATTTGATCATAAAGTGTATATAAATATATGAAGAATATGTACATACCATCATACCGCTTAAATGATGGATATTTTATTCTGATTTTACTCCTCATTACTATCTTCATTATGCCTGGGACTACTTCGTCCTAATTGAATATTTTGCTTAGAACCTCGAAAATACCCATCATCGAAGAATTATGATGACAAGTACATATTTTTCAAATATTTATATATACTTTATGATCGACCTTTCTTAGATAATATGTTTGAAAGATTTGTAAGTGAATATCGTTCATCGCCATGTAGTAAGTAAATGGAAACAAAACGATTTCACGGAAAAAAAATTTGACACTTGTGGGGTGCGAAGCCAGGACGAAAAAGTCTATAGCACAACGGTTTCGCACTCGGATGTCACTTAACCAATACGCTAACGGTGTTATTGAAAATATTTTTAACACTTGCGAAGGTAATAATAACAAAAAATTGACTTTCAATACAATCGAAATAACTCTCTTCCCTTGATTTGTATATTGCTCCCTTGAATGTAGAGATATTAAGAATCGTATAATTCACTCACCATATAAAGAAAATGAAAATGTTTAAAGTATCCATCAAGTTACCGCACGAAATATATCGAAAATATCGGATTTTATTTATTTAAACTACGGTGCCCCAAATTGACAAATATGAAAAAGATTAGAGATAATAGTCATGCCTATACCTGACTACATGTTCGAAAAGCACCCGGGCTCCTCGCAGGAGATGCTCGTACACTCTTCGCGCGAACCGTCGAAAGGAGGGTGCAGAAAGAAAACTGTTCTCCTAACCTGCCACTCACTTTATTTAGAACGATACTGAACCGAATAAAATAGTCACCGAATCGAACGGAAAATTGCACCTTGGAAACTCTCTTATCGCTCCTTTTACTCTCTCTCTCTCTCACTTTTCGCTCGCTACGTTAACGTCTTTTCGGCTCGGAGGTCCTTACACGAAGGAGGAAGCAACGATCGCTTCCTCCTTCAGTCGCAGGCCCTCCGACCTCCAGGAGCCGTCCGGTCGAGATATTCGAATTCTCAACCGCCGAAAAGTTGAAACATAAGCGGCTCCGGGAAGCCGGTGGGCCGCCGAGCTAGCGGAGTGTTCGCGGCAGTGTGGCCAGAAGTGGCCCCGAGTACCATTGGTACCCGCGGGAGTGGGGATAGGCGCAAGTGTGCGTGCCCTGTCTGTGAGAGCTGCGTGGAGAGAAGGACGGAACTATGCTGCGTTTCCCTTCCACCAACGTCGTGTGACGTCAGGTATCGTGACGACACATAAGAAGGACAGAACTATGCTCCGTCCCCTTTCAACCAACTTCGCGCGTTGCGTCTTTGTTCGACATGTAGTCGCGGCGTCGCGTCTTCGTTCCGCACACAGGTCGGTATAAGCTTCAGGCAGTGGTGCCAGATTTCGCATAAGGCATCGCACGTACCATTGCGTTCTTTCAGCCGGAAGGCAAATCGGGCATCACCGCCTAGAGCAGAGCGCGATCCAGCGAAAAGTGAATCCAGGAGAGTTTGGGAATGACTCGTCGTCGCTCGTCGACGCGTTCCAGTTCTTTTTTTCGTAGGTTCGTGCCCAGCCATGGTTCACTTTTTTTCGAAGGATAATTTTTCTTTTTCAATTATTCATCACACGACAACAAACAATATTCATTTAAAAATATTTTAGTACTTACTACGGATAGTTTTTATTATTTTGTCAGCGAAATAGATGTGTCGTATTGGTTTATGATAGATATGGGCAAAATATATATTCCACGTTATGACAAAGATGGATGATCCAGGAGAGTTTGGATTGACGACTCGTCGTACTCGTCGTCGCTCGTCGACGCGTTCGTGTTCGATATCGATATCGATAATATTGGTCAATCTGCAATTGAAGGGTATTTGATGAATTAGTGATGTTAGTATTTATTTAAATTGTTTTTCAGTCGAAAAAAATATTAGTTTATTTATACATAATTATAACAAAAATCACGGAAGAAAGGGTATATCAGGATAAAATGGTCAAAAGTGTCCTTGAACCTATTTTACTTCGCAAAGCACCGATCGATGCAAAAAAGTCGTACAAAAATGTACGATATTCTACACACAGGTATTTATGTTTAGGAATTTTAGCAGATTTTTTTCTTGCAAAACCTAAGCGTAAAAAATGAATAACTCCCGAAAATCACGGAAATTGCCGATTATCTACCTGCAGTTTACGAGTGACTAAATTGTCATAAAAACTGTGGCTAGGTATTGGTGCGATTGTTATGTCACTTTTGTTCCAAATTTTTTGGTGCGGGCTTCACAGTTGGAATAAATATACACCGATAATTGCGGCAGCTGTCGTACGATAACTGGATGCATAGTTTGCATTTCCGCACCTCCTAGGTGGCGTAGAAGACCACGTAGAAATTTACAGTCTTTCCGAAAGAAATACGATTCGTTGGTTTGCATTGCAGTCATATATGTTAATACCGAGCATCTAATATATACATAGGTACAAGTAATACACATCGTCTTGTTACTTTTAAAACAAATGTACGTAAATATTAGTTGAAACGACGAGTGTAGGTATGCGGAGACCGTGCGAGGAGATTATAGAAATACGCGATCAGATGGTTAGTACGCGGGAAAAGGTGTAATTAATTCGAGCGCGACCCGCGCCACGTGGGCAGGCCAGGCAATAAAAGTTGCGGCTTCTCATTGACACCGGATTCTTTCATGCCTATCACCGTCGTATATCACGCACAAAGTGCGACGTTTCATTTGTTTCACACACTGCAGTGTACAGGGCAAATGGTGCGAATTGTTGTGCCGGCCTATTGGCATCAACTAGTTTACTTTAAGATACGCGAAATGTAATAGGTGGTAACGAAATCGAGTTCGAAAGTCTATCAGTTCGAGTTTTATTTTAGGACTAACTGACAGTGACGGTGTCTATGCCAGGACTGGAGATGAATGATGGTCTTTTGCGGTCCTGGGTCCCCTTTATATGTTTCTAAAAGGAGCTTGGAGGTGGAATTTGGAAAAGGACAGAAAGTTTTAGAAAGAAAGTATTTTTGGAGTTTGCTCAGGTGTTGATACGTAATCAAAGGGAAATTTTATGATTATGTCAAGGTCAACAACTGAAGGGAATTTTTATGGGTTTATGTTCCTGTCGAGGGTTTGCTTACTTTGGCGGAACCTTTGGCAACGGAAAGGTTGATCGGTAGGTTTGTTCAGGAAGGAATTTGTGGAAGTCCGACTAATGTGACGATTGGATTGAAAAATGTGATAGGAAGGCATAACAGAATGTTACGAGCCACGGCCCGACATGGTGAGAATTTTGTCGGGGCCGATTGAAATGAGTATAATGAGAGGAGTCAACAGCTTAACACAGGCCTTAACGGATTTTTCACCGCGGCACCCTGCCCCGTCACTGTTCTTCGCGACGCCTTCTTTACGGATCTCCGTACTCTCTCGCGAGCGTACGTGTCCCTGGTCAAAAGGTGGAGAGAGGGGGTATAGGAATATCACCTCAAGCCTCGTCCGATATTTCACGGCTGCATCTATCGGTTGATATGGTTGTTGAGACACCAACCCAGGCCTCGTCCGATATTTCACGGCTGCACCCTGGGCCAATAGTCTCGAGAGGATAGTCGGCAAGGGCCTCATCCGATATTTCACGGCTGCACCCCTTGCAAACTTTAAGGCAGTGCAGTCCACGAGAGGGGCCCCTTACGCCGCTATTTCCACCTCCACTAGAAAGAAATGGTTCTGTCCTTTATGTTTCATCGCGTTTTTTTGTTTATGCCGATCATATGACACACGGTGCGTCGTCCGTTTCCTGGGCAACGTTAATTTGGTGGGGGGGCCTATAGAGCACTGGGAGCGCTCCCTGGACAGCACTGCTTTAAGGATTGAGGAAATGGTACTCTTGGCTCGTTGGCTCTCTCGAGCGGCAGAGAGAAACCTTGTTCGTGGAATTTGAGAAACTACGCGGCTAAATAACGTGAATGGCTCAGAATTTTGGAAATAACATAAACGAATATATTCAGGAAAATAAATATAAAAAAAACAACGATATAAAAAACAAGCAACGATAAACAAAATAACGATAATAAAAATGAAACTAACAAACTACGGAATGAATACAAATTACGAACTATGACTAGGCGGTATTCGAAGGAATTGTGTTTTTAAAGACGAACTATTGAAAAGACCGTTTTTTAAAAGATTTAGAGAAGATGCTCAGGACACGCACCGGTTGCCCTTTGCAATGAGTACAGTGGCAGAAATGCCTAAGTGATTTATTAACACTTTCTCCTTGCTGGTTTCCTCGGGAATCACGTAAAAAACCCTTGCTCGCACTTTTAGTAGCCGACTGACCGACGAGTCTCCCGCGAGAGCCCCTTTTATACGTAAAAAGTGTAGGCCCGGGGCCTTGAGGTGAGGAGAAGTAATTCGACTAGGTGGGGCGCATTTCGCGTAAACATCACGTGACCGGCCGCTATTTTTAGTCTCTCGTGTACACGTGATTGCACTATTTTTAACCCAGTAGGGGCACGTGATCACGCGTGCAACGACACTTGTTTGCACGTGTTCAGGAGTGACGTCGCTAGACGCAGTTCGGTGGTGACGTCACTCTACGCAGTCCGGGTGGGGGGAAAACGTCACACTACGCAGTAGGGCCGATGTGACGTCACGGTAGGCAGAGCTGGGCACGACGTCATGGGCCGCAGCGCTGGTCGTCGGCGCTGTTCGGGCGCTCGGCGGTGCGCGTACGTCACACGAAACCGAAAACGTACATACCTTATTTCAATATTAATCCTCTTCTCCTGGAAATATTTATATACGGTATAAGATTGAATATTCTAGAAACATTCATCTTATGACGGAAATGCAAACTATGCTTCCAGTTATCGTACGACAGCTGCCGCAATTATCGGTGCATATTTATTCCAACTGTGAAGTCCGCACCAAAACATCTGGCACAAAATTGAGATAACAATCGCACCAATACCTAGCCACAGTTTTTATGACAATCTAGTCACTCGTAAACTGCAGGTAGATAACACTGTCCAACAAATTTTGACTTTTTTTATGCTTCGTGACATCTGTTGGGTGATTCTTATAGATTTCGATGCTCTAAAACCGAATCTGCAACCCGTTCCTTTCCATCACCCTCAGTTTTTGAAAAAATTAATTTTGAAAAAAAGTACCTTTTTTCAACTTTGAACAACAATTCTGTTGAAACTATGAAAGATAGACTGATTCTATTAGTCGCAAAAAATTCAGCAGACATTTCTGCAGAAATTGGTATGAATCGTTTTTGCAATATCAATTTACAAAGATGTTTAAATAATAGTTGAATTGGGCAAGACACGTTTTACGCGCCTATTTTGGGACACTTTTTTCAAATTATCGTCAAAATGGTGCGTCTAGGGTGAATTCCAATTACACTAAGCGATAGAGCAGACATTTTTCTATGGAGATCCATCATCAGATTTTGCGAAATACGTTTTGGCTTCGCACAGGAAAACGAAATAGTCGTGCGTGTCACGCAACGAGCGCAGTGGTTCTCCGACATTACCGTATTGACCGCGCTCCGCTGCAAAGAGGCCCGAGCGGCCGAGCGTCGCTCACACGCGTGCCAAGTCCGCTGCGCTCGTTGCGTGACACGCTGAGTATCTTTAACATTTTCCTGTGCGAAGCCAAAACGTATTTCGCAAAATCTGATGATGGATCTCCATAGAAAAATGTCTGCTCTATCGCTCAGTGTAATTGGAATTCACCCTAGACGCACCATTTTGACGATAATTTGAAAAAAGTGTCCCAAAATAGGCGCGTTAAACGTGTCTTGCCCAATTCAACTATTATTTAAACATCTTTGTAAATTGATATTGCAAAAACGATTCATACCAATTTATGCAGAAATGTCTGCTGAATTTTTTGCGACTAATAGAATCAGTCTATCTTTCATAGTTTCAACAGAATTGTTGTTCAAAGTTGAAAAAAGGTGCTTTATTTCAAAATTCATTTTTTCAAAAACTGAGGGTGATGGAAAGAAATGGGTTGCAGATTCGGTTTTAGAGCATCGAAATCTATAAGAATCACCCAACAGATGTCACGAAGCAAAATACGTGTTGGACAGTGTAATCGGCAATTTCCGTGATTTTCGGGAGTTATTCATTTTTTACGCTTAGGATTTGCAAGAAAAAAATCTGCTAAAATTCCCAAACATAAATACCTGTGTGTAGAATATCGTACATTTTTGTACGACTTTTTTGCATCGATCGGTGCTTTGCGAAGTAAAATAGGTTCAAGGACACTTTTGACCATTTTATCCTGATATACCCTTTCTTCCGTGATTTTTGTTATAATTATGTATAAATAAACTAATATTTTTTCGACTGAAAAACAATTTAAATAAATACTAACATCACTAATTCATCAAATACCCTTCAATTGCAGATTGACCAATATTATCGATATTGATATCGAACACGAACGCGTCGACGAGCGACGACGAGTACGAGTCGTCAATCCAAACTCTCCTGGATCATCCATCTTTGTCATAACGTGAAATATATATTTTACCCATATCTATCATAAACAAATACGACACATCTATTCCGCTAACAAAATATTAAAAACTATCCGTAGTAAGTACTAAAATATTTTTAAATCAATATCGTCTGTTGCCGTGTGATGATTAATTAAAAAAGAAAAATCATCCTTCGAAAAAAAAGTGACTCATGCCTGGGCGCGAACCTACGAAAAAAAGAACTCGAACGCGTCGACGAGCGACGACGAGTCAATCCCAAACTCTCCTGGATTCACTTTTCGCTGGATCGCGCTCTGCTCAAGGCGGTGATGCCCGATTTGCCTTCCGGCTGAAAGAACGCAATGGTACGTGCGATGCCTTATGCGAAATCTGGCACCACTGCCTGAAGCTTATACCGACCTGTGTGCGGAACGAAGACGCGACGCCGCGACTACATGTCGAATAAAGACGCAACGCGCAATGTTGGCTGAAAGGGGACGGAGCATAGTTCTATCCTTCTTATGTGTCGTCACGATACCTGACGTCACACGACGTTGGTGGAAGGGAGACGCCGCATAGTTCTGTCTTTCTCTCCACGCAGCTCTCACGAACACGGCACGCATACACGCGCATCATCCCCACTGTCCATGTTGCCCATGTTGCTAGAGGTACAGATCTGCTGACACTGGGGGTCGAAGAACCGCTGTCGTTACACCGTCACTCGCACGCATATTTCAGTTTTCCCTGCAAAACCAAAATCTGTGTTCCATATTTTCATGAAGGATAATCGTAGAAAAATGTCTGCTCTTTGGCTCAATGTAATCAAAATCCATGCCGGATACACAATTTTTACAAAACTTTGAGAAAAGTGTGTTAAAAAAGGCCCGTGGAGCTGGTCTCTCCAACTTTAACCAATATTTATGTTTTCTACGATTCCCACAAAGTTTGCGTTACATAACCCGTGCATTTCCCCCCTCATCATATTGACTTTCGAGACTGAGTCGTCCTTCAGTTTAATAAACTTGGTGGTGATGAGTGTCCTCAGTATGTTTAAAATACGAGGATCAATGCTGGGAGCAGACGCGGGAACAGGGGTCTAGAGAGGCTGTAGCATAATTCACCGGAGATGTCTATCTGACCGGTTTTCGCTGTTTGACTTGGGTGGTAATGTAGGTTACAGTTATCGCATGAGACTGCTGTCAATACCACTTTGGAGCAGCCTTTACATGTCCTTCTGTTGATTTGTGACATGTTTACACTTTTTATGTTAGTGAGGCGAACTGACTTAAGATCTTGAACAGCTGATGATCACCGGTGCGGGTAACGGAAAACTGCTCACGATCGGGAAGAAAGGAAGAGAGAGATGACAAGAAGGAATAAAATAAAAGTAACATACTGTCCTGGGCGTGATATGGCAAGAGGAGCAGATTGAGAGCTATACGCTGAGCTGTACGAGGGCTCAGAGAAGATTGTCGCGATCTGAATATGCGCGCGACCGTTAAGCGCGTTTTTCGCAGGGCAATATGTGTTGCGACTACTCAGCTGGTAAGGTGCCTCGCTCCAAACCCCTTTCCCGCGCTCCCCACCAGTGTCCAGGGTGGACCGAGTAGCTCGTAGGCTGCAGGGGGACTGCGGGGGGGGGGGTCTTTTCCCCGAATTCTACCTCCCGATCGGGCCGCTAATAAGTGACTTTTCGTACAACGAGCGAATGAGTGACTTTTCGTACTGTTATGCCACGTTGGGAAGGTGTGGGTGATATTCTCGGTATTCACTCCTCTTCTCACAAGCACAACTTAAGGTTTATTAGGAATAGCGTACAGTTTGCAAAATGAACTAAGTGATTGAGCGGAGTATCGAGCAGCATTACGATGTTACTTGCTCGATGGTATTACTTAGAGCTTTGGGCTCAGATTTGGGCGTTTTCTAGGTGCTGTCTAGTGGGGGAAAAACCCTTAGCGTCGGTCACGTAGGCACGCGGTGCATATGGTGACATCACCATTGGCACAAAGCTTCGTTGTCTTGAAACTTAAGTTATTTACGCAAGATGAAGGGCTTGCCCTAACGGATAGCTATAAAAATAGTGGTGGCTTAGACCTAACAGAGAAATGCTTAAATCTAATGGTGGCTACAACCTAACAGTACAACGAGCGGTGACGAGGTTTCTGTTCAGAGCGATAGAGGTGAATTCCCACGCCTTGAAGGAGAGAATTGAGCGCTGTGTCAGCGAAATTCAGCCACATTTATGCAAAACCATATGCTATTATGCTATTCCATACGTAACCCTATACTGTATACTTTATGAATCAATAAAAATGTACAATTTTTAATTATAAACCTGTGTTTTCTATCAAAATGACTTGCGTGAATTTTGGGACACCCTTTATATCAACGAGATTCCAATTTTTGATATCCCAATAGAATATATTGATTCCAATGCCGTGCATGCCACGGAAAATTATTTGTGGAAAAAGTTGTAGCAAAGAATCTACAATGTGACATTGTAAAACTTGACTATATCAACTGCCGAGGGAGGAAGCGTCTTTTATCGGACATAACTACAGAGGCTTCCTAATATATCCAAGTCGTGACAATTTTTAAATTATTTCAGCAGCGGAGAAAATGTGTAATTATTATAGACTAAACGCATCTTTGCAAAAACCGCAGATTTTAAACATTTTAATAGTACAAACAATGGGGCACATATCAATTTCGACCATTTTTCCGAGATTTCATGCTGACATCCATTCGTGTGAAGTTATGGAAGACCATATTTACCAAATTACACCATTACTCTAAAACAAAAAATATTGACTGTCCGTATTGCCATAAAGAAAAATTGTAGCGGCGAATAAATTGCGGTCAAAAAGAACTGCACTAAAATTACATTTGTGCAATCAACTACTAAACGTTTCGGTCCTAGTGTGAATCCTTTTCAGTGGCAAATTTTGCATTGTAGTTTTATAGGTGCAAGGTGGAAATCAAGGTCATGACGCGGGTGGAAATTAACAAGAGGCCCTTTAAACCCTAAAACATTCAATTTACAATTACATAGTACGTTTTACGTATTCTTTCCTCTTCTTGCAGGCACATATTTATTTTACAAAGTTCCTATTTCCACCCTTTACTTTTTATTCTGTACTTTGGTATGTAGTGCCAATGTTATATTTGGGCTCATATTTATAATAAGCAATATCATTAATATTGACCGTGTATTCGTGTAATGATATGATAATACATCTTCAATTCCATCAAATTTACAGTTAATATGTAAGTATAAATAAGTACGTAATCGTGAATATGGAGGAAAGCGTGTATTGATGTGTCATCGACTATTTCAATTTCGTGCGTTTTTCATATACTCTACTGTTGGGGAAGTGAGTGGGAAATTGAGTGGGAAGGAAAATTTAGGAGCGGAGAGGGGAAGGCTGCGGAAATGAGTGGATCATCTGGTGGTGAGGTTATGAAATACACGTGTTCGCGTGTTGCGTTCGCTAGTGCCGATTTATTGTAAGAAAACCGGTGCAGCTCGTCAGTGTATAAATGTCTGTTGTGTTGATTCGGACACAATTGCTGTAATTAATGCCCCTCAGTGTCTTGTGTAGTTGCGCGGTCTTGGATGCACGTGGTAAAGTACGGCCACGTGCAGTGCCTGATTAGAAACGTGGTGATGTACCTTAAATATTGACGCTACGGTTGTCGGCGTATCGCTTACTATACACGGCAGCGTATCTCGTGTTGATCGGTCGGAAATACAATAACGATGAGAAGCTGGGATGCGGTGGAAACTGATAATACGGTGATCGAACTAGAAATCTGACTCGCGCTACAAGAGACGTGGTAGAAGTGATCACTTTTGGCGGGACGGCGCATGGCGCCGCCCGCGTTTCGCGCATTCCACGCATTTCCGCTTCTCACCGGTACGCGAACCGGCGGTCGCGAATCGAGCTCGGGAGGTGCTGCCGCCAGGTGGTCGTCGGCGACAAGATGCGCTGTCGAGCGGGTTTCTCAAACATCTACCTTAGAATTATAGTTGGTAGCTCGTGGTAGCGCTGACGTATTTGGAACAAGTGTAAAGTACGCAATTCACAGCCCATGCTTATATAGTCAAAGATTTCATACTTTTTAGCGCAGGTTTGAAGTCGGTTTTTCCTTTTTTTTTTTAAGTTTTTTATACATATTATATTGCGCCTGCATATCTGTATAAATGAAAATGTTTTAAATTGTTTTAATATACAAAATATCTTATATAGACTGCAATAGATATGTGTGTAAAACTTCAGGAAATTCTTGGCAACAAAATACACTTTAAGACGTCACAATAGGGTAATGCCCCCTTAAGGCGTAACTTTTTTTTATTGTCTTACCTCGTCACTCACTCTCATTCTCGTTAATTGAATTAAAATCGCTCATTGCCTTTAATTTTGAATACAATTGTTATATAAATCCGCATTATGATGTAGATCTTACGCATGCTGATTTGATAATACTGTCTAACATGAATTTTGCGTATCAAAATCTGTTAGGTGACTTATAGATTTTGATCGTCTAAAACCGCATCCGAAACCTGTGTAACTTTGAACAATAATTGCATGGAAAGTATAAAAGATAGATCATCTCTGTTGGTGCAACATATTCAGCGGATTTTTCCGAATAAAATTGTGTAGGTCAGTTTTGCAATATAAACATGTAAATATGTTTAAATATTGGTTGAAGTTGGCGAGACAAGCTCCGCAGGCCTTTTTTAAGACACTTTTCTTAAATTTTTGTTAAAATGGTAGGTCTGGCGAAGATTCTGATTGGATTGCGCGAAAGAGCAGACATGTTTCTACGATAATCTATCAGGAAAATATGGGACCAAGATTTTGGTTTTGCACAAGAAACTAAACTGGGCGTGAAAGTGCGGTGCAGTGTGGCCAGATTCTGTCCCCCTGGTACCATCGCACAGTGTGTTATTTCAGCAATCTAGGTGGACAAATGTCCAAAAATGAAGTTCTTTTTCTTAAGTGGACGCTATTGCGTGTGTTCAGAGGGATATTAGGTAGTCTCGAAACCGAAACTGTTTACTCTTTTGCCTTCAACACAGGGTGTTGGGACATGTTTGAACCCACCCGTATTATTCATCTTGCAAATTAATGGTCTGCGCTCGTTATTCTCAGTTCGTTCTGTTTACCCGTAAATTCTGGAAAAGTGGCAAATCTTCCTGGTTTTTTTTTTATTCATACCGAATTGTACCTTCAATAAGGTATGCTCTGCTCATTTTTCTTATATAAATATCAATTGTTTTTATGCAGCTATTGTTCTTCAAAGTTTGGGCTCCACAAGGCGAAATATTCGTTTACTACATGACATTGAGGTTAACTTTTTCTTAGTTATTCCGCAAAATTCCAACTAAATTCTTTTATAGACTTAATCTATGAGCATTCAAATACCCAAAACTGTAAAAATATTCTGCGCATTCTTGCGCTTTTGGTAGAAACTGAATATTTTTTATCTGCGTGTAGAATGAGCACAATTGCGAAAAAGGCCATATTTGCCAGCTATGTTATCATTCATAATTTGTTAAGAATATATTTTTGAACTATAATTGTTGTTCTGTTCATATTACATTGGTTAATGTAAAACAAATTACATAATATCTAAATTTATAATTATTTTTCATACATTTTTTTTTTTGGGGTCAAAATTTGTTTTTTTACCAGGTTATTTTCTTTTCGTTTTGACTGCCTACAGCTGAAAAAAAATTAAAAATCACGTTCAAGCACCAAGACGGTACTTTTGTCCCGCTAGATTGCCAAAATAACACACTGTGCATCGGTACCAGTTGAGTGGGGATACGCGCAAGTGTGCGTGCCTTGTCTGTGAGAGGCGCGTGGAGAGAAGGACGGAACTATGCTGCGTCTCCCTTCCACCAACGTCGTGTGACATCAGGTATCGTGACGACATATAAGAAGGACAGAACTATGCTCCGTCCCCTTTCAAAAAACATCGCGCGTTGCGTCTTTGTTCGACATGCAGTCGCGGCGTCGCGTCTTCGTTGCGCACACAGGCCGGTGACAGTGGTGCCAGATTTCGCATAAGGCATCGCACGTACCATTGCGTTCTCTCAGCCGGGAGGCAAATCGGGCACCATCGCGTTGAGCACAGCACGATCCAGCGAAAAGTGAATCCAGGAGAATTTGGGATTGACTCGTCGTTGCTCGTCGACGCGTTATAGTCCTTTTTTTCGTAGGTTCGCGCTCAGCCATGGTTAAATTTTTTTTCACAGAATAATTTTTTTTTCACTTATTCATCACACGGCAACAAACGATATTCATTTAAAAATAGTTTAGTACTTACTACGGATTGTTTTTAATATTTTGTCAACGGAATAGATGTGTCGTATTGGTTTATAATAGATATGGGCAAAATATATATTTCATAAATTTTGGTTTCAGTAACAATAATCTTTCTATAGTAGTAATAAATAAGAAAGTATATAATAAATGTAAATTATTGCATATTATGCATTAACCGTGAAACAAGTAACAGGAGCTTCTTGCACTAGAACGTTCTGAGGGATCGTACTAACACGCGATTTTAACACACGACAGCGTACGTCAGCAAGAATTTGCTTGACCCGACGCGCCGCCGCCGACGGTGCGAATGTTTCTATGAGTTGTTCTTTATGATTTGATTTCTAAATAGAAGGTGACTAAATTGTGAATATATTCTAACAGTTCTCATCAAATCCCATCACATTGATTTGAAACCTTTTTCTTACTACGCACGCTTAGTTTAACAACGCTATCCCCATTTCGAGAAAGAAGAAGGTGTTCCTTCTTTAGCAATGCACCATGCATACTGTAATCCATATGTACGTCCATTGTCGCATTCTGCCCACGAAATGTCGCAACGTGCGTATTGTCGAAGAAGGCATGATAAAAGACGACAATAATAGCAAAAACTCTGTCAATGGAAAACCGAAACTCACATTGTGCCGCTCCCGACTAATTGAAATATCTGAAAAGTCAAAGCATTCTGAGCGCGTACTTTACGTACCTACTGCAAATTATTTCCCCGGGAATCTAACTGACTTTTCCAAGGCTATTTATTCGTCATTATTTTGCAACCAATTGTACGATATGTATTACTTTTAAATGCACATGTACAGGGTCCACAGGTTGCGCTAGTCAGCTTTTTTCCTGTAAACGGTAAGTATTAGACAAAATTATAAAGGAAAGGGTTCAATGGGATCGTAATATCTATCTTCACGCGCTGCGTGACACGCACGGTTATTTCATTTTCCTGTGCGACACCGAAACCTGCGTTCTACATTCTAATGACGGGTTTCCATAGAAAAATGTCTGCTCTATAACTCCGTGTAATTCAGTTTCATGCCAGACGCACCGTTATGAAGAAAATTGGAAAAACTCTCCAAAATGGGTCCCCGAAACGTGTATCGACAATTTTAATTAATGTTTCAACATATTTGTAAATTCATTTTGCAAAAGTAACTTGTATCATTTTATGCGGAAAAGTCCGTCAAATCTTGTGCAATGAATAAGAAAGGTCTAGCTTTTATAGTTTCGATGCAATTGTTGTCCAAAGTTGAAAAAATTTGGGTTTTTTTAACTTAATTTTTTCGAAATCTTGACGTGATGGTGAAAACGAATTACGGATTCGTTTTTAGAGCGTCGAAATCTATCATAATCTTATAGCAGTAGTTGCACTAAATAATTGCTTCTCGGGTGAATATTTTGTTTTAAATATATGTATAGCACATTATCGAGTAGATTTCAAGCTCTATCACTTCCGTATGTTTTTCATTGATTAGTAACAGAACCATACCGAAAGTTATTTCGATACCTCTAATAGACAAAGAATTACAAATTTAAATATACCTATTACAATAGATAACTGATACTGAGAAGCGAAAACAGCTGCGCGTATTAATCCTTTTGAAATTTCTTATCGCTCTCTACCACGCATTCTATGGGTATTGTTAGTGTCCGTGAAGCGCACCTGCGGAGAACCTTGTTGAGCACAGGCAAGCATATAGTTTATGCTACAGTGCACAAAATCAATGAAATTAAATTGAAATCTCAGTATAATGCAAACAGGGTCAAAAGTCACATTTGGTGAATGGCAATGGATCCGCGATGGCGTCTATAAAAACCAGATCAAGTTGAGAATTACCGTATTCGTTGTCCCAAAAACAAAATGGGTATCCCTTTTCTGGCTATTGTTTTGATCGGCATCACTGCCTATGGTACGTATTAAAATTAGCAAACTTATTGTGAAATGTGTGTTTTAACATATGGTCGTACTAAATTGTGTATGCTACTATCGAAGTAGGTTGATCAGTGTATTAACTATTTTTCAGTTAAAATCGACTTCTTACCAAGTTTAGTTTCAAGATTATTGAATTGCAATGCGTGTAGCATTTTAAACAATGTTATTTCATCATTAAGTTATTAGTAAAAGCTTTTATACTTGTTTGTATCCATTGTTCATTTTTTAACGTTATGGGTTAAATTGAATGTATTAGAAAACTTTTTAGCAGTGATAGCCATTGTCTACCAATGTCATAAATTGGTGTTTAAAAAGAAAAAATGTGGGCCGTATGTTTTGCATTGTACGTGCCATAATAATAAATACAATTTTAAAGGTAATCATGTTACTGACTTCAAACATGAAAACACAAACAAAACATATGTGAAAAGCAGTGTAACTAGGAGACGTATAGCCAGCGGTCTCCTTTATATCATAAAATAAATACTTATTGCATAAGTAGATCATTAGTTGTTTACTAATAACTATTCTCTAATAGAACATGACGAACATTAAGTTTAAATATATTTGAGACAAGCATGATGGGATTAGTGACCTAAAAATATATTTCATGGAGGGGGGGGGGCGCATAATTTCGGGTTACGTCACTGTACATGACATGTACAGCAATTGTGGGCAGCAACAGTAGATAATATAGAGTTATATAATAATTTATAAATGTCGATTAGAATTATTCGCTTCAGATGTTGTGTTTTACTTAGACATTTCTTATCTTTTAATTTCCTTTTTTTTTCATTTGAAGCTTTAATGTCACACTAACGTCTAATTATAAGTTATTAGCTACTTGAGGCTTGTAATTGTTATTGTTTTAAATATCATAATGAAATAATGGTTTATCATATTTAATAAAATTGAGAAATTGTCTGAGATTATCCACGTTCTCGGACGACTTCTTCAATGAGTTCGGAAGTTTTGACTGATTGTACAGTGAGTAGTTATAGTTTTTATCACTTTCTCTGACCCAAAACAGCATATGCCGAAGAGCCTGAAAGACTAGTCGGCGGCCGTGAAGCCGTACTTGGTGAATTTCCATACCAGGCTGCATTATGGCAGAATGACATATTTTCTTGTGGGGCTTGCATCATCAGTCACCGACACGTTTTGACCGCCGCTCACTGCGTTTATGGGCAGACTGCTGCACCCTATGACGATTTGTTGGTCTATACTGGATCAGTCACGTCCGGCGAAGGTGAAAATCACACGGTCAAGGATGTACACGCGCACCCCGATTACTCTCCTCACAGCTCGGATTCGTACATACACGATATCGCTGTCATCCAAGTAAGCATGGTTTTAAGAAACATTACTTATACAAAATACTGATGTAACCACCGTAGTAACCCGTTATATGCCGTCCTTAACTGAATCTAAAATTTAACAAACATTTTAGCAGTTCATATTTCTTATATTTAAATATGCGGTTATAGAAAACTTAAAAAAAAAGAGTAAAAGCCCGACTTCAAAGGTGTGCTAGAAAGGATAAAATCATTTTTATTAGGTCGGTGCCAAAATACAAACGAAAAACCTATCGCAAAAAAAAAGTACAGTGGCTCACTAATGAAATAAGCCGCAGAATTTAGGAACGTGGAACTACCTTTAATGGCGCGGATCGTTCTGGCCATAGAGCTTATATAGATGGACTGCGCCTTCTGGGTAAGTCTAGTACAGAAGATTAAAGAACAGACTGTTCTCAGAATAGATATATACAGAGCATGCGCATTATAATCCGGGTGCTATGACATAAAGAAGAGACAGAGACAGATACAACTTCTGTCCTTCAGTCTCCCGACGGGACCCGTGCATTGGCTGAATAGGGATTGTGCGGTCCATGTATATAAGGTCTATGGTTCTGGCCAAAATTGTCAAAAGAAATGTTTAGAACTTGTTTCGTTTATTAAATGACTGGTCTGTGACATGTCACCGACCTCAAAAGAAGGACATTATAATATCCTTCTTAGCGCGCACCTTTGCAGTCCGGTTTTTTTTAAATTTTTATTTTTAGTTACATTTCTTATCTGTACTAACTCGGCCAACGCCGGATTAAGTTTCTAGAAAATGAAGTCGGTCAAAATGGGCATTCATAGTTAGAATGTTTAAATTGACATGGGACCATCGCAGGTGTGTCTTATTTCAAACAAACAAGGACTCATCCAAATTGGTTAACTCAGTGGAAAGATATGCCTGAACAGTCGGGTTTAATTTAAATTTTTTTAAAAGATTTTTATTTTTAGTTACATTTCTTGTCTATGTTAACGCGGACAACGCCGAATTAATTTGCTAGTAAATGAACTAGGTTAATATGGGCATTCTTTGTTAGAATTTTTAAACTGACATGGGACCATCGCTGGTGTGTCTTATTCCAAACAAACACGGAGTCATCAAAATTGGTCAATCCAGTGGAAAGTTATGCCTGAACACGTTGAAAATACTCTCGAAATTTGTAACAAATTGGTTGAAGAACGGGTTTTCGTGGTTGGAATTTTTCAAAATTGAATGAGACCAATTGGGAAATGGCTTCTATCATTGAAACCGAGAACAATCAACATCGGTTTACCCGTTCGCGAGTTATGCGAATAACAACATGCATATGTCAACAAAATATTCGTTTCAAATCGATCTTCCTTCTATTTTGCAGTCGGTTAAAAAATTCACATAAGGTGTATTTTATGAATATTATCTGATATTCTTTCAAACTAAACAAATTGAATTTTTTACCCGTAATTTGGAATTACAGCTACGGACAAAGTTTTGCCACGATTGATCTAATACAAGGTACAAAAAATGTATGCATCGTGAAAGAATTAAACAGCGTTGGCTTCGGACTTCGATTTCATGCGTTACATTACGGATCATGGCCTTTATATATAGAAATGTTTCAATTACTATGCGACGTCCCATCAAATCAAATAATACATGTTTTAAGAGAAAGTGGAAGTGTACATTTTTGTACTGCACTAGTGTCATCCGTTAGATGTAACTGTTATGCTAGATCATAAATATTACCAAGATCAATTCAAACAATTTGTAGCGATGTAATCAACAGAGTTATTGAAACAAACACAGGTGTGGACTAAGGAACAAATTGGCGATTGCAATGATGTAATTACCAAAATTGTTTGGTTACAGCTTCGTGAATGGATGACTACGAACGAATACCAAATGCCGATTGGTATTGCCACTTATGATCCGCCAGATCAAGCGGTAGTTCAACTAAGTGGATATGGTAGAATTGGAACTACTCTGCCGTATCCAACAATCCTTCAAAAGGCGAATATGACTGTTATAACAAATGAAAACTGCCAATCACATATGAAGGAAACTATTTACGACACCCAACTTTGCACTCTTGATGCTGTGAACCATGGAGCATGCAGCGTATGTATTATTCGTCTACTCCTGTGAAAACAAAACAATACTTACTTACAATTAGTGCAATAGCGTTGAAAACTTAATTTATTTTTTAAATGGCAAAGCAATGCTAACGATATTTTTATTTTCTTTACATTAATTGCGGAAAGTAATAGCTATTTAGTTGCAGCAACAAACGACTATATGAAAGACTTTTTTGCGCAGTACTAGCTACTTTATAATACATTGTGTTGCGTTCTTGCACGGATTTCTGTGGGGTTTTATTATTTCATTTGTCGTAACTAGAACTTTATAACCAGATATTTACAAGAATCGTCGCGTCAGCCCAATATTACAACATGATTAGAATCGAGTGTCTATTAAAAAAATATGTAAAAGTATTGAATTTCATTTTTTAATCAAAAAGCAGCTTTTAAAATTGTTATGAAATATTGTACTTGCTAATTTTGTTTTTGTTTTTGTCAGGGTGATAGCGGCGGTCCACTTGCATACAATAACAAACTTGTAGGAATCGTATCCTGGTCCTATCCATGTGCACATGGAGTACCCGATGTCTATACAAGAGTCTTTAAATACCGTGATTTTATCTTCAACACTGTAGATCGCATGAAAGCTTAAACATTAATCATTCATTTTCACATATTTTTTACAATAAATTTGTTAAAAGTTTCTTTTGAAAACGGAGACGGAACAACCATGTAACAACACAATTCGTGATTGATTTAATAATATTTCAAAACAAAGTCTCGGTAATATTCTTAGTCCATGAAAACACTACGTCATAGCAGTATTCTTACTATATTATACAGGAATAAATCAATTATAGTGCCAGTGCATATACCAGCATAATAAATATTATGTATGTAGGATAGAAAAGTGTGGACTAACTCCCAGAACCGCAAGGAATATCGGATAAAACGAAACATTTATTAGAAAGATGATTACTTCACTCAGCGATATTGACTTCTCGTCACGAAGCGCACATACTAACTGCCCGCTTACGCTACGCGCAGTGGTCTCAGATTTGACCCGTTTGCACCATTGGTGCTCGTCGGAGTGGGGATACGCGCAAGTGTGCATGCTTTGTCCGTGAGAGCTGCGCGCGCCGTTTCTCGTCAAATCGCGCTCGGCGTGAAGAGAAGGACGGAACTATGCTGCGTCGCTCTTCCACCAACGTCGTATGACGTTACGTATCGTGACGACACATAAGAAGGACAGAACTATGCTCCGTCCCCTTTCAACCAATATCGCGCGTTGCGTCTTCGTTCGACATGCAGTGGCGGCGTCGCGTCTTCGTTCCGCACACAGGCCGGTATAAGCTTGAGGTAGTGGTGCCAGATTTCGCATAGGGCATTGCACGTACCATTGCGTGCTAGCCGGCCAAACCGAAATCGGGCACCACAGCGTTGAGCGTAAACGGGATCGAAGATCCACGATATGTGGATCCGTGAGAGTTTTTGACTGACTCGAACGTCGATAATACCGATCAATCTGTTATTGATGAGTATTCGATGAATTATCGGTGTTAGTATTTTTCTAAATTGTTTTTGACTGCAAAAAGATTCTATGTTATTTATAGATAATTAATCTACGTTTTAAAATATTACTTTAAATTATATGTATACAGGGTGCTCGTGGATGTTACTAGACAGCTTTGTTTCCTGGAAATGATAAGTACTAGAAAAATAATTAAACGTTACTGTTTATTTACTTTGTTACGTCCTCCGTTTTTCGGCACCCTGCGTACACCGGGTATACCGGGGATCGGAAGACAGACGAAGTGACCGGCCTGATAAGAGATTTGATGTGTCAGCGGAGCGGCTCGCTGAGACGTCGCACGCGCCTAAATATACTCGGTGTCCTGGTTTGACACTAAACCTACGTGTATTCTTGCGTCCGACTGGTTACGGCGGGGAAAGTGTGGGCGTAGCTGGTGACTCGGAATTACACCAACCCGAGAATCTATTCGCGTCCGAATGGTTACGGCACAGGCAATGTGAGCGTCGCTGGTGACTCGGGATTACACCAACCTGAGAATCTACTCGCGTCCGAATGGTTACGGCACAGGCAATGTGGGCGTAGCTGGTGACTCGGAATTACACCAACCCGAGAATCTACTCGCGTCCGAATGGTTACGGCACAGGCAATGTGAGCGTCGCTGGTGACTCGGGGTTACACCAACCTGAGAATCTACTCGCGTCCGAATGGTTACGGCACAGGCAATGTGAGCGTCGCTGGTGACTCGAGTGTTACGTCCTCCGTTTTTCGGCACCCTGCGTACACCGGGTATACCGGGGATCGGAAGACAGACGAAGTGACCGGACCGATAAGAGATTTGACGTGTCAGCGGAGCGGACGCTGAGACGTCGCACGCGCCTAAATATACTCGGTGTCCTGGTTTGACACTAAACCTACGTGTATTCTCGGGTCCGAATGGTTACGGCACAGGCAATGTCGGCGTAGCTGGTGACTCGGAATTACACCAACCCAAGGATCTATTCGCGTCCGAATGGTTACGGCACAGGCAATGTGGGCGTAGCTGGTGACTCGGAATTACACCAACCCAAGAGTCTACTCGCGTCCGAATGGTTACGGCACAGGCAATGTCGGCGTAGCTGGTGACTCGGAATTACACCAACCCAAGAATCTACTCGGGTCCGAATGGTTACGGCACAGGCAATGTCGGCGTAGCTGGTGACTCGGAATTACTCCAACCCAAGAATCTATTCGCGTCCGAATGGTTACGGCACAGGCAATGTGGGCGTAGCTGGTGACTCGGAATTACACCAACCCAAGAGTCTACTCGCGTCCGAATGGTTACGGCACAGGCAATGTCGGCGTAGCTGGTGACTCGGAATTACACCAACCCAAGAATCTACTCGCGTCCGAATGGTTACGGCACAGGGAATGTCGGCGTAGCTGGTGACTCGGAATTACACCAACCCAAGAATCTACTCGCGTCCGAATGGTTACGGCACAGGCAATGTCGGCGTAGCTGGTGACTCGGAATTACACCAACCCAAGAATCTATTCGCGTCCGAATGGTTACGGCACAGGCAATGTGGGCGTAGCTGGTGACTCGGAATTACACCAACCCAAGAATCTACTCGCGTCCGAATGGTTACGGCACAGGCGATGTGAGCGTCGCTGGTGACTCGGAATTACACCAACCCAAGAATCTACTCGCGTTCGTGCGGGTTACTTAATCTATGATTTCGACATCCGAATCTTCGCAGATCTCAGTTACCACGATGGTAGACGGTACGATTTCCAGTTCTAGAGGTTCGAAGTAGACCGTGAACTGATTTTGCCCTGGGGGTAGCTCGAACGGACAAGGCTGTTCTGGAGAGGTCCAGGCCGGTGGCGCGTGCTGTCCGGGGTGCGGGTAGGTAGGCGGAAGGGAATTCGCGGATTCGCTCGCTGTTTGTCGAGGTAGCAGCGACCGATACAAGCGAGCAGCGGCGCGACGTGCCCTGACCTTTACTCCGGCCCGTCGATGTCCTCTATAATCCTTACGCGGCAGGGGTCGCCGGGGTGCTCTCTGGTTATGGGTTTGAGTGAGAGAATAGTTGCGATCCGTGGGTATGACCACTGGGCTCGGGCCCGAACCGTGGTGCGCCGAAAGTGGTTGAGGAGCCACGGTGGTAGCGAGGGGGCCCGGCAGCGAGCCAACGAAACCTGTGAGCTGAAGTCGCAGCAAAAGAGTTGCTGAGGGGTTACCGGAACTCAGAGGTTCGACAGTGCCCACGGAATTTCCCGTGAGACGACTCAGGCACAGGCTCGAAGGCGGCAGCAAGGACCACTCGATTTATGCGCACGGCGGTTTCGGTATCGCGGGAAGAAAAGGGGTGAGATCCTCTGTCTAATTACACTCAGAGAACACTCCGATGACCAAGTTTTACGCGGGTGTACGTGTAGTGTTGCGAGGATGGGTGTGCAATAGGTGACTCACGAGATTGTGTACATGGTGTTTATTAATTGATCGAACCCTACAATTTGGAGTAGAACGGCTCCACTTCGTTATCGTGACCGGAGAATCAGAGATCGAGACTCGACGCAGTGTCTCGATCACGCAGTTTACTTATAATTAGCTGAATTTCGGAGGCTTCACCACGCTGGTGGCCTAGAGCGGTCCAGATTACAAAGTTTAGTTGGTTACACAAACCTGGTGTTGCCTGGCGAGATGCAGGAACAATGGCACTGATTTTATCGTATTGGTTATTCGCTTGGAGTTAACTTGATTCGATTGACTCGACGTGACTTAACTTGATTCTATTCTTTACACTTGAAAGATACTGGAGGTGAACGGTAAGTCGGGTGTTGCGCTTCGCACCCGCGCTTGAATTCTTGAATGCGAACAACGGTGCTATTCGGAGCACTTCACGCACTGAATTGAATTGAAGTAAAATAATTCGCAAGTGACTGTCGTAGGCAAGAGTGCGGGTATTAACACTTGTCGTAATCAAAAGAGCGCGTACAGGTGCTTTTCGTGACCAAGAGTGTCATAGCGACCAAGAGTGTCCGAAAAGGGTCTCGTACTGCCCTATATAGACGCCGTGCTCCGCTGAGCGGCATTCGCATGCTGACACTGCATCAGCGTTATATCCTGGGAACGGCGCGACAGATGCCTCTCCCAGGACTTGGCTACACGTATCTTATCTTTTGGAATTCCTTTTCCGACAGGTTGCATTACTTGGCGGTTGTCCGGTCGCGCAGCGCGGGAATTCGGCGGAGCTTTTCTTGTACGTTTCGCTTGTTCCCTACTCGCGTCGTCTTGGCTATTGCTCGGGTGTAAGTTACCTCTACTTGTCGCGCGTGGCGTGTCTTATCGCTAATGGGGGCTCGTGAGAGCCGCACTTCATTCCTAAAGTTAGATTAGAGTAAATCTTAGAACTACTGAGCGAACGGGAGACTGCGGCGAGAATGATCGATTAGTTATTCTTGAATAATTTAGAAAGCGAAAAATTATGGCGGGTGGAGGACGCAGGACGTAACAACTTATTGAATAACATTAGACGAGAAGGGAACAGCCACTTCATCAACATGTACTACATGTTGTCTGGTTTTTTTTTTATTTGGGCATGCTGAATATAATATATGAGATGGCATTCGAGACAAATGCTCGTCATTAACCGTCATAGTTATTGCTGTTTACCCTCTCACTTTTAATGCTGATTTAAGGACACAAGCAGCATTGATATTCACGGACGACAGTTTATTTATTTTTTTCGTTTTCAAGTCTGGTAAGTAGGAAAAGCCTCTTTCCGAATCAGCATTAGACTTGGGTAACGATCGAATAGCATTGACAAGAGATTTCAAATTGGGATATTGACAACTACGTTGTAGGATGTTTTCCCACATTTCGTCAAATTCCCTTAATGAAAGATAATCTTTTTCTGTTTCTGTAAAATCGTGATATAAAACAAACCATTCTTCTTATAAAGAAATTTTATCAAATCCGCCAAGAGTTTCAGCGATAAAACAAACATCATGCAATGAAGCTTCTCTGTCAATATCGCGCAAAACTGTGGCGGGTTCAAAAACTTGTAATTTACATAAAAATTGATCACTAATTGGTAATCGTTTAGACATTTCTTGAGCGGCACATGCATAAAATTGCAAACAATTCTCTCGAATATTTTCAAAAATATCGGTGTGCCCCTCTATTATTAATTTGTAAGATATTCATCACAATCAGTGCCCAATACGATCTCATGTAAAGATTTTTGATTCTTTATCTTAAAAATCTGCGTTACTGTTACAATGTGTTAAAAGTTCTGGTTTTAAAAAGTTTTTACATACAATTTGTAATAAGTGTATTGATTTACGCTGTAATAATTGAATTCTAATGTCCAGAGCTTGGAAAAATTGCGTAAAGGAGTTAAAAAAATGTAAAATATATTTAAGAAAAAATAAGTATGCTTTAACATCACGATTCTGCATCACGGCAACAAATTGTGCAGCTTTTTCGGCTTTTACCTTCGTGGGTAATTGTTTTAAAAACTTGTCAATACTATCCCATGATTCCAGAATTCTCCTGATGCATAATTGGCGAGAAAGTCATGGTGTTTCGGCCAATTTCAAAATTTTCAGATTAATGTCCTCACAACAGTCAGTAACAATAGCTGATGAGCTTGGGGCTACAGTTTATAAAATTTGATATTTGTCTTACAAAGTTTTCGCATTTGTTAGGAATCGTTCTGGATGCTGCATTTGCGGCTAACGCCACAGAATGGCATGGACATGTCAGTGTTAATACATGTCCACACTTTTCCTGTAACTTTGTTCGAAATGATAAATGTTTACCCGTCATGACACGCGCATTGTTGCATGATAAAGCAACAATGTTCAAAAACGGAATCTATAAACGGTAAATTTCCTGTCGAAATGCGTCAAATATCATTTCAGCGCCACAATTTCTTGCATCAAGATCGATTAGTTTGACTAACTGCGACATGATTTGAAATGTTTCCGGATCGACATACCGAACATGATACGTCATACATTTTGTATTAGTAATGTCTGACGTTTCATTAATAAAAATACTAAACTTTGTATTTTGTAGAATGGTCGAAAGACGTTCCGTTTCAACCGGACACAAGACGTTTGCAATTATTTGAGTGCATTTCGTCTCACCTATACTCATCATTTCCAATACGTTAGAATCTTTTCCTAATTTTTGGAAAAATGTTAACAATTTTGCTGCTGACGTAAACGGAATATCAAGTTCGGCGATAAGAGCAGCGTGGTGAATTTCCGCTGCTTTATGTCGCGCATCTAACGACAATTCCGATTCGTTCGTGATATCATCTTGTTGCTCTGTTTCTTGCGTTTCTATACATCTTCCGTTTCGTACATGAATTGCGGATTCTGCGTGACGATAAATGTGACTTGATTGAGCCGTTATCACCTTGTTACTGTTACGTCCTGCGTCCTCCACCCGCCCGCAAATTTTTGCTTTTCCAAATTATTCAAGAATTAACTAATTGATTATTCTCGCAGCAGTCTGCTGCTCGTTCGATAGCTCCTAAGATTTACTATAAATTAACTTTAGGAATGTAGTGCGGTTCTCACGGACCCCCGTTAGCGATAAGACATGCCACGCGCGACAAGTAAAGGTAACCTACACCGGGACGATAACCGAGACGACGCGAATAGCAAACGAGCGAAGCGTACGAGATATGACGCCGCCAAATTCTCGCGCACGCCGACCGGACAAGCGCCTAATAACGTTGTAGGCCGGAAAAAGGATCTCAAAAGATAAGACACGTATAGCCGAGTCCTGGGAAAGGCATCTGTCGCGCCGGTCCTAAGAAAGAATGCTGATGCAGCGTCAGCAAGCGAACGCCGCTCAGCGGAGGGTGCCGGCTATATAGTGCAGTAGGAGACCTTTTCGAACGCTTTTTACTTCACTTCACTTCTGTCGAGGCAGTACTTCTAGTTGTACCGCTGTCCGCGCATTAAGTCACTTCACACTACGTAGTTAGTTCAAGTGCGGGTGCAAAGCGTAACACCCGACTTAATTTTTCCTTCGTTACTTTTAAGTGAATCAAGTCAAGTCTAGTGAATAGTTATGAATAACTATAAATAACCTGCGTGGTCGAGACACTGCGTCTAGTCCCGACCTTCGACCCTCCTCTCGCGACAAAGAAGTGGAGCCGTTCCACTTCTACAAATTGGAGGGTTCGAGGATTTAATAAACCTTAAGTAAACAATCCCGTGAATCACCTACTCTACCACCCATCCTTCGCGACGCGTACACACACACCTGCGTATAAATCCTGGTTATCCGGCTGGCCTTTGAATCTAGTCGAACGGGGTATTGCACCCTCTCCTCTCCGCAGTAACTTGGGCTACCGAAACCACCGGGCGCGTCAACCAAGCGTTCCTCGTTGCCACCGTAGAGCTTGTGCCCGAATCACCTAGCGAGCAATACCTCGTTGTTACCGTAGAACCTCTGAGTTCCGATGACCCCTAGAGCGACACGTTCGCTGTCGTCGTACAACCTCCGCGTTCCGGTGACTTCTAGAGCGATTCATTCGCTGTGACCACAGGACGTTTGTTCCGGCGTCCTTCGCTGTGATCGTAGCCAACCAGCTGCTTTCGGCGCACGTTGGTTCGGCCCCAAGGTCAGTAGTTACCTCAGCGGATCGTAACTGTCTCCCAATCAAATTCGTAACCAGAGATTACCCCGTTACCCAGGACCTCGACATCGCCGACGACGTAAAACTATATAGGAGCCCCAAACGAGGGACCTTCTCCAAGGTAAACGCAACGTTACCTCACACAATACGCGAGAACACTTTTAGAGCCGTACTTTTGGAGTCGTAATCATTCGGACGCGAGAATACGTATAGTTTAGTGTCAAATCTAGGAAACCCAGTATATTAAGGCGCGTGCGACGTCTCAGCGAGCCGCTCCGCTGACACGCCAAATCTCTTATCGGGCCGGTCACTTCGTCTGTCCCCCGATCCCCGGTATACCCGATGTACGCAGGGTGTCGAAAAACGAATATAACAAGTGCGTTTCTTTTGTTTTATTTTGAAGTCGGTGATATTTTTTTGTTAAAAGTTTTATTATTTTTTAATTTTTAGTTACAATTCGTATATAAATTGTATAAGATAATGTATATCTTTATTCGATTCCCTTTCGGGTTACAAAATTCCTTCACATCACCTTCCTCTCTCCTCCATCCATCTCCATTCATTCATCTTCTTATCCTACTTATTGCTTCTTATATCTCTACTTATTCTACTTTTCCGTTTACTTCGCACGCTTCCCTCCTCCGCTCGCAATTCATTCTCTCTCCGCTCGCCTATTCTCTCTCTCTCTCCGCCCTGCCTCTTTGCTCTCTATTCCTATTCCGCACGTCTTCCTTCGCTTTCCTCTTACTTATCTACTTTATACAACTTTATACAACTTATCCTCTACCTTAACCACTATCCTTCCCCCCCCCCCCCTGTCCCCCTGTGGACTTCCGTTTGCTCCCATTTACACCTCCTCTCCTCTCCTTCTCCTCTTCCTTCCTTTCTCTCATTCATTCCCATCCACATTTTCCTTCATACTTCTCCCTTCCGTTCGTCCCTCATTCTCCCTTTCCCCTTCTTCCCCCTCTCTTTCCACCTTTTTCTGTCTTGCTCCCTCCAGTTCTTTCATCCACTTCTCCCCTACCCCCTCTTCATCCAGTACCTCTTTGACATTCCTCTCCCACCTTTCTTCCCTTCCTTCCATCTTTTCCCACCCTCCATATCTTTTCCACACATGCTCCCATGTCTTCTCCTCCTCCCCGCACAGTCTGCATCCCCTCTCTTCCTGTCCCTCCCAATACTTCCCTTGCCTCACCTCATTCCCCATCCTAAATCTGGCCACCCTCCTCACTCTTTCCTCACTCCATCCCTTCTTCAAGTAGCCTTTCCTACCCTCTCCTACCACCTCCCTATGCCATTTATTTGACCTCGACCCCTCTATCCTATTCCTCCTTTCCTTCCTCTGTTCCTCTGTATCCCTCTTCTCCAGTTCCTCGTACTCCATACCTTCCTCTTCCCCCTCCTCCATCACTCTTTCTCTGAAAAACTCCCTTCTCTCCTCCTCCCATCTCCCTACTACTCCTCCCCCCCCCATCTCTCTCCAACCCCTCCCCGCAATCACTCCTCCTTTTCCTTCCTCCAGTCTCTTTTCATACCCCCAAGCTCTCCTTCCTGCCCTCGTCCTCATCTTCCCCATATCCGCCTCCTCCCTTATCATATATCCCGGTGTCGTCCAACTCACTCCCATCACCCATCTGATATACCTCTCCTGCGCTGCTTTCACTACCTTCCTTTCCTTCCATCCCCACACTTCCACCCCGTACTCCGCCACCGTCCACACCAGCGTCTCAAACAGCCACATTTTTCTTTCCCAGCCCCCACACCTCCCTCATCGCCGTCGCCGCCCTCCTTCCTCTTTCCCTCACGTGTTTCTCACATCCCCCTCCTTACCCTACCCAATACCCCAGGTATTTAACCGCCCTCACCTCCTCCAACTTCTCGCCCCCCCCCCCATCTCCAGTCAACCACCCTTTTTCTTCCACCCCCCTTCCTAAACCTCACAATCTTAGTCTTTTTTGTAATGACCTCCAGTCCCTTCTTTTCCAGGTACGATTCTAACCTCGCTATCACCGCCCTCATTTCTCCTTCCTCCCTCGCCATCACCACCACATCATCTGCATATGACAGTGTATATACTTTCTCCCCTCCCATCTTAATCCACCCCCCCATCCCCCTTTTCTCAAATCCTCCTCCATATCCGCTAATAGTATGTTGAATAGAATCGGGCTGAGTGGGCACTCCTGCCTCAGCCCTCTCGCTGTCCAAAACACATCGCCTTGTCCCTCCCCCACTCTTACCCTGCTCGTCGTTTCCCGCATTATCTCCTTCACCCTCTTCACCAGTCCCTCCCTGACCCCCTCTCCGTCATCGCCTCCACCACCTTCCTTTTCCCCACCGAATCAAAAGCAGCCCTAAGGTCCAGGAATAGAGCTGCCATTTTCCCTCCCTTCCTTCCTATCTCCCTATTTACTATATAATTTAAAGCATAGATCTGGTCTCTCGCCCCCATTCCTCTCCTAAACCCCGCTTGTGTATCCCCTAAAATTCCCTTACTTTCCACCTCTTCCCCTATCCTATCCGCCAACATCTTTGTGTATACTCTGTACAGGCGGGGCAATATCGTGACCCCCCTGTACTCCTCAGCTCTCTTCCCCTCTCCCTTCTTCACTATGGGGACTATTTCTCCCTCACACCATTCCTACGGCCACCACTCGCCATTCCATATCCTCCTGCATACCTCACCTCCCCATTCCCTCACCCTTACCCCACCGTACTTCCACACCTCATTGGGTACCCCATCACCCCCTATCGCCTTTCCGTCCTTCAGCCGTCCCATCACTCTATTTATTTCCACCAGGCTTAACTCCTCCTCTTCATCCTTTCCCTCCCGCCTGCTCTTCCTCCGCAGACCGCATAAAAATATCCTTGTATAAGATAATGGGTTGACCGCATAAAAACGCAGCTCGTATGAGGAAGCGGCGCGCGGCGCTTACAAAGAAGAAGACCAATTGGAAAGAAATTAGCGGCAAAGAAACACGAATGAACGAAATAAAAGACAGCGGTTAAATGAAAGTGCCGATAAGCGTGAAAGGCGGCTCTCAAAAATGAGGCAATATAATAAGCGGAACATGTGTAGAGAAACGGCGGAAGAAGAAGAAGGTCGTTTGTCTTCAATTAAAAAGTATTTAGAAAACCAGACCCCTCAGCATCGCGATCATCGCCTTAGTGTAGGTCGCGAACGATTATCAAAGGAGACGCCGGAATATCGCAAGCATCGTGTTGGTTAGTCACATCGATAATGACAATAGCAGTGATGGTTTTCCTCATTTTTACAGAATGCATTAATTACATTCTTTAGACAATATTCTTTTGGAGTCCTTACAGCTAATTTAACTTGTGTAATGGTCTGAAGAATCCGTGTCATTGTATGTCCTGAAAACAGTCAATCCTGGCCAACGCCACCGTCGTAATCTGTTAGTACAGATGTGAGTTGAAACGTGGGTACATTTTTTCGATTTTTTTTATAAAATTCGTATGGTACCACCGCGGAAGGGTCCACTTTCAAACAAACCAAGAATCATCCAAATCGGTCAACCTGGTGGTAAGTTATGCGTGATTATGCGTGAACATTTACAAAAGATTCCCGAAAAATTTTTGAAAAATTTGTTTAAAAACTGGGTTTTCGTTGTCGAATTTTGTTGGAACTTATATGGGACCAATAGGGTAATAGGCCTCTTCATATGAGCCATGAACCATCCATTTTCGATAACCCATTCGCGAGTTATGCGCGAACATACATGAACAAAAAATAAATAAATATACATGTCGAACAACCTCCTCCTTTTTTGAAGTCGGTTAAAAATATGCTTGCTCGTTGAAAAACTTATTAAGGAATACCCAAAACGTTTTTAAAACAACATTTTATCGGAAGCCAGACGTTTATTGTTAAATGATGATTTGATACACCATTTGTCTGGCCAAGATATGTTTGATGACCATTTAACTCAGTTAATAAAACTGATTATTCAATTATACATAAAATTCCGGGTCAACCACGAAGCCCACAAATTATCTATTAGGGAAAAATAGATTTGCCATAAGTACAATAAAATTATTTTGTTTAACAATCAATAAATAAAATATTTACAAAAAATACAATTGGATTATTTTTTTAACATTTATACGTGTCGAACCGTTTCAATTTATTCTAATAACACCAGTTTCATTTTCATATAAGGGTCACCTATAATTAGTTTGTGTATCACATTAAAAAAATCATATATACCCTAATGAAAGATTAATTACTTTTGTACTGATTATGAACTGAATTCCCATCCCTGCCGAGGCATGCGCATTGAGGTCACACGAAGCATGCGTATTGGTCTCGCACGAAGCATGCGCAGAAGAGCAATCAGGAATTCAGAAGGAGAAGGATAGATAATATCTTCTGTCCTTTGGCTTCTGACCCAGTGATCTCAGAAGTGGCATCCTGCCGCATTGCGGCACGCGTGGTGGGGGAAGGCGAGAGTTGTATGCGTGCCGTGTCCGTGAGCGCTGCGCGCGCACCGTACGTAGACAAGGAAGGAGCTATGCTTTTCGTCTTTCTTCTACCAATGTAGAGAAAAATGACGTCAGAAGCTGCGCGCGCACCCAATAGAAAGAGACACAGAATTATGCTCCGTCTTCTTTCCACCACGATCGCACACACGTGCTTCGTTCGGCATGCGAAAGCGGTACCGAATTTACCTTTCGGCTGAGCGTTGAGCCGGCTGAAATTGTCAAAAATGCACTTGTACCAAATTTATCTCGCAAGGCGTCATTCGATAGGGGATGAAAAGAAAACGCTCTATGCCAAGTTTCAACCCTCTATCACCATCAGAAGGGTAGTTATAGGGGAAGTAAAAAAATCAGTTTTTGACACATTTTCCGTATTTAGCGGTGCGGAACAATTCTGAAAAAAATTGAGAATATTCAGAACATGTGAATTTATGATTGGGAATTTATGCAGATTTTTGTCTAGCAAATCCTAAGCATAAAAAATCAAAAACCCCCCCAAAAACACGAAAAATTCCAATTACGTGTTGAAGTTTCCGACCCACAGAATTTTTATAAATGCCGTAGTGAAGTATTGGCATAAGTAGTACCATCAATTTTTTTTAGATTTTTTGGTAGTGTGCGTCGTAGTTCAAATAAATAAAAACCGATATTTACGACATATTTCGTGTAATAACTTATTGAATACTTAAAATAATTGCGTTTTCTTGATATTGCCAGACAGTTATACGATGCTCTATGTTTTCGCATGCGAGAGAGCAATGTACAAATAAACGGAATTAAGTTATTTCGAGTTTATTGAAAGTCTGTGTGCACCGTACTTTGAAAAATATTGAGCGACAAGCCAACAGCACGAGTAGCTCGTTGGTTAAGCTACACCCATCTGCGACATCGTTGGACACTTTTGTCGGAGGTTCGCGCGCAGGAAGGCTGATCTTTTTTTTCTTTCTAACAACTACACGACGGTAAGCGATATTCACTTACAAATATTTTAAACATACTTCTATAATATTTAACTATATTGTGTATGAATTATGTATGCACGCATTGCGTTATTTATGTGACCTTTACTTATATTTTATCACCCAATGAAGCTTCCAATGCGTGTAATGCATTCGAACACAGGAACATTCTACGAATCTGCTAGTATAAGTATTTTATTCCCGAAATATAAATTTTCACGTGGTCTTCCACGCCACCCATGTGGTGCCACGACTAGCATGTTCGGTTTCTTATTGTGGACCTTCGCCAGCAACCCTATTGTACCACATTTTTAATTTATTAAATTACAGTGGTGATGGGATATGTTTTAAGGAATGGTGTAGGTATATTGACTTTTTATAAAAGAATAAGAAAAAGCAAAAAAAAAATTGGTCTGGCCTCACTTGTGTCAGACCGTACCTATCCGAAAAGGAGAGTTACAGCAAAAAAAAATTGGTCTGGCCTTACTTGTGTCAGACCGCATGTCTTTACGTTTAAGAAATCTGTCGTATGGTGATTGCTGTCATGTGTTGAAAATATGCTTTTCTTTACACATATCCCATCACCACCGTAATTTAATAAATTAAAAATGTGGTACAATAGGGCTACTGGCGAAGGTCCACAATCAAAAACCGAACGCGCTAGTCGTGGCACCTCATGGGTGGCATGGAAGACCACGGGAAAATTTATATTTGGAGAATAAAATACTTATACTAGTAGATTCGTAGAATGTTCCTGTGTTCGAATGCATGACACGCATTGGAAGCTTCATTGGGTGATATAATATAAGTAAAGATTACATAAATAATGCGATGCGTGCATATATATTTCATACACAATACAGTTAAAAATTATAGAAGTATGTTTAAAATACTTGTAAGTGAATATCGCTTACCGTCGTGTAGTTGTTAGAAAGAAAAAAAAGGTGAGCCGCCTCCTGGGCGCGAACCTCTGACAAATGTCTCTAACGATGTCGCAGGCGGGTGTAGCTTAACCAACGAGCTACTCGTCCTGTTTGTTTACAGTTCAATATTTTTCAAAATACATATTGTACACACAGACTTTCAATAAACTCGAAAAAATTTAATTCCCTTTATTTGTACATTGCTCTCTCGCATACAAAAACATAGAGCATCGTATAACTGACTGGCAATATCAAGAAAACGCAATTATTTTAAGTATTCAATAAGTTATTACACGAAATATGTCGTAAATATCGGTTTTTATTTATTTGAACTACGACGCACACTAACAAAAAATCTAAAAAAAATTGGTGTTACTACTTATGCCAATACTTCACTACAGCATTTATAAAAATTCTGTGGGTCGGAAACTTCAACACGTAATTGGAATTTTTCGTGTTTTTGGGGGGTTTTTGATTTTTTATGCTTAGGATTTGCTAGACAAAAATCTGCAAAAATTCCCAACCATAAATTCACATGTTCTGAATATTCTCAAATTATTTCAGAATTTTTCCGCGCCGCTAAATACGAAAAATGTGTCAAAAACTGATTTTTTTATTTCCCCTATAATTACCCTTCTGATGGAGATAGAGGGTTGAAACTTGGCATAGAGCGTTTTTCTTTTCATCCCCTATCGAATGACGCCTTGCGAGATAAATTTGGTACAAGTGCATTTTTGACAATTTCAGCCGGCTCAACGCTCAGCCGAAAGGTAAATTCGGTACCGCTGTCGCATGCCGAACCAAGCGCGTGTGTGCGATCGTGGTGGAAAGAAGACGGAGCATAATTCTGTGTCTCTTTCTATTGGGTGCGCGCGCAGCTTCTGACGTCATTTTTCTCTACATTGGTAGAAGAAAGACGAAAGGCATAGCTCCTTCCTTGTCTACGTACGGTGCGCGCGCAGCTCTCACGGACACGGTACGCATACAACTCTCGCCTTCCCCCACCACGCGTGCCGCGATGCGGCAGGATGCCACTTCTGAGATCACTGTTCTGACCGTCTATTGCCCCGAATGAGAATTCCATATATATTTATAAGGTCTATGAGTTCTATCCTTCTTATGTGTCGTCACGATACCTGACGTCACACGACGTTAGTGGAACGGAGACGCAGCATAGTTCTCACGGACAGAGCACGCACACACGTGTAGTGTATTTATTAGAAGACCAATCGGTTATAAGTAGTTTTATTTAGAAGCTTACTGTGGATCTTATTACAACTCTTTTTACAATACTCTCGATTCTGTGCTCGTCTATTCGTATACTCGTGTACCTGGCGGACTGCCGGACTCGCCGTTTCCCCCGCTCTCCCGGACTCGCCGTTTCCGCCGCTCTGTCGCGCGGCCCCCCACTCCTGTCCCCGGACTGGGTACATCACACTTACCACTTACCCCCACCAACGCCAGCACGGACCGTGCTAGGTTGCAGGTGCTAGGACCGACTAGCCAGCCAGATCTGGCGTCACTGGGTAGAGGGTATACATCTTGCTCAGTCTTATAATTAAGTTGTCGAAAATCTACAACAATTCTCCACTTTTTCTTACCACTGGCGTCGTTCTTCTTCGGGACGACCCAGATAGGGGAGTTATAGGGCGACAATGAGTCTTAAACGATTCCTTTTTCCAGCATTTCCAATATTTGTTTGCTAATTTCTTCCTGATGGGCAGGAGGGTAACGATATTTTTTGACGAATACTGGCTTCTCATCGCACTTCTCTGTTACGTGGGATGTCAGATCAATGCACGGCAGACAATCGCCTTCTAAATGGAATACTTCCTGGTATTTGTCGGCGATATCCCAAATGGACTTATTTACACAAGGATCTATAATGTGATCCAACCGATTATTCTTTTTTAACAGTCGGCTCCTGTCGGTTGAATAATTCATCATCCGGACTGGTCGTGGCTGTCTCTGAAATATAATTTTCCTCTCCTTGGCACGTATGATGGCGTCTTCTGCATCTAAAAATGGCATACCAATAATTCCAGCTTCTTCTAAAGGGAAACTATTTTGTACGATGACAAAAACGTGTTGATTATCCTCAATATCCAGGCGTGCTTCCATTGTACATTCTACAACTTCATTTGTTATTCACGTGATCTTATTGAGGCGTTATCGTCGTGGGAGTCCTTTAGCGAATTCTTCCTGTATTATGTTAATGGACGCTCCGGTGTCGGCAAGAAATTCTCCCTTTCGTCCTGCGGCCAGTCGAAGGTAGACTGTTGCTCGGATGTTCCTATCTCTTGACACTCGAAATATCGGGTGGAATTCGGTGGTACCGATAGATTTGCTGGGTTGGGAAAATTTTGCTGCATGTCTTGTCGGGGCCTCGGACACTTGTGTGATAAGTGGTGTGGGGACCCGCAGTTAAAACATTTCCGCGGCGGGGCGGTCGACGTTGCAGGTATATTGTAGCGCAATGTCGGCGCGGGCGTATTGTAACGCGGTATGTGCGAAGGACGTTGTCTGTCAGTCATCCTTTGCACTTCCGTTCTTGTGTTGGTCCGATTATATTCCGGTGGACGCTGTGCTCGTCTAAAAAATAGTCGTTCATTTCTTCGTCGATGTATTCTTCCCGCTCGACTTCAGCGGCGTAGTTTTGGGCTTCTTTAGTACTTGTTGGTCTCATACCCTGTACGCGTACTTTGATTTTATAATTTAAGCCAGGGATGTACTGTGGTAGAGCTATTTTGTCCTCGTTGTTTAATAAGGCGTGATGGAAGTTTCTAGGATTACCATTGTCTTTAACTATGGATCCTTTCACGCCACGCTGGATTTGGTTAAATCGCTTCGAATAGTTAACCACTGAGTTTGTACCTTAGATGCATTGGTGCCTTTCGAGGATTCCGAGCTTATACGTTTTAACGTTGCTATATTCGATCCTTAATGCTTCGGATAAACTTTTCGCGTTTACAATAGGTTGCCCGTCAATTTGCACTTTGCGCTTCCTTAATAATTATTCGTGTCAAAATTAACTTGATTGCACGCGTGTGGTTGACCGATGCGATTGAATCAAGGAAGTTTTTTATGTCCGATGTTACGTCCTTGTTTTTGGCACCCCAAAAGGGGGTTTGATCCATCAGTGGAGCGGCTCACTGACGTATCGCGGAATGTTAGAAGGGGGTGTCCGAATGGCTACGGCTCTGGATGTGTGGGAGTGTGTGTGGTTGTGGATTGCCGATCCCGAGGATTTTCCCATACCAGGGAGAGCGATCGTCAGGGGCAGTAGGAGCGTGGTGCAAGAAGCCAGGAAGGCTTCCAAGCTATCTCACTACTAGTCACCCTGCTCGATGGGCTCGATCCTGGTTCAGTGCGTGAGTTACCACGCAGGATGCCGGGAAGGCGTCCACGCTCGCAGATGACTCGACGATCACTGGGGTCCCTGGGTTAGAGGTAGAGGTGGTGGTGTTTGGTATTGACGTGCAGGAAGGACACGGTCGTGTGAAGTAATGTTCAGATGGTGGAAGTGGACTGAATGTTTTATCTCGAAGTACACTTGGTAAGACTTCACTTTAGCCCCACCACGCATTTCGAATGTGCGATACGTCATCCCACGCAGTTTCGCCCGCTGATCACGAATATCGCAATGTTTTTTGGCGCACATGCGAAACAACGCCAAAAAACAGGAAACAAGTTTGAAAACAAAATTCGTTTTTATAAGATTACTCAGTACTCCGTAGACGTTTTTCGACGCGCGACACGTCATTCGACGCCCCTTTTTGCCCCGCACACGGCCGTCGTTTTCGTTTTTTGCAGAAACCTAAAAAGCTTACGAAAATCGCGAAAAATTGTTATAACGGTTATTGCACGATTACTCAGTACTTTATGGATATTTTCCGATGTGCGACACGTCATTTGACGCGGCCTTTCACAGTAAACACGGCCGGTGTGCTGGTTTTTTGCATTAACCTAGGAAACTTCCGTTTTTCCGGATATCAACTCTTTTCGAAAGACATTTGGTGATATATATTAGTTTCGCACCGAAAGCGCGTCATCGATGTACTTTCCAAGCACACACTCCACAATGTGACGTAGTAGCGGTGGAAAGTACATCGATGACGCGCCTTCGGCGCGAAACTGATATATACATCCCTATTTCTGGGGTGGAACGTTGCAATGAGACCTACCTGTGCTTGGAAAGTACATCGGTGACGCGCCTTCGGCGCGAAACTAATATATACATCCCTACTTCTGGGGTGGAACGTTGCAATGAGAACTACCTGTGCTTGGAAAGTGCATCGGTGACGCGCATTCGGCGCGAAACTAATATATACATCCCTATTTCTGGGGTGGAACGTTGCAATGAGAACTACCTGTGCTTGGAAAGTACATCGATGACGCCCCTTCGGCGCGAAACTAATATATATCACCAAATGTCTTTCGAAAAGAGTTGATATCCGGAAAAACGGAAGTTTCCTAGGTGTTTGCAAAAAAACAACACAACGGCCGTGTTGACCGTGAAAGGGCGCGTCAAATGACGTGTCGCACATCGGAAAATATCCATAGAGTACTGAGTAATCGTGCAATAACCGTTATAACAGTTTTTCGCGATTTTCGTAAGCTTTCTAGGTTTCTGCAAAAAAACGAAAACCACGGCCGTGTGCGGTGCAAAAAGGCGCGTCGAATGACGTGTCGCGCGTCGAAAAACATCTACGGAGTACTGGGTAATCTTAGAAAAACGATTTTTGTTTTCAAACTTTTTTCCTGTTTTTTTGGCGTTGTTTGGCATTTCCGCCAAAAAACATTGCGATATTCGTGATCAGCGGGCGAAACTGCGTGGGATGACGTATCGCACATTCGAAAAGCGTGGTGGTGCTAAAGTGAAGTTGAGCCGTACACTTAGCTGGTTCACAATTGCTCGCCCAATGATTGACACTGCTCGCTGCGCGCCTGAAGTCGTAATAACCTTTGAATGATCGCGGTCGAACGCTGGTTTATGAGTTGCCGAATATAGATTGATCGTGGCCGAACTTGGTTGGCTAAAGAGCGCTCGCTCTACGGTTGCAAGCCTATTTAAATCGTAAATTCTGCTGACGGGCGCTAGGCGCTTCGTGGAATTGGCGTTGGCATTCTCGGATCTATATTGTTGCGGATTGCTGATCGATTGTTAGGTGGTTGGCCTGCGGGCTGATTCGGCGTCAGTATTCTTATATTTCTACTTATATCTCTGTTGTTCTATTGTGCGCGGTCGCAAGGTTATTCCTCCGCGTGGCGCGGGTTACGTCCCGGACGGGCGTCAGCGTTACGTGGAGGAATTTTGGTGGCGCGGTGCGCCGGCTCTTATTTCGTCGATGCGCGACTTACTGCTAATGGGAGGATACGCGGTGCGGTCAACCCGTTGCGAGAATATGGTCATAGAAAAGGCGGGTGGAGGACGCAGGACGTAACACGAAATAAATGATTCGACAGAAATGTTGCATTCGTGAAAATTTCGTAGCAAATCAAGCTCGCTCTTCAAATGTGATGTTGACATAAAGCTGCACGAAGAGGTTGACTCGTTATCCGCAATCTCGATTTCGTTGGGGACTCTGTTGCTGACTGTTTTCCAGTGTGAGTTACTACGGACTTGTTCTGTGTCGATAGGTTTCGCCGCGTTCTTTTCCTTTTACAAGTATTCCACGCGTTGTTTTAATGTTACGTTTTGTTTTAAAATTTGTTGGAGCATTTTCCGTATTTCATTAAATTCCGCCATTGCAGTTCTTTTCGTATTTATATGACTGAATTCTTCCGTCGATTCGTCGCTTGTGTCGGATCCTAAGTCTTGCGTAGATACGGTTCGGTACGCTTACCCCAATCAGCAGAAGTATGTCGGGATCAAAAGTTTTCGATCAGTTTCTTCGGTTATTCTTTGAGTTGCTCTCACTAGCTGGACTCGTGATGAGTTCTTCCTCTCGCCTATCCCACCGCTGCCATCAATTTTAGCCAGTGTTATGTCATGACAAAGAATCTCGGTTATTCTTTGTCGCGTTCTGACTCTTAGACCACTGACTTCGGACTAGGTTTGATTCACTTCAAGATAGATTTGAGAAAGAACTTTTATTTTGCGTACGGACAGATCTTACCCGCCTAGCGTACAGACAACTATTGCTTTGTGTGTCCCGAAGCATCCCTTCATAAACTTATAGAAACGGGGATGAGAGCGGGGGAAATGGTTCGGAAAATTTGAAAGGAAAGTGGTTCCGGGAAAAGCGTTTCGGGAAAACCGAGCGTGATGCACCTGAATAGATGTCAGATATAGGAATGCTTACAGTTATGGGGGGTTTACAACTTGGTGCAGCGGCGATGCATAACACCGCATAATTATCCGCGATCCCACGTGCGACCATCTCGCGCGATCAAGACACGTGATCAATGAGAAACGTTCGCTCGTGACTACTGGGCATCTAATTGGCCAGCGTGCTGAAAATGGGGAAGAATGGGAAGTGACCGTCGTCTTGACGTACTGCAGGCTGTCAGTCCAAGTGACAGTGAAACTGAATCCAACGATAGCGAACTTTTGAATAGCCTAGCGAACTTTTGAATAGCCTAGCGAACTTTGCCGCCAACAAAGGGGTAGGTAACCTCTGTTTAACGTCTGTACTTGTATCGTTTATTGGTTCATCGTAATCGTGCAGTACAGTGTTAAAATATACATCGTTTTGTTAAAGCTATTGTTTGTCCGCGCCTACATCCTTTACACATATTTTCCCTTCTTCTTCTGCCCTTTTCCTGTTTCTAGTACCGCTTCCCGGAAGCATTCTTCTACACAAGAATCAGCCGCCGTTTGAGGAGAAATCCCCAAACAAACATATTTGTAAATTCATTTTGCAGAAGTCACTTATATCATTTCATACCGTAAAGTCCGCTGAATCTTGTTCAATCAATACGAGTTGTTTAGCTTTTCTAGTTTCGACGCAAATGTTGTTCAAAGTTGAAAAAAGTTTTCTTTCGTGACGTCCCCGGGCGTTGACGAAAAGAATAAGTTTAGTCTCCTTGACGATTCTAAGAAACTCTTAGTGACAAACGTTCCCATATTAAGAGATTGTGCAGACTCTTTCCCAGGCCGCACTGGGGCCACTCGAGTAGCATACGATAACCAGGTCTAAATATTTTGCCCGAATATTCACCGTATAAATTAGTTATGTTACGTATAGGAAGGCTTGGGTGACCGCTGCGACACGCGCCTTGGCCGCTCAGGGGGAGTGTCTCACAATCGGGAGGCAAGAGTGGGTGTCCGAAACAAGCCTAAAACCTCAGATCACAGCGCGAGGAGATGCTAAAAGGCCCTTGAAATCCTCCCACCCCCGACACGAGCCTTGAGATTCGAGGGGGCGTTTGCGAATTAAATTTGGTGGGAGGATAGAAAAATCATCGGGACTTCACTTCTATTTTGACACCATTAGACTTGAAACCTTTAACCTTGCGCAATTATATTCAGTTCAGCATTCATCTTATAAAAAAGCCGCGGCACTTATACGACTTTTCTACAAGGTGAATGCTGAACTGAATATAATTATGCAAGGTTAAAGGTTTCAAGTCTGCTGAGCGATCTACGCTGATGTTTGAAATATTTGGAGGCCAAGACGAAATAAAGGAACAAATAAAAGTATATAAATAATTATTATGAAGAAAACGGTATATATAGTAGTGGTGGAGAACTATCGATGGTGCTATCGATACTTATCGATGGCCCTCACTATCGAAAAGTATCGATAGTTTAGATTCCCTATCGATAGTAGAGGTAATACGATATATTGCGAATTTTAAAATAGCAATTATTGCAGGCGATGAGTACCATTTGTTTCATATTACTGATAGTCTTTTGTCATTGCGTAAACATTTTAGAGTCGACTTTGCCTGCACGTGATTTATTAACATTGTTATATATTTCCCCTTATTTTCCTTTTTTCTTTTACAATGGACAAATTACTGAATGTTAAATAAAAAAAAACTGGTAAGTGCATGTAAGGAAGTTTACTTCCTTAAAATTAGTCCGAATACTCCCGCGCCCACACGCGGGTCAATAAGGTAGGGAACTGGCCATGCGGAAGAGTAGAAAAGGAGGAGAGAAAAGAGACTGCATAATGCGAAGTCATCGTTAAGGGGGTCTTCTAGTGTGTACACCCATTTCTGAGGTGGTTCTTTGGGAATTAATTTTGGAAAAACTGTTAAATGTATTGTGTTTGAATTTCACAGTTATATTAATACATGTTTGAACAAACATATTAAAGTTTTTCAAAGTATTTTATTGATAATTATGTGAGATATTTAATGTTTCGCAGGTCATGTCGCGAAAATTCTGTTCAATCGGCCGTGCAGATTGTGGCCGTCCTGGTCATCTGAAACAAACGTTTTTTGTTTTATTCTATTCTTTATGAATGTGGATATCGTTCGAACATCGAAAAAAAAATTTCAAGAACAATTGACAAAATGGCGGCGCTTCAAAGACAGTACTCTGATTTTCACGGTAAAATTCTTACTTCTCGTGGCCCGGAAAAATAGTAATTATAAAGCAATAATAAAAGTGGAGGGCCGAATGATAGCCCGACATGTACTCTACCTGTGTGCAGAATTGCAAGTCGATCGGCCCAGTAGTTTCTGAGATACATGCACGCCCGAGTTGAAAAATGTCATTTCGAGAAAAACGCGTTTAAAGTTTGTCATGCAGTTATAGGGTGCATATTGACCGATTTCAGCAATTTACCTTTAGTCGGCTATACCAGGGCCATACAAGATACCCTCCTCAGCTTCAAAGAAGTCATGTTCAGCCGCTTTAACATTTCTTCTGGCAGTCCTTGCCTCTTTTGACTCTAATGATGCCTGCTTGTTCGAACGTTCGACGCGCTCGTTGTCTCTGGCCTTTGCGTACATAAGAACGTTATACCCGATTTTGAATCCCATCGTAGACATAATTTGCAGAATTCTGTGATATCCACCATTAAAAACACAAGTGGCCAAAAAAGTGGCAATTTCCACAATGTTTTTGCCACTGTGCAAATGTTTCGGTGCGAACGTCCAGATTACCGCATTCAGGCTTTCATTATTGTTTTGGGTGTAACTTCCAAGGCATCGCTCCAATAAATCGTCCGATGTTAAGTCCTCATAAATGGGCCTGATGACGTCTAACACAGCATCGTTCAACGGAGAAATATGATGTGTATAGGTGTCCAATGTTCCCGCAGCCTCCGCTTTACGCCACGCGCACCAGCTCGTGGAGCCTTCAGGGCAACGTTCGTGGTGAAGATTTTCGTCCGTCGATCTTTTCTGGTCATATGTGGTCCGTATGGCGTTCTTCATGTCTTCCACTGATTCTGGATTTCTTCTTATTGCCAAGCCGTAGTATGTACTTAATTCATTGATCAACTGGTCAGTCAATTTCCCTGCTCCCTTTCCACCGATACGCTTTTGACCACCTCGCTTGCCTTTCCGCTTGTGACCGTATTTTTCTTGACTGGGCGATATTTTGCCCTGACTTGCACCGGACTCGTTCCCGGCGGGTTTGCCGTGAAAAAGCCTTTCGTAACCCGTCTCGGTATAGACCGGATACGTGTCAAAAATGACACTACACAGAGTTATTCAGGGTGACGAACTTGTTCCGTATAGGAGCGTGTCCCTGAGGGTCACCCCGCACTATGCAGTGCCGTAGGAGAACAGCGGAACTGTTTTCTATTCTCCGATATCGACGCAGAATGCGTCGATTGGTTCGTGCACTGGGCGAATCGAGACAAACAAGAGATGTAATACACACAATAAATATTATATTCTTGTGAAAAATATGTACATAAGAAATCGTGTCACGCGTCGGTGTTATACGGCTATGGCTATTACGTATTATACGCTGAGTTTCGGTATTGCCAGGACAGACACTACTAACGCCTGTTATCTATACGAACGCTATGTATGCATGTGCTTCTAGACCAGGAATCACCTTGGCGAAGACTAGGATCGTCAGGCGGGGGACACCGAAGTGCATGGGCCGAGCTTGTTATCCGTCTGCCAATGGCTATTCCGTGTCCTGTTTCTATAATGTGTTCGGACTCAGGCGTTTCTTAATCTAATGACTGTACTGCAAGATATTTAATACGTCTACAGGAATTCGGCAGTTATGAAATCGACTTATGAGGGGAGCGCGTAGCTGGCCGTACAGTCCGTCTATCGCACCACCGATATCCTGTATTACTTTTTACTAGTATGCAAACTGCCTGCAAGGAAGGCTAGGAGTATCCTTTGGGGGGCAGTTGCCAGGCCGCCGGATACGTCCGCCTGCTTACAGGGATACACAGAGAAGTTGGAAGAACGGCACACGACAGTGTTCTGCGGGAGCGCGAAGCTGGCCGGGAGTCAGTCTAGCCACTTCAACTTCTCTGGAGCTAATTCTATTCTTTTTATTCTCCTTCTTTATTCTTTTTATTCTTTCTGATTCTTATAGTGGAACTACCCTGGCTTGTGGACGCGACGCTCTTACAACGGCGGGTACAATTAGTATATCGGATATGAGTACGCGAGTACGAATATACGCGGTTGAATGCACGGTATAAATGCGATGCTTCTACATGAATTGTTTTATCACGCGTTTTTAGTGGCAAGTAGTTTGACAGGGCAGTGACTGGAGCAGACTTCCGCGACGTGTACAATGTTTGATAGAAGGAGAGCGCTTCCTCGTGGATTCTGTTACGGCGTTTTACAATTCACTATCTCGGCTTATTATTGACTGTTTTCCGTATATAATGTCCGGTGGTACGGCGTTGTGCGTGTAGGTAAAGGCAGCGCTTTCGCTTACTCTTAATACTGCTCAGGATAAGAACGATTTGCCGTTGGCGCCGGGCACTATATATTCTTAACAGCGCCGAAATGCTCTTACGAGAAAAGGAGGCATTTACTGCCGGGGTCGGTAACTAGGTTTCTCATGCGTACGTATGTGTTTACGTACGACACGACGCTCGTGCTCGTACACACGCTTGACCCGGGCGTGCCGCGTAGTGTGCTTTCGAGAAACATAGTGTCGTATGTAACGCAGTGATGTAACGCTTCGAATTGGACGGTTACACGCTCCATGTTGTCTTAAAAAACTCGCGTCTATTTTGCTCGGAGGTCGAGGGTATATTGATCGCTTGTAACGGAAATTTCGGACGACAGTATATAAGGGATCGTCCACGTGCTCAGCTAGGCACCATCCGCCTGGGTAAAGTTGCTACCTGGCGCGCGAAGAACCGGTCGACGCGCTCTATGGAGTCGCATCGGCTAAACCTTCGTAGCTCGGTTATTTTTACGAAAATCACTTTAAAATTTTTGAGACACATTCTTAAGATCCCAAACTATAAGAATATGAAAAAAAAAAAATGTTCTTTTTACCGAACACACTAGAAGACCCCCTTAAACTAGAAAGAAAACTAACGATTATAAGACAATTATAATAGGGTAAAGAATAAACATTGAATACAGTTTCTTTGTTTATTTCAGGTTCGTAAATAATTGTAATTAAAATTATTTGATTAAGTGGATGTAATTAAACAACAAAATACTTTGTTTATTTCAGAGAAACACTGCTTGTTTATTCCTTCTAATCCCTTTATACTAACATAAAAGAGATACACATTATAAAACTATATTCTCGTTTATGGAGAAAATGGATGAACTATAATTCGAGTTCGAAAGTGTGGCAGTTGCAGACGGAAAATCAAATGTGATAATTATAACCTCAATCAGCACACTAGATGGTAGAAAGTTCTGCCTAGCAGTTCAAGACCAAGTTGCAAAAAAACACACATTAGTTGAAGCGACATCAAACTTTACAAAAGTAAAAAATAGCCTAAAAGAAAAGGCACCAATGAAGAAAAATATGGATCACTCTAACTAAGGAGATGAAACAGATTTACTTTGATGAGGATGACAATCTCTCTCAATCCTTTTCGGAGAGGTACGGTCTGACGCAAGTGAGGCCAGACCAATTTTGTTGTTGTTTAGACTAGCATTTACCATAAAATAGTTTATTTTATGGTACACATTAGTCCTATACATTATGAGACGAGCAGGGAGTAGCAATGTCTGCTGCATGTTCTGTGACTATTTTATGGGAACATGCAGGATATAAAGTTTTACTTGACATGAGAGACAAATGTCTCTCAGTGACATCTAACTTCTTAGCAGTTTCCCTTCTCGCCTTTAATGCCGACTTTACAACACAAGTGGCATTTACATTAGCGGACGACAGTTTGTTTCTTTTTTTTGTTTTTAAATCTGTCAAGAGGGAAAAGATTCTTTCCGAATCAGCATTTGAATTCGGGAGGGACCTTACAGCATTTACAAGACACTGCAAGTTGGGATATTGACGAAGGCGGAAAATTTGTTCCCACATTTCGTCAAAACTAAATTTTAAGAAGTAATCTTTTTCAGTTGCTTCAAAATGTTCATACAAAGCGAACCATTCCGATCTTAGACCATTGTTATCAAAGCCTCTCAAAGATTCGACGACAAAAGAAACATCAATAAATGATATTTCTCTGTTCATATCGCGCAAAGTTGTTTCGAGTTCAAAAACTTTCAACTTTGATAAAAATGCGTCTTTTATCGGTAACCTAGTGCGAATGTCCTGAGCGGCACTCATATAAAATTGCAAACAATTCTGTCGAATGTTTGTAACTATAGCTGTGTGCCCTTCTGATGACAATTCGTTTAGGTACTCTTCACATTCTATTCCTAATGCAATATCTGCTAAGGGTTTAATATTTTCAAGATTTGAATAATCTACGTTACTGCTACAATCTTTCAAAAGCTCTGGTTTGAGAAACTGTTGACAAACTATATGCAATAATTGCAATGATTTGGTTTGCAGTAACTGAATTCTGGAACAGCTTGGAAAAAGATTGTAAATGTATTGAAATAATGCAAAATATAATTTAGGAATAGAAGGTAGGCTTTCAAATCAGGATCTTGTATAGTTAACAGTAACTGCTCTGAGGTTTTCGTTTTATCGTTACTATTGACAGTTATCAAAAAGTATTCGATATTTTCCCAAGTCAAAGTATTCCCAAGTTTCTAAAAGTCTTGAGATACACGAGTGCCGTGAAAGCCATCGTGTTTCGGCTAATTTCAGAATCTTACGGTTCGATTCCTGACAATCGGCAAAAATAGCAGATCGCTTTGGACTACAGTTAACAAAGTTCGTTATTTGCTTTACAAAGTCCTCACATTTACCTGGAATCATCTTGCATGCAGTATTGGCGACTAACGCTACGGAATGGCATGGACATGGCAATGTTTTAACATGTCCAGACTTTTCCTCTAGCTTTTTTTTAAATAATGATTTTTTCCCTGTCATAACGCTTGCATTGTCGCATGACAGGGCAACAATATTTGAAAATGGAATTTCTAATCTATACATTTCGTTTCGAAATGCTTCAAACAATTTGTCGGCGCCACAATTTCTTGCATCAAGATCGATGAATTTCAGTAATTGTGACACAATATGTGAAGTGTCAGGATCAACATATCGAACATGAAACGTCATCCATTTCGTATTAGAAATATCAGATGTTTCATCAATGAAAACGCTGAATTTAGTATTCTGAAGTATGCTCGCAAAACGTTCAGTTTCAACCGGACAGATGACGTTTGAAATAATATTTTTTGTAAGGATGGGAATTTGACTGTGTATGCGCTGCGGTCGCTCATCGCTGCCCTGCCTGCACTACAGGCGAGTTGCGTTCTTTTGTTTTATAGCGCGTTCTGTTGTTCATCTTCTTCCGCTCTGTCTCTGCTGTGCGACTCTTGATAAATAAACGTGTGTTAAAGATATCTCCTACATTATTATCCAAACCCATCATTTTTACATTTTGTTTCCCCCATTGTCATACTTTGCAATATGTCAGAATCTTTTCCCACGGTTTGAAAGAAAGTTAGTAATTCAGATGCTGTTGAAAACGCAATATTCTTTTCTGCGATCAACATAGCGAATCGAATTTCTGCTTTCTTCTTTCGCATGTCAAAACATACATTACTGTCGTCCGTCATATAAACATCTTTGTCTGTTCCTTTTTTTTCTAAACATGCTTGTTCTTTTGCCAGATGCATTGCGGATTCTGCATGCCGATAAATGGCAGCCACTCTTGCAATTATTTGTATTTCACAATATCGGCAAAAAGCTAATGTCGAGTCGTTTGATACTTCGCATAGCCATGGCTGAAATGTTACAATTTCTAACCATTGCTTACGAAATTTTTGTATGACTGGACAAGTTTTTGGCGAATTATTACTGCTTATGTTCAGAACTGAATTTTCTTTTATATTTGTTGTGTGACTCTGAGAATCCGCATGTCTGGAAATATTCGTGTCACATGACAAATTTTTCTGACATACAATACAATGAAATAAATTATCATTTAATGGTACTTTGCGTACCCAAGAACTGTATCTACTATCGCGAAGCCATGTGTCACAAAATTTACGCTTTTGCCTGCTTTTTAGAGAATCACTCATCATTGACGTGTAAATTCAAAAAGGAACTAACAGAAATGTCTTTTAACAATAAAACTAATATAAATAATAGCCCACAACTAATTTTACAGAAAGCAACAAAAAGCAACAAAGAAATAATTACAACAGAAAGAAAATTAATTCGCGCAAGCTACCCTACAATTAGTACAAGCACTACAGAATAAACGTACTCACGTGCCACGTACAGACAAACGATCCAGCGCGACTGATTTATTCTTAGACACGCAAACAATCGAAGAAAGCAGTCGTTACCACACACCGAAACTTCGGAAAGTACTGCAGTATGTGTGTGTGTTTTCATGCAACGGAATATAGGAATGAGCGCGTCCGTTGCCGGGTCCCTCCATCCACACGCACACGCACACTCTGCTACAGTTACAAAGTAGGCAATTGTTTGCGACAGCGGACCGCGTGTCAGTCTTGCACGAAATACGTGAGAGGAAGGACACACATGGCCTCCACTGTGTCCGGTAAGTAATGCATATATCATTACAATTCTATTTTCATTTGTATACAATTAAGGTGACCAGTCGTCCTCCTTAAGGAAGGACAATCCTTCTTTTGTAAGTTCTGTCCTTCCTCCAAAAGTTTCCTCCCACATGTCCTCCTATTTGATGTCTGAAGACTAATCTGTAAATCTCCGTATTCGATCGTTGCAGAGTCGATCCGTTGTGTGTGATTTACGCTATTTTTGTCTTCAATTTATTTCTGTCCTTTTCATTGTATAAAAGTTGCTCACCTTAATGTAATGAATGCTTGTATTTCTAACCGAAATATAATCGAATTTATGTGTCGCTTTCTTTCTTCTCGCAGAAACAGAACAACAGAAAGCGGGAGAGGGTGGGCCAGAGCAGCAGCAGCACCAGCCGCTGCCGCAACAGCAGCCCCCGCTTGAACAGCAGCCCCCGCTGCAACCTATCGTTGAGCCTGGGTTGCTGAGATTTCTTCAATGTCTGCAAATACAGCAGCTGCAGCAGCATCAGTTTCTGCAGCAGCAGGGGCAGGAGCGATTGCACCTACTGCAGCAGTTGCACTTGCAGCCCCATCAGCATGTGCAACTGCTGCAGCATATGCAATCGCTGCCGCAACTGCTGCAGCAGCAACAACAACAGCAGCAGCCGAATCGCCAGCAACAGCCGGAGCAGCAGCAACAGCCGCAGCAGCAGCAACAGGCGAGGTGGTGGCGCACCCACCTATATTTATCAATATTATAAGTAAAACATTTTTCTAAATCGCTTTTTCTTATTCTTTTATAAAAAGTCAATATACCTACACCATTCCTTGAAACATATCCCATGACGACTGTAATTTAATAAATTAAAAATGTGGTACAATAGGGCTACCGGCGAAGGTCCACAATAAAAAACCGAACGCGCTGGTCGTGGCACCTCTTGGGTGGCGTGGAAGACCACGTGAAAATTTAGATTTGGGGAATAAAATACTTATACTAGCAGATTCGTACAATGTTCCTGTGTTCGAATGCATTACACGCATTGGAAGCTGCATTGGGTGATAAAATATAAGTAAAGATCGCATAAATAATGCAATGCGTGCATACATATTTCATACACAATACAGTTAAATATTATAGAAATATGTTTAAAATATTTGTAAGTGAATATCGCTTACCGTCGTGTAGTTGTTAGAAAGAAAAAAAAGATCAGCCTTCCTGGGCGCGAACCTCCAACGAAAGTGTCCAACGATGTCGCAGATGGGTGTAGCTTAACCAACGAGCTACTCGTGCTGTTCGCTTGTCGCTCAATATTTTTCAAAGTACGGTGCACACAGACTTTCAATAAACTCGAAATAACTTAATTCCCTTTATTTTTACATTGCTCTCTCGCATGCGAAAACATAGAGCATCGTATAACTGACTGGCAATATCAAGAAAACGCAATTATTTTAAGTATTCAATAAGTTATTACACGAAATATGTCGTAAATATCGGTTTTTATTTATTTGAACTACGACGCACACTACCAAAAAATCTAAAAACAATTGATGGTACTACTTATGCCAATACTTCACTACAACATTTATAAAAATTCTGTGGGTCGGAAACTTCAACACGTAATTGGAATTTTTCGTGTTTTTGGGGGGTTTTTTATTTTTTATGCTTAGGATTTGCTAGACAAAAATCTGCAAAAATTGCCAACCATAAATTCACATGTTCTGAATATTCTCCATTTTTCTGCATTTTTCCGCGCCGCTAAATACGGAAAATGTGTCAAAAACTGATTTTTTTATTTCCCCTATAACTACCCTTCTGATGGAGATAGAGGGTTGAAACTTGGCATAAAGCGTTTTCTTTTCATCCCCTATCGAATGACGCCTTGGGAGATAAATTTGGTACAAGTGCATTTTTGACAATTTCAGCCGGCTCAACGCTCAGCCGAAAGGTAAATTCGGTACCGCTGTCGCATGCCGAACGAAGCACGTGTGTGCGATCGTGGTGGAAAGAAGACGGAGCATAATTCTGTGTCTCTTTCTATTGGGTGGGCGCGCAGCTTCTGACACGTCATTTTACTCTACATTGGTAGAAAGAAGACGAGAAGCATGCAGCTTCCTTGTCTACGTACGGTGCGCGCGCAGCGCTCACGGACACGGCACGCATACAACTCTCGCCTTCCCCCACCACGCGTGCCGCGATGCGGAAGGATGCCACTTCTGAGATCACTGGGCGGTGGTGCCCGATTTGCCTTCCGGCTGAAAGAACGCAATGGTACGTGCGATGCCTTATGCGAAATCTGGCACCACTGTCACCGGCCTGTGTGCGGAACGAAGACGCGACGCCGCGACTGCATGTCGAACAAAGACGCAACGCGCGTTGCTGGTTGAAAGGGGACGGAGCATAGTTCTGTCCTTCTTATGTGTCGTCACGATACCTGACGTCACACGACGTTGGTGGAAGGGAGACGCAGCATAGTTCCGTCCTTCTCTCCAAGCCGAGCGCGATTCGGCGAGAAACGGCGCGCGCAGCTCTCACGGACACGCACGCACACTTTCCGAGGTTTCCCCCACCCAAAAAACTCCAATGGAGTTTTGGAGCCAGATCTGCTATCACTGACGCAGGCCATACTTTTTACGAGAAATCCGATGGTGCGTCGTGATAGTCCGCCGGCGTGCAGGTCTCCCTTGGAGGGCATCTTGTTCCTTGGGATAAGGAAGTTACTTATCTGGGCATAATTTTGGATCAAAAACTTACATATAGTGCGGCGATCGACGACCGAGTCAAAAAATCAAATGCGGTATTCTACTCTATCATTAAGCACATCGGCGTCAAATCCTCGCTTAAGGGGGTCTTCTAGTGCGTCAGGAAAAAAAAAACGATTTTTTTTTTTTTCATATTCTTATAGTTTGGGGTCTTAAGAATGTGTCTCAAAAATTTTAAAGTGATTTTCGTAAAAATAACCGAGCTACGAAGGTTTAGCCGATGCGACTCCATAGAGCGCGTCGACCGGTTCTTCGCGCGCCAGGTAACAACTTTACCCAGGCGGATGGTGCCTAGCTGAGCACGTGGACGATCCTTTATTGTCCCCTTATATACTGTCGTCCGAAATTTGCGTTACAATCAGTATACTCTCGACCTCCGAGCAAAATAGACGCGAGTTTTTTAAGACAACATGGAGCGGAAAGGCAAGCGAGGTGGTCAAAAGCGTATCGGTGGAAAAGGAGCAGGGAAATTGACTGACCAGTTGATAAAAGAATTAACTACATACTACGGCTTGGCAATACGAAGAAATCCGCAGTCAGTGGAAAACATGAAGAACACCATATGGGCCACATATGACCACAAACGATCCACCGACGAGAATCCACACCACGAACGTTATCCTGAAGGCTCCACGAGCTGGTGCGCGTGGCGTAAAGCGGAAGCTGCGGGAACATTAGACAGCTATATCCATAATAATCCTCCGCTGAACGATGTGGTGTTAGACGTCATCAGGCCCATTTATGAAGACTTGACATCGGACGACTTATTGGAGCGATGCCTGGGATGTTACACCCAAAACAATAACGAAAGCCTGAATGCGGTGATCTGGTCGTTCGTACCAAAACATTTGCACAGTGGCAAAAACATTGTAGAAATTGCCACTTTCTTGGCCACTTGTATTTTTAATGGTGGATATCACACAATTCTACAAATTATGTTTGCGATGGGACTAAAAATCGGGTGTAACGTTGTCATGTTCGCAAACGCCAGAGACAACGAGCGCGTCGAACGTTCCAACAAGCGAACAACATTAGAATCAAAAGAGGCAAGGACTGCCAGAAGAAATGAGAAAGCGGGTAAACTTGACTTCTACGAAGCTCAGAAGGGTGTCTTGTATATGGCCCTGGTATAGCCGACTAAAGGTAAATTGCTGAAATCAGTCAATATGCACCGTAGAACTGCATGACAAACTTTAAACGCGTTTTCCTCGAAATGACATTTTTCAACTCGGGCGTGCATGTATCTCAGAAACTACTGGGCCGATCGACTTGCAATTTTGCACACATGTACAGTACATGTCGGGCTATCGTCCGTGCCTCCACTTTTATTATTGCTTTATTATTACTATTTTTCCGGGCCACGAGAAGTGAGAATTTTACCGTGAAAATCAGAGTTCTGTCTTTGAAGCGCCGCCATTTTGTCAATTGTTCTTGACATTTTTTTTTCGAGGCTGGAACGATAACCACATTCATAAAGAATAGAATAAAGACAAAAACGTTTGTTTCAGATCACCAGGACGCCCCCTACCTACACGCCCGATTGAACACAATTTTCACGACATGACCTGCGCAACATTAAATATCTAACATAATTATCAACAAAATACTTTGAAAAAATGTAATATGGTTCTTCAAACATGTATAAATATAACTGTGAAATTCAAACACAATACATTTAACAGTTTTCCCACAATTAATTCCCAAAGAACCACCTCAGAAATGGGTGTACACATTAGAAGACCCCCTTAAGCGGAAATTAAGGCTTCTTCTGTATAAAATGAGCATTAGACCGGTCCTCACGTACGGCATTTTAATCTGGACTACTGCAGCCAAAACGCACTTTAAACGCGTTTAGGTTGCACAGAGCAAATGTATTAAAACCATTCTGGGCCTTCCCATGGATTCTCCTACTATCGAAACACATCGTGATGCCGATATTCCGCTTATTGCGACATTCCGGGACGACCTAAAAGAGCGTTATTTAAATTCTGTCTTTGAAAATCCGCTTGCCAAGTCTGCATGCACTTTCAATATACATACCATACCATATAAGATTAAATATCCGCATCCCATGCAATTTTCCGGTGACCCATAGCTACTCCCACTCACTTTCGCCATTTCACGCTTACTGTTTATGATGTTTATCAAGCTGGTTCACCACACGCACGTCGTCGGCGCGCGTTTCGTTCCCTGTTTAAACTGTGTTTAACCCCAGTTCACAGGTTCTCTGGCTGCACCTGCCTGCCCGATCTGCTCGCCCGCCTTGCCGAAGGCATGGCACGCGACCATTTAAAACGTTGCCTAGCTCAAGCCCTTCTCTTCGGCTTTGGCATATATCCTCGTGATTTTTTGTTGGTTATAGGCAGCCTCCCTGCCCATCACAGTTTCCCCTGCTGGCTGTAACTTTTCTTTGTGCGGCAGTGGGGTCTCTCTCTATTTTTCTCTTATTTCTTTGTTTTCCCATCGGGGCATAATTCTGCCTTCGGACTACTTTATTTCTCTTTTTCTTATAGTAAACGGTTTTTTGAAAATTTATCCGTTGCTACTCTAGAGTCACGTACTGTCCCACTTCAATGTCCAGTAATACCATTCGCGTTGATACGCGTTATCTTCATGTGCCCGATAAAGGCGCCAAAGAGGTGCCTAGGCGCGGGTTTACGGAGCTCCCTCCAATCCCTTGTCTTGCTTGTTGGTGGAGGGAGTATAGATCAGGCCAACATCAAAAAAAAAAATCTCCAGTTTCCCAGTCTAAAAAGTCCAGTAGTCAATCAACAGTAGTTAATTAGTTAGCCAAGTAGTCAGTAGTCGGTAGTCTAAGCCAGTCCAGAAAAAGTCAGTCAGCAGCCTAAAAATAAGTCTCAGTCAGTCAATCGCAGTGTAAAAATAGTCCAGAGTCAAACGACAAAGTTCAATACAAGTGCCGAGTCTTAAAACCGCAAATTGTAAAGACGTTGTTGCGAGCCAGCCAGGCAACGTCTACCGAACGTTTCGCTGCAGCTACGCCTCAGCACATCCGTCACAAGCCGCTCAGAACGAAGATAATACGTGGGCAGAATTTTGTACCATTCTATACATTTTTAAACAATTAATATAAAATATATATATTTGTACATCTGTACCAACTACTGAGTCCCTCCATGTCTGCGCATCAGTCCACCCGCCAGGTAAATACCTTGACTATTGCCCGTTAACCGTAAGTTCGGGTGGATAACATTCAAATTTCTGCGCAAATACTCGCATTTCTCGCAAAGATCGAGACAGAAGTCGATTATTCTCGAAGCGTTTCTCGGAACTTTAGTTCCTCACCTGCAACAGGCCGATCCTCAATCTCACGACAAATTCCGACGCTAAGGAATCAGGACTACCGACAGGGAGGAGAAATTCTAATTCCCCACGGGATTCTGCTTCGCGTCGTAACAACGGTATTACGACCCGGCGCAGTATTACGACCCGGCGTGGAGTCCCGTAGGGAATTCGCATGAATTCCCTTCTCTCGGATTTTATGACCCTTGTTACGACCCGGCGTGGAGTTCCGTGTGGAATTCGCATGAATACGAACAGCCGGGTCGTAACAATCTCGTATCCATAGTATTGTAAGGATTGCGATCCCCCACCACGAACTGCGTCCTCACAATTCCCTAGACGGGCAGGCGCGGAGCAGGGAGTGGGGAGACGACGCGGAGCGATGCGCGCACACGGCAGAGCGTTTCCACGCTTACTAGTGGGAACACGTGTGTACCTGATCTAGCATTAAAGAGGGTAAGAGTTAACCTAAAAGCAAATCACGTTGTGCACTTATTGGACTGGCTGGCCGTCGGCCATCTTGGACCCTTCTCTACACCATTTCCCACAGTATATAGATCAGTGGCTCCATCCTTCTCGCCTGGTCATGCAGCCAAGCGGCGCGCGCGGCGCTCACGGACACGCACGCACACTTGCCGAGGTTTCCCCCACCCCGGGAACTCCAATGGAGTTCGATGCTGAATATGCTAACACTAGTCAGGCGCGGGTAATGTCCGTGAGGTGCACCTTCGAGTAACGGTGATGGCGTCTCATTGGTTCCTCGCCGAGCCTTCTGCGATGGACAGGGGGTTGTGCAGGTCCGACTATTATTAAATTCTTGCCGGAAACAGATGGTAGCGCAGCGTATGTACCGAGAAGGCGTATTACAATTTACTTAAGACAGGTAGGCGGCAGATGAGGCAGCGATGTCCTTTTTAACCGACTTCAAAAAAGTTATCTATTCGACATGTATATTTATTTATTTATTTATTTATCTTTTTTTATGTATGTTCGCGCATAACTGGCGAACGGGTTGTCGAAAATGGATGGCTAATGGCTCATATGAAGGGGCTTACTACCCCATTGCTCCTATTTAAGCTTCAACAAAATTCGACAACAACAACCCAGTTTTTAAACACATTTTTCCAAAAACTTTCCAGAGTGATGTCTAAATGTTCACGTATAATCACGCATAATCACGCATAACTTCCTACCCGGTTGACCGAGTTTGGTGATTCTTGGTTTGTTTGAAAGGGGATACTTCCGCGGTCGTACAATATCAATTTTAAAAAATTCTAATAAAGAATACCCATTGTGTTAATGTATTAAACTTCTTCACTTTCATGTACGTATGTTCACGCGTAACTTTCCACCGGCTTGACCGCTTTTGACGATTTAGTACATTTGTAGGACAAGACCCTCGCGGCTGTACCATATGAATTCTATAAAAAAATTCGAAAAAATTATACACATGTTTAATTCACATCTGTACTAACAGATTACTAGGGCGGCGTTGGTCGGGATTAACTGTTTTCAGGACATACAATTACACGGATTCTCCAGCCCATTACACAAGTTAAATTAGCTGTAAGTGTACAGTACTGTATAAGGCCCCCCTCCGCCGCGACAGCGGCAACGTGTCCCGATGACCGTGCGTCGTTCTGCGTGTGTCTTACGTCTTCGCACGGCCAAAACATCGGAAGAACACTTCGCCGCTAATTGGACTAATTAGCGGACGCGAGGGGAGAGACGCGACCTGCGTTGTCCGGCTGCTCTAATTTGAACGCAACGGTTGCTTAGTCGCTCAAGACGTTTGCTACCGCTATCACGCATTTTTCCTAACTATCTTAAAGCATCTCACGTGCATTTTTCACCCAGTTTTTCTCGGGTATTTCTGTATCCGGTGTGACCGCATTGCGACCAACCTTCCGGTGTTTGTGACAGCGTATTCCCGCGCGTGTCGTGTACAATCGCATCGGTCCTTCCCTAATCCGGAAAACAAGGAGTGTTAGCGCCCGCTACGCCCTTGCGTCCATCCGTTTCGGGACCTTTCGCGTCCCATCCTTCCTACCTTTACTTTTAGTGTCGCACGTTCAAGTTGCATTTTTGTTTCTTTCCTTTTTTTTCTTTCTTTCATCGTAGCGGTAGTTTAGTGTTAGCGGTCCGTGTCACGTTAGCGTAGTTTACTTATAGGCGTGTACAGATTGTGTAGCAAGTAAGTACGGAAATTTATTGACTAGGAAAACATTGTGCCGTCCAGATTACTTTTACGCGGAAAATAAAAGGACATAAAGTGAGTGATTAAAATAAGTGGCAAATAAGGATCCTTTCGCCCAATATACTCCCCAGTATTCCCCAGCGCGTAACGCTTATGCCTTAGTCGCATCACTGCTATTGTCATTATCGATGTGACCAACCAACACGATGCTCGCGATCTTCCGGCGTCTCCTTTGATAATCGTTCGCCACCTACATTAAGGCGATGCTCGCGATGTTCAGGGGTCTTGTTTTCTAAATACTTTCTAATTGAAGACAAATGACCTTCATTTTCTTCCGCCGTTTCTCTACATATGTTTCGCTTATTATATTGCCTCATTTTTGAGAGCCGCGTTTCACGCTTATCGGAACTTTCTTCACTTAACCGCTGTCTTTTATCTCGTTCATTCGTGTTTCTTTGCCGCACATTCCTTTCCGAATGGTCTTCTTCTAAGCGCCGCTACTTCATACGAGCTGCGTTTTTATGCGGCTACCCATTATCTAATACAATTTATATACGAATTGTAACTAAAAATTAAAATTAAAAAAATTTGTATAAAAAAAATATAACCGACTTCAAAATAAAAGAAAGGCCCCAAAATGTATAAAACAATTCCCTTTTTTTGACGTCGGTGCCGAGATAGGAACCAAAAAAACACTTAAATCAATTCCTCAACCTTTGTCAACTACACAAGTTACAAAGTACTTCTACCACGTACACAACACTCACGTAATTCGTGTGTCCAAAAGTCCGAATAAATGTGTTTCCCTTCTCAACCATTTATTCTTAATCACATATATATTAATTAATTTCTCCAAAACGTAATTGTTTTAGTTTATACCTGTTCTTTTGTTTGTAATATTTCATTTATGTTAAAAAATAGTGTCTCAAAAGAATTCCTTGTAACTTCTCTACAAATACATATAGCGAAATAATCCAATTCGGGGGCTGCTACCATATTTTGCTGTGCTTGTACTTTACACACCGAATCGATTAAAGTGTTTTTTTAACCAACTTCAAAAGGAGGAGGTTCTCTATTCGACATGTATAATTTTTGCTTCCTATCTCGGCATCGACGTCAAGGAAAGGGAATTATACTTTTTGGTGCCTTTCTTTTGTTTTGAAGTCGGTTATATTTTTTTGTTAACCATTTTTTTTGTAGAGGAGCGGAGTCAACAACCCCCCCCCCCCGCCCCGCCCCCCTCCCTGTTCAAAGAGGTGTTTTCGTATAAAAGTTCTCCACTAAACTATAACACACAACCATGAACTACAACGTACAACCATAAATTACAACGTATAACCATAAATGACAACATATAACCATAAACTCGTAACACGCAAGGCTGACAGCTAACCGTACAATATGATCTTATCGGTTAATGTATTACAGGTATTTGTATACGCATGTTCTTGTTTGACTTTATGCATATTGCTGTTCCTGGGGTCTTATACATGCTAATTTGAGCTTATTTGTGTGTACAATTTTATGTCTATTCGGTCCTGTCTCTATTTCTACATTCAGGTCATTGAATTTCTGTGTGATTTTATACGGTTCAAGCCAGTCATAGTCGAACTTCGAAATTTTAGGCTCCTTTTGTAGGTAAACATGGTCCCCTATTGAAAAGTCATGAGGGTTTACATTTTTATCATAATATGACTTGCTAATTGCCTTTGCTCTCTCAAGGTTGGATGCTGCCGTGGCTTAAGTATTAGTAATTTTTATAAATAACTGATCTAAATAATCGACGAAGGTGAGTGGTACTTGTTCCCTGGCAATCAAACGCAATACCTTACATAATGATCCTAGAGACTGTGTGTGGAAAGCAGTGGATGTGATTTTCTGTATTTTAAAGATTTTGGTGAAACTCTTTAGGATTTTGCTGGTGAAGTTACTACCCTGGTCGGTATGAATTACCCGTGGAGAGCCAAATCTACTAATAAACTGCACCGCTAATACTAATGCAACAATTGTTGAGTCAATGGAAGGTAAAGGAATAGCGTCTGAATATTTTGTGAGGTTATTCTGAAGTGTTAGGACGTATTGGTTACCTTTATTTGTTATAGGTAGAGGACCTACAATATCCATTTGTGTTTTTTCAAATGCTGTTTTAGGTGTGTCCGTAATATGCATGGGTTGTTTCGTTCTGGTCGAGAGGATCTTATTTCGCTGACAGCTGGAACAAGTCCGTATGTAATTGGAGACGTCCCTTATTTTGGGCCAAAAGAAATCCTGTCTTAAACGCGTAAATACTTTGTAAACACCCTGGTGGCCCCCTACCATAGACTCATGGTATTCCTGTATTATTGTAAGTCTCTCAGATTTTAATGATGTTTTAATTTCACCTGTGCAAACAGTGATGGCATACTTCCTGTGATTAAAGGTTAGCCTTAAAATTCGTTCGATGTAATTCCATCCCACAGGCTCTAAATCATTATGGTGACGAGCAATGCTAATTGTTGTTATTTTCAGGGAGTCCATAAGATGTTTCAGGGACTCCACGGAGGATGTGACATGTTCTACAACTACTTGCTCGCCAGAGGTATTTTTAACAAACATGTGAAACACGAGGCGGCCGCTAATATGGAAAACCATGGCCTCGCCCACCTTTCTATGATGCGACTTTACCTGTTTAATCGAGAATTTGTTCCGAACCAGCAATTTTTTACTAGTTTTCGAGGTAATTTCGTAGTCCGCAGACAGAAAATGGGTAAGGTTATCACGACGCATGTACAGGTAATATTTACAATGATTTATTATCGGTGTGGTGGAAGGCATAGTTGTTTGGTCCTGTGCAGTAACGTCATTTATCAAAACTCTGCATGGGTCATAATTCACAGGTTCTATGGAATCCAAATCCGCAGAAAATCGCCCCGCCGTTGCAACCCCGACTGTATCATGTACCGACTTTGATATGTTGGGTCGAGCGGTTGTCAACCTTGCGCCTCCATCATTCACTGCCTCTGTCGGAATTTCAGCCCCTCACCAGCTCCAACGTGCTGGGCCGAGCGAGGACCGTATTTACGGCGTTAACGCTTGTCGGCTCAGTCAGAGGTTGGGCTTTATACGAAACCGCTTCCGGCTGCAACGTGCTGGACCGAGCGAAGACCGTTTTTACGGCATTAACGCTCGCCGGTTCAGTAAGAGGTTAGGCTCTGTGGGTGAAAGACACTCGTTTACCCTTCCCTATGGCATGAGGCGTAATTCCGGGACACAATCCCGCAGACTCAGTATTGAATTCCATAGAATTTGAGAATTCATCATCCCCATCAGCAGTGTAGTACTCGTCGTCCGTCAAGGTATCGTCACCGTCAACGTTAATTTTCTTATTGCACTTGGTGATAAAAACTGAACTGACTATTCAATCATTTTCTAGTTCGGAGGCAAGTCACAAGCTCCTGGAGAGCTTATACACTCAGACTTGTGCGGGCCCTTTCAGGAAAAATCGATAAATGGGTCTCGTTATTTTTTGCTTTTCAAGGACGACTACTCAAATTATAAGACTGTTTATTTTCTTAAGTCCAAAGCTGAGACAGTGGAACGCCTCAAAGATTTCCTTATTATGTTTAGAAATCTTTTTGGAAAGGATATAAGAACTCTACGCACGGACCATGGGTTGGAGTTCATGAACGTGGAAGTCAAGGACTTACTTAGAAAACGCGGAGTACAGCATCAAAGGACAGTAGCTTATACTCCCGAACAGAACGGGGCAGCTGAACGGGAAAACCGCACACTGGTAGAGTCCATGAGAACCATGATCCATGCGAAGAAACTACCATGGAAACTGTGGGCTGAAGGTATTAACATGGATGTAACCATGTTGATACAATGATGTAATTAATTTAATGAGATGCACACCTCAATGTCCAAAGACGTCGTACGCGTTATGGTTCGGTGTAAAAGCCAATATAGGGAAATTGTACCCCTTTGGCACCACGGTTTACGCACATATTCCGAAGGAAAAGCGCCGTAAACTGGACAGAGAGCCAGAAAAACGGTACTTGATCGGCTATTCTGAAGGTGTTAAGGGCTACAGGATTTGGTTCCCTGGTACCAACTGTGTCGACACGAGAAGAGACGTGATATTCAGGGAAGATGATCACTATGTACCGTCTGTGGATGCTGAGCAAGCGGAAACACGGTGTTTCGACTTGCAGGAATCCTTGCCCGAACCAGAACCCACGACTCTGGATAGATCGGAAGGGTCAGAAGCTACGATCCTCGAAGTATGACGAAACGTCGGCGACGAAGAGATGTCTGATGGTGGCGACCTCTGGGATTTAGCCAGCGATTTTACCGGCTCTGAGGATCCAGATCGGGAGGAGGAACGCTTTCCAGTCAGAGCTTAACACGAAAGAGCGCTACGAGACAGGCACATGATCCGAAAACCAAGTAGATATCAGGATAATGCAGGCGACGACGCCGTTCTTTTTGTTGAAGCAGGTGAGTCTCGAAGCTACCAAGAAGCTGTCGAGAGCGTACATGTGTCCCAATGGAGGCATGCAATGCATGAGGAAATTGCTTCACTCAAGGCAAATAAGACGTGGAAGAATACAGACTGCACATCCGAACATGAGCCGGTAGAGAATCGGTGGGTATACAATGTAAAAACATGACCTGACGGAGCAATACTAAAGTTCAAAGCGAGGCTTGTAGCGAAGGGCTATTCCCAGAAACGAGGCGTCGACTACCATGAATCGTTTAGTCCTGTAGTCAAGTTCGACTCAATTCGCACCGTGTTAGCCCTGGCAGCGTCGGAGAATTTAATCTTGCGACAATTTGACATCAAAGCTGCGTTTCTCAACGGAAGATTGTCGGACACAATATTCATGAAGCAGCCAGAAGGATATGAGGACGGGATAAGCGAAGTGTGCAAATTGGAGAGAAGTCTGTACGGACTGAAGCAGGCCTTGAGATGCTGGCACGAGCGCTTCACCGCCTTTCTGAAAAAGTTTGGTTTGAGAGCCACCGAAGCGAATTCATGCGTGTTCACCCACAACAACCGGGAGAGCAAATTAATACGCGCCATTTACATAGACGACGGATTGATAGCAGCATCAAGTCAAACAACTGTAGATGCATTATTAACTCAACTCAAAAGGGAGTTTGAGGTAACCGAGGGAGATCTAACTCTGTTTCTAGGTCTGCAGATAGAACGGAGTGACGATGGTTCCATATTCCTACACCAATCAGGCTACATGAAGAAGATATTGGAGCAGTTCCGCATAACAGAAGCGAATCCAGTAGCGATCCCAATGGACAAGCACCAGGAACTCAGTGTCATGGTGCATGGCAAACGAGAATCCGAGGGTGTACGAGCGCCTTATAGAGAAGCTGTGGGGTCGCTGATGTATCTATCGATAGGCACGAGACCAGACATCTCCCTCGCGCTGAGTGCAGTCCATCCAGCACCTGGAGTCACCTGACCAAATACATTGGAACGCGGTTAAAAGAATTTTTAAATATTTGAAAGGAACGTCAGACCACGGCTTTGTTTTTAAGCGTAAAAAAAAGCTCGCGTTATTACCGTATAGCGACGCAGACTATGCGGGGGACGTAGAAACCCGGAAATCTACCTCAGGTTATAGTTTTAAGTTAGGCGAAGGTAAAATTACGTGGAGCTCGCAAAAGCAAAAGGTGGTGGCCCTGTCTACACTGGACAACACGAAAATTGCTTCCTGGCATCTATTAGCTAATTCTTATAGATTTTGACGCGCTGAAAACGAATCTGAAATCCGTTTTTGTTTATTAGGTCTAGTTTTCGAGAAATCGAATTTTAAAAACAAATGCGTTTTTTGCACTTTGACCCACATTTACGTCGGAAATATATAAGTGAGACAATTTCCTTTTATCGGAAAAAATTCTGCAGACTTTCCAGAATAAAATAGTATATAATAATTGTGGAATATGTACTTGCACATTATATATGACTTCGTGTTCAATGGTGCTTTTCGTGCACGGTTCGACGGTGTACACGATTTTGGCGATTTGGTGGGTCTGAAACGGAAAAACAATAAATTTTCATGAATTATATTGCATTGACTATCGTGTGACGAGGGTCACACTTCTTTTTTCCTCCTTGTATATGAAAAAATACAACGTTTTGATTTTTTTCCGCTATTTTGCGCACAAAATGGGTAGTTTAAAGTGGTTTATTTCTTAAACAAAATATGCTATCGAAAAAACCGATCGTCACACCGAAGCTACTATTTGTCCGAACATGTGTATAAAATTGCAAATCAATTAATCAATTACAGTCTCAGATATCGTGTACACCGTCGAACCGTGCACGAAGAGCACCATATTGAACACGAAGTCACATATCTTGTTCAAATATAAACATTTTGTTGTACATTTTTTTATTCATGCTCCCTAAGGTGCGTACAAACACATATTCAGAAATTAATAATATCGCATTAATAGTTTTTTCGGAATTAATTCGCGACATTTAGCCTGTTTTTGAGGTTGGTCACAGTAGGATAACCCCTTAAGAGAAAGAAAATTTTTTAGTTTCATGTTTCACGCGCTGTCACTCCGCACCATTGAACTATACTCTAACTGGAACGGAAACGGCTATTGTTTTTGGCTGCAGAACGCCCGGCCTGACAGAGAGGGTAAATTTTGGGTCCCTCTTACCTTGTCTTTCGTGTACTACCCTTTTGCAAAACATGACCTAGCAGCGGATGTATCATGTATAACTAACCAGCGACCAGCGTGGCCTGTCGAAGGAACTCTTGTCGAACTGATCGTGCAAACGTAGCACTCTTTCTTTAGCCTTGCGGCGACTGTATGTTGTCGACGCACGCATGAAAGAATGAGATGAAGGGTCCCGAAATTTTCCCTCTGTCGACCCGGGCGTGACTACGGTATTCCCGTTCCAGTAAGAGTATAGTTCAATGCTCCGCACATGTTTTAAGTTGGCGTCCTTTCGGCCATTTTGTAAGCTTCACCTTATGGTTCGATATATCGAAACGCGGAAGTCGAATCGGCGGGTAGCGTACTCCGTGTTACGCTTCGCTGCGCTTTCTGACGCATGCGCAGTGCAATTTAGGAAAAATGCAGGAACGAAGCATGCAGTACGGCCTACTGCGAAATCCAAAAAAATTTGTTTTAAATGATATCCGAGCCGAGGGCCAAACAGGACCTCTTCTTCATGAATTTTAGCACGTACCTTAAGCGGGATTTTATGCGCATGCGCGAGAAAGCGCAGCCAGGCGCAACACTGAACGTACTGCGAAAGCTACTGTAGAGCAGAGCATACACAGAATAAAAGTGCAAGCCCTATTGTAAAGGTAATCTGGTGTTACCTTCAACCATCCACTTGCACATTAGTCTAATATACAAATAAACAACAAATTATATTTGATTCTTCTTATGTGATTCTTATTTTATTACTCCTGGCGCTGTACGTGTGTGTGAAGCCTATGGTTTTCTGCTCCTCGTTTTCCTCCCCGGTGCAGCCCATGAAAAATATACATGTAATATGTATTAGAACAGTGCTCCGCAACCTTTTTTCGCTCACGGCACACCTAGGTACCCGCCAGAATTCCGTAGCACACCACAAGTGAAAATATACAAATAATATATGAAATACAACATGTGTATGGAAAACATTATTAATTTACTGATCGTTTTACTTGATAAAATTAACGTTACACGTAACAACAGTTTTATAACTATTTTTTATTCCTTCTAAACATGAAATTGACACGCGTCATTGCGTCTTTAATACTAAATCATACAATACAACTAACATTTATAATGATCACAAAAATATAATCTAAAAACAAACAATAATTAAACAAGCGTCAATATCAATCCAAGAGAAACATAACAAAATTATACCAAAAATAGAATATGAGAAAACAAAAATAAAACAATATACATAATATGTTATTTAATATTTTAACAGTAACTAGTGAGACACTTGAGCTTGTTTTGCTGAACACAATTTTTTTATATTTGGTTCAATGTCAGATAAAGCCATGCGAAGTTCGCTGTCAATGTCTTTCAAACACGACCGCCTTTCATTTTTTATAAAAACAAGAGTCGAAAAACTTTGTTCACATAGATATGTGGTTGAAAATTGTAACAGGACTGTAAGAGCCCCGTTAGAAATTCGAGAATATTCTTTTTTCACCGAAATCCAAAAACTATCCAAAAATTCTTCGGCGAATTTTAATTTCAGCGTTCCGTCATTCCTCAGTTCGAGAAATTCCTCTTGAATCTGAAGAGACAGTTGGTCTGCAGAACTTTGGGCCTGAGCTGCAAAAGGATTTCGAATCCAATTGTACTCCTCTGTATTAATAGTGTGAAAATATTGGTCAAACTTATTTTGCAGCAATGTTAAATGTTGTCTTTATTCTTTGGAACATCTCTAACGATCCCTGGTGTAATTTTGTTTGCCAAAGGTCGAGTTTCTGCTTAAGCGCGTTTAATTTATCGGAGCAAGTTAATAAATTTTCATTCCGACCTTGCATTCTCTTATTGAGTTCATTCAGGTGTTCAAATAAATCGGCCATGTATGCAAGTTTGGCCGCCCAGTAATTATCTTCGACAATCTGGTGTTGTTCGTGCAAATTTTGATTATATAAAAATTGGCTGACCTCATGGCGTAACTCAAATAATCTTGCCAGAACTTTACCTCGGGAAAGCCAACGTATTTCGGTGTGAAATAATAATGATCTATGTTCCGATCCCATTTCGTCGCAGAGAATTTCAAAAACTCGTGAGTTTAAAGCTCTTGTTTTAATTAAGTTTATGATGTTGACACATTCGTTCATTGTTTGCGTTAATTCCTCTGGCAAGTTCTTCACCATCAATGCTTCCCGATGAATGCAACAATGTGTAATTTGTATTATTGGATTTTGTCATTTTACACATGAAACAAATCCTTTTTTACTACCCATCATTGCTGCAGCGCCATCCGTACAGACACTAACACAATTACTCCATTGAATGCCATGAGCTTTGAAGAAATTATCTGTTATTCTAAAAATTTCTTCACCAGTAGCCCGCTCTGGAAGATCCTTGCAAAATAAATAATGATCTTTTATGGAGTCCTCATCAATAAAACGTACGATAGTTATCACCTGTGCTCGCTTTTTAATATCCGTTGTCTCGTCGATTTGGAGTGAAAATTTCTCGCTCATTGTTAATTTTCTAATAAGTGTTTCCAAAATATCACTTGACATATCTTCAATACGTCTTCTAATGGTATCAGCCGACAACGAAACTTTGTTCACTTCTTTCACACTATCAGGTCCAAGCATTATTCGAACGATTTCCATACATGCTGGTTTAATAAGGTTTTCACCAATGGTATGCGGTTTTTTCTCACGTGCAACTAATTTTGCAACATGGTAACTTGCTTCTAACGCTTTTTCAGACACTGTGACAGATGACCTCATTATTTGATTCTGCTTAAAATTTTGACTTAAAATTAGCTCAAAATATTGTTTATTCTTGTTTGCACAAGTGGAATGTTTCGATTTTAAATGGCGAATTAGTTTGCTTGGAACCATTGCTTCGTTGGAAAGTTGTTCCTTGCAAATTACGCACTCTGGTTTCGGAGCGGCTTCTTCACCACACCATGAAAATCCATATTGAATGTATTCGTTTTTGTACAGTCTTTTAACAATCTTCGTTTTTTTTGCAAACTGCTGGTGCTTGATCGCTGTCCGTCGATGAGATTTGACATTTTTTGCTTAGAAACTTGTCCATTTTTAATGTGACGAATCTTATTCCGGAAAATACAAATAAATTGAGAGGCTACCAAACCCGATTGACTCTCGGTGTTTCAGCTTGGGAGATGTGATACTTGGATGTATAACAAAGTAAAAAAACCCAATGCACGTTTAATATTTTACTGGAACTTTTATACACGCTCTATCGCCTTGCAACAACGCTAGAAGACTGACTCTCGTTAAAGAGTCACAAACACTTGTAAGAATTTGGTACAGAAATATGTACAAGGTGAGTGTGTATGGGTATAAACAAAACGGTTGCTAACGACGGTCGCTAGACGCGTGCTCTGCACCGGTACCACGAGCGAAACGCGACAGTTGTTTTATATAGCGCCTCCGACGCGAACAAAATAAACGAAAATTTAGTGTGATCGGAGTTTCGATGTATTTTTTCTTACACACGCGTACACTCAGAGCCTACATTGCGTGTGCCGCGGCACATTGGTTGCGGAGCAATGTATTAGAACACTAATATGCAACTTGATGTGACAAATATTAAGTACAAGTACAAAAGAATAAAAAATGGTTACCTTATAATGTCAGCCTTTTATGTACCTCCACCCGCATCGTGCACATCATCTGTTTTCTTAAATAAAGGCCATGGGGTTGTTGGGCTGTGAAATGTTAGTAAGTACTTTTTTTTGTTGTTTGAGTATTTACATATGACATTAGTTTGATTCTGAGATTATCATGCATCTCCATTTTCATTTACATCATTTGTCATTGAAGACATTCAATTGTTTAACAACGGCACTGAACAAGAATATAATGAAGCCGTAAGTGCAATTTTATTCATGGCTATGTAAAATAAATTCTTATATAAATAATTACTTACTCTGTCTATGGTTTAGGTTGATTACTTCCGATATGTTGGGGGCTATAACTTAAATGAGGCTACAAGGCTCTGCTTCAGAGAAGCCTTCAAGGACGCTTTATTGAGCCAGTTATCTTGGAACGGCCGCGAGAAGAACAATCGGCCCCTGAAGGAAACAAAAATTGTTAGGGCCATACTGTTTATGTACCTTTACTTTTATGTTATTCTCAGATGCCTTGAATCACAACGCACACTTCCCCATGCCTTCCAAAAGGAAAAGTGTCGTTGTAATGATGGCGACCCTGCGCACCACGAAGCAGAGGATACGGAGCCGAAGATAAATCTTTGGACCCCTCTCCTGTTCCACTCCTGCAGAGCCAGAACATCAATATTTTTCGATAGATGAGGAGGAGGAAAATTAATAAGGTTAGTTGTACATTTTATATTGTATATCTGTTTTGTGCTTCACCGCGACAAACTTTTTCACTAAATTATGAGATTAGGATATTGGACACCTAATACTTACTCCAATTAATACCCGTAGTCTCTTGATACTTCCTTTCTACCGCGTTCTTCTATCTCATACATTGCTATCAAACCTCTCACTTTTTATACGGTATTTTCGCCCATCTTCGCCGCAGTGTTCTTATGAATTGTTATGAATGTATTGGGGACGCTTTTTCGGGCATGCGCAGCGCAGTGATCTCAGAAGTGGCATCCTGCCGCATTGCGGCACGCGTGGTGGGGGAAGGCGAGAGTTGTATGCGTCCGTGTCCGTGAGCGATGCGCGCGCACCGTACGTAGACAAGGAAGGAGCTATGCTTTTCGTCTTTCTACTACCAATGTAGAGAAAAATGACGTTAGAAACTGCGCGCGCACCGTACGTAGAGACAAGGAAGGAACTATACTTCTTGTCTTCTTTCTCTTTCTATCAATGTAGAGTGCAATGACGTCACAAGCTGCGCGCGCACCGTCGAGGACAAGGAAGGCGCTATGCTTCTCGTCTTCTTTCTACCAATGTAGAATAAAATGACGTCAGAAGCTGCGCGCGCACCCAAAAGAAAGAGACACAGAATTATGCTCCGTCTTCTTTCCACCACGATCGCACGCCCGTGCTTCGTTCGGCATGCGACAGCGGTACCGAATTCACTTTTCGGCTGAGCGTTGAGCCGGCTGAAATGGTCAAAAATGCACTTGTACCAAATTTATCTGGCAAGGCGTCATTCGATAGGGGATCAAAAGAAAAATGCTCTATGCCAAGTTTCAACCCTCTATCGCCATCAGAAGGGTAGTTATAGGGGAAATAAAAAAATCAGTTTTTAACCCATTTTTCGTATTTAGCGGCGCGGAAAAATTCTGAAATAATTTGAGAATATTCAGAACATGTGAATTTATGGTTGGGAATTTTTGCAGATTTTTGTCGAGCAAATCCTAAGCATAAAAAATCAAAAACCCCCCAAAAACACGAAAAATTTCAATTACGTGTTGAAGTTTCCAACCCACAGAATTTTTATAAATGCTGTAGTGAAGTATTGGCATAAGTAGTAACACCAATTTTTTTTAGATTTTTTGGTAGTGTGCGTCGTAGTGCAAATAAATAAAAACCGATATTTACGACATATTTCGTGTAATAACTTATTGAATACTTAAAATAATTGCGTTTTCTTGATATTGCCAGTCAGTTACACGATGCTCTATGTTTTTGTATGCGAGAGAGCAATGTACAAATAAAGGGAATTAAGTTATTTCGAGTTTATTGAAAGTCTGTGTGCACCGTACTTTGAAAAATATTGAACGATAAGCCAACAGCACGAGTAGCTCGTTGGTTAATTGTAAGCTACACCCATCTGCGACATCGTTGGACACTTTCGTTGGAGGTTCGCGCCCAGGAAGGCTGATCTTTTTTTTCTTTCTAACAACTACACCACGGTAAGCGATATTCACTTACAAATATTTTAAACATACTTCTATAATATTTAACTGTATTGTGTATGAATGATGTATGCACGCATTGCGTTATTTATGTGACCTTTACTTATATTTTATCACCCAATGAAACCTTCAATGCGTGTAATGCATTCGAACACAGGAACATTCTACGAATCTGCTAGTATAAGTATTTTATTTTCCAAATATACATTTTCACGTGGTCTTCCACGCCACCCATGAGGTGCCACGACTAGCGCGTTCGGTTTTTTATTGTGGACCTTCGCCGGTAGCCCTATTGTACCACATTTATAATTTATTAAATTACAGTGCTGATGGGATATGTGTAAAGAAAAGCATATTTTCAACACATGACAGCAATCACCACACGACAGATTTCTTAAACGTAAAGACATGCGATATTCATACTTTAATTGCCAATACGGTGTACAGATAGAAAATCAAAAAATAAATAATAACGACCAAGTGTGGGACCGATTACCGCCTCCTCTACACTTGGCCGCCAGGCACTTCCTCAAAAATGGGACAATCCTGGATTAAAATTACGTTTCGTCCTGGATCCACTCGACAGGACTCATCAGTAGGGCTGATGTCGAGTGGAACCTTTTTTTTTTTTTTTTTTTTGATGTCGAGGAGGAAATCTTTCAAAGACACCCCGCGGCCCAACGAGGGGGACGCGGGGTAGTGCCGGATTTCCACCGGCTAAAACCTCCCCGATGCCACATCCCTGCTCGAGAGTGGGTGCGTTACGGGAATTTCGCGCGCGAATTACGTCCGCGACGCACCCGAGGATGGCGTGAAGCGCCCAATACCTTGGAGGCCGCGAAGCGGCCTCCGGAACGGCTAGGTTACAGACTCGGCGCCGCGAAGCGACGCCGAGCCGCTCATCAAATAAGTTGCCAAAAGGCTCTACAATTGCAATAGAGTGACGATCACTCATTGAATTTAGAAATCTACCCTACTACTCGCGTAGATAAGGCCGCTCGACCAGGCATCTGCCGAGCGGCCAAAAACTCCCGAGGGCGCTCGGAGGGAGCGCCCTGGCTCGACGCGCGCGAGGAGCCCTGTGAAGCTACCCGGCCGACGGCGGCTACGAGTCCGAAACCGTCGGCCACCGGTGATGCGGCGACCGCAGAGAGGGCAGCTCCCGACGGTCGCCCACGCGGTTATCCCCCGCCCCCTCGCACAGCGGGACGGAGGAAGGGAGGCGGAAGCCTCCTCGGACGCCGCACGCGGAGCGAGTCGGGATCGCGTTCCCGCCCTCGCTCGGCAGCCTCCTTCTCGGACATGACGCCCTCGCAGAAGGAGGCGAACGCACTCCAGGACCGGTCGCTCCGGAGCATCTCGGGGAGAATGCACCGAAGAGAGAGGTCCCAGCCGCAAACGCTACGAAGGACACGGCGTTCCCGTGCCCACGCCGGGCACTCCTCGACGGTGTGCGCCGCCGTGTCCCTACCCTCCCCGCAGTGATGGCACTGCTCGGACAGTTCCCTCCCTAGGCGACACAGGTACACCCCGAAACATCCGTGTCCGGTGAGCACCTGCGTCATCCTGAACCTAAGCGCGCCCCGCGATCTGCTGACCCAATCTTCGAAGATGGGGAGCAGCGCCTCGACGAGCGTCCGGCTCTTACCGTTGGGGAGATCCGTCAGCCGATCGCGCCATATGCCGATCGACCTTCTTCTCCCCTCACTGCGCTCGACCCGGATGGTGTTCGCCGCAACCACCGGATCGATCCGTCGCTCTCGCAGCTCGACTCGTCGCCGATGAGCCGCTGCGAGTTCGCGCGCCATCAGATCTATGGGCACGACGCCCGCGAGAGTCCTCGCCGCCTCCAAGGAGACGGTTCGGTATCCCCTTATCACCCTCAGAGCCATCAGGCGCTGGAGGGAGTCCAGCGCCCTCCAGGTGGGGGCTGATAATCTATCCGCCCATATCGGTGAGCCGTACATCACCATACCGTGCACGACCCCCAAATACAGGCGGCGAGCACGGGCCCCGGGGCCCCCTAGATTCGGCAGCAGCCGCGCGAGTGCCGCCGCCGCGCCTTCCACCCGTGGTATCAGCTTTTTGATATGACGATCAAATTTCCACGTCTGATCAAGGAGGAGTCCCAGATAGCGGAACCCCTCGCCCACGGGGGTTAACTCCCCATTGTCGCCGAGTCCGATGCCCGCGACCGCCGGGACGCCCCGACCGTGGAGCCTGCGGTAAAACCACATGGCCTCCGTCTTGGCCGGAGCGACGCAAAGGCCGAGAGCACGGATGCGATCGGGGACAGAGGCCAGCGCCTGGCCGGCCAGCTCGATGGCCCTCTCGCAGGAGTCCCCCCCGGCGAGGACGAGCGTGTCGTCCGCGTAGCAGACGACACTTACTCCTGGAGGCCGAGGGACCCGCAGAACCCAGTCATACGTCAGGTTCCACAAGAGTGGACCCAACACCGAGCCCTGCGGTACCCCGCGCGTAACCCGCCGCGTTTGGACGCCGCCGTCCTTTACGGTATACGTTACCGTTCTGTCCCGCAGGTAGTCCCGGATAACGGCCTGGAGATACGGCGGAAGGCCGTAATGCTCCAACGCATCCCGAATCGCCCCCCAGGGGAGAGTGTTGAATGCATTGACGATGTCGAGGCTCACCGCCAACACCACTCCACCCCCGGTAGTCACGCCCGTCGTGAAGCCGCGCACGCGCTCCAACGCGTCGATCGTCGAGCGCCCGCAACGAAATCCGAACTGGTCGTCATCGAGGTTCGGTCCCACCCCGGACAGATGCGCATTAATCCTAGCGGCGAGCAAAGTCTCGAAGAGTTTGCCCGCCTCGTCCAGGAGGCATATGGGGCGGTAAGCGGAAGGAGAGTCCGCCGGCCGCCCCACTTTGGGGACCAGAACCAAGTTCGCCGTCTTCCACGGAGCGGGGAATACTCCTCTTCGGAGGCAAGCGTCGAATATCTTCGTCAGCCTCGGGTGTAGCGTCTTGAGGGCCGGCGCGAGCACCCTACCGGGTACACCGTCGGGCCCCGGCGCGGCGGTCTTGGCGCGCATCCTATTCACCGCGAGGCTGATCTCATCTCCCGCGATGCGAAGTTCTTCGTCCCATTCTGGGGAGTCGCGCGGGGCAGGTCGCGGCTCCTCTCCATCCTCGTCCGGAGGGAAGAGCGCGTCCAACACCTGCTTCAGGAACCCCGGCTCGAGTCTGCTCGTAACCGGAGGTCCCCCGTCACGCAGCTTGCGCAGCACGATCTTGTACGGGCGGCCCCATGGATCCAGTTCGACCGTCTCCACGAGTTCCGCCCACGCTGCGCTCTTCGCGCTGCGTATCGCGCTTTGGAGAGCCCGACGAGCGCAGGAGTACGCGTCGTACAGAGCGCGCTCCTCCTGCGGCGTCCCTCGTTGTCGTCGGCGACGGAAGCGGAGCAACCGGCGCCGCGCGGAGACGCAGGCGCTACGTAGCGCCGCGATCTCCGCCGACCACCAGTACACTTCCCGCTTCCCGCTGGGCTTCGTCTTGGCTCGGGGCATGGAGGCATCGCAGATCCTCGTCATCGTGCGCCGAAAGCGCACAGCCGAGTCATCCGGATGCTCCTCCTCCTCCTCTTCCCGCGAGGCGGGCGGCGGCGGTTGCGCCCAGTCCTCCATAATGATGGCTGTGGTCAGCGCGTCCTCGTCCAGCCCTCGGAGGACCCACCTACGGGCCCGGGCTCCGCGCCCGCGCTGGGGGGCGCCGGCAGGACAGCCCCCCACGCTAAGCTCGATGACGATGTAGAGGTGGTCGGAGAGAGACTCGATATCCTCCGCTACCGACCACCCCCGCACCAGGCGCGCGGCAGAAGGCGTCGCCCACGATACGTCAACGATCGAGCCGCCGTTCCACCGCACGCAGGTGCTTGCGCTTCCCACGTTGAGGAGTCGAAGTCCTCTTGGTACTGCCCATCCCTCGAGGGTTGCTCCTCTTCGGTCCGTGGCTCCGTTCCCCCATGCCGCGGACTTCGCGTTGAAGTCGCCCAGAACGAACGCACAGGCTCCCGGCAACCTGTCCAGGCGACTGCCCAGCCGCTCGAGGAACGCCTCGAAGTCAGCCAGGCGTGCATTGGGGGAGAAATAGCACCCGACGATGTGAATCCCCCCCCATTTCGCGATCGCGAACCCGTCCCCACGCTCTACGAGCGAGCACGGTGGGGAGTTTGCGACATGCCGCTGCACGATAGCAACGGCACCGCACGCGGAGCCAATCCATCCCGGACGGTCCGGGATAGCGTATGGCTCAGATACGACGGCGAGCCCAACGCATCGCTCCATCATGCTGTGGATCAGGAGATCCTGAGCACGGGCGGAGCGATTCAAGTTTGCCTGGATTAAGCGGGTGAAGGCGAAGCCTCCATCGCCTCCTCCAGGCCGTCAAACATGTTTGCCGTCGGGACCGGTCCCGACGGCTCGTCGCATCTATCTAGTACCACGACGGGCACCATCGCCGGCTCAGAGGGAGCAGGGGGCGGAGCGCTCGCCGCGGTCGACCCGCTCGCGACGGATGCGGGTTCCGGCGCGGACTCGGACGCGGACTCGGGCGCAGGCTTAGGCGCGGCCCTCGGCGCGGCCTTCGGCGCAGACGCGATCGCGACAGTGCGCGCGGGCACGACGGTTTCCACGCTGACGATGCGTGGACCTCGCGGCGCGGGGGCGTCGGTCGCGACGCCCTTGGGGGTCGAAGAGGCCGGCTTTCCGGCCCCTTTTCCCGTCTTTTTGAGAGGCGGGGCACAGGACTTACTGCCGAGCCTATGCCCCGACGGCCTCCCGAGATCCTTGCACAGCACGCAAAGCGGAGCGGCCGTGCAAGTGTTCGCGCGATGGTCGGTGCTACCGCAATTGTAGCACCGATTGCTACGGTCCACGTCACTAGGACACGTCGCCCGGACGTGCCCCATGCGCAGACATTTGTAACACTGTAGGGGGCGCCTCGGCAGGGCTTCCACCCTTGCGGCGGCCCATCCTACTTTGAGGTCCCTGGCCACAGCGATCTTGCGAGCCGCCATGGCAGGGCACCTCACCCATATGGTGCCCATTCTGGAGGGAGCAGCGCGCACCTCGCCAGTGCGCACCTCTCCCTCCGAGCACCCCGTCGCAGCGCAGATCGCGGCGGTGACGTCTGCCGGGGTAGCGGACGCGTCGAGCCCCAGCAGACGAACGTCTCCCGTTGGGGTGGGACGTCCGACGCGGACGCCCATCGGCCCCACCACGTCCCGAAAACGTTGGGCGAGAGCGTCGGCCAGTGCCGCGCTCTTCGCCCCGGGAATGGTAACGGCCATCCCTCCCGCGGCGGTATATTTAAAGCGGAAGCCACCGGAGATGCCGATGGCCACCAAATCGATCTCCGCGCGCGCCTTCCTCATGATCTCCGCCCACCCCTCGTAGGGTGAGTCGGGACGGCGGTGGAGCGTCACCACCGCCGCTCGCGGCTTCCTCGCGGGAGGGATGCCCGTCCCCCTCTTAATATTACTAATCTTCCCGCCCCCAGACGCAGGGACGGGAGCCGCGACGCTGGCGGCTTGCTTCCGGGCCGCTTGCCCGGAAGCGCGTTTCGCCTTCTTGCCGGCGACCTGCGCCCACGACAATGGGCCAGGTTCGCCGGCAACGCTCGCAGAGGGAGGGGCGTCGCCACTTACCTTAGGGGCGGCGGCTGGCGTCCCGGGAGCCGCCCCCTTTCCCTCGTCGTCCCGTCGCCGCTTCTTCCCCGGGTTCGCCGGAGTTGCAGCGGCCGAACAGGGCACAGCAGTGGCTGCAGGCTTCCTTGCAGCTCGCGGAACGGCCGGCGAAGGGGAGCGCGTCCTCTTCATGTCGAGTGGAACCTGCCCTAGACGTGCCATTGGTTACAGTGGCTAAGGTGGTTACAGTCTCGGAATATGTCCATTATCTTGCGAACAATGTTTGCGAGAAATGTACAATTCCTATACGCCATCTATTGGGGAACAATTCAATCAAAAATATTACGGCGTATGTAATGTATGTAAGTTTATTATTTCACCGGTGCATATATGATATTCATACTTTAATTGCCAATACGGTGTACAGATAGAAAATCAGAAAATAAATAATAACGACCAAGTGTGGGACCGATTACCGCCTCCTCTACACTTGGCCGCCAGGCATTTCCTCAAAAATGGGACAATCCTGGATTAAAATTACGTTTCGTCCTGGATCCACTCGACAGGACTCATCAGTAGGGCTGATGTCGAGTGGAACCTGCCCTAGACGTGCCATTGGTTACAGTGGCTAAGGTGGTTACAGTCTCGGAATATGTCCATTATCTTGCGAACAATGTTTGCGAGAAATGTACAATTCCTATACGCCATCTATTGGGGAACAATTCAATCAAAAATATTACGGCGTATGTAATGTATGTAAGTTTATTATTTCACCGGTGCATATATATATATTCACCTGGCGGCCAAGTGTAGAGGAGGCGGTAATCGGTCCCACACTTGGTCATTATTATTTATTTTTTGATTTTCTATCTGTACACCGTATTGGCAATTAAAGTATGAATATCATATATGCACCGGTGAAATAATAAACTTACATACATTACATACGCCGTAATATTTTTGATTGAATTGTTCCCCAATAGATGGCGTATAGGAATTGTACATTTCTCGCAAACATTGTTCGCAAGATAATGGACATATTCCGAGACTGTAACCACCTTAGCCACTGTAACCAATGGCACGTCTAGGGCAGGTTCCACTCGACATCAGCCCTACTGATGAGTCCTGTCGAGTGGATCCAGGACGAAACGTAATTTTAATGCAGGATTGTCCCATTTTTGAGGAAGTGCCTGGCGGCCAAGTGTAGAGGAGGCGGTAATCGGTCCCACACTTGGTCGTTATTATTTATTTTTAGATTTTCTATCTGTACACCGTATTGGCAATTAAAGTATGAATATCATATATGCACCGGTGAAATAATAAACTTACGTAAAGACATGCGGTCTGACACAAGTGAGGCCAGACCAATTTTTTTTGCTGTACCTCTGCTCTTCGGAGAGGAGGTTATACTTATTGTATAACTCATTTTACTCTATCATTCAGGACCGCACGTCCACACGCTCCTTCTGAGCCGCGTTGATTTATCTTGGAATCGAGTGTAGACTTTGGTTTCAAGGTTGTATAAAAATATGTATGTATTTTACAATGATGGTTTTTAACCTGATGTTGCGTATAAAGACTGAAAAATTACTATTGCATTTAAAGTATTTATTGAGCACTTAGTTTTTATACTTCATTCAAAGCGATAGTGATAGGAGAAGATATTCAATACCTATTAATAAATAAATTTAGTCCAAACTATATTATGTTTGGTCTCATTTTTATCAGAACAATATCACCAATCTGTGACAAACATTTTCATGCAGAAAATGTTAAAAATAAAAAAGTGTAACAGCCGTTTTCATTATTGTACTTGGTACGTTGGATTTTAAATGACTCAGTTGCCTCGACTGTCATTCATTATTCTCTTTTTAGCGCTGTCCTTTTCTACGTTCGGCGAACTACAAAAGCAAGCGCCGAGGCTCGAAAACAGTGTCTCCGTTTCTGTATTTGTCTGAAATGGTGTCCGTCCTACTGGACAAATAGAGAGAATTTACTGTACCTCTCCTGTTCGGAGAGGTACGGTCTGACACAAGTGAGGCCAGACCAATTTTTGCTGTACCTCTCCTGTTCGGAGAGGTACGGTCTGACACAAGTGAGGCCAGACTAATTTTATTTTGCTGTACCTCTCCTTTTCGCAGAGGTACGGTCTGACACAAGTGAGGCCGGACCAATTTTTGCTGTACCTCTCCGAACAGGAGAGGTACAGTCTGACACATGTGAGGCCAGACTAATTTTTTTTTGCTGTACCTCTCCTTTTCGGAGAGGTACGGTCTGACACAAGCGAGGCCAGACCAATTTTTTTTTTTGTTTGGACTAGGATTTACCATAAAATAAACTATTCTATGGTACACATTAGTCTTATACATTATGAGACGAGCAGGGAGTAGCAATGTCTGCTGCATGTTCTGTGACTATTTTACGGGAACATGCAGGATATAAAGTTTTACTTGACATGAGAGACAAATGTCTCTCAGTGACATTTAAGTTCTTAGCAGTTTCCCTTCTCGCCTTTAATGCCGACTTTACAACACAAGTGGCATTTACATTAGCGGACGACAGTTTGTTTCTTTTTTTTGTTTTTAAATCTGCCAAGAGGGAAAAGATTCTTTCCGAATCAGCATTTGAATTCGGGAGGGACCTTACAGCATTTACAAGAACCTGCAAATTGGGATATTGACGAAGGCGGAAAATGTCTTCCCACATTTCGTCAATACTAAATTTTAAGAAGTAAATTTTTTCTGTTGCTTCAAAATGTTCATACAGAGCGAACCATTCCGATCTTAGACCATTGTTATCAAAGCCTCTCAAAGATTCGGCGACAAAAGAAACATCATTAAATGATATTTCTCTTTTCATATCGGGCAAAGTTGTTTCGATTTCAATAACTTTCAACTTTGATAAAAATGCGTCTTTTATCGGTAACCTAGTGCGAATGTCCTGAGCGGCACTCATATAAAATTGCAAACATTCCTGTCGAATGTTTGTAACTGTAGCTGTGTGCCCTTCTGATGACAATTCGTTTAGGTACTCTTCACATTCTATTCCTAATGTTATATCTGCTAAGGGTTTAATATTTTCAAGATTTGAATAATCCACATTACTGCTAAAATCTTTCAAAAGCTCTGGTTTCAGAAACTGCTTGCAAACTGTATGTAATAATTGCAATGATTTGGTTTGCAGTAACTGAATTCTGGTTTCCACAGCTTGGAAAAAGATTGTAAATGTGTTGAAATAATGTAAAATATAATTTAGGAATAGAAGGTACGCTTTCAAATCAGGATCTTGTATAGCTAACAGTAACTGCTCTGACGTTTTCGTTTTATCATTAGTATTGACAGTTAGCAAAAAGTATTCGATATTTTCCCAAGTTTCTAAAAGCCTTGAGATACATGAGTGCCGTGAAAGCCATCGTGTTTCGGATAATTTCAGAATCTTACGGTTCGATTCCTGACAATCCGCAAAAATAGCAGATCGCTTTGGACTACAGTTAACAAATTTCGTTATTTGCTTTACAAAGTCCTCACATTTACCTGGAATCATCTTGCATGCAGTATTGGCGACTAACGCTACGGAATGGCATGGGCATGGCAATGTTTTAACATGTCGAGACTTTTCCTCTAGCTTTTTTTTAAATTATGATTTTTTCCCTGTCATAACGCTTGCATTGTCACATGACAGGGCAACAATATTTTGAAATGGAATTTCTAATCTATACATTTCGTTTCGAAATGCTTCAAACAATTTGCGGCGCCACAATTTTTTGCATCAAGATCGATCAATTTCAGTAATTGTGAGACAATATGTGAAGTGTCAGGATCAACATATCGAACATGAAATGTCATCCATTTCGTATTAGAAATATCACATGTTTCATCAATAAAAACACTGAATTTAGTATTCTGAAGTATGCTCGCAACACGTTCAGTTTCAACCGGACAGACGACGTTTGAAATAATATTTTTACATTTCGTTTCCCCCATTGTCATACTTTGCAATATGTCAGAATCTTTTCCCACGGTTTGAAAGAAAGTTAGTAATTCAGATGCTGTTGAAAACGAAATATTCTTTTCTGCGATCAACATAGCGAATTGAATTTCTGCTTTTTTCTTTCGCATGTCAAAACATACATTACTGTCGTCCGTCATACAAACATCTTTGTCTGTTCCTTTTTTTTCTAAACATGCTTGTTCTTTTGCCAGATGCATTGCGGATTCTGCATGCCGATAAATGGCAGCCACTCTTGCAATTATTTCTGTTTCACAATATCGGCAAAAAGCTAATGTCGAGTCGTTTGATACTTCGCATAGCCATGGTTGAAATGTTACAATTTCTAACCATTGCTTACGAAATTTTCGTATGTCTGGACAAGTTTTTGCCGAATTATAACTGCTTATGTTCACAACTGAATTTTCTTTTATATTTGTTGTGTGACTCTGAGAATCCGCATGTCTGGAAATATTCGTGTCACATGACAAATGTTTCTGACATACAATACAATTAAATAAATTATCATTTAATGGTACTTTGCGTACCCAAGAACTGTATCTACTATCGCGAAGCCATGTGTCACAAAATTTTCGCTTTTGCCTGCTTTTTAGCGAATCACTCATCATTGAAGTGTAAATTCAAAAAGGAACTAACCAAAATGTATTTTAACAATAAAACTAATATAAATAATTGCCCACAACTAATTTTACTAAAAGCAACAAAAAGCAAAAAAGGAATTATTGATTAAGCACAAAAATTAATTCGCGCAAAATACCGTACAATTAGTACCAGCAATATATAATATTTTTACTCACGTGCCACGTCTATACAAACGCTCCTGCGTCACCATGCGCGACTGACTTGGAAACGTAAAAAATTGAAGAAAGCAGTCGTTACCATGCACCGAGAAACTTCCAAAAGTACTGCAGTATGTGTGTGTTTTGTTGCAACGGAATATAGGAACGAGCGCGTCCGTGCCATCCACACGCGCACGCACACTCTGCTACATTTATAAAGTAGGCAATCGTTTGCGACAGCGGACCGCGTGTCAATCCGATCATGGAATCCATTATGAACGGTAAGTAATGCATATATCATTACAATTCTTCTTTGATTTTTGTACAATTAAGGTGACCAGTCGTCCTCCTTAAGGAAGGACAATCCTTCTTTTGTAAATTCTGTCCTTCCTCCAAAAGTTTCCTCCCACATGTCCTCCTTTTTGATGTTTAAAGACTAATGTAATGAATGCTTGTATTTCTAACCAAAATATAATCGAATTTATGTGTCGCTTTCTTTCTTCCCGCAGAAACAGAACGAGAGAAAGCGGGAGAGGGTGGCTCCGGCGAGCAGCAGCAGCAGCAGCAGCAGCAGCAGCAGCAGCAGCAGCTGCCGCCCCTGCCGCAACACCAGCCCCAAACGCCACAACAGACGGAACCAATGGAGCCTCCTTTATTGCAATTTTGGCAGTTTCTGCAACTGCAGCAGTTGCACCGTCAGCAATTTGTGCTGCAGCAGGAGCAGGAGCGATTGCACCTACTGCAGCAGTTGCAGTTGCAGCCCCACCAGCATCTGCAACTGCTGCAGTATATGCAATCGCTGCCTCATCAGGCACCTGAGCAGCTGCAACAACAGCGGCAGCAACAACAGCAGCAACCACAGTCACAGGAACAGCTGCAACTGCTGCAGCAGCCGCCCAAGCAGCAGCAGCAAAAAGGAAAAAGTAAATATAATATCAATATTTACCGTATTGTTATTGCATTAGCGGCCCATGCACGAGCAAGCTCGATCACGAATGGGCTACATGAGTCGAAATTACATAGTATCTATTATAGATGTGTTTCATTTATTATATGTGTGTACCTTTATGTTATAGGGAAGAAAAGGAAGGGAGCCGGCGCCCTGAAGGCCGCGTGGAGGCAGAAGCGGGGAGGCCGAGGGGGTGGCCGAGGTGGTGGCCGAGGTGGTGGCGCACCCACAATTATTTATCAGTATTATAATTTAATTTATAATTTATAATTATAAATAAAAGCATAATATAAATCGCTTTTTCTTATTCTTTTATAAGACGTCAATATACCTACCCCATTTCTTTACACATATCCCATCAGCACTGTAATTTAATAAATTAAAAATGTGGTACAATAGGGCTACCGGCGAAGGTCCACAATAAAAAACCGAACGCGCTAGTCGTGGCACTTCATGGGTGGCGTGGAAGACCACGTGAAAATGTATATTTGGAGAATAAAATACTTATACTAGCAGATTCGTAGAATGTTCCTGTGTTCGAATGCATTACACGCATTGGAAGCTTCATTGGGTGATAAAATATAAGTAAAGGTCACATAAATAACGCAAAGCGTGCATACATCATTCATACACAATACAGTTAAATATTATAGAAGTATGTTTAAAATATTTGTAAGTGAATATCGCTTACCGTGGTGTAGTTGTTAGAAAGAAAAAAAAGATCAGCCTTCCTGGGCGCGAACCTCCAACGAAAGTGTCCAACGATGTCGCAGATGGGTGTAGCTTACAATTAACCAACGAGCTACTCGTGCTGTTGGCTTATCGTTCAATATTTTTCAAAGTACGGTGCACACAGACTTTCAATAAACTCGAAATAACTTAATTCCCTTTATTTGTACATTGCTCTCTCGCATACAAAAACATAGAGCATCGTGTAACTGACTGGCAATATCAAGAAAACGCAATTATTTTAAGTATTCAATAAGTTATTACACGAAATATGTCGTAAATATCGGTTTTTATTTATTTGCACTACGACGCACACTACCAAAAAATCTAAAAAAAATTGGTGTTACTACTTATGCCAATACTTCACTACAGCATTTATAAAAATTCTGTGGGTTGGAAACTTCAACACGTAATTGAAATTTTTCGTGTTTTTGGGGGGTTTTTGATTTTTTATGCTTAGGATTTGCTAGACAAAAATCTGCAAAAATGCCCAACCATAAATTCACATGTTCTGAATATTCTCAAATTATTTCAGAATTTTTCCGCGCCGCTAAATACGAAAAATGGGTTAAAAACTGATTTTTTTATTTCCCCTATAACTACCCTTCTGATGGAGATAGAGGGTTGAAACTTGGCATAGAGCGTTTTTCTTTTGATCCCCTATCGAATGACGCCTTGCCAGATAAATTTGGTACAAGTGCAATTTTGACCATTTCAGCCGGCTCAACGCTCAGCCGAAAAGTGAATTCGGTACCGCTGTCGCATGCCGAACGAAGCACGTGCGTGCGATCGTGGTGGAAAGAAGACGGAGCATAATTCTGTGTCTCTTTCTTTTGGGTGCGCGCGCAGCTTCTGACGTCATTTTATTCTACATTGGTAGAAAGAAGACGAGAAGCATAGCGCCTTCCTTGTCTACGTACGGTGCGCGCGCATCGCTCACGGACACGGACGCATACAACTCTCGCCTTCCCCCACCACGCGTGCCGCAATGCGGCAGGATGCCACTTCTGAGATCACTGGCGCAGCGCATTCACAAAGAAATCCAGTGACGGTACATGGGGATGGGGATACTATGCAACGCCACTTAAACTTTCAGAATCGTGTTCAGCACGTGCTCCGTGATTTAATGCGCATGCGTGACAAAGCGTCCCCCGATAATTCGAGATTTAAACTGAGATCGTGTTTAAATAATTATTTATTTTTTTACCTTTGCTTACAGATCGTAGCGGTGGCGGACAATGAAGGCAGAGGGGTTTTAGTGGGTAACCCTACGAGTGGAGTCCCACACTACCTCCGTATTAAACCCATGCTACAATATAGGCTTTCACGCGATTGTAACATGGGCTTAATACGGAGATGTGCATAAAGCATATCCATTTGTGAAAAAAAAATTAAAAAAATAACAGTTATTAATAAATTAGAAAAATTGTTTTAGTTTCTTTCCTCCCTTCAAACTTCATTCCTTTCATTTCCAAGAAATGTTCCGTATTAATCTTAATATATAAAAGGCAAATGTTCGTTTATTCGGTTAGACCACTTCCCGACGTGCTAGCGACTTATTTTTTTTTTGCATTCGTTAGATCCTGCTCTCAAACTAACGAAAACGGTTGAAAAAGTTGCAAAAGTTTACCACTAATATGTTTAAACGTCGAAGGAACGGCAAATTGAAATTAACCGATCTTCCAGATTTCGTACTTCCCCAAGTGCTAGCCACTTGCAATTTGGTCCCCTACTACATTTTACTGTCAAACCACTCAGGAAGCTTGAAAAAGTTGAAAAAGTTGACTCCTTCCATGTGAAAAACTGTTGTGATGCGTTACGGCCCCCCCTTTACCGCCTTGGCGATACGGGACTGTTCGGGCCCCTGGCAACAGGCGTTGTCGCCATTTTGTTTTTCCAACGCACGATGTCGCTACGCGTCGTGCGGTTGTTCAGTCCCAGCAAAGCACGCACAGAGCGTGGAACTAATAAAGAGTAATCACGACGACACTGTGTTATTTTTGTTACCTGCGATCCCACCTCGAAGTAACGTTGTCACGCTACAACAAAAACATTAACAAAGATATGAACGCTTTTGTTCTCATACTTCCAGATGTGCTAGAGATTTGTTTCTTTTTGCATTCACTAAGACCTGCTCTCCCGGCAACCAGAAAATTCCGAAAAGTTGCAAAAGTTTATTGCTAATTGTTTAAACAATAAAGCGTCATGCTTTCCTAAGTGCTAGCCACTTGACAATCTTTTCTCTATTAGTTATTCCTCTTAGATACACGGGAATGCTTTCAAAAGTCGAAAAAGTTTACTCCTTCCATGTGAAAAACATTAACAAAGATGTGAACGCTTTTGTTCTCCTACTTCCAGATGTGCTAGAGATTTGTCTCTTTTTGCATTCATTAAGACCTGCTCTCCCGGCAGCCAGAAAAATCCGAAAAGTTGCAAAAGTTTATTGCTAATTGTTTAAACAATAAAGCGTCCTGCTTTCCTAAATACTAGCCACTTAACACTCTTTTTTCTATTAGTTCTTCCTCTTAGACACACGGGAATGCTTTCAAAAGTCAAAAAAGTTTATTCCTTCCGTGTGAAAAACATTAACAAAGATATGACGACTTTGTTTTCGAGCGTTTGCTGTGCTAAAGATTTCATTCTTTTCTCATTCGTTAGATCCTGTTCTAAGAATAACGAAATAAGTCCGAAAAGTTGCAATAAGCTGATTGTTTATGTTCTTCATCTGTGTAAGAAGTTCGCACTGAACAGAATAGATAAGTAGCACAAGCAGACAATTTCGCATGACCGGCTTTTGTCGAGCATCGACTCCCTACATTATTCTGTGTCCTTATTTAGTAACGTTCTACACCAGTCATCAAATGTTGGTACTAAATGCGCTATTTATCTTTGTGCCTGATAATCATTTTTCTTACAAGCCCAAGAATTCATGACAATACCATTGAAAATGGCAAAACGCTTTTATCGGATGCGCGTGCATACATCCACAAACGTCTTTGGCGATAACGCACACAATAGCCGTTGTAACAATGTTGCGTTACCTGCAACATGTCTCCCAATCCCTAAGCGAACACGGCTGAAGTATTACAGGGATCTTTTACAACGGGAATGATCATTTCAGCGTGAACAGTCATGACAGTTCAGCGTTGAGAAAGTACTGCTTAGTTGAAACAAAGTTCACAGTTTTATTTAATATTGCACTACAGCTATAAGTGAAGTGTGTGTTAGCTTCAGTGCGTGTTTGAATTACTCAACTGAACTATTTAGAATAGACGCAAGTTTTTCTATTTAATTTATTAATTACCTTTTCTAATTTCTTTCTCTTTCCTAATTTTCTTATTCACCTTTCCTTCTGATGTTTGTTTGGCTCTTTTACTTCTCATTTTTTTCCATTTCTCTTTTCTTAGATTAGTTAGAATTTAGTATTTAGATTGAATTATTTACAATCGCTGGTACGTTTACAATTCTACACGTGGCAGTAATTCTATTGCGTACCAGTAGATAGTGTGCTTCGCTATTTTTGTGATTATAAGGTACGGGAACGAAAAATCTATCGTAGGCTTTTGTATATTTCGCAGTAAAGTAACACATATAAAATAACTGTAAATATGTCTTTGCCAATTCTTTCTTTGTCCGAATCAGCAATTCGTGAATTATAAAACGGTGACGTATTATCAACTGACCATATCAGTAAATTTAACGAAATTTTGGCTGCTTTTATCGAATTTAAGCCAAGGGAAGTTTTATTGATGTGGAATTTATATACTGATATTGTACCTGTTAGAAGAAATGAAAAACATATTCAGATTCTCCCGTCGGGTGCTACTGAACGTATTACACATTGGATTGCCGCTTGCAACAGCAAAACATTTATATGATGCGCCGCGTGCGATACCCGGGCAACACCTTCTAGTGTAATTATATATAGGTTAATGTAGTAATAATACAAATTAAAATTATTATTTGCACAGATGTTCGATTATCTTTTTCGCACTGTATTGCTTATTGCAATTAATTTTATGAAAATAAAACTTTTAGAGTTATATTCCAATTAACGTGTGCCGATGATTATGAAAATCGTTTCGCTTAAACATTAAAGAATCCCGTTATTGTGGGAACAGAAAACAGAAGGACAAAACGGGTCACATGGCTGAGAAAAAACAGAAATGAAATATATTTTCGACGATACAGAAACAACAATCGTCACGTTACAGCGTCACAGCACTTACTGCCGAAACCGGCAAGATGCCCCCTCCTCGCAGATGAATCGCTACGCACGCAGCACCTCGTGAACGCCGCAGCGTCACCGTCGACGACGTCAAAGATCCCCTCACACATCGGGTGATCAAAAAAGATAAAAAAAACATCTCCCCTCTACATTATTATTAGTAAAACTGTACTGCAATATTTAAGATAAAACATTGTATTACTTTTGTCATCACCCGCAGGTATACGATATACTTAAAAATATAGTTCCATCTCTTAAGCGGTTCAATGGAAAGGTAAATATTTAAATATATGTTTATGAAAAGTTGTGAATTTAAGTTATAAGTATTATGAAAAAGATTTACTTTCGTGAAATTGATAACAGAACAACTATTAAAAAAGCTCCACTTCGATGCCAGTATATACACGCGCATCCAATGCAAATTTGAATCACGAATCTGCTTACCAGGTTCTGGTGCCTCCTTGGCACCAATTTGGCAACAAACGCAGACATAGCAAACCAATAAACTCAGCGTTTGTTCTGAATCTTCCTCTGCCGTTATTCGAATAACTCCTCATCAACCAATGACGATCAAAGTAAGTAAATCCAGCTGTACTATTTGCTGCACGCCACCCGTAGAGTCATATATATTTTCTGCTTTCCCTTCCACCTTTTTCTCCGTACGAAAACCCAGTTCTTTATTGCCCCTGGTCCCTATAAGCCCGCGGAACCGCGGTTGACTAAAAGCGAGCATTGCGGATGCAGTCTAATTTATGTCAAATGCGTCCGATTGTTACTGTTTGAGAATTGCAAAGAATTCTCGGTGGGAGAAGGGAGATGAGTAGGCAATAATGGGAAAGGGAAAGAGGGGTGAAGTGAGTAGATGATTTGGCGGTCGAGACCAGTCGAGCGAAGTTATGCATCCACGTGGTCGACATTGTCCGTATTAACAGTAGCCCACACACCACAAACGACAATTTGCCGACTAAAAGCTGACTTTTTCCAGTCAACTTTAAGTCGACTTTGGAAGTCGACTTATAGCCGACTATTTTTTTACTAGTTTCTGCCTACTTAGTGTCGATACCGGACTCAGATGTCGCGGTAGTCGGTCCACCTGTGCACTGGCTGGTGGTGGCCTCACAGTTGGAGGTATATGTGGTTGTACATTACACTGCGTCACCTCGCCATTTTCGTTTTGCGTTTTGGTGACAACGGTTGTGTTGTGGATATTTCTTGTGTACTATTTGGGCGTTATTTTGTGGCGTTGCTGTGATAAGTCGTATAGGTAAGTATATATGAAGAATACAAGTTCATGTTTAATGTAAGTGCGTGTTCTAATTTACCCTTATTTTAAAGGAAAGGAGGTTAAGGCGTATTCGAGGCGGAATCATCCGAATACGAATTGGGGCGTTAATTATTTCCATCGAAGGTAATCTCTTAGGTTCTTATATGTTAGCGCACAATACTGTGAAATAATAATTACTATTTAATTATATATATCTAGGCTGAATTACGTCAAATCGTTTTCAATCCGTACGCATAAATATCCATATTGCACTTAGATCCACTAAAGGATAATTGATAGGACTATGGCTCCTATCCATAATACACAATACCGTCACCGAACCACTATAAAATACTAAATATAATAAGAGTGCACAAATTAATTTGTAAATTTATTGTAATAGTTCTGCCCCAATGGAGTTTGCTTTTCTTAAAGTTAGTCTATAATTTGACGTTATATTGATTCAATGTCTGTGGAAAAGTCACATAGCCTACATTCTTTCAGGAATGTATTAGAAATAGCGCAATGTAATATTCGAAGAATTAACATTACCTCCACTTCAACCAAGTTTATATTGGTTTACTTTAATGTAATTTGGTGTTACAGATCTGTGGCTATCCTGTGGTGTTTTTTTTGTTTGGACCCAGTGCATTGGTGGAAAAAGCAGGTTGCGGCTACTTCAAACATAAAAATAAAATATTTTATATATATATACATTGGCGTCATTTTATTTCTGCATGTTTTATACATTCAATATTCTTCAAAAACTCGGTTTAATTGTATTACTCTTGTATACATTGTATACGTAACAATAATGTTGCACAACCAAAAAGTAATACAATTAATCCGATCAAATTTTTGAGGAATGTTGATATTGAAATAAATAATATTTAGTCGCGGTACCGTAGGTTGAAACTTGGCATTTTATTCAGAATTAACATTCAGGGAATATTACATTGCGCTATTTCTAATAATACACTACTGAAAGAATGTAGGCTATACGATTTTTCCACAGATATTGAATCAATATAACGTCAAATTATAGAGTAACTTTAACAAAAGTGTTACGGCCCGGCGTTATATTTTCAAATTTTTGTGCCCTTGTATGAGGCTTGCGCAAGCATTGAGAAATCTAGCCCATATGAGTGGACCCTTTTGGTAATAATGTTAATAGTTTTCCGTCTCCGGGCCGTAGCAGACCGACGAACCTTGGGATCACCAGCGCCCGGGTGCGCACGTGTGTGTGTGAATGTGACAAGGACGCATTAGGTTAAGTGAGCGTAAAAGACTCGTAGATTTATAAGAGACCTGCGCACATGGATATTATAGTTTGTTCACATTTTTGGTTCATTTTCTTTGTAAATAGTTACAGACGACAAATGCGCATTTTTAGTTCAGTTACATACATACTCTTAGCACTGATTGCTCCACGTGATTGTGGAACGGCAATCTCCCTTAAATCCGGCTAAAGGAAACGTTCATTATTCTTTTCTTAGTTCACATAGAGTTCTTTTTCTTTTAATTTATCATTAACCGCCCGAGTAGCAAGTTGCGCACGAACATCGAATGCCGGGATGACAACCGCTGCGTAGTAATAATTCGACAATAACGAAACTGCGAGCCGCTGACCCAACCGTGAAGGGAGGGGATGCGGAAGACGTCCTTCTCGCGCGCAGCTACCGGCTCGCGACGCAAAATTCGGCGCAGTTGGCTGTAAAATCGCGAGGTGCGTAGACTCCTGCCCGGGGGTTATTGTATTATAGTATATTTGAACTTAATGGTGCATATCTTTACAGTATCACGAAGGACTCATTACTCCCCGTTAAAAATTAGTGTTTTAGTTGAGCAAAGGACTCATTGTGATAAAGTTTAATCAAATTATTTTCGTTATAGAGATAAGAGCGTATCGTTATTCTTTTTCCACCACGTGGCCGGCGCTTCACGCCGAGCCTCGAGCGTTCATTCAGTTTCATTTCATTTCTTTAATTAGTTTTCCTTAGTTTTCTTTAGTTTTATTTGAATGAGATTGCCACGAACTGGAATAAGAACAAAATTGGCTGTAGCTTGTAGAGTCCTGGTAACGATCAAGTAGCTGCTCCCCGGAGACGCTCGTTAAGCGTTAGGCAAATGTATTAACTATTGTTATTCATTCTGTATTTCGATCCGAAGATACTCATCGAGCAAGAAAAGCGAGAGAGAAACAGCGAGAAACAGCGTGCGAGAGAAGCGAATTGTAAAGAAAAGCGAGAGGTGTGAAGAGTGAGAGAGAGCAAGGAGTGCGAAGAGAGGGAAAGAGAGCGAGTGGTAGAGCGTGTGAGCAGCGTTTACGGCAGTGTGGTCCAAGAATCGCACCTAGGTGCGATTTCGAGTCCCCACCCGACTACCCGTTGTTATGGTGACGGACGACGCTGAGTGCGTCACATGATCGCTTGCGCTGCGCCGGTAGGGTATATGGGGGGAGAGGAGGGGGGTCGGTGTTGCGTCTAGCTAGTGGAGGTGGAAGCAGCCGCGTGAGGGGCCGCACCCGTGACCACACTGGTTTACGGTAAGAACTTTCCAGCATCTTTCTATGCGATGTTTTGAGTCTACCGACCTCAACTACGTCTTGGTGCAAGTTTTGAATTTCTAAGGCGTAAAAGGTTAGAACTAAAATCCGTTCAAGTAATTCCGGTTTATCAATGTCGTGAGGAACCCGTAAAATATTGTAACTGCGCAAGCGTCGCCCGCGTGACGAGCAAGCGGCGTCGTACACTCGGCTTTACTTTTGTAATTAGATCAATTCCACAACTCATTATACAATCTCACGAAATGTAAGAGAGCAACGTTATTCTTTCAATATAGATTCAGTCTAGTATAACTAAACTTAATTGCTTTATTAACTATTAACAACCTGATTCGAACTAACACTTGACCAGAGAGAGAAACCCAATAAAACCCATACGGGTTTACGAAGCCGCGAATCCTATAAGTCCTGCCGATATCTACCAGCCTGTAGTTTTACACAAAGGGGGAAATTAGATATCTCTAACTAGATACGAATAACATCCGGATTATGACTATCGAACATATCCAGCGTTACACCGGGTAAGGAGAGGCCGCTCGCCATTTCATTAAAACGATAACTTTACCCGGACGTAACAAAAGTAATCTCATTTGAACAAAACTATTACAATAAATTTACAAAGTAATTTGTGCACTCTTATTATATTTAGTATTTTATAGAGGTTCGGTAACGGTATTGTGTATTATGGACAGGAGCTATAATCCTATATCAATTATCCTTTAGTGGATCTAAGTGCAATATGGATATTGTTGAATTTTGCTGGTTTCATAGGTCCTTGAGCGCGATTGGAAACGGTCTACAGATTCGTTGAACACGTTTTTATTTAGTATGATTTATTACAAGTGCTTGCACAAACAAGTTCTTACAAGGAAGTACAGTTTCTTTTGTTTTTTATTTGGTAGGTGGCGCAGTGAAAGGGGACCGGACATTAACATGCGCGGTGAATTTAAACACGCTGAAGCGTGATCTCCAACAGATATTTATACGCGTACGGATTGAAAACAATTAGACGTAATTCAGCCTGGATATATATAATCAAATACTATAATTATTGTTTCACACTATTGTGCACTAATATGTAAGAACATGAAAGATTCCTTCGATGCAAATAATTAACACCCCAATTCGTATTCGGATGATTCCGCCTCAAATACGCCTTAACCTCCTTTCCCTTCAAATAAGGGTAAATTAGAACACGTACTTACTACATTCAACATGAACTTGTATTCTTCATATATACTTACCTATACGACTTATCACAGCAACGCCACAAAATAACGCCCAAATAGTACACATGAAATATCCAAAACTCAAACGTTCTCATCAAAACGCAAAACGAAAATGGCGAAGTGACGCAGTGTCCTTCCAAACTCGACTTAAAGTTGACTGGAAAAAGTCAGCGTTTAGTCGACAACTGGAGTCAACTAAAAACCAGTCAAGAAATAATCGGCTATAAGTCGACTTCCACAGAAGACTTAAAGTTGACGGGGAAAAGTCAACTTTTAGTGGGCAAATTGCCGTTTGTGCTGTGTGGGTAACGACTTTCTAAGGCGACTTTCTGCCGTCTGTATGCCGACTATTTTCGGGTCATTTGTCGGCTATTAGTCGACTGTAAGCCAACATTCTGTCTTGTTTTGGATGACTTTCAAGTCGACTCGTAACTCCTTCTGCCGTCAAAAAGTCGACTTATAGTCGACTCGGTGTTGTGTGGGTATAAAGATAAGGCCCTGATTGGCCCTAAGCTGCGCGCTTCGCACACAGACGCGCACGCACACTGCGCCACGAATGGTTTTCAGAGCTCCATATGCTGACACTGCCCTACTGGTCTGTGCTGTCACTGGAGACGACCCCGGCAATAGCAACGGTGGGAAGTGCCTTCACTATTGTGTGGCCGTTTTATGGCTATAGCCCGCTTTGGTAATACCGGGCGGAGGGTTAATACGGTCACAACGTATATGTGACAATTTAATGTTCCAGATAGAAAAATAAACATTGGAATTTACTCAAACTCATTTATTATATTTCCTTGTGGAAACAGCAACAATATGCACTTTACAGAAAACATGTTTTTAATGTCATTTATGTCTCAGCACATTATTAGTATTTACTTATTCTTAATATATTAATATAAACTATAAGAAGAATTATAAAGCGTCAATAATAATAATTTTAATGATACATACTTAAATTTCTTTGTTTTTACAGACATTTACTTAAGAGACATTGCCTGTGCTATGAACACTCGATATGGCGCCGTTTTAACGTATACCTCAGGAAATACGCTTCCGCATTTGCCTGCCCACGAAAGCATACCAATGAGTTTGTTATTGTCAACCAGAGGGCTCCCACTATCAACCTACAAAAGTATTAATAATAATATTTACGAAATTTGACATAATTGGTCATGCTAAAAACATTAATAATTGAATAATAATTTAATTTGTAACGGGACGATACATCGAGCGATCAATCGGTCAACAATTTCCATTAGACCGGCCAGAAGATCTGGTTTAAACGAGGTCAATGCCCCGCGGCACCGTGAGCAAAGCCTCGCAAACCGTTCAGAATCTTGCAAAAGCTTCGATAATTTTCTAGAAAACGCGAGAACACGCGTGTGTGAGAGAAAGAGAGAGAGAGAGAGAAAGAGAAAACGTAGTTATCCAATTGTTGACTCTGCAATACTAGCAACGAATTGGGATAAAGACCTGCAGGCGCGAGAGTGACGTCTTATTTTGTACTGTAATGTGGGAGAGGACGAGGTATGGAAACCACGGCCGCCCGCAGGAGCAAGGCAAAATCAGGAGAGGACAGGGGTTACACCTGGACGTCTCTGCGGTATTCGGCAGACGACGGCTGAGAAATCACGTACGAGGGGAGAGGACGGCTAACAAAGTCGCCCAAATAGCCGAGAGAAGAGGACAGGGTAACACTTCGCCCGCCTGCGAACGATCCAAGCAGGATCATCCGGATCATCCGTAAACGAATAGGAAAGGACGACTCAGAAAGACGGGCGCCTATCCGAATATGAGAATGCGGGAGCACTGCAACGATAACCTAAATTGTTGGGTAACAGAATGGACTAGGATTGCTTGGTTTCCCCGAGCGAATAGGAAAGGACAACTGTAAAATAACTTTAAACAAAAAGTGAGAAAACCGACTTCAGAGGCGCGGTAAAAAGTAAAAAATAATTCTTTTTCTCTTGACGGATATTCAAATGACGAAGAGTGACTCTGAATGACGAATATTCTAAATAATTATTTTCTGACGTCGGTGCCACAATAGAAAAAAAAAATGTCCTGATCGAGACTAGCGCTGACATACCGCTTTCCGTCTTACTTAAACCAAACGTAGGGACTTATAAGAGAAATTGGGCTGACAAATGCACCGTCCAGCACCTTTGCATACGCAAGGCCCTGTCGGGACACTCTAGACTAGAATCTGAAAACAAATAATATCTAGTTATGTGTTTCCAAGATTTCAGACACGTTCGGGCCTGTCACCGGTGTTGGAGAGAGGGGGTCCAAGGTGTAGGTCAGGCTTTCAATTTTGTCACATTTCTGCAGAGTTCCAAACTCTTACAGTAGGTCCAAAAAGTAATTGTACACCTAGTTTTTTGGCATTAACTTTACATAAATAAATGATACAATAACAAAAACTATTTCCATTAATAATCTATATGTACAACCATTATGTGCTAAGTAGACATTTTTTATGATCCATAAGGAAAAAGCAATTCAATGAATACAATAATTTGAAAGTCAAAAAAGTATTTGTACACTAACAATTACGACAAGTTTATAATTATTTAGGTAGTACCTTATAATTAATATTTTGTGTGCATCCTTTCAGCTTCAATAATAGGCTGTAGTCTTCTATGCATTAATTCCACAAGCCTCTGAGTAATTTTTTTAAATTTTTTGCGTCAATATATCATCTGTTTACACGTTATTGCACAAAAATTAGGTATATAAATACTTTTTGGCCGTACTGTATGCCTAAGTAAGATGTGGCGTCAGTTCGATGGAGGAAGGGGGGGGGGGGGGGGCAGGGGGCATCAATATTGTTGTCTGATCCTTTAATTTGGGAGGATCCTCCCTGAACCTAACGGTACAAATGCGGAAGATTTGAAACCCTAACCTACAACTAGCCTCCCCCACCCAACACTTGGCTTGGTTAATGATAGAATGTCTTAGTTTTTCACGTGGTTTCGTCAACAAGTTAGTACTGTTTTCCTCTTGTCGTCTTGATATACACTGAGGTACTCTAGAGTATTGGTAAATTATTCACTGGGAGCACAGGCGGTTGGTTTACAAGACAAGAGCTCTGTCCTAAATTAAATAAATCCTTGTTATTATAGTATGGTAACAGTACCGAATCCTATTGCCGATACGTGACCGTTTACGGCAGAATTAAATGTACTCGCAAACACAGTTTCTGGTCAATATCTCGGAAACTATACCCAACCTTCGAGTATATACATATATATATATATATAGGAAAAAGTTGTTCAGAATGTCAAATTTGACAACATATTTGAAAGGCAGCAAAATCGGGGAGGAATTCCCTAATCTGCATAATTAGCGAAATAAAACTTAGCGCTTGAACGAAACTCCCCAAAAAACGTGAAAAGCGTTTGCATAAAATGAGAATTTATAATAAACAAACCAAGCTAGAGAAAAAAATGGGAAAAAGAAAACGTTATTTGTATTCAATATCAAACCGTTTAGCAAATGAGATTCATGAACAACGTGAGCATTGTCTCAATCTAGGACGCAAACGTTTGTCAATATAGATTGAAGAAGAACGATATGAGCGACTAAACTACAGTGGAGAATGCGCATCTGAAGTAACTCATCCCGAAACAGGTGAGCAAAGACAGACTCGCCTTCCAAATTTGCGTCAATCGCGTTGTCAAAGAACTGCCGTATTCGGCACGGAGAGCTTCAAAACTGTCATTCATATTTTTTATAATGTTCCATATTCAGTATAAAGCGTATAAAGGCGTATTTAACAGCGACGTTGTTAGGCTCTTTATTACGTGATGAATTGAAATCAGATGATCATGTAACATGCTCACGATGCTTTATCAACCTTAATTAGTGAAAACTTCTCTCTGCGGAAAAGCACTACCAACGCTGCGAGGCTTGACCTTCTATCTCAAACACTGGAGGCACCCCGACCTTCGATAGAAGAGTAACCTAGAGAGGACACTAGAATTGCGCCAGCGCTTGATGGCTATCCGGATTGTGCGGGGTAGAGAATCGTGTCGAAAGACGCAGCGACGGCCCCCGCCCGGGTGGTAAGAATGGACCTGATGGCAGGCGAACTCGCGGCGGTCCCAGACGGCCGCGCGGGCCTGCTTCAGAGGGACTCGGAACCAACACAAACTGCGATAGGGGCGATGCGAAGAAAGATGAGGACGCGGCCGATCGGGCGCGTTCAAGCGCGTTTGTGTGTCGGTATGGTGTGATGCAAATGCTCACCAGACACGGGTGTCTCGGGGAGTATCTGCACCGGATAGGGAGGTTACCGACCGTGTGCTATCACCCCTACGGGGAAAGTCGCGACACCGTTCAGCATACTTTTGAAAAGTGCCCAGCGTGGGTGCTCGAAAGGTGTGCGCTCCGGAGTAAAATCGGACGCGACCTCTCGTTCCCCACCGTCATAAGCGAGGTGGTGGGAAAATGGGCTCGGGACCGCGATCCCCCCCCGGGGGGCCGGGAAGTCTTATTGAAGACTTCCTCCATGTTAAATAAAACAACTTCTTTACTTATTAACCGACTTCAAATAAGAAGCCTTAAAAGAAAGTAACACGAACTTCAAAAATGCGTTAAAAAGTATGAAATAATTTTGCTTTTTGAGGTCGGTGCCGGGATAGAATCAAAAGAACCCATCAATTGGCGAAATAAATGTTTATAATTTGTTTCGTTAACGAATAACTACAATACGAAGAGCAGTGTGTGCTTACAGGCTAATTAAATTTCAAGGCATACCCCTCTTCCCTCTTACCCCCCTGTTCCCCCCGCTTTCGCGAACTCCCCTTGCACCGCCGCACCGCTACCCCCCTCTCACCCCTTTATAAATCGATTTAAGTGTTCCTACGCTTCTATATCAGCACCGATCACAGAAATTGTAAATTATTTCATACTTTATATATACTATATAGTGCAGTTTTGAAGTCGGTGTTACCTTTTTTTAATGTTTTTTATTTGCTAGTAACGATATGGATTAAAAATTGGGTATTCATTTTTAGAAATGTTTTAAGTTTACACGGTAGCACAGAGGGAGTGGCCTCTTTTAAACGTATCCAAAATCAACCAAATCGGTCAAACGGGTGGAAAGTTACGCGTGAACATGTAGAAACTAGTCGCGAAAATTTTGTGAAAAAGCTATTTAAATAATGAGTTTTTGTTGTTGAAATTTGTCGAAACTTAAATGGAACCAATGGGATAATAGGCTCCCTTCATGTGAATCAAGAATCATTACAATCCGTCAACCGGTTCGCGAGTTATGCGCGAACATATGTACAAAATGTGTGATAAAAAAATAAAAAAAAATAAAAATATTGAATAGAGAACCTTTTTGAAGTCTGTTAAAAATACATCATTCGTCTGGTAAATTATACTTACTATACAAACGTTTCGTTCAGTTTTGTCGAAGGCACATATTTGGTTTGGACGCAAAGTGTAATGCAGCTTTTCTTGGCAGGCTATACTAGATATTAACGAGGTGACTGCTTTTCGGAGGGACGTAGGGCGCATCTCGTCGTAATAACTTCTACCCCACCCGCTTACGATAGCTTTTGCATCAACAGGTGGATCAGCAGGACCTTCTTTGGCAATAGCAATTCCACGTTGGGTTTGGTTCATTACCAAATATTCCGCTAGCTGCAATATAATATAAAAGATCCCATTATAATCCTGTAGCAGTTGGAGTTCGCCTAATTTTATCGAAATAAATGTACCATAACATGTGGAACTCACTTTACGACTGGGTGGAGGACTCAAAAATAACAAGAAAAGTTCATATGGTTCATATGTCTTATTTGACCTTGTTTGAAAGGTATACGCAACAGCTTTCCTTCAGAGAACGTGCTTGAAGCAGTGATGCCAGAAAGCGAAATCATAACAGTAACACGCCGAGTGGTGGGGGCCATGCATGTGAATTGTGACAGTGGTCACAGTTGAACGTCGCGAAAGACGCTCGCAAACACGGCACGCACACACTTACCGCATGCCCCCACCACTCGGCGTGTTACTGTTACGATTTCGCTTTCTGGCATCACTGGCTTGAAGTGGTTTCTGCCTGGCTGTATGCAAGCTTGCAGTCGTCGCGTAAGAGAATTACGCACTCTTTCTAAAAATCGCTGATGTGTTTGAAATTTAATGGCAAGCTTGTTGTATGCGTGCACGAAGTAATGCAACACTGGTAATGGGCATCGAATACACAATTGCTTCTAGGTGGCTCCAGAAATAAAAGTCTAATAAATTTAAATTCGGCGAACGAGCAGGCCAGGGAATGGAGGTCCTCCATGGCCGACCCATCTGTGTGGAAATCTTTCATGCAGGAATTGTCTGGATACTCGGCTAAAATGAGGTGGTGCAGAAAAAGGGCTATAACCTTCAGACAAGGTTAAATAGGATATATATCCATATAAACTGGTTTTGTTATTTTTGTGTTCTGTACCCACTCGCGAAGTGGGTCCGTCATGTTACGGTACACCCCGTATATATAATGTATTTGTCAAATTTTTCGCTGATTTTTTACAATGTTTTATATAATGTAATACTTTGTCATATGCAAGAATTCATCAAATTTTCATCGACATTACTATTCTATGTACATGTAAATATGCATAAACAAACATCCAATTTAACAAGCTTCTATGATTTTGCCAAGCATTATTGCAAAACCTTATCGACAAGGAGTGGCTCTAACATGGAAGAATAAAATATTACTTTGCTTATGATAATTGCACGTTTTTTCTGGTTCCGGGTGAGCTGATTATTCTCCAAAAAGCTGGCTGTCCATCATTATAATGTCCTGGAATATAACGAGAGATGAGAATTGCTTGCCTTTATAACAGCGATGTCGTTAGCGTGAACTTGGCTCATCAAAAAGGCATATTCAGGATGAATATGAATGGCCTCGATACAATGTGTCTGTCCCCCTCTACGTGTGCTTATCGTACCAGTTTTCACTTTTACAGAGGGATAATATTCAGGCGACAGACCAACGACACAGTGGGCAACAGTCAGAACAAATTTGAAATCAATAATTGTGGCGCTGCACAAGAAATCGTCCCGTAACCATATAGATGCGTGGTAAGGGACCTCATCCTGTTTTGCCCAAGAAGTCCGGTAAGTTTCCTCCGATTGGACAGTGTGCTCTATTGTAAATTGTTATTCGAAGATTAGTGGATTAAAATCAAAGATAAACATAAATAACTATTATATTTGATGCATTTTTCGTAACGTATTTTGACCTGCAAAGCTGCAAAGAGTAATTTTAATAATTGTTTAACTATTTACAATCCAATTTTTTATTTGATACAGGGTGGTGGATATTTTGTGGGCTCAACTTTACTTTAGCCCCACCATGCTTTTCGAATGTGCGATACGTCATCCCATGCAGTTTCGCCCGCTGATCACGAATATCGCAATGTTTTTTGGCGGAAATGCCAAGCAACGTCAAAATACAGTATAAAATTTTGAAACCAAAAATCGTTTCTCTAAGATTACTCAGTACTCCATATATGTTTTTCGACGCGCGACACGTCATTCGACGCGCCTTTTTGCCCCGCATACGGCCGTCGTTTTCGTTTTTTGCAGAAACCTAAAAAACTTACGAAAATCGCGAGAAACTGTTATAACTGTTATTGTACGATTACTCAGTACTCTATGGATATTTTCCGATGTGCGACACGTCATTTGACGCGGCCTTTCACGATCAACACGGCGGTTGTGTTGGTTTTTTGCAAAAACCTAGGAAACTTCCGTTTTTCCGGATATCAACTCTTTTCGAAAGACATTTGGTGATATATATTAGTTTCGCGCCGAAGGCGCGTCATCGATGTACTTTCCAAGCACAGGTAGTTCTCATTGCAACGTTCTACCCCAGAAATAGGGATGTATATATTAGTTTCGGGCCGAAGGCGCGTCATCGACGTACTTTCCACCGCTACTACGTCACATATCCATAGAATACTGAGTAATCGTGCAATAACCGTTATAACAGTTTTTCGCGATTTTCGTAAGCTTTTTAGGTTTCCGCAAAAAACGAAAACGACGGCCGTGTTTACTGTGAAAGGCCGCGTTAAATGACGTGTCGCTCATCGAAAAACATCTACGGAGTACTGAGTAATCTTATAAAAACGATTTTTGTTTTCAAAATTTTTTCCTGTTTTTTGGCGTTGTTTGGCATTTCCGCTAAAAAACATTGCGATATTCGTGATCAGCGGGCGAAACTGCGTTTGATGACGTATCGCACATTCGAAATGCGTGGTGGGGCTAAAGTAAAGTCTTACCATTTTGTGATACAAACGGAACGACTTTGGTTCTTCGTGACAAGATAAGTAAACATTTCAGAATAAAATTATTTATTTCTTGCAATGTGACGATTCAACCGGTTTACGATGCAACGACGTGGTAGCTCGTGATTTCGTTCCGGGAATGGCTTTCTACCACTGGGTACTTTTACACCCAGAGTCTTTATCGCGGATTTTATTGTGTGTCCAAGATTACACAGCATAGAAGTTTTAACGTACCATGAATAGAAAAAAATGTTCGTAAACCATATTTCTCTCGAATAACTGTATTTGAAAACGTAAGATATTATTGAAATTGACTTTATTTCATATTAAATACAATTTGTAATAATATACTCTGATAGTAACTTCAATGAAATAACATACAAAAATAATACCACTGACAATAAAGTAAAACAGCTTCTAAAGATAGTAACCAGAAGCTCTTTTAAAAGTCCTCAGAATTTATCGCTGGTATTGTGGCAAAAGTAATAATCTAATCTATGAATATAAATCTATCGAGTTGAAGTCTGGAACGCTTTATTTGCATGACATAGTCATAAATAATTTCAAGGACGAATTGGAACAATTTTTAATGTTCCTAAAATAATAACAAAGAAAAGTACAAAACATTTTAAGAAAGTATCGGACAGCCAATGATATGTCCGCAACATTTCCAAATGTGACAACTTTTATAAAAATTTGTTTCATCATAAGGATTTCCGACGCCTCAACAGAATGATCGTTTTTGGTATCAAACTGTGTAAAAAGTTATCTCAGAAGCAGAGTGTTGAAAGTTTAATTAAATAGCATGACGCTGTTATATAATTAATAAAATATTAGATAATATCAACCAACTATACAGTTAAAATTTGTTCTATTTCTATATTCTACTTTATTTTTGCTAATTGCGTATTGTATTTTTTCGTTAAAGAAAATTTGTTTTCCCCACAAGATCCTATTGCTATCGGATGACTATTTGAATAACGCAACAAGTTCACCCCGATATCATAGATAAGACATTATTTTGGTTGCTGTTAAAATGTACATGAGAACATGAGTCATTTAATCCGTATTTTAATACTTCCTGATCCTTTTAACAAGTAATTTGTATTTTGAATGACACAGCCTTACCAGGATGTAGAAACGTAACAAAATTATTGAAATGTATGTCAAATCGGAGGAAGAACGTTTGATACAAAATACTTTGAATAAAAAGTAACATCGACTTCAAAACTTTGCTAAAAAATATGAAATAATTTTATTTTTTGGCCCAATGTAGGGGCCCACGTACACATACCGAAAGCGCACATGGACGTCATCATTTGCGTGTCGTGAGCCTAGTGATCTCCTCCTTCTTCGAAGTTAGTTAAAAATTTAGACTCTTCACAGCGATGCCGGCAATAATATGGCAATGGGAAGACAAAAATAGTTTTACATTGTGATGTGAAATTGTTAAGCTTGTATACAAAAGTAAGAGCAGTGCAGGGTGAGATTTTTCTGAAATTTTGAATCATCTTACTACGAGAATCAACCCGGATGTACCGCTAATTGCGGACTGGGCAAATAATAAAATAAAGAGTAACAAACAGAAGGAAACCATACTATAAACGTATTCTCATTAATATAGTGTAAATATTACTATGCATAGTGTTACTTCAAATGTATTATATCTGATGACGCAAATTTTAATTGGCCATGGACCGTCTTTCACAGAATCGGAATTTTAAATTTAATATCACATGAAAGTATAACCGACGTTTTGATGCTTGGGACTACGCCCCATTCAATGGCAAACTTTAAAAAAAACTGACTATTGTACAATTTATACAGAGCGAAGCTGTGATGTGATACAGTTGGTAAACTGAATAACTGTAACGAACAATCCGTATCTAAATCGGTGATGGCACAATCATATTGTACAACGTTAAGTTATTCAGTTAACCAACTATACCATAACAGAGCTCCGTTCTGTATAAATATGACAATAGGCAAGTTTGTTTTGATAAGTTTGCCGTTATACAGGACGCAATCCAAGCATTGTAATGTAGGCTTTGAATCTATGTAATGTGAACTTCTAAATTAAATTTTTATACAAGACCGACAATTACCTATTACAATTTATTTCGAAATATATTATACGGTAAAGAATTATTTCATGTATGTAGGTACATTCAATTATACTGTCAGTAATATACAGCATATAAATTTAAAATTGTAAAACTGGGTTTAAACCATCGCTGACAAACCCAATGTTATTTAATATTATATAAAGTCAATATGTAACCGTATATGTCATTAGTGTATCCTTGTAATTTTCATTTGAAAAAATTAATTTTTCTGCATGATTTTAAGTTTTTGTACAATATCCGACGAAATATACTTACCCCCGACCAAGCACGCTATAAGTAAGCTAATTATTCGTGAAATTGAGAGAAACAACATGTTATAGACAGGACACAATCACTAGTCGATTCTCTCCACTTAATTGACAATACGTCGAAACATGAATACAGTTCACACTCATGTTACATTTAACTTATATGAAAAACCACACCATTAAATCAGACTCTCACGCAAAATGTCCGTTTACGTATATTTTGTCAACGTTGGATAGCGAGTATCGACACGTCTATTGGACTGTCGGTCATAAACTGGTGACTTTTCCATTTGGCACGTTGCGCGTGGTCCGATAATGCAAGTTCGGATGTTGGAAATTGCCACGTGCTTCAATGCAATCGCCGAACGTTCAAACAGTCAAATTCTAACAATAATCAAGACTATGATGATTCTCAACGAGAGACGCATCTATGAAGACAGCAAATGATACAATTTCATCATCAAATAAAAAAAATTTAGCAAAAAACTATCACAGACTTCAAAATAAAACAAAAGATAGGAAGTAAAAAGTATAAAATAATTCCCTTCTTTTGACGTCGGTGCCGAGATAGGAACCAAAAATATACATGTCGAATAGAGAACCTCCTCCTTTTGAAGTCGGTTAAAAAAACAATTAAATCGACTCGGTGTGTGAAGTACAACCACAGTAAAATATGGTAGCAGCCCCCGAATTGGATTGTTTCGCTATATGTATTTGTTCAGAATTTATAAGGAATTCTTTTGAGACACTATTTTTTAACATAAATGAAATATTACAAACGCAAAAGAACAGGTATAAGCTAAAACAATTACGTTTTTGAGAAATTAATCTCGAAAGGTGAGTTCGAGCTGGGAACAGCATACGGAAGTATTGTAATTTAATAAATATCTCTATAAATACACATGTCGTATAGAGAACCTCCTCCTTTTTTAAAGTCGGTTAAAAAGATTTCTACAATGAACGACCACTCGGTGGTCGTAGTCGCAGAAAAGGTATCTTTGTTTCTATTTATGACTGGCTGTATATATGTGATTAAGAATAAATGGTTGAGAAGGAAAATACATTTGTTCGGACTTTTGGACACACAAATTACGTGAGTGTTGTGGTAGAAGTAGTTTGTAGCTTATGTAGTTGACAAACGTTGAGGAATCGATTTAAGTGTTTTTTTGGTTCCTATCTGGGCACCGACGTCAAAAAAAGGGAATTATTTTATACTTTTTAGTTCCTTTCTTTTGTTTTATTTTGAAGACGGTGATATTGTTGTGTTAAAAATTGTTGAATTTTTGTTACGTTTCGTATATAAATTGTATAAGATAACGGGTAGACCGCATAAAAACGCAGCTCATATGAGGAAGCGGCGCTTAGAAAAAGACCAATCGGAAAGGAATGAGCGGCAAAGAAACACGAATGAACGAAATAAAAGACAGCGGTTAAATGAAAGTTCCGATAAGCGTGAAACGCGGCGCTCAAAAACGAGGCAATATAATAAGCGAAACATATGTAAAAGAAAATGAAAGTCATTTGTCATCAATTAGAAAATATTTAGAAAACTAAACCCCTCAACATCGCGAGCATCGCCTTAGTGTAGGTCGCGAATGATTTATCAAAGGAGACGCCGGAAGATCGCGAGCATCGTGTTGGATGGTCACATCGATAATGACAATAGCAGTGATGGTTTTCCTAATTTTTACAGAATGCATTAATTGCATTCTTTAGACAATATTCTTTTGGAGTCCTTACAGCTAATTTAACTTGTGTAATGGGATGGAGAATTCGTGTAATTGTATGTCCTGAAAACAGTCAATCCCGACCAACGCCCTAGTAATCTGTTAGTACAGATGTAAATTGAAACATGGGCATAAGTTTTTTGAATTTTTTTATAAAATTTATATGGAACCAACGCGCGGGTGTTCTCCTACAAATGTAGTAAAAATCATCAAAATCGGTCAACACGGTAGAAAGTTATATGTGATTATGCGTGAACATTTAGAAATCACTATCGAAAATTTTTGGAAAATTTGTTTAAAAACTGGTTTTTGTTGTCGAATTTTTTTGAAACGTAAATGGGACTAATGGGGTAATAAGCCCCTTCATATGACCCATGAACCATCCATTTTCGACAACCAGTTTGCGAATTATGCGCGAACATAAAACAAACAAAAAATGGTAAATTTTAAAAATAAATAAATAAATATACATGTCGAATAGATAACCTCCTCGTTTTTTGAAGTCGGTTAAAAACTCATATGAGTTAGGATTTATTTAAATTGGTTCCGGTAATTAAAATAAAATCGTGCGAGGAACTAATTTGCTTGAATTATCATGCGTATGGAGTGGGATGGACCTCACTTAATAACCATTCGATTATTTTACTTGTGGCGGGTTGTCACACTTTATGACAAACCGATGTACGAATAAAAACTTGATGAGCAAACGCAAAACTAGCTCGCAATGAATTTTAAAGTTCGTTATACTTTGATATAAAATAAATATACATTTGTACCGAAACGACATATGCAGCAGACACGCGCATCAAAAAATTCCATTAGGCCGGCAAGAACATCTGATTGACGCGAGGTCAATTCTCCGCGACACCGCGAGCGAAGGCTTACACTTGGACGTTTCTGCGGAACTCGAGAGAGGACGGCTTTCATAGCCGGCCGCCCGGGGGGAGAGGACGGCTCAGAGAGCCGGCCGCCTAGCCGAGAGAGGGTAACGAGAGTACAGGGTAGGTACTCTGGCCGCCTGTGAACTATCGAAGCAGGACCACCTGATTCCCATAAACGAATAGGAAAGGACGCCTGAAAAAGACGGCCGCCTATTCGAGTATGGAAACACGGGTGAACTAGTGCGAAACTCTTAATTTCTATTGGGAGGTTTGGTTTGGAAATAACCAGATCCACAAGGGAGTCCCTCGCCCTTGTAAAACGCTGTTGTCAGTAGTTCGTTGCTGGCTGACCGAGTTGACAAAGAACGACCTGATACCTGTCTGTAATGCTCCATGTACCTAGTGAGAAAATATATTCCGTCTGTTCCTTAGTATCCAACTTCTCATTTCCATTGCGCATATCCTCCACACAAAACCTCCTACATATTGTAATATGTCCTTCAATTTGTCTTTTTACTCTCTCTGTGATTACAGAAACAACGTATTTTTCCATTTAAAACCGATTGCATTATAGAAACATCTGTGTTCGTAAATTCTAAACAAAATAATTTGTTTAAGGGGTTATTTCATGTATTCGGAAAATAAAACAGAGCTATTTAAACTCTCCTATATGCTGCATGGGAATGGTAGATAGATGTAAAGTTAGATTTTAATGTTTGTGTGAAATAGGTGCAATTTTCATAAATACTACAGGTCTTAATGTATTTAACGTTGTATCGACAAGACACTGTTAAGTCGTGTACCCACTAGCAAAAACGTAACACAACATTTACTGTAACCTTGCTGAATCTAAGATTCTGGGGTGGACTTCAAGCTTGGAGCCGTAACCAACTGAATATTGAACCACGCTGATCGGCGTTGACGATGTAGGTTGTCGATTGTTTTGGATAAATCAATTCTCAATATGTATAATAAGCGAAGTCGCATTGAACTTATAATCTTCGGGCAAATTGAAGAAATTATATGATCTGGAACCGTACTTTTCGGGCGTCTGCACGGAGCCCAAAGTTCTTTTTAGTAGCGCCTATGTCTGTACCCGTCAGTGGAAAGTTGTAGTAGTAAGATGCGCCGGAACGGTGGCTAGAGGCTGCCGTGACGAGGATTCGTGCTCGGGGCGGTGACGTGGATGAAAAGGAGGTGTACTGAGACATTTTGTTAAGACACTGTATATGTTTCAAATGATATGTTACATTTTTTCTCCTTGTCGCTGTCAGTTACAGCTGATAGTGATACGCGCTGTGTTGTCCTCGCTGCGTTATGTGCGCTACGCCTATAGCTGTAAGCGCCGTCGCGTTAATCCCTTCGCGAATGTACCGACAGGAGCATGCACTTGCAAGGAGGTGTACGGTGCATTCGTCAGACACGTTCCCCGCTTCACTCCGGACTCACGAGAGACCGTTCGGCAGAATACTGCGAAGAAGTGGGCTGGGCAGCTCGGCTCGCACTCTTTTGTTACTCCCAATATTGGTCAGAATACGTGCACAAAGCAGCGGGACACTATTTTAACAGTGGGTTGTGCAGATTTGCTCGTAGTTTCTTGCATTCACTCAGGAGCAAATATAAGCGAAGTGGCTTATATTGTGCGGCTCGGCTTGTTACTCCTTTGTCGACTTGTGTCGACAGGCAAACGGGAAGTCGTAGGCAAGACACTGAGGAGTAGTGGGCTGTGTTCGAAACTCCGGCCTTTTTCGGACCTGCTACTTTTCCAAACGAATGCGTACGGGCAGGTCTCTACGATACAGGGTACTGGGCTGTGGCGCCCGGTACTTGAGGGAGACCATTCTTTATACTGGCTCTTCGATACAATGTGACTAGTTGACTCCTAGGAGACTCCTGGACGATGTTCCAAATCAGTACTCCTGACTGAGTGCTGCTGACTCGTCGCGTCCGCCTGTCCTTAAACTAGATCGGAGCGACCTAACTGAGTGATTTGCAATAAGTAAACGTGCCCTTATATACACCGCCCCGGGATCTTTCGTGAGCGAGAAATAATGCGCTGTGTTTAGAAATTTGGAAGTGGTTTCTCTCCTCCGGCGGCAATCTTTGCCTGAAGGGGAACTTACCGGGCTCCGCATGATTATTGTTATGCCTTCCTATCACATTTTCCAATCCAATCGTCACATTAGTCGGACTTCCACAAATTCCTTCCTGAACAAACCTACCGATAAACCTTTCCGTTGCCAAAGGTTCCGCCAAAGTAAGCAAACCCTCGACAGGAACATAAACCCATAAAAATTCCCTTCAATTGTTGACCTTGACATAATCATAAAATTTCCCTTTGATTACGTATCAACACCTGAGCAAACTCCAAAAATACTTCCTTTCTAAAACTTTCTGTCCTTTTCCAAATTCCACCTCCAAGCTCCTTTTAGAAACATATAAAGGTACCCCGCAAAAGACCATCATTCATCTCCAGTCCTGGCATAGACACCGTCACTCTGTCAGTTAGTCCTAAAATAAAACTCTTGAACTGATAGACTTTCGAACTCGATTTCGTTACCACCTATTACATTTCGCGTATCTTAAAGTAAACTAGTTGATGCCAATAGGCCGGCACAACAGTATGTACGTTCGCGCACGTCGCCGCTACTGTTACTTAGGCGCGTGTTTGAACTCTAGACAACGCGTACGGTCACAAACTCACAAATCTTTGAATGAAGAGTGCTTTCACTGTTGCGTAGTCACCTAAATTAACTCCTTAACCCTTATGTCAATACCCGGGTACCTTTATGTGCATTCTCACTTAATTTTCTTTACGTTCTCGGCGAAAGAAATACGTTTCCTATTGATTTATATTCCAAGTTTCGAATTTTATTAGGAAAAAATTACACAAATCGAAAGTTGAAGTTGACTACACGTTTGGTCAATAGCCGGGGTACCAGGGTACCCACATATGAGACTATAATAATTATACTAAATTGTGCAGGTAAACAATAAAAATAACATTTTAGTATAATAGGGGATATATAGCGGCTTTATATTGTAATAATTGTTATTATTTCACAAATTCTTTGCACTTTGTATAAGTATTTGCATGTTCATCACCTACTGGCTTTTTGCATTCAATACACGATTATCTTGTTTTTCTGTTTTCGAAATTCATTGTTGTAACATAAGTGGCATGATCCGACGATTACCTTCCGCCCAGTATGGTCTAATAATTGTTGAGATTGTAATGGTGTAGTGATCCGAACATGATTGGCTCACCCATTATACTCTCAATGGCGAGCATTGGTAAAAAAATGTCTCCTGATCTGAATATTTAGAGAACGATTTTTAATTATCGGAACGACAGGTCCTTCCTTAGTTGTCGTAAAAATAATCGGCGTAAAATGATGTATTTTATAAAAAAATGCAGCGGCCTTTCTGTTAGTCCGCCTGTGGGTAGTATATCGTCCCAACATGTGATCCATGGTATTAACTCCGATTTTCGTTTTATCGTAGTATTTAATTATTTCAGGTTTTTTTCTTATTATCGTTTGATACCGTCATATCCGATAGCATTGTAACTACCTTATTTTTTTTGCACATATGAACAAATAGTGACTTTGTCGTGAAATCCAAATAACGATAAAAACTCTTCTCGGGTTTTGAATGCAGCTATTTCTACAGGAATATATCTTTTATTCTTGTTTACTGTTCCGATGATTGTGAGTTATCACGACAATAAATGTTTTGCCAAAGGTAAGGTAGTAACAAAATTATCCATTGAAGTATTTCTGTCAGACCTTCTATAAGCTGACGCCAATTCTTTGACCATTCTTTCACCTTCGTTTGTTTCGCGACCCATTGCGGTATTTCCCGTATAAAGTTGGCCTGTTAGGGGATATGAATTTTTGGCATTACATATCCACCATAATTTTATTCCATATTTTGCTGACTTCGTTGGAATATATTGAGTAAATTTTGTTCTACCCCAGTATGGAAAAAGTTGCTCGTCAACTGTCGAACACTCACTGGGTTTGTACATTTTTGATAAATTTGAATTGAATGTAATCCATATGTCGCGAATGTCATCCTTAACACGATCAGGCCGTGTACTTGCATCATCCAATCGGATGAATCTTAAAATGTTCCAAAATCGATTGATACCCATCATTGCTTGATACAATGGGTAGAATGATGTTTACCACATGTCAGTTATAAGGTCAGTGTTTTAAATTTTTCACACCATACTTTATTAATATTCCTAAAATGCGTAGAATTCACGGTGTGTCACATTTTTCCATTCTAGTTACTATGCTGCAGAATTTTTGTCGTTGTACATTTTGTATACGATGGCTGCCTTTTTATTCGTATATCGTACAATAATATCAACCAGTTCAACAGTCAATATTTTTTTAAATGTTTCCAAAATTTATAAAGTTTTGGTGCCATTATGTGCTTCTATATCGAACAATATTGTGAATACTAGTTTGATGCTGATGTTACGTCCCAGCGTAACTTTTAACTTATTTGCCTAATATTTTTCCTATGTTTGCTACGCCGATCTCTGGTTGCGCTTATACTTGTATATTACGGCGTATGCTTATCGCAGCCGGCGTGCCGTTAGAGTATTAGAGTTAAAATCATGTCATTTCATTTCACTCCGGGCCTCGTATGCGCATATACTTGTATATTACGGCCTATGCCTAGCGCATGCGCGGTACCGTTGAGCGGTAACTTCTAGTAGAATATCCCCCGCCTTGGAATCATCGTCGTCCCTACCCAATATGGCGGCTCTCATTGTACATATATATATATACATATAACCACGACGAACTAGTATAAGGAATGAATGCGTGTACATGGTATGCATGTGTGTGTATATAGAGTTAAGGCTAGCGTAGAGTTTCCGCTTAATAATTTTGTTTGTCTTTCTCGCTCTCTTTTCGTTTATTAACTACGCCTCCGTTAGGCATCGCCACGGCATAAGATTATTTTTCGTTATTATTATTTCAACCAAAGCATGCGTTTGAGAGATACTAAATCTCTACGTCCAGGAGTCACGTCGCACTCACAATAAAATTCATTAACTAGAGAAAGAGACTAACGAGCGAAACCAATGTCTCGCTGTACATAGTTCTGCGGATATTTGTATATACCGTCGACCGCTACGTGGCCGATTCCGCGAAAAGGGTATGAAAAACTATCCCTGAGCGAGCCTAGGAACCACCTCGAGACGCGATCATCATCGCAGTTGGCTGTATAGTCGCGAGGTGCGTAGTCCTCTGTCCGAGGATATCTTAGTTATTCTTTTGTGAGCTAATCTGTGCAAATTCTTGCAGTTTAATCAGAGACTCATTAATCCTCGTTAAATCGTAGTCTTAAAATCAAGTTATTAATAAGAGCTTGGACTCATATTTCTTTTTGTTTGAATATTATCTAGAGTGCGAAAGTGCGATCCGCGTTAGCTTCCGGCACGTGGTCGGCGAATTGTGCCGAGCCCGTTCATTCTTAAGTTTCATTTAAAGCGTATTGTATTATTATAATTTAGAACTTAACGGAATAAGTCTTCTCTCGCGTGAGGAATTGGCGTTGAATTTAGACTGAATTGAAATATCTAAACTGGTCTAAGGAGTCTCATTGCGAGTAACCTGCATAGCTCACATAACATCTGAGCTTAGGCAATTTCAAGCCTAATCGTAGTATTAATACACATTTACGATTGGAAGGTACTCATCCTTGTTAAATCAACGAATTCCACCGACACTACCGCCGATCTAAGACAGAGAGTAGCACAAGCGAGCGAACTACACCGAGCGAGCGTGCGAGAGAGAGAGAGAGAGAGAGAGAGAGAGAGAGGGAGAGAGAGGGGGAGAGAGAGAGAGAGAGAGAGAGAGAGAGAGAGAGAGAGAGAGAGAAGTAAAAAGAGAGATTGTCTGAGCGTTTCCAGCAGCACGGTAAGAATATTTCAACTATCTACCTCGATCATGATTGCTGGCCCGACTCTTGTCCCAATACTAGTATTACGGGGAACCTAGGGCAACAGTCGTAAGGGCACACTCTTAACCGAGTGCTCCGAGCGCCAGGCGAAACGAAAATTGTCTTTGTATCTTATCCAAACGAATACTCATGTACTAATTATATCGCGAGCAGTAGCGCAATTCGAACTCCGTCGTTCAACCGAGATATACCGCACGTGGCATGCCAGCGAATTTGTACTACCGAAAACGATATTGCGTAATAGTCAGCTTATCTGTTTTCTCATTATACAAATATTCCGATTCTCAACCGAACGTTATACCCACTTTCAACAGCGGAATCGGTGTCAGAAACCTGCGTTTGAATCAAATGTACTCAATAATGACTTTGCTTTGTTAACAACCGAAACACCTCTGGAACGGTAACGCATGTCGACACATTTATACACGCAACATATCCATCTATTACAGAATAAACACTTTTTGGTTTCACACTATATCCGATCTATTCTTTTATTCTCTTTGCATGCTTTTATATAACATTATTTATACTCGAATCCAAACGTATCAATTCAGAACCTGTACCGGTTTAGTGGAGGTGGGCATCTTATAAGTCCTGCAGGTTGAACAGATTAATTCCTTTCTCGTTATTATTCTTTTCGGTCATTGTTTAATAAGCCTATAATCATCTTTTGGTTTATATTTATATTTTTAAGTATTCACGCGTTACTCCCGGGCGGAACGGTCGGCCGCTCGACTACCGTCCATCCTCGACACACTTAATAATCGACTATTAAATATCGACTTCGCGACGCCCGGACGTAACACTGAGTTGACGCTGTTCGAAACGAGGTGGTCTTTTGGCACATAAGTTGTCACAGGCCCTGATGGATTATTGGTAGTAGAGTAGACTCACGATTAACCGAGGTAATGACCGGGAATGGATAGCCGAATAATTAATAAATAACTTTAAAAAAAAAGTAAGAAAACCGACATCAGAGGCGCGCTAAAAAGTAAAAAATAATTTTTTTTCTCTTGACGGATATTCAAATAACGAAGAGTGACTCTGAATCACGAATATTCTAAATAATTATTTTCTGATGTCGGTGCCACGATGTAAGGTGGGATCGAAAAACAAACGGGCTCGTGCAGGTTTCGAACCCACGATCTTGGGGTGGAACGTTACAATGAGAACTGCCTGTGCATGGAAAGTACAACGGTGGCGGTATTACGATCGGAACGAATGCTTATTGGTACGAGTAATTGTAGTTTCTAAAGTTCACAAATTTGAGTCATCAGGAACATTTTTTTGTTTCTATTGTGGGACCGACATCAGAAAAGAATTATTTAGAATATTATTGATTCAGAGTTACTCTTCGTTATTTGAATATCCGTCAAGAGAAAAAGAATTATATTTTACTTCTTAGCGCGCCTCTGAAGTCGATTTTCTTACTTTTTTTTAAAAGCTATTTATTTTTAAATTTTTAGTTTCAATGATATAATTGTATTGCTATTTTATGTAACATTAGGAAATGGGTAGAGCAAATAAAAACGCAGCTCGTATCAGAAAACGGCGTGCAGAAGAAATGCAATCGGAAAGTAACGAACGGTTGAATGAAAAAGTCGCTTAACCCGGAGTTTTTTTAAATCGGAGGGTTTTGCCGCTAGAATGGGACCAAGGGACTGGCAAACCTCATCGAATGACATGGGAGCCATCTATATCCGCCCATGCGTTCGGGAGTTAAACGAGAACATCCAAACAGCAAAATTTAAGTAATTTATACAAAGGTATTTTTTGTTAGAATTTTTAGTACTTGGTGGGGTATCCCCCGGGAGAGTACCCTCTTTCAATTGATACCAGAATCATCGAAATCGATCAACCCGTTCGAAAGTAGTTCACGAAAATGTAAAATCGTAGGCGAAAAATCATGAAAAAATCGTTTAAAAAGTGGGTTCCCAAGATCGGACTGGTTGGCCACTAAAATGGGATCATTCCGACAACAGACCGCATCGATTGACACGCATTCCATCGAAATCCGCCTACCCGTTCGGGAGTTATGCGCGAACAAACCTCATAAAAAAAAAAAACGGAAAGAATATGCTTATCGAATAGATAACTTCCACCTTTTCTGAAGTCGGTTAAAAATCACGGATAATGCGAACACAATGAAAACGTGTGAAAAAATACAGCAGAACAAGAGTGAAAACAGTAAATAAGAAGTTTACTTTGTATTCAAAGTAACACAGTGATATGTATCCGTACATAAACTTCATATCTGAGTCATAAACAATAGAGAGGTGTGTGTCAGATACATATGCACTCATATTTGTTTGGAACTTTTCCGTTACGGAAATACAACCCGAATACGGCGGACGGTAGAGTATACGGTTAATCTGCAAACCGAATAATAAGCGCCGGGTTAATAGAGAGTCTACTGTAGTTTCCACAGTTTCAACCGTCTCATCAACCTCTTCATCTGTCTCGTAACTGCCTATATCTGCTTTATTCTTTGGATCTTCCATCGTCTCATCGACGTCTGAAACTTCCGTACGTTCTGCTTGATTGTTTGTCGACGGAAACCAATCTTCGTTATCGCCATCTGGCAAATAATTATCTCCTGCAGCCGGCTCTTCTACCAATAATTGAGGCACATACATGTCTTTTTCTTCAGCAATCAATCTGATATGGTATTTATGCATCTATTATACTACATTTGTTCATAGACAACACGTTTGATACAAAAGATTTAACGTTACTGTACCTTGCAAATTTAGCTGCTGATAATAGTCTTTGGTCTTTTTATCGCCTTGTTTCGGTTACGTGGCGACGACAAGGCCAAAATTTTCGACTGATGATGACAATATTTTGCCATGTATCGTCTCAGGTAATACACGCGCTTCCCAGCAGATTACGGTCAAATACATGAATTGCCCTCCATTCCTACCGATTATCTCTTTATGATTAATCTATAACTAATGTGAACAAAGCACTCAAATATGATTATCGAGATATGTTGCGCCGTTTTCCTGCATGGCAACAGCACGCCTTCTTTTTTATCTCATTGCTTGCCGTCTTTGTCGGATCGGAGCGTCACCATTCTTCGTATCTCCGCGCGAGCGCTGCGTCTTGAAGCTCCCTGAAAAATTCGCGCGCTTTACGCGTTGTGGCGTGGCCTGTTGCTCAAAGCGCTTCGAGCAATTAACCTTTTCGCGGGAACACCTTGTCGTTGATTACTATGTTCTTACTTAACAGTTTAAGCATAAGCCAAATAAACAAGTTCGTAGCAGTCAACGGGGTAAGCTTCATTTATCCCCACCACTAGCGAGAGAGCGCATGTGCGTTTTGTGTAATCCCAGTTAACGTATTACAGACCTTACAGTCCACCATTGTTAACAAAATTGTATAATGGACGAAGGTTTCTATCCCATTGATTTCAACTTTAGTTGCCTGCAAAGTATGAGTTTCTGTCTAAATTTGTTCAGTTTTGTGTAATCTTCGTTCTACGTTCTCTTTCTCAAGCATGAATTTTATTCGGTCTGCAAAGACGTGTTGAAAAAGGCCTCGGCGTGTACCACGATATTTTCGTTTCTTCATCAAATTCATGCAATCTTAATGGCACGAAAGAATAAAAAATTACAAACAAAATTAAAACCGACTTTAAAACTTCACTAAAAAGGATAAAATAATTTTTGCTTTTTAATGTTATTGCCGAGATAGAATCCAAAAACTACTTAAATCGATTTCTAAACCTTCATAACCTTTACAACCGATAAACCATACCAACCCAAACCATACCAAACCAAATCATCCTTCTACTCATATGTATTCGTGTTGATGGTCAATACGAATTCACCGACACTCGAACTCACCTGCCGATATTCATTTTTCAAACACGTAATTGTTTTAATTTATACCTGTTCTTTTGTTTAGAATATTTAATTTATGTCCAAATAGAATCCCTTACAACTTCTCAACAAATAAATATAGCGAAACGGGCAGTGTACTACCGCCAATTGATAGGCTATTTTCCTTCTATCTCGGTACCGACGTCAAAAAGGAAAATTCTTATTGTTCCTTACGCGACAGCCTCCATGTATATACGAGCGCCGCGCCGTCTATGTTGGAGAAACCGTTATTACGCCGGTTACCGTAGAAGCCGGCGTAGTACAAGTGTAAGACGTGAACCCGAACGCCGAGGACTGTCCACGCTGAGTGTGTACATTTTTAGCGCAGGCTGCCAGTTCCCGATCACTGGCGGCGCTCAGACGCCGACGGCGCGACCTTTCGTAGCGAAAGGGTTTAAAATATGGGTCGTTGTTGTTGGAATTTGTTATAACTTAAATGGAACCAATGGGAGAACAGTCTCTTTCATATGAACCAAGAATCATCAAGATCGGTTCACCCATTCGCGAGTTATGCGCGAGAATACACACAGAAAGTACCACAAAGAAATATACACGTCGAATAGATAAACTCCTTCTTTTTAACAGACTTCAAAAAAGGAGGAGGTTCTCTATTCAACATGTATATTTATTTATTTTTTTGTCTGTATGTGTTATGTCAGGGCGAGGCTTGTTGAATTAAAATGAACGAGCGGTCCACCGTACGACCGGGCATAACGCTAAATAATAATATAATAAAATTATTGATAGTAGTAAAGGAAAGGCTATCGTTATACGTAGACAGGACGGGTAGGAACGTCCGTTGCGGTACCTCCGCTGACCGACCTATTTGAATTAGCTTCTAAACGTATAGTGATAATTGAAATTGATATGCTAAACCGGCTAAACGTAAAGTTGTCTAATTTGATGTTAATAGAAATGATCGCGTTTAGTTATCGGCAGGACTTATAGGATCTGTGTTCCCCTGAAGACCCGTACAGGTCCCGAATCGCTTGTGAGATTATGTCGGTTTACTCGGTGTGGCGCGTTATATGGTTAGAAGTTAGGAGTAAAGTGTTATTTTAGTTAGTTCCGTGCACTCTCGCTCCCTAGTTTTAAGTTTCGCGGGTACCGCCATATTCTGTTTCCTGATCGACTCTCGAATTGTGAGAGCGATCGACCCAGCTCGAATCGATGAGCGTTTTAGCGTTTCGACCTGCGTTTGATGTGTGTAGAACTTCAGACTGGTGAAGACGCACGTCGTCCACGTTATACGGGCGAATAAAACAAGTTGAAAGGAAGCTCAGGAAATCTTTTCCATCCACTGCCATCCACGCACTCCTGCCTAGCGTTTAGCAATAACCAACATAAAGATATACAAAATAGAAGAAATCAGATATAAAATGCAATGAAAAAATAAATATGTATATTCAAAGAGTTTAGTTCGACCGTTAACTAGGTAAATGCTGCAGTAGAAAGTGTTGCAGCTGTTTGAATGTACAATACGTGCGCGACAATGATGCGCTATAAGGCGAACGTTATCTTATACGGCGCAAGGATAACGTTTTCGATATGTGACAAAGTTCGGTTTTACAATCGTTATAATCGGTTTTGTTATAACAATAGCGGTTCTATAGTGGCTGTATCCTTAAGATTTCTCCGTGGCGTAATAGCGGGGCATGGTCGGACAATTTATTTTGTACATCTTATAGCAGGCCTGCAGAACTTGTGACACGCGTGCCACATCTCCCCCCCCCCCCCCCCCGGCACCGTAGCACCCCGCGGTGCCGGCCGAGGAGAATTGCCCCCTCTCCTGTAATATTTACAATGAGGCGACAACAGTCGAACATCGAAGACGTAGCCAGAGGTGCCCGTGTTACGGTACCCACTCTCCGATCTCAGAGCAGTGGCCATAGAGAGGGGGCTCTTCTGCTCGGCTGGCACCGCGGGGTGGTACGGTGGCAGGGGGGGAGATGTGGCACGCGTGTCACAAGTTCTGCAGGCCTGTCTTATACCACGGCGTGACTGGAAAGGTTTAACCGTGTCGCTGGGTGTTCGGATCTGTACGCTCTTTCTCTTTTGCTCTCGCTCGCTATTCGCACTCACTCCCTCCTTCTCTCTCTTTCGCTCGCTCGCTGTTCGGTGGTCGCTCCTTGCACGCTCGCGCTCTCTTTCTCTCTTACTCGGCGGTATAGTCGATGGAATATTCGTTATTGTAATGACGATGAGTACCTTCGAATCGTAATATGATATTAATGATACGATCGTAGTTGATTTGCCTGCGGTCAGATGTAAAATGAGCTGGTAAGATCCCTGGTATAGAACTCTTTAGTTGCAAATCAAGAAATTAATACTTCAATTTAGTCAAATACAATGACTCAAATCACTTCGTGAGCGAGGAACAACTGTTCGCGTTTACTTCCAAATTATATACAGTAAAATGATTCTAAATATGACTTAAATCTAACGGGCTCGGCACAATTTGCTGACCACGTGCAGAAAGCTATCGCGTATCACACTTTCGCACTGTATTCACTATTTAAACTAAGAAAATGAGTCCGTTGCTCAGATTAATAACTAGATTTTAACGATTAAGTTTTATGAGGATAAATAAGTCCTTTTGTATCACACTGCAAGAATATGCACAAATTAAGGTCAAACAAAGAGATTTTCTGAGATACCCTCGGACACTGAACTACGCACCTCGCGACTTTACAACCAATTGCGACGAGTATCTCGTCGCGAGGTGGTTCCTGGGCTCGTTCAGGGATAGTTTGGTAAATGTCTAGATGAGTGGCTTCACCTCCGATTTTTTTGGCCGTGAAATATGTTGTAGATTTCGATATTCTGAACAACTTTTTCCTCTGGCTATATGGTGGGGGGGGGGGGGGGGGGGGGGGGTTAGGCTTCCGTTTCCGAGATATTTGCCCTTAAAGTTTTGTAATAAATTCGCTTCGTTTCACCGCAAGCAGCCGCAGTGCGCTCTTAATGTCCGACCTACCGGGCGCACAACAATAACAACGACGTGTACATGGTCACAAACACAGTCACAGTCACAGTCAACGACACCAGCATATATATGCAAAATAAAATAGAGTGATGCCTGTACTTTTAACTTGAATCGTATATTCGAATATATATATATTTATACAAGTGTCGATTAATAAGAAAGACTAAGTGTGTGGATACATATATAAGGGCAAAGTACACTCAGTCTTTCTTAATAATCGACACTTTGCCCTTCCACACGTCCTTTTCGGTTGCAGTTTGGGGAGGTGTGCGAGGTATCTTTTATAATGGACCACAGTCCCGGATCTCCTCCGTCTCCTTGGATAATGCCAGGAGATGTTTGGTGTGATATATATATTTATTACGATTAATAAGAAAGACTGAATGTACGCATGTGTTTGTCTGTAAACGTGCGTTAGTTAAATCTTAATTCGTTGGGCTTGTTATTTTTCTTTTTATTCGTTTTTACATACCGACGACTGGGATCAAGTTTTATCGATATATGTAACGCGGAGTAATAGATACCGAGACTGTCTTGTATTGTATTTTAATGCGTGACTAGTACTTTTATTCTTGTACCTATGTTGTAATTGATATAATTAGACGAATCCCAGTCAGTCAATTATTTGATGTTCGTAGATTTATTTATATTATTCCTTGTTTTTCTGTTACTGTTATTTTATCCCCGCCATCGATTTGTGTGTTTGTTCATTCAGTTTTTATTCTTCATTCAAATTTCGTTAACTATATTTTATGTAGCGACGCCTCGATAAGATCGTTACAGTGAGTATCATTTTTGTGCATGTTTTTAAAGTGTTTCATTCCAAACAAACGAAGAATCATCAAACTGTGTCAACCCGGTGGAAAGTTATGCGGGATCATATAGAAGTTACTCTCGAAATTTATGAGAAAGTTTGTTTAAAAAATGGGTTTTCGTTGTTGGAATTTTTAGAACTTTTAATGGGACTAATGGGAGAACTGCCTTTTTCATATAAACTCAGAATCATCAAGATCTGTCCACCCGCTCGTGAGTTATGGGCAAACACACGTGCAAAACAAAATATGCCTGTTAAATAACTTAACCCAGAACATCTCCTTTGTTGAAGTCGATTAAAAATTTATTCCAATAAAAATTAATTTATATAAGAATCTATCTCAGTACTCCGCTGTGTAGCACCATATCCAAATGTTTTTCAACGACGATATTTTATCTGCATAATTATGAAAATGGTTTCATATGTCAAAGATTTGAAAAAATGAATGTTTTACTTACATTGAAATAAAAATCAATGCGACACGACATTTTCATACACGGCAGAAGGAAAAACGATGTATTGTTATTTAGATAACTTAGTCGTATGATTATGTAGACAAATTTTCTACGAATAATGAATAAAAATTATCTAGATGCAAGAGTTGCAAAATTAGAATTTCCTCCGACAGTTTATTTGTTGTTAGATAAATATTGGCTTGAAACAATCCGATTAATGCCAAACTCTGCGTGTACTTACCATGAATGATGCCAATGAGCAAAACAGTTGTGAACTTAATAAAAGCCATATCGTTGTATTGTGGACTTAGGAATGATTGGGATATATTCTGAATGCGGTTTATATATGCGGAATGTTGTAGAAGGGATAAACCTTCTGACGCAAAAATTATTTGTATACCGGATCAATAATGTGGTGCGTGTCTTTCATGGCGAATGAGTAGGAGAATATTATAGGGCTCTTTACTGAATTTGTCGCAAAAGGTTATCGGTAAATGTATGTAGTGATAATATCGATGTTTGATCATGATTGTCTCTCAGTTTTATCGTATAAAGCACACTTTTTCGTCGCGTGCAAAAGCTAAATTTGATATCAAGCGGAAGAGCACACCACGACGATAGATACTGGAATTACGTTGAAGGTGAATTCTAGCCAGTTGGGCGTGGTATTATTATTATGATCGACTTTTACTTAGTTCAATTCCGTTTATTTATTTGTTAACCGACTTTAAATACAAAACCTTTCAAAAAGTAACATCGATTTTAAAAAATGCACTAAAAAGTATGAAATAATTTTCAATTTTTAAGGTCGATGCCGAGGTAGAAACAAAAAAACCAATCAATTGGCAAAAGAAATGTACATAATTTGATTCGTTTATCAAATGACTAGAGTACAAAGCGCACAACTATTGTATTGTTTAGTCGTGCGGGCGACTGGCATGCCAGCCGCCATGACTTCCTCGACAAACGCGGTCTACATGTCACAACGCACTAGCAAGGATCGAGATAGGCTCGATCAACGGACAGTATTGCGATTGCTACCAGTCTAGAGGGTCGCTTGGCCCTTCACAACACTGGTGGAAGCGAGGCCTTTCTAAACCTCTCCCATAATTGTGCCACCATGGTAAGGCGAGCTGATTCAGTGCAGTTCCCACGCCGGGAACTTTTCCCTAGCCAGCTATGGCTACACCAACTGCCACGAAGATTGCAACCCCAATGACCTCCAAAACAGGGTGCCGTCCCAACTGTTGGGAACCGGTGGCAGCTACGAACGGCGCGGATGGGACGTTCCCACACGCTGCCCTACCACTACCACCGGCGGGCTCCCAACCCTATCTAGCGATTATCCCCCGGTGGAGTGGATGCACGGCCCCAGCAACCGATTATGCGTCCGATACGAGCGTATGTCGGGTCCGCGGGCACGCTAACTAAGCCCCAAAGGTCACACACCACCAGGGCAGGACCCCCCTGCGGGAAGTACAAAGTGCACAGTGTGCTTACAGGCTAATTGAATTTCGAGGCAGCCCCCCTCCCCTTACCCTCCCCCGCCAGCCCTCCTGCACCCGCGTACCGCCACCCCCTCTCAGCCCTTCAGAAATCGATTTCAGTGTTCTTTTGTTCCTGTTCGCGTTAGAAGCGCACTCCGCGGCGTTTGTAATGCGCGCTTGCCCGTCAGTCGAGTCGAGCCATGTCTATCTCGTGTGACGTCACTTCGTAATGAGTGATCTCCGCTCAACCGCGCCGCCTACCGACGGCACACGAGGAAGACGCCGAAAAATCTCGAAAACCCATGCTACATTGAAGTAAGTAGAGGTTTGAAGAAATTAAAACCGTCGTAGGCAGCCGTTTGTAACTAGCACTTCCGGTTGTGGCGCGTGCCATAGAAATTGGTTCAATTTCAACTTTCACGACTACGACAGCGTACGTTGTAACAACCAACCAATCAGAGTGCTATTGACGTATCCCCACCAGAATAATTTATTCTTGAAGCACATGGGTTTTGAACTTGTCAGTGCTTCTCAGAAGCCATTGGAAGCCATTAACCACCAGTAAGCCGAAGAGTGCAGAGAATAAAACTTTTATTAAAAATGAATCTTGATTATGAAACTTATTCACTCAGTGGCCTGGAAGGAGAATCGATATTAAACGTAGCATCCTCGAAGGAACTTATAGATTAAATACAATCCACGAATGGTGCAAGTAAAACACATGTTGGTTATCCTTGATTAAATTTTATTGCGCCTTCTGCAACACTGCACCACTGCACGAACTCGAGAAACGTCATAACTTCACTTCGCTCTGATTGGTTGCCGTAAAAGTTGTACGACATTTATTACTTTCAATGTAGCTGGAGCTGTTGTACCACGTTACTCTTAAAACTAAAACCTACAACCTACAACCTCTACTTACTTCAATGTAGCATGGGCTGAAGGCTCTCGACTCCGCTCGGCCCTCACCGATTAAGCGGATCCATGTTTTAGCGACAATGCGGCCAGCCGTATGGCAAGCGCTCACGCACACGAACATAAAGGTAAATAAACGTCGAGCCGACGAGGTGGTGCTATACCACGCTCTCGGTCACTTCTGTTTCCGCATTCCGTACAGAGACATTTCCGAGAACCGAGGCCGATTTCGCAGAAAAAGTAAGCCTATTACCGTGCACCGCATAGAGTGGTGCTCATTCACCAGCATTTTATTTTCTACTTTTGTACATACTAGAGCGTGCAAGCTCTATCTTATAGCAGTTATCATGTACTGACAGAGCAACACTTGGTGGGGGTGGGGGGAGTGGGCAAGGCTGTCTAATGTTAATTCAAAGTCACATGAAAAAATAACATAGAGTGACGCTTGTACTTTTAACTGGAATCGTTGTTACAATGAGAGGGTTGTTACATGTTTATCCGCGCCGAAGGCGCGTCAAGCGTTGTTGACGGACGCTAACGCATATAACAGAAGATCCTCTCATTGTGGCAACGATTCCAGTTGAAAGTACAGGCGTCACTCTATTTTCTTTTTTCATTTGACGTGGAATTAACATTAGACAGTCTTGACCCCCCCCCCCCCCCCCCCGCCCCCCCCCCCCCCCCAGCAATTGTTGTTGTTGTTGTACGCTAGGTAAGCCGGACATCAACAGCATTCCACAGCCGCTTACAGTAAAACGAAGCATGCTTATAACAAAAGTTTTTCGCTAATAACTCCGAAACGAAGGTCGAGCGCACATAAATGTATAGGAAAAAGTTGTTCAGAATGTCGAAATATACAACATATTCCAAGCTCGTCCAAATCGGAGCTGGGTCCCCTGAACCGCATATTTACCCGTGATTCTTTTGGGCAGCACAGACTTAAGCCCCCGAGACGTACTTGATATTGAACTGATGCACATTGACAGATGCAGATGTGTAGAGAAAGTCATAAAATATTTCGCCTATAAGGGTTTTTTACGGACGACGCAGACTTGAACTCGTTAAAATGACCATCGACCCACGCGTTCCACGAAACCGTAAAGGACAATAAACAGACGGTTTCCAATAGGTGTGTTCATACAGAACACCCACTTTTCAACTGGCCAATACAAACCCCCAATATGCAAAAGTAAGGGAGAAAAAATGTATCAACAGCGAATGCCTAGGTCCGCCCATTTTCTTTGCATCTTAAGTTTCCAAATATCTAAAATCGTAAAAAAAAACGTCGCTCGAGAAGGTCCACCTCGACTTACTCCTCACGATAAATCTCTATCAACAGTCAAATTTACAATTATCTAGTCAATCTAACAATAGTTGTATTAAGACTATTCTATTTTCTTGTTATTATTTAACTGTTTGTTTTATGGGATGATTCGCATCGGACGATCCGCGATTATCAGTTCATTGTCTTATATTTGGTATTTATTTTACGTACGTAACGCGGCGTGACCCCTCACACGCATAGTCTCCCTTTGCTGAACTTGTAACCGCACTTACACACCACCCTATATTAGCAAGACGCGGTACAGTAGCGGAGGCACTGCCCACCACCAACAGCGTAAGGGGTCGTGTCCAGTCGCGACACCGTACCAGTAGGGAGCGGCATGGGCGACCTACAAAATAATTCTCGCAGGTGCCTCCACTGCCAGGACTGTATACAAGGACCTTTCAAATCATATCTGGCTACCAATTCTGGTATAATTCAGGGGAAGTCAAGTAACTTATCGAAACACGGTATTTTAAAGAAAGGCAACCTGGCCTTAATGCAGTCAAACCGTCTGCTCGTCCACCTTAAAATACGCGTCTCAAACGGAGGGGTCGTAGGGACAACCCGACCAGCGGCACTGCTACATAACCTGGAATAATACCATACTACTTGCATAACCTGGAAAACCAGAAGAAGATCACATATACCTAGTAGATTCATTGCCAGTAAAATCACGTCAAATTGAGTAAATACAAGAACTACTATTGTAGTGTCTTCTCCTCCGCCTAAACTCCGGCCGAGTGCACAATTACAATAGTGTTCTCTTCAGATCATAGTATAATTTTATAGAGGGAACAACGACGAGACGTCTATCTGCACCGCCCTAAAACCCAGCCAAGGTAGCACGTCATCTGTCTAAGTCAGGAGCCGAAGCCTCATGACCACCCTATAGAAGCACGCCTAGAGCATAATAAATTATAGGAAAGGAAACCGCGAATTACATAACTAAATTTACAAGCGTAAGCAGTACGCGAATCGTGACAGAACGATCATACCTAACTGCAGCAATATCAGTAAATTAAGAGCGTCACGCGTCTCCGCTAATACGCGTCTCATTCCCACATTGATGTTACGGCACTCAAGCGCATGTACGGTGAAATAAAAGCACACGTAAGGATCTGGCACACTTATTCGACACGACACGACAAAAACGGTAACAATTGATAATTGTAAATTAATGTCGTGTCGTGCCGGACGAGTGTGCGCAGCTTCATTTATTTGCATGCATTCAACCCAATTCGTTTTTTGTCGTGTCGTGTTGGATAAGTGTGCAAGATCCTTTACCCGCTATAGAAATTATTTATCGTCAGTTAAGGACACACCAGATACAGACGCGAGACAATTAAAGGTCGATTCTTTGATAGAAAACTTTAAAAACATATATCTCATTCACGAATAAATAATTAGTAGCTGTGGATTCTGAGCAGTACACAGTCGATTCTGACGAACTAATCGCGTTGGAAGAAGACTATCAATCAGTCTTAACTTGTAACCGAACCTCGTTACGTTAAGGAATTCGACATGACGGAAGCGTCTCCGGAGGAAAAGTAGTCCCTGAGGGTCAGGTTGAACTCGATTAAATATCAAGTACAAGGGAAACAGTGGTCACTGCTGTTTCATACGACACGTCTGTGTGTCCGTGGGTTTGAACCACTAAGCGGTGTAGCTTTGGGGGAAGAGTGGTATCGTATTCACGATTAATCAAATATAATTATATTGTTCGGTGAAAATAGTGTACAATGAAAAGTACTGTGTAGTCGTTTGTCGGTTGGCGGTGAGTACCACTTTCGTGGAGCGTTGTTCACGTAGTAGGTAATATACGCGGAAGTCTTTTATCAATCTCGCCTGAGTTGCTACAACGCAGCGTTAGTAGAGATAGATCCCAAGGGAAAGCCCATTATTAATACGAAGTTAATTGCAATGTCAAACGTTCACTGGACGTGAGAACTCATGGGCTAGGACTACGACCGTGCAGCGGTGAGGCGCAAGTGTGCTGGCCGTGCGCCTCGTCTGTCCGTCGTCAAATATCCCACGTCCTGAATCTATGTTTTATGTGTTCCGACTTGGACCAATAAAACGTATGGATCTGCTTCTATTTCAAATACACAGAATTTTGTCTACGGAAACTCTTTAGTGATGATAAAGACCAAACGGCGGGTAACCCTGGGATTGGCCGTGCATTCGTTCTATCTTACTTTGGATATTCCGTATTACTTTTGCTACTTGCAAACTGCCTACAAGCAATGACTAGGAGTGTCAGGGGATTTCTCAGTCACCTTATAGGTTTTCTCACTACGAAGTGGAAGGCAAATATACGATGCACTGCGGGGGCGTATTGCCGACCGGAAAATTGATCTAGTCCCCTCCACTTCTGTGGCCCTAAGTTTCTAAATTATATTTACTTCTCTTCGGATCTATCCCGCGTGACGCTGCGCTCGTAGCTAACGGTGTCAGCTTGCGAATGGAGTCAAATGTGAATTGAAAATACGGGTTAGTTTTAACTTCTTTTTGGACGCTAAGTCGTTGCCACGGTGCAATAATATATCTGCTTGTGATTCTCCGAGTGAGGCGCTTACAATTAGGTTCCGTGCCTGTATCTTTCTTAGACCAGTCGACACGGGAGAATATTTAACTCATCTAAAGGTAACGTTTCTTGCTTAGTGTCTCTATGAAGACTTCCGCGTGGTTTTTATTGAGTGATTTGATTTTGAGATTCGACGTTTATGACTTTTTGAATTTTAAGACTTTGAGAATTACTGTAGGCGACAGCCGTATGGCGTGTTCTACTTATTTACTTGCAGGATAGAATGCTTTTCCTAGTTTGTCGAACCCATATATCCGTAAGTAGAGATAAATTCATCTGCGAGAAACGGAGTCCCATACTGGGCGCCGCCCGGCATAACCACTGTACCTGAGTGGTTGCGTATGCTACTATGCCGGCGCAGTGGTAACGGCCCGCACACATGTATGGTCTAAGGTCTAAGTAGTCGTGCTCCCTGTCGCACAGACATAGTGGCACGCGTGCACATGTGGCCACACATATGTACGGTTACAAACTGAAACAAGAAAATTAATTCGCAAACCGAAGGATCTAGAATCTACATCGTCTAACATTTTACCTCGAGCCTAAACGGCATCACCGACAACGTCATCAACGCTCTCAACAACATGAAAAATAAAATTACTGGAAATAACCCTACCGCGTTTTGATGGTACCGTCGAAAAATGGCACGCATTCCGTGATCAATTCACATTAAGACTAGATCAAAACTATGGCATTTTCCTAGTCGACAAACTACAATATCTCCAAGCCTCACTAACCGGAAAAGTAGCACGCGCAGTCGAATCCATCGAAAATACCGCTGCTAATTAAGTATAAGGAAGCATGGAAAATCTTAACCGTCAAATACGACAATTTCCGTGAAGCAATATTACAGTATTGGTTTATCTTAGGGCCGGCTCCACCAACCTCGGTTAAATCGTTACTCAGCGGTTAACGTTTGTTAAATTATAATCTTTAAATTCATTTTATTTAGAAAGTTTTATATTCTAAATAAAAATGATTATTAATAATAAATACTAAAAATTAGAAAATGTAATTAAGAACTTACTAATATAAAGTATCTTATGTTTTCAAAACATATGCTTATTTCAAGCTTAATCGATTCTTTGCGTTCCACCAAACTTTGAACCCCGATTAAGTTAAGAAAACGCCGGTTAAACTTAACCGGCCAATTTTTGCCAGTTACCGTATTTAATTAGTGGTTAGCGTTTGGTAACATCTGGTAACATCGTCAAAATAAAATTGAAGTTATTACTATAGTCATGGACGCGTTATACTGTTATGCCGCGTTGGGAAGGTGTGGGGTGATAGTCTCGGTATTCACTCCTCTTCTCACAAGCACAACTTAAGGTTTATTAGGAATAGCGTACAGTTTGCAAAATGAACTAAGTGATTGAGCGGAGTATCGAGCAGCGTTACGATGTTGCTTGCTCGATGGTATTTCTTAGAGTATCGGGCCCAGATTTGGGCGTTTTCGAGGTGCTGTCTAGTGGGGGAAAAACCCTTAGCGTTGGTCACGTAGGCACGCGGTGCATATGGTGACATCACCATTGGCATAAAGCTTCGGTTGTCTTGAAACTTAAGTTATTCACGCAAGATGAAGGGCTTGCCCTAACGGATAGCTATAAAAATAGTGGTGGCTTAGACCTAACAGAGAAATGCTTAAATCTAGTGGTGGCTACAACCTAACAATACGACGATGTATTATCCTCAGAAGAAGAAGAAGGTTATGAACCTATTAGGACTCGAAGAAGAAGAATGATCAAAGACCGAATTAATTATTTTGAAACGTTAGACAATATCGACTTTTTTACAAGATTTCGTTGTACAAAAAATACTGTTGAGGCGTTGATACACGACATTGAGCCAAGTTTAGAACATGCGACAGCAAAGTATGTATAACTTAATTTTGGTAATTATGCCCGGATAGCAGGGAATATTGCAGGAATATTGTAGGAAGATTACTTAAACCTTGCAGCTGACATTCCCGGAGTATTGCAGGAATGTTGCTGCAATATTCCTATGTCCGCGCATAATTAGCAAAATCTAATCATAACTATTTTACTATGGCATTATGCCATAATATATGAATAGAATTGTACATTAAGACGAATAAAAATATATATTTTTACATAAAATTAATGTTTATTTTCAATTAAACCTTATAATAGTAATTTCGGTTGTTAACCCATTTGCATCGGAACCTCTGAATATGCTACAAGCCCAATTCATCCGAGACATGAAACCCTTAACGCAAATATATATTTTTATAAAATTTTTAGTATTTATTAACCGCTAATGATTTTTCCGCCATTCTTCCTACTGCCCTACACTTTTCTCCTCTTTACAAACTTCACAAAATACAATACGCTAATGACGATCAGCCGCGTATTACCATGTTTTGCCGCCTGCGGATTAAATGACACTGAGAATTGAACCAATCAGAGTCGCAGTTACAACAGAATTCAGACTCGCTGAGAGTTATCGCGAAGAGGGTATGCGGTTAACTAACCGGGGCTGAAATATATTTGGTGGAACGGAACAGCACTTAATCATGATTAAAGCCTCGGTTAAAAATTAATCATGATTAGCTAAGCGCCGATTTAACCGAGGTTGGTGGAACCGGCCCTTACCCTCAATTCCAAAATTACAAAGAGATACTCCTGAAGCGAACGACGAATTGATCGATACATTTCGGCAACACATCCGGGCTTTGAAAGGTGTAGGGGAACCTGTGTAGCATTGGGACAGCTGCATTGTTCATTTAATGTTCAGCAAAATAAACAACAATACCAAATTTCTGGAAATTTTCCGGTAAAGCGTGGCCATTACTCCGACAATAGCACCGTTGAAATACATAACAATGGTCAAAAAAGGCAAACAAATTTAAAATCCTCACGTACCAAAACTCTCGTGACAACAACCGCGAATCCAGAAATTCGCGATAACACAATCTTCAAATATCCATGTCCGATATGCAAGGAAAACGACCGAATATATCAATGCAAAACATCCCATGCATAGGGAGACTTAACCCTAGCCCCGGACGGCGCCTAGTACCGGACATTAGCTATATTTTCATGTACTGAAATGCGACGGAATTGTTTTCGTGGCAAGAACAGTGGTAGGAATACAAAAAGACATGTGCAGGCTTTGACAGGCTTCAGTTGTCTCTGCGTATGTCAGAAAAACGGTTTAATATTCTGTTTCGCGTGAAATCGATGCATCGTATAACTTTCAAAGGTGTATATTTATAAAATTTTGGCAGTAAATAAATATCTGAGTCGTGGTTTTATACGCTTTGGTAAGTACTTTTTAAATTTCTTTATGCTTGTTTATATAAAATGGACTACTTCTCAGAAAAATATATTTTTCCAGTCAGTTGACTATCCCTTGGTATCGGACAGAATATGGTCCCCTATTATCGGACAGTCAAAATCTTCACTACGTGTGTTCGTGTTTGGAATGATACTTATTCTCTTGATTTTAGTCGTTAGAAACAATACCTGCAACGGCACGGACATTAAAACAAAGAGGTGCGTGGAATGAAGAGATTTTAAAAACAGCACTAAACAAAATTATATCTAAAGAAATTAGTTTGACAGAAGCCTCTTCAAGATATGGAATTCCAAGAAGCACATTATCTGATAAAATAAATTTGTTAAAATCTGGAAAAGAAATTCAAATAAAAGCTCAACTAGGTAGATTTGTCACAACGTTTTCGAAAGAATATGAACAACAGTTAATGAATCACGCAAAAGATTTGGCTAATCGTTGCACATCACTGACGAAAAAGGAATTTTTAAAACTAGCATATGACTTGCCGTTGATCTGAAGATTTCTCATCGCTTTAACACTGAGAAAGGAACAGCTGGGAAACATTTTTATTATAATTTCATGGATAGATCCCCTGAGATGTCTCTACAAACACCTGAATCTACGAGCTTGATGCGAGCGACACCCACAACACCAATTCCAAGGACGAGCAAAATGGGCCAATAGACTAATATGGAGCCATCTACTAACTTTGAAGCTCATGTATATAAAACAATTTTAAGATTGTCCCCGTTGCCCAAAGCAGCCAAAAAACATCGGAGTTAAGAAAGAGAAAGTGCTGTTACGGCCCGGCGTTATATTTTCAAATTTTTATGCCCTTGTATGAGGCTTGCGCAAGCATTGAGAAATCTAGCCCATATGAGTGGACCGTTTTGGTAATAATGTTAATAGTTTTCCGTCTCCGGGCCGTAGCAGACCGACGAACCTTGGGATCACCAGCGCCCGTGTGCGCACGTGTGCGTGTGTGAGTGTGACAAGGACGCATTAGGTTAAGTGAGCGTAAAAGAGTCGTTAGTCTATAAGAGACCTGCGAACATGGATATTATAGTTTTGTTCACATTTTAAGTTAATTTTCTTTTAAATAGTTACCGACGACAAATGCGCATTTTTAGTTCAGTTACACATATACTCTTAGCACTGATTGCTCCTCGTGATTGTTGAACGGCAATCTCCCTTAAATCCGGCTAAAGGAAACGTTCATTATTCTTTTCTTAGTTCACATAAAGTTCCTTTTCTTTTAATTTATTATTAACCGCCCGAGTAGCAAGTTGCGCACGAACATCGAATGCCGGGATGACAACCGCTGCGTAGCAATAATTCGACAATAACAAAACTGCGAGCCGCTGACCCAACCGTGAAGGGAGGGGATGCGGAAGACGTCCTTCTCGCGCGCAGCTACCGGCTCGCGACGCAAAATTCGTGGCAGTTGGCTGTAAAATCGCGAGGTGCGTAGACTCCTGCCCGGGGGTTATTATATTTTAGTATATTTGAACTTAATCGTGCATATTCTTACAGTATCACGAAGGACTCAGTACTCCCCGTTAAAACTTGGTGTTTTAGTTGAGCAAAGGACTCATTGTGATAAAATTAATCAAGTTTATTTGCGTTATAGAGATAAGAGCGTATTGTAATATTTTCTCCACCACGTGGCCGGCGCTTCACGCCGAGCCTCGAGCGTTCATTCGATTTCATTTCTTTTCTTTAGTTTTCCTTTAATTCCATTTGGCTTCTTTCATTTAATCTGAATAAGATTGGCGTGAACTGAAATAAGAACGAAATTGGCTGTAGCTTGTTGAGTCCTGTTAACAATCAAGTAGCTGCTTCCCGAGAACGCTCGTTAAGCATTAGGCTAAAGTATTAACTACCGATACTCATTCTGCATTTCGATCCGAAGGTACTCATCGAGCAAAGACAAGCGAGAGAGAAATAGCGAAAAACAGCGTGCGAGGAAAGTAAATTGTAAAGGAGCGAGAGGTGTGAAGAGCGAGGAGTGCGAAAAGCGAAGGAGAGAGCGTGTGTACAGCGTTAACGGTAAGAACTTTCCAGCATCTTTCTATGCGATGTATTGAATCTACCGACCACAAATACGTCTTAGTGCAAGCTTTGAATTTCTAAGGCGTAAAAGGTTAGAACTAAAATCCGTTCGAGTAATACCGGTTTATCAATGATCGCGAGGAACCCGTAAAATATTGTAACTGCGCAGGCGTCGCCCGCGTGACGAGCAAGCGGCGTCGTACACTCGGCTTTGCTTTGTAATAAGATCTACTCCACAACTCATTGTATAGTCTCACAAGATGTAAGAGAGCAACGTTATTCTTTCAATATAGATTCAGTCTAGTATAACTAAACTAAATTGCTTTATTAACTATTAACAACCTGATTCGAACTAACACCTGACCAGAGAAAGAGAAACCCAATAAAACCTGTACGGGTTTACGAAGCCGCGAATCCTATAAGTCCTGCCGATATCTACCAGCCTGTAGTTTTACATAAAGGGGGAAATTAGATATCTCTAATTAGATACGAATAACATCCGTATTATGACTATCGAACATATCCAGCGTTAAACCGGGTAAGGAGAGGCCGCTCGCCATTTCATTAAAACGATAACTTTACCCGGACGTAACAGTGCGAAAAAAGCCAAATTCTAACTTTCCCACATATTGTTAGCAACACGAAACGAAAATGAAAAGAAGGATAAAGATGAAAGAAACGTGGGGATAAAAATAAAAAAAAATTAATAACCCCCAAAAAATAAAGAATAGGAGAGCGCTAGCAGAGAACAATACAAACGAAACGACTGTTTGTATAGTGTGTTTGGAGATCAGTGATGAGGACTGGATGCAATGTTCCAGGTACCAGGAATGGGCTCACGAGGCTTGTGCCGATATCCCTCAGTGCTCAGACATTTACATATGCGATAGATTCTAAATTATTTTAAAGTTCTTTCTTTATTTTTCGTCTGTCCGGTACTAGGTGTCACTACATGGTCCTACAAAAAATCATTCCAAAGTTTAATGCTAGTTTACGTTTAATATTGTGATGATGTTATTTTGTTAATTGTTCGAAAACCCCGCTTTCGCGCCGAACAGTAGTGGAGCGGAGCATACGGCGCGGCTGCGCACAGCGCCGATCTCCTCGCGAGCTACGTGCGGCGAAGCACAAGCGAAATGGAGATACGCGCGCGTGTAAGCACCAACTCCCGCTGGCCCGTCTCACCCGCCAACACCCCGCTGGCTTGGTGGGCCACCGACTTCCCGGAACCGCCAATGTTTTGACTTTACAGCGGTTAAAGATTCGAATAGCACGACCTGGTAGCTCTTGGAGGTCGGAGGGCATGCGACCCAAGGGGGAAGCGACCGCCCGTTGCTTCCTCCTTCGTGTAAGGACCTCTGAGCCGAAAAGACGTGAGCGTAGCGAGCGAAAAAGAGAGAGAGAAAAAGGCGATAAATAGTTTCCCAAAGTGCAATATCCCGTTCAATGCGGTGACTTCTTTATTCGGTGCAGTATCCCGTTCGATTCGGCGACTTTCTTGTATTAGGTGCGGTATTGTAAGGCGTGAAAGCTCGTCCGAAACGGTGCGGTATTATAAGACGTTCTAGCCCGTTCGAATTGATGCAGCATTTTCTCCAGGCGTAAGATCGCGTTCGAATCGGTGACAAACAGTTCAAGTTTCGGTTTCAATAAAGAGTGTGAATAGTTAAGAAAGGAGTCTTCTTTTCGAAACCCTCCTTTCTACAGTTCGCGTGAGAACTGTACGAGTAGCTCCCACGAAGAGGCCGGGGTACTCTTCGAACATTAATTTAGTTCAATATCTATCATTGTTAACTTGTAATTAATGTAGAATAAAATAAAAAAAAAATTATTTCGTTTAATTATCTCAAGAAAACCTTAACCGTCCGGTACTAGGAGAACTGCCCCTACTCAAAGGACAAACGTATCCACGCCGTGGAAAAGGCCATGCTATGCATAAACTGTCTCGGCAAGGATCATTCCTTGAGCCAGTGCAAGGGTGGTAACTGCAGACAATGTAATCAAAAACATCATACATATCTACATAAAAACGTGCAGGCTACAGAAAACGAAAGACAGAAACCTTCATGAGTAACTCAACAATTGCATCATTCCTTTGCTCTAAGCATTCCCTCCGACGATTTTTTACCTACGGCTGTTCTACATGTGCTCAACAATCGAAAACAAACCATATCGTGTCGCACTATCCATTGATAGTAATGTTGATCCGTGTCAATACACGGCATCAACAACGAATTTCATCACCGATGAGTTAGCCGTAAGGCTAGTCTTTCAAAACAAAATTACAACGTTCCCATCGAAACATTCGGGGAGCTAATGACAACTTCTACGCACTGCGTAACGACAACTATTAAATCAAGGCTCAACAATAGGGAAAAAGCAACAAACTTTTTAACGATTCCTCGTATAACCAATTTTATACCGGATCAAATAACACTGGACAACTGTCAGGAAATTAGGGATTTATTGGGCGAAATCCACACCACTATTACGTGCAAAACTAAACGGGTGCTTTATTAGTGGAGCAGAGCACGTGTGCACAGAATCACGACCGGAAAAGAATAAAGAAAATTGAACTTATAGATTGGCACCTGCTCGGGCGCCGTGGAGTGATTAATACATAGATTGTCTTAACACTAATGTATTCGGCACATGTCGATCTAGGGCAGTGTTTCCCAAACTTTTCGAAGCCACTGCCCCCCACACATAATCTAAAAAAAAAGAGCACATAGTACACTGACTACACGAACAAATTAGGAAGTTAATCTGTATTTATTTTGCAATAAATAAGGCAACAATTTATTAGGCACGAACTTATGTGAGCATAACTGAACAAAAAATAAATTAGCCGAAAATTTGTCTTCATTAATTTGTTTATGTTTACATTTCAATAAAGCAACAAATTTTTGGGAACCAACGTTTTAATGCGATGGATGGGCTTGATGAGATGATACCAATTTCTCAACGTCCGGTTTGAATTGGCTAAGCAAGAGTCTTAAATCTGCACGTTCACAAATCTGAAGTCGATTTCTTTGCTTCGAAACAAGTCGAGTGACTGCACCAAAACCACGTTCCACCAATTAGGAAGTTGGGAAACCAATTACGAGTTTTTTGACCACCGTCCATAGTCGAGGATAGCGATCACAAATTTCCTTCTGTAACCAAAATTCTTGATAGCTTTTCCCAAACTTCGGCTTCAGTTCGATATCGTGTTGCAATTCAATTAATTCTTCCTCATGGGCAGTGATAGCAGATCTGGCCCGAAAACTCCATTGGAGTTTTTTGGGTGGGGGAAACCTCGGCAAGTGTGCGTGCTTGTCCGTGAGAGCTGCGCGTGCCGTTTCTCGCCGAATCGCGCTCGGCTTTGAGAGAAGGACGGAACTATGCTGCGTCCCCTTTCAACCAGCAACGCGCGTTGCGTCTTTGTTCGACATGCAGTCGCGGCGTCGCGTCTTCGTTCCGCACACAGGCCGGTGACAGTGGTGCCAGATTTTGCATAAGGCATCACACGTACCATTGCGTTCTTTCAGCCGGAAGGCAAATCGGGCACCACCGCCGTGAACAGAGCGCGATCCAGAGAAAAGTGAATCGAGGAGAGTTTGGGATTGACTCGTCGTACTCATCGTCGCTCGTCGACGTGATTTTTTTTCGTCGGTTCGCGCCTAGCCATGGTTCAATTTTTTTTCACAGAATAATTTGTTTTTTTAATTATTCATCACACGGCAACAAACGATATTCATTTAAAAATATTTTAGTACTTACTACGGATAGTTTTTAATATTTTGTCAGCGGAATAGATGTGTCGTATTGGTTTATAATAGACATGGGCAAAAAATATATTTCATAAATTTTGGTTTCAGTAACATTAATCTTTCTGTGGTAGTAATAAATAAGAAAGTATATAATAAATGTCAATTATTGCGTATTATGCATTAACCGTGAAACAAGTAAAATAGGAGCACTTCTTGCACTAGAACGTTCTGAGGGATCGTACTAACACGCGATTTTAACACACGACAGCGTACGTCAGGAAGAATTTGCTTGACACGACGCGACGACGGTGCGAATGTTTTTATGAGTTGTTCTCTATGATTTGTTCTGCATGATTTCTTTTCTAAATAGAAGGTGATCAAATTGTGTATATATTCTAACAGTTCTCAGCAAGTCCCATCACATTAAGTTGAAACGTTTTTCTTACTTCGCACGTTTAGTTTAAGAACGCTCTCCCCATATCGTGAAAGAAAAAGTTGTTCGGTTGAATAAGGCAATTCACTGTTCATACTGTAATCCATATGTACGTCCATTGTCGCATTCTGCCCACGAAATGTCGCAACGTGAGTATTGTCAAAGAAGGCATGATAAATCAGGACAATAATAACTAAATCCCTGTGAATTGAAAACCGAAACTTTCATTCTGCCGCTCCCGACCGACCGCGGGTCGCGGTTGGACTAATTGAAATATCTGAAAAGTCTAACCATTCTTAGCACGTATTTCACGTACGTACTAGAAATGATTCCCCCGGAACTGTAATCGACTTTTCCAATGTCATTTATTCATCATTATGTACGATATGTATTACATTTAAATGCACATGTACAGGGTGCACAGGTTGTGATAGTTAGGTTTGTTCCTGTAAACGGTAAGTATTACACAAAATTATAGAGGAAAGGGTTCGATGGGATTGAATATCTCCGTCGTTCAAAGTGGACAGAGGTATTGCCGCACGCTGTATGATTATCATAAAATGTGGTACAATAGGGCTATAGGCGACGGTCCACGTTAAAAAACCGAACGCGCTAGTCGTGGCACCTCATGGGTGGCGTGGAAGTCCACATATCTTAAATTTTATAAACAAAAACCTTACATACGCATTTGCATTTGTCGGGTGCAACGTTGCACTTTCGAATTGAAGGAAGTCTCGTAGAATATAGATATTACGAAGGCTTACTTACGGTGCGCGCTGAGTCACCCATTGAATCAAATTGTTTTTCTCCTTGATTCAATGGGTAGCATACGACGCGTCGCAGTGTAGCCGCTCAGTTCTGACCAGAAGAGAGTAAAACAATGAAGTAACGCGAATCGGCCTCTGATTCCGCATATATGTAACGCTACTTCCCCTCGCTCCGTCAACGCCAGTCAGCGCGCACACGGAATAAGGTGGGGGTCGCCGAGAAGTGGAAGAAGAAGGGGAATGTGGCACTTGTGCTACGAGTTGCCCAGGCCTGCCTTATGCGAAATCTGGCACCACTGTCACCGGCCTGTGTGCGGAACGAAGACGCGACGCCGCGACTGCATGTCGAACAAAGACGCAACGCGCGTTGCTGGTTGAAAGAGGACGCAGCATAGTTCCGTCCTTCTCTCAAAGCCGAGCGCGATTCGGCGAGAAACGGCGCGCGCAGCTCTCACGAACAAGCACGCACACTTGCCGAGGTTTCCCCCACCCAAAAAACTCCAATGGAGTTTTCGGGCCAGATCTGCTATCACTGCTCATGGGCTCCAGGCAGTGTGGCCAGATTTTGTCCCTCTGGTACCATCGGTACCAGTTGAGTGGGGATACGCGCAAGTGTGCGTGCCTTGTCCGTGACAGTTGCGCGCGCAGAGAAGGACGGAACTATGCTCCGTCTCCCTTCCACCAACGTCATCCGACGTCAGGGAACCGTGACGTAGTATAAGAAAGAACAGAGCCATGCTCCGTCTTGCTTCCACTATCGTGACGTCGTGTAAGAAAGGACAGAAGTATGCTCCGTCCCCTTTCAACCAAAAACGCGCGTCGCGTCTTCGTCCCTCATACAGTCGCGGCGTGGCGTCTTTGTTCCACACACAGGCCGGTATATGCTGTGACAGAGTGGTGCCAGATTTCGCATTAGGTGCCGCACGTAGCATTGCGTGTTTGCCGCCGAAAGCCAAATCGAGCAACACTGCGTTGAGCGTGAACGCGATCGAGAGAAGTGCAGGCACGAGAGTTTTGATCTTTGCATTGACTCGTCGTCGCTCGTCTTCGCGTTCGTGCTCGATACGAATAATATTGCTCCATTTGCAAGATGAGAATTCGATGAACTATTGATATTATTATTTATCCAATTTGTTGCTGACTGCAGAGGAATTTGTAACCGTACAAACTTTAAAGCCCGCGCCGGCACAGGAGATCGCACCGGCGCCCGCCCGGCGGAGATAGGAGAAGTAGGGAAAGCGAGCCTTGTACGCACGGACACCGCGTGGCCGGTAAGGTGAGGATCGCACTACTCACTTACCGACCTAATCATGCCCGAGCACATGAGGGGAAGGACCTAACGGTACTTCCCATCACGAATTCACATACCTCCCCTCATGCGGCTCGGGTATAAAAGGCGCCGTTCCGCGGCAATCATTATCGAATTACGATCACCTCTGACGCGCTGACAAGCCCAGAGACCACGAACTATCTGACGCGCTGCGAAAGCCCAGATATCGCGACTAAAAGAAAATCGCCGCGTGACAAATCGCATATCCCGGAAGACTCCGCAAAAGACGGGCCCGGCTATTAATCGATACACGCCGTGCCGCATCGGTATCGCCACATACGACGATAGTTTTCATTTCTCCGCGAACATATAAGTAATCGTATAACGTCAGTCAGATCAAGACTTTTAGACAAACCTAACATCCAAGAACCTACCGCAGTATCCGACGGACGAGGTGGCTTACCCCGCTCACGCACCGGCTACAGCCACGCTCGCTTTCGTCTCTTCATCTCACATACCACTTTACCCGACGGATAAGGTGGCCTACCCCGCTCACGCACCGGTCAAGGCCACGCTTGTTTCGTCTGCCCATAAAACACACAAAACCACAATACCCGGTGGCTGCAATCAACCTCACCCGCTCTCGGTACCGGCCAGGTTGATGTGCAGTTCGCCAAACCAATTGTAGAACACCGAAAACCTATGGTCAGGGAACTCTCACCCGCTCTCGGCACCGGCAAAGAGTTCGCCTGATTCACGCTCTCCTATCACAAAAGACACGACGTACAGAGACGCTCTCCGCGACCGACAACAGTAACCGAACGCGCCGCGCCGACAACCGCGTCGCGTATATATACAATACACCGGCGAGCGACACTCAAGAATTGTATACCAGCATTGTACATCAGAAACACAGAATATACAACATACATTACAGTATTAAACTATCGCTCATCACGCTACGCCTCCCTACCGCCCACTCCTGCACACACCATCGAATTTCTACTGCAAGGAGCGAACTCGGCCGTCGCTGCCACAAGGAGAACCCGGCATTGCACCGCCGCCGCAGCGAAAAAGGCCGGAGACCCGCCAGACTCAGTCACCGCTGGCGGGCCGTGCTCACAGGAGCACTCCACTAATCATTTGTACGGTGACAAATTATTTATTAATTAATTAATGAATTAATGAATTATTTAAAAATTAGTTCATTTATTGATAATTATTTAAAAAATTCACAGGACAAATGACATGCGTTCCATGTTAAAGTATTTCAATCATATTAACATTTAATGTATTTCAGTTTACGTTTCAATAATATTAATCTTTGTCCGGTAGTAAAAAAGAAGATACACTGTACTAAATGATAATTCAGGTACGCTGAAATACCTCTGGGATAAGTTGCTTCAGCCAAGGGGGCAAATATTGTTAGTACAGTAACACTTCACAGAGCTCATAGTATTCCAAATTTCAACGTCACCGATATATTTTTGCCATACATCGTGGTAATAACTTCTACGTAGTCTAAGAAGAAGAATTGTCCTCGAGTCGCACTTTATCGCAGGAGGTACCATAAATCACGAGAATAATCGAAAATCGTCTCGAAAGTATAACCTTCTTAGCGCGTAAGCAGTTGACATGTCACACGATGCATAGATACGATATTGTGTGTATCACATTGCGAGATATAAGTATTTCGTTCGTAAAATACTACATTTTCTTACGTGGTCTTCCACGCCACCCATGAGGTGCCACGACTAGCGCGTTCGGTTTTTTAACGTGGACCTTCGCCTGTAGCCCTATTATACCACATCGCATAGCAATTTTATGTGGTGTCTAGCAAATGTATTGCAAAACAGGTGTCTGACAATTGTTAATATCAAATGTGGTGTCTAGCAAATGTATTGCAAAACAGGTGTCTGACAATTGTTAATATCAAATGTGGTGTCTAGCAAATGTATTGCAAAACAGGTGTCTAAGCAGGAGTTACAGCGATGAAATATGAAAATAAAGTAAGCGAGACGGTAGGTAGAGTACTGGTTAAGGAATGTCTGAACGAGAAAGTGCAAGGAAGAAGTACGAGAGAAAGAAGAGAGTACCAAAACAGGAATGGATTTAGCCAAGACGAAATTACAGAAATGGAAGAGCAGGGACGAGATGTATGTGAGGAACAGGCGAACAGGGATAGGGAAGATCGGTAAAGCGCGAATGTATGGCATGAAAGAAAGCAAAAGCGACATTTTCATAGTTTTTTATTTTAAGTAAAAATATGTAAATTAAGATTAAGTTCAATAATAAAGTGATAAATAAATTAAATGAATTAAGTTTAAGGTAAGTGGCTAAGTAAATAATATATGTAAGTAATACAAAAATAAGTAAATTAACACATTTTATAAATATAAATAAATTAATAATAATTATTGGTCACATTTTTAACGTTGACCCGCCTATTCCCGCGAATGCTTCCTCGTCCACGACCTCCGCCGCCGCCGCCGTTATCACCGCCGCCATTACCGCCGCCGCCGCCGCCACCACCTCGGCCGGAACGGCGCGCAAACCAGCGCGCGCGGCTCTTGCCGGCCCCTCTTTTCTTCTTCTCTGCAAAATATACATACATATATGAATGTATGCAACGAATGAAATCACACTATTATACATGTATATATGTATGTATGTATGTATGTATGTATGTATGTATGTATGTATGTATGTATGTATGAGTATTGTTAATGTACTACGATATGTTTGAATAATACACTCACTTTGTTCCATGAACCGCCTTAGGAGCTCGCCGCAATTAACGCAATTGTGGGCCGCGGCCCCTGCGCCTACCGGCGCGGGTGGTGCGCCTACCGGTGCGGGTGGTGCGGGTGGCTTCGCGCGTGGTGGCGATTCGGTGATGTCTATCACCGGCGGCGTCGCCTTCGCCACCCTGGGCACCTCCACGGCTCCTCCTTGAGCCGCGACACCTGCCAATTGCGCGGGTGCCTGCGCATTGCTGCTAGCCGGCGTTTCCGCTAGTTGCAAGCGCTGCAGTTCTGCAAATAGAATATGTTAGAAATATTATCCTGTTCTCGTCTAATTTTCAAAATGTCTACTCAACTCGACGGTTCTGGGGCAAGTGCATGCCTTGTTGTCGGCCGTCCCCTTACCAACAGGCATTGCCTGCTCCAATTTTACGGCCAGATCCATTTACACATTTGTTCCCGACGCTCTCTTTTTCAAAATCCAATCGATGCTCCAAGCATCGATCATAACTCGAATCTCAAATATGGCAAAACATACGATAGAACGACATAATCGATACATCGCACTCGTCAATGAATGAAGGCACCGACAGACGCGCATCGGCCATTCGATTCCTTCGTTCCACAAGCGCACTCTGCAATAGTGACGCTAACAAATATATTATTTAATTTGAGCAAAAGACAAACTCACACATCAATCTGATTTATTTTATATATATATATGTATTACTTACGAGGGAAACATATATCCATATCCATGGAGTGCATTTTTGTCACTTTTTTCGTCTTCTCTTTCCAATCACAAACACGAGACTGCTCGTTCCGCGATCGGCGACCGAAGTTCGATCGCTGCTGTCGGCATGACACACACACAGACACACACACACACATATACGCATAGGCATACACATGTACGACGTATACGCGTCAATGTGCATGTGTTGCATCCTCCTCTCCTTGATGGACAAAAGATAATCGATTATCGATTGTTTACGTACTGTCTATGTTTCTTACCTCCCCCAGATTGGGGGGAGGCAACAATCGATAATGGATCATCTTTTGTCCAAGCGTTACACGATGAGCGGTGAATTGCATAGACAATAGGCATCACAGTATTTCACGTGAAGTGGCTGGCCGATCTGCGGACGCTAGCGTAGCACAATTTTTTGTATTTTTGTTAATAATTTCATTTTATTTAAGTGTGTGTTTGTGTGTGTGTGAATGTGTAGTGGTAAGCTAACATTTTAAGTATTTTTGTTGGTTTCTTTGTCACTCTATAAAAATGCAATGTGCGAAAAACCCTCAAAAAAACCGAAGCGAAGCTTTTCAGAAGCTTGGCTTCGGGACTCAAAGTACAGTTCGTGGTTACGCAGTGTCCTGTTAGACGAAACATCTTATCATTGCGCATTTTGTAAAAAAAATTATTCCTGCAATATGCGTATTTCGAAACATGCGAATTCTCCGGGACACTTATCCAATCTGAAAAACCGCGAATCCGTAATAAATCACGACGTTACAACGTCGCAGTTGAATTGTCCGGTGACCCGCACTTTTCGGAAACAATGGTTAGAAGAAACAGAATTTCAACCATGGTTACGCGAGGTGCCAAACAGTAAAACGTCGTGTTTCTGCATTTTTTGTAAAAAACATATATCGCGAAGAGTGGATAAAATCTGGCGTCACGCAGAGTCCGCAGACCACATAATCCAGTGTGGTCCATGATCCGCACCTAGGTGCGATTTCGAGTCCCCACCCGACTACCCGTTGTTATGGTGACGGACGACGCTGAGTGCGTCACATGATCGCTTGCGCTGAGCCGGTAGGGTATATGGGGGGAGGGGAGGGGGGTCGGTGGTGCGTCCAGCTAGTGAAGGTGGAAGCAGCCGCGTGAGGGGCCCCACCGTGACCACACTGACATAATCAGTGCACAAAATATAGAGACACAAGAAACCGACAAAGATGTTCATACGACGGACGAAGCAGATTCATCGTTACAAACGCGAAAGCAAGTAGCGGAGATTCAGTACGCTGTTTTCGTCGCTGAAAACAATATTTCCTTCAGAACAGCAGAAAAGTTGTTAAAATTTTTCCAAACTGTAGGAAAAGATTCAGAGGTATTACAGAAAATGTGTATAGGCCGGACGAAATGTGAAAACGTACTTTCGCAAGTCGTATGTCCGATTGAAACGGAACGTGTTTCGAGCATTCTTAGAAATACAAAATTCAGCATCTTTATTGATGAAACGTCAGACATTTCTAATACGAAATGGATGACGTTTCATGTACGGTTTGTTAATCCGGAAACATCACACGTAAACTCGCAATTAGTCAAATTAATCAAACTTGATGCAAAAAATTGTGGCGCGGAAAACTTGTTTGAGAAATTCCGGAACGAAATGTATAAACTACAGATTCCATTTGGGAATATTGTTGCCTTGTCATGCGACAATGCCAACGTTATGACGGGTAAACATTTATCCTTCCAAAACAAGCTAGAAGAAAGGTGTGAAAATGTTTTAACATTGAAATGTCCATGCCATTCCGTAGCGTTAGTTGCCAATGCTGCATGTAAGATGGTTCCGGCTAAATGCGAGGAATTTTTAAAAAAGATATCAAGTTTTGTTAACTGCAGTCCAAAGCGAGCTACTATTTTCAGTGATTGTTTTCAAGAAAGACACCGACAAATTTTGAAATTGTCCGAAACGCGATGGTTGTCTCGTCATTCTTGTATCACAAGAATCGTCGAATGTTGGGACGATCTGGAGTACTTTTTGACCGACTTAGTTAAGACGGAAACAACAAAACGTGCTCAAGGTTTTCTACTAGTGATGCAGAATCCTGATGTAAAAGTTTATTTCTTATTTCTCAAAAATATTTTGCATTTCTTCAGTTCATTCACAACATTTTTCGAAGCTCTGGAAACTCGAATTCAATTCTTGCAACCTAAATCCATCGATTTGTTTACGACAATTTGTCAACGGTTTGTGAGACCAGAGCTTCTACAAGATTCAATTTGTAATATTAATTTTTCAGTATCAGAAAATCATTTGCCATTAGAGACAATTAATGTTGGAAATGAATGCGAAGAGTATTTGAACAAATTGCTCTCAGAGGGGCACGCGGACATAGTTACAAATGTCCGTCAGAATTGTTTGCAATTTTACGTTAGTGCTGCTAAGGGGATTTGTAAGAGATTGCCACTCAAGGACCCATTTTTAACAAAATTAAAAGTTTTTGAACCGCACACGGCCTTGCGCGATAGTGACAGAGAAACGACGTTTAACGATGTTTCTTTTGCCGCACAAGCTCTTGGCGGATTTGATACAGATGGGTTAAGACAAGAGTGGTTCGCTTTACATCACGATTTTACGGAAACAGAAAAAGATAACCTGTTACAATTAAATTTCGATGCAATGTGGGAAATAATTTTAAATCGGAATACTAAATACCCCCATTTGCAATCTCTCATTCATGCAGTTAGATCGTTACCAAATTCAAATGCCGATGCCGAACGAACCTTTTCCTTCTTACCAGACGTAAAGACAAAAAAACGAAATAAGCTGTCGCCCGTCCAGATGAACGCTATATGTGTTGTAAAATCAGCGTTGCTCGCGAGAAGGGAAACTGCTTTAAATTTGAACATTACTGACGAACACTTATCTCGCATGTCAAGTCGGACATTATATTCTGGATGTTCCAGAGAAAGAGATGTCACAGTAAATGCAACAGAGATTGCTCCGATTGCTGGTCCCTCCTCGTCTACTGATTTTTAGTAATAACGTCGATCATAAAATAAACTTCATTTTGTGAGCTTCGTTATTTATATTATAACACAGTCATGACGTCGTTCAACGACAAATGTCTTAAAATCTGTTTTGCAAAATAATTGCTAGACACCACATTTGATAATAACAATTGTCAGACACCTGTTTTGCAATACATTTTCTAGACACCACATTTGATAATAACAATTGTCAGACACCTGTTTTGCAATACATTTGCTAGACACCACATTTGATATTAACAATTGTCAGACACCTTTTTGCAATACATTTGCTAGACACCACATTTGATAATAACAATTGTCAGACACCTGTTTTGCAATACATTTGCTAGACACCACATTTGATATTAACAATTGTCAGACACCTGTTTTGCAATACATTTGCTAGACACCACATAAAATATTAACAATTGTCAGACACCTGTTTTGCAATACATTTGCTAGACACCACATTTGATAATAACAATTGTCAGACACCTGTTTTGCAATACATTTGCTAGACACCACATTTGATATTAACAATTGTCAGACACCTGTTTTGCAATACATTTGCTAGACACCACATAAAATTGCTATGCGATGTGGTATAATAGGGCTACAGGCGAAGGTCCACGTTAAAAAACCGAACGCGCTAGTCGTGGCACCTCATGGGTCGCGTGGAAGACCACGTAAGAAAATGTAGTATTTTACGAACGAAATACATATACCTATCTCGCAATATGATACACACAATATCGTATCTATGCATCGTGTGACATGTCAACTGCTTACGCGCTAAGAAGGTTATACTTTCGAGACGATTTTCGATTATTCTCGTGATTTATGGTACCTCCTGCGATAAAGTGCGACTCGAGGACAATTCTTCTTCTTAGACTTCGTAGAAGTTATTACCACGATGTATGGCAAAAATATATCGGTGACGTTGAAATTTTGAATACTATGAGCTCCGTGAAGTGTTACTGTACTAACAATATTTGCCCCCTTGGCTGAAGCAACTTATCCCAGAGGTATTTCAGCGTACCTGAATTATCATTTAGTACAGTGTATCTTCTTTTTTACTACCGGGCAAAGATTAATATTATTGAAACGTAAACTGAAATACATTAAATATTAATATGATTGAAATACTTTAACATGGAACGCATGTCATTTGTCCTGTGAATTTTTTAAATAATTATCAATAAATGAACTAATTTTTAAATAATTCATTAATTCATTAATTAATTAATAAATAATTCCTTTGCAGTCAGCAATAAATTGGATAAATAATAATATCAATAGTTCATCGAATTCTCATCTTGCAAATGGAGGAACATTATTCGTATCGAGCACGAACGCGAAGACGAGCGACGACGAGTCAATGCAAAGATCAAAACTCTCGTGCCTGCACTTCTCTCGATCGCGTTCACGCTCAACGCAGTGTTGCTCGATTTGGCTTTCGGCGGCATACACGCAATGCTACGTGCGGCACCTAATGCGAAATCTGGCACCACTGTCACAGCATATACCGGCCTGTGTGTGGAACAAAGACGCCACGCCGCGACTGTATGAGGGACGAAGACGCGACGCGCGTTTTTGGTTGAAAGGGGACGGAGCATACTTCTGTCCTTTCTTACACGACGTCACGATAGTGGAAGCAAGACGGAGCATGGCTCTGTCCTTTCTTATACTACGTCACGGTTCCCTGACGTCGGACGACGTTGGTGGAAGGGAGACGGAGCATAGTTCCGTCCTTCTCTGCGCGCGCAACTGTCACGGACAAGGCACGCACACTTGCGCGTATCCCCACTCAACTGGTACCGATGGTACCAGAGGGACAAAATCTGGCCACACTGGCTCCAGGTCCCTCAATATCTACAAATGGATTAATTACCCAATCTGGAACTTCCATGATAAAAAGATCCTTAAATCGTTCTGACATATCTTTATGCAACGTGTCTAAATGATCACAAAATGCTCTCAGATCATTGTCAGTTACACCAGCTTTCTTTCCTAGCTCATGCAGGGAGGGAAATTGGTGTAGCATACGGCGGCCTATATTTCGTTTAAATAAATTTAACTTTGAAATAAAAGCAGATACCGCGGATTTTGCCTTAATTAGGTTGATCTCATTTCCCTGCATCTGTGAATTCAGTTCATTGAACTTTGCGAATAGTTCTGATAAATATGTAATATCATATCTGATATCTTTAAGTTTGTCACTGAACATAGCATCTTTCTTTTATACAGTTATACAGTTTCCTTTTGATAGCCAACGAACTTCAGTATGCAGTAGCAAACATTGAAAATCTTCATCATTTTCCAAGCACAAATCACGAAATAGTCGATCGTTAAGAGCATGAGCTTTGATTCTGTTAACAGCAGTAATTACAGTGTGTAATGACTTGTGGAGGCGATCACTGAGTTTCTTGTGAACCAGGTGTTGTCGGTAAATGACACAATAAATTGTGAAAACATTTGGTACATATTTCCTCAAGTATGCAATGCACCCATGATATGTTTTCACAAATGTTTTCACTATTCATTGTGTCATTTACCGACAACACCTGGTTCCCAAGAAACTCAGTGATCGCCTCCACAAGTCATTACACACTGTAATTACTGCTGTTAACAAAATCAAAACTCATGCTCTTAACGATCCAACTGGTCGTTATCATGGGTGCATTGCATACTTGCTCCATCCGTCGCAACAGCAAGTATGTTACTAAGTGGAATTTTATTGTCTCTGAACAACTGCTCAACAACACGAAATATTGACTTCGCTTTAGTATCTGTTTCCAATGGTCTTGCAAACAACAAGTCCTGAGTTAAATTATCATCTTTGATAAAGCGCACGTAAGCTAGAAGCAAGGACTCATTGCCTGGCAAAGTTGCACCTTTGCCTCACGGCAAAGGTTTGAATAGGTTTCCAAGTTCAAATTGTAAAAGTGCTGTATATCATTTTATTCGAGAAAGTCTGGAGAATTTTTTGCAACAAATGAAACTTGTCTAACTTATACATCTACGGTCTGATTGTTGTTCAAAGTCGAAAAAAAGATCTTTTATCAAAATTCAATTACTCAGAATCTCGAGCCAATATTCAAAAACGGGTTTTAGTTTCGTTTGCAGCGGGTCAAAATTAATCGAAATTGGCTAGTTTCGTTCAAAAGGCAAATTTAGTGTTGTTCAGTGTAATCAATCAACAACTCGGCAATATCCCAAACAACATAACTCGAGCAGATCCTGAATTTCAAACACCAGCACCGATTCAAATGCTTCTCAGTGCAGGTATTTCTTTATCTCTTTTATCTGTCGACCAAATCAGATTAACAACGTCGACTTCCTCAGACTTGATGTTACAAAAAACCCTTTTGGATTGGATATTAGGCGGAAGCTCAAAACCGCAGAATAACAAAACAATTCCAAAATGCAATTTCCTCAACCTCCAGCAAGATATCAATCGCTTCTGGGAACTCGAGGAATGTATCAATATGAAACACTTCTCATCCGAGGAATCCAAGTGTGAGACGCACTTTCGCGATCACACATATCGATATCAAGAAGGGCGATATGTCGTCGCTCTTCCATTCAACGAAAAACGTGAACAACTTGACGAATCACGCTCATCTTTCGAACAACAATATATAACAATAATCAATGATACATTGAAGTCGGTCATATGACAAAAATCGAAAACGACAACGGTGACGGTTTCTATGTGCCTCATCAAGTCGTAGCCAAGGAGAGTAGTCTCTCAACAAAAATTCGAGTTGTATTCGACGGTTCAGTATCCACCAGCTCAACAACACCTTGCTGGTAGGACAGACAATACAAGACGACATCTTTTCAATTCTTTTGCGATTTCGGACATTCAACTACGTCCTTACAGGCGATGTCGAAAAAATGTATCGACAATTTCTGGTCCGTCCAGAAGATCAAAAATATCCAAAATTACTAATGAGAGAAGGCGACGGCTGCATCTCAACCTGTCAACTAACAACAATTACATTCGGTTTAAGTTCATTGCCTTTGTTACGTCCTGCGTCCTCCACCCGCCACAATTTTTTGCTTTCCTAAATTATTCAAGAATAACTAATCCATCGTTCTCGCCGCAGTCTCCCGTTCGCTCAATAGTTCTAAGATGTACTCTAATCTAACTTTAGGAATGTAGCACGGTTCTCACGGACCCTTATTTAAGATAAGACACGTACGATTGAGTCCTGGGAAAGGCACCCGTCGCGCCGTTCCCAGGATATAACGCTGATGCAGTGTCAGCATGCAAACGCCGCTTAGCGGAGCACGGCGCCTATATAGGGCAGTACGAGGCCCTTTTCGGACACTCTTGGTCGCTACGACACTCTTGGTCACGCCAAACACCTGTACGCGCTCTTTTGATTACGACAAGTGTTAATACGCGCGCTCTTGCCTACGACAGTCACTCGCGACTTATTCATCGATCCATTTTACTTCAATTCACTTCAGTGCGTGAAGTGCTCCTGTCGTGATAGCGCGAATCAATGAGACGACATAAAATAAAATATAATAATGAATACTTTATTAAGAATGAATATAGTTACTGGCAGAGATTCGGTGTTAAAATGTAGACTAAGACTAAACTCGCAGCGTAGAACATGCTTCTTATATCTACGGTTTGTGAGAAGAGGGGGGTTGCGTTGGTAGCCCAGAGAAGGGCGAAGGCGTCCTCCAAGACGTCTCTCTTCTTGGTAAGGGAGTCTCTAGGAATTTAGGCTATCTGGACATCTGTGTACACTCAGATGTCGTCACAGCTGCATGTACTTCACTATCTGTCAATTTCTGGTTACCCGGACGTCGTAAAGTATCCCTCGGTACGATATCGGTGGTCAAAAAGGGAAAGCGGCGAAGGGCTCGGTACCTGGGCCCGCTTACACTCCGAACAGCACCGTTATTCACATTTAAGAATTCAAGCGCGGGTGCGAAGCGCAACACCCGACTTAGCGTTCACCTCCAGTATCTTTCAAGTGTAAAGAATAGAATCAAGTCAAGTCACGTCGAGTCAATCGAATCAAGTTAAGTCCAAGCGAATAATCAACACGATAAAATCAGTGCCATTGTTCCTGCATCTCGTCAGGCAACACCAGGTTTGTGTAATCAAGCAGTCTTTGTGATTCGGACCATTCTAGGAAACCAGCGTGGTGAAGCCTCTGAAATTCAACTAATTATAAGTAACTTGCGTGATCGAGACACTGTCTAGTCTCAATCTCCGATTCTCCGGTCGCGATAACGAAGTGGAGCCGTCCACTCCAAATTGTAGGGTTCGATCAACCAAAAAACAGCATGTACACAGTCTTGTGAATCACCTACTGCACACCCATCCTCGCAACACTACACGCACACCCGCGTAAAACCTGGTTATCGGAGTGCTCTCTGAGTGTAATTAGACAGGGGATTTCACCCCTTTTCTTCCCGCGATACCGAAACCGCCGTGCGCATAAATCGAGTGGTCCTTGCTGCCAGCTTCGAGCCTGTGACTGAGTCGCTGTACGGGCAATATCCCGCGGGCACCGTCGAACCTCCGAGTTCCGGTGACCCCTCTGCGAATCTTTCGCGCGACATCAGCTCACAGGTTTCGTTAGCCCGCGGCGGGCCCCCTCGCTACGATCGTGGCACCCCAACCACTTTCGGCGCACCACGGTTCGGCCCCGAGATCAGTGGTCATATCCACGGGTCGCAACTATTCTCCCAGTCAAACCCATAACCAGAGAGCACCCCGACGTCGCCAGCCACGTAAGGACTATAGAGGAACTCGGGGAGGCGGAGTAAAACACTGGGTACGCCGCGCAGCTGCCCGCTTGTACCGGTCGCAGCTATCTCGACAAACCGCGAGCGAATCCGCGAATTCCCTTCCGCCTACCTACCCGCACCCCGGACAGTACGCGCCACCGGTCTGGACCTCTCCAGAACAGCCTTGTCCGTTCGAACTACCCCCAGGGCAAGATCAGTTCACGGTCTACTTCGAGCCTCTAGAACCGGAAATCGTACCATCCACCGTCGTGGTAACTGAGATTTGCGAAGATTCGGATGTCGAAATCATGGATTAAGTGACCCGCACGAACGCGAGTAAATCCTTAGGTTGGTGTAGTTCCGAGTCACCAGCGACGCTCACATTGTCTGTGCCGTAACCATTCGGATGCGAGTAGATTCTTAGGTTGGTGTAATTCCGAATCACCAGCGACGCTCACATTGCGTGTGCCGTAACCATTCGGACGCGAGTAAATTCTTAGGTTGGTGTAATTCCGAGTCACCAGCGACGCTCACATTGCCTGTGCCGTAACCATTCGGACGCGAATAGATTCTTAGGTTGGTGTAATTCCGAGTCACCAGCGACACTCACTTTTTCTGTGCCGTAACCATTCGGACGCAAGTAAACTCTTAGGTTGGTGTAATTCCGACTCACCAGCGACGCTAACGCTTTTGTGCCGTAACCAGTCGGACGCGAGAATACACGTGGATTTAACGTCGAATCTAGGATACGAAACCTCGAAACCCAGTATATTTAGGCGCGTGCGACGTCTCAGCGAGCCGCTCCGCTGACACGTTAAATCTCTTATCGGGCCGGTCACTTCGTCTGTCTTCCGATCCCCGGTATACCCGGTGTACGCAGGGTGCCGAAAAACGGAAGACGTAACACCTTCTCTCGCGATCTGATGCCTACATCAATTAGCTGAGGACGAAAAATTAAATCATTCCACTGCATTCAATATCATAAAAAACGATTTGTACATCGATGACTTATTAACCGGTGCTGACAACATCAACGAGTTAATCCATCGTCGAGGTCAAATTATCGGGATGCTCAAGACAGTAGGTCTCAACCTGCGTCAATGCGCATCAAATTCTTCCGAAATATTAAACGGTCTGCCACACAATACAATCAATATCAAAATACAAGACAACAACTATTCAAGGCCAACTCTTGGCATTTATTTGAACCTGAGACAAGATGCAATTATCTACATGGTAAACGCAGCCAAAAGCAAACAGCAGAGATACAAAACGCAGCATCTTCTCTGGAATCTCGGAAATATTCGATCTATTGGGACTGGTAAACCCAATCGTCGTAAAAATCAAATTGATAATGCAGGAACTATGGAAACTAAATATAAACTGGGACGTATCGCTGCCCACACACGTCACCACTGAATGGGACAATTTCAAAAATCATTTATCTGCTGTTGCGAGATTTGGATTTCGCGCGCGTGCCGACGACATACGTCGCCGGCAGCGAACGGACTCGGGCCTCCTCGCCGAACCTCGGCCGACATCCAGTGATGCCAGAAAGCCGAATAAGCAGCAGCAGCAGCAGCACGCCGAGTGGTGGGGGCCATGCATGTGATATGTGACAGTTGTGTCACAGTTGAACGTCGCGAAAGACGCCGCAAACACGGCACGCACACACTTACCGCATTCCCCCACTATTCGGCGTGCTGCTGCTGCTTTTTCGGCTTTCTGGCATCACTGCCGACATCGGGTGGATCGAGTAGGTTAGTGGTCGGCCGGGATGAGGACAAGGAAGGGTCCGATTTCGGCTAGATAACGGTGAATAACGGTTTTGTCATTATTAGCCTTTGAGCCGTTATTCAGAGAAGTTGAGCAAGTTTACCTTTGCAAAAACACGAGCCGTTAGTCGCTGTCGTTGTGCCTCCTTGTTTCGCTTTCGCTTTCTCTTGCTTTCCTTCGACTTTTTTTTATTGCTCTTTACCTCGCTTTCCTTCGCCCGTTACGCTTTCGCCTTTTCGCCTTTCCTATATCTTTGTTTTGCATTATATTAGTCTCGCTTTATCGTAGTTACCCGCCTAGTTGGTCCTTTTATTTCCGTCCCGCGTCCTAAGTGTCTTAGCATTAAACTATCGTTAACTTAGCTTTATCTTAGCCTAGCGAACATGTCATTACCAGTAGATTAGTAATTAGTGTAATTAATTAAGCTTATTAACCCTCGAACGGTCACGGTATGTCCGTTTTTCGGTGCCTGGAGATAGGCAACCGTGTCTACACTGGTGCGTATCGGTCTGCCGGTACATGTCACTCACTGCAAAAATCAATGTTGCCACACATTCGCGAAACTGTAGAAGGACGGATACCGGCTGAACGTCATCACTGCTGGTTGGAATTATGTAAATGTCGGATTACACTTCTCGGTTTCCTTTCAGCGCGCCAGACATACGCTTTAGCAGTGTATCAAATGATGAATTTTCTGAGAGTGATACTTTTTGCCTTATTACTTTCATCCTTTATAATACTTGAAATATGATCGTGATTTGCTGTATGATGCGTAAACAATTCAGATATTTTGAATATTTGAGTTACATCACTAGCAGTGTGGCCAGAAAGCAATCTGCAAACGTTGCAGAGATGGGCTACGCGAGAAGTGTGCGTTCCGTGTCGGAGTGTCTATGCAGTATGCACCGTTGACTTGCGGTAGGCATTCAGAAGCAGAGTAACGACACATACACTCCGAACGGTATCCATCCATGATGCCGATCCGGCGACATCAACACGCTTCCTAACATCTCTCATGTACATTATTTCATATTTTCCGCCGTCGAAGTCCATGAAAAGATGTGTGTGCCGCACGTGGCCGCACGTTACCCGGCCGCGCTCACAATCAGTCGCTTCTTGTCAGTGCGTCGTGTTCAACAGAAAAGCCAAATTCGTACGATGGCGACGACAAACGCGTGTGAACCCGACGGTGATGCGGAAAATGTATCGTTTTGGCAAAGGAACATTCCAGTAATAGTGAAAGTGGTAGTGAACAAAGTGCAAGTGTAAACAATACAGACAGTGACATTACTGATAAGGAACAAGGAACCCGAAGCGAACAAGTCCGAGGACGACGCATTTTCAAGTTACGAAAGCGACGACGACGCTAATGATTCTAGAAATCATGAAGTGTCCGGTCGCACCTGGAAATACGTTCATTATAGGAGTGTGTGAGGGACTGATTGGGTTTGAGGTTTGGGCTCGAGCCGGAAAAGTGCTTGCGCTGGTGACGAAGGAGTACATGTGGGCGTGCCGTGTCTGTGAGCGCTGTGCGCGTCGGTGTCCGCACCGTACGGAGACATGCCACGCACACATGTGCTCCTTCGCCACCACTGCAAGTATTTTTCCGGCTCGAGCCCAAATCTGCTGACACTCGTGTCAGTATGTGTGTGTGCGTGTATGAATGTTTCGCGCGCGAATCACAGGAGGAGACGGTCGAGAAGACGACGAAACCGTGGAGGACAACGGTACCGAGGGAAACGACATCACGGAAGAGGCCGAAAAAATAAGAAAGATGGGCCACCAATTGGAGCCTGGGGTTTTAGCCGGGAAAAATCCGGCACTACCCTGCACAACCAGGGGTAGCACTGAAAATGAGGCACTACCTGGGTGTCTTTCGAAGATTTCGATAACGTCAAAAAAAAAATGTTAACAATTTATGAAATTCATTGTAACATCGCTAAAATGTGCCTAAACGAAAATGTAAATTTTGCTAAAAAAATATTATAACAAATTTATAAACAAATTGTTAACAATTTATAAAACACACTGTAACGTCGTTAAAATGTAGCTAGGCAAAAATGTAAATTTTACTCGAAACATATTATAAACAAAATGTCAACAATGTATGAAATATTTGAAAACATTAAGAACAATTATGTATGTAGCCAGAAAATACGATTTTTGTCGAATAAATAACATATGTGTAACGACGGCTTTATACATTTCTTTCCTTTAGCTCAGTGACATTACTTAGCGCTTCATGGGTAACATGCAGTACGACTAACTTTTGCAACGATTGATTTTATCGGCATACCCATGTATACGGGTTGCAGCTCATCAGACTCGGGTATAAATGGACCCAGCGTAGCCCGCCGTATCGCGGTTATATTCGTCGGTCGTCCGAGGGTTAAACCAAATTAGCGTAATCCGCGCTGTTATTAAGTCCTCTGTTTTTCACTTATGCCGCCATCACAACAGGCACAACACCTCGATTTCGCTCGGGCATTGTCGCTACGAAGTTTCCCAGTGTTTTTAAATACGGGCCTTCTCGCGAAACATCTGCACTGAATGAACTAACATTTCCAAGAAAGATCCTGTAAAAACAGTCCGTCGACATTCAACTCCACGGATTTGCAGACGCAAGCGAAAAAGCGTACGTAGCGTGCATACATATTTGCACAACCAATCACGACGGAGAAGTGAAGGTCTTGCTATATTGCGCCAAATCAAGGGTAGTGTTGCGACGCGCCCATAACTTTAGCATTCTCTATTGAATTCACGCATCTCACAGCATCAAAACGCAGAACGCCGTTAACACGCGCCTATTGAGGTCAATGGCATTATTCGCGCACTCTTCAAGGAATCATATGTTTTCAGGTAAAACAAGCAACTGCTTCCAGGCGCACTTCGTAGAAATGCGTCTGTTTCCTGGGTAAGATTGCCTCCACCTTACGCTCCAATCCTACACATCTAACACATTCAAACGATCCCGGTTTGATCAATAGCGTCATTAGTCGCTGCGCACCGTGGTCAATGCACCGGCGATCGGTACTGCATCGATCATTCTAGAAGTTTCTCTCGTATCGAAGTGACGCGAACGACTTCTGTATTTCGCTTAATAAACAGGTTGCATAAAAACGACTTTTGAATGAGAATCATATCTTTAAGTCAGTGTGGTCCACGGGTGGGACCCCTCACACGGCTACTACCACCTCCACTAGTTACAAGTAGTTCTGTCCTTGACTGTCGTATCGCGTTAGTCATGCGAAACAATATCAAGCGTCGTCCGTCACCATAACAACGGTAGTCCGCTGGGAACTCGAAATCGCACCTAGGTGCGGTGCTTGGACCACACTGCTTTGAGTGGACGTGATTCACCCACACTCACTGAGTAGTTAACAGATAGCACCTATCAAACCGGTCAAACTATCCCAAGACTTGAACTTTGTGCTGCAATGCTCGTCGCACAACTATACGAAACCGTGAAACAATCTATAAGCTTGAACTTTTGGAAAACGATATTCTGGACAGATTCAATGATTACATTACATTGGATTAACACGTTTCCGCGTCAACTGAAGACATTCGTAGCACATCGCGTATCGACTATTCAAGAAAAAACCGACCCAGGCAATTGGCGACATATTCGGTTAAGGAATAATCCAGCTGTTCATCTATCAAGAGGTCTCTTGACGTCGGAATTAAAGGGTGCATGTACCCGGAACAGCGGCCACGACTACCCGGGGAAGAACACACCTGGCCAACACAATACAAATTTCAATATGTGTAACCGTACGTATGTACGGTTCCCCTTTTACACATATATCGCGTGGACATATACACTCCACTGAATTCGGCAATACAATTAGTGCGCCGTCCAATAGAGGGATACCCTCTCCTGCATGAATGTTTACTTGCACCTAGTATGTATACCCCGCGCGTGCAGACATCGGCGTCCTATCTTGAGTATAGCAGAGTGGGAAAAGTATGGGCTCATCTTTGTCTTAGCGGGCACGAATTTTTTGGATTTTTTTTTTTTTTGATAGAGCATCGAAATGTAAGACAGTATTTCCTCTGACGTTTTTGCCGGAAATCATTCCTTCAAAAGTTATGACCGTTTTTTGCGACGTAGCGTTTGTCACCGTATTTTCCAGCAGGTACATTATTTTTCGGCGTTCTTTGTTTCCCTGGATAGAGCATCGAAAGTTCTATAAGTTTTCCCTATGACTTTTTTTTGGGAAATCACGCCTGCGAAAATTATGAATGTATTTGCGAAAAATTACGTAAGCAGCACTGGTTATTGTGTTTTCTAGCGCCTCGCGATGTTAGAGATGAAGGTGTTAGTCGATTTGTTGTTTGTTTTGATTCTTGCGCTTGAATTCAAGCGTATATGACGCAGAGTACTTTGACGCCTGTACTTTTAATGTTAGAATCGTTTCTGCAATGAGGGGATTGCTATATGTTCATGTGCGCCGAAGGCGCGCCAAGCGTTGCGCTTGAATTCAAGCGCATATGACGCAGAGTACTTTGATGCCTGTACTTTTGATGTTGGGATTGTTTCTGCAATAAGCAAAAAACAAATGTTCAGTTCAGGGGAGTCAAAACGAGAGCCTGACCAATGACACAGAACGCTCAGAGGTTGCCAGAATCAAAACAAACAACAAATCGACTAACACCTTCATCTCTAACATCGCGAGGCGCTGGAAAACACAATAACCAGTGCTGCTGACGTAATTTTTCGCAAATACATTCATAACTTTCGAAGGCGTGATTTTCCAAAAGAAAGTCATAGGGAATACTTATAGAACTTTCGATGCTCTATCCAGGGAAACAAAGAACGCCGAAAAATAATGTACCTGCTGGAAAATACGGCGACAAACGCTACTTCGCAAAAAACGCTCATAACTTTTGAAGGAATGATTTCCGGCAAAAACGTCAGAGGGAATATTTTCTCACCTCTCGATGCTCTATCCAAAGAAAAAACAAAAAGCCCAAAAATTCGTGCCCGCTAAGACAAAGCCTTACCGAAGTATGTAGAGAGTAAGACCCCTCCTTTTTTTCTTGTTTTCCCTCCTTTCCACCGCAATATCATCCCTCGGACCAGCGTACGCTTCAACTCAGGGAATGACGCCGTGCACTCCCTCCGGCTAAAGAATGCAGTGTACCCTACGTCCTCTCCCCCTGCAAAGAGGTGGTTATCCTACACCGGAGGAGGTTCGGTACCGCCACGCGATTCACTACAAGTCTCACTTTTGCTTTTACTGTGTTCTGTTCTGTACGTCCGTTATTTTGTTCGTTCCGTCTTGTTTTCACTATGTTCTGTTCAGTACGTTCGTTATTCTGTTCGTTGCGTCTTGTTTGGTCTAACTCTGGGTGTGTACTGTCTTTTCTCACATTGACTGGGACAAGACGCATTTGCCCCTTCCCAGTCAAAGCGAGAATCAACTCAAGGACAGAGGCACCCTCAACAGAAGCATTGCTGTGCAATCCTGATCAAAAATAGAGGAAAATTAACCAAGTTATAACGTTTAAAAATATTCTCACTTTGTTCGGGACTACCCACCCCATGTGGGTAGGGTCGTCCCAGACAAAGTGAGAATCGTTGTATCGCGAGAAAAAATGGTGCCATCGTTAAAGCCAGTCCGAAAAACATATTTAAGTACCCCTGCCCTTGTATCGTATCTCCGTTAGTTTACTTGCTATTGGTTACTTCTCATTCAACGCGAGAAAGTTGCAAAATTGTCTGTCTCTGTCCCTGGTAGTCTTGCAGTGTTAGACTCTACCGCGCCGATGTTAACGGTCCGCTGCATATCCGCCGTTTGCAGTTTCCCATTCTTGCCGGACCCCTTGCAGCCGCGTAACCCCCCCGGTCTGCAATGCAGGTGAAGAGAGTTACTCTTCGCAAGGTATGCCCGACCGCCTCCTGCCATTTCCGCAACAGCGGAGCACAGAACGATTTGCCTCTATTTTCGCCATCACACCAAATATCAGTCGCCACAGTATAGCGTGGCCGTTTTCTGTTGTAATTATTGGTAAAAATCGCATATCTCCGTCCGTATTCTAATTTTGCTGCTCGCGGGTAAAACAGAGATAGTAAAATTAAATATTATAAATATTTCGCGTTTTCTGTGATGGTACGTGTGAAGGTGAGTGAGCCGTCGTTACTTGTTTGCCTTTAGGCTAAGCCAGTGGTCTCACACTTGGCACCCGAGCACCATCGGTGCTCGACGGAGTGGGGATACGGAAAAGTATGCGTGTCTTGTCCGTGAGAGTTGCGCGCGCCGTTTCTCGCCGAATCGCGCTCGGCGTGGAGGGAAGGACGGAACTATGCTGCGTCTGTCTTCCACCAACGTCGCGTGACGTCAAGTATCGTGACGACACATAAGAAGGACAGAACTATGCTCCGTCACCTTTCAACCAACATCGCGCGTTGCGTCTTTGTTCGACATGCAGTCGCGGCGTCGCGTCTTCGTTCCGCACACAGGCCGGTAGCAGTGGTGCCAGATTTCACATAAGGCATCGCACGTACCATTGCGTTCTTTCAGCCGGAAGGCAAATCGGGCACCATCGCGTTGAGCAGAGCGCGATGCAGCGAAAAGTGAATCCAGGAGAGTTTGGATTGACTCGTCGTCGCTCGTCGACGCAATCGTGTTCTTCTTTTCGCAGGTTCGCGCCCAGCAATGGTTCAATTTTGTTTCGAAGGTTAATTTTTCTTTTTCAATTATTCATCACACGGCAACAAACGATATTTATTTAAAAATATTTTAGTACGTACTACGGATAATTTTTAATATTTTTTCAGCGGAATAGATGTGTCGTATTGGTTTATGATAGATATGGGCAAAATATATATTTCACGTTATGGCAAAGATGGCATATGTACTCGGATAGGTACAGAAATTAACTTCTTTTGTTTAGCTGATACATGCATGAACTTTATTAAGCAAGCATACATATCTTTATTTGTAGAATACTTATCACCATTACTGTCATGATAAGTGTGTTGTCACAGTTTTAGTTCTCGTCACTGTCTGTATTTATGATGGGAACTTATTGTTAGACTGGTGTCCCAATTGTCGGCATACTCATCATGACAGTCATGGTGATAAGTATTCTTCAAATAAAGATACGTATTCTTACAATAAAGTTCATGCATGTATCAGTTGAACACAAGAAGTTAAACAATTTTGTACTTATCCGAGTACATATGCCATCTTTGCCATACAGTGAAACGTATATAATATCCATATCTATCATAAACCAACACGACACATGACACATCTATCCCGCTGACGAAATATTAAAAACTATCCGTAGTAAGTAATAAAATATTTTTAAATGAATATCGTTTATTGCCGTGTGATGAATAATTATAAATAAAAATTATACTATGAAAAAAAATCGAACAATTGCTGGGGGCGAACCTACAAAAAAATATCTGAAGCGGTTTCAAAGTCGGACACCTTACTGGGATGTATTAAGTCACATACGCTCTTTCCTTAGCTACGTCTTTATTGTCACTGACTCTCGGCACGTCCCGTTGTCCCCCACTCCAGCAACCCAAATCCTCACTCACTCTTACACACCCGCATCACATACCTCACTCATACCTTTGCCTCTATACATACACTACACTTACTACCACGCTAGCGGTGATGTTTGAAAGGTTCTTTAACACTTTCACAACCGGCAATATTTTGGAAGAAAAGTTTTGCAAGTGGCTTGCCACTGGTACCACGTGGGAGACACCGGCAAATAGCGACTGGCCTATCAATGTCACCACATGAGTGTCACCGGCATACAACGACTGGCCTGCCCATGACACCACAGTGGTGTCAGCGGTTGTGAAAGTGTTAATATTTGTACACATAGGGACCTATAACTTGCAGTTAATTGAAATAACTTAATTTCCTTTATTCACAGACCACTCTACCAAACACAGAGGTATTAAAACTCACATAATACAGTGACTGTATAAAGGGAAAGCAAGAATTTATAGTATTCACCAAGATTTCGCATAAAATACCTTGAAAATATCGATTCTTAATTTTTTTGAACATGGTGCAACAGAGGTAATAATATGAAAAAACTTGGAGGATAATAGTCATGCCTGCATCTGACTACTGTAAAAAGGGAAATCTAGTCGCACGAAAACTTTAACCCGAAATCTACATTTTTCGTCATTTTTTGTGGTTTTGATTTTTTACACTTGGGATTTACATTGAAAAAATCTGAGAACAATCACCACCATAAACATCCATGTCTGCAATATTCTAGAGTTTTCTGAGAATTTTAGCATCCCTCTAAATAGGAACAATGTGGGAAAACCAATATTTAAAAATTTGCCCCGTAACTACCCTCCCGATTGAGATAGAGGGTTGAAACTTGGTATACAATGGTTTTTTTTTTGGTATGCTACCGATCGGTACTTTGCGAAGTAAAATCAGTTCAAGGGCACTTTTGACCATTTTATCCTGCTATACCCTTTCTTCCGTGGTTGTTTTTATAATTATGTATAAATAAACTAATATTTTTTCGACTGAAAAACAATTTATATAAATACTAACATCATTAATTCAAGGAATATCCTTCAATTACAGACTGACCAATATTATCGATATCGATGTCGAACACGAACGCGTCGACGAGCGACGGCGAGTACGACGAGTCGTCAATCCTAACTCTCCTGGATCCACTTTTCTCTCGATCGAGCTCTAGTCAAGGCGGTGGTGCCCGGTTTGCCTTCCGACTGAAAGAACGCAATGGTACGTGCGATGCCTTATGCGAAATCTAGCATCACTGCCTCAAGCGTATACCGGCCTGTGTGCAGAACGAAGACGCGACGCCGGGACTGCATGTCGAACAAAGACGCAACGCGCGATGTTGGTTGAAAGGGGCGGAGCATAGTTCTGTCCTTCTTATGTGTCGTCACGATAACTGATGTCACACGACGTTGGTGGAAGGGAGACGGAGCATAGGCCCGTCCTTCTCTCCACGCCGAGCGCGATTCGGCGAGAAACGGCGCGCACAGCTCTCACCGACACGCACACTTTCGCGTATCCAAACTCCCGCGAACACCGGTTGTGCAAAAGCGCCACATCTGGCACCACTGAGTGACATTGTTTGATATCTAATTTTTGCAATACCCCAGTCGTACTGTTATGGCGTGATGCTGGATCCTGCTGACAGAGATCCTGCGTTCCCGGTAGCGAGCCGGATAGCTCTTCTTAGAATGCTCATCTTGCTATCTCACGCGTGCGACCGCGTCAACGGCGACGCTTGGCGACGCCCCGGTGGTCACTTTTTGATCGCGCCTCTTGGCAGTAACTTTGATCTAACTCTTGTCGGGAATCTTTTGTACGCCTATCTAAAATAAACCGAAGTTGTGCTCAAAGAAGAATAAGTGTTGTGTTCGAGAACCCTCACCACCCTTCCACGGCATAACAGTACCCTCAGGAATCAGTTGTTCCTTCTGAACACTCTTTCGTCCGACCAATAGATACGTAACGAGTCACGGTTACAATGTCGACACCTCCGAATATCGCAAACCCAAGTGTTTGATGACAATCATCGATGACAACGAAATATTGTGCCAGTGTGGCCAGAAGTGACTCTTTTGCTCCATCGGTGCCCGCGGGAGTGGGGATACGCGCAAGTGTGCGTGCCCGTCTGTGAGAGCTGTGGACTCCACGCATTGGCCTGTCAGCTCACAGACAGGGCACGCCAGGGCAGTGATCTCAGAAGTGGCATCCTGCCGCATCGCGGCACGCGTGGTGGGGGAAGGCGAGAGTTGTATGCGTGCCGTGTCCGTGAGCGCTGCGCGCGCACCGTACGTAGACAAGGAAGGAGCTATGCTTTTCGTCTTTCTTCTACCAATGTAGAGAAAAATGACGTCAGAAGCTGCGCGCGCACCTAACCCAATAGAAAGAGACACAGAATTATGCTCCGTCTTCTTTCCACCACGATTGCACACACGCGCTTCGTTCGACATGCGACAGCGGTACCGAATTTACCTTTCGGCTGAGCGTTGAGCCGGCTGAAATTGTCAAAAATGCACTTGTACCAAATTTATCTCGCAAGGCGTCATTCGATAGGGGATGAATAGAAAAACGCTCTATGCCAAGTTTCAACCCTCTATCTCCATCAGAAGGGTAGTTATAGGGGAAATAAAAAAATCAGTTTTTGACACATTTCTCGTATTTAGCGGCGCGGAAAAATTCTGAAATAATTTGAGAATATTCAGAACATGTGATTTTATGGTTGGGAATTTTTGCAAATTTTTTCTAGCAAATCCTAAGCATAAAAAATCAAAAACCCCCCAAAAACACGAAAAATTCCAATTACGTGTTGAAGTTTCCGACCCACAGAATTTTTATAAATGCTGTAGTGAAGTATTGGCATAAGTAGTAACACCAATTTTTTTTAGATTTTTTGGTAGTGTGCGTCGTAGTTCAAATAAATAAAAACCGATATTTACGACATATTTCGTGTAATAACTTATTGAATACTTAAAATAATTGCGTTTTCTTGATATTGCCAGTCAGTTATACGATGCTCTATGTTTTTGTATGTGAGAGAGCAATGTACAAATAAAGGGAATTAAATTATTTCGAGTTTATTGAAAGTCTGTGTGCACAGTATGTATTTTGAAAAATATTGAACGGTAAACAAACAGGACGAGTAGCTCGTTGGTTAAGCTACACCCGCCTGCGACATCGTTAGACACATTTGTCAGAGGTTCGCGCCCAGGAGGCGGCTCACCTTTTTTTTCTTTCTAACAACTACACGACGGTAAGCGATATTCACTTACAAGTATTTTAAACATACTTCTATAATTTTTAACTGTATTGTGCATGAAATATATATGCACGCATCGCATTATTTATGTAATCTTTACTTATATTATATCACCCAATGAAGTTTCCAATGCGTGTCATGCATTCGAACACAGGAACATTCTACGAATCTACTAGTATAAGTATTTTATTCTTCAAATATAAATTTTCACGTGGTCTTCCACGCCACCCATGAGGTGCCACGACTAGCGCGTTCGGTTTTTGATTGTGGACGTTCGCCGGTAGCCCTATTGTACCACATTTTTAATTTATTAAATTACAGTGGTGATGGGATATGTTTCAAGGAATGGTATAGGTATATTGACTTTTTATAAAAGAATAAGAAAAAGCAAACAAAAAATTGGTCTGGCCTCACTTGTGTCAGACCGTACCTCTCCGAACAGGAGAGGTACAGCAAAAATTGGTCTGGCCTCACCTGTGCCAGACCGTACCTATCCGAAAAGGAGAGTTACAGCAAAAAAAAATTGGTCTGGCCTTACTTGTGTCAGACCGCATGTCTTTACGTTTAACAAATCTGTCGTATGGTGATTGCTGTAATGTGTTGAAAATATGCTTTTCTTTACACATATCCCATCAGCACTGTAATTTAATAAATTCAAAATGTGGTACAATAGGGCTACTGGCGAAGGTCCACAATAAAAAAACCGAACGCGCTAGTCGTGGCACCTCATGGGTGGCGTGGAAGACCACGTGAAAATGTATATTTGGAGAATAAAATACTTATACTAGCAGATTCGTAGAATGTTCCTGTGTTCGAATGCATTACACGCATTGGAAGCTTCATTGGGTGATAAAATATAAGTAAAGGTCACATAAATAACGCAATGCGTGCATACATCATTCATACACAATACAGTTAAATATTATAGAAGTATGTTTAAAATATTTGTAAGTGAATATCGCTTACCGTGGTGTAGTTGTTAGAAAGAAAGAAAAGATCAGCCTTCCTGGGCGCGAACCTCCAACGAAAGTGTCCAACGATGTCGCAGATGGGTGTAGCTTAACCAACGTGCTATTCGTGCTGTTGGCTTATCGTTCAAGATTTTTCAAAGTACGGTGCACACAGATTTTCAATAAACTCGAAATAACTTAATTCCCTTTATTTGTACATTGCTCTCTCGCATGCAAAAACATAGAGCATCGTATAACTGACTGGCAATATCAAGAAAACGCAATTATTTTAAGTATTCAATAAGTTATTACACGAAATATGTCGTAAATATCGGTTTTTATTTATTTGCACTACGACGCACACTACAAAAAAATCTAAAAAAAATTGGTGTTACTACTTATGCCAATACTTCACTACAGCATTTATAAAAATTCTGTGGGTCGGAAACTTCAACACGTAATTGGAATTTTTCGTGTTTTTGGGGGGTTTTTGATTTTTTATGCTTAGGATTTGCTAGACAAAAATCTGCAAAAATTCCCAACCATAAATTCACATGTTCTGAATATTCTCAAATTATTTCAGAATTTTTCCGCGCCGCTAAATACGAAAAATGGGTTAAAAACTGATTTTTTTATTTCCCCTATAACTACCCTTCTGATGGAGATAGAGGGTTGAAGCTTGGCATAGAGCGTTTTTCTTTTGATCCCCTATCGAATGACGCCTTGCCAGATAAATTTGGTACAAGTGCATTTTTGACCATTTCAGCCGGCTCAACGCTCAGCCGAAAAGTGAATTCGGTACCGCTGTCGCATGCCGAACGAAGCACGTGCGTGCGATCGTGGTGGAAAGAAGACGGAGCATAATTCTGTGTCTCTTTCTTTTGGGTGCGCGCGCAGCTTCTGACGTCATTTTATTCTACATTGGTAGAAAGAAGACGAGAAGCATAGCGCCTTCCTTGTCCTCGACGGTGCGCTCGCAGCTTGTGACGTCATTGCACTCTACATTGATAGAAAGAGAAAGAAGACGAGAAGTATAGCTCCTTCCTTGTCTCTACGTACGGTGCGCGCGCAGTTTCTAACGTCATTTTTCTCTACATTGGTAGAAGAAAGACGAAAAGCATAGCTCCTTCCTTGTCTACGTACGGTGCGCGCGCAGCGCTCACGGACACGGCACGCATACAACTCTCGCCTTCCCCCACCACGCGTGCCGCAATGCGGCAGGATGCCACTTCTGAGATCACTGGTCTGAGTCTTCATAGATTTCGGATATTTCCACCGTTCACGGTTGTCAGAGAAATCTATATTGCCGACTAACTTCACTTCACTTCACGCTCATTATTCATGCGAGATGTCGAATCGATAACTTGTCCACCTATCAGCGATCAATACAGATCTAATCGATTACTATCGAGAACTCACGTGACGAGCCGGTGCGCTTCCGGCGCCCGCTTTTTATTTTCACTCACCTCGCAACCATTTTATCGTGCGGACGTCACCACTTCTTGTGCTATAGCAACACTTCTCTTTTCGGATGGTCTCACATCAACTCTTTTCTCTCATTATTATTTCGAACGGTGCAACTCAACTCGGGTTCACTCAGTGTGTAAATAACTGTTAATTAGTGTGTTAAATAAATAGTCTATCGTGTTTTTATAACGTCAATTCGCCTGCGCTTACTTGCCACTCACCCGTCCACTATCCACTCGCCCAACATCTACGCGAGCACTTCATATCTCAACAACGGTACTATTTCCGGATTTAGGGGCTCGCGATATACGGTGAAGTGGTCGAGGCCCGGGGGGAGGTTGAACGGGCACGGTTGGTCGGGGGAGGTCCAAGTTGGAGGGGTATGCCGTTCAGGGGATTGAGATACAGATGGGGGATAATTAGAGAACTCGTCTGATCCCAGTTGTGAGGCCTGTAGGTCGCGTAAACGCGCGGCGTCGCGGCGCGCTCGGACCTTTATTTCCGACCGGCGTGTTGGTCTATCTCTTCTACGTCGACCCTGCCGCTGACGTTCTGAATAGCGGGATGTTTTCCGTTTACGATTTTGTGGGAAGACACTATCGTCTGTAGGGGTGGTTACCGACCTTGGAACCGAATCAGGGCGCACGGAGGCGGAGAACTGCCTGACGCCAAGCAGGTGAATGCTTAGCGGCCACTGGAACTAGTGCTCTACAGTGGGGACAGATGAATCCTTGTCCCGGGGTGCGGTGGTTTCGGTAGATCGGGAAGCCACAGAGGGAAGGAGGAGCGGACGTAGCACGTCGCTAAGTTACATTCAGAGAACACCCGGGTATTAGGACGTCGTCCGCGGGTGTCGCCACGATGAGCGGTACGCGTCGCGAGAAATTGAGTGAAACCCGAAGTTGAGAGGACAGGGTGGGTGATTAGATAGGTGGTTCGCGAGATAGTTTACAAGAGATTTATTAAACGCTCGAATGTTACAATGTTATGGACACTGGATGGTACCGATTAACTATTGCGAGAGATGGGTCGAAAGTCGGGACCAGACACAATGTCCCAAACCGCGCGTGTTGCAAAATGATTATTTAGATTATGGTGGTTGCTTAATTACCTACACCTGGATTCCTTCGGAGATACACTGGAGTGGTGTCACTGCTTTTAGGTTCTGACGTGAACACTCCCGGACAAGAACTGAGTGAATGAAGAGCGACTGCTTGAACGAAAGACGAATGAAATGAAAGGAACTCTAACTGTGTAGTGATACACTGGTGTCCAGAATTCGAATTGTCGCGACGAAATTGAGTGAAGTCTTACACTCCGAACCAGAACTTGGACTGACTTGAATTGACCTTCTTTTCTGCTCCTAGTGCCATATGTAGCCGGCACACTCCGTTGAGCGGCGTTCGCTGCAGACCCGACGTCAGCATTGTTCGCTCGGCTCGGCGCAGCAGGTGCCTTTCCCAAGAGTCGGCGTTATCTGTCTTATCTTCTGAGACTTTGTTACTGAATGCTGGATGCATGTCCAGTCGGTCTGGAGATGCATGTGAAAATTTGACGGTGCGGTACCTCGGACGCTCCATCCGGTTACTATCTGTATCGTCTTGATTATCGGCGGAGTGTATGTTACTTTGCTTGTCGCGTGTGACATGCTTTATTGCTAACGGTGGTCCATGGAAACCGCAGTACATTCCTAAAGTTACTTTCTAATAAATCTTAAGGGGTATTAAACGAACGAGCACGCGGCAGGTCGCTGCGAGAACTGATTAATTCTTTAACAAATAGTAAAAAAAAGGCGGGTGGAGGACGCAGGTCGTAATAGTGTTTCATTTATTTCTACTTGACAACGCGTGTTCAACAATTAGTAAGAAAAATAAAGCTGCACGATTTTCTTGCTCTGAGTCACAATAGAGCAAATTTGATACATTTTTAAAAATGAGGTGAATGTTTTGAAGTCTACAATTGGTAATTATGCGGTTCAGGGGACCCACCTCCGATTTGGACGGGCTTGGAGTATGTTATATATTTCGACATTCTGAACAACTTTTTCCTGTACATTTATGCGCGCTTGACCTTCGTTTCGGAGTTATTAGCGAAAAACTTTTGTTATAAGTACGCTTCTTTTTACTGTAAGCGGCTGTGGTATGCTGTTGATGTCCGGCTTACCTAGCGTACAACAACAACACTTGGTGGGGGAGAGTGGGCAAGACTGTCTAATGTTAATTCCAAGTTCCAAGTCATATGAAAAAGAAAATAGAGTGACGCCTGTACTTTTAACTGGAATCGTTCTTACAATGAGAGGGTTGTTATATATTTATCCGCGCCGAAGGCGCGTCAAGCGTTGCAGATGAACGCTGACGTTCGGCACGGAAAACATAAACATGATCTTACCGTGGAGCAATTCTGAATTTCAATTACAATTATACAGCATTGCCCACTCCTGCCCCCCCCCCCCTCCCCTCCCCCCCCCCCCCCCTAACTGCCCAACCACACCAACAGCCAAAACATACTCTGAAACTACCTACAATCTTACATAGATGAGTCTCCAATAATGAACATGTTTTCGCTAATAACTCCGAAACGAAGGACAAGCGCGCATAAATGTAGAGGAAAAAGTTGTTCAGGATGTCGAAATATATAACATACTCCACGCCCGACCAAATCGGAGGTGGGTCACCTGAACCGCATATTTACAAAAAAAAAAATTGTATTCGAGGGAGGCAGTGGAGTCTCATCGTTTCGGGCAAAGCGTCCCGATCGAAAAGCTCTTGCAAGTACCTTTAGTGAGAAGTCGTAGGGACGAGACCGTCCCTCGGCACTGCTTTTACCATAGATTTCCGGCGAAACCAGGAAACGGTCAAAATCGTACCTTGCAAGTCAAAATCATTTGCCGAATTACTTGAAAAATTGAACATGTAGGAGGTTAGGGTTGTTCGGGATATGCGCAGTGGAATAAGGATTTGGATACTATGGAACAGACGGAATATATTTTCTCATTAGGTACATGGAAGATTACAGACAGGTATCAGGTCGTTCTTTGTCAACTCGGTCGGCTAGCAACGAACTACTGACACCTGCGTTTTTCAAGGGCAAGGGACTCCGTTGGAGATCTGGTTATTTCCAAACCATATCTCCCAATAGAGATTAAGAGTTTCACAGTAGTTCACCCGTGTTTCCATACTCGAATAGGTGGCCGTCTTTTGCAGTCGTCCTCTCCTATTCGCCCGGGGAAACTAGGCAAACCTACCTCGTTCTCTTTCCCACAATTTAGGTTATCGTCGCAGTCCTCCCGTATTCCCATATTCGAATAGACGGCCGTCTTTCTCAGTCGTCCTTTCCTATTCGTCTATGGGAATCGGGTGGTACTGCTTCGACAGGACGTGGGCGGCCAGAGCGTTACCCTGTACTCTTCTCTCGGTTAGGCGGCCGACTTTCTCAGCCGTCCTCTCCCCCCGGGCGGCCGGCTTCGAAAGCCGTCCTCTCCCGAGTTCCACAGAGACGTCCAGGTGTAACCCCTATCCTCTCCCAGCTTCGTCATGCTGCTGCGGGCGGCCGTGGTTCATTACCTCGTCCTCTCCCTCAGATGCAGCACGAACTAGAACGAGACCTTCGCGTCTCTGGGTTTATATACCCATTCGTTGCTAGCAGTGTCAATAGCTCGGTAACTATCATTCTCTCTCACTCGCACGCTTAGTCTCGCATTTTCTGGAAGCGTCTCGAAGCTTCTGGAAGATTCTGGAAGGCTCGCGAACCTTCGCTCGCGGTGTCGCGGGGCATTGACCCCGCGTCAATCAGATGTTCTCGCCGGCCTGATGGAATTTGGCCGGCTTGTCTGCTCCGTATGTCGTCTCGTTATAAACGTATCTTATTCGATTTGAGTATCAAAGATCCCGATCGTGTAACTATCTGCTTGTTCAATATCAGTTTCGCTTCTTTAATGAAGTGCGGTCAACTCTCTCTAACTATAGATTAAGGCGCGGGTTTCGGGAAGCGATAAAAAGAAAGAAACGCGAGAACTAAGACCTATGGATAATTAAAAACGTAAGAATATATTAATAAACGAAGGTTCTGTACAATTAAGGCTAGGACGAAAACAAGACTCTAAAATTAAGACGCAAAAAGTACATAAACAACAACGGCACGATTTAAACGTAACGGCTTAGGGAGGTAATGAGCTAAACCTATTGTAATGCTAATTCAACTAATCCTCAACGTAAGCAGATTATAAAGTAAAGACGTCACGCGTTATTCTAAAGTAAAGAGAATATAAGTAGAAAAGAATTTAGAATGTAGAAAAGCGCTTCAAAGCGAGGCCTCCGACGGTCCGGTCAAACAACGAAAGAGCACGTGTGTGAAAATGGTAATGAGCTAATGTTTACTTGTCACTGTACGGATCAGAGTCGCGTAAGAGAAGAAGGAGTACCGGACCGTCGTCGGCCTAATTATCGCACCGCAGCGGCCCTATCGCCCCGCTCCGCCCGGCCAACGAACTACTCGGTCTGCCCGATGCCGAACGGGTCGGGCCGAGGCGAGCTGAAAGTGCGAGCGGTGCCGGCATGTCGCTAGGTGCGTGAATTACGAATTCGCCGCAACACTGTCTTTCCCGCCTAGATCCCGGCCAAGACGGAGTAGCACGGGAGGATTCTACCTCATATTTTGGAGTCGTTTATAGTCATATTGTCGAAGGGACAACGACCGGCGATTACCTACTCTGCCTACAAAGCGGTTGAGGTAGTCTCGCACTAGGTCTATATTACGAGGAGCTGAGGCCTCGTAATTAATCCTCTTTACTTAAAACGTTCTGTTGCGTATTCATAGTCCTCTCGGGCGGGCCGCCAATGGGCGCCCGCGACGTCCTCACCGAAATCAATCACGCGGTCGATACTCGGGCGATACTCTATGTAAATGCGCCTGCTGATTAGCAGCGCCACGTCGCATTCTTCTAGGGCAGGCCTGCCAAACTTGTGATACTCGTGGCACATCTTCCCCCCTAGCACCGTACCACCCCGCGGTGCCGGCCGAGGAGAAGAGCCCCCTCTCTATAGCCACTGTTCTGAGATCAGAGAGTGGGTACCGTGTCACGGGCACCTCTGGCTACGCTTCGATGTTCGACTGTTGTCGCCTCATTGTAAATATTACAGGAGAGGTGGCAATTCTCCTCGGCCGGCACCGCGGGGCGGTACGGTGCTAGGGGGGAAGATGTGCCACGAGTATCACAAGTTCGGCAGGCCTGTTCTAGGGCAATTGTTCTCCCGCGCTCTCGCGACGGCCATTACCGTTTACTGTCTCGGAGTAACAAGTGCTCTCTCATACGTGGGAATATATTTTGGTGTTCCTCGACCACGGTGCGTTATAGTTCGAACGATCAAATGTAAGGGGCTCTTCTCCACATCCATCGGGCTTTTCTCACGTCCATGTATATAGTAGAATAAGTGTTTTAGGGAATAAGGATTCTCGGGAATTCCTCAACCACGTGCTCTTTCTCGTGCGTGCTAAGGTGCTCACTCCAGTTCACGTTTCTGTCGTACATTTACTGACTAAGTGTAAGAGGAGTTACTCCTCGTCCATCGGCGTCTCTCACGCACATTTGTACAATTCATAGTTTAAGTGCTTTAGTTTAATAAAACTCTCTGGTTCTTCTCACCCACGTGTGCTAGTATTGTGCCGGCCACGTGTCGTTAAGTGCGTTTCAGTCTAGTTTCCTTCCGCGAAATTCCTCACCCGCGCTAAACCAGACTCCTCAGGCGCTAGTGCAGTTTTACTGACACTAACCGAAACACGTTCAATAAATAAAATAGTGCAGTTACATCACGCGATCGCGCATAACATATATCCATATGTAAAAGCAAACCGCGGAGTATTTAATACTAAAAACACTGAGTGTTGACATGACGCTACGCCGCGAATAACCGTGCAAATCAATCTTTCTTGTACATTTTTCTCCCGTAATACATACACATTACTTTTCACTCTAAGAAAAGAAGTTCATTGGCCTCAACAGCTGTACAACACATCTCCCTCCTTCTTCCTAGGAGTCCAAACTCCTCTTAAAGCACAAAACAAGTCTCTGATCCTGTAGCGGACGGTAACCACCGCTACGGCGCCGGTACACGCACATTACGCACATTCGCATTAAGGACGAGATAAATACGGGCCAAAAAGGTCCGCTCTCCATCAAGATCGCGAACATTACATTTATTTTAACACGAATGAAATAAATTCGGTTACACTAGTAACATCATGTGATCTGTGTCAAAGAGTTAAATATTCGAATATAAACATCGAGGGGACACATCAAATAGTCAGATGTAATGGACCAGGCGATCTCGTGACTGTGAATTTCTATGGACGGCTACCAAGATCCGTTGATGAGATTCAATACATATTTGTGGTGGTGGACGCTTTTTCGAAATATGTTTGTGACCGTACGGCACATACGAAGGCCCGTGACGCACCGAGACCCGCTGGCATCGCGGCCATCACGCAAGACGTCCCGAGAACGCGTCAACGCCGCCAGGGGGTGACCACTAGCGCAGTAGATACGAAGATTCGCGCAGGCTAAAGTAGACACGGCTCGGTATAAAAGGGCGCCATCCCTCAAAATCATCAGTAGGCTAACTGAGAGTGCAAAGCGCCTCCAGTACCGATTGGTCACAGTAGCAAGTGCGATTGCCCAGCCCGTTGCGTCTTGCAACGCCTGCCGAAAGCACCTTTGTCTACTTACGTCTTTCCTCACTCACAGTAGCTAGTGCGATTGCCCAGCCCGTTGCGTCTTGCAACGCCTGCCGAAAGCACCTTTGTCTACTTACGCCTTTCCTCACTGCAGTAGCAAGTGCGATCGCCCAGCCCGTTGCGTCGTGCAACGCCTGCCGAAAACACATTCGTCTACTTACACCATTCCTTCAACTGCAGTAGCAAGTACGATCGCCCAGCCCGTCGCGTCTTGCGACGCCTGCCGAAAATACATACGTCTACTGATGCACAACCTTACCATACTCCTGCGCTAGCACTGAAATCGTTTTGTCCTCATAGGACAGCCCAAGCGTATCTGTACCTATCGAACTGAGGCGACGACTCAATCGCACAGCACCACTGCATCGTGCAGTGTCCTGCCGAGCGGGTTTTAGTCTAGCCGCAGTGCGAATTAACGAAAAACCGCCGTTAATTTTAAGAATCGCCTAAATCCGGTAATCCGCGCCGGCTTATACCGTCGCTGATAACGCGTGACAGCCATCACTTACACATATTCACGCCGCGTCCGTGAGCTCGCCGCGTTCACAACAAACACTATATCACCGTGCGTTCAAATAAATCTCTCTATATATATATATATACATATCTCTTTCGTCACTTGTTTCTCACTCACGTTATCTTTCTATCCTACCAACACTCGCCGTCCAGAGGCCGGACCGGCCATACGACCGTCCGTAACCACGGTCACAACTACTTAAAACACACAAGTAGGCATTGCACCCTCCTTGCAGCCGCCCACCAAAAATACGGTTACACGTTCGGTTATCTTAATATATAAAAGGCAAATGTTCGTTTATTCGGTTAGACCACTTCCCGACGTGCTAGCGACTTAATTTTTTTTGCATTCGTTAGATCCTGCTCTTAAACTAACGAAAATGGTCGAAAAAGTTGCAAAAGTTTACCACTAATATGTTTAAACGTCGAACGAACGGCAAATTGAAATTAACCGATCTTCCAGATTTCGTACTTCCCCAAGTGCTAGCCACTTGCAATTTGGTCCTCTACTACATTTCACTGTCAAACCACTCAGGAAGCTTGAAAAAGTTGAAAAAGTTGACTCCTTCCATGTGAAAAACATTAACAAAGATGTGAACGCTTTTGTTCTCATACTTCCAGATGTGCTAGAGATTTATTTCTTTTTGCATTCGTTAAGACCTGCTCTCCCGGCAACCAGAAAAATCCGAAAAGTTGCAAAAGTTTATTGCTAATTGTTTAAACAATAAAGCGTCCTGCTTTCCTAAGTACTAGCCACTTGACACTCTTTTTTCTATTAGTTCTTCCTCTTAGACACACGAGAATGTTTTCAAAAGTCGAAAAAGTTTATTCCTTCCGTGTGAAAAACATTAACAAAGATGTGAACGCTTTTGTTCTCATACTTCCAGATGTGCTAGAGATTTGATTCTTTTTGCATTCGTTAAGACCTGCTCTCCCGGCAACCAGAAAAATCCGAAAAGTTGCAAAAGTTTATTGCTAATTGTTTAAACAATAAAGCGTCCTGCTTTCCTAAGTACTAGCCACTTGACACTCTTTTTTCTATTAGTTCTTCCTCTTAGACACACGAGAATGCTTTCAAAAGTCGAAAAAGTTTATTCCTTCCGTGTGAAAAACATTAACAAAGATGTGAACGCTTTTGTTCTCATACTTCCAGATGTGCTAGAGATTTGATTCTTTTTGCATTCGTTAAGACCTGCTCTTCCGGCAACCAGAAAAATCCGAAAAGTTGGAAGAGTTTATTGCTAATTGTTTAAACAATAAAGCGTCATGTTTTCCTACGTGCTAGCCACTTGACAATCTTTTTTCTATTAGTTCTTCCTCTTAGACACACGGAAATGCTTTCAAATGTGAAAAAGTTTACTCCTTCCACATGAAAAACATTAACAAAGGTATGACGACTTTGATTTCGGACGTTTGCTGTGCTAAAGATTTCATTCTTTTCTCATTCGTTAGATCCTGTTCTACGAATAATGAAATAAGTCCGAAAAGTTACAAAAAGCTGATTGTTTATGTTCTTAATCTGTGTAAGAAGTTCGCGCTGAACAGAATAGATAAGTAGCACAAACAGACAATTTCGCGTGTCCGGCTTTTGTCGAGCATCGACTCCCTACATTATTCTGCGTCCTTATTTAGTAACGTTCTACACCAGTCATCAAATGTTGGTACTAAATGCGCTATTTATCTTTGTGCCTGACAATCATTTTTCTTACAAGCCCAAGAATTCATGACAATACCATTGAAAATATTAATTTTGTTTCGAATCCACATCCCAAAACGCGTTTATCGGAAGCGCGTACATACACCCGCAAACGTCTTTGGCGATAACGCACACAATAGCCGTTGTAACAATGTTGCGTTACCAGCAACATGTCTCCCAATCCGTAAGCGAACACGGCTGAAGTATTACAGGGATCTTTTACAACGGGAATGATCATATCAGCGTGAACAGTCATGACAGTTCAGCGTTGAGAAAGTACTGCTTAGTAGAAACAAAGTTCACAGTTTTATTTAATATCGCACTACAGCTATAAGTGAAGTGTGTGTTAGCTTCAGTGCGTGTTTGAATTACTCAACTGGACTATTTAGAATAGACGCAAGTTTTTCTATTTAATTTATTAATTACCTTTTCTAATTTCTTTCTCTTTCCTAATTTTCTTATTCACCTTTCCATCTGATGTTTGTTTGGCTCTTTTCCTTCTCATTTTATTCCATTTCTCTTTTCTTAGATTAGTTAGAATTTAGTATTTAGATTGAATTATTTACAATCGCTGGTACGTTTACAATTGTATACGTGGCAGTAATTCTATTGCGTACCAGTAGATAGTGTGCTTCGCTATTTTTGTGATTATAAAGTACGGGAACGAAAAATCTATCGTAGGCTTTTGTATATTTCGCAGTAAAGTAACACATATAAAATAACTGTAAATATGTCTTTGCCAATTCTTTCTTTGTCTGAATCAGCAATTCGTGAATTATCAAACAGTGACGTATTATCAACTGACCATATCAGTAAATTTAACGAAATTTTGGCTGCTTTTACCGAATTTAAGCCAAGGGAAGTTTTATTGATGTGGAACTAATATGCTGATATTGTACCTGTTACAAGAAATGAAAAACATATTCAGATTCTCCCGTCGGGTGCTACTGAACGTATTACACATTGGACTGCCGCTTGCAACAGCAAAACTCTTATATGACGCGCCGCGTGCGATACCCGGGCAACGCCGGGCAACACCTTCTAGTATTTTATAAAAAAATTCCACTACTAAGATCGTAGTGAAGAAAATGTTGGCCGATTACATACCGCGAATGGGAAAACCAAAACTTATACTTTCGGATAATGAGACACAATGTACGTTGAAGGCATGGAAGAACACGTTGGAACGAGAAGGCATTCCAGTAGTATACTCATTGATTACGCATCCTCAGTCGATTCCAACCGAGCGAGTGATGAGAGAATTGGGAAGGTTATTTCGAACATTTTGTGCCGACTGTCATGGTAGATGGGGTAAGAGCGTCACGCAAATCCAACAATTATTAAATGTAACCACGCATGCGAGTACGGGCTACTCTCCGCACGAATTATTAAAATTGTGCAGTACCCAGATAGTGCGACAATTTGTCAGAATTTAAAAATCTCATTGGCCAATGAACGTTTGAAGGGAAACTTTGAACGACGCAATGCACATCAAAGGGAACCGTCCCAAGCCATATTCGAAAAGGGGGCTTGGATCTCCTAAAGGTACCTTATCAAGCGCATTAAAACGCGCTTTCCACATTTTTTAAGGTGTCTACCGACTACACCATGTTATAGGTAACAATGCATATGTACTAGTGTTACGTCCTCGTTTTTGGCACCCTGCGTTTACCGGGTATGCCGGGGATCGAGAACGGATGGAAGGAGTGATCGCACCAAAAGGGGTTTTATCCGTCAGTGGAGCGGCTCACTGACGTATCGCGGAATGTAAGACGGAGGTGTCCGAATGGCTACGGATCTGGACGTGTGGGAGTGCGTGTGGTTGTATTTGGTGTTGACGCACAGGAGGGGCACGGTCGTGTGATGTAATGTTCAGATGGTGGAAGTGGACTGGATGTTTTATCCCGATATGCACTTAGCTGGTTTACAATTGTTCACTTAAGGATTAACACTACTCGCTGCGCGTCCGAAGATTGAACAACCTTTGAATGATCGCGGTCGAACACTGGTTTATGAGTTGCCGAATTTAGATTGATCGTGGGCGAACTTGGCTGGCTAAAGAGCACTCGCTCTACGGTTGTAAGCCTATTTAAATGGTAGATTTTGCTGACGGTCGCTAGGTGCTTCGTGGAACTGGCATTGGCATTCTCGGATCTATATGGTCGCGGATCGCTGATCGATTGTTGGGTGGTTGACCTGCGGGCTAATTCGACGTCAGCATTCCGTAAAGGAATTTCGATGGCGCGGTGCGCCGGCTCTTATTTCGCTTATTCGTGACCTACTGCTAATGGGAGGATACGCGGTGCGATGAACCTTATTTCGCTTATGCGCGACCTATTGCTAATGGGAGGATACGCGGTGCGATGAACCCGTTGCGAGAATATAGTTATAGAAAAAGCGGGTGGATGACGTAGGATGTAACACTAGTATATCCAGATGATGCATCACATAATATCGATAGAACTTGCTCAAATATTATAAAAATGATATAGATCAGTAATCTCGACATCCTCTGCTATTTGATATTAGATTTTAGCATTATATTGCTATCTGACTGTAAGCATATATTGTATAGACACATATTAATAATAGTGTGTGTGTACGTGTATGTAGTGTGAATGAGTATTTATAACGCATTATATAGTATCGACGTCTGTCGTAATGGAGGAATTATATGCGCATTATAAATAAGTAACCTATACAAAGGGATGTGAGAAGGCGACCCAAGGCGTCCCGCTGTAATGTGGACACCCTATCTAGTGTTTATCTAAGTTAAGGCCGCACCGTCCGACCGCAATTTGTTCAGGTAAAGGGCCCAGCATTCCGACCGCTATCTACCCCCAAACCCCCATTTTCCGATGCCGCCCCCAGGCCACGTCCCTTTTTCCTACATCCCAAGGAACGGTTTCTTGAGACCCCGCTTCACTTCAAAATTGTACTCCATTGCGACAAGACGCAGTTTTTCCCTCATTAAAACCTTAAAACCGTGGTGTTAGACCAGTATTCCGAACATAATAAAGTTTAGTCTAAAGTGAAGATTTACACGAATGTTCATCCTTTTACCCTCGACATAACATCGTGTCAGAACGGTACCGAAAGTCACACAGGACAAAATGGATCACAATATCCAAAAGTATAGTCCGACATCCATATCTCGGAGCCAGGGAAGATAAAAAGGGAGACACGGGAGTGCGGTCTAGTGCATCAAATACCTCACTCATCTTCATACGGCCCCATACAAATTAAGAATATTAATCCATACCCACACCACGATAAGATAATAGATGCATAGTCCAACCGAATAATTGTATTGTATGTGTGTTTATGTATACATATTTAAATGATAATATATATTGCTCTATGTTAATCTATTAGTCCAATTCTATTTTATATTATGGTCTAATGGGATCAACGGCAGAGAATTTAGTTTGTAAGTGTATATAATTGTACTTTATACCTCTGACGAACATCACTTTTATGTATATTTTTTATATTATTGACGAATAGATGACATACAATATCTTTTTTTATAAATTTAAATGTAATGCATCTCATTTCTGTCCGTGAAATCATTTAAATAATGACGATTTCAAAAAGTTCGTTACAAATCATTAATGGCCGTTTTGAAGCTCTCCTCGTCGAATACGACTCTTTTACGAGCTAATTGACGCAAATTTCGAAAGCGAGTCTATCTCTCCTCGTCTGTTTCACGTTCAATTACTGCAGATGCGCATTCCCTAGCATAGCTTAGTTCATCTCGTTCTTTTTCAGTCTGCATTGATAAACGTTTGCGTACTAGACTAACACGACACTCGCGTTGGTCAGGTGTTTCGTTCGTTAAACGTTCGTGTACTAGACTAACACGACGGCGATTATGTCAAATATCGAGCGCCGTCCTTTACCATGACAACGGTAATCGGGTGGGGGACCTTGCGGGCTCCCAAGGACCTCCCGGGAGTTAAGCTTGGACCACGCTGGCCTTGGGTCTACAATAACTTTGATGCGGTTCCGAATACATTTATGAAATCTGTTGGCTACAAGCGTTTACTATTTAAGTTTGGCGCGCCCCGAAAAGGTGGGAGATGTTTTTTTTTAGTTTGGTCGGAGGACCCCAGGGGTGTGGTTTTACCTACACGGACTTTACGACCTGTATTAAGTGCTATTGTATGTTCTATGATTTTTGTACTGCCCTATCTTCCTGTAATGGCTGTGGAAGAGTGTGCACGTGTTTTATTCTATCCTGCTTTAAAAGAGATACCCCATACGCAATGTAATGTGCAATAAAGTATTACAAGGATAACCAACAATATCTTTAATGAACTAGTAATGTGGTTACAAAAGTGGATCGAACGCGTCCGCCTCGGGACATTATCTCACCTTGACTGCCCTCCATCGTCATTCTTTTCGCAGTTTCGGTTCCTATTCTACGTACATTCTTTGATCCACACTCCTTAACACTTTCACAACCGCATGTTAGCGCAGTGAAACGTCGCCAGTGGCCGGCAATATTTTGGAAGAAAAAACTTTACGTAAATTCATGAAACAATTAACATTATTATTATAAATCAATAATCAACATTATTATACAACAATATTTTCCCTTTGTGTGATAAAAAAGTATTCAATCCTTAGCGATAATATTCAGACCCTCCAAAGCGCTTCGTGATAGATTCGTTAGTAGTCAAAAGGTTTTGCGTAATAAAATTTTGACGTTTTTTTTGTGGTTAGTTTTGCAAGTGGCTTGCCACTGGTACCACGTGGGAGTCACCGGCAAATAGCGACTGGCCTATCAATGGTACCACGTGAGTGTCACCGGCAAATAACGACTGGTCTACCAATGACACCACAGTGGTGTCACCGGCATACAACGACTGGCCTGCCCATGACACCACAGTGGTGTCAGCGGTTGTGAAAGTGTTAAGCTGCGTACCCATAGTGAACTGGAACGCGCAACGCAACTAAGTTTTGACTACATATGTGGACGTGGAACGTTCACGGCAGTGCGCGCGACGATGTTTGCACCAAGCCAGTGCCGAGCCACTGTGTGTTAAGTTGATATAAAAGTCCAAAACAGCTTCAATGCTGCTGATCCTTGCATATGTTGCAACGTCTGCTATGACAAAATTAGATCCTGCGTACAAATTGAAAACTGTCATAGATGTTCGCGGAACGTGCGCGGAGCAAACCGGCGATTGTCGGTTTTTGTGCAAACACGTAGGCCACAAAGATTCTTTGCAAACGGAATCACATTTCAGAAATGTGTACATCAATGGCTATCAATTAATTAAAAACTTATAATCTGACCCTGCCACGATCCCCAATTAGATATGGGCGTTTTTGTTAATCTAGTTATGTGACTTACTAGTAACTATAAATACCCACAAAACCACATAATTTAAAAAATAATAAAACGTGCAGTATTGTATTATCATCTAGGCACGGGCCGTAAGAAGTTAGTTCTACAGTATTCCGCACTGGCGCAAGAGTCTTGCATCAACAACATCCTGCAAAATCACTCATAGCCGCACCAAGCGCTGAGGTATAATACTGTTGCGTCCTCTGCACGTGCAAGAATGGCAGCGTTGGGGAAATCAGGGAAACGGCAAGATTTATTAATGCCGTTTCAACTCGCGTAAAGAATTTAAATAGACGCACAAAGCTTTAACACAAACTAAAGGAATAAAATTAATAACTTTATTTTAACAAACAAATCAAGGAACACTAATACGTAATCAACAAATAACTAATAACAAGATTTCCAGGGCTCTAATTAAGAGAGTTAATAAACGCATCTGCTCGTATCAACGTCTCGAAATAGAAGAAAGAACAGGAAGAAAACGTAACAGCTATCGTCTTACAATTAGTATCTAATTCGCTTATTTATCATTTCGGTAAGACTTTACTTTAGCCCCACCACGCATTTCGAATGTGCAATACGTCATCCCACGCAGTTTCGCCCGCTGATCACGAATATCGCAATGTTTTTTGGTGGAAATGCCAAACAACGCCAAAAAACAGGGAAAAAGTTTAAAAACAAAAATCGTTTTTCTAAGATTACTCAGTACTCCGTTGATGTTTTTCGACGCGCCACAAGTAATTCGATGCGCCTTTTTGACCCGCACACGGCCGTCGTTTTCGTTTTTTTGCTGAAACCTAAAAAGCTTCCGAAAATCGCGAAAAACTGTTATAACGGTTATTGCACGATTACTCAGTACTCTATGGATATTTTTCGATGTGCGACACGTCATTTGACGCGGCCTTTCACGATCAACACGGCCGTTGTGTTGGTTTTTTGCAAAAACCTAGGAAACTTCCGTTTTTCCGGATATCAACCCTTTTCGAAAGACATTTGGTGTATTTGTATATGTTTTATTGTTCCCTATCCGGGTTACAATTATCCTTACACCTCCCTCCTCTTTCCTCCATACACTTTCACCCTTCCTCACTCTCCTTATCCTACTTATTCCTACTTAGTTTACTTACTTTACTTACTCTACTTATTCTACTTATTTTACTTATCCTACTTTTCGCTTCCGCCTTTCCTATTTACATTTACATTTACAACTCGCTCTTTCCATCTCCGCACGCCATTCTTTCTCTCTCCATTTGCCTATCCGCTCTCCCTCCGCATCACCTCCTTCGCTCTCTCCTCCCCTCGCACGCCTACCCTCTCTTTCCTTTTCCCTACTTACTTGCTACTATTTACAACTTTGTACAACTTATCTTCTATCTTATCCTACCCCCCTCCCCCCCTTCCCCTTTCCCCCTGCGGACTTCCGTTTCCTCCCATTCACACCTTCTCTCCTCTCCTTCTCCATTTCCTTTCTTTCACTCACTCACTCATTTATTCCCATCCACACCTTCCTTCCTCCTTATCCCTTTTCTTTCCTTCCCCCCTCATCCTGCCCCTTCCCACCCCTCCCCCCCTTTTCTTCCTTTTCCCGTCTTGCTCTCTCCAGCACCTTCATCCACTTCTCCCCTCCTCCCTCTGCATCCAGTACCTCCTTTACTTTTACTTCCCACCTTTCTTCCCTTCCTTCCATCTTTTCCCAACCTCCACATCTTTCCCACACGTGCTCCCATGTCTCCTCTTCCTCTCCGCACAATCTGCACCCCCTCTCCTCCTCTCCCTCCCAGTACTTCCCTTCTCTCACCTCATTCCCCATCCTAAACCTTGCTACCCTTCTCACTCTTTCCTCACTCCATCTCTTCTTCAAATATCCTTTCCTATCCTCTCCTACCACTTCCCTATACCATCTGTTCGATCTCGATTCCTCTATTTTCTTCTTCCTTTCCTTGCTCTGTTCCTCTATATCCCTCCTCTCCAGTTCCTCGTATTCCATCCCTTCTTCCCCCCCCCCTCCTCCACCCCTCTTTCTCTGAGGAACTCCTTTCTCTCCTTCTCCCATTTCCCCACTATTTTTCCCCTCCCCCATCTCTCCCTCATCTCTCTCCAGCACCTCTCCGCGATCACTCCCCCTTTCCCTTCCTCCAGCCTCCTCTCGTACCCCCACGCTCTCCTGCCTGCCCTCGTCCTCATCTTTACCCTGCCCGCCTCCTCCCTTATCATATAACCCGGCGTCATCCAGTTCACTCCCATTATCCACCTTATATATCTTTCCTGTGCTGCCTCCACTGTCTTCCTTTCCTTCCACCCCCACACCTCCACCCCATACTCCGCCACTGTCCATACCAAAGTGTCGAACAGCCATATCCTTCTTTCCCAATCCTTACTCCATAGCCTCTTTCCCAGACCCCACACCTCCCTCATCGCCGCCGCCGCCCTCCTCCCTCTTTCCCTTACATTTTTTTCACATCCCCCCCCCCCTGCTCTACCCAGTATCCTAAGTATTTCACCTCTTTCACCTCCTGCAGCTTCTTCCCCTCCCATCTCCAATCCACCGCCCTTTTCCTTCCTCCCCCCTTCCTAAATCTTACTATTTTTGTCTTGTCCGTATTCACCTCTAATCCCTTTTCTTGCAGGTACTTCTCCAGCCTTGCCATCACCGCCCTCATCTCCCCCTCCTCACTCGCCATCACCACAACGTCATCCGCGTACGACAGAGTGTATACTTTCTCCCCTCCCACTTTAATCCCCCCCCACCCCCCTTTCTTCAAATACTCCTCCATATCCGCTATCAGTATGTTGAATAGGATCGGGCTGAGCGGGCAACCCTGCCTCAGCCCTCTCGCCGTCCAAAATACCTCTCCTTGCTCTTCCCCCACCCTCACCTTACTCTTTGTTTCCCTCATTACCTCCTCCACTCTCTTTACCAATCCTTCCCTCACCCCCCTCTCCCTCATCGCCTCAGCCACCTTCCTTTTTTCCACCGAATCAAATGCGGCTCTGAGGTCCAGGAACAGTGCGCACATTTTCCCTCCCTTCTTCCCTATCTCCCTATTTACTATATAATTCAGCGCATAGATCTGGTCCCTAGCCCCCATGCCTTTCCTAAAACCCGCCTGCGTGTCCCCTAGAATTCCCTTCCCTTCTACCTCTTTCCCTATCCTGTCTGCCAGGATCTTTGTATATATCCTATACAGGGAGGGCATTATCGTTACCCCCCTGTACTCCTCCACTCTTCTTCCCTCTTCCTTCTTCACTATCGGCACTATTTCTCCCTCACACCATTCTTCTGGCCATCCCTCTCCATTCCATATTCTCTTACATATCTCTCCTCCCCCTTTCCTTACCCTTTCCCCTCCGTACTTCCACACCTCGTTGGGTATCCCATCCCCCCCTATCGCCTTTCCGTCCTTCAACCCTCCCATCACCTTATTTATTTCCCCCATATTCAATTCCTCCTCTTCGTCCTTCTCCCTCCCCTCTTCCTTTCCTCCGCTGACTACCTTTCTTTCCTCTCCTCCCAGCAATCCCATAAAATGTGCTTTCCATTCCTCTCCCGTTATCCCTTCACATACCCCCTTCCTTCTTTTCCTGTTTCTTCTAACTATCCCCCATACCTCCCCTTCCGTTCTCGCCGCCCCTGCCTCTCTCACTAGCCTTTCCCTTTCTTCCGTCTTTTTCCTGTCACATAGCTCCTTATATCTTCTTTTCCTCATCCGATATTCCTCCCCCTCCCCCCCCCCTCTCCCTTCTTCCATTTCCTTAGTTCCTTTCTCAGTTCCTTTTTCGCTTCTCTGCATCCCTTATCCCACCATCCCTCCCTCCTTCTCCCTCCTCCCTCCCCCTTCTTTTCCTCCTCCAACGCCGCCTTTATCCTTTCACCTAGCCCTCTCATCTCCTCCCTTGTCGTTACTCCGCACTCTCGTTCCCCTTCCCCTATTTTCCCTTTGAATTTCTCTCTCCCTTCTTCGTCCCAGTTCCCTCTGTTCCTCCCCCCCCCCTTCCCCTCCTCCTTCCTTCCCCTCTTTCCAATTCTCCTTTTACCCATACTACTACTGGTTGGTGGTCCGAGTCTACCCTCTCCCCCACCTCCACCCTTCTTACCTTTTCCCTCGTCTTCCTGTCCCCCAGCACGTAGTCAATCAAAGACCTCCCCCTTCCCCCTGTGTACGTATATTCTCCCTCTTCATCCCCCTCCGTGCATCCATTCAGTATCCCCCATCCCCTTTCCTCCACACACTCCACCAGCATTCTTCCCTCCCTATTTATCTTCCCATCCTTGGACCTCCTTCCCTCCTGTTCTTCCTCCCCTTCTACCCACCCCCCTTCCCTTCCCGTCCTAGCATTGAAGTCCCCTATTATGATCGTTGTCCTCTCCCCCTCTTCCTCTTCCATGCTACCCCTTATTCCCTCTATTTTGCCCTCTATATCTCCCCTTACATACACCCCTATCACTCTCCATTTCTCACCCCCCACCCTCATCCCCCATTCCCATTTCCCCTCCTCCTCCCTCCCTCTCTCCTCCTCCTCTTCTATTACTATCCCCTTTCTCGTCCCCCTTATCATCCCCCCGCATGCCCTTCCTTTTTTATTCCACCTCTTCGCAAACCTCGCTTCCCATTCGTACTCCCTCGGCAGCCTTTCTTTTACCTTTTCCCATCCTTTCTCCTCTACCCATGTCTCTATCCATAATACCACATCCCATTCTTTCATCCCCTCCCAAAACTCCCTATCTTTATTCCCTATCCCCGCCACATTCCAGAATGCCAACTTCCACCCCCCTCCCCCTTTCTCTTCGTCAACCCTTCTTCCTTCTTCCTCTCCTCCCCCGCCTACCCTCCATCCCCCCCCCCCTCTCTTCCCTTCCCCCTCCCCTCCATTTCTCCCCTCCATCAGTCTCTCTTCCTCTTCATCCCACCTCCACCATTTTCCCTCTATCCTCACCTTCCCATACCCCACCCAAACGTTCTTTCCTTTGCTCCTCTCTTCTCTCGCTATCTCTTCTATCTTCCACCTCATCTTTCTCTCTCTCCATGTCAGGTCGTCATCTATCCTTATTCCTTTGTCCTTTATTTTCCTCCTTCCCCTCATCACCTCCCTCTTTCGCTCCCTGTCCTTCAAATCCACTACCACCGCTCCCCCCTCTCCCTCCCTCACCCCTCCTCCGATCTCCCTCATTCCCTCTATCTTCATTCCAACCCCCATTTCCCCTAACAATCCCTCTATCTCCTCCCTTCTCTCCATCCCTCTTTTCTTCAGCCCTCTTATCAGTATGTTATTCCTTCTTTCCTCTCTCTCCTTCCTTTCCTCCCTCCATTCCATTCCTTTAACCCTCCTCATTACCTCCTCCACTTTGTCCCCTTCTTCATTTCCTTCCTTTCTCCCCCTCCCCTTCCTTTCTTCCTCTACCTCTTTCCTCCTTTCCCCCTCCAATTCCTCTATCCTTTTCTCCAGTTCCCTTTTCTCCCTTCCCCATTTCTCCTCCCCCTCCTTCATTTGTCTCCTCAGTTCCTCTATCTCCCCTCTTACCGTCTCCTTCAATTCCTTGACTTCCTCCCTTATCCCCCCTCCTTGCCTCGCCATCAACTCCATCATACTCCTCACCCCATCCCTCCATTCCTGTCTCATTTCCCGTACCTCCTTTCTCAGTTCCTTCTCTTCCCCCTCCCCTTCTTTCTTTTCCGCTCCCCTCCCGGGCGACCTCTGCAATTTTCTGGTGGACTTGAAGATCGCTTCCTCTCCCTCGCCCTTTTTTTCTCTCTTTTCCTCCCCCTTCACTTCCCCAGGGCTTTCTCTTTTCCTTTTCGTCACTTCCTCCCATCCTGCCTCCCCCTGTCCTCTATCGCTCCGCCCTCTCTCTGCTCCTTCTTCCATTTCTTCCTTTTCTTTCCTACCTCTCTGCTTCCCTGCTTTACCGACCCTACTTCCTAATTCCCTTCCTCTCCGTCAGGTGTCTCTCCCGCCTTCCTGCACCGTCTTCCCGCTTTCCTGTCACGTTTTCTCCTAACCTCTTCCCTACCCGCTTCTTTCCTTCCTTCTTACACCTCACCCACTCACCCGTTCAACCCACCAACACTCACCCACGCACCTCTCCCTTTCCTCTACCCTCTCCCGCCCTCTCTGTCTCCTACGCTCACTTTTCCTCACTCTCCGCACACTTTCCTCTTTCCACACACTCTCTCTCGTCCACTCTCTCACGCTCCGGAAACGGAAGTCCCGAAAGACATTTGGTGATATATATTAGTTTCGCGCCGAAGGCGCGTCATCGATGTACTTTCCAAGCACACACTCCACAATGTGACGTAGTAGCGGTGGAAAGTACATCGATGACGCGCCTTCGGCGCGAAACTGATATAGACATCCCTATTTCTGGGGTGGAACGTTGCAATGAGAACTACCTGTGCTTGGAAAGTACATCGGTGACGCGCCTTCGGTGCGAAACTAATATATACATCCCTATTTCTGGGGTGGAACGTTGCAATGAGAACTACCTGGGGTTGGGAAAGTACATCGATAACGCGCCTTCGGCGCGAAACTAATATATATCACCAAATGTCTTTCGAAAAGAGTTGATATCCGGAAAAACGGAAGTTTCCTAGGTTTTTGCAAAAAACCAACATAACGGCCGTGTTGACCGTGAAAGGCCGCGTCAAATGACGTGTCGCACATCGGAAAATATCCATAGAGTACTGAGTAATCGTGCAATAACCGTTATAACAGTTTTTCGCGATTTTCGTAAGCTTTTTAGGTTTCTGCAAAAAACGAAAACGACGGCCGTGTGCGGGGCAAAAAGGCGCGTCGAATGAAGTCTCGCGCGTCGAAAAACATCTATGGAGTACAGAGTAATCTTAGAAAAACGATTTTTGTTTTCAAACTTTTTTCCTGTTTTTTTGGCGTTGTTTGGCATTTCCGCCAAAAAAACATTGCGATATTCGTGATCAGCGAGCGAAACTGCGTGGGATGACGTATCGCACATTCGAAAAGCGTGGTGGGGCTAAAGTAAAGTTGAGCCATCATTTCTTTTGTTATTATCAATCAATCGGCAAGGCATTGATTTCTAACGCATATAATATTCCAGTTAGAGTTGGGGTTGGGTGGCGGTAAAAACTATCTCGAATGTTCCGCCCTTTTTGGTAGCATTACACCTCAGCGTTCCGTGCGGCCCATGGGTGATTTGCTCGCTGGTGTGTTACAAGACTGTTACGCCGCATGCGGAATATTACATAACTAGGTTCTTGCGGCCATTGACTAAAGATACTATAAGACAACGCATGCCTGTGTTCTGAAGGGGACATGGATTCTGCACCTCGAGAACGAGCGCCACCTGCTCTCTCTTAGTATAAAAGTATGAAATTTATTCATACTGCAGCAATCTCATGTAGTTTATCGGTAAGAGCAGAACTTTGAATGCAATTACCGACTGATACGATTTGAATCGACATGCTATACCTTCAAGCAGGGCCATTCCTGGCGGAAGTATAACAGGTGCCTCGCAATTGAGCGACCAAACTCAAGGACGGCTGCAGGCCGTTTACCAGGGGTGGATCATCGCATAGACAAATGAGACAAATGTCTAGGGCCCGGTTTTTTCAAGGGCCCGGTGAAACTGTTTATTTTGAAAAAAATTGTAAATAAGATAGTTTACTTTTCTGTTGAACAACTATATATAATAAACAAATAAACCAAAATATATTGCTTTTTATATGATTATTGTGAATTCTAAAATCTAAAGTAAATGTGTTTTTTATGTTTCTTCTTATGTTCTCTCTTGCGTCGCATTTTTAAACCCCTCGTTGCTAAGCATCTATGCCTGATCAACATGCATCGTTGCCACGGGTCAGATCTGTTGCTACGCGACGGGCTTGTTATTAAGAATATTCTAGAAGCTCCGTTCATTTGCTTGTGGCATGGTTCCAATGGTCTTGTTTGTGTGTGTATTTGGTATTGTCTCGTAACAAAATAATAGTAACAAGATTTATTAATCGAAAGAGCCAGATATTTTAAAACAAAGTAATTACTTTCTCAGTGGTTTGTAACACTGAGTAGTTGCAAGTGTAAATTTTGAATTCTTCATTTTTCTAGTGAAAGGGCAAGTTGAGTTAGGTCATTTACCATTAATTATAATAATTACATAATGTTGATTATTTGATCTTGTTACATTATAAGTTTTTAAATATTTTAAAGAAAATGAATTATCATCACGCTTCGGGTTGTGAAAAAAGAAAGCGTAAGGAGAAATTGGAGGAAGAAACAAGTAAACAGAGAAACGCTCTGTTAAAATATGTTATTGATACAAAAGCACACAATATCGATTTGGAAGTTCAGCCTGCAGAAAAGATTAACGAAAAGGACATTGGTCAATATTCTGGAAACAACGAAAATCAAGAAGTACAAGTAGAAAACACAGAAAACAATGAACATACAATTGAAGTAGTAGAAATGAAAAATATAGAAGACAAAGACATACCAGAGGTTGAGAAGAAAAGCGAAAATCCAATTAATGAAGTGGAAATACAAAATATAGAAAGTGTACCCAATATCGTTAATGATATTTTAATTTTTGACAATTTGGACATTTCGTTATGGCCTTTAAATTTAACAACAGACATGCAACGTTATTTGCTTAAAAATAAACCATCGTCAAATATTTCTCGTGTACATACCGCTAAAAAAGTACTGACGGAAGGTGGAAAATCTGTAACTCGGACATTAAAGAAAAATATTTTTACTCGTAGAAAGGCAAACGGAGAAAAAATTGAACGAGAATGGTTAGTGTATAGCCCAAGAAGTAAAGCAATGTACTGCTATGTTTGCAAAATATTTGCGATTAGAAGAACCGCTTTTACAGAAGGTTACTCGGACTGGAAAAATGCAAACGTAAGAGTAAAAGAGCACGAAAGTTCTACTGATCATAGGCATTCTATTGAAATTTTTATAACAAGAAATTCAGTTGATGGACGTATAGATACAGTGGTTGAAAAAAAGTATTTAGAAGAAAAAAAATATTGGAGAAAAGTACTGCTGCGGGTAGTAGCAACAATAAAATTTTTAGCGAAAAATTCTCTTGCATTCCGTGGCCCTAATGAAGTCTTTTCTGGATGTCATAGCGGGAATTACATTGGAGCTCTAGAATATTTGGCAGAATTTGACGAGTTTTTAGCATCGCATATAAAACAATATGGATCAGCTGGAAGAGGCAACGTGTCTTATCTTTCGTCAACTGTTTGTGACGAATTTATTCAAATATTAAACAAGAAAATGTTAGAAACATTTGTGTCAGAAGTTAAAGCTGCCAAATATTTTTCTATAATATTAGACTCTACTCCTGATATAACACATGTAGACCAATTAACTTTTATATTGCGCTATTTATCAGAAGATGGAACACCAATCGAGAGATTTTTTGAATTTATTCCCATTTATTCTCATTCAGCGGAATCATTAGATATTGAAGTTTTGCAGTATATTGCAAAATTAGAATTGGACATTAGCAATTGTAAAGGACAAAGCTACGATAATGCAGCAAATATGTCCGGCAAATACAATGGGCTCCAAAACCGCATTAAAAGACATAGTGAAGCAGCCCATTACGTTCCTTGTGCTTCGCATTCATTAAATCTAGTAATAAATAGTGCTAGTGAATCATGCTTGCAGGCAATAAGGTATTTTAATTTACTGGAAATAATTTATACTTTTTTTTCAGCTTCTACTTATAGGTGGAACGTTTTAGAAAAATGTTTTACCGCAAATAATAAACATTTCACAGTAAAAAAGTTATGTACTACGAGATGGTCTTGTAGAGCTGATGCAGTTAAGGCAATTCGCTCTGGGTTCAACCAAATAAAAAGTGCTCTTCTTGAAATATCTTTAGACGAATCTCAGAAATGTTCTGTTAAAGTAGAATCACAAGAAATAGCAAACACTATAAACACTCTAGAGTTCATTTTATTAACAGTTATATGGGATAAAATTCTTTCCAGAATAAATGCAAGTAATAAATCTTTACAAAATCCTACATTGCCGGTCTCGTTCGCAGTAAATATTTTGGACAGTTTATATGAGTACATTAATAGTTTAAGAAGTTCATTTCTGGAAATAGAAACAGAGGCATTAAGCACGTCAGAAATAAAAGTTTATTCTGATTTTAAAAAAAGGTCCCAAAAAAAAAATGTTTCTTTGATGAAGCTGATAATGATGAGGAAAATGTATATTCATGTCAGGGCCAAGAAATGTTTAAGCGAAATTGTTTCTACGTAATTTGTGATAAAATATCGCTTGAATTAAAAGTTAGAAGCAAAAGCTACAAAGATATTGACGACATTTTTTAAATTCTTCACACAAACATAGCTAACGGCGACGGCGAGGACGTATCAATTAATACCACATTGTTAAAAAAATGGTACAGTCGCGACAATGATACTGAAGAATTGGACGAGGAATTGTTGCAATTTAAATTCATTTGCAAAAGCCAAAATTTAACGCTGCTATCTGACATGCTACAATTTATAAAGAGCACAAAAATAGTATCAACATTTCCAAATATAGAAATATTATTGCGAATATATTTAACTTTGCCTATATCAAATGCATCTGGTGAAAGGTCGTTCTCAGTGTTAAAACGTGTAAAAAATTATTTACGAAACTCACTGTCTCAACCAAAATTAAATGATTTAGCTGTTTTATACATTGAACAAAATACTTTAGAAAATATTAATTATGATGAAATTATTGATAATTTTGCGGATTTAAAGACAAGAAAACGAAATTTTAAATAATGTTTATTCATATTTATATTGTTACTTATGTTAGACATTTTTCAAAAATTATAAACAAACCGACATTTTCTAGAATAACTAAAAATTATTGTTGTGTATTAAATATTTTAATACAAATTTATGATTTGTTTTAGTTTTTGACATTATTTAGTTTTATTTTATTTATTGTTTTACATTTGTTGTGTGCCCTATTTCTTGTGGGAGAGGGAAGGGGCCCAGTAAGAAGAAAATGTCTAGGGCCCCAAAGTGGGTTAATGCAGCCCTGCCGTTTACTGAAGTTTTTCCATGACATTAACCTTTTAGTCAAACAGGATTCAATAAACGGAATTTTATATGCAATCTCTGCAACACTACTTGTATACAAGACTACTTTTATACAAGAATAAATAATCATTACACCATATATTTATTAATTTATGTTTTTTTAGATAACACTGTCAACACGTATTTTGTGTTTCAACATCTGTTAGGTGATTCGTACAGATTTCGATGCTCTATAACCAAAACTGTAGCCCTCTTAATCACCCTCAGTTTTTCAAAAAATGAATTTTGAAAAGAAACGACTTTTTTAAAATCTGAACAACAATTCCGTCGAAAGTATAAGAGTTACACAGATTCTATTGGTTATAAAATTTCGGCAGACTTTTCGACATAAAATGGTATGAGTCACTTTTACAATATCAATTTGCAAACATGCCGAAACAATAGTTGAAGTCGTTTAGACACGCACCAATTTTCCTACAGTCTCGGATCGGGCCGAGCAAGCTACACCGATTCTCCGGTACTACAATGAATCTCCAAGACACTAATGATTTCTCGTTCACCCGCTCAGACAGTCGCAGATCATAATAAAACAGAATAATATTTCAAAATTTTTATTTTAGTTATAAAATATGTACGTATTTGTTAGTTTTAGTGGTTGAGGTGTACTTTCCGCCCTTTCGTTCCTCTCGCCTTGGAACAAATGCTGCCGTCTGAAAGCCTGTGTAAACATGAGAAAATTATTCATTAAATAACAAAAAACCAAAATTTTTATAGTCACTTACATTATTCTGGCTTCTACGATGCCAATAGGGCTCCAAATGATGTGCATAGTGCCAGCCGGGCCTGGAGGCGGTCACCGCCTGGCCGGTATAATACTCTTTACCTGAGTTTCAGTACAGAAAAGGAAAAATGGGAAAATCAAAAATGTTTAACCATATAAAAATTATAAATAAAATATCAACATAGGTATCATCATCTTCATCTTCATCTCTCCGCCTAAATCCGCCTTGGCAATATTGTTGGCGTCTGTAAGCCTGTAAATATAAAAATATTATAATAAAGCATGAAAACTTATATACAGGGTGCGCCGCTTATTGAAATCACGGAAAATGTTATCATTCGGGTATTGTTAAGATTTTACGAAAAATGGACCGGACCTACACGACTTCATAGGAAAAACGTTGTTTATGCAAATCATGACTTCGGATTGTGATTCATCGTGGAAATACATATTGTCAAAAAAGGTTATTGATCATGGACGAAAATTATCCCAAAATTGATAATATAACCGAAGTTATGATTACTATGAACGACGTTTTTCCTATGTAGTTGTCATATTTTATGCTAGAAAATTGCGTCTTTCGTTCAATCCGAAGGTTCTGGGATAAGTGCTGTGTCCCTTGATAACAGTCCTCTTTCCAGAGAGTTTCGTCTCTCCTCACTATATGGCCAGATCGTTTATTCAATTGTTTATTGGTTTGCGCATGCAACGAGGCATCGATGACGTAAGGTCATCGGCCCCGTGCTCGCGCCTTCTCAAAAGATTACGCATCTCCTCGGCTGCCCGCAACAATGCGTCGGCCCCCTGCTGCCGCCTCGCATTACATGCGTCCTCCCCTTTTTCTACGGTGACGCTAACATCGGTCGTATATGTCCGGTCCGTTCTTTGCAAAAGTGATAACAATAGCCGAATAATTACATTATCCGTAATTTCAATAAGCGGCGTACAGTTTATTATCAAAAACCACGTGTCCCGATCTGATCACATTGAACGGCATACATACACTGTACTTACATTTATTTGACTTCGGCGGTTTCTTCGTCGAGGCCATGCGGCAGGAGCCTGTTCCGGAGCGTCAAGGGCATTATCTCCGGGCGCAGCCCCTTCTCGGTGTTTTCTTCATTTGGGAAAACCAAGATACATTATTATAATTCGTATTAATAGTTAATAGTACAAGAAAAAAACTTACCTTCAATAGTTTGTTGGCGCCTCCGCCTGTAAAGAAAACTGAACATATTGACTCTGTTCGTTGCGATGGCAAAAAGGGAACTGAATCTGACTGGTGTTACGATTTTCAAGTGTCCCAGCGCACGGCATTCACACTGTACATACAGGTTACACATACATTTTATGGAAAGGGTATAGGCGGATGAAATAGTCAAAAGTGCCCTTGAACTAAATTTATCTCGCAAGGGGCATCATTCGATAGGTTATCAGAAGAAAACATTATCTGCGAAGTTTGAACCCTCTATCTTAACCAGAAGGGTAGTTGTACGGAAAATTAAAAAAACCGGTTTTTGGTACATTTCCCCTATTTAACGGTACGCAAAAATTCTGAAAAAATCTCTAATGTTTTAGGCACCGTATGTATGCGATGTACGGTGTGAAGTATGCGAAGCATTCGAGACCGGCCTAGCGACCGATGCGTTTCTGAATTATATTAGCTCCTCTTGGAAGATTCTGGAAACAATGGATGCATGTGTGTCTGTGTGTACGGATCGATGACCTGTGTGAATGTCTGAATGTGTGGACATAGAGAGGAGAGATGTTTTATCCAGCTATACCCTATCCAAATCCTTCTCCCGTACCTCCACCTCATAAGTCTTTATTTTTTTTTTCGAGGTGGGGAAAATGCTTTTACGCATACCTGGTTAGCTAGGACCGGGTTATGTGAGACTCACCTGATGAACTGGCATACTCACTAAAAACCCCTCCTCGGATTATTCTATAGATCACCATACTGATCGGAACATCAGATCCTAGTATTGATCGGATTATTATATCGATCACCATACTGATCGAAACATCAGATCCTAGTATTCTTTCTATAATTGTACTTACACAAAAATATATAATATAATAGAATTAACAAAAACTCAACAATCAATGTATGTATGTGTTACGCCCCGGCGTTATATTTTCAAATTTTTGTGCTCTCGTATGAGGCTTGCGCAAGCATTGAGAAATCTAGCCCATACGAGTGAATCTTTTTGGTAATAATGTTAATAGGTTTCCGTCTCCGGGCCGTAGCAGACCGACGAACCTTGGGATCACCAGCGCCCGGGTGCGCACATGTGTGCGACTGTGGCGAAGACGCATTAGGTTAAGTGAGCGCAAAGACTCATAGATTATAGAAGCTTGCGTATACGGTAACCACAGTTTTGTTCACATTGTAAGTTCATTCTTTTGTAAATAGTTATTGACGACAGATGCGCAATTTTAGTTCAATTATATATACTCTGAGCGCTGATCGCTTCTCGTGATTGTTAAACGACAATCTCCCTTAAAGCCGGCCAAAGGAAACGTTCATTTAGTCTTTTCTCAGTTCGCTTGAAGTCCTTTTTCTTTTAATTTATTATTAACCACCTGAGTGGCAAGTTGCGCACGAACATCGAATGCCGGGATGACAACCGCTGCGTAGCAATAATTCGACAATAACAGAACTGCGAGCCGCTGACCCAACCGTGAAGGGAGGGGATGCGGAAGACGACCTTCTCGCGCGCAGCTACCGGCTCGCGACGCAAAATTCGTGGCAGTTGGCTGTAAAATCGCGAGGTGCGTAGACTCCTGCCCGGGGGTTATTACATTATTGTATATTTGAACTTAATCGTGTATATCTTTACAGTATCACGAAGGACTCATTACTCCCCGTTAACAAATTAGTGTTTTAGTTGAGCAAAGGACTCATTGTGAAAAAGTCTAATCAAGTTTATTTGCGTTATAGATATAAGAGCGTATTGTTATATTTTCTCCACCACGTGGCCGGCGCTTCACGCCGCGCCTCGAGCGTTCATTTCATTACTTTCCTTTTCTTTTCTTTAGTTCTCTTTAGTATGTATGTATTTCTTTATTTTGTTCCCTTTAGGGTTACAAAAAACTCCGCCTCACACCTCCTTCTCGTCTTACAATCCTTATACTCTATCGCCTTACATCTACTCTTATCCTATTCCTTATCTACACGCTCGCCTTCGCTCCCCCTGCCATCGCCTCGCACGCTCTGCCCTTTCGCCTCTCCACCTCCTTTCTCTCCTCTCACCCTACGCTTTCTTAACCTACGCCTTCTATTGTTACCCTTATACTCTACCCACCACCTTACCCTGCGACTTCCGTTTCCCTCACTCACTCCTTGTCTCTTTCATTCATCCTCATTCATTCCTCCTCTTCTCCTCCTTCCCCCCTACCCTCCCCCCTCACACCCTTGCCACTCTTTTCCCTTTTCCTTTCTTTCTCGCTCCATTTCCCTGATCCATCTTTCTCCTTCCCCTTCCGCCCCCAGTACCTCTCTCGCTTTTTCTTTCCATGTTCCTTCCCGCCCCCCCGCGTACCCCCATCCACCACATCTCTCCCATACATGCTCCCATGATTCCCCCTCTACTCCACACAGCCTGCACCTCCTTTCCCACTCCCCTTCCCAATATCTTCCCTGTTTCATTTCATTTCCTAGCCCAAACCTCGCCAACCTTCTTCTTCTCTCCTCTGGCCACCTTTTCCCCAAATACCCTGGCCTCCCTTCTTCCTTCAGTTCCTCATACACCTCGTTGTATTTTGAGTCTCTAATCCTCTCCCCCCTCTCTTTCCTCTGATCCTCCTGGTCTCTCTTTTCTAACTCCTCATACTTGGTCTCCCTCCCCTCCTCGCCCACCCCTATGCCTCTCTGTCTCATAGACTCTCTCCTTTCCTCTTCCAATCTCCCTATTACCTTTCCCTTCCTCCATCTCTCCTTCAACTCCTCCCAACATCTCCTGGCTACGTCTCCTCCCCTACCTTCCTCCAGCTTCTTCTCATATGTCCAGGCTCTCCTCCCCGCCCTGATTCTAATCTTCCATCTCTTTGTTTCCTCTCTTACGCAGTACCCTGGCGTCGTCCAGTCTACCCCTAAGATCCACCTCAGGTACCTCTCCTGTAGCCCCTCCACTTCTCCCCTCTCCCTCCATCCCCACACCTCCACCCCATACTCCATCACAGTCCATATCATGGCGTCAAACAGCCATATCCTTCTGTCCCAATCCCTCTCGCATAGCCTCCTTCCTATCCCCCACACGTCCCTCATCGCCGCCACCGCTTTTCTCCTTCTCTCCCTCACATGCTCCTCCTGTCCCCCGTTCGCCATGAACGTGTACCCCAAATACTTCATTGTCTTTACTTCTTCCAACCGTTTTCCCTTCCACCTCCAATCTACCTTCCTTTTCCTACCTCCCCCCCTCCTAAACCTTACCACTTTCGTCTTCTTTTCATTCACTTCTAGCCCCTTCCTGTCCATATATCTTTCCAGTCTCTATATCATTGCTCTCATGTCGTCCTCTCCCTCCGCCATCATCACAATGTCATCCGCGAATGACAACGTGTAAACTCTCTCCCCCCCACTCAACCTCATCCCTCCCCATCCTCCCTCCCTCATCTCCTCCTTTAAGTCTGCTAGCAAGATGTTGAACAGCAAGGGGCTCAGCGGGCACCCCTTTTTGTTTTTTTTTGTTGTCGAGGAGGAAATCTTTCAAAGACACCCCGGCGCCCGACGAGGGGGTCCCGAGGTAGTGCCGGATTTCCACCGGCTAAAACCTCCCCGATGCCAGGTCCCTGCTCGAGAGTGGGTGCGTTACGGGAATTTCGCGCACGAATAACGTCCGCGACGCACCCGAGGCTGGCGTGGAGCGCCCAATACCTTGGAGGCCGCGAAGCGGCCTCCGGAACAGCTAGGGTTATCAACAACGCTTCGCGGCGCCGAGTTCCACATCGAATTAATTGCCAAAAGACTCTATAATTCACAAATGAGTGACGATCACTCGTTTCAATTTGGATATCTACCCAACTACTCGCGTAGATAAGACCGCTCGACCAGGCATCTGCCAAGCGGCCAAAACTCCCGAGGGCGCTCAGAGTGAACGAGGAGCCCTAAGAAACTATCCTGCCGACGGCGGCTACGAATCCGAAACCGTCGGCCACCGGTGGTACGGCGACCGCAGAGAGAGCAGCTCCCGGCGGTCGCCCACGCAGTTATCCTCCGTCCCCTCGCACAGCGGGACGGAGGAAGGGAGGCGGAAGCCTCCTCGGACGCCGCACGCGGAGCGAGTCGGGATCGCGTTCCCGCTCTCGCTCGGCAGCCTCCTTCCGGGACATGACGTCCTCGCAGAAGGAGGTGAACGTTCTGCAGGACCGGTCGCTCCGGAGCATCTCGGGGAGAATGCCCCGAAGAGAGAGGTCCTGGCTGCAAACGCTACGAAGGACACGGCGTTCCCGTGCCCACGCTGGACACTCCCCGATGGTGTGCGCCGCCGTGTCCCTACCCTCCCCGCAGTGATGACACTGCTCGGACTGTTCCCTCCCTAGGCGACACAGGTACACCCCGAAACATCCGTGTCCGGTGAGCACCTGCGTCGTCCTGAAACTAAGCGCGCCTCGTGATCTGCTGACCCAATCTTCGAAGATGGGGAGCAGCGCTTCGACGAGCGTCCGGCTCTTACCGTTGGGGAGATGCGTCAGCCGATCGCGCCATATGCCGATCGACCTTCTTCTCCCCTCACTGCGCTCGATACCGATGGTGTTCGCCGCAACCACCGGATCGATCCGTCGCTCTCGCAGCTCGACTCGACGCCGATGAGTCGCTGCGAGTTCGCGCGCCATAAGATCTATGGGCACGATGCCCGCGAGAGTCCTCGCCGCCGCCAAGGAGACGGTTCGGTATCCCCTTATCACCCTCAGAGCCATCAGGCGCTGGAGGGAGTCCAGCGCCCTCCAGGTAGGGGCTGATAATCTATCCGCCCATATCGGTGAGGTGTACATCACCATCGCGTGCACGACCCCCAAATACAGGCGGCGAGCGCGGGCCCCGGGGCCTCCTAGGTTCGGCAGCAGCCGCGCGAGAGCCGCCGCCGCGCCTTCCACCCGTGGTATCAACTTTTTGACACGTCGATCAAATTTCCACATTTGATCAAGGAGGAGTCCCAGATAGCGGAACCCCTCGCCCACGGGGGTTAACTCCCCGTTGTCGCCGAGTCCGATGCCCGCGACCACCGGGACGCCCCGACCATGGAGCCTGCGGTAAAACCACATGGCCTCCGTCTTGGCCGGAGCGACGCGAAGACCGAGAGCACGGATGCGATCGAGGACAGAGGCCAGCGCCTGGCCGGCCAGCTCGATGGCCCTCTCGCAGGAGTCCCCCCCGGCGAAGACGAGCGTATCGTCCGCGTAGCAGACAACACTTACCCCTGGAGGCCGAGGGACCCGCAGAACCCAGTCATAAGTCAGGTTCCACAAGAGTGAACCCAACACCGAGCCCTGCGGTACCCCGCACGTAACCCGCCGCGTTTGGACGCCGCCGTCCTTTACGGTAAACGTTACCGTTCTCTCCCGCAGGTAGTCCCGGACGACGGCCTGGAAATACGGCGGAAGGCCGTAATGCTCCAACGCATCCCGAATCGTCCCCCAGGGGAGAGTGTTGAATGCGTTGACGATGTCGAGGCTCACCGCCAACACCACTCCACCCCCGGAAGTCACGCCCGTCGTGAAGCCGCGCACGCGCTCCAATGCGTCGATCGTCGAGCGCCCGCGACGAAACCCGAACTGGTCGTCATCCAGGTTCGGTCCCACCCCGGACAGATGCGCACTTATCCTACCGGCGAGCAAGGTCTCGAAGAGCTTGCCCGCCTCGTCCAGAAGGCATATGGGGCGGTAAGCGGAAGGAGAGTCCGCCGGCCGCCCCACTTTGGGGACCAGAACCAGGTTCGCCGTCTTCCAGGTTGCGGGGAATACTCCTCTTCGGAGGCAATCGTCGAAGATCTTCGTCAGCCTCGAGGTCCCCCGTCACGCAGCTTGCGCAGAACGATTTTGTACGGGCGGCCCCATGGATCCCCTCTACGAGCGAGCACGGTGGGGAGTTTGCGACATGCCGCTGCACGATCGCAACGGCACCGCACGCGGAGCCAATCCATCCCGGACGGTCCGGGATAGCGTATGGCTCAGCGGGCACCCCTGCCTCAGGCCCCTTGCTGTCCAGAACGGCTCACTTTGTTTCTCCCCCGCCCTCACTGTACTTCGTGTCTCTCTAATCATTTCTTCGACTCTTACTACTAGCCCCTCTCTAATCCACTTTTCCCTCATTGCCTCAATCAGATTCTTTCTGTTCACCGAATCGAAGGCTGCCTTCAGGTCCACAAACACCGCTACCAACTTTCCCTTACCTTTCCCTAACTGTCTGTTCCCCAGGTAGTTCAGGGCGTAAATCTGGTCTACTGTCCCTTTGCCTTTCCTGAAGCCCGTTTGTGTCCCCAAAAGCAGCCCTCTCCCCTCCACCACCTCCCTTAACCTCTCCGCTAGTGTCGCCGCATATATCCTGTACAGTGAGGGCATCAGGGTCACCCCCCCGCAGTCTTCCTTTCTCTTCCCCTCCCCCTTTTTCACTATAGGGATGATTGACCCCTCCTTCCATTGTTCCGGCCAACCCTCCCCCTCCCACACCCTTCCACATATCTCCCATCCCCATTCCTCCAATTCCTCCTCTCCGTATTTCCATACCTCGTTCGGGATCCCGTCCTCGCCTATTGCTTTTCCCTCCTTCAGCCTACTCATCACCCTTACCACTTCCCCTCTCTCCAGCCCCCTCTCCTCATCCTTCTCCCTGCCTCTCTCCCCCCTACCCGCACCCTCTCCTCCACCCCCCCCCCCCTAACAATCTTACAAAATATTCTTTCGATTCCTCTATCCGTATCTCCTCATTTACCCTTTTTCTCTGCCTCCTCTGTCCCCTTGTCACCCCCACACTGCACTTTCCGTCCTAGCCTCCCCCGCCCCTCTAATCATCCTTTCCCTTTCTTCCTCCTTTTTCCTCTCGCAAAGCTTCCTGTATTCTTTTTTGCCCCTTCTGAATTCCTTTCCTGCCTCTCCTTCCCCCTTTGCCTTCCACTTCCTCATCTCTCTTCTTACCTTTTTCTTCCTCTCCCTACATTCCTGGTCCCACCACCCCTTCCTCCTACACCCCTTCTTCTCCCCCCCTTTTTTCTGCTCCTCTTCCTCTATTGCTCCTCTTAAAACTCTTCCTAGCTCCTCTAGCTCTTCCTGTGTTCCCCCTCCTCTCTTGCCCCTTTCTTTTTCTTCCTTGCATCCTTCTCCTGAAATTCTCCCTTCCCTCCTCGTCCCAAATTCCTCTCTCTTTTCCTTTGCTCCCCCCTCCTCTCCTCCCTCCCTCCTTTCCTCCTCCCCTCCCCTCTTTCATCCACACTACCAGGGGTTGGTGATCGGAATCCGCCGCATCCCTTACCTCCAGTCTTCCTATCTTTTCCCTCGCCCTCACCCCCCCTATCACGTAGTCAATCACCGTGTTTCCCTTCCCTCCCGTGTATGTGAACTCTCCTTCCTCGTCCCCTTCTGTTCCCCCGTTCAAAATTGGCCATCCCGTTTCCTCCAGGCACTCCACCAGTATCCTACCCTCTCTGTTAACCTTCGTGTCCTTGGAGTTCCTCCCTCCCTCCTCCTCCTCCCCTTCCCCTACCCATCCTCCACCTACTCCTGTTCTCGCGTTAAAATCTCCTATAATTATCGTTGTCCTTTCCTTCTCCTCTCTCTCCATTAACTCCCTCATTCCATCTAGATTTTTCTCTATATCCCCGTTCACATACACCCCCCTTATCCTCCATCTCTCTTCCCCAATCAGCATTTCCCAGTCCCAGCTTCCCTCCTCCGTTTCTCCCTCTTCCTCCACTATCGTCCCTAATCCCTTTCTCACTCCTCTTATCATTCCCCCGCACGCCCACCCTTTTTTATTCCTTCTCACTGCTCCTCTCGCCTCCCACTCGAACTCCTTCGGCATCTTACCTCTCACTTTTTCCCATTTCTTCTCCTCGACCCATGTCTCCGCTAAAGGCACTACATCCCACTCCTTTATTTCTTCCCGGAATCCCCTGTCCTTGTTTTCCAACCCTGCGACGTTCCAAAAAGCCAGTTTCCATCCCTTTTCCCCCCTCTCCCTTTCTCTCCTTTTCCCTCCTCTCCCACCTCCTTCCTTTACCTCTACTCCTTCCCCCCACCTTCTCCCCCCTCCCCCCTTCCCCCGACCTTATCCCTTCCCTCCCCTCTCCCTTCCCTCAATCTTTCCTCCTCCTCGTCCCATCTCCACCACTTTCCTTCTATTTGTACCTTCCCATATCCTACCCACACCCTCTTACCTTTGCCTCTTTCCTCCCTCGCTATCTCCTCTAATCTCCATCTCATTTTCCTTTCCTTCCACGTCAAATCATCCTCTATCTTTATTCCCGTCTCCCTCAACTTCCCTCTCGCCACCATCACCTCTCTCTTCTGATCTCTGTTTCCTAGTGTTGCGATTACTACTCCCCCCTCCCCCCCCCCCCTCTTGTCAGCTCTCTCGTTTCCCCAATTTCCACTTCCACCCCCAGTTCCTTTAACAAACCCTTGAGCTCCCCCTCTTTTTTCTCGCCCTTCCCCTTCCATCCTCTGACCACTATATTATTCCTCCTTTCCTCCCTCTCCTTCCTTTCCTCTTTCCATTCAATTCTCCTCAGTTTGTCTCTAATCTCTTCCATTTTCTTTTCCCCCTCCCTTCTCCTCCCCCGCCCCCCTCACTTTCCTCTCCCTTCCTTCCTATGTCCTCCAGTTTCCCTTCCATTTCCGCTATTCTTCTTTCTATCCCTTCCTTCTCCTTCCTCCATCTCTCCTCTCCTTCCTTCATCTGCCTCCTTAGTTCCGCTATCACTTCTTCCCTCGTCTCTCTCCCCTGTTTCTCAACCTGGCCCTTCATCACCTCTAACATCTCCTTCATTTCCAACATGGCCTCCTTCATCCCTTCCCTCACTTCCTTCCTCAGTTCCTCTTTTATCAACGCCCGTATCCTCCCCTCTTCCTCCTTCTCCTCTTCCCCTTTCACCGCCTCACTCTTCGGCGACCTTTGTAACCTTTTCCCTGCTTTAAATATCCAGTCCTCCTCCTTCCCTCCACCCGTTCTTCCCTCTTCCCCCTCCCTTTTCCTTTTCCACTGATCCTCCATACTTCCTACACTTCCTCTTCTCACTCCCATCCCTAATCCCAGCTCCTTTGCCTTCTCCATTACACTCGTCCCTGCCTTACCGACTCCGTTCTATCCCACTTCCTCGTTCTCTTTTCTCCCTGTAGGTGTCGCTGTCCCCTATTCACCCACCTGTCCGCCCGCTCTTTCCCTATCTCACCCACGTTTCCTCCTAACCTCACTCTTTCTCACCCGCCTTTCACTACTCCCTCCGCCTTTTCCCGGCAACCTTTTCCTCCACCCACACTCGTGTACCACCCTCTATCTCTCCGCTCCCTCTGCCCACTTTTTCCTAACCCTCCCGCTTCTCCTTACTCCTTTCTCACCCACTTTTTCACACTCGCTCACACACTCTACTCCACTCTGATTCTCACCGGAAACGGAAGCCTAGTTCTCTTTAGTTTAATTCGAATATAATTGTCGCGAACTGAATCAAGAACGAAAATCGGCTGTAGCTTGTCTGAGTCCTGTTAACGTTCAAGTAATCGCTCCCCGAACACGCTCGTTGAGCGTTAGGCTAATGTGTTAACTATCGATACTTATCCTGTATTTCGATCCGAAGCAGTGTCAGCAGTTCCGGCCTAAAACCGCATATGTGGCGACCGTGGTGGGGGAAACCGCAAGATGCGTGCGTGCCGTGTCTGTGTGTGCGATGTGCGTGCCGCGGCACGACGGTTGTCCGTACCGTACGGAGACAAGGAAGGTGCTATGCTCCCCATCTCCTTTCCACCAAGGGTTACGTACCGTGACGTCACAACCAACAAAAAGAAAGACAGTCCTATGCTCTGTCTCCTTTCCACCAACGAAGCGTCCTTATGACGTCGACGCTGCGCGCGCACCCAGTTGCGAGAAAGACAGATCTATGCTCTCCGTCCTCTTTCCACCACGATCGTACTCATGTGCTTCGTTTGGCATGCGACAGCGGCAACGAAATTCTCTTTCGGCTGGGCAGGCCGAAATGGTCAAAAATGCACTTTGACCGAATTTATCTCGCAAGACGTCATTCGATAGGTGATCAAAATAAAACGTGCTTTGCCAAGTTTGAGCCCTGTATCTCCATCAGACGGGTAGTTATGGGGTAAATTGAAAAACCGGATGTTTGCACATTTTCCGTATTTAACGGTACGAAAAAATTCCGTAAAAAATTCTGAACATGTGTATTTATGAGTGAGAATTTTTGCAGATTTTTTTCTCGCAAAGTCTAAGCATAAAAAATGAAAAACGTAAAAACAACACGAAAAATGTCGATTACGTGTTAAAGTTTTCGACCGACCGAATTTTTAGAAATGCTGTAGTTAAGTATTGCCATGACTATTATCTCAATTTTTTTTTCAGATTTTTTAGTAAGGTCCGTCGTAGTTGAAATAAATAAAAACCGATGTTTTTGGCATGTTTTGAGCGCTAACCGAATGAATACTTTAAATATTTGCATTACCTTCATATAGTCACTGAATTGGACGATCCTTTGTACGTCTGCACACAAGCGAGTAATAAAGATATGAAGGGAATTTAATCGTTTCGATTTAATTGAGAGCGTGCGCACCTTACCTTCAGAAATATTAAATACCTTTTAAAGAGTGCCGCTAGCGCAGCGGTTAACCCCTTGGCCTACACGGTATCTGCCAATTGCGCGTGCCATAGTAGACAAGAAAGTCGGTCGCGCGCCGTGCCATTCAGCTGTTCAGACTTCCAGACTCGTGGTTTTCGTTTATGACACAAATGCTTTACCAGGAGTCAGATTCGCGATTTTCGGTTTATAACACAAATTCTTTACCACGAGTCAGACTCGTGGTTTTCGTTTATGACACAAATTCTTATCACGAGTCAGAATCGTGGTTTTTGTTTATGACACAAATTCTTTACCACGAGTCAGACTCGTGGTTATAGGCCAAAGGGTTAAGAGCTTGTGTGTCGCAGGTTCGCGCCCGGCATTGGTCAAACTTTTTTCCCTTGCGATAGTTGTTTTTTCTTGCTTCAATCACACAACGATGAGCCATATTCCCTTACAAATAATGTTCGAAATGGATTGCATAGCCTACCTACTGACCTGGGGTCGCACTTCGACTAATTCAATCGTCCAGGTAGTGCAACATTTCTTAAGCCATATTTCCGCAAGAATTTTAAAGGATGCAGGGATGCATTTGCTTTTTTAATTCATATGTATGTGGCAAATACAGTGATAGGTTCGGAGAGTAACGTGACAGAGAGGGGAAAGGTGCGACCAGAACCTGCAGGTAAGTGAAACACACTTGAGTCATCGAAGCGATCGGTGGAGAAGTGCGAATGGTGCCGGCCTCAGAATTTAGAATCAAAAGGTTACGTGTTCGAGTCCTCAGCACCGACGCGCGTATATATCACTATTTGGTTCGAACATTTTTTTTTTTTTCATGTGCACACGGTTTGCCAACGCGTGCATTACATTTGTGTGTTATTGCACAAGTGACCGAATTTATGTTGCGAGAACAATTTTTACGTGGTCTTCCACGCCACCCATGAGATGCCACGACTAGCGCGTTCGGTTTTTTATTGTGGACCTTCGCCAATAGCCCTATTGTACCACATTTTTCAAGTTGTCGGCAATGACCCGTAAAATGTTGTAACTGCGCAAACGCAGTCCGCGTAACGAGCAAGCAGCATCGTCCCGGCCTTACTTTGTAATTAGATCAATTCTATAACTCATTATATAACCTCACAAATATGTAAGAGAGCAACACTATTCTTTCAATACAAATTCAGTCTGGCATACTTAACTAAACTCAATTGCTTCTTTAACTATTAACATTCTGACTCGAACTAACACCTGACCAGAGAGTGGGAGCCAATAAAACCTGTACGGGTTTACGGAAGCACGAATCCTATAAGTCCTGCCGACATCTACCAGCCTGTAGTTTTACATAAAAGGGGGGAAAATAGATATCTCTAACTCAGATACGAATAACATCCGTATTATAAGTATCGACTATATCCAGCGTTACACCGGGTAAGGAGAGGCCGCTCGCCGTTTCGTTAAACAATAACTTTAACTTCTAACTTTACCCGGACGTAACATATGTATGTATAAATAAAAATACTTTCTTGAAAGAACAATGGAAATAATAATAATACCGTTCTTCCGAACAAATAATAAATTTGCACTACTTCAACTGACGAATGAGAGCTTGTATTAATAAGATAATATTTTTGTACAGTTTATATTATACATAAAACTACCGGCTCTGTGAAAATGAAAACGTAATGGAACGCTACATTGAAACAGTCTTTCATTTTCACAGCCCTTGCAATTTTCGGACCTTCGGGGTTGACTTTTGGGTCGTGCTTTTTGGATGGCGCGAATCTTGACCGAGCCAGACGGTATCTTTATGAATTTTAACCTTCATCATAAAGTATGCTAATTTTATTCTATGTTCCTTACAGGCACTATTGTCAAACCAACCACGAAGGTCAGGAGAGCTGTCAACACCCTGTACAAAATATTAAAATATTTTATCAAGTATACGCTGTTTAGCCCGTAAAGTAGGATATATTTGACCGAAAATTGCGTTGAAGACGCGGAATACAAACGAAAATTTAAAAAAAAGTATATTAAAATTTGGTCATTGCGTGATAGAATCGTTGTTGTATCCAGCAAATCCACAGGTACTGTTAGCAAGGTGTCAGCGATTATGGTACTACTAATGTCGTCTGTCTGTGGACTGTTGGCATTGACAGAAATTGATACCCGTGACGAAGAATTTGCGGTACTAGTTGACGGTTTTGCCGAATTTTCAACCGGATTAAAAAGGTTAAGATCTTCGTCATCAAAACAATTGGAAGATTGCGACGGTTTATTTAAATTTAGAATCATATTTTTTTTTAAATTTAATCGAAACATTCTCGCGGAAGGATTTTGTTCATAATTTCCGGCATTATGCCTGATCCTAGAAAATAAATTTGCTATTGGATCTTGCTGTAACCGCCAGGTGAGCAAATACGTTTGACCTTCATTGCGAACATCATGCCATAACTGCAGTGTCGCAGCAATTGATAGCTGCAAGGCTGCGAAGCACAGGGGACGCACCAGCCGTACGTTTTGGTTAAAGTACCAATTTTTGCATGCTTCGACCTGTATTATTAAATTTTCCTCTACCTGAGGGGTAGTATTTGAAAGTCCACACTTTTGCGGATTAGAGTCGTATTTGGTTCGACTATTTAAATTATCGAATAAATCGTTTAATTGTCGAACGAAGCATGCAGTATTAACAACTGTCTCGCTTTGGATTTCTCCTTGCGCGTTGGCCGTTAACAAAGCTGCGGAAACTGTCCGACTGAAAACTTGTAAGGCGAGCCTACAATTCGTTGGCTCGAATGTATTCGGTCGAATATGTTTCTCGGATAATTTTACGACTGCTCTTGTTACGAGCCACGGCCTGACGTGGTGAGGATTATTTGTCAGTGCCGATAGGAAAATAAATATATGTGAGAGGAGTGAGCAGCTAAGTACAGGCCTTAACGTGTGTTTCACCGCGGCACCCTTCGGTCAATTCAGTTTTTGAGTCGCTGCCCAGGCCTTAACGGGTGTTTCACCGCGGCACCCTGGACGAGCAAACTCGAGAGGATAGCTGACAAAGGCCTTAACGTGTGTTTCACCGCGGCATCCCTTGCGCAGCTTTGAGGAAGGTGGATTTTGTATTTTCTTTTTTGGCTCGCTGGTCCCCTTGAGCGGTAAAGGGAAACCTCGTTCGTAGGATTCGAGTACTAGGCGATTGAATAACGCGATGGCAAAGAGGTATGGAAAACAATGAAAAAGATTATATTGAATAAAATAAGTACAGAAAAAGCAGTAAAATATAACAAACAAAACGATAATTCGACTACTATTTCTAATATTATAACTAAAATTCGACGCGAACAAATATACAGGAAACGATCAATGACTAGAACGTCTTTTTGGGTTTGACGGGATTTAAGCGTTTAACGAGAACTAAACCTACACACTTTTACGTGTGGCAGAACGACTAACACTAAAGACTGCTCGGAATACTTATAAGTTATTCCTTGCTATAAATCGGGGTCAGCGAAAAGACAATCTTTTCTGCAGCTGCCGGACTTTGAATTTAAACTAAAGACGCGCGGAACACGCACAGGTTGTTCCTTGCAATGAGAACAAACAGCGAGAAGACACTTAGTGATCCTGGGTACACTTTTTCTAACTATTTAACACGCTCGGGAATTACTGATGCAGACCCTTGCACGGTCTTCTCTGTAGCTGTCTGAACTGAAGAGCCCTGGAGGAGCGCTCTTTTATACGAATTGACCTTAGGCAAGGGGTCTTGAGATGTAAGGAAGTAGGGCATCGCGGTGGGGTACATTTTTCGGGGAATCGCACGTTCCCAACCGTCCCTATGCACTCGCTGTGCACGTGATTTCTTACGCCGTCGCTATGCCGTCGCTATGCAGTCGCTAAGTTCGGGTGTTCGGCGCTTACGCGAGCGTGTCGCTAGACTCGGGCGCGTCACTGTTTGGGAGCACGTCATTGCATAGGGTACGTCACTGTTTGGGCGCTGCATGCTGACGTCACGGTAGGTAGGCAGGCACGACGTCATGGGCCACAGCGCTGGTCGGCGGCGCTCGGCGCTGGTCGGTGACGCTCGGCGGCGCGGTACGTTACACTCTAGTGCCTTTGCGTCGTTCAAGCTCCCGCAGAGACGATATACCTGAGCAAGAAACAGTTGAATTTTTAATCATAAAATCAGATTTCAAGAAATGATTCCGAATGTTTTTGAATATGTGCAAATAGTCATGAAGAATATAAATTTTGTCCCCTTTACATGTAATGAATGGGTGTTCCAATGAAACTTTTCTATCAACCAGTGTGGCTACATTCTGGCCCACTGGTACCATTGGTACCAGTGGAGTGGGGATACGCGCAAGTGTGCGTGCCTTGTCCGTGACAGCTGCGCGCGCAGAGAAGGATGGAACTAGGCTCCGTCTCCCTTGTACCAAAGTCGTCTGACGTCATGGAACCGTGACGTAGTATAAGAAAGGACAGAGCCATGCTCCGTCTTGCTTCCACTGTCGTGACGTCGTGTAAGAAAGGACAGATGTATGCTCCGTCCCCTTTCAACCCAAAGCGCGCGTCGCGTCTTCGTCCCTCATACAGTTCTTGGCGTGGCGTCTTCGTTCCGCACACAGGCCGGTGACAGTGGTGCCAGATTTCGCATAAGGCATCGAACGTACCATTGCGTTCTTTCAGCCGGAAGGCAAATCGGGCACCACCGCGTTGAGCAGAGCGTGATCCAGCGAAAAGTGAATCCAGGAGAGGTTGGGATTGACTCGTCGTCGCTCGTCTTCCCGTTCGTGCTCGATACGAATAATGTTGCTCGATTTGCAATATGAGAATTCGATGAATTGTTGATATTAGTATTTATCCAAATTATTGCTGACTGCTGGGCAATTATTTATTTATTAATTAATTAATTATTTAAAAATTAGTTTATTTGTTACGAGCCACGGCCTGACGTGGTGAGGATTTTTGTCAGTGCCGTTAGGAATGAGATATTCGTGAGAGGAGTGAGCAGCTATTTACAGGCCTCGTCCGATTTTTCACGGCTGCACCCTGCACGTCGCTACCCTTAGTGATGCCCTTCTAACAGCTCTCCGTACTCCCTCGCGGAAATACGTGTCGCTGGTCGAAAGGAGGAGAGAGGGGGTTTAGGAAAATCACTTCAAGCCTCGGCCGGTTTTTCACGGCTGCACCTATCAGTAGATTCGGTTTTTTGAGCTACCAACCCAGGCCTCGTCCGATTTTTCACGGCTGCACCCCGGGCAAGTAAACTCGAAAGGATAGCTGACAAGGGCCTCGTCCGATTTTTCACGGCTGCACCCCTTGCGCAACTTTGAGGATATTGGATTTTGTAACTTTTTCAGGCTCGTTGGTTCCCTCGAGCGGTATTGGGAAACCTCGTTCGTGTGATTCGAGTTCTAGGCGATTAAATAACGCGATAGCAAAGGAATATGGAAAACAATTAAATGAACTATATTGAGAAAAATATATACAATCAAAGTAGTAAAATATAATAAACACAACGATAATTCAAGTACTATTTCTAATAACGTGATTACAATATGACGCGAATAAGTATACAGAAAACGTTTAATGACTAGTAATAGAATATTTGGTTTAAGGAAATTGAGCTAAATTGAGAACTAAACCTACACACAGGAGTGTGGCAGAACGACTAACACTAATAACGCTCGGAATATTCACAAGTTATTCCTCGCCAGAAATCACGGACAGCGAAAAGACACTCTTTTCTGTGGCTACCGGACTTTGATTTTGTACTAATGACGCTCGGAACACGCACAGGTTGTTCCTTGCAATGAGGACAAACAGCGAAAAAGACACTTTTAGCGATTCTGGAATCACTTTTTCTAAGTATTTATAAACGCTCGGGAATTTCGTACGCAGACCCTTGCACGGTCCTTTTCTAAAGCTGTCTGAGACTCGCGAGCCCTGGCGAAGCCCCTTTTTATATTGCTAGATCTTAGGCCAGGGGTAGCGAGATGCAAGGAAGTAGTGCATCGAGGTGGGGCGCATTTTCGGGGGGCATCACGTTCCCGAACGTTCCCAAACGTCGCCACGCACCCGCTGTGCATGCGCTGGGCACTCGCTGTGCACGTGATCGCGCGTGGCTGCTGCGCTTCATGCGGGGCTACGTCACTAGCCCAGGCGCGTCACTAACTCAGGCGCGTCACTAGCTCGGGCGATGCATGATGACGTCACGGTAGGCAAGCGCGTACGACGCCATGGGCCGCAGCGCTGGTCGGCGGCGCTCAGCGGCGCTCGGCGGCGCGGTACGTTACATATTAATACATTTATTTATATATATATATATTTGACATAGATCGTGTTAATAATTTCTACGAAGTCTAACAATAAGAATTCTCCTCGAGTTGCACATTATCGGAGGAGGTACCATCTATCACGAGAATAATCGAAAATCGTCTCGAAAGTACAACCCTTCTTAGCGCGTAAGCAGTTGACATGTGACACGATGCATACATACGATGCGTGTATCACAATGCGAGATATATGTATTTCGTTCGTAAAATACTACATTTTCTTACGTGGTCTTCCACGCCACCCATGAGGTGCCACGAATAGCGCGCTCGGTTTTTTAACGTGGACCTTCGCCTGTAGCCCTATTATACCACATTGCACAGCAATTTTATCTGGTGTCTAGCAAATGTATTGCAAAACAGGTGTCTTACAGTTTTTATTATAACATCTGGTGTCTAGCAAATATATTGCAAGACAGGTGTCTAAATAGGAGTTAGAGCGATGAAATATGAAAATAAAGTAAGCGAGACGGAAGGTAGAGTACTGGTTAAGGAATGTCTGAACGAGAAAGTGGAATCGAGAAGTACGAGAGAAAGAAGAGAGTATCTAAACAGGGATGGATTTAGCAAAGAGGAAATTACAGAAATGGAAGAGCAGGGAAGAGATGTATGTGAGGAACTGGTCAATAGGGATAGAGGAAATCAGGGACAGGAACAGCACAATGGAATAAGTAAGGCTAGATATCATTTAGAATATAAGTATATTAGATGCAGGGATAAACCAGAATATTTGAGAAGGGCAGGTAGTGTAAACAGGCAAAAAATGTTGGCTAGAATAAGATGTGACAATACAGCGAAAGCAAATAGGTATTGGTTGGAGGAGGAGAGTAATAAATGCGGTGTATGTTGGGAAAAACTCGGGACGCTGAGGCATTATATGGAAGAGTGCGAGGCGGGGGAACGATTACAAATTACAAGGGACATTAGAAGCATGTGTGGGGGAAGGCGTGATGAGGAGGTGTTCAAGCGGTTAAGGGGGCAGGAAAAAAGGAAAAGGAAGGTTAACATACAAAATAAGTTGATTAAGCGGTAGAAATAAAAAATAAGGGCATAGATATTAACCGCTTCGCTCTCTCGGACGTGTTATGTCGCGACGATGATACTGTTTGTATATAGTCACAGACGATTTATCCCGCGACGCTATGCCTCTTGTACGATGCCACGGACGTGTTATACCGCTTCGCGACACCGTTCGGGTAATGCCACAGACGTGTAAACACGCGGCTTTCTTTAGCTCCGTCTGATGACACTCAGCTTGTTTCTATGTAATTTCAATCAGTTCCGGTTTATCTGCTTACTGTTAACTGAAAAGTTATTAATTCCGGAAACGGTATAGGAAAAGAAGACTGTTGATTTCAGGATACTTTGAATTTATTGTTCCTCTGTGTGATATAATTCAAAACATGGAGCTGCACATAACGCAACATCGCTGACGTCTCGCTGTAATTCGTGGCATGGTCTGCTTCCATGAACAGTTAAACAGGAACTGATTGAAATTACGTAGAAACAAGCTGAGTGTCATCAGACGGAGCTAAAGAAAGCCGCGTGTTTACACGTCTGTGGCATTACCCGAACGGTATCGCGAAGCGGTATAACACGTCCGTGGCATCGTACAAGAGGCATAGCGTTGCGGGATAAATCGTCTGTGACTATATACAAACAGTATCATCGTCGCGACATAACACGTCCGAGAGAGCGAAGCGGTTAAGAAACAGTGTGTGGACTGTGTGGAGTACTAAGTAAGTGTGGGATTCCAATGTTGGAAATGAAATCTCAGGGCCGAGAGGGCTGAGATTATTCAATACATGAAATAAGAAATACGTCGGTAAGGCGCGAATGTTCGGCATGAAAGAAAGAAAAAGCGATATTTTAATATTTTTTTATTTAAAAATGGAAATATATATATGTTAATACTAATAATGATAATTACGATTAATTAATATTAAAATTAAAATTAAATTTATTTAATACAGAATTTATTACATATTTAATTAATACAGAATTTTTTGAATACATAATTTATAACAATATTAATAGTAAAAATAATTATTTACGTGGACCTGGCGGCTGCCACCTTGACCACCACCCCCGCCGTTTCCGCTGCCGCTGGCACCGTCGCTGCCACCGCCGCTGCCACCGCCGCCACCGCGGCCGGCTCGCCGCGCGAACCATCGCTTCCGGCTTCGCCCGGATCCTTTTTTTTTTTTTGCAAAATATACGTACATATATCAATACATGTAACGAATACACATTATAACGAAAATAACACTATTATATATGTATGTATGTATGTATGTATGAGCGATGTTAATATTATACGATATGTTTGAATAATACACTCACTGTTTTCCAATTCTTGCTGCTGCAATTTGCCGCAATCGCAGCAGTGTCCTACAACCGGCGCGGGTATAGGCGCCGTTGGCGGCTGCGCTATGACCTTCGGTGGCTCCGGCACCTTGGCCAAGTCCGCGGGTGCCCCTGCAAGCGCGGGTGCTTCTGGAAGTGCGGGTGCCTGCGCGTTGGGCAACGAGAATGTTCGCGCACGTTGCGGCTGCTGCAATTCTGTAAACAGAATATATTTTTTAATTTGCGCAAAGACAAACTCACACATCAATCTAATTTATTGGTGTGTACAAAACTTAATCCAGAATATACAATTCTTTTCCAAAAGGCGCTACGTAATAGAAAAATGACGTAGAATATATAATAATATGTATATATTATTTACCAGGGAAACATATGTCCATATTTTCCATTTTATTTTATGCGTACTTGTCCGGTCAGTCTTTTCAAGAGACTGCTCGTTCCGCGACCGAACTGACCGAAGTTCGACCGCTGGTGGCGGCATGCCAACACACACACACACACACACACACACACATACGCTTACACATGTGCGACGTGTACGCGTCGATGTGCACGTGTTGGATCGTTCGCTCTAAATCTCTCCTTAAATGACAAAAGGGCGATCGACTATCGACTGTTTACTGTGTACGTAATGCCTACTCTTCCCCCCTCGGGGGGGTAGTAAGCCTTCCACGATGAGCGACGAATAGCACAGGCATCAAAATATTTCACGTGAAGTGGCCGGGCATTGGGCAATCAGCGGACGCGAGCTGCGGGCGTAGCACAAGATTTTTGTTTTTCTTAATAGTTTCCTAATATTTAAGTGTGTGTTTGTGTGTGTGTGATTGTCTAGTGATAAGCCCCGCAGGGGGGTCCCGCCCTTGGTGGTGGGGACCTTTGGGGCTTGGCGTACCCACGGACCCTACATACGCTTGTACTGGACCCTTAATCGGCTGCTAGGCTGTGGGTCCACTCCACCGGAGGATAATCGGTAGACGGGGTTGAGGACCCACCGGTGGCAGTGGTAGGATGGTGTGTTGGAATCCGTCCCACCACCATTGCCCTTAGCTGCCACCGGTCCTCAACAATTGGGACGGCCCCCGGGTATAATTGCTGATCATATCTAAGGTTCCGGGGTGAAATCGTCGTGGCAGTTGGTGAAGCCATAGCTTGCTAGGGTGTGAAAACCCGGTGTGGGAGCTGCACTTAATCAGCTCGCCTTACCATGGTTGGCAGAACTATGGGAGAGGTTTAGAAAGGCCTCGCTTCCACCACTAAGATGCTTGGGCTAGCAACCCGATAGACTGGTAGCAGTTTTTAACTGCCCGTTGATCGAGCGTGATCTCGATCGTTGAAGGGTGTGTTGCGGAATATAGACCGAAAGTGTCGAGGTGTCCGCCGGGCTTCGGGCCCACCCGCGTAGAGTAAAACAGATGTCTAGTGGTAAGTTTACATTTTAAGTATTTTTGTTGGTTTCTTTGTCACTCTATAAAAATCGAATGTGCGAAATACCTGCAAAACAACCGAAGCGAAGCTTTTCGGAAGCTTGGCTTCGGGACTTAAAGTACAGTTCCTGGTTACGCAGTGTCCCGTTAGACGAAACATCATTTCATTGCGCATTTTGTAACAAAAATTATTCCTGCAATATGCGTATTTCGAAACATGCGAATTCTGCTGGACATTTATCCAATCTGAAAAATCGCGAATCCGTAATAAATCATGACGTTACGACGTCGCAGTTGAATTGTCCGGTGGCCCGCATTTTTCACAAACAATGGTTAGAAAACACAGAATTTCAACCATGGTTACGCGAGGTGCCAGACAGCAAAGCGTCGTGTTTGTGTATTTTTTGTAAAAAACATATACCGCTAAGATTGGATAAAATCTCCCGTCACGCAGAGTCCACAGAGCACATAATCAGTGCACAAAATATAGAGACACAAGGAACCGACAAAGATGTTCATACGACGGACGAAGCAGATTTATTGTTACACACGCGAAAGCAAGTAGCGGAGATTAAGTACGCTGTTTTCGTTGCTGAAAACAATATTTCCTTCAGAACAGCAGAAAAGTTCCTAAATTTTTCCAAACTATAGGAAAAGATTCGGAGGTATTACAGAAAATATGTATAGGCCGGACAAAATGTGAAAATGTGCTTTCGCAAGTCGTATGTCCGATTGAAACGGAACGTGTTTCGGGCATTCTTAGAAATACAAAATTCAGCATCTTTATTGATGAAACATCGTTCTAATACGAAATGGATGACGTTTCATGTACGGTTTGTTAATCCGGAAACATCACACGTAAACTCGCAATTAGTCAAATTAATCAAACTTGATGCAAAAAATTGTGGCGCGGAAAACTTGTTTGAGAAATTCCGAAACGAAATGTATAAACTACAGATTCCATTTGGAAATATTGTAGCCTTGTCATGCGACAATGCCAACGTTATGACGGGTAAACATTTATCGTTCCAAAAAAAGCTAGAGGAAAGGTGTGAAAATGTTTCAACATTGACATGTCCATGCCATTCCGTAGCGTTAGTTGCCAATACTGCATGTAAGATGGTTCCGGCTAAATGCGAGGAATTTTTAAAAAAGATATCAAGTTTTGTTAACTGCAGTCCAAAGCGAGCTGCTATTTTCAGTGATTGTTTCCAAGAAAGACACCGAAACAATTTGAAATTGTTTGAAACGCGATGGTTGTCTCGTCATTCTTGTATCACAAGAATCGTGGAATGTTGGGACGATCTTGAGCACTTTTTGACCAACTTAGTTAAGACGGAAAAAACAAAACGTGCTCAAGGTTTTCTACTAGTGATGCAGAATCCTGATGTAAAAGCTTATTTCTTATTCCTCCAAAATATTTTGCATTTCTTCAGTTCATTTACAACATTTTTCGAAGCTCTGGAAACTCGAATTCAATTCTTACAATCTAAATCCGTCGATTTGTTGGCGACAATTTGTCAACGGTTTGTGAGATCAGAGCTTCTACAAGGTTCAATTTGTAATATCAATTTTTCGGCATCAGACAATCAATTGCCATTAGAGGCAGTTAATGTTGGAAATGAATGCGAAGAGTATTTCAACAAATTGCTCTCAGAGGGGCACGCAGACGTAGTTAGAAATGTCCGTCAGAATTGTTTGCAATTTTACGTTAGTGCTGCTGAGGGGATTTGTAAGAGATTGCCACTTAAGGACCCATTTTTATTAAAATTAAAAGTTTTTGAACCGCACACGGCCTTGCGCGATAGTCACAGAGAAACGACGTTTAATGATGTTTCTTTTGTCGCACAAGCCCTTGGCGGATTTGATACAGATGGGTTAAGACAAGAGTGGTTGGCTTTACATCAGGATTTTACAGAAACAGAAAAAGACAACCTGTTACAATTAAATTTCGATGCAATATGGGAAAAAATATTAAATCAGAATACTAAATATCCTCATTTGCAGTCTCTCATTAATGCAGTTAGATCGTTACCAAATTCAAATGCTGATGCCGAACGAAACTTTTCCTTCTTACCAGATGTAAAAACAAAAAAACCAAATAAGCTGTCGCCCGTCCAGATGAACGCTATATGTGTTATAAAATCAGCGTTGCTGGCGAGAAGGGAAACTGCTTTAAATTTGAACATTACTGACGAACACTTATCTCGCATGTCAAGTCGGACATTATATTCTGGATGTTCGAGAGAAAGAAATGTCACAGTAAATGCAACAGAGATTGCTCCGATTGCTGGTCCCTCCTCGTCTACTGATTTTTAGTAATAACGTCGATCATAAAATGAACTTCATTTTGTGAGCTTCGTTATTTATATTATAACACAGTCATGACGTCGTTCAACGACAAATGTCTTAAAATCTGTTTTGCAAAATAATTGCTAGACACCACATTTGATAATAACAATTGTCAGACACCTGTTTTGCAATATATTTGCTAGACACCACATTTGATAATAACAATTGTCAGACACCTGTTTTGCAAAATATGAGCCGTCTATGTTGAAAGTGGCCTAAGTCCATTTGTCAACAATTTGTTGTTGCCTGTGGCAACGTGTACAACTTGAAGCTAGCTGTCATAAACAACATTTTGCGGTTAATATATTGAGAGTATACCATAATTTTGGTCACATAAATTTTCCCAGTTACTTCCATGTTAAAAACATTACTTCGAAAGTGGCCTAAATCCAATTCTATGTAATGCAAAAAGTGAAAACGAATTAGTAACTATTGACAGTGCCGGATGTAGGGCCTCAAACCCTTGAGGCAAAAGGCCAAATATGCGCCCCCATTTGCTAAATGTTTTCATGTCTCAAAAGCAATTTGAAAAAGAATAATATTAAAATTAATTAAATTTAAAAACACAACATTAACTTCATCATTTTTAATTCTAACAGATCCAATATTTGAAATTGCACTTTCCTTGCTTTAACTATAGCAAATTCATCAATTACTGAATCATAATTGATAGTTTTACATAAATTGGTAATATTGCTATACTTGTTTCGTTTTGTTAAGGGCTTACGCAACTCTATACTTAAGAGAACGACATTTTTGCGCCCCTCGTATTTTAAACTTGAAGCAAGACGGCAAGAGCCACATTCGCCTCGCCCTTAATCCGGCTCTGACTATTGATATCAACAAAAATTGAAAAAGAATGAGAATTGTACAACATTGAAACACCAACTCTTAAATATCTGAGTTTAAAGATAAAAGGACTTAGGTCACTTTCAAAATAGACGGCTTATATTTGCTAGACACCAGATGTTATTATAAAAACTGTCAGACACCTTTTTTGCAATACATTTGCTACACACCAGATAAAATTGCTGTGCAATGTGGTATAATAGGGCTACAGGTGAAGGTCCACGTTAAAAAACCGAGCGCGCTATTCGTGGCACCTCATGGGTGGCGTCGAAGACCACGTAAGAAAATGTAGTATTTTACGAACGAAATACATATATCTCGCAATGTGATACACGCATCGTATGTATGTGTTATGTCCCAGCGTAACTTTTTGATTTTTCCTTTCCTTTTTAGCATAATTTCTTAATTAAATTCTCTTTTGTTTTCTTTATTCCGGCCTCCGGATGTGAAATATTCGTATCATAGCTTAGGCTCATCACATCCGGTGCGCTGTTAGAGTATTAGTCGTAAAATCATGATTATTCTATTCTTCCTCCAGGCCGCGTATACGAAATATTCGAATCATGACTTAGGTCCATCGTATACGTGGTCCTGTCGAGCAGTAATATGTAGTGGAATTCCCTCACCGTGGAGTCATACTCGTCCCATCGTATATACATAGGTAGCTTTAAGGTAGATGTAAGTATAGTGTAAGAAAGTGAGCGGGTGTGAGTGTGTGTGTGCAGTATGCGTGTGTGTGTGCATAGGCTAAGAAATCGCGATGAGGTTCCGCGTGATAAATTTTTAGTTTCTCTTTCTCTCCAAAGTAAATTATTATTTTCATGGCAATAAGGCATTGCTCGAATATCAACCTAATTTTGTTCAAGGATACGAAATCAGGAGCATACGCTGCTAAAATCTTAAATAGCTGAGTCAATGCAATCATATCGTATTTGAAATAAAACTTGATAATTAGATAAGGATAAACGAGTGAGCGAAAGTATCTCACTGAACATCCAGCGAGCATCGTAGCACAATATTTGTATACCGGATCGACCGCTGATCGACCGTTTCCGCGAGTAGGGCATGAAAAACCGTTCTAGAGCGAGCCCAGGAGCCGTCTCGCGACGGATTTTTCTGGGCAGTTGGCTGTAAAGTCGTGAGGTGCGTGGTCGATTGTCCGAGGGTATCTTAGATATCATTCATTTAGAGCCTAATAGTGCATATTCTTCTTGCAGTGTGTTACAAAAAGGACTCAATTATCTCTCGTAAAGCCTTAGATTATAAATTCTAATTATTATTTGAGATACAGACTCAGTTTTCTTTTGTTTAAGTGAAAAGTGCGAAGGTGTGCGCGTACGTTCTGCACGTGCCCGACAAATAGTGCCGGACACGTTAAATTAAGTTTCCTTTTGATTTCGACTACATTGTTCTT